>OY821792.1:13250651-15750651 GCA_963682175.1 Triglochin maritima | reverse complement strand
TCATGCATCATATTCATGCCATATATCCTTTATTTTACCCCAATATTATACTACTCGAGGTGTTGTTTGTAGTGTTTCAGGAGTTAGGTAATAAAGAAGAGGAAGGGATCAAAAAAGACCTAAATGTTACAAGTATGAACATATATGGAAGATTCTGGACTTGTTTGTAAAGCACAATGACTGGATCGCAAATCAGGAAGCACCCAAGTGAAACCTGGAAGGACCTGATGGTAAATGTTTAATCATTTTAGATTTAGACCGCAAGTGCACAACCGTCGGTGAAGATGAGGCAAGTCGGGTCATCCGCAGGGAGGTGAGCAACCTCTGGTTTGACCGAAATCAGATGGCAAAAAAGGGGAGAAGAGTTGTGGATATGTTAATCTAAGTTACACTAAACTAGTAAGAAGAAATATGAAGGAAAACAAAAACTAACGATGCAAACTAAATCAAAAGAGCCTAAAGTGGAAGTGCTATTCAGGAAGAGGGACCCCTGAGGGGTGGAGTGAGTATACACATCCAAGAAGATGGTGAAGAATGCAATCATTAAGCACAAATGTAGGTTGTATTTTCATGTATAGGAAGTCTCTAGTGATTATGGTAAAACCTATCAATCCCATTACTAACCTAGTTGACTAACATTTAAATAAACAAGTTAGTTATTTAAGAACCTAAACAAGCATGGGAGATGTCTAAGAGTTATGGCAAAAACCCATCAAGTTACAAGTTCTATCCTAAAAAAGCAAGCATACATTCATGTTTATGAACACATTTCATACAAAGCATTCCCATTCTCTATTGCATGTAAAAAAACATCAACTCCACCCCCCAAAGGGGATGGAACTACTTACTATTCATTAAACCAATTATTTTCCTAAGAAAGGAAAACATATTAACTAAGTCTACTAAGATTATTGAAATCAAATTAAACTAAGCATGCAAGCAACATAAAAGAGGCAAGATAACAAAGAAAGTTTTATTTATTTCAGACTCACAATACAAGTAGTATCTCCCCACTTAAGTATTTGCTCCAAGGCTCCACTTCAAGTAGAGAGAATAGCCACCACGTATGTAGTTGATTAAAAGGGAAGGTGAGGAGTTCTATTTATAGTCATTGAAAAAGGTAATCAGGGACAATCCCCCGATGTGGGACAAATACAACACCAGAAATAGATATAAACCTCCCTAATACATGATCTGTTTGAAGCGTGTCGGATCCGGAGCCAACCCGACCGCCAATCAATGGTCCCAGACAGCCAATTGGCAGTCTACAAAATCTGAATCCTGTCTGGATTTTGTGTGGGCTTTCCTGGATTGTTGTCATCATGTGAGATGCACCCAAGTCAGTTGTTGGAGTTTAGGCCCGAATCGAATTGCCAAAATACTCCTCATGATGGTGTGGCATTTCTTCATTTGCTCATTGGTCCTTTGGTCTTACATTCAGATCCTTCTCCCATGCATCTCAATCCCCAAGTCTCAGAACTCAGCCTTTTTTCATGCTTTTACGTCATTTTATGCTTCTTCTCCTCAAACCTGTTTATTCCAGAAACTCAAACATAAAACTTGTTACATAGTATTGTTTAGGTTCAAGATAATGGATATAATATATAAATGAATGCATGAAATGATGTCAATCAAATACCCCCACACCTAACTTTTGGTAGTCCCAAGCAAAACAAAGAAAGGTAAAGGCATACGTAAAATACGGAAATTCTAACTCACTTTCGTAGGAATCACGGTTGCACTTAGCACGTACAACAAGCCGTTAAACCACCTTGTCACCATGGAGGAGGAGTGTTTTCTCCTAAGGGTTTTCAGCGGATACATCCACAAAATCCGAACAAAGATGCATTATTCAACCAAGCAACACGACTCGATTGCCTTATTTTTGTCGATCATTGGTCATGGTAATGCTATGGGCCGACTCTATATATGTAGTCAGTCCACACACCTAGCCTAATGAATCATTTGTGAAAGTTAATTAAGGACTTAAGTGAAAGACATGGGCAACCTTAACTTTTTAAAGTGATACATTGTGTAATGTCCATTAAGGTTCTTATTTGACTCTTTTTTGTTTCTTTTTTTCTTTTGCTTATTGGTCATTTGGGCTTACATTCAGGTTCTTTTCCCTTGCATCTCAGTCCCCAAGTCTCACAACTCAGTCCTTTTTCCTGCTTTTAGGTTCTTTTATGCTTCTTCTCCTCAAATCGGTTTATTCCTGAAACTCAAACATAAAACTCATTACGTAGCATTGTTTAGGTTCAAGATAATGGATATAAGATATAAACGAATGCATGAAAAGATGTCAATTAGTAAAGAACAAAATATTTTACCACATGACTTTAACCAAATCAGTATTTCTCCAATTAAAATCAAAGTGATTTGAGCCAGTGGACCAGGCCTTCACCCAACGTGCCAAATGAAGGAACTAATGCGCTAGACAAATTTGAGAATGATAAAAGGAATATGATCTGCAACTAGAGGAGTTTGATCCGTTACTAGCGGATCAAGTTGCTTTGTTGGTTGTCAGATTTTGGCCTTGCGTCGGGTATTCAGGTGACTGCATTATAGGACCATCATATGTGATTTAGAGCCGTCCGATTATTTCTAGATTAATCCTAAAAATGTATGAGTCTATATATCATTGTAATCCCTCCTCTCCCTCTTCTTCTTTCTTCTCCATTAGTTTAGGGTTTATTTCCTGCTCATTAGTGTAGGAGGAGAAGAAGAAGGACTTTGTACTCTTTTCATTTGAAGTTTAATTGTTGTTCTCTTATTTAATGTCTTACCTTTGATGCAATTTTCTTTCATGTGTTTGTTTTCTTAAGTGTGTTCTTTTCTTCCTTTTCCCTTATGGGTTCAAGTTATTTTTATGCTTTATTTAGTGTAAAGATGAGTAGTGAGTAGTCCATCCCCATTGGGGTGTGGAGGAGAAGGTGATTTGATCATTTGATGTAGTAGTGTGTGGGTTAATCTTAATCCTTTGAGCCTTCCATGATTTCCATAACCATGTAATGAGATTTCCCTCTAATCTTTGATGTGTTAATGCTCTTTAATGAAGCTTAGCACATGTTTAGATTAGTGGGCCTATTTTTGAGGGAATTATGAGGTTAGGATAAGGATGGAGTGGAAGAAGGAAACAAGGCATGTGCTAATGTTTGCCTTATCCAAATTAATGTCTTGTATGTTTTAATGATTGTGATAAATCTTATTTCATGTGGAGGCAAAGTTGAATTTGAGTCATTATGCGTGTGAACATATTTGTTTCATTTCAATTATTGTCGTGTATGTTTTAATGATAACATTTTATCTTATTTCATGTGGAGGCAAAGTTGAATTTGAGTTTTATGGATTTCATGTGTCACATGTTTTGATGAGCACATTTGAACACACACAGAACACACATTTTCGTATTCTCATTCTTTCTCTACCCCTGAGGGGTTTAGTTTCATTGATTGTTTCTCCAATTTCCCACGCATTGTAGTTTAATTTTGATCACATCTCTCTCTTCTTCTGCCCCACTCGAGTGGACCGATCTGTATTTGCCACCGCTTCAACGTGGTCGAGCACTTGCTGTATTTTAACTGATTCAATCATCATGCTAAATTACAACTAAGTAAATGAAGTTAGCAACCTAATGCTATGATACCAATTGTTACGATCGATGATCCTTTAATCTCTAAACTAAATGTGGAATTAAAACGTTAAGTAAAGGATTAAGAGATTGGATAAGCAAATCACAAAAGGACACTGGAGAGCGAATGTAATTCGGTGAACCGTAATTTAATAGGGTGAAATTGAAAATAGTTACTAGATGTTGATGAATGGTGATCCGAAGCCTATTCGGTCAACCACATGATTAAATCTAACCAATCCAATTAACCTTTCTCGGACTACCATTTCCTACACGGTCGACAAAACCTGCCGTCAATTCTTCCTGAGCTTAATTCACATCTTGTTTCTCATTGGTCCAAATCTCCACCAACTCCCCAATGGCTCTCCACCGGGTAAAACTGGTGGAAACGAATTCCTGTAAAAACCCTTGGTTTTTAAAAATTCGAATTTGGTCGTCCATCAAATGGATCCTTAACATTCGTTGATTAATTTTTCGTCCCTCAAATCAATTTTGACTGTCTACTAATGTTTGATCAATATTAGTCGTTCATTGATTTAATTTTTAGTCCCAATAATTGACATTGGTCGTATATTTTTGTGGTCATTTAAATCGATCTCAACTGTTTCGTTAATTTCTTTTTTACCCATCAAATCAATCTTGACCGTCTAGTAAATTCCACTTAGTCCACTAAGTTTTGGTCCTCCTAGTCTCAGCCGTTCTTGATTAATTTTTTAGTACTTCAAATTTATCTTAACCATCTACGAAGAGCCCACTAATTTCTGGACGCTCCATTCGAACTCAGTTGTTCGTTGATGATTTTTTTTCTAAAATCAATCTCGGCCATCTATAAGATAAAAAATAGTTTTTTAGATTTTAATCTCAACCATTTGTTGTTTGGTCTCTCAAATTAATATCATCCACCTGCTATTTAATTTTATTTAAAAACATAAATTTAATCTTAATTGTCCACATTCTGATCCCCAAATTCATCATGACTGCTACATCATTTGGAAGACTCAACTATTTTGATAAACAAAAATCTAACATTTGGAAACATTCTCATCCTTCGATACTTAGGGTGAATTTGGGTGCAACTTCCAAATGCCAACTTCTGATGGAAGTCAACTTCTGAGAATGTGGATCAAAGAGCAACTTCTTCCGGGTTGAGAGTTGTTTGGATAGGTAGAAAGACTTCTAGTAGTGGGTGATGTCTTGTCAAAGGAAATTCCTAAGTTGCCCCAGACTTTGATTAAATAAAATTTCATTATGAATTCGTTTTAAATGTTTTTTCAATTTTTTTCTTCTGAAAATATGTTTTTTATTTGTTTAGACCCTAACAATACACACAAAAGAAAACAAAAAACAAAGTGAAAAAGACTTGACTCCACATATATACAAATGTAAAACACCCCCCCCCCCCCACACACACTTACCTCATGTATTGTCCTCAATGTATGCAAGCATGATACTATATGTATGAAAAAGTTATGATCTCACCAAACTTTGAAGCACAAGGAATTTTTCGTGGTCATGTTGATAGACACAAATCCTAATTAACCACAAAACCTGCGAGATACTTAAGAAGAGAGACAAATACGTGAAACAAATGAGCCCCAAATACACAAGGGTTGGAGTCCACAACAACCTATGCTCACACTTGGTGCCTTTTTCTGTCTTTTTTTAGTCTTCTTTTTTTCTCTTTTTTTATTTTTTTAAACATAAATATGTACAAAAATAAGTTACAATCGTTATTTGTCAAATGACATCAAATGAGAACCTCAAAAGTGGGTCAATGCACTTGGAATGGTTACATGACACCATGTGGGGGCAAAATACTCATGTGTGCCCCCCTCACAAAGTGTACAAGATATCGAGAGAGGTTTATGAATTGGACGCAAAGACGTCTAATTCAAATGATCAAACTAAAAGAGCTCGAATCTCTCAAGAATTCAGGAACAATTGAGCAACAAAAGAAGAGTTTCTACCGTTGCAGTATTGAAGTTTTGATCGTCAATCCAAACTATCCAACCAACAAGCTAGTGCACCGGAACAAGGCCAACAACCTCATTATCCGTGCCCAACGCACCAGTCAAACAGAAAGTGGGTCTCTTACCCAAGGTATCCTTTAAGGAACTCCCAATACTCTCATTAGCAATGTTGTTGTTTGATGTCCCTTCATTTTTAAGATGACCAGGAACTAATGTGAGAGGCAAACACTCACCAAGTTGTAAGAAATTAGGAGTATTAGGGATCTCTTGCTCCACCGAAGGCAAGTCCTCAAGAGGCACAACACTAAGATAATGTGGCCCAAGGGCCACGAGACAAAAAGATAAGGCACAATCCTGTGCCGACTCATAATGAAGCTGGTTCATGCTATTCTAAATTTGAATCGAATCCCCCACCAAGTGACCGTGAATTGAGACCCAAGTCCCTCAGACTTACTAGGAGTATGACTTTGACAAATTGTGCTTTGAAATGATGGATGTGGTGGTGGTTCGATATCAGAAGATAAATCCTCATGTCGACAAGAAATGTCACCCTCTCACACTCACGTAATTGTTGCGTGATCTGACTCACTTGCATTGCCAGATTTTGCAAGGAATTATGAGTTGTTTCCATGAATGTTTGGAGAGTTTCTTTCATGGAATCATGTTTGTGGTCAATTGTGAGGCTGAGAATGAGTCCAATGATTGGTCATGGGTGAAGACTGGTAGGGATATAGGTATTCAGGAGGAGAATAATGGGGTGGGTATGATGTATAAAAATTTGAATCATTATTGTCTCCGCATGAATCCATCTCTCTTGGGTTTTATGGGGATGCGTAAGGTCACATTGAGCATTTTGGGAAAATATCTGCTCATACTCAAGCTCTAGGGGAACATAAGGACATTCCCTGATAACGTGACCACTCAACCCGCAACAGTCACACGGTACAACTACTGGAGCTACCGGTGCACTCATATCATCTACCACACGCATGAAAGTGGCCAAAGTTTCTTGTAATGTCTCAGTTTGTTGACCAACATATGACCTGACACAACTAGATGGCGGTCTAGCAGTCTGTGCCTTTCTCATATTACCCTAATCAGACGATTGTTCATCCACACAATTAAGATTGTCCCATCCATGCGGGGTGTTAGTATGAGGCACCCAAGGATGCATGGGTTCGGAGTACCAGGGAGAATAGTCCTGGTCCCAATAATAAAATGGATGGTCGCCCATGTAACCATCATTTTCAGGCTCGTAAAAAGTGCTCAACTCGACCCTAAAATGCTTATAGAGAGTGTAAAGGGAGGAGACTAGAAGTAGATGACTCAGAGGAGAAGGGAAGAATTCGTAGAGCTAGCGTGGGTAAAGGGTGAGGGTAGAAGCCAAATCTATCAAACACAACTCAAGCAAGGTTAGGCTGGCTATGGGTCCTTAGGTTAGACGATGCATAACCGTGACTCTCCACACTCCCGAACGACTCACCTCCCACGGTCGAAGGTCACAAAGCCGAATGAGAAAGTCAAGAGCCGGACGTCACAAAAGTCTCAATGCAACTAAGCAAACAATGGCGTTCAGGCCATGACGTTGAGAATAAGATTGTCTCCTAAGTGCGCCTAAATCTTGGGAGTAAATGTCTACATGATTTTAGATTAAGGCTTTACTTGAGTGTAGTTTTGGGGCTAAAGGAGGGGTGATGAAATCTCCCACCTTATCTTGAAGACTATCGGTGATTTACTTAAAGATGTTTTGAATCCTTAGGCTAGCAAGCAACTCACCATACAAGCACTCACCTCACTCTTGTCCCAATGGACCTTACTAACTAAAGCATGCTTTAACCATGCTTGAATGAGAGAATCGGTGCACGTACCTCACGCCAGTGCTCAACAACACAAAAAATAAAGTAAAGAAAAGATGAAGGCGCACAAGGTCTAGAAATGATGCATGACCTACATGGCAAATCACTAATCTTTTACTTTGACTTTTAATGTCCAAGTTTTATAAAAAGGGCAATTGATTGTTTTATTGATTGATTTGGGAGCAATATAGAGGTGCAGACATGCAAAATTGGGCTCCCAGATTACAACATTATCATTACCAACAAACAAAAGAAATTGTGGGGCAAAATGAAACTCCCTAGGCAGCTAATCAGCAGTGTGAGAGTGCTATTTGGCGGTCTTGGTAGCTTAAATTAATCCGAGATTTGTCCAGTTGCTTCCCTAGTAAACTACAAACAACCAGAAATAATGCACAATTAAAACGAAAAGATTAAATCGACTCAAATCGTCCAAACCAGAGTCTGGACAAAGCACCTCGCTAACAATGGTGCCAAAAACATGATTGAATCAGTTATAATAACCGCAAGTGCATGGCCACGATGAAGCGGCGGGACGTACGGGTCAAGCACATATAGAGGTGTGTCAACTCTGGTTCTTCAGAAATCGAGTGGAAAATAAAGGGGAGAAGAAGTTGATTACACTTAACTAGGTTACACTAAACAAGCAATTAATGAACAAGAAAGATGAAAGTACAAGAGCAACTGAAACTAAACTAAACACTAACCAAGCAAAATGAAATTCAGTACGGAAAACCCCCAAGGGGTGGAGTGGGTGTACACATGTAATAAGGTGGTGAAAAATGCATTCAATAAGGCACAAGTATAGGTTTTATTTTTATGCATAGGAAGTACGTAATGCTTGGGGCAAAACCTATCATTCAAATCACTAATCTAGTTGATTAACATGAGCATAGCTAACCTAGTTGATTAATATGAGCCTAAATAAGTTGGTTATAAGGAACCTAAACAAGCATGGAAAGTACCTAATGGTTATGGCAAAACCCATCAAGTTAAGTATTCTCTTTTAAACAAACAAGCATACACTCACATTCATCACATATTGCAAAATATTGCATTCATCCAATTCTTCATTACATGTATAAACATCAACTCCACCTCCAAAGGGGGGTGGAACTACTCACTATTCATTAAGCTAACATTTATATTAAGAAGAAGAAATATTCTAACTAATTCTACTAAGATTAATAAAATAGAATTAAACTAAGCATGCCAAAATTTAAAAAGACAACAAGAAACTAACAAATATTTGTTTTATTCATGACTCGCATTACAAGTAACATCTCTCCACTAGAGTTTTGCTCCAAGATTTTACTCTAAATAGCGGGAATCACCACCATGCAAGGACTAGATTACAAAAGAGGAAGAAGAGTTCTATTTATAGACATGAAAAAGGTAACTGGGGACAATCTCCTAATGTTGGACTAATGAAACTTCTACAAATGAGTAAAAACAACACAATACACAACCATGAGAATCCGGGTCGGATTGTGACTAATTAACGTCATATCATGCATATATTTGTGTCTTATATCCTTTACTGTGAGCCTAAGTAATGCTACATAATGAGTTTTATGTTTAAGTTTCAGGAATAAATATGTTTGAGAAGAAGATACTCAAAAAGGACTTAAAAGCAAGGAACATGACTAACATGGAAGACTTATGGACTGCGATGCAAGGGAGAATGACCCAGATGTAAACCAAAAGGACCAAGAGCAAATCAAGAAGCTCCACACCATCATGAGGAGTATATTGGCAATTAGATTTGGGTCAAAACATCAACAACCAAATCGGGTTCACCAAACATCAAGAAATTAGCCAGAAACAAGTCATTCAAATCCAGACTCGATCCAACCAATTCATACCACCAGTTGGCTGTTCCAAACCACCAATTGGCGGTCCAAATCACTCCAAATGGTTCTTGGTTTAGGCAGGGGTTCGATTATGTTGTTTTATGTCCATTTATAGTATACATTTAGTCCCATACCGGGGGATTGTCTCCGGTTACCTTTTTCATGACTATAAATAGAACTCTTCCTCCGTGTTTGTAAACATCTACTATCTTGGTGGTCATTCTCTCTACTAGGAGTAAAGAATTAGAGCAAAACTCAAGTGGAGAGAGGCTACTTGTAATGTGAGTGAGCAATAACAAATGTTTTGTTAGTTTCTTTGTGTTTCTTTTAAGTCTTGCATGTTTAGTTAAATTCGTTTGTTTAATCTTTGTAGAAATAATTAACATGTGTTTATTTCCTTAATATGAATATTAGCTTAATAATGTGTGGGTAGTTCTATCCCCCTTTGGGTGGTGGAGATGATGTACATATATGTTGTGAAGTCTGAATGTTTATATGTTCATCGGGGGTGTTTTGATCATCTACATGTTGGGGAATTGTTGATGGGTTTTGCAATAATATTTTGACACTTCCCATGCTTAGTTTCCTCATGTTTATTGATTGAAATTTCCTGTTAAATATGCTACATGTTAGTTGTGTTTGTATTTGTGTTTGCTTGCTTGCTTGATTGATTGAAGAAACTTTGTTTTGATAGGTTTGCTATAACATTTACACACTTCCCATGCTTAGCTTTGTTCTTCACATGAGTTCCTGGTCTTTGATGAGTCTTGCCATAACATTTAGACTCCTCTCATGCAGAGCCTAGTCTTATGCTAATCAAGTAGTAATTGCCGATACATTGTGTGAATGGATTGATAGGTTTTGCAACATCATTAGGCAATTCCTATGCATGAAGACACAAACATTAAACACACACACATACATGCTTACAAGCATCATTCATCACTTATTTCACTTCATATGTGCACACACCCCAGCCCTTAGCGGTTTCCATTCCAGATTTCCAGCTTGCTCTAATTAGTCACTTAATTTAGTTTTATTTCGTCTCGTGCTTTCATCTTCTTTGTTAGTTTCGTGCTAGTTTAGAGTAGTTTAGTTTAGTGTAATCAATCTATTCTCCGTTTTTCCCACTTGCGTTCGAATGCACCTGAGTCGACACACCTCCCTGTGGATCGACCCATATTTTCAACGTCTTAACCGATGTCGTGCACTTGCGGTATTAAAACTAACACATCAATTTTTTGGTGCCGTTGCTGGGGAGGTGCTCAGTCCAGACTTTGGTTTGGATGACTCGAGTGGGTTTAATCTTTTGTCTTTAGTTTTTTGTTGTAGCAAGGACTTTACAGCATCAAGGGGAGGCAGCAGGAGTAGTTTGGGGGCAAACAAAGAGAAATAGACAGCCAATCATGGTGGTGGACCGCCAACTGGCGGCCTAGTGAGCTCACCTTGCTCTATCCTTTCTTCTGGTTGTTGTCGGTTTTAATGTAGAGGTCTTGGGCTCAATTTGGCATGTTGTGACTTGTAGTTTGTCCCCAGATCAATAATCAATCCCCATTTTAAGACAATTTGGACCCTTAAACTCAAAGCAAAATCTAGATTATTTGCCATCTAGGTCATGCATCATCTGTAGACCTTGCACGCATCTTGTCTTTTCTTTGCTTTAATTTCTCATTGTCGATTGCTGACGTGAGTGCGTGCACCAATTCTCTCATTCATGCATGGTTAAAGCATGCATTAGTTAGTAAGGTGCATCGGGACAAGAGTGAGCCGACCGATTCATTGGTGAGTTGCTTGATAGATTCAGGATTCAAAACATCTTAAGGGGCACCACCTATAGACTTCAAGATAAGGTGGGGGATTTCATCACCCCTCCCTTAGCCCCACAAACCACACTCAAGTAAAGCCCTAATCTAAAATCAAGTACACATTGGACACTAGGACATGGGCGCATTAGGAGAGTGATATGGTCACGACCGTCATACCCTGATCGGCGTTGCCCACTTTGTTGATAGTAGGAGAGAAGAGATCTCTAGATCTTGGCTCACTTCATGGGCTTTGTAGTCTTTGTCATGGGGAGGTGAGGCGTTTTGAGGTTGTGTGACCTCATAGTTTGGCGTCGTCTAGCTGTAAGGACCCATAGCCAGCCTCAGCTTGTTTAAGCCGTGTTTCCTAGACTAGTCTTCTCCCTCACCATTTATCCACGTTAGTTTTTAGGGATTCTTCCCTTCTCCTCTGAGTCATCTTCTTCTCACCTTCCTCTACGTTCTAGTCTCCTCCCGTTTACACTCATTATTAGCGTTTTACGGTCGAGTTGAGCACTTATGGTGAGCTTGGCCTCGTGGTGGTGAGAGTGGTCGACTCGAGAGTTCTTTGTCAAGATGGGTGGTTATATGGGCGACCATCCATTTCATTGTTGGGACCAGGACTATTCCCCCTGGTATTCCGGACCCATGCAGCCTGGGGTGTATCAGACAAACATCCCGTATGGTTGGGACAATTTTAATTGTGTGGCTGAGCAATCTTCAAATTGGGGTAAAATGAGAGATGCACCGACTGCTAGACCACCATCTACTTATGTCAAATCATATGCTGGTCAACAAATTAAGACATTACAACAACCTTCAGCTTCTTTCATGCGTACGGTAGACGACATGAGTGCACCGGTGGCTCCAGTTGCAATCCCGTGTGACTGCTGTGGGTGGAGTGGTCACGTTATCGGGGAATGTCCTTACGTTCCCTTAGAGCCTGAGTATGAGCATATACCTTTTCCCAAAATGCTCAATGTGACCTTTACACATTCGCGTACAACCCGGGACGGATGGACTCATGGGGAGACAATTCTTATTCAAATTCTTATAAATCATTCCCACCCTAGTATCCTCATCCCGAATACGTAGAATTCTACCAACAACCTACTCCCAATCATTGGACTCACTATCATCCCATCAACACCCAACCCCAAAATTTCCCAAGCTCTGACTTGAGCCTCACAGTTGACCACATACCTAATTCCTTGTAACAAACTCTCCTTAGGTTCGTGAAAACCACTCAACAGTCCATGGAAAATATGGCAATGCAAGTGAGTCAAATCACGCAACAATTACGTGAACGTGAGGAGGGTTACCTTTCTTGTCAACATGAGAATTTATCTACTGATATCGAACACCCACCACATCCACAAATTCATAGCACAATCTTCCAAAGTCAAACTCCTAGTCAGTCTGAGGGACTTGAGGATTCGATTCACAATCACTTGGTGGAGGATTCGATTCCAATTGAGAATAGCATGGACCAATTCTATTATGAGTCGGCACAGGATTGTGTCTTATCTTTTTGTCCCGTGGCCCTTGAGCCAGATGATCTTATTGTTGTGTCACTTACGTTCTCACCTGTTGTGGAGCAAGAGCACCCTTGTACCCTTAATTTCATACGACCTAATCAGAGTTTGCCTCTCACTATTGTTCCTGAACATCTTGGAAATGATGGAACATCAAACAATTACATACTACTCCAAAAAGGGGGGAAATGATGATAAAAAAGAAGAAAAAAGACAAATAAGAATCTTAATGGACTTTACACTTTGTATCACTTGAGGATAAGGTTGCTCATGTCTGTCACTTAAGTCCTTAACTAACTTACATGAATTGTTCATTAGGCGAGGTGCGTGGACTAAATACCTACATCGAGTTGGCCCGTAGAACTACTGTGTCCAGTGATCGACAAAAATGAGTCCATCGAGTCGTGTGCTAGGTTGAATAATGCATCTATCTTTAGATTTTGTGGGTATATCGCTGAAACCCCTCCGGAGGTAACACTCCTCCTCCTTGGAGACAAGGAGGTTTAATGGCTTCTTGCACATGCTAAGTGCAACCATGATTCCTACGAAAGTGTGTTAGGATTGCCCTATATTATGAATGTTTTTCCTCTTTCTCTTTCATTGTGTCGCTCACGACTAGCAAAGTTAGGCGTGCGGGTATTTGATTCACATCATATCATACATATAATTGTGTCTTATATCCTTTATTGGTAGCCTAAGCAATGCTGCGTAACAAGTTTTATGTTTAAGTTTCAGGAGTAAACAAGTTTGAGAAGAAGAGACTCAAAAAGGACTTAAAAGCAAGGAAAATGACAAAGTTGCAAGACTTATGGACTGAGCTGCACGAGAGAAGGATCTGGATGTAAACCAAAAACACCAATGAGCAAATCAAGAAGCTCCACAACATCATGGGGAGTATATTGGCAATTAGATTCACGTCTAAACATCAACAACTAAATCGGGTTCACCAAACATCAACCAATCCAGACCACCAATTGGCTATCTCAAACTGCCAATTGGCGGTCGAAATCAATCCAAATGGTTCATAATTTAGTCGGGTGTTCGATTATATTATTTTCTGTCCACTTATAGTATGTGTTTAGTCACATACCGGGGTATTGTCCCCGGTTTCCTTTTTTCATGCTATAAATAGCACTGTTCCTCCCCCTTTGTAAACATCTCCTCTCTTGGTGGCTATTCTCTCTACTCGAAGTAAAGCCTTGGAGAAAAAATCTAGTGGAGAGAGCCTACTTGTAATGTGAGTGAGCAATAAAAATATTTTGTTAGTTTCATTGTGTTTCTTTTAAGTCTTGCATGTTTAGTTAAATTTGTTTATTTAATATTCGTAGAAATAATCAGCATGTTTTCTTCTCTTAATACTAATGTTAGCTTAATAATGTGTGAGTAGTTCCATCCCCCTTTTGGGGGTGGAGATGATGTACATATATGTTGTGAAGTTTGGATGTTTGATGAATTGTTGATTGTGTAGACTTGCATGTTTATATGTTCATCGGTTGTGTTTTAATCATCTACATGTTGGGGATTTTTAATGGGTTTTGCATTAAGATTTAAACACTTTCCATGCTTAGTTTCCTCATGTTTATTGACTGAAATATGCTACATGTTAGTTATGTGTTTGTATTTGTGTTTGATTGCTTGATTGATTGAAGAAATTTTGTTTTGATGACTTTTGCCATAATATTTATGTTACATGTTGAATATGCTACATGTTAGTTGTGTGTTTGTATTTGTGTTTGATTGCTTGATTGATTGAAGAAACTTTGTTTTGATGAGTTTTGCCATAATAAAGACACTTCTCATGCTTAGCTTTGTTCTTCACATGTGTTCCTAGTTTTTTATGAGTCTTGCCATAACATTTAGACACCTCTGTTGCTCAGCCTACTCTTATGCTAATCAAGTAGTAATTGTCGATACGTTGTTTGAATGAATTGATAGGTTTTTCCATATCTTTAGACACTTCCTATGCATGAAGACACACACATACATGCATCATTCATCACTTATTTCACTTCACATGTGCACACACTCCACCCCTTAGGGGTTTCCATTCCTGATTTCCAACTTGCTTTTCTTAGTCACTTAGTTTAGTTTTACTTCGTCTCATGCTTTCATCTTCTTTGTTTGTTTTGTGCTATTTTAGCATCGTTTAGTTTAGTGTAATCAATCTCTTCTCCTCTCTTTTCCCACTTGCCTTTGAACGAACCAGAGTCGACACACCTCCCTGTGTATGAACCCATATTTGCCACGTCTTCGCCGTCGCCGTGCACTTGCGGTATTAAAACGAACACATCACTGACCCAGACCACCAATTGGTTGTCTAGGGGCGCCAATTGGAGGTCATGGTTGGTCTGATTTGATCCAGTTTCGGTTGGCTTCTTCATTGCTTCAATTTGGGGTGCACCCAGATTGGTCGTTTGAGTTTGTGCCCGAATCTAATTGTCAAAACACTCCTCATGATGGTGTGGCGTTTCTCGGTTTGCTTTTTGGTCCCTCTGGTCTTACGTCCAGGTCCCTCCCTCTTGCAGATGGGTCTTTGTGTATGACCGAGAGGTCCATTTTGTCTCATTTAAGTAATTTCTTCTTACGTTTCAGTCTTTTTCTCTTCCTTTTTCTTTTATTTATCAACTAATACGTGAAATATAACAACAAACACTCGAGTAGCACAATAGTATGGTAGAATTAAGGATATATAACATGAATTTTATGCATGATATGCTACCAATCAACACCTGTGATACAATTTTGATTAGTATAGAATGGCATCAATTCCTTTCATGAAAACGACATCACATCCTTTAATAAAAAAAACATCTCGGATGGCATTTTTAGAACAGAAAACTATATTCGTGATGTCCTGGTGCCCTCTTTCCCCTCTTCTTCCCATAACCACCAGCCCCCTTTTCTCCTCCCCCTGTTCGGCGATTTCCATCCTCCTGGTGACAATTTCACGTGTTTGATTCGTTCGTAGGTACATTTTACTTCTTTTTTGTGAAGATTTTGCTTTTTTGGTTAATTTTTATTGATAGTTATTTGAAATTGACTTGTGGTGATTGGGAATGAATTGGAGGTGATGTATTGGTTTGTGTTTTATTTGGATTAGTTTGAATTGGTTGAGAATTATTTTGATTATTTGTTTGGGTAATTTGAAAATGATTTTGATTGTTAGAAGTAAAAGTGGAATTAAGAAATTTGAATTAGAAAGTATCTATGTTCAAGAATAACTATGCTCGTATTGTATTGATTTTATGATGAAATCTTCAGTCCTTTATGTGGTTATGCATGAAACACAGATATATCATGTCGTCCTTAATGATTTCTGGTCCGAAGCAACCTCAAATCTCAGAGATGTGTATTTTAGACCCTTAATTGATGAGCTAAAGATATTGTGGGATGATGGAGAGCCAGTTTTTTATGCTTATCGTCAGTGGTCATTTTTAATGCAGACAACGACTTATTGAACGATTAATGACTTTCCCGCTTATGGTAATCTGTCTAGATGTTCTGTTAAAGGTCATAAAGCTTGTCCAATTTACGAAGAGAATACATGCTCCTTGCAACATGTTAATGGTTCTAAGACAATCTCTCTTGGTCATCGGAGATTTTTGCCAAACTTACATCAATATCATAACTTGAAGAAGGCATTTAACAGAAAACAAGAGTTTTAGAATCCGCCAGTTGAAATCAACATAAAAAAGGTGTATGAATGTGTAACGAAAGTTGAATGTGAATTTGGAACCATACAATTGAGCAAATGACAAAAGTTCTTGGAAATAAAGATCCATATTTTTTGATCTTCCGTACTGGAAAACTTTAGAAGTTAGACATTTTATAGATGTGATGTTTGTAGAAAAATATGTTTGTGATAGTCTTGTTGACACTCTGTTGAATGTACCTTGTAACCCAAAAGATGGGTAAAATGCTAGACTTGATCTTGTTGACCTTGGTATAGGTGCAAGGCTGGCACCAGAGAAGAAGGGAGACTGTAGCTACTTACCTCTTCCTTGTTATACGTTGTCTAGAAAAGAGAAATGCATTCTCCGTCAGATTTTGCAAGAAGTTAGGGTCCCACAAGCTTATTTTTCAAATATTAGCAGTCTTGTTGTTATGAATGATTTAAAACTTGTAGGAATGAAGTCTCACGATTGCCACACTTTAATGCAGCAGTTGTTACCTATAGCACTAAAATGCATACGACAGAAACATGTTAGGCATGCCACAATAAAGGTGTGTTCCTTTTTCAACAATATTTGCAGTAAAGTGGTCGATCTCGTGCAATTAGATCAGTTACAGAATGAAATCATGGTCACAATATGTAATTTGGAGATGTATTTTCCACCTGCTTTTTTCGACATTATGATTCATCTAGTTATTCATGTGGTTAGAGAAGTTAAATTTTGTGGACCCATTTTCCTAAGGTGGATGTATCCTTTCGAACACTATATGAAAGTGTTGAAAGTTTATTATAAAAATCGTCAAAGGCCAAATGCTAGTATTGTTGAAAGATACATAGTTGAGGTGATTATCGTGTTTTGCACTAGATACCTAGCGAACACCAAAAGTATTGGACTTCCTAACAATCATCATGATGAACGTTTTGATGGTAGAGGGACGCGTACGATGAAAATGTTAAATCCAAATGGTGATAACTTAATGACAGCATATTTGTATGTGTTGTGCAATTCTAATGAAGTTCAGCCTTATCTAAACGAAAACATGAATCTTTTAAAAGATAGAAATCCTTTATGGAGTGATCAACAAGTAATTTGTAGGCAAAATAAGAAATTCATCTCTTGGTTCAAAAAAGTTGCCAACGAGCATGATGTTTCAGAAACAATACAATGGTTGGCGTACGGTCTGCATTCTACTGTTACATAATGAGTGGAGGCTAAGGGCATCTTGTAGGGATGGTCGTAACCCCCCCCCCCCCAAGTATCGTGCCACTGACTGCTCCTCCGACTCTGATAGATCATTCCGAGCCACCAAGTGATAGAATTCCTCCGTGTAGTCATCCACCGACCTCGCACCTTGCCTCAAAGCATGAAGCCTCTGAAACAAGGATTGAATGTAGCCGAAAGGAAGAAAGTGCTCCTTCATCTTTTTTTCATCTTGCACCTTGGTCTTGCCTTGCCTCTCGCGTGTGCGCCTCAATTGTTCCCACCATGCAGATGCTCTCCCCTTGAGTCGGATGGCGATTAGCTTAACCTTCATATGCTCCGGAACCACCTTGTAGTCGAATACTCGTTCGACTACATTCAGCCAGTCAACGAAAGCATCAACATGCAACGTACCAGAAAATTCTGGCAGCTCCATCTTGAAACCGAGGTCTCCCTGACGATCACCCCACCTATGGTGTCCTTGACCAGCACCATGATCATGGAACATGTTGTGGAGGTTTTAGCTTGTGTCGGAGTCTGGATCTTCAGCTTCACGATGGCCAGGATCTTGCGCAGCAAGACATTGGGTTAGCTCAGCAATTTGTCTTTGTAGATCCTCAATCAACTTATCATCTTCGTTGCTGCGACCATGGTGCGGGAGTCCCTCCTCTGGATTAGCTCCACGACGCCCACGACCACCACGTCTACCAGCCATCACGCTGATGAAGCAGCAACTAAAGGGAAGATTTCGGCTCTAGTACCAACTGGCGCCGTGTAGAATTGTGATGGATTCTACAAGCGTGTGACACCCACAACTACAACAGAATTGAAGAGGAAAACTCCAAGTTGAGATAAAAACTATCTCTGATTTTGGTATAATTAATTCAAAACAAAAATTGGTTGATATCTTCACCTACAAGCAAGGTCTTATAGCTTTTATTTCGTATAGAAATTAGGAAGTTAACCAACTAGGTAACTCCTTTGATTTACATCTAAATAAAACAAATAACAGTAAAGGAAATACTTGACTACCGAAATACTTGTTTAAATAAAAATAAAAATCAGGAAACCTTCCATAAACTTAATTGGAAAAAATTTGATTCACATGTACTGCTGGAGGCAAGTTTCCTTGCTCGTTTTGCTGGCTGGTTGGAAGTTTCCTTCCTTGCTGATGTGCTTGCTAGCCAACGGCTCCTTCCTGATTTGGTTGCTAATCACTGCCCCCATCATATTATATCCAGCAGATCCTGCATCAGTCGCCCCTAGTTGGAAGGAACTCGTCCTCGAGTTTGCCTCAACTTTCTCCTCGTTGCTGAAGTACGGACTCAGATGCTTTACATTAAACACATTAGTAGTCTTTAAATGCTTTGGTAGGAGTAATTTGTAGGCATTATCATTGATTTTCTGAAGTATCTCACAAGGTCTTACTTTTCGTTCCTTTAGCTTGTTGTATTCCCCTACGGGAAACCGGTCTCGCGTCAGAACAACCCACACAAAATCACCTTCCTTAAAAATTACTTGCCAGTGACGACGATCCGCATAGCTCTTGTATTTGGTGTTGTTCTCATCTAGCGTTTGCTGTACTTGTGTGTGAATGTCTTGCAAGTGCTCAGTCATCTCATCAGCCTTGGGGTACAAACAACCAACACAAGGAATGGACGCTAAGTCTAGCACCCCAGAAGGATTAAACCCATAAACAATTGCAAATAGACTCAGCCCCGTGGTTCTGTTTGTTGATCGGTTGTAAGCAAATTCTGCTTGAAGCAGGGAGAGATCCCATTGCTTAGGTTTAGTGCTCGCCAGACAACGTAGGAGATTGCCCAAACTCCGGTTGACTACTTCGGTCTGGCCATCCGTCTGAGGGTGGTATGCACTGCTGAAATTCAGACGAGTCCCCAACTTCTCCCATAAGCTCTTCCAGAAGCTGCTGATGAACTTAGTGTCACGATCAGAGGTAATTGAGTGGGGAACTCCATGCAAATGCACCACTTCTTTGAAGTAGAGGTGGGCAATCTGGCCTGCATCCATCGTTTTTTACATGCTACAAAATGTGTCATCTTGGAGAACCGATCCACTATCACAAAAATGGAATCCACTGCCCGTTGTGTGCGGGGTAACCCCAGCACGAAATCCATGCTAACATCATGCCACGGACCTTCAGGAATAGGCAAAGGCATGTACAAACCGGCATTGGTGATGGTACCTTTTGATCGCCGGCAAACGTAGTACCTCGCCACATAGTGGGCTACATCACTACGTAGCTTGGGGCAGTAAAAATCAGAGGGGATCAAGGCTAAGGTCTTGTACCGTCCGAAATGTCCCTCGCCATGTAATTCACTGATTATCTGTTGTCTCAACGAGCAATCCGGAATGCTCAACTTCGTCCTTGGAATAGGTAGCCGTCGTGTATCAGAAAGTCACAACGTTGACCACCCATGACTTGCTGGAATATCTTCCCAAAGGAGGAATCAACTGGATACATGTCGGGGAAGGTCTCGAATCCAACGACTTGATTGCTCACGGTCGTGAGAAGGGTGTTGCGGCGGCTAAGGGCATCAGCGACACGGTTTTGACTTCCTGATTGGTGCCGAACTGAGAAGGTGAACTCCTGCAAATATGCCACCCATTTGGCATGATGTCGGTTGAGTTTGTGCTGGCCATTTATGTACTTCAAGGCTTCGTGGTCGGTGAAGAGGATGAACTCACGTTGCACCAAGTACTGCCGCCAATGCTTCAGAGATTGCACTATTGCGTAGAACTCCAAACCATAGGTTGAATAATTCTTCTTGGATCTAGATAGTTTCTCGCTGAAGAAAGCTATTGGACGTCCCCCTTGACTCAGAACTCCACCGATACCAATTCTAGATGCGTCACAATTGAGTTTGAAGACCTTTTCGAAGTTCAGCATTGCTAAAATTGGAGCTTCGATCATCTTTTGTTTCACCAGCTAGAAACTCACCTCTGCCTCCTCAGACCACTTGAGATCTCTTCCCTTTAGACACTCGGTGATGGGGGCAATCACGGTGCTGAAATTTCGAATGAACCGCCGGTAGAAGGAAGCCAAACCGTGGAAACTCCGAACATCATGCAACGACTTTGGCCTGGGCCACTCAGAAATGGCACTAACCTTGGTGGGGTCAGCATGAACATTGTTGATGGAAACCACGAACCCCAGGAAGGTGACGGAGGTTGTGAAGAACGCACATTTCTTTTGATTAATAAAAAAACATTCGGATCTCAGCTTTTCAAGAACGGCACGCAAATGTTCCATATGCAACACGGATGTCCTGTTGTAGATGAGGATGTCATCGAAATAAACGACAACAAACTTCCCCATGAAAGGACGAAGAACTTGGTGCATGACCCTCACGAAGGTGCTGGGCGCGTTGGATAGTCCAAATGGCATCACCAACCATTCGTACAACCCATACTGCGTTTTGAATGCCGTCTTCCACTCGTCTCCTGGTCTGATCCGTATCTGATTATACCCACTCCGAAGGTCGATCTTTGAGAAGATTTTGGATCCCGATAGCTGGTCCAACATGTCATCTAAGCGGGGAATTGGGAATCGGTACCTCACGGTGATACTGTTGATTGCTCGGCTGTCGATGCACATACGCTAGGAACCATCCTTTTTTAGTACCAACAGGGCAGGAACGACACAAGGACTCATGCTCTCTCGGATATAGCCTTGCTCCAGCAGTTCCACCACTTGTCGTTGTATTTCTTCAGACTCTTAAGGACTGCGACGATAAGCCTGGAGGTTCGGGAGAGTTGATCCTGGGATAAGATCGATTTGGTGTTGAATATCTCTCAACGGTGGTAAGCCGTGGGTGAGATCTTCGGGCATCAGCTCGGAGAACTCTTCCTGAAGTTGCTGGACCTCCTCAGGCACGTTTGAGCTTGAGCCAACCTCAGCTTCATCCCGGGGCAGCAAAGCAAAAACCACCTCTTCTTGCTTCATTTCGGCCAAAAAGCTGGATAGGGACAACAAGCTGTTGTGAGGGGTTGCCTGGATTGAAGGGGTTTCTTCTTGGTGCGGCGCCAAGAATTCTTCTTCCCTTTGATGCTGAGGGAATAGGTGTTCCTTCGTCCATCGTGAAAGACGCTTCGATCATACTGCCATGGCCGTCCCAGCAGTAGGTGACAAGCATCCATAGCCACCACATCACACCAAGCATTGTCAAAGTATTTTTTGCCGATGGAAAAGGACACCAAACACCTCTTGTCCACCTTTATTTCCGTCTCCTTGTTCAGCCAAAATAATTTGTAGGGTTTGGGATGAGAGTCGGTCTTCAACTGCAACTTTAGGACTGCCTCTTCGGACACCACGTTCTCGCAGCTGCCGCTATCGATGAACATCTTGCACACCTTGTCCGAGACCGTGCAAGTGGTACGAAAAATATTATTTCTCAACCACTCATCTCCTGACCCTCCCTTAGGGGTTAGAAGACTCTTGCGGATGACTAAAGTTTCTGGTCCGTCCCCGTACAACATTCCACCTTCGTCCTCATATTCATCAAACACGGGCTCGCCATCGATCTCGTCCTCGCTCCCAAGATTATCCTCAATCAGGAGGTTCTTTCCGCCCTTGCTGGTGGTTTTCCCATAGCTGGATGCGATGTGGCCCTCCTCTCCACACCAATAACACTTCACGCCCGTCTTAGGTCTGCCCTGCAACGGTACTTGTTGAGGGCGCGCCTCTGAAGGTCTAGCAGTCCGGTTGGGCTGTTGCTGCTCGTGGCTGGTGGTGACTCGCCTTGTTTGCTGCTTCTCCACGACGAGGGCTCGCTGATAGGCCTCAGAAACCATCCATAATGAGTTGCGGCTAAGGGCATCTTGTAGGGATGGTCGTAACCCCCCCAAGTATCGTGCCACCGACTACTCCTCCGACTCCGATAGATCATTCCGAGCCACCAACTGATAGAATTCCTCCGTGTAGTCATCCACCGACCTCGCGCCTTGCCTCAAAGCATGAAGTCTCTAAAACAAGGATTGTGTGTAGCCGAAAGGAACAAAGTGCTCCTTCATCTTTTTTTTCATCTTGCCCCATTCGGCAAGCTTGGTCTTGCCTTGCCTCTCGCGTATGCGCCTCAATTGTTCCCACCACGTAGTTGCTCTCCCCTTGAGTCGGATGGCGATTAGCTTAACCTTCATATGCTCCAGAACCTCCTTGTAGTCGAATACTCATTCAACTTCATTCATCCAGTCCACGAAAGCATCAGCATGGAACGTACCAGAAAATTCTGGCAGCTCCATCTTGAAACCGAGGTCTCCCTGACGATAACCCCACCCACGGTGTCCTTGACCAGCACCACGATCATGGAACATGTTGTGGAGGTTTGAGCTTGGGTCGGAGTCCAGATCTTCAGCTTCACGATGGCCAGGATCTTGCGCAGCAAGACGTTGGGTTAGCTCAGCAATTTGTCTTTGTAGATCCTCAATCAACTCAGCATCTTCGTTGTTGCGACCATGGTGCTGGAGTCCCTCCTCTGGATTAGCTCCACGACGCCCACGACCACCACGTCTACCAGCCATCATGCTGATGAAGCAGCAACTAAAGGGAAGATTTCGGCTCTGGTACCAACTGACGCCGTGTAGAATTGTGATGGATTCTACAAGCGTGTGACACCCACAACTACAAGAGAATTGAAGAGGAAAACACCAAGTTGAGATAAAAACTATCTCTGATTTTTGTATAATTAATTCAAAACGAAAATTGGTTGATATCTTCACCTACAAGCCAAGTCTTATAGCTTTTATTTCATATAGAAATTAGGACGTTAACCAACAAGGAAACTCCTTTGATTTGCATCTAAATAAAACAAATAACAGTAAAGGAAATACTTGACTACCGAAATACTTGTTTAAATAAAAATACAAATCATGAAATCTTCCCTAAACTTAATTGGAAATAATTTGATTCACAGGTGCTGCTGGAGGCAAGTTTCCTTGCTCGTTTTGCTGGCTGGTTGGAAGTTTCCTTCCTTGCTGATGTGCTTGCTAGCCAATGGCTCCTTGCTGATTTGGTTGCTAATCACTGCCCCCATCATATTATATCTAGCAGATCCTGCATCACTTATCGAGTATGAAAAGACACCACCTTTCTCTAAGCAAGTACCTGAGTTGAAGTCAGTAGAGGACGAAATACATGTTGAGACTTTAATCGCAAGATATGACCATGGTGAAGGTACATGGATTGAAAATCCATTAAGGAAAAAAAATCCTAAAGGTGAAGTATAATTTTCAATGATAACCATTTAATGTCTTCGTTTTACTTTTTAATGTCTTGATTTTACTTTTTATAGTATCATGTCTCCGGTAAAGAAACCCACTCCATCAGAGTTTGAGGGCTCGAAGACTTACATTTCACGAGGTCCTACTCTCATAAAAGAATTCGTGGACAAAAGGAATAGAGACGTGCGGGTAATGAGTCCATTACAATGTTCTTTAGTTTTAGTCAAAGTGTTAATTTATAGAAATTGAAAATGTTAACGTGTATAGTCAAATTTTGAGTTCAAATCCACTAACACTTTGAAGAAAAAGTGGATGAAATATGTTGCGGTCTGTTGGATGGACTTCAAGACAAAGTTAACAAACAAGTGGATATTCGAAGAGTATCACGACAGCAATCCGTGTGATTACTATAACTTCATCACTCCAAGTACATTGGTTCAATTCAAAAAATCAAGAGAACCCCTGGAGTTTCATGTAACTGAGTTTAATTTAGATTATGAACTTATTCAAGTTATTGCTTTATATGATAATCTAATAAAATTGGTCGTAGGCCCTCTAAGCAAAAAATCAAGAACGCCGATCTTCCAACAAGTATCTTCATCGTATGTCTTCATCAAGATACCGAAAATTAAAAGAACAAATGATGGCCAAAAAAATCGCCCAGAAGAAACAAGAAGCAATTGACTCCGGTATGAGTGAGGAGTAAGCAAAAAACTTGTCGATGTTGGGTTTTTGGCCTTAATCCTAATGTTGATAATTTAATCAACCTAATCTTAATCACAATCGAATGTAGTGTCACACATATTTCATGGAAGATATATTGTAATGTGCTAACATCTACAGGTAATCAAGACTCGAGGAAGAATGAAATTAAGTCGAGACATGTAATCAAGCTTATTGAAGACATGTAATTTGATCTTTTATTTGAGTCTTAGGAATCTATTTAATCTTGAGCATACAAGAGTTTAAATCTATTCACATAGACTTTATGGAACCTATAGAAGTCACATACAAATTTCCATATCAATCAGACTTGAATAAGCAACCAAATTCCATAGACAACCAAGCCAAACAGATTTGTCTGCACCGGAACGGTCGACCATCAGTTATCCGGTCGACCGGTTTGACTTGTGCATTTTTAAGACTTCGTTTGGTCGACCGAATATGAACATTTCGACACACCCAAAGTGCCTGTTATTTTCGGTCGACCGGACCTTCCTTTTATGGTCGACTGATATATCCTTCAACCCCACCAAAACCCTGGTTTTGGTCGACCTCCCAACTTTCGGTTGACCGATTACTTAAATTCGAAATCAATCTAGTTCGACCGGTGCACATGTGGTTCGAACGTTTCTTTACTTTTAAAGAAATGGTCGACCGTTGTGCCCAATCTGGTCGACCGTTGAGGGTCAGATTTGCTGAATCTTGATTTCTGTTTGTGTGTTCTTCACACCATTCAATTAACTCATCCCCAATGGCTAGAAAAATTTAGAAGCTTATAAATAGATGACCAAACACATTGTTTAGGCAACTCTCCCATTCCAAATTGTCTCATACACTAGAGAGAAGTCTCCCAATCCTCAAAGCTCCACTGCTACACTCTAAGCCTTACATTTCCACATCTTTGATCATTTCCATATACTACGCAAAGTGTCCTTAAGCTACAGAGTGTTGTTCCACTCAAGTTCTTTGTTCAAAAGAGTAAAGTCTCCGGTGAAAGCCCGAAGCATCCTTCTCAGATTGTGAGATGAGGATTCCAAGCTAGGCGAGTGTTGTTCGCTAGCTTGAAGATTGTAAAGACGTTGTCTCCTGGCCCGGAATGAGGAGCAGATAGTGAAGTCGTAAGCGGAGCTCGAAGTGTCAGGCGGAGCTTCCAAGAGTGGACCTAGGCGGGTGACTAAACCTCTGTAAAAATCGCCGTCTCCATTGTGGTTTGCTTGTTTCTTCCCTACTTTGTTTATATTGGTTCTGCTGTACATCTTGTTTGTTTAAGTAAGGATTAAACAAAATTTGATTAGGTAATTTAGGGGCCATTACGATCCTACAATTGGTATCAGAGCAGAGGTGCTAAATTTCATATACCTAATCGTATTTTAGCATGCCATCTACTTCATCTAATCATGTAGAAGGACTTTGCACTACTAGACCACATTTTCTTAATGGGTCAAATTACGATTATTGGAAGAATAGAATGAAAATATTTTTTATTTCTAATGATCTTAAGAATTGGATCTTTATCCAAAACCCATACACCCCACCAAATGAAGAATTAGGGGTTATGAAAGTGCATATGCAATATGGAGTAGATTACAAATACATCAGGAGGGTGATAACAAAACCAAAGAAACAAGAATTAGTCTCCTCATGCATAAATATGAAATTTTCACTATGCAAATCAGTGTGAACATAAGCGAAAAGAACACTCGCTTCACTGATATCATTAACTATCTTTGTGTTCTTGAAAGAAAGATTAGTGAAGGAGAGATGATAAGGAAGTTCCTCTGATCTCTCAACAACGATTGGGAAGACAAGGTGGTTGCAATCGAGGAAGCTCACAGTCTTTCCAAACTAAAAATGGAGGAACTAATCGGGAACCTCATGGCTTATGAACTCGAATTCGACCATCGAAAGGAGGAAAAAGCTTCTAAGATGAAATCAACCTTGGCAGTGCATGCAAATTTTGATGAACCAAGGATGAGAATAGAAGATAAGGACAATGAGGTTCTTGCCAAAGACTTCTTCAAATACCTCAAGAAAGATAAGGGAGAATTGAGAGAAAGAAGGGGAAGAAGAAGTGAGAGGAAGGACAAAGAAAAGGAGAAGGAGGAGAGTGAAAATGAGAAGAAAAAGGAGAAAAGGGAGAGGAGAAGAGAAAAGGAGGAGAGCAAGAAAATAGAGAAGAAGATGAAAGCTCACAAAGCTACATGGGATGATTCTTCATCACCATCATCATCATCTTCTCTACAAAGTAGAAGGGCGGTTACCCACACATGGTTCATGACTATTGAAGATGAACAAAGTGATGTAGCTTCTAACTCTTGCTCTACTAGATCTAATTCATGCTCAACTAAATCATACTCTAGCGATAGCTCAAAATAAAATTCTAATGATGATTCATATACACATGATGAGCTTCAAAATGCATTTCATGATATACTTAATCAGTATGAGGGCATTTGTGAAAAGAACAAGAATGCTAGAAAGCAAATAAATGATCTCCAATGCCAAATTGAAATAATCATGAATGAGAAAAATGAGGTGATTGCTATACATGAAAAACATGCATTAGAACTTGGTAATATAAATGCAACACCTATTGTTTTTGAAAAATTAGATCTTAGAGCTTCTAATGAACAATTAAGAAAATATCTAGAAAGGTTCACAAATGGAACCAAAATGCTTGACAAGCTTTTCGGGAGTCAAAGTCAATCATTAGAAAAACATGGCTTAGGATATAATGCTAAATTGAAAAACCATGTATCTCATACTACTTTAAATGGAAAGAATTGGTTTGTTAATCAAAGTTCCTCAAGTGTGTGGACACATAAAACCAAAATGGTTTGGGTTACTAAAGGTAATGTTCAAGGACCCAAAGTTGTTTGGGTACCTAAATCTACACTTGTACGTACTTAAAGGAGGATGTGAGATCGGTACTGACCGAGCTTGCAAAGTCAATTCAAATCCGGTTGCACTATCGAAAGAAGGATGGAACCAACATTGAGAAATAACAATTGGTAACAACCATTTAATCCTCCTACGCTTAAAGAATTGGTTCCAATAGGATTATGAATGCTTAATTGTCATATCTTTTATATCATTCATTGATCAATTAGGATGAGCATTTCGTATATCATTAAAGGGAGAAAAATGGAAAGTATGCCTCATTGACATTTAATTCATTGCATATCATAAGAGGAGGCTCAGCATGAGAAGTTTCTAAAAGTATGGAAAAACTCATAAAAAACCAGGAACTCATGTGAAGAACAAAGCAAAGCATGGGACATGTCTGAGTTTCATGGCAAAACCTATCAAAACAAAGTTTCTTCAATCAATCAAGTGACCAAACAGTAATACAAACACACGACTAACATGTAGCATATCCAACAGCAAATTCCAGCCAATAAACATGAGGAAACCAAGCATGGGAAGTGTCTGAAACATATGGCAAAACCCATCAAAAACTCCCCAACATGTAGATGATTAAAACAAACCGGATGAACATAAAAACATTCAAGTCTACACAATCAAGATTCGTCAAACATCAAAACTTCAAAACATAAATGTTCATTATCTCCACCCCCCGAAGGGGGATGGAACTACTTGTAGGATCGTGAGGGTCTCTGATTCTAATCACTATTAGGGTAATCACCTACTTGTCTAAGAAATCAAAGAATGCACAGTGGAATTTTAAAAAAAACAAGCAAGTAGAGCAAACCACAATGATGACACCAGATTTTATAGAGATTCGGTCTCCCACCTACTTCCTCTCTTGTAAGCTCCACTCGATCTCTGTCGAGCTCTGTTCGCGTCTTCACTATCAACCTCATTCTAGGCCAAGATTAAACCTTTTGCAAAACAAGGTCCATAAACACCTTCACGAGCTTGACTTTCTTCTCTCACAATCCGAGAGGAACACTTCGGGCTTTCACCAAAGTCCTTGCTTCTTTACAACATGAATGTTGAGTGGAACACACTCTCTAACTTGAGATCACTTAGCTTAGGATGTGGAATTGATACTAAAGTGTGGAAGTTTAGGCTTGGAGAGTAGAATTGGGGATTGGGAGACTTGGGAGTTTCTCTTAGGTGTATATGAGAATAGTAAGTGTAAGAGTTGTGTAATTGTGTCATGGGAACACCTATTTATAAGCTCTAATTAAGTTATAGCCGTTGGGATAAGTTTGGTAAAAGATTGTGGAAGATACACAAAATAGAAACTTGCAGGACCCAAAACTGAGTGAGTTCGGTCGACCGGATCAGGCTGAACGGTCCATCGTTAGGCAAATTTTAACTCAGATCGGTCGACCGATAAAGGTGCGGTCGACTGGATCAGGCTATAACTTAGGTACACTTAAGTTATCGGTCAACACCGAGATAGGTTCGGTCGACCGATTCATAACACGCTCTACGAGGTTGACAAACAAGATCATCTTCTGTCGACCAAAACAAGGTCCATGGTCGACCTAAATTTGACAGGCATTCTGGGTTTGTCGAGATATCTTAAGTTCAGTCGACCGAACAAGGTCCTCGGTCGACCGATACACTAAATGTATTTTGGGGTATATGGAAATAATACGAATACGACCGTTGGGTATAATACGACAAATCTAACAATCGAATAAATATGTTTACACGGTCGACCGAAGAGGTATGCACGGTCGACCGAAAATGGGCAGGAAATACACTACAGGGTAATCGATCACTCTGTCGACCGAACAGTCTGTTTCGGTCGACCGAATGTGGGTAGACAGTTCAGGTTAAGTGTTTAGTGTTTTCCGGTCTAAGTTTGAGTGATCTATTGAAGTCCAAATTATATGAAATTTTGTGTGTGACTTCTATAAGGAACCTATTGTGTTGTTGTAGGTTTTAGCTCAAGTATGCTCAATTTACACAATGTTCCTAAGACTCAAAAGAAATGCAAATTACATGTCTTCAAATGAGGTTGATTACATGTCTTGACTTGAATCCTTTCTTTCTTGAGTCTTGATCACCTGTAGAAGTTAGCACAAAGTAATATATATGCAATGCAATATGTGTGCAACTCTACATTGATTTACAATTAAGATAAGGTTTATTAAATCATGAAAACATAGATTAAGGCAAAAAAGCCAACAATACCCCATTTTTGATGATGGCAACCTATATCTTAATACTTGAAATTTGTAGATCTAAACTATGTATAAAAATGCTCCCCCTATGGAGGTCCATAGTTTTTGTTCAATTATAATCAAATTTCAAGTTACCCCCTTAATTATCTCCCCCCTTTGACATCCATAAAAAATTATAAGATTTGAGCATAGAATTGTGGACGTCATGTAATGAAGTTTCTCTCCCTAAATTTTGCACCTCATTACACTAAGAAAATGATATTCATTAATCTCCCCCTATTAATATGAATATGATTTTTTGATTAAGTTCAATTCTTTATTCTCCCCTACTAACATCAAGTAAATATTACAATATAGCATGTGATGTATTCATTTCCCCTTTATGACATCCATTTATAAATTTGACACTTAAGCAATGGATGTAATTCAAAATTTAAGATTTGCAATGAATGAGTATATGAGATGTCAATTAAGCATGTACAATCTAGACTAGAACCAATTTATTGAAATTTTTTGAAGGATAAGAAATTATACCCATTTTGAAGCTTGAATTGGTTCCAATCTCCATTTGGTGATGCAACCAGCTTTGAATTTAACTCTCAAGCTTGCCCGGTCACCACCGATTTCCTTCTCAAGCACCTACAAGTGTAGATTTAGGTACCCAAACAACTTTGGGTCCTTGAATGTTAGCTTTGGGAGCCCAAACCATTTTTATTTTAGGAGCCCACACACTTGAAGAGCTACGCTTTACAACTAAGTGCTTTCCATTTAAAGTTGTATGAATTACATGATTTTTAACAAATGACTCATTATATCCTAAACCATGTTTTTACAAAGATTGCCTTTGACTTCCTAAAAGCATGTTAAGCATCTTAGTTCCATTAGTGAATCTTTCTAAATATTTTCTTAATTGCACATTGTAAGCTTGAAGATCTAGTTGTTCACTATTACTAGGTGTTGCTTTTAGACTATCAATAGTCGATGCATTGTTTTCATGCCTAGCAAGCACCTCATTCTTCTCATTCATGCATGTTTCAATTTGGCTTTTGAGACCATTTATCAATTTTCTAGCATTCTTATTTTTGTCACAAATGATCTCATATTGTTTAACTAAGTCATTGAAAGCATTTTCAAGCTCATCATGTGTATATGTTTCATCATTTGCACTAGAAATTGAGCTATCCCTATAATAAGACTTAGTTGAGCATGATCTAATAGAACAAGAGTTAGAGGATACCTCACTTCCTTCATCTTGAATTGTCATGTAGCACATATGTGCATATTCCTTTGTTAATGAAGGTGCAATTGATTGGGATGAAGATAATGATGATGTATCGTCCCAAGTAGCCTTGTGAGCTTCCCACCTCTTCTCTTTTCTCTTACTCCTCTCCTTCTTTCCCTTCTCTCATTTTTCTTCTCCTTCTCTTTTCTCCCGTTTCACTCTCCTCCTTGTCCTTCTTCTTTTCTCTCATTTCACATCTTCTACCTGTTCTTTCATTCTTTTCTTCTTTATCCTTCTTGTGGTATTTGAAGAAGTCTTTGGCTAGGACGTCAATGTGCTCATCTTCTACACTCCTCCTTGGTTGCTCAATATTTGCATGTAATCCCAAGGTAGGTTTGTTCTTGGAGGCTTCCTTCTCCTTCTTATGGTTAATTTGGAGCCCATAACCCATGATATTTCCAATTAACTCCTCCATCTTGAGTTGGGAAATGTCGTGCGCTTCTTCAATCACGACCACCTTATCTTCCCAATCGTTGCATAGCGACCGGAGGTATTTCCTTGTCATCTCTCCTTCATGTAGTTTCCTACCAAGAACCAAAAGAGAGTGTGTAATTGTAAGACCCGCTCTCCTGCTATAATAATAATAAGTCCACTCTCCGCGGTTATGCATAATTGGCTTGTTGGAATGTCAAATTGTGTTATGGCATGCTTGTTTGGATAGATTGGATCAGATCTCTTGTTGGTCGATCGGGTGCGACACATCGGGCTAGTGCGCGGTGGTTTGACTCGATCAACCCAATTTGGGTCCGAGTGAGCCTATGGTGCATGTTTGGGCTGAACCCATGTTGCGGTGATGTGGAATTGGAAGGGTTGCACTTGGGGTTTGGATGTACATAATTTCGTGGCTTTTGGATGCCTTTGGAATGGTGCCATTTTGGCATGCCTTAATGTGACTTGAATAGCCACGAAGCCTATGGAAGTTGGAGGGTTGTCTGCAAACAAAGTTTTTCGTGAATTCAGGTATGCTCCTGACCCTTGAAGAGTTGTATCGGAGGGGGTGTTGGCTGGAGGGCCAGCCAGCACCATGTTAGTGGTTGGTGCAATCGGTTGCACCATCAATCGAGTTCCCTTCTAGCGTGCGCATGGAGCATACGCTAAATGGGGCTGGCTGTGGGGCAGCCAGAGGGACCGGGGTTCCGGTGAGCTCCGGCGAGGTCTGACCAGGAGTGATGAGGTTTCTTCTGGGCGGAGTTTTGGGGTGGACACGGATCTGGTTTGGTGTGGCTGGTGCACACAAGATCCGACTAGGATTTGTCTTCAACCCTTTTGACTCTTTGTTTGGATCGGCTGGCTGGTCCAGTTCCTCTAAATGGTGGAAAAGGTCAGGAAAAGGTGTGGAACAAACCTAGGGATGCTAAGGGTGAGGAGGATCTTGACGGGCTAGCTCGGTCTGAGCAGCGTGCGCTTGAATGGGCTAGCCATGCGGTTAGTGCACCATGTGCATCAACTTGCTCGGTTGTTGGGCTGAGCTGCTTGGATGGATCTGTACTGACCCTCTCCCACCGTAGACGGCCTGAGAGGGATACTCTAAGCACGTGCGTTGGAGTGGTCAAGGGCTCATGCATATGGTTGTAAGTCGATTAACTTGTTAGCTTGTCTTTTGTTAGTTATCGTGTTCTATGTGTTGAATGTGTTTTGCTCTATATGACTTGTTGTGTTTCAGTAGGAGATATAATGTGGTTATATGATCTGATGTGTGTGTATTCCTGATTTTCTAGTCATGCATGCACTTATGAATGTAAACGGGCTCTTTCATATCATGTGCTGATCGTGTCATGTTCTAAATAAACATATTAACCTGTTACATGCATGTATGCTAGTTTAGAGATCTACATCGTCTACTGATATTTTATGGATGTTCCAACATGATTATCCTACTGATATACATGTAATCCATACCCATATCAACTCTGATCATGCTCTGAAATTTCAGTTATCACCGCATATAAACTCTGAAATTAAGGATGCATGCTATCGATTAATGTGGAGTGTGATTTTGATATATCTAGTTGTAATGCATCATCCTATTGCGTCTCTCATGTCTATATGTTACTGAAGTGAAGTGTTATGATATGGTGATGTATGACCCTTAGGATATCAGACCTTTTAACATCCTTATCATGACCCATAAATTACTCGATTAGCTATTATCTTGATTTGCTGATGCGGTTATGATTGCTTACTGTTGTGAGTTTCGTTTGATTCCTGATTGGGATGTTCTGATTTGATTTGTTTGGGGGCTGTTAGGAAGGTATCCGGATACCTTTCCTTGAGCTAATTCCATACACTACAGATGCATTAGATTTTAGATGCTTAAGTAGCTTGCATCGTATTTAATCTGATTAATAATTCTGGGCACATTCTGTTTTTGGGCCGACGGGCCACGAGTGGGTCTTCTAGCTAGAGAGGTCATTCATATAAGACATTCACGTTGGGAGGCCAGGCGTAAGATAAGTTCTGGGCAGGCGCGCTGCCATTCCGTCTCAGGGTAGGTATTCCCAAGTTCGTGATGGCACCATGTAGGTCAATTGCCGCGAATTGGGACACTTATCCGGCGCACCGCTTTGTGTCGAGTGGTGGCTCACTGTCGAGTGACCGACTTTGACCAGCGAGGCAGGTGTTCTGGTTCCTATTGGGGAATGATTCGGGTGCGCCCGGCCGACATGACTTATGGAGTCGTAGCCTTCTGTTGTATTATGTGCTTTTCTGTTTCTGTTTCGGATGCTTTGTCTTAGATAGATTGCATGCATTCTTCCATATAACTCTGATTGGGCCAGGGGCATACTGGGTTTTCTTTATAGAAAACTCACGCATATGTTGATGCGGTGCTTGCAGGTACTTAGATTCCTACAGGGTAGACTGGACGAGTAGTCGAAGATTCTGTACACGAGGGACACGTCGACCAGATTCTTCAATTTGTCTTTTTCTTCCGCATTATTTATGATGTATTTCCCTTTTGAACTCGATGTAATGTATTTGACTTTGTTACCATATATGGATAATCTCTCACTTTTCAATTATGTTTTATGTTAGTCTATCCATGTATGATCTCTCTACGTATTGTCGAGTCGTTGTTTGGTCTGTCTTTTGTAACTCCTTCGGTCGTCACAGAGGTCTCTGATCGCGACACTTGTAGTCTTTCCTAGTATGCGTACCCACGAGATCGGGAGCGTTACAATAATATCGGTGAAGCGAGCATTCGCTTATGTTTTCACCGATTTGCATAGAAAAAATCTAATATTTACGCATGAGGAGACTAATGCGGGTTTCTTTAGTTTTGCTATCACCCTCATGAAGCATTTGCAATTTATGCCAAATTTCGTATGCACTTTCACAACAACTAATTCTATTGTATTCACCCTTATTAAGGCCACCATAAAGAATGTTCATGATTTTAGAATTCATCTCAATTTGTTACATTTTGGGCCTAGAAAGTGAATCTAATTCATCTTCATTTGGGGCTGTGTAGGGATTTTGAAGAAACATCCAATACTTGAGGTCATTAGATATTAGGAATATTTTCATGCTATTCTTCCAATAATCATAATTTGACCCATTTAGCAAAGGAGGTCTAGTTGCGCACAAACCCTCTACATGATTAGAAGTTAAAGTCCTTGCTTATTTACAATAGGAATGTTGAGTGGAACACACTCTCTAACTTGAGCACAATTAGCTTAGGATGTGGAATTGATACTAAAGTGTGGAAGTTTAGTCTTGGAGGGTAAATTTGGGGATTGGGAGACTTGGGACTTTCTCTTAGGTATAGATGATAATAGGAAGTGTAAGAGTTGTGTAATTGTGTCATGGGAACACCTATTTATAAGCTCTAAGTGAGTTATAGCCATTGGGACAAGTTTGGTAAAATCATGCCATAAGATTTAGACACTTCCCATGCTTAGTTTCCTCATGTTTATTGAGTCAATTTAAATCATAGAATTTTTTAATGCATGTGCCTCCCCTTTTGGTCAAAGCATGCACGTCCAATTGTATACACATTTAATTACATGCATGTTTCAGCAATTTCTACTTGCTTTTAAATCCTTTTCACTCTTATGCTCCTTTGTACCTACTTATTTGTGAAATCATATTAAAGCAACCCGAGTAGCACAAATATGGGGTGAAATAATAGATATATAACATGAATAGACTACATGATATGCCACTAATCAGCTGTCATGGCATCATTAGACCGGTGGCCAAAAACAAATTAAGAGTCTGGTGAAGTATGTGTAGATGACCATTGTAGAATACTACAAGTATAACAGTCATATTAAAGAAAAAGACAAATACAAAGTGTCCAACGATTGAACCAAAATCAATATTCGGTCGACCGATTTGTACAGAAATCGCGACTTCAACCAACAAAAGCTAACTGTCGAACTATGATAAAAGATCAGTCGACTATTTGGGGATGAAACAAGTCTGTTAAATTTGGTCGAACCAGATATTATACCAGTCAAACGACTGGAGCAGAAACTATGTTCCAAGGGAAATTGATACGTGTATTCTGTAACCGAAGACAGACGGTTTCATATGAAATTTTGCAAGTGACTTCTATAGGTTTTCTATGAACCATGCAATCAAAATCAATAAGAGTTCAGGTGCCCAAGTTACCTTTGAATTCTCAGTACAAGAAACAAAAAACCTATACTATACTTCAAGCTTGATTTCTGGTCTTGTATCAACAGTTGTTTCCTGAAATGGTTAGTAAAACAAATATATATGCATGTACATATGAGGTAGAAAACATACACACGGATTTATTGATATGTTAATTAATCATCAAAATAGGATTAAAGAGTATTATCCAAAAAGCCAACAATCTCCCTTTTTTTTATGATGACAACCTATCATTCTAAATACATGTTAATCTGCAATGAGTAGCATGAAAACTCCCCCTATCTAATAGCTCCCCCTATCTAATAGCTCTCCTAGCTATATCACTAATCATGGTATATAGATATCTCTCCCCCTTCGGCATAATAAAAAAGAATAGTCATGAATCTAACAAAGATTAAAGGAACAGAAGCGCAATATGTATGCCAAAAAAATATACAACGATGTAAGATAGAGTCATTCATGGATCCAAATACACATCCAATATGATAGTCAGACATCCAAATAGAGTCATTCATGCATCCAAATACACATCCAATATGATAGTTCAAAAAGATTAAGAAACTAGCATCACTCATACAGACAAAGAAATAGGTCCAAAAAAGAAAAAGAAAAAAATACAATCAACCACACATTCAGCAAAACGCGGATCGCAAAGCAAAGAAGATAGGGAATCAATCCCCTGCAAAACTGAGTCAAACCGAGGTTCTACAATTGGTAATGTGCCTCCATTGTGGTTTCAATACGATCGAAACGTTTAGAAGAAAAAACCTCAAAACCATCAAGGCGGCCAGAGTACTGCTGATTAGAATAGGCATCGCTAGAGGTAGCATTATTGGGCATCCAACTGACACCATATGTCCAAGCTTCTTCATCGCCCTCTCCCCAAGAACCAGTTGTCTCCCTTTGAGATTGGTGTGACATCCATCGAGGGTCAGTAAGGGGCTCTTCTTCTGTTTCCTCATCCAAATTGGGTCGTTGAGAAGAAGAGGCGATTTTCTTCATTGTCTTGCAAATTTGGTACTTGTAGCAGTCGAAAGAGAGCTAGAAGAGCTAATCTCCAGATGCTCAAAGACATATGTGAGCCACATAAGATAAGGGAGGTACTTTCCTTTCCTATACCATAAATGAAGGAAAATAAACAATGGCCAATTGACTGGAATTTTCTTGTATAGACAATAGATGCAAACTAACTTGGTCATAGGAATTTCATTATGGTGGCCTTGCTTGGGAAAAATGTTGTAGGACACAATATAAACAAGGATCTTAGGTAACAGATGCAGGAGGGATGAATGGTCTTGGGATAAAATAACCCAAAATTTTGAGAACCTTTAAGATAGCGAACAATCTTTTTCAAAGCATTTAAGTGGGATTCTGTAACATCCTCGAAAGCGGAAGAAATTTAAATTTTTAATAAAACACAACGCGAGGATATTACCGAAGAAAATGGACGACTGGTGCACCAACCTATATACAATATATATCTGAGAGTTTTACAAAAGTGTGATTACAACAAAAGATAAGGAAAATATACATGTAATCACTCGGACCTCAAAGCAAGGAAAGCAGGATCTGGCCCCGAAAGTGCTCCTCCTCAGTCACCACCTCCTAAATGCCGCGCACGACCTGACATAAAACATAAATATGCCTGAGTTTCCCATGAGGAAACTCCATATGCCAAACTTCTATCACAATGAATGAACTAGACATCTAAAGCATGTATGGTATGGAATGCAATAAACAATCAACGTCTCACTGGGCCCTCGGGAACTCTCTCCCTACCACTGTAGACACCAAACAATGACGGGTCTCGCGGGTCCTCTAGCCCAACCCTCAGACGTGCCCCAGGCACCACAGCCGGAAACACCCTCGGCTACAACACACGTACCCCAGGCACCACAGCCGGAAACATCCTCAGCCAACACGCTGGATCACTCTCAGGTCGGTATAGTCTGTACCGCTACCATCTTGAGCTGATCCAGAAGACCACTCTCAGGCCGGCACCGTCACCCCTCTATGGCTGGAGATCCGTTGCCATCTTGAGCTGGCCCCACACGCGAAGCACCCTCAGGCCGGCACCGGTCACCCCTCTAGGGCTGGAGATCCGTTGCCTTCTTGGGCTGGCCCGACAACACTGATGAACCACTCTCAGGCCGGCACCGGTGACCCCTCTAAGGCCGGAGATCCGTTGCCATCTTGAGCTGGCTTCACAACACAAAAACACTAAAAAACCGTACCAAACGGTCGAACAAAACCTCGCAACCGGTCGACCTAATCCTCTCCTTAGGACTGGCCCAACCAATAAAACTGTCAACCGGTCGAACGACAAAGGGGTCTCGTTCGACTAGTAAAAACTCATTCTGCAATAAACAGCACAAACGGTCGAACCACACGATATCACCGGTCGACCGAAAACAGGCAGTACCAAATCCAAATCCATCAAAAAACTCCGGTCGACCAAACCATCACGCGGTCGAACATACTTAAGTTATTTTAATTCGTCGGTCGAACGAGTCAACTAGGCGGTCGACCGTTTGGATGGTCAACGCCCCAACCGACCTACACCAGTGCTTTCGGTCGACCGGCAAAGGGGTCCCGTTCAACCGAAAACACCTAGAGTGTCCATCCCTCGCTCAAAATGTACTACCGGTAGACCACCACCCTGATATAGTTCGACCGGTACAAGGGATTTCGCCCAATTTTTTCTACGACCAGTCGACCGAACCATGCCACCGGTCGACCGTTCACAGTGCAGAACGCAGCTGCACGGTCCGACGAGTCATCCGGCCTACCGTCGACCACTCCAACACTCACCAAAGCGTAAGTGAGCATTAAAGTAAAGCTTGACATACCTTGAAGACTTGAAGAAGCCTTCGAAGACCCAACATTGAGCTTTTCCCCTCGAGCCCCACTCCGGCAACTCAACCGAGCAACGATCTACTCCTTTCCGGAGAACGTCCGATCTTCACCTCGCCTTCTAAAAACCACGGCTCGAGCGCCTACGCACACCGAGGCTCTGATCAGAGAGAGAGGGAGAGCATTTGAGCTGGAGAGAGAGAAAACGCGAGAGAGATAGAGAGAGTAAAGCTCACCAACTTATACTCTTCTCCTCCAATCTCCACCATTCATCACATCTCTACCAAATCAATCCCAGCCCTCCATCTAAAACCACCAATTAGGCACCTAAAAACAATTAACCAAGTTAATTAAGGTTTAGGATATTACAATCCACCCTCCTTAAAAGAATTTCGTCCACAAAATTAGGCCGAAACTCACCAAACAATTCCGGGAACTCCTTCCGGACCTCTTCCTCAACTTCCCAAGTCGCCTCTCGCTCACTATGGTGCTGCCACCTGACCTTCACCATCGGAATGGTCCTCCTCCTGAGCTGGTGGTCCATCCGATCCACGATCTCCACAAGTCTCTCCTCCAGGGACAAATCCTGTCGGATCTCTGGAACCTCTAACTGAATCACGTGAGAAGGATCCACTACGTACTTCCTCAACATCGAAACGTGGAAGCGTTGTGAAGACCCAAAAACCGCGGCGGCAATGCAATCCTGTAGGCAACCTCTCCGATCCGATCGAGAATCTCAAACGGCCCGACGTACCTCGGACTGAGCTTCCACTTCTTCGCGAACCTCATCACTCCTCGAGATGGTGAAATCTTCAGGAAAATGTGATCGCCTACCTCAAACATCAATGCACGCCTACGATTATCTGCGTACCTCTTCTGCCTACTCTGAGTTGTCGCTAATCTCTGCCTGATCACATCAACTTTCTCAGCATACATCTGCACAATCTCAGGCCCGATCAGCAGTCTCTCGTCTACAATGCTGCAGCACACTGGCGATCTACAAGGTCTCCCGTAGAAAGCCTCGTATGGTGCCATTCCGATACTCGAATGGTAACTGTTGTTGTAGGCGAATTCTATCAGCGGTAGATGCTCATCCCAGTGCCCTTCTCCATCCAGAGCACATGCTCTCAGCATATCCTCCAGAGTCTACATCGTCCTCTCAGACTGCCCATCTGTCTGTGGGTGGAATGTTGTACTAAACTTCAACCGAGTCCCCAGAGCCTGCTGCAGACTTCCCCAAAATCTGGAAGTAAATCTGGTGTCTCGATCAGATATAATACTCACTGGCACACCATGCAATCGAAATATCTCCTCTATGTACAACCTAGCCAGGTCCTCGAAGGGTAATGTGGTCCGGATTGCCAGAAAATGTGATGACTTGGTCAGTCGATCAACTATCACCCAAATCGCGTCGTGAGATCTCCTTGTTCTCGGCAACCCGGTGACGAAATCCATCGTCACATGCTCCCACTTCCATTCTGGCAAATCTATCCTTTGCATCGGTCCTGCGGGTCTCTGGTGCTCAATCTTCACCTGCTGACAATCCAGACATCTGTCAACAAACTCCGTTATCTCAGTCTTCATCCCCTTCCACCAGAAATTCCTCTGAAGATCCTTATACATCTTCGTGCTACCTGGGTGGATGGAATAACGGGACCTGTGTGTCTCCTCCAAGATTTCCTTCTTCAACTGTCCCCTATTTGGTACCCAGACTCAGCCCCTGAATCTCAGACCTTCGTCAACTCCTATACTGAAATCTGATCCGTCTCTGGCAACCAACTGCAACAACCCAGCTAAATCTTCGTCAGCCCTCCGAGCCTGGACAATACTCGTGACCATCTGAGGCTCCACTCTCAGTCCAACTATCACCGCGCCCTCAGAGTCCGTGGTGAATGGCTTCCACTCTGACAATGTCTCGAGCAGCTTCCACTCCTGAATACACAAACCAGCAACTAAAATTTTCACCTTTCTACTCAGAGCATCTACGACTGTATTCGCCTTCCCCGGATGGTAAGAGATAGTGAAATCATAGTCCTTGATCAGCTCAAGCCACCTGCGCTGCCTCATATTCAGCTCCTTCTGCGAAAACAGATACTTCAGACTCTGGTGATCTGTGAAAACCTCAAACTTCTCACCATACAGATAATGACGCCAGGTCTTCAGTGCGTGAACCACTGCTGCCAACTCCAAATCATGGGTGGGATAGTTCCTCTCGTGCACTTTCAACTGCCTCGAAGTATAAGCAACCACCTGACCGTGTTACATCAGTACACAACCCAACCCCACACCAGAAGCATCACTATAAATCACAAAACCTCCACTGCCACTGGGAAGAGTTAGAACTGGAGCAATCGCCAACCGTCTCTTCAGTTCCTGAAAACTGTCCTCGCACTTCTGGGACCAAACAAACTTCACTCCCTTCTGCGTCAGTGTCGTCAAAGGTGAAGCAAGCCTCTAGAAGTCCTTGATGAATCGACGATAATAACCCGCCAATCCAACAAAGCCCCAGATCTCTGTCACACTCGTCGGTCCTCTCCACTGAGTCACTGCCTCCACCTTCGTTGGATCCACTGATATCGCAGCCCCAGATACTATGTGACCAAGAAAAGCGACACTGTCCAACCAGAACTCACACTTCGAAAACTTGGCGTACAACTGATGATCTCTCAAAATGCCAAGTACGATTTGCAAGTGCTCCCTATGTTGCTCTATGTCAGGTGAATATACCAAGATGTCGTCTAGAAAGACTACTACGAATCGGTCGAGGTACTGGCTGAACGTCCTGTTCATCAGATCCATGAAAGTTGCAGGTGCGTTCGTCAATCCAAACGACATCACTAGAAACTCATAGTGACCGTATCTCGTCCTAAAAGCGGTCTTCTGAACATCTGCCTCTTTGATCCTCAACTAATGATACCCGGATCGCAGATCAATCTTCGAAAATATCTTCGCTGACTGCAACTGGTCAAAAAGGTCCTCAATCCTAGGTAAAGGATATTGATTCCTCACAGTAACCTTGTTCAACATTTTGTAGTCGATGCACATCCGCAATGAGCCATCTTTCTTCTTCACAAAGAGTACCCGAGCTCCCCAAGGCGAGACACTGGGGCGGATAAACCCAGTATCCAACAAATCCTACAGCTGCTTCTTCAGCTCAGCTAACTCAACCCGTGTCATCCTATAAGGAGCCTTTGACTGTGGAGTGGTCCCAGCCACCAAATCAATACCAAACTCCAACTCCCTGTGATGCGGCAGACCAGAAACATCTGAAAATACATCACCAAACTCCTGGACAATCTCTATGTCCTCCAACGACCTCATCTCTGGATCTGGAACGACCAAGGTAGCCACGAAAGCTCTGCAGCCCTGCTCAAGCAGCTTCCGTGCCCTCACTTCTGACACTACAACCCGACCACCTTTGTCATTCTTTCCCCTGATCAACAAATCAGGTAGCCCCTTCCTAGGGATCAGAATCTTCTTTTCCCGGCACAAAACTCGAACATCATACTGGGATAGGCAATCCATCCCCAGTATAACATTGAAATCCTCCATCGGCAACAAGATCAGGTCAGCAGGAAACTCCTGATCTTCCGAAACAATCGTGGCACCGGGGAGGAAGCTCCCTACAATGCCCACCAGACCCAAGGGTGTGCTGACTTCCAACGTGGCAGTCAACATCGCAGGGGTACGGCCCAACACACTCGCAAATCTCTCAGAAATGAACGAATGTGTGACCCCACAATCAAACAGCACTATGACTACCAAACCAGCAATAAAGAGTGTACCTTCCACCACAGTGCTGGCGTCCTTCGCCTCCTCTATCTCAATCGTGAATACCCGTCCGGTCCTTTGTCCCTGCTGAGGTGGTGCAAAAGGACGACGAGCTCTGTCTCTACCCGCTACCGGAGGTCTCACTCGAGTACTGGACTCGCCTGGTCCGCTCCTGCAGTTTCAAGCATAATGGCCTGGGTGGACTCTGCCACACTTCCTGCACGGCTCAGAAAGGCGTGCAATTCTCCCCTCTATCCGGGGCCTCTTGCCTGGATTTCCTGCCAGTGGAACTCCCGGACGTCCACTGCTCTTCCCCTAAGGCTTCCTGGAGTCTGCATAATTTTCCTGATAGTCTTGGTCTATGAGAGTCACGAACTTCACATCATCTGCTAAGGTCTGAGGCATACTGTAAGTCACGTAGGTACGAAGCTGCTTCCGAAGCCCTCGAATAAACTTCCTCGCCCTCTGAATCGGGGTCACACAAATCTCCGGACAATAACGCTCCAAAGCGTTGGACTTCCGGACGTAATCTGCCAGTGTCATCTCCCCCTGCTCGAGGCTCATGAATTCCTCTCTCTTCCCGTCCCTGACATGCTCTGGGAAGTACTGCTCATTGAATTCCCCGAGGAACTCATCCCAGCTGACATCAGTCCAGCCCGGAAACACCACTGCAGCTGTGGTTCTCCACCAGTTGGACAACTCACCGCCCAACACATACGTTGCCAACCCCACCATCCTCTCTGGTGGACTCCCAATCGCCGGGAAGATCTCCTGGATCTTAAAGACCCAGTCCTCAGCAGCCTCAGAATCTCCTCTGCCATCAAATGCAGGTGGGTGTTGGCGCATAACCGGTCGTGCACCGCCCCTATCCCTGCCGTTTCCTCTCAGCCAGACTGACGCTCTAGCAGAATGCCCAGTCTCTACACAGTGTCGTAGAGCATCCGGCGCTCCTCAGCCCAATCCGTGGCTCTAGTCTCATCACTGGTACTCTGGCCACGTGGGGGAAGTCTCACGCGTCTCGGAGGCATCTACACACGAGACATCAGAACAGAACAAGTCAGATGATTATGCTTGCATGCTCTACAATGCAACTATCTAATAAACATCTAAGGCGGCTTCTTTGCACAAGTGCGTCGGAACTGACCGCTCTGATACCAATTTGTAACATCCTCGAAAGCGGAAGAAATTTAAATTTTTAATACAACACAACGCGAGGATATTACCGAAGAAAATGGACGACTGGTGCACCATCTTATATACAATATATATCTGAGAGTTTTACAAAAGTGTGATTACAACAAAAGATAAGGAAAATATACATGTAATCACTCGGACCTCAAAGCAAGGAAAGCAGGATCTGGCCCCGAAAGCGCTCCTCCTCAGTCACCACCTCCTAAATGCCGCTCACGACCTCACATAAAACATAAATATGCCAGAGTTTCCCATGAGGAAACTCCATATGCCAAACTTCTATCACAATGAATGAACTAGACATCTAAAGCATGTATGGTATGGAATGCAATAAACAATCAACATCTCACTGGGCCCCCAGGAACTCTCTCCCTACCACAGTAGACACCAAATAGTGACGGGTCTCGCAGGTCCTCTAGCCCAACCCTCACACGTGCCCCAGGCACCACAGCCGGAAACACCCTCGGCTACAACACACGTGCCCTAGGCACCACAACCGGAAACATCCTCGGCCAACACGCTGGATCACTCTCAGGTCGGTATCGTCTGTACCGCTGCCATCTTGAGCTGCTCCAGAAGACCACTCTCAGGCCGGCACCGTCAACCCTCTAGGGCCGGAGATCCGTTGCCATCTTGAGCTGGCCCCACACGCGAACAACCCTCAGGCCGGCATCGGTCACCCCTCTACGGCCGGAGATCCGTTGCCTTCTTGGGATGGCCCAACAACACTCATGAACAACTCTCAGGCCGGCACCGGTCACCCCTCTAAGGTCGGAGATCCGTTGCCATCTTGAGCTGGCTTCACAACAGAAAAACACTCAAAAACCGTACCAAACGGTCGAACAAAACCTCGCAACCGGTCAACCGAATCCTCTCCATACGAATGGCCCAACCAACAAAACTGTCAACCGGTCGAACGGCAAAGGGGACCCATGCGACCAAATTCGACCAGTAAAAACTCAGTCTGTAATAAACAGCACAAACGGTCGAACCACACGATATCACCGGTCGACCGAAAACAGGCAGTACCAAATCCAAATCCATTAGAAAACTCCGGTCGACCGAACCATCACGCGGTCGAACAAACTTAAGATATTTTAATTCATCGGTCGAACGAGTCAACTAGGCGGTCGACCGTTTGGATGGTCAACGCCCCAACCGACCTCCAACAGTGCTTTCGGTCGACCGGCAAAGGGGTCCCGTTCGACCGAAAACACCCAAAGTCTCCATCCCTCGCTCAAAATGTACTACCGGTCGACCACCACCCTGGTATCGTTCGACCGGTACAAGGGATTTGCCCAATTTACTCTACCACCGGTCGACCGAACCATGCCACCGGTCGACCGTTCACAGTGCAGAACGCAGCTGCATGGTCCGACGAGTCATCCGGCCTACCGTCGACCACTCCAACACTCACCAAAGCATATGTGAGAATTAAAGTAAAGCTTGACATACCTTGAAGACTTGAAGAAGCCTTCGAAGACCCAACGGCGAGCTTTTCCCCTCGAGCCCCACTCCGGCAACTCAACCGAGCAACGATCTACTCCTCTCCGGAGAACGTCTGATCTTCGCCTCGCCTTCTGAAAACCACGGCTCGAGCGCCTACGCACACCGAGGCTCTGATTAGAGAGAGAGGGAGAGGATTTGAGCGGGAGAGAGAGAAAACGTGAGAGAGAGAGAGAGAGAGAGACTAAAACTGACCAACTTATACTCTTCTCCTCCAATATCCACCATTCATCACATCTCTACCAAATCAATCCCAGCCCTCCATCTAAAACCACCAATTAGGCACCTAAAAACAATTAACCAAGTTAATTAAGGTTTGGGATATTATAGATTCTTTAGGACATGCTTGAAAAAAAGCACATAAACACACAACACACATGATATCGGGGCAACTAAAAGTAAAATAGAACACCCTACACACTTATTTATTATCTACAAATGAACCAAAACCCCTACACTTAAGGTTTCACAACAATCGTTTAAGGGTCCTTGACTACGACAAACCTCCTTATACTAACAGGCACGAATTATTTGACTCACTAGGTTCAGGGTGGACTTCTTTGTTTATTTGAGTGCTGAAACCCTATGATTACTCTCCCCCAGAGGGAAAACCGGGGTGCATCCTTACGACTAGATAAGACTAAAGCAAGTGTACTTGATATCCTAATGCATCATGTTCAAATAATTTTTGGGAGCTTCATTTTTACTTTGTCTTTCAATGGTTTTGCACATGCTAAACACACATAAAACCAAAAAACGTTTTCTTTTGCAAACACATGAAGATTTTGAAAGAAATGAAAATTTTAAAGCACCAGGGAATTAAAAGAAGACAAGTCACCCAAGGATCATGGCAAACAAATATATCGATATTAAACGCAGCACACTATCATGTCCCTAGCAATGCAACAAAAGAAAAGGAAATAGACTCAACTATGTACAAACGTAAAGCACCCCCACACTTAGTTCATGCATTGTCCTCATTGAATGCGAGTATGATACTACATGGATTCCTGCTCGAAAAATAAAAGATCTCACCAATGTGAAACACAAAAGAAAGTTTATGGTTATGCGGACGGACATATACCCCGAATTCCGAAAAATCTGTGAGATACTTAAGAAGGGGCCCAAATACGTGAAACAAATGGGGCCCAAATACACAAAGGTTGGAGCAACAGTCATTTTACATGGTTGAGTGCGAGGGAGGTTCATGAAGGAACATGAGGTCATCAACTTCAGCTGGTGCCCCCTCCAAGTAAGGTTTGAGGCATTGTCCATTAATTTGAACACGTCCCTATTCCCTGGGTTCAGAATTTTATCCGCTCCACAAGGAAATACTGTTTCCATAACAAACGGGCCAGACATTATGCATAGAACATATATTGTGTTGTGCTATCAACTACAGGTGATCAAGACACAAGGAAGAATGGAATGAAGTCAAGACATGTAATCAAGCTATTTAAGACATGTAATTTACCTTTGATTTGAGTCTTAGGAACTTATGTGAACTTGATCATGCAAGAGTTAAAATCTATTTACATACACACTTGTTTTCTTCTAGAAGTCGCACACAAAATCTCACACACAAAAATGTAGGATCGATATGGCCCTAATTATTCTAATCAAATTCTTAATTCTCTACTAAATATGCAGCATAAATTTATTTAAAACATGTAGAGAAAACAAGGCAAACCACAAGAAGACTCGACGATTTTATAGAGGTTCAGCCTATCACCTACTTCCTCTCTTGCAAGCTCCGCTCGACTCCACGAGCTCTGCCCACATCTGCACTATCCAATCGCGTTCCGGGCCGAGATCAAGCCTTTACACCAAGCTCATGAACACCCTTGCCGAGCTTGGCTTCCTCCTCTCACAACCCGAGAGGGATGATTCGAGCTTTCACCGAAACCTTTAAAACTTGCTTCGGGATTTCACCAAAACCTATGCTTCTTTGACAACAATTTGAGTGAATCAAACACTCTCTAACTTGAGCACACTTTGAGTATGATTAGGAATTGATAACTAAAGTGTGGAAGTTTTGGCTCTTGAGTGTGGGATTGGGATTTGAAGGTTGGGAGAAGTCTCTCTAGTATATAGAGAATTGGAAGTATGAGAGTTGTGTAAATATGGTGTATGAACCTCTATTTATCAGCTCCTAGAGAGATATAGCCGTTGGGGAAGAATTGGGTGAGTTTTGTGTAAGATACACAAATAAGAAATTGAAGTTCAGCAATTCTGTCCCACAACGGTCGACCGTTTCCTTATTGTTAAGAAAAAGTTCAAACCACTTTATGCAATGGTCCAACCTATTTGGCAATAACTTAACTGAAGGGTCGAACTAGATCTTGGGGCGGTCGACTGTTCTTAGGGTTTTCGCAAGGGTAAGGGTAATCAGTCGAAGAAAAAACTGGAATACGTTCGACCAAAACTAACAAGGAGTTTGGGCACACAATTTAGTCGTAATCCGGTCGACCGGTTGCTTGGCCACATTCGACCAGTGGCCAACTATAACTTCGGGGTTAGGTGAATGAATACGAATATGACTGATTGTCATCATTTCATGCTCATATTCGTATCTTATATCCATTATCTTACATATAAGCAATGCTATGTGACGAGTTTTATGTTTGAATTTCAGAAATAAAGAGGTTTGAAGAGAAGAAGCATAAAAGGACCCAAAAGCAGGGAAAAAGGACTTAATTGTGAGACCTGAGGACCAAGATGCAAGGGAGAAGGACCTGAACGTAAGACAAAAGGACCTAAGAGCAAAACAGGAAACTCCACAGCATCATGGGGAGTATTTTGTCAATTCGATTCGGGTCGGAGCTCCACTAAACCAAGTAGATGCAGCTAAGACCAAGAAACACTCCAAGCAAAGCCCAAAACAAAACCCAAGCAGATCTGAAATTTATAGACCGCCAATTGGCAGTCTTGGACCGCTAATTGGCGGTCCATATGGCCCCAGATCCGCCAAGCTTTCTCCTGGACTTGTATTATCATGTGTTTAGGCTATTTTTGGTATTGGTTTAATCCCACATCGGGGGATTGTCCCCGATTAGCTTTTTCCATGCTTATAAATAGAACTCTTCACCTTCCATTGTAATTACCCATTGCTTGGTGGCATTCTCTCTACTAAGGAGTGAGCCTTGAAGCAAAAACTCAAGGTGGAGAAGAATGCTACCTTCAATGTGAGTCATTTGTTAATAAAATAATTCTTCTAGTTTCTTTTAATCTTGTCTTTTAATTTGTGCATGTTTGTTTAGTCTTTCCTTTCCTTTTATGTTTCTTTAATGCTTCTTGCCTTCTTAGTTAACTTTCATTTCAGTATTATGCTTTCTTTTGCTAATATAGTTAGTGTAATGAGTAGTAAGTAGTTCCATCCCCATTTGGGGGGTGGAGAAATATGTGATATAATCATGTAGTGTATTAAGTGTGTGTTATCTTTATCCCTTGAGCTTTATATGATTTCCATAACCATCTAATCAGTTTTCACTCTTATCTTTGATATGCTAATGCTCTTGAATGAAGCTTAGCTTATGCTTTGATTAGTGGACCTATTTTATGGGGAATGATAAGGTTAGGATATGGATGAAGTTAATATTGGAAACACAATTTGTAGTGTATGTGCTCTTGTTGCCTTTACCTTAGCTAATGTCTTGTATGTTTTAATGATGTAGTGAAATCTTAATTCATGTAGAGGCATAGTATGGTATAGTCTTTATACTTGAGTTCATGTAGCTTTATTCCAATTATTGTCTTGTATGTTTTAATGATGTAGTCATATCTTAATTCATGTGGAGGCAAAGTTGGATGTAGTTTTATGATTTCATGCACTACATGTTGTGAGGAGCTTAATGGACACACACACACTTCTTTATGTTCACATTATTTCTCTACCCCCTTTGGGGTTTAGTTTTCTTGCGTTTCTTCCATTTCCATTTGCACCTTAGTGTAGTTTAGTGTAACCAACCTTTCTTCTCTTTCTTTACCTCTCGCCTTCGCACAAACCAAGTGTCGACACACCTCCCAGTGGACGACCCGTATTTGCCACCGCTTCAACGCGGCCGTGCACTTGCGGTTAAATATAAAACGATCAATCAATGACCATTGTATAATACAATAAGGTTAACGGTCATCCAAAAATTATGAGTCAATGGGTCGACCGGAATGTCAAAGACAGTTGACCGGTCGAGCTAGGTGAAATAACTTTTGGTTAACTGAATAAGTAGTTGAAACGGTCAAACGGATTACTGATTTTGGTCGACAATTTTTGCACAGGTAGTTTAGGTGTTAGGTTTGAGTGATTTCAAATGTGCATAGTTTTTGTTCATTTTTTCAAATTTCAATGTTTCTTCTCCCCCTTCAACATCAATCAAATGTTAAAAAATGTGATCATATGATGCCTAATTTCTTCTCCCCCATTTTAATGTAATGAATTTGCCCCCCCCCCTAAATTTTGCAATTCATTACTCCCTAGATAAAGATATTCAATAAGCTCCCCCTATAAATATAAGTAAGTATATCAATTAGGCTTAATTATCATTTTGCTCCACTTTAATGATTAGACATTAAGTTTCATCCTAATTGATCAATGAATGAAGTAAATGATTTGGCAATTAAGCATTCAATTTCATATTGGAACCAAATCTATATGCTTAGGAGGATTTAAGATGTTACCCAACTTGCATTCCTCATGGCTTGGTTCCATGTTCCCTTTCGATAATGCAATCGGCTTGCTATTCTTCTTTGAAAGCTTTGACCGATCACTACCGATCTCCCATCTTCTAAGTACCTACAAGTGCAGATTTAGGTACTCAAACAACTTTGGGTCCTCGAATATTAGCTTTTGGAACACAAACCCAGTTTGGTCTTTGGAGCCCACACACGTAAGGAACTATATTTAACAACAAAATGCTTTTCATTCAAAATAGTATGAACTACATGGTTTTTAACTTGTGAAGCATTATATCCTAAACCATGTTTGTCTAGTGATTGCTTTTGACTACCTACAAACATGTCAAGCATCTTAGTTCCATTAGTGAACCTTTCTAGATCTTTTCCTAGTTGAGCATTACATGCCTTAAGATTAGGTTAGTTAAATCATCAAAACACGGATTAAAGCTAAAAAGCCAACACTTTGTTGGAGAATATTTGTGTTGTTGGGATGTAATTTGATTTCCATTGAATTTGAGCCTCTTCTCCATGATTGACTCTTCACTTATTTGTGCTATCTTTTGTTTTTTGTTCTTCTTGCCATCCATCTCGCTCTGATTGAGATTGTTCTTCACCTCCTCTATTCCCTTTCCTTCTTTTCTTTCGTGTTTTCTTTTTCTAGGGGATCTTTTCTTGTCCCTACATGTCTGGTCCCCCAATCCATTTCTTTTACTTCTTTTTTATCTTTCTGTTTCTCTACTTTGTCATCTTTTCCTCTGCTCCCTTATTCTTCCTCTCTTTTGTCTTCTTCTCCTCTTTTTTCTTTTATCCTACCCTGCCCTCCCTCTTTCTTTTTCTCCTCTTCTTTCCTCTTCTCCATCTTCTCTTCTTCTCCTTTTCTTTTCTTCTATTTTTCTTTTCTTCTCCTGCTCTCCTTTCCTTCTTTTTTCTACGTTCTCTTCTTCCTTTCTCCTCCTCTGCTTCGTCTTTTCTTGCCTTCTCTTCATCTCTCTTTCTCTCCTCCTTATCCATTTTCTTTTTCTCTTACTCTTCCTCCCTCATCTCGTCTTGTGCTTCTTCTTTTGCTCCACCAATGAATTCAAGATTCCTCATTTTTTTCCAGTTAATAATCATGCTAATGTCATCAGGATCACGAATTATTAATGAATTTAGTAGAAATTAATTTGAACTAGAAATTTCTTTTTATCCAAAGGACAAAGCTATCTATTTAAGCTCAAAGTTGTCCTTCAAAGGACAAAAGTGTGTTTCGAAGGACACATTTCTTATTTTTAAAGGATACGTTTTATTTTGAAGGGTTAAAAAGGACACATACCATTTCATTGGTGTAAACGTCTACCGCTTCAACCTGGTATGTAGGGGCACCTTCTCCAAGCGTCATCAAGCTGTCCTTGCCGCTATCGTCTACGAAGGATGTTCTCTTTGGCTGGGTGTTCTGGGTACATTCTGGAAAGATGTTTGCGTACGATTTTTCCATCAACCAGTCTTTCCACAATTATAGTTCTCTGCCTTTCTACCCCAGTTCTTTGACTTTCTCCTCGAGTTCTTTTTCTTTCTCCCCGAGTTCTTTGACTTTCCCTCGAGTTCTTTTTCTTTCTCCCCCATTTCTTTGACTTTCTCCTCTAATTCTTTTTCTTTCTCCCCCAGTTCTTTGACTTTCTCCCCCAGTTCATTGTCTTTCTCTCCCAGTTGTTACTGCAGATCATTTATTGTCTGCTCCTCCTTGAGAGATCTCAATTTAAATTCCTGGTAGTTAACCTCGTCTTGTAGTGAGTCCCTTAGAATGTCGTGGGCACCCACCATGATCCTATGAAGCAGAACGTACTAGGGAATGTCGGTAATTCGTGGATCACCGCTACTTCCAGGCTCAACGCGTTCGCAACCATAGGGTTTGCACCTGTCTCTACATTTTCAGGTGGTTCCATCTCATCTTCTTCTCTCAACTTAACTTCTCGACTGGCTATTTTGAGGAGGGTGATGCCCTACAGTTCCAACGACCTTCACATATTAATTGCCCCAGTTAACAAACACCAATGTTTCATTAATGGGAAGCACAACAACTTCTCATTCTCTATTTTTATCTTCGCACAGAGCCATATGTGCATCAACATGTAGATATTTCATTTTAGGAAAAATTATTGGTTTCATAAAATTAGGAAAATTGATTGAAACTGTTATTTTTTTACCTAAAGTATGGCCACCCATCCGACCACTTCCCCTATACCATGGGGTAACACTGCCGATGAATTTCCTTCTCTTCCAATCTCAACTGAGCCTTTTTATGCTAGCAGTCAGGTACTCAAGAATCACCTTTGCCTAGACATACTTTCTCATTTCCTCCAAGATTTCGATCGCAGACGTGTACCATATCTTTGCCCTATCCGAAGCTTTGCGGAAAAGGAAGATAGTGAAAAGAAGATAATCATATATTTTATGCACTCTTCATCTTCTCAAATCTTCTTCTCATCGGTTAGTTGTACTCAAAACTCTGCCTTCTCCGGTTGCCGACCTCATCGATGCATCAATGATTTGTCAGTCATTTCAAATGGACTCCACCTAGAACCAGTCGCAATAGCGCCACGACGTTGGTGGCCTTCAGGTCTACTAATTTGTTCTCAAGTTTGAAGCCTCCTTCTTCCTCATTGTAATTCTCAATCAAGAACTCCACAATGTCATTGTTTACCATGATACGTTTCATCTTTAGGAAGTGTGCGAAGGAGGTCCTTTTGAATATCGCATTCCCCCTGTTAGGAAGCAGTCTCTTCTTCCTCCTCTAGGATGCCAATCTACACTTCTTTTTTTGCAAAGCAAAAGGGAGGTGTACCCTCGATGTTTCATTAATGTGTAACTATCGACATGCCCGACAACAAGATTTCGTGAGTCTAAGACTTATACAATTTGTCCCCTATAGTGCTGAAGAACCCAGGTGGACCTATTTCTATTTGTACTTTTATTTCCAGGTTTCTTAGAAGGTTCTCAAGGTCATCGAGTCTCCAACGAGTTCCTTCAGTCATGAGGCCCATGACCCGTACCGAGTCTTTAATCAAGCACACAATGTCTGAGGGGTGCCTCTGTTCATTGTCGAATATGAATCCATTCCGCTCCTGCCAGCACACATAGATACTCGTGCTAAAGGCTAGCTTCATTGTTGTCATATTAATCTGGTCCCCTTCACTTCCTGCATGCATTTTGCTTCAGCATCGAGTGTGGATTTTATGTCGGGGCTCAGCCCAAGCACCCGAAGTACTCGTGTCCATACGTCCATTGTGAATGGACAGTCCAAAATAAATGTCCCATGTCCTCCTCATCTGCATTTCACATGGCACAAATCAGCCTATGATGCGATCCCCTTGCTTTCATCAACTTCATAGTCAACAATAAACCTCGCAGCGCACACCACACTGTAATGGGATGCTTGGGGATATGGTTTGTGAACCAGATAAGCTTGCTCCTTTCCACGGCTGCCCTTCGGGCAACCCAAGTCCACGCTTCTTTTAAGGAGAAGGATTCCTTCCTGGCGTCCAGTATAATAGGCATGTCGTGACCTCCATGTATAGGCATTCCCATGATCATCGGCCAATCTTCAAGTCGTCTCAACCCCAACCCTCCCTCTCTCTTGGGCACACAAATGTCCTTCCAAGATACTGCCATCAATTTCTTAGGACCTCCCCACATGAACTGAGTCATAACACTCTCCATCTCCTTTAGTACCGACCTGGGAGGAGGAACGCGGACGTCCAGTAGACACTATATGATACCAGCACACTTTGCACTAGTTCTAGCTGGTCAACCATGGACAAATAATTTCGTTTTCATGTGCTCAGCCTTGCCCTCATGTTCGCCACCAGCCCCACACAATGGTATTTCCCAAACCGTGATGTAAATAATGGGAATCGAAGATAAGTTACCGGCAACCTTTCTCTCTCCATCCTTAGGTGATCGCATATCCTCCTTCCATCCACCACGTTTCTCCCCAAGAAGACTTGAGTCTTGGTAGTATTTAAATGCAGCCCTGGGCAATTCAAAAAGGTGGATAATATCTCCTTAATTACCTGTGCATTCTTCCTTGTAGATCTTGTGAACAACAAGACATCATTAGTGAATAAAAGGTGTGAAATCGGTATGCTGCCACATTCAATCGGTTTCAGCCTTCCACTAACAGCAACCTCCTTTATCATTAAGCTAAGGATCTCCACGCAAAGGACAAAAAGATAAGGTGCTATTCTGTCTCCTTGCCTTAATCTGTTTGTTGCCTTGAATGGTTTCGAGTTTGCTCCATTCACCATCCCGACAAAAGACGCCCTCACACAAGCCATAATCAAGAACTGGTAGTGGTCCTAGAAGCCAAACCGCTTAAGGACCTCAAGGAGGAAGGTCTACGACACCGAGTCGTAAGATTTCCTTAGGTCGAGCTTCAAACAAATCCTTGCTCGGCCACGTTCGACATTCATGTTATGAAATATTTTGTGAGCAAGCAAGATGTTATTGCCAATTTGTCTTCCTCAGATGAACACGTTCTGCTCCTCTCTGATTAGCCTAGGAAGGACTGCCTTCACCTGATTTGCCAAGACCTTGGATATGTACCGATCGAGCATGTTACATAGGGATATTGACCGGTAGTCATCGACGGTGGAGGGTGTAGCTTTCTTTGGGATCAGCGTGATAGATGTATAATTTACTTGGGTAAGGAACTTTCCAGTACACATGAAGTCTGCCACCACCTTGAACATATCCTTCTTCACAACAGCCCATGATGCCTTAAAAATGTCACATTGAAACCATAAGGCCTGGGTGCTTTGTCCACATTTGAGTGTAGCACCGCCTCCTCGAGTTCCTTCATGTGAACTGCCCCAACAAGACTCCTTGCCTCATCATCGGTGAGCTGAGGTGTATGGGTGGACGAGGGAATCAGGCTAACCTGAAATCCATTAGCAAACAAATTAGAAAAATGGTTCCGAAATGGCTCTCAAATTTCTCTCTCCTCCTCCACACTCACTCCATTCTCTCTCACTAGCCTCACATTGTTGGTGGCTCTCCTCACTCTAATAAGAGAAGCATGGAAGAATCTAGAATTCCAGTCATCGTCCTGTAGCCACCGCACCCTCGACGGCTGCCTTAACAACGATTCCTCTCTTGACGAGGCTAGTTGCAGATCATCCTTACAAGTTTGATCCAGATCAAAAAGAGAGGGGTCCCCCGTTGCCTCTCTCAAGTCATGCCTCACTTGCGCAAGCATTTGTTGCGCCTCACCTGCCCGATTCTCAACATTTCCAAACCGATAATCACTCCAGCATTTAAGCACCATCTTCACCTCGTTGATCTTTTGTCACAATGCGGTACATAGGCTTCCCACCAATGAAGGTTGCCCAACCACTTCGTACCACATCTGAGAACTCCTCATGCTCACTCCAAAAGTTTGCAAACCTGGACATTCTTTTCTTTCTCATGCCCTCACTTGTGGTTGTCATCGTAAGCGTGCCATGGTCACTAAGGTCCTTTCTCCCACCACATAGAAAGACTTTGGGAAGGTGTCAAGCCATGCAAGGGGCACAAATATACGATCGATACGGGTCTAAAGCCAAGCATCACCTTGGGATGAGTTTGACCATGTGAAATCACTACCCCCGGATGGCACCTCAAGAACTTGTAATCTATCGATGCAAGTATTGAACTCCTCAATTGTCGTCCAGTTGCACCCTACACCTCCTCTCTTCTAATGGCAACGTCGAATGCAATTAAAGTCTCCATAAAGAAGCCATGGTGTAGATTCACCCGGTGCCACATGTTCAAAATTGACCCACAACCTCTGCTGCTCGATGTGCTCATTTGCTCCATACACCGTCGTGAAAGCTACTAATTTTCCCTGTTTCTTATCAATCCCTTCCAGGTGTAAAAGTTGTGGGGTTTCGAATGTAACATGGAGGTCAAATTTCTGTTAATTCTACAACACAAGGATATGCTCTGAGTCCACCATCATACTATTTGTTGCCCAACAATGCTCCCAAATCGCTTTCCGGAAGCGCTTGAGTTTCCTTATCTTAACTTTGTGTTCCATGAGGCATATGATATTTACTTAAGCCTCCTTTATTTGTCCCCTTATCATTTGTATGTGGCCGGGGAGGTTCTCTCTGCGTACAATCAATGCAAGACAATCATGGCTTCGGTAGAGGGGAGCTAGTCCCCTTACAAACATGGTTTCTTCTTTGCTGCTCCAACATCAAGGAAGCACACTTTATAGTCGCCGACTGTGGGATACAAGCCACCAATGATTTTCGAGAGTTCTCATCATGTACCCGCTTAGCAGTGCCTTTAGATGGGCTCATGTTGGCATCAGTTTTAGCCATATTGGCTAGGCCCGCCAAATATCAAAGCACCCTGGGCTCGGATTCCCTTGACTTTGAATTAATCTTGCATCCATATATGCTCGACCAGGCTCCCTCACCACACATTTTGGGGAGATCCAGGGTCCATACGACTGCTCTTGGCTCAAAGTGGTTCCTACACAAGTGTGGTACATTTCTCCCTTTGCCCACTAGTGTGTGCCTGCTCTCCACGTGGCTCATTCTGGTTTGTGTCTTACTGACCTCCCTTCTTTCCACATGGCATATTTTGAGAGGTCCCTCCTCTCCAGTTGAGAAAACAAGTGGGGCAAGAAGATCACCTTCCTCCTCTCTGATAAGTGCAACTGGGGTAGGCTTTTGATTTTCCTTTTTACTTTTTGTCCCCCTTCCTTTTAGTTTGATTTTGATGACCCCGTTACTATAGGTGCTTCAACAGCCTCCGTTGGGTGTATTCCATCTTCGCCGTTATGTTCCCCACCCCCTTCTCAGTTTGGGACACTAACCAGGTCCCCCTCAACGTCCTCCCCATCCAGGTCAATTAGGCTTACTGGAATTCTCCTAACCTCGAGCTCACCACTAGCTTCCACATCTCTCTCACTCACCTCCCCATCCTTATCTCTCCCACATCCTTTGGCCACTTCCACCCATTCCTTCTGGACATGCCCCACCTTACTACCTTTATTCACCATTGGTTTGCTGGAGCAATTCACCTTAGTGTGCCCGAATTCCAAACAGTGCCCACAATACCCGAGTGTCATTCATACTCAATACTAACCTCCTCCATACTCACCCCCTCAATTTGGACGGCCATAGAGGATGGGTAAGCAAACTCCAAGTCCACCTCCACACACACTCTTGCATAAGCTAGCCTCCTTCCCGAAGCTGTGATATCATCCATGTAAATGGGCTTACCAAGGATACTCACAATCATGCTCATATTTTTAGCTGACCAAAAATGGAGATCCAAATTGGGGAAGCGTATCCACATCGGCATGGATGTGATATCAGCCTTCCATCTTTGCACCACCAACGTAGACCCCCTCATGAACTAAGACCCATTATCCAGGACATGAGTGAGGTCTTCAGCCAAAGTGAAACAAAATAAGAGAAACCCTCGCTGTCTTCGAATAACTTCAACACCACCAGAGATTCGCCACAACTTGGGCAAGAAATTTTCAAGGGTTGGGAGATGAGGTTTAAAATGAACAAAATAACCCACTAATACCTTATCCCAATGCTGCAATGCTTCAGTGACCTCAAGCCTTGAACAAACCGCAACTTTGGTACCTTCCTTCACCACTGGTGTAACGTACTCCAAGGTTGTGCATGGCTTGGGGCTACACTTGAACAGATCTGACCACTTTCAAGTCTTGGGCACCACCTGCTGGTCAAATGGCAAACCACCTGCTCACCTGCTTTTTAACTTTACGGTTGCTGCTTGGAATGTCCAAGTTTTCTTCCACTTCTTTGATTTGGTTTTTGGGGTCGGCTTGGTGGGTTTTGAATTTAGGGGTTTTGTTTGGTTTTGAGGGGACGAGAGGTTGAATTTTCTTTTCCAAAATCTAAATGTCTCTCAATTTATTAGAACTCATATTTTCAAATCGTTTTAAAATAGTAAAATTAAAACCACAAATGATGATATGTGGTGACATAGATTGTGTCTTTTTGATGATCGTGATTTCCCCATGATATGATTGTGTGATTTTTTTAAATAGTGATGGGACCTACTCATGATAATGTGAGAAAGTTGGACATGCTCGTGTCCAAGTGTTAGACCCTAACCCCAGTTAAGGGCTAATCCCGTGTTTAGTGGAGGGATTAGCATGGGGAAGAGGTGGTGAATAGTGTGTTGGTGATGGGTGATGGAGTAGGGGGCCAGTTACTGTTGGGTTGGGTGGGTTTTGAGGAGATAAAACCACCAACACTTCATTCCTTTCTTCTTCTTCTTCACTCCACCTTTCACTCATTTCTTCTTCTTCTCTCTGGCATCCAGAGGCTGTGGAGGAGACTCCGACGCGTGGAGGCGAGCACGACGGTGCGGAGGCGTCGGTGTGAGGCGCGAGATCGGAAGTTGCGGTCGCGGGGGACGTCGAGCGACTCCGGTGTTCTTCGTCGTTCTTCTCGTCGAGGTATGCCGGCTTCTAGCTTGTTTTGTAGCTTCCCCCACGTTGGTGGGTTTTTGTTGGTCGGTCGGGGGAGGTCGGAGATCTCCCCGGCGACGTGATTTGCGTAAATCCTCGGCTGGCGCGAGGTTGAAGACGACCAACGGTCGACCGGGTACCTATGGGCGGTCGACCGGATCTAGTGTATTTTGCCGATTTTAACCATCACCGGTCGAACGATGCCTTTGGACGGTCGACCGGTCGTGCATTTTTGCTAGTGGATCGGATTGCATGTTTGTCTTCGGTCGACCAGTTCCTTGTGGTCGTTCGACCGAAACTTAAGTGTACCTATTATTTATGCATATCGTTCGACCGTTCGTGTTTATTGTTCGACCGTTATATAACGTAGACTATTAGGATGACCCTGGTAGTTTTCGGTCGACCAGGACCCCTGAGTCGGTCGACCGATTAGTCTTTGGTGATTTTGACCAACTTCAGATTTTGACCCCGTATTCGGTCGACCGGTTTTAGACTTCTGTTCGACCATCTGGACTTAAGTGATGCGCAGAATAGTTCGACCGTTGTCGACTTTCGGTCGACCGAACCTATTGGGGACGGTCGACCGGTTAGAATTTTTCGGTCTACCGTTTGTGTGCAGAACTGGATTCCTGGTCCTGTGATCGTGTCAACTCTGTCCACGGAAACCCGTGTCCTCGCTTAGAGCGTGAGCCGGGAGGTGATGGCGGGTACGTACTCGTACCGCCTAGGGACCGCCGTGTGGAAGAGTGTGGACACTTGGGTTGCACCACCTCCAGATTGGACGTGGTGGGACGAGTTGTTGCCTTACTCTCTGATGAGTAGTAGACCTGAGGGATCGCGGATCCCAATGCGTGTGACGCATGGCACGTGGAGCATGATGACCCTGCAGACTACGGTCTGGACCCGTCCGATGTTGTGCCGGACGTATGGTGTACCGCCGATGTTGCGCCGGCGACGCCGCCGAGGTTTTTGCCAGCGATGATGGTGTCGCCGATGTTCCGGCTGTGGTTGTGCCGTCCGATGTTGTGCTGGACGTATGTTGTACCGCCGATGTTGTGCCGGGGATGCCGCTAATGTTGTGCCAGTGATGATCCCCGATTGGGCACCTATCCTAGGATGTTGACCGATCGGGCTACGGCTCCATCGAAGGTGGTCTTGACCACGTGGTTCCTTGCACGGAAGTGCGGACGCTCCTCACCGATCACTTAGGCTCGTGTAGTCGTGTGTGGGGGGACGCGTCGCGTACTGTCCGTAAGACCGTATGTGCCTACGGTAGGTTTCCGAGGGAGACACGTTGTTGTTGCCGGACTGATGTCCTTGTGCACCCTGTTGAGGGTCGTTGATGTTGGACCGAGATCCCGTTTACCCTGTTGAGGGATTTGATGCATTGCAGATGTGACATGACATGCTATTAGTATGATAGGTTCTTTTACCGTACTATTGCATGCATTTAGTTGAGCTTGGCATACGGGGTTACCTAATGGGAAACTCAGGCATCGTTGTTTGATTCATGTTTCAGGACCGCAGTCGGTTATGTCGGGTGGTGACAGTGGGCGCACACATTTTGGGGCTGGGATCCTCATCGGACTCTTCGAGGTCGTCGTGATTACTTTATCTGTCATTCCTTGTATTGTTGTAATCACGTCTTTTGACAAACTCTGTTGTATTATTGGTGCACCGACTGTTGATTTATTCGAGTAACATTCCCGTTGATGATTTGATCTGAGTGATGTCTTGATTGTTTAAATTTTTAAATTTTTCGCTATTTCGGGATGTTACAACTTGGTATCAGAGCGGTCGGTCCCTATGTGTGGCTCCCAAAGAAATCATCCCAGTGTAGTTGTGTAGGTTGCACTTTACATTTAGCATGCATTCATGACTGATTTTGACTATTTCTTGTGCCAGATGCCTCCGAGACGTGTGAGGAACGTCGCGAATGAGCGCGTTGCCAGTGATGCCACTGAGGGTGCTAGCTGTGATAAGTTGAGCGAGTTCCTTGAGCGTCAGGCAGCGAGGGCAGAGCAGACAGGGACAGGTGCGGAGCATGATCGCTTCATGAGGTAGCACCCGCCTAGTTTTGATGGCAGGAGTGACCCTGAGGCTGCAGAGGACTGTGTCTTTAAGATCCAGCGGATTTTCCAGGCGATCGGTTGTGTACTCGAGCGGATGGTGAGCCTGGCCACCTATGTGCTGGATGGAGAGGCAGCAAACTGATGGAGGACCACATCTGCTGTGGTGTTTGCTGATCGAGTTGATGTGAGCTGGGAGGAATTCCTTGTGGAGTTCAACCAGCAGTTCTTCCCGCAGCACGTCAGAGACAGGAAGAAGGAGGAGTTTTTGGCCCTCGAGCAGAAGGAGATGTCCTTGGCTAGTTACATCAGCAGGTTTAACGCCCTTGAGCGTTATTGTTCTGAGACCTACGTGACGCCAGAGCAGCGTGCACGGAAGTTCATCAATGGGCTGAGGAAGCATCTCAGGTCGCGTGTGATTACCAGAATGCCGCAGACCCTGGCGGATGCGGTGAAGTATGCGACGCTCGTCGATCAGGACTACCAGGAGAATTACCAGGAGCACGGGAGGACGTGCTGTCGGACGTTCCACTGGGAACCCGGGCAAGAGGCCCCGGTTCGATGGAGGAGGATCAGGCCAGTCTAGAGCGTGTGGTACTTGCGGGCGATCTCATCCGCGTCAGGAGTGCCCCCGACGTACAGGTGCATGCTTAGGATGCGGTCAGATGGGCCATTATATCCGAGATTGCCCTAGCAGGCAGGGCGAGACGAGCAGGAGGCCAGGACCACCGGTCTCAGGGAGGAGCGGAGGCAGCTGGCCCGTCGTTCCGCAGAGCCAGACCAGGAGAGCAGGCCGAGTCTTCACCGTCCGGGGTGAGGACGCGAAGGACTCCAACACTGTTGTGGAAGGTACCCTTGTCATTTCAGGTTTGGTTGCTCGTGTTTTGTTTAACTGCGGCGCCACGCACTCCTTCATTTCGGAGAAGTTTGCTGGCGAGTTGAATCGGACCCCTGAGCTGCTGACTGATTTGTTGGAAGTCAGCACGCCCATGGGTGAGGTGGTCACTGTGGGGAGCTTTCTCCCCGACACCACAGTTGTTTCGGGAGGCCATGATTTTCCGGTAGATCTGGTCTTACTACCAATAGAGGACTTCGAGGTCATACTGGGGATGGACTGGCTATCACAGTACGATGTGCGAGTCTTTTGCCGTGAGAAGAAGATCCTTATTCCGAGGCAGGACGCGCCTGATGTGTTGATCATAGGGACGAGGAGCAGAGGAGGTCGTCTGATTGTGTCTGCGGTTAATGCAGAGAGGCTGATACATCAGGGTTACAGAGCATTCGTGGCGACTTTGGTTGTTCCTGATCCTAAGACGAGGAGGCTGGAGGATATAGAGGTCGTACAGGAGTTTCCAGATGTGTTTCCTGCAGAGATTCCTCGTTTACCGCCACAGCGAGCGATCGAGTTCGGCATCGAGTTGACGGCTGGCACGACACCCCAGTCGAAGGCACCGTATCGGATGGCACCTGCTGAGTTGACAGAACTGAAGAAGCAGTTGCAGGTGTTGATGGACTCTGGTTTTATCCGACCGAGTGTCTCGCCATGGGGAGCGCCTGTGTTGTTCGTGAAGAAGAAGGATGGGTCGTTGCGGATGTGCATCGACTACAGGATGCTGAATAAGGTTACCGTCAGGAACCGGTACCCTTTGCCCAGGATTGATGATCTGTTTGATCAGTTGCAGACAGCGAGAATTTTCTCAAAGATTGATCTACGTTCGGGTTATCACCAAATGCGGATCAGAGAGGCAGTCGTTCAGAAGGCAGCCTTCAGGACACGATACGGGCACTACGAGTTCTTGGTGATGCCGTTTGGACTGACGAATCCACCTGCAACGTTCATGGACTTGATGAATAGGAAATTTCAGTCGTACCTCGATAGATTTGTCGTGGTGTTTGTGGATGACATATTGGTGTACTCGCCTGATAAGGAGCAGCACCGGGAGCACCTGAGGATTATGCTTGGCATCTTGAGAGATCAGGAGTTGTATGCCAAGTACATGAAGTGCGAGTTTTGGTTAGATCAGCTGGCATTTCTGGGGCATATTGTGTTAGTAGATGGGATTTCAGTGGATCCGGCGAAGGTTGGGGCGGTGACTCAGGGGAGAGCCCCGACGAGCGTGACAGAGATCAGGAGCTTCGTGGGACTTGCTGGGTATTACAAGCGGTTCATTCAGGACTTCTCCAGACTCGCTTCGCCGTTGACAGCATTGACGCAGAAGGGCATCAAGTTCGTTTGGTCCCAGAAGTGCGAGGACAGTTTTCAGGAGCTGAAGAGGAGACTGACAACAGCGCCAATTCTGACGCTACCGAGTGGCAGTGGAGGCTACGTGATTTACAGTGATGCGTCAGGGGTTGGCCTGGGCTGTGTTCTGATGCAGCACGGGAAGGTGGTGGCGTACGCTTCGAGGCGGCTGAAGGTACACGAGAAGAACTACCCTACTCATGATCTGGAGTTAGCAGCGGTGGTTCACGCGTTGAAGACCTGGCCAAATTATCTTTATGGCGAGCAATTCGAGCTCTTCACCGATCATCAGAGCCTGAAGTATTTATTCTCATAGAGGGAGCTAAATATGAGGCAGCGCAGATGGCTTGAGTTCATTAAGGACTACGACTTCACCATTTCCTATCATCCGGGGAAGGCGAATTGGGTCGCAGATGCACTGAGCAGGAAGGTTGAGGTGTCAGTTACGAGCTTGTGCATTCAGGAGTGGAGGCTACTCGAGACATTGTCAGAGTGGAGACCCTTCACCGAGGGATCGGAGAGAGCAGTGATTGTTGGGCTGAGGGTAGAGCCGCAGACTGTGTCGCGTGTTACGCAGGCTCAGCAGGGTGATGAGGAGTTAGCTGGTCTGTTACAGTTGCCTGCCAGAGACGGATCAGACTTCAGTGTGGGGGTTGATGGTGGTCTGAGGTTCAGGAGTCGGATCTGGGTGCCGAAGGTTGAGGGGCTGAGAGATGATATCATGGAGGAGGCACACCGAGCGAGATATACCATCCACCGTGGGAGTACGAAGATGTACAAGGACCTGCAGCGGAACTTTTGATGGAAGGGCATGAAGAGAGATATTGCTGAGTTTGTGGGTCGGTGCTTAGTCTGTCAGCAGGTGAAGATTGAGCATCAGCGACCGGCGGGACCGATGCAGTGTATAGAGCTTCCTGAGTGGAAGTGGGAGCACGTGACGATGGACTTCGTCACGGGGCTGCCAAAGACGAGGAGATTCCACGACGCGATTTGGGTGATAGTCGATCAACTGACCAAGTCGGCGCACTTCTTAGCGATTAGGACCACGTTGCCCTCGGAGGGTCTAGCTAAGTTGTACGTGGAGGAGATACTCCGATTGCACGGAGTACCAGTGAGTATCATCTCTGATCGAGATCCCAGGTTCACTTCCAGATTTTGGGGGAGTCTGCAGCAGGCTTTGGGGACGCGTCTGAGGTTCAGTACAGCGTTTCATCCGCAGAGAGATGGTCAGTCAGAGCTGACGATTAGACCATAGAGGATATGCTGAGAGCATGCGCATTGGATTGGTCGGGACATTGGGATGAGCACCTGCCGCTGATAGAGTTCACCTACAACAACAGCTACCATTCGAGTATTGGGATGGCAACGTACGAGGCCTTGTACGGGAGACCGTGCAGATCACCGGTATGCTGGAGTGATGTGGGCGAGAGGCAGTTAGTGGGGTCAGAGCTGGTGCAGATGTATGCAGAGAAGGTGGATGTGATCTGGAGGAGATTGGCCACGGCACAGAGCAGGCAGAAGAGTTATGCTGACAGACGCAGACGGGCGTTGAGCTTTGAGGTTGGTGACCATGTGTTCCTGAAGATCTCCCCAGCTCGAGGAGTCATGAGGTTTGGGAAGAAGGGGAAGCTTAGTCCGAGGTATGTCGGACCGTTTGAGATCCCAGACCGAGTCGGAGAGGTTGCTTACAGGATTGCATTGCCACCGCAGTTTTCAGGCCTTCACAACGTCTTCCATGTTTCGATGCTGAGGAAGTACGTTGCAGATCCAGCTCACGTGATTGAGATTGCAGTACCAGAGATACAGCAGGACTTGTCACTCGAGGAGAGACCAGTCGAGATCGTGGATCGTATGGATCACCAGCTCAGGAGGCAGACCATTCCGATGGTGAAGGTCCGGTGGCAGCATCACAGTGAGCGCAAGGCCACCTGGGAGATCGAGGAGGAAGTCAGAAGACAGTATCCAGAGCTTTTCGGTGAGTAGTTGTTTTGATTTCGGGACGAAATCCTTTTAAGGTGGGTGGCTTGTTAGACCCTAACCCCAGTTAAGGGCTAATCTCGTGTTTAGTGGAGGGATTAGCATGGGGAAGATGTGGTGAATAGTGTGCTGGTGATGGGTGATTGAGTAGGGGGCCGGTTACTGTTGGGTTGGGTGGGTTTTGAGGAGATAAAACCACCAACACTTCATTCCTTTCTTCTTCTTCTTCACTCCACCTTTCACTCATTTCTTCTTCTTCTCTCCGGCATCCAGAGGCTGTGGAGGAGACTCCGACGCGGAGGCGTCGGTGTGAGGCACGAGATTGGAGGTTGCGGTCGCGGGGGACGTCGAGCGGCTCCGGTGTTCTTCGTCGTTCTTCTCGTCGAGGTATGCCGGCTTCTAGCTTGTTTTGCTGCTTCCCCACGTTGGTGGGTTGTTGTTGGTCGGTCGGGGGAGGTCGGAGATCTCCCCCGCGACGTGATTTGTGTAAATCCTTGGCTGGCGCGAGGTTGAAGACGACCAACAGTCGACCGGGTCCCTATGCGCGGTCGACCGGATCTAGTGTATTTTGCCGATTTTAACCATCACCGGTCGAACGACGCCTTGGGCGGTCGACCGGTCGTGCATTTTTCTGGTGGATCGAATTACCTGTCTGTCTTCGGTCGACCGGTTCCTTGTGGTCGTTCGACCGGAACTTAAGTGTACCTGTTATTTATGCATATCGTTCGACCGTTCGTGTTTATTGTTCGCCCGTTATATAACGTAGACTATTAGGATGACCCTGGTAGTTTTCGGTCGACCGGGACCCCTGAGTCGGTCGACCGATTAGTCTTTGCTGATTTTGACCAACTCCGGATTTTGACCCCGTTTTCGGTCGACCGGTTTTAGACTTCTGTTCGACCGTTTGGACTTAAGTGATGCGCAGAATTGTTCGACCGTTGTAGACTTTCGGTCGACCGAACCTATTGGGGACGGTCGACCGGTTAGACTTTTTCGGTCGACCGTTTGTGTGCAGAACTGGATTCCTGGTCCTGTGATCGTGTCAACTCTGTCCACGAAAACCCGTGTCCTCGCTTAGAGCGTGAGCCGGGAGGTGACTGCGGGTACGTGCTCGTACCGCCCAGGGACCACCGTGTGGAAGAGTGTGGACACTTGGGTCGCGCTACCTACAGATTGGACGTGGTGTGACGAGTTGTTGCCTTACTCTCTGATGAGTAGCAGACCTGCGGGATCGGGGATCCCAATGCGTGTGACGCATGGCTCGTGGAGCATGATGACCCTGCAGACTACGGTCTGGACCCGTCCGATGTTGTGTCGGACGTATGTTGTACCGCCGATGTTGTGCCGGCGATGCCGCCGAGGTTTTTGCCGGCGATGATGGTGCCGACGATGTTCCGGCTGTGGTTGTGCCGTCCGATGTTGTGCCGGACGTATGTTGTACTGCCGATGTTGTGCCGGGGATGCCGCTAATGTTGTGCCAGTGATGATCCCCGATTGGGCACCTATCCTGGGATGTTGACCGACCGGGCTACGGCTCCGTCGAAGGTGGTGTTGACCACGTGGTTCCTTGCACGGAAGTGCGGACGCTCCTCACCGACCCCTTAGGCTCGTGTAGTCGCTTGTGGGGGGACGCGTCGCGTACTGTCCGTAAGACCGTATGTGCCTACGGTAGGTTTCCGAGGGAGACCCGTTGTTGTTGCCGGACTGATGTCCTTGTGCACCCTGTTGAGGGTCATTGTTGTTGGACCGAGGTCCCGTTTACCCTGTTGAGGGATTTGATGCATTGCAGATGTGACATGACATGCTATTAGTATGATAGGTTCTTTTACCGTACTATTGCATGCATTTATGTGAGCTTGGCATACGGGGTTTCGTAATGGGAAACTCAGGCATCGTTGTTTGATTCATGTTTCAGGACCGCAGTAGGTTCTGACGGGTGGTGACAGCGGGCGCACACATTTTGGGGCCAGGATCCTCATCGGACTCTTCGAGGTCGTCGTGATTACTTTATCTGTCATTCCTTGTATTGTTGTAATCACGTCTTTTGACAAACTCTGTTGTATTATTGGTGCAACGACTGTTGATTTATTCGAGTAACATTCCCGTTGATGATTTGATCTGAGTGATGTCTTGATTGTTTAAATTTTTAAATTTTCCGCTGTTTCGGGATGTTACAACTTGGTATCAGAAAGGTTATTTCAAGTTGAATTAAACAAGAAGTTCCGACGTAGTATTAAATGACAGTCTCCATGGATACTCGAAAGTTCCCTTGAAATGACACATTCTGGAAACACGCTAGACACACTCTGCACTTACTCTGGACACAATTTGGAATACGGTTACAAAGGATTCTCTAGATTGCGTCCAATGATGGACATGCTTTTGTCCAGTTCTGGACATGCTAGTGTCTAGTAATGGACATGATCGTGTCTAGTGCTGGACATATTCTAGTCAAGCACTAAACATACTCAATTCTAGTTTTAAATCTACTCCAGGATCTGTACAAACTGGTGTACACAAGTTTGGATAGACGCGTGTCCAGGATTGGACACGGTACCGTCCAGGACTACACAGACCCGTCTCCAGAGTGTAGACTCGTCACACGCATGTAAATGATTGTCCAGACTAGTGTCCAGTGTTGGACATGCTTGTGTCCAGTGACAGACCTGCTAGTGCGTAGTGTTGGACATGGTTTTGTCCCACACTAGACAAGAGCATGTCTAAAGCTCGACACAAAGGTTACGTCCAGGATTGAACATACGCAAGTAACACAACTACAAGTACAACTCTACACTTTGAAGGATGAGTTTGTTCTATAAACCACGAATATAACCTATTAGCAATCTGCTTTAGTCCTTTATACGTTGTTTTCGAGTGTTGGTGTATTCATTTTCCAATTGTAAAATCAGCTGCTTAATGATACTTTTCACGAATATCAATTTTGTCAAAAAACTTGGTTTAGTTAATCTTATTTTTTATGCATCTCAAATTTTATTTGAAGATCAATCTTATGTAAATACCTAGATTTCTTACATTAATGTGGGTTGGTATTTTTTCTCTACTGGCAATTGTGGTTAATTACATAGATATTAGTGCTTGATATTTTGATTTTCGCATGCAAATAACAATAGTTGCTTCCAAAAATGAATTGTAGCTGCTAACTTCTAACGAGTAACTATGTATTGTAGATTCCAAAAAGATACAATAATGTCGTAAGTTTAATAACATGGATCACTATTATGAATGCATGAAATGATGTCAATCATCAGTAAGAGCTTAAGGCTCCGAATGCAATAAGTCACCAAACCATGTATCATTGTATTTAATGAACATAACGTAGCCATAATGAAATGGTAGGGCTGACGTGGAATAACTTATTTTTAAGACATAGTTATAGGCAGTTTATTGGGAGTCGTGATGAAAACATGAACGCATGATAAAAGGATGTGAGTCAAAAGAGAATTGCATTTATTGTAGTCCTGACATTTTTTTCTTATTTTTTATTTCTTATCTCAAATAATTGAATTTGTTGTTCAAGTAATATGAAGTGAGATGAGAATGATATGATTTATGCCTATCTGAGTGCCACTTTCAAAGTTCAAACCTTATTTTAGTATTCATAAGTGATAAGTTAAGCCAAATGAATTATTTTCTTCACTAATAGTCAATTTATTGATACGTTCAATGACGAATTATTGCGTTCATATTTGTTATAGTAATATTTTATGAGGAAGAAATAATTTATGATTATTGAGTAAACCATCTTGGTTCAAATGTTTTGCTACAAACATAAAGTTAAAGGTTTTAGACATAAAGTTAACAGTTTCTAACATAAAGTTTCAACCAAAAACAGACTGTTAGAACTGATCCTACAAAGAACCTAAACCTAAAACGTATTCCACCCCAAAAAACTTTTGACCAACTTCAGAACTCCACCTCGTCCAATTTATGGTCCACCTGGAATGGTCTTCGAAGCGTGGAGGGATGTCAGGCATTGAGGTGGTCTGCTCTATATTGGTGGGTGACTCTGTGAAGGAAGTCATACCACAATTGGGGCAGTTGCTCTCAGTGAATGTTGGTGCTGCTATTGGGGTCTTCGGGGATGAAACTATGCAATAAAAAGAATTGAATGTTAGTCAGTCCATATCAGATTTTTAACGAAAGCATTGGTACAGGAAACATGCAAAAGCATTACAACTGCCTTCATTTCATTATGTTGATTCCTTCCTATATTGAAGGATTTCCTAAGAATCCAAAAAAATAATGTCCAACTGCTCCTAAACAAACATACGGAGGTCTACGGTGACATATGCCAACATGTCTTGGATGCCTATTTAACCATGGTTGAGTTCACTGACAAGTCCAGCGAGTTTATCCAACTTGTGTGTGTACTCCCCACAACAACCTGGGCGACCAGAGGTTGTTCCCATAAGAAAAATGGACACGTGGCCCCCAACGACCACGACGTATGCTTCAATAGAACTTTCGGAGGAGAGGTCGAAGAACAGTATCGATTTGGTGCGTGGTGGGGATTTGAACAGGTAAGGGGAGAGAAGAGGGGTGAAATTGACATTTTTGTCTGAAAGACATTTCCTAAACTGGAACGCGTTGTTCCACCCAAACAACCAATCAACCCATTTCAAAAATGGATAATAAAGTTTATCCTTATGGAAACACATGTTTCCATTAATCCCCCCTCCCAAAACGTGCAATCCAAACAAAGCCAACATCGTAATAAATTCTAATAAAAAAGACATCTCACGATAAAAAGCACATGTCCTAGGAGTGCATCAAAATCTCGTTCTTTATAGGACACTTATATGCTTTAAAGGACACTAAAACCATTTCTCGAGGAAACTGGAAAAGTGGATGTGTAATTATATATGGATTCCCATTTCCCACTTATATCATTGACGTGAGATGCCCCTTCTAGGTTAAGACCTATGGATTGACTACAATACAACCTATGATATTGTAGGCCATATAATGGACATAACGAAACCCAAATAGGGTATGCTATAGTAGTTTTTGACACTAATTTAGAACCGAAATAAATAACATTTGCTATCGTTTTTTGATCCCTTTCCTTTCTCAACATTTGTGGTCGGAAACAATATGCAACGGAAACCTTTCAGGTATGTGGTCGACCAAACCGCATTCGGTTCACCAACTTCCTTAAATAAAATCACCAGTTCGAACAACCGAAATATATTCGGTCACTATAGTTTGTCCTTGGAAACTGAAGTTTTTTCTTCTAATTCTTAGGAATGTGTCCTTTAAAGTCGAAAGAATCCTCAAATAACAAAGTCATTCTTCTAAAGGATACTTCCTTTATCATGTACACATCCCTCATCATTGCACGAGAAGAACAATGAAGAATGGAATACACGACAAAGTATAGACTATGTAAAATGTGATGAAAGGTTGTGTTGTGTTCTTTCATAACGAAACCCAATAAGGATATGCTATAGTAGTTTAGTATGCCGTAATCTCTTTCATTTTCTCAACCATGATTTTTAGAAAGAACCTGCTGTCAAAACGACTATTTTCTTTTCTCAAACTCATTTCTTACATTTGACCAATAACTAAATAAATTGATAATACAATAATTCTCTAGTGATTATGGGGCTTACGTTTTCTATTTTAAGTCCCCACCATATCCACCACTCATCTGAAATTGTAAGGTAGATTAAGGCTATGGGCGGTTATACTAATAAAAAGATCTATTGGTGGAGATTAACTGTAAACTTGATCTAATGGTGATACTGGAGGGGGCTAGTAAGATGAGTCCCGGGCTCAGAAGATCTTGGTCGTAAATTTATATATCTACATTTATATAATTGTATGTATGAATTATTACTAAAATTTGATACAATTGTTGTATTTTCACATTTTCAAAAAAATTGTTAGAAATTATTAAAATTTTATCTTAGAAATTTCATCAAACAAGATTTATTCTTATGGTTAATCTCTTATTATATAGTTTTATGGTATAATTTTGTAACATATTTTCATGGAAAATTCTTACGTAAGATATCCTTTCGTTTGGATTTTGGCAATATTTTTTTCTTGAATTAGAGAAATTTCACGGCATATTCTTGTGTGACTTTATTCTATTTATTCCATTTCTCTTCATTCATGAAATAATGATGCTACCAAGTTAGTGCGACCAAAATGAAAGTCGGGATGATAAACATCACAAAGTAGAAGACAAATAACATTCCAAAAGTACAATTTTAATCTATTTAAATCTCACGTTACATACACCCGAAGGGTTTTGACAAAATAAGAAAGGTTTTGAACAACGGAAACATTGTCTTTATCTCCGTAGATTGGTATGCAGGAATGTCATTTTGGATGGAAACAGAAAGATCACAACAATTTTTTATTGTCTAAAAACAATACTGAATTCCATGACTAGGATCCCATGTCTTCATGGTCTTCATCAGAAGAACTTAGTGTTATTGGTTTCCAGGAAAATGGTTTTCGACAGAAACAGAAATACAACACCTTCACTTGTGTTGGTGTGCATGAAAAAATTTTCAGGAGCCCTAAATAAAAAGGGGCTCGGTAGTTTAGACTAGTATGCAGGCAGATGGTTTTGACCAAATTGTTCCAGCTAATGACTCTAATTAAAGCAGATTTGATTTGCTAGGCATTCTCCCTAGAAACCAATCTAACGTCAAAAGGGTTTTCCAGCAAACCAAGCTAACGCTTAATCCATTGGAAATGAATGCTTCAATGATATGTGGTCAGTCATCTCCAAGCGCACCAAATAATACAGTTAAGCTCTATAGTCTGCCGACTTCTCGCCAGCGCCAGGTGGATTATGTCTACCCAGGGCCCTCCGATTATGTAATCCTCATCATCGTTGGACTAATAATCATTGTAGTGTTGGGAAGTCCATTTTTCGTGATGTTAACGAACTGAAATGGCACTGGATGTAAGAGTAAGAAAGTCAGGGAACACCGAAACTCGACCAATGACGGGAGGAATATGTAGACCCCTTAAGGTTGTATTGAAAGGTCATGTCCAATCACATTAAGATGTCCTCAAGTGATAATCGGTAATATTTGCCTTTGCTGCGACTTTCTATTTCTTGGATTTTTTGCGACGTTTTGATTCATTGGATTTAAAGCAGTCCTTCAAACTCATGTTTGTCCATTAAATTTAAAGGACACTTTTTTTAAGAGCGACCATGTCTGTTAAAGGACTAATGTGTCCCGTAAGGCAAGAGTCTGTCTTTGAAACTCGAAAGGGTCCTTAAACGACAAGCCTTCCCTCAAACATACACCAAACTTTAAACCTCATGTCTAGTCATTAAACCACAACTATGTCCTTTAAAGAATGAGTTTGTTGCTTTATGGGGGATTTTGGTGGTCGGGATATGTTTAGTCGATGACTTACCTGTATGGTTTAAATTGCTTTCAGTTTCCACCCTAAAACATTGTGATTTGTGAAGGAAAAGGAAAAGTGTGCATGAATTCCAATTTCCAAGGAGTACAATGGTATCTTCTTATTTTAAAGGACACTTACATTCCTTGAAAGGACACTTAATCTAAAGCCTGAATTCCAAATTCGTCGACACTGAATTCCAAATTCGTATATGAAATCTTGGAACAGACGTTCATGGAGCGGTGGAGGGGGTTGTTTCACTTGTTTGTGCACCGAATCCATGCCCAATTTTCCTTCTCTCCAGAAAGCATCTGAGACCTATCATATGTGGTCGCTCGAACCCATTTTGGTTGCCTGAAATCCCTAACTAGAATTACAAGTTCGGACAACCAAAACACATTTTGTCAATATAGGGACGACAAGATTATAAAACAAGTTAAAGAATAATATGGAATTTCTCAGGACAATTCAGCAATATGGATTGGAAAAAATCTATACAATTAATTGCTTATTGTAAGGTTGTAACATATTTAATACACGGATGTTTGATATAGATTTAATGGACAAATACGATTAGAACTATATTGATACAATAGTACACCACCACTAATTGTACATTTGCAAACATGAATAGTTGAATACGAGTGTTAATGCATGATTGCTACATGTAATTCACACGAGTAAATGATAAGTGAGTTGTCAATTGAAATGAAATTATGCAACAGAATAAAGAAAATACGATTACATCAAGTTTGCATGCAACAATCACATTGTAAATCAAGAAGTCAATAAACCATAGAATTGAACATTGGCTAGAGACCAGAGTAGTATGTTTTCCATTTCGTAAGAGATTTAATTTTGTGGATTTGTGATCAGTATATTTATCTAGCTATCTTAACATATGGTTAGTTCGAGGGAGGCTCTATTGACTTATAAATTCAATTTCACTCCGTACAAGGGGTATTGGGCTTGTTTGAGCACTCTTGGGAATCCATTCCCAATATTCATTTTCCATTCTTAGGGTCTGAGGTGGGACCATGGAAAAACAATGGAAATCCATGTGCAAAACAGATGACTGAACAAAAATTGGTTCTCCGAATGAACAAATGTGCTACAGTGCTAGTTGTATGGCTTGTTCATATTGCGAAGGAATCCATGATCTCATTTTGAGAATCGATGAACGCTTGGTGGGAATCTCCACCACATGAATTTGGTTGTTGATTTCGTAGAACGAATTTAATGTTGACAGTTGGAAAGCATGGAAATCATCAGTGAGCTCATCTATTCCATTGTAGTTGCGAATCACTAGCCCACAAACTTCTTTGATCTCATGGTAATTCGTGTCCACAATCCTCTCGAGCTGATATGCCCACAAGGGTTGATACCATTAAGCATCCGAACCAGATGGCCATTCGGTTCTAGTGTAGCACCGAGGACCATGAGCCGATTTTGGATCCCATCTTAGGTCAACCGCGAGTTCGGTTAGAGTGGGAGACAAAGATTGAGCTCAGTCATTTCTTTGTCGTTAAAGGATTGGTTATTATTGGTGGAGTTGTCTTCTTCATTTCCGGGAGGTGCTTCACCAGTGGATTTTTGCTTCTAAATTTTCATCCGTTGGACTGTGTTTTTGTTTATCATGTTTGGGGATGATTTGAACAAATTGGAGTCGAAGCCTACTTTGAAGTGTTCGCCAATGAGGGAGATGATCATTTGAAAACGAAGAAAATTAAGCTTGCAGTGAGAGAAATAGCACATGTGATTGATGATGAAGAGAGGCCAATTTGTGTGAATCCCGGTGCAAAGATTGAATAATCATTTCATCATTTGATGACTGAGTTCATCTTTATGACCTTTGTGAACGAAAAGATTGTTGGAGATGAATCGGAAAAGGACATTACCAATGATAGGTAGATGAGTGATGTAGAGCTTTTGCTGTGGTGGCGCCATTAGTTTAGTAACATCGACGAATTGATCGATGGAGCAGCATACCTCCTCCCAAGACAAGTCATAGATGTCATCTCCGACTCTTGGGAGACCGTAGATCTCCCCAAGTAGTAAGGTGGTGAGAGTGAAAGAAACACTGTTGATTTTGGATGTGAGGGTTGTATGACTGGCCTCTTGAGTGGTGGTTTCTACAAGGCTGGCCTAAAATTATCGGGAATCTTCATGGGTAAATTTCACCGAAAGCATGTCTTCGAAAAATCATGTAGATGTTCTTCAGCGAGAAAAGTTTTGAGGCCAATTTCCTTGAGATCTTTAATTACGATCTTCCGCTCCTGAATAGGGTTGGCATTGTTAATCAATATGAAGTGCCACTCCACCTTTTGGAGGATGAACATGTAGGATGGCGGGTGAGGGAAGAGCTCTTTGCGAATTTCTTTCGCCGGTGCCATCGAGGTGGATGGGATGTCGGGGTTAAGACGACTTTTCTTCCTTTCTTGCCTTTCTTTTCGGTTGATTTCTTAGTCGGGATCATCATTTTCTTTGAGGTGAGAACCTTCTTAGGATCCATTGAAAAGTGGTAAACATAGTAGAGAATTTAAAATGTTGAGTAGAAGAACGAGTTTAGAATGTTTGAAGAGAAGATGGATGAAAAAAAGTGAATGGGGACTTGTTTAGATGGAAAATGTCAATGGCGATTTGGGAAATTCGCGTCCAACGGTCGTCCATTAATGGTGTGGATAAGGGCTAAATTTCACAACGCCTCGGTTGATCGTAATCGCTTCGGTCCTCTGAAACATGTGGACCCTGAATTCCAAATTCACATATGGAATTTTGGAACGGGTGTCCATGGAGCGGTGGAGGAGACTTGTTCACTTGTTTGTGCACCGAATCCATGCCCAATTTTCCTTTTCGTCGAAAAGCATTAGAAACCTATTTGTATGCAACCCTAAAATATAAAGACAAGACAAGATTATATGGAACAAGAACTCAAGAAGTTAAAGAATAATATGGATTTTTTATCGAAGGAAGAAATTTAAGAATATTGATTGGAAACATTCTACACGATTAATGTAAGGTTCTGACTTGTAACACAATTAATAAATGGATGTTTGATAAATGTAGATCATGTAATGGATAAATGATTGACATCATTTCATGCTTATATTTGTATCTTATATCCATTATCTTTCACCTAAACAATGCTATGTTACGAGTTTTATGTTTGAATTTTGGAAATAAATAGGTTTGAAGAGATGAAGAATAAAAGATCCCAAAAGCTGGGAAAAAAAGACTGAATTGTGAGATCTGGGGACTAAGATGCAAAGGAGAAGGACCTGAACGTAAGACCAAAGGACGAAAGAGCAAAACAGAAAACTCCACACCATCTTGGGGAGTATTTTGGCAATTAGATTCGGGTCGGAGCTCCAATAAACAAAGTAGATGCATCAAAGACCGACAAAGGAATCCAGAAAAGCCCAGAATGAAATTTAGCCGGATCCAGATCTTATGGACCGCTAATTGGCGGTCTTGGACCGCATACTGGCGGTCTCGATCCTTCTGAATCCGCTCAAATTTCTCCAGCACATGTATTAGAGGATGTTTAGGCTATTTGGTATTTGTTTAGTCCCACATCGGGGGATTGTCCCGGATTGCCTTTTTCTTTGGCTATAAATAGAACTCTTCACCTTCTATTGTAATCACTTCATATTTTAAGTGTCTATTCTTCCTACTAGAAGTGAGGCCTTGAAGCACACACTAAAGTAGGAGGATGCTACTTGAAATGTGAGTCACTTTAATAAAAGTTTCTTTATTATGTTGTTTGTTCTATGTTTCTTGTTTTACTTGGTTTAATTTCATTTCATTAGTTTTAGTAGCTTAGTTAATATGCTTTTCTTGCTTAGTTTAATAATTAGTCTAATGTGTAGTGAGTAGTTCCATCCCCTTTGGGGTGGAGTACATGTTCATACATGCAAATGAGAATGAATGATTGTTTTATTTACAATATGTTGATAAAACATGAATGGATTGATAGGTTTTGCCATAACATTTAGACACTTCCTATGCATGATAACACCACCTTCATTTGTGCTTAAAGAATGTGTTCAACACCCACCTCTTTGCATGTGTGCACTCACTCCACCCCTTAGGGGTTTTTGTCATTTCTGAATTCCAGCACTTATTTCGTTCTTAGTTAAGTTTTAGGTAATCGTTTGTTGCTTTCTTTCACATTTCGTACTTTGTAGTGTAGTGTAACGAAGAGTAGGATAATCAAACTCTCTTCTCCATATTTTTGCCATAAACAAGAGGCTGCTCACCTCCCTGTGGACGAACCATATTTGCCACGTCTTCACCGACGCCGTGCACTTGCGCTTTAATTAAAATGTTCAACAATAAACAAGATTAACACTATAAAGATATGTATGCCCTTTAAAGCACACAAGTCTATTATTTAAAACTCGAAAGGTCCTTAAACCGCATGCTTGTCCTATTCATGGGTTGATTCAAATAGATGTTTGCAAGAGGACTGATCGATAGTCTAATACATGGACACCGCATGTCCCCACTCACCACCCACACCAACCAAATTTTAGGATTTGTTTTGGATTTTTTATGTAATTCAAAATTTGTACTATGAATTTTGATAGAGTGGGAGACCGTTACAGTTTCCCAAAAAAGTGGTGGGAATGATTCTTTCCATTAACAACAAAACCAGGCTAAACTGTAACTTTTCAAAGAACTGTCTTTAATAGCTGAGCTCTATCCTTTTAGCGGGGTTTGTGCAGTTGGAATCCAATGGAAAAGGAAATGTCTTACTTTTGACGGTTTGACCTAGTATTTTCCCTATGTTTGTGCATAACTTGGAAAATTGAAATTTTCGGGTTTAGGGTTAGGGGATATTTGGAAAAGTGAAAATGTCCCCCTCGTGTCTGACTCTCTCCAGCCCTGCCTCATCCCCTCTGGCACTGCCTTCTCTCCAGTCCTCTCAACCACCCACCCACTCCAGCCCTACATCATCACCTCCAGTTGGTATAAACCTTTTTTTATCTACAAAGAATATATTTGGTTGCACTATATATATTCTTCAACAAATAACAAGAAGCATATTCATATTTTTCTTATGTAAAAGGCTGAATACACGTGTGGCATATTATCTTCCTAAAATTACCCTTAATATAGGTATTTATATTGATGGGTTTAATATGTTCCTCTTGAGTTAATTTTTCTGTATTTGGTACTTCCTTAAATTGAATCTGGGTTGGTGCAGGAATTTTCTTAATCACCTTCACTGCTTCCATAAAAAAAATAGAAAAGGTTGAAAAGATTGATAAAATGCAGTGAGATCTCAACCAACTCTTAAGCGCATTGAAGTATTTGAAAAATAACATCGTTGACCACTTAAATAGGCATGTCTCTGTTCCTGATTGCTTTCATATGTGATTGACTATAACAAAAATAAATTCTATTTGGTGGTTTCGACTTGTGATTCCATGTATGATTCGAAATCGAATTGTATTTTTTCATTTGAGACTCGTAGAATGAGACTAACTCCTCTCTTTTATCGACATTGCAGGAAACAAAAAGAGAACTCTTCTTTGAGGAGCAATCTGAGAATTTTTTATTGAATTGTATTTTTAATTTTTGTTACATTTGAGGACTAAAACATTATCCTTAATTTTTTATGATTGTGTTATATTATTTATTTGTATTTGGTTTAATGTTCATTTATCTCCACTATTTGTAAATACCAATAAGAAATTACATTGTTTTTATATTTTACATAAATTCCAATGACATGCACAAACAACAGAATTTGAATTCCATCATATTAATATGGCTGAAGGCAGAGCTAACCAGCAAAGAGGTCAATTAAAATTGGCTGACAAAAATTGGCTCAGGAAGCAAAAGAAATACAGTTGTATAGAGATAAAGCAATGGAGAACGTAAAAGAAATACAGTTCTGGAAAGATAAAGCAATGGAGAACGCAAAACAAATACAGTTTTGGAAAGATAAAGCAATGGAGAATGCAAAAAATGCCTTTCCAGACTATACCCAATACAGACCAGCAGATCCACCTTCTCTAGTAGGGGAAAGAAATGAAGAATTTGGATATCAGAGCTTAAAAACACCTACTGAAGGTGCCTCAACATCCCCGTTTGAAGCCACATAATTGATCTACACCATTGAAATGGTATGTTCTTCTAAAACCAGGACCATGTCCTTTAAAGGACACATATGTCCTTTATACTCGTAGTGTCCTTTAAGCTCATATTGTCCTTCAAAAACAAAGTATGTCTTTTAAATGATTTTTTAAAGGAGAAGAAGCGAGGAGAATGGATGAGGAGGAGAAAGAGAAGGATGAAGAGTCAAGGCCCAAAAAGTAGAGGAAGAACAAAGGAAGAAGTGGAGAAGAAAAGGAAAAAGGATGAAGAAGAAAGAAAGAAAAAAAGAAAAGGAATAAAGAATAAGAAATGAAAAGGAAGAACAAATACAATAAGAAAAGAAAATGAAAGAAAGAGAAGGAGGAGAAGAACAAAAACAAGAAGAAAGAAGAAGACTAGGAAGTCTGAACAAAAAAAAGGTTGAATAGAAGAACCTCACAGAAAAGAAAAGAGAAAAAGAACAAATCACAAAACAGTCAATTGTGCTGAAGAGGCTGAAATATGATGGAAATCAAATTTCATACAAACAAAAAAGTGAATTCTCCAACAAAAACGTGCCTAGCAAACCGACGTACACAACCAAATAAGAACACTAACATGAAAGTCATGTCTACGTTTACAATTGAGGGAAAAATATGCTTCTTAATTTAACAACACCGTGGAAAAAGTTGTGTGGTGCAGGGATGGGGGGTTAGTAAACCTAAAAGCTCTAAAATATCTAATCACTAAAGGCAAAGCTCTAACAATGGACGTAAGTATATTTCACTGAAATGACTAGTTAATTGTACTTTATTTTAGTGGACAGTTAATAGACGCATTGCATGTTGTGTATGAGCAAAAACAGAAGCGAGGATGCTACCAAAGGAAGGTTATTCTCATTCCCTACTTGGCCACCATTGCAATCGTAGCAAACTACGATGATTTATTTTCAGAAGTAGTGAAAACAAACTAGAAGCCTGGGACCCAAAGGACACAGTTATTTCACAACTGTTGATAAACCATCATCACTGGACACTAATGATTGTGGATGGAAGAACTAAACAAATAACACATCTTAATAGCCTTCGTTGGGTTGATAGAGACAATGATCTAACACCAGTGGGTGTCAATGATGAACATGTTGTGGTAAAAATTGAAAAATTCAGGAGATCCCACTTTAACATTGACTGCAAACTGGGAAAAGTGTCAACACCGAGCACTAAATAGTGACGATTGTGGAGTGTATGAGTTTCACCGGATAAAATGCTTCTTTTTAGAAGTACATCCCATAGCTGAAACGGATAGTAAATATATGCACTCATTCAGAGGCAAAATGACAATGTATTTGCTGAGGGACTCAAACTTCCGAAGCCAATTAATTATAGTAGAAATTAATCTAGAATATTATTAACTGTAATTATATGCATTTTTTGTATATTTTCATATATAATTGTATGCATTTTTTTATACAATATTACAACTTCTGAAATTGTAATTCTAATTCTTTGAAATTTATATTTTAAGGCTACATTAACGCAAATTCAATTTTAAACTAGTATGTTCTATTCATTAAAACTCGAACGGGTCCTTTCCTCTGAAAAGACACTTATATTTCTCAAAGTACATTGGAATAAATATAGGGAATAAATAGCGGGACATGGTACGCCAGATAATAACTTCAAGAACGACGTATGTCCTTTAAAGCACTTGTTTGCTCTCTAAACTCGAAAGGGCCTTGTCCCCTTAAAGGACACTTATGTCCCTCAAAGAAAGAGTCCATTAAAGGACTGGTTTGTTCTTTAAAGGGAACAAATAAAAGAGATATGTCATGTCGAATATAGCCCTAAAACCGATGTTTCTCTTTTAATGCACATATGTGTCTGTTCTCTAAACTCGAAAATGTCATTTCTTCTTAAAGGACACTTACGTCCCTCAAAGCACGAGTCCATTAAGGGCTGGTTTCTCCTTCAATGGGAATAGATAAAAGGGACATGTCATGTCAGATTAAAGTTGTCAAAAACGTGTCTTTCAAAGCACATACTTATATGTTTTCTCGTCGGAATTGCACAATACATAAAAAACACATTAAACAGATCCTTGCCCTCTGGACTTATCAACTTTGCACAATGTGTACCTTTACCTCCAATAACCTTGTCTTCGATACAATTCTTAGGAAGTCCAACACCTTTTATATGAGTCAAGTACTCATTACAAAACTCAATAACCTCCTGGGCCATGTAGCCATCCATAATGCTGGCATCGGGCCTCCGTCAATTTTTACAATAACCCTTCAACACACCCATGTACCACTCGAAAGGATACATCCACCTCAGAAATCCCGATCCAGCTAATTTAATTTCTCAGACAAGATGCAACCACCAAATGAACCATGATGTCAAAAAATGATTGGTTGATAATAAAATATGACAACGCATTAAAATTTAGTAATTTTTTTAGAGTTTACCACGTTGGGTAACCTATGCAACGAAGCGTTTAATCCCTATATGGACGAAACATGCTAACCAGGTGACCAAACACATTTCGGTCCACTGGAACCTCTAACACAAATCACCCGCTTGGACAACAAAAAGGCATTCAGTCAATAAAATACCAATGCATAAGAATTACTGTGCTACGATGGCCAAAATACACCACATCAGTGCACGTCGAACATAATACGACCGACGTGGTAACATGACCATTCACGTCAACCGTAAACTAACCAACGTGATAGGGCTAAAACCACGTCAATAAACGTCCAACATATAACCACGGACATGGTAATGCAAACATTCATGTCGATCGTAAACTGGCCGACATAATAAGCCTAAAACCATGTCGATGCACGTCGAACATATTACATCCGACGTGGGAAGTCTACTATCACGTCATATTTTCAGGTGCCGACGTGGTTCGCCTAATATAAAATCGGATTAACCTGTTCTGACGTAGAGGGGGCGACGTAATACCCTTATTTTCCAGTAGTGTAAATGGAACCTTGAGTGAATATTTGGATTGATATCCCAACAAGTACGCTCAAGTTTACAAAAGTTCCAAAAGACTCAAATAATGATAAAATCACATGTCTTCAAAAGCTTGATTACGTGTCTTGACTTGAATATATTTCGCTTTGAGTCTTGATCACCTATTAAGATATAAGTATGCACAATACTAGTATTAGAACAATGCATGGAATGAGTTTGACCCAATTTGATTGTTGATTGATTAAGTTATAATACCACAAGTGCATGGCAGTGATGATGTGGTGGCAAGTACGGGTCGAGTCCACAGGGAGGTGTGTCAACTCTGGTTTCAGAAATCACGTCGAAATTAAAGGGAGAAGAAGTTTGATTACACTAAACTAACAACTAACAAATGGGAAAGATGAAAGCACAAGACTAACTAAAACTAATTAAGCAACTAACAAACAAGATAGATGAAATTCAGTATGGAAAACCCCTAAGGGGTGGAGTGTGTGTACACATGTAATAAGGTTGTGAAGAATGCATTCAAGAAGGCACAAGTGTCTAATGGTTGTGTCAAGACCTATCAATCCAATCACTAACCTAGTTGATTAACATAAGCAGATACAAGTTGGTTATTAAGAACCCAAACAAGTGTGGGAAGTGTCTAAATATTGTGGCAAAACCCATCAAGTTAAGTATTCTTACTTAAACAAACAAGCATACATTCACATTCATCACATATTGCATAAGATAGCATTCATTCCCATTCTTGATTACATGTGCAAACATCAACTCCACCCTCAAAGGGGGATGGAACTACTTACTACACATTAAGCTACAAATTACCTTAAGAAAGAATGACATTCTAACTAATTAACTACGATTAAGAAAAGAAAACTAAGCTAAACATGCAAGCATTAAAAGAGAACATTAAAATAAAACTAAGAAAAATTATTTTATTGATGACTCACATCACAAGTAGCATTCTTTTCCACTTGAGTTTTGTTGATGACATCCTTGGCATACTCCAAGTAAAGGGAATGGCCACGAGTTAATACTCCAAGCATTATAAAGGACGAAGAAGAGTTCAATTTATCGACATGAAAAAGGTAATAAGGGACAATGCCCCGATGTGGGACTACCGAAACGTGCCTAAAATGTACATAAAAAACATAATACACAACCACGAGAAGTCGGGTCGGATCATTACAAAACTAAACCATCAATTGGTTGTCTAGGGCAGCCAATTGGTGGTCATGGTTTGTCGGATTAGACCCAGTTTCGGTTGATTTCTTCATTGCTTCAATTCTCCATGTGCGGTGCACTCGGATTAGTTGTTTAAGTCTTCGCCCGAATCTAATTGCCCAAATACTCCTCATTATGGTGTGGAGTTTCTCAGTTTGCTATTTGGTCCCTCCTTGCTTACATCCAGGTCCTTACCTCTTGCAGATGGGTCCTTGTGGACCGAGACGCCCATTTTGCTTCATTTAAGACCTTTCTTCTTATATTTCAGTCTTTTTTCTCTTCCCTTCTCTTCTTTATTACGTAATACCTGAAATATAACAACAAACACTTGAGTAGTACAACATTGGGGTAAAATTAAGGATAAATAGCATGAATATGATGCTTGATACGCTACTAATCAATTGTGATTAAGATTATGTTAATTAAATCATCAAAATAAATATGACTAAGGCCTATAAGCCAACCAAAAGGCAAAATAATTAATGTGGAACTCCAAGATGAGAACAACCACAAGCAAAAATGGTTATCGAAGCTTCACTTTATTGAATGATAATTATTAGGATGGAGCATCAGGATAAACAATCTCGAAAGTAGATTCAGCTTCTTGATGGACAAATTTCTTTGACTATAAGAAACATCCATAATCAATAATCTCTAAATATATGATCAGTGGCTAACCTAATTTTTATATCTAATATGATTGTAAATAACCCAAAACTAGATTAAGGAACTCAATCAAAAAATCCCACCAAACATATATAATGCATTTAAAACTCCTACTCAAATATACCCTCTAAGGGGTCCCAATGCTGGCTCTCATATTAATGAAATCAACATGCATTGGAAATCTACGAAGAGGTCTATTCATAATCAAAGAGAATCAAATACGGTTGTATGAAAATATGAACTGAAGTCGACCGGGCCAGGGAAAATGGTTATACAAAATTAGTAACCCTAGTCCATTCTCAACAATTTGCACATTGACCAGGATCCCATCAGCTTGCATTGGAAAAGTCCACCTTGATGTGAAAAGTACCTGGTTGCACTTTCTCAACCTTTGAATGATATCAGACGTGGCTAAAACCCCATCATAGAGCTCGAAACTACGAAATCGAAATATCATCACAACTTGATTAGAATAACAAGTGGTGTTGAAACTGTTGGCTGAATTGCATCAATGCAAATCGTAAAAACCATCATCTAACTTGGACAAACTTTTTTGCATAAATTTCCGAATCAACATTTTTAATAACCTATCGTTGTCATATGAGTTAGGATCGGTGGCCCCTAATTTTAATCACTTTAAGGTTAATTTTTACTTGATTAAGCAATAAGATGCGCACCAGAATAAACAAACAAAGAATAGAGAAAATGCAAGCCACACAAATAGACTCAGGGATTTTTACATAGGTTTGGCCACCCGCCTACATCCTCTCTTGCAAGTCCCACTCGAAACATTAAGCTCCGCTCACGTCTTCACTATCCGGTCCCCATTCTGGGCAAGGAGACAACGCCTTTACACAGCAAGATCCGCGAACAATCCTCACGAGCTTGATTTCTTCCTCTCACAACCCGAGAGGGACTACTTCGGGCTTTCACCAAAATCCTTGCTTATTGAACAACAATGTGAGTGGAAAACACTCTCTAACTTGAGCACACTTAGAGTATGAGTAGAATTGATCTAAAGTGCGAAAAGTTTGGCTTGGAGAGTAGGATTTGGGGAATGGAAGATTTGGAGCTTCCTCTTAGATGTGTATGACAATTTGGAGTGTAAGAGTTGTTGAATTATGTCTTTGTAACATCTATTTATAAGCTCCTAAGCTATTATAGATGTTGTGATTAATATGGTGAGTAATTGTGTAAGAACCACAGAATAGAAAAGCTCAGGGCACTGTTTGGGGCAAGTTCGGTTGACCGGAGTCAGTCTGGAAATGGAGTCTAGAAAATTCCAGGAATAAAACAGTCGACTGAGCAAGGGACGGTGCAACAAAACTGGGCTATAACATAAGTTCACTTAAGTGAACGGTCGAACTAAAAAGTGGGACGGTTGACCGTTCATGGAGTTTTGGCAAGAGTAAATGATTGACATCATTTCATGCTTATATTTGTATCTTATATCCATTATCTTTCACCTAAACAATGCTATGTAACGAGTTTTATATTTAGTTTTCAGGAATAAATAGGTTTGAAGAGATGAAGCATAAAAGGACCCAAAAGCAGGGAAAAAGAACTGAATTGTGAGACCTGGGGACTAAGATGCAAGGAAGAAGGACCTGAACGTAAGACCGAAGGACTAAAGAGCAAAACAAAATACTCCACACCATCATGGGGAGTATTTTGGCAATTCTATTCGGGTCGGAGCTCCAACAAGTGAAGTAGATGCATCAAAGATCACCAAAGACATCCAGAAAAGCCCAGAAGAAAACCCAGCGGGATCCCGACCATATAGACCGCCAATTGGCGGTCTGTTTTGGCCCAAATCCGCTAAGATTTTGGTGGGTCGCGTATTAGTGTGTATTTAGTCCATTTCTGGTATTTGTTTAGTCCCACATCAGGGGATTGTCCCGGATTGCCTTTTTCTATGGCTATAAATAGAACTCTTCACCTTCCATTGTAATCACTCCATATTTTAAGTGGCTATTCTTCCTACTAGAAGTGAGGCCTTCAAGCACACACAAAAGTAGGAGGATGCTACTTGAAATGTGAGTCATTTGTTAATAAAGGTTTTTTTTATGTTATTAGTTTCATTTTGCTTGTTTTACTTTGTTTCATATTTCTTGCTTTACTTTGTTTAATTTCTTTTCATTACTTTTAGTAGCTTAGTTAATATGCTTTCCTTGCTTAGTTTAATAATTAGTGTAATGTGTAGTGAGTAGTTTCATCCCCTTTGGGGGGTGGAGTAGATGTTCATACATGCATTAGAGAATGGAATGAATGCTTTATTTCCAATGTGTTGATAAAACATGAATGTATGCTTGCTTGTTTAGGATAGAATTTATAACTTGATGAGTTTTGCCAAAATGATTAGACACCTCTCATGCTTGTTTAGGTGCTGAAATAAACAACTTGTATATGTGAATGTTAATCAACTAGGTTGGTGAATAGATTGATAGGTTTTGCCATAACATTTAGACACTTCCTATGCATGATAACACCACCTTCATTTGTGCTTAAAGAATGTGTTCAACACCCACCTCTTTGCATGTTTGCACTCACTCCACCCCTTTGGGGTTTTCCCATTCCTGAATTCCAGCATTTCGTTCTTAGCTTAGTTGGTATTTCATCATTTGTTTCTTTCTTTCGCACTTCGTGTTTCTTAGTGTAGTGTAGCGTAGAGTAGCATAATTAATCATCTTCTCCATTTTTTCGCCACTTGACTTCGTGCAAACGAGAGGCTTCTCACCTCCCTGAGGACGACCCGTATTTGCCACCACTTCAACGCGGTTGTGCACCTCCGGTTTAAAATTAAAACGTTCAACAAGTTTTTGGCGCCGTTGCCGGGGAGGTGCCAGTCCAGACTCTTGTTTGGACGATTCGAGTGGATTTAATTTGTGTTGTGTAGTTTTTCTTTGTTTCAGGAGACTTGGAGTCGCCAGGAGGAACACCTGGAGAAATTTTGAGGCAAGCTGGACCCTGTAGACCGCCAATCAGCGGCCTGAGACCGCCAATTGGCGGTCTGGTAAGCTCTGTTTGCTCTCTCATTTCTTTGGTTTGTTTGCATAATTGATGTAGTGATCTGGGACGTGATTTGGCATGTTTTGACTTATAGTTTGTTCCCAGATCAATAATGAAACCTCCTTTAAACAACTTGGACCCTAAAACCCAAAGCAAAAGATTAGGCATTCTTTTTGTTTAGGTCATGCATCATGTATGTGACTTAGGCATATAGATTGTCTTTCATTTTTTGCTTTATTTTCAGTTGCTGAGTGCTGGCGTGAGGTACGCACCTTCTACTCTCATTCATACATTTCGTATGAACATGCATTAGTTAGTAGGAAGTGCATTGAAACAAGTGTGAGTTGAGCGTTTGTTTGGGGAGTTGATTGCTAGATTAGGACTCCAAAACGCTACTATGGAGGGGCTGTCCCATAAAAGATAAGGTGGGGAATTCATCACCCTTTCCTTCGCCCCCACAAACCACACTAACCAAGAGCCTAATTTTAAAATCAAGTAGACATTGGCCCTAAGGACTTCGGGCGCATTAGGAGAGTGATCCGGTCCCGACCGTCATGACCTGATCGACATTACCCACTTTGTCGATAGTAAGAGAGACGAGATCTCTGGATCTTGGCTCCCTTGCTGGGCTTTGTGGTCCTCGTCGTAGGGAGGTGAGGCGTGTTGAGGCCGTGTGACATCGCAGTTAGGCGTCGTCTAGCTGTAAGGACCTATAGCGACCTTAGGATTGCTTGAGCCTTGTTTGCTTGTGTGCTTCTACCTATACCCATCCGCCGTAGCATAGGGACTTCTTCCCTTCTCTCCTGAGTCATTCTTTCTCTCCTGTGTCCCCCCGTCTTCTCCTCTACGCACATTCTTTGCTAAAAAAGATTTGGTGTGTGCACCTTTGTGCATGCTTTCGTGGACACGAGACGAGAGTGGTCGTTTGACGAGGAGCGATGTCAATCTGGCTTCGGTCATCGATTTCTCGACGCCTTCCTCCTCTCGTGTCGCACACAGTCCAGGTTCAATGGCTGCTAATTTCCGTGAGGAGGAGCAGTTACTGGACCCACATGTTCGACCTGTGCTTCCAGTTGTCGCTCCCATACCTCTACGTGATCGATGCTACCCGAGCCGTACTGCTCTACCATCATGCATCGTATTGCCAGAGGCTAATGGGAACTATTTTGAGGTTAAGCCTCAGTTTATCTCCATGCTCCCTCATTTCACTGGGAAAGGTGACCCCTATATCTTTCTCAGGGAATTTGAGGAAGTCTGTGCTATGTTCAAGCTGCAACAACTTAGCACAGACTCCATCCATCTTAGGCTTGTACCCTTTGCGCTGACGGATGACGCCAAGAAGTGGTTGTACAGCAACCAGGCGAATGCCTTTAGGACTTGGGATGAGTTTCAATATGCATTCCTCAAGAAATACTTTCCAAATCATCGGACTCAAAAATTAAGGAACAAAATCAATTCGTTCTATAAACTTGAGACTGAAGCATTTCATGCATATCTAGAGAGGTTCAAGGAGATATTATCCTCATGCCCTCACCATGGCATTGAGTTGTGGCGTCTTTGTTAGATTATTTATGAGAGTGTTTACATCCCGTCCCGAACACTCCTTGAGTCCATGTGTCAATGAGAGTTCTTGGGAAAAGATGAAAGGGCGACATGGGCTTTCCTAGAAGACCTTGCTGAGAAAACAATGAAATGGGAGAGTGTAAGGGAACCACCTGCATCATCTAGTATAGGAGCGAGGATCGTGAATGCAAACTCGACTAGATCGGGTACCGCATTTGCTATCGATACCACTACGAAAAACCGAGGCACGCATGGCGGCCTTAATGCACCGTATGGATTTGATTGAGCTCCAAAACCAATAAAGTGCACCTCACATGTCCACATCTGGTTGAGTTCCCTGTCATTCATGTGGTAGGATAGGTCATATAGAAAGCGAGATTGCGTCCATTCCTCCTGAGATGGAATGTGTCAACGCCATCTATGATAGAGCAAGGAATGACCCATACTCATCATCTTATAATCTTGGATGGAGGAACCCCCCAATTTTTCATAGAACCAAAATAATGCCCCGGGTGGTCCTTCAACCTCTTCTCGACCACCTAATCAACCACACCAATCTCCCATGCATGCACAATCTTATCGGCAACCCCAAGCTCAAATCACCAATCAATCGGGTTTCACAAATTCCAATAATATGGAAACCCGATTCAATTCACCTGAGACATTGACTCGTGGACTTCAAAACTCAATGATTTTTTTTATGTCAACCACAAGTCAAGTTCTCACTTCAAATCAGCAGACCATCAAATCTCTAGAGCTTCAGATAGGTCAATTGGCTCAGTCTGTACATGGAAGACAGAGAGGGACTGTGCCTAGCCAGCCTGAGGCTAACCCCCACATGTACCAGCAACAACATGTGCAAAATGAGAATGTGGTACCTCGGGTGAGGCAAGTGAACCATGTGGAGGAACCTGTTCACCATGTCAATTCCATTGTGACCTTAAGGAATGGAAAACAGGTTGACAATCACATTTCCTTGCCACACCCACCACCATCTATGTAGCCCCTTAGTGGGAGTGGTGGTAAAGAAGAGGCTGAGGGTGAGGGTAATACACCAACGCCTCCTTCTTAGGCACTGCAGAAAACCTACCTGCCAAAAGCTCCCTATCCAAGTAGGTTAACGAAAAAGCAGAGTGAGATAATGGACAAGATATTAGAGGTGTTTAAGCAAGTTAAGGTTAACATCCCCTTTTTGGATGTCATCCAACAAATACCTCAATATGTCAAAGTGTTGAAGGATCTCTGCACAACCAAGAGGAAGGCCAATGTTCCTAAGAAAGCATTCTTGACTGCAAATGTAAGCTCACTTTTGTCCAATCCTGCCTACACAAAATACAAGGACCCTGGGTGTCCTACTATTCAGTGTACGATAGGGGACACTAGCATGAGTAATGTTTTGCTTGATTTAGGATCAGCAGTCAACCTCCTCCCATTTTCTGTTTATCAACAGTTAAATTTGGGAGAATTGAAACCTACTATGATCACCCTCCAATTGGCGGATAGATCCATTCGTATTCCAAAGGGGATTATCGAGGGCGTGCTTGTCAAAGTTGGAGATTTTATATTTCCAGTCGATTTTGTTGTCCTCGATACCAATCATGTTGCGAACACCCACTCTCAAATACCTTTGATTTTGGGTAGACCATTTCTGGCAACTTCCAACGCCTTAATTAATTGTAGAAATGGCGTCATGAGTGTCGAGTTTCATGTGTTCAACTCTGGTAGGCAACAGGAGCCCATGGATCAACCTTTAAATCTAAATCTCATCCGCCAATTGGAGAAAGCACCACAAAATCAACGAACACCCCTGACACCAATGCAACCCATTGAGAATGTTTGTGGGCCCAGCGAAAACTCATTGCCTGTCTTTGCAATGCAACAGAGTGAGCTGGCATCAAACATAAATGTCCAAAAGGAGTGTTTGTTGCATGATTCAGTTCAGAGTACTAGTGAGAGTGAGACACCTCATCATATGCCTATAACAGAAGGTGTCTCTACCTCATGTCCCATGGCCATTGAGCCATGTGAGCTTCATATTGACTACAACAAGGACCCACCTATGATCGAGCTTATACTTGATGATCTAAATGATGGTGGGAGGTTCTTGTTGGATGACTTGGGGAGAAGCCTCATTCTTAGTGATGCAGGTCTGCTGCATCCATCGAAGGAGCTTGAGGAACTCATTCCGATGCACCCGCCTATTGGTTGGAGGGTTTTGTTCGATGAGCAACTAAACCCTAGTGAGGCAACACAACTTCATTCTTTGTTGCCCACACCCAACCAATATCATGAGGGGTTCGAGCCTTTCAGCTTTGACCTTTCACCCCTCATGACACCTCAGAGTACCGGTGAAGTTTGCCCATCTCGGCAAGTTTCTGGTCCTCATGACTTGATGTTCTCATTTGATGTTCCTTGACCAAATGATTATGAGAATATCGTTGTTGCTGTATTTATCATTTAAAAAAAAGAAAAAAAAACGAGTAATAAAATACTCCTTGAGCGAGCATTGATTGTTGTGGGCCCCAACCCTTGTGTACATGGGCCCCATTTCTTCACGTATGTGTCTCCCTTCTTCAGTATCTCACAGGTTTTGAGGGAATTCGGGTTTGTGTCCATCAACATAACCACAAACTTCCTTTTGCGCTTCATGTTGGTGAGATCTTGCATTTTTTTCTTGCATAAATCCATATGGTATCTTGCTCACATTCATTGAGGATAATGCATGAAGTAGGTGTGTGGGGGGTGTTTTACGTGTGTACATAGTCGAGTCTTTTTCCTTTGATTTTTGTTTTCTTTTGTGTGCATTGTTAGGGTATGTTAGTGTGCTGTATTTAATATCGATATATCTGCTTGCCATGATCCTTGGGTGACTTGTTTTCTTTTGCTTTCCTAGTGCTTTAAATTTTTCACATTTCTTTCAAAATCTTCATGTCTTTGCGAAAGAAAATGTTTTTGTGGGTTTTTGCGTGTGTTTAGCATGTGCAAAAACCGTTGAGAGGCAAAGTAAGAAGATAGCTCCCAAGATTGTCTTGAACTTGATGCATTAGGATATCTAGCTTACTGGCTTAGGTCTTATCGAGTTGTTAGAATGCACCCCGGTTTTCCCTCGGGGGCGTGTAATCATAGTGTTTCAGTACTCAAACATTTAAAGAAGTCCACCCTGAACCTAGTGAGTCAAATAATTCGTGTCTGTTAGTATAAGGAAGTTTGTCGTAGTCAAGGGCCCTTAATCTCTTTTTGTGAAACTTAAGTGTAAGGGTTTTGGTTCCCTTGTAGATAAATAAGTAAGTGGTGTTCTCGCTTCTCTCACGGCTCCTATCACTCGGGAAAGTAGGTCTAAGGGGACTTTGTGCCCGGTACTTTCGAGTCATCTGACTTAGGATGCACCGACCGAACTCCCGTTACACGGGTGGTAGGGATCGCCCTATGTGGAGATTTGGGGGAAGGTGTGCGTGATAGTGTAAGTCCTCATAGGCAATGATGCACGAAACTTGACCCTGGGAGAATCAAACACCAACAAATAAAATGCTCCAAAGAAAAAGAAAAAAAAGAAAAAAAAGAAAAAAAAGAAAAAAAGAGTCAAATAAGAACCAAAATGGACTTTACACATTGTATCACATTCAGAAGTTAAGGTTGCCCATGTCTTTCACTTAAGTCCTTAACTTACTTTCACGAATGGTTCATTAGGCTAGGTGTGTGGACTGATTACCCATATAGAGTCGACCCGTAGTATTACCGCGTCCCATGATCAACAAAATAAGTCCAACGAGTCGTGTAGCTAGATTGATTAATGCATCTTGTTCTGATTTTGTGGGTATATCCGCTGAAAACCCTTAGGAGACAACACTACTCCTCCATGGCGACAAGGCGGTTTAACGGCTTGTTGCACGTGCTAAGTGCAACCGTGATTCCTACGAAAGTGAGTTAGGATTTCTTGTTTTTCGTATGATTTTTCCTTTCTTTGTTTTGCTCGGGACTAGCAACAGTTAGGTGTGGGGGTATTTGATTGATATAATTTCATGCTTATATTTGTATCTTATATCCATTATCTTTCACCTAAACAATGTTTTGTAACGAGTTTTATGTTTAGTTTTCAGGAATAAATAGGTTTGAAGAGATGAAGCATAAAAGGACCCAAAAGCAGGGAACAAGGACTGAATTGTGAGACCTGGGAATAAGATGCAAGGGAGGACCTGAACGTAAGACCGAAGGACGAAAGAGCAAAACAAAATACTCCACACCATCATGGAGAGTATTTTGGCAATTCTATTCGGGTCCGAGCTCTAACAAGCGAAGTAGATGCATCGAAGATCACCAAAGACATCCAGAAAAGACCAGAAGAAAACCCAGCGGGATCCGGACCATATTGACCGCCAATTGGCGGTCTGTTTTGGCCCAAATCCGCTAAGATTTTGGTGGATCGCGTAATAGTGTGTATTTAGTCCATCCCCTTTGGGGGGTGGAGTATATGTTCATACAGGCACTAGAGAATGGAATGAATGCTTTATTTCCAATGTGTTGATAAAACATGAATGTATGCTTGCTTGTTTAGGATAGAATTTATAACTTGATGAGTTTTGCCAAAATGATTAGACACCTCTCATGCTTGTTTAGATTCTCAAATAAACAACTTGTAATTGTAAATGTTAGTCAACTAGGTTGGTGAATAGATTTATAGGTTTTGCCATAACATTTAGACACTTCCTATGCATGATAACACCACCTTCATTTGTGCTTAAAGAATGTGTTCAACACCCACCTCTTTGCATGAGTGCACTCACTCCACCCCTTAGGGGTTTTCCCATTCCTGAATTCCATCATTTCGTTCTTAGCTTAGTTGGTATTTCATCGTTTGTTTCTTTCTTTCGCACTTCATGTTTCTTAGTGTAGTGTAGCGTAGAGTAGCATAATCAATCATCTTCTCCATTTTTTGCTACTTGACTTCGTGCAAACAAGAGGTTGCTCACCTTCCTGAGGACGACCCGTATTTGCCACCGCTTCAACGCGGTTGTGCACTTGCGGTTTAAAATTAAAACGTTCAACAGGAGTCTAGAAAAGTCCAGGAATAAAACAGTCGACTGAGCAAGGTACGGTCCAACGAAACTGGGCTATAACATAAGTTCACTTAAGTGAACGGTCGAACTAAAAAGTGGGACGGTTGACCGTTCATGGAGTTTTGGCAAGAGTAAATGATATATCGGTTGACCACAAAGGAAAGTCCGGTTGACTAAAAAACGACAGGCACTTTATGTTTCAAGGGATGTGCACGTTCGGTCGACCGGTATAGGGAATGGTTGACCGGTGGTCAAAGTATTTTGGGGTTTTGGAAAATCCAACCGTTGAAGAAAAACCACAAGTCCAACGGTCAAATGACACGTGTAGACGGTCGACCGAAAAGCTCCCGGTCGACCACTCGAGATGGGTAAATCACTATTGGGCTAACAGAATAAACGAAACATTTGGTCAACCGAAGAACGTTTGGTCGACCGATTTGGCGCATGCAGTTGTAGGTTTAAGGTTTAGTGATTTCCCGGTCTATATTTAGGTGACCCATTAAAGTCAAATTTATCTAAGATTGTGTGTGGCTTCTATAACGAACCTAGTGTGTATGTCATTAGTTATTTACTCTAGTATACTGAAGTACACAAAGTTCTTAAGACTTAAAATAAATACACAATTACATGTCTTCAATAAGCGTGATTGCATGTCTTGAGTTGAGTTCATTTCTCTCTTGAGTCTTGATCACCTGTAGAAGTTAGAACAATGCAATATATATGCTATGCATAATGTGTGCTACTCTACTTTGGATTGTTATTAAGATTAGGTTGATTACATAATCAAAACATAGATTAAGGGCTAAAAGCCAACAATATGCTCAACCTTAATGATGGGCACAACCATGCTAACTTGCAAATATGTTTCTGAAATAGTCGGATTTGGTTGGAATTTGGGTGGGATTCTGTACCAATCCTATCCAAATTCGTACCATATCTGAGTTCCGTTTTGATCTGAACTTTCACGTAAATATAGGTTTAGGAGTGTACTACGGATAGAACAAAAAAAATTGTCAAAAAATCACGAAAGTGAGTTTAAATAATGGATTTTTTAAGTTCAGGGGGCAAAGTGTTACACAACGAAATTTCAAGGGGTAACTGTCAAATTTAAATGTTTAGGGGTGCAAAGTGATATGAATTTATAGTTCAGAGGGGCAAACTGTAATTAACCATTTTGAAAGAGTGGGTTTGAGACGCATGCCAATTTTTATATTCATATTTTCGCTTGCAAATTTTAAATCGGTAATGGGAATTTAATGTTCACGCAAAACGATGGAGAAGTTTTCTAGAAATGTTGGCAGAGGTTTAAAGAACATCTAAATTATTGTCTTGATCAAGGAGTGCCCAAGTGCCAGCTCAGTAAAATAATATATGACATGTTGAATTCCCAGTCACGCACACTACTAGAATCTTTGTGCTTATGGAGTTTCGTAGATAAAAGAAGAGCACGATGCTTGGTATTTCTTAAGAGAGTTTGTTGACAATTGCGCTTGTAGTGGGAAATTGCAAGGGAACCAATAAACATAGGATCTAAAATAGCTAGAAAAGCATGAAGCTGTGTAGTGGCTACAATTTTTTCCTTTTCGATTGAAGTCAAACTCGCAACTTTGGCTTGTAGTTAAGAAAATCCTAAGTTGCAAGGTCACACACCATCTCCTAAAGACATTGTCGCGGCATGAAACACATGTTTATCTAGGCATGTTTCGAAGGAATGTTCCCATATTCTTTCTGAGGTTGAACAAGCCAACGCTATGTTCAATCATCCTAGAAATGCTCCCTACTATTCATTTTGCAATCCGGGTTAACACAACCACCCTAACGTTTCTTGAAGCTAGTGTAATTCAAACTATAGTCCCTCAAGTTATCATGTGCCAACCAACAATTTCCAACCTCATGCTCATGGTGAATCGTCTACTCTATGTCATTCACACCAACCAAATCCACCCTAGGGTTTAACCATAATGTGTGAATTCTACGATTTTTGCCATTGAAACAAAATAATATAATGGCTTTAACCAATATGAAAAAATTCTAGGGTTTCACCAATCTTACTCAATGGCTCATATGGAGAACCAAAATGAACACAAACCTTATAACTAACAAGTCCAGATTCCCAAAGCACTACCCAAATAGACTAAAAAAAAGACACATTTGGATAACACTTTAAAGGTGTTTAAACTATTTCCTTTTTTGCCTCACTAATCTTAATTGTGAAGATTAACAAACTAATACAATATATTATCCCAATCCGCACATCATATCGATTATATTTTCAAATTACAAATGTATATTTTTATCAATGTAGGTTAATTGATTCGTTTTAATTAAAACCGCAAGTGCACGGCCACGTTGAAGCGATGGTAAATACGGGTCGATCAACAGGGAGGTGTGTCGACTTTTGGTTTGTGCGAAGGCGAGTGGAAAAGAAAGGATAGAAAGATTGATTACACTAAACTACACTAAGATGCAAAAGGAAAAGGACAATAAGCAATAAAACTAACCCCAAAGGGGGTAGAGAAATAATGTGAATATAAAGATGTGTGTGTGTTCAATTATGATCATCACAACATGTAGTGCATGAAATCATAAAACTAAATCCAACTTTGCCACCACATGAAATAAGATAAGATCATATCATTAAAACATACAAGACAATAATTGGAATGAAGTTAAATGAACTAATGTATAAAAACTAGACCCTACTATGCCTCCACATGAAATAAGATAACAGAATATCATTAAAACATACAAGACATTAACTAAGGTAAAGGCAACAAGAGTACATACACTACAAATTTTGTTTCCAATATTAATTTCATCCGTATCCTCACCTTATCATTCCCCATAAAATAGGTCCACTAATCTAAGCATAAGCTAAACTTCATTCAAGAGCATTAGCATATCAAAGATAAGAGTGAAATCCCATTAGATGGTTATGGAAATCATATAAGGCTCAAGGAATTAAGACAACACACACCTAATACACCACATGATCATATCACATATTTCTCCACCCCCAAATGGGGATGGATCTACTCACTACTCATTTCACTAACTACATTAACAAAATGAAACATTATACTGAAATAAAATTAACCTAAGAAAGCAAGAAATATTAAAGAATCTTAAAAGGATAGGAAAGTAAAACTAAACAAGCATGCAAAAAGTAAAGGACAAGATTAAAAGAAACTAGAACAATTATTTTATTAAAATGACTCACATTGAAGGTAGCATTCTTCTCCACCTCGAGTTTTGCTTCAAGGCTAACTCCAAGTAGAGAGAATGCCACCAAGCAATGGATAAATACAAAGGAAGGTGAAGAGTTCTATTTATAGGTATGGAAAAAGCTAATCCGGGACAATCCCCCGGTATGGGACTAAAAGCATACCACAAATGCACTAAACACAACCTAATCTACCACCCCCACCAAATTATACGCATGTTGAAGCAATCCAGACCGCGGATTGGCGGTCTTGGACCGCTAAGCAGCGGTCTATAATCTTCTGATCACGTCTGGATTTGCGTGGCTTGCTTCTAGCTTGATGTCTTGGTCTTTGGTGTGCCCTATTGGGTTATTAATGGTTGGGCCAGGATTTATTTGCCAAAATACTCCTCATTATGGTGTGGAGCTTCTTGATTTACTCATTAATCCTTTTGGTTTGGCATCCGGGTCCTTCCCTCTTTCATCTCAGTCCATAAGTCTTGCAACTTAGTCCTTTCCTGGCATTTGAGTCCTTTTTGAGCCTCTTCTTCCTAAACCTATTTATTCCTAAAACATAAAAATAACACTTGTTACCTAGGTAAGCATGAAATGATGTCAATCAAATACCCCCACACATAACTTTTTCTAGTCCCGAGCAAAACAAAGAAAGAAAAAAGCATACGAAAAACAAGAAATCCTAACTCACTTTCGTAGGAATCACGGTTGCACTTAGCACGTGCAACAAGCCGTTAAACCTCCTTTTCGCCAAGGAGGAGGACAGTTGTCTCCTTAGGTTTTCAGCGAATATACCGACAAAATCGGAACAAGATGCATTATTCAATCTAGACACTCGACTCGTTGGACATATTTTGTCGATCATTGGACGCAGTAATACTACGGGCCGACTCTATATAGGTAATTAGTCCACACACCTAGCCTAATGAACCATTCATGCAAGATAAATAAGGAATTAAGTAAAAGTCATGGACAACATCAACATCCTCAAGTGATACAAAGTCTAAAGTCCATTAAGGTTCTTATTTGCATTACCATTTTTTTCCTATTTTTTTCTTCTTTTCTTTTTATTAGTTCGAGCTTCATTCTCCCAGGGTCAGGTTTCGTACATCATTGCCCATGAGGACTTACACTATCACGTACACCTTTCCCCAAATCTCCACATAGGGCAATCCCTACCAGCCGTGTAACGGGAGTTCGGTCGGCGCATCCCAAGTCAGATGGCTCGAAAGCACCAGGCACAAAGTCCCCTCAGACCTACTTTCCCGAATGATAGGAGCCGTGCGAGAAAAGAGAACAACTACTCACTTAGTTCTTATCTACACATGAATCAAAACCCCTACACATAATGTCTCACAACAAGATTTAAAGTGTCATTGACTTCAACAAACTTCCTTAAATTAACAGACACGAATTATTGACTCACTAGATTCAGTGTGGACTTCTTTAAATGTTTGAGCACTGAAACCCTATGATTACTTACCCCCGAGGGAAAAATGGGGTGCATCCTAACAACTAGATAAGTCCTAAAGCCACTGTACTAGATATCCTAATGCATCAAGTTCAAGACAATTTTGGGAGCTTTCTTTTTACGTTGCCTCTCAACGGTTTTGCACATGCTAAACACACGCAAAACCCACAAAACATTTTCTTTCGCAACATATGAAGATTTTGAAAGAAATGTGATAATTTTCAAAGCACTAGGCAAGCAAAAGAAGAAAAGTCACCCAAGGATCATGGCAAGCAGATATATCGATATTAAATGCAGCACACTAACATGACCCTATCAATGCACACAAAAGAAAACAAAATCAAAGGAAAAGACTTGACTATGTACACACGTAAAACACCCCCCACACCTACTTCATGCATTGTCCTCAATGAATGCGAGCAACATACTACATGAATTTATGCATGAGAAAGGAAAGATCTCACCAATATGAAGCACAAAAGGAAGTTCAAGGTTATGTTGATGGACAAAAACCCGAATTCTCTAAAAACCTGTGAGATGCTAAAGAAGGGATACAAATACGTGAAAGAAATGGGGCTCAAATAAACAAGGGTTGGGGCCCACAACAATCAATGCTCGCTTATGGAGTCTTTTATTGTACTTTTTTTCTTTTTTTTCTTTTTTTTGAATATAACTATGTACTAACATAAGTTGCCATCTTCATTTGTCAAAAGACATCAAATGGGAACCTCAAAAGTGGGTCAATCCACTTGGAAAGGGAACATGACACCACGCGGGACCAGAATACACATGTGTGGGCCCCTTTCACAAAGAGCACAAGATGAAATGAGAGGTTCATGAATTGGACGCAAAGGCGTCTCATTTAAAGGATCAAACTGAAAGAGCATGAACCTCTCAAGAGTTTGGGAAATAAGGGGCAACGGAAGAAGAGTTTCTCCTGTTGCGCTGCTGAAGTTATGATCGTCAATCCAAACTCTCCAACCAACAGGCTGGTGGGTCGAAACGAGGTCATGGACCTCGTTAGGCATGTCCGACTCACCAGGTGAACAAAAAGTGGGTCCTTACCTAAGTTATCCTCCAAGGAAATCCTAACAACCTTATTAGCAACGTAGTTGTTTGATATTCCATCATTTCCAAGATGATCAGGAACAATAGTGAGAGACAAACTCTCATCAGGCTGTTGGAAATTGAGGATACTAGGGAGCTCTTGCTCCACCAGAGGTGAGTCCTTAATAGGCACAACATGAAGATCATGTGGCTCATGGGCCACGGGAGAAAAAGATAAGGCACAATCCTGTACCGACTCATAATGAAATCGGTCCATGTTTTTCTCAATTGGAATCGAATCGTCCACCAAGTGATCGTGAATTGAAACCCGAAGTCCCTCTGACTGACTAGGAGTTTGACTTTGAAAGATTGTGCTTTGAATTTGTGGATGTGGTGGTGGCAGTTCGATATCAAAAGATAAATTCTCATGTTGACAAGAAAATTTACTCTCCTCACGTTCACGTAATTGCTGCGTCGTTTGACTCACTCGAAGTGTCATGTTTTGTATGGAGTGTTGAGTGGTTTCCATGAACGTAAGGAAAGTTTATTTCAAGGAATCAGGTATACAGTCAACTATGAGGTCCAAGTCAAAGCTTGGGAAATTTTGGGGTTGGGCGTTGATGGGCTGAGAATGAATCCAATGATTTAAAGTGGGGTGTTGGTAGAATTCTGGGTATTCAGGAGGAGGATATTGGGGTCAAAATGAAGTATAAGAATTTGGATATGAATTGTCTCCCCACGAATCCATCCTTCTCGGGTTGTACGCGGATGCGTAATGGTCATATTGAGAATTTTTGGGAAAAAGTATGCTCATACTCAGGCTCTGGGGGAACATAAGGACATTCCCCGATACCTGGAGCATAAGGTATGCCCATACTCAACCCACAACAGTCGCACGGTACGGCTACTGGAGCAACCGGTGCACTCGTGTCGTCTACCGCACACATGAAAGGGGCCAAAATTTCTTGCAATGTCTAAGTTTCATGACCAGTGTATGATCCGACGTAACTAGATGATGGTCTAGTAGTCGGTGCCTCTATCATACTGCCCCCAATATGAAGATTGCTCAGTCACACAATTAAGATTGTCCCAACCATACGGGGTGTTAGTCTGAGCCACCCTAGGTTGCATGGGTCTTGAATACCAGGGAGAATTGTCCTGGTCCCAACAATGATATGGATGGTTACCTATGTAACCATCCATCTCAACAAAAAACTCTCGAGTCGACCACTCTCACCACCACGAGGCTAAGCTTGCAAAAAAGTGCTTGACTCGAACCTAAAACGCTACCAGAGAGTGTAAAGGGTAGGAGACTAGAACGTAGAAGTAGGTGAGAAGAAGATGACTCAGAGGAGAAGGGAAGAATCCCTAAAGTTAGCGTGGGTAAAGGGTGAGGATAGAAGCCTAATCTAGCAAGCACGGCTCAAACAATGTAAGGCAATGGGTCCTTCGGCTAGACGACGCCTAACTTCGAGCTCACTAGCCTTGACACCCCTCACCTCCCTACAACGGAGACCATAATGCCCAACAAGTGATACCAGATCTGGAGATCCAGTACCTCGTACTAGTACCTCCTACTATCGACAAGGTAGGCAACGTCGATCAGGCCATGACGGTCTCAACTAGATCACTCTCCTAGTGCCTCCAAATTCCTTAGGGTCAATGTCTACTTGCTTTTAGAATTAAGGCTTTATTAAGAGTGATTTTTGGGGCCAAGGAAAGGGTGATGAAATCCCCCAGCTTATCTTTTATGGGACAGTCCCTCCTTAGTAGCGTTTTGATCTTAAATCTAGCAATCAACACTCCAATCAAACGTTCAACTCACTCTTGTCCCGATGCACCTTACTAACTAATGCATGATCGAAACATGCATGAATGAGATATTTGGGTGCACGTACCTCACGCCAGCAATCTGTTAGATTATTACGATCTACAGGTTCAGGAGTACCTTTCTTGGAGAGAAGCTGTGGCAGCGGAATGGATCGGCGATCACCTCACGGAATCCTCTGGAGCACCGATCGGTCTTCTACTCTCTTTGAGAAGAAGCATGAGTCCACAACCCAAGAGTCCACGGATTGACTTGGTGGAGGTGGAGGGACGAATGGGAGAGAGAGGGAGAGGTGGCGGCTAGGGTTTGCACACATGATCAACCATCCAATGGGAGGCTCCCCTCCTTATATAGGTGGCCCCACCCTAAACCCTAAATGTGTAGTCCAATAGGGACGCGCCATGTGTCAGTGCTTTGGGAAAATATCTTATTAATCCTAGATTAATCCAATATCTCCTTCTTACACAATAGCACGATAACAACATGTTATTTGCTTTTGTGTCTCCGACACATATGCATATATCCCTGATACATACAATCACACAATGGCAATATGTCACCTCTTTATGTGTCCCCGACACACATGTATACATCCCTGATATATACAACTATTCCTCTCTTGAAGAACGCATCCACAACACGCAAGTCTCTGATCATGTATCCCCGATACAAGATCATATGTGTCCCCGACACATGCACTCTTCCGATCATACAGACAAATGGGTCGTGCGATCGGTGATGCACCTGCAATTAGGAGTCTCAAACTAGAAACCTTACTAGAAGGCCAGAATGACAACATCCTCATAAAAATAATAATGAAGCAGTCAAATGCATATCACTGTTCCCCAGGTTTACTCAGAAACTCACTTGACATGAACGGTATCTCGATCCCTCGGAGAGAATACCTTCTTCTCCTCAAGGTACTTGCTACTGTATCCAATACAGTTGGGCCCAGCAAATACTTTTAGTGTAGTTGAGTCAAACCTTTCCCTTCGCCCCAGACCACCATTACACTCAGAGTTGACTCCTTTCCCGAAGATGCCTCTTTAGACTGAATCTCTCATGGTCATAGATAACATCCCAAAGTAGCCACATCAACTCTTTGCTTCATGGTGTCGTCGAAGGTCACTGAGGGTAACTAATGACAATCAAGTCTTGGACTCACACAGTGAAGGAGCAGGGATCCATCCTTTCACTTCCAAATGGTCGCTCAGCACATGTTGTATGACAAACATGTTATGGTGGATCATGTTGTACACAACAGTATGTCTGTCTCTCAACACCATTCAAGTCTTAGTCCAGTCGCACCCCCTCTGCGCCTGACCTTAGCTTCATCATTGTCGCCTTAACACCATACTGGTGCCACCTGGCGCTACATGTGATGCTCGCACTTGGCTTCTATGGGTCACATGAATCGTGGGAACATTCATGTCAATCCTCACCAACATAGAGGATCTCATCTTGATTCCTAATCAAGGTGACTATCCTATCATGAACTTCTCTGGATCTATCATACAAGATCTCTTCATGATCAGTCTCATCTCTGCTCGCTACCAAAAAGTGCCAGAGGCGAATGCTCGTGTGAGTGAGCATTCTTCAGCCTATTGACAGAATAATATTTTATGCTAGAACAACTACATCAACCAAACAGATATAGTCGAAAGAAAAAAAAACAATTACTCATAAAAGGAAGTTAGACATGACAATACATCAAAGTCTGGGTAAGCCTAAGAACTTCACATGAGACACAAACGAGTCCTTAGCTATGGCCTTGGTAAGAGGGTCAGCTACCATAAGACTAGTAGACACATGTCTTAACACAACTTCCTTTCTCGCTATGATGTCCTTCACAAAATGATACCTAACCTGTATATGTTTGGTCTTTCCATGATATTTGGGGTCTTTCACATAACAAAGGGCAGCCATGCTGTCACAATAGACAACAACAGGCTCATCAGATGTCTTTACTAGCCCAGTATGTTGTAAGAACCTCCTCAACCAAATTGCCTCCTGTACTGCTGCAGAGCATGCAACATACTCTGCTTCCATAGTCGACAGGGCTATACAGGTTTGCTTCTTGCTGGACCATGAGATGGCCCCATTAGCCAGCAAGAAAGCATAACCATAGGTAGACTTCCTTTCATCAATGTCTCCTGCTCAATCGACATCACTACAGCCAATCAGGCGGAGATCTGATGCTTGGTAACACAGGATGTAGTTACTCGTTCCTCTGAGGTATCTCATGATTCCCTTGACTGTCTTCCAGTGCTCCATGCTTGGGTTGGACTAGTATCGACTCACCATGCCCAAAGCATAACAAATGTCTGGCCTTGTACACATCATAGCGTACATAAGGCTTCCCACAGCATTGGAGTATGGAACCTTGCTCATTCTGGCCTTCTCTTCAGGAGTCTCAGGATGCTTATCAAGGCTTAAGTGCAAACCCTTCTCAACAGGAGTGTCGATTGGTTTGCATTTTTCCATAGGGTATTTCTTTAAGACGTTGTTAATATAAGTCTCTTGAGACAATCCCAGAAGTCTCTTGGACCTATCTCTAACAATCTTGACACGAAGGACGTAGCTAGCATCACCCATGTCCTTCATATCAAACGTGGAGGACAACCACTCTTTAGTGCATTTCAGCAACCCTTTGCTATTGCCAGCCATGAGTATGTCATCAACATACAAGGTCGGAATGACAAATTTACCATTGGATCTCTTAACGTACACACGGTGATCTTCCTCAAGCATAGAGAACGCATTCTCTGATATAGCTTGATGGAAGCGAATGTTCCACTGTCTAGACGCTTGTTTTAAGCCATATGATTGACATCATTTCATGCTCATATTTGTATCTTATATCCATTATCTTTCACCTAAACAATGCTATGTCACGAGTTTTATGTTTAATTTTCAGGAATAAATAGGTTTGAAGAGATGAAGCATAAAAGGACCCAAAAGCTGGGAAAAGGACTGAATTGTGAGATCTGGGGACCAAGATGCAAGGAAGAAGGATCTGATTGCAAGACAGAAGGACCAAAGAGCAAAATAGAATACTCCACACCATCATGGGGAGTATTTTACCAATTCGATTTGGGTCGGAGCTCCAACAAGTCAAGTAACTGCATCAAAGACCAACAATACCAGAAAGAAAAGCCCACAACAAATGCCAACGCGATCCGAAGTTTATGGACCGTCAATTGGCGGTCCATATTACTCAGGATCCGCCCAAATTTCTCCTGGACTTGTATTAATGTTTGTTTAGGCTATTTTTGGTATTGGTTTAGTCCCACATCGGGGGATTGTCCCGGATTAGCTTTTTCCATGGCTATAAATAGAACTCTTCACCTCCTATTGTAATCACTCCATATTTTAAGTGGCTATTCTTCCTACTAGAAGTGAGGCCTTGAAGCACACACTAAAGTAGGAGGATGCTACTTTTAATGTGAGTCATTTTAATACAAGTTTTCTTTATTATGTTGTTTGTTTTATGTTTCTTGTTTTGCTTTGCTTAATCTCATTTCATTAGTTTTATTAGCTGAGTTAATATGCTTTCTTTGTTTAGTTTAATAATTGGTGTAATGTTTAGTGAGTAGTTCCATCCCCTTTGGGGGTGGAGTAGATGTACATACATGCAAATGAGAATTGATTGAATGCTTTATTTCCAATGTGTTGATAAAACATGAATGTATGCTTGCTTGTTTTGGATAGAATTTATAACTTGATGAGTTTTGCCAAAATGATTAGACAACTCTCATGCTTGTTTATGTTCTGAAATAAACATCTTGCATATATAAATGTTAATCAACTAAGTTGGTGAATAGATTGATAGGTTTTGCCAGAACATTTAGACACTTCCTATGCATGATAACACCACCTTTATTTGTGCTTAAAGATTGTGTTCAACACCCACCTCTTTGCTTGTGTGCACTCACTCCACCCCTTTGGGGTTTTCCCATTTCTGTATTTCAGCATTCTTCTTTTGTTCTTAGCTTAGTTGTCATTTCATTGTTTGTTTCTTTCGTTCGCATTTCAAACTTCTTAGCGTAGTTTAGTGTAGAGTAGCATAATCAATCTTTCTCCCCCTATTTTGGCCACTTGATTTCGTACAAGCAAGAGGCTACTCACCTCCCTGAGGACGACCCGTACTTGCCACCGCTTCATCGCGGCCGTGCACTTGCGGTTTTAAATAAAACGTTCAACACCATATAAGGACTTATTCAGTTTGCACACTTTGCGCTCTTGTCCTTTGACTTCAAAACCATAGGTTGATCCATATAGATCTCCTCCTCAAGTTCTCCATTGAGAAAAGAAGACTTTACATCCATTTGGTAAAGCTCTAACTCCATCTGAGCTACAATAGCTAGTAGAAGGCGGATGGAGGCAAACCTAACCACGGGTGAAAAAGTTTCCTCAAAATCCACGCCTTCTCTTTGGGTGTAGCCTTTAGCTACCAGTCTAGCCTTGAATCTATCAATAGATCCGTCCACCTTCCTCTTGATCTTGAGGATCCACTTGGCCCCAATGGCCTTTCGGTTCGGCTGTAAGTCGACCAAGTCCCAGACTCGATTAACTTTCATCGACTCCAACTCTTCCTTTATAGCTTCTAACCACTCTTTCGCATTTGGACCTTCCAAAGACTCTTTCAAGGTCTCCGGTTCTGGCTCATCGATTACTGTCATCCCAGATGATTCATAATCAATTTCTTCTAGAGCTATCATGAGGGCCTCTTCGTCTAAGGGAAATCGCTGATGAGAATTAAATTTATACCGCAAGTGCACGGCGTCAATGAAGACGTGGCAAATACGGGTCGAACACAAGGAGGAAGAGATCTTGTTATTTGTGTGATTTTCGATTAAGGGGAAGAAGGAGAGAAGAAATAAATTGGGTTTTGAGATTTTAGATTTTTAATTATCTAAAGCAAGAAACAAGAACAAATAAACTAAAACAAGAACAAAGGGGTGAATTCCGTCGGGTGGAGGTTTAGATTTAGGGTTTAGATTAGAGAATTCAGAAACTTATAATAAATCATGTTAGTTATGAAGCATTACATGATAAATGATTTAATATAAACTCAAGTAATCAAAATATACTAATCACGAACTTAAAATAATAACATTCATTCATCTTCTCTTCACCCTAAATCCGTCACCTCCACCCTTTGGAAAGAGTTAGAAACTCATGGAGGGAGGAAGAAGGGGTCCTAGAGGCATTACAAAAGAAAAGTAACTACAAGAAATAAAAGACAGAATTTTATTACTAAAAAGAAAAGACTACAAATAAAAACAACAAATAAAAACTAAGGTTAAGGACCAAGGACCTTTCTAACATCGTTCTCGGGGCTATTTATAGTTGTTACAAGAGACCTCAGTATAGAATTGGAGATTACACGTGTCCAGACACGACTGGACAAAATTGGAGCACACAGATCGGCTCTGGGGTGGCATTTTCGCCGCACAATGCATGTGATATGCGGCGATTTCGCCGCACAATATCCTCTGATTTAATCCGGATTTTTGCTATGTGTTTTTGGTATGATTTGATCCTCCTTTGCGCATCTGGATTGATTCTTTCCATTCTTTTGAGCTACGGATTAATTCCTTTATATGTTTGGAGATCTACATTGATTTTTCTATAGATTTTCTCCAAGCTAATAAAAGCTACTCGTGATTTGCAATTAGGTCCTTGACTTTTTGCAATTAAGTCCCCGGCTACCTTTGTGCTCAAGTCCTTGTTCTTTTTGTAATTAGGTCTTGAATGCTTTTATGCTTGGATACATTTCCATTTGGAACCCGATAATCTTGAGCTTGGTCTTTATGATAGAAATGAGTCTTTTGCACGCGTTTATGCTCGGGATGTGGGTAATTTGCATTCAGGTCCCTGTATTCTGTAAATAAGACTAAACACATACCTTAGTAGCATTTATTGATGTAAAAGTAATCTAAATGAAAGACATATGATGCAATGTATACAATGCATCAATCGCCTACGACGAATGAGCCCACGTTTACTTCGACGCAGATGGGTATCTGATGGCTCATCCTCCGTGAGAGCTATCATATCCTCAACATTTCTGCTCCCACTAGGATTGACTGGTGGAACCTCATGTTCAACTTCCAGATCCTGATCCCGTGGAGTGGCAATGTCCTCATCTTGTTGTTCAAAGAAGTCCACTGACTCTTTGATAGCTCCAACAAGAGTTGGAAAATCATTTTCCAAGAATGTGGCATCCCTAGACTCCAGTTCCGTCCTTCTTTCATTCTCGTCTAACCCGATAAAAACATAACCTTTGGAGAGATCACTGTATTTTACAAAGATACACTTTTTCCCTCTAGGTCCTAGTTTTCCATATCGGTGACTAGTAGAATGAATATATGCCGCGCATCCCCAAGGACACAACAGACTAAAATCAGGCTTCCGTCCTGTCCATAACTCATATGGAGTTGAGGGAACCGATTTTGTTGGAACTCTATTGAGGATGTAGGCAGCAGTCATTAGAGCATCTCCCCAAAACGAAATTGGCAAGCTCGCATGCGCCATCATGGATCTAACCATGTCTAGCAACGTTCTATTCCTTCTCTCGGCAACACCATTTTGCTGAGGAGTATAAGGCATAGTGAGTTGTCTAGATATCCCCTTTTCATCACATAACTCCTTGAACATTATCGAGAGATACTCCCCACCTCTGTCCGTTCTGAGAGTTTTTATCTTATTATCCAATTGACTCTACCAAGCTCATGAATCTCTTAAAGCATTCTAGAGCTTTTGACTTGTGAGAATTAAGATAAATATGACCATATCTAGTGTAGTCATCAATAAATGTGATGAAGTAACTTTGTCCATGTCTAGTACGCACATTTAAAGGTTCACAAATATCCGAGTGAATTAGTTCTAAAGGAGAAGTAGCCCTAATGGTTTTTCCGAACGGTTTTCTTGTTGCCTTTCCAGCTAGACAAGATTCACAGGTCGGCATTTGAAATTTGGAGCATTCTCCTAATACCCCCTCCTTTGCCAACCTATTCATCCGGTCAATACCAATGTGACCTAGTCTAGCATGTCACATAACTGAATCATTATTCATGGAACTTTGGCTCATAAAGGCACTAGTATTATGATTGAAATCATAAATTGCGTCCAACACAATAAAACCGTCTGAAAGAAAAGCATGTCCATAATAAATGTTAGCAAGGTATAAACCCATATCATTGTTCTCCAAAACAACTTTAAAACCATGTCTCATCAAAAACACAACAGAAATAATATTTCGCCATATAACTGGTGCATACAACACGTCGTGAAGTAACAGGATCTGGCCACTTCGCAAAGCCACTTTGAATGTGCCAACTCCAAGAACTTCAATGCTAGTGTTGTTCGCCATGTTTATTCGCCTCCCACTTGGAACACAGCGATATTCCAAGAAGGCAGAACGATCCTTTGTTACGTGGTCCGTGGCACTTGAATCCACCATCCACACAGGAGAATGATAGTGAGCATCACAGAACTAGTCACGTTACAATTCGAGGGATTACACACAGTAATTACGTTTTGCTCAGTGTACTCACGAGCAAAATGTCCAATCTTTCGGCAGTTAAAACAAGTCACATTAGACTTATCTTTCCCACCTCTGGATCCTCGAGGTCGTTTCTTTCCAGCTTTGTTTTCTGTTTTGTTCTTATTTGCACCCTTCTTGGTGCATTATTCAATCTAGACACTCGACTCGTTGGACATATTTTGTCGATCATTGGACGCAGTAATACTACGGGCCGACTCTATATAGGTAATTAGTCCACACACCTAGCCTAATGAACCATTCATGCAAGATAAATAAGGAATTAAGTAAAAGTCATGGACAACATCAACATCCTCAAGTGATACAAAGTCTAAAGTCCATTAAGGTTCTTATTTGCATTACCATTTTTTTCTTATTTTTTTCTTCTTTTCTTTTTATTAGTTCGAGCTTCATTCTCCCAGGGTCAGGTTTCGTACATCATTGCCCATGAGGACTTACACTATCACGTACACCTTTCCCCAAATCTCCACATAGGGCAATCCCTACCAGCCGTGTAACGGGAGTTCGGTCGGCGCATCCCAAGTCAGATGGCTCGAAAGCACCAGGCACAAAGTCCCCTCAGACCTACTTTCCCGAATGATAGGAGCCGTGCGAGAAAAGAGAACAACTACTCACTTAGTTCTTATCTACACATGAATCAAAACCCCTACACATAATGTCTCACAACAAGATTTAAAGTGTCATTGACTTCAACAAACTTCCTTAAATTAACAGACACGAATTATTGACTCACTAGATTCAGTGTGGACTTCTTTAAATGTTTGAGCACTGAAACCCTATGATTACTTACCCCCGAGGGAAAAATGGGGTGCATCCTAACGACTAGATAAGTCCTAAAGCCACTGTACTAGATATCCTAATGCATCAAGTTCAAGACAATTTTGGGAGCTTTCTTTTTACGTTGCCTCTCAACGGTTTTGCACATGCTAAACACACGCAAAACCCACAAAACATTTTCTTTCGCAACATATGAAGATTTTGAAAGAAATGTGATAATTTTCAAAGCACTAGGCAAGCAAAAGAAGAAAAGTCACCCAAGGATCATGGCAAGCAGATATATCGATATTAAATGCAGCACACTAACATGACCCTATCAATGCACACAAAAGAAAACAAAATCAAAGGAAAAGACTTGACTATGTACACACGTAAAACACCCCCCACACCTACTTCATGCATTGTCCTCAATGAATGCGAGCAACATACTACATGAATTTATGCATGAGAAAGGAAAGATCTCACCAATATGAAGCACAAAAGGAAGTTCAAGGTTATGTTGATGGACAAAAACCCGAATTCTCTAAAAACCAGTGAGATGCTAAAGAAGGGATACAAATACGTGAAAGAAATGGGGCTCAAATAAACAAGGGTTGGGGCCCACAACAATCAATGCTCGCTTATGGAGTCTTTTATTGTACTTTTTTTTCTTTTTTTCTTTTTTTTGAATATAACTATGTACTAACATAAGTTGCCATCTTCATTTGTCAAAAGACATCAAATGGGAACCTCAAAAGTGGGTCAATCCACTTGGAAAGGGAACATGACACCACGCGGGACCAGAATACACATGTGTGGGCCCCTTTCACAAAGAGCACAAGATGAAATGAGAGGTTCATGAATTGGACGCAAAGGCGTCTCATTTAAAGGATCAAACTGAAAGAGCATGAACCTCTCAAGAGTTTGGGAAATAAGGGGCAACGGAAGAAGAGTTTCTCCTGTTGCGCTGCTGAAGTTATGATCGTCAATCCAAACTCTCCAACCAACAGGCTGGTGGGTCGAAACGAGGTCATGGACCTCGTTAGGCATGTCCGACTCACCAGGTGAACAAAAAGTGGGTCCTTACCTAAGTTATCCTCCAAGGAAATCCTAACAACCTTATTAGCAACGTAGTTGTTTGATATTCCATCATTTCCAAGATGATCAGGAACAATAGTGAGAGACAAACTCTCATCAGGCTGTTGGAAATTGAGGATACTAGGGAGCTCTTGCTCCACCAGAGGTGAGTCCTTAATAGGCACAACATGAAGATCATGTGGCTCATGGGCCACGGGAGAAAAAGATAAGGCACAATCCTGTACCGACTCATAATGAAATCGGTCCATGTTTTTCTCAATTGGAATCGAATCGTCCACCAAGTGATCGTGAATTGAAACCCGAAGTCCCTCTGACTGACTAGGAGTTTGACTTTGAAAGATTGTGCTTTGAATTTGTGGATGTGGTGGTGGCAGTTCGATATCAAAAGATAAATTCTCATGTTGACAAGAAAATTTACTCTCCTCACGTTCACGTAATTGCTGCGTCGTTTGACTCACTCGAAGTGTCATGTTTTGTATGGAGTGTTGAGTGGTTTCCATGAACGTAAGGAAAGTTTATTTCAAGGAATCAGGTATACAGTCAACTATGAGGTCCAAGTCAAAGCTTGGGAAATTTTGGGGTTGGGCGTTGATGGGCTGATAATGAATCCAATGATTTAAAGTGGGGTGTTGGTAGAATTCTGGGTATTCGGGAGGAGGATATTGGGGTCAAAATGAAGTATAAGAATTTGGATATGAATTATCTCCCCACGAATCCATCCCTCTCGGGTTGTACGCGGATGCGTAATGGTCATATTGAGAATTTTTGGGAAAAAGTATGCTCATACTCAGGCTCTGGGGGAACATAAGGACATTCCCCGATACATGGAGCATAAGGTATGCCCATACTCAACCCACAACAGTCGCACGGTACGGCTACTGGAGCAACCGGTGCACTCGTGTCGTCTACCGCACACATGAAAGGGGCCAAAATTTCTTGCAATGTCTCAGTTTGATGACCAGTGTATGATCCGACGTAACTAGACGATGGTCTAGTAGTCGGTGCCTCTATCATACTGCCCCAATATGAAGATTGCTCAGTCACACAATTAAGATTGTCCCAACCATACGGGGTGTTAGTCTGAGCCACCCTAGGTTGCATGGGTCTTGAATACCAGGGAGAATTGTCCTGGTCCCAACAATGATATGGATGGTTACCTATGTAACCATCCATCTCAACAAAAAACTCTCGAGTCGACCACTCTCACCACCACGAGGCTAAGCTTGCAAAAAAGTGCTTGACTCGAACCTAAAACGCTACCAGAGAGTGTAAAGGGTAGGAGACTAGAACGTAGAAGTAGGTGAGAAGAAGATGACTCAGAGGAGAAGGGAAGAATCCCTAAAGTTAGCGTGGGTAAAGGGTGAGGATAGAAGCCTAATCTAGCAAGCACGGCTCAAACAATGTAAGGCAATGGGTCCTTAGGCTAGACGACGCCTAACTTCGAGCTCACTAGCCTTGACACCCCTCACCTCCCTACAACGGAGACCATAATGCCCAACAAGTGATACCAGATCTGGAGATCCAGTACCTCGTACTAGTACCTCCTACTATCGACAAGGTAGGCAACGTCGATCAGGCCATGACGGTCTCAACTAGATCACTCTCCTAGTGCCTCCAAATTCCTTAGGGTCAATGTCTACTTGCTTTTAGAATTAAGGCTTTATTAAGAGTGATTTTTGGGGCCAAGGAAAGGGTGATGAAATCCCCCAGCTTATCTTTTATGGGACAGTCCCTCCTTAGTAGCGTTTTGATCTTAAATCTAGCAATCAACACTCCAATCAAACGCTCAACTCACTCTTGTCCTGATGCACCTTACTAACTAATGCATGATCGAAACATGCATGAATGAGATATTTGGGTGCACGTACCTCACGCCAGCAATCTGTTAGATTATTACGATCTACAGGTTCAGGAGTACCTTTCTTGGAGAGAAGCTGTGGCAGCGGAATGGATCGGCGATCACCTCACGGAATCCTCTGGAGCACCGGTCGGTCTTCTACTCTCTTTGAGAAGAAGCATGAGTCCACAACCCAAGAGTCCACGGATTGACTTGGTGGAGGTGGAGGGACGAATGGGAGAGAGAGGGAGAGGTGGCGGCTAGGGTTTGCACACATGATCAACCATCCAATGGGAGGCTCCCCACCTTATATAGGTGGCCCCACCCTAAACCCTAAATGTGTAGTCCAATAGGGACGCGCCATGTGTCAGTGCTTTGGGCAAATATCTTATTAATCCTAGATTAATCCAATATCTCCTTCTTACACAATAGCACGATAACAACATGTTATTTGCTTTTGTGTCTCCGACACATATGCATATATCCCTGATACATACAATCACACAATGGCAATATGTCACCTCTTTATGTGTCCCCGACACACATGTGTACATCCCTGATATATACAACTATTCCTCTCTTGAAGAACGCATCCACAACACGCAAGTCTCTGATCATGTATCCCCGATACAAGATCATATGTGTCCCCGACACATGCACTCTTCCGATCATACAGACAAATGGGTCGTGCGATCGGTGATGCACCTGCAATTAGGAGTCTGATGAGAATTAAATTTATACCGCAAGTGCACGGCGTCTATGAAGACGTGGCAAGTACGGGTCGAACACAAGGAGGGAGAGACTTCGTTGTTAATGTTATTTTCGATTAAGAGGAAGAAGGAGAGAAGACTAAATTGGGTTTTTGAGATTTTTGGTTTTTATTATCTAAAGCAAGAAACAAAAGCAATTAGAACTAAAACAAGAAATAAGAAGAGAAATCCGTTGGGTGGAGGTTTAGATTTAGGTTTAGATTGGAGAATGGAGAAACTTGAAATAAATCATGTTAGTTATGAAGCATTACAAGATAAATGATTTAACATAAACTCAAGTAATCAAAATATACTAATCACGAACTTAAAACAATAACATGCATTCATCTTCTCTACCCCTAATTCCATCACCTCCACCCTTTGGAAAGAGTTAGAAACTCATGGAGGGAGGAAGAAGAGGGGATCCTAGAGACATTAAAATAAAATAAAAACGAGAATTAAAAGAACAGAATTTTATTACTAATGATCCAAGACCAAAGGTTCAAAGATGTGTTACATTCGTCCTACAGGGTTATTTATAGCCGATACAGGGGATGCCAATACATAAAAGGATAGTACACGCGTCGACCCGACACTGGACAAAAATCGGGCACACAGATCAATGACTGGGCGGCGGAAAAGCCGCATATTGAAGGTGTTGTGCGGCGAAAACGCCGCACAATCATGTCTGCTCGGGTCCGGATTTTGGTCATGTGTTTATGGTATGATTTGATCTTTATTTACGCGTCTGGATGATTCTTTCCATTGTCTTGAACTCCGGATTATTCCTTCCATTGTTGGGGATTTATTTTTGACTTTTCTTTTGACTTTTCCAACAAAATAACTTGATCCTTTTCTTTTGCAATCAGGTCCTTGGCATTTTGCAATTAAGCCCTTGACCTTTTTGTGATTAGCTCCTTGAATGCTTTTATGCTTGGATTCATTTCCATTCGGAACCCGATAAACTTGAACTCGGTCTTTATGATAGAAATGAATCTTTTGCACGCGTTTATGCTCGGAATGTGGGTAATTTGCATTCAGGTCCCTGTATTCTGTAAATATGACTAAACACATACCTTAGTAGCATTTATTGGTATAAAAGTAATCTAAATGAAAGACATATGATGCAATGTATGCAATGCATCAAATACCCCCACACCTAGATTTTGCTAGTCCCTAGCAAAGCAGAATATAAGAAAATGAAAGCAGGGAAATCCTAACTCACTTTCGTAGGAATCACGGTTGCACTTAGCATGTGCAACAAGCCGTTAAACCTCCTTGTTGCCAAGGAGGACGAGTTTTGTCTCGTGAGGGTTTTCAGTTGACACACCCACAAAGTCTTAATTCAACATTCCATTAATAGCTCTTAATATTTCTACCTCAACCTTATACATCTCACTTAGAATTCTTGCATGCTCATTATACAATTCTACCTTATAAAAAGTTTGACTTGGTCTTTATTCCTCCAACATTCACACCACTAACCCTTCTACACGTGTTTATCACTTGAATTATTTTGCACGCCTCCTCTGGTGGTGAAGTATCATTTGGATCAACCATGGCATGGATCATTCTTTTAGCTTTGGGCCTTGAGTATCTTAAAGTATTTTTTTTTTCCGTGATTCAACACATTTGCTTTGACACTTATACCCTTTTTGCATTCGTGTAGCGAGTTTGGTCGATAATCCCGAGCTGGAAGACTCAAGTTACCGGGTTTCAAGATACCCCTACGGACCAGTGACTCAAAGGCTTGGGCTTTTGTAATCATTTTGCAGAATATGCTTTCCTCACTTTATTCCTTTATTTTTATTTTTATTTTCCTCAAGGCTTAATTGCTATTAGAAGTCCACACTTCCCGGTATATTTTCCTCAACCTCTGCTTTTTATCAACCACTTCAAAGATTTGATTCATCCAATTTAAGTGCATACATGTCTTACAAGGGTCATGGGTTATTTCTTTGGAACTTAGATTTATGTCATAATTTCTACAAGCAGAACTATATAATAAGGAACAAAAACTTAATGCAATTTGTACACGGGTTTTGGCAGTTCAATCTTAAGCTATGTCATAGAATATTGAATTTTTATTTTTTTTTTAAAAATAACGCAGAACAGAAAATCAAATAGATAAATATGTACATATATAAACACCCCCCCACACCTAAATCATGCATTGTCCTCAATGTATGCACAGATACAATAAATGCACTTATTACCTGCGTCGGCTTGCGGTAGAGGGGTTGAGTTTGCTCAAAGTCAACCATAATCAGAACTGGATTGAATGACACCATGTTGGTGCATGTATCCAGTTGAATTGTTCCCCATGTTGACTTGAGGAAAAGATTCCACTCTTCTCACTTGAATTGGTTCGCTTATTTGCTCGAGTGATGGTGGTTGAGTAAATGAATCACTCCCTTTTTTCTTACTTCCTTTTTGCTTATGTGATGATTTATTTGATTCAGAATTCTGATAAATACGTGCTCTCATCACAACATCACTTGGGTTGCATATTATTTCTGGCTCATTATCAATGTGGAAGATATTAAATTCTGCTTTTAAGTTCCCGAAAGATAATTGCATGAGCCCATTTCGACAGTTTATTAATGCTTCCGAAGTGGCTAAAAAGGGTCTACCTAGAATTACAGGGATTTGTCGATTAGGATTTACAACAGGTTCAGTATCAAGTACGACAAAATCCACTGGATAAATGAAGTCACCAACCTTAATCAAAACGTCCTCTACTATACCTCTCGGTTTCTTAACAGAACAATCAGCGAATTGGAGGGTTGTCCTAGAGGGTTTCAGTGGACCAAGGTTGAGTTGCTCGTAGACAGAAAATGGGAGCAAGTTAACGCTTGCACCAAGGTCTAGAAGGGCTTTATTGATAAACGTATCTCCTATTGAACATGAAATTGTGGGACACCCCGGGTCCTTATATTTTATAGGAGATGTGTTGGAAAGAATTGAGCATATGTTTGCAGTTAAAAATGCCTTCTTTGGTACATTCGTTTTTCTCTTCTTAGTGCACAAATCTTTTAAGAATTTAGCATAAGCAGGTATTTGTTGAATCATGTCTAAGAGTGGAATGTTTACCTTAACTTGCTTAAATACTTCCAAGATTTTCTCTATTTGTGCACTAGAGTTCTTTTTGAGTCTATTGGGAAATGGGGCTTTAGGCACATAGACTCGCTCAGGTTCAGGTTGAGCTACAGGTTCAGGTTGGGTAGGTGGATTGGGCTTTTCAATTTGGACGTCGGGTTCAATGGTCAAGTCATATGTGGGTGCTTGATGGCTAGATTGATTAGTCATTCTAGGGTTTACCACATTATTGTCAATTTGTCTTCCGGACCGTAATGATACTACAGCATTGATTTGTTGGAACGGTCCTTCCTCATTAACCATTTGAACCGGTCTAGGGTTGTTATTTCCTGAAGGTGGTTGATAAGATTGATATTGATTATTAGTTCTTGGGTTCACCTCAGGTTGACTTGGAAATTGGCCCTTTTCTCTTTCACCTATTATCTGTGCTAATTGGCTGACCTGTGTCTCTAGCCTTTGGAATGATTGGTTGGTTGTTTGTATAAAAGTTGTCATTAAATTTTCTAATTTTGTCAACCTAACCTCATGATTTCCATTGTTATTACCCCCAGATGATGTATTATTTTGGTTATATGGGGTTGGTTGTTGTCTAGGAGGTTGTCCTTGTTGGGTCCACGAAAAATTGGGATGATTACGCCAACCTGGGTTATAGGTTGATGCGTAAGGATCATTTCTAGAATTGTTAAATGTGGCATTAACATGTTCTAGGTCCACACAGTCCTCCATTAAATGACCAGTCTGACCACATCTAGAGCAGGGGATAGACAAGGGTTGATTCATTCGGGATTGATTTTGTAGCTCTAGATTTTCCATTCTACGCATTAGGGTAGCTAGTTTTGCCTCAGCCGCTATGTTGGAGTCTACAGCTAAGACACCTGGTCGGGGTTGACTCGCTATTCTAGATCCAATACTCGGGTTGATGGGTGTTCTAGCATTGTCCCATTGCATACAATTTTCAGCTAAATCCTCAAGAAAAGTCCAGGCATCATTTTCATTTTTGGACATGAAGTTCCCTTGGCTCACAGATTCTAGCATAACTCTAGATGTGGGTGTCAATCCCTCATAAATAATTTGGCATAATTGCCACTTCGGTATTCCGTGATGAGGACATTGGGTCAAGACACTCTTAAATCTCTCAAGATAGGAATAGAACGGCTCGCTCTCAGACTGAACGAATGCAACAATTTCATTCCTAATCTTCATAGTCTTATGGTTGGGGAAATATTTTTTTAGGAAAATTTGAACAAATTCGGCCCAACTTCTAATTGATCTTTCGGCTAGACTATATAGCCATTTCTTAGCGTCGTCTTTCAGTGCTAGAGGCACGAATTTCAGACGCACTGCCTCTTCAGGGATATGCTGGTATTGCATAAGAGAGCAGATTTCTTCAAATTCTCTAAGGAAGAGATATGGGTCTTCCCTAGAGGTGAACTTAGGCAGCATACTCATGTATTGTGCCTTAAGTTCGAAGTCGCGACCCGGAATGGTAGGCATAACGATGCACGATGGCTGAGCAGCCATCGTTGGGTAGCACCGATCCCTCAAGGTTATAGGTTGCGCAACAGGCGGGTCCACTACGTTCTCACCCATTAGATCCAGGTGAGGTGGTGCAACAGATGGGTTGGGGTTAAGCTCTAGACTGGAATCCAGATGAACTCGTGAGAGTCGATTGCTTAAATCCCGCACCCAAATCTGAGTGCACCGGTTTGAATTAATTTTTGAATTTGAATTCGAAATTTAAATTTCAAATTCAATTCCAAGAATCAATTACTCTCTTTTTTTTTGTTTTTTTTATTATTATTATTTTTTTTTAAAATGAAACAAACAATAGAAAGGTAAGGATGAGAAGGGAAAGAAGATTCAGACGAGAAGGGAAACTTAACTCTAAAGGATAAAAATTAGGGTTGGTCAGAAATTTCCTGAACAAGCACGGTCAAAACAATCCTAGACCTAGTGTCACTTAGATCTAGACGACTCCTAACTGGTTGAGTCGAATTAATTTGCTTGATTCACCTCCCTCACCAATCAAACCAAGTTGGCCAGTTAGTGTATAGCTAGTGGGGGCGCTTCCGACAGAGTCGGTGCCAATTAGACAACCACGTCGCTTGGAAGACTTTCGTCGACACAAAAACACTTTCTAGACACCAAATTGAATTCAATTAGCTTCAGGTCATAGCAAGTCAAACCAATCTCCTCCTTAATTGAGTCCGAGTCCTTAGGGGCCAATGTCTAATTGTTTTTAAATTTTAGGCTTAGGCGACACTTCAGGATTGTGGTTTGTGGGCTACGGGAGGGTGATGAAATCCCCACCGTATCTTTTCCTACGGAGTTGCCCTTAAGATAGTTTAACTTAAATCTAGCAAAGATAGTCAAACAATGGTCCTTTTAATGGGGGCAATTGCAAGGTTGTATGCAACTAAATTATATGCTCTAATGCAATCGATAAAAACCTCGATACGTACCTTGCCTCCAGCAATCTTCAACAAGTATTAATTTGCAAGAATTTAGCAAGAATAATGCAAGCAAAACATTATATGATGCATGCACTAAGGTCTTTCTAATTTTGCCAATTTTAGGTCAGAGTTGAATTATTGCCAATTATGGAATTGTAACCCTAACACGTGCAATTCTACGAAAGGAAACTTTTCAACTATTCAGATTTTACGAGAAAGGCAAGAAAAGTTACCTCCGCAATGCTCAGTCGGGTTCGCCGCCCGCTCTCGGAGATTCCAGTAGCTTAATGCGACCACCCAGAGATGCCGACGATGCCCCAGAAATTTGAAGACCAGAACCCCCACTGGTGCGGCGATTCCGCCGCAAGCAACCTTGTAGGTGCGGCGATTCCGCCGCCCAAGTCTCTCAGAACGCTCCCGGATTTCGCCGCGCGCTCTGTTGTCTCCTGCTACACAAATTCAAATACTTAGATCGCGCACAAGGTAGACAGGATAAAATCGAAAACACAAAAACACAAAATCTGCGTCGCCTCCCCGGCAACGGCGCCAAAAACTTGATGAGAATTAAATTTATACCGCAAGTGCACGACGTCTATGAAGACGTGGCAAGTACGGGTCGAACACAAGGAGGGAGAGACTTCGTTGTTAATGTTATTTTCGATTAAGAGGAAGAAGGAGAGAAGACTAAATTGGGTTTTTGAGATTTTTGGTTTTTATTATCTAAAGCAAGAAACAAAAGCAATTAGAACTAAAACAAGAAATAAGAAGAGAAATCCGTTGGGTGGAGGTTTAGATTTAGGTTTAGATTGGAGAATGGAGAAACTTGAAATAAATCATGTTAGTTATGAAGCATTACAAGATAAATGATTTAACATAAACTCAAGTAATCAAAATATACTAATCACGAACTTAAAACAATAACATGCATTCATCTTCTCTACCCCTAATTCCATCACCTCCACCCTTTGGAAAGAGTTAGAAACTCATGGAGGGAGGAAGAAGAGGGGATCCTAGAGACATTAAAATAAAATAAAAACAAGAATTAAAAGAACAGAATTTTATTACTAATGATCCAAGACCAAAGGTTCAAAGATGTGTTACATTCGTCCTACAGGGTTATTTATAGCCGATACAGGGGATGCCAATACATAAAAGGATAGTCCACGCGTCGACCCGACACTGGACAAAAATCAGGCACACAGATCAATGACTGGGCGGTGGAAACGCCGCATATTGAAGGTGTTGTGCGGCGAAAACGCCGCACAATCATGTCTGCTCGGGTCCGGATTTTGGTCATGTGTTTATGGTATGATTTGATCTTTATTTACGCGTCTGGATGATTCTTTCCATTGTCTTGAACTCCGGATTATTCCTTCCATTGTTGGGGATTTATTTTTGACTTTTCTTTTGACTTTTCCAACAAAATAACTTGATCCTTTTCTTTTGCAATCAGGTCCTTGGCATTTTGCAATTAAGCCCTTGACCTTTTTGTGATTAGCTCCTTGAATGCTTTTATGCTTGGATTCATTTCCATTCGGAACCCGATAAACTTGAACTCGGTCTTTATGATAGAAATGAATCTTTTGCACGCGTTTATGCTCGGAATGTGGGTAATTTGCATTCAGGTCCCTGTATTCTGTAAATATGACTAAACACATACCTTAGTAGCATTTATTGGTATAAAAGTAATCTAAATGAAAGACATATGATGCAATGTATGCAATGCATCAGAGTCTCAAACTAGAAACCTTACTAGAAGGCCAGAATGACAACATCCTCATAAAAATAATAATGAAGCAGTCAAATGCACATCACTGTTCCCCAGGTTTACTCAGAAACTCACTTGACATGAACGGTATCTCGATCCCTCGGAGAGAATACCTTCTTCTCCTCAAGGTACTTGCTACTGTATCCAATACAGTTGGGCCCAGCAAATACTTTTAGTGTAGTTGAGTCAAACCTTTCCCTTCGCCCCAGACCACCATTACACTCAGAGTTGACTCCTTTCCCGAAGATGCCTCTTTAGACTGAATCTCTCATGGTCATAGATAACATCCCAAAGTAGCCACATCAACTCTTTGCTTCATGGTGTCGTCGAAGGTCACTGAGGGTAACTAATGACAATCAAGTCTTGGACTCACACAGTGAAGGAGCAGGGATCCATCCTTTCACTTCCAAATGGTCGCTCAGCACATGTTGTATGACAAACATGTTATGGTGGATCATGTTGTACACAACAGTATGTCTGTCTCTCAACACCATTCAAGTCTTAGTCCAGTCGCACCCCCTCTGCGCCTGACCTTAGCTTCATCATTGTCGCCTTAACACCATACTGGTGCCACCTGGCGCTACATGTGATGCTCGCACTTGGCTTCTATGGGTCACATGAATCGTGGGAACATTCATGTCAATCCTCACCAACATAGAGGATCTCATCTTGATTCCTAATCAAGGTGACTATCCTATCATGAACTTCTCTGGATCTATCATACAAGATCTCTTCATGATCAGTCTCATCTCTGCTCGCTACCAAAAAGTGCCAGAGGCGAATGCTCGTGTGAGTGAGCATTCTTCAGCCTATTGACAGAATAATATTTTATGCTAGAACAACTACATCAACCAAACAGATATAGTCGAAAGAAAAAGAACAATTACTCATAAAAGGAAGTTAGACATGACAATACATCAAAGTCTGGGTAAGCCTAAGAACTTCACATGAGACACAAACGAGTCCTTAGCTATGGCCTTGGTAAGAGGGTCAGCTACCATAAGACTAGTAGACACATGTCTTAACACAACTTCCTTTCTCGCTATGATGTCCTTCACAAAATGATACCTAACCTGTATATGTTTGGTCTTTCCATGATATTTGGGGTCTTTCACATAACAAAGGGCAGCCATGCTGTCACAATAGACAACAACAGGCTCATCAGATGTCTTTACTAGCCCAGTATGTTGTAAGAACCTCCTCAACCAAATTGCCTCCTGTACTGCTGCAGAGCATGCAACATACTCTGCTTCCATAGTCGACAGGGCTATACAGGTTTGCTTCTTGCTGGACCATGAGATGGCCCCATTAGCCAGCAAGAAAGCATAACCATAGGTAGACTTCCTTTCATCAATGTCTCCTGCTCCATCGACATCACTACAGCCAATCAGGCGGAGATCTGATGCTTGGTAACACAGGATGTAGTTACTCGTTCCTCTGAGGTATCTCATGATTCCCTTGACTGTCTTCCAGTGCTCCATGCTTGGGTTGGACTAGTATCGACTCACCATGCCCAAAGCATAACAAATGTCTGGCCTTGTACACATCATAGCGTACATAAGGCTTCCCACAGCATTGGAGTATGGAACCTTGCTCATTCTGGCCTTCTCTTCAGGAGTCTCAGGATGCTTATCAAGGCTTAAGTGCAAACCCTTCTCAACAGGAGTGTCGATTGGTTTGCATTTTTCCATAGGGTATTTCTTTAAGACGTTGTTAATATAAGTCTCTTGAGACAATCCCAGAAGTCTCTTGGACCTATCTCTAACAATCTTGACACGAAGGACGTAGCTAGCATCACCCATGTCCTTCATATCAAACGTGGAGGACAACCACTCTTTAGTGCATTTCAGCAACCCTTTGCTATTGCCAGCCATGAGTATGTCATCAACATACAAGGTCAGAATGACAAATTTACCATTGGATCTCTTAACGTACACACGGTGATCTTCCTCAAGCATAGAGAACGCATTCTCTGATATAGCTTGATGGAAGCGAATGTTCCACTGTCTAGACGCTTGTTTTAAGCCATATGATTGACATCATTTCATGCTCATATTTGTATCTTATATCCATTATCTTTCACCTAAACAATGCTATGTCACAAGTTTTATGTTTAATTTTCAGGAATAAATAGGTTTGAAGAGATGAAGCATAAAAGGACCCAAAAGCTGGGAAAAGGACTGAATTGTGAGATCTGGGGACCAACATGCAAGGAAGAAGGATCTGATTGCAAGACAGAAGGACCAAAGAGCAAAATAGAATACTCCACACCATCATGGGGAGTATTTTACCAATTCGATTTGGGTCGGAGCTCCAACAAGTCAAGTAACCGCATCAAAGACCAACAATACCAGAAAGAAAAGCCCACAACAAATGCCAACGCGATCCGAAGTTTATGGACCGTCAATTGGCGGTCCATATTACTCAGGATCCGCCCAAATTTCTCCTGGACTTGTATTAATGTTTGTTTAGGCTATTTTTGGTATTGGTTTAGTCCCACATCGGGGGATTGTCCCGGATTAGCTTTTTCCATGGCTATAAATAGAACTCTTCACCTCCTATTGTAATCACTCCATATTTTAAGTGGCTATTCTTCCTACTAGAAGTGAGGCCTTGAAACACACACTAAAGTAGGAGGATGCTACTTTTAATGTGAGTCATTTTAATACAAGTTTTCTTTATTATGTTGTTTGTTTTATGTTTCTTGTTTTGCTTTGCTTAATCTCATTTCATTAGTTTTATTAGCTGAGTTAATATGCTTTCTTTGTTTAGTTTAATAATTGGTGTAATGTTTAGTGAGTAGTTCCATCCCCTTTGGGGGTGGAGTAGATGTACATACATGCAAATGAGAATTGATTGAATGCTTTATTTCCAATGTGTTGATAAAACATGAATGTATGCTTGTTTGTTTAGGATAGAATTTATAACTTGATGAGTTTTGCCAAAATGATTAGACAACTCTCATGCTTGTTTAGGTTCTGAAATAAACATCTTGCATATATAAATGTTAATCAACTAAGTTGGTGAATAGATTGATAGGTTTTGCCAGAACATTTAGACACTTCCTATGCATGATAACACCACCTTTATTTGTGCTTAAAGATTGTGTTCAACACCCACCTCTTTGCTTGTGTGCACTCACTCCACCCCTTTGGGGTTTTCCCATTTCTGTATTTCAGCATTCTTCTTTTGTTCTTAGCTTAGTTGTCATTTCATTGTTTGTTTCTTTCGTTCGCATTTCAAACTTCTTAGCGTAGTTTAGTGTAGAGTAGCATAATCAATCTTTCTCCCCCTATTTTGGCCACTTGATTTCGTACAAGCAAGAGGCTACTCACCTCCCTGAGGACGACCCGTACTTGCCACCGCTTCATCGCGGCCGTGCACTTGCGGTTTTAAATAAAACGTTCAACACCATATAAGGACTTATTCAGTTTGCACACTTTGCGCTCTTGTCCTTTGACTTCAAAACCATAGGTTGATCCATATAGATCTCCTCCTCAAGTTCTCCATTGAGAAAAGAAGACTTTACATCCATTTGGTAAAGCTCTAACTCCATCTGAGCTACAATAGCTAGTAGAAGGCGGATGGAGGCAAACCTAACCACGGGTGAAAAAGTTTTATCAAAATCCACGCCTTCTCTTTGGGTGTAGCCTTTAGCTACCAGTCTAGCCTTGAATCTATCAATATCTTTTAAGAATTTAGCATAAGCAGGTATTTGTTGAATCATGTCTAAGAGTGGAATGTTCACCTTAACTTGCTTAAATACTTCCAAGATTTTCTCTATTTGTGCACTTGAGTTCTTTTTGAGTCTATTGGGGAATGGGGCTTTAGGAACATAGACTCGCTCAGGTTCAGGTTGAGCTATGGGTTCAGGTTGAGTAGGTGGTTTTGGTGTTTCAGATTGGACGTCGGGTTCAATGGTGAGGTAATATGTGGTTGCTTGATGGCTGGATTGATCAGACGTTCTAGGATTTACCACATTGTTATCAACTTGTCTTCCGGACCGTAATGATACTACAACATTTATTTGTTGGAACGGTCCTTCCTCATTAATCATTTGAACCGGTCTAGGGTTGTTATTTCCTGAAGGTGCTTGATAGGATTGATATGAATTATTAGATCTAGGGTTCACCTCAGGTTGACTTGGAAACCGACCCTTTTCTCTTTCACCTACTATTTGTGCTAGTTGGCTGACTTGTGTCTCTAGCCTTTGGAAGGTCTGGTTGGTTGTTTGTATAATGGTTTCATCAAATTTTCTAAGCTTGTGAACCTAACCTCATGATCTCCATTGTTACTAAACCCAGATGATGTATTATTTTGGTTATACGGGTTTGGTTGTTGTCTAGGAGGTTGACCTTGTTGGCTTGATGAGAAATTGGAAGTATTACGCCAACCCGAGTTATAGGTTGATGCGTATGGATCATTTCTAGCATGGTTATACATGGCATTAACTTGGTCCCAGTCCGCACAATCCTCCATTACATGACCAGTCTGACCACATCTAGAGCAAGGGATAGACGAGGCTTGATTCACTCGGTTTTGGGTTTGTAGCTCTAAACTTTCCATTTTGCGCATAAGGGTAGCTAGTTTTGCTTCAGCCGCTATGTTGGCATCTACAGCTAAGACACCTGGTTTGGGTTGACTTGTTATTCTAGATCCAATACTCGGGTTAAGCGGTGTTCTAGCATTCTCCCATTGCATATTGTTTTCAGCTAATTCCTCAAGGAAAGTCCAGGCATCATTTTCATTTTTTGACATAAAGTTCCCTTGGCTTACGGATTCTACCATAACCCTAGATGTGGGTGTCAATCCCTCATAAATAATTTGGCATAATTGCCATCTCGGAATTCCATGATGAGGGCATTGGGTCAGAACACTTTTGAATCTTTCTAGATAGGAATAGAACGTCTCGCTCTCAGACTGAACGAATGCAACAATTTCATTCCTAATCCTCATAGTCTTATGGTTGGGAAAATATTTTTTCAGGAATACTTGAACAAACTCAGCCCAACTCCTAATAGATCTTTCGGCTAGACTATATAGCCATTTCTTAGCGTCGTCCTTCAGTGCCAGAGGCACGAATTTCAAACGCACTGCCTCCTCAGGGATATGCTGGTATGGCATAAGAGAGCAGATTTCCTCAAATTCTCTAAGGAAGAGATATGGGTCTTCCCTAGAGGTGAAGTTAGGCAACATACTCATGTATTGTGCCTTAAGTTCGAAGTCGCGACCCAGTATAGTGGGCATAACGATGCACGATGGCTGAGCAGCCATCGCTGGATAGCATCGATCCCTCAGAGTTATAGGTTGTGCAACAGGCGGGTCCACTACGTTCTCACCCATTGGATCCGGGTGAGGTGGTGCAACAGATGGATCGGGGTAAGCTCTAGACTGGAATCTAGATGAACTCGTGAGAGTCGATTGCTCAAGTCCCAAACTCAAATATGAGTGCACCGGTTAGAATTAATTTTTGAATTCAAATTCCAAATTTAATTTCAAGAATTAATTACAATTTGTTTTTTCTTTTTTGTTTTAATTTTTTTTTAAAAAAATTTGGAAACAACCAATAGAATGGGGAAAGATGAGAAAAGAATCCTAATCTAGAGAATTGAGGTGAGAAGAGAAAGAAGACTCAGATGAGAAGGGAAACTTAACTCTAAAGATAGAAAGAGGGTTGGTCAGAAAATTCCTAAGAAAGCACGGTTCAAACAATCCTAGACCTAGTGTCGCTTAGATCTAGACGACTCCTAACTGGTTGAGTCGAATTAATTTGCTTGATTCACCTCCCTCACTAATCAAACCAACTTGGTCAAGCCGTGTATAGCTAGTGGGGGCGCTTCCGACAGAGTCGGTGCCAATTAGACAACCACTTCGCTTAGAAGACTTACGTCAACACAAAAACACTTTCTAGACACCAAATTAAATTCAATCGGCTTCAGGTCATAGCAAGTCAAACCAATTCTTCTCCTTAAATGAGTCTGAGTCCTTAGGGGTCAATGTCTAATTGATTTTAATTTAAGGCTTGGGTGACACTTTAGGATTGTGATTTGTGGGCCACGGAAGGGTGATGAAATCCCCACCGTATCGTTTCCTACGGAGTTGCCTTTAAGATAGTTTAACTTAGATCTAGGAAAGATAGTCAAACATTGGTCTTTAGAGGGGGGCAATTGCAAGGTTGTATGTAAACAAGATTATAAGCTTAAATGCAATCGATGAAAATCACGATACGTACCTTGACTCCAGCACTCTTCAACAGAAATTGATTTGCAAGAATTTAGCAAGAATAATGCATACAAAACACTAGATGATGCATGCACTAAGGCCTTTCTAATTTTGCCAATTTTAGGTCAGAGTTGAATTATTGCCAATTATGGAATTTTTTTGCCCTAACACGTGCAATTCTAATAAAAGGAAATTTTCTGAAAATAGAAATTACGAGGAAAAGACACAACAAAGGTTACCTATGCAATGCTCAGTCGGGTTCACCGCCCGCTCTCGAAATTTCAGTAGCTTCACGCGTCAAGCCATAGATGAGTCACGTCCCAGAAAAGTTTGAAGCCCAGAAGCTCCAAGTGTGCGGCGGATTCGCCGCAAATTGCTCTATAGGTGCGGCGATTTCGCCGCTCGTTTAGCTCGGAATGTGCTCGGATTTCGCCGTGCACGCTGTTGTCTCCTGAAACACAAATCCAAATACTTAGATCGTGTACAAGATAAACAGGATAAAATCGAAAAAAGAAAAAAAAAATCTGCGTCGCCTCCCCGGCAACGGCGCCAAAAACTTGATGAGAATTAAATTTATACCGCAAGTGCACGGCGACAATGAAGACGTGGAAAATACGGGTCGAACACAAGGAGGGAGAGATCTTGTTATTTGTGTGATTTTCGATTAAGGGGAAGAAGGAGAGAAGAAATAAATTGGGTTTTGAGATTTTAGATTTTTAATTATCTAAAGCAAGAAACAAGAACAAATAAACTAAAACAAGAACAAAGGGGTGAATTCCGTCGGGTGGAGGTTTAGATTTAGGGTTTAGATTAGAGAATTCAGAAACTTATAATAAATCATGTTAGTTATGAAGCATTACATGATAAATGATTTAACATAAACTCAAGTAATCAAAATATACTAATCAAGAACTTAAAATAATAACATTCATTCATCTTCTCTTCACCCTAAATCCGTCACCTCCAACCTTTGGAAAGAGTTAGAAACTCATGGAGGGAGGAAGAAGGGGTCCTAGAGGCATTACAAAAGAAAAGTAAAAACAAGAAATAAAAGACAGAATTTTATTACTAAAAAGAAAAGACTACAAATAAAAACAACAAATAAAAACTAAGGTTAAGGACCAAGGACCTTTCTAACATCGTTCTCGGGGCTATTTATAGTTGTTACAAGAGACCTCAGTATAGAATTGGAGATTAGACGTGTCCAGACACGACTGGACAAAATTGGAGCACACGGATCGGCTCTGGGGTGGCGTTTTCGCCGCACAATGCATGTGATATGCGGCGATTTCGCCGCACAATATCCTCTGATTTAATCTGTATTTTTGCTGTGTGTTTCTGGTATGATTTGATCCTCCTTTGCGCGTCTGGATTGATTCTTTCCATTCTTTTGAGCTCCGGATTAATTCCTTTATATGTTTGGAGATCTACATTAATTTTTCTTTAGATTTTCTCCAAGCTAATAAAAGCTACTCGTGATTTGCAATTAGGTCCTTGACTTTTTGCAATTAAGTCCCCGGCTACCTTTGTGCTCAAGTCCTTGTTCTTTTTGTAATTAGGTCTTGAATGCTTTTATGCTTGGATACATTTCCATTTGGAACCCGATAATCTTGAGTTTGGTCTTTATGATAGAAATGAGTCTTTTGCACGCGTTTATGCTCGGGATGTGGGTAATTTGCATTCAGATCCCTGTATTCTGTAAATAAGACTAAACACATACCTTAGTAGCATTTATTGATGTAAAAGTAATCTAAATGAAAGGCATATGATGCAATGTATACAATGCATCAATCGCCTACGACGAATGAGCCCACGTTTACTTCGACGCAGATGGGTATCTGATGGCTCATCCTCCGTGAGAGCTATCATATCCTCAACATTTCTGCTCCCACTAGGATTGACTGGTGGAACCTCATGTTCAACTTCCAGATCCTGATCCCGTGGAGTGGCAATGTCCTCATCTTGTTGTTCAAAGAAGTCCACTGACTCTTTGATAGCTCCAACAAGAGTTGGAAAATCATTTTCCAAGAATGTGGCATCCCTAGACTCCAGTTCCGTCCTTCTTTCATTCTCGTCTAACCCGATAAAAACATAACCTTTGGAGAGATCACTGTATTTTACAAAGATACACTTTTTCCCTCTAGGTCCTAGTTTTCCATATCGGTGACTAGTAGAATGAATATATGCCGCGCATCCCCAAGGACACAACAGACTAAAATCAGGCTTCCGTCCTGTCCATAACTCATATGGAGTTGAGGGAACCGATTTTGTTGGAACTCTATTGAGGATGTAGGCAGCAGTCATTAGAGCATCTCCCCAAAACGAAATTGGCAAGCTCGCATGCGCCATCATGGATCTAACCATGTCTAGCAACGTTCTATTCCTTCTCTCGGCAACACCATTTTGCTGAGGAGTATAAGGCATAGTGAGTTGTCTAGATATCCCCTTTTCATCACATAACTCCTTGAACATTATCGAGAGATACTCCCCACCTCTGTCCGTTCTGAGAGTTTTTATCTTATTATCCAATTGACTCTACCAAGCTCATGAATCTGTTAAAGCATTCTAGAGCTTTTGACTTGTGAGAATTAAGATAAATATGACCATATCTAGTGTAGTCATCAATAAATGTGATGAAGTAACTTTGTCCATGTCTAGTACGCACATTTAAAGGTTCACAAATATCCGAGTGAATTAGTTCTAAAGGAGAAGTAGCCCTAATGGTTTTTCCGAACGGTTTTCTTGTTGCCTTTCCAGCTAGACAAGATTCACAGGTCGGCATTTCAAATTTGGAGCATTCTCCTAATACCCCCTCCTTTGCCAACCTATTCATCCGGTCAATACCAATGTGACCTAGTCTAGCATGTCACATAACTGAATCATTATTCATGGAACTTTGGCTCATAAAGGCACTAGTATTATGATTGAAATCATAAATTGCGTCCAACACAATAAAACCGTCTGAAAGAAAAGCATGTCCATAATAAATGTTAGCAAGGTATAAACCCATATCATTGTTCTCCAAAACAACTTTAAAACCATGTCTCATCAAAAACACAACAGAAATAATATTTCGCCATATAACTGGTGCATACAACACGTCGTGAAGTAACAGGATCTGGCCACTTCGCAAAGCCACTTTGAATGTGCCAACTCCAAGAACTTCAATGCTAGTGTTGTTCGCCATGTTTATTCGCCTCCCACTTGGAACACGGCGATATTCCAAGAAGGCAGAACGATCTTTTGTTACGTTGTCCGTGGCACTTGAATCCACAATCCACACAGGAGAATGATAGTGAGCATCACAGAACTAGTCACGTTACAATTCGAGGGATTACACACAGTAATTACGTTTTGCTCAGTGTACTCACGAGCAAAATGTCCAATCTTTCGGCAGTTAAAACAAGTCACATTAGACTTATCTTTCCCACCTCTGGATCCTCGAGGTCGTTTCTTTCCAGCTTTGTTTTCTGTTTTGTTCTTATTTGCACCCTTCTTGGTGCATTATTCAATCTAGACACTCGACTCGTTGGACATATTTTGTCGATCATTGGACGCAGTAATACTACGGGCCGACTCTATATAGGTAATTAGTCCACACACCTAGCCTAATGAACCATTCATGCAAGATAAATAAGGAATTAAGTAAAAGTCATGGACAACATCAACATCCTCAAGTGATACAAAGTCTAAAGTCCATTAAGGTTCTTATTTGCATTACCATTTTTTTCCTATTTTTTTCTTCTTTTCTTTTTATTAGTTCGAGCTTCATTCTCCCAGGGTCAGGTTTCGTACATCATTGCCCATGAGGACTTACACTATCACGTACACCTTTCCCCAAATCTCCACATAGGGCAATCCCTACCAGCCGTGTAACGGGAGTTCGGTCGGCGCATCCCAAGTCAGATGGCTCGAAAGCACCAGGCACAAAGTCCCCTCAGACCTACTTTCCCGAATGATAGGAGCCGTGCGAGAAAAGAGAACAACTACTCACTTAGTTCTTATCTACACATGAATCAAAACCCCTACACATAATGTCTCACAACAAGATTTAAAGTGTCATTGACTTCAACAAACTTCCTTAAATTAACAGACACGAATTATTGACTCACTAGATTCAGTGTGGACTTCTTTAAATGTTTGAGCACTGAAACCCTATGATTACTTACCCCCGAGGGAAAAATGGGGTGCATCCTAACGACTAGATAAGTCCTAAAGCCACTGTACTAGATATCCTAATGCATCAAGTTCAAGACAATTTTGGGAACTTTCTTTTTACGTTGCCTCTCAACGGTTTTGCACATGCTAAACACACGCAAAACCCACAAAACATTTTCTTTCGCAACATATGAAGATTTTGAAAGAAATGTGATAATTTTCAAAGCACTAGGCAAGCAAAAGAAGAAAAGTCACCCAAGGATCATGGCAAGCAGATATATCGATATTAAATGCAGCACACTAACATGACCCTATCAATGCACACAAAAGAAAACAAAATCAAAGGAAAAGACTTGACTATGTACACACGTAAAACACCCCCCACACCTACTTCATGCATTGTCCTCAATGAATGCGAGCAACATACTACATGAATTTATGCATGAGAAAGGAAAGATCTCACCAATATGAAGCACAAAAGGAAGTTCAAGGTTATGTTGATGGACAAAAACCCGAATTCTCTAAAAACCTGTGAGATGCTAAAGAAGGGATACAAATACGTGAAAGAAATGGGGCTCAAATAAACAAGGGTTGGGGCCCACAACAATCAATGCTCGCTTATGGAGTCTTTTATTGTACTTTTTTTTCTTTTTTTCTTTTTTTTGAATATAACTATGTACTAACATAAGTTGTCATCTTCATTTGTCAAAAGACATCAAATGGGAACCTCAAAAGTGGGTCAATCCACTTGGAAAGGGAACATGACACCACGCGGGACCAGAATACACATATGTGGGCCCCTTTCACAAAGAGCACAAGATGAAATGAGAGGTTCATGAATTGGACGCAAAGGCGTCTCATTTAAAGGATCAAACTGAAAGAGCATGAACCTCTCAAGAGTTTGGGAAATAAGGGGCAACGGAAGAAGAGTTTCTCCTGTTGCGCTGCTGAAGTTATGATCGTCAATCCAAACTCTCCAACCAACAGGCTGGTGGGTCGAAACGAGGTCATGGACCTCGTTAGGCATGTCCGACTCACCAGGTGAACAAAAAGTGGGTCCTTACCTAAGTTATCCTCCAAGGAAATCCTAACAACCTTATTAGCAATGTAGTTGTTTGATATTCCATCATTTCCAAGATGATCAGGAACAATAGTGAGAGACAAACTCTCATCAGGCTGTTGGAAATTGAGGATACTAGGGAGCTCTTGCTCCACCAGAGGTGAGTCCTTAATAGGCACAACATGAAGATCATGTGGCTCATGGGCCACGGGAGAAAAAGATAAGGCACAATCCTGTACCGACTCATAATGAAATCGGTCCATGTTTTTCTCAATTGGAATCGAATCGTCCACCAAGTGATCGTGAATTGAAACCCGAAGTCCCTCTGACTGACTAGGAGTTTGACTTTGAAAGATTGTGCTTTGAATTTGTGGATGTGGTGGTGGCAGTTCGATATCAAAAGATAAATTCTCATGTTGACAAGAAAATTTACTCTCCTCACGTTCACGTAATTGCTGCGTCGTTTGACTCACTCGAAGTGTCATGTTTTGTATGGAGTGTTGAGTGGTTTCCATGAACGTAAGGAAAGTTTATTTCAAGGAATCAGGTATACAGTCAACTATGAGGTCCAAGTGAAAGCTTGGGAAATTTTGGGGTTGGGCGTTGATGGGCTGATAATGAATCCAATGATTTAAAGTGGGGTGTTGGTAGAATTCTGGGTATTCGGGAGGAGGATATTGGGGTCAAAATGAAGTATAAGTATTTGGATATGAATTATCTCCCCACGAATCCATCCCTCTCGGGTTGTACGCGGATGCGTAATGGTCATATTGAGAATTTTTGGGAAAAAGTATGCTCATACTCAGGCTCTGGGGGAACATAAGGACATTCCCCGATACATGGAGCATAAGGTATGCCCATACTCAACCCACAACAGTCGCACGGTACGGCTACTGGAGCAACCGGTGCACTCGTGTCGTCTACCGCACACATGAAAGGGGCCAAAATTTCTTGCAATGTCTCAGTTTGATGACCAGTGTATGATCCGACGTAACTAGATGATGGTCTAGTAGTCGGTGCCTCTATCATACTGCCCCAATATGAAGATTGCTCAGTCACACAATTAAGATTGACCCAACCATACGGGGTGTTAGTCTGAGCCACCCTAGGTTGCATGGGTCTTGAATACCAGGGAGAATTGTCCTGGTCCCAACAATGATATGGATGGTTACCTATGTAACCATCCATCTCAACAAAAAACTCTCGAGTCGACCACTCTCACCACCACGAGGCTAAGCTTGCAAAAAAGTGCTTGACTCGACCCTAAAACGCTACCAGAGAGTGTAAAGGGTAGGAGACTAGAACGTAGAAGTAGGTGAGAAGAAGATGACTCAGAGGAGAAGGGAAGAATCCCTAAAGTTAGCGTGGGTAAAGGGTGAGGATAGAAGCCTAATCTAGCAAGCACGGCTCAAACAATGTAAGGCAATGGGTCCTTCGGCTAGACGACGCCTAACTTCGAGCTCACTAGCCTTGACACCCCTCACCTCCCTACAGCGGAGACCATAATGCCCAACAAGTGATACCAGATCTGGAGATCCAGTACCTCGTACTAGTACCTCCTACTATCGACAAGGTTGGCAACGTCGATCAGGCCATGACGGTCTCAACTAGATCACTCTCCTAGTGCCTCCAAATTCCTTAGGGTCAATGTCTACTTGCTTTTAGAATTAAGGCTTTATTAAGAGTGATTTTTGGGGCCAAGGAAAGGGTGATGAAATCCCCCAGCTTATCTTTTATGGGACAGTCCCTCCTTAGTAGCGTTTTGATCTTAAATCTAGCAATCAACACTCCAATCAAACGTTCAACTCACTCTTGTCCCGATGCACCTTACTAACTAATGCATGATCGAAACATGCATGAATGAGATATTTGGGTGCACGTACCTCACGCCAGCAATCTGTTAGATTATTACGATCTACAGGTTCAGGAGTACCTTTCTTGGAGAGAAGCTGTGGCAGCGGAATGGATCGGCGATCACCTCACGGAATCCTCTGGAGCACCGGTCGGTCTTCTACTCTCTTTGAGAAGAAGCATGAGTCCACAACCCAAGAGTCCACGGATTGACTTGGTGGAGGTGGAGGGACGAATGGGAGAGAGAGGGAGAGGTGGCGGCTAAGGTTTGCACACATGATCAACCATCCAATGGGAGGCTCCCCTCCTTATATAGGTGGCCCCACCCTAAACCCTAAATGTGTAGTCCAATAGGGACGCGCCATGTGTCAGTGCTTTGGGCAAATATCTTATTAATCCTAGATTAATCCAATATCTCCTTCTTACACAATAGCACGATAACAACATGTTATTTGCTTTTGTGTCTCCGACACATATGCATATATCCCTGATACATACAATCACACAATGGCAATATGTCACCTCTTTATGTGTCCCCGACACACATGTATACATCCCTGATATATACAACTATTCCTCTCTTGAAGAACGCATCCACAACACGCAAGTCTCTGATCATGTATCCCCGATACAAGATCATATGTGTCCCCGACACATGCACTCTTCCGATCATACAGACAAATGGGTCGTGCGATCGGTGATGCACCTGCAATTAGGAGTCTCAAACTAGAAACCTTACTAGAAGGCCAGAATGACAACATCCTCATAAAAATAATAATGAAGCAGTCAAATGCATATCACTGTTCCCCAGGTTTACTCAGAAACTCACTTGACATGAACGGTATCTCGATCCCTCGGAGAGAATACCTTCTTCTCCTCAAGGTACTTGCTACTGTATCCAATACAGTTGGGCCCAGCAAATACTTTTAGTGTAGTTGAGTCAAACCTTTCCCTTCGCCCCAGACCACCATTACACTCAGAGTTGACTCCTTTCCCGAAGATGCCTCTTTAGACTGAATCTCTCATGGTCATAGATAACATCCCAAAGTAGCCACATCAACTCTTTGCTTCATGGTGTCGTCGAAGGTCACTGAGGGTAACTAATGACAATCAAGTCTTGGACTCACACAGTGAAGGAGCAGGGATCCATCCTTTCACTTCCAAATGGTCGCTCAGCACATGTTGTATGACAAACATGTTATGGTGGATCATGTTGTACACAACAGTATGTCTGTCTCTCAACACCATTCAAGTCTTAGTCCAGTCGCACCCCCTCTGCGCCTGACCTTAGCTTCATCATTGTCGCCTTAACACCATACTGGTGCCACCTGGCGCTACATGTGATGCTCGCACTTGGCTTCTATGGGTCACATGAATCGTGGGAACATTCATGTCAATCCTCACCAACATAGAGGATCTCATCTTGATTCCTAATCAAGGTGACTATCCTATCATGAACTTCTCTGGATCTATCATACAAGATCTCTTCATGATCAGTCTCATCTCTGCTCGCTACCAAAAAGTGCCAGAGGCGAATGCTCGTGTGAGTGAGCATTCTTCAGCCTATTGACAGAATAATATTTTATGCTAGAACAACTACATCAACCAAACAGATATAGTCGAAAGAAAAAGAACAATTACTCATAAAAGGAAGTTAGACATGACAATACATCAAAGTCTGGGTAAGCCTAAGAACTTCACATGAGACACAAACGAGTCCTTAGCTATGGCCTTGGTAAGAGGGTCAGCTACCATAAGACTAGTAGACACATGTCTTAACACAACTTCCTTTCTCGCTATGATGTCCTTCACAAAATGATACCTAACCTGTATATGTTTGGTCTTTCCATGATATTTGGGGTCTTTCACATAACAAAGGGCAGCCATGCTGTCACAATAGACAACAACAGGCTCATCAGATGTCTTTACTAGCCCAGTATGTTGTAAGAACCTCCTCAACCAAATTGCCTCCTGTACTGCTGCAGAGCATGCAACATACTCTGCTTCCATAGTCGACAGGGCTATACAGGTTTGCTTCTTGCTGGACCATGAGATGGCCCCATTAGCCAGCAAGAAAGCATAACCATAGGTAGACTTCCTTTCATCAATGTCTCCTGCTCCATCGACATCACTACAGCCAATCAGGCGGAGATCTGATGCTTGGTAACACAGGATGTAGTTACTCGTTCCTCTGAGGTATCTCATGATTCCCTTGACTGTCTTCCAGTGCTCCATGCTTGGGTTGGACTAGTATCGACTCACCATGCCCAAAGCATAACAAATGTCTGGCCTTGTACACATCATAGCGTACATAAGGCTTCCCACAGCATTGGAGTATGGAACCTTGCTCATTCTGGCCTTCTCTTCAGGAGTCTCAGGATGCTTATCAAGGCTTAAGTGCAAACCCTTCTCAACAGGAGTGTCGATTGGTTTGCATTTTTCCATAGGGTATTTCTTTAAGACGTTGTTAATATAAGTCTCTTGAGACAATCCCAGAAGTCTCTTGGACCTATCTCTAACAATCTTGACACGAAGGACGTAGCTAGCATCACCCATGTCCTTCATATCAAACGTGGAGGACAACCACTCTTTAGTGCATTTCAGCAACCCTTTGCTATTGCCAGCCATGAGTATGTCATCAACATACAAGGTCAGAATGACAAATTTACCATTGGATCTCTTAACGTACACACGGTGATCTTCCTCAAGCATAGAGAACGCATTCTCTGATATAGCTTGATGGAAGCGAATGTTCCACTGTCTAGACGCTTGTTTTAAGCCATATGATTGACATCATTTCATGCTCATATTTGTATCTTATATCCATTATCTTTCACCTAAACAATGCTATGTCACGAGTTTTATGTTTAATTTTCAGGAATAAATAGGTTTGAAGAGATAAAGCATAAAAGGACCCAAAAGCTGGGAAAAGGACTGAATTGTGAGATCTGGGGACCAAGATGCAAGGAAGAAGGATCTGATTGCAAGACAGAAGGACCAAAGAGCAAAATAGAATACTCCACACCATCATGGGGAGTATTTTACCAATTCGATTTGGGTCGGAGCTCCAACAAGTCAAGTAACCGCATCAAAGACCAACAATACCTGAAAGAAAAGCCCACAACAAATGCCAACGCGATCCGAAGTTTATGGACCGTCAATTGGCGGTCCATATTACTCAGGATCCGCCCAAATTTCTCCTGGACTTGTATTAATGTTTGTTTAGGCTATTTTTGGTATTGGTTTAGTCCCACATCGGGGGATTGTCCCGGATTAACTTTTTCCATGGCTATAAATAGAACTCTTCACCTCCTATTGTAATCACTCCATATTTTAAGTGGCTATTCTTCCTACTAGAAGTGAGGCCTTGAAGCACACACTAAAGTAGGAGGATGCTACTTTTAATGTGAGTCATTTTAATACAAGTTTTCTTTATTATGTTGTTTGTTTTATGTTTCTTGTTTTGCTTTGCTTAATCTCATTTCATTAGTTTTATTAGCTGAGTTAATATGCTTTCTTTGTTTAGTTTAATAATTGGTGTAATGTTTAGTGAGTAGTTCCATCCCCTTTGGGGGTGGAGTAGATGTACATACATGCAAATGAGAATTGATTGAATGCTTTATTTCCAATGTGTTGATAAAACATGAATGTATGCTTGCTTGTTTAGGATAGAATTTATAACTTGATGAGTTTTGCCAAAATGATTAGACAACTCTCATGCTTGTTTAGGTTCTGAAATAAACATCTTGCATATATAAATGTTAATCAACTAAGTTGGTGAATAGATTGATAGGTTTTGCCAGAACATTTAGACACTTCCTATGCATGATAACACCACCTTTATTTGTGCTTAAAGATTGTGTTCAACACCCACCTCTTTGCTTGTGTGCACTCACTCCACCCCTTTGGGGTTTTCCCATTTCTGTATTTCAGCATTCTTCTTTTGTTCTTAGCTTAGTTGTCATTTCATTGTTTGTTTCTTTCGTTCGCATTTCAAACTTCTTAGCGTAGTTTAGTGTAGAGTAGCATAATCAATCTTTCTCCCCCTATTTTGGCCACTTGATTTCGTACAAGCAAGAGGCTACTCACCTCCCTGAGGACGACCCGTACTTGCCACCACTTCATCGCGGCCGTGCACTTGCGGTTTTAAATAAAACGTTCAACACCATATAAGGACTTATTCAGTTTGCACACTTTGCGCTCTTGTCCTTTGACTTCAAAACCATAGGTTGATCCATATAGATCTCCTCCTCAAGTTCTCCATTGAGAAAAGAAGACTTTACATCCATTTGGTAAAGCTCTAACTCCATCTGAGCTACAATAGCTAGTAGAAGGCGGATGGAGGCAAACCTAACCACGGGTGAAAAAGTTTCCTCAAAATCCACGCCTTCTCTTTGGGTGTAGCCTTTAGCTACCAGTCTAGCCTTGAATCTATCAATAGATCCGTCCACCTTCCTCTTGATCTTGAGGATCCACTTGGCCCCAATGGCCTTTCGGTTCGGCTGTAAGTCGACCAAGTCCCAGACTCGATTAACTTTCATCGACTCCAACTCTTCCTTTATAGCTTCTAACCACTCTTTCGCATTTGGACCTTCCAAAGACTCTTTCAAGGTCTCCAGTTCTGGCTCATCGATTACTGTCATCCCAGATGATTCATAATCAATTTCTTCTAGAGCTATCATGAGGGCCTCTTCGTCTAAGGGAAATCGCTGATGAGAATTAAATTTATACCGCAAGTGCACGACGTCAATGAAGACGTGGCAAATACGGGTCGAACACAAGGAGGGAGAGATCTTGTTATTTGTGTGATTTTCGATTAAGGGGAAGAAGGAGAGAAGAAATAAATTGGGTTTTGAGATTTTAGATTTTAATTATCTAAAGCAAGAAACAAGAACAAATAAACTAAAACAAGAACAAAGGGGTGAATTCCGTCGGGTGGAGGTTTAGATTTAGGGTTTAGATTAGAGAATTCAGAAACTTATAATAAATCATGTTAGTTATGAAGCATTACATGATAAATGATTTAATATAAACTCAAGTAATCAAAATATACTAATCACGAAATTAAAATAATAACATTCATTCATCTTCTCTTCACCCTAAATCCGTCACCTCCACCCTTTGGAAAGAGTTAGAAACTCATGGAGGGAGGAAGAAGGGGTCCTAGAGGCATTACAAAAGAAAAGTAAAAACAAGAAATAAAAGACAGAATTTTATTACTAAAAAGAAAAGACTACAAATAAAAACTAAGGTTAAGGACCAAGGACCTTTCTAACATCGTTCTCGGGGCTATTTATAGTTGTTACAAGAGACCTCAGTATAGAATTGGAGATTACACGTGTCCAGACACGACTGGACAAAATTGGAGCACACAGATCGGCTCTGGGGTGGCATTTTCGCCGCACAATGCATGTGATATGTGGCGATTTCGCCGCACAATATCCTCTGATTTAATCCGGATTTTTGCTGTGTGTTTTTGGTATGATTTGATCCTCCTTTGCGCATCTGGATTGATTCTTTCCATTCTTTTGAGCTACGGATTAATTCCTTTATATGTTTGGAGATCTACATTGATTTTTCTTTAGATTTTCTCCAAGCTAATAAAAGCTACTCGTGATTTGCAATTAGGTCCTTGACTTTTTGCAATTAAGTCCCCGGCTACCTTTGTGCTCAAGTCCTTGTTCTTTTTGTAATTAGGTCTTGAATGCTTTTATGCTTGGATACATTTCCATTTGGAACCCGATAACCTTGAGCTTGGTCTTTATGATAGAAATGAGTCTTTTGCACGCGTTTATGCTCGGGATGTGGGTAATTTGCATTCAGGTCACTGTATTCTGTAAATAAGACTAAACACATACCTTAGTAGCATTTATTGATGTAAAAGTAATCTAAATGAAAGACATATGATGCAATGTATGCGATGCACCAAATACCCCCACACCTAGATTTTGCTAGTCCCTAGCAAAACAGAAGATACGAGAAATAAAAACAGGGAAATCCTAACTCACTTTCGTAGGAATCACGGTTACACTTAACATGTGCAACAAGCCTTTAAACCCCTGAGTTTCCTTAGAGGACGAGTTTTGTCTCGTGAGGGTTTTCAGTTGACACACCCACAAAGTCTTAATTCAATATTTCACTAATAGCTCTTGATATCTCCACCTCAACCTTATACATCTCACTTAGAATTCTTGCATGCTCATTATACAAATCTAACTTATAAAAAGTTTTGACTAGGTCTTTGTTCCTCCAACATTCACACCACTAACCCTTCTACACCATTCAATGCAATTTGTACTCGGGTTTTGGTAGTTCCATCTTAAGCTATGTCATGAAACATTTTTTTTAAATAAAAGACAGATATATAGATAAATATATACATAAACATCCCCCCACACCTAAATCATGCATTGTCCTCAATGTATGCAAATATAAAGCAAATGCACTTATTACCTTGGTGAACTGCGGTGGAAGGATGGAATTTGCTCAAAGTCAACCATAGTCAGAACTGGATTGAATGACACCATATTGGTGCATGTATCCAGTTGAATTGTTCCCCATGTTGCAATGAGAGTCCTGAGTCACAGGTTCCACACCCCTCACATAAATGGGTGTGTAGATGAATTCCTCCCATTTTTCTTACTTCCTTTTTGATTTTGTGATGATTCAGAAATCTTATAGATACGCGATTTCATCACAACGTCACTTTGATTGCATATTATTTCTGGCTCACTATCAATATGAAAGATATTAAATTCAGCTTTTAAGTTCCCAAAAGATAATTGCATGAGCCCATTTCGACAGTTTATCAATGCTTCCGAAGTGGCTAAAAAGGGTCTGCCTAGAATTACAGGGATTTGTCGATTAGGATTTACAACAGGTGCGGTATCTAGTACGACAAAATCCACTGGGTAAATGAAGTCACCAACCTTGATCAAAACATCCTCTACTACACCTCTTGGTTTCTTAATAGAGCAATCAGCAAATTGAACGGTTGTCCTAGAGGGTTTTAGTGGACCAAGGTTCATTTGCTCATAGACAGAGAATGGGAGTAGGTTAACACTAGCACCAAGGTCTAGAACGGCTTTGTTGATAAAAATATCTCCTATTGCACATGAAATTGTGGGACATCCAGGATCCTTATATTTTATAGGAGATGTGTTGGACAAAATAGAACTTATGTTTGCAGTTAAGAATGCCTTCTTTGGTATGTTCGTTTTTCTCTTTTTAGTGCACAAATCTTTTAAGAATTTAGCATAAGCAGGTATTTGTTGAATCATGTCTAAGAGTGGAATGTTCACCTTAACTTGCTTAAATACTTCCAAGATTTTCTCTATTTGTGCACTTGAGTTCTTTTTGAGTCTATTGGGGAATGGGGCTTTAGGAACATAGACTCGCTCAGGTTCAGGTTGAGCTATGGGTTCAGGTTGAGTTGGTGGTTTTGGTGTTTCAGATTGGACGTCGGGTTCAATGGTGAGGTAATATGTGGTTGCTTGATGGCTGGATTGATCAGACGTTCTAGGATTTACCACATTGTTATCAACTTGTCTTCCGGACCGTAATGATACTACAACATTTATTTGTTGGAACGGTCCTTCCTCATTAATCATTTGAACCGGTCTAGGGTTGTTATTTCCTGAAGGTGCTTGATAGGATTGATATGAATTATTAGATCTAGGGTTCACCTCAGGTTGACTTGGAAACCGACCCTTTTCTCTTTCACCTACTATTTGTGCTAGTTGGCTGACTTGTGTCTCTAGCCTTTGGAAGGTCTGGTTGGTTGTTTGTATAATGGTTTCATCAAATTTTCTATGCTTGTGAACCTAACCTCATGATCTCCATTGTTACTAAACCCAGATGATGTATTATTTTGGTTATACGGGTTTGGTTGTTGTCTAGGAGGTTGACCTTGTTGGCTTGATGAGAAATTGGAAGTATTACGCCAACCCGAGTTATAGGTTGATGCGTATGGATCATTTCTAGCATGGTTATACATGGCATTAACTTGGTCCCAGTCCGCACAATCCTCCATTACATGACCAGTCTGACCACATCTAGAGCAAGGGATAGACGAGGCTTGATTCACTCGGTTTTGGGTTTGTAGCTCTAAACTTTCCATTCTGCGCATAAGGGTAGCTAGTTTTGCTTCAGCCGCTATGTTGGCATCTACAGCTAAGACACCTGGTTTGGGTTGACTTGTTATTCTAGATCCAATACTCGGGTTAAGCGGTGTTCTAGCATTCTCCCATTGCATATTGTTTTCAGCTAATTCCTCAAGGAAAGTCCAGGCATCATTTTCATTTTTTGACATAAAGTTCCCTTGGCTTACGGATTCTACCATAACCCTAGATGTGGGTGTCAATCCCTCATAAATAATTTGGCATAATTGCCATCTCGGAATTCCATGATGAGGGCATTAGGTCAGAACACTTTTGAATCTTTCTAGATAGGAATAGAACGGCTCGCTCTCAGACTGAACGAATGCAACAATTTCATTCCTAATCCTCATAGTCTTATGGTTGGAAAAATATTTTTTCAGGAATACTTGAACAAACTCAGCCCAACTCCTAATAGATCTTTCGGCTAGACTATATAGCCATTTCTTAGCGTCGTCCTTCAGTGCCAGAGGCACGAATTTCAGACGCACTGCCTCCTCAGGGATATGCTGGTATGGCATAAGAGAGCAGATTTCCTCAAATTCTCTAAGGAAGAGATATGGGTCTTCCCTAGAGGTGAACTTAGGCAACATACTCATGTATTGTGCCTTAAGTTCGAAGTCGCGACCCGGTATAGTGGGCATAACGATGCACGATGGCTGAGCAGCCATCGCTGGATAGCATCGATCCCTCAGAGTTATAGGTTGTGCAACAGGCGGGTCCACTACGTTCTCACCCATTGGATCCGGGTGAGGTGGTGCAACAGATGGATCGGGGTAAGCTCTAGACTGGAATCTAGATGAACTCGTGAGAGTCGATTGCTCAAGTCCCAAACTCAAATATGAGTGCACCGGTTAGAATTAATTTTTGAATTCAAATTCCAAATTTAATTTCAAGAATTAATTACAATTTGTTTTTTCTTTTTTGTTTTAATTTTTTTTTAAAAAAATTTGGAAACAACCAATAGAATGGGGAAAGATGAGAAAAGAATCCTAATCTAGAGAATTGAGGTGAGAAGAGAAAGAAGACTCAGATGAGAAGGGAAACTTAACTCTAAAGATAGAAAGAGGGTTGGTCAGAAAATTCCTAAGAAAGCACGGTTCAAACAATCCTAGACCTAGTGTCGCTTAGATCTAGACGACTCCTAACTGGTTGAGTCGAATTAATTTGCTTGATTCACCTCCCTCACTAATCAAACCAACTTGGTCAAGCCGTGTATAGCTAGTGGGGGCGCTTCCAACAGAGTCGGTGCCAATTAGACAACCACTTCGCTTAGAAGACTTACGTCAACACAAAAACACTTTCTAGACACCAAATTAAATTCAATCGGCTTCAGGTCATAGCAAGTCAAACCAATTCTTCTCCTTAAATGAGTCTGAGTCCTTAGGGGTCAATGTCTAATTGATTTTAATTTAAGGCTTGGGTGACACTTTAGGATTGTGATTTGTGGGCCACGGAAGGGTGATGAAATCCCCACCGTATCGTTTCCTACGGAGTTGCCTTTAAGATAGTTTAACTTAGATCTAGGAAAGATAGTCAAACATTGGTCTTTAGAGGGGGGCAATTGCAAGGTTGTATGTAAACAAGATTATAAGCTTAAATGCAATCGATGAAAATCACGATACGTACCTTGACTCCAGCACTCTTCAACAGAAATTGATTTGCAAGAATTTAGCAAGAATAATGCATACAAAACACTAGATGATGCATGCACTAAGGCCTTTCTAATTTTGCCAATTTTAGGTCAGAGTTGAATTATTGCCAATTATGGAATTTTTTTGCCCTAACACGTGCAATTCTAATAAAAGGAAATTTTCTGAAAATAGAAATTACGAGGAAAAGACGCAACAAAGGTTACCTATGCAATGCTCAGTCGGGTTCACCGCCCGCTCTCGAAATTTCAGTAGCTTCACGCGTCCAGCCATAGATGAGTCACGTCCCAGAAAAGTTTGAAGCCCAGAAGCTCCAAGTGTGCGGCGGATTCGCCGCAAATTGCTCTATAGGTGCGGCGATTTCGCCGCTCGTTTAGCTCGGAATGTGCTCGGATTTCGCCGTGCACGCTGTTGTCTCCTGAAACACAAATCCAAATACTTAGATCGCGTACAAGATAAACAGGATAAAATCGAAAAAAAAACAAAATCTGCGTCGCCTCCCCGGCAACGACGCCAAAAACTTGATGAGAATTAAATTTATACCGCAAGTGCACGGCGACAATGAAGACGTGGCAAATACGGGTCGAACACAAGGAGGGAGAGATCTTGTTATTTGTGTGATTTTCGATTAAGGGGAAGAAGGAGAGAAGAAATAAATTGGGTTTTGAGATTTTAGATTTTTAATTATCTAAAGCAAGAAACAAGAACAAATAAACTAAAACAAGAACAAAGGGGTGAATTCCGTCGGGTGGAGGTTTAGATTTAGGGTTTAGATTAGAGAATTCAGAAACTTATAATAAATCATGTTAGTTATGAAGCATTACATGATAAATGATTTAACATAAACTCAAGTAATCAAAATATACTAATCAAGAACTTAAAATAATAACATTCATTCATCTTCTCTTCACCCTAAATCCGTCACCTCCAACCTTTGGAAAGAGTTAGAAACTCATGGAGGGAGGAAGAAGGGGTCCTAGAGGCATTACAAAAGAAAAGTAAAAACAAGAAATAAAAGACAGAATTTTATTACTAAAAAGAAAAGACTACAAATAAAAACAACAAATAAAAACTAAGGTTAAGGACCAAGGACCTTTCTAACATCGTTCTCGGGGCTATTTATAGTTGTTACAAGAGACCTCAGTATAGAATTGGAGATTAGACGTGTCCAGACACGACTGGACAAAATTGGAGCACACGGATCGGCTCTGGGGTGGCGTTTTCGCCGCACAATGCATGTGATATGCGGCGATTTCGCCGCACAATATCCTCTGATTTAATCCGTATTTTTGCTGTGTGTTTCTTGTATGATTTGATCCTCCTTTGCGCGTCTGGATTGATTCTTTCCATTCTTTTGAGCTCCGGATTAATTCCTTTATATGTTTGGAGATCTACATTGATTTTTCTTTAGATTTTCTCCAAGCTAATAAAAGCTACTCGTGATTTGCAATTAGGTCCTTGACTTTTTGCAATTAAGTCCCCGGCTACCTTTGTGCTCAAGTCCTTGTTCTTTTTGTAATTAGGTCTTGAATGCTTTTATGCTTGGATACATTTCCATTTGGAACCCGATAATCTTGAGTTTGGTCTTTATGATAGAAATGAGTCTTTTGCACGCGTTTATGCTCGGGATGTGGGTAATTTGCATTCAGATCCCTGTATTCTGTAAATAAGACTAAACACATACCTTAGTAGCATTTATTGATGTAAAAGTAATCTAAATGAAAGGCATATGATGCAATGTATACAATGCATCAATCGCCTACGACGAATGAGCCCGCGTTTACTTCGACGCAGATGGGTATCTGATGGCTCATCCTCCGTGAGAGCTATCATATCCTCAACATTTCTGCTCCCACTAGGATTGACTGGTGGAACCTCATGTTCAACTTCCAGATCCTGATCCCGTGGAGTGGCAATGTCCTCATCTTGTTGTTCAAAGAAGTCCACTGACTCTTTGATAGCTCCAACAAGAGTTGGAAAATCATTTTCCAAGAATGTGGCATCCCTAGACTCCAGTTCCGTCCTTCTTTCATTCTCGTCTAACCCGATAAAAACATAACCTTTGGAGAGATCACTGTATTTTACAAAGATACACTTTTTCCCTCTAGGTCCTAGTTTTCCATATCGGTGACTAGTAGAATGAATATATGCCGCGCATCCCCAAGGACACAACAGACTAAAATCAGGCTTCCGTCCTGTCCATAACTCATATGGAGTTGAGGGAACCGATTTTGTTGGAACTCTATTGAGGATGTAGGCAGCAGTCATTAGAGCATCTCCCCAAAACGAAATTGGCAAGCTCGCATACGCCATCATGGATCTAACCATGTCTAGCAACGTTCTATTCCTTCTCTCGGCAACACCATTTTGCTGAGGAGTATAAGGCATAGTGAGTTGTCTAGATATCCCCTTTTCATCACATAACTCCTTGAACATTATCGAGAGATACTCCCCACCTCTGTCCGTTCTGAGAGTTTTTATCTTATTATCCAATTGACTCTACCAAGCTCATGAATCTCTTAAAGCATTCTAGAGCTTTTGACTTGTGAGAATTAAGATAAATATGACCATATCTAGTGTAGTCATCAATAAATGTGATGAAGTAACTTTGTCCATGTCTAGTACGCACATTTAAAGGTTCACAAATATCCGAGTGAATTAGTTCTAAAGGAGAAGTAGCCCTAATGGTTTTTCCGAACGGTTTTCTTGTTGCCTTTCCAGCTAGACAAGATTCACAGGTCGGCATTTCAAATTTGGAGCATTCTCCTAATACCCCCTCCTTTGCCAACCTATTCATCCGGTCAATACCAATGTGACCTAGTCTAGCATGTCACATAACTGAATCATTATTCATGGAACTTTGGCTCATAAAGGCACTAGTATTATGATTGAAATCATAAATTGTGTCCAACACAATAAAACCGTCTGAAAGAAAAGGATGTCCATAATAAATGTTAGCAAGGTATAAACCCATATCATTGTTCTCCAAAACAACTTTAAAACCATGTCTCATCAAAAAAACAACAGAAATAATATTTCGCCATATAACTGGTGCATACAACACGTCGTGAAGTAACAGGATCTGGCCACTTCGCAAAGCCACTTTGAATGTGCCAACTCCAAGAACTTCAATGCTAGTGTTGTTCGCCATGTTTATTCGCCTCCCACTTGGAACACGGCGATATTCCAAGAAGGCAGAACGATCCTTTGTTACGTGGTCCGTGGCACCTGAATCCACAATCCACACAGGAGAATGATAGTGAGCATCACAGAACTAGTCACGTTACAATTCGAGGGATTACACACAGTAATTACGTTTTGCTCAGTGTACTCACGAGCAAGATGTCCAATCTTTCGGCAGTTAAAACAAGTCACATTAGACTTATCTTTCCCACCTATGGATCCTCGAGGTCGTTTCTTTCCAGCTTTGTTTTCTGTTTTGTTCTTATTTGCACCCTTCTTGCCTTTAAAACCCTAAGCTCTATCTCTTTTGCGCTTAAAACCTGCACTCCTCCGAGGAGCGCCAACTTCAGCAGCAAACACTTCAGTTAGAGGGGCTTCCGCAAGCATGCGGTCCTCCTCCCGTTCTAGGTGTTTTGCGGCTTGGTCAAATGTCCTGATGTCATCAACATGGGTCAGATGGACCTTCATATGCTCCCAACTCTTCAAAGGCAATGATCTGATGAGAGCAGACACTTGCTCCTCATCGGTCTTAGCACGACCGGCAGCGCTCAGCTTGCTTATCATGTTTGACATTGCGGTAATATGCTGCCTCATCGTGTGACCTTGGTGCATTTTATACCCATCAAACATGAGCCCAAGCTGGCGGGCCCTTGTGACGGAGGTCACTCCGTACTGAAACTTCACAGCTTCCCACAAGGCCTTTGCAGTTTGCAATTTTTCGAACCGCAGTAACAGATCATCTCACATCGAACTCAGAATTGTAATGCGAGCAATACGGTCTTTCTTTTTCCATGCATTATAGACATCCACATTTCTGCGATGCTGCACAGTGTTCCTCTCCTCGGGGGCAGACATAGTTTGGTGTATATTTTCTAACATGTCCTGATCCTCTAAGAGATACTCAATTTTACGATGCCACAGATCGTAATTTCTTTCATTGAGTTTATCTCCTCGAGTCAGATCAGCGACAATGCTTTTGGAAGCAGCCAAAAAAATCTAGGACAAAAAACCACATAGCGATACATGAGTTCTAGCATAAAATACAACGAGCTACAATAGTCATAAAAAAATAAACTGACTTAATAGCTATAGCATTCAGACCAAAGGAAAATATAAAGCATTCGATCAAATACTCATGCAATAGTTAATAAAGTCATTTTACTAATCTAGATATTGAGCTCCATCATGATTTAATGACCCCAAAAAAACGTTTAAATCATGGCAAATCAGCAAATAAAGAAAGTATTGCCCCCGGTTGCAAGGTGGTTTACACAAAACACTTCTACCTTGCAACTCCCACTAGGCATGTAGGTTCCAAAAAACGTTTCCTTTCAAAAAAAAATCAATCAAGATCACACAGAAATCGATTGCTACATTACTTCCATATCAAGCTAAGGATCCCCCATAGGGATTTAGCCTTTTAGACGGGAACCTGCATGAGCCTTATAGCAATAATATCGCAATAATAAAAATAAAGGAGCCCCTCGTCTCCTTAGGGCAATAAACAGTCCACAATCCATAATTATTACAGTCCATAAATATTACAGTCGATTGCGATATCTATTGCAAATGGAAATGAATGAATGAAATTACGCTCAACTCTCAATAAGGCAGTAAATAAAATCAGCAACCATTCATTCCATATCAGCACAATCTTTCCATACGTTAGCACAATCCGACGTATGAAAAAAATACCTTAAAGTGTGCACCTCTTTCAATCAAGAAGGAAGTTATGCATAAGGAAACAATGCATTTATGGTGCACGAATATTGGCAAAAAACGTGTTAGGCAATAACAACCAATCTCCACAATAATCATTCTCAAAACAGAATTTTTCCTTCTTTCCCTAATCAATATAATCATGATAGCACAAAAAAATATCCTACTTTGATTAGGAAAGAAAAAATCCGAAATTCTATGGTGGAGAGCAATGCATATTTGTGCATCAAAGGAAAGCATTCAAAAATACTTTTAAGGCAATAAAACTCCAGCCCATAATATCCCCTCAAAAATTTCAGAATTAGCCAATCTTTCCTTAATCAATATAAGCATGCAATCAACAATAATTTTGCTACTTGTATTGGAAAGAAAAATTCGAAATTCTTTGGTGGAGGGTAACTCATATATGCACATATGATGAAAAAGGAAATATTTCAAATGAAATGCATGCTATCATTCCAAAAAATATATATTTCCGAATTATACAATATGGTAACTCAATATTCATGTATGTGCATGATTTTGCAATCAACATCTAATCCTAGATGCATGCACATGTGATTAAAAAATTACATATACATGAATAAGGCAACAAGCATCTAACCTTAGATGTATGTACAAGAGTTTAGAAAGAATAAAAATGCACAATCAAATCATACAATCCGAAATGTATGATCACATTATATGTGACATGCAATAATTAACTCTTGTAAAATTATCATCATATTTCAAACAACATATATGCGCATATCATCAAGAACAAACAAACTCTTGTTGCAAGCTTGAAGGATGAAAGAAATATGCGCAACAAACATAGATTAACATGTAACCCTAGGTACATGCATAAAATGAAATCTAAGCTATGCGCAAGAATGAAATAATGATGAAACTTGTAATACAATTTGGATGTAATGAAATGAATCAAGAAAACATGCGCAAGGGTGAGGAAATATGCCATCAAACCATAGGCGCATGATGAAGAGAAAAAAACTACACATGTATGCAATTTCTCTCAAAAGCAACCGAAATAATTTCAACATATATGAAATAAGAAAGTGCTCAAAAAATTCGGAGGTGACGAAGATGGCTCTGGTACCAATGTTAGATTATTACGATCTACAGGTTCAAGAGTACCATTCTTGGAGAGAACCTGTGGCAGCGGAATGGATCGACGATCACCTCACGGAATCCTCTGGAGCACCGGTCGGTCTTCTACTCTCTTGGAGAAGAAGCACGAGTCCACAACCCAAGAGTCCACGGATTGACTTGGTGGAGGTGGAGGGACGAATGGGAGAGACAGGGAGAGGTGGCGGCTAGGGTTTGGTGGGGCTAAGATTGCACACATGATCAACCATCCAATGGGAGGCTCCTCTCCTTATATAGATGGCCCCACCCTAAACCCTAAATGTGTAGTCCAATAGGGACGCACCATGTGTCAGTGCTTTGGGCAAATATCTTATTAATCCTAGATTAATCCAATACAATCAACAACAAAATGTAAAGTAAAGAAAAGACAAATGCATGCAAGGTTTACAAATGATGCAAGACCTAGATGGCAAGAAGTCTAATCTTTTGCTTTGTGTTTTATGGTCCAAGTTGATTAAAGGGGATTGAAATTAAATCTGGAAGGAAACTCGAAGTCACTGCATGAAAAATGGTGCTCCCAGATAACTACAATGAACAAAACAACAACCAGAACAAAATTGAGACAAATTGAGGCTCACCAGGCCGCCAATTGGCGGTCCCAGACCACTGATTGGCGGTCACTTGTGGGTATTTTGCTCTCAAATTCCTCCAGTCGCTTCCCCTTGATCCTCACAATGTCGGAAACAAACAAAAACTAAAAACAAAAAATTAAAACCACTCGAATCGTCCAAACCAAGGTCTAGACAGAGCACCTCCCCGGCAACGGTGCCAAAAACTTGATTGATTTGTTTTAATTAAAATCGCAAGTGCACGACCGCGTTGAAGCTGTGGCAAATACGGGTCGATCCACAGGGAGGTGTGTCGACTTTTGGTTTGTGCGAAGGCGAGTGGGAAAGAAAGGAGAGAAAGATTGATTACACTAAACTACACTAAGATGTAAAAGTAAATGGACAATAAGCAATAAAACTAACCCCAAAGGGGGTAGAGAAATAATGTGAATATAAAGATGGGTGTGTGTATTCAATTATGCTCATCACAACATGTAGTGCATGAAATCATAAAACTAAATCCAACTTCGCTTCCACATGAAATAAGATAAGATCATATCATTAAAACATACAAGAAAATAATTGGAATGAAGCTAAATGAACTCATGTATAAAGACTAGACCCTACTATGCCTCCACATGAAATAAGTTAACCCAATATCATTAAAACATACAAGACATTAACTAAGGTAAAGGCAACAAGAGTACATACACTACAAATTGTGTTTCGAATATTAATTCCATCCATATCCTCACCTTATCATTCCCCCATAACATAGGTCCACTAATCTAACCATAAGCTAAGTTTCATTCAAAAGCATTAGCATATCAAAGATAAGAGTGAAAACACATTAGATGGTTATGGAAATCATATAAAGCTCAAGGGATTAAGATAACACACACCTAATATGCCACAAGATCATATCACATATTTCTCCACCCCCAAATGGGGATGGATCTACTCACTACTCATTACACTAACTACATTAACAAAATGAAACATTATAGTGAAATGAAATTAACCTAAGAAAGCAACAAATATTAAAAAACTTAAAAGGAAAGCAAAGTAAAACTAAACAAGCATGCAAAAATTAAAAGACAAGATTAAAAGAAACTAGAACATTTATTTTATTAAAATGACTCACATTGAAGGTAGAATTCTTCTCCACCTTCAGTTTTGCTTCAACGCTTACTCCAAGTAGAGAGAATGACACCAAGCAATGGGTAAATACAATGGAAGGTGAAGAGTTCTATTTGTAGACATGGAAAACGCTAATCCGGGACAATCCCCCGGTATGGGACTAAAAGCATACCACAAATGGACTAAACACAACCTAATATACCACCCGACCAAATTATACGCATGTTGAAGCAATCCAGACTGCTAATCAGCGGTCTATAATCTTCTGATCGCATCTAGATTTGCTTGGCTTGCTTCTAGCTTGATGTCTCGGTGTTTGGTGTGCCCGATTGGGTTATTAATTGTTGGGCCCGGATTTAATTGCTAAAATACTCCTTATTAAGGTGTGGAGCTTCTTGATTTACTCATTAATCCTTTTGGTTTTGCATCTGGGTCCTTCTCTCTTTCATCTCAGTCCATAAGTCTTGCAACTAAGTCCTTTCCTTGCATTTGAGTCCTTTTTCAGCCTCTTCTTCCTAAACCTATTTATTCCTGAAAGATAAACATAACACTCATTACATAACATTGTTTAGGTGAAATATGATGGATATAAGATACAAATGTAGGCATGAAATGATGTCAATCATAGGTGCTTAAATTGAAGACTAATCACCCTAAAGATCAAGTCTCAAGACTTATAATCAAAGCTAAAAGAGAAGACTAGTGATTTTCCTTTTACTTGAGTCTTAGAATCAAATGTACAGTTGATGCTCCAAGGGAAACCCGACGACATAGGACGATCAAGCCAAACTCAGTCAACCAATGCCCTTTCGTCAGTAACCTTACCAACCCTATATCCAAATCAGATGATCGATCTCTGTTTGGTCAACCGAAACATATATCTTAGTAAACTTTGAAACCTTCACTAAACCTTCTCTATAGGATGACCCAATCATATTCGGATATCCAAGTTTTCACTTATTCAAATTCAATGTGCCTTACTCTCATTAGCCTTCGTGTAAAGAGTCATTGCCAATTCTCAACAGATCTATGTTTTCTTTTCAAGCACAATATATGAAAACTCTGGAAAATGGACATTCACTCTTATATCGGAGGCAAATATCCTTGGATTGGTTGATGTACTTTATTCATAACATTCATCTCTCTTTCATATTTTAGCGTAGTCGTCTCATGTATTTTGGATAACCAAACTCCTGTCGGTTGACCATTTTCTTTAATGGCCTTCTGGCATGCAACGACTGTCTCAATGCGGCAATATTGCCCCTGTACTCTCAACGACTATTTCATTTCTAATGGTTGGTTGAAAAGACATATGCTTGACAAATGCTCACCTTCGGACAAGCGAACCATTTTTGACAGAGCCCAACCAAAACCCTTCTTTCATTTTGGATCGGCTGGTCGAAATCCCAAGTTTTAATTGAAGTTTGTGATATGTTATCTGATCTGATTTAATACAACCGAACTCTTGATTTTGGTGAGGTCAACGCCATGTATTTGCATAATCGTTTGAACGTTTTTCAATCGATTGACCGAATTTGGATAGATTGCTTGTAACGCCCCCGATCTCATGGGTACGCACACTGGGGAATCCAAAAGAAGTGTCGCAATTAGAGTCATCCGTGATGACTAAAGGAGTTACACTAAAAGAGTACACGACTCGTTAATAGAGAACATAAACATACATGGATAGACTAAAAGGACACAACTGTAATAAAAAATTATCCATATATGGCAATAATTCAAATACAGTACATCGAGTTTAAAAGGGAAATACATCAAAATGATGTGGAAGAAAAAGATAATTAGAAGACTCTGGTCGACGTGTCCTTCGTGTACAGAGTCCTCCGAAACTCCTCCAATCCACCCCTGAAGGAAACCTAAGTACCTGAGGCAAAAACATCAACATATATGCGTGAGTTTTCATTAAAGAAAACCTTATATGCCCTGGGTCCAGAAAATATAGTACAGAGTTATGCATGGAACCTAACTACCACACATGCAACAAAGGGGCCACAACTCTACATAGCTGCGCCGAGCGACAACTCTACATAGCTTCGTCGGTTGACAACTCTACATAGCCGCACCGCTCGGGTTACACTCGAAGGGATCCCTCTACATAGGAATCGATCCACCAGCCTTGTTGGTCAGATCCACAAGCGAGTCACTCGAAAGAGACCCACTGCTTGGCACAAAGCGATACGCTGGATAGACGTCCCAATTCGAGGTAAATGACAAACATTGTCCCATCGCGACATTGGGAATACCTAACCTGAGACAAAATGACAGCGTGCTTGTTCAAGTCTTATCTTATGTCTGTCCTCTCTACATAGAGGTTTTTGCGAATATGCCTCTCTACATAGAGGTCCTGCCCGTGGCCGTCGGCCCAAAATCCAAAGTGCGTAGAATTCATTTATTAATTAAATGCAATGCAATGCAAGCTATCTACAGATCTATGCATCTCTATAGCTAAATAGTCGAGCACGAGCCCAACATGACTAGTGTTCAATAATACTCATCACAGCTACAAACCATATCACAAATAACACAAACACCTACCTTACACACTCCAACCAATCCTACTCTTTGTCCTCTTAATTCTCAACTCTTCAAAGCTCCACCTTACTCTTATACTTCATTTAATACGCTGCCAAGCCTAATTCAAATCCCTTTGTGTGCATTCAATTTAGAGTTTCAACAACCTCATTCAATTCAATAGTTCAAAAGCTTTGAGGAAGCCTCTTTCGGGTTGTGAGAGGCAGATCGAGGAAGGCGAGGGTGTTCCCCAGGGTTCACAGTGTAAATGTGTTTCCCTTCAACCTAGAATGAGGAGAATAGTGAGTACTTACGTAGGGATCGAAGGATCAATCGGAGCATAGGGAGAGGATTAGATCACGATGGTAACAAACCTCTATATATTGCCAGTTTCATCTTGTGGTTTGCGATTTTCTCCCTTATATTTGTTAAGTGTGCGTTGTTTAGGGTTAATCACATTTTTATCTATCCACCCCTCCTCTAGATTAGTTTTAATCGTATTTAGATTTTGTATCTGAGCTTAGGTTTATTCATTGCATCCATTTAGCCATGGAGAGTAACACTTATCAACTCAGGAAGGATTATCCACTAATAGATCACCATTGCTTACTGGGGATAACAATGCACATCAGAAGAATAGGATGATGATTTACGTTCGACGCACTTCTTTGAAAATGTGGGTTTTCTAGGTAATTGATACACTCCACCCAGTAGATCACAATCAGCCAATTTAACAGATGACAAACTTGCTAGTGCCGAGATGAATGCTTGATTGATGAACATTTTTACAAGTGGAGTTGATGCACAAGAATGTGATAGAATTAGCAGTTGTTATACCGCTTATGAAACTTTGAAATTACTTTAATCTCATCACAAAGGATCATTCAAAATGAAAAAAAAACAAGGTTGACATATACAAGTGTAAGTATGAATTATTTTCTATGCAACCTAGTGAAAGCATAAGTGAGATGAACACTCGCTTCACCAAGATCACAAACAATCTGAAGAATCTTGGCAAGGTAGTGACCGAAAGTGAAAAGGGACGAAAGCTCCTTCAATCACTCTCAAGTGCTTAGGAAAAAAGACCACCACCATAAAGGAAGCTCAAGACCGGAAAACATTGTAGATGGAGGATCTCATAGATAGCTTCATGGGTTTTGAGATCCAACTGAATGAGTGGAAAGAAAAGGAGATATCTAGAAGAAAGAAAGAGCAATTGTTCGTCTGAGCCACCCCAGGTTGCATGGGTCCGGAATACCAGGACGAATCGTCCTGGTCCCAACAATGATATGGATGGTCGCCCATGTAACCATCCATCTCAATAAAAAACTCTCGAGTCGACCACTCTCACCACCACGAGGCTGAACTCGCAAAAAGTGCTCGACTCGACCCTAAAACGCTAACAGAGAGTGTAAAAGGGGAGGAGACTATAACGTAGAAGAAGGTGAGAAGAAGATGACTCAGAGGAGAAGGGAATAATCCCTACAGCTAGCGTGGGTGAAGGGATCAGGTAGAAGCCTAACTAGCAAGCACGGCTCAAACAATGTAAGGCAATGGGTCCTTAGGCTAGACGACGCCTAACTTCGAGGTCACTAGCCTCGACACGCCTCACCTCCCTACAACGAGGACCACAATGCCCAGCAAGTGATACCAGATCCGGAGATCCAGTACCTCCTACTATCGACAAGGTAGGCAACCCCGATCAGGTCATGACGGTCTCGACTAGATTACTCTCCTAGTGCGTCTGAATTCCTTAGGGCCAATGTCTACTTGCTTTTAGTTAAGGCTTTATTACGAGTGATTTTTGGGGCCAAGGAAAGGGTGATGAAAACGCTCTTGTCCCGATGCACCTTGTCCCGAGTGATCTAGCAATCAATCGCTCCAATCAAAACGCTCAACTCACTCTTGTCCCGATGCACCTTACTAACTAATGCATGATCGAAACATGCATGAATGAGAGATTGGGGTGCACGTACCTCACGACAGCAATCAACAACAAAATGTAAAGAAAAGAAAAGACAAATGCATGCAAGGTCTACAAATGATGCATGACCTAGATGGCAAGAAGTCTAATCTTATGCTTTGAGTTTTATGGTCCAAGTTGATTAAAGGGATTGAAATTAAATCTAGGAGTAAATTAGAAGTCACAGCATGCAAAATTGTGCTCCTAGATAACTAACATGAACAATATAACAACTGGAACAATTTTGAGAACAATTGAGGCTCACCAGGCCGCTGATTGACGGTCAGTTTTGCTTCTTTGGCTCTCCAATTCCTCCAGTCGCTTCCCCTGGATGCTTAGGTTACCTGAAACATGCCAAAACTAAAAACAAAAAATTAAAACCACTCGAATCGTCCAAACCAAGGTCTGGACAAAGCACCTCCCCGGCAACAGCGCCAAAAACTTGATTGATCGTTTTATATTAACCGCAAGTGCACGGCCGCGTTGAAGCGGTGGCAAATACGGGTCGTCCACTGGGAGGTGTGTCGACAATTGGTTTGTTCGAAGGCGAGAGGTAAAAGAAGAAGAGAAAGATGTATTACACTACACGACACTAATCTAAACTAGTAAACAAGCAAGCTGAAATGAAATAAATAAACAAATAAGCTAACAACTAATGAAGAATATAAAAAGACAGGAATGGAAACCCCTAAGGGGTGGAGTGTGTGTGTGCACATGAAATAAGTGTGGTGTGGAATGCATACAAGAAGCTCAAGTTAGTTAGTGTTTGTTAATGCATAAGAGGTACCTAATGGCAAAACCTATCATTTACAACACTAACTTATGTGAATAATATGAGCAATGCAAGGTTGTTATTAAGAGACTTAGACAAGCATGGAATGTACCGAAGCTATGGTAGAAACCATCAAGTAAGGTTCTTAATAATTCAAGCAAGCATACTAATATCAACACAAAACATTCATATTAAGCATTCAGCCCATCTACATAACATGTACATACATCTACTCCACCCCCAAAGGGGATGGAACTACTTACACATATTTAAACTAACTACTCTAACAAAATGAAGCATTATACTGAAATAAAACTACACTAATCAAGCAAGAAATATTAAAGAAGCATAAAAGGAAAGACTAAACAAACATGCACAAATTAAAAGACAAGATTAAAACAAACTAGAAGAATTATTTTATTAACAAATGACTCACATTGAAGGTAGCATTCTTCTCCACCTTGCGTTTTTGCTTCAAGGATCACTCCTTAGTAGAGAGAATGCCACCAAGCAATGAGTCATTACAATGGAAGGTGAAGAGTTCTATTTATAGGCATGGAATGAGCTAATCCGGGACAATCCCCCGATGTGGGACTAAACCAATACCAAAAATAGACTAAGAATACACTAATACAAGCCTAGCACAAATCTTAGCGGATTTGGAGCAATATGGACCGCCAATTGGCGGTCTATAAGCTTCAGATCGAGTTCTTTTTGGTTGTGGGCTGTTCTTGATGGATTTGTTGGTCTTGGATGCATCTACTTGGTTGGTTGGAGCTCCGACCCGAATCGAATTGCCAAAATACTCCCCATGATGGTGTGGAGTTTCTTGTTTTGCTCTTAGGTCCTTCGTTCTTATGATCAGGTCCTTCTCCCTTGCATCTCAGTCCCTAGGTCTCACAATTAAGTCCTTTTTCCTGCTTTTGGGTCCTTTCATGGCTCTTCTCTTCAAACCTCTTTATTCCGGAAAACTAAACATAAAACTCGTCACGTAGCATTGCTTAGGTGTAAGATAATGGACATAAGATACAAATATGAGCATGAAATGATGTCAATCATGTGTCTTCATGCATAGAAAGTGTCTAAAGATTTGGCAAGATTTGTCAATCCATTCACACAAAATATTATCAATGACTACTTGATTATCATAAGACGAGGCTCAGCATGAGAAGTGCCTAAAGTTATGGAAAAACTCATCAAAAACTAGGAACTCATGTGAAGAACAAAGCTAAGCATGGGAGGTGTCTGAATTTCATGGCAAAACACATCAAAACAAAGTTTCTTCAATCAATCATGTGAGCAAACAGTAATAAAAACACACGACTAACATGTAGCATATCCAACAAGAAATTCTAGCCAATAAACAGGAGGAAACCAAACATGGAAAGTTTCTAAAACATATGATAAAAACATATCAAAAATTTCCCAACATGTAGATAATTAAAACAAGCCCGATGAACATACAAACATTCAAGTCTACACAATCAAGATTTGTCAAACATCAAAACTTCAAAACATAAATGTGCATTATCTCCACCCAAGAAACGGGGATGGACTACTCACTAATCAATAGGCTAACATATATATTAAGAAGAGAAAACATTCTAACTAATTCTACTAAGATTAATAAAACAAAATTAATCTAAGCCTGCAAGAATTAAAAGAGGCAACATGAAACTAACAAAGATTTCTTTTATTTATTACTCACATTACAAGTAGCATCTCTCCACTTGACTTTTGCTCCAAGGCTTTACTCTAAGTAGAGGGAATGGCTACCAAGCAAGGAGTTTGTTACAAAGGAGGAAGAGATCTATTTATACACATGAAAAAGGCAACTGGGAACAATGCCCCAATATGGGACTAATTAAAATTGTACAAATGGATAACAACAAAAATATACACAACCATGAGAAACCGGGTAGGATTCGGACCAAAATGGACCGCCAATTGGAGGTCTAAGGCTTCCAATTGCTGGTCACTTTTTTTTATATGCTCCAATTTCGGATATGTTGTTTAATGCTTCAAGTCGCGACGTGGGGTGCACTTGGATCGATTATTGGAGTCTGGACCCGAATCTAATTGCCAAAATATTCTGCATGATCGTGTGGAGTTTCTCCATTTTCTATTTGATCCTTCTTACAGACATCCTGGTCCATCCCTATTGTAGATGGATCCTTGTGTATGACTGAGAGTTCCATTTTGCTTCATTTTAGTCTGTTCTTCTTATGTTTTCGTCATTTTTCTCTTCCATTCTCTTCTTTATGACCTAATACCTAAAATATAATAACAAACACTCGAGTAGCACAATATTGGGGTTAAATTAAGGATATATAGCATGAATATGATGCATGATATGCTACTAATCAGCAGTCAAGAACTTCTTCCCCAGATTTGTATTCCGGTGCAGTTCTATGTTCCTCTATACCATCAAATGCTCTCTTGTTTCTCCTCCAATAGTGATCTGATTTAAGCCATCGATAATGACCCAAATACATATTCTTCCCACTACGCTTTAGATAAATGGAATGAGTATCTTCCATACAATAGGGACACGCCGTATGTCCTCTAGTCATCCACCCACTCAGATCAACATAAGCAGGGAAGTCATTTATAGTCCACATAAAGGCAGCCCTTAGTGTGAAACATGACGTAGTGTAAGCAGCATAAGTATCCCAGCCTTCTTCCCATGCTTATTTTAGATCTTCGATTAACGGTTGCAAGCCAACATCTATCTTGTTCCGAGGGTGACAACGTATAATCGGAGACCTCATAAAGAATTAATGATTCTTACTCATCCACGGTGGGAGATTATATGGCACGAGAATTACGGGCCCTATGCTCTGTTGAGTTTGGCTGAATGGCTGAAATCTGTTTACGGACAACCCTAGCCTCACATTTCTTATCTCTGAAGAGAAATTTGGATGTTTCCTGACCAACTCAGCTCAACACGCAGAATCAGCTGGATGACGCAATTTCCCATCTTTCTGATGTTCTTCCGCATGCCATCTCGTCAACTTCTCAATATCAGCAGAGAGATACATCCTGCGAAGCCTTGGCTTCAATGGTAAGTGTCATAAAATCCTAACAGGAATTTTTTTTGGATTTTTTAAAACCCAGTTCTTGCATGTCTACTTCATCTTCCCCCTCCACTATTAACCAACGAGATTCTCTGCATATCGCACATGAATTCGCATTCTTGTTCTCTTTTCAGTACAAAATGCAATGATTCTTGCGCATATGAATCTTTTCGTAATAAAATCCTAAATTTTGAATCAATTTCTTCGTTTCATACATATCTTTTGGTAGACAAGCTCCCTCTGGCAGTAATTTAGCTTGATACGCCAACCATTTGTTAAACGAAGTGTCCGACCATGTACACGTGTTTTTCATATGAAACACTTTGATGACAAAACAACAACTTGGTCAATTCTAGTTTACATCACAGATACAACAGTTGCTCTCCCTCTTTCAAGTAATCCAGAAACTTCTGAGCGTATTTCGTTATAATGTGTTTCGATGCATCATCGTTGGCATTACCACCTACGATGACATCGTGTAGCATCCCTTTTATGTCATCTATCTCCTCTTCACTCAGGTCATTTTCTGTTGTAGGAGCTACATCTATTGGGACTACTATTTGGGCACCCGTACTAGCAAAGGATTCTCCGTGGAAAACCCACTGCTCATAATTTTGAGCAAAACCGTTAACGACAACGCCATCGATAACGTCCCCTTTGGTTGCCCACTTGTTGTTGCAACATTTTTTGCATGGGCACAAGATCCTACCATCTTGAATGTACTGGTTCTTGGGATTCAATGTTAGTTTCAGGAATGCCTCAATATTATCGGTGAATGTTCGACTAACCCTTCGGTCATACATCCAACTTCTGTCTGAAGTCGTGATTCTAATCATACAAGACAAGAAAATTGTTATCCAAAATCGGTTACCAAATCCATATCGAAACCAAAATCCAAAGTTGAATCCAGAATCCAATATCGATCCATAATTCCAAATCTAATATCGATTCATAATTCTGAATTTAAATGCAAAATGAAATTCGTAATTCAGGATATAATCCGTAATCCAAAATCAAATCTAAAAGTGAATCCGCAAATTGAAATTAAATCCTTAAGGAAAATTGTATATGTACTTCAATTTCAAATCTTATATTCCAATCAATCTACTAAACCGCAAACAAATCAAACTTTATTTGAAATTCTAACTAAATTTCGACAGAACCAACCCTATATTTTCGATACCAAATTTTTACAGAAAACCTGTATTCACATGAAAAAAATTTCACTTTTCAACGACAAGAATCACAACAATGTCAATTCATCAAACATTTATTCAAATCTAATCTAATCCTAAATACAATTCTCTAAGGGTGTACTACTCCATGCATAATATCCTAATTCCAATCCAATCCTAAATACAATACAATCTAATCCTAAGGTCTACCTCGAATCACAAATTTCCAACCAACTTTCTCACGATCAAAAGGATCTTCCTCGGTGTCTACTCAGAATATCACATTTATTCGCTTCAATAACAAAGCCCAAATTTAGTTCCAATCAAACAACATAAGGACACGTTTCACTTTTTTAACATCATCGGTACACACATTTATTTAATCATACAACATAAGGACACGTTTCTTCTTCAAGTTGTTCTATGAATGGTCCAAGTTTCATTTTGACTACTAAAATTGTATGTATAAATAAGATGAGATAGAAAAAAAGTTCACTCATTGTCTAAAAAATTCTCCTACTGTAATTTCAATCATACTTAAGTTATATTAGTTTCACTAAATGTCACATTAATCATACAAAATTAATCATAAGACTAATGAAAAATTAATCATACAATTTGACTAATTCAATGTACTTTAATCATACAAAATCACAATATTAATCAAGACTAATCAAACATTATTCGTACAATTTCACTATTTCAACGTACTTTAACCATACAAAATAACATATATATTCTAAGTAAACGTACTTTAATCATACAAAATAACAAAAATTATCTAATTAATCACAACTTCAATCTAATTAATCATATAAATTCACGATTTCATCCTAAATCTAAAATATAATCTAAAAATTCAATATTTAACCGGGGGTCGGGTTAAGGTGTTTGCGGAAAGGTGGCGACAGGAGGGGTGTGGTCGGGGTTGGTATGGGCAAGCAGGAAGAGGGTAAGTCGGTGGAGGGGGTGAGAGGGCTAGGGAGGTGGTGGTGTTCGGAGGGGCTACCTGAGGAGGACCGGCGAGAAGGGCGACGAGGAAGAGCGGCGGGCGCACGGAGGAGGGCGGCCGGTCCGTATCAGGGTTTATTGGTTTTTTTGGTTGGAGAAGAAACAAAATGGAAGGGATGCCTGACTTGGGCTCCTAATATAGACATACACCGACGGACATTATCCGTCGATGTTACGTTATGATCCATCATTGTCGTAGACCACGAAATGGTTAATTTTAAAAAGAATCTACGATAGATAGTATTCGTCGGTGTTAACAAATTCATCCGTCGGAGTAAGTTCTTGCGGGAAAAGTTTTCCACACCCATTTTTCTTAAGAGAACCTGCACTGACAATATGCATCATGTTTAATCGTTTTAAATTTAGACCTCAAGTGCACAGTCATCGGTGAAGTTAGGGCAAGTACAGGTTGATCCGCAGGGAGGTGAGAAGCCTCTGGTTTGAGCGAAATCAGATGGCAAAAAAGGGGAGAAGAGTTGTAGATTACTCTAAGCTACACTACTCAAGACTAGTAAGTAACACATGCAAAAGAAAACAACAAACGATGGACTAAAACTAAACTAAGAAACTTGATAAGTAAGCTGGAAATCAGAGATGAAAAACCCTAAGGGGTGGAGTGAGTGCATACATGCAAAGAGATGGTGAAGAATGCATTTCAATAGGCACAAATGTAGGTAGTACTTTCATGTATAGGAGGTGTCTAATGATCTTGGCAAAACCTATCAATCCAATCACTAACCTATTTGATTAACATTCACATACACAAGTTTGGATATTTCAGAACCTAAACAAGCATGGGAGGTGTCCAAGAGTTGTGGCAAGACCCATCAAATAAAGTGTTCTATTTTAAACAAGCAAGTATACATTCATGTTTATCAACACATTTCAAAACAAAACATTTATTTTGATTCTCTATTGCATATATAAAACATCAACTCCACCCCCCAATGGGGATGAAGCTACTCACTACTCATTAAACTAAATGTTATCTTAAGAAATGAAACCATATTAACTAAGTATACTATGATTATTGAAATGAAATTAAACTAAGCATGAAAGAAACATAACAAAGAAATTTTATTTATTTCAGACTCACAATACAAGTAGCATCTCCCCACTTGAGTATTCGCTCTAAGGCTCCACTTCAAGTAGAGAGAATAGCCACCAGGTATGTAGTACATTACAAGGGAAGATGAGGAGTTCCATTTATAGTCATTGAAAAAAGTAATCAGGGACAATCCCCCGATGTGGGACTAATACAACACCAGAAATAGATATAAACCAACCTAATACATGATCTGCCCGAAGCGTGTCGGATCTCGAACCGACCCGACCGCCAATCAGCTGTGCCAGACCGCCAATTGGCGGTCTATAAAGTCCGGATCTGGTCGGGATTTTGGATGTGCTTTCCTGGAGTGATTTCTTCATGTCTGATGCACCCAAGTCGGTTGTTGGAGTTTAGGCCCGAATCGAATTACAAAAATACTCCTGATGATGGTATGAAGTTTCTTCATTTTTTTCATTGGTCCTTTGGGCTTACATTCAGGTCCTTCTCCCTTGCATCTCAGTCCCCAAGTCTCACAACTCAGTTCTTTTTCATGCTTTTAGGTCCTTTTATGCCTCTTCTCCACACACCTGTTTATTCCTGAAACTCAAACATAAAACTCGTTACGTAGCATTGTTTAGGTTCAAGATAATGGATATAAGCCACAACTTAATGCATGAAATAATGTTAATCAAATACCCCCACACCAAACTTTTGCTAGTCCCGAGGAAAACAAAGAAAGAGAAAAATGAAAGAAAGGAAAAAGTTTACGTAAAACAGGGAAGTCCTAACTCACTTTCGTAGGAATCACGGTTGCACTTAGCACGTGCAACAAGATGTTAGACCTCCTTGTAACTAAGGAGGAGTGTTGTCTCATGAGGGTTTTCAGTGGGTACACCCACAAAATCCGAACATAGATGCATTATTCAACCTAGCAACACGACTCGATGGGCTCATTGGACGCGGTAATGCTACGGGACGACTCTATATATGTAATCAGTCCACACACCTAGCCTAATGAATCATTCGTGAAAGTTAATTAAGGACTTAAATGAAAGACATGGGCAACCTTAACTTCTTAAAGTGATACATTGTGTATAGTCCATTAAGGTTCTTATTTTACTCCTCTTTTTTATTCATCATTTTTTTTCTCTTATTTGGAGCATTACATTGGTTGGTGTTTGATTCTCCCAGTGTCGGGCTTCATGCATCATTGCCTCTGAGGACTTACTCTATCACGCACACCTTCTCCCAAATCTCCACATAGGGCGATCCCTACCACCCGTGTAACGGGAGTTCGGTCGATGCATCCCAAGTCAGATGACTCGAGAGCACCAGGCACTAAGTCCCCTCGGTCCTAATTTCTCGAGTGATAGGAGCCGTACGAGAAGAGAAAACACCACTTATTTATTTATTTTTCTACATGGGAACCAAAACCCCTACACTTAATGTCCCACAACAAGATTTAAAGGGATAGTGACTACAACAAACTTCCTTATATTAACAGACACGAATTATTTGACTCATTAGGTTCAGGGTGAACTTCTTTATTTGCTTGGGTACCGAAACCCTATGATTGCACGCCCCTCGAGGGAAGACCGGGGGTGCATCCTTTCGACTTGATAGGACTTAAAGCCAGTATACTAGATATCCTAATGCATCATGTTCAAGACAATTTTGGGAGCTTTCTTTTTACTTTACCTCTCAATGGTTTTGCACATGCTAAACACACGCAAAACCCACAAAACATTTTCTTTCGTAAACACATGAAAATTTTGAAAGAAATGTGAAAATTTTAAAGCACTCGGCAAGCAAAACAAGACAAGTCACCCAAGGATCATGGCAAGCAGATTTATCAATATTAAATATATCACACTAACATGACCCTAGCAATACAAACAAAAAAAACAAAAGACACACAAAATATGTACAAACATTAATCCCCCCCCACACACACACCTAATCCATGCATTGTCCTCAATGAATGGAAAAATGGCGCCAATTCATGGATAGGGTGTACCAGACTAATGATGGCGGCCAGAGGTGCCCGAAGAGGCACCTCGCTCAAGAGCCGACAATTTCCTATAAATTTTCCAGTTTTTCTTGGATAAAATGACATTTTGTTGCTCAACCGCCATCTCAGATATGTCGGTGCTAAAGAGTGTTCCCGAACTCATAGATGAGGTTGGGAACTGGCTCTAACATCCTCCTCCATGTAATCAGGTACCCATGACTCTTGCAGGCAATGGAGAAATGACGGGGTCATCTTTGCAACCACGAGGTTGGTGCCTTGGCACCGCAATAAATGCTCAAATCGTGGGATGTCCAACATGCCACACAATTTGGTCACCAGAGTATGCAAACAATGTATTTGTTTAAGCTTAGCGTTCACCAGAATGGTGAACAACGTTCGACAAATGCAGTGAAGTGAACCATCCATGAGACTATACACTATTTGCAAACTAGGTGTGAAGAATGTGGAGATCCGCTCTTGGCCCAACACATTCCTACACACCCACCTGGCGACAATGTTCACATTGGAGTAGATGTGCGCATAAGGTATTCCCCCATGTGATGAAAAGGGTTGCCCGTGCCCAAGCATAGATCGATAAAAATTAATGTCACGGGTGGCCACGAGGTCATCGACTTAGCGGATCCCAGTCGCGTCGGAGATGAATTGGGGTGTCACGGTGTGCATCACCCCTCTATGAGTGACACTAAGCTCGAGTTGTCTGGTCTGGGCATACTCAAGTTTAGTAAAAAACTAATGTACGAGTGGTTTTACGTACATGGTTTCATCACCCTCATACAATAAATCATGCCACCCTTTGGCTTCGATTCTATCGTAGAAGGGTTCTCCGAACTCGCGAATCAGGGAGGCAAAATTAAGTTTTGGAATTAAATGTTGGTTGGCAATACCAACACATACCTTGGCGAGCTTTAACGGCAGAACACGTGGCGGCGAAGACGAACACGGCGCAAGAGGGTCGGAGGGTAAAGCACGTCGACTCAAGCAGTAAATTTTTCCCAACCCAACGAAACCGATAGAATAAAGGAATAAAAACAACCCGCCGAAAAATGAAGAATGGATCAGCAAAACAGATCGCTGATTGGCAGTCTGGAGCCGCTGATTAGCGGTCTATTTGCGAGATCTGGGGAAGGGATTTCGGGGGAGGGCGACCAGAAGAGGAAAACACATTTTCGTTGGGTGGATGATCGGTAGGGCAACGAAAATGTGTTTTTAACAAAGGAAAACGTGAAAATATCCAAAAGGCACTTATATTTTTATTTATTTATTTTTTTGAACAAAGATATGTACAATAAAATGAAGGGATGAATCACGTCAAGTGACCACATCCCCGGGGAGTTCGTGTAAAGACACGACTTCCGCCTCAACCACTGTCGTGGTCTCTTCGAAGTACAGTTTTAGGTGTTGTCCATTAACTTTGAACACGTCCCCATTCCTTGGGTTCTGAATCTCAACCACCCCATGAGGGGAGAGTTAAAACAATAAAGGGCCCAGACCAATGACTCCGAAGTTTCCCCGGAAACAAGTGGAGGCGAGAGTTATACAACAAGACCTTTTGTCCCACCATAAAGGTTTTGATTCGAACCAAGCGGTCGTGGAAATTTTTAGTGCGGGACTTGCAGATCTTGGCATTCTCATACGTTTCATTTCTCAACTCCTCCAAATCGCTGAGGTCTAGCATGCGATTGGCACCAGAAACATCAAGACTCATGTTAAGATGTTTGATTGCCCATAATGCTCGGTGCTCAAGCTCTACCAGAAGATGGCAAGCTTTGCCATAAACTAGCCGATAGGGTGACATGCCAAGGTCGGTTTTAAATGCTGTGTGGAAAGCCCACAATGCATCATTAAGCTTAACTGACCAATCTTTCCTTGAAGCATTAACCATTTTCTCAAGAATTTGCTTTAGTTGACGGTTGGAAATTTCCACCTGGCCACTGGTTTGAAAATGATAAGGTGTGTCCAACTTGTACGTGATGGAATATTTCCTCAACACTTCCTCGTGGGATCGTTTCACAAAGTGTGTCCCCCGATCACTTATGATACAACAAGGTTACCCAAACCTCGCAAAGATGTGTTCTTTAAGAAACTTGATCACAACCTTGTGATCGTTAGTGCGAGTGGGGATTGCTTCAACCCACTTTGACACATAATCAACCGCCACAAGAAAGTAGGTGTGACCATGGGACATGGGGAAAGGACCCATGAAGTCAACTCCCCAAACATGAAAGATGTTGACCACTAAGATATGATTGAGTGGCATCATATCAAGTCTTCCAATGTGGCCCACACGTTGGCACCTATCGCATGCTTTGCAAAATGCAAAGACATCTTGGAATAACGTGGGCCAGTAAAAGCCCCATTGGATTACTTTGGCAGCGATTTTCTTAGCACTGAAGTGCCCACCACATGCCTCCTTATGGCAAAATGACAAGACGCTCTGAATCTCGTCGTTAGGGATGCACCTTTTTATGATTTGATCGGCACAATACTTAAATAAACAGGGATCATCCCAATAGAAGTGCTTGACTAACGACTTGAACTTTGCTTTCTCACTGTGTGTCCAATGAACCGGAAGCTCCCAGTTTGAAGGAAGAGGGAAGTGGCCCTTATGCCTAACCGCGTTCAACTTCCTAAAGTCAATGCAAAATCGCCACCCAGTTTGAAGTCGTGTGGGTACAAGCTCATTGTTGTCTTTCTGGACAACAGTGATACCCAACTTCTTGGGCACAATCTGGACAGGACTTACCCAAGCACTGTCCCAAACGGGAAAAATGATGTCACAATCTAAACATTTGATAATCTCTTTCTTAACTACTTCTGTCATGGCTGGATGGAAACGCATTATTGGGTCGCGATGTGGTCGTGCCTCATCCTCCATAAAAATGTGGTGTTGCATGACGTCGGGACTTATCCCTTTAATATCCTTCAAGGACCACCCAATGGATGATTTGTGCTCTATTAAGACTTGAATCAGACATTCTTCTAGATCGTTAATTAACGTCGATGAAATAATCACCGAAAATGACCTATCAGGACCAAGAAAACGTGTTTCAGTTCCTTAAGGAGTTCTTTAAGCTCAATTATGGGTGGCTCCTCAAGGAGAGGCGTGATATCTAGCTCCAGATGTAAGATAGGAGGAGCTTGCATGTACCGAATAGCATGCACATCATTGATCGACTCTCCCCCGTCCTCTTCATGATCGGAATCATCCATGATGTAAGCATTTAGATTTTCATGAATCAGGGAGTACTCTTCTTCTATTTCTTCTTCCACGTCCCGGATAATATTAATTTCCATGGGGTCCTCGAAAGATGCCAGCTTCCTAGACATATTGAACACATGGAATGTCACGGTCAAGTTCCCGAATGACAATTTCGTGAGTCTCGTTCGACAATTGATTAAGTCATTTGACGTCTCCAGAAAAGGTCTACCCGAAATTAATGGCTGAGAGTGGGTAGTCTTGATTGGTTCAGCCTCAAGGACGACGAAGTCAATTAGAAATATGAAATCACTGACCTTGATTAGGACATCTTTAATGACCCCCATCGGGACTTTGATCGAATGAACAACTAACAATACAATTGTTTTCGTAGGTTGGAGCTCACCTAGGCTTAATCGTTGATACACAGAAGGTGGTAAGAGGTTAACCGTCGACCCTAGATCTAGCAAGACATTATTAATGTGGGAGTCCTCAATGACACATGAAATTGTTGGACTACCTTGGTCCTTCAATTTTACGTATGTTGGGTTCGAAATGATTGAGTTCACATTAGCCGCCAAAAAGGCTTTGCTAGGGACGTTGGTTTCCTCTTAGTCATACAGAGATCCTTCAGGAATTTTGCATTAGGAGGTATTTGTTGAATCATGTCTAACAAAGGAATGTTGACATTCACTTTCTTGAATATCTCCAGCATTTTATGCACACTGTCACTCTGTTTCTTAGACAACCTACTAGAATATGGAGCTTTTGGTAGGTAGGTTTTCTACGGTGCCTGAAAAGGAGGCGTTGGTGTATTACTCTCACCTTCGGCCTCTTTCTCACCATCATTCCCACAAAGGGGCTGCATAGATGGATTTAGTGGCAAGGAAACATGATTGTTAACCTGCTTCCCATTTCTTAGGGTCACAATGGCATTGACATGGTCCACAGGTTTTTTCCACGTAGTTCACTTGCCCCCCCCCCCTGTGGTCTTGAACTTGCATTTTGCATGTTCGAGTGATGTTGAGAAGGGTTAGCCACAGGTTGTCTAGGCAGACTCCCTCTCTCTCTCATGCACAGACTGAGAGAGTTGGACCATTTGAAGCTCGAGAGATTTGATGGTCTATTGATTCGAAGTGAGGACTAGCGGATGTCATAAAGTTTTTTACAGAGTTCTCAAGTCCACGAGTTATGTTCTCAAGCAAATTAAACCGGGATTCCAAGATGTTAGAATTTGGGAAACGTGGTGGGTTGGTGCTTTGAGCTTGGGGTTGGTGATGAGGCTGTGAATGCATGGGAGGTTGGTGTGGTCGGTTAGGTGGTCGAGAGAAGTTTAAAGGACCACCTGGGGCGTTGTTATGGTTCCACGAAAAATTAGGGTGGTTCCTCCATCCAGGGTTATATGATGATGAATATGAGTCATTCCTGGATCTATCATAGATGGCATTGACATGTTCCATCTCAGGAGGAATGGATGCACACTCACCTCCTAAATGACCTATCCTACCACATATATGACGGGGAACTGGACCAGATGTACACACATGCGACACATCGTGTTGGTTTCGGAGCTCAATCGAATCCATACAGTGCATTAAGGCCGCCATGCACGCCTCGGTGGCCGTAGTGGTATCGACAACAAATGTGGCACCCGATCTAGTCGAGTTTGCATTTATGATTGCGATCCTCGCTCCTATGCTAGATGATACTGATGGTTCCCTCACACTCTCCCACTGCATGGTTTTCTCAGTGTGGTCTTCTAGGAAAGCTCATGCCTCCCTTTCATCCTTTCCTAAGAAATCTCCTTGACACATGGACTCAAGGAACGTTCGAGGCGGGATATGAAGACCCTCGTAAACAATCTGACACAGGTGCCACAACGTGATGCCATGGTGAGGGCATGAGGAAAGTAGCTCCTTCAACCTCTATAAGTATGCATGGAATAATTCAGTCTCATGCTGATAAAACAATTTTATTTTGTTCCTCAGTTTTTGAGTCTGATGATTTGTAAAGTACTTCTTGAGGAATGCAGATTGAAACTCATCCCAAGTCCTAATGGCATTCGCTTGGTTGATGTACAACCACTTCTCGGCATCATCCTTTAGTGGAAAGGGGACAAGCCTAAGATCAATAGGGTCTGTGCTAAGTTGTTGCAGCTTGAACATAGTGTTGGCTTTTTGGCACTTTAATCTTAGTTTTGATGATTAACAAATGATTGATACGTTTTAATTAACCACAAGTGCACAATCGCGTTGAAGCAGTGGTAAATATGGGTCGATCCACAGGGAGGTGTGTCAACCTTAGTTTGTTCGAAGGCGAGTGGGAAAGAAAGGAGAGAAAATGAGTTATGATCTACACTACACTACAATGCGAAAGGAAATGGAAAAGAAGCAATAAAACTAAACCCCAAAGGGGGTAGAGAACGAATGTGAATACAAATATATGTGTGTGTTCGATTATGCTCATCACAACATGTAGTGTATGAAAATCATAAAACTAAATCCAACTTTGCCTCCACATGAAATAAGATAAGATCATATCATTAAAACATACAAGACAATAATTGGAATCAAGCTAAATGAACTCAAGTATAAAAGACCAAACCCCACTATGCCTCTACATGAAATAAGATTTACCCAATCATTAAAACATACAAGACATTAATAAAGGTAAGGGCAACAAGAGCACAAACACTACAAGTCATGTTTCCTTTATCAATTCTATCCTTATCCTCACCTCATCATTCCTCATAAAATAGGTCCACTAGTCTAAGCATAAGCTAAGCTTCATTCAAGAGCATTAGCATATCAAAGACAAGAGTGAAATCCCATTACATGGTTATGGAAATCATATAAGGTTCAAAGGATTAAGATAACAAACACCTAATACATCACATAATCACATCACATATTTCTCCACCCCCAAAAAGGGATGAAACTACGCACTAATCATTACACTAACTACATTAACAAAATGAAACATTATACTAAAAGGAAATTAAACTAAGCAAGAAAGGAATATTAAAGAAGCTAATTGAAAAGAAAATAAAACTAAAGAAGCATGCAAGAATTAAAAGACAAGATTAAAAGAAACTAAGAACATTTATTTTATTAAAATGACTCACATTGAAGGTAGCACTCTTCTCAACCTTGAGTTTTGCTTCAAGGCTTACTCCAAGTAGAGAGAATCCCACCAAGAAATGGGTGATTACAATAGAAGGTGAAGAGTTCTATTTCTAGCCATAGAAAAGGTAATCTGGGACAATCCCCCGGTATGGGACTAAAGAAATACCAAAAATAGACTAAACACACTCTAATACACGACCCAATGAAATATTAGCGGATCCGGAGCAACCGGACCGCCAATCAGCGGTCCCAGACCGCCAATTGGTGGTCTACAGGGTTTTGATCCATCTGGGTTTTCTTCTGGGCTTTTCTGGATGGATTTTTTGGTCTTTGATGCATCTACTTCGCTTGCTGGAGCTCCGACCCGAATAGAATTGCCAAAATACTCCCCATGATGGTGTGGAGTATATTTGTTTGCTCATTGGTCTTTCTATCTTGCATTCAAGTTATTCGATCTTGCATCTTACTCCTCGAGTCTCTCAACTCAGTCCTTTTTTCTGCTTTTAGGTCCTTTCATGCCTCTTCTCTACAAACCTATTTATTTCTGAAATTCAAACATAAAGCTCGTTACACAGCATTGTTTAGGTGAAAGATAATAGATATAAGATACAAATGTTAGCATGAAATTATGTCAATCAACAAACTAATATTATGCACATCTTCAATTAGAACATCACACACATCATGTTGTCAAATTGCATATATATTGTGTATTCCTAACAATGTAGGTGATCAAACCAATGGACTAATCAACTTCAAGATCAAGGCTCAAGACTTGTAATCAAAGCTCAAGGACTTCATATGTAATTTTCTATTTATTTTATTTATAGGATCAAATGTACACTTGATGCACAAAGGATAAACCCGTCTCTGTCGGTCGACCGTTTGCCTCTCGGTCTACCAAACTAGTTCCCAACGGATCACCGAGTGACTCTCGGTGAACCGTGTTCCTAGAGTCATTAATGACTTGATCTTCCTGGAATCCTTGTTTCGGTGTACCAGACCAAACTCGGTACACCGTCTCCTTAGAGTCAGTAACCACTTGATCTTCCTGGAAACCTTGTGTCGGTTTACCGACATCTACCCAATCAACCGTTTACTTATCGCCAGTAGCTTCAAAATTTCTCTCGATATCTCTATTCGGTATACCGAAGGTGTATCCGTCATCCGAACATCACTTGTGTCTTTTGGCCTAAACAACCATCTTATTGGCCCACGTGGCACAAAGTAACTCCAACAGAGTCATCTTTTGTTGTTTAGCAACAACCTTTGAAACGTCCATATCGGTTTACCGATTACCCTTCGGATTACCGAAGACTTGTTGTCAATGAAAACATAACGGTTATTTTTCCACGTAATATTTCAACCATTATCGATAAACCAATTTCCCAGGAAATGTCAGCAGAAAACCCACACATGTATCAGTCAACCGACCTTGCCACGGTATACCGAACAAGATCACGAAGTCACAACAATTCTTTACTGTCCAATTGTAACGGTGAATCGAAGTGTTCTCGGTCAACCGAATTTAATTGCTCGATATTAGGAAAAACTTACTGAAAGTTGGTGAACGGTTATCCAAGTTATATTCGGTCAACCTAGTTATTCAATCTGACCAATTAACCCAAATTTTGTCGAACGACCGTTTGTTGCCCGGTCCACCAAATTCGTCATGAATCTGCCCGAGCTTAAGTCACATCTTGTCTCTTAATTGTCCAAACCTCACCAACTTACCATAATGGCTCTATTTGTTTTGAAGGCTATATAAGCTTCACTTATGAGACACATTCACTCCTCTACTTGCCAAAAATCAATCCTACTCTTTTGCTCTCAATCATCAAGCCTTCAAAGCTCCACCAACTCTCAAACTTCCATTAAATTCACTCCAAGCTTAATTCCAATCCTTGAGTGCATTCAAGTTAGAGTTCAACAACCTCATTCAATTTCCATTGTGTTGTAAAGCTTCGAGGAAGCACACTCTCGGGTTGTGAGAGGAGATCTGAGCAAGGCGAGGGTGTTCGCAAGGCTCCGATTGTAAGAGGGTTTATCTTCGACCCAGAACGAAGATAATAGTGAATTCTAAAGTAGGGATCGGAGGAGTGATCAGAACTTGAGGAGAGGACTAGATCACAGTGGTGTGATCGAACCTCTATAAAACTTCGGAGTCATGTTGTGGTTTGCAATCTTTCTCTTACTATTTTAATTGTGCAATTGTTTAAGAAAATTAGGAGATAATCTATTCACCCCCTCTAGATTAGTGATTGAACGACTTACATTTAGTATGAGAGAATTGGTTTACTCATCTAATCAATTTGGCCATAGAGAGTAACACTAATCAACTTATAGAATGATTATCTACCACTAGACCCCCTTTTCTTACAGGAAATAATTATGCATATTGGAAGAATAGAATGAGAATCTACATTCAATCAATTTCCTTAAATATGTGGATATTTCTTGGTAGTAAATATGTTCCACCCACTAGTGAACAATTAGCAACATTAACCGATCCAATAATTGCTAATGGGAAGATGAATGCGAAACTCATGAACATATTTGCTTGTGGAGTGGATACTGAAGAATATGGTTGGATTAACGGATGTGATACCGCTTATGAGATATGGAAATTACTTGAAACTCATCATGAAGGATCATCTAGATTGAAAGAAACTAGGGTTCATATATTTGTGCATAAATATGAATTATTCTCTACGCAACCCGGTGAAAGTATAAGCGAGATGACCACTCGCTTCACCGAGATTACTAACAATTTCAAAAATCTTGGTAAGAAGGTGAATGAAGGTGACAAGGTACAGAAGATTATTCGATCTCTCTCAAGCGATTGGGAGAAAAAGACAACCGCCATTGAGGAGGCTCAAGATCTCAACACATTGTCAATGGAGGATCTCATCAGAAGCCTTATGGCTTATGAGATTCAAATGAATGAGAGAAAAGAGATGTACAGCTCAAAATATAAAGAAAGTGTTATTGCTCTCAAGGCTAACTTTGAATCCGAAAAGTCAGACGACGAGGAGAGTGATGAAGAGCTTGCAATGATGGTCAAGAGATTGAAGAAGCGATGGGTGAAAGAGAAATTTTAAAGAAAGAGTAGGGATGATGGAGAGAGCTCAAAAGGTCCTATTTGTTATGGATGTGATAAAGTTAGACATATAAAGAAAGATTATCTCTTAATCCAATCCAAGGAAAAAAAGAGAAAAGAGAATGAGGAAAAAGAAAGGAGATTCAAAAGAAGAAGTATAAGGAGAAGAAAAAGGTCCTCACGGCAACTTGGGATGGATCATCTGATTCATCGTTCGATCTTCAAGTGAGTTGGGAAATGAAGAAGCTCATCTATGTCTCTACACTCAAGAGGAAGTCGATGGAGAATTAGGTAGTGCATCTTCATCAAGCGAGCAAGACGAGCCAAACACTTGCAATGTCGCCAAAGATGGAGAAAAAGAGGTAGTCTCAACTCCTGAATCAAACTCATATGATGAATTACTTGATGCATTTCATGAATAGCTTGAAAAATGTGACATATTGAGGCATAAAAGTAAATTATCTAGGGAAGTTAATCATGATCTAGCTTGTCTAAATGAATCATTGTCAAATGAAGTTGATAAGCTTATGTTGGAAAATAAAAACTTAAAAGAACTCAATGTTGAATCTCATGCTAAAGAAATACATGATCTTAGAGAATGCAATAAGTAATTGAGAATTGATCTTGAGAAATTCACAAAAGGAAAGAAGTTGCTAGACATGTTACTTGGTAGTCAAATTCAATCATTAGAAGAGGCTGGCTTAGGATACATGAATGAAAATAAAAACTCTAAGAGTTATTTTGTGCATGCTTTAAATGGTGTAGTGAAAAAGAAATTTTCTTCAAATATTTGGGTACCTAGGACCAAACAAGTTTGGGTACCTAAAGCTAACCCCAAAGAACCCAAACAAAAATGGGTACCAAAATTTTCTTCTTCTTCTTTGAATGTAGGTGAAAAAGAAGGGGAAGTGGATCGTAGATCGCGAATGTTTGAGGCACATGACGGGAGACCACTGCATGTTCAAAACATTGAAATCAAAGAAAGGTGGAACCGTCACATTTGGGGATAATTCTGCAGGTAATATTATTGGCATCGGCGATGTTGGTAATAATTCTAATACCCAAATACAAAATGTGCTTCTTGTGAATGGTTTGAAACACAATTTGCTTAGTGTGAGTCAATTAACCGATAAAGGATTCTTAGTGCTCTTTGATCAACATATTGTACACATTATTTCTAAATCTAGTTTGGAAACCACTTTCAAAAGATATAGATATGGAAATGTTTATGTTGTGCATGTTTATAAAATTGACTCAGTCTCTAAGGAAACATGCTTAGTTGCTTCAAATTACGAATCTAGGTTATGACATAAGAGGTTAGGCCACATTAGTATGAGCCAACTTCATAAACTTGCTAAATTTGACTTGCTAAGATGATTGCCCAAATTAGATTTCAAGAAAAATAAGCTTTGCAAGGCTTGTGAATTTGGAAAACAATTTAATTTTTTTTTCAAATCAATTAACATGGTTTCTACTTCAAAACCATTGGAACTCTTGCATATGGATATCTTTGGTCCATCTAGAACTTTTAGTGTAGGTGGCAAGAGATATGTATTTGTCATCATTGTCGATTTTACTCGATTTACTTGGGTTTTGTTTCTTGCAAACAAGAATGAAGCTTTTAAGGAATTTTAAAAATTTACAAAATGAATTCAAAGAGAAAATGGGTCTTTGATTTTGAAAATTCGTAGTGATCATGGTGGCGAATTTGAAAATGAAGATTTTGAAGAATTTTGTGATTCTAATGCTATTGAACATACCTTTTCTTTCCCAAGAACTCAACAAAATGGGGTAGTTAAAAGGAAGAATAGAACTCTTCAAGAAGTGTCAAGAACAATGCTTTGTGAAAATGATTTACAAAGATTTTTTGGGGTGAAGCGGTTAACACGGCGTGTTACATTCTTAACCGTGTTTTGATTCGACCAAATTTAAACAAAACTCCTTTTGAACTTTGGTTTGGCAAACCCCCCAAAATTTCCTATTTAAAAGTTTTTGGTTTTAAATGTTTTGTTCTCAATACCAAGAATAATTTAGACAAATTTGATGTTAAATCCGATGAAGCCATATTTTTACGATATTCTCGTAGGAGTAAAGCATATCGAGTTTATAACAAGAGAACTAGTTGGGTAGAAGAATCCATGCATGTTCACTTTCTAGAAGAACCATATAAGGATAATTCTAACCTTGATGATGAACTTATTGACCATATTCGAAATATAACAACTCAAGAACAACCCAATGAGACATCTCAAGAAAAACAAGAGCTTCCAAAGGATTTGCAATATAAGGACCATCCTAAGGATCTTGTAATTGGTGATGTATCAAAAGGAATTGTTACTAGGTCTAATGCTCTTGTTGTATGTAACTCTTATGCATTTATATCTCAACTTGAACCTAAGAAAATAGAAGAAGCATGCGATGTTGAATTTTGGTTAATAGCTATGCATGAACAGTTGAACCAATTCATTCATAATGATGTTTCGGAGCTCGTTCGAAGACCTAAAGATCAAACAGTAATTGGCACCAAGTTGGTTTTTCGAAACAAACTTGATGAATCCGGGCAAGTGATTTGAAACAAAGCTCGATTGGTTGCTCAAGGTTAGAACCAAGAGGAAGGCATCGACTTTGATGAAACCTATGCTCTGGTAGCTCGATTATAAGCAATTAGAATGTTATTAGCCTATGCATTATACATGGATTTTAAACTCTTTCAAATGGATGTTAAAAGTGCATTTTTGAATGGTTTTATTATGGAAGAAGTTTATGTTAAACTACCACCTAGTTTTGTGAATGAAACATACCCGGATAATGTATTCAAGCTTAAGAAGGCTCTTTGTGGGCTTAAGCAAGCTCCTAGAGCTTGGTATGAAAGGTTGAAGACCTTTTCGCTTGAAAACGGATTAACCATGGGGAAAGTTGACACCACATTATTTACTATGACCGAAGATAAAGATTTATTAATCGTACAAATATATGTTGACGACATTATATTCGGTTCTACTAATGATTGTCTATGCCAAGAATTTTCTAAGTCTATGCAAGGTGAATTTGAAATTAGCTTGTTGGGTGAACTAAACTTCTTTCTTGGACACCAAATCAAGCAAACCTCGGAGGGAAACTTCATCAACCAAACCAAATACACAAGAGAACTACTCAAAGATTTGGATATGAAGATAGCAAACCTCACAATATTCCCATGAGCACAAACTTGAAATTGCATAAAAATGAAGAAGGCAAAGAAGTTGATATTAAAAAATATCGAGGTATGATTGGTTCACTTCTCTATTTAACCGCTACTAGGCCCGATATCGTGTTTAGTGTTTGCCTTTGTTCTCGTTTTCAATATTCTCCTAAAGAATCTCATATGCATGCATTGAAAAGGATTTTTCGATATTTGAAAACTACTTGTGATTTTAGATTTTTTTATCCCAAGACTCGATCTTTTGATCTCATTGCCTATAGTGACACCGATTATGCCGGATGCAAATCCGATCGGAAAAGTGTTAGTGGGACATGTCAATTCTTAGGTAAATCTTTAGTTTCTTGGTTTAGTAGGAAGCAAAATACTGTTCAACTCTCAACAACCGAATCCGAGTATGTGGCCGCCGGATGTTGTTGTGCACAAATTCTTTGGATGAGGCAAACCCTCAAGGATTGGAGACTTGAGTTTCATACTATACCTATCTTTTGTGATAATACAATTGATATAAATCTATCTAAAAATCCAATTCACCAAACATATTGATGTTCGATCGTCATCATTTTCTTAGAGATCATGCTCTTAACGGTGATATTGAATTGCAATTCATTTCAACCAATGATCAATTAGTGGATATTTTACTAAACCGTTAAATGTTGATCAATTTGATAAGGTTAGACAAGAACTAGGGATGTGTAGTTCTATAGAAATATCATAATTCATCTCCTTTGTTTAAAAATTATTGCTTGAATTATTTTCTTTTGTGGTATGTCAGCACAGGACGGATGACCGAATACAGTTCGGTTAACCGAATTGTGTCTGGAGAGGGATCCAGACATGGTCTGGATTCACCGTTTCGGTACACCATTTTATATCTAGTTGACCGAAACCTTTGGTTTTCTAAACTGAGCAAAATTCCCTTTTCCTGTTCCAACGGTTATCCGAAACTATCTCGGACGACCGCCACGTATGAGTGAATTTTTTGAATTCTTTGTTGATCCCTTTTTAAACGAATCTTTTTCAAATTTTTGGTATCCGATTTTGAATCAGATTACCATTGTGGAAATTTTGAACTTCCTTGTTTATCTCCTAACGGAAGACCATTCCTGGTTTGGTGATCCGTTCCCAAGATCCAGTAAACCTTCTTCACTTACTGTCTTCCTTTTTGCGGTATACCGCATCCCATTCGATCGAACGAAGTGTTCCTTTTTCTAGCTGTTGGAACAAATCCAACGGTATTTCGAGACACTTATGCATGACCGTTGGACACGAGTTTCTAAGATTCAAATCTTCCCCCTTCTATATATCTGAATCCCCTCTTCCATTTCTATCAACCCCAAAGCACACTTTTGCATCCTCCCCTTTCTCTGATCACAAAAGTTTCATTTCTTCCTCAAATCTTGTTCATGGGTCCAAGGAAAAATTGTTTGTCGTTTTATTTCCACCAACCTTTTTGCAAGCAAAGGACACAACGACGAACTTGGCCACCAAATGATGAAATTCTTATTTAATCTCTCTACCGGTACTCGCACTAATTGGCCCTATTCATCATCAACCATATGTTCTACATTTCCTGGAAGAAGCGCAACTTTCTCCCTTTTCATATGTTAATCTCACTGGTCATAGATCACTTCAACATCCAATTTGACCGTGATCTTTCCAAATCCTCCAAGATGGTCATCGACAAATATACACTCAAACGGATGTGCTCGGGGAAGCAAGCACTTGAAGAAGAAGAAGAAAAAGCAGAAGATGATTCCTCTGAAAATGAGGATGATGAAGTCTCAACCGAATCTCCACATTGGTCTCTTCCTCCATCCGATTCCGAGGTGAATCCAAATTGGGATCCTAGCTCGACTCATGGTCCATGGAGATACACTCATCCCGAATGGTCATCCGGTGCCGATGCTCAATGGAACCAACCGGTTTGGGCCTATTGTCACGAGAAGGTCTTGGACCATAATTGCGATGAGATCCATGACGTTCGGAGTTTAGTGAATCGTAACTATCAAGGTATTCAAGACCTCACCTCCGACTTCCAATCCTTTCAATTGGCGATGTCGAACTCGCTCAACGAGATCAAATCAAATTCGTGTGGTAGAAGATTCTCGTCAAGCCTTTCTCGACTCCCAAAATGAAATTATGGAGCTTCTTCGAGACATGAGCAAGCCGGACAACTAGACTATCTTTGTTGCTTGTTTGCTTATTGTTGTTTGTTATGTTTGTTTCCTTTGACATTTGCTTTGGTGTGTTTGTTTTTGTATCGGCTTTATGCCTTATCTTCCATTTTAAAGAAATGCATTTTCATGTACATATTGTTTCTCTTTTTGTCACAAACTTTGATTATTACATTCTTTTTTATGGATGTCAAAAGGGGGAGAAAAATGGATAAGACATGCCTAAATCAAATATGTGAAACTCATTCATCTAGTAAGGGGGAGTTATCATATCTTTTGCATATTGATAGGGGAAGCACTTACACAATTTGACATTAGTTTGTCATCATCAAAAAGGGGGAGATTTGATTAAACGTTTTATTAATCACTACATGTTCACGGCCGCAATGAAGCGGTGGAATGTACGGGTCGATCCGCAGGGAGGTGAGTAGCCTCTGGTTTGTCAGAAATCAAGTGGCGAATAAAGGGAGAAAAGATGTGATTATGCTAAAGCTAACTACAGTAAACTAGTAAGTAAGAAATATGAAAGAAAGCAACGAAAGATTGAGAATCAAGAAGAGAAACCCCTAAGGGGTGGAGTGTGTCCACATATGAAGTGAAATAAGTGATGAATGATGCATGTAAGCATGTATGTGTGTGTGTCGTGTGGGTGTCTTCATGCATAGGAAGTGTCTAAAGATGTGGCAAAACCTATCAATCCATTCACACAACGTATCAACAATTACTACTTGATTAACATAAGATTAGGCTCAGCATGAGAAGTGTCTAAATATATGGCAAGACTCATCAAAAACAATAAACTCATGTGAAGAACAAGGTAACCATGGAGGTGTCTAAATGTTATGGCAAAACTCATCAAAATAAAGCTTATTCAATCAATCAAGCAAGCAAATACAAATACAAATACAAACACATAACTAACATCTAGCATATTCAACAGGAAATTTCAGTCAATAAACACGAGAAAACTAAGAATGGAAGTGTCTAAAGCTTATGGCAAAACCCATCAAAATTCCCCAACATGTAGATGATTAAAATACCCCCAATGAACAAACAAAACATGCAAGTCTACACAATCAAAAATTCATCAAACATCCAAACTTCACAATATATATGAACATCATGTCCACCCCCCCAAAGGGGATGGATCTACTCACTACCCATTATGCTAGCAATTAAACTATAGAAGAAAGGAGAATTCTAACTAATTTAGCCTAAGATCAAAGAAACAAGACTAAGATAAGCATGCTTAAAAAAGAGACAACATGAGTACAAAACAATAAAAATTTATTTTATTAAGTGACTCACATTACTAGTAGCATTCTACCCCACCTTGAGTTTTTGCTGCAAGGCTTACTCCAAGTAGAGCGAATGCCACCAAGCAATGGGTAGGATACAAGGGAGGAGGAGGAGTTCTATTTATAGTAAAAGAAAAAGGCAATCGGGGACAATCCCCCGATATGGGACTAATACACTACTGAAAATAGTCATAAAACACTCTAATACATGACCCGACAAAGTTTTATCGGATCTGGACCAAAATAGACCGCCAATCAGCGGTCTTCGACCGCCAATTGGCGGCATATAAGGGTCACCCTTCCCAATGAAGTGGGGGAGCATGGATATAAACTGAGGCTTAACCTCAAAGTGTATCTCATTCGGCTCTGGCAATACGATGCATGAGGGTAGAGCAGTACGGCTCGGGTAGCATGGATCACGCAGAGAAATGGGAACAAGAACAGGTGGAATGGGTAAGATAGGTGGGACAGTTGGGTCCAGCAACTGCTCCTCGCGGTACTGAGCAACCTTGGAACCCGGACCGTGTGTGACACGAGAAGATGAAAGCATCGAGAAATTGACTACCGAGGCAGGATTGACGACACGCCTCGTCAAATGGCCACTCTCGTCTCGTGCCCACACAAGCATGCACAAAGGAACACACCCAAACGAACCAAAACTTCTCTTCTTTATTTTCTTTTTTTCTGACAACTAAAATAGAATGTGCGTAGAGGAGATGATGGGAGGACAAAGAAGAGCGAATGACTCAAGAGAGAAGGGAAGAAGCTCTTATGCTACGGCGGGTGGGTACTGGTTGAAGCATACAAGCAAACAAGGCTCAAACAACCGAGGGTCAGTATTGGTCCTTGCAGCTAGACGACACCTAATTGCGAGGTCACACGGCCTCAACACACCTCACCTCCCTACGACAAGGACCACAATGCCCAGAAAGTGAGCCAAGATTCGGAGATCTCGTCTCTCCTACTATCAACAGAGTGGGTGACGCCGATCAGGCCATGACGGTCGTGACCGGATCACTCTCCTAATGCGCCCAAGATCCTTAGGGCCAATGTCTACTTGATTTTATAATTAGGCTCTTGATTAGTGTGGTTTTTGGGGTGAAGGAAAGGGTGATGAAATCCCCCACCATATGTTATATGGGACAACCCCTCCTTAGTAGTGTATTGGAGTCTTAATCTAGAAATCAACTCTCCAAACAAACGCTCAACTCACACTTGTTGCAATGCAATTCCTACTAACTAATGCATGGTCATACCAAATGCATGAATCAGTGTAGGAGATGCGTACCTCAAGCCAGTGCTCAACAACTGAAATAAAGCTAAAACAAAAGACAAACTACGTGCCTAAGACAAGTACATGATGCACGACCTAAACAAGCAAAAATGCCTAATCTTTTGCTTTGGATTTTGGGGTCCAAGTTGCTTAAAAGGGGATTGATTAATGATCTGGGAGCAAACTATAAGTCAAAAGATGCCAAATTGAGCCCCAGACATCTATATCAAATGTATCAACAAACCAAAGAAAGAAAGAGGAAATTAGAGCTTACCAGACCACCAGTTGGCTGTCTCAGGCCGCTGATTGGCGGTCTGTGTAGCTTTGTTTGCCTCCAAATTTTTTTGGTGCCTTTCCTTTATCCCTATTGCCTCCTAAAAGTAACAGAAACTACAAAACACAAATTAAATCCACTCGAATCGTCTAAACCAGAGTCTACTCACTACACATTATGCTAGCAATTAAACTAAAGAAGAAAGGAGACATTTTAACTAATTTAGACTAAGATCAAAGAAAGAAGACTAAGCTAAGCATGCCAAAAAAAGAGACAACATGAGAACAAAACAATGAAAATTATTTTATAAAGTGACTCACATTACTAGTAGCATTCTTCTCCACCTTGAGTTTTTGCGTCAAGGCTTACTCCAAGTAGAGAGAATGCCACCATGCAATGAGTAGAATAGATGGGAGGAGGAGGAGTTCTATTTATAGTCAAAGAAAAATGCAAACACGGACAATCCCTCGATATGGGAATAATACACTACTGAAAATAGACATAAAACACTCTATTACAAGACCCGATGAAGTTTTATCAGATCTGGACCAAAATAGACCGCCCATTAGCGGTCTTGGACCACCAATTGGCAGTCTATAAGGTCTGGATCAGGCTGTGTTTTGGAGTGTGGTTGTCTGGCTTGATATCTTCATGTTTGATGCACCCTAATCGGTTGTGTAGCTTGCGACCTGAATCCAATTGCCAAAATACTCCTCATGATGGTGTGGAGTTTCTTCATTTTCTCATTGGTCCTTTGATTTTGCATTCGAGTCCCTCTCTCTTGCATCTTTGTCGATAAGTCTTGCAACTTAGTCCCTTTTCTTACTTTATGTCCTTTTAGAGTCTCTCCTTCTCAAACTTTTCTATTCCTGAAACTTAAACATAAAACTCGTTACGTAGCATTGATTAGGCTAAGAATAAAGGATATAAGACACAAATATATGCATGATATGATGTGAATGAAGGTTGTTGGCTTTTTGGCCCTTTAATCTTAATTTTGATGATTAGCAAACTAATATTATGCACATCTTCAATTAGAACATCACACACATCATATTGTCAAATTGCATAGATATTGTGTATTCCTAACAATGTAGGTGATCAAACCAAGGGACTAATCAACTTTAAGATCAAGGCTCCAGACTTCTAATCAAAGCTCAGGGACTTCATATGCAATATTCTATTTATTTGAGTTATAGGATCAAATGTACACTTGATGCACAAAGGAGAAACCCATCTCTGTCGGTCGACCGTTTGCCTCCCGGTCTACCGAACCTATTCCCGACAGATGACCAAGTGACTCTCGGTGAACCGTGTTCCTAGAGTCAATAACGACTTGATCTTCCCAGAATCCTTATTTCGGTGTACCGAACCATACCCGGTCAACCGTCTCCTTAGAGTCAGTAACCACTTGATCTTCTTGGAAACTTGTGTCGGTTTACCGACCTCTACCCGGTCAATCGTTTCCTTATCCCCAATAGCTTTGAAATTTCTCTGGATATCTCTATTCGGTATACTGAAGGCGTATCGGTCATCCGAACATCACTTGTGTCTATTGGCCAAAACGACTTCATCTTATTGGCCCACGTGGCACAAACTAACTCCAACATACTTATCTTTTGTCGTTTCACAACAACCTTTGAAATGTCCATATCGGTCTACCGATTACCCTTCGAATTACCGAAGACTTATTGTGAATCAAAACTTAACGGCTATTTTTCCACGTAATATTTTGACCGTTATCGATAAACCAATTTCCCAGGCAATATCAGTAGAAAACCCGCACATGTATCAGTCAACCAACCTTGCCACGGTAGACCGAACAAGATCACCAAGTCACAACAATTCTTTACTGTCCAATTGGAACAATGAACCGAAGTGTTTTCGGTCAACTGAATTTAATTGCTCGATATAAGGTAAAACTTACTGAAAGTCGGTGAATGGTTATCCAAGTAACATTTGGTCAACCAAGTTATTCAATCTGACCAATTAACCCACATTTTTTTAGACGACCGTTTGTTGCCCGGTCGACCGAATTCATTCTGAATTCTGCCCGAGCTTAAGTTACATATTGTCTCTTATTGGTACGATCCTCACCAACTTACCATAACGGTTCTATTTGTTTTGAAGGCTATATAGCTTAACTTATGACACACATTCACTCCTCTACTTGCCAAAAATCAACCCTACTCTTGTGCACTCAATCTTCAAGCCTTCAAAGCTCCACCAACTCTCAATCTTCCATTAAATTCACTCCAAGCTTAATTCCAATCCTTGAGTGCATTCAAGTTAGAGTTCAACAACCTCATTCAATTCACATTGTGTTGTAAAGCTTTGAGGAAGCACCCTCTCGGGTTGTGAGAGGAGATCCGAGCAAGGCGAGGGTGTTCGCAAGGCTCCAATTGTAAGATGGTTTATCTTTGACCTGGAACGAAGATAATAGTGAATTCTCAAGTAGGGATTGGAGGAGCGATCGGAACTTGAGGAGAGGACTAGATCACGGTGGTGTGATCGAACCTCTATAAATCTCTGGTGTCATCTTGTGATTTGCATTCTTTCTCTTATTATTTTAATTGTGCAATTGTTTAAGAGAAATATGAGATAATCTATTCACCCCCCTCTAGATTAGTGATCGATCGACTTACACATAGCATAGACCTCCTCAAATTCCCTGAGAAACATATAGGTGTCACCCTTCCCAGTGAAGTGAGGGAGCATGGATATAAACTGAGGCTTAACCTCAAAGATGTTCTCATTCGCCTCTGGCAATACGATGCACGAGGGTAGAGCATGGATATATCTTAATGTAGAAAAATAAGAAACTTAAAAATCCATGAGTACAATTCGATCCATCCATCAAAAATCGAAAAGGACTTAAAAAGTGTAGAATTCATGATTTGCTTAATTAGAGATGGCAAACAAAACCTTATTAAATAGCCTAAATATTGAAAATATGAACAAAAAAACTCTGAAAATAGCTTATGTGTATAAATTTAAAATTTATATACGAAAGCAAGATCATTTTTCATCTTTTACATCAATTTTATGTACAAAATTTCCTAATTGTATCTCAATATACATTATATACTAATTAGTATTGAAATACACAAGTTGATCGTAGGTAAAAGAGGTGTCAAACTCTTTTGAATATTCGTAAGTTGGGTTGCACTCAAATTACCTCGGATTTTTCTCCAAGTGTTCACCAAACTATAAACAAGATTAGAGAGATCGAAGCTAGCCAATCAATCTCTAATGCAAGGTTAGAATCTAGCTAATAACCCATTTAATGCTCCAAAGAATTTAATATCTAGAACTTCTATTAAATTAGAGAATTTTCAGATGGGTCAGATGGAGAAAATATGGAGGATAGAATTTTTGCATTAATGCAAACAAAGGAAGGGATGAGGGACCTATTGATAGGGCATCCTCAAACCCACATCACGTGCAAACCACTTACACATGATGCCTTGATTATCTCTCTTCTTAAGCAATCATATTTTGACACACTATCATCCTATAACCTCATTTGACCAAGTTGGATAAAATCCAGCCGATAATCAGAAAAAAATCTCTTATTAATGGAGGCAAAATCAAGGGCAAACGGTCAACCGAAACTCCCATTCGGTCGACCGATCAGTTACTCCAAAAAGTCCCTAATAATTTTGTTGCCTTTTTGGCCTTAATCTATGTTTTGATGATTTAATCAACCTAATCGTAATTCTAATCAATGTAGAGTGGCACACCTATTGTATTGCATATATATTGCATTATGCTAACCTTGACAGGTGATCAAGACTCAAGGAAGAAAAGAAATCAAGCAAGACATGTAATAAAGCTCATTTGAAGACGTGTAATCTTGATTTATTATGAGTCTTAGGAACTTTGTGTTATTGAGTAAAATTGAGCTAAAAAACCACTTACATACACACTAGGTTCCCTATAGAAGTCACAAACAAATTTTCACATCAAATGGACTTCAATAGATCACCCAAACCAGATCTGGAAAAATACTTAAACCAATCTTCACTACCAGAACCATTTTGGTCGACCGGTTTCAGACCTTAGGTCGACCATTTGTTCCTTTAATCAAATAGTGTTTTCTACCACCCGATCAGTCGACTGTTCCGACCTTTTCGGTCGACCGTGTAAACATATTTTTCTGACCGTTAGACTTGTCATATTATTCCAATGGTCGTATTCTAATTATTCACCCATACCCCCAAAATACAATTGCCTATCGGTCAACCGTGATCCTGTTTCGATCAACCGAATATTATTGTCTCGACAAACCCAAACAACCTGGTATATTCTGGTCGACCGTGGACCTTGTATCGGTCGACCGAACTTGATCATTTTTGTCAACCTCGTAGAGTCTGCTAGTTTACGGTCGACCGAACCTATCTCGGTGTTTGACCGCTAACTTAAGTGTACCATAGTTATAGCCTGTTTCTTTCGACTGTTCCCTTATCGGTCGACCGATCGTTGTTCAAAATTGCCAATCAGTCGACCGAACTTGTTCTGAATTAGGTCCTGCAGGTTTTCCGTTTTGTGTATCTTACACAAACCTTACCCAACTTATCCCCAATGGCTATAACACCTTAGGAGCTTATAAATAGGTGTTCCCTTGACACAATTAGACAACTCTTCCAATTCCTATTGTCATACACACTTAAGAGAAAGCTCCAAGTCTCCCATTCTCCAAATCCTACTCTCCAAGCTTACACTTCCACATCTTAGATCAATTCCATTTCATAAACTAAGTGTGCTCAAGTTAGAGAGTGAGTGATCCACTCAACCCACTGTTGTAAAGAATGAAGGACTTCGGTGAAAGACCGAAGTGTCCCTATCGGATTGTAAGAGCAAGAAATCAAGCAAGCGAGGGTGTTCATGGTGCTTGTGGTGTAAAAGCTTAATCTCGGCCCAGAACGAGGTTGATAGTGAAGACGTGAGCGGAGCTGGAGGGAGTTCGAGTGGAGCTTGCAAGAGAGGAAGTAGACGGGAGGCCGAACCTCTATAAAAATATGGTGCCTTCTTTGTGGTTTGCTGAATTTACTTTGCTTGTTTGTTTAAGTTTTAATTTCCGCTGCATCTTTGATTGGTAAGCAAGTGGAGTTTGTTTAGGGTTAAAAGTGATTATAACTAAGCCACATTTGTGATCCTACAATTGGTATCAGAGCCTTGTGAGATAAATAACATAGTTAATCATATTTTTAGCATGACTTATACATCGTCTAATCATATAGAAGTGTTATGCACAACTAGACATCTTTTGCTTAATGGGTCAAACTATGATTATTGGAAGAATAGGATGAATTTTTTTCTAATTTCTAATGACCTTAAGTATTGGATTTTTCTTCAAAATCCTTACACAGCCCCAAATGAAGATGAACTAGCTACCTTATCTAGGGCCAAAATGAAAGAAATTGAGATGAATTCTAAAATTATGAACATTCTTTATTGTGGCCTTAATGAGGGAGAATATAATAGGATTAGGGGTTATGAGAGTGCTCATGAGATTTGGCATAGATTACAAATGCATCAAGAGGGTGATAGTAAAACCAAAGAAACTAGGATTAGTCTCCTCATGCATAAATATGAAATCTTTTCTATGCAAATCGGTGAAAACATAAACGAAATGAACACTCGCTTCACCTATATTACTAATTCTCTTTTGGTTCTTAGAAGAAGAATAAACGAAGGAGAGATGACAAGGAAATTCCTCCGGTCGCTAAGCAATAATTGGGAAGATAAGGTGGTTGCAATTGAAGAAGCACACGACCTTTCCCAACTCAAGATGGAGGAGCTAATTAGAAATCTCATGGCTTGTGAGCTTCAAATTAACCATCGAAAGGAGAAGGAAGCCTCCAAGAACAAATTCACCTTGGCATTACATTTAAATCTTGATGAACCAATGAGGAGTGTAGAAGATGAGTACATTGAAGTCCTAGCCAAAGACTTCTTCAAATACCTCAACAAGGATAAAGGAGAAATAAGAGATAGAAGAGGTAGAAGAAGTGAAATGAGAGAAAAGAAGAAGGAGGAGGAGAATGAAAATGATAGAAAAGAGAAGGAGAAGAAGAATGAGAGAAGGGAGAGGAGAGAAAAGGAGAGGAGTAAGAGAAATGAGAGGAGGATGGAACCTCACAAGGCTATGTGGGACGATTCATCATCTTCATCTTCATCCCAATCAACCACACCTTCATCAACAAAGGAATTTGCACATATGTGCTTCATGGCAATTCAAGATAAAGGAAGTGAGGTATCCTCTAACTCTTGCTCTACTAGATCACATTCATGCTCAACTAAGTCATATTATAGTGATAGCTCACATTCTAGTCCTAATGAAGAAACTTATACACATGACGAGCTTCAAAATGCATTCCATGACTTAGTTAAACAATATGAGATCATTTGTGAAAGGAACAAAAGTGCTAGAAAATTGATAAATGATCTCCAAAGTCAAATTGAAATATGCATGAATGATAAAAATGAGGTGCTTGCTATACTTGAAACTAATACATCAACTTTTGAAAGTTTAAAAGCAACACCTATTGATAGTGAACAATTAGATCTTAAGGCATCAAATGCACAATTAAGAAAAGATCTAGAAAGATTCACTAATGGAACTAAGATGCTTAACATGCTTTTAGGAAGTCAAAGGCAATCGTTGCAAAAACAAGGTTTAGGATATAATGATTCGTATGTTAAAATCTATGTAATTCATACAACTTTAAATGGAAAGCACTTAGTTGTAAAGCATACTTCTTCAAGTGTGTGGGCTCCTAAAACCAAAATTGTTTGGGTTCCCAAAGCTAACATTCAAGGACCCAAAGTTGTTTGGGTACCTAAATCTACACTTGTAGGTGCTTGAAGAGTCGGTGGTGACTGGGCAAGCTTAAGAGTCGAATTCAAAGCCGGTTGCATCACCGAATCGAGATTGGAACCAATTGAAAGCTTCAAAGTTGGGTATAATTTTCTATCCTTTTAATTTTTGAATAAATTGGTTCTAGTTGTGGCTTTAAAATGCTTAAATGACATATCATTGATTATTCATTGCATATCTTATAATTTGAAAATCATCCATTGATGTTAGTGTTGAATTTGTAAATGGATGTCAAAGGGGAGATAAAATATCACATGCCTAATTTGGTATATTTTGCTTGATGTTAAAAGAGGAGAATAGAAATGAACTTAATTGATATATCATATTCACATTGATAGGGGGAGCTTAATGAATATTGATTGACATCATTTCATGCTCATATTTGTATCTTACTATTTGATTGACATCATTTCATGCTCATATTTGTATCTTATATCCATTATCTTTCACCTAAACAATGCTATGTCACGGGTTTTATGTTTAGTTTTCAGGAATAAATAGGTTTGAAGAGATGAAACATAAAAGGACCCAAAAGCTGGGAAAAAGGACTGGATTGTGAGATCTGGGGACCAAGATGCAAGGAAAAAGGACCTGAACGCAAGACAGAGGGATCTAATAGTAAAACAGAATACTTCACACCATCATGGGAAGTATTTTAGCAATTGGATTCGGGTCGGAGCTCCAACAAACGAGGTAGATGCATCAAAGACAACAAATACCAACATGGAAAGCCCAGAAGAAAGCCCAGGACGATCTGGAGTTTATAGACCGCTAATTAGCGGTCTTGGACCGCTAATTGGCGGTCCAAGTTGCTCCAAATTCTCTGAGCTTGTTATGGCCTGTGTATTAGAGCATTCTTAGTCCATTTATGGTATCTGTTTAGTCCCACATCGGGGGATTGTCCCGGATTAGCTTTTTCCATGCTTATAAATAGAACTCTTCACCTTCCATTGTAATTACCCATTGCTTGGTGGCATTCTCTCTACTAAGGAGTGAGCCTTGAAGCAAAAACTCAAGGTGGAGAAGAATGCTACCTTCAATGTGAGTCATTTTGTTAATAAAATAATTCTTCTAGTTTCTTTAAATCTTGTCTTTTAATTTGTGCTTGTTTGTTTAGTCTTTCCTTTCCTTTTATGTTTCTTTAATGCTTCTTGCCTTCTTAGTTAACTTTCATTTCAGTATTATGCTTTCTTTGCTTAGTCTAATCATTAGTGTAATGAGTAGTGAGTAGTTCCATCCCCATTTGGGGGGTGGAGACATATGTGATATAATAATGTAGTGTATTAAGTGTGTTATTTTTATCCCTTGAGCTTTATATGATTTCCATAACCATCTAATAGGTCTCCACTCTTATCTTTGATATGCTAATGCTCTTGAATGAAGCTTAGCTTATGCTTTGATTAGTGGACCTATTTTATGGGGAATGATAAAGTTAGGATATGGATAAAGTTAATGTTGGTAACACAATTTGTAGTGTATGTACTCTTGTTGCCTTTTCCTTAGCTAATGTCTTGTATGTTTTAATGATGTAGTCATCTTAATTCATGTAGAGGCATAGTAGGGTCTAGTCTTTATACTTGAGTTCATGTAGCTTCATTCCAATCATTGTCTTGTATGTTTTAATGATGTAGTCTTATCTTAATTCATGTAGAGGCAAGATTGGATGTAGTTTTATGATTTCATGCACTACATGTTGTGAGGAGCTTAATTGAACACACACACACACACTTCTTTATGTTCACATTATTTCTCTACCCCCTTTGGGGTTTAGTTTTATTGCTTATCTTCATTCCCTTTGCATTTCATTTCAGCTTTGTAGTTTAGATTAGTGTAATACATCTTTCCCCCTTCTTTTTACCCCTTGCCTTCGAATAAACCAAGTGTCGACACACCTCCCAGTGGACGACCCGTATTTGCCACCGCTTCAACGCGGCCGTGCACTTGCGGTTAAATATAAAACGATCAATCAAGTTTTTGGCGCCGTTGCCGGGGAGGTGCTCTGTCCAGACCTTGGTTTGGACGATTCGAGGGGTTTTTGATTTTTTGTTTCCAGTTTGGTTTAGTTTCAGGGAACGAGAACATCAAGGGAAAGCTACTGGGAAAGTTGGAGCAAAAGAATCAAGAAAGGGACCGCCAATCAGCGGTTGCAAACCGCCAATTGGCGGCCTGGTGAGGTCTGCCTCCTCTCAAATTTCTTCTGGTGGTTTATTGCTTTACTTTAGTTATCTGGGAGCCCAATTGTGCATGCTGTGATCTTTAGTTTGCTCCCAGATTTAATTTCAATCCCCTTTAATCAACTTGGACCATAAAACTCAAAGCAAAAGATTAGACTTCTTGCCATCTAGGTCATGCATCATATGTAGACCTTGTATGCATCTTTCTTTTCTTTGCTTTACATTTTGTCGTTGATTGCTGGAGCGAGGTACGCATTCCTTATCACTCATTCACGCATTAGGACATTCATTAGTGAGTAAGGTTTGCATCGAAACAAGAGTGAGGTGAGTGCTTGTTTGGTGAGTTGCTTGCTAGCCTAAGATTTCAAAACATCTTTAAGGGGCATCACCTATAGACTTCAAAGATAAGGTGGGGGATTTCATCACCCCTCCCTTAGCCCCAAAAAGCACACTCAAGTAAAGCCTTAACTAAAAGCAAGTAGACATTGGCCCTAGGATTGCGGGCGCACTAGGAGAGTAATCTAGTTGAGACCGTCATGACCTGATCGGCGTTGCCTACCTTGTCGATAGTAGGAGGTACTGGATCTCCGGATCTGGTATCACTTGCTGGGCATTGTGGTCCTCGTTGTAGGGAGGTGAGGCGTGTCAAGGCTAGTGACCTCGAAGTTAGGCGTCGTCTAGCCTAAGGACCCATTGCCTTACATTGTTTGAGCCATGCTTGCTAGTTAGGCTTCTACCTTCACCCTGTACCCTCGCTAGCTCTAGGGATTCTTCCCTTCTCCTCTGAGTCATCTTCTTCTCACCTTCTTCTACGTTATAGTCTCCTCCCCTTTACACTCTCTGTTAGCGTTTTAGGGTCGAGTCGAGCACTTTTTGCGAGCTTAGCCTCGTGGTGGTGAGAGTGATCGACTCGAGAGTTTTTCTTGAGATGGATGGTTACATGGGCGACCATCCATATCATTGTTGGGACCAGGACGATTCTCCCTGGTACTCCGGACCCATGCAACCTGGGGTGGCTCAGACTAACACCCCGTATGGTTGGGATGATCGCAATTTTGTGACTGAGCAGTCTTCATATTGGGGTAACATGAGAGAGGCACCGACTGCTAGACCACAATCTAGTTATGCCGGATCATATGCTGGTCAACAAACTGAGACATTACAACAAACTTTGGCCTCTTTCATGCGTATGGCAGACGACATGAGTGCACCGGCGGCTCCAGTAGCCGTACCGTGTCACTATTGTGGGTTGAGTGGTCATGATTTCGGGGAATGTCCTTATGTTCCCCCAGAGCCTGAGTATGAGCATACATTTTCCCAAAATGCTCATTATGACCATTATGCATCCGCGTACAATCCGAGAGTGATGGATTCATGGGGAGACAATTCATATCCAAATTCTTATACTTCATTTTCACCCCAGTATCCTCCTCCCGAATACCCAGAATTCTACCAACACCCCACTCCAAATCATTGGACTCATTCTCAGCCCATCAACACCCAACCTCAAAATTTCCCAAGCTCTGACTTGGACCTCATCGTTGACCGCATACCTGATTCCTTGAAACAAACTTTCCTTACGTTCATGGAAACCACTCAACAGTCCATACAAAATATGACACTGCAAGTGAGTCAAATGTCGCAGAAATTACGTGAATGTGAGGAAAGTAACCTTTCTTGTCAACATGAGGATTCTTCTTTTGATATCGAACCACCACCACATCCACAAATTCAAAGCACAACCTTTCAAAGTCAAACTCCTAGTCAGTCTGAGGGACTTGGGGTTTCAATTCACGATCACTTAGTGGAGGATTCGATTCAAATTGAGAATAACTTGGACCAGTTCTATTATGAGTCGGCACAGGATTGTGCCTTATCTTTTTGTCCCGTGGCCCTTGAGCCACATGATCTTCATGTTGATCCTCTTAAGGACCCACCTCTGGTGGAGCAAGAGCTCCCTAGTACCCTCAACTTCAAACAACCTGATGAGAGTTTGCCTCTCACTATTGTTCCTGATCATCTTGGAAATGATGGAACATCAAACAACCGCATTGCTCATGAGGGTATTAGGAGTTCCGTGGAGGATACCTTGGGTATGAGACCCACTTCCTGTTCTCCTGGTGAGTTGGACATGCATAACGAGGTGCTTGACCTCGTTCCGACCCACCAGGCTGTTGGTTGGAGAGTTTGGATTGATGATCATAACTTCAGTTCCGCAACGGGAGATATTTTTCTTCCGTTGCCCCTTATTTCCCAAACTCTCGAGAGGTTCAAGCTCTTTCAGTTTGATCCTTTGAATGAGACGCCTTTGCGTCCAATTCACGAACCTCTCATTTCATCTGATGCTCTTTGTGAAGGGGGCCCACACATGAGTATTCTGGCCCCGCGTGGTGTCATGTTCCCTTTCCAGGTGCATTGACCCACTCTTGAGGTTCCCATTTGATGTCTTTTGACAAATGAAGATGGGAACTTATGTTTGTACATAGTTATATGAAAAAAAAAAAAGAAGAAAAAAAAAGAAAAAGAAAAAAAGAAGTACAATAAAAGACTCCTTCAGTGAGCATCGATTGTTGTGAGCCCCAACCCTTGTGTATTTGGGCCCAATCTCTTCACGTATTTATCTCCCTTCTTCAGCTTCTCACAGGTTTTGAGGGAATTTGGGTTTGTGTCCACCAACATGACCCTGAACGTCCCTTTGTACTTCATGTTGGTGAGATCTTTCCTTTTTCATGCATGTATCCATGTAGTATCTTGTTCACATTCATTGAGGACAATGCATGAAGTAGGTGTGGGGGGGTGTTTTACGTGTGTACATAGTCGAGTCTTTTCTTTTGATTTTTTGTTTTCTTTTGTGTGCATTGTTAGGGTCATGTTAGTGTGCCGCATTTAACATTGATATATCTGTTTGCCATGATCCTTGGGTGACTTGTCTTCTTTTGCTTGCCTAGTGCTTTAAAATTTTCACATTTCTTTCAAAATCTTCATGTGTTTGTGAAAGAAAATGTTTTTGTGGGTTTTGCGTGTGTTTAGCATGTGCAAAACCGTTGAGAGGCAAAGTAAAAAGAAAGCTCCCAAAATTGTCTTGAACTTGATGCATTAGGATTTCTAGTTTACTGGCTTTAGGTCTTATCGAGTCGTTAGGATGCACCCTGGTTTTCCCTCAGGGGGCGTGTAATCATAGGGTTTCAGTACTCAAACATTTAAAGAAGTCCACCCTGAACCTAGTGAGTCAAATAATTCGTGTTTGTGAGTATAAGGAAGTTTGTCGTAGTCAAGGGCACTTAATCTCTTTTTGTGAAACTTAAGTGTAGGGGTTTTGGTTCCCATGTAGATAAATGAATAAGTGGTGTTCTCTCTTCTCGCACGGCTCCTATCACTCGGGAAAATAGGTCTGAGGGGACTTTGTGCCTGGTGCTTTCGAGTCATCTGACTTGGGATGCACCGACCGAACTCCCGTTACACGGGTGGTAGGGATCGCCCTATGTGGAGATTTGGGGAAAGGTGTACGTGATAGTGTAAGTCCTCACAGGCAATGATGCACGAAACCTGACCCTGGGAGAATCAAACACCAACCAATAAAATGCTCCAATGAAAAAGAAAAAAAAGAAGAAAAAAAAAAAGAAAAAAAAAAAAAAAAAAAAAAAAAGAGTCAAATAAGAACCAAAATGGACTCTACACAGTGTATCACATTCAGAAGTTAAGGTTGCCCATGTCTTTCACTTAAGTCCTTAACTAACTCTCACGAATAACTCATTAGGCTAGGTGTGTGGACCGATTACATTTATAGAGTCGACCCGTAGTATTACCGCATCCCATGATCGACAAAAATAAGTCCAACGAGTCATGTATCTAGATTGATTAATGCATCTTGTTCGGATTTTGTGGGTGTATCCGCTGAAAACCCTCAGGAGACAACACTCCTCCTCCTTGGCGACAAGGAGGTTTAACGGCTTGTTGCACGTGCTAAGTGCAACCGTGATTCCTACGAAAGTGAGTTAGGATTTCTTGTTTGTCGTTTGCTTTTCTCTTTCTTTGTTTTGCTCGGGACTAGCAAAAGTTAGGTGTGGGGGTATTTGATTGACATCATTTCATGCTCATATTTGTATCTTATATCCATTATCTTTCACCTAAACAATGCTATGTCACGGGTTTTATGTTTAGTTTTCAGGAATAAATAGGTTTGAAGAGATGAAACATAAAAGGACCCAAAAGCTGGGAAAAAGGACTGGATTGTGAGATCTGGGGACCAAGATGCAAGGAAAAAGGACCTGAACGCAAGACAGAGGGATCTAATAGTAAAACAGAATACTTCACACCATCATGGGAAGTATTTTAGCAATTGGATTCGGGTCGGAGCTCCAACAAACGAGGTAGATGCATCAAAGACAACAAATACCAACATGGAAAGCCCAGAAGAAAGCCCAGGACGATCTGGAGTTTATAGACCGCTAATTAGCGGTCTTGGACCGCTAATTGGCGGTCCAAGTTGCTCCAAATTCTCTGAGCTTGTTATGGCCTGTGTATTAGAGCATTCTTAGTCCATTTATGGTATCTGTTTAGTCCCACATCGGGGGATTGTCCCGGATTAGCTTTTTCCATGCTTATAAATAGAACTCTTCACCTTCCATTGTAATTACCCATTGCTTGGTGGCATTCTCTCTACTAAGGAGTGAGCCTTGAAGCAAAAACTCAAGGTGGAGAAGAATGCTACCTTCAATGTGAGTCATTTTGTTAATAAAATAATTCTTCTAGTTTCTTTAAATCTTGTCTTTTAATTTGTGCTTGTTTGTTTAGTCTTTCCTTTCCTTTTATGTTTCTTTAATGCTTCTTGCCTTCTTAGTTAACTTTCATTTCAGTATTATGCTTTCTTTGCTTAGTCTAATCATTAGTGTAATGAGTAGTGAGTAGTTCCATCCCCATTTGGGGGGTGGAGACATATGTGATATAATAATGTAGTGTATTAAGTGTGTTATTTTTATCCCTTGAGCTTTATATGATTTCCATAACCATCTAATAGGTCTCCACTCTTATCTTTGATATGCTAATGCTCTTGAATGAAGCTTAGCTTATGCTTTGATTAGTGGACCTATTTTATGGGGAATGATAAAGTTAGGATATGGATAAAGTTAATGTTGGTAACACAATTTGTAGTGTATGTACTCTTGTTGCCTTTTCCTTAGCTAATGTCTTGTATGTTTTAATGATGTAGTCATCTTAATTCATGTAGAGGCATAGTAGGGTCTAGTCTTTATACTTGAGTTCATGTAGCTTCATTCCAATCATTGTCTTGTATGTTTTAATGATGTAGTCTTATCTTAATTCATGTAGAGGCAAGATTGGATGTAGTTTTATGATTTCATGCACTACATGTTGTGAGGAGCTTAATTGAACACACACACACACACTTCTTTATGTTCACATTATTTCTCTACCCCCTTTGGGGTTTAGTTTTATTGCTTATCTTCATTCCCTTTGCATTTCATTTCAGCTTTGTAGTTTAGATTAGTGTAATACATCTTTCCCCCTTCTTTTTACCCCTTGCCTTCGAATAAACCAAGTGTCGACACACCTCCCAGTGGACGACCCGTATTTGCCACCGCTTCAACGCGGCCGTGCACTTGCGGTTAAATATAAAACGATCAATCAAATATCATTTACTTAGAGTAATGAAAAGCAAAATTTAGGGGAGCAACTTCATTACAAGACATCCAAATTCCATGTTTAATCTTATATTGTTTTTTTAATGGATGTCAAAGGGGGAGAGATAATTGAAGGGGTAACTTGAAATTGGATGATAATTGAACAAAAAACTATACACATCCATAGGGGAAGCATTTTTATGCATAGTTTACATCTCAAAATTTCAAGTATTAAGATATAGGTTGCCATCATCAAAAAAAGGGAGATTGTTGGCTTTTTGGCTTTCACTTCCACATCATTGATCAATTCCAAATCATAAGCTAAGTATTCTCAAGGTTGAGAGTGAGTGATCAACTCAATCCACTGTTGTAAAGAAGCAAGGACTTCGGTGAAAGCCCGAAGTGTCACTCTCGGATTGTGAGAGGAAGAAATCAAGCAAGCAAGGCTGTTCGCGGTGCTTGTGGTGTAAAGGCTTAATCTCGGCCTGGAATGAGGTTGATTGTGATGACGTGAGCCGAGCTCGTGGGAGTTTGAGCGGAGCTTGTAACAGAGGAAGTAGGCGGGAGGCCGAACCTCTATAAAAATCTGGTGCCTTCTATGTGGTTTGCTGAATTTACTTTGCTTGTTTGTTTAAGTTGTAATTTCCGCTGCATCTTTGATTGTTAAGCAAGTAGAGTTTGTTTAGGGTTAAAAGTGATTAGAACTAAGCCACATTTGCGATCCTACAAATTGCGGTCGGACCAAAAGTGAAACGGTCAATGGATTAGCCACCAGGAAAAGTCCCTGATAATTTTTTGTCGAACTACATTTCGTGTCGATCGAGCTTTCCCTTACTAAGAACGCTCTTGATAATTTTGGTCAAACCGTGGGTCTAGCCGGCCGACCATTTCCAAACGGAAAAAGTTACTGTTATATTCGGTCGAAAGGTTCCCGAAAAATGTTCAATCGGTGTTCACTGTTTTTGCCTTTATCAAATTTTGGATCAATATCTGAGAAAATTTGACCTTTGGGGTTTTAGAAAATTCATATATTATAATATTTCAGATCACATTAAATTATTCAATATATGTCAAAACATTATACCCCATAGTATATACACGATTGATCGTTTTAATAACCGCAACTGCACGACATCGGTGAAGACGTGGCAAATATGGGTTGAACCTAAAGAAGTTTTGAGTGTTGTTGTAACTACCATACTCGAGTGGCAAAATGAGAGGAGAATGAGTGGATTATGCTAACTAATAACACTTAACTATGAGTGAATTAACAATTAAACTAGACTAAGCAACTAACAAGGCAAGATGAAATTCACTAAATAAAACCCCTAAGAAGTGGAGTGTGTGTACACATGTGATAAGATGGTAAAGAATGCATTCAATAAGGGACAAGTATAGATTGTGTTTTCATGCATAGGAAGTATCTAATGGTTGTGGCAAAACCTATCATTGCAATCACTAACCTACTTGATTAATATGAGCATAAACAAGTTGGTTATTAAGAACCTAAACAAGCATGAGAAGCGTCTAAAAGTTGTGGCAAAACCAATCAAGTTAAGTATTCTTTTTTAAAAAATCAAACATACATTCACATTCATCACATATTGCATAAGATAGCGTTCATTCCCATTATTTATTACATGTATAAACATCATCTCCACCCCAAAGGGGGAATGAAACTACTCACTACTCATTAAGCTAACTAATTATGCTAAAAATTAAGGAAGCAAAGCATGCAAGACTAAAGGAAACAATATCTAACTAAAAGGAAAAAAAATATATTTACATGACTCACATTACAAAGTGGCATCCACTCCACCTTGAGTTTTGCTTCAAAGTCTTACTCCAAGTAGAGAGAATGACCACCAAGCAATGGGTAGGTTACAAAGGTGGAATAAGTGTTCTATTTATGGACATGGAAAAAGCAACTGGGGACAATGCCTCAGTGTGGAACTAATGAAACATACTTAAAATGGACAAAAACTACATACCCCACAACCACACGAAATCGGGTCGGATCTTGACCAAAATGGACAGCCAATTGGCGGTCACAATTGGTCAGATGCGACCTAATTTTGCGTGTCTACTTAAGTTCTTCAAATGTTCACGTTTGTGCCCTGGTCAGTCATTTGATTATCTGTCCAAATCTAATTGCTAAGATACACCTCATGATTGTGTTTAGTTTCTCAGTTTGCTATTTTGCCCCTCCATGCTTACGTCCATGTCGTTCCCTTTTGCTGGTGGGACCATGTGTACGATAGACAGGTCCATTTTGTATCATTTAAGTCTTTTCTTCTTATGTTTTAGTCCTTTTTCCCTTTCATTCTCGTCTTTATTACCTAATACCTGAAACATAACAACAAACTGTAGTATCACAAAATTGGAGTGAAACAAAGGATATATAGCATGAGTACGATGTATGATATGCTACAAATCAAACATAATGTCAAAAAATTACACCCCATCATATATATTTCTCGTCTTTATTCTAACCATTTTGTTATCACGACGTATTAATTTTGTTATTTTACCATATGTATTTAATTCCATATCATATGAAATTTAATATATCACTTCAAACAAAAAATTATATATTTCTTGTTTCCCAGTTTTGTGGTGTGATCTGTAGGAGGATCTAAGTTATATTGACAATGATATAAAACACTTCATATCATAAACTATAAGTAGTATCTAGCTACACATTATAGTTACCCAAATAACAAAGATGTTTCGTTGACTTGAACTAAGCACGATCGACTTAGTGATATGAAATAATATCACTTGTGTCTATCCCTTGCCTCATGATATTAAGAATATTATACAAATTAGGAATGTGTCATCTTTGTATTATATATTCTTTTCTTGATCTCTTAAGCCAATTATAAATATGTAACTATACATAAGTTACATTGTGCACATTATAATTTTGTCGTATAATTGTGCACATTATAATCAAAGGGTCCAATAATATCATCACCCAAGTCAAGAGGGGCAATGATAAACTTTTGACATATGCCATTTTCCTACACAAGTTGTATATAACTGGTTAATATCATTATCACTATTCGTGATGATAGCTTTTGATAATAATTGATTGACATCATTTCATTCTTACATTTGTATCTTATATCCATTATCTTTCACCTAAGCAATGCTACGTAACGAGCTTTATGTTTGAATTTCAGAAATAAAGAGGTTTGAAGAGAAGAAGCATAACAGGACCCAATAGCAGGAAAAATGACTGAGTTGAAAGACTCGGGGACTTCGATGCAAGATCAAATGACCTGAATGGAATATTGAAGGACCAATGAGCAAACAAAAATACTCCACAACCCCATGGGGAGTATTTTGGCAATTCTATTCGGGTCGGAGCTCCAACAAGCTAAGTAGATGCATCAAAGAACAACAAATACATCCAAAAAAGCCCAGAAGCAAATCCAGAGCGATCCAAACACTGTAGACCGCTAATTAGCGGTCCAAGACCACTAATTGGCGGTCTCTTTTGGTCCGGATCCGCTAAGATTTATGTGGGGCGTGTATTAGAGTGTGTTTAGTCTATTTTTGGTATTTGTTAAGTCCCATACCGGGGGATTGTCCCGAATTACCTTTTTCTATAACTATAAATAGAACACTCCCTCCTCTCTTGTACCCCATCTCTCTCTTGGTAGCCATCCTCTCTACTAGGAGTAAAAGCCTTGAAGCAAAAACCCTGGTGGAGAGAGGCTACTTGTAATTGAGTGAGTAATAATAGATGTTTTCCTTTAGTTATGTTGTTTCTTTCTTAGTTTAATTTCCTTTCATATGCTTGCATGCTTCTTTTGTTTTATGTCCTTTTAGTTTCTTTAATATTTCTTGCTTGCTTAGTTTAGTTCATTTCAGTAGAATGTTTCATTTTAATGTAGGTTGTACTGTAATAATAAGTGAGTAGTTCCATCCCCATTTGGGTGATGGAGAAATGTGTGATATGATCATGTGGTGTGTTAGGTGTGTGTTATCTTAATCCCTTGAGCCTTATATGATTTCCATAACCATCTAATGGGATTTCACTCTTGTCTTCGATATGCTAATGCTCTTGAATGAAGCTTAGCTTATGCCTAGATTAGTGGATCTATTTTATGGGGAATGATAAGGTGAGGATATGGGTGGAATTTATGAAGGAAACATGATTTGTAGTTACATGTACTCTTGTTGCCTTTACCTTGGTTAATGCCTTGTATGTTTTAATGATAATGTGTTATCTTATTTCATGTGGAGGCATAGTTGGGTCTAGTCTTTATACATGAGTTCATTTAGCTTCATTCCAATTATTGTCTTGTATGTTTTAATGATATTGTGTTATCTTAATTCATGTGGAGGCAAACTTGGATGTAGTGTTATGATTTTCATGCACTACATATTGTGATGAGCTTAATTGAACACAAACACACACATACATATCTTTGTATTCACACTCTTTTCTCCACCCCCTTTGGGGTTTAGTTTTATTGCTTATTTCCCACTTTACTTTCGAATTGTAGTGTAGTGTAGATCTTTTATACTCCTTTCTCTCCTTTCTTTGCCACTCGCCTTCACACAAACTAAAGTCGACACACCTCCCTGTGGATTGATTGACATCATTTCATGCATATATTTGTATCTTATATCCATTATCTTACACCTAAGCAATGCTACGTGATGAGTTTTATGTTTTAATGTCAGAAATAAAGAGGTTTGAAGAGAAGAGCCATGAAAGGACCCAAAAGCAGGGAAAAAGGACTTAATTGTGAGACCTGGGGACTAAGATGCAAGGGAGAAGGACCCTAACGTAAGACCGACGGACCAAAGAGCAAAACAGAAAACTCCACACCATCATGGGGAGTATTTTGGCAATTCTATTCGGGTCGGAGCTCCAATAAACAAAGCAGATGCATCAAAGACCGACAAATGAATCCAGAAAAGTCCACAACAAAAATGAACGAGATCCGGATCCTGTAGACCGCTAATTGGCGGTCTGGAACCACCAATTGGCGGTCCGGATCTTCCCGGATCCGTTGAGAATTCTGGAGCGTATGTATTAGTGTTTGTTTAGGCTATTTTTGGTATTTGTTTAGTCCCACATCGGGGGATTGTCCCGTATTACCTTTTTCTATGGCTATAAATAGAACTCTCCCTCCTCTCATGTATCCCATCTCTCTCTTTGTGGCTATCTTCCCTACTAAGAGTGAAGTCTTGAAGCAAAACTCTGGTGGAGGAAGGGCTGCTTGTAATTGAGTGAGTTAATAATAGATGTTTTCATTAGCATGTTAAATCTTCCTTAGTTAATTTCCTTTAATGTGCTTGCTTTGATGCTTGTTTTGTTTTATGTCATTTCAGCTTCTTTAATATTTCTTGCTTGATTAGTGCAGTTTCGTTTCAGTATAATGCTTCATTTTGTTAAAGTAGTTAGTTTAAATATGTGTGAGTAGTTTCATCCCCTTTGGGGGGGTGGAGTAGATGTGTGTACATGTTATGTAGATGGTATGAATGCTAGATATAATTGTTTGTGAGAAATATTAATATGCTTGCTTGAATTAATAAGAACTTTACTTGATGGTTTCTGCCATAGTTAGGTACTTCCCATGCTTGTATGTTCTTAATAACAACCTTGCATTGTTCATATTAATCACCTAAGTTAGTGTTGTAAATGATAGGTTTTGCCATTAGGTACCTCTTATGCATTAACAAACACTAACTAACTTGATCTTCTTGCATGCATTCACCACCTAACTTATTTCATGTGCACACACACACACACTCAACCCCTTAGGGGTTTTCATTCCTGAGTTTTTATCTTCCTCATTAGTTGTTTAGCTTAGTTTGTTTAGTGATTTCATTTAAACTTTGCTAGTTTACTAGTTTAGATTAGTGTAGTGTAATCCATCTTTCTTCCCTTTCCATCCCACTCGCCTTCGCACAAACCAAACGTCGACACACCTCCCTGTGGACAACCCATATTTGTCACCGCTTTAACGCGGTCGTGCACTTGCGGTTTGATATAAAACGAATCAACCATGGATCGACCCATATTTTCCACCGCTTCAACGCGGTCGTGCACTTGCGGTTAATTAAAACATTTCAATCAAGTTTTTGGCACCGTTGCCAGGACATGTTATGTCCATACTTTGGTTTGGACGATTCGAGTGGTTTTAAATTTTTGTTTTTAGTTTTTGTTTGTTTCTGGAATTTTGAGGATCAAGGGGAGGCTACTGGAGGAATTGGAGCATAAAAACGTCAACAGAGACTGTCAATTGGCGGCCTGGTGAGCTTCCTTTGCTCTCAGTTTTGTTCTGGTTGTTCTTTGCTTCAGTGTAGTTGTTTGGGAGCACAATCGTGCATGCTGTGACTTGTAGTTTGCTCCCAGATCATTAATCACTCCCCCATTAATCAACTTGGCTATTAAAATCCAAAGAAAAAGATTAGACATTCTTACATGTTTAGGTCATGCATCATATACTTGACTTAGGCACGTAGTTGTCTTTTATTTTAGCTTTATTTTCAGTTGTTGGGCGCTGGCGTGAGGTACGCATTTCCTACACTCATTCATGCATTTTTGTATGACCATGCATTAGTTAGTAGGAATTGCATCAGGACAAGAGTTAGTTGAGCGTTTGATTGGAGTGTTGATTGCTAGATTTAAGATCAAAACGCTACTAAGGAGGGGTTGTCCCATAAAAGATAAGGTGTGGGATTTCATCACCCTTTTCTTGGCCCCAAAAATCACTCTTAATAAGAGCCTTAATTTTAAAAGCAAGTAGACATTGGCCCTAAGGATTTCGGACGCACTAGGAGAGTAATCTAGTTAATACCATCATGGCCTGATCGGCGTTGCCTACCTTGTCGATAGTAGGAGGTACTGGATCTCCGGATCTGGTATCACTTACTGGGCATTGTGGTCTTCATTGTAGGGAGGGGAGGTGTGTCAAGATTAGTGACCTCGAAGTTAGGCGTCGTCTAGCCTAAGCACCCATTGTCATACATTGTTTGAGCCATGCTTGCTAGATTAGGCTTCTACCTTCTCCCATTACCCACGCTAGCTCTAGGGATTCTTCCCTCCTCATCTGAGTCCTCTCCTCATCTATTTTCTACGAGTATTCTCCTCCTCTAGTACACCTTATGTTGTGTGTTATTTTAGAGTCGAGTCGAGCATTTTATGCGAGGTTGGGCTCGTTCTGGTGAGAGCGCTCGACTTAAGAGAGTGCATTTTTCTGAGATGGACAGTCTTGGTGATCGACCATCTCCGCCTCATGCTCCTTTAGAACATGAGGCCGAGTCTTCTTGTGGTGACGGGGGAGACCGGGGTCCATACATGGATTACCTCGGTCCACTCCCACCACCACGTAGACCTCCTTCTCCTCCTCCTCTGACTCGAGAGGAAGAGGGATTCGGTCACGATCAAGTTCTTGGTGTACCACCACCATTAGCTCGACAGGATAGACCAATGACTTTGTGGGAGAGGACTCATCCTGTTCGGGCTGCGCAACCTTCTTGCATAGTTCTTCACCCAGCTCGCGGGAACAACTATGAGCTGAAACCTCAGTATGTGAGTACGCTTCCTACCTTCACTGCCAATAAGGAGGATCTATATATTTTTATACGTGAATTCGAGGAAGTATGCTCCATGTTCAAGCTTCAATAGCTTGATGAGGATTATGTCCGGTTGAGGATGATATCTTTCGCGTTGAAGGATCATGCGAAGAACTGGATGTACAGCCTCCCGGCGATCTCTATTCGGTCTTGGGATCACTTTGTGACTGTCTTTCTGAAGAGATTTTTCCCTCAAATGAAAAGTCAACAGATATGGCACCAGATACACCAAATGTATCAGACTGAGACCGAATCATTTTATGCTTTCTTTGAGAGGTTTCAAGGACCTTCTCTTGCAGTGCCGTCATCATGGAATTGAGTTGTGGCAGTTATGCCAAATTGTTTATGAGGGCCTCAACTACAACACCCGCACATTGTTGGTGTCGATGTGTCATGGTGATTTCCCAATGAAACCCATCAATAAGGCATGAGACACTTTTGAGTTAATCGCTGAACGTACCTTTGAGTGGGACACCATGAGAGAGCCATCAGCCGCCAGATCTTCTGGTCGAGCAGGATCATATCAAGTTGAGTCAACTATCGCGTCTGAGGCAAAAATGGCTGCTCTCATGCGTAGGAGTGAGAGTTTAGAGTTGGACCAAGCTCCTGTAGCTCAGGTCGCTACTCCTGGGTGTAGTAGGTGTGGACTTACGGGCCATGATGACTTGGAATGCGCTTACGCTCCAAGGGATACTGAGCATGCAAATGCGATGTATCAACAGTGGCCCTGTAACGACCCGTACTAACACTCCTATATTCTGGGATGACATAACCATCCTAACTTCTCTTGGGGGCCTAGTGGGGGTAATGGTCAGAGCTCGCACGCTCAACCTCAACCTCCGCCTTATCAACCTCCACGCCCATCGGCGACTTACCAACCTCCACATCAAAGGTCTCAGCACCATAATTACCGACCTGCTCAGACCTCATCATCGGGTTATTCTAACCAAACTCCACTACCCCAACGGGTTTAACCGAAGGACCCCACTCTTGAACAAACCCTTCAATCTTTCATATAGAGCACACAAACCATGTTTACGGCCAGCAACAATTCGGTCAAAGCATTGGAAATGCAAGTTAGACAGTTGGCTCATCAGCTCCATGAACACGAGAATGACCAGTTACTGAGTCAACCCGAGGTGAATCCTCGGGGGTACCCATTCTCAAGGAAGGCCACCAGTGCCTCATGCTACCTCTGAACTGACCCATCATATTAATGTGATTCATACTTTGAGGTCTGGTAAGGAGGTGGACAACCACATTGGGGTGCCTTCCTTGAAATCACCATCTCTTGGTGTCACCAGACCTGCGGTGATACCTATATCTCTGAGGGATCCGGATCCGGAGGTTCCCTCCACAAATACGTCCAAGAAGGAGCCTGATCCTGAGGTTCCTTCTACATTTCAATAGACAATGGGGCCGAACCCTGAGGTCCCCTTGTCTCCTCTTGTGTCGAAGGAATCAGATTATGAGGTCCCCACTCATGCTTCTTTGGACTAGAATTCTGAGGTTCCTTCGCAAAACCCTTATGCCCCGAAGGCGCCATTCTCTGAGCACCTTAGAAAGAAAACATCGGATCAGCATGACAAGATGCTTGAGATATTTCGGCAAGTTAAGGTGAACATCCCTCTGTTGGAGGTGATTCAGCAAATGCCACCTTATGTCAAGGTTCTCAAGGACTTATGCACCAAGAAGAGAAAAATTAATGTTCCAAATAAAGCTTTTCTTGCGGCTAACGTGAGTTCTTTGTTGGCACAACCCATGCAAGTAAAATACAAGGACCCTGGCTGTCCTACTATCTCTTGTGTGATTGGTGATGTGTCCATACATCGAGCTTTATTGGACCTTGGTGCATTTGTTAATCTTCTGCCATATTCTGTCTACGTCCACCTCGGTCTTGGAGACCTCAAACAAACAAAAACCACTCTTCAATTGGCTGATAGGTGTATGAAGAAACCGAGGGGTGTGGTGGAAGATGTGTTGATCAAAGTGGGGGAGTTCATTTATCCGGTCGACTTCTTTGTTTTAGATATTGAACCTGTGCCAAACCCACTTGGACAAATTCCTGTTATTCTGGGGCGACCATTTCTAGCGACTTCCAATGCCTTGATCAATTGTCGCAATGGTTTGATGTGCTTGACTTATGGTAGTCAATGCGCTGATTTCAACATCTTCACCATCGGCAAGAAGCCAGGTGCCTTCAATGACCCTGTTGGGGTCAACCTTATCTAGGGCATTGATGAGATTGAAGTTGAGGGCACCTCAAGTACTTCAGAGAATTTTTCGATGGAGATCCTGAAGGTGGTGAAGATGTTTCACCTGGGATGGCACAAGAAGGGGCCTTATATTCTGATCACGTGGCCTTAGAGTCACATCCTTTTGATCACGTGGCCTTAGAGCCACATCCTTTTGATCACGAGGCCGTTGAGCCACATCCTTTCAATCATGTGGCTCTTGAGCCACAAGATACCATTTTTATGGCCTCTGGGCCACATGCTCTTCATTCTATATCTGCTGAGGACCCGATGTGGGTTAAGAATCAACCACCTGATACCCTACATTTCAAACAACCAGACAGAGGTTCACCTATCGTTCATGCCTCCTATCTTGCTCACTCTCAAGAGGCATCAAACGACTACAACACTTATATGGGTATCAGGTGGTCTAGCAATTCTGCTTTGTATGTTGCGAGACCATGCAGGTGCATTTTTGGCTCGAGAGATGGTGGGTTCCCATTTGATGTCCCTTGACATATGAAGATGGAGCCCATTTTTGTACAAAGTTAAACAAAAAAAAGAAATTAAAAAGAAAAAAAAAGAGAAAGAAGAAAAAGAAGACTCCTTTAGTGAGCAATGATTATTGTGGGCCCCAACCCTTGTGTATTTGGGCCCCATTTCTTTCACGTATTTGTATCCCTTCTTTAGCATCTCACAGGTTTTGAGGAAATTCAGGTTTGTTTCCATCAACATGACCATGAACTTCCCTTTGTACTTCACGTTGGTAAGATCTTTTCTTTTTCATACATAAATCATGTAGTTTCATGCTCCCATTCATTGAGGACAATGCATGAAGTAGGTGTGGGGGTTGTTTTACGTGTGTACATAGTCGAGTCTTTTTCCTTTGATTTTATTTTCTTTTGTGTGCATTGTTAGGGTCATGTTAGTGTGTTGCATTTAATTTCGATATATCTGCTTGCATTGATCCTTGGGTTACTTGTCTTCTTTTGCTTGCCACGTGCTTTAAAATTTTCACATTTCTTTCAAAATCTTCATGTGTTTGCGAAAGAAAATGTTTTGTCGGTTTTGCGTGTGTTTAGCATGAGCAAAACGGTTGTGAGGCAAAGTAAAAAGAAAGCTCCCAAAATTGTCTTGAACTTGATGCATTAGGATATCTAGTAAAGTGGCTTTAGGACTTATCTAGTCGTTAGAATGCACCCCAGCTTTCCCTCGAGGGTGAGTAATCATAGGATTTCAGTACTCAAACACTTAAAGAAGTAAACCCTGAACCTAGTGAGTCAAAAATTCGCGTCTGTTAATTTAAGGAAGTTTGTTGTAGTCAAGGACCCTTTAAATCTTGTTGTGAGACATTAAGTGTAGGGGTTTTGGTTCATTTGTAGATAAGAAATAAGTGAGTAGGTGTCTCTCTTCTCACACGGCTCCTATCACTCGGGAAAGTAGGTGTGAGGGGACTTTGTGACTGGTGCTTTCGAGTCATCTGACTTGGGATGCGCCGACCGAACTTCCGTTACACGGGTGGTAGGGATTGCCCTATGTGGAGATTTGGGGAAAGGTGTACGTGATAGTGTAAGTCCTCATGGGCAATGATGCACGAAACCTGACCCTGGGAGAATGAAACTCCAACTAATAAAAAGAAAAGAAGAAGAAAATAAAAAAAAATAAAAAATGGTAATGCAAATAAGAAACTTAATGGACTTGACACTTTGTATCACTTGAGGATGTTGAGGTTGTCTGATTGATTCATTTTATATTAAACCACAAGTGCACGACTGCGTTGAAGCGGTGGCAAATACGGGTCGATCCACAGGGAGGTGTGTCGACTTTTGGTTTGTTCGAAGGAGAGTGGTAAAGAAAATGGAGAGAGGTTGATTACACTAAACTACACTAAGATGCAAAAGAAAATGAAGATAAACAATAAAACTAAACCCCATAGGGGGTAGAGAAATAATGTGAATATAAAGATGTGTGTGTGTGTGTTCAATTAAGCTCCTCACAACATGTAGTGCATGAAATCATAAAACTACATCCAACTTTGCCTCCACATGAATTAAGATAAGACTACATCATTAAAACATAAAAGACAATAATTGGAATGAAGCTAAATGAACTCATGTATAAAGACTAGACCCTACTATGCCTCCACATGAATTAAGATAACCCAATATCATTAAAACATACAAGACATTAACTAGGGTAAAGGCAACAAGAGTACATACACTACAAATTGTGTTTCCAATATTAATTCCATCCATATCCAAACCTTATCATTCCCCATAAAATATGTCCACTAATCAAAGCATAAGCTAAGCTTCATTCAAGAGCATTAGCATATCAAAGATAAGAGTGAAAACTCATTAGATGGTTATGGAAATCATATAAGCCTGAAGGGATTAAGATAACACACTTAATACACTACATGATCATATTACATATTTCTCCACCCCCCAAATGGGGATGGATCTACTCACTACTCATTACACTAACTACATTAACAAAATGAAACATAATACTGAAATTAAATTAATCTAAGGAAGCAAGAAATACTAAATAAACTTAAAAGGAAAGGAAAGACTAAACAAGCATGCACAAATTAAAAGACAAGATTAAAAGAAACTAGAACAATTATTTTATTAACAATGACTCACATTGAAGCTAGCATTCTTTTCCACCTTGAGTTTTGGCTTCAAGGCTCTCTCCTTAGTAGAAAGAATGCTACCAAGCAATGGGTAATTACAATGGACGGTGAAGAGTTCTATTTATACGCATGGAAAAAGCTAATCCGGGACAACCCCCCGATGTGGGACTAAACAAATACCAAAAATAGACTAAGATAACACTAATACATGTGCTCCACAAATCTTAGCTGATCCAGAGCTATATGGACCGCCAATTAGCGGTCCTAGACCGCCAATTGGCGGTCTATAAGCTCCAGATCCATTTGGATTTCGTGTTGGGCTTTTCTTAAAGTATTTTGTGGTCTTGGATGCATTTACTTTGTTTATTGGAGCTCCGACCCGAATCGAATTGCCAAAATACTCCCCATGATGATGTGGAGTTTTCTATTTTGCTCTTAGGTCCTTCAGTCTTACGTTCAGGTCCTTCTCCCTTGCATCTCAGTCCCCAGGTCTCACAATTAAGTCATTTTTCCTGCTTTTGGGTCCTTTCATGGCTCTTCTCTTCAAACCTCTTTATTTCTGAAATTCAAACATAAAACTCGTCACGTAGCATTGCTTAGGTGTAAGATAATGGATATAAGATACAAATATAAGCATGAAATGATGTCAATCAAATACCCCCACACCTGAGTTTTTGCTTGTCCCGAGCAAAACAAAGAAAGAGAAAAGCAAACGAGAAATAAGAAATCCTAATTCACTTTCGTAGGAATCACGGTTGCACTTAGTACGTGCAACAAGCCATTAAACCTCTTTGTTGCCAAGGAGGAGGAGTGTTATCTGTTGAGGGTTTTCAGCGGATATACCCACAAAATCCGAACAAGATGCATTATTCAATCTAGACACTCGACTCGTTGGACAAATTTTGTCGATCATTGGACGTGGTAATCCTACAGGCCGACTCTATATAGGTAATCCGTCCACACACCTAATCTAATGAATCATTCGTGCAAGTTAAATAAGGAATTAAGTGAAAGACATGGACAACCTCAACATCCTCAAGTGATACAAAGTGTAAAGTCCATTAAGGTTCTTATTTGCATTTTTTTTCTTTTTTTTCTTTTCTCATTTTTTTTCTTTTCTTTTTATTAGTTTGAGCTTCATTCTCCCAGGGTCAGGTTTCGTGCATCATTGCCCTTGAGTACTTACACTATCACGTACACCTTTCCCCAAATCTCCACATTGGGCAGTCCCTACCACCCGTGTAACGAGAGTTCGGTCGGCGCATCCCAAGTCATATGACTCGAAAGCACCAGGCACAAAGTCCCCTCAGACCTACTTTCCCGATTGATAGGAGCCGTGCGAGAAGAGAGAACACCTACTCACTTATTTCTTATCTACACATAAACCAAAACCCCTACACTTAATGTCTCACAACAAGATTTAAAGTGTCCTTGCCAACAACAAACTTCCTTAAGTTAACAGACACGAATTATTGACTCATTAGGTTCAGGGTGGACTTCTTTGAATGTTTGAGCACTGAAACCCTATGATTACTCACCCCCAAGGGAAAACTGGGGTGCATCCTAACGACTCGATAAATCCTAAAGCCACTGTACTAGATATCCTAATGCATCAAGTTCAAGACAATTTTGGGAGCTTTCTTTTTACTTTGCCTCTCAACGGTTTTGCACACGCTAAACACACACAAAACACACAAAACATTTTCTTTCGCAAACACATGAAGATTTTGAAAGAAATGTGAAAATGTTGAAGCACTAAGCAAGCAAAAGAAGACAAGTCACCCAAGCATCATGGCAAGCAGATATATCGATATTAAATGCAGCACACTAACATGACCCTAATAATGCACACAAAAGAAAATAAAATCAAAGGAAAAAGACTCGACTATGTAAACACATAAAACAGCCCCCCCACCTAATTCATGCATTGTCCTCAATGAATGTGAGCAAGATACTACATGGATTTATGCATGAAAAAGGAGAGATCTCACCAACATGAAGTACAAAGGGAAGTTCAAGGTCATGTTGATGGACACAAACCCGAATTCCCTCAAGACCTGTGAGATGCTAAAGAAAGGATACAAATACGTGAAAGAAATGGAGCCCAAATACACAAGGGTTGGAGCCCACAACAATCGATGCTCACTGAAGGAGTCTTTTATTGTATTTGTTTTTTTTCCTTTTTTTCTTTTTTATAACTATGTACAAACATAAGTTCTCATCTTCATTTGTCAAAAGACATCAAATGGGAAACTCAAGAGTGGGTCAATGCACTTGGAAAGGGTACATGACACCACGCGGGGCCAGAATACTCATGTATGTGCCCCCTTCACAAAGAGCACAAGATGAAATGAGAGGTTCATGAATTGGACGCAAAGGCGTCTCATTCAAAGGATCAAACTGAAAGAGCTTGAACCTCTCAAGAGTTTGGGAAATAAGGGGCAACGGAAGAAGAGTTTCTCCCATTGCGCTGCTGAAGTAATGATCGGCAATCCAAACTCTCCAACCAACTAGTTGGTGCGTGGGAACGTGGTCAAGAACCTCGTTATGCATGTCCAACTCACCAGGAGAACATGAAGTGGGTCTCTTACCCAAGGAATCCTCCAAGGAAATCCTAATACCCTCATGAGCAATGTAGTCGTTTGATGTTCCATCATTTCCAAGATGATCAGGAACAATAGTGAGAGGCAAACTCTCATCAAGTTGTTTGAAATTGAGGGTACTAGGGAGCTCTTGCTCCACCAGAGGTGAGTCCTTAAGAGGCACAACATGAAGATCATGTGGCTCTAGGGACACGGGACAAAAAGGTAAGGCACAATCATGTGCCGACTCGTAATGAAGTTGGTCCATGTTATTCTCAATTGGGATCGAATCGTCCACCAAGTGATCGTGAATTGAAACCCCAAGTCCCTCAGACTGACTAGGAGTTTGACTTTGAAAGATTGTGCTTTGAATTTGTGGATGTGGTGGTGGCGGTTCGATATCAAAAGATGAATCCTCATGTTGACAAGAAAAGTTACTCTCCTCACGTTCACGTAATTGCTGCGACATTTGACTCACTTGCAGTGCCATATTTTGTATGGATTGTTGAGTGGTTTCCATGAACGTAAGGAAAGTTTGTTTCAAGGAATCAGGTGTACGGTCAACTATGAGGTCCAAGTCAGAGCTTGGGAAATTTTGGGGTTGGGTGTTGATGGGCTGAGAATGAGTCCAATGATTTGAAGTGGGGTGTTGGTAGAATTCTGGGTATTCGGGAGGAGGAATTTGGGGTGGAAATGATGTATAAGAATTTGAATACGAATTGTCTCCCTACGAATCCATCCCTCTCGGGTTGTACGCGGATGCGTAATGGTGATAATTAGCATTTTGGGAAAATGTGTGCTCATACTCAGGCTCAGGGGCAACATAAGGACATTCCTCGATAACATGATCACTCAACCCACAACAGTCACACGGTACGGCTACTGGAGCCACCCGTGCACTCATGTCATCTACCACATGCATGAAAGAGGCCAAAGGTTTTTGTAATGTCTCAGTTTGATGACCAACATATGATCCGACGTAACTAGATGGTGGTCTAGCAGTCGGTGCCTCTCTCATATTACCACAATATGAAGAATGCTCAGTCACACAATTAAGATTATCCCAACCATACGGGGTGTTTGTCTGAGGCACCCCAGGTTGCATGGGTCTGGAATACCAGGACCAATTGTCCTGGTACCAACAATGATATGGATGGTCACCCATGTAACCATCCATCTCAACAGAGAACTCTAGAGTCGATCACTCTCACCACCACGAGGCCAAGCTGGCAAAAAGTGCTCGACTCGACCCTAAAATGCTACCAGAGAGTGTAAAGGGGAGAAGACTATAACGTAGAAGAAGGTGAGAAGCCTAACTAGCAAGCATGGGTAATGGGATCTGGTAGAAGCCTAACTAGCAAGCACGGCTCAAACAATGTAAGGCAATGGGTCATTAGGCTAGACGACGCCTAACTTCGAGGTCACTAGCCTCGACACGCCTCACCTCCCTACAACGAGGACCACAATGCCCAGCAAGTGATACCAGATCCGGAGATCTAGTACCTCCTACTATCGACAAGGTAGGCTACGCCGATCAGGCCATGGCGGTCTCAACTAGATTACTCTCCTAGTGCGTCCGAAATCCGAGGGCCAATGTCTACTTGCTTTTAGTTAAGGCTTGATTAAGAGTGATTTTTGGGCCAAGGAAAGGGTGATGAAATCCCCCACCTTATCTTTTATGGGACAGCCCCTCCTTAGTAGCGTTTTGATCCTACATCTAGCAATCAACACTCCAATCAAACGCTCAACTCACTCTTGTCCCGATGCACCTTACTAACTAATGCATGATTGAAACATGCATGAATGAGAGATTTTGGTGCACGTACCTCATGCCAGAAATCGACAACAAAGTGTAAAGCAAAGAAAAGACAAATGCATGCAAGGTCTACAAATGATGCATGACCTAGATGGCAAGAAGTCTAATATTTTGCTTTGAATTCTATGGTCCAAGTTGATTAAAGGGAATTGAAATTAAAGCTGGGAGAAAACTAGAAATCACAGCAAGCAAAATAGTGCTCCCACATAACTAAAGTGAAAGCATCAACTACCAGAAGAAAATTGAGAGCCAAAAACACTCACCAGGCCGCCAATTGGCGGTCCAAGACCACTGATTAGCGGTCCTTGTTGAAGTTCTTATGCTCCAACTCGTCTAGTACCCTCCCCGTGATCTCTAGGATCCCTGAAACTAAGAACAACTAAAAACAAAAAATTAAAAACCTCTCGAATCGTCCAAACCAAGGTCTGGATAGAGCACCTCCCCGGCAACGGCGCCAAAAACTTGATCGATTCGTTTTATATTAAACCGCAAGTGCACGGCGGCGTTGAAGTAGTGGCAAATATGGGTCGATCCACAGGGAGGTGTGTCGACTTTTGGTTTGTTCGAAGGCGAGTGGTAAAGAAAATGTAGAGAGGTTGATTACACTAAACTACACTAAGATGCAAAAGAAAATGAAGAGAAGCAATAAAACAAAAGCCCATAGGGGTTTGAGAAATAATGTGAATATAAAGATGTGTGTGTGTGTGTTCAATTAAGCTCCTCACAACATGTAGTGCATGAAATCATAAAACTACATCCAACTTTGCCTTCACATGAATTAAGATAAGACTACATCATTAAAACATACAAGACAATAATTGGAATGAAGCTAAATGAACTCATGTATAAAGACTAGACCCTACTATGCCTCCACATGAATTAAGATAACCCAATATCATTAAAACATACAAGACATTAACTAAGGTAAAGGCAACAAGAGTAGATACACTACAAATTGTATTTCCAATATTAATTCCATCCATATCCAATCCTTATCATTCCCCATAAAATAGGTCCACTAATCAAAGCATAAGCTAAGCTTCATTCAAGAGCATTAGCATATCAAAGATAAGAGTGAAAACCCATTAGATGGTTATGGAAATCAAAGAAAGCTCAAGGGATTAAGATAACACACACTTAATACACTACATGATCGTATTACATATTTCTCCACCCCCACCAAATGGGGATGGATCTACTCACTACTCATTACACTAACTACATTAACAAAATGAAACATAATACTGAAATGAAATTAATCTAAGCAAGTAAGAAATACTAAATAAACTAAAAAGGAAAGGAAAGACTAAACAAGCATGCACAAATTAAAAGACAAGATTAAAAGAAACTATAACAATTATTTTATTAATAATGACTCACATTGAAGGTAGCATTCTTTTCCACCTTGAGTTTTTGCTTCAAGGCTCACTCCTTAGTAGAGAGAATGCCACGAAGCAATGAGTAATTACAATGGAAGGTGAAGAGTTCTATTTATAGGCATGGAAAAAGCTAATCCGGAACAACCCCCCGATGTGGGACTAAACAAATACAAAAAATAGACTAAGAATACACTAATACACGTGCTCCACAAATCTTAACGGATCCAGAGCTATATGGACCGCCAATTAGCGGTCTATAAGCTCCAGATCCATTTGGATTTCGTGCTGGGCTTTTCTTGAAGTTTTTCTTGGTCTTGGATGCATCTACTTTGTTTATTGGAGCTCTCACCCGAATCGAATTGCCAAAATACTCCCCATGATGGTGTGGAGTTTTCTGTTTTGCTCTTTGGTCCTTCGTTCTTACGTTAGGGTCCTTCTCCCTTGCATCTTAGTCCCCAGGTCTCACAATTAAGTCCTTTTTCCCTGCTTTTGGGTCCTTTCATGGCTCTTCTCTTCAAACCTCTTTATTTCTGAAATTCAAACATAAAACTTGTCACGTAGCATTGCTTAGGTGTAAGATAATGAATATAAGATACAAATATAATCATGAAATGATGTCAATCATTGTCCATGTCTTTCACTTAAATCCTTATTTAACTTGAACGAATGGTTCATTAGGCTAGGTGTGTGGACTGAATACCTATATAGAGTTGGCCCGTAGGATTACCACGTCTAATGATCGATAAAAATGAGTTGGCCCGTAGGATTTTGTGGGTATATCCGCTGACAACCCTCATGAGACAACACTCGTCCTCCTTGGCGACAAGGAGGTTTAACGGCTTGTTGCACATACTAAGTGCAACCGTGATTCCTACGAAAGTGTGTTAGGATTTCTTGTTTTTTGTATGCTTGTCTTTCTTTGTTTTGCTCGGGACTAGCAAAAGATAGGTGTGGGAGTATTTGATTAACATCATTTCATGCTTACATTTGTATCTTATATCCATTGTCTATCACCTAAACAATGCTACGTAACGAGCTTTATGTTTGAATTTCAGAAATAAATAGGTTTGAAGAGAAGAGGCATGAAAGGACCCAAAAGCAAGAAAAAGGACTGAGTTGAGAGACTCGAGGACAAAGATGGAAGATCGAAGGACATGAATGCAAGATAGAACGACCAATGAGCAAACAAGAATACTCCACACCATCATGGGCAGAATTTTGGCAATTCTATTCGGGTCGGAGCTCCAACAAGCGAAGTAGTTGCATCAAAGACCAACAAATACATCCAGAAAAGCCCAGAAGAAAATCCAGAGCGATCCGAACACTATAGACCGCCTATTCACGGTCCAAGACCACTAATTGGCGGTCTCTTTTGGTCCGGATCAGCTAAGATTTATGTGGAGCGTGTATTAGAGTGTGTTTAGTCTATTTTTGGCATTTTTTTAGTCCAATACCAAGGGATTGTCCCGGATTACCTTTTACTATGGCTATAAATAGAACTCTCCCTCCTCTCTTGTACCCCATCTCTCTCTAGGTGGCCATCCTCTGTACTAGGAGTAAAAGCCTTGAAGCAAAAACCCTGGTGGAGAAAGGCTACTTGTAATTGAGTGAGTACTAATAAATGTTTTCCTTTAGTTATGTTGTTTCTTTCTTAGTTTAATTTCCATTCATATGCTTGTATGCTTCTTTTGTTTTATGTCCTTTTAGTTTCTTTGATATTTCTTGCTTGCTTAGTTTAGTTTCATTTCAGCAGAATGTTTCGTTTTAATGTAGGTTGTAGTGTAATAATAAGTGAGTAGTTTCATCCCCATTTGGGGGATTGAGAAATGTGTGATATGATCATGTGGTGTATTAGGTGTGTGTTATCTTAATCCCTTGAGCCTTATATGATTTCCATAACCATCTAATGGGATTTCACTCTTGTCTTTGATATGCTAATGCTCTTGAATGAAGCTTAGCTTATGTCTAGATTAGTGAACCTATTTTACGGGGAATGATAAGGTGAGGATATGGATGGAATTGATGAAGGAAACATGATTTATAGTTGCATGTATTCTTGTTGCCTTTACCTTGGTTAATGCGTTGTATGTTTTAATGAAAATGTGCTATCTTATTTCATGTGGAGGCATAGTAGGGTCTACTAATTATACATGAGTTCATTTAGCTTCATTCCAGTTATTGTCTTGTATGTTTTAATGATATTGTGTTATCTTAATTTATGTGGAGGCAAAGTTGGATGTAGTTTTATGATTTTCATGCACTACATATTGTGATGAGCTTAATTAAACACACACATACACAAATCTTTGTATTCACACTCTTTTCTCTACCCCCTTGGGGTTTAGTTTTATTTCTTATTTTCTATTTACTTTCGCATTGTAGTGTAGCGTAGATCATAACTCCTTTCTCTCCTTTCTTTCCAACTCGCCTTCGCACAAACTAAAGTCGACACACCTACCTGTGGATCGACCCGTATTTGCCACCGCTTCAACGCGGCCGTGCACTTGCGGTTAATTAAAACGTTTCAATCAATAATCAAATTATATACTTCTCCTGTGAAAAAGACAACTCTCATATCTTTGGATTCAAAGACGATGAAAACATTATTGACACAAACACAATTCCATAATGTTTCATTTGTTAGGTCCATTCAATATATGAAAGAAAACATTCTCCATTTCATATACTCATGTTGTTACAATATTTGTAGAGCCACAAATCCATTAACTAACATGACAATCTTATCTTGGTAATTAATGTTCCATGTTAATCACTATGATTGTGAATTACTTTTAATTTATGTAAGTGATTAGTATCATACATTATATTCATGCTATATATCCTTTATTGTACCACATATTTGTGCTACTCGAGTGTTTGTTTCATGTGTTTCAAAGTTTAGACAATAAAGAAGAGAAAGGAAGAGAAAAGGACCTCAACGTAAGAAGAATTGACTAATTTGAAATGTTTTTGGACATGTTTGTAATGCCCAAGGACTAGACTGAAAATGCAGAGGGACCAAAGTGTAAAGAAATATATTGTGTCATAAAAGTCCATAACCTGAGGAGTAAATCAATAATTAAAATCAAATCAGCTTGAGACAATGGACCAGGGCACACCTCACGTGCAACAAACCAACAGTAACCCGCTGTAGAAATTTCAGACCGATCATAGCAACCGGACCCGCCAGTGGCATATTTTGATCCACCATTGGTGGATGTTTTTGCTCCATTTGAGCTTTAATTTTGGCGACGGATGGGGTTGTTGGGTCAGAGTAATATGCAATATCCAGATCTGATTTACAATCGTCCGATTGTGCCCAGATTCATCCAAACACTCTAAGCTTCTATAAAGAGACTTGTAATGCCTCATTTCTTCTTCTTCTTTTCTCTCCTCCTTAGGTTAGTTTCCTTTCTTGTTTAGTAGACTAGGTTTTATTTCTTATTTATTTGAGTAGGTTTTAGTTTATTTATTAGTAGTGTAGTGGAGGAGAAGAGAAGTAACTTTGCAATCTTCATTTTCTTAATCAAGTTATGTTTTTATGTTCTTCATGTTGTTATCTTTCATTTAATTCAAATGTTGTTCACTTGCTTTGGTTAACTTTAGTTTTCTTTATTTGCTTATTGGTTGTTTTTCTTATGTTGCTTTCTTAGTTATCGAGATAAGTAGAGAGTAGTCCCAGCCGCATTGGGGGGTGTAGGGTGATGTTAAGTGTTGATGTGTTGTACTATTATGTGTGTTTAATCCAAATCTTGGAACCTCACATGAATGCCATAGCCATTTTGTTGGGTTCCGCACTCTTGCCTTTGATGTCCTAATGGTCTTCATTGATGCTTAGCACATGTTTTGGCTAGTGGGCCCACTTTATGGGGAATGATGAGGTGAGGATAAGATTGGAGTGGTAAAGAGGTAGGTATGGCATGTGGGAGCATGTGCTCTTGTTGGCATCAACTTAATTAATGTCTTGTATGTTTTAATGATAATATTACATCTTAATTCATGTAGAGACATAGTTGGGTTTTGGTCATTATGGATTCCATGTTCTTTATGTCATTAAACATGTAACAATGTGGTTGTGTTTGTCCTCATCTCGAGTAGTGTTTTGTATGTTTTATTGATGGCGATAAATCTTAATCCTTGTAGAGACACACTTATGATTTTGGCATTATAAGATTTCCATGTGATGCATGTCATGAACACTAAATTTTACACACACACACACACACACACGAATACACATCTACACTTTCGCATTCATTCTCCACCTCCTACGAGACCCATTTTCGATTACTCATTTTTTGTTTTAGGTCGCATTTGCTATTTAGTTTAGTTCAATTAGTTTAGAATAATCCTATCATTCTCCTCTTCTTCCCCACTCAAGTATAGTAGTCACAACAATGCTCACAATTCCTTGAGGTTCGACCCATATTTGCCACGTCTACACCGACGTCGTGCACTTACTGTTATTTAAAACGATAACACAATGAAAACATTAATGACACAAACACAATTCCATAATGTTTCATTTATTTGGTCTATTCAATATACAAAAGAAAGCATTCTCCATTTCATATACTCATGTTATTAAAATATTTGTAAAGACACAATATCCATGAACCAACATGACAATCTTATCTCGGTAATCAATGTTCCATGTTATTCACCATGATTGTGAATTACTTTTGATTTATGTAAACCATTATCCTTTAGAGTTGTATGGTTAAGGACCAAGAGCCTCTTCCTTAACACTTCCAAAAGACGAATACATTTATCAAGGAACAAAATATTTAGACATTCAATTCATAATAAAAGACATATAAAAGAATACTTTTAGAACACAAATTCCTTTTAGAATCAAGCCCTCATAGACTTCAAACTTGAGTTTCAAACTATTCTATTTTATTGGGATAATACTAGTGCAATCAATTTATTTAAAAATCCTATTTTGCATTCAAGAACCGAACATGTAGAAGTTACCCATCATTTTCTTAGATATCATGCAACTACGGCTGACATTGCACTAGAATTTGTTCCTACATGTGATCATTAGCAGATTTATTCGCTACACCTTTAAATGTAGTTCAATTTGATAACAATACTGAATTTAGAAATGTGTAATGATGACTTGTGTTCATATCATACATACTAATATCATGCCCATCTTATGCTAAAAATTCTCTAAATTGCGTCAAATAATCATATGTGCCTTTTATGGATGTTTGCTTGGTGTATTTTTGTTTGGATTTGGGTTTGCTTTTAGATCAAAGTAAACTCATTGTTCTGGCTACCAACGGTCAGCTGTTTCCGTCATACTGGTCAATTGTTGTGCTTAAGGTTGCTCTTGTTCGAACGACCACTCGGACCTTGTTATCAGGTTCAACCTAAAACTTAAGTAGACCCTTAGTCAATAATCGGTTGACCGATTACCACTAACCAGTCGAACCAGATGATTAGTAGTATATCATACATTGTATTCATGTTATATTTCCTTTATTTAACCTCATACGTTTGGTACTCAGGTTGTTGTTGTGTCTATCTCAGGTTTTAGGTACTAAATAAAGAATGTGAGAGATTTCAACCTAATAGCATTGCATAAGGCCATTTCTGTATAAATTTTGGACTAATTTACAAAGGCCAAGGACCTGTTTGCAATCCCAAATGGATCTATTTGTAAGACAACATGAAAGATCCCTTAACTACGATGGCGAACTAAGCCCAAATCAACATTGTTGCACTTCAATTTGAATCCTTAATGGACCAAGTTATCTGAGTGCACCCCATGTGTAAATAACACAATCTAAGGGGATCCCGTAGAAAATGCTTCTTTTATGCCTCGGCTCTCCGCCACAGCTTGTATTCATTCGTTGGCGATTTAGATCCACCAAGGGCAGGTCCATTGAGCCTGATCGAGTCTAAATTTAATATGGAGTTGTTTCAACCCAATTTATGCACCCAAATTTGTTATGCAAGATCCCAACCACCCATTCTAATCCTCTAGAGGAGAGGGAACCTTGTGTTCTGTAAAAGGAAACCCTGTCCTCTTCCACCTTTATCTTTCTCTTCTTCCTTAATCTATATTTAGCCTCCATTTCAAAACTTTGGGTAATGGAGAAAAGCTAGATTTGATAATGGAATGAAGACTTTTGTGGTGTTTTCTTTTCTTTAGCTTGATGTTTCTTTATGTGGTAATATTAGTTTGTCGTTTACATTGAGTTTGTACTTTCTTTCCTTATTTTGCTTAGAGTTAATTAATGGGTTCTATGTTGATGTATGTTTCCATGTTCTTAGCAATGACTTCTTAGCTTTTAGGCCTTAATCATGTTCCTTCTAGTTATTTAACAAAACGTAATCACAATCAAATTGGTTCAAACACATTTCATGCATTGCACATATACTTGTATTGTGCGTACCTCTATCTTAATAGGTGATCAAGACTGAAGGAGAAAGGCACCTCGACCCACGAAAATTCGTCCATTTTTCACCACATCTGGCCCCTCCATTTCTGATGGCTCCACACAAGAAGGTTTGTGCTTTAAAGGCAAAAGCAAGGAAATCACATAGTCCTTCATTGTTGTTGAACGTTGTTCGAACTGCATCCATAATAGAGAGCCAACTCAGCTCAACATGCGGCATCCTCCTTATCGTCCGACCCTTCTATTCACGTCGATTGGCGAGTAATAAAATACAGATGAGGCGATCCTTATTTCTCTACCTATATTCCCTGCAGCTTATTGTGGTTAAGGATTTTCTTGATCTCCCATTATCTGAAATTCATGAAGCCAACCAACTTACTCTTTTACGCACTATATTGTTGCTTCACGAATATTTTCAATTCCTTGAGCAACAATTTTATTGTCATCTTTGTCATCCAAAACCTTATATGTGTGTCCTCAAAACCCTACTAAACGAGAAAACTTTTGTACTCACACCTGGCCTCCTTTAAGTAGTGTAGTTCCATTCCATTTTTATGAACCAACATTTGTGTTGATCGTCCGACTATAGATCTCGAGATCTACCCGGAAGATATAATTGAGGAACTCTATAAGGAACACCCCCTTCATAATAGTAAAGGCAAACCCTTACATATTCTTTCTCTCTTCCATCCTTTATAGGGTTCTTGCCTATATTGTTCCGTACAACCTTTTGCCTAAGAACGTCCACCACGATGAAATCTCTGAACTGGAATTAGTTTGGATATGTTGCCCACTTAAAAATATTTTGGTCAATTAGTCTATGTTCTTGTTCCAACACAAGTAGTTCCGTAAAGGTTATGTTCCAAAAATTGTTCATCAACGATACTCGAGTGGGAAGAAAATGAAGGTGGAGGGTAATTAAACTCATTAACTAATGCGACACAAATGCTTCAATGAACCTAATATGATTAGTCTCGTAGGGGGTAGCTAATGCATGCAAAAGTGTAGATGTGTGATGTATCTATGTGTACAATTAAGTCCTAATGACATCCATATCATAAACATCTTCTAAAGATCAAACGACAAGTGTGTTTCTACATGAATTATGATTTATCATCATGAAAACACACAACACACTACTTAAGGTAAGGCCAAACGACAAGTGCTTACATCTTAATTTTATCTCTTTTATCCGCTCTAATCTTATCGTCAACTCATCATTCCTATAAAGTTGACCTACTAACACAAGCACGTGCTAAGTATCCATTGGGACCATTAACACATCAAAGCTAAGAATGCTAAACACATCAAAATGGTTATGGAAATCATTTTAAACTCCATGATAAAATTAAAACACACATTAATCTAACAACATCCACACTTCACATCATTCTCTACCCCAATTGGGGATGGATTACTTACTAATCATCATGTTAACAAAAACAACAACAAATTCACATGTAAAAAAGCAAAAGATAATCAAAACAAGATGTAAACAATAACCATAAATATTTGATTAATGAAACAAGAGTACAACTTACAAGTGTCCTGATCATCTCCTCCACTACTCTACTTAGCAGGAAATAAACCTAGCCTTATCAGGAGAAGAATGAAGAAGAGAAGAAGAGGAGAAATGAAAGGATTCAATTGTATTTATAGAAGGTTAGAGGATCTAGATTAATGTAGGTGCAATCAGATGGTTATAAATCAGATCTGAATGTTCCGGAGTGCTCTAAACCGACTACCGAACCTACTAGAGAAAATAGGGGTCTGATTGATTCGTTTTAATTATAACCGCAAGTGCACGGCCACATTGAAGCGGTGGCAAATACGGGTCGATCCACAGGGAGGTTTGTCGACTTTAGTTTGTTCGAAGGCGAGTGGGAAAGAAAGGAGAGAAAGGAGTTATGGTCAAACTACACTAAAATGCAAAAGGAAATGGAAAATAAGCAATAAAACTAAACCCCATAGCAGGTAGAGAAAGAATATGAATACAAAGATATGTGTATGTGTGTGTTCAATTATACTCATCACAACATGTGGTGCATGAAAATCATAAACTAAATCCAACTTTGCCTCACATGAAATAAGATAACACAATATCATTAAAACAAACAAGACAATAATTGGAATGAAGCTAAATGAACTTATGTATAAAGACCAAACCTCACTATATCTCGACATGAAATAAGATTTACACAATCATTAAAACATACAAGACATCAACCAGGGTAAGGGCAACAAGAGTACATGCAACTACAAGTCATGTTTCCTTTATCAATTCCATCCATATCTTCACCTCATCATTCCCCAAAAATAGGTCCACTAGTCTAAGCATATGCTAAGCTTCATTCAAGAGCATTATAATATCAAAGACAAGAGTGAAATCCCATTAGATGGTTATGGAAATCATGTAAGGCTCAAGGGATTAAGATAACACACACATAATACATCACATAATCACATCACATATTTCTCCACCCCCAAATGGGGATGGAACTACTCACTAATCATTACACTACAACCTACATTAACAAAATGAAACATTCTACTGAAAGGAAATTAAACTAAGCAAGCAAGAAATATTAAAGAAGCTAATTAAAAGGAAATTAAACTAAAGAAGCATGCAAGAATTAAAAGACAAGACAATATTAAAAGAAACTAAGAAAAATATTTTATTAATAGGACTCACATTGTAAGTGGCATTCTTCTCCACCTTGAGTTTTTTGCTTCAAGGCTTTTACTCCAAGTAGAGAGAATGTCACAAAGCAATGTGTGAATACAAAAGGAGGAGGAGGAGTTCTATTTATTGTCAAAGAAAAAGGAAATAGGGGACGGTCCCCAGATATGGGACTAATTGCATAATATAAACGGACATAAAACCATATAATACCCAACGACTATTTAGGCCTTAATTATCAGTGAAAAACCCGCACTAACTTTGGTCTACCAAAGTATACACGGTTAACCGAACTTGAGTAACCAGAGCCCAACCAATCTTACTGTCCACCTTGGAACGGTGAACCGAATGGAATTCGGTTAACCAAAATTAAATAGGGAAAATTGGAAATAGTTACTGGAAGTTGGTGAACGGTAATTCGAACCCTATTCGGTCAACCGTATGCTTAGTTCAAACCAATCCAACCTTCTTGTTTCGGACTACCATTTCATTAATGGTAGACCGAACCTACATAGAAATATGCCCGAGCTTTAAGCAAATCCTTGCTTCTCATTGGTCCATATCCCACCAACTCGCCAAAGGCTAGTAGAGCTTGAAGGTTTATAAATAGGATCCCATTTGTTGATTTTAGACATCTTGAACACTTCCTATCTATCCTACACTCAAAGCCAAATCCTCTTCATCTTCAAGCTCTCATTCTTCTACACTAAAGCCAAAACCTCACCACTTGCATATCCATTCCTTATCAATAACCAAGTGTGCTCGTGTATAGAGTGTTCGATTTTTATTCCATCTCCATATTCAAGAATCACCCAAATGTTGTAAAGCTTCGAGGAAGCTCTCTCTTAGGGAGTGAGGGAGACACGAGCGAGGACAAGATTGTTCATGAGGCTCGACGTTGATCTCGGCCCGAAACGGAGATCGGTTAGAGGAACCGTAAGCAAGGCTCGGGGGATCGAGCGAGGCTTGCAAGGAGGACTAGGACCGGGGTGCAATGCTGAACCTCCCTAAACTCTGGTGTCGACGATTTTGTGGTTTGCAATTGTCTAATTCCTTAATCCTTCAATTAGTATTTTAATTTTGAATCTATCTAGTGATTAGAGGGTCATAGATCCTAACACATGCCACCACCCGGCCACCCTTGCACGGATAGTCGGCTAACCCGACGTTCGTCCTAGACATACTACTATGGTGGAAAGTCACCCCCTCACACCTTGTGTGAGTTAAACTTTAAACTTGGCATACCTTTTGAGTTCGCCATAACTATGATCGTCGCCAGCAGCGTCCTCCTTTTCTTTCGTGCACCTCCGACAGCCAGCAAGCCACACGTCCACCTCCTTGTGTCGAGCTCAACACCGGTCATGCCTACTTACGTCGGTTGTCCTTGGAGAGGGAGAGATTGGGTGGGAGAAGAGAAAGGTTAGAGTGGAGGTGAGTGAGTGTGTTGTATGCTTTTTGCCTTTTTCTCCAACAAAACCCACACAAAATCAAACCAAGTATGGCCACCCATGCCCCCACATGTCCACCATGCCTCTCCAAGTCAAAGCACAATTTGCACTAACAAACCCCACCACTAAACAAGCTTAAGCCACACTTAACCAATCCAATAATCCACCTTTCTTAGTTGCCTCCCAAAACATGGTTAGCCCCTTAGATTACATAAGGACTTAACATCCACTCCAGTTTGTATTCTCCTCCACTTGCCACCAAGTCATCTTTGAGTCCTCTCCAGTTTAGATAGTGCATCATGATTAACGTCGGGCTTTTGGTTGTTTTGTAGCCATGATGATGAGGCTGAGAATCAGTTCATAGCATTGGATGAGACAAGGAACATTGTTCAACTTGAAAATAACTAAAAAATCTGATAAATGATCATCTGTCATCATTCTTGGTTCTCGAGTACATTAGTATAACCGTTACATGACACCTCCCACCCCGGCAAGATATATTGTACTTCCAGTATCATTAGCTTCAAGGTATGCACTCTTCTTTTATTCCTATTATGTCCTTAATGTATGATGATCAAGATCACATCAAAACCATCTTCTGGCATAATTTTTATTATTTTTTGTGGATTTGTTATCCAAATAAGTTGCGTCATAACCACATTAACACGTTTTGTGTATTTTGTTGCCTGCCATATTCCTAGGTCATATGTATGGGACAGGTACGTTAGATCCTAATTCTTGATTAGTGTCTTGATCATGTTTAGGTGGCTAATGGGTTGATTGGATGGATTGGGATGAGGTGTGGTGGTGTGTTTGGTTGGGGGATGGTTTAAAAGGTGTGAACCCTCCTCTTTTTCTTCACTTCACTCATCTCCGTTAACTCTCTCTCTCTCGACTCTCTGAGTTCGGCGTGTGAAGGTGAAGGAGAGTAAGCCGAGTTTAGCAAGGTGTGACCGGAGGAGGTGTGAATGTTGTTGGTGTGATCTCAGTGCGAAGAGTTGTGGGAGGTGAGAGAAGGTGTGGGAGTGATCGTCATCGACGTCCGGAAGCTTCGACACGAAATAGGTATGCCAAGTTCCTTTTAGTACTCACCCAAGGTGTGTGAGGTGGTCGGATCAGTTGTCGGAGGCTGGAGGCCTCAATGATGATCCTAGTGAAGTAAGGTTGTTGTAGGATAATGGTTAACTGACGTGTGTTTTGGTTGATCGCTCACTGTGTAATTGTAGGAGTCTGCCTTGCATCGATCGAACGATACCTGTTAGTGGTTGACCGGTTGTGTATTTTGGGCAAGCTCTATTATTTTGGTCGAACGGGACCTCTTTGTCGTTCAACGGGTTACATTGTAGGTAAGTCGGTTGGGGGCATAGACTATCTAAATGGTCGACGGCCTTATGACATGTTCGACTGATTTTAACTGTAGCAAAGTCGGTTGGGGCCTAAACCTTCTAAATGGTCGACCGCCTAGTGATCAGTTTGAGCGATAACTTAAGTGTACTTCTTTATTGTGCAACCGTTTGTGTGCTGGTTCGACCAGAGGTTTATGTGCCAAACGGTCAACTGATCGGTGATTTTAGTTCAACCGGTAGAATTCAAAATTGAGTTGAAGACTCTGATATTTTTGGTCCAAAGGGACCCCTTTGCCGTTCAATCGGGTGGTAGTTAAGCTAGTTGAAGTCGGGCTTTGACCATCGAAACGGTCGACCACCCATGACCTTTGGTTCAACCGATTTTATTGCATGCGTTCGACCGGCTATGTTGCGGTTGGACTCGTGCTAGTTTCGGAAGGGAATCGGTCGGTTGTTGTTGCCCTATTTTCTATTTTTATTGGTTGAGTGGTGTGTGATCGGCTTTGAGGGCAACGAGTCGAGCCGTTCTTGGTGGCGACAGGACAGGACATGCCGACCTGATAGCGATCGATGTGTCAGCTTGTGTGAGCATACCTTCAGGTGACCGTGTTTTCGACGGTGGGTGCCTTGTGGGGCTGTGTGTTTTATGGGTTGGGACAGATGTCCTTGGTACCCAGTTGTACCTGCTGAGCATATGTGATGTGTTGGTTGGGACAGATGTCCTTGGTACCCAATTGTGCCTTGTGAGTACTTGTGTTGTGTGGGTTGGGACAAATGTCCTTGGTACCCAATTACGAAATGGTTTTACTATTGTCATTCTGTATACCATGTTATACTAGTAGATTGTTGTTCATTATTCATGCATGTTAGGGGAGTTTTGCATATGGGGTTTTCTTATGGAAAGTCAAGCATAGTATCATGTTTGCATTTCAGACTGTGAGCGGTTGTAAGGGGTGGGGACCCAAGAGGAGCGGACCAGGGACCGGATTCTCTAGTTTTCCTTTTGAGGTTGATATGATTACTTGTACATGTTTACTTTATCTTTTGATGTAATCATACTTTTGAAAAACTTTGTATCTGATGCACATTCGTGTATGTATTTCAGTACTGTTCCCGGGTTATTAATAACTTTTGAGTATCTTTTAAGTTTAATTTTTTGTTGTTTCAGGGACGTTACAAGGTACCCCTACCTTTCCCAAGTTGATATCAACCATACTCGACTTTCATAAGAATGTTCTTTTTCAAGTTAGATCAGAAAAATTGAAAGATCTAAATGTTGTCTCTTTCTTTTGCAAGTATTGGATCCATAGAGCACTTTACAGTTTACCCTAAGCAGAAACTTATGACAGTGGCATATCATGTAGTAGTGATACTTCTACAAACACATTTCTATTTTGTTATTGTGGACCCTTCGATTTTGTTTTAAGTTTATTTTTGAAGTTATCGTTCATTTCCTTGTATATCACTCATTATATGCTGCTCTGAGAATTCCAGATTCAACACACCAAAAGAACTGCGACGAGAAAATTATAGAAAATTTTCCTTATTGGAATTTATCATTTCTTATTACCTTGATTCATGGTTTTGATCTTCTTTTATAATTAACCTTTTTCTTTCTAGATCTCATAGCAAAAGAAGAAGATTGGGTAATCATTATATGTTGTTCTGAGTATTCTAAATTCACCACACTAAAATCATTAGGTGCTATTTTCATTGTGGAATTTTTGTCAAGGCTCGATATCTTGTGGACACTTGTCTTGAAGTAGGCCTTCATTTTCTTACAATGGTTACACTAAATGTTACAATTCTTGCTGATCACATATTCAAAAATGCTCATCTTATACAAAACATACTTCTACATCTAGAACAACTTAATCCTTTTCAAATTTAGGCACTATTGTGGTGAGAAGAGCCAAGGGTTGAGGTACATATCATAATTATTAGTCTATCCGTTAATGAAGTTGGGTTGTAAATGTTTCTTTTATTTTGTAGCTTTGGGGGGTATTTTGGGGGTTTATATGTTCGTTTTGGGGGGTATTTTGGTGTCAAAATTCGATCTTGGGAGTTTTTGACTTGGGGTTTTGGTGGATTTGGGGTTGTTGGGCGTTTGGTGGTGGTTTTGGGTTAGGGGATATGATCTGAAAATGCGATTTTTGGAGTTGGGTTGTTGTTACTTTGGATTGTATGTGTGATTGGTTTATGAATTTAGTTGTTGATCAGTGGATTTGTTGTAAAAATGTGATTTTTAGAGTTGGATTGTTGTTATTTTGGATTGCATGTGTCGATTGGTTTGTGGGATTTAGTTGCTGATCAGTGAATTTGCTTTAGAAATGTCGTTTTTATACTTAGGTTGTTGTTAATTAATTTTAGTAAGTATTGATTGGTTCATGATTTTAGTTGTTGATTAGTAGATTACTATAATAATGTGATTTTTAGAGTTGGGTTGTTATTTTGGTTTGGTAAGTGTTGATCGGTTCATGATTTTAGTTAGTTGACTTTTAGTGTTGGGTTGTTGTTATTTATTTTGGCAAGTGCTGATTAGTTTGTAGATTTAGGTGTTGATCAGTGTTTTTGCTTTAGAAATGTGATTTTTAGACCTGGGTTGTTATTTTAGTTTGGTTAGTGTTGATTGGTTCATGATTTTAATAGTTGTTAGTGCTTTTTTGTTTTGAAAATGTGAGTTCTAGACTTGGGTTGCGATTAATTTAGTTTGACAATTGTTGATTGGTTTGTGATTGCTGGGTAGTGGATTGCTCTAAAAATGTGACTTTCACACTCGTGTCAAGGTTAGTTAAGTCTGATGAGTGCTAATTAGTGCATGATTTGAGTTGTTAGTGGATTTGTTCGAAAAAATATGATTTTTAGACTTGGGTTGAGGTTACTTTAGGTGCATAAATGTGGTTCATGAATTTAGTTACTACTTATTGGTCTGCCGGTTAGCTCCAAAATTGTGATTTTTTAAAGTTGGGTTGTGGTTATTTTAGCTTCATAAATATTGATATGTTCTTGATCTTAGACTCGTAATGATTGTATCATTCTTAGAAATAAGTGGAGGTATTTTAGATTGTTAATTGCTGATTGGTTAACTATTTATGATTGGTTATTACTGATTCATGCTTTCAAGACATGAAGTCTAGAAGAATGATTTTGTAATGATTAATTGCTGATTTTGTAATGATTGTAATGACTTTCAAGACAAGGCGTGATATCTAGTCGAGATGTAAGATAGGACGAGCTCACATGTACTGAATGGCATGCACATCATTGCTCAACTCGCCCCCGTCCTCTTCATGATCGGAATCATCCATGATTTAAGCATTTAAATTCTCATGATTCAGGGGTACTCTTCTTCTATTTCTTCTTCGATGTACCGGATAAGATTGATTTCCATGGGGTCCTCGAAAGATGTTGGTTGCCTGGACATATTGAACACATGGAATGTCGCGGTCAAGTTCCCGAACGACAATTTCATGAGTCCAGTCCGACAATTGATTAAGGCATTTGACGTCGCCAGAAAAGGTCTACCAAAATCAATGGAATCTGAGAGTGGGTAGTCTTGATTGGTTAAGTTTCGAGGACGACAAAGTCAACAGGAAATATCAAATCGCCGACCTTGATTGGGACATCTTCAATGACCCCCATCGAGGCTTTGATCGAACGATCAGCCAACTATAAAGTTGTTTTGTAGGCTTGAGCTCGCCTAGGCTTAATCGTTGATACACAGAAGATGGTAAGAGGTTAGTCTCCGACCCTAGATATAGCAAGACATTATTAATGCGAGTGTCCCCAATGACACAAGAAATTGTTGGACTTCCTGGGTTTTTCAATTTTACGTACGTTGGGTTTGAAATGATTGAACTCACATTACCCGCCAAAAAGGCTTTGCTAGGCATGTTGGTTTTCCTCTTAGTCATACACAGATCCTTCAGGAATTTTTCATAGGTACGTATTTGTTGAATCATGTCTAACAAAGGAATGTTGACATTCACTTTCTTGAATATCTCCAGCATTTTTTGTCCACACTGTCACTGTTTCTTAGTCAACCTACTAGGATATAGAGCTTTTGGCAGGTAGATTTTCTGCGGTGCCTGAGAAAGAGGCATTGGTGTATTACCCTTACCCTCAACCTCCTTCTCACCATCGTTCCCACAGAGGGGTTGCATAGGCTGCACAGATGGTGGCTGCGGCATGGAAATTTGGTTGTCAACCTATTTCCCCTTTCTCAGGGTCACAATGGCATTAACATGATCCACCGATTCTTCCGTACAGTTCACTTGCCCCCCATGGGGTCTCAAACTCGCTATTTGCATGTTCGATTGATGCTGAACACGGGGGTTAGCCACAGGTTGGCGGGGCAAAGTGCCTCTCTCTCTCATGTACAGACTTAGCAAATTGGCCCATCTGAAGCTCTAGAGATTTGATGGTCTGCTGATTTGAAGTGAGAACTTGACTTGTGGAAGACATAAAGTTTTTCATTGAGTTCTCAAGTCCATGATTCAGGTTCTCAAGCGAATTAAACTGGGTTTCCATGTTGTTGAAATTTGGGAAACCTGGTGTGTTGGTGGTTTGAGCATGGGGTGGCTGATAAGATTGTGAAGGCATGGGAGGTTGGTGTGGTCAGTTAGGTGGTCGAGACAGGTTTGAAAGACCACCCGGGGCATTGTTTTGGTTCCATGAAAACTTAGGGTGGTTCCTCCTTCCAGGGCTATATGATGATGAATATGGGTCATTCCTAGATCTATCATAAATGGCATTAACGTGTTTCCATCTCAGGAGGAATAGATGCACACTCGCCTCCTACATTACTGATTGACATCATATCATGAATATATTTGTGTCTTATATCCGTTATCTTTAACCTAAACAATGCTACGTACGAGTTTTATGTTTAAGTTTCAGGAATAAACAAGTTTGAGGAGGAGAGGCACAGAAAGGACCTAAAAGCAAGAAAAAGGACTGAGTTTTGAGACTTATGGACTGATATGCAAGAGGGAACCACATGAGTATTTTGGCAATTAGGTCCGGGACTAAACTCCAATAACCGATCCGAGTGCACCACATGTGACCAATTCAATAACTAAATAAGATATCCGAAAATATGTCGGATCCAAGAAAAAGTGACCGTCCATTGGCGATCCATTTTTCTCAAAATCCGACCCGATTTCGCCTGGATATGGGTTATGTGTTTATGTCTATTTTGGGAATGTTTCATTAGTTCCACATCAGGGGATTGTCCCCAGTTTCCTTTTTTCATGCCTATAAATAGAACTCATCCTCCTCCCAGGTAATCTACCCATTGCTTAGTGGCATTCTATCTACTTGGAGTAAGCCGTGGAGAAAAACTCAAGTGGAGAAGAATGCTACTTGTAATGTGAGTCATGTAAATAAAATAATTTTTCTCAGTTTGTTTTAATGTTATCTTATCTTTTTATTCTTGGATGCTTAGTTTAACTTCGTTTTGTTTTCTTTTCTTAATGAGTAGTCAGTAGTTTCATCCCCCTTTGGGGGGTGGAGATAATGTATATATATGTTATGAAGTTTTTATGTTTGATGAATTTTTGATTGTGTAGACTTGTATGTTTGTATGTTCATTGAGGGTATTTTAATCATCTACATGTTGGGGGATTTTTTATGGGTTTTGCCATAAGATTTAGACGCTTCCCATGCATAGTTTCCACATGTTAATTGACTAAAATTTCTTGTTGAATACGCTACATGTTACTTATGTGTTTGTATTGTTGTTTCCTTGCTTGATTGATTGGAGAAACTTTTCTTTGATGGGTTTTGCCATAACATTTATACACTTCCCATGCATAGCTTTGTTCTTCACATAAGTTCCTGGTTTGATGACTCTTGCCATAACATTTAGACACCTCTCATGCTTAACCTAGTCTATGCTAATCAAGTAGTAATTGCCGATACGTTGTGTGAATGGATTGATAGATTTTGCCACATCTTTAGACATTTCCTATGCATGAAGACACACATACATGCTTACATGCATCATTCAACACTTATTTCACTTCATATGTGCACACACTCCACCCCTTAGGGGTTTCTTTTCCTGAATTTTATCTTGCTTTTGATTTCACTCGCTTTCGTTTTCCTTGTTTTATGCTTGCTCGTTCAGTGTAGTTTAGCTAGTGTAATCTCCCCTATTTTCCCACTTGCCTTTGGAAGAACCAGAGTCGACACACCTCCCTGTGGGTTGACCCGTATTTACCACGTCTTCACCGACGCCATGCATTTGCGGTATTTAAAACGTTTAAACAAGTTTTTGGTGTTGTTGCCAAGGAGGTGCTCTATCCAAACTCTGGTTTGGATGATTCGAGTGGGTTTAATCTTTTCTTTTTAGTTTTGTGTATTTTAGGACATCTCAGCATCCAGGGGAGGCACCAGGAGAATTTTGGAGTAGTGGAAAGCTATATGGACAGCCAATCAGCGATCAGGGACCGCCAACTAGCGGCCTGGTAAGCTTCTTTTGCTCTGAATTTTGTTCTGGTTGTTTGTTATTTCAATCTAGTGGTCTGGGAGCTCAATTTTGCATGTTGTGACCTGTAGTTTGCTCCCAGATCAATCAATTCCCCTTTTTAAGACAACATGGACCATAAAACTCAAAGCAAAAGATTAGACTAATTGCCATCTATTGTCATGCATCACTTGTAGACCTCGCATGAACATTGTCTTTCATTTGCTTTAAATTTCTGTTGTTGATTGCTGGCGTGAGGTACATGCACCCGTTCTCTCATTCATGCATGGTTAGAGCATGCATTAGTTAGTGAGGTGCATTGTAACAAGAGTGAGGTGAGTGCTTGTTTGGTGAGTTGCTTGCTAGCCTACGATTTCAAAACATCTTTAAGGGGCATCACATATAGTCTTCAAAGATAAGGTGGGGGATTTCATTACCCATCCTTAGCTCAAAAAATCAAACTAAAGTAAAGTCTTAATCTAAAAGCAAGTAGACATTGGCCCAAGGACGCGGACGTATTAGGAGAGTGATCCGGTCACGACCGTCATGGCCTGATCAGTGTCACCCACTTTGTCGATAGTAGGAGATACGAGATCTCCAGATCTTGGCTCACTTGCTGGGCTTTGTTGTCTTCGCCGTAGGGAGGTGAGGCGTGTTGAGGCCGTGTGACCTCGCAGTTAGGCGTCGTCTAGTTGTAAGTACCTATACTAACCATAGGCTACTTAAGTCGTGTTTGCCAGATTAGTCTTCTACCCTCACCCTTTACCCACGCTAGATTTAGGGATTATTCCCTCCTACTCTGAGTCATCTTCTTCTTACCTACATCTACGTTCTAGTCTCCTCCCATTTACACTCTTTGTTAGCGTTTTAGGATCGAGTCGAGCACTTTTTTGCGAGCTTGGACTCATGGTGGTGAGAGTGGTCGACTCGAGAGTTCTTTGGCGAGATGGATGGTTATATGGGAGACCATCCCTATCATTGTTCGGACCAGGACTATTCTCCCTGGTACTCCGGACCTATGCATCCTGGTGTGCCTCAAACAGACACCCTGTATGGTTGGGACAATCTTGATTGTGTGACTTAGCAGTCTTCGAATTGGGGTAATATGAGAGAGGCAACGACTGCTAGACCACCATCTTGTTACGTCGGATCATATGTTGGTCAACAAATTGAGACATTACAAGAACTTTTGGCCTCTTTCATGCATGTGGTAGATGACATGAGTACACTGGTAGCTCCTGTAGTTGTACCGTGTGACTATTGCGGGTTGAGTGATCATGTTTTCGGGGAATGTCCTAATGTTCCCCCTGAGCTAGAGTATGAGCACACCTTTTACCAAAATGCTCAATGTTGCCTTTACGCATCCGCGTACAACCCGAGAGTGATGGATTCATGGGGAGATAGTTCTTATTCAAATTCTTACACATCATTTCCACCCCAGTATCCTCCTCCCGAATACCCAGAATTCTACCAACACCCTACTCCGAGTCATTGGACTCATTCTCAGCCCATCAACATCCAACCCAACAATTTCCCAAATTCTAACTTGAGCCTCACAGTTGACCCTAGACTTGATTCTTTAGAACAAACCCTCCAAACGTTCATGGAAACCACTCAAAATGTAATGAAATCCAATCAAAATTCCCTGCAAACTATGGAAATATATGTGAGCCAAATTACACATCAATTACGTAAACGTGAGCAGGGGGACATTTCTCGTCAACATGAAGATTCATCCTGTGATATCGAACCCCCACACATCCACAAATTCAAAGCCCAATCTTTCAAAGTCAAACTCCTAGTTAGTCAAGCGACATGGGATTTCAATTCACGATCACATGGTGGGGAATGCGATCCAAATTGAGAATAGCATGGACCTGTTTCATTATGAGTCGGCACAGGATTGTGCCTTACCTTTTTGTCCTGTGACCCTTGAACCACATGATCTTATTGTTGTGAATCTTAAGGACTCTTCTGTGGTTGAGCAAGAGTTCCCTAGTACCCTTAATTTCATACGACATGATGTGAGTTTGCCTCTCACCGTTGACATCATATCATCATATATTTGTGTCTTATATCCATTATCTTTAACCTAAACAATGCTACGTAACGAGTTTTATGTTTAAGTTTCAGGAATAAACAGGTTTGATGATAAGAGGCACAAAAAGGACCTAAAAGGAAGAAAAAGGACAGAGTTGTGAGACTTATGGACTGATATGCAAGAGGAAGGACCTGGATGTAAACCAAAAGAACCAATAAACAAATCAAGAAACTCCACAACATCATGAGGAGTATTTTGGTAATTAGATCTGAGACTAAACTCCAATAACCGATTCGAGTACACCACATGGGACCAATGGAATAATTAAAGAATATATCGAAAAATAGGTCGGATCCACGACATAGTGACCGCAAATTGGCGGTCCATTTTTCTCAGAATTCGACCCGGTTTCGCCCAGAAATGGGTTATGTGTATGTCTATTCTGGGAATGTTTCCTTAGTCCCACATCGAGGGATTGTCCTCAGTTTCCTTTTTTCATGCCTATAAATAGAACTCATCCTCCTTCCTTGTAATCTACCCATTGCTTGGTGGCATTCTCTCTACTTGGAGTAAGCCTTGGAGCAAAACTCAAGTGGAGAAGAATGCTACTTGTAATGTGAGTCATGTAAATAAAATAATTTTTTTCAGTTTGTTTTAATGTTATCTTCTCTTTTTATTCTTGGATGCTTAGTTCCACATGTTTATTGACTAAAATTTTTATTCTTGGATGTTATCTTCTCTTTTTATTCCACATGTTTATTGACTCAAATTTCTTGTTGAATACGCTACATGTTACTTATGTGTTTGTATTTGTGTTTGCTTGATTGATTGATTGAAGAAACTTTGCTTTGATGGGTTTTGCCATAAAATTTAGACACTTCCCATGCATAGCTTTGTTCTTCACATACGTTCTTGGTTTTGATGAGTTGCCATAACATTTAGACACCTCACATGCTTAACCCAGTCTTATGCTAATCAAGTAGCAATTGTCGATACGTTATGTGAATTGATTGATAGGTTTTGCCACATCTTTAGACACTTCCTATGCATGAAGACACACACATGACACACACACATACATGCTTAAATGTGTCATTCATCACTTATTTCACTTCATATGTGCACACACTCCACCCCATGAGGGTTTCTTTCCTTGTTTGATGCTTGCTAGTTTAGTGTAGTTTAGCTAGTGTAATCACAACTTTTCTCCCCTCTTTTTCCACTTGCCTTCGGAAGAACCAGAGTCGACACACCTCCCTGTGGATTGACCCGTATTTGCCACCTCTTCACCGATGTCGTGCACTTGCGGTATTTAAAACGTTTAAACAATTACCTATCATACCACATAAATAATAGAGAACTGGACCAGATGTAGACACATGTGACACACCTTGCTGGTTTTGGATCTCCATCAAATCCATGCGGCTCATTAAGGCCGCCATGCGTGCCTCGGTGGTCGTAGTATTATCGACAGCAAATGCGGCACCAGATCTAGTCGAGTTAGCATTTGTGATCCTCGCTTCTATGCTAGATGATGGTGATGGTTCCCTCACACTCTCACACTGCATGGTCTTCTCAGCGAGGTCTTCTAGGAAAGCCCATCCATCCCTCTCATCCTTTCCTAAGAGTTCTCCTTGACACATGGACTCAAGGAGCCTTCGAGATAGGATGTGAAGACCCTCGTAGACAATCTATGAAAGGCGCCACAACTCGATGCCATTGTGAGGGCATGAGGATAATAACTCCTTAAACCTCTCTAAGTATTCATGTAATGATTCGGTCTCATGTTGATAGAACTAATTGATTTCGTTCCAAAGTTTTTGAGTCTGATGATTTGGGAAGTACTTCTTGAGGAATGAAGATTAAAATTCATCACATAACCTAAAGGCATTCGCCTCGTTGCTGCACAACCATTTCTAGGCATCATCCTTTAGTGCAAAGGGGACAAGCCTAAGGTGAATGATGTCTGTGCTAAGTTGTTGCACCTTGAACATAGCACTGACCTCCTCAAATTCCTTGAGAAAGATATAGGGGTTACCCTTCCCAGTGAAGTGAGGGAGCATGGAGATAAATTGAGGCATAACCTAAAAGTGGTTCTCATTCGCCATTGGCAATACGATGCATGAAGGTAGAGTAGTATGGCTCGGGTAGCATCTATCACGTTGAGGAACGGGAACAGGTGGGTCCAGAAACTACTCCTCCTCAAGGTACTGAGCAGCCATGGAACCCGAACTGTGTGTGACACGAGAAGGGGAAGGTGTTGAAAAATTGACTACCGAGGAAGGATTGATGATGAGCCTCGCCAAACTGCCACTCTCATCTCCTGCCCACACAAGCATGCACAAAGATGCACACACAAACTAAAAGTAAATTATTTTTTTAGAACAACAAAAAAACTGAGGGTGCGTAAATGAGAAGATGGGAAGACTCAGATGAGAAGGAATGACTCAGCAGATAAGGGAAGAAGCCCTAATGCTATGGCCGGTAGGTACTGGTAGAAGCACACATGTAAACAAGGCTCAAACAACCTAAAGTCGCTATAGGTCCTTACAGCTAGACAATGCCTAACTGCGAGGTCACGCGGCCTCAACACGCCTCACCTCCCTACGACGAGGACCACAAAGCCCAGCAAGTGAGCCAAGATCCTGAGATCTCGTCTCTCCTACTATCTATATTGGGCGACGCCAATCAGGCCATGACGCTCGTGACCGGATCACTCTCCTAATGCACCTGAGATCCTTAGGGGCCAATGTCTACATGATTTTAAAATTAGGCTCTTGATTACTGTGATTTTTGGGACAAAGGAAAGAGTCATGAAATCCCCCACCTTATCTTATATGGGACAACCCCTCCTTAGTAGGGTTTTGGAGTCTCAATCTAGAAATCAACTCTCCAAACAAACGCTCAACTCATACTTGTTGCAATGCAATTCCTACTAACTAATGCATGGTCATACCAAATTCATGAATGAGTGTAGGATATGCGTACCTCACGCCAACACTCAACAACTGAAAGTAAAGCTAAAACAAAAGCCAAACTACGTGCCTAAGTCAAGTACATGATGCATGACCTAAGCAAGTAAGAATGCCTAATCTTTTACTTTGGGTTTTAGTGGCCAAGTTGATTAAAATGGGATTGATTATTGATCTGGGGAAAAACTATAGGTCAAAACATGCCAAATTGAGCACCAGACCACTATATCAGATGTAACAACAAACCAAAGAAAGAAGGAGGAAATTGGGGCTCACCAGACCTCCAGTTGGCGGTCTCAGGCCACTGATTAGCGGTCCCAGTAGCTCTATTCTCCTCCAAACTTCCCCTGGTGCCTTCCCTTGAGCCTCAAAGTCTCCTGAAAAAACAACACTACAAAACAAAAATTAAATCCACTCGAATCGTCCAAACCAGAGTTTGGATTGAGTACCTCCCCAGCAAGAGTGCCAAAAACTTGTTGTGTTCGTTTTAAATACCACAAGTACACGCCGTCGGTGAAGACGTGGCAAATACGGGTCATTCCACAGGGAGGTGTGTCGACTCTTGTTCGTTCAAATGTAAGTGGGAAAAGAGAGAGAAGAAGTTGATTACGCTAAGCTAAACTAAACTAAACTAGTAAGGCCAAACAAGGAAATGAAAGCACGTAACAGTGAAACTAAACTAACTAAGATAACAAGCTGGAATTCAGGAATGGAAACCTCTAAGGGGTGGAGTGTGTGCACATATGAAGTGAAATAAGTGATGAATGGCGCATGTAAGCATTTATGTGTGTGTCTTCATGCATAGGAAGTGTCTAAAGATTTGGAAAAACCTATCAATCCATTCACATAACGTATCGACAATTACTACTTGATTAGCATAAGACTGGGCTCAGCATGAGAAGTGTCTAAAGATATGGCAAGACTCATCAAAAACCATGAACTCATGTGATGAACAAATCTAAGCATGCGAGGTGTCTAAATCTTATGGCACAAGACATCAAAACAAAGTTTCTTCAATCAATCTTGCAAGCAAACACAAATACAAATACATAACTAACATGTAGCATATTCAACAGAAATTTCAGTTAATAAACATGAGGAAACTAAGCATGGGAAGTGTCTAAATCTTATGGCAAAATCCATCAAAAATCCCCCAACATGTAGATGATTAAAACACCCTGATGAACATATAAACATGCAAATCTACACAATCAAAAATTCATCATACATCCAAAATTCACAACATATATGTACATGATCTCCATCCCCCAAAGGGGGATGAAACTACTCACTACTCATTAAGAAAAGAAAACAAAACGAAATTAAACTAAGTATGCAAGAATTAAACAGGGAAGACAACATTAAAACGAACTAAGAAAAATTATTTTATTTACATGACTCACATTACAAGTAGTATTCTTCTCCACTTGAGTGTTGCTCCAAGGCTTACTCTAAGTAGAGAGAATGCCACCAAGCAATGGGTTGTATTACAAGGGAGGAGGAACAGTTCTATTTATAGTCATAGAAAAAGGTAACCGGGGACAATCCCCCGTTATGGGACTAAAACGTATATCATAAATGGACTAAATACAATCTAATATAACACCCGACTAAAGCATGTGTCATTTGAAACCAAATGGACCGCCATTTGGCGGTTTGAAACAGCCAATTTGCGGTCTAGATTGGCTTCATAGGGTCTGGTTTTGGGTGGCTTGTTTCTGACTTGATTTCTTCATGTTTGGTGAACCCGATATGGTTTTGGATGTTTGGGCCCGGATCTAATTGCCAAAATACTCCTCATGATGGTGTGGAGCTTCTTTATTTGCTCATTGGTCCTTTTGGTTTACATCCGGGTCTTTCTCTCTTGCATCTCAGTCCATAAGTCTTACAATTCAGTCTTTTTTCTTGCTCATAGGTCCTTTTTGTGTCTCTTCTTCTCACTTGTTTTATTCCTGAAACTTAAACATAAAACTCGTTACGTAGCATTGCTTAGGTTAAAAATAAAGGATATAAGACACAAATATATACATGATATGATGTCAATCACTACCATTACCTCACATGTATATCCACATATATTTGGCTTACTAACCATTTCAGGAGACAAGTGTTACACAAGACAAGAAATCAAGTTGAAGAATAGATAGGATTTATGTGTCTTATTCTTAGGATTCAAATGTAACTTGGGCAGTTGAATTCTTGTTGAAATGCATTGCATTGATCCAAAACTCCCTGTTATTTTCTATTGGACTCGATCCTTATTTGGTTCGACTGTTACCTTATTTGTTTAATATTATCATGGCCAAAACATTTCGAACAGTCCACCGTCCCTAGACTTAGTTTGACCGTTCACTTAAGTCCTACCTTAGTGGTTCGACCAGTGTGCACTTCATATCGAACGTTTTCCTACTTACAAGGAAACAGTCGAATAGTTCTCCTGTACCGGTCGACCATTGGTGCATAGATTTGTGTTCTGAACTTTGTTGTTTTGTGTATCTTACACAAATCCTTTCCAAATCAATCCTAACAGCCAGATTAAGTTTAGAGCCTATAAATAGAGCTTAGAACAACTTCACAAAGTTACCAATCCTTTCCAAATCAATCCCAACGGTTAGATTAAGTTTAGAGCCTATAAATAGAGCTTAGAACAACTTCACAAGTTACCAATCCTTTCTCAAAATCTCTCATACTCATACTACTTCAAATTGCTCTAAATCTTCCATTGTGCTCAAATCTTTCACTTGAATCATACATTGCTCTCATCAATCATTCAAGTGCTCAAGATTAGAAGTGGTTACTCAATTCTCCAGCAAAGTGTTGTACTAACTTTCAGAGTGTTGCTCTTCTTGGATTGTGAGACGGTGGTCCAAGCTTGGCGAGGGTGTTCGCAAGCTTGAAGTGTAAAGGCAAGATCTCCCAGCACGGAAGGGGGAGAAGAATAGTGGAATACGCGAAGTGACTCGAGGAGGAGCAATTCGTTAGAGAGGACTAGAATCCGGTGGTTGGATCCAAACCTCTATACATCGGTGTCGTGGTTTGCATCTCTTATTATTATCTATTTCTTTAGATTGTTCATGTTTAAATTGTTTAAGTTTTAAAGAACTTAATTAGTCTATTCACCCCCATTTAGACTAATTCTAGGGCTAATTAGATCCTACAGAATGAAGGTGCCGAGTTCTAACATACTGAACTCGGCCATGAAGGTGTCGAGTTCTATCTAACAAAACACGACAACACTAGTGTCGAGTTCTTCTTCAATGAACTCGTCAACACCAGTGTCGAGTTCTATTAAATTGAAGTCGGCACTGGTGTTGACGAGTTCTATTAGATAGAACTCGGCACTAGGGTTGCCGAGTTCAAATTAGACTCCAGCCCCACTTTACACCCTCGTGGGGGAAGAAATTTTTCTAAGTGTTTGAAATTGGCATCGTTGATGTCGATTTTGTCTTTATAGAACTCGGCGTTCTCAACGCCAAGTTCTTCACAAAAACAATTCCCTACAGAATTCGGCGCCAGAGACGCTGAGTTCTGTATACACTAAAAACATGACATGCCGCCACCACGTGTCGCAATGTGGTGGCCCCGGGTCTACTCTGAAAAATATTTGTAATCCATGTTTATTCTGGAAAAAAAATTCAAAAACAATTTTTTTGCACATCTGGTGTTGTGCGCATATCTTAAAATTAATAGTGCAAGACAAATTGAAGATGATTGATTCATCAGTCACCAAAATCCTTGAGATCATAAAGTACAGTAAGGGTTCGCACGCTAGAAAGTAATTTTTTATGAATGTGTTAGACAAATTTTATTGGAAAGTTGAAAAGGGTTACGATAGTATATCCCTACAATGTGGAATTCCACCTAGGGCTGTCAACTTTTGCTCGAGATCGGTGGATCCCTTGATTTTGCTCGGATCAGTTAGTAACGAGCCGAGCACAAGACAAAAAATCTGCTCGATGAACTAAACGGGTCGAGCACGAGCAAATCCTAACCATTTTCCAACTCTTCGTCCTAACCTTTCTCGTCAAACCCACCTAGAAATATGTGGATTGTGGGGCAGGGGTGGCCACGATCATAGACAACGGTGGTGGTGGAGTGGAGAGAGTTGGGGGAGGCGATGGTGATTGTGGTGTGGGTCTGTGTGAGAGAGAAATTGGAGTGAGATTTTTTATTTTTTGTTACATCTTTAGTACACACTCAATCAATGAAAATAAGAAATATGTCATAAACACTTAAAAAGGAAGTGAAATACCAGTTATTTTAGATTGCATCCATGGAGCATTTACTCTACTTATTCTTTGTTAATAATTGAATCAACTCAAAATGTTCTCGTCAAGCTCTAATAGTCCAGGTGGATAAAAGAAGTTAACTTAGGACACTACCAATCATTATGAAATCATAAAAGCAAATGACAATTATTCCCCTTGAACACCACACATCACCAAAACAATAGGACAACAACCTACAGAAGTTTCAAGAGATTACAATAGCAAGAATAGTTAAAATTTGCGAAGCCATATAATTATATCTTTGTAGACATAAAAATGATCCATATTTCAAAACTTTTGAGTATGCATGTTTGATTGTTAACTAATAATTATCCCAAGTTAGAATTTTAGGTGAAGTACGTGCTCTACTAGGCATTTTCATTTCCCAACTTAACTTCCATGGGTCATTCTGTAAAATTATAAATCACAACTAGTTCATTTCCTTCTGTGATGTCCATATATAATTAGGTCTTCACCACCCAATGGTCAACCATCTTGTATTATTCGACCCATGCAATGGTACAATTATTGCCTAACACACCACTTATGAAGCTCTTGACGTGGAAGGACATGATTCCTTCAAAGCTGCATGCACGTGGAGTCTTCTATCAACTATTTAATTTGTTTTGAAATCTAATGGCTTGATAATCTAGGTGTTTGTTGGTTTCCCAATGCATGTGATTATTAACATTCCAAGATGCATAAATGTGTGTCCCGCGGGACAGATCTGTCTCATGTGGGACTATTGTGTGTCCTGGCTCAAGACTGGTGTGTGTCCCGCGAGACAGCTTTGTGTCCTGGTATGTCCCAGCACTGGATTGTTGTGTCCCGTGGGACTGGTGTGTGTCCCACAGGACAGTTGTGCTTCCCAACGCTAGATGGGTGTGTCCCGTGTGGGACTGTCATGTCCCTGCGCGGGATTAGTCTGTGTCCCATGTGGGACTGGTGTCTCCCAGCGTGGCATTGTTGTGTGTCTCACTCGGGACAGCTACCTCCCAGCGTGGGATTGGTCCATCCCAATCCAGGAATGATTTGTCCCAACACGGGACTGATGTCTCCCAGTACGGAACTGATGTGTGTCACACAGGATAGATGTGCATCTGTTTTCTTTTCATTTAAAATGTATACTAATGGGTAAATCAATTGTCTCTTATTTTATCGGAAACTGTATTTTTAAACAATAAAATTAAGCTTTTTTTTGAAATAATATTTTTTTTTAAATCCAAATTAAACCTCTCCTAAACATATTTTTTTAAACTAGACTCGCTACCACCACGTGGCAGCAGCAGGACTTGTTTTTTAATGTCTAAAGAACTCGGCGTCTCGGACGCCGAGTTCTGTAGAAAAAATTATTTGAAGAACTCGGGATTGAGAAGCCGAGTTCTCTATAGACAAAATCGGCATTGATGGTGCCGATTTCAAACACTTCGAAAAAATTATAGGACCCAGGATGGGGCAAAGCGGAGTTGGAGTCTAATTTAAACAAATTGAACTCGACACTGGTGTTGTCGAGTTGAATTTAACTGAACTTGACACCTTAGAGGCTTACTACTGCAAAATAGAACTCGGCACTTCATTTGCCGAGTTCTTGTTAGACAATTTAGTTACTCAATCATTCATTTGCCGAGTTCCTGTTAGGATTTATCAAAGATTTCAAAGACATACACCACTTGACCACCATAGTAGTACAATCAAAATTGGGTTTTTTGCTTCCATGCCGATCAAAAGTTTGAAAATTGACAACATACTCATGGTTCTACAAAAAATTGGATGTCTACCTCTCAAATAAATTATAATTGGCCTGATAACTATGTGTCACAGTGGGTCCCACAATCGTGTGCCTCCGATTACATTTCCCATAATGCACTGTTATTTTTCATCAGGTTTCTTGCTTCCATACTAATAAAAAGTTTGGAAATTGGCGATGTACCCATGATTATGTGAAAATTGGATGTGTACCTATCAAATAAGCTGGTAATTGGCCTCGTACCTATCCACTACCATCCACAACATACATATTACACATCCATTTAAAATAATGATAACTAGGTATTTTCTGTCGAAATACGTATGTTAGAAACTAGTAGACTGAGGAGAGGGTCGGAACTCAAAAACAGATCTAGGTCAAACCCAGCGAGTCCAAAACATAAATCCATATGTTTGGAACATTCTCTTGCTTTGTCTGAGATTACTTTGTTCAACTTTTGGAATAATGATTGATTAGTTATAATCAATACATATCCACAACCATCCTCCCTACCCCAACCCAGACCGACCACCATATCCTCCTCCCTACCTCAACTCAGACCGACCACCCTATCATCCTCCCTACCCCAGCCCAGACCTCTAATTGATTTGTTATAATCAATATAATAATGATTTATTATATTCTTGGGTAATATGTATGTTGTGGATAGGTATGAGGCCAATTACAAGTTTATTTGATGGGTACATGTCTAATTTTCACAGAACCACGGGTACATCATTAACTTCTAAACATTTGATTGGTACAGAAGGAAAAAAAACCGTTGAAAATTTATGGCGTATTACGGGAAATGTAAACAAAGGCACACGATTGTGGGACTCACTGTGACGGATAGGTATAAGGCAAATTACAATTTCTTTGATAGGTACACGTCCAATTTTCGCAGATTCATGGGTACGTTGCTAATTTCCAAATTTTTTATTGGCACGGAAGCAAAAAAAACCCAATCAAAATTGCATACATAGAAAAAACAATTTGAAATCACACACGAAACTATCATGAAAAGAGTAATATCGTTCAACGTTATAGCGATCAATAAAAAAGACACATTTCAACCAATTGGTCCACTCAATCTAACATAAGTGACCCCTCAATCTCTTCTTATTTTTAGGACGTGCTTGAGCACGTCCACTCCCACGGCCGTGTCCCTAACCCCATGTCGCATTTCCTGCCTCTTCTGTATCCTGAGTCAGACAACCATCACCGTCGTCTTTTGTGCATAGAATAGTAGTATCATCTGTTGGATCGTGTGGGTTATGGGTCCACAATACTAATCACAATTAATCCTAATTACCTACTCGTTTGATCTATCAAAGATATGTGCAGCGGAATTAAACTAACAAACAAGCAAGTAAAGGGAAGATAATGCAAACCACGATGGACACGGGGGTTTTACAGAGGTTCGACCACCGCCTACGTTCTCCCTTGCAAGCTCCGCTCGACACTTCGAGCTCCGCTCACGACTTCACTATCAACTCCCCGTTCCGGGCCGGGAGAGAACGCCTTTTACAAAACAAGCACCGCGAACACCCTTGCTTGCTTGACTTTCTTCTCTCACAATCCGAGAGGAACACTTCGGGTTTTCACCGAAGTCCTTGCTTCTTCACAAACGAAAACTTGAGTGGAATACACTCTCTAACTTGAGCACACTTAGCTTATGATGTGGAATTGATGCTAAGGTGTGGAAGTGTAGGCTTGGAGTGTTGGATTGGGGAAATTTGAGCTTGGGAGTTTCTCTCTAATGTATAGGACAAGTAGTAGTGGGAGAGTTGTGTTAAAATATGTTTTACAACTCTTTAATAGGCATTAGAGAGAATAGATCCGTTGGGGTTGATTGGGTGAGTGTTGGTGTAGGATACACAACAGAAACTCGCAGGACCCAATTCGGTCGACCGTTTGGCAGTTTTGAACTCAGTTCGGTCGACCGGTTAGGTAACGGTCGGCCGCCCAACTCTACGACTTAGGTACACTTAAGTGATCGGTCGAACTCCAAAAAGGGTTCGGTCTACCGATTTGCACCAGGCACTTTGGGGTTGACAAACAATGATCAATTCGGTCGACCTAGCTAAGATCTTGCGGTCGACCGATTTTGTCCAGGAGGTTCGGGTTTGTCAGGAGACAGATATTCAGTCGACCGAACAAAGTCCTCGGTCAACCGATACATGAAATGTATTTGGGGTATTTTTGGTTAATACGAATACGACCGTTGGGTATAATACGACAAAATAAACGATCGGAAAATAAGTTCATATGGTCAACCGAAAGGGCATATACGGTCGACCGAAACCGGGCAGTGAAAACACAAACTGGATAATTGATCACTCGGTCGACCGAATGTGGGCAGATTGTTAGGGTTCAGGTTTAGTGTTTTCCGGTCTATGTTTGGGTGATCTACTGAATTCCAAATTATGTGAAATTTCGTGTGTGACTTCTATAAGGAACCTAGTGTGTGTTTAAGTTTATTTTAGCTCAAGTATGCTCAATTTACACAAGTTCCTAAGACTCAAAGAAAATACAAAATGCATGTCTTCAAAAGAGCTTGATTACATGTCTTGACTTGATTTTCCTTTCTTCCTTGAGTCTTGATCACCTGTAGAGGTTAGCACAAAGAAATATATGTGCAATGCAACATGTGTGCTACTCTACGTGATCATAATTAAGATTAGGTTGATTAAATCATCAAAACATAGATTAAGGCCAAAAAGCCAACATCATCTTCTTCAACGACACGATCCTGACTCAACTGTAGTGAGAGTTCTTCAACCCCAAAACACATTAGCCAAGCCTTAATTTTTCCTGCAACTTTGCAATCATTGAAGATCATGTCTTGTGATCTCTGATCGTCTCATCAATTTTATGAAGTTATTCGTGGAACTCGTAAACCTGATGCACCTACAGACAATTTAAATGTTAAATAAACATTAAAGACAATTTAAAAGCATCGCAAGCCTCCTGGACGACCAGGAGGTATTTTTTGTTTCAAGAGGGGTCATTGTAATGTTACCACGATCTGTCCAATACCTTACATCAGAAATGGGGGTAAATATAGGTTTGTATGCTTGTCTGTACATTTGAACCTAATAATATGGGGAGACCAAATGTGATGTGCTGACATGAGGAACCACGTCCACGAATGCGTCTTCTCACTCTCTACGATAGCAAATTCTATAGGAAAAATTCCATTGTTCGTATCTGTGGCCACAATAATCAACAAAATTCCTCTATACACAAGGACTTAAATATAAGAAGAAACGACTTAAATGAAGCAAACTGGACCTGTTCGTCATACACAAGGACCCATCTGCAAGAGGTAAGGACCTGGATGTAAGTTAGAAGGACCAAATAGCAAACTGAGAAACTCCAAACCATCATGAGGAGTATTTTCGCAATGATATACGGGCCCAGACTCCAATAACTGATCTGAGTGCACCCCACATGAAGAATTGAAGCATTTAAGAAGATAGCCGATGTCGAATCATATCAGGAAAAAGTGGCCATCAATTGGCGGGTCTAGACCTCCAATTGGCAGTCTATTTTGGTCTGAATCCGATCCGATTTCGCATGGTTGTGGGTTTTGTTGTTTATGTCCATTTTAGGTAGGTTTCATTAGTCCCACACCGAGGGATTGTCCCCAGTTGCCTTTTTCATGTCTATAAATAGAATTCATCTTCTTCCTTTGTAACCTACCCATTGCTTGGTGGTCATTCTCTCTACTTGGAGTAAGTCTTTGAAGCAAAACTCAAGGTGGAGAGGATGTCACTTTATAATGTGAGTCATGTAAATAAAATATTTTATTTTTAGGTTTGTTTGAATGTCGTATCTTTTTGAATGCTTGCATGGTTAGCTTAGTTTTATTTTCCTAATCTTAGTATAACTCGTTAGAATGTCTTTCTTTCTTAGTATAATTGTTAGCTTAATATGTAGTGAGTAGTTCCATCCCCCTTTGGGAGTGGAGATGATGTTTATACATGTAATGAAGAATTTGAATGAGTACTATCTTATGGAATATGTGATGAATATGAGTGTATGCTTGTTTGTTTGAATACGAATACTTAACTTGATGGGTTTTGCCCCAACTTTTAGACACTTCTCATGCTTGTTTAGGTTCTTAATAACCAACTTGTTTTGCTCATGTTAATCAACTAGGTTTGTGATTGGAATGATAGGTTCTGTCACAACCATTAGACATTTCCTATGCATGAAAACACAATCTATGCTTGTGCCTTATTGAATGCATTTTCACCACCTTATCACATGTGTACACACACTCCACCCCATAGGGGTTGTCTTTCCTGAATCTTATCTTTTACATTTGTTAGTTGATAGTTTGGTGTAGTTAGTTAGCATAATCCACTCATTCTCCTCTCATTTCCCACTCGAGTATGGTTGGAACAACAACACTCACAACTCCTTGAGGTTCGACCTGTATTTTCCACATCTTCACTGACGTTGTGCACTTGCGGTTATTATAACTAAATCAATCAATCGGGAAGATCATTCAAAGTTGGAACCATATCGTTGTTAGTGATTGACATCATTTCATGCTTATATTTGTATCTTATATCCATTATCTTTCACCTAAATAATGCTATGTTACGAGTTTTATGTTTGAATTTCAGAAATAAATAGGTTTGAAGTGATGAAGCATAAAAGGCCCCAAAAGCTGGGAAAAATGACGGAATTGTGAGATCTGGGGACTAAGATACAAGGGAGAAGGACCTGAACGTAAGACCAAAGTACCAAAGAGCAAAACAGAAAACTCCACACCATCTTGGAAAGTATTTTGGCAATTAGATTCGGGTCGGAGCTCCAATAAACAAAGTAGATGCATCAAAGACCGACAAATGAATCCAGAAAAGCCCAGAATGAAATTTAGCCGGATCCAGATCTTATGGACCGCCAATTGGCGGTCTGGATCCTTCTGAATCCGCTCCAATTTCTCCAGCACATGTATTCAAGGATTTTTAGGCTATTTTTGTATTTGTTTAGTCCCACATCGGGGGATTGTCCCGGATTGCCTTTTTCTTTGGCTATAAATAGAAATCTTCACCTTCTATTGTAATCACTTCACATTTTAAGTGGTTATTCTTCCTACTAGAAGTGAGGTCTTGAAACACACACTAAAGTGGGAGGATGCTACTTGAACTGTGAGTCATTTTAATAAAAGTTTCTTTATTATGTTATTTGTTTCTTGTTGGTTGTTTTACTTTGTTTAATTTCATTTCATTAGTTTTAGTAGCTTAGTTAATATGCTTTCCTTGCTTAGTTTAATAATTAGTCTAATGTGTAGTGAGTAGTTCCATCCCCTTTGGGGGTGGAGTTGTGTTGAACGTTTTTATTAAACCGCAAGTGCACGGCCGCGTTGAAGTGGTGGCAAATACGGGTCATCCTTAGGGAGGTGAGCAGCCACTCGTTTGCACGAAATCAAGTGGAAAAAATAGGAAGAGAGTTTGATTATCCTACTCTACTCTACGCTACACTACACTATGACATACGAAATGCGAAAGAAAGTAACAAACGATTAACTAAAACTTAACTAAGAACGAAAGAAGAGTGCTGGAATTCAGAAGTGGAAAACCCCCTAAGGGGTGGAGTGAGTGCACACATGCAAAGAGGTAGGTGTTGAACACATTCTTTAAGCCCAAATGAAGGTGGTGTCATCATGCATAGGAGGTGTCTAAGTGTTATGGCAAAACCTATCAATCCATTCACCAACCTAGTTGATTAAGATTTACATATACAAGTTGTTTATTTCAGAACATAAACAAGTGTGAGAAGTGTCTAATCATTTTGGCAAAACTCATCAAGTTATAAATTTTATCCTAAACAAGCAAGCATACATTCATGTTTTACCAACACATTGTAAATAAAGCATTCAGTCCATTCTCATTTGCATGTATGAACATCTACTCCACCCCCCAAAGGGGATGGAACTACTCACTACACATTAGACTAATTATTAAACTAAGTAAAGAAAGTATATTAACTAAGCTACTAAAACTAATGAAATGAAATTAAGAAAAATAAAACAAACAACATGAAACAAACAACATAATGAAGAAATTTTTATTATGATGACTCACCATTCAAGTAGCATCCTCCCACTTTAGTGTGTCCTTCAAGGCCTCATTTCAGTAGGAAGAATAGCCACTCAAAATATGAAGTGATTACATTAGAAGGTGAAGAGTGCTATTTATAGCCATAGAAAAAGGCAATCCGGGACAATTCCCCGACGTGGGACTAAACAAATACCAACAATAGCCTAAACAAACACTAATACATATGGTATAGAAATCTCAGCGGATCCGGAAAGATCTGGACCGCCAATTGGCGGTCTATAGGATCCGGATCTCGCTCATTTTTGTTTTGGTCTTTTCCTGGTATATTTTCTGGTCTTGGATGCATTTACTTCGCTTGTTGGAGCTCCGACCCGAATCGAATTACTAAAATACTCCCCATGATGGTGTGGAGTTTTCTGTTTTGCTCTTAGGTTCTTCGGTCTTACGTTCAGGTGCTTCTCCCTTGCATCTCAGTCTCCAGATCTCACAATTCAGTCCTTTTTCCCAGCTTTTGGATCCTTTTATGCTTCATCTCTTCAAACCTATTTATTTCTGAAATTCAAACATAAAACTCGTAACATAGCATTATTTAGGTGAAAGATAATGGATATAAGATACAAATATAAGCATGAAATGATGTCAATCAAATACCCCCACACCTAACTTTTGCTAGTCCCGAGCAAAACAAAGAAAGGAAAAAGCATACGAAAAAAACAAGAAATCCTAACTCACTTTCGTAGGAATCACGGTTGCACTTAGCACGTGCAACAAGCCCTTAAACCTCCGGGTCACCAAGGAGGAGGAGTGTTGTCTCCTGAGGGTTTTCAGAGGATACACCCACAAAATCCGAACAAAGATGCATTAATCTATCTTGCTACACGACTCGTTGGATTCACATTGTCGATCATGGGACGCGGTAATACTAAGGGTCGACTCTATATATGTAATTGGTCCACACAACTAGCCTAATGAGTTATTCGTGAAAGTTAGTTAAGTACTTAAGTGAAAGACATGGGCAACCTTAACTTCTGAATGTTATACAATGTGTAAAGTCCATTTTGGTTCTTATTTGAAACTTTTTTTCTCTTTTTTTTCTTTTCATTAGAGCATTTTATTGTTTGGTGTTTGATTCTCCCAGGGTCGGATTTCGTGCATCATTGCCTATGAGGACTTACACTATCACGTACACCTTCCCCCAAATCTCCACATAGGGCGATCCCTATCACCCGTGTAATGGTAGTTCAGTCGGTGTATCCCAAGTCAGATGACTCGAAAACACCAGGCACAAAGTCCCCTCAGACCTACTTTCCCGAGTGATAGGAGTTGTGCGAGAAGAGAGAATACCACTTATTTATTTATCTACATGGGAACCAAAACCCCTACACTTAAGTTTCACAAAAAGAGATTAAGGGCCCTTGACTACGACAAACTTCCTTATACTAACAGACATGAATTATTTGACTCACTAGGTTCTGGGTGAACTTCTTTAAATGTTTGAGTGTTGAAACCCTATGATTACACGCCCCCCGAGGGATAACCGGGGTACATCCTAACGACTCAATAAGACCTAAAGCCAGTAAACTAGATATCCTAATGCATCAAGTTCAAGACAAATTTGGGAACTTTCTTTTTACTTTGCCTCTCAACGGTTTTGCACATACTAAACACATGCAAAACCTACAAAAACATTTTCTTTCCCAAACACATGAAGATTTTGAAAGAAATGTGAAAATTTTAAAGCACTAGGCAAGCAAAAGAAGACAAGTCACCCAAGGATCATGGCAAGCAGATATATCAATGTTAAATGCGGTACACTAACATGACCCTAGCAGTACAACCAAAAGAAAACTAAAAAAACAAAAAAAAACACAAACTATGTACAAACGTGAAAACACCCCCCCCCCACACACACACACCTAATCCATGCATTGTCCTCAATGTATGGCAAAATGGTGCCAATGTATGGATAGGGTGCTCCGGACTAAAGACGGCGGCCAGAAGTGCCCGAAGAGGCACCTCTCTCAAGAGCCGACAACTTCCTATAAATCTTCCGGTTTTGGTTGGCTAAGATGACGTTCTGCTGCTCGATCACCATCTCAGAAATGTTGGTGTTAAAGAGCGTTCCTGAGCTCTCAGACGAGCTTGAGGAACTGGCTCTAACATCCTACTCCATAAAGTCAGGCACCCATGCCTCAGGAAGGCAATGGCGAAATGACGGGGTCATCTTCGCTACCTCGAGGTCGGTGCCTTGGCGCCTCAGCGTGCGCTCAAATCGTGGGATGTCCAACATGCCACACAATTTGGTAACCAGAGTTGGCAAACAGTGTATTTCTTTCAGCCTAGCGTTCACCAAAACGTCGAACAATGTTCGACAAATGCAGTGTGGTGAACCGTCCATCCGACTATACACGATTCGCAAACTAGGCGTGAAAAATGTGGAGGTCCGCTCTTGGCCCAACACATTTCGACACACCCACCTGGCTATAATGTGCACATTAGAGTAAATGTGCGCATTAGGTACTCCCCCATGCGATGATATAGGTTGCCCACGTTCAAGCATAGATCGATAAAAATTAATGTCGTGGGTAGGCGCGAGCTCATCGACTAAGGGGATCCCAGTCACGTCGGAGATTAATTGGGGTGTAACGGTGTGCTTCACCCCTCTGAGAGTGATACTAAACTCGAGTGGTCCGAGCTGGTCACACTCGAGTTTAGTAAAGAACTCATGTACGAGAGGCTCTACGTACATGGATCCATCGCCCTCATATAACAAATGGTACCACCCTTTAGCTACGATTCGATCGTAGAAGGGTTCTCTGAATTCACGAATCAGGGAGGCAAAATTTAGTTCTGGAATTAAATGGTGGCTGGCCATACCTGCACCTACCATGGCGAGCTTTAACGGCAAAGCACACGACGGTGAAGACGAACACGGCGCGAGAGGAGAGGAACCACCGCACGCCGATCCCTGGAGCAAAACAGACACCCCACCAACGAAAACCACAGAAAACACAAAAGCACGCCACCCGACGAAGAGAAAACTCAACCCAAGCACAAACGACCGCTGATTAGCGGGGCACAACCGCTGATTAGCGGTACACAACCGCTGATTAGCGGATTGTTGTGCGACTGGAGGGTGGGATTTGGGTGGTCGCGAAACCAGATATGGAAGACATGTTTTCTCTCTGAAATGAATGGGTAGGGCTGGCAAATCACGTGTTATTAACAAGGGAAAGGGAAAATATCCAAGAGGCCTTCCAATTGTTTGTTTTTTTTTCATTTTGTTCTCTTTTTTTCATTTTGTTCTTTTTTTTCTTTTTTCAACAAAACACTAATATGTACAAACACATGAAGGGATGGATCACATCAAGTGACCACATCCGTGGGGAGTTCGTGCAAAGACATGACTTCCTCCTCGACCTCTGTCGTGGTCCCTTCCAAGTATGGTTTGAGGCGTTGTCCATTAACTTTGAACACGTCCCCATTCCTTGGAATTTGAATCTCAACCGCCCCATGAGGGGAGACGGTTAAAACAATGAAGGGCCCTGACCAAGGACTCTGATGTTTCCCCGGAAACAAGTGGAGGAGGGAATTATACAACAAGACCTTTTGTCCCACCTCGAAGGTTTTGACTCGCACCAAGCGATCATGGAAAATTTTAGTGCGGGACTTGCAGATCTTGGCATTCTCATATGCTTCATTTCTCAACTCCTCCAACTCGTGAGGTCTAACTTGCGATTGGCACCGGAAAAATCAAGACTCATGTTAAGATGTTTGATTGCCCATAATGCCCGGTGCTCAAGTTCTACCGGAAGATGGCATGCTTTGCCATAAACTAGCCGGTAGGGGGACATGCCAAGGTCAGTTTTTAAATGCTGTGCGGAAAGCCCACAATGCATCATTAAGCTTGACCGACCAATCTTTCCTTGAAGCATTAACCATTTTCTCAAGAATTTGCTTGAGTTGACGGTTGGAAATTTCCACTTGGCCACAGGTTTGAGGATGATAAGGTGTGGCCAACTTGTGCGTGATGGAGTATTTCCTCAGCACTGCCTCAAGGGATCGGTTCACAAAGTGTGTCCCCCGATCACTTATGATACAAAGAGGTGTCCCAAACCTCGCGAAGATGTGTTCTTTAAGAAATTTGATCACAACCTTGCGATCGTTAGTGCGAGTGGGGATTGCTTCAACCCACTTTGACACATAATCGACCGCCACAAGGACGTAAGTGTGACCATGGGACACGGGGAAAGGACACATGAAGTCAATTCCCCAAACATCAAAGATGTTGACCACTAAGATAGGATTGAGTGGCATCATATCTCGTCTGCCAATGCGGCACACACGTTGGCAACTATCGCATGCTTTGCAAAATGCAAAAGCATCTTGGAACAACGTAGGCCAGTAAAAACCGCCTTGGAGTACTTTGGCAGCGGTTTTCTTGGCACTGAAGTGCCCACCACATGCCTCCTTATGGCAAAAGGACAAGACACTCTAAATCTCGTCGTCAGGAATGCACCTCCTTATGATTTGATCAGCACAATGCTTAAATAAGTAGGGATCATCCCAATAGAAGTGCTTGACTAACGACTTGAATTTTGCTGTCTCACTGTGTCTCCAATGAGCCGACACCTCCCTAGTTGCTAAATAGTTCACAATGTTAGTGAACTAGGGGGTGAGGCTATTGCCATAAGGTTCTCATCAGGGAAAAACTCATTCACCGGTGGATCCAGTGAAAGATCAATGGGGATGCGAGATAGGTGATCAGCCACGACATTCTCGCATTCCTTCTTGTCCCGTATTTCAAGGTCAAATTCTTGTAACAACAAGATCCAACGCAGGAGACGGGGGTTCACATCATTTTTAGACAAAAGGTAGCGAAGAGCTGAGTGATCAGTGTAGATGATGACATGCGACCCTATGAGGTACTGGTGAAATTTTTCCAACGCCAATATGATCGCGAGGAACTCTTTCTGAGTAACGGAGTAGTTGAGCTGGGCATCATTGAGAGTACGACGTGCTTAGTAGATCACATGAGGCAATTTGTCGACTTTCTGACCCGAAACCGCTCCTATCGCGTAATCAGAAGCATCACACATCAGCTCAAACGGTAGAGTCCACACTGGTGCCTTAATAATAGGAGAGGAGGTCAACTCACGCTTTGCAAACTCAAATGCAGTCAGGCACTCGGGTGTGAACTCAAAGGAGGTTCCTTTAGCATGCAAGCTCGTCAAAGGGCGAGCTATCTTTCTGAAATCCTTAATAAATTGTCGGTAAAAACCGACGTGTCCAAGGAATGAACGGATTTCTTTTACCGAGGTGGGTGGCGGATGCTTAGAAATAAGCTCACTCTTTGCCCTATCCACCTCGATACCATCACGAGATACCACGTGACCCAACACGATGCCTTTTGTAACCATGAAATGACACTTTTCCCAATTAAGGGCTAAGTTCGTTTCCGAACACCTTTTGAGAACAAGGCTCAGGTGGTGCAAGCACTCATCAAAGGAGGTGCCATGAACCGAGAAATCATCCATGAAGATCTCAAGGAAGTTCTCGACCATATCGGAAAAGATACTTAACATGCAACGTTGGAATGTTGCAGGCGCATTGCATAGTCCAAAAGGCATCCGTCTATAAGCAAACGTCCCAAAAGGACAAGTGAATGTGGTTTTCTCCTGGTCTTCGAGGGCGACTGGGATTTGATTGTACCCCGAATAACCATCAATGAAACAGTAATAGGCGTGCCTGGTGAGTCTCTCCAACATCTGGTCGATGAAAGGTAGAGGGCAGTGGTCCTTACGCGTGACCGCGTTCAACTTCCTATAGTCAATACAAAGTCGCCACCCAGTTTGAAGTCATGTGGGTACAAGCTCATTGTTGTCATTCTGGACAACAGTGATACCCGACTTCTTGGGCACAAGCTGGACAGGACTTACCCAAGTGTTGTCCGAAATGGGGAAAATGATGCCATGATCTAAACACTTGATGATCTCTTTCTTAACTACTTCTGTCATGGCTGGATTTAAACGCCTCTGTGGGTCGCGACGTGGTCGTGCCTCATCCTCCATAAAGATGTGGTGCTGCACGACGTAGGGACTTATCCCTTTGATGTCCCTCAAGGACCACCCAATGGCTGATTTGTGATCCTTTAGGACTTGAATCAAACGTTCTTCCTGATCACCAGTCAACGTCGATGAAATAATCACCGGAAATGACCTATTAGGACCAAGAAAAATGTTTTTCAATTCCTTGGGGAGTTCTTTGAGCTCAGGCGTGGGTGGCTCCTCAAGGCGAGGCGTGATATCTAGCTCGAGATGTAAGATAGGAGGAGCTCGCCTGTACTGAACCACATGCACATCATTGCTCAACTCACCCCCGTCCTCTTCATGATCGGAGTCATCCATGAAGTAATCATTTAAATTCTCATGAATCAGGGGGTACTCTTCTTCCAATTCTTCTTCCAAGTCCCAGATAAGATTGACTTCCTTGGGGTCCTCGAAAGATGCCGGCTGCCTAGCCATATTGAACACATGGAATGTCGCGGTCAAATTCCCGAACGACAATTTCATGAGTCCAGTACGACAATTGATCAAGGCATTTGACGTCGCCAAAAAAGGTCTACCCAAAATCAATGGAGTCTGAGAGTGGGTAGTCTTAATTGGTTCGGTTTCAAGGACGACGAAGTCAACAGGAAATATGAAATTACCGACCTTGATTAGGACATCTTCAATGACCCCCAACGGGACTTTGATCGAACGATCAGCCAACTGCAAAGTTGTTTTCGTAGGCTTGAGAGTGCCTAGGCTTAATCATTGATACACAGAAGCAGGTAAGAGGTTAACCGCCGACCCTAGATCTAGCAAAACATTGTTAATGCGAGAATCCTCAATGATACATGAAATTGTTGGACTGCCCGGGTCCTTCAATTTCACGTATGTAGGGTTCGAAATGATATAGCTCACATTAACCGCCAAAAAGGCTTTGCTAGGGACGTTGGTTTTCCTCTTAGTTGTAGAGAGAACCTTCAGGAATTTTGCATAGGGAGGTATTTGTTGAATCATGTGTAACAAAGGAATGTTGACATTCACTTTCTTAAATATCTCCAGCATTTTATCCACATTGTCACTCTTTTCTTAGACAACCTACTAGTATAAGGAGCTTTTGGTAGGTATGTCTTGGGCGGAGCCGGAGAAGGAGGCATTGGTGTATTACTCTCGCCCTCGGCCTCATTCTCACCATCATTCCCACAAAGGGGCTGCACAGATGGATTTTCTGGCAAGGACACATGGTTGTTGTCCTGCTTCCCATTTCTCAGGGTCACAATGGCATTAACATGGTCCACAGGTTCTTCCACGTAGTTCACTTGCCCCCCCCCCTGTGGTCTTCAACTTGCATTTTGCATGTTCGAGTGCTATTGAGCATGGGGGTTAGCCACAGGTTGGCAAGGCAAACTCCCTCTCTCTCTCTCATGTACAGACTAAGCCAACTGACCCATCTGAATCTCGAGAGATTTGATGGTATGCTGATTCGAAGTGAGAACTTGACTCATGGACGACATAAAGTGTTTTACAGAGTTCTCAAGTCCATGAGTTAAGTTCTCAAGCGAATTAAACCGGGTTTCCAAGTTGTTTGAATTTGGGAAACCTGGTTGGTTGGTGTTCTGACTTTGGGGTGGCTGATGAGACTATGAATGCATGGGAGGGTAGTGTGGTCAGTTAGGTGGTCGAGAAAAGTTTGAAGGACCACCTGAGGCATTGTTATGGTTCCATGAAAGATTAGGGTGGTTCCTCCATCTAGGGTTATATGATGATGAATATGGGTCATTCCTGGATCTATCATAGATGGCATTTACATGTTCCATCTAAGGAGGAATGGATGCACACTCACCCCCTATATGACCTATCCTACCACATAGATGACATGGAACTGAACCATATGCAGACACATGAGATACATCGTACTGGTTTTGGACCTCAATCAAATCCATACGGCGCATTAAGGCCGCCATGCGTGCCTCGGTGGACGTAGTGGTATCGACGGCAAATACGGCACCCGATCTAGTTGAGTTTGCATTTGCGATCCTCGCTCCTCTGCTAGATGATGCAGGTGGTTCCCTTACACTCTCCCATTGCATGGTTTTCTCAGCGAGGTCTTCTAGGAAATCACATGCCTCCCTTTCATCCTTTCCTAAGAACTCTCCTTGACACATGGACTCAAGGAGCGTTCAGGACGGGATGCGAAGACCCTCGTAAACAATCTAACACAGGTGCCACAACTCGATGTCATGGTGAGGGCATGAGGATAGTAGCTCCTTGAACTTGTCTAAGTATGCATGGAATGATTCGGTCTCATGTTGATAGAACGAATTAATTTCGTTCCTCAATTTTTGAGTCCGATGATTTGGAAAATACGTTTTGAGGAATGCAGACTGAAACTCATCCCAAGTCCTAAAGGCATTCGCCTGGTTGCTGTACAACCACTTCTTGGCATCATCCTTCAGCGCAAAAGGGACAAGCCTAAGATGAATGGAGTCTGTGCTAAGTTGTTGCAGCTTGAACATAGCACAGACCTCCTCAAATTCCCTGAGAAAGATATTGGGGTCACCTTTCCCAGTGAAATGAGGGAGCATGGAAATAAACTGAGGCTTAACCTCAAAATGGTTCCCATTTGCCTCTGGCAATACGATGCATGAGGGTAGAGCTGTACGGCTCGAGTAGCATCGATCACGGAGAGGTATGGGAGCGACAACTGGAAGAACAGGTAAAATAGGTGGGTCCAGCAACTGCTCCTCCTCACGGAAATTAGCAGCCATTGAGCCCGAACTGTGTGTGACACGACAGGAGGAAGGCGTCGAGAAATCGACTACCGAAGCAGGGTTGACAATGCGCCTCGTCAAACGGCCACTCTCGTCTCGTGGCCACAAAAGCATGCACAAAGGTGCACACACACCAAAAAAAATTAACAAAGAATGTGCATAAAGGAGAAAATAGGGGGACACAGGAGAGAAAGAATGACTCAAGAGAGAAGGGAAGAAGTCCTTATGCTACGGCAGATGGGTACAGGTAGAAGCACAGAAGCAATCCTAAGGTCGCTATAGGTCCTTACAGCTAGACGACGCCTAACTACGAGGTCACACAGCCTCAACACGACTCACCTCCCTACGACGAGGACCACAAAGCCCAACAAGTGAGCCAAGATCCGGAGATCTCATCTCTCCTACTATCGACAAAGTGGGCAACGCCGATCAGGTCATCACGGTTGGGACCGGATCACTCTCCTAGTGCGCCCGAAATCCTTAGGGCCAATGTCTACTTGATTTTAAAAATTAGGCTCTTGATTAGTGTGGTTTTTGGGGCGAAGGAAAGGGTGATGAAATCCCCCACCTTATCTTATATGGGAGAACCCCTCCTTAGTAGTGTTTTGGAGTCCTAAATCTAACAATCAACTCTCCAAACAAACGCTCAACTCACACTTGTTTCAATTCACTTCCTACTAACTAATGCATGTTCATACAAAATGCATGAATGAGAGTAGAAGGTGCGTACCTCACGTCAGCACTCAGCAACTGAAAATAAAGCTAAAATAATAGATAATCTACATACCTAAGTCACATACATGATGCATGACCTAAACGAGAAAGAATGTGTAATATTTTGCATTGGGTTTTAGGGTCCAAGTTACTTAAAGGAGGTTTGATTATTGATCTGAAAAAAACTATAAGTCAAAACATGACAAATCAAGTCCCAGATCACTACATAAATTATGAAAACACGCCAAAGAAAGAAGAGAGTAAAAAGAGCTTACCAGACCGCTAATTGGCGGTTTCTGGCCGCTGATTGGCGGTCTACAGTGCTCACGTTGCCTCAACACTTCTTCAGCTGTTCCTCCTGGCGACTCCAAGTCTCATGAGACAAACACAAACTACACAACACAAATTAAATCCACTCGAATCGTCCAAACAAGAGTCTGGACTGGCACCTCCCCGGCAACTGCGCCAAAAACGTATTGAACGTTTTAATTAAACCGCAAGTGCACGACCGCGTTGAAGTGGTGGCAAATACGGGTCGTCCTCAGGGAGGTGAGCAGTCTCTCGTTTGCACGAAATCAAGTGGGAAAAATAGGGAAGAGAGTTTGATTATCCTACTCTATGCTACACTACACTACGAAATACGAAATACGAAAGAAAGCAACAAACGATTAACTAAAACTTAACTTAGAACGAAAGAAGAGTGCTGGAATTCAGAAGTGGAAAAACCCCTAAGGGGTGGAGTGAGTGCACACATGCCAAGAGGTAGGTGTTGAACACATTCTTTAAGCCCAAATGAAGGTGGTGTTATCATGCATCGGAGGTGTCAAAGTGTTATGGCAAAACCTATCAATCCATTCACCAACCTAGTTGATTAACATTTACATATACAAGTTGTTTATTTCATAACATAAACAAGTGTGAGAAGTGTCTAATCATTTTGGCAAAACTCATCATGTTATAAATTCTATCCTAAACAAGCAAGCATGCATTCATGTTTTATCAACACATTGTAAATAAAGCATTCATTCCATTCTCATTTGCATGTATGAACATCTACTCCACCCCCAAAGGGGATGGAACTACTCACTACACATTAGACTAATTATTAAACTAAGTAAAAAAAGTATATTAACTAAGCTACTAAAACTAATGAAATGTAATTAACAAAAATAAAACAAACATCATGAAACAAACAACATAATGAAGAAACTTTTATTAAGATAACTCATAATTCAAGTAGCATCCTCCTACTTTAGTGTGTGCTTCAAGGCCTCACTTCAGTAGGAAGAATAGCCACTCAAAATATGAAGTGATTACATTAGAAGGTGAAGAGTTCTATTTATAGCCATAGAAAAAGGCAATCCGGGACAATCCCCTTATGTCGGACTAAACAAATACCAACAATAGCCTAAACAAACACTAATACATGTGGTACAGAAATCTCAGCGGATCCGGGAAGATTCGGACCGCCAATTGGCGGTTCCAGACCGCCAATTGGCGGTCTACAGGATCCAGATCTCGTTCATTTTTGTTTTGGGCTTTTCCTGGTATATTTTCTGGTCTTGGATGCATTTACTTCGCTTGTTGGAGCTCCGACCCGAATCGAATTGCTAAAATACTCCCCATGATGGTGTGGAGTTTTCTGTTTTGCTCTTAGGTCCTTTGGTCTTACGTTCAGGTCCTTCTCCCTTGCATCTCGGTCCCCAGATCTCACAATTCAGTCCTTTTTCCAGCTTTTGGATCCTTTTATGCTTCATCTCTTCAAACCTATTTATTTCTGAAATTCAAACATAAAACTCGTAACATAGCATTATTTAGGTGAAAGATAATGGATATAAGATACAAATATAAGCATGAAATGATATCAATCCAGTTGATGTTCATACAAGCATTAGAGAATGGAATGAATACTTTTTTTGCAATGTGTTGATAAAACATGAATGTATGCTTGCTTGTTTAGGATAGAATTTATAACTTGATGAGTTTTGCCAAAATGATTAGACACCTCTCATGCTTGTTTAGGTTCTGAAATAAACAACTTGTATATGTAAATGTTAATCAACTAGGTTGGTGAATGGATTGACAGGTTTTGCCATAACATTTAGACACATTCTATGCATGATAACACCACCTTGATGTGTGCTTAAAGAATGTGTTCAACACCCACCTCTTTGCATGTGTGCACTCACTCCACCCCTTAGGGGTTTTCCATTTCTGAATTCCAGCACTCTTCTTTCATTCTTAGTTAAGTTTTAGTTAATCGTTTGTTGCTTTCTTTCGAATTTCATACTTCGTAGTGTAGTGTAGCGTAGAGTAGGATAATCAAATTCTCTTCCCTATTTTTGCCACTTAATTTCGTGCGAACGAGAGGCTGCTCACCTCCCTGTGGACGGCCCGTATTTGCCACCGCTTCAACGCGGCCGTGCACTTTTGGTTTAATTAAAATGATTCAACAAGTTTTTGGCACCGTTGCCGGGGAGGTGCCAGTCCAGACTCTTGTTTGGACGATTCGAGTGGATTTAATTTGTGTTGTGTAGTTCTTCTTTGTTTCAGGAGACTTGGAGTTGCCAGGAGGAACAGCTGGAGAAGTTTTGAGGTGACCTAGACACTTTGGACCGCCAATCAACGGTCTGGTGAGCCTTGTTTCCCTTCTCTTTTCTTCATCTTGTTGCCATAACTGATGTAGTGATCTGGGACTTGATTTTGCATGTTTTGACTTATAGTTTGTTCCCAGATCAATAATCAAACCTCCTTTAAGCATGCATTGGTTAGTATGAACATGCATTAGTTAGTAGGAAGTGCATTGAAACAAGTGTGAGTTGAGCATATTGTTTGGAGAGTTGATTGTTAGATTAAGAATCCAAAACGCTACTAAGGAGGGGTTGTCCCATGTAAGATAAGGTGGGGGATTTCATCACCCTTTCCTTCGCCCCAAAAACCACACTAATCAAGAGCCTAATTTTAAAATGAAGTAGACATTGGCCCTAAGGATTTCGGGCGCATTAGGAGAGTGATCCGGCCGTCATGACCAGATCGGCGTTGCCCACTTTGTCGATAGTAGGAGAGACGAGATCTCCGGATCTTGGCTCACTTGCTGGGCTTTGTGTTCCTCGTCGTAGGGAGGTGAGGCGTGTTAAGGCCGTGTGACCTCGCAGTTAGGCGTCATCTAGCTGTAAGGACCTATAGCGACCTTAGGATTGCTTGAGCCTTGTTTGCTTGTGTGCTTCTACCTGTACCCATCCACCGTAGCATAAGGACTTATTCCCTTCTATCCTGAGTCATTCTTTCTCTCCTGTGTTCCCCCTTTCTTCTCCTCTACGCACATTCTTTGTCAAAAAAAATAAAAAAAAATTGTTTTGTGTGTGTGAACCTTTGTGCATGCTTTCGTGGGCACGAGACGAGAGTGGTCGTTTGCTGAGGCACGTTGTCAACCCTGCTTCGGTAGTCGACTTCTCGACGCCTTCCTCCTCTCATGTCACACACAGTCCGGGTTCAATGGCTGCTAATTTCTATGAGGAGGAGCAGTTGCTGGACCCACCTGTTCCACCTGTGCTTCCAGTTGTCGCTCCCATACCTCTACGTGATCGATGCTACCCGAGCCATACCGCTCTACCCTCATGCATCGTATTGCCAGAGGCAAATGGGAACCATTTTGAGGTTAAGCCTCAGTTTATTTCCATGCTCCCTCACTTCACTGGGAAAGGTGACCCCTATATCTTTCTCAGGGAATTTGAGGAGGTCTGTGCTATGTTCAAGCTGCAACAACTTAGCACAAACTCCATCCATCTTAGGCTTCTTCTTTTTGCACTAAAGGATGATGCCAAGAAGTGGTTGTACAGCAACCAGGCGAATGCCTTTAGGACTTGGGATGAGTTTCAATCTGCATTCCTCAAGAAATACATTCCAAATCATCGGACTCAAAAATTGAGGAACGAAATCAATTCATTCTATCAACTTGAGACCGAAATATTTCATCCATATCTAGAGAGGTTCAAGGAGCTACTATCCTCATGCCCACACCATCGCATCGAGTTGTGGCGCTTGTCTCAGATTGTTTACGAGGGTCTTCACATCCCGTCCCGAACGCTCCTTGAGTCCATGTGTCAAGGAGAGTTCTTAGGAAAGGATGAACGGGAGGTATGGGCTTTCCTAGAAGACCTTGCTGAGAAAACAATGCAATGGGAGAGTGTAAGGGAACCACCTGCATCATCCAGCATAGGAGCGAGGATCGCGAATGCAAACTCGACTAGATCGGGTGCCGCATTTGCTATCGATACCATTACGGCCACCAAGGCAAGCATGGCAGCCTTAATGTGTCGAATGGATTCGATTGAGCTCCAAAACCAACAAGGTACACTTCACATGTCCACATCTGGTCCAGTTCCCTATCATTCATGTGGTAGGATAGGTCATGTAGAAAGAGAGTGTGCGTCCATTCCTCCTGAGACGGACATGTCAATACCATCTATGACAGAGCTAGGAATGACCCATACTCATCATCTTATAATACTGGATGGAGGAACCACCCCAATTTTTCATGGGACCAAAATAATACCCCGGGTGGTCCTTCAAACTCCTATCGACCACCTAACCAATCATACCCACCTCTCATGCATGCACAATCTTATCAGCCACCCCAAGCTCCAATCACCAATCAATCGGGTTTCCCAAATTCCAATAATATGGAAACCCGATTCAATTCGCTTGAGACCTTGACTCATGGACTTGAAAACTCAATGAAAATTTTTATGTCAACCACAACTCAAGTTCTCACTTCAAATCAGCAGACCATCAAATCTCAAGAGCGTCAGATGGGCCAATTGGCTCAGTCTGTACATGAATGAGAGAGAGGGTCTTTTCCTAGCCAGCCTGAGGCCATGTACCAGCAACAACACATACAAAATTAGAATGTGGTACCTCGGGGGAGGCAAGTGAACCATGTGGAGGAACTTGTGCACCATATCAATTCCATTGTGACCTTAAGGAATGGAAAGCAGGTTGACAATCACATTTCCTTGCCACCACCACCACCATCTATGCAGCCCCTCAGTGGGAATAGTGGTGAAGAAGAGGTTGAGGGTGAGGGTAATACACCAACGCCTCCTTCTCAGGCACCGTAGAAAACCTACCTGCCAAAAGCTCCCTATCCAAGTATGTTAACCAAAAAGTAGAGTGACACAATGGACAAGATATTAGAAGTGTTTAAGCAAGTTAAGGTTAACATCCCCTTGTTGGATGCCATACAACAAATACCTCAATATGCCAAAGTGTTGAAGGATCTCTGCACAACCAAGAGGAAGACCAATGTTCCTAAGAAAGCATTCTTGGCTACAAATGTAAGCTCACTTTTGTCCAATCCTGCCTACACAAAATACAAGGACCCTGGGTGTCCTACTATTCAGTGTACGATAGGGGACACTAGCATGAGTAATGTTTTGCTTGATTTAGGATCAGCGGTCAACCTCCTCCCATTTTCTGTTTATCAACATATAAATTTGGGAGAATTGAAACCAACTATGATCACCCTCCAATTGGCAGATAGATCCATTCATATTCCAAAGGGGATTATCAAAAACGTGCTTATCAAAGTTGGAGATTTTATATTTCCAGACGATTTTGTCATCCTCGATACCAATCCTGTTGCGAACACCCACTCTCAAATACCTTTGATTTTGGGTAGACCATTTCTGGCAACCTCCAATGCCTTAATTAATTGTAGAAATGGTCTCATGAAGCTCTCATTCGGTAACCTGAGTGCCGACTTTCATGTGTTCAACTCTGGTAGGCAACAGGAGCCCATGGATTAACCTTTAAATCTCAATCTCATCCGCCAATTAGAGAAAGCATCGCAAAATCAATGAACACCCCTAACACCAATGCAACCCATTGAGAATGTTTGTGGGGCCAGCAAAAACTCATTGCTTGTCTTTGCAATGCAACAAAGTGAGCTGGCATCAAACATGAATGTCCAAAAGGAGTGTTCGTTGCATGATTCAGTTGAGATTACTAGTGAGAGTGAGACACCTCATCATATGCCTATACCAGAAGGTGTCTCTACCTCATGTCTCATGGCCATAGAGCCATTTGAGCTTCATCTTGACTCCAACAAGGACCCACCTACGACCGAGCTTATGCTTGATGATATAAATGATGGTGGGAGGTCCTTGTTGGATGACATGGGGAGAAGCCCCATTCTTAGTGATGCAGGTCTGCTGCATCCATCGAATGAGCTTGAGGAACTCATTCTGATGCACCCACCTATTGGTTGGAGGGTTTTGTTCGATGAGCAACTAAACCCTAGTGAGGCAACACAACTTCATTCATTCATGTTGCCCACAGCCAACCAATATCATGAGGAGTTTGAGCCTTTCAGCTTTGACCTTTCACCCCTCATGACACCTCAGAGTACCGGTGAAGTTTGCCCATCTCGGCAAGTCTCTGGTCCTCATGACTTGATGTTCTCATTTGATGTTCCTTGACCAAATGATTATGAGAATATCGTTGTTGCTGTACATATCATGTTAAAAAAAAGTGTAATAAAAGACTCCATGAGTGAGCATTGATTGTTGTGGGCCCCAACCCTTGTGTACTTGGGCCCCATTTCTTCACGTATTTGTCTCCCATATTCAGTATCTCATAGGTTTTGAGGGAATTCGGGTTTGTGTCCATCACTATAACCATGAACTTCCTGTTGCGCTTAATGTTGGTGAGATCTCCCCTTTTTCATGCAAAAATCCATGTAGTATATTGCTCACATTCATTGAGGACAATGCATGAACTAGGTGTGGGGGGGTGTTTTACGTGTGTACATAGTTGAGTATTTTTCCTTTGATTTTGTTTTCTTTTGTGTGTATTGATAGGGTCATGTTAGTGTGCTCCATTTAATATCGATATATCTGCTTGCCATGATCCTTGGGTGACTTGTCTTCTTTTGCTTGCCTAGTGCTTTAAAATTTTCACATTTCTTTCAAAATCTTCATGTGTTTGCGAAAGAAAATATCTTTTGTAGGTTTTGCGTGTGTTTAGCATGTGCAAAACCGTTGAGAGGCAAAGTAAAAAGAAAGCTCCCAAAATTGTCTTGAACTTGATGCATTAGGATATCTAGTTTACTGGCTTTAGGTCTGATCAAGTCGTAAGGATGCACCCTGGTTTTCCCTCGGGGGGCGTGTAATCACAGGGTTTCAGCATTCAAACATTTAAAGAAGTCCACCCTGAACCTAGTGAGTCAAATAATTCGTGTCTGTTAGTATAAGGAAGTTTGTCGTAGTCAAGGGCCTTTAATCTCTTTTTGTGAAACTTAGGTGTAGGGGTTTTGGTTCCCATGTAGATAAATAAATAAGTGGTGTTCTCTCTTCTCGCATGGCTCCTATCACTCGGGAAAGTAGGTCAGAGGGGACTTTGTGCCTGGTGGTTTCGAGTCATCTGACTTGGGATGCACCAACCGAACAACTATTACACTGGTGGTAGGGATCGCCCTATGTGGAGATTTGGGGGAAGGTGTACGTGATACTGTAAGTCCTCATAGGCAATGATGCACAAAACTTGACCCTGGGAGAATCAAACACCAACCAATAAATGCCCCAAATAAAGAAAAAAAGAAAAAAAAAGAGTCAAATAAGAACCAAAATGGACTTTACACATTGTATCACATTCAGAAGTTAAGGTTGCCCATGTCTTTCACTTAAGTCTTTAACTAACTTTCACGAATAATTCATTAGGCTAGGTGTGTGGACCGATTACATATATAGAGTTGACCCGTGGTATTACCGCGTCCCATGATCGACAAAATAAGTCCAACGAGTCGTGTAGCTAGATTGATTAATGCATCTTGTTCGGATTTTATGGGTACATCCGCTGAAAACCCTCAGGAGACAACACTCCTCCTCCTTAGCGACAAGGAGGTTTAACGGCTTGTTGCACGTGCTAAGTGCAACCGTGATTCCTACGAAAGTGAGTTAGGATTTCCTGTTTTTCGTATGCTTTTTCCTTTCTTTGTTTTGCTCGGGACTAGCAAACGTTAGGTGTAGGGGTATTTGATTGACATCATTTCATGCTTATATTTTTATCTTATATCCATTATCTTTCACCTAAACAATGCTATGTTACGAGTTTTATGTTTGAATTTCAGAAATAATTAGGTTTGAAGAGATGAAGCATAAAAAACCCCAAAAGATGGGAAAAATGACTGAACTGTGAGATCTAAGGACTAAGATGCAAGGGAGAAGGACCTGAACATAAGACCAAAGGACCAAAGAGCAAAATAGAAAACTCCACACCATCTTGGGGAGTATTTTGGCAATTAGATTCGGGTCATAGCTCCAATAAACAAAGTAGATGCATCAAAGACCGACAAATGAATCCAGAAAAGCCCAGAATGAAATTTAGCCGGATCCAGATCTTATGGACCGCCAATTGGCGGTCTTGTACCGCTAATTAGCGGTCTTGATCCTTCTGGATCTGCTCAAATTTCTCCAGCACATGTATTAGAGGATGTCTAGGCTATTTGTGGTATTTGTTTCGTCCCACATCGGGGGATTGTCCTGGATTGCCTTTTTCTTTGGCTATAAATAGAACTCTTCACCTTCTATTGTAATCACTTCACATTTTAAGTGGCTATTCTTCCTACTAGAAGTGAGGCCTTGAAACACACACTAAAGTAGGAGGATGCTACTTGAATTGTGAGTCATTTTAATAAAAGTTTCTTTATTATGTTGTTTGTTTCATGTTGCTTGTTTTACTTTGTTTAATTTCATTTCATTAGTTTTAGTAGCTTAGTTAATATGCTTTCCTTGCTTAGTTTAATAATTAGTCTAATGTGTAGTGAGTAGTTCCATCCCCTTTGGGGGGTGGAGTTGATGTTCATACATGCATTAGAGAATGGAATGAAGGCTTTATTTACAATGTGTTGATAAAACAAGAATGTATGCTTGCTTGTTTAGGATAGAATTTATAACTTGATGAGTTTTGCCAAAATGATTAGACACCTCTCATGCTTGTTTAGGTTCTGAAATAAACAACTTGTATATGTAAATGTTAATCAACTAGGTTGGTGAATGGATTGATAGGTTTTGTCATAACATTTAGACACTTCCTATGCATGATAACACCACCTTCATGTGTGCTTAAAGAATGTGTTCAACACCCACTTCTTTGCATGTGTGCACTCACTCCACCCCTTAGGGGTTTTCCATTTCTGAATTTCAGCACTCTTCTTTCGTTCTTAGTTAAGTTTTAGTTAATCGTTTGTTGCTTTATTTCGCATTTCTTACTTCGTAGTGTAGTGTAGCGTAGAGTAGGATAATCAAATTCTCTTCCCTATTTTTGGCACTTGATTTCGTGCGAACGAGAGGCTGCTCACCTCCCTGTGGTCGACCCGTATTTGCCACATCTTCAACGCGGCCGTGCACTTGCGGTTTAATTAAAATGATTAAACAGTTAGCAACTGCCTCATCAACAATATCGTCGTCATCCCGATTTATGGATTGACTCCTTTCTATATATAACATATTGCGTCTCAGGAACTACTTCATTAGAAGAAACATCTTCGGGTTCATCTTCTACAGCATATGATGTACCGTTGTCATCTCCATCACTATGCATCTCTACTTTCAGGCGTCGAATTTTTGGTCGACCGTAATGAATCAAGTCAACTAGCGGTCATTCACAGCCTGTTTGGAAGTTCTACGATTGGAAAATAGGAATTTCCTGGTATGCCGGAATTTCGGTTGTTGGATTTAGATTCATATTCAAATCTATTCCATAGTTCCAACCGATCAACCTTATTGTACCATACTCCAGAAGATGAGTGTTGGCTGTCAGCGTAGGGTTAAACACTTTAGGTTCAACTTCTACATAGACTCCAACCACAGATATCCATTTAAATAGACCCATCATTCCATAAACTGACTTATCATCAGTTAATGGAGTGTATGTCCAATCGTTGTTTAAAGGTAATTTCACTGTCAACTTGACATCAAACATACTTTCTGGATAACTACATTCAGATCTTATGACATCCACTAAATCCATATGTTTGATGTTGAACGGAACTACAACTAATTTACGCTTGAACCCTGAACATTCTACCACATCTCCATTACATTCTAATTTCTCATCATACATGACCAACTAAGATCCTTTATCATCCTTATCCATTCCTAACATATAAATTAAACTTCAAAATGTGTTCATGTGAAATGGGTGTTCTTCTATTCCTAATTAATTAAAATTTTGAAAATACTCAAATGATTAGAAATTACCTTAGTCGGGTGTCGAACCAAACGACTCTAAACGTCGAGTAATCACTCCAACAAAATAAACTAAAATATAACAATAAACAACATTAAGAAAAATGTAAGGATGTTTTTTTAAAATTTGACAAAACCTCCCCTATATTTCATATTTGAAAATTTTAAACCATAATACTAACAATAATACAAACAACATTTCAAACTTCTAAACACTAAATAACAAAAATTATTAATCACAACATATTTAAGGCACATATTTCTCAACAACAACCCATTTTTTTACATTAAGAACCACATACATTCATTACTCATCGCATTTAATTTTTTATTAAAAACAACAAATTATTCATAACATTATCATATGTAAGATCACAATCAACAACAATATATATTTCATAAAACAACAAAAATATGGGCAAAAATTACAACGATCAATATATTTGGATTTAACAACAAATATGATTTCAATCAAAATAATCAAACCTAAATTCAATGATTTATAAGATTATCATTGTAAACCTACGATCAACAAAACCTAAATTCAACGATTTATAAGATTACCATCGTAAACCAACAAAACCAAAATCAATAAACTACTAAGAATCAAGAAAAAATTATTTCGACCTAAAAACACGAAACCGAAATCCGGTTTGCATTTAAACGAGTTCCTAAACCAACAAAAACACTAAAATTATACCTAAAACAACAATGTACACCATCCTAATACCTAAAATTAGAAGGAAAAAAATGATGGGAAACAAAAATGAAGCTCTAACCTTAAAATTTCCAAAAAATCATATTTGTGGGGTGGCATCGGGCTTTTTTATAGCTCGGCGGAACTCGGCATCATAGACGTCGAGTCCAATGTTAATTCCCGGACTGGGAATCTCCCCGTGCACGATATGCTAAAATTTCCAAAACGAACTCGGCCTCTATGGTGTCGAGTTCTTTTAAATTGAACTTAGCAACACCAGTGCCGAGTTCTGTTAAATAGAACTCAACAACACCAGTGTCAAGTTCAATTTTGTTCAAATTAGACTCCGACCCCACTTCGCACCATCCTGGGGTGTTGAAAATTTTCTAACCGTTTGAAATCAACACCTGCAATGTCGATTTTGTCTTTGAAGAACTCGACGTTTCAACGCTGAGTTCTTCAAATAATTTTGTCTAAGAACTCAACGTCTAAAAAACAAGACCCGCCACCACCATGTGTCGTTACGTGGTGGTAGCGAGACTAGTTTGAAAATTATGTGTGGAAAATGTTTAATTTGGAAAACAAATTAAAAAAATTATTATTTTGAGAAAAAATTCTAAAATTAAAACGCAAATGATAGCATAGATGGTGACGTGGAACATGTTAGCCCCTAACCCTTGCTTAGTGGCTAATCCCGATTTTAGTGGGGTTTAGCATGGGGAAAAGAAGAGGGGCGTGAACAGTGGCCTGGGGAGTAGGGTGATGGGTTGGAGGTGGCTGTGATGATGGGTTTTGGGTGGGGTGTTAAGAGAAAATGTTTCTCTGTCTCCCTCATTTCCTTCTTCTTCCATTTCCGTTTCCATCTCTCTCTCACACTCTTCTTCTTCTCTTCCGGCGACCAGAGGTGGTGGAGGAGACTCCAGCACGTGGAGGCGAGCGTGGAGTCGAGGACGCGAGCGTGAGGCGCGCGTGATCGGAGGGTATTGTCGGGCGTCGACGTTGAGTGGATCTCCGGAGCGCTCCATCTTCTAGTCGAGGTATGCCAGCTTCTAGTGTGGTTTTGTTGTTCCCATGTTGGTGGGATGTTTGGGTCAGTCGCGGGAGGTCGGAGACCTCGCCGCCGACGAGAAACGGCGTAAAACCCTCGGCTGGTGCGAGGTTGCTGTCGACCAACGGTCGATCGGTGCCTACGGGCGGTCGACCGATTTAGTGTTTTTGCCCAACTTTAACCCACACCTGTCGAACGATGCCATTGTGGCCGTCGACCGGTTGCTTATGTGCTGGTGAGTTGCAGGCTTGTTGTTGGATTTCGGTCAACCGTTCCTTGTTTTTGGGTCGACTGGAACTTAAGTGTACTTTATAATATTGCATGTTGTTCGACCGTTTTCGATATATCGTTCGACCGTTATATGACGTAGACTATTAGGATGACTCTGGTAGTTTTCGGTTGACCGGGACCCCATAGTCGGTCGACCGAATAGTCTTGTTGATTTTGACCAACTCTGGATTTTGACCTCGTGTTCGGTCGACCGGTTTTAGACTTCTGTTCGACCGTTTGGACTTAAGTGACGCGCAGAATAGTTTGACCATTGTAGACTTTCGGTCGATCGAACCTATTGGGGACGGTCGACCAGTTACGCTTTTCGGTCGACTGTTTGTGCGCAGAACCGAATTCCTGGTCTTGTGATCGTGTCAACTCTGTCCACGGAAACCCGTGTCCTCGCTTAGAGAGTGAGCCGGGAAATGACGGTTGGTACGTGCTCGTACCGCCCAGGGACCACCGTGTGGAAGAGTGTGGACACTTGGGTCGCGCCACCTCTGTATTGGATGTGGTGTGACGTGTTATTGCCCTACTCTCTGATGAGTAGCAGACCTGAGGGATTGCGGATCCCAATGCGTGTGATGCATGGATCGTGGAGCATGATGACCCTGCAGACTACGGTCTGGACCCGTCCGATGTTGTGTCGGACGTATGTTGTACCGCCGAGGTTGTGTTGGCGATGCCGCCGAGGTTTTTGCCGACGATGATGGTACCGACGATGTTTCGGCTTGTGGTTGTGTCGTCCGATGTTGTGCCAGACGTAAGTTGTACCACCGATGTTGTGCCGGCGATGCCGCTGATGTTGTGCCAGCGATGATCCCCGATTGGGCACCTATCCTGGGATGCTGACCGACCGGGCTACGGCTCCGTCGAAGGTGGTTTAGACCATGTGGTTCCTTGCGCGGAAGTACGGACGCTCCTCACCGATCCCTTAGGCTCGTGTAGTCGCGTGTGGGGGGACGCGTCCTGTAATGTCCGTAAGACCGTATGTGCCTACGGTAGGTTTCCGAGGGAGACTTGTTGTTGTTGCTGGACGGATGTCCTTGTGGACCCTGTTGAGGGTCGTTGTTGTTGGACTGAGGTCATGTTTACCCTTGGAGGGATTTGATGCATTGCAGATGTGATATGACATGCTACTAGTATGATAGGTTCATTTACCGTACTATTGCATGCATATAGGTGAGCTTGGCATACGGGGTTTCCTAATGGGAAACTCATGCATTGTTGTTTGGTTCATGTTTCAAGACAGCAGTAGGTTCTGTCGGGTGGTGGCAGCGGGCGCACACATTTTGGGGTAAGGATCCTCATCGGACTCTTCGAGGTCGTCGTGATTGCTTTACCTGTCTTTTCATTGTATTGTTGTAATCACGTCTTTTGACAAACTCTGTTGTATTATTGGTGCACGATTGCTGACTTATATGAGTAACATTCCCGTTGATGATTTTATCTGAGTAATCTCTTGATTGTTTAAATTTTTAACTTTCCGCTATTTCGGGATGTTACAACTTGGTATTAGAGCGGTTGGTCCCTATGTGTGGCTCCCAAAGGAATCACCCCAGTGTAGTAGTGTAGGTTGCACTTTACATTTAGCATGCATTCATGGCTGATCTTGAGTTGTTTCTTGTGCCAGATGCCTCCTAGACGTGTGAGGAGTTCTCCGTGTGATCGCGATGCCAGTGACGCCACTGAGGGCGCCAACTGGGATAGGTTGAGCGAGTTCCTCGAGCGTCAGGCAGCGAGGGCAGAGCAGACAGGGACAGGTGCGGAGCATTGATTGATTCGTTTTTTATTAAATCGCAAGTGCATGGCCTCGTTGAAGCAGTGGCAAATACGGGTTGATCCACAGGGAGGTGTGTCCACTTTTGGTTTGTTCGAAGGCGAGTGGTAAAGAAAGAAGAGAAAGATTGATTACACTAAACTACACTAATCTAAACTAGCAAACTAGAAAGCATGAAATGAAATGACAAAACAAACTAAACTAAGCAACTATTGAAAGGATATAAAACTCAGGAATGGAAAACCCCTAAGGGGTGGAGTGTGTGTGTGCACATGAAATAAGTGTGTTGAATGCATACAATAAGCTCAAGTGTGGTTAGTGTTTGTTCATGCATAAGAAGTACCTCATGGCAAGACCTATCATTTACAACACTAACCTAGGTGATTAATATGAGCAATATAAGGTTGTTATTAAGAACATAACGAGCATGGAGTGTACCTGACTATGGCAGAAACCATCAAGTAAAGTTCTTTTTAATTCAAGCAAGCATACTAATATCTCTCACAAACAATAATATCTAGCATTCATACCACCTACATAACATGTACATACATCTACTCCACCCCCAAAGGGGATGGAACTACTCACTAATCATTGCACTACCTACATTAACAAAATGAGACATTATACTGAAAGGAAATTTAACTAAGAAAGTAAGGAACATTAAAGACGCTAATTGAAAGAAACATAAACTAAAGAAACATGCACAAATTAAAAGACAAGATTAAAAGAAACTATAACAATTATTTTATTAACAATGACTCACATTGAAGGTAGCATTCTTCTCCACCTTGAGTTTTGCTTCAAGGCTTACTCCTTAGTAGAGAGAATGCCACCAAGCAATGGGTAGTTTACAATAAAAGGTGAAGAGTTCTATTTATAGCCAAAGAAAAAGGCAATCCAGGACAATCCCCCGAAGTGGGACTAAACAAATACCAGAAATGGACTAAATACACACTAATACGCGACCCACCAAAATCTTAGTAGATTTGAGCCAAAATAGACCGTTAATTAGCGGGCTTGGACCGCCAATTCGCGGTCTATATGGTCCGGATCACACTGGATTTTATTCTGGGCTTTTCTGGATGTCTTTGTTGGTCTTTGATGCATCTACTTCACTTGTTGGAGCTCCGACCCGAATAGAATTGCCAAAATACTCCCCATGATGGTGTGGAGTTTTCTGTTTCGCTCTTTGGTCCTTCGGTCTTATGTTCAGGTCCTTCTCCCTTGCATCTTAGTCCCCCGGTCTCACAATTAAGTCCTTTTTCCCTGCTTTTGGTTCCTTTCATGCTTCATCTCTTCAAACCTATTTATTTCTGAAATTCAAACATAAAACTCGTCACGTAGCATTGCTTAGGTGTAAGATAATGGATATAAGATACAAATATAAGCATGAAATGATGTCAGTCAAGCATGATCGCTTCATGAGACAGCATCCGCCTAGTTTTGACGGCAGGAGTGACCCTGAGGCTGCAGAGGACTGGGTCTTTAAGATCCAGAGGATTTTCCAGGCGATCGGCTGTGTACCAGAGCGGATGGTGACCCTGGCCACCTATGTGCTGGATGGAGAGGCAGCAAACTGGTGGAGGACCACATCTGTTGTGGTGTTTGCTGACCGAGTTGACGTGAGCTGGGAGGAATTCCTTGAGGAGTTCAACCAGCAGTTCTTCCCGCAGCACGTCAGAGACAGGAAGAAGAAGGAGTTCTTGGTCCTCGAGCAGAAGGAGATGTCATTGGCTAGTTACATCAGCAGGTTTAACGCCCTTGAGTGTTATTGTTCTGAGACTTACGTGACGCCCGAGCAACGTGCACGGAAGTTCATCAAGGGGCTACGGAAGCAGCTCAGATCGCGGGTGATTACTAGCATGCCACAGACCCTAGCCGATGCGGTGAAGTATGCGACTATCATCGATCAGGACTACCAGGAGAATTACCAGGAGGCGTGGAAGCCGCCAGTGATCACGGGAGGACGTTTAGTTGGACATTCCACTGGGAACCTGGGCAAGAGGCCCCAGGTTGATGGAGGAGGATCACGCCAGTCTGGTGTGTGTGGTACGTGTGGGAGATCTCATCCGGGTCAGGAGTGCCCCCGACGTACAAGTGCATGCTTGGTATGCGGTCAGATGGGACATTTCATCCGAGATTGCCCTAGTAGGCAGGGCGAGACGAGCAGGAGGCCAGGACCACCAGTCTCAGGGAGGAGCGGAGGCAGCAGGTCCATTGTTTTAGCTTTTTGGCCTTAATCTATGTTTTGATGATTTAATTAACCTAATCTTAATTATGATCATGTAGAGCAGCACACATATTGCATTGCATATATATTGTTTTGTGCTAACCTCTACAGGTGATCAAGACTCAAGGAAGAAAGGAAAATCAAGTCAAGACATGTAATCAAGCTCTTTTGAAGACATGTATTTTGTATTTTCTTTGAGTCTTAGGAACATGTGTATTTTGAGCATACTTGAGCTAAAATCAACTTAAACACACACTAGGTTCCTTATAGAAGTCACACACGAAATTTCACATAATATGGACTTCAATAGATCACCCAAACTTAGACCGGAAAACACCAAACCTAACCCTAACTGTCTGCCCACATTCGGTCGACCGCAACAGGCCGTTCGGTTGACCGATTGATCAAGTATCATGTTTGTGTTTCCCTGTCCAGTTTCGGTCGACCGCACCTTCTCTTTCGGTCGACCGTTTGAACTTAATGTTCCAACCGTTATTTTTGTTGTATATACCCAACGGTCGTATTCGTATTAAACCAATTATACCCCAAATACAATTCATGTATCGGTCGACCGAGGACCAAGATCGGTCGACTGTTTGTTCATCTCTTGACAAACTCAAAATCTCCTGGACAAAAACGGTCGACCGCCGGACTTGTTTCGGTCGACCGAGTACATCATTGTTTGTCAACCCCAAAGTGCCTGGACAAAATCGGTCGACCGAACCCCTTTCTTGTGTTCGACCGATGACTTAAGTGTACCTAAGTCGTAGCGTTGGGCGGTCGACCGTTGACTAACTGGTCGACCGAACTTAGTGCAAAACTGCCTAACGGTCGACCGTTCTTCCCGATCTGGTCGACCGAATTCATCCAGAATTGGGTCCTGAACTTTCTGTTTTGTGTAATCACATATCAACTCATACCCAATCAATCACAACGACTCTATTCTCTCTAATACCTATATAAGGAGTTGTAAAATACATTTTAACACAACTCTCCCACTACAAACTTGTCTCAAACATTAGAGAGAATCCCAAACACTCCAAACCTTCGATTTCCACACTTTAGTCTCAATTCCATTATTTCTCAAGTGTGCTCACGTTAAGAGTGTTGTTCCACTCAAGTTTTTAGTTGTAAAAGGAAGCTAGGACTTCGGTGAAAGCCTGAAGTGTCCCTCTCGGATTGTGAGAGGAAGATTTCAAGCAAGTGAGGTTGTTCGCGGTGCTTGTGGTGTAAAAGGCGTTCTCTCCCGGCCCGGAACGGGGAGTGGTTAGTGAAGATGTAGGCGGAGCTCGCGGAGTCGAGCGGAGCTTACAAGAGAGGACTAGGACCCGGGTGGGGTGCCGAACCTCTATAAAATCCCTGTGTGATTGTGGTTTGCATTATTCTTCCCTACTTGCTTGTATTTGTTTTAAATTCCGAAGCATCATCTTTTGTCTTGCAAGTAGAGTTTGTTTAGGATTAAATTAGTTAATTAGGCTTAACTGTGGACTCATAACCCACTCGATCCTACACATTGTTCCGCAGAGCCAGACCAGGAGAGCAGGACGAGTCTTCACCGTCCGGGCTGAGGAGGCGAAGGACTCCAACACCGTCGTGGAAGGTACCCTTGTCATTTCAGGTTTGGTTGCTCATGTTTTATTTGATTACGGCGCCACATACTCCTTCATTTCGGAGAAGTTTGCTGGCGAGTTGGATCGGACCCCTGAGCTACTGACCGATTTGTTGGAAGTCAGTATGCCCATGGGTGAGGTGGGCACTGTGGGGAGCTTTCTCCTCGGCACCACAGTTGTTTCGGGAGACCATGATTTTCCGGCAGATCTGGTCCTGCTACCGATAGAGGACTTCGACGTCATACTGGGGATGGACTGGCTATCACAGTACGATGTGCGAGCCTTTTGCCGTGAGAAGAAGATCCTTATTCCGAGGAAGGACGTGCATGATGTGTTGATCAGAGGGACGAGGAGTAGAGGAGGTCGTCTGATTGTGTCTGCGGTTGAGGCACAGAGGCTGATGCATCAGGGTTGCAGAGCGTTTGTGGCGACTGTGGTTGTTCCGGATCCTGAGACGAGGAGGCTGGAGGATATAGAGGTTGTACGAGAGTTCCCTGAGGTGTTTCCTGCAGAGATTCCTCATTTGCCTCCGCATCGAGAGATCGAGTTTGGCATTGAGTTGGTGGTTGCCCAGGATTGATGATCTGTTTGATCAGTTGCAGACGGCGAGAGTGTTCTCGAAGATTGATATGCGTTCGGGTTATCACCAGTTGCGGATCAGAGAGGCCGTTTGGACTGATGAATGCACCTGCAGCATTCATGGACCTGATGAATAGGACCTTTCAGCCGTACCTCGACAGATTTGTTGTCGTGTTTGTGGATGACATCTTGGTGTACTCGCCTGACAGGGAGAAACATCGCGAGCACCTGAGGATTGTGCTTGGCATCTTGAGAGATCAGGAGTTGTATGCCAAGTACATGAGGTGCGAGTTTTGGTTGGATCAGGTGGCATTTCTGGGGCATATTGTGTCAGCAGATGGGACTTCAGTGGATCCGGCGAAGGTTGAGGTTGTGACTGAAGGGATTGTGTTCTAAAAGTTTTACTTTTAAATGTCAATTATTATGAATTGAATGAGAAATCATTTTGTTCCTTGTTTATGTTATTCGTCTTTTAGAAGTGTTAAGGAAGAGGCTCTTGCTCCTTAACCGTAGAGCTCTAAAAGATATTGGTTTACATAAAACAAAAGATATTCGCAATCATGGTAATTAACATGGGACATTAATTACCGAGTTAGATTGTCGTGTTGGTCATAGATCACAGTAGCTCTACAAGTGAGTGACGACACGGGTATGCAAAAGAGGAAAATATTACTTTTGTATACTGAATAGACCTAACAAGTAAAATATTATAGAAATGTGTTTCTGTGTCATTAATATTTTACTGTGTCTTTGGTCCTTTTATATGAGACTTATATCCAATCACTTAAGGAATGCTTAATTAGACTAGTGTCTTGAGCTATCGATAAGTGTAGTGTAAAGACATTGGTTGGTTAAGCACAACTTTTGTTGGAGAAGATAGTTAGTTAAAAGATTATCATTGCCCCTCTTAATTGAGTGATGATATTAGTGGGCCCCTTGATAAAGCAAAGTTATAATGTGCACAATGTGATTTGAGTTAAGTCACATATTTATAACTAGCTTAAAGAGATCAAGAAAATGAATACTAATACAAAGATGACACAATACTACTTTATGTGTATTCTTAATATAGAAGTTTTAGAGAACTTCTAGGTATGAATTTCGGAGTCCCTAGTGTTTGTTTTGATGAGTTTTGAAACTAGATAATAAAACAAACTAATGCATGCATGAAATAAATCGTAGAAAATTGTAATTGATCCTTATTATGCATAAAAATTCGAAAAATATACATGCATAATTAAACATGAAATCCTACAGTGGTATCAGAGCTTAGGGTTCAATTTTCTTATGATTTAAGGTTGTAAACAAATTTAGTTTACCATCTAGGATTTAAACAATTCGTTTTACCGGTTTTTCGGTCTGTAAATGTTTTGTTGAAATAATTCTTTGTAATAATTCGTTTTAAATGTTTTAAGTGGTTTAAAACATGTCATGTAATTATTAGAATTATTATTTAGACATAAGTCTAACTTGTAATAATTTCTTTTTAAGTATAAACGATTATTTTGTAAGAGAATCAACAAAACCGAAAAACTACGGTTCGTCTTTCCTTTTAGGAAATTGGATGGACAGCGGTTCAAAATTGTTTTTGAACATGTGGATGGATGAAAAACGTTTTTAATGGATTTCAAAATGTTTTTTCAAAGAAGTGTTTGAGATTCTTGATGATTGATAAACTAGATTATATAGTTTATAGCGATATTGCGTGCATGGATGCTCGAGTTGTCTTTGTAGGAAATTGTGAGTTTATATGTTCCAAATGAGCAACTATGAATGTATGTAATCATTATTATACAGGGGCTTATGTATGTAAAAGCCAAAATTCTCTCTTTCCGTCTTTTAGATAGTTGCATTTGCATATGAGAGGTTTTTACATAGGACTTGCACTAGTCGGTTTTTATCGAATGTGAGGAGCATGTTTATTTTCTGTAAAATCTACATCTCCGGTGCAAGAGGAAGTCACCGCTGTAGCGCATCGATTGAGGATCAAAGATCAGGGATCGAGGATCGAAGGGAACATATAAACTCACACGATGTGGATTGTGTGAATGTTTAATTTATGTTTTTATCTTGCTATGCATGTGATGAATGTGTTGAATGTTAGGATGTGTATGATTAATAATATGCATGATAACCTAAAATTCTAAATCACATGTTAAATTGTCCAACAAAAATTAAGAATAATTTTCCTTCTTATTTCATCCACTAGCAGTCATTGATCGAGGGATACTCTGCTCGCCCTTAGCGGGAGATAGCTCCCTCCATCTTTGGGAATAGTAGGAGATATAATAGTTGTCTATTGTTGTGCCACAATTAAATATATGAGGTGTGTTTCACCCTAGTGAGCCCCAAGTATGTTTAGTTGTGAATACAATAGATAAACGTATCTCGTATCAAATGAAAATAAGTTTTCTTAACATTACCTAGAGCCCTCGCTCGGTTTTGGGAAAAAGTTTTTCTTACGAGGATAGGTCGTATTCCCTCATAATTAAAACGACAAGAGTCACAAGAGTTTGAAGATGCTAATGTTGCTAAAATTCAAAAAGGTTGTGATTAGAATATGTTTTCTTACCTTGATATTGTAATGTATTCGATAGCCCTTAGCGAGTCTATATTGCAATTGATGGGATCTTGGATTGTTGCATTTATAGGCAAAAATTTTATTTGCAACATTTACATTTATATTCGATATATGTATGCATGTGTATTAAAACATAAAATTGGCTTTAAAACCTGTATGATTTATTTTGTAGAGAAAAGTCAAACATCCAACCTATCGTACGATCCATGATAGAAAAACACCCTTTAGCAAATGATGGCTCAAACTTCATTAGTTGGCAACTCAAACTCAACATCGTGTTAAAGTTTAAGAAACTATCTCACATTTTGGAAGGTTCAATCCCAAGATGGAATGAGAGATTAACCGATGAAGAGAAAGAGGCTAAAGCCAAGTGGGAAGACCAAGAGAACCAAGTTCACGGTCTTATGCTAGCATCCATGGGTGACTCGCTCCAAGCGAAATACTTGGATTCAAAACCCAAGAAGACCATGGAGGCTTTATCTAAGATGTTCATGGATAGTGCCCGAAAGGAGCGCTATAAGACCACCATCGCACTCACAAGGTGCCATATGGCGGAGGGAACATCGGTATCCATGCATTTTCTCACGATGCAAGGGTACCTTGAGAAGTTGGCAAAGCTCTCTTCACCAATGCCCGAGGACATTGCTGAAGATATGATTCTTGGCTCTCTAGTCCCATCCTTCAAGGACTTTGTGATGCACTATCACGTGCGTGAAAAAGGGGTGAGTCTTGAGGAGCTGCACAACGCTCTCAAAACTGCTGAAGTTGACAAGGGCAAGGGTAGGGACAAGCAAGTCCTTGCCGTCCATGGGAGGAGCCAAAAGATTGGTAAAGGAAAGGGCAAATCTACCAAAAGTGGTTCAATCAAGAGCAAGGGAGTAGGAGGTGCTCATAAGAGTGCCTCGAGGGGGAAATCTCAGAAATCTCCAACTCCCAATACGGAGTGCTTTCACTGCGGTGAAAAAGGACACATCCGGCCAAATTGCCCCAAGTACAAGGAAGACCTTGACAACGTAGTGATTGAACGTCGGCGCCCCAAAAAGGCCAAAGGTATATTTGTTATTGAAATAAATTTAGCCACCTCTATCCAGGATTCGGTAATTGATACCGGATCTTGTGCTCACATAGTTTCTAATGTGCAGCTACTCATGGATAGGAAGGAACTCGTAAGGAACGAGGTAGAATTGAAGGTCGGAAATGGTGCGAACGTGTCTGCGGTTGCACAAGGTTCTGTGGTGCTTCAATTATGTAGTGGTTTAAATTTATGTCTAAAGAATGTTTATTATGTGCCTTCGATTAGCAAGAACATTATTTCTGTATCATGTTTAGATATGGATAATTTCAATATAAATATTTCAAATTCTTGCTTGTCTATATCGAAGAATGGTGTTTTCTATGCAAATGCATTCATAAGGAATGGTCTCTATTTGCTTGAATTGAATAATAAACAAATCTTTAATATCAATAATAAAAGACTTAAGACCACTCACGAGAACGATACTCTTTTGTGGCACTATCGTCTTGGTCACATAAATGAAAAGCGCATCAAGAAATTGCAAGAAGCTAACCTTCTTGGTCTACTTGATTTTAAATCATTGGAGACGTGCCAACCATGTATAATGGGAAAAATGACCAAAAAGCCTTTCAAGAAGAAAGGTCCAAGGGCGAGTGGCTTGTTGGATTTGATACATTCCGATGTATGTGGTCCAATGAGTACTAGTGCACGAGATGGTTTCAAGTACTTCATTATGTTCACGGATGATTATAGTCGTTATGGCTATGTTTATCTAATGAGAAACAAAAGTGAATCCTTTGACAATTTCAAAGAATTCAAGAATGAAGTAGAGAACCAACTCGACAAGAAAATCAAGTCTCTACGAACGGATCGTGGAGGTGAGTACTTAAGTGCCGAATTTGACTCATACCTAAAGGAGTTTGGTATTGTACCTCAACTCACCCCTCCCGGTACACCTCAGTGGAATGGGGTATCCGAAAGGAGGAATAAGACATTGCTCGACATGGTTCGGTCAATGATGAGTCATGCGGAATTACCTCTTTACTTTTGGAGTTATGCACTACAAACTGCGGCTTACACACTAAACAATGTTTCATCCAAATCCGTGGAGAAAACTCCTTATGAGCTATGGAGTGGTAAAACACCTAAGCTCAATTTTCTCAAGATTTGGGGTTGTGAGGCTTACGTCAAGAAATTGATGTCGACCAAACTTCAACCAAAAGCGGATAAGTGCTTCTTTATTGGTTATCCTCGTGAGACAAGAGGATACTACTTTTGGCATATCACCTCCAATCAAGTGATTGTAGAGAGGGATGCCACATTTCTGGAAAAGGAATTTCTGGAAAGGGTAAAAAGTAGTGGGAGTAGGATTGTGCTTGAGGAAACTCAAGATACTCTACAAGATCATGACATGAATGATGACATTCAAGATCATGAAGGCCCAACCGAGATTCCTTTGGTTAGTGGGAGCGTGAGTGAGAGACCCTCGCAAGAAATTGTGAGAGAATCTCAATCATCCCCACCAAGTGTACGTTCAAGAGTTGAACGTGAACCCACTCCTCAAGAAATTGTGGAAGAAGTTCGAGAGACACGAGAAGAACCAAAAGAACTAAGAAGGTCGACAAGGGAAAGGGAGAAACCCGATATGTATTTGGGACTTCATGAAATCATGGTACTAGATACCAATGATCCCTTGACCTTCCAAGAAGCAATGGAAAGCGAAGACTCCAAACTATGGCTTAAGGCCATGGAATCCGAAATAGAATCCATGTATGATAATCAAGTGTGGAACTTGGTTGACCTTCCTCAAGGGAAAAAGGCCATTCAAAATAAATGGGTTTTTAAGAGGAAGATGGACATGGATGGGAACATGACAACCTACAAAGCGAGGCTTGTAGCGAAGGGTTTCACTCAATTTCAAGGAATTGACTATGATGAAACTTTTTCACCAGTTGCCATGTTCAAGTCTATTCGGATAATGCTTGCTATTGCTGCGCTTCATGATTATGAAATATGGCAAATGCATGTCAAAACGGCGTTCCTTAATGGGAACTTGGAGGAGGATGTGTACATGTTACAACCTCAAGGTTTTGAAGATCCAAAGAATAGCGAGAAGGTATGCAAGCTTCAAAGATCCATTTATGGATTGAAGCAAGCATCAAGGAGTTGGAACAAACGTTTTGACGAGGAAGTGAAGAAGCTTCTCTTCATTCAAAGTAAGGAAGAACCTTGTGTATACAAGAAGGTTAGTGGGAGCCATGTAGTATTCCTAATCTTATATGTCGATGACATATTGCTCATGGGTAATCATATTCATTTGCTTGAGCAGACGAGAAGTTCATTGAAATCTGCATTTTCGATGAAAGATATGGGTGAGGCTCAATACATCTTGGGAATCAAGATATATCGAGATAGATCCCGTAGACTCATTGGCCTCAGTCAACGTGCGTACATTGACAAGGTCTTGGAAAGGTTCAAGATGAACAACTCCAAAAAGGGCAGTGTTCCAATGAGTATGGGTGTGCAACTCAAGAAGTCTCAACGTGCGCAATCACGTAAGGACTTAGAGTACATGAAGGATGTCCCTTATGCTTCGGCAATTGGGTCAATCATGTACGCGATGACTTGCACAAGACCCGATGTCTCGTATGCTCTAAGCGTGACAAGTCGTCACCAATCCAACGCAGGTCCTGGGCATTGGACTGCGATCAAGAATATCCTGAAGTCCCTTAATCGGACTAAGGATAAGATTCTTGTTTATGGAGGACAAAGGGAGTTGATAGCCAAAGGGTACTCGGATGCGAGTTTCATGAGTGATCCAGACGATAGAAGGTCACAGTCAGGATACGTCTTTCTTCTGAATGGTTGAGATGTGAGTTGGCGTAGCTGGAAGCAAACCACTATGGCCGATTCAACCACTGCTTCAGAAGTAATGGTTGTCGCTGAAGCGAGCAAGGAAGGAGTGTGGATCAAGAAGTTCCTTGAAGAGCTTGGAGTAGTTCCCACGAGCGAGGGACCCATCGAGCTGTTTTGCGATAATAGTGCATCTATCTCGCAAATCAAGGATCCTAGATCACACCACAAAGTGAAGTACATGGATCGTAAGTACTTCGTGACACGTGACCTCATCGACGAAGGCAAGATAAATCTATTATGGGTGGACACCAACAGCAACACAGCTGATCAATTCACAAAACCCTTATCCCAAGCCAAGGGCGAAATGCATTTCGAGTCCATGGGATTGAGGAACCATGTAGATTGGCTTGATAATTGATATGTAATGGGGTTTACCCTAGTTATTATTGTTTTATACATTGAGTATGTATGTGAAAGAAAACTTTAATAACAAGTGGGAGATTGAAGGGAATGTGTTCTAAAAGTTTTACTTTTAAATGTCAATTATTATGAATTGAATGAGAAATCATTTTGTTCCTTGTTTATGTTATTCGTCTTTTAGAAGTGTTAAGGAAGAGGTTCTTGGTCCTTAACCGTAGAGCTCTAAAAGATATTGGTTTACATAAAGCAAAAGATATTCGCAATCATGGTAATTAACATGGGACATTAATTACCAAGCTAAGATTGTCGTGTTGGTCATAGATCATCCGTTATGGTTCGGTCTACCGAAGGATCTATGGATCGGTCAACCGAACGTGTAACGGATAGTCATAGTTGAGTGACCGAACTTGACCAAAGTGCCTGGATCTATGGTACGGTGTACCGAACCAGAAACGGTCTACCGAACAATGTCAAGTTCCGATATTTTCGGTTAACCGAATAGCACTCGGTTATAGACGAGAATTCGTCTGATCGGTTAAGGAGAATTTTTCTCCTTAAGATTCGGTCATCCGTCGTGTACTCGGTTAAACGATCGTGACATATTCGGTTAACCGAGTGGGACTCGGTAAACCGAATCACGATCGATTTTCTGCCTTTGATAATTAAGAGATTAATTTGATCGATGGTTGGATTAGCTCCAAACTTGGTCAAACGTTTTGTGGATGCATGTAATGCATTATGGAATTAGTTTGTGAGAGAAAATGTCAAGAATTCGTGGCTTAAGAATAGTCATGATTGAGAATAAGATTGGAGCCTATAAATAGGTCCTTATTCTCCTTAATTGAGTCAGTTGTTTTCTAATTATTTTCTCTCCTAATTTCACCACAAAAAGCCACGAAAATTCTCTTAGTTTTTTAAGTCTTTGGAAGGAGAAATCTCAGAGATTAAGGAAGGGGTTTTTAGCTAGATTCTAAGCTTGTTTGGAGATTGATTGGCTAGCTCCTTTCTCTCCAACCTTGTTTAGGGTTTCGGTGAACACTCGGAGGCATCCGGCGCAACGGGAAGCGACGATCGTCTTCCTCAACGTCTCTGGAACATCAAGAAGTTTTAGAGAACTTCTAGGTATGAATTCTGGAGTCCCTAGTGTTTGTTTTGATGAGTTTTGAAACTAGATATTAAAACAAACCGATGCATGCATGAAATAAATCGTAGAAAATTGTAATTGATCCTTATTATGCATAAAAATTTGAAAAATATACATGCATAATTAAACATGAAATCCTACAGTGACTCAGTGGAGAGCCCCAATGAGCGTGACTGAGATCAGGAGCTTTGTGGGACTAGCTGGGTATTACAGACGTTTCATTCAGGATTTTTCCACTGACGGCGTTGACGAAGAAGGACGTCAAGTTTGTTTGGTCCTAGAAGTGCGAGGACAGTTTCCAAGAACTGAAGAGGCGACTGACGACAGCGCTGATTCTGATGCTACCGAGTGGCGGCAGAGGCTATGTGATTTACAGCGATACGTCAGGGGTTGGCTTGGGCTGTGTTCTGATGCAACACGGGAAGGTCGTGGCATACGCTTCGAGATAGCTGAAGGTGCACGAGAAGAACTACCCTACTCATGATCTGGAGTTAGCGGCGGTGGTTCACGCATTGAAGACCTGGCGACATTATCTTTATGGAGAGCAGTTTGAGTACTTCACAGATCATCAGAGCCTGAAGTATTTATTCTCGCAGAAGGAGCTGAATATGAGGCAACGTAGATGGCTTGAGTTCATTAAGGACTACACTTCACCATCTCCTATCATCCGGGGAAGGCAAATTCGGTTGCAGATGCACTGGGCAGGAAGGTTGAGGTGTCAGTTGCTAGTTTATGCATCCAGGAGTGGAGGCTACTCGAGACGTTGTCAGAGTGGAGGTCGTTCACAGAGGGCTCTGAGAGAGCAGTGTTAGCTGGGCTTCGGGTGGAGCCGTAGACCGTCTCACGTGTTGTGCAGGCTCAGCGTGATGATGAGGAGTTAACTGGTCTATTACAGTTGGCTGCCAGAGATGGATCAAACTTCAGTGTGGGGGTTGATGGTGGTCTGAGGTTCAGGAGTCAGGTTTGGGTGCCAAAGGTTGATGGGCTGAGAGATGACATCATGGAGGAGGCACACCGAGCGAGATATACCATTCACCCGGGGAGTACGAAGATGTACAAAGACCTGCAGCGGAACTTCTGGTGGAAGGGCATGAAGAGAGATATTGTTGCGTTTGTGGTGGGCCGGTGCTTAGTCTGTCAGTAGGTGAAGATTGAGCATCAGCGACCAGCGGGACCGATGCAGTGTATTGAGCTTCCTGAGTGGAAGTGGGAGCACGTGACGATGGATTTTGTCACGGGGTTGCCGAAGACGAGGAGATTCCACAACGCGATTTGGGTGATAGTCGATCGACTGACCAAGTCGGTGCACTTCTTAGCAATCAGGACCACGTTGCCTCTGGAGGGTCTAACTAAGTTGTACGTGGAGGAGATAGTCAGACTGCACGGAGTACCAGTGAGCATCATCTCTGATCGAGATCCCAGATTTACATCCAGGTTTTGAGGGAGTTTGCAGCAGGCTTTGGGGACGCGACTGAGGTTCAGTACAGCATTTCACACACAGACAGATGGTCAGTCAGAGAGGACGATCCAGACCCTAGAGGATATGCTGAGAGCATGCACACTGGATTGGTCAGGACACTTGGATGAGCACCTACCGTTGATAGAGTTTGCCTACAACAACAGCTATCATTCGAGTATTGGGATGGCACCGTACGAGGCATTGTACGGGAGGCCTTGCAGATCACTGGTATGCTGGAGTGATGTGGGCGAGAGGCAGTTACTGGGGCCAAAGCTCGTGCAGATGTATGCAGAGAAGGTGGATGTGATCCGGAGGAGATTGGCCACGGCACAGAGCAGGCAGAAGAGTTATGCCGACAGACGCAGACGGGCGTTGAGCTTTGAGGTTGGTGACCGTGTGTTTCTGAAGATCTCCCCAACTCGGGGAGTAATGAGGTTTGGGAAGAAGGGGAAGCTCAGTCCGAGGTATGTTGGACCGTTTGAGATCATAGACCGAGTGGGAGAGGTTGCCTACAGGATTGTATTGCCACCGCAGTCTTCGGGTCTTCACAACGTCTTCCATGTATCGATGTTGAGGAAGTACGTTGCAGATCCAGCTCACGTGATTGAGATTGCAGTGCCAGAGATCCAGCAGGACTTGTCCCTCGAGGAGAGACCAGTTGAGATCATTGATCGTATGGATCACCAGCTCAGGAGGAGGACCATTCCGATGGTAAAGGTCCGGTGGCAGCATCACAGTGAGCGTGAGGCCACCTGGGAGATCGAGGAGGAAGTTCGGAAGCAGTACCCGGAGCTTTTCGGTGAGTTGTTGTCTTGATTTCGGGACGAAATCCATTTAAGGAGGGTAGGTTGTTAGCCCCTAACCCCTGCTTAGTGGCTAATCCCGGTTTTAGTGGGGTTTAGCATGGGGAAGAGAAGAGGGTCGTGAACAGTGGCCTGGGGAGTAGGGTGATGGGTTGGAGGTGGCTGTGATGATGGGTTTTGGGTGGGGTGTTAAGAGAAAATGTTTCTCTCTCTCCCTCATTTCCTTCTTCTTCCATTTCTATTTCCATTTCTCTCTCACACTCTTCTTCTTCTCATCCGGCGACCAGAGGTGGTGGAGGAGACTCCGGCGCGTGGAGGCGAGCGTGGAGTCGAGGACGCGAGCGTGAGGCGCAACTGATCGGAGGGTGCTGTCGGACGTCGACGTTGAGCGGATCTCCGGCGCGCTCCGTCTTCTAGTCGAGGGATGCCTGCTTCTATTGTGGTTTTGTTGTTCCCCACGTTGGTGGGAAGTTTGGGTCGGTCGCGGGAGGTCGGAGACCTCACCAGCGACGAGAAACTGCGTAAAACCCTCGGCTGGTGCGAGGTTGCTGTCAACCAACGGTCGACCGGTGCCTTCGGGCGGTCGACCGATTTAGTGTTTTTGCCCAACTTTAACCAACACCGGTCGAACGATGCCATTGTGGCGGTCAACTGGTTGCTTATGTGCTGGTGAGTTGGAGGCTTGCTGTTGGATTTCGGTCGACCGTTCCTTATTTTTGGGTCGACCGGAACTTAAGTGTACTTGATAATATTGCATGTTGATCGACCGTTTTCGATATATCGTTCGACCGTTATATGACGTAGACTATTAGGATGACCCTGGTAGTTTTCGGTCGACCGGGACCCCAGAGTTAGTCGAGCAAATAGTCTTGTTGATTTCGACCAACTCTGGATTTTGACCTCGTGTTCGTTCGACCGGTTTTAAACTTCTGTTCGACCGTTTGGACTTAAGTGACGCGCAGAATAGTTCGACCGTTGTAAACTTTCGGTCGACCGAACCTAATGGGGACGGTCGACCGGTTAGGCCTTTTCGGTCGACCGTTTGTTCGCAGAACTGAATTCCTGGTCTTGTGATCGTGTCAACTCTGTCCACGGAAACTCGTGTCCTCGCTTAGAGCGTGAGCCGGGAGGTGACGGCGGGTACGTGCTCGTACCGCCCAGGGACCGCCGTGTGGAAGAGTGTGGACACTTGGGTCGCGCCACCTCCGTACTGGACGTGGTGTGACGTGTTGTTGCCTTACTCTCTGATGAGTAGCAGACCTGAGGGATCGCGGATCCCAATGCGTGTGACGCATGGCTCGTGGAGAATGATGACCCTGCAGACTACGATCTGGACCCGTCCGATGTTGTGTCGGACATATATTGTACCGCCGAGGTTGTGCCGGCGATGCCGCCGAGGTTTTTGTCGGCGATGATGGTGCCGACGATGTTCCAGCTTGTGGTTGTGTCGTCCGATGTTCTGTCGGACGTATGTTGTACCGCCGATGTTGTATCGGCGATGCCGCTGATGTTGTGCTAGCGATGATCCCCGATTGGGCACCTATCCTGGGATGTTGACCGACCGGGCTACAGCTCCGTCGAAGGTGGTGTAGACCACGTGGTTCCTTGTGCGGAAGTGCGGACGCTCCTCACCGATCCCTTAGGCTCGTGTAGTCGCGTGTGGGGGGACGCGTCGCGTGCTGTCCGTAACACCGTATGTGCCTACGGTAGGTTTCCGAGGGAGACCTGTTGTTGTTGCTGGACGGATGTCCTTGTGGACCCTGTTGAGGGTCGTTGTTGTTGGACTGAGGTCCCGTTTACCCTTGGAGGGATTTGATGCATTGCAGATGTTATATGACATGTTGCTATTATGATAGGTTCATTTACCGTACTATTGCATGCATATAAGTGAGCTTGGGATACGGGGTTTCCTAATGGAAAACTCATGCATTGTTGTTTGATTCATGTTTCAGGACCGCAGTAGGTTCTGTCGGGTGGTGACAGCGGGCGCACACATTTTGAGGTCAGGATCCTCATCAGACTCTTCAAGGTCGTCGTGATTGTTTTACCTGTCTTTTCATTGTATTGTTGTAATCACATCTTTTGACAAACTTTGTTGTATTATTGGTGCACCGACTGTTGACTTATATGAGTAACATTCCCGTTGATTTTATCTGAGTAATCTCTTGATTGTTTAAATTTTTATTTTTTGTCCACGTTTTATGATGCTACTATGGTATTCTAAGGATTTTCCTCGTGTTTTATTTATTCAGCTGAAATTAAGCAAAGCAGTTTTTCACGATGAGTTCATACGTACGATGGCCATTCCCGTGAAAGAAATGTTTGATGAATACTGGTCCCGACGTAGTCCGATTCTGGCAATGGCAGTTGTATTTGATCCTAGATTCAAAATTCAGTCCGTAGAGTTCTCTTACACACTTTATGGAACATGCTATTCTCAAATGATTAATGTCGAAGAAAGATTGTTCAGCTTCTTTGATGTTTATGCTCGGAATGCAGTTTCTAATAGTTCCAATGCCTCCACGGAATGGGATGACTCACAAGAGAACCAGAAAAACGTGGATGTAATGGAGGTAGTAACAATTTTGCCTTGCTTGTCTGGGTTTTGCTAAAACTCTGCTAAAAAGACTAGAAAAGCTAACCATGTAAAGTGAGCATCATACAGGGATATCAATATATCGTCAATTGCTAGAAAACTGAAAACATGATAAACAATAAAAATACAAATACACGTTTATGGCACCCAATATTACTAAGAAAAATGAGAAAATAACGTGACAAAATAAAATAAAATAAAATAAAATAAAATAATGGAAAATGAAACAGCCCTTGGCATTCAATGTTTATTTTTAGAGTGATCTAGGAACACGACAGCAAACTAGCAAATGGTGAATCAAATAATTTAGTAGGTTTAAGTTCTAAAGTAGACGCTAGAAGATAAATAAACCTATGGCTCAAGTGGTATTGAATGGTACCATGTTCACATGTAGATAAAAAAAACTCAAAATAGGAGAAACCTACATCGAGATACAAACTTGACTTCAAACACAACATAAGAGATAATGGATAAATGGAAAACTAACTTAATGTTGGAAGCATTATAAGGTACAAGGTCATAACTTCAGGTTACTTTCATGTTCCTTATGGGGGGTCAAACGTGTCCATGAAGAAGAGGATTTGAGAGGAAGCTGTACAGAACAGATGATCTACATGAAGTAGCTCAGTGCTTTCTTTTTTCTCGATCCACCTTCACCGTAAAGTTCATTCCATTGAAGAAGCTCGTTCATATTTGTCGACTCTGAAGACACACTAGCACACACCTGGTGAATAACATCAATGAAAATGTTCAATAAATTCTGTAGTCAGGTGTCATGTAAGTGCTACCATGTTATGGCTTGTTGAACACCATCAAAGAAAATGTTCAATAAATTCTGCAGTAAGGTGTCATATAACTAAACTGCTACCATGTTATATTGTTATAGCTTGTTATGGGGACAGGAAAAAAAGTATATCATCAGAGGTGATAATTTAGAACACAGAAAGGAAAATTTGTTTCAAAATCACAGTAATTGGAACAGCACACCCTTCAGCTACCAAATAAACTTACTGGAATTAAAAAAACCATAAGACAACATATTTGTACTACAACTACAGTATCCTAAAGTATAATATGAATCGAACGTCAACACTTTCAGCTTCAGATTTGGTTTAGTGCGAGAGCAGTTCCCATTGCAGCTCAACACATTTAGAATCAATATTTACATGAGTTAGCACTACACCGTCATTCATCAGTGAACATCTGAAGTACACGTGGAGATGACACTGTGACAGAACCACTAGCAGGAAATTTCTGTTGGGCAAACTACTAATATGAGGTAATTAACCGCAAACTAGACGGTTGAAAGGGTACACATGGATGGAAAACCTTGACCACCAAGAAAAAAGAGAAATGAACATTCTAATTCCAAATGATGTTCAGAATTCTGAAGGGAGCATATTGTAAGATGCTCAGCATGATTACGACCGACCGTGAAATTTAACTTACAGAGGACGACAGTTTCCTTTTTGAGAATAATATTGTGTTGGTTCTCAAATTTTCATATTATATGGATAAAAAATCTAAAGATAATTATACATTCATTAAGCACTACGAACATTTGAGTTAATCATGCTATGAAAGAAAGAATATTATGAAAATAGTTTGAATAAGTAACTAGAAATGAACCTTTTCCATATTGGCAACCTAGCATATTATGTCCCTAATAATCAGTTTAGAACATGTCTAACAACCAATTATAACAAACAGTCACACATCGGTGTCACTCTATAATTAAAGACAAAGACTAGCACATGAAATATTGAACACAATTCACAAAACTAGAGAAAATAATGATCCGTTAACTACTTCTATATCAATATCACTCTACGGGACAAAGAAGTACATTTATCGTTGAGAGCACGCTGTTTGATGACGGACACACTACAATAACTAAATTTTCTGCAATAGTATTACTATAAACATGCTGGCCTTGTGGAATAGGATCGTTGGATCTATAAGTTGTTTGGGAAACTAATTGGAATAAATAACCTTGACCAGACACCAATTTCCTCCAAAAGTTCATGATCCCATGTAACGAGAGACAACAAACTTCCAATAATTTCATCTAAGATCCCACATTGTATGATACAATACCTTTTATACAAGTGAATAAAAATAAAATCCTTTCTGAGGACATTTGAATTAAACATGCAGACACAATTATTAGAACTCACACTTTTTACTGTCATGTCCAAACTACCCAACACACTATCTACACTCCCTACCTTTGGAATGGCAAGGCATCTAAAATAAACAAGTGTATGCCAATCTGGGAGCTCCTGTCAGAAAAGCATAAACCAGTCCAATGCCACCCAACCAATAATCACGTTGGTAAATGAATAACCCATTACAAACATGTTTGTCAGTGTGTTATAGTTATTCAACTAGTCATTTCTGATCCACATGATACTAAGCACATAAAAGACAAGTTGCTCAAAAAGGTCAACGGATACCTGATCATGTGCATATCTCAAGTCATCCATGTTGAGAAGACGAATATCCTCACTTCCATGTAATGATGGAAGAGGCTTTCCTTCCGCCAGTGCTATACTTCTCTCCTACAACAACATAAAAAAACACATAACTACTCTCTAGTTTCAATATTGACAAATTACATAACCACTATAGAGTAACTATTCAAAAAAATATGATATGTCAAGAATATGCAAGTAAAATATGACAGAGTTACAGTTTGAATTTTGCAGGGTTCTTAATCAAAAATTGCAAGAACATTCTTAGGCAAGGCAAATGAAAGAGAATGCTCTACCATCAGAACCGCGTAAAGAGCACTAATGAATATGTGAGGAAAATATATGCATATTTAAATAATTAACAGCCAAATATTCTAAAGTGAGTGGACTGTGTATGTATGGATTACACATGCCAAAAATTATTAGAGAACTTTTTAACTACTACAGAGTGGGAAAAGGGATGAGAGAGGTTGCATATACAGATATTTGCTAACTACGGCAATAAAAACAACATATATGGGGGCAAACATCACTGAAGGAAGTCAAACGAGAGTAACTAACCTTCTTTTCCTTCTCCAAAATTTCCCTGATAGGGCGATGTGCGGCAGTAACACAAAGATTCTGAAATTAGAGGTAAACATAAATCATTCCATGGGAAAAAGAATAATACAGATCATAATTAATTTCTAGGTGACACACCTTCAAGTCACTTCCAGAATATCCATCTGTCATGCTTGCAACTGCTTCCAAAGTGACATTTGGAGACAACTCTTCTTTGGATAAAATTACTTTCAAAATCTTTGCTCTGTTTGCTGAGTCTGGTAAGTTGACCATTAACCTAAACAAGAAATAAGGGAAGTAATAACTATGCCACCTTAAAATTTCATGTTAAACGTGAACAGAAAATATTTCAGAAGTTGTAAAAGCTTCAATACCTACGAGGAAGTCTTCTTATTACAGCTTCATCAAGATCAAATGGTCTATTTGTGGCAGCAAGCACAAGGACCCGCTCTTTATCCTTTGTGCGTAAGCCATCCCAATTTATCATAAATTCATTTTTCATTTTCCTCATTGCCTCGTGTTCACCTGGGTTTTCACGCCTTCCTAACATGCTATCCACCTATAGAAACCAATACTGTGCAAGAATAAATCCCTGGTAAACACTGCATAGTGCACTGCAATATAATTTTCAGCTAACCTCATCAACAAATATAACGCTTGGAGAAATTTTGCTTGCTAATGAAAAGACAGCTTTGACATACTTCTCCCCCTCTCCAAACCACTGTGAAATGTTAAAGAGTATGGATTTAGCTGATAAGTTAAGGTAATAAAGCACATCAGGCCTACAAAATTTTCAGCAAGAGTGGTTTTACTTTTGAGGTAATGCTTGACATGGAAATGTTGATAAAATTAGCCCCTGCCTCAGTTGCCACAGCCTTCGCAAGCATCGTTTTTCCAGTACCAGGAGGACCAAATAAAAGAATTCCTTTGCAAGGCTGTATAAAAAAGCAAAACAATATAAGCACTTTAGACCGTAGTATTTCATGCTGCAAACCAGTTAACAATCAGTTTTATGCGCCATGACATCCTATCTGCAACAGTTTCTGAACAGATAGTTAATAGACTCTTGTTTTTTCAGTTGTGAAGCAGTAAACTATGGCAAGAGAGAACAAATAGATATGTGGGAGCATTTTTCAGAAAATTTACCTTCGTCAGCTGACCTTTACAGAATAACTCTGGTCTTTGCAGAGGGAGCATTACCAATTCCTTCAAAGTGTCTTTTACATTTTCTAGTGCCCCTATATCATCAAATGTGACCCCTATATCATTTGGTGGAATAACATCACCAAGAAGTCTCTTCTCAAATTCATTCTCTGTAACAACATCCTGCAAGTTCAAACATTGTGGGAGCAGATAAGGCTGACTTGTGATATTAGATCTAAAAATTGAGGATTCAAGGGTTAAATATGTTCCGGCACTTTATGGTAGAAGCAAACATTATTCACCTTCAATGACTTCTTCGTACATTTAGTATCGACTTGGAGGCTTTGTAGCATGGTTAGTCCATGCTCTATGCTGTCACACAAAATAATGGAAACCAAGTTTCAAGTAGTAATACGTTAACAACATCCTTGCGAAAAAATAACTGCAAATGTGAACCTGTCTCCAGAAATCACAAGCTTCCCATCTTCTGGAAGGATAGCAGCTCTGTTTTTCAGATGATGACTCAAAGCAAAACCAACAATTTTGTCAACACCTGCAAAATACAATTACCACCACTGAAAACAATTACTGGGTTGTTGTAAATGCGCTTTGATAAAAAAAGACACTACTCACTTTCATTTGTCAATGCTTGGTCTTTTACGCAGATGCTCTCAAGCTCATTACATTCCATCCCCACACGATTTAGGAACTGAAATAATAAAGTTAATTATTGGCTTGATGTGCATGGTCATAAAAAAGAAAAGGGTTTTCATCCTTCACAACATGGGTAGGAAAGCTAAAGTCAGAGTCATGGTTTGTACGGGCTTGCTTATTCAACAAAAGAATAAATTGATGCAATGAGAAGGTTAAGCAATATATTATTAATTTCCAATAGCATCATTTTATTCTAATGTGCATGTACTATGCAGGTGCAGGTGCAGGTGCGAGCACAAATGCAAAAGAGGACACACCACCCCATCACATAAAAGCTATGTAACCCTTAGCGCGCAGCTTGCATAGAAGCTAAGCGTGCCTCTGTCGGTCAATAAGACAACAAGTGCCGAAGGAGAAAACGATGGATGAAGGAGAAGCGGGACCTAATGGAACACCCTTGCTTTTGAAAGTGTCATGCATGTTTCCATTAAGGGCAAGCTGTGCAAGCTACCAGGTGTGAGTATCGCATAAGGAGACGAACCAATTATGCAGGTGCTTATGCGGCGAATGTGCTGGACCTGCCATGCATATATGAACACCTGATTTTGAATTTACTTGGATCCTCCCATGTACCCGCATAACAATCCAAATAACCCTCCAAACTCAAACTCCAAACCCATTAGACCCTACAACATAATCAAATCCTCCTCCCTCCACAGCTTCACCGCTGGATCACTGTTGAACCACTCAAAATGACACCAGAAACCAATCACTTCAGGCAATCTCTTTTGTTCTCTTCTCCTTGAACCTTCTTCGTAAGTACTTTTTGTTTCATAGCCCTTGTTTGTGCACTTGGAAAGTGTTACAAAATGATTTTTGTGGATAAAAGGAAAGCAACGGAAACAAAACCAAAACGAATTCGGTTTTCCTTTGACTAGATTGTTTTTTGTTTGTGCATGTCACTGGAATTTAGTAGTACTATAACAAAATTGATATGATTTAACGATGATCTGTTAAACAAAATTATCTATAAAAGTTGCACAATATAACTGTATAATTTTAGTTATTTAAAAATATGTTCATTTGAGATTGTACTTCAGATCGTATATTTTAGTTTTAAAATAATTTAAATAATTCTACATTCTTTGTGAAAGATGAACTTTAGTTGTTCAAGAGGAAAAAAAATGGAAGGGAAAGCCAATAGAAATGGCTTTGTACTACCCAGAGATGATCCTGAAATTCATTTTGCATCAATTTACCACCCCTATCCTCATCCCTCACTTAATAGTTAATAGTGTCCATCTGGAAACACCTAGCATATCCTATTACGGGCAATAGTGATGGTGTTTGTACTACCCAAATATCTTCATCCTGAAACTTCATTATACATTGATTTACCACCCCTATCCCCATCCCTCACTTAATAGTTGATAATGTCCTACATCCCCAAACCCCTAGCATATTCCTGTTACAGCAGGACTACAGGAGTTCAAAGAGAGGAACCTCTAGAATATCTAGTGATATCAATATGTTCCCAAATTCACAGTACCCCCAAGCAGCCAACCCTCCAAATTCATTTCTTGAGAAGTGTCAATGTGAAGCCTTCTGTTTGTGTAATTTCCAATCCACCCATCTTTTTTGCTGACATGCTCCATCCCAAGCCGTCAAGGCATACCCACTTTCAAAAAAAAATCTTACCCCATATCCAAAGAAATCTCGTAATGTTTGCATCTTACTGGGTAGCACCCCCAAGACATGAAAAATCGACATGTAGTAAATTTGTAGGTTCTCGAAGACAGATTGAACAAGTGTAAGGCATTGTCCACGCAATATAAGGCTACTTTTCAAAATGGATTATCTAAGATTTATCCTATCAAAAACTAGCCCCCAACAATAAGCCCTAACCTTATTTGGTGAAAGTGGTATACAAGATATTTACAAGGAAATCTTACAAGTGACATCAAGATGATATTATAAGTGAGTGTTTCACATGACACTATGACAGGAATTATCAAAATGAGTGTAACTATTACTTCAACAAATAAACAAAAGAAAACAAAGTTATATGTTATATTAAAAATATCGAGTATAAGTGAGTGACTCTCACAAGGTTAGCATACCTCAAAAGAGATTGTTGGGATGGATATTTAGAAGAAAAATTAGAATCAAAATGGCAAAAGTTGAATCGAAAAAATCTGATTACGTAAAAACTGCATACAAATACCTAGAAGTTTCTTGATAAATAAAATAAATCTAACTAAATATTGAAGTAATTAGAAATATCAGGGGCAGATACACACTTAACATTAATCAAATATAACCTATGCTCTAACTCGATATATCAAAATGATAGACCAGAACATATATGAAATTGAACGAAAAATAAAAACAATTATAAACTCCATCTGGGAGTCCAACATTTTTTTTTGGGTACACAGCTCAATATTAAGATTAATATCCATAACTGACTCCTTACCGTACGAATATTGACAATGTTGGACTTGGCTTTTAGGGTTTCAATATCTCGATCCAAATGACTTTTCCAATCTGCAAGATCGGCATCGTCTTCAGGCAGTTGTATAGCGATTTTGTTTGGGAAAAGTCTAGTCAACTGCTTCATTGCTTTGGGAACTTCTTTGTTCCTCTCATGCAACCGACCAAAATTATCCTGTTCAATATTAAAGTGATGGAATATCACAAACACGGAACTTCACATGTAAATACACTATAAACTGCACTTAATACTGGAAATATTATTAGAAATTATGAAATTCATAAACATCAACATATGACATAAGTACAAAATCAAGAGAAAGCACATTTATGAAACAACAGTATTTTATGGTGGAGAATGGAGATGTGCAGGAAATACATATTCAAAATGTGCATCTTCAACAAACAGCATCACCACACCTAGAGTACCTACATCTGCCGTGTTATTTTAGGTATTATCTCTTGCTACATCCACCTACTTACAGCAGCACCACACCTTTTTCTTCAAGCTGTGTTTTGTATTATTTTTTCCAAAGCTCAAGGTCGTCATTAATAATAAAAAAATGGCTCACTCTTTTTTTTTTTGATCGGTTGAAATTGACAAGATGGAAAAAAAATGGCTCACTCACATGGGAGAAATATTCCTTTGATACATCAGAACACTTTAGAAAAGAAAAGAGGCACAGATGAATTAGATGAACTTGTTTGCTTCTTTATTGTAAGACAATGAATACACGTTAAAACAAATAAATATGTATAATGTAAAAAAAAACCCTAAGTGGATGGATGCCATAATACTAACCAACGGGGAAAAGGGAGAAGAAACAAAGCCAGTCAATGAAACAAAGGACCGAATTACATAACTAGAAATATATTCCACCATCATTCGAAAGTGTGTAGTTTATGTAATTATCATCATGAGTGTGAAAACTGATTTTTTGCATCAAAAAGGTTAATTTTTATTTAATGTTTTCATGAAAATGAAGTCAAAACACTGTTAACAAGGGTGAATAATAAGTTAAAATAGTAGAGGAATAAAACTACAATTAATAGGACAAAAACCTTTTGGGACAGAACCACATGCCATACTCTATTGTTATGATAGCATATTAAATAAACATTTATTATAGCAATGGCACAAAATACATATTTTGTTATGACATAAGATAAATAGTTGAATAGTTGACAAAAGGCTAATAAAAGTGTCTTTAGCACAAGCAAAAAACTCAACAAAAAGATGATAAAAAAGGCTGGAGAAGATACTGTAGCTGGAAAAATTTGCAAATCATTAACCAGTTAAATGGAGGAAAACATGCTTTGAAAGTCAACAGAAACATACCGGAAAAGCAAAATCAAGCAGTGCCGTTTGGTTGCTGCCGAATTTAGTAAAGAGAAGCCCACCAGGTTGACTCTGCAAAACAAGTTGAATTTAACAGGAATTTGAAATTCAGCAAAACCAAGAATTGGAAATTATATTATTTTAACAAAAGTAGCTTTAATCACCCATATGTTAACTTCTTCAAATGATTTCTTCAAATAAGAATACCTTTTCTTTACGGTTATCAATCTGAGCATGAGAACCTATTACAAGAACACCTGCTGGTATCAATTCTAATTTCCCCTTCAAACTTGTATATGAATCTCCGTTGCCAGCAAGCAGTGCCATTGCTTTCTCCATGTCTTTAATAAATACAATTAGTGGACCATTTCTGCTTTCATCCAATACGACCTGAGTAATATCGCAACAAAAATACAATAAAAAAATTAAAACTTTCAAAATCACTACCATGTTGTTCTAAGGCGGAAAGTAGGAAGGATAACAGACATGGGCTATAATTAACGGACATAGAGAATGGGAAGGAGAGCAGACATAGATTATAGTATGCTTCACATGATCCACAGAGCCGTAAATTTAAAATTTTGACTTGCAGATTTCTCACAGATAATGAAAGGCTGCATAACGAATTCAATCAATTTTTCTCATTAATGGATAGCAAAAAGGGGTACAAGAGGAAAAAAGAAAAATCAAAAGTACAAAAGTAAGAATAACTAATTAAATACTTGTGCAAATACAATAGACACATAAATATTTATTCTAACGGTATATAATTTTTTCTTCACACCTATTATTATTTCAGTTGATATGGAATTTAAGTGGGACAGCTGCCTTCAGTTGATATTTGATACACTAACATGCATATAAAGTAGTATAAAAATAAAGCTAATAATATCACTCTCACGCAATCAATTTTAAAATGAGGTTATATGGGAAGCATTTGTGACCTAATCTATGTGGTATAATAATTTGTACAACATAATAATATCAAAGGCCATATAATTGCATTTTAATAGAAACAGCTCGATATTCATTCATAATACTTTTATGACTTTAGAGTTTAGACTATGAGTAACATCCTCAATTTTGGGAATTTATGATGTTTGGCTTATTGTTATTTACTATTTTGAATAATATTAGCCAATAGATATTGATTAGGATTAATATCGAAAACCTAACATAAACCCAGGGGCCTGTTCTATTTTTACGCTAGTCATTGGCTTGAAATAATTAAATTTTAGATATGTGAATCTGTTTAACTTTCTTAAATTAATGGAATGCCTATTAGTATTATTATCAGCATGTAGACACGTTTAACTATAAGACATGCATAATCTTTTTTTTAGCGGTATCAGACATGCATAATTAAATCTCCAATCTTAAGTTTTCTATGCACACCCCTAGTGAAGAAGAATAAGCACGTGCCTCAAGAAATTCATTAATTGCAAGCCTCTCTGTGTCCTCACACCCTGAAGCGTCAAGTTCAAGATACTTCCCTGCATCCCAGAAGGAAACAATAAATAATTCCATAAAGTAGAGCAAACCTTATTATTCTACCAATATGGCTTCAAAACATGAAAGTAATGGAACAGGTGGGAGAAATACCAAGGCAGAAGAAGCCATGATCTTCCTCACATAGACCACCTAGGTCGTTCCCATCTGGTATTTGCCTATCAAATCTAACTCCAATTTTAGAATTCTCATTTCCTTTGAATGTAAGGAGAACCCTCCCTCGAGAACCATAACATGGACCTCCTCTGCAAGAACGACAAACATAAACATTCACAAATATGTTTATGCTAGAAATGCTAGCATGATAGTTAGTCTTTACTGTTGTTAAAAATCTACAAGAAGGAACACAAGGAGAGAGAACAGAATAAAAATGAAAACCAAAGGACTGCACAGAAGCCCAACAAGAAAAGGGGAAAAAAGGTAAAAGGGTTGACTGCTGCAATGGGAAGAACCAAAAAAACAAAGAAAACAGCTCAGGTCCCTGCATGAACCAAAAGCAAAACCAAAGCTATAAACTTGCATGAATCTAAACTCAAATTCAAAGCAAGTGCACAAACTTTGCATTCATTTCCACTCCGTCCAGCCTCAAGAATATCTCTTTCTGTTTCCTTGCACAATAAATTTGTGGTAAGATTATTTATATTGCATGTCATAGACAGTAATTCTATAGAAGTTGGATGCCACCCACCACGTTACCATTTATTCCAGTACTCCTCTGGTTGAAATTTTTTTCAAGTTTTTTTCACCTAAGCATCATGTGCTCCAACAACAACAAAACCTTAAATCCCAAACTACTTGGGGTAGGCCATCATGTTCTCCACTCCCCATAAGAAATATTATTTTGATAATCCCAATAAACTATGGTTAAGGTTGTATAATTGCTCCTCCAAAAAAAAATGCTTTCGAGAAGACAGAACAATACCACAACATAAGCAAGAACATGGGCAGATACGAAGATACAAATTTTGTACATATGCAACTTTTTTCCTTTTGTTTGGCTAGTTTCATTAAATTAATATTTTGGACTGTGTAAGTCCTCTTACAACAATTATATAAATATCACCTTTTTTCCTTTTGTTTGGCTATTTTCATTAAATTCGTTTTTTTGGCCTGGGGCAACCATTCTTATTTATAGAAAAAAGTTAATTGCAAGATAACATAATGAATCATTTTCGGCACAAAGAATGTCACTTAATCAGTTGTTTCCAATCTCGAAAGCATCTCTACTTAACCTCCACATCTATACGAAGTTTATCGCAAGTTACTCTACTGAATGCTCTTTGAAAACCAACAGCTTGTTTCCCATCTGCATGTACATTTAGATGTAGGGGCAAAAGAACCTAAACACTATCAGTCAAAGCAACACGACATTAATCAAATAATATGGTGTCAAATAAATTATAAGCCCATACAATTGCATCCTCAAGAAATACCTTAATAACTCTGCTGTTGTGCGATGCTATGCTTCTACATTTCTACTGACTTGAATATTTAAAATCTGATTCCCATGACCAAATACGAATTCATATAAAATAACCAGATAATGAAGCTATACATGTAGAGGAACAATAAGTAAGCCAAAGCTTACAACTCACAAATTTACTAAAAGCTCTTAAACATTTAAAATAGATTCCAGGATCACCTTGGACTCTCTTTGGAAATCCTAAAGATTAGCAAGTGCCTTGAGAAATTTAGGTCAACCTTTTGTGTACCCCAAAATAGATCCATCAGAATATGTTCTTTAACATTACTATTGTTTAACCTTGGAGTTTTGAAGGATATAGAAAGGGGACATATTGAAAATGTAACAAATAATCAAAACAAGATGCCATGAAAGGTACATACAAAATCGTGCGGAAGACTTTGGCCATGTCAATAAAGGCATGTAAATAACCCATTTTAATGGTTATAAACAGAAAAATATGTCATTTATTCACTATTTTAATCGTTAACAACAAAGAGTATGCGGATCCTAGGGGTTCTTGCTCCAATGATGACAATTCAATAAGTAGCACATTTGATGTACACGTTTCCACCACTGTTTGAAGGCAATATAACATCAGATCATGGTTATGAAAACCAGACCGGACCGACCAGTTCGACTGGTTCAACCGTGAATCGGCAGCCAGTCCGGTCTGGTAAGGGTTTCAAAACCGTTTCTGTAGAGAACCAGACTGGATTGGGGTTCAACCGGTTGAACCGGTCCGGAAGTGGCGGTTCGGGTGTGTAAACGTCCATTTAAACGTTAACCGCTAAACCCAAAAAAACAATTACTTCCTCCTTACCTCTGCCGAAACCCAGCCCTAACCCACAGTGAAACCCAATTACCGCCGCCGACCGCCGGAGACGACTGGCATCGTCCGTAGCTCGCTGGACCTTGCTGCAACCAACCCCAACCCCCAGAACTCCTCTTCCTCTTGCTCCCGCAGCAGGTGTCCTAACCCTAATCCCCAACCCCCAACACCATGCCTTGCCTCCCTTCTCCAAACTCCCAACTTCACCAAAACGTCCATTTTTTCCTTATTTTACTCTATTATACAGAAAATTCAGAAATACATATAAGATGTCATGTTGACGTCACCGGTCAAACCGGTTAAATCCTGTCCAACCCGGTTGAACCTTCGAACCAGCTCTTGCGCCGGTTCGACATCGCTCCGGTTCTGAAACCCATCAATGAAATTTCTTGAGAATTTGCTTTTACAGGAATACAAGTCTGCAGAATACTAACCAAGTATGGGTAGGCATTAAATGGGCAAACTACGGACTATGGAACAAATAACATAATCTACTATAACCATGCTTATTACTGAGTAATCAACTATAGTAACAAAGAGTAAGCTATGGAACAAATAACATAATCTACTATAACCATGCTTATTACTGAGTAATCAACTATAGTAAAAAAGAGTAAGCTATGCAACAAATAACATAATCTACTATAACCATGCTTATTACTGAGTAATCAACTATAGTAACAAAGAGTAAGCGTGCAAAAAAGGCATACCCTTGTAATGATGGTCCAGATATGCCAACATATTTTACCCTGTCACCTAAATAAAGACCAAAAAAGAAGATTAATGGCAAATCACAAAACAAATATAAATTAAAGAGAGGGACGCCAGAGCATAAATTTGATGTCATTGAGACAGAAAAACTACTACAACTAATTTCATGCCTTCTTTAAATGTATAACTCCTCGAGGATGCTGTTGATGCTTCCTGCTTGTGCAAGGAGTGTGAATTCAATGCTGATGCTCCAATAAGATCAACTTCAGTAGTTGAAGCCAGTCGCTTGTGGTGAAGACTCCCACCATGACTGCTGTGTTTCACATAGATGCCCGATCTTTCTTTGGTTCCTTTTGACGACTCTGAATCTTTTGACATTGGACCCTGTAATCTCTTTAAAATGTTTAGGTTTTCAGGGTGATGATAATTTCCTTAAAGAGTGTTAGCTGAAATTTCATAATTGCCGATGATAAATGACATTGGAAATGACTTCAGCTGAGAGATGTGCAATAAAACAGCTCATCAAAAACCTCTTGACAGTGTAATGAAAATGTGGGTAGCATAATTGAACACAAACTTACACCAGGAAGTATGAGAGAGTCAACGGTAAGCAAGCTAGCACTGAAGTGTTTTGCAAGTGCTTTTACCAAAGTTTCTTGGTAGATTTCAGACCCTGTATTCAATTTACAGGTAAACGATTAACATGACCGAAAATTTCCAAAAAAACAAAAAAATTTAAGAGCTCAATCACGATAGAAAAAAAAGATGGCACTATGGCAGACACCTGCTTGACCAGATAACAAAATTCTTTGGCTTGCTGAGGAAATTTCTGAAGTGTACTTTGCAAATTCTTTGCACTCCAGATGGATATATGCAGAAGATAGTAAGATATTTTTTGTATTATCACTGCATCACAAAACAACATAAGAAACCCAGAGCTCGTGTAATCAACAAATGAGTACTATACCAATACAACTTCATAGTCAGTATAGTACATCAACACAGAAGCTGATTTTTATGACCTAACAAAAATAGGAGATCAGTTGCAGAGGAATTTTTGGTCATGCATGGAAAATGAGAGCACATTTGAAGATCCATCTTCCTAAAGACAAGATGTACAAAAATAATGGTAGAAACGTACGATTACAGTTCTTTCTACCAAAGGCACATCAATGAGTTCTATAATCATTATCTATGCAGTAATATACAAATGAAGTAAATAGAGTGAGGTTGTTGCACCTTAAGTAATAAGGGAAGTTCTCGAAAGCGACATCTATATTGTTGGCTCTCAAAATCCCTTGCCTTAGGCCAGCTTTAAATACTTGGCTTCTATTTGAAGAAACCGCCAAAGACCACAAATCTTTATCTTTGATTAAGAAGTCTCTTTTGTCTTCAACCATCTTACGAACTTTCTCATTAAAATTCAACTCAGATGTAGATGGTGTCTTATACATTCCCAAAATTGGCCTGAAATCGTATTTTCCACTAGACATTTTTCTCTTTTTTACTTCGAGAGGAGTATTTAAATGTTCTAGGGTATTTTTGATGATTTCAGCAGGATCAATGGACAAATTATCATCTTCTTTATCTTTGCAAGGGGCTTCTGCACTTTCATTATGCCCAGAATTGTCCCTTCCAAGGCTACACTGTGCATCAACCTCCTGAACACAACTATCTGAAACTTCACAATCTGTAGACATTGTAGGTCTGTCGGCGCCATCAGGAGTATTTTCATCATTTGCTGCTGGTGTGGGCATTGGAGACAAATCTTGCCCAATATTTGACAAAGATGCAAGTATTGATGCTCCAGCAACAGCAGAGGGGTCTCCGGATTTTGTCTCTAAATGAACTTCTTTGCTTGAAATATTATGTGCATCAGAGAGATTTCCAGCTACACTCTCATTCACAAGTTGCTGAAAAATCTTCGAAAATAATTAAGGAAATACTATTTGGGGATGTACAAAAAAACTCCAAGTAGAAGAGAGTATACTTTGTTGATTTATCGGAAAATAGCTACATAAAACGGCACTAGGATACATAAGCATGCTTGCCCAATGAGCTGAAAACCAGCTCATCGCCTCGTTTAAGGTTTAATTGAGAATTTCTCTCGATGGTTTTTCCGTTCACTTGCACAACACCTTTATTTCCAACAGTTTCAAGAACTGCAATAGGTACACCACCACGCTGGCATGCAGATACAAGTTATACTTCAGAAAGGACGTCATTTAAAAACATGGACTGCTATATTTTACAGACACATGTATGAGGAAAAGTGAAGGCAGTACCTCAGTAAGCCGCAGTTTGCATAGATTTGTACTCACAGATGAATCCTTTAAGTGTAGATTGCATTTTGGACTATGACCAATTGTGAAAAGAGAACTGCACATACGCTTGTGCGGATTCTGCATTAAACAACCCCTGTATAAGATAATTGCAATGTGCATCTAAATATAGAATGTCATATGCACTTGAAAATGCATCATGACAGTGTACTTAGTGTGGAATCAAACTATCAAACTGTACATGACATATTAAAGATCATGATCACAACTTGAGGTCAATGTGTGGTTATTAGCCAAACAGAAGTATGAAATATAAAGAATTTCCATCATGGTGTTTTAGATAAATACATACTGAGTAACTGAAGGGTTTCTCGTTTTTATCGTTACACTAAAAAAAACTATAACAAATATTTGCGAAATCCGGAGAGAGCAAAAAAATTCAAACAGATCGAAAAAGAAGAAAAAAAAAACCAACACCAAGCAGCCACTAGAGTAGATGGTCAATTTGACCACCAGTGAGACCCTCAACCGAGCCATTCCGTTCAGCTTCTTGGAATCCACCACCAGTCCATCCTACGCCCAGAAGACATTGAAACATCCAAGCATCACGAGACCTATCAAATTGAACATATGGCCAAAGCCCACATAGACAGCACAACCTTGAACTCCAACTTCAGTGTCAAATCTTTCCACCATATTCCCTAGATTCTAGGGCCTAGAATACTTGCTAACTTGGGAAAAAATGTTTGCCACTGTGGCACAAGAACAAAACATAATATATCGATTAAAAGTCATTTCACATGAGTGTTATGGGCTAGCCAAACAGGCGTGTGACATATATAAAGAAATTCCTCTTGCTCTAAAAGTTACTTACTGAAAAGGCCTACATTTTATGAAATTAAAAGAGATTTTCATAAATAAAAAATCTGAAGACAGCAGATATTGTCAACTGACAGAAAAGAAAAACACAGAAAACAAAATAAACAAAACATACAGAAGCCACTAAAGCATGTCAGATTTTCCACAAGCCCGTCCACAAAGGAAATCCATTCCACTTCTCAGAGGTGAGAAGGAAAAAAAATCCTTGAAACATCCACTCATTGCAGGACCTACAGCCTTACAACATAAAAATATACTCGACGCGCTGATTTTCATAAGGACAAACCAGCCAATTGCTTTATTTTGAAAAATAGATTCATTCACACACATCATAATTTCCCATATGACCGAGGGCCCTACAGGTCATACAATCTCGGACTCCATCAACACTATTGAAAGCCAACCATCGACAGGGAAGTGGAGACTGAGAATGAATAGTTTATTGTTACTTTTCAAACGGGACGAAGAGCCAAATTTTGACATGCAAAATTTAACTAAATTGTTCACTTTTTTTTTGGAGAAGCCGATAATTGAAAAAATTTACATTTGACGTGAACAGAATTTATATGTTACATTATGGAAGGTTTTATTTAATGGATTTTAATTCTAATCCATGGGGGCTTTATCTTATTTTTTTCATCTAGTGACTAAACAATTGAAGTCATATCCTCAATTAAATTTAAAATGGGTGCAGGTGACTGTGGGGGCTTAAGCCCCCACCTAAACCCGTCCCCGACCATAGATTCCAGAAGGACCAGAACTGACTCCCAGGGATATCTACTATAACTTGAAAAAACTCAGCCACAGTCTCACAGGGATATAGATTAAAGAGGGTACAACTCTACAGCAATTTCACATAAGTGTCATCTCATAGCTGACTGTCAATTCTTATGAGTAGGAACCACCTCAATTAGAACGCAATTATCATACACCAACCATGGGAGAAATTGGGTTTTTTAAGGGGCCTGATTATTATGAATCAGTGACAAGAACATAATCTGCATGTAGACCTCAGAACGGGTGTTTTAGGGATCTGACAGTAAAATAAGGGGTTAAAAAAAATAACAGAGACAGGGTTAAAGTTTAAAAAAAGGTATATCTTGGTCCAGCGAAATTTGAGAATTTAAAACGAATAATTAATTTCCCTACAATCAACCTACACCGAAACTCCAGGTTCATAACCATAAGACTGCACCAAATGATTACTTGCACCAACTTCCTTCTAAAATATAATCTGACCACCATACCCGATTCCCATTTTCTACCCACATTTTATCACCTTTGCGTCTCGGAAACTCTACCATAAACCTCGTGTTGTTTATGCTCATTGTGACCAATCAATCAAATTGTGGTTATTACCCACTAATTCAGATATTTACCGAGCACGAAAACAGTTCCTTCTGTCCTACATTATCCAGATCCATTTCCTCGGAAAAGCTAGGTTCAAAGGTTGGATGTTTCTTTACCAAGCTAGTTTTTATCTTTTGCAAACCCAGTCCCAAGCTACAAAAGGGTAAAAATGTTGGGCAGGTCCTTTTCCTCCTTCCGAAAATCAAGAAATTGAATTGTTGTGCATGACAAACTGGTATATGAATATTGATAGAAGACAAATAGGAACATTAAACAAAACAAATTGCACAAGCGTCAACCCTCTCCCCACACTAGGGGCTGGCTGACTCTAGTCCAAAATATATCATGTCATTTTATCCTAAAATAAGATAACAAAATCAATACACTTGTGTGTGTATCATTTTGTCCTATAATAAGATAACAAAAATCAATATATATATAGCCGGCTAACTCTACTCTAAAAAATATCATAACAAAGTGAATTATATATATGTACACAAATTTACTTATCAAATGACTATAGGATAAAATCAATATTTGCCAAAACCCCTCCTCGAGATCAGCCGACTTTAGTCCAATCCACGTTGGCCAAGATGGCTATCTAATACTTGTTGATGATTAGGATCCCAATTGTTAATCCCAAGAATATTAAGTCAACTTTCAACCCAAAGAAATGTCACGTCATTTGTCAGTTCAGGTAGAGTTTGTAAGCTCATGAACTAAAAGGGGTCAAAATTAAAAGGCTTTGAGAGTTAAACCTAGCCTTGCTCAGTAAATAGCTTTGATGCCTTTCAAATTTGACCAAAGATGATATTCTTCTTTGTTGTAGGTTGATTACAATGAAATGTTATGGGGGGAACTCAAGTTGAAAGCGAACTGGGCATAGAAACAACATGAATTTATTGGGGATTTTGGGTCCCAATTGTTAATGCTAAGAACATGAAGTCAACCTAAAGAAATTTCATGTCATTTGTCGGTTTGGGTAGATTTTGTAAGCTTATAAAACGAAAGGGTTCAAATTAAAAGGATCCGAGACTTAAACCTAGGCTTTCTCAGAAAATGGCTTTGATGCCTTTCAAATTTGACAAATGTTGATATTTCTCTTTGTTGTAGGTTGATTACAAGGAAATATTATGAAGGGGACTTAACCTTGAGGCCAACTGGTCATAGAAACAACATGAATTTATTGGGGCGTTTAGGACCCAATTGTTAATGCTAAGAACATTAAGTCAACCCAAAGAAATTTCATGTCATATGTCAATTCAGGTAGAGTTTGTAAGCTTATAAAGCGAAAGGGTTCAAAAATAAAAAGATCCAATAGTTAAACCTAGGCTTGCTCGGAAAATGGCTTTGATAGTTAGTTTGATGCCTTTCGAATTTGACAAATGTTGATATTCCTCTTTGGTTGTAGGTTAATTACAAGGAAATGTTATGGAGGGGGCTTAAGTTGGAGGCAATTCGCCATAGAAATAACATGAATTTATAGGGGTGAGGAAATGTATCGGTGGAGGAAATCATGACAGGTAGTATGAGGGAAACATTGAGTAATAAAAGTATTATTGCCTTTCTGAATGTTATTTGGCGTGGGAAGGTTCCCTTTAGAGATAAAAACCTCATCCTTCATTTTATTACAATAAAAATAACAACAATAACAACAAAGCTTTTAAGCCCAAACTAGTTTGAGTAGGCTAGAAATCAAACTCATCATTAATCACGGTTCGAGTGAGTGAATTGGAAGATTGTCGGCCACTGAGTTAGAAAGAGTGACTCTTGATGGAACATTTCTTTTGTTCATAACTTTTTTGACAAGGATATCTACTTTCTCCCCTCTTTTGTTTTCTTCAACAAATTGGGAGATGGTATTTTTAAACCAACATGGGGTGGGGTAGGTATTGTAAGATATTCTATTTTCAACTCTTATTCAATATTTTCAGTAAAAACATCTTACAACATTATCTTAGGCATTGCTCATCTCTTAAGTCAATCTAATATGTTGTAGAACCCGAATGCTTCTCAAAAAAACAAGCTTTTCACGTGGCATGTGCAGCACAACCAAATATAGATAGAGACATGATTCAAATCTAAACGACCAGAGTTACTGAGTTATTGTGCCTTTGCAAAAGCCACGAGGGTTTCCACTAGTTTCTACTTTGTAGCATAATTAAGAACTATAGAGGAGTTTTGAAAGAAAAAAAAACGTACATATGGTTGACAAAAGTGTTTTCTATCGAGGAATTCTAAAATGCTTGGTGTTATACGGGTTGCCAAATGATGAGGGCAAATTTCAACATCCAGAAGTTCATTCATGTACAACAATAGTCACAACAATAGCTCAAATATGGACCAAGATGTTGATTGTATTCATGTTGGTGTCAAAGCTTGGGTGGAAGCATGACTAAGGCCTAAATTCTTGAAAGAGGCTCATATTTGATGATGTTGTTTTGGGACCTCAATTATGTACTTTCAGAATCATCCTTTTTTAATACTTATGGGTTATTGAACTTTCAGACAAGTTTGTTGAAAAGGGTTACCTATTTAATTATTTTGACTAATTGGATAGAAATTATTTGGTGAAAGGGCAACAAGTAGGGCCATTATTTGGAGATAGGTCGTGTGTGTGATTTTGCTTTTTTTATTCTTCTGGTTTGTGTTGATTATTTTATTGTAACTCTCTTTTTTTGGTTTAATTTTTCATTCTTCAGCAAATAATGATCGATCAAAATGTATATATGTTCTTTATTAAAGCTTTAAAAATACTAATTTTAAACTAAAATGTCTTGGTACGCAAGATGATCCCATCGTAGTTTTCAACCCATGCCCATATACCCATCCTCCGGCACAATTCCGGTCCCCAACCTGCCTTTCTGGCTCCTCCTCCACCTCCCCGACCTCCTAAACTCTACACACGAGGGAGGGATGGCGTACCTTCTGTGTCGCGACGTCGTCGGCGATCCTCTCACGTCGCCGGAGTCCCTGTGCGTCACCGGAGCTAAGGGGAAAGCTCGGGTTCGAGTTAATTGGGTTGAGTTTGGGTTGTGTGAAGAGGAGATGAGGAGAGGTGAGGGAGAAGAGGTAAGAGAGAGAGAATATAAGAGAGGTGGTATGAACGAGGGATGTACCCTTATAGCACTGTGTACCATTGTAGATTTTCATTTACCCATCATATGTTGATACTTCATAAAAAGCCACCATATAGTAATATTATGTAACACGTAGTAAACCATAAAATAATAAAAATAGGATTACTAGATATCAAAAGTTATTGTGGTTCATATGGAAGATAGAAACAATGTAAAATAATAATAGCATGATACTCTTCCCATGCGTCTGTCACTAGAAGACCTCAATCTTGAGTTTGTTATTGTGACTAATTACTTATTAAGAAAGCAAAGCAAACGTCTTCCCTTCATTATAGAAGTCACAAGTAAAATATTTTAGCTTGATAAATTGTTATTGCCACCGGGGTCATCCCAATTGTAGGACAACCTACATGCACTTACTTTCAAATTAACTGATGACAATTACAATTATGGTTGTGTAGATTTCTGTCCGGTCCGGTTTTTTGTACCGGACCGGACCGATCGGTCCGGGTTCGGTCCGGACCGAATCCGATAAGTCCGGGTTTCGGTCCGGACCCCGGGACAAGTTCAGTTTTCGGTCTGGTCCGGTCCAAAATCTAATTTTTCCCTCAAAAATCCGATCCGGTCCGGGATTTTGGACCGGACGGAACCCGACCGGTCTGGTCTGGACCCCGGAGAGCATCCGGGTTCGGTCCGGTCCGGGTCCGGACCGATGCTCACCCCTAATTACAATGATCTTGAAACAATAAAAAAGAAGCAGCTTCAAATTAATTTGCTGAGCAATCATAAACGATGTTCATGCTGCGAAAGGAACATAGCAGAACAAGCAAGTGCCACATCCAAATCATAATCTTCTCCTAGTATGTAACTTAATAATAAAGGATAGAGCAATCATATTCTATGAAGAGGAGGTCATCCAACAAACATTAAGAGAAGGTAGCACGCAAAGTAAAGATTGAACTGACCTGCGAGCACTGAGAGAGAAGTCTTCCCCAGGCCACCTTATGATTCGGTTTCATTCTCTTCTTCACCAATTTCAACGGCTCCAACAGCTTCGAGAGCTGTTCCTCCTCAGCCGCAGGAGGGGCGCCTTGCTCTACTAATCCAAACACCTCACAAAATCAAACCAAAACCACAACAACAACAAGAACAAAATTCAAAATCCGAAATACCCCGAGAAGGAAGCGCAGGTGAGGTGCTCTGCTCTGGAGACTCATCCTCACCCATCCGCTCCTCATCCACGGCCGCAGTCTCCTTCTCGGCGTTGGCGTCCCCTTGCAGATTGGGCGGCGGCGGCGGGGTCCGCGCAGGTTCGTCGGTATTCGGCGGCGTCTCACCCTACAGATTGTCAAGATAAAAACAACGGAAGAAAGAAAGGAAAAAGCATCAAACCCCTAGGAATTTCGGGGGAAAACCAACCTTGGGGCGTTTGGAGGAGGACGAGGTGGTTGTGGAGGACGACGGCATCTGCCGCTTGGAAGAAGACAAACTCCGCCTCGTTTCCACCATGCTTAGTTTAGGATTTTCTTTGGGTTTTGGCTTCGATCTTGAATCAATTGGGTTTGGAATCAAGATTTGGGATTTTTGTTGTTGGAAGAGAGAGAAAGATGGAGGAGAAGTAGAAGACAATGCGACGGCCACTAAATAAGCATCTGCGTTGTTGCGTTCTATAATGTGGGCGCTTTGCGTCGTCTCCTCTCCAAATGTGTGTTTTTTATGGCGATAATTTTCGTTTATGGTATTTCCATTAGTGGGATTTTCAACCACGTCCTGCAATGTTTTACAACAGTTGTCTTTCAGTTGTCAATAGATGACGTGTATATACTTTCAAGGGTTCTTATACACAGCCGCGCGCGTCCAGGACGCGGCTTACGTGGCATCTAGTCAGCAGTCCAGTCAGCTACCCAATCAGCGAAAATAAAAGCGCGCGTTTTTTCGAAAAATGGAAAAACAGCTGCGGCTTTCGTGCGACAGTTCCTTCTCTGACGTATCGATAAGACCGGGAAGGGACATCAGACGCGCCTGTTCACATCCCGACATGCGAAAGAAAACCAAAAACGTTTCTGATCTTTCTCACATTCCCTTTCTCAACTTTTCTCCGATTCATCACCCCAGTTCTTCACCGTAACCCTAGATATCCGTCGACCAAATGGATTCTACACTTCAAGCTTCTATTTCGGGGGTTGTGGTGCACAAGGTTTGTCGTTTTTACCATAACATTGAATTGCGATACTCTAAAAAGGAATGTTCTCATACGGTTGATGTCTTCCTAGGCTTCTACGCATTACTTCCAGCCCTCCAAATGTTCGTGGACCCCAATAGAGAAGGTCATTGGGAAGTTGAGGGACGTAGAGAAAGATGTCTTCCGGGCTACACCCTTCGGTCACTTCATCAACCTCTCCAACGTTCCTGTCGATAATGACATTATCGACTGGTTCATGGAACACTATGACCCCGAGGAGGTGGGGTTGAGGATCGGCTCTGGGGTAGTACACTTCACCGCCGAAGACGTTGCCCTAATTTTGGGGCTCAGATTACATGGGAAGGCTGTCAGAATGCATCCGAAGGAAGTCGCAACCCGACAGGGGGAGATTCTGAACAACACCCAACTATCTGCTCAGATGATGGTTACGAGATATTTGGTTGATGAGGAGGAGGAGGAGTACGTCCGGCTACTCATTTGTTACATCTTCAGCCATTTTTTGTTCTGCGATGGCACCCTTCGAACCAAAATTTGGTTCCCCGACCACTTGGCCGACTTCACTAGGCTACACAAGTACGTGTGGGCCGAGGCTGTTCACCAGGCACTTGTGAGGGGCCTGAAGAAGGCAAACCGGGATCTACGCGATAGTAGATCTACTGGTTCTTCTATTTTAAGAAGGGGATACGTCGAGGGTGTGTTGTTGTACTACAGGTAATTAAGTTGTTCCTTTTTAAGTTTCGCTTGTTCCTTTTTATGTTATGTCTGTTCCTTTTTAAGTTTCGTTTGTTCCTTTTTAAGTTTCGTTTGTTCCTTTTTAAGCTGAAGTTGTTCCTTTTTAAGTTCAAGTTGTTCCTTTTTAAGTTTCGTTTGTTCCTTTTTAAGTTTCGGTTTTTTCTTTTTAAGTTTCGCTTGTTCCTTTTTATGTTCAAGTTGTTCTTTTTTAAGTTTCGCTTGTTCCTTTTTATGTTTCGTTTGTTTTTTTTATGTTCAAGAATTTCCTTTCTGTTACAGTTGATCCTTTTTAAGATTCGTTTGTCCTTTTTAAGTTTCGTTTGTTCCTTTTTATGTTGAAGTTGTTCCTTTTTATGTTGAAGTTGTTCCTTTTTAAGTTCAAGTTGTTTCTTTTTAAGTTTCGATTGTTCCTTTTTAAGTTTCGTTTGTTCTTTTTTATGTTGAAGTTGTTCCTTTTTAAGTTGAAGTTGTTCCTTTTTAAGTTTCGCTTGATCCTTTTTAAGATTAGTTTGTCCTTCTTAAGTTTCGTTTGTTCCTTTTTATGTTGAAGTTGTTCATTTTTAAGTTCAAGTTGTTCCTTTTTAAGTTTCGTTTGTTCCTTTTTAAGTTTCGTTTGTTCCTTTTTATGTTGAAGTTGTTCCTTTTTAAGTTGAAGTTGTTCCTTTTTAAGTTTCGCATGTTCCTTTTTATGTTTCGTTTGTTTCTTTTTATGTTCAAGAATTTCCTTAAGGTTACAGTTGATCCTTTTTAAGATTCGTTTGTCCTTTTTATGTTGAAGTTGTTCCTTTTTAAGTTCAAGTTGTTCCTTTTTAAGTTTCGTTTGTTCCTTTTTAAGTTTCGTTTGTTCCTTTTTATGTTGAAGTTGTTCCTTTTTAAGTTTCGCTTGATCCTTTTTAAGATTAGTTTGTCCTTCTTAAGTTTCGTTTGTTCCTTTTTATGTTGAAATTGTTCCTTTTTAAGTTCAAGTTGTTCCTTTTTAAGTTTCGCTTGTTCCTTTTTAAGTTTCGCTTGTTCTTTATTAGGTATGGCTGTGCGAGAAGTTGAACCTGGAAGAGCCTAAAATGGGAGGTCATCCTAGGTGGAATCGTTGGTCGAGCATGTTTGGAAAACGACTTATCCTGAAGAAATGGGAGGAAAGGGGCATCACCCTTTCAAAAATTTACGAGGGAGACTTCAATAAGACTCAGTCGACGACCCTGACTCAGAAAGAGAGGGAAATCATTGGTCAGGCTGAAAAAACTCAGCCAACCCTACGAACCAATAGTGATTGTCAGTCAACAAGCAGCGAACCTAGGCTGCAATTGAGGGACTGCAGCATCCCTCGGGACCCACTACGGGAAGAATTGGAGTTTGCAATGTTGAAGACAAAATGGCTTCAAGCAGAAGTTGCACTGAATGAGGCAAATGAAGATGTTAAGAGGCTGAATGAGGAACTTAGGAAGTCCAGGGAGGAAAATGAGACCCTAAGGAACAGAAATCACTTAAAAAGGAACAGACATCTCTTAAAAAGGAACAGACATCCCCTAAAAAGGAACATACATCACTTAAAAAGGAACAGACATAACTTAAAAAGGAACAGACTACACATAACAAGGAACAGACTTCACTTAAAAATGAACAAACATCTCTTAAAAAGGAACAAACATCTCTTAAAAAGGAACAGACATCACTTAAAAAGGAACAGACTACACTTAAGAAGGAACAGATATCACTTAAAAAGGAACAGACTACGTTTAAAAAGGAACAGACATAACTTAAAAAGGAACAGACTTCACATAAAAAGGAACAGACTTCACATAAAAAAGAACAGAAATCACTTAAAAAGGAACAGATTTCACTTAAAAAGGGACAGTCATCGCTTAAAAAGGAACAGACTTCACCTAAGAAGGAACATACTTCACTTAAAAAGGAACAGACTTCACTTAAAAAGAGACAAACATCACTTAAAAAGGAACAAACATAACATAACAATGAACAGAAATCACTTAAAAAGGAACAGACAACATAAAAAGGAACACACATCAGTTAAAAAGGAACAAACTTAACTTAAAAAAGGAAACGAGGTCACTTAAAAAGGATCCGACTTCACATAAAAAGGGACAGACAACACTTATAAGGGAACACACATAACATAAAAAGGAACAGACATCAGTTATAAAGTAACAGACTTCACTTAAAAGGGAAACGAGGTCACTTAAAAAGGAAGAGACTTCACTTAAAAAGGAACATACTTCACTTAAAAAGAGAAATCGCTATCAAGGAACAGACATCACTTAAACATTTAAGGTACCATTAAAAAGGAACAGATTACACTTAAAAAGGACGTACATCACTTAAAAAGGAACATACATCAGTTAAAAAGGGACAGACTTCACTTAAGAAGGAATTCATAAAAAGGAACATATATCACTTAAAAAGATACAAGTCACAGTTAAAAAGGAGAACCGCTAAACTTAAAAGGGAACTTTACACTCACAATTAAAAGGGAACTTTACACTTAAGAATAACTGTTGTCTTACAAAAAAGTACAAAATTCAAAGACCAAGCCTTGGTGCATAATTAAGGAGCAATTTGGTCGTAATACAACTTCATGTCCCAATCGTCAAAATCTGGATCCCCTGGTCTAGGTGCGACCTCATGCATAGGTGATTTGCCCTTCCTTCGATACTTGCTCTTTTCTACTGTGAGGCGTTTTTTTGGCTTCTTTGAAGAATTTTCTCGGCTAAGGAAACCCGACGTCTAGTAGGTGGTCTTCCTGGACGGGTTACTTTGTCTGGATTGCGCAAAGAGGTACCGCCGGCCACAACTTCATCAACTATGGGAGGGGCGTGGGGATTGTTAATACGAGACCTGACCCACTCCATATACTTCACGGCCTTAAGATACCTTTCATGAGAAATGAATGCTTCCTGTGCAATCCAAAGAGCGCGACCCATTATGTCGGCGTGACGACTCAACGCATCCTTCTCCAATACGCCATCGGCTTGGTACACCTTTTCTCCATAGCTCCGACGAATATCCTTCCGCCATCGATCTGTGATGTAAGACGGCGAGAGTAATGCATTAGGATCTAGCCGTGCAAATACGACCAGGAGGTGACAGCAAAGAATACCAACACGCTTAAACAGTTTACAATCGCATGTCAAGTTCAGACCTGTCCTCTCTACAAGGAAACGTTTCGATAATAGTTGCTCACCGACCCGTACACGTTCAGTCACCTTGTAATGAAAAGCGTCGGCTGATTGCAACTCCTCGGTTAGGTCGCAGTTCATCATCTTACCAATTTGTAACTGTACTTTCTTGAAAACCCCTACGGTATACAACTCGCTCATTTGACTCTCGAAGGGATATATTGAAACCATTTGGGGTTTCTTATGCAGGCAATCGAAATCCGATTGAGCTTCCTTCTCGTACTTGTGACGTAGAGCAAGTTTGTATTGTTGAACGAACTGCTTAAGGGTGGTTGTAGAAGATAAGTACTTGTCGAAGAAGGAGTTCATACTTTTGCTTCTTTGGGTAGAAGTCATTCCAGCGAAAAAACAATCACACAAGTAAGCAGGTACCCAAGACTCACGGATACCGTAAATTGGTTGGAGCCAACTATGCTCTTGAAGGTCAAAATCAACCAGGAAACCGTGCCAATTCCGCTCAAATTCAGCTGGGTTCTTTGAGTCATAGACAATCAAATTTAGATCAAATAACATGTGCTGTTGATACTTCGTCAGCAACTTCACGGGAGCTTTGTTCATTATGTGCCAAATGCAAAATCGGTGTCTGGCATTTGGGAAGACATTCCTTACAGCAGCAGTAATGGCCCCACATTGGTCCGTTATGATGGCTGGTGGAGGGATATCTGCAAGGAAAAAGAAAAATCGCTATAAAGGAAACGAGGTCACTTAAAAAGGAACTGACATCAATTAAAAAGGAACAGACTTCACTTAAGAAGGAACAGAAATCACTTAAAAAGGAACAGAAATCACTTAAAAAGGAACAGACATCTCTTAAAAAGGAACAGACATCCCCTAAAAAGGAACATACATCACTTAAAAAGGAGCAGACTACACTTAAAAAGGAACAGACATAACTTAAAAAGGAACAGACTACACATAACAAGGAACAAACTTCACTTAAAAAGGAACAAACATCTCTTAAAAAGGAACAAACATCTCTTTAAAAGGAACAGACAACACTTAAAAAGGAACAGACAACACTAAAAAGGAACAGACTACACTTAAGAAGGAACATATATCACTTAAAAGGAACAGACTACACGTAAAAAGGAACAGACATAACTTAAAAAGGAACAGACTACACATAAAAAGGAACAAACTTCACATAAAAAGGAACATAAATCACTTAAAAAGGAACAGAGTTCACTTAAGAAGGAACAAACTTCACTTAAAAAGGAACAGACTTCACTTAAAAAGAGACAGACATCACTTAAAAAGGGACACACATCACTTAAAAAGGAACAGACAACATTAAAAAGGAACAAACACCAGTTAAAAAGGAAACAGACTTCACTTAAGAAGGAACAGACATAAGTTACCCTCCTTGGAACAAGTAAGAGTAGCCCGGGTAACCACACCAGCGTCGTAATGAGTATGTCGTAGCTTAACACCAAAACCACAAGCATCAGGATAGTCGTTGTAAAAGGCTCTTGCTCCTTCGAAAGAGGGGAAAATCATCTTCTCCTTAGGAACGTTTGACGCCATTTCCATTTGAGTGAAGATTTCTCTCAAAACGAAGAGAAATGAACGAAAATGAAAAAGAAAGGAAGAAGTGACGGTGGTCATTCCGTGCATCTTCGTCAAAAAGAGGTATGGAGCAGGTGGGAGCGCCAAAAGGAATGATATGATTTGGAGCACGTCTGATTTGAGATGCATTAAATGCGGTTGCCCCCTCTGCCCGCCAAAAATATTAAACTTTGGCTGAGTTGGATTTGTCCAACTCAGCAGCGTCCCGCCATAACGTCCCGGAGAACGGCTACTAAACATTTCCCTACTTTCAATAATCCCTTTGTGCCAGATAGTTTTTGGATTTTGATGATATTCCCATGGTCATTATACTGTTCGAATGGTGTATACGAAGAATCATCTAGAACCCATGTACCATAATGTTCAATCCGTTCTTCGACATGATAGATGTCATATACAAGGGCGGATTCACGCCTAGGGCAGGTGGGGCAGCTGGCCAACCCATATTTGAGAAAGAAAAAAATCCCAATTTTTGTTTTACATCCCATTATCCCATTCCTCATTTCCTCCTCCTCCCTAACCCTAAATCTTGTCTCTGATCTCCTCCTCAGCTCCCTCCTCCGTGCGGCCCCTAAATCCTTCCATCAATCCCAAATTTTTTCTCCGGTGAGTCTAATTGACTCCTCCTGGAGGTTTATATGTTCGTTTTGGGGGGTGTTTTGGTGTAAAAATTCGATCTTGGGAGTTTTGAGTTAAGGTTTTAGTGGATTTGGGATTGTTGGGGGGTTTGGTGGTGGTTTGGGGTTAGGGTATATGATCTGAAAATGCGATTTTTGGAGTTGGGTAGTTGTTACTTTGGGTTGTATGTGTTGATTGGTTTATGAATTTAGTTGCTGATCAGTGGATTTGCTGTAAAACAGTGATTTTTAGAGTTGGATTGTTGTTATTTTGGATAGCATGTGTCGATTGTTTTGTGGGATTTAGTTGTTGGTCTGTGAATTTGCTTTAGAAATGTGATTTTTATACTTAGGTTGTTATTTAATTTTAGTAAGTATTGATTGGTTCATGATTTTAGTTGTTGATTAGTAGATTACTATAAAAATGTGATATTTAGAGTTGGGTTGTTTTTATTTTGGTCCGGTAAGTGTTGATCGGTTCATGCTTTTAGTTAGTTGACTTTTAGTGTTGGGTTGTTATTTATTTTGGCAAGTGCTGATTGGTTTGTAAATTTAAGTGTTGATCGGTGTTTTTGTTTTAGAAATGTGATTTTTAGACCTGGGTTGTTGTTTTAGTTTGGTTAGTGTTGATTGGTTCATGATTTTAATTGTTGTTAGTGCTTTTTTGTTTTGAAAATGTGAGTTCTAGACTTGGGTTGTGATTAATTTAGTTTGACAATTGTTGATTGGTTTTTGATTGCTTGGTAGTGGATTGCTCTAAAAATGTGACTTTCACGCTCGTGTCAAGGTTAGTTAAATCTGATGAGTGCTAATTAGTTCATGATTTGAGTTGTTAGTGGATTTGCTCGAAAAATATGATTTTTAGACTTGGGTTGAGGTTGTTTTAGGTGCATAAATGTCGTTCATGAATTTAGTTACTACTTATTGGTCAGCAGGTTAATTGTGATTTTTTAAACTTGGGTTATGGTTATTTTAGATTCATAAATATTGATTTGTTCTTGGTATTAGGCTCGTAGTGGTAGTATCATTCTTAGAATTAAGTGGTGGTATTTTAGATTGTTAATTGATGATTGGTTAACTGTTTATGATTGGTTATTACTTATTCATGCTTTCAAGACATGAAGTCTAGAAGAATGATTTTGTGATGACTTTTGTTTGTGTTTTTATGTTAAATTATTTAGTTAATTAGTTGTTTAACTCATGCGTCGTGTTTTATGGTTGTAAAAATTTCTTTTGAATGTTTGAATTTTAATGTATTCAGGTTTGGAAAAATGTTAAAAATAGGAAGGATATTTAAAACAAATATTTTTTTATTTATTTAAAGTATCATCTTAAAATTGTGGGTCTTCAAAAAAATGACCGATGTAAGAACATTCTGCCCCACCCAAAAATAAAATCTGGATCCTCCCCTGGTCATATATTCTCAATAAGAGGAGTTGAATAAAGTGGTTTAGCTTAATAAGGGATATCTAAGTATAATTATAAAACATTGCAAGTTGTTAGTAATATTTAAAATATATTTTTAATGTTTCTTAAATATATATACAAAAGGTCATATTAAAGAAGAAAAAAGAAGGATGGAACAATTTTTAAATAGTTCTCCTTTCTATGTCATAATTTTTGGGGTCATCTAACCAAGGACCTCTGTGAGATCCTAATCCTAATTGAGTTTTAATGATGTTTTAGGTGGTGATTAGGAGTAGATGGGTTTGGACGGCTGAGATCGAGTGGAGTGGATGGATGGTTGAGATTAGAGGATTGGAAGATATTTAGGTGAGGCTCTCTCTCTCACTCTCTCTCATTTTCTGTCTCCCTCAGTGGTGGTACTCCGCGCGTGGAGGTGCCGAGCTTGGGCGGACGAAGGCGTGCGTCGGGTATAGGTTGCTCGTGGAGGTGAGTTGTTGGTTTCTTAACCCTTCCCGTTCATTTTCGTTCTCTCCCTCCCTCGACCTAACTCGTTTTCTGTGGTCGTGGTTGGTTGACGGAGGTGGAGTTGTGTCTGTGGAGTGTCGAGGAGTTGTGATCGTTGACCGGGCGAGTCGTTTGTTGGTGGATCGTGATTTTGGGAAGAAGTGCTCGTGGAGGCGTCGTCGAGATTCCTCGATGGTTTCTTCAGACCTTCATGGTATGTCAAACTTGTTGTCGTAGCTCACTTTTGTTGTGTGAGTATTTGGAAGTCGACGGTAGACCTTCCGGCTCGTCGCAAGCAAACGTGCAGCAGATTTTATTGTCTGATCGGTCGACCAGTTGGTGCAAACGGTCGACCGTTCTTAATGAGATTTCGGGTTCTGCCTCACACCGGTCGAACGATGCCCTTGGGGTGGTTGACCGGTTGTGCATTTGAGGCAAGCCTGGTGGTTTTCGGTAGAACGGGGCCCCTTTGTCGTTCGACCGTGTGCACTGTTGTAGGTCGGTTGGGGCGTTGACCATCTAAACGGTCGACCGCCTGTATGACTTTGTCTGACCGGTGACTTAAGTTGGAATAGTGGTTGGTTCGACCGAAGGTGGTTCGGTCGACCAGATTTGTGGTTTAGCGTGGGGGAATTCCCTGGTGGAATTCGGTCGACCGAGAGTGCTCGACGGTTCGACCGGATTCGTTGGTGAGAGTTGGGAGAATTCCCTGGTGGAATTCGGTCGACCGAGAGTACTCGGGGGTTCGACCGGATTCGTTGTTGTGAGTGAGGGATTTTCCCGGGTGACTTTCGGTCGAACGGGTCCTCTTTTGTCATTCGACCGATTGGTCATTTTGTTCGTTGAACTTGGGAGGCGACTTCTAAATGGTCGACCAGTCCTTGACTTTGGTTTGACTGAACGAGTGTTGTTGGTGGGGATTGGTCGACCGATGGAATGTCGGTCGAGGCAATTGCCCTGTGTTTGTGAGATTCGGTCGACCGAGACTTTTGGTTCGGTCGACCGTTTGTGTCCAGTTTTGCACATTGGAGGTGCGGTTGTTGTGGTCGTCCGTGTGAGGGGAGTTGTGGTGCCGATGTGCTTCCGGCATGTGTGCTTGTGAGCACGTGTGTTGCGGTGGTTGGGTGAAAGAGCCCTGGAGCCCCATAACTGTGTGAGATTTGTGGTTGGGTGAAAAAGCCCTGGAGCCCCGTAACTGTGTGAGAGCTGCGGTTGGGTGAAAGAGCCCTGGTGCCCAGCTAGTCTGTGCGGGGTTGGGTGAAAAAGCCCTGGAGCTCCGTAGTGCGTTCAGGTTTGGTGAAAAAGTCCTGGAGCCTGAGCATGGACCGCGTGACATGGGTTGGGTGAAAAAGCCCTGGAGCCCTTAGACGTTTGGCTTACGGGGTTTCCTTCTGGAAACTGAGGCATTGTTGCATGTTTTCTTTTCAGGCCGTGACCGGCGTTAGGGGGTGGTGACCGAGGAGAGGAGCGCTGCTACCTAATCCTGTTTTCTCTCATTTTGAGGTTGGAGTGATTACTTGTATTTGTTGTTTAACCTTTTAATGTAATCACACTTTTGAAATACTCGGATGTATATATATATTATATATGTTGGTGCACCTTCTTTCATGTGTTTGAGTAATATCCTCAGTTGATTGTTGTTTAGAAAATTTTAAATTTTTCCGCTGTTTTGAGGATGTTACAACCTCACTATAGAATAACTTCTCTCATGTGTATGGTATGTTATTAAATAAATAAATAAAGTTGTGAAATGACCTACGACATAAGAAGTCGTCGTCCTTTAACAACATCATGTTACGATGTAGGAATACACATTTTTTTCATTGTTTACGTTATTTTACTGAATTGCTAAACATCGCCCCAAAAATACTTAAATCACCCCTTGAAATTACCATTTTGCCCTTCTTTCATTTCTACTGCTATAACGCGACATTTTACCCTCCTATCACACATCTCTCTTCATATTCCTCTTATAATCATAAAAAATAATGTTTTGGAGGTCAGTAATGAACCAACGGACGCCCCAGTGTACTCGAATCTGGTAAAATATCTAACATCTTTTTAATAAAAAAATAATAAAAAATAATAATAAATTACGGGCGTCCGACGGAGCCGCCCCCACGTAGGAGGGGGCGTCTGACTAAGACGCCTTCCCCATGGGGGCGACGTTTTACCCAGACGCCTTACCCATCGGGGAGGCGTTTTACCCAGACGCTCCGCCCATGGGACATGCGTCTGTGTAAGACGCCTCCCCGATGGGTAAGGCGTGACATGGGTTGGGTGAAAAAGCCCTGGAGCCCTTAGACGTTTGGCTTACGGGGTTTCCTTCTGGAAACTGAGGCATTGTTGCATGTTTTCTTTTCAGGCCGTGACCGGCGTTAGGGGGTGGTGACCGAGGAGAGGAGCGCTGCTACCTAATCCTGTTTTCTCTCATTTTGAGGTTGGAGTGATTACTTGTATTTGTTGTTTAACCTTTTAATGTAATCACACTTTTGAAATACTCGGATGTATATATATATTATATATGTTGGTGCACCTTCTTTCATGTGTTTGAGTAATATCCTCAGTTGATTGTTGTTTAGAAAATTTTAAATTTTTCCGCTGTTTTGAGGATGTTACAACCTCACTATAGAATAACTTCTCTCATGTGTATGGTATGTTATTAAATAAATAAATAAAGTTGTGAAATGACCTACGACATAAGAAGTCGTCGTCCTTTAACAACATCATGTTACGATGTAGGAATACACATTTTTTTCATTGTTTACGTTATTTTACTGAATTGCTAAACATCGCCCCAAAAATACTTAAATCACCCCTTGAAATTACCATTTTGCCCTTCTTTCATTTCTACTGCTATAACGCGACATTTTACCCTCCTATCACACATCTCTCTTCATATTCCTCTTATAATCATAAAAAATAATGTTTTGGAGGTCAGTAATGAACCAACGGACGCCCCAGTGTACTCGAATCTGGTAAAATATCTAACATCTTTTTAATAAAAAAATAATAAAAAATAATAATAAATTACGGGCGTCCGACGGAGCCGCCCCCACGTAGGAGGGGGCGTCTGACTAAGACGCCTTCCCCATGGGGGCGACGTTTTACCCAGACGCCTTACCCATCGGGGAGGCGTTTTACCCAGACGCTCCGCCCATGGGACATGCGTCTGTGTAAGACGCCTCCCCATGGGAGAGGCGTCTTAGCCAGACGCTACCTCCTACGTGGGGGCGGCTCCATCGGACGCCCGTAATTTTTTATTATTTTTTTAAAAAGATAATTGATTATAAATTAAGATAATTGTTAAATTAATTAATAAGTTAATAATTACTATATTCGGATGACCGATACCTCTTCGGTACACCGAAAATTCAAAAATTTCCAGATCCAACAATTTCAAAATCCAAAAAATTTCCAGGGGGCGCTGCCCCCTTGCCACCCCCGCTCGCTCACCGGGGAGCGAGACCCCTGAACGACCTGTCGATGTGGTATTTGTAAGTCAGGATGTTTTACCACCGGGGGATTTGGAACTTAAAAAATGTTGGATCTGGAATTTTTTTGAATCTTCATCACTTGCAAAATAACTCATTGTAATCCGACCGGTTACCACCGAAAACTTGCAAAGAAACGTCAAATAATTTAAGATAACACACCGTATAATTTTAATTTGACAAAAAAATTAAAAAGAATGGGACGTCTGGCTAAGACGTCTGTACCATCGTGGCGGCGTCTGGCTAAGACGCTTCCACCATGGTTGGGGCGTCTTAGCGAGACGCTTACACCATGGTATAGGCGTCTGGCTAAGACGCCTGTACCATCGTGGAGGCGTCTGGCTAAGACGCCGCAACCATGGTGGAGGCGTCTTAGCCAGACACCTCCACGATGGTGCAGGCGTCTTAGCTAGACGCCCGAGTCGGAAAAAAAATCTGTCTCCGTTACTTCGCCTGATCTAGGTGTTTCGCCAGACATTTTCGTGGTGTTGGTACTAGGAATGTTAGTAAAACTGAGTCAAAAACCTTGTTTAAAGACACGAGACGGTATGGGTATTAAATATATTGTTAAGGGCAATTTGGTAATTTCAAGGGGCGACGTTTAGTAGTTCCCTTATTTTATACTGATATTCGTCCGATGTTACTTACCATATGTAAAGGATAAACTAAAACTATATCAAATCAGGGCCCTTTCAGCTTAATCTAATGATATTAATCTTTTTGACCTATTGGTCCTTATTTTCTTGGAAGAGATAATGATGTGTTAGCAATGATTTTTTTCACCAGTGAACCATCTATTTTTCGTTTCCCTCGTTACCAGACTACCAGTTGATATTTATATACATGGGTATCTCCAAATATCACTATTGCTTGATTATTATTAAGGGTCAATTACAAGTTGTCCCTTACACTATGTCTCGATATCACCTTCCATCCTGAACTTTCAAAGTTGACAGTTACTTCCCATGAACTTTCATTTTGTAACACTTTGTCCCCTGAACTTTAAAAATTATTATTTATACTCACATTCGTCATTTTTTGAATTTTTTTTATTGTACCCCAGTACACTCTTAAACCTATATTTACGTGAAAGTTCAAATCGAAATAAAGGTCGGATTTGATTGAAATTTGGGTCGGATTCATTACAAATCCAACCCAAATTTCAATAATATCAAACCTCCGCTTTGATTCAAGCTTTCAGGTAAATATAGGTATAAAAGTGTATTAGAGATACAACAAAAAAAGGAAAAAAATTCAAAATAATATTTTTTATTTTTTTGGCCAAAATAGACATCATTTAAAAGTAATTTTCATACTATACCCGCTGCCACCACGTGGTGACACGTGGCGGCGGCGGGTTTTGTTATTTAGTGTCTAGAGAACTCGGCATCACCAGTGCCGAGTTCTGCTTGAGAGAACTTCTTATTGTGTTAAACTTGTATTTTTTGGTGTGTTGAAATTTAGGAAGTGGGAAATGGTGATATTGGTTGTATTTTGCTACTTTGAAATGGTTGTGTTGAATTTTTTGTAATTGAAATGATTGTCAACGAAACCGGATCGAATCCGGTTTGGACTGAATTGTGAGACTTATTGATTGATATGCAAGAGGTAAGGACCCAGATATAAACCAAAAGGACCAATAAGCAAATCGAGAAACTCCACACCATTATGAGGAGTATTTTGGCAATTAGATCCGAGCCTAGACTCACACAGTTGATTTGGGTGCACCACACGTGTATAATTAGAGCAATAAAGAAGCCAACGAAACCGGATCGAATCCGGCCAAAAGTGATCGCCAATCGGCGGTCCTAGATAGCCAATTGGTGGTCCATAATGCTCAGGATCCGACCCGGCTTCTTGTGGTTGTGTAATATGTTGTTTGTATGCATTTGTAGTAAGTTTCATTAGTCCCAAATCGGGAGATTGTCCCCGATTACCTTTTTCCATGACTATAAATAGAACTCTTCTTTATCCTTTATAATTACCATTGCTTGGTGGCATTCTCTCAACTTAGAGTAAGCCTTGGAGCAAACTCAAGTGGATAAGAATGCTACTTAATGTGAGTCATGTAAATAAAATAATTTTTCTTAGTTTGTTGTAATGTTGTCTTCTCTTGTAATTCTTGCACACTTAATTTAATTTTGTTGTCTTCTTTTCTTAATGAGTAGTGAGTAGTTTCATCCCTCTTTGGGGTGGAGTTAATGTTTATACATGTCATGTAGTATGGAATGAATGTTATATGTTGTTGTATGTGAGAAATGTGAGTATGCTTGTTTGAATTAAAGAGAATACTTAACTTGATGATTTCTGCCATAATCTTTAGGTAGATTTCATGCTTGTTTAGGTTCTTAATAACAAACTTGTTCATGCTCATATTAATCACTTAGGTTGGTGATTTGGATGATAGGTCTTGTCATGAGGTACTTCTTATGCATAGCAACACTATGTACACTTGTGCTTTATTGAATGCATTCATCACCACTTATTAAATGTGTACACACACTCCACCCCTTAGGGGTTTCCATTCCTGATTTCCAGCTTGCTTTTATTAGTCACTTAGTTTAGTTTTATTTCGTCTCGTGCTTTCATCTTCTTTGATTGTTTTGTGCTAGTTTAACGTAGTTTAGTTTAGTGTAATCAATTTCTTCTCCCCTCTTTTCTCACTTGCCTTTGAACGAACCAGAGTTGACACACCTCCCTGTGGATCGACCAGTATTTTCCACATCTTCACTGACACCGTGCACTTGTGGTATTTAAAACGATCACATCATGTTTTGGCACCATTGTCGGGGAGGTGCTCTGTCCACACTCTAGTTTGGACGATTCGAGTGGGTTTAATTTTTTGTTTTTAGTTTTTGATTGTTTCAGGGACATCCAAACATCAAGGGAGGGCACCAGAAGAAATTTGGAGCAGAAGTCTGCCATTTGGATCGCCAATCAGCGGTCAGGAACCGCCAACTGGCGGCCTGGTGAGCTTCCTTTGCTCCAAAATTTCTTGTGGTTGTTTATGCTTTCACTATAGTGGTCTAGGAGCTCAATTTGGCATGTTGTGACTTTTAGTTTGCCCCCATATCAATAATCAATCCCCATTTTAAGACAACTTGAACCCTAAAACTCAAAGCAAAAGATTAGATTATTTGTCATCTAGGTCATGCATCATTTGTTGACCTTGCACGCATCTTGTCTTTCCTTGCTTTAATTTCTCGTTGTGGATTGCTGGCGTGAAGTATGTGCACCCATTCTCTCATTCATGCATGGTTAAAGCATGTATTAGTTAGTAAGCTGCATCGGGACAAGAGTGAGGTGAGTGATTGATTGGTGAGTTGCTCGATAGATTCAGGATTCAAAACATCTTAAGGGGCACCACCTATAGTCTTCAAGATAAGGTAGGGGATTTCATCACCCCTCCCTTAGCCCCGTAAACCACATTCAAGTAAAGTCTTAATCTAAAATCAAGTAGACATTGACCACTAAGACTCGGGCGCATTAGGAGAGTGATCCGGTCACGACCGTCATAGCCTGATCGACGTTGCCCACTTTGTCGATAGTAGGAGAGACAAGATCTTCGGATCTTGGCTCACTTGCTGGGCTTTGTGGTCTTCGTCGTAGGGAGGTGAGGCGTGTTGAGGCCGTGTGACCTCGCAGTTAGGAGTCGTCTAGCTGTAAGGACCTATAGTCAGCCTAAGCTTGTTTGAGTCGTGTTTGCTAGACTATGCTTCTACCCTCTCCCTTTACCCACGTTAGTTTTTAGGGATTCTTCCCTTCTCCTCTGAGTCATCTTCTCATCTCCATTCTGCATTATAGTCTCTGTAGGATCGTAATGGCCCTAATTAATCTAATCAAAAACATGATTCTCTACTAATAATGCAGCGAAAACAATTTAAAACAAGGTAGGGAAAAGATAATGCAAACCACAAGAACGCAAGGCGATTTGAAAGAGGGTTGACCTCCCGCCTACTTCCTCTCTTGCAAGCTCCGCTCGATTCCATGAGCTTCACTCATGACTTCACTATCCACTCCTCGTTCCAGGCCGGGAGAGAACACCTTTACACTTCAAGCTTGCGAACACCCTAGCCAAGCTTGGAACCTGCTCTCACAATCCCAGAGGGATGCTTCGGGCTTTCACCGAAACCTTTACAATCTTTGACAATGTAAGGAACTGAGTATTCAACACTCTCTAACTTGAGCACACTTGAGTATGATTGAGAATTTGATCAAGTGGTGAAGTTTAGGCTTGAAGTGTAGGATTTGGGGCTTTTGAGATTAGGAGAAGTCTCTCTAGTATATGGAGCAATTGGAAGTGTGAGAGTTTTTTAAATAAGGTGTATGGACATCTATTTATAAGCTCCTAGAGAGATATAGCCATTGGGAAAGAGTTGTGTGAGTTGTGTGAAAGATACACAAATTAGAAATGATGTTCTGCAATTCTGTCCCTTAACGATCTACCGAATCAGGGTAATCAGTCGATTGTTTCCTTAATAGTAAGGAAACGTTCGATCAACATAAAGCTTCAGTTGAACCTATTTGGTTTATGAGTTAAATGAAAGGTTGACCACAAGAGGGATGGTCGACCGAAACCAGGGTTTTGGCAGGGTTGAAAATATATCAGTCGAACAAATGAAATGGGTTTGGTCGACCAAAAATAACAGACACTTTTGGTGTCTCGAAACATCTTCATTCGGTCGATCGTTTCTAGGTAATCGGTAGACCGGTGGACAAAAGTTATTTTAGGAGTTGGTTGATTTATACGAATACGATCGTTGTAGAATACGACAAGGTTAACGGTCATCTGAAAAATACGGGATAATCAGTCGACCGGAGGTAAAAGTCGATCGACTGAACCAAGGATAATTTTGCACAGGTCAACCGGTCGACCGGACAACTGTCGGTCGACTGTCTGGGTGTATACAGTTCTAAACAGCTTGGTTATCTTACAGAATTGGGTTTCCTATTCAAGTCAGATTGTTATGGAAATTTGTATGTGACTTCTATAGGTTTCCTAGATTCTATGTGAATGGATTTTAACTCTTGTATGCTCAAGTTTACATAAAATCCTAAGACTCAAAAAATAGAAACACAATTACATGTCTTCAAGAGCTTGATTACATGTCTTGACTTGATTCCATTGTTCTTTGTCTTGATCACCTGTAGATGTTAACACAATGCAATAATTCTTCTATGCATTATGTGTGCTATACTACATTTGATTGTGATTAAGATTAGGTTGATTAAATCATCAAAACGTAGATTAAGGCCAAAAGCCAACAATCTCCTCCTCTGATTTCACCCTCTATTTATGTGTGGTTGTCGAGTCGAGTTGAGCACTTTTGTGAGAGGTTGGACTTGCCTTGGTGAGGGTGCTCGGCTTAAGAGAGTTGATTCTGTTGTTGAGATGGATGGTCTAGGTGATCGTCCCTCTCCACCTCGAGCTCCTTTGGAGCACGAGGCCTCATCGTCTCTTGGAGGTACAGGAGATCGGGTTCCATAGATGGAGTTCCTCGGTCCACTTCCACCACTACGTAGACCATCTCCTCCTCCGAATCAGGAGGAAGAGTCTCAGTTAGGATCGAGTTATGGGAGGACAACCACCTTTAGCTTGACAAAATTGACCGACGTTGTGGGAGTGGATTCATCCTGTTCGGGCCACACAGTTGTCTTGCTTAGTTCTCCCGTCTGCTCGTGGGAATAACTATGAATTGAAACCTCAATATGTGAGACTGTTTCCTACCTTCATAGCCAATAAGGAGGATCCGATATCTTTATACATGAATTCCAGGAGGCATGCTCCATGTTCAAGTTTCAACAACTTGATGAAGATTCTGTTTGGTTGAGGTTGATTTCATTCGTGTTGAAGGATAACACGAACAAATGGATGTACAACCTCCCGACAAGCTCCATTCAGTCTTGGGATGATTTTGTGACCGTCTTTCTAAAAAGGATTCTCCCCCCAAAGAAAGACTCAACAGTTATGGCACCAGATACATCAAATGTATCAAACTGAGACCGAATCGTTTCATGCTTTCTTTGAGAGGTTCAAGAACATTCTCTTGCAGTGCCCTCCTCATGGACTTGAGTTGTGGCAGCTGTGCCAGATTGTTTATGAGGACCTCAACTATAACACCCACACAATGGTAGAGTTGATGTGCCAGGTGATTTCCAAATGAAACCCATTAATGAGGTAAGATATACTTTTGAATTAATTGTTGAATGCACCCTTGAGTGAGACACCACGAGAGAGCCACCAACCGCCAGGTCTATTAATCGAGCTGGATCATACCATGTCGTGTCAACTATCGCATTTGAGGTGAAAATGACTACTCTCATGCGTAGGATAGAGAGTTTAGAGTTGGACCGAGCTCCTGTAGCTCAGGTCGCTACTCTCGCTTGTAGTAGGTGTGGACTTACGGGACATAGTGACTTAGAATGTGCTTATGCTACATGTGCCCCATACTGAGCATGCAAATGCGATGGATCAACAACGACGTCGTAACGACACATACAATCACTCTCACAACCCGGGATGGAAAAACCACCCTAACTTCTATTGGGGGCCTAGTAGGGGTCACGGTCAGAGCTCACACGCTCAACCCCAAGCCCCACCTTATCACCCTCAATGCCCATCAGCGACCTACCAACCCCTACATCAAAGGTCTCGACCCCATACTCACCAACCTCCTCAGGCCTCATCATTAGGTTATTCTAATCAGACTCCACCCCAACTGTCATTTGACCCCCCAGGTTTTGACCTTAGAGCAAACCCTTCAAACATTCATGCAGAGCACACAAACCATGCTTGCAACTAATAACACATCAGTTAAAGCATTGGATGTGCAAATCAACCAGTTGGCTCACCAACTCAATGAACGTAACAAGTGTCAGTTGCCAAGTCAACATGTGGTGAACCCCAGGGGTCAACCTGCTTAGGCTAGGCAGAATGCACACAACATTGAACATAACTCTTCCCAACATGTAAATGTGTGTACCTGACCCTGTGTGTGACTCTCGCAAGGAGGGTCACGAGTCTTGCAAGGAAACTATTCCTGAGACTCCAGTTGTCGATGCCTTTGTCCCCAAGGCACCTTTCCCACGTAGGTTGGCAAAGAAACGTGATGGGACAAAATTGTTGAGGTACTTAGGCAGGTCAAGGTAAACATTTTTTGTTGGACATTGTGTTGGCTTTTTGGCCCTTTAATCTTAATTTTGATGATTAACAAACTAATAATATGCATAACTTCAATTACAACATCACACACATCATATTGTCAAATTGCATAGATATTGTGTATTCCTAACAATGTAGGTGATCAAACCAAGGGACTAATCAACTTCAAGATCAAGACTCAAGACTTGTAATCAAAGCTCAAGGACATAATATGTAATTTTCCATTTATTTGAGTTATAGGATCAAATGTACACTTGATACACAAAAGGATAAACCCGTCTGTCTCGGTCGACCGTGTCCTTATCGGTTTACCGAACAAGGTTCCCAACGGATAACCGAGTGTCTATCGCTAAACCGTTCCCTGTAGAGTCAGTAACCACTTGATCTCCTGGAACCCTTGTTTCGGTGTACCGAACCTTATTCGGTCAATCGTCTCCTTAGAGTCAGTAAAAACTTGATCTCCTGGAATCCTTGTTTCGGTGTACCGAACGTTATTCGGTCAACCGTCTCCTTAGAGTCAGTAGAAAACTTGATCTCCTGGAATCATTGTTTCGGTGTATCGAACCTTACCCAGTCGACTGTGTACCTATTCCCAGTAGCTTCGAAACTTCTCTGGACATCGCTATTCGGTATTCCGAAGCGAGATCGGTCATCCGAACTTCCATGTGTCTTTTGGCCTAAACCAACTTCATCTTATTGGCCCACGTGGCACAACTAACTCCACCAGACTTATATTTTGTTGTTTAACCACATCCTTTGAAACATCCACACCAGTCTACCGATGGCTCTTCAGATTACCGAAGTGTTGTTATATGTAAGATCGTAACGGCTATTTTTCCACGTAATATTTCGACCGTTATCGATAAACCAATTTCCCATACAATGTCAGTCGAAAACCCGCACATATATCGGTCAACCGAGCATGCCACGGTCTACCGAACTTGATCACCGAATCGCACCAAATCTTTACTGTCCACTTTTGCACGGTGCACCGACGCAGTCTCGGTCAACCGAAATTGATTATCCGATATTAGGAAAAAGTTACTGGAAGTTGGTGAACGGTTATCCGAACTATATTCGGTTAACCGAGTTCTTATGTCTGACCATTTATTTCGATTACCGTGTTTCTAACGGTCGACCGAATCTGTCTCGATTTCTGCCCGAGCTTAAGTCTCATCTTGTTTTCCCTTGGTCCAATTCTCACCAACTTACCATAACGGCTCTATTTGTTTTGAAGGCTATATAAGCTTCACTTAAGAGACACATTCACTACCTCACTTTCCAAATATCAATCCTACTCTTGTGCTCTCAATCTTCAAGCCTTCAAAGCTCCACCAACTCTCATACTTCCACTAAATTCACTCCAAGCTTAAATCATATCCTTGAGTGCATTCAAGTTAGAGTTTAACAACCACATTCAATTTCCATTGTGTTGTAAAGCTTCGAGGAAGCACCCTCTCGGGTTGTGAGAGGAGATCCGAGCAAGGCGAGGGTGTTCGCAAGGCTCCGATTGTAAGAGGGTTTATCTTCGACCCGGAACGAAGATAATAGTGAATTCTCGAGTAGGGATCGGAGGATCGATCGGAACTTGAGGAGAGGACTATATCACGGTGGTGTGATCGAACCTCTATAAATATCCGGAGTCATCTTGTGGTTTGCATTCTTTCCCTTATTATTTTAATTGTGCAATTGTTTAAGAAAATTAGGAGATAATCTATTCACCCCCCTCTAGATTAGTGACCAATTAGCTTACATTTGGTATCAGAGCATAGGTTTACTCATCTAATCCATTTAGCCATGGAGAGTAGCATAATCAACTTAGAGAAGGACTATCTACCACTAGACCCCATTTGCTTATCGGAAATAATTATGCACATTGGAAGAATAGAATGAGAATCTACATCCAATCAATTTCCTTAAAAATGTGGATATTCCTTGGTAGTAAATATGTTCCACCCACTAGTGAACAATTAGCAACATTAACCGATAATATAATTGCTAATGCCGAGATGAATGCAAAACTCATGAATATATTTGCTTGTGGAGTAGATACTCAAGAATATGGTTGGATTAGCGGATGTGATACCGCTTATGAGATATGGAAATTACTTGAATCTCATCATGAAGGATCATCTAGAATGAAAGAAATTAGGGTTGATATATTTGTGCGTAAATATGAATTATTCTCTATGCAACCCGGTGAAAGTATAAGCGAGATGAACACTCGCTTCACCGAGATTACTAACAATTTGAAAAATCTTGGTAAGAAGGTAAATGAAGGTGACAAGGTGAGAAAAATGCTTCGATCTCTCTCAAACGATTGGGAGAAAAAGATAACCGCCATTGAGGAGGCTCAAGATCTCAACACATTGTCAATGGAGGATCTCATCGGAAGCCTTATGGCTTATGAGATTCAAATAAATGGGAGAAAAGAGATGGAGAGCTCGAAAAAGAAAGAAAAAGTCATTGCTCTTAAGGCTAACTTTGAATCTGAAAAATCTGATGACAATGAGAGTGATGAAGAGCTTGCAATGATGGTTAAGAGATTCAAGAAGCGATGGATAAAAGACAAATTTCAAAGGAAGAGAAGGGATGATGGAGAAAGCTCAAAAGGTCTTATTTGTTATGGATGTGATAAAGTTGGACATATAAAGAAAGATTGTCCCTTAATCCAATCCAAGGAAAGGAAAGAGAAAAAGAGAAGAGAGAATGAAGAAAAAGAAAGGAGATTCAAAAGAAGGGAGAAGAAGTATAAGGAGAAGAAAAAGGCCCTCAAGGCAACTTGGGATGGGTCATCCGAGTCATCCTCTGGTTCTTCAAGTGAGTCAGAAAATGAAGAAGCTCATCTATGTCTCTACATTCAAGAAGAAATCGATGGAGAATTAGATGGTGCATCTTCGTCAAGCGAGCAAGACGAACCCAACACTTGCAATGTCGCCAAAGATGGAGAAAATGAGGTAATCTCAACTCATGAATCAAACTCATATGATGAGTTACTAGATGCTTTTCATGAATTGCTTGAAAAATGTGACATATTAAGGCATAAAAGTAAATTATCTAGGAAAGCTAATCATGATCTAGCTTGTATAAATGAATCATTGTCAAATGAAGTTGATAAGCTTGTGTTGGAAAATAAAAGCTTAAAAGAACTCAATGTTGAAACTCATGCTAAAGAAATACATGATCTTAGAGAATGCAATAAGCAATTAAGAATTGATCTTGAGAAATTCACCAAAGGGAAGAAGATGCTAGACATGTTACTTGGTAGTCAAATTCAATCTTTAGAAAAGCATGGTTTAGGATACATGAATAAAAAGAAAAACTCTAAGAGTTATTTTGTGCATGCTTTAAATGGTGTAGTGAAAAAGAATTTCTCTTCAAATGTTTGGGTACCTAGAACCAAACAAGTTTGGGTACCTAAAGCTAACCCCAAAGGACCCAAACAAATATGGGTACCAAAGTTATCTTCTTCTTCTTTGAATGTAGGTGAAAAAGAAGGGGAAGTGGATCGTAGATAGTGGATGTTCGAGGCACATGACGGGAGACCACTCTATGTTCAAAATATTGAAATCAAAGAAAGGTGGAACCGTCACATTTGGGGATAATTCTAAAGGTTACATTATTGGCATCGGCGATGTTGGTAATGATTCTACTACTCAAATTCAAAATGTGCTTCTTGTTGATGGTTTAAAACATAATTTGCTTAGTGTTAGTCAATTAACCGATAAAGAATTCTTAGTTGTCTTTGATCAACATATTGTATACATCATTTCTAACGCTACTTTGAAAACCACATTTAAAGGTTATAGATATGGAAATGTTTATGTTGTGCATGTCGATAGCATTGACTCATTTTGTAAGGAACACAAGCTTAGTTGCTTCAAATGACGAATCTTGGTTATGGCATAAGAGGTTAGGCCAAATTAGTATGAGTCAACTTCATAAACTTGCTAAATTTGACTTGGTAAGAGGATTACCCAAATTGGATTTCAAGAAAAATAAACTTTGCAATGTTTGTGAATTTGGAAAACAATTTAAAAGTTCTTTCAAGTCAATTAACATGGTTTCTACTTCAAAACCTTTGGAACTCTTGCATATGGATCTCTTTGGTCCATCTAGAACCTTAAGTCTAGGTGGCAAGAGATATGCATTTGTCATCATTGACGATTTTACTCGATTTACTTGGGTTTTGTTTCTTGCAAATAAGAATGAAGCTTACAAGCAATTTGAAAAATTTACAAAACTAATTCAAAGAGAAAAAGGGTCTTTGATTTTGAAAATTCGTAGTGATCATGGTGGTGAATTTGAAAATGAAGGTTTTGAGGAATTTTGTGATTCTAATGGTATTGAACATACTTTTTCTTTTCCAAGAACTCCTCAACAAAATGGGGTAGTTGAAAGGAAGAATAGAACTCTTCAAGAAATGTCAAGAACAATGCTTTGTGAAAATGGCTTACCAAAGTATATTTGGTGTGAAGCGGTTAACACGGCTTGTTACATTCTTAACCGTGTTTTGATTCGACCAAATTTAAACAAAACTCCCTTTGAACTTTGGTTTGGAAAATCCCCAAAAATTTCATATTTAAAAGCTTTTGGTTTTAAATGTTTTGTTCTCAATACCAAAGATAATTTAGACAAATTTGATGCCAAATCCGATGAAGCAATATTTTTAGGATATTCAAGTAGGAGTAAAGCATATCGAGTTTATAACATGAGAACTAGTTGTGTAGAAGAATCCATGCATGTTCACTTTCAAGAAGAACCATATAAGGATAATTCTAACCTTGATGATGACCTTATTGACCATATTCGTGATATAACAACTCAAGAACAACCAAATGAAACATCTCAAGAAAAACAAGAGTTTCCAAAAGATTGGCAATATAAGAAGGATCATCCTAAGGATCTAGTAATTGGAGATGTATCAAAAGGAATTGTTACTAGGTCTAATGCTCTTGTTATATGTGACTCATATGCATTTATATCTCAACTTGAATCTAAGAAAATAGAAGATGCATGTGATGATGAATTTTGGTTAATAGCTATGCATGAAGAGTTAAACCAATTCATTCGTAATGATGTTTGGGAGCTTGTTCCGAGACCCAAAGATCAAACGGTAATTGGCACCAAGTGGGTTTTTCGAAACAAACTCGATGAATCCGGGCAAGTGGTTAGAAACAAAGCTCGATTGGTCTCTCAAGGTTACAACCAAGAGGAAGGCATCGACTTTGATGAAACCTATGCTCCGGTAGCTCGATTAGAAGAAATTAGAATGTTATTAGCATATGCATCATACATGGATTTTAGACTCTTTCAAATGGATGTTAAAAGTGCATTTTTGAATGGCTTTATTATGGAAGAAGTTTATGTTAAACAACCACCCGGTTTTGTGAATGAAACATACCCGGATCATGTTTCAAGCTTAAGAAGACTCTTTATGGGCTTAAGCAAGCTCCTAGAGCTTGGTATGATAGGTTGAAGACATTTTTGCTTGAAAACAGATTCACCATGGGAAAAGTTGACACCACATTATTTACTAAGACCAAAGATAAAGATTTATTAATCATACAAATATACGTTGACGATATTATCTTCGGTTCTACTAATGATTGTCTATGCCAAGAGTTTTCTAAGTCTATGCAAGGTGAATTTGAAATGAGATTGATGGGTGAACTCAACTTCTTTCTTGGACTCCAAATTAAGCAAACCTTGGAGGGAAACTTGATGGGTGAACTCAACTTCTTTCTTGGACTCCAAATTAAGCAAACCTTGGAGGGAAACTTCATCAACCAAACCAAATACACAAAAGAATTACTCAAACGATATGGATATGAAGATAGCAAACCTCACAATACTCCCATGACCACAAGCTTGAAATTGGATAAAGATGAAGAAGGCAAAGAAGTTGACATTAAAAAATATCGAGGTGTGATTGGTTCACTTCTTTATTTAATAGCTAGTAGACCTGATATTATGTTTAGTGTTTGTCTTTGTTCTCGTTTTCAATCTTGTCCTAAAGAATCTCATATGCATGCATTGAATAGAATTTTTCGATATTTGAAAAGTACTTGTGATTTTGGATTGTTTTATCCCAAGACTCGATCTTTTGATCTCATTGCCTATAGTGATGTCGATTATGCCGGATGCAAATCTGATCGGAAAAGTACTAGTGGGACATGTCAATTCTTGAGAAAATCTTTAGTCTCTTGGTTTAGTAAGAAACAAAATAGTGTTGCACTCTCAACAACCGAAGCCGAGTATGTGGCCGCCGAATGTTGTTGTGCACAAATCCTTTGGATGAGGCAAACCCTCAAGGATTTGAGACTTGAGTTTCAAAACTATACCCATTTTTTGTGATAATACTAGTGCTATAAACTTATCTAAAAATTCAATTCTTCATTCAAGAACCAAGCATATAGATGTTCGCCATCACTTTCTTAGAGATCATGCTCTTAAAGGTGATATTGAATTACAATTTATTTCAACACATGATCAATTAGCGGATATATTTACTAAACCATTAAATGTTGATCAATTTGATAAAATTAGACAAGAACTAGGGATGTTTAGTGCTAAAGAAATATCATAATCCATCTCATTTGCTCAAAATTCATTGCATTGTGTGATTTGTTGGTCTGTCCGTACACAACGGATGACCGAACATGGTTCGGTGAACCGTATTGTGTCTGGACAGGGATTCGGACTTGATCTGGATTCACTGTTTCGGTACACCGTGTCATACACTGTCAACCGAAGGTTTTGCTGTGCTAATTAGAAATCTTCCCTGTTCCGAATCCATCGGTTATCCGAACCCAGTTCGGACGACTGCAACTTTTAGGTGAATTTTTGAATTCTTAGTTGATCCCTTTTAAATGTTTTTTTTTGAATTCTTGGGTGTCCGATTTTTAATCGGATGACCATTGTGGAAAGTTTGCACGTCCTTATTTCCCCCTCAACGGACGACCGGAGACGATTCGGTCATCCGTGACCCAGTTCCAGTAAAGCTTCTTCACTTACTGTTGTCTTCGTGACGGTATACCGAAGCCCTTTCGGTCGACCGAAGTGTTGTTCTTTCTAGCCGTTGGAACTGGTCCAACAGTCTTCCATGACAATAATGGATGACCGTTGGACACGCATTTTCATGTTTGACACCCCCCAAAATCTCTCATCTTCTATATATTTGGATTCCCTCTTCCATTTCTATCATCCCCAAAGCCAAAAATCTTCCAAAGCACACTTTTGCTTCCTCCCTTTCTCCCTTCAAATCCTTTCTCACTTCAAATATTTCATCACTTCCTCCATTCTTCTTCATGGGTCCTAGAAAAAATTGCTCTTCCAAGAAGGCGGTGGAACCACCAACGAAACCCATAACTAGGAGAGGAAAGAAACCCACTCCTCCGGCAAAGAAGACAAAGCTCAACCCCGACATACCTTCTTCTACTAATCCGGCGAGCGAACCCGTCGACGAGTATCTTCGGCCCTTCAAAAATCACATCTTCTACAATCTTAAGGCGGAGGAGCACTACTACACTATTAGTGGTGCAAATCCAATTCCAGAGTGGAAGATCATCCTCAAAGATTTCGAGTCGATTGGTCTCTCTACCTATCTCATGGTTGATAACCTTGGCATCTTCTTTCATGAAAAACTTCCGGTCCCTTTCTCCGCGGAATCTTGTCGCCAATTCTATGCAAATCTCCGGGAGACTACCGCTCTTGATGGTACTCAAGTGGCGCTAACCACCCAAGTCGATTCCATCTCCTTCTCTCTTACTGCGTCTCTCCTCTCGGAGATCACCAGACTTCCTAGCGCCAGCGAGGACATCTACAACCTCTCTTGGGAAAATGTTTGTGGCTCTATGAGTCAATTCTTGGAGTGACTCAACCGAATGTTCCTCAAGATGGCAAACTTGCCATTCCTCATCTTCCGGTTGTTGGCCGTATTCTTTGCCGCTTCATTTCCACCAACTTTTTGTGCGTAAAGGGCACCACGACGAACTTGACCACCAAATGATGAAGTGCGTCTTCAACCTCTCTACCGGTACTCGCACAAATTGGCCCTTATTTATCCCCAATCATATGATCTACATTTCCCGGAAGAAGCGCAACTTTCTCCCTTTTCCTATGTTGATCTCGCTGTTCATCGATCACTTCAACATCCAATTTGACCGCGATCTCTTCAAATCCTCCAACACAGTCATCGACAAATATACCCTCAAACGGATGTGCTCGGGGAAGCAAGCACATGTAGAAGAGGAAGTGGAAGACGATTCCTCTGAAAATGAAGATGATGAAGTCTCCACCGATGCTCCACGTTGGTCTCCTCCTCCATACGATGTCGAAGTGAATCCAAATTGGGATCCTAGCTTGTCTCGTGGTCCACGGAGATACGTTCGTCCCGAATGGTCATCCGGCACTGATGCTCAATGGAACCAACCGGCATGGGCCTATCGTCACGAGAAGCTCTTGGACAGGAATTGCGAAGAGATTCATGAAGTTCGGAGTTTAGTAAATCGTAACTATCAAGGTGTTCAAGATCTCACCTCCGACTTCCAAAACTTCCAATTGTCGAACTCGCTGAACGAGATCAACAATCAAATTCATGTGGTTGGAGACTCTCGTCATGCCTTTCTCGACTCGCAAAATGAGATGATGGAGCTTCTTCGAAACATGAACAAGCCGGACAACTAGCCTATCTTTGTTGCTTGTTCTTGCTTCTTGTTGTTTGTTGTGTTTGTTTGCTTTGCCATTTGCTTATGTGTGTTTGCTTTTACATTGGCTTTATGCCTTATCTTCCCTTTTAAGTAATTCAATTTCATTTTCATATTGTGTGTCTTTTTGGTCCCCAGCTTTCATTATTATGTTCTTTTTGATGGATGTCCAAAGGGGGAGAACAAATGGATACAAATTGCCAAATTCAAATATATGAAACTCATGCATTGAGTAAGGGGGAGTTAACATATCTTTTGCATATTGATAGGGGGAGCACTTACACAATTTGACATTAGTTTGTCATCATAAAAAAAAGGGAGATTGTTGGCTTTTTGGCCCTTTAATCTTAATTTTGATGATTGACAAACTAATAGTATGTATAACTTCAATTACAACATCACACACATCATATTGTCAAATTGCATAGATATTGTGTATTCCTAACAATGTAGGTGATCAAACCAAGGGACTAATCAACTTCAAGATCAAGGCTCAAGACTTGTAATCAAAGCTCAAGGACTTAATATGTAATTTTCCATTTATTTGAGTTATAGGATCAAATGTACACTTGATGCACAAAAGGATAAACCCGTCTGTCTCGATCGACCATGTCCTTATCGGTTTACAGAACAAGGTTCCCAACGGATAACCGAGTGTCTATCGGTAAACCGTTCCCTATAGAGTCAGTAACCACTTGATCTCCTGGAACCCTTGTTTCGGTATACTGAACCTTATTCGGTCAACCGTCTCCTTAAAGTCAGTAAAAACTTGATCTCCTGGAATCCTTGTTTCGGTGTACCGAACGTTATTCGGTCAACCGTCTCCTTAGAGTCAGTAGAAAACTTGATCTCCTGGAATCATTGTTTCGGTGTATCGAACCTTACCCGGTCAACTGTGTACCTATTCCCAGTAGCTTCGAAACATCTCTGGACATCGCTATTCGGTATTCCGAAGTAAGATCGGTCATCCGAACTTCCATGTGTCTTTTGGCCTAAACCAACTTCATCTTATTGGCCCACATGGCACAACTAACCCCACCGGACTTATATTTTGTCGTTTAGCCACATCCTTTGAAACATCCATACCGGTCTACCGATGGCTCTTCGGATTACCGAAGTGTTGTTATATGTAAGATCGTAACGACTTTTTTTCCACGTAATATTTTGACCGTTATCGATAAATCAATTTCCCATACAATGTCAGCCGAAAACCCGCACATGTATCGGTCAACCGAACATGCCACGGTCTACCGAACTTGATCACCGAATCACACCAAATCTTTACTGTCCACTTTTGCACGGTGCACCGACGCAGTCTCAGTCAACCAAAATTGATTATCCGATATTAGGAAAAAGTTACTGGAAGTTGGTGAACGGTTATCCGAACTATATTCGGTTAATCGAGTTCTTATGTCTGACCATTTATTCGGACTACTGTGTTTCTAACGGGCGACCGAATCTGTCTCGATTTCTCCCCGAGCTTAAGTCTCATCTTGTTTTCCCTTTGTCCAATTCTCACCAACTTACCATAATGACTCTATTTGTTTGAAGGATATATAAGCTTCACTTAATAGACACATTCACTACCTCACTTGCAAAATATCAATCCTACTCTTGTGCTCTCAATCTTCAAGCCTTCAAAGCTCCACCAACTCTCATACTTCCACTAAATTCACTCCAAGCTTAAATCATATCCTTGAGTGCATTCAAGTTAGAGTTTAACAACCACATTCAATTTCCATTGTGTTGTAAAGCTTCGAGGAAGCACCCTCTCGGGTTGTGAGAGGAGATCCGAGTAAGGCGAGGGTGTTCGCAAGGCTCCGATTGTAAGAGGGTTTATCTTCGACCCGGAACGAAGATAATAGTGAATTCTCGAGTAGGGATCGGAGGATCGATCAGAACTTGAGGAGAGGACTAGATCACGGTGGTGTGATCGAACCTCTATAAATCTCCGGAGACATCTTGTGGTTTGCATTCTTTCCCTTATTGTCTTAATTGTGCAATTGTTTAAGAAAATTAGGAGATAATCTATTCACCTCCCTCTAGATTAGTGACCGATTAACTTACACATTGTTCAGCACATGCAACCATATGCAAAGTTCCTTAAGGATCTTTGTACCCAAAGATGAGAACAAATGCCCCCCAAATGTCATTTTTGGACGCCAATGTAAGTTCAATCTTGACACAACCCATGCAAGTCAAATACAAGGACCTCGGTTATCTATTTCATGTGTGATCGGTGACGTGACTATCCATAAAGCTTTGTTGGATTTGGGAGCATCTGTAAACCTCCTCCCTTACTCTGTCTATGTCAACCTCGGTATATGTGATCTTAAGCCTACTAGGACTACCCTCCAGTTGGCTGACAGATTTTTCAAAATTCCACGTGGGATTGTGGAGGATGTTCTGATTAAAGTAGGTGAGTTCGTATTCCCAGTTGATTTCATCGACTTGGATTCTGAATCTGTGTCAAATCCACAAGGACAAATTCCAATGATCCATGGGAGGAATGAGGTCATTCCCTGTGACATCTAATGCTTTAATCAATTATCGCAATTCCTTATTGAGGTTGTCATTTGGAAACCTCACGACGGATTTCAACATCTTTACTCTTGGCAAGCAACTTGGTTCCTTCAATGATCAAGTTGACGCTAATCCTATTCAGGACACATATGAGATTGAATCAAAGGGCAAATTCGAGACACATAAACTTCTTATTGAGGTTCCTGATGACCACATTGTGAGTAAAGATGATCTTGAGGAATCGGCATCAGAATTACTTCACGAGGAGGCACATATGGGTGTCTGGTCTTATTTTCCCGTGGCCCTTGAGCCACTTGAGATCAACTCTGACTCCAACAAGGACCCACCTCCGATCGATCTTAAACCTCTCCTGATAACCTTAAATATATCTTCTTGGGGGATAACAAGACCTTGCCACTCATTATCGCTTTTGATCTTGCAAAAGAACTAGAAGTTGCCTTAAGAAGTTGCTCCGGAACACAACGAGGCTATCGGGTGGTCCTTGAAGGATGTCAAGGGAATTAGCCCTGGTATTGTCCAACTTTGGATCCACATGGAAGAGAATTGTTGACCCTGCTGAGACCCACAACAAAGGTTGAATCATTTACTAAAAGAAGCTGTCCGAAAGGAGGTTCTTAAGTGCTTGCATCATGGTATAATATAACCAATTTCTGATGTTTGTGGTGAGTCCTGTCCATGTGGTGCCCAAGAAGTTAGGTGTGACGGTTGTTGAGAATGAACATAATGACCTTATACCAACATGCCTGCAGACTGGTTGGCGAGTTGGCGTTGATTATCACAAGCTCAATGCGGCAACACGGAAAGATCATTTCCCATTTCCATTCATTGATCAGATGTTGGAAAGGTTAGCTGGACATGGGTACTATTGTTTTCTCGAAGGATACTTCAGCTACAACCAAATTCCCATCGCCCGTGAAGATTAAGAGAAAACCAAATTTACATGTCCCTTTGGCACATTCGCTTACCATCGCAAGCCATTTGGTTTATGTAACAGGCCGATGACATTTCAAAGGTGTATGATTAGTATCTTCTCAAATATGGTGGAGAGTTTCCTTGAGATTTTCATTGATGACTTCTCCATATTTGACGCTTCCTTTGATGTGTGCCTTCATCACTTGTTGCTTTGTCCTCAAGCAATGCTATGAGAAGAACCTTACTCTTAATTGGGAAAAATGTCACTTCATGGTTAAGCGAGGGATCATACTTGGACATGTGGTCTCAAGTAGGGGAATTGAGGTCGATCCGCCAAAGTGGGTTTTATTGTAAATCTTCCACCGCCACGTAATGTGAAAGATATCTGTGACTTTCGGGGGTATGCTGGATTCTATCGGCAGTTCATTTAGGATTTTAGTAAAATTGTTCGACTTCTCACCGTTTTGTTGGCTAAGGATGCCAATTTTGAGTTCACACTGGATTGCCACCATGCCTTTTTGACGTTGAAGTAAGAGCTAACTTCTGTAGGATCGTGTATGACCCTAATTCTAATCACTTTTTAAGCTAAATCAATCTCTACTTGCATAATCAAAGATGCATAGCGGAATAAAATTAAACAAGCAAGAAAAGACAATAAGTATGCAGACGACAATGACACCGAAAGATTTTTATAGAGGTTCGGCCTCCCGCCTACTTCCTCTCTTGCAAGCTCTGCTCGATCTCCCTCGAGCTCTGCCTACGTCTTCACTATGAATCTCGTTGTGGGCCGAGATTAAGTCTTTTACACCAGAAGCTCCGCGAACAATCCTTGCTAGCTTGATTTCTTCCTCTCATAACCCGAGAGGGAACACTTCGAGCTTTCACCAAAATACTTGCTTAGATGTGTATGACAATTTGGAGTGTAAGAGTTGTCAAATTGTGTCTTGGTAACATCTATTTATATGCTCTAAGAGAGTTATAGCCATTGTGATTAATATGGTAAGTGTTTGTATAAGAAGCACAAAACAGAAAAGCACAGGGCACAATTCTGGGCAAGTTCGGTCGACCGAAATGGGCTTAACGGTCGATCAGAGGTCGTTCGAAAATGAAGTCCAGGAAAGTCCAGAACCACAACGGTCGACCGAGCAGGGAACGGTCAAACGAAAATTGGCTATAACTAAAGTTCTCTTAAGTTAACGGTCGAACTAAATGGTTGGTTCGGTCGACCGAAAACTAACAGGCTCTATGAGGTTGACAATAAGTTTAGGTTCGATCGATTGAAATGGTTGGGTTGGTCGACCGAAAAATAACAGGCACTTGGGTATTGTTAAAACGTTGATGGTCAGTCGACCGAAATAAGTCCATGGTCGACCAGTGGTCACTTCTATTTTGGGGTTTGGGAAAAACTGACGATTGTAGATTAAGACAAGTCTAAGGGACATTTGACACGTGTAGATGGTCGAACAAAAGGCACGAAATGGTCGACTGATTTAACACTATTGGCTAACAAATTAACTGATCCAATCGGTCGACCGATTTTGCTCAGACTGTTTAGGTTTGGTTTTAAGTGTTTTCCGGTCTAAGTTCGGGTGACCTATTGAAGTCCAAAAGATCTGACATTTTGTGTGTGACTTCTCTAAGGAACCTAGTGTGTGTGAGTAGTTATTTACTCTAGTATGCTCAAGTACACAAAGTTCCTAAGACTCAAAAGAATTATAAAATTACATGTTCTTCAATAGCATGATTACATGTCTTGACTTGAATTCCTTTCTTCCTTGAGTCTTGATCACCTGTAGATGTTAGCACAAAGCAATATATATGCTATGCAATATGTGTGCAACACTACATTCATTATAACTTTGACTCCCATAATTAAGGAACCAATGTTGACCAAACCCTTCAAATTGATTTGTGATGCATCTGACTTTGCTGTGGGAGCAGTGCTTGGGAAACGATTGGGCAAATTGTCTCATGTGATCTACTATGCCAGTTGAACACTCAATGATGCCCAATTGAGCTACATTGTGACCGAGAAATAATTCTTACCCATCATATTCGCTTTGGAGAAATTCCAGTCATACTTGATTGGCTCCCACGTGATTATCTATTATGATCACACAACCATCAAGCACCTCTTGACTCTTGAGATGGATCTTGTTGTTACAAGAATTCGATCTCGAGATTTGAAACAAAAAAGGGTGTGAAAACATTTATCTCGCCTTCAGATGAGAACCCACTGGACCAAATTATCAATGACAAATTTTCTGACGAGCAATTGTTCATGATCGCGAACTATCTCGTAACTGAGCAACTTTCTGTGGGTTGGTCAAAATCTGACCAAGCCAAACTTAAATCTTATGTCAGATTGTTTCACTGGGATGACCTCTATCTATTCAAATACTGCTCAGACCAAAATTTCAGGTGGTGCGTCCCAAATAATGAGTTCCAAAGTGTGCTCCAATTTTCCATTCTGAGGATTGTGGAGGACACTTTGGAGCTAAGAAAACTACCGCAAAAGTGCTCCAATCTAGATTTTACTGACCATCATTATTCAAAGATGCTTATGATTTTTGTAAGCAATGTGATAGGTGTTAGTGCCTTGGCAGAATAAGACGGCGAGATATAATGCCTTTGCAAAATATCCTTGTCGTCGACTTCTTCGATGTGTGGGGCATCGACTTTATGAAATTTTCAATCACCTACAAGCTTACGACCCCATATCATCTGCAAACTAGTGGGCAAGTTGAAATTGCTAACCGTTAATTAAAGAAAATCCTTGAGAAGACGGCTAATTTCTCACGGAAGGATTGGTCTACTAAGCTTAATGATGCGTTGTGGGCTTTCCACACCGCGTATAAGATCTATTTGGGTATGTCCACATATCGGGTAGTGTGTGGCAAGGCATTTGCCACCTACCCGTCAAGCTTGAGCATCGTGCTTTCTGGGTGATCAAGCAGGGACTCGACATAAGCTCAACACTATGGAGTTGGAAGAGTTAGGAAATGATGCATATGAAAATGCCAAAATTCACAAGTCCCGAGCCAAAATGTTTCGTGATCGCATGATCATGTGAAAAGTGTTTACGGTCGGGCAGAAGGTGTTGCTTTACAACTCCTAGCTGCATCTGTTTGTGGGTAAGCTCTGTAGTCGATGGTTAGGCCCATTTATTGTTCATGGTGCATTCCCTCATAGAGCTATTGAAATCTTGAACCCAAGGAATGGGGACGTGTTCAAAGTTAATGGACAACACCTCAAACCTTACTTGGAGGGGGCACCAGCTGAAGTCGAGGAGGTCACGGTCCTTTGTGAACTTCCCTCACACAACCATTTGAGAGATTGAGATTTCATGTTTGTACATACATATAAAAAAAGAAAAAGAAAGAAAAAGAAAAAAAACAAAGATTGTCGCAGGTTCCACTTCTTGGGGATGTGGGCTCCATTTGTTTACGTACTTGTATTACCTTCATAAGTATCATAGATTTTGGGGATTTCGGGTTTATATCCATCAACATAGCCAAGAACTCCCGTTTGCGCTTCATGTTGGTGAGATATTTTCTTGGTCTACTATGCTTAATGACGTGTTGTGGGCTTTCCACACCGCGTATAAGATCTATTTAGGTATGTCCACATATCGGGTAGTGTATGACAAGGCATTTGCCACCTACTCATCAAGCTTGGGCATCGTGCTTTCTGGGTGATCACTAACCTGAATATGGATCTTGATCAAGCAGGGGCTCAACGTAAGCTCAACACTATGGAGTTGGAAGAGTTAGGAAATGATGCATATGAAAACGCCAAAATTCACAAGTCTCGAGCCAAAAATGTTTCATGATCGCATGATGATTCAAAAAGTGTTTACGGTCTGGCAGAAGGTGTTGCTTTACAACTCCTAGCTGCATCTGTTTGCGGGTAAGCTCTGCAGTCACTGGTCAGGCCCATTTATTGTGCAAACTGTATTCTCTCATGGAGCTGTTGAAATCTTGAAGCCAAGGAATGGGGACGTATTCAAAGTTAATGGACAACACCTCAAACCTTACTTGGAGGGGGCTTCAGCTGAAGTCGAGGAGGTCATAATCCTTCATGAACCTCCCTCGCACAACCATTTGAGTGGTTGAGATTGTAGGATCGTAAGGGTCTAATTCTAATCACTTTTAGGCTAATTACCTACTTGTTTAAGCAATCAAGAATATGCAGCGTAATTAAAACTAAACAAGCAAGTAAAGAGGAAATAAGCAAACCACAATGAGACGGGGGATTTTTATAGAGGTTCGGCACCCCACCCGAGTCCTAGTCCTCTCTTGCAAGCTCCGCTCGGATCACCGAGCTCTGCTCACGACTTCACTATCCACTCCCCGTTTCGAGCCGGGAGAGAACGCCTTTACAATCTTCAAACTCGCGAACAACCCTCGCCGAGCTTGTCTCCACTCTCATAATCCGAGAGGGATGCTTCGGGCTTTTACCGAAACCTTTACTTGACTTTGACAGCAACAAACTTGAGTGGGACAATCACTCTCTAAACTTGAGCACACCCGAGAGAGATAAGAATTGATCTTAGATGTGGAAGTTTAGGCATGAAGAGTATGATTTGGGGAATGGAAGTCTTGAGAGTTTCTCTTAGGTGTATATGACAATAGGAAGTGTAAGAGGTGTGTAATTGTGTCATGGGAACACCTATTTATAAGCTCCTAAAGTGTTGTAGTCGTTGGGGTTAAGTTGGGTAAGGTTTGAGTGAAAATCACAAAACAGAAACCTGTAGGTTGCATTTCCGCATAAGTTTGGTTGACCGGATCGGGCAGAACGGTCGACCGTTAGGCAATTTAGACCAAGGTTCGATCGACCGATAAAAGGGCGGTTGACCGGATCAGGCTATAACTTAGGACACTTAAGTTAACGATCGAACACCGAATAGGGTTCGGTCTACCGTAAACTAACATGCTCTACTGGGATGGTGAAAATGATCAAGTTCGGTCGACCAAGCCAAAGTCTTTGGTTGACCGGAAACTTCCAGGCAATTGCACTTTGTGGAGATATTCAAGGTTCGGTCGACCGAACAGGTCCACGGTCGACCGATAGGCAATTATGCATATTGGGGTATTTGTGAATAATTCGAATACGACCGTTGGTATAATACGACAAGTCTAACAGTCGGAAATTTGTTGTTACACGATCGACCTAAAAGGTCTGGACGGTCGACCGAATGGATGGTAGAAAACACTAACTGTTAAATTGATCAGTCGGTCGACCAAAAGGTTTGGGTCGGTCGACCGAATGTGGGCAGACAGTTCAAGTTAATTGTTTAGTGTTTTCCGATCTAAGTTTGGGTGATCTATTGAAGTCCAAATGATGAGAAATTTTGTGTGTGACTTCTATAAGGAACCTTTTTAGTTTATTTTAGCTCAAGTATGCTCAATTTACGCAATGTTCCTAAGACTCAAAGAAAGCAAGATTACATGTCTTCAATATAACTTTAATACATGTCTTGACTTGATTTCCTTTCTACCTTGAGTCTTGATCACCTGTAGAAGTTAGCACAACACAATATTTATGCAATGCAATATGTGTGATACTCTACATTGATTACAATTAAGATTAGGTTGATTAAATCATGAAAACATAGATTAAGGCCAAAAGGCCAACAATCTCCCTTTTTTTATGATGACAACCTATATCTTAATACTTGAAAATTTTAGTTGTAAACTATGTATATCAAATGCTCCCCCTATGGATGTGCATAGCTTTTGTTCAATTATAGTCAAATTTCAAGTTACCCCCTTAATTATCTCTCCCCCTTTGACATCCATCAAAAACATACAAAATTAAACATGAAAATTTGGATGTCTTGTAATGAAGTTGCTCCCCCTAAATTCTGCACTTCATTACCCTAGGTAAATGATATTCATTGAGCTCCCCCTATCAATATGAATATGATTTTTTGATTAAATTCAATTCTATTCTCCCCTTTTTAACATCAAGCAAAATAAATTAATTATGGCATGTAATGTATTAATTCTCCCCTTTTGACATCCATTTAAACAATTTGACACTAACAACAATGGATGTGATTAAATATTAAGATATGCAATGAATGAATATATGATATGTCAATTAAGCATATTAAGACTTAGACTAGAACCAATTTAATCAAATATTTAGGAGGATAAAAATTTATACCCACTTTGAAGCTTGAATTGATTATAATCTCCATTCGGTGATGCAACCGGCTTTGAATTTGACTCTCAAGCTTGCCCGATTACGACCGATCTCCACTTCAAGCTCCTACAAGTGTAGATTTAGGTACCGAAACAACTTTGAGTCCTTGAATGTTAGCTTTGGGAACCCAAACCATTTTGGTTTTGCGAGCCCACATACTTGAAGAGCTATGATTAATGAACACATGCTTGCCATTTACTGTAGTATGAGATACATGGTTTTTCAATTTAGCATTATATCCTAAATCATGTTTTTGCAAAGATTGCATTTGACTACCTAAAAGCATGTTAAGCATCTTAGTTCCATTAGTGAATCTTTCTAAATCTTTTCTTAATTGCACATTGCAAGCTTGAAGATCTAGTTGTTCACTATCACTAGGTGTTGCTTTTAGACTATCAAGAGTTAATGCATTGTTTTCAAGTCTAGCAATCACCTCATTCTTTTCATGCATAATTGATTCAATTTGGCTTTGGAGATCATTGATTAGCTTTCTAGCATTCTTATTTTTGTGAAAAATGATCTCATATTGTTTAACTAAGTCATTAAATGCATTTTGAAGCTCATCATGTGTATATGTTTCATCATTTGCACTAGAATTTGAGCTATCACTATAATAAGACTTAGTAGAGCTGATCTAGTAGAACAAGAGTTAGAGTCTACCTCACTTTGATCATCTTCAATAGCCATGAAGCATGAATGGGCAACCTCTCTTCTACTTTGCAAGGAGGATGAAGATGGTGATGAAGAGTCATCCCATGTAGCTTTGTGAGCTTTCTCCTTCCTTTGTTTCCTCTTGCTCTTCTCCTTTTCTCTTTTTTTTGCAAAGCAAAAGGGAGGCTTAGCCTCAAATATTATTGATTTGCGTAAATAGACTTACATACAAACCAACCCAAGTACACTCTTATGCCCTCGAAACTTGCTGAGCACAAGCTCGGATCCTCACCTAGCACATACACTATCACGAGTCTCACATTTTATTACAATGTATTACAATACTCTTCTCCTTTACTTAGCTAACGGCAAGTAACTTATAACCATGTCATCTCGAAGGTCACCTTCTCATTCTCGTCTCCCCTTCCTCCAACATACCGAATCCCTTGATCTGAATCACATCCTTCACTATCCCTTGATCCGAATCACATCCTTCACTTGCTGGATAATGGACTCCACTCGTCATTCCTCACCATCCATACATCGTCGATTCCGTTCACCTAACATTCGAAAAACACAGCTCCCAAAGCTAGCTTGATCGTGAGTGCACCATACTTGGAGGGTACGTTCCACCTTTGAACTCTATAAATCTCCTCCAATGTTGTTGTTTTCATGCGGGCTATATCTCCTCCCACCCTTCCAATCGCGTCTCATACAACCTGTACGAAAGGACACTCCCAAAACAAGTGTGTCAAGTCCTCGTAGGCACTCTTACATAATGTGCATCTTGATACAACGCATAGCTTCAGCCCCATACGCCTCATCATGTCATGGGTGGGCAATTTCCTATGAACCACCCTCCATAAGGTTAACGCGTGCTTTGGAACAACCCACTTGTGCCACACCATCGACCCCCACCTAACAATGGGTCTTTCCAGCTTCGCCCAACGGCAAGTGTTGCTCAATGTAAGTTTGCTTCGAGAAGCCCCAACCCATGATAACTTGTCTTCCCCATGGCCCACCGGAATGGAGGGCAACCTCGCCAAAAGTTGCATGAGATCGTGGGAGCCTAAGCGAGGCACTCTCCATCGACCGTTGTCGAGAAAATGGGAAACTTTGATGTCATGTGGAACTCCTAGATCATACCTCACTCTCTCACCCTCCGACAATGTAAGGAGCGGGGGGCCACACCAAGGGTCCTCAAAAAACTTCACCTTCCGCCCATCACCTATTTGGAAGAACATCTTCTCCCTCGCAATATTCCGAACTCGCATAATACCTCTCCACGCCCAGAGGAAAGTGGGGGAGGCCACATCATCCATATTGTCCTGCACCTAATGTATTTGCTCCACAAGCAAGTAGCCCATAAAGATGTACCATGTGAAGCAATAATCCAAAATAAACGAAGAAGGCCGGCGTCATTCCATTCCACCAATCTACGCAAGCCTAATCCACCTTCTCGCCTTGGTGCACATATATCCTTCCATGAGACAACAACCAAGTTCTTTGGTCCCCCCCAAACGAAATGCATCATAATTCTTTCCATCTCGTGAAGCACACTCCTCGGTACCAAGAAGGCCGTAGTCCAATAAATACTAAAGGATGTGAGTACACTTCGCAGAAGCTCCACTCTCCCAGTCATGGAGAGAAGCTTGCCTTTCCATGAGCTCAACCTCCCTCTTATCCTTTCAATAAGTGCTCCGCAATGGCTCTTTGCAAACCTCGAGGAAAAAAACGGCAGTCCAAGATATGTCACCGGGAATTCACTCCTTTGCATTCGTAGATGGTTGCAAATACACTCCTCGTCCAGTGTACTTCCTCCCAAGAAGACTTGGCTCTTTGAGTTATTCAGTTGCAGCCCCGAGTACCTTAAAAACTCATCCAACACCCCTTTTAGTACATGAGCACTGCCTTGGTGGCACTTGCAAAAACCATTACGTCATCAACAAACATCAAGTGCGAAACCGAGACCACTCCACACTTTACCGGGCGAATACCACCTCTCCTTTCCTCGCGATGTAACAAAGCCCCCAGCACTTCCATGCAAAGCACAAAGAGATATGGGGCAAGAGGATTGCCTTGTCGAACCCCTTCTAAGCTACAAAAGGCCTCGAGTAAGCACCATTAACATTCACAACAAAAGAGGCCTTCACACAAGCCGCCACTAACTTCCTCCACTTGTTGTTGAACCCGAACCTGCCTAATACCTCATCTAAGAACTCCCATGACACCGTATCATAAGACTTCCTCAGATCAATTTTGACACCCATACGTCCCAAACCCCGTTTGGAATGCATGTTGTGGCAAAGTTCATGAGTAAGCAACACATTGTCCCCAATCTGATGCCCTCTAATGAATGCACTTTGATTCTCACTTACAAGTTTTGGTAGCACCTCCTTCAACTTGTTTGCAAGGATCTTTGAAATATATCAATACACCATGTTACATAGCAAAATCGGCCAATAGTCATCAATCGAGGCGTGTGCTTTCTTTTTTGGAATCAAAGTAATAGCCGTATAGTTAACTTGCTTGAGGAGTTTACCCTCACGAAAGAAAGATGCAACGGCCTTGAAGAGGCCCTTCTTAATAATCTCCCAAGCCACCTTGAAGAACTTTGTGTTAAAGCCATCCGGTCCGGGTGCTTTGTCAACGCTGGAGTGCAGCACTACATGCTCTAGTTCAGCCATACACACCGGGCACGTGAGCAAACCAGCCTCGATTGTATCTAGCATAGGAAAGTCAATATTCACATCAATGTTGCCCCCTGCACACTAGAAGAAAACAAGTTAGCAAACCGACGTTGTATCGCTTCTCGGATTTGGTCCTCATCCTCAATTGTTTCTTCTCCCTCAACTATCCTACGCACTGTATTTATTGGTGGCTCTCCTCACCTAAAGAGAAGCATGGTAGAACCTCGAGTTAGAATCGCCTTCCCTCAACCATCTCACCCTAGATTTCTGTCGAATGATTGACTCCACCACCAATTGGCGGGACAGCTTGTCCACAACCTCACATTTCTTTTGCCTCAACTCCTCATCTCCCGGAAATCGTTCTACCTCCATTCGAACCTGTTGTAGCTCCTACCTGGCCTCGTTTAGTCGTTCATTTACATTTCCAAACACTTCATCACTACACCTATTGAGATCCCTTTTTACAGCCTCCAACTTTCCCACAACACGAAACATTGGAGTGCCAACAATGTAGGTCGACCAAGCCTCCTTGACCACCGCTAAAAATTGGTCGTGGCTCACCCAATCATTCACCAAACGAAACATCTTCCTCTTCCGTACTCCATGAGGCTCAAGATCCATCACCAAAGGACAATGGTCACTAAGCTCTTTACCATCCACATAACAAATAGCATCCAGAAAGCATTCAAACCACACATGGGAGCACAAGGCTTGATCAATCCTTGTCTCTATTCGCCCGGGGCCATGCGATGAGTTTGACCATGTAAACTCTCCTCCCGTCGTTTGTACCTCGAGCAAAATACTAGCCTCAATCTAATGGTTAAACTCCGCCATAGTCACCGTATTAAATCCGCCCCTCCACGCTTCTCCCATTCCCTCCTAATGCAATTGAAATCCCCCATGACTACCCACGCCACTCCATCCGTAGGTTTGCACCCATGTAAAGCCTCCCAAAGCGTTCTCCTCGTAACATAGTTATTGTCGCCATACACTAAAGTAATCGCAATTTGCTGACCTGTGGCCCGAACTAAACCCTCCATGTGAATCAATTGATCCGTCTCACGAGACTTTTGAAGAGTATATTCTGAGTCCTTCCACAACACAAGGATCCTCTCGGAGTTAACCACCTCACTATTTAACTCCCATTCATCTTGCCATATTGACTTTACAAACCTCGTCAACCTTTTCTTCTTTACTTTGTGCTCAATAATACAAGCAAAATCCACTCTCCCCCGAGTTATTTTATCTCGAATCATGTACGGGTGCCCCCGGGCATTTGCGCCATGCACGTTCCAACAAAGCCTCTTCATGGGTGCGAAAGTGGGGAGCGGACTCCCTTCTTTCCTCGATTGCTTTTCCTTGGCTTTGCCACTTCCACCACTCTCACATGCCTGAAGGAGTACAGAGGTGTAGCTTCCTCAAGATTGACCTTTGTAGGTGGCGAGAGCACCTTCTTGCCTTCCTTCTCTATGCCAATGCCAACCGTCTCTCCTTCAAGGAGCTCAAAAGCTATTGGGCCTCCCTCACAATCCCTACCATCCCCCCCATCTCAGCAAGGAGCTGGAATTTATTTGGTGAGTTAGCATCCTCTTCCTCCCTCGAGTTGACCCAATGCAGCCCTTGCACTTTTGCCTTGCGTGAAAGTCCCTCACACATGCATGCATGTTCCTCTTGAGGAGTCCCATTCTCTTGATGTGTACCAGTTAGCATTTCCTATTGTAGCCACTCCTCTTCATGTTGCAAACATCCACTCCCATGCAAACCATGCAAACCCTTTAGCCCCCACGTGATCCATCCACCTTTGGTGCATTTCTGGTTACTCCACCTACTTCCTCCACTAAGTACTGCCCACTTTCCTCTTCTGTCCCAACCAGAGAAAGTGCTCCCATGCAAGGTGAAGCCTCCTTGCTATTCTCATCACTACACACGCCTTCCACTCCACCTACCTCAGCTCCTATTGGCCCCTCTCCTTCCACTCCACCTATCTCAGCTCCTACTGGTTCCCTTCCTTCACTTGACCCCTTCTCATTGGTTCCCATTCCCCTAAGTCTATTTTGAGCAGCCCCATCCCAACAATTGCCTTTTTTGCATGGTTTTTGTTAGAAGCAACTGAGGATGTTCCCATCTCTCTTCAATTTACGGACTTCACCTATTCCTCTAACGGAATACCATCACCCCCGTTATCCTTTGTTCCATTTCTCTTCACACCATCCCTCACACTGTTACACCCTTCCGTTACACCCACTTGGAGAGCTTGTTCTTCAACCTCTAGCAACACTTCCAACTCCGGCAAGCTGCTGGCCCCATACTCCCATATTGACCAGCACCACCAGCAACACCTCCCCCACTACCCCCACTCCCTCCTTCCTGTCCCTTCTTTTTCTCCACCCACCTATGCCCTTGATTGATCGTTTTATATTAACCGCAAGTGCACGTCCGCATTGAAGCGGTGGCAAATACGGGTCGTCCACTGGGAGGTGTGTCGATAATTGGTTTGTTCGAAGGCGAGAGGTAAAAGAAGGAGAGAAAGATTGATTACACTAACTAAACTAGAATGGAAGAGGAAATGAAAGATAAGCAATAAAACTAAACCGCAAAGGGGGTAGAGAAACAAGGTGAATATAAAGATGTGTGTGTGTGTGTTCAATTAAGCTCCTCACAACTTGTAGTGCATGAAATCATAAAACTACATTCAACTTTGCCTCCACATGAATTAAGATAAGACTACATCATTAAAACATACAAGACAATAAGTGGAATGAAGCTAAATGAACTCAAGTATAAAGACTAGACCCTACTATGCCTCCACATGAATTAAGATAAGACTATATCATTAAAACATACAAGACATTAACCAAGGTAAAGGCAACAAAAGTACATACACTACAACTTGTGTCTCCAATATAAATTCCATCCATATCCTAACCTTATCATTCCCCATAAAATAGGTCCACTAATCGAAGCATAAGCTAAGCTTCATTCAAGAGCATTAGCATATCAAAGATAAGAGTGGAGACCCATTAGATGGTTATGGAAATCATATAAAGCTCAAGGGATTAAGATAACACACACTTAATACACTACATGATTATATCACATATTTCTCCACCCCTCAAATGGGGATGGAACTACTCACACATATTTAAACTAACTACTCTAATAAAATGAAGCATTATACTGAAATGAAACTATACTAATCAAGCAAGAAATATTAAAGAAGCATAAAACAAAACAAGCACCAAAGCAAACACATTAGAGGAAAATTACTAAGCAAGAATTAACAAGCTAATGAAAACATCTATTATTAACTCACTGAAATTACAAGCAGCTCTTCCTCCACCAGAGTTTTGCTTCAAGGCTTCACTCTTAGTAGGGAAGATGCCACCAAAGAGATAGAGATGGATACAATGGAAGGTGAAGAGTTCTATTTATAAGCATGGAAAAAGCTAATCCGGGACAATCCCCCGATGTGGGATTAAACCAATACCAAAAATAGCCTAAACACACATTAATACAAGTCCAGGAGAAAGCTTAGCGGATCTGGGTTGATCCAGACCGCCAATTGGCGGCCTACAAACTTCAGATCCGATTGGTTTTGGTTGTGGGCTTTGCTTGGAGTGTTTCTTGGTCTTGGATGCATCTACTTTGTTTAGTGGAGCTCCGACCCGAATCGAATTGACAAAATACTCCCCATGATGGTGTGGGTTTCCTATTTTGCTCTTAGGTCATTCTGTCTTACGTTCAGGTCCTTCTCCCTTGCATCTTGGTCCCCATGTCTCACAATTAAGTCCTTTTTCTGCTTTTGGGTCCATTCATGGCTCTTCTCTTCAAACCTCTTTATTTCTGAAATTCAAACATAAAACTCGTCACGTAGCATTGCTTAGGTGTAAGATAATGGATATAAGGTACAAATATAAGCATGAAATGATGTCAATCAGCCCTCTACCCATTGATTCCCTTACAATTACAACCCTCACCTCCGGTGTCCTCTTGGGGCAACGAATATCAAGATGATCAAACATTGAACATAACTTACAAAATAATGGCTTCCACTCGTACTCCACATGCACGACCTCTCCCTCCTTCTCGTTTTGCACCAAGATTTGTGATGGGTAATCAAATTTGCCACTTACCACTACACACACTCGAGCATAAGCTAGCCGACACCCCATCTCCATGTTCTCATCCATGTACATTGGCGACCCTAACACACTTGCAATCGTGCCAAGGTGTTTCCTTGACCAAAATTTTAGGTCCAAATCCGGGAACCTCACCCAAATTGGAACCGTGCAAACCTTATCTTGGGTCTTAATGCCAGCCGACTATGGTTGGAGAATGAGTGGCACCCCCTCACAAACCATGGAGCATTCTCAAGAGCAAAGACTCGGTCGACATCTTGAGATAAATTGAAGATCATCATGTTGAACCTCCGGCGAACAATCTCTAACTCTCCCGAAATCTTCTACACCTTAGCTAGATGCTTTTGAAGTGTAGGTAAATGAGGAGTGAACCCCACGAAATAACCCATCATCACCTTCTTCCATGCACCACTAGCTTCTTCTTGCTCTTGACTCGAAATGGTAGCAACCCTAGCGCCTCCCTCCCTTATTGTTGGTGCAACAAACTCCAAAGAAGTGCTTGGCTTGACCTTCTTCTCAAAGAGGTCAGACCACTTACGGGGATGAGCATGCTCCCTAGGTTGCTCTACATCCACTTGTTGTGCTTCTTCACGACCCTTTGCAACACTCTTAAGACTTGGAAACTCCTCCAAGTCGGTGGGGGTTGCTCTAACACTCAAAGATTTCTCCATACCAAGGGATTTGCTCTAACAATCAAAGATTTCTCCTTTTCTCTTCTCCTCTCCCTTCTCTCCTTTTTCTTCTCCCCTTCTCTTCTCTCATTTTCACTCTCCTCCTTCTCCTTTTCTTTTACTCTTTTCTCACTTCCTCAACCTCTTCTTTACTTTTTTTCTTCTTTATCCTTTTTGAGGTATTTGAAGAAGTCTTGAGCAAGGACCTCAATATCCTCATTCTCTACTCCTCTCCTTGGCTCAACGAATTTTGCAATGAAGGGTTTGTTATTGGAGGCTTCCTTCTCCTTTCGATGGTTGATTTGAAGTTCACACGCCATCAAATTTCAAACGAGATCCTCCATCTTTAATTTGGAAAGATCATGCACCTCTTCAATTGCGACGACTTTATCTTCCCAATCGTTGCTAACCGACTGGAGGAACTTCCTTGTCATCTCTCCTTCATTAATTTTTCTTCCAAGGACCAAAAGAGAGTTAGTAATATCGGTGAAGCGAGTGTTCATTTCTCTTATGTTTTCACTGATTTGCATAGAAAATATTTCATATTTATGCATAAGGAGACTAATGCGAGTTTCCTTAGTTTTGCTATCATCCTCATGATGCATTTGTAATCTATGCCATATTTTATAGGAACTTTCACAACCCCTAATCCTATTATATTCACCCTCATTAAGGCCACAATATAGAATGTTCATGATTTTAGAATTCATTTCAATCTCTTTCATTTTGGCCCTAGAAAGTGAATCTAACTCATCTTGATTTGGTGGTGTGTAGGGATTTTGAAGGAACATCTAATACTTAAGGTCATTTGAAATTAAGAAATTTTTCATCATATTCTTCCAATAATCATAATTAGACCCATTAAGCAAATGAGGTCTAGTGGTGCACAATCCCTCTACATGATTAGATGTTGAAGCCATGATAAAAATACGATTAAGTATGCGATTTAGCTCACAAGACTCTAATACCAAATGTAGGATCGTAAGGGTTTCTAATTCTAATCACTTTTAAGCTAATTACCTACTTGTTTAAGCAATCAAGAATATGCAGCGGAATTAAAACAAAACAAGCAAGTAAAGAGGAAATAAGCAAACCACAATGAGACGAGGGATTTGTATAGAGGTTCGGCATCCCACCCGAGTCCTAGTCCTCTCTTGCAAGCTCCACTCGGATCACCGAGCTCCGCTCACGACTTCACTAACCACTCCCCGTTCCGTGCCAGGAGAGAGCACCCTTACAATCTTTAAACTCACGAACAACCCTCGCCAAGCTTGGCTCCTCCTCTCACAATCCGAGAGGGATGCTTTGGGCTTTCACCGAAACCTTTACTCGACTTTGACAACAACAAACTTGAGTGGGACAATCACTCTCTAAACTTGAGCATACTTGAGAGAGATAAGAATTGATCTTAGATGTGGAAGTTTAGGCTTGGAGAATATGATTTGGGGAATGGAAGACTTGGGAGTTTCTCTTAGTTGTATACGACAATAGGAAGTGTAAGAGTTGTGTAATTGTGTCATGGGAACACCTATTTATAAGCTCCTAAAGTGTTATAGCCGTTGGGGTTAAGTTGGGTAACGTTTGAGTGAAAATCACAAAAAAGAAACCTGCAGGTTGCATTTCAGCATAAGTTCGGTCGACCAGATCGGGCAGAACGGTCGACCATTACACAATTTAGATGAAGGTTCGATCGACTGATAAAAGAACGGTCGACCAGATTAGGCTATAACTTAGGTACACTTAAGTTAACGGTCGACCACCGAATATGGTTCGGTCGACCGTAAACCAACAAGCTCTACTGGGTTGGCAAAAATGATCAAGTTCGGTCGACTGAGCCAAAGTCTTCGGTCGACCGGAAACTTCCAGGCAGTTGCACTTTGTGGAGATATTCAAGGTTCGGTCAACTGAACAGGTCCACGGTCGACTGATAGGCCACTTTGTATATTGAGGTATTTGTGAATAATTTGAATACGACTGTTGGTATAATACGACAAGTCTAACGGTCGAAAATTTGTTGTTACACGATCGACCGAATGGATGGTCGGAAACACTAACTGTTAATTGATCACCCGATCGACCGAAAGGTTTGGGTCGGTCGACCGAATGTGGGCAGATAGTTCAGGTTAAGTGTTTAATGTTTTCCGATCTAAGTTCTGGTGATCTATTGAAGTCCAAATGATGAGAAATTTTGTGTGTGACTTCTATAAGGAACCTAGTGTGTGTTTGAGTTTATCTTAGCTCAAGTTTGCTCAATGTACACAATGTTCCTAAGACTCAAAGACAACATGATTACATGTCTTCAATATAACTTTAATACATGTTTTGACTTGATTTCCTTTCTTCCTTGAGTCTTGATCACATGTAGAAGTTAGCACAACGCAATATATATGCAATGCAATATGTGAGCTACTCTACATTGATTACAATTAATATTAGGTTGATTAAATCATCAAAACATAGATTAAGGCCAAAAAACCAACATAGATTTCATGTTTGTACATACATATAAAAAAGGAAAAGAAAGAAAGTGTGAGTGTCTGTTTGTCGCAGGTTCTACTTCTTGGGGATGTGGGCTCCATTTGTTTATGTACTTGTATTGCCTTCTTAAGTATCAAAGATTTTGGGGATTTCGGGTTTATCCATCAACATAACCATGAACTCCCATTTGCGCTTCATGTTGGTGAGATCTTTTCTTGTTCACGCATAAATCCATGTAGCATCTTACTCACATTCATTGAGGACAATTCATGAAGTAAGTGTGAGTGTGTGTGTGGGGGTACTTTACGTATGGATATAGTCGACTCTTTTTTCTTTTGTTTGTATCGTTTGGGTCATGATAGTGTGCTACCTTTCACATTGATATGTCTTGCTATACCATAATCCTTGGGTGACTTGCCTTCTTTTGCTTGCCTACTGCTTTAAAATTTTCATTTCTTTCAAAATTTTCATATGTTTGTGAAATAAAATGTTTTGTGGGTTTTACGTGTGTTTAGCATTTGCAAAACCGATGAGTGGCTAAGTAAAAAGGAAGGTCCCAGAATCGACTTGAACATGATGCATAGGATATCTATTTCACCGATTTTAGGTCCTATCGGTACTTGTAAGGATGCACCCCGGTTTTCTCTCGAGGGGAGAGTAATCATAGGGTTTCAATACTCAAACAAATAAAGAAGTCAACTCTGAACCTAGTGATTGACATCATTTCATGCTCATATTTGTATCTTATATCCATTATCTTTCACCTAAACAATGCTATGTCACGAGTTTTATGTTTAGTTTTCAGGAATAAATAGGTTTGAAGAGATGAAGCATAAAAGGACCCAAAAGCTGGGAAAAAGGACTGAATTGTGAGATCTAGGGACCAAGATGCAAGGGAGAAGGACCTGATTGCAAGATAGAGGGACCTAAGAGTAAAACAGAATACTTCACACCATTATGGGGAGTATTTTAGCAATTGGATTCGGGTCGGAGCTCCAACAAACGAAGTAGATGCATCAAAGACCACCAAAAGCACACAGAAAAGCCCAGAATAAAACTCAACTGGATCCGGACATTTTGGACCGCCAATTGGCGGTCTGGATTAGTCCAGATCCGCCAAGATTTCTCCTGGACTTGTATTAATGTTCGTTTAGGCTATTTTTTGTGTTTGTTTAGTCCCACATCGGGGGATTGTCCCGGATTACCTTTTTCCATGGCTATAAATAGAACTCTTCACCTCCTATTGTAATCACTCCATATTTTAAGTGGCTATTCTTCCTACTAGAAGTGAGGCCTTGAAGCACACACTCAAGTAGGAGGATGCTACTTTTAATGTGAGTCATTTTATCAATAAAGTTTTGTGTTTATTTCATTGTTTGTTTTATGCTTCTTTTATTGTTTATGCATGTTTTAGTTTAATCGTCTTTTAATTCTAGCTTAGTTTTAATATGCTTTCTTTCCATAGTTTAATCATTAGTGTAATGTTTAGTGAGTAGTTCCATCCCCTTTGGGGGGTGGAGTAGATGTACATACATGCATTAGAGAATGGAATGAATGCTTTAATTTCAATGTGTTGATTAAACATGAATGTATGCTTGCTTGTTTAGGATAGAATTTACAGCTTGATGAGTTTTGCCAAAATGATTAGACACCTCTCATGCTTGTTTAGGTTCTAAAAAAAACACCTTGCATATGTAAATGTTAATCAACTAAGTTGGTGAGTAGATTGATAGGTTTTGCCATAACATTTAGACACTTCCTATGCTTGATAAACACCACCTTCATGTGCTTGAAGAATGTATTCTACACCCACCTCTTTGCATGTGTGCACTCACTCCACCCCTTAGAGGGTTTCCATTCCTGAAATTCCAGCATTCTTGTTTTGTCCTTAGCTTAGTTCTTATTTCATCGTTTGTTTGCTTCTTTCACATTTCATACTTCTTAGAGTAGTTTAGGGTAGAGTAGCGTAACCAACTTTCTTCCCCCTCTTTTTGCCACTTGATTTCTGATAAACAAGAGGCTACTCACCTCCCTGAGGACGACCCGTACTTGCCACCGCTTCATCGCGGCCATGCACTTGCGGTTTAAAATAAAACGTTCAACACCTAGTGAGTCGAATAATTCATCTGTTAGTATAAGGAAGTTTGTCATAGTCAAGGACCCTTAAATTCCTATTGTGAAACCTTAAGTGTAGTGGTTTTGGTTCAATTATAGATAAGAAATAATTTAGTAGGACGTTCTCTCTTCTCGCAGGGCTCCAACCATGATCTTGAGGAGTATTTGGGAAATTAAGGACAAACAGACTCGAACCAGCGGACCTGGAGTGCACCCCACGTGCAAAATAGAAAATTTAAGCTTCTGGGAGAATCCGAGACGGATCAGAGCCCAAAATCCGTAAATGGTGGATCCACATCTGCCACTGATGGATCATTTTGGTTAGAATCTTCTCCAATTTCTATCATCGTTCGACCTTGTTTATTTAGGTGCACAGACCAAAGAGAAATCGATTACAACCATCAGATTGCTTCCAGATTCATCTACACCACTCTTTCTTCTATAAATAACAATGTTTCTCCTATCTTCCCCTTCTTCAGTTCCATCATTCGAGTAGGTTAGGTTTTACCTAATTCAGCTGCAAGTAGAGGAAGGTGGACGAAGGTTGTAATCTCACATTTTCTTTAATCTACGGTTGGATTCATGTTGCTCTTGTCATTAACTTTCTTTTATCCAATTAGTTTTTGATTTTGTTGGTTAGTTTTCCAGTTAGAGTTTTATGCCATGTTTAGTCTTAATCTCTTCATTTCCATGTTTGTATTGATGATTAGAGATTGAATCAGTTTAAATACTGCAAGTGCATGGCTGCGTTGAAGAAGTGGCAAGTACGGGTCGGTCCACAGGGAACACGTGTGAGTTGGATTCACAATACTCGAGTGGGGGAGAAGAAGAGAGAGATGTGATCAAAATTAAACTACAATGCGTGTGAAATAAAAATAATAATAAATAAAACTAAACCCTTTAGAGGGTAGAGAAAGAATGTGAATACGGAAATATGTGTATGTGTGTGTTCATTTGTGTTCGTTATAATATGTAGTACATGAAAAACATAAAATCAAATCCAACTTTGCCTTCACATGAAATAAGAAAAGACATTATCATTAAAACATACAAGACAATAACTGAAATGAAGCTAAATGAACTCATGCATAAAGACCAAACCCCACTGTCTCCATATGAAATAAGATTTACACAATCATTAAAACAAACAAGACATTAATTAAGGTGAGGCCAACAAGAGCACATGCTACCATATGTCATGTTTCCTTCTTCCACTCCATCCTTTTCCTCACCTCACCATTCCCCATAAAATATGCCCACTAATCTAAGCATGTACTAAGCTTCACTCAAGAGCATTAGCACATCAAAGATAAGAGTGAAATCCCATTAGATTGTTATGGAACTCATGTGAGGTTCAAAAGTAGGATTAACACACACACACACACACACACACAAATACATCACATAATCACAACACTTTCTTCTCCACCCCTAATGGGGATGAACTACTCTCTACTCATCTCTAAACTAAAGAAAGCATAAAAACAACATAAACCCATAATGGAAATGAAGAAAACAAGATTAAGCAAACAACAACATAAAAGAAATTGCATCGAATAAAAACATCAACATAAAGAATAAGAACTAAACTAGATTAAGAAATAAAAATACAAAGTTTGCTCCTCTCGAACCCACTTATTTACACTACTAAAACATGAAACTAAAACCTACTCTAATAGGGGAAGGAGGAAGAAGAGGTGGAGATGAGGGATTATATTGTTATTTATAGAAGAAAGAAGGGTTTGGATGGATCTGGGAGCAATCCGACGGCTCTCATAACTTTCTCTATAGTCTGGTGCACCCAATTAATCAGGTCTGAGCCAAGGGAGAAATTGGGGTCGAATTGGACCAAAATCATCCGCTAGTGGCGGATTGTTTGTGCTCGATGGGTTCCTATTTGAGTTTTATAGGCGAAATATTGATCTGGTTCAAGTCATGCATCACAATACTTTGCATTTCACAATCAGGTCCCCCCTGGGTTTTCACTTAGGTCCTTCTTGATTTACGATCCAGTCCTTGTGCATTACAAATGGGTCCAAAAGTCTTCAATTCAGTCCATTATTGTTACATTTAGGTCCTTTTTGTTCCCTTTTCTCTTCTTTATTACTTAACACCTAAAACACTTCAACAACACTCGAGTAACACAATTTTGGGGTAAAGTAAAGGATATATAGCATGATGCGATGTATGATATACTACTAATTCGGAGCTCCTTCATGTTTGTTTTAATAGAGTTTTTGAAACTAGTTTGTTAAAACAAACCGATGCATGCAATAAATTCTAGAAAATTGAAAATTGATCCTTATTATACATGAAAATTCGAAAAATATATATGTATAATTAAACATGAAATCCTACAAACCCATCCATCACGATCTCGTCGCTCCACCACTTTTATTAAGAAATGGCAACCGCAACCCTTTCTTTTGGTGTTTCTTCGAAGTGCAGTATCCATATCCCGAGACTCCATTTGATTTCGCCGGTCGCATCTCAAATAACAATCCATCCGACTATCTGATCTTGTTTTGTACGACGACACGTCCAAAAAAAACCCAGCTCCGATAGCTACTTGTTTGGCCCATTTACATGCTTCATCGATTGTTTCAAAGATTTGTGTAGTTTGAAATAACTCACTGTAATCCACTCCATCACCACCGAAATCTTCCAACGGAACCTACAAAAAAAAATCGAAATTAAAAAAATCAAAAACATTCCGGGCGTCTGAGTTAAACGTCCTTCCCAAGGGTGAGGCGTCTGCGTAGGACGCCTGACCCTAGGGAAGGGCGTCTACTACAGACGCCTTACCCAAGGGGAGGACGTCTACATAAGACGCCTCTCCCATTGCGTAGGCGTCTGCGTTAGACGCCTCGGCCAAGGGGAGGACGTCCTACGCAGATGCCCTCACCTTGGGAGAGACGTCTAATGTAGACGCCCGGCCCAAAATTTGCCCCGCGCCAGACTTACCTCACCGGATGCATCACCCTCGCCAGACATTTTCGTGGTGTATTTACTGATAAATTATGAATATACAAGACCGTAGGCCTAATATGGGTATTAACTATATTGTTAAGGACAATTTGGTAATTTCAATGGACAATTTAAGTAATTTTGGGGCGACGTTTAGTAGTTCCCATTTTATATTAGAGTGGAACATGACTTATTCATAGTCGTGGACCTCCAAAAGCAATTTAAGTTTCACGATGTTTTTGAAGTTTCTCAAGCCATCAACCACCCAAGTTATTTTAAGCATTCCTTGTTCCACTTAAAGTCATTCCAGAAACTCAAAATTACCAACCAACTACTACAATCTAACTCTTAGCACAAACCTGGGATCCAATCTTGCCAACAGCTCAAAAAACAAAAAAAACACCAAACAGAGATCAGGAAGAAACTCATTTCCATTACCGATACAAACTCACCACATCAACTTAGTTGGGCAGATCGTAGTCTCTATACAACGATTGCCCACATTGCAGAAAAATGGATTCTGGGCAAACCAATTATCACACTCTACTTCCACTGCCTTTCAGTGCTGCACCAGTTCAGGTATAAGCTTCAGTAGGAAATTCAGCTCCCGCTGAGAAAATTCCGGCCTTTCCACCGCCTTCACGGTCCGACCCTCGTCCTCTGTGATGACATCCACCACCGGGGCCACAAAGTCCGAAAGCGCCTCGGTTATTTCCTCAACAAGGTCGACAATAACACCGTCTATGCCCATCAAATGCTGCATGTACACTGCCTCCGGAACATTGCTGTAACAAGAAATATGACATCAAAACAATGGTCCTTGAAGTTGGGTAATATGTGGGCTTATGCGAATTAGATTTAAAGGCTTACTTGAGCTGGCCATAAGTAAGGAGGGAGAGATTAGAGTCTTTGATCTTGGGAACCAGTGTTGGATTTCTGAAGACTCCTCTAACCTTCGACACGATACCGTGCATTCCATGTTCTAGACACAATTTCATGGCCTCATCCAAGGAATTTCTTCTTGGGTCGGTGTAGACTTCGTTGCCTCCGTTGGTGAGGAAATAAACCTGACGTACCAATGAACAAAATGTCAGCATGTTGCTCGGCTTCATTTTCTGAAATATATACAATGCCGAAACTTCGAAGAAAAACTTACTGGGTAAGCCTTCTGCAGCTTCTGCATCATTAGGGCGGCATCGGGCTGGAAGCTCGAGAAGATTATGGCTCTGTCTTTAGCGTGTTCGAACACCACCTATATATCCACACACAAAAGAATTTGTCAACAACCGAATCCCAATTTGAAGCTTTGTCAGAAAGTGTGATTGAATGAAAATTATAGTTTTTTTTAAAACAAGCAATATTAAGCAACAATTTGGTTAGAGAATAGTCTCACGTTGTTTAAAATGAAAATTTTCTTCTGTGAGTTATAAATTGAAAGGACCCTCCACTTGTTACCGATTAGTTTTGAGTTGTTGTTATGTCCTGACACTTTCCAAGCCATATCAAATCATCATTTTTTTACCTCGAGAATTTGCTGCAATATATATTTGAGCTCCTCTTCCTTGTAAGTAACATGATCGTCGAATTTGAGCTCAATGTTGAAACCAAGACGAGGACGAACATGTTCGAAAGCCTCCAGTAGTGTGCATAGGGAGTCATCCAATTCGACGCTCCAATCGAACACCCTACCGTCTTTCATCTTCCTGCGCAACGACTTGCCTGTTTTTCTCGGATCCTTTTGGGGACCATACGACAGAAACTCGTCTAGAGTTAGGTCTGTAACACGACGTTCGCATAGACTGCCACCCTGATCAACCAAATAAACAACACCAAACATGTCAGGAAGAGAAGGGAAAAAAGTGAAACTTATAAGTAAGGAAAATAACGATTTGTGGAGAACATAATTACGTTTTCTTTGGTAAAGATAATATCGTCGTGAAAAACTATGGGGTGTCCATCCTTGGTCACCTGCAACAATAGGCATGTCAGCAAAAACAACTCAAGTGATCGAAAATATATCAAGATCGATGCTAAATTAAAAAGTTTATCTCATCTTATGATTCATTGTTCCTTTTCACCTATTTTGTATTTGTGGGTTATTACCATAAAATATCTTTCTATTTGCCATTACAATTTAGCCAAAGATCAATTGAGCATGGTACAATGTAGTCCCGTATCAGTTACAATGAGTTATTTATTGAACAAATTCTTTTGTGTTCTCAATGCAACTTCTCACAACCATATCTAATACAACACAACATTTCAAATACCATGTTCTTTTTAATGACTATTTTTTCTTTTTCTTTTTTGTAATATCACAAACAAAATTTGATAGTTCATGCCGCTTGAGCTAAATTCGACCGACTTTACCTTAAACAAAACTGTTGTCAAAATAAATAGGTAAAATTGACGTCTTAGATTGAACGTTCAAATTATAAAAAAAAATTACAAGTTTGAATTACGGACACATCACTCCTAAGTAAAAGTCTTTGGTTGACCGGAAACTTCCAGGCAATTGCACTTTGTGGAGATATTCAAGGTTCGGTCGACCGAACAGGTCCACGGTCGACCGATAGGCAATTATGCATATTGGGGTATTTGTGAATAATTCGAATACGACCGTTGGTATAATACGACAAGTCTAACAGTCGGAAATTTGTTGTTACACGATCGACCTAAAAGGTCTGGACGGTTGACCGAATGGATGGTAGAAAACACTAACTGTTAAATTGATCAGTCGGTCGACCGAATGTGGGCAGACAGTTCAAGTTAATTGTTTAGTGTTTTCCGATCTAAGTTTGGGTGATCTATTGAAGTCCAAATGATGAGAAATTTTGTGTGTGACTTCTATAAGGAACCTTTTTAGTTTATTTTAGCTCAAGTATGCTCAATTTACGCAATGTTCCTAAGACTCAAAGAAAGCAAGATTACATGTCTTCAATATAACTTTAATACATGTCTTGACTTGATTTCCTTTCTACCTTGAGTCTTGATCACCTGTAGAAGTTAGCACAACACAATATTTATGCAATGCAATATGTGTGATACTCTACATTGATTACAATTAAGATTAGGTTGATTAAATCATGAAAACATAGATTAAGGCCAAAAGGCCAACAATCTCCCTTTTTTTATGATGACAACCTATATCTTAATACTTGAAAATTTTAGTTGTAAACTATGTATATCAAATGCTCCCCCTATGGATGTGCATAGCTTTTGTTCAATTATAGTCAAATTTCAAGTTACCCCCTTAATTATCTCTCCCCCTTTGACATCCATCAAAAACATACAAAATTAAACATGAAAATTTGGATGTCTTGTAATGAAGTTGCTCCCCCTAAATTCTGCACTTCATTACCCTAGGTAAATGATATTCATTGAGCTCCCCCTATCAATATGAATATGATTTTTTGATTAAATTCAATTCTATTCTCCCCTTTTTAACATCAAGCAAAATAAATTAATTATGGCATGTAATGTATTAATTCTCCCCTTTTGACATCCATTTAAACAATTTGACACTAACAACAATGGATGTGATTAAATATTAAGATATGCAATGAATGAATATATGATATGTCAATTAAGCATATTAAGACTTAGACTAGAACCAATTTAATCAAATATTTAGGAGGATAAAAATTTATACCCACTTTGAAGCTTGAATTGATTATAATCTCCATTCGGTGATGCAACCGGCTTTGAATTTGACTCTCAAGCTTGCCCGATTACGACCGATCTCCACTTCAAGCTCCTACAAGTGTAGATTTAGGTACCGAAACAACTTTGAGTCCTTGAATGTTAGCTTTGGGAACCCAAACCATTTTGGTTTTGCGAGCCCACATACTTGAAGAGCTATGATTAATGAACACATGCTTGCCATTTACTGTAGTATGAGATACATGGTTTTTCAATTTAGCATTATATCCTAAATCATGTTTTTGCAAAGATTGCATTTGACTACCTAAAAGCATGTTAAGCATCTTAGTTCCATTAGTGAATCTTTCTAAATCTTTTCTTAATTGCACATTGCAAGCTTGAAGATCTAGTTGTTCACTATCACTAGGTGTTGCTTTTAGACTATCAAGAGTTAATGCATTGTTTTCAAGTCTAGCAATCACCTCATTCTTTTCATGCATAATTGATTCAATTTGGCTTTGGAGATCATTGATTAGCTTTCTAGCATTCTTATTTTTGTGAAAAATGATCTCATATTGTTTAACTAAGTCATTAAATGCATTTTGAAGCTCATCATGTGTATATGTTTCATCATTTGCACTAGAATTTGAGCTATCACTATAATAAGACTTAGTAGAGCTGATCTAGTAGAACAAGAGTTAGAGTCTACCTCACTTTGATCATCTTCAATAGCCATGAAGCATGAATGGGCAACCTCTCTTCTACTTTGCAAGGAGGATGAAGATGGTGATGAAGAGTCATCCCATGTAGCTTTGTGAGCTTTCTCCTTCCTTTGTTTCCTCTTGCTCTTCTCCTTTTCTCTTTTTTTTGCAAAGCAAAAGGGAGGCTTAGCCTCAAATATTATTGATTTGCGTAAATAGACTTACATACAAACCAACCCAAGTACACTCTTATGCCCTCGAAACTTGCTGAGCACAAGCTCGGATCCTCACCTAGCACATACACTATCACGAGTCTCACATTTTATTACAATGTATTACAATACTCTTCTCCTTTACTTAGCTAACGGCAAGTAACTTATAACCATGTCATCTCGAAGGTCACCTTCTCATTCTCGTCTCCCCTTCCTCCAACATACCGAATCCCTTGATCTGAATCACATCCTTCACTATCCCTTGATCCGAATCACATCCTTCACTTGCTGGATAATGGACTCCACTCGTCATTCCTCACCATCCATACATCGTCGATTCCGTTCACCTAACATTCGAAAAACACAGCTCCCAAAGCTAGCTTGATCGTGAGTGCACCATACTTGGAGGGTACGTTCCACCTTTGAACTCTATAAATCTCCTCCAATGTTGTTGTTTTCATGCGGGCTATATCTCCTCCCACCCTTCCAATCGCGTCTCATACAACCTGTACGAAAGGACACTCCCAAAACAAGTGTGTCAAGTCCTCGTAGGCACTCTTACATAATGTGCATCTTGATACAACGCATAGCTTCAGCCCCATACGCCTCATCATGTCATGGGTGGGCAATTTCCTATGAACCACCCTCCATAAGGTTAACGCGTGCTTTGGAACAACCCACTTGTGCCACACCATCGACCCCCACCTAACAATGGGTCTTTCCAGCTTCGCCCAACGGCAAGTGTTGCTCAATGTAAGTTTGCTTCGAGAAGCCCCAACCCATGATAACTTGTCTTCCCCATGGCCCACCGGAATGGAGGGCAACCTCGCCAAAAGTTGCATGAGATCGTGGGAGCCTAAGCGAGGCACTCTCCATCGACCGTTGTCGAGAAAATGGGAAACTTTGATGTCATGTGGAACTCCTAGATCATACCTCACTCTCTCACCCTCCGACAATGTAAGGAGCGGGGGGCCACACCAAGGGTCCTCAAAAAACTTCACCTTCCGCCCATCACCTATTTGGAAGAACATCTTCTCCCTCGCAATATTCCGAACTCGCATAATACCTCTCCACGCCCAGAGGAAAGTGGGGGAGGCCACATCATCCATATTGTCCTGCACCTAATGTATTTGCTCCACAAGCAAGTAGCCCATAAAGATGTACCATGTGAAGCAATAATCCAAAATAAACGAAGAAGGCCGGCGTCATTCCATTCCACCAATCTACGCAAGCCTAATCCACCTTCTCGCCTTGGTGCACATATATCCTTCCATGAGACAACAACCAAGTTCTTTGGTCCCCCCCAAACGAAATGCATCATAATTCTTTCCATCTCGTGAAGCACACTCCTCGGTACCAAGAAGGCCGTAGTCCAATAAATACTAAAGGATGTGAGTACACTTCGCAGAAGCTCCACTCTCCCAGTCATGGAGAGAAGCTTGCCTTTCCATGAGCTCAACCTCCCTCTTATCCTTTCAATAAGTGCTCCGCAATGGCTCTTTGCAAACCTCGAGGAAAAAAACGGCAGTCCAAGATATGTCACCGGGAATTCACTCCTTTGCATTCGTAGATGGTTGCAAATACACTCCTCGTCCAGTGTACTTCCTCCCAAGAAGACTTGGCTCTTTGAGTTATTCAGTTGCAGCCCCGAGTACCTTAAAAACTCATCCAACACCCCTTTTAGTACATGAGCACTGCCTTGGTGGCACTTGCAAAAACCATTACGTCATCAACAAACATCAAGTGCGAAACCGAGACCACTCCACACTTTACCGGGCGAATACCACCTCTCCTTTCCTCGCGATGTAACAAAGCCCCCAGCACTTCCATGCAAAGCACAAAGAGATATGGGGCAAGAGGATTGCCTTGTCGAACCCCTTCTAAGCTACAAAAGGCCTCGAGTAAGCACCATTAACATTCACAACAAAAGAGGCCTTCACACAAGCCGCCACTAACTTCCTCCACTTGTTGTTGAACCCGAACCTGCCTAATACCTCATCTAAGAACTCCCATGACACCGTATCATAAGACTTCCTCAGATCAATTTTGACACCCATACGTCCCAAACCCCGTTTGGAATGCATGTTGTGGCAAAGTTCATGAGTAAGCAACACATTGTCCCCAATCTGATGCCCTCTAATGAATGCACTTTGATTCTCACTTACAAGTTTTGGTAGCACCTCCTTCAACTTGTTTGCAAGGATCTTTGAAATATATCAATACACCATGTTACATAGCAAAATCGGCCAATAGTCATCAATCGAGGCGTGTGCTTTCTTTTTTGGAATCAAAGTAATAGCCGTATAGTTAACTTGCTTGAGGAGTTTACCCTCACGAAAGAAAGATGCAACGGCCTTGAAGAGGCCCTTCTTAATAATCTCCCAAGCCACCTTGAAGAACTTTGTGTTAAAGCCATCCGGTCCGGGTGCTTTGTCAACGCTGGAGTGCAGCACTACATGCTCTAGTTCAGCCATACACACCGGGCACGTGAGCAAACCAGCCTCGATTGTATCTAGCATAGGAAAGTCAATATTCACATCAATGTTGCCCCCTGCACACTAGAAGAAAACAAGTTAGCAAACCGACGTTGTATCGCTTCTCGGATTTGGTCCTCATCCTCAATTGTTTCTTCTCCCTCAACTATCCTACGCACTGTATTTATTGGTGGCTCTCCTCACCTAAAGAGAAGCATGGTAGAACCTCGAGTTAGAATCGCCTTCCCTCAACCATCTCACCCTAGATTTCTGTCGAATGATTGACTCCACCACCAATTGGCGGGACAGCTTGTCCACAACCTCACATTTCTTTTGCCTCAACTCCTCATCTCCCGGAAATCGTTCTACCTCCATTCGAACCTGTTGTAGCTCCTACCTGGCCTCGTTTAGTCGTTCATTTACATTTCCAAACACTTCATCACTACACCTATTGAGATCCCTTTTTACAGCCTCCAACTTTCCCACAACACGAAACATTGGAGTGCCAACAATGTAGGTCGACCAAGCCTCCTTGACCACCGCTAAAAATTGGTCGTGGCTCACCCAATCATTCACCAAACGAAACATCTTCCTCTTCCGTACTCCATGAGGCTCAAGATCCATCACCAAAGGACAATGGTCACTAAGCTCTTTACCATCCACATAACAAATAGCATCCAGAAAGCATTCAAACCACACATGGGAGCACAAGGCTTGATCAATCCTTGTCTCTATTCGCCCGGGGCCATGCGATGAGTTTGACCATGTAAACTCTCCTCCCGTCGTTTGTACCTCGAGCAAAATACTAGCCTCAATCTAATGGTTAAACTCCGCCATAGTCACCGTATTAAATCCGCCCCTCCACGCTTCTCCCATTCCCTCCTAATGCAATTGAAATCCCCCATGACTACCCACGCCACTCCATCCGTAGGTTTGCACCCATGTAAAGCCTCCCAAAGCGTTCTCCTCGTAACATAGTTATTGTCGCCATACACTAAAGTAATCGCAATTTGCTGACCTGTGGCCCGAACTAAACCCTCCATGTGAATCAATTGATCCGTCTCACGAGACTTTTGAAGAGTATATTCTGAGTCCTTCCACAACACAAGGATCCTCTCGGAGTTAACCACCTCACTATTTAACTCCCATTCATCTTGCCATATTGACTTTACAAACCTCGTCAACCTTTTCTTCTTTACTTTGTGCTCAATAATACAAGCAAAATCCACTCTCCCCCGAGTTATTTTATCTCGAATCATGTACGGGTGCCCCCGGGCATTTGCGCCATGCACGTTCCAACAAAGCCTCTTCATGGGTGCGAAAGTGGGGAGCGGACTCCCTTCTTTCCTCGATTGCTTTTCCTTGGCTTTGCCACTTCCACCACTCTCACATGCCTGAAGGAGTACAGAGGTGTAGCTTCCTCAAGATTGACCTTTGTAGGTGGCGAGAGCACCTTCTTGCCTTCCTTCTCTATGCCAATGCCAACCGTCTCTCCTTCAAGGAGCTCAAAAGCTATTGGGCCTCCCTCACAATCCCTACCATCCCCCCCATCTCAGCAAGGAGCTGGAATTTATTTGGTGAGTTAGCATCCTCTTCCTCCCTCGAGTTGACCCAATGCAGCCCTTGCACTTTTGCCTTGCGTGAAAGTCCCTCACACATGCATGCATGTTCCTCTTGAGGAGTCCCATTCTCTTGATGTGTACCAGTTAGCATTTCCTATTGTAGCCACTCCTCTTCATGTTGCAAACATCCACTCCCATGCAAACCATGCAAACCCTTTAGCCCCCACGTGATCCATCCACCTTTGGTGCATTTCTGGTTACTCCACCTACTTCCTCCACTAAGTACTGCCCACTTTCCTCTTCTGTCCCAACCAGAGAAAGTGCTCCCATGCAAGGTGAAGCCTCCTTGCTATTCTCATCACTACACACGCCTTCCACTCCACCTACCTCAGCTCCTATTGGCCCCTCTCCTTCCACTCCACCTATCTCAGCTCCTACTGGTTCCCTTCCTTCACTTGACCCCTTCTCATTGGTTCCCATTCCCCTAAGTCTATTTTGAGCAGCCCCATCCCAACAATTGCCTTTTTTGCATGGTTTTTGTTAGAAGCAACTGAGGATGTTCCCATCTCTCTTCAATTTACGGACTTCACCTATTCCTCTAACGGAATACCATCACCCCCGTTATCCTTTGTTCCATTTCTCTTCACACCATCCCTCACACTGTTACACCCTTCCGTTACACCCACTTGGAGAGCTTGTTCTTCAACCTCTAGCAACACTTCCAACTCCGGCAAGCTGCTGGCCCCATACTCCCATATTGACCAGCACCACCAGCAACACCTCCCCCACTACCCCCACTCCCTCCTTCCTGTCCCTTCTTTTTCTCCACCCACCTATGCCCTTGATTGATCGTTTTATATTAACCGCAAGTGCACGTCCGCATTGAAGCGGTGGCAAATACGGGTCGTCCACTGGGAGGTGTGTCGATAATTGGTTTGTTCGAAGGCGAGAGGTAAAAGAAGGAGAGAAAGATTGATTACACTAACTAAACTAGAATGGAAGAGGAAATGAAAGATAAGCAATAAAACTAAACCGCAAAGGGGGTAGAGAAACAAGGTGAATATAAAGATGTGTGTGTGTGTGTTCAATTAAGCTCCTCACAACTTGTAGTGCATGAAATCATAAAACTACATTCAACTTTGCCTCCACATGAATTAAGATAAGACTACATCATTAAAACATACAAGACAATAAGTGGAATGAAGCTAAATGAACTCAAGTATAAAGACTAGACCCTACTATGCCTCCACATGAATTAAGATAAGACTATATCATTAAAACATACAAGACATTAACCAAGGTAAAGGCAACAAAAGTACATACACTACAACTTGTGTCTCCAATATAAATTCCATCCATATCCTAACCTTATCATTCCCCATAAAATAGGTCCACTAATCGAAGCATAAGCTAAGCTTCATTCAAGAGCATTAGCATATCAAAGATAAGAGTGGAGACCCATTAGATGGTTATGGAAATCATATAAAGCTCAAGGGATTAAGATAACACACACTTAATACACTACATGATTATATCACATATTTCTCCACCCCTCAAATGGGGATGGAACTACTCACACATATTTAAACTAACTACTCTAATAAAATGAAGCATTATACTGAAATGAAACTATACTAATCAAGCAAGAAATATTAAAGAAGCATAAAACAAAACAAGCACCAAAGCAAACACATTAGAGGAAAATTACTAAGCAAGAATTAACAAGCTAATGAAAACATCTATTATTAACTCACTGAAATTACAAGCAGCTCTTCCTCCACCAGAGTTTTGCTTCAAGGCTTCACTCTTAGTAGGGAAGATGCCACCAAAGAGATAGAGATGGATACAATGGAAGGTGAAGAGTTCTATTTATAAGCATGGAAAAAGCTAATCCGGGACAATCCCCCGATGTGGGATTAAACCAATACCAAAAATAGCCTAAACACACATTAATACAAGTCCAGGAGAAAGCTTAGCGGATCTGGGTTGATCCAGACCGCCAATTGGCGGCCTACAAACTTCAGATCCGATTGGTTTTGGTTGTGGGCTTTGCTTGGAGTGTTTCTTGGTCTTGGATGCATCTACTTTGTTTAGTGGAGCTCCGACCCGAATCGAATTGACAAAATACTCCCCATGATGGTGTGGGTTTCCTATTTTGCTCTTAGGTCATTCTGTCTTACGTTCAGGTCCTTCTCCCTTGCATCTTGGTCCCCATGTCTCACAATTAAGTCCTTTTTCTGCTTTTGGGTCCATTCATGGCTCTTCTCTTCAAACCTCTTTATTTCTGAAATTCAAACATAAAACTCGTCACGTAGCATTGCTTAGGTGTAAGATAATGGATATAAGGTACAAATATAAGCATGAAATGATGTCAATCAGCCCTCTACCCATTGATTCCCTTACAATTACAACCCTCACCTCCGGTGTCCTCTTGGGGCAACGAATATCAAGATGATCAAACATTGAACATAACTTACAAAATAATGGCTTCCACTCGTACTCCACATGCACGACCTCTCCCTCCTTCTCGTTTTGCACCAAGATTTGTGATGGGTAATCAAATTTGCCACTTACCACTACACACACTCGAGCATAAGCTAGCCGACACCCCATCTCCATGTTCTCATCCATGTACATTGGCGACCCTAACACACTTGCAATCGTGCCAAGGTGTTTCCTTGACCAAAATTTTAGGTCCAAATCCGGGAACCTCACCCAAATTGGAACCGTGCAAACCTTATCTTGGGTCTTAATGCCAGCCGACTATGGTTGGAGAATGAGTGGCACCCCCTCACAAACCATGGAGCATTCTCAAGAGCAAAGACTCGGTCGACATCTTGAGATAAATTGAAGATCATCATGTTGAACCTCCGGCGAACAATCTCTAACTCTCCCGAAATCTTCTACACCTTAGCTAGATGCTTTTGAAGTGTAGGTAAATGAGGAGTGAACCCCACGAAATAACCCATCATCACCTTCTTCCATGCACCACTAGCTTCTTCTTGCTCTTGACTCGAAATGGTAGCAACCCTAGCGCCTCCCTCCCTTATTGTTGGTGCAACAAACTCCAAAGAAGTGCTTGGCTTGACCTTCTTCTCAAAGAGGTCAGACCACTTACGGGGATGAGCATGCTCCCTAGGTTGCTCTACATCCACTTGTTGTGCTTCTTCACGACCCTTTGCAACACTCTTAAGACTTGGAAACTCCTCCAAGTCGGTGGGGGTTGCTCTAACACTCAAAGATTTCTCCATACCAAGGGATTTGCTCTAACAATCAAAGATTTCTCCTTTTCTCTTCTCCTCTCCCTTCTCTCCTTTTTCTTCTCCCCTTCTCTTCTCTCATTTTCACTCTCCTCCTTCTCCTTTTCTTTTACTCTTTTCTCACTTCCTCAACCTCTTCTTTACTTTTTTTCTTCTTTATCCTTTTTGAGGTATTTGAAGAAGTCTTGAGCAAGGACCTCAATATCCTCATTCTCTACTCCTCTCCTTGGCTCAACGAATTTTGCAATGAAGGGTTTGTTATTGGAGGCTTCCTTCTCCTTTCGATGGTTGATTTGAAGTTCACACGCCATCAAATTTCAAACGAGATCCTCCATCTTTAATTTGGAAAGATCATGCACCTCTTCAATTGCGACGACTTTATCTTCCCAATCGTTGCTAACCGACTGGAGGAACTTCCTTGTCATCTCTCCTTCATTAATTTTTCTTCCAAGGACCAAAAGAGAGTTAGTAATATCGGTGAAGCGAGTGTTCATTTCTCTTATGTTTTCACTGATTTGCATAGAAAATATTTCATATTTATGCATAAGGAGACTAATGCGAGTTTCCTTAGTTTTGCTATCATCCTCATGATGCATTTGTAATCTATGCCATATTTTATAGGAACTTTCACAACCCCTAATCCTATTATATTCACCCTCATTAAGGCCACAATATAGAATGTTCATGATTTTAGAATTCATTTCAATCTCTTTCATTTTGGCCCTAGAAAGTGAATCTAACTCATCTTGATTTGGTGGTGTGTAGGGATTTTGAAGGAACATCTAATACTTAAGGTCATTTGAAATTAAGAAATTTTTCATCATATTCTTCCAATAATCATAATTAGACCCATTAAGCAAATGAGGTCTAGTGGTGCACAATCCCTCTACATGATTAGATGTTGAAGCCATGATAAAAATACGATTAAGTATGCGATTTAGCTCACAAGACTCTAATACCAAATGTAGGATCGTAAGGGTTTCTAATTCTAATCACTTTTAAGCTAATTACCTACTTGTTTAAGCAATCAAGAATATGCAGCGGAATTAAAACAAAACAAGCAAGTAAAGAGGAAATAAGCAAACCACAATGAGACGAGGGATTTGTATAGAGGTTCGGCATCCCACCCGAGTCCTAGTCCTCTCTTGCAAGCTCCACTCGGATCACCGAGCTCCGCTCACGACTTCACTAACCACTCCCCGTTCCGTGCCAGGAGAGAGCACCCTTACAATCTTTAAACTCACGAACAACCCTCGCCAAGCTTGGCTCCTCCTCTCACAATCCGAGAGGGATGCTTTGGGCTTTCACCGAAACCTTTACTCGACTTTGACAACAACAAACTTGAGTGGGACAATCACTCTCTAAACTTGAGCATACTTGAGAGAGATAAGAATTGATCTTAGATGTGGAAGTTTAGGCTTGGAGAATATGATTTGGGGAATGGAAGACTTGGGAGTTTCTCTTAGTTGTATACGACAATAGGAAGTGTAAGAGTTGTGTAATTGTGTCATGGGAACACCTATTTATAAGCTCCTAAAGTGTTATAGCCGTTGGGGTTAAGTTGGGTAACGTTTGAGTGAAAATCACAAAAAAGAAACCTGCAGGTTGCATTTCAGCATAAGTTCGGTCGACCAGATCGGGCAGAACGGTCGACCATTACACAATTTAGATGAAGGTTCGATCGACTGATAAAAGAACGGTCGACCAGATTAGGCTATAACTTAGGTACACTTAAGTTAACGGTCGACCACCGAATATGGTTCGGTCGACCGTAAACCAACAAGCTCTACTGGGTTGGCAAAAATGATCAAGTTCGGTCGACTGAGCCAAAGTCTTCGGTCGACCGGAAACTTCCAGGCAGTTGCACTTTGTGGAGATATTCAAGGTTCGGTCAACTGAACAGGTCCACGGTCGACTGATAGGCCACGTTGTATATTGAGGTATTTGTGAATAATTTGAATACGACTGTTGGTATAATACGACAAGTCTAACGGTCGAAAATTTGTTGTTACACGATCGACCGAATGGATGGTCGGAAACACTAACTGTTAATTGATCACCCGATCGACCGAAAGGTTTGGGTCGGTCGACCGAATGTGGGCAGATAGTTCAGGTTAAGTGTTTAATGTTTTCCGATCTAAGTTCTGGTGATCTATTGAAGTCCAAATGATGAGAAATTTTGTGTGTGACTTCTATAAGGAACCTAGTGTGTGTTTGAGTTTATCTTAGCTCAAGTTTGCTCAATGTACACAATGTTCCTAAGACTCAAAGACAACATGATTACATGTCTTCAATATAACTTTAATACATGTTTTGACTTGATTTCCTTTCTTCCTTGAGTCTTGATCACATGTAGAAGTTAGCACAACGCAATATATATGCAATGCAATATGTGAGCTACTCTACATTGATTACAATTAATATTAGGTTGATTAAATCATCAAAACATAGATTAAGGCCAAAAAACCAACATAGATTTCATGTTTGTACATACATATAAAAAAGGAAAAGAAAGAAAGTGTGAGTGTCTGTTTGTCGCAGGTTCTACTTCTTGGGGATGTGGGCTCCATTTGTTTATGTACTTGTATTGCCTTCTTAAGTATCAAAGATTTTGGGGATTTCGGGTTTATCCATCAACATAACCATGAACTCCCATTTGCGCTTCATGTTGGTGAGATCTTTTCTTGTTCACGCATAAATCCATGTAGCATCTTACTCACATTCATTGAGGACAATTCATGAAGTAAGTGTGAGTGTGTGTGTGGGGGTACTTTACGTATGGATATAGTCGACTCTTTTTTCTTTTGTTTGTATCGTTTGGGTCATGATAGTGTGCTACCATTCACATTGATATGTCTTGCTATACCATAATCCTTGGGTGACTTGCCTTCTTTTGCTTGCCTACTGCTTTAAAATTTTCATTTCTTTCAAAATTTTCATATGTTTGTGAAATAAAATGTTTTGTGGGTTTTACGTGTGTTTAGCATTTGCAAAACCGATGAGTGGCTAAGTAAAAAGGAAGGTCCCAGAATCGACTTGAACATGATGCATAGGATATCTATTTCACCGATTTTAGGTCCTATCGGTACTTGTAAGGATGCACCCCGGTTTTCTCTCGAGGGGAGAGTAATCATAGGGTTTCAATACTCAAACAAATAAAGAAGTCAACTCTGAACCTAGTGATTGACATCATTTCATGCTCATATTTGTATCTTATATCCATTATCTTTCACCTAAACAATGCTATGTCACGAGTTTTATGTTTAGTTTTCAAGAATAAATAGGTTTGAAGAGATGAAGCATAAAAGGACCCAAAAGCTGGGAAAAAGGACTGAATTGTGAGATCTAGGGACCAAGATGCAAGGGAGAAGGACCTGATTGCAAGATAGAGGGACCTAAGAGTAAAACAGAATACTTCACACCATTATGGGGAGTATTTTAGCAATTGGATTCGGGTCGGAGCTCCAACAAACGAAGTAGATGCATCAAAGACCACCAAAAGCACACAGAAAAGCCCAGAATAAAACTCAACTGGATCCGGACATTTTGGACCGCCAATTGGCGGTCTGGATTAGTCCAGATCCGCCAAGATTTCTCCTGGACTTGTATTAATGTTCGTTTAGGCTATTTTTTGTGTTTGTTTAGTCCCACATCGGGGGATTGTCCCGGATTACCTTTTTCCATGGCTATAAATAGAACTCTTCACCTCCTATTGTAATCACTCCATATTTTAAGTGGCTATTCTTCCTACTAGAAGTGAGGCCTTGAAGCACACACTCAAGTAGGAGGATGCTACTTTTAATGTGAGTCATTTTATCAATAAAGTTTTGTGTTTATTTCATTGTTTGTTTTATGCTTCTTTTATTGTTTATGCATGTTTTAGTTTAATCGTCTTTTAATTCTAGCTTAGTTTTAATATGCTTTCTTTCCATAGTTTAATCATTAGTGTAATGTTTAGTGAGTAGTTCCATCCCCTTTGGGGGGTGGAGTAGATGTACATACATGCATTAGAGAATGGAATGAATGCTTTAATTTCAATGTGTTGATTAAACATGAATGTATGCTTGCTTGTTTAGGATAGAATTTACAGCTTGATGAGTTTTGCCAAAATGATTAGACACCTCTCATGCTTGTTTAGGTTCTAAAAAAAACACCTTGCATATGTAAATGTTAATCAACTAAGTTGGTGAGTAGATTGATAGGTTTTGCCATAACATTTAGACACTTCCTATGCTTGATAAACACCACCTTCATGTGCTTGAAGAATGTATTCTACACCCACCTCTTTGCATGTGTGCACTCACTCCACCCCTTAGAGGGTTTCCATTCCTGAAATTCCAGCATTCTTGTTTTGTCCTTAGCTTAGTTCTTATTTCATCGTTTGTTTGCTTCTTTCACATTTCATACTTCTTAGAGTAGTTTAGGGTAGAGTAGCGTAACCAACTTTCTTCCCCCTCTTTTTGCCACTTGATTTCTGATAAACAAGAGGCTACTCACCTCCCTGAGGACGACCCGTACTTGCCACCGCTTCATCGCGGCCATGCACTTGCGGTTTAAAATAAAACGTTCAACACCTAGTGAGTCGAATAATTCATCTGTTAGTATAAGGAAGTTTGTCATAGTCAAGGACCCTTAAATTCCTATTGTGAAACCTTAAGTGTAGTGGTTTTGGTTCAATTATAGATAAGAAATAATTTAGTAGGACGTTCTCTCTTCTCGCAGGGCTCCAACCATGATCTTGAGGAGTATTTGGGAAATTAAGGACAAACAGACTCGAACCAGCGGACCTGGAGTGCACCCCACGTGCAAAATAGAAAATTTAAGCTTCTGGGAGAATCCGAGACGGATCAGAGCCCAAAATCCGTAAATGGTGGATCCACATCTGCCACTGATGGATCATTTTGGTTAGAATCTTCTCCAATTTCTATCATCGTTCGACCTTGTTTATTTAGGTGCACAGACCAAAGAGAAATCGATTACAACCATCAGATTGCTTCCAGATTCATCTACACCACTCTTTCTTCTATAAATAACAATGTTTCTCCTATCTTCCCCTTCTTCAGTTCCATCATTCGAGTAGGTTAGGTTTTACCTAATTCAGCTGCAAGTAGAGGAAGGTGGACGAAGGTTGTAATCTCACATTTTCTTTAATCTACGGTTGGATTCATGTTGCTCTTGTCATTAACTTTCTTTTATCCAATTAGTTTTTGATTTTGTTGGTTAGTTTTCCAGTTAGAGTTTTATGCCATGTTTAGTCTTAATCTCTTCATTTCCATGTTTGTATTGATGATTAGAGATTGAATCAGTTTAAATACTGCAAGTGCATGGCTGCGTTGAAGAAGTGGCAAGTACGGGTCGGTCCACAGGGAACACGTGTGAGTTGGATTCACGATACTCGAGTGGGGGAGAAGAAGAGAGAGATGTGATCAAAATTAAACTACAATGCGTGTGAAATAAAAAAAATAATAAATAAAACTAAACCCTTTAGAGGGTAGAGAAAGAATGTGAATACGGAAATATGTGTATGTGTGTGTTCATTTGTGTTCGTTATAATATGTAGTACATGAAAAACATAAAATCAAATCCAACTTTGCCTTCACATGAAATAAGAAAAGACATTATCATTAAAACATACAAGACAATAACTGAAATGAAGCTAAATGAACTCATGCATAAAGACCAAACCCCACTGTCTCCATATGAAATAAGATTTACACAATCATTAAAACAAACAAGACATTAATTAAGGTGAGGCCAACAAGAGCACATGCTACCATATGTCATGTTTCCTTCTTCCACTCCATCCTTTTCCTCACCTCACCATTCCCCATAAAATATGCCCACTAATCTAAGCATGTACTAAGCTTCACTCAAGAGCATTAGCACATCAAAGATAAGAGTGAAATCCCATTAGATTGTTATGGAACTCATGTGAGGTTCAAAAGTAGGATTAACACACACACACACACACACAAATACATCACATAATCACAACACTTTCTTCTCCACCCCTAATGGGGATGAACTACTCTCTACTCATCTCTAAACTAAAGAAAGCATAAAAACAACATAAACCCATAATGGAAATGAAGAAAACAAGATTAAGCAAACAACAACATAAAAGAAATTGCATCGAATAAAAACATCAACATAAAGAATAAGAACTAAACTAGATTAAGAAATAAAAATACAAAGTTTGCTCCTCTCGAACCCACTTATTTACACTACTAAAACATGAAACTAAAACCTACTCTAATAGGGGAAGGAGGAAGAAGAGGTGGAGATGAGGGATTATATTGTTATTTATAGAAGAAAGAAGGGTTTGGATGGATCTGGGAGCAATCCGACGGCTCTCATAACTTTCTCTATAGTCTGGTGCACCCAATTAATCAGGTCTAAGCCAAGGGAGAAATTGGGGTCGAATTGGACCAAAATCATCCGCTAGTGGCGGATTGTTTGTGCTCGATGGGTTCCTATTTGAGTTTTATAGGCGAAATATTGATCTGGTTCAAGTCATGCATCACAATACTTTGCATTTCACAATCAGGTCCCCCCTGGGTTTTCACTTAGGTCCTTCTTGATTTACGATCCAGTCCTTGTGCATTACAAATGGGTCCAAAAGTCTTCAATTCAGTCCATTATTGTTACATTTAGGTCCTTTTTGTTCCCTTTTCTCTTCTTTATTACTTAACACCTAAAACACTTCAACAACACTCGAGTAACACAATTTTGGGGTAAAGTAAAGGATATATAGCATGATGCGATGTATGATATACTACTAATCAATGAGTGAGTAGATCCACCTCATTTGGGTGGAGGGAATGTAGTTGGTGGTGAAGTGTATGATAGGGTCCTAAATTTGTGTCATTTCCATGTGCTTAATGTTAGATCTAAAACTTGTAGCATGTTAACCTTGTGTTAGATGAGATAATGGCCACACTAGGTACTTGTTTCATGCTAGATCTTTGTTGGACATGTTGCTTATGATGGCTTCTATTTGATGATGGAATTGACTTGAAATGAATGGTAACTTGATTTGGTTTATGTTGCGTGAATGAACTAAGGTTATGCTTAGGATTGATTGATGCTTTAATGGCCATACTAGGTGCTTATTGCATACTTGAGAATCCATAAAATTGATCTTAACTTCATGCTAACCTATCCTAGTCTTTTATACCATGTAATTGTATATGTTTCAAACTTAGATTCCACAATAACTTCTATTTCTAAACACACACTCTTACACATATGCTTAATGGTTGGACACCCTCATGCACACACACCTCACTATTGCATCTCCACTCCAAGGGGTTTAGTTAGTTTTTTTTTCTATCTTAGTTTAGCTTAGTTAGCTTAACCTAAATATCTCCATCTATTTTTCTTCCCATTCGAGTATTGTGATAACAACAACACACACAACTCCTTGCAGTACGACCCGTAGTTGTCGCTTCTTCACCGACGTCGTGCATATGGTAAATTAAAATGACCAATCAAGATTTTGGTGCCGTTGCTGGGGAGTTGGTCGTAGTCGTTGTTTTCACAACAATATGACTAATGTGATGACCATGCTATGAGCGTCCACCATAAACCCATATGCATCATAGCATCCACAATAATAACATGCATGCATCTCTACATGGCAGCAACGTCATGACCACAACATTCGATCATACAACAATTTGCACAAGACAAGTACATGGAACTAGCAAGCTACGGGTCATGAGAAGTTGGTTATAAGACATATATTACCTAATGATATTTTGCATACATGGGTCAAGAATTTATTCACACATGTATTAAAGTATAAAGGAAAGGCATAGTATCACCACGTGGTTGTTTCCAAGCATTCAATGTAAGTAACGAATGCGATAACACCCAATCATGAATTGCATACATTCACCCAAGAACTAGCCCTACATGCACCAATGAAATACACAAGGTAGGATAATAACTACATGAGTAATCTCAGACCTTATGATATAATCAAAATATGACAGGAAATAAGCATGCATGAATGAAGAGATGGAAAACAAATCTGGTCACAATAATACAAGCACATGGCGACATGTATATGGCACTCTAGAAGCTAGTCGGCTAGCTAAATTTCGTGGAACATAGTTCATAGGTCCAACAACAAAATCTGACACGAACATGTAACTTATTAGCAATAGAATAAACATGATTAAGACACGTAAAATTGGCATGTGAGACGCCTCAACATCAACCAACACCTACGGATTCATACAACAAAATTAGGAAACATCACGCTACGCAAGGAAACCACATGATGCATGAACCCAACGTATTCTCCCACAACCCAACAACGCCTTCCCTGATTTCTCTACTCAGCCAACCAGGGAACATGTGACAAGGGTTGTGATGAGGTGGGACAACCCAGCCAGCCACCACCCGCCTTGGGCTTGCGCTACAACAGGCCAAACCAGGCTGACCGGACAGCCCATCGGTGCTGGATAGCCCTCCATCCAACACCCCCACCTGTTATCTCATATTTGGGCCAGAAGCATACCTGAGAGTTGAAGCAAACCGTGCTCCAAGTCGTCAGGGAAAAACTGCTACCCGCCTTCTTTCCAACAAATGCCACATTACTGTCGCAACTCCTTCTTTCAACTTCACCAGAGGAGTGGTCGGAGTTGCTGGTCACTGGAGATGGGAAGGGAGGTTGAGTGGTGTATGAGAGAGGGAGGAGAAAAGTGAGCAGAGTTGGCTAGGTTGCCCATATATACCCCACATGCGCCAACTTACCAAAACCCACACCAATAATGTGCACCAAATCCCCCATGGTCATTCCTTCCTATTTCCATGCTAATTTCATCCTTCATTGCTGACTCATCGATTCCCAACCGCACCAGCCCACGTGGCAAGAGAAAATCAAATCCAACGTAAGAACTTACCAAAACGCAACACTAACATGTCCACCAAAATCTCCTGTGATCCTTCCTTCCTTTTTCCATGCTAATCGCATCCTTGATTGTTGGCGTGGTGCCACTCACAAGCTCCCTTGCCAAGTCTCACACCTGCCCACGTGGCATGAAGGAAAAAGGAAACCAAAGCCTCACATGTCCGAAGCAAAACTGATTGAGCCTAGTTGCACACGCCCAATGCGCCACACCCGCTTGATCAAAAAGGAAACTTTCCCGAAAATGAATCTTTCCCCAAAAAGGAAACTTTCCCAGAAATGGAAACTTTCATGAAACAAGAATAACACACCATAAAAACAAACACAATATAAATCAAAATCAAGTATAAGAGATGAAAAAGGACTTATTAAAGTATCAGGAGAGCGAGTCTTACACATACAGTAACACAGCACAACAGAAAACTACTACTAAAAACTGAATGGCAAATCACTCAACTTATACACCATAGCAAATGCAAATCCGCTAGTGGCGGATAAAAATGCTCTTCTAAGCGTGATGTTTGTCCAGAGTTATCCTCTCTTCATAAGTGTACTCTATGCACCATAACCTTTGCAGAAAATGCCAAACAAAAAACATAAACAACAAAAAATGAAAAAAAATCCCACCAAAATGGTTGGTGCGACAACAAAGCTTATTCCCCGGCAACGGCACCAAAACTTGTTTGGAAATTAAGTTTTAAACTACAAGTGCACGACCACGTTGGAGTGGTGGAAGTACGGTCGTGTCCACGAGGAGTAAGTGCGGGTCATCGTCGAGCATATTCGAGTGAGGGAAAAATGGGGATGGAGAGTAACTAAACTAACTAATTAATGTGACACAAATGCTTAAATGAACCTAAGATTATTAGTCACATAGGAGGTAGAGAATGCATGCAAAAGTGCAAATGTGTGATAAATGTGTGTTTATAATTAAGCCCTAATGACATGCATACCATAAAAATCTATAAAAACCAAACCACAAGTGTGTTTCTACATGGCTTAAGATCTGTCAACATCATTAAAACATACATAACACTACTTAAGATAAGACTAAAGATAACCACATGAGTACATGTCAATTTTTTCTCTTTATCCACTCCAAATTTATCATCACATCATCATTCCACATAAAATAGGCCCACTAACCAAAGGATGTGCTAAGTATCCATTATGATCATTAATACATCAAAGGCAAGAGTGAGAAACCCATCAAAATGACTATGAAAATTATTTGATGCTCAAAGATTAAGATTAAAACACGCACAAATCTAAAAACATCCACACTTCACATCATCCTCCACCCCCCAATTGGGATGGATTACTCACTAATCACCATGTTAACAAAGGAAACAACAACATAAAAACAACACATCCACATGTAAAGAAAACTAGATCTAATTAAAACAAGATGTAAGCAACAATCACAAACTTTGATTAATGAAAAAGAAAGATTACAAGTGTTCTTCTCCTCTCCTCCACTACTATACTAAACAAGAAATAAACCTAGCCTAATGAGTAGAAGAAGGAAAAAGAAGGTAAGAAGGACTACACGTGTATGATAGAAGATTAGAGGGTCAGATTAATTTGGGCGAATTAGACAGCTACAAATCAGATCTAGATAATCTGGAGTGCTCTAACCTAACTACCCGACCCACTAGAGAAATTGGGGTCAAACAGACCTTGGGGATCCGTAGTAGCCGATTTAGATCAACCAATGGTGGATGTTTTGGGTTTGATCAACCCTAAATTTCACCAGAAGCTTTAGTCGACCAATATAACACGTGGGGTGCACTCAGAGATGTTGGTTAGAGCTCGTTTGATCTTAATTATTGAATTACTCCTTAGGTTTATGAGATTATGGACTTTCGCAACCAACATATTTTCTTTTCGATCTGGTCCCTCCAGGTTTTCACGTAGGTCCTTTCTGACTTGCAATCCGGTCATTGAGCCTTACAAACAGGTCTGGAAGGCTTCAAAATTGGTCATTTCCTCTTGCATTTTTGTCCTTTTTGATTCATTTCTCTTCTTTATTATCTAAAATCTAAAATTTAAGAAACAAATACCCTAGTAGCACAAATATGTTGTCAAATACATGATATATAGCATATAAGCAATATAGGAAATGCTACTACTAATCATTAGGCTTTAGGAAAAGTTGTCGTGGCACATCGATTTGTGTTTAAGATTAGAAGAGTCATTGTAACTGTTGGGTGGAATTATTGGTTGTGATTTGTTGGTGAAATTATTATTTGGATGGCATCTTGTTTAAGTACCTACATAATCTCAGTAGATCTTAGCGTCACGTGTGAGCTTCAATCATACTTGTAAAGTTGTAAGATCCATTATTCTTCAAAATGCCAACGTATATTAGGTTGAAATATCCATAACTACTAGAGTATCAGCTAACTCCTTAATAACACTTCAATTTGAGGATTATGACCAGCACATAATACTTTTATGTTAGAGGGTTTGTAGACATCTTAGTGAAGTATAAATTTCCACTCCTTCTGTTATATGTTCTTTGTGGTGTTGTAAATGATTTTGTGAATGTGGTCGATATGATATGAATGTGAAATGCAATGGATATCGAACTATATGAAGGTTGTCTTGTCAATCTAGTGATTTGAAGATTTTTCCATATTAAAAATTTAATGGCAATTGTTCTTAATAACATGATATTGATCTCTTGTTTAACATTTTTTGTTCTTAAATCTATAGACTCATAGATTCTGATGGAAGTTGGATTTATAGGAACAAGATTAGTCAAACATTCACCCATAATTTGAAGTTATTCATGAATGTCACATTTAGTCCACAAAACCAATACATCTTTAATGGGAAGAATATCTATCAATGTAAGAAGTGTTGAAATACGAAGTGGGCAACTAGAGGTCAAGTGATAGATGTTGTCGTAAATGGATTCACTCGTAATTACAAGATGTGGGATTATAACTGGGAAAATCTTGCAACTTCGAGTGGTCCAACAGATGCAACAATGGTACCATAAAGGACAGTTAATGAGTTGGAAGAGGATGATGTTGATGACATAGAGGGTTCGATATATGATATACTCGAAGGTGATAATGTCATAGATGATTCATCGAGACCGGGTATCACACCATATGCTTAGAAGTCTCTTGACTACATAAAGGAGGGAGATCAGCCATATTTTCCTAGATGTAAACTAGAATTGACGAAATTATTTCTCATCATCAAAGCGTTCCATCTGAAGTGCATGCGTAAATGATCAAACTCTTTGTATGACAAGTGGTTAGCATACCACGAGGAATTACTTCCATAGGTAGCTTGTTTGCCAAAGGATACATATGAGACAAAGAAGTTGACAACCAATTTGGGGTTCATTATGAAAATATCAATATGTGTAAGAACCATTGCACCTTGTACTAGAGAGAGAACGAGAGTGTCAATTCATGCTCTGTATGCGGTGAATGTCGTTGGGTAATAGTGCAAGAAGAAGATGAAGAAGAAACTACATCTACTAGTGCTCGAAAAGGCAAACAAATTCTAATGGCTGTGTTGCAGCACTTCTCGCTCAAACCAAGGCTTCACATGATATATATTTGTTAACCCCTAACACTTTCTCCTTCCTCCCTCTCCCTATCTTCTTAAACCCAAATCACTAAGCCCCAAATCCTCATCCCTTCCTCACTTTCATCCTTCTCTTTCTTCAGCTCCAACGATGTTGACGACGCGGCGAGAAGATCGGAGGAGCTCGACGAGGCTGGCGTTTGCGCGTGCACGCAGAGGGGAAGGCGTCCCCTTCTCCGGCGAGTTCTTCTTGACTTGATTGAGTCAAGGTACACCACCTACCTCGGGCTTAGGGTCCATGGGGGTCGAGAGGGGATGTAGGGCCGCTGGAAGTGGCTCCGGTGGCTGTGAGAGTTCGGTCGGAGTTGTGGCCGCAAGTTGCGGTCGATGTTGGAGTTGCGGCAGCTGGGGCTGGCCAGCGGTGGGTTGGATCGACTGATCGGAGGACGACGGAGGGACGGTGGCTGGATAGGTTCTGGATTGGTTGGGGTTTGGGGGAGAAGGTTGGGTTATTTGCATATTATCCATGGAATTTATTTGTATTAGTTTGTGGTGTTGGTTTTGGGGGGTTTGCATGAAAACTCGAATATTGTTGATAGGTGTATTCGTTTAATTAATTGGGCATTATGCATTATCTGGATGGTAGATATTTCTATTTGATTCGTTAATAATTAATTGGAATAATTGTAGAATAAACCGGAATTTAAGGGTATTTAGTTAAATAAGTTATAACTGTATTAATTGCGAAATAAACCTTGGATTCATTTGTATTTGAATAAACTATGAATAACTTGTTTAATTGCCTTAAAAGCCATGGATTTTATTGTATTTGAATTAAATGATTAATAATTGGAACAATTGCATGAAAAATCATGGACTTTGCTGAATTGGATGGAATAACTTAAATTGGGGGACATTGTTTCTTTTGCCCTGGACTTTTAAGATATTGTAGTAATTTATTGTTTCCTCCCAGGTTTATGTTTATTGCTTTGTAATTTGTGGATGCTTTGGTAGAGCTTACGATATGATTGTTGGGGTTGTGTGACCCATAATTTTTGGGTAAATTGCGTTTACCCTTGCCTTAGGTGTCGTGTGAGTGGTTCGTAGAACCAATCGTTCACCCACGTCGTTACGAGTGGTCGTTAGAGTGTTGCTCACAGACTTGAGTGTGTGGCCGGGTAGCGAAGTTGATGTGTGAGGCATGTATGACTAGATGTTAGGGTGTTTCCCTTGTTGGGGCGGTATAGGATGGTTTACCAGTATTGTTACGAGTGACTGCTGGAGCTAGGCTCGCGGGCTCGGGCATTGTTGTTGGATTCTCGGAGCCTGGTTTGTCCCTAGTATTGTTGCGGTTCAGAAAGGTCCACCCACGTTGTGACGAGTGAACGTTAGGGAGCGTTGCTCACGTGCTCGGGCGTGTGGTCGGCTTTCAAAGACAGATGCGGAACTGGTCAGCTCACCAGCATTGTGACGGGTGGCCGTTTGGGAGTGTTGCTCATGGGCTCTGGCACGTGGTTGGAGTAGGGTGTTGCCTTGTGGGCCGGATGCGCGGTCTTGTTGTGGGTGCACACTCGACTTGGCTGGGCCCGTGGTCACCTCGGGACGTGTGACAGTTCTGCCGTGAGAGCGGGTTGAGTGTTGCCTTGTGTATTGGATGCGCGGTGGGGTCGAGGTGCACGCTCGACTTCGCTGGAAGCATGGTCGCCTTGGGACACGAGACCAGTGTGATCCATCAGGGACGACAAGACCTTGTTGGGTGTCTGGTTGGGGTGGTGTACTGAGTCTTGATTTGAGACTCAGGCGTGCATGTTCGTGTGCAGGTGGGACGCGGTAGGTGACTGTAGGCGACTTGGGCTTGGGACGCGTGGACTGGATCTGTTGAGCTCAGTGTCATATAATTTTCCTACTCCTCTCAGTAGTTATGTAGTAGGATTCAAAGTTCTTGTATTTCCCTTCCGCATTGTACTTAGACTTTGGCCTTAAAATATTTTTTAATTGAGGCCTCGAGTTGGTTATTTCAGTTAATGTCCCTTTTTCGCTTCCTTTTAGTGTTGTGATTATTGCTCTGTCCCGAGTGCGGATTATTGGCGTTACAATATCTCATTGCTGATATTTGCTAAGTCAATGAGATGACATACAGAGGAATAAGAAAAGGATGTGAAATTACATCATCTAACTGATTCTGAGTGTTACGCTGAGTTGGACAACAAACATCCTTGATTTGCTTTAGAAATAAGAAATATCAGGTTAGGGTTGGCCGTAGATGGGTTTCAACCATTTAGTCGAACACAACACAATAACTGACCTATAATGCTTGTGTCTTATAATCTCATGTCGTGAATGAGGATGAAGCACCAATTCTTCATGATATCGCTCATTATACCCAGTCATCCTAGTAATAAGATAAATGTTTGTTTGCAACCACTAATCGAAGAGCTGAAAGAACCGTGGGAGGAGGGTGTGGATACTTATGATGCTTAGGCTTGGTCATGTTTCACAATTAGAGTTGCTTCGTTGTCAACTATAAATTACTTCCCTGCATATGCATATTTGAGGGGTTGGATGACTAAAGGGTATATGACTTGTCCCTACTATACGTATGGAGGATACTTCTTCCATTTATCTTAAGCATAGTGGGAAGAATTGCTATTTCGGTTCACTGTCGGTGGCCTGATGAAGATCACCGTTTGAGGAGAAATAAAATAGCATTTGATGTCAAATAAGAACACACAGGTCCACCAGAATAAAAATATGGGGAAAATATTCTAGAAAATTTGCAAAATTGTTCTGTGGGTGACGACAATAACTGGAGTAAGGGAAGTATATTTTTCCAGCTATCGTATTGGAAATATCTTCTAGTTCAACACAATTTTGATGTGTTGCACATAGTGTAGTGTGTTTAATAGTTTATGGAAGACAATATTGATCCCAAAATAAAGCAAAGATAATAAAAATTGAAGAAAATACTTAGAAGTAATGGGTATAAGAAGGGAGTTGCATATCGGGTGTACCGCCAATGGCAAAATGGTGTATCTACATGCTTCTTTTTGGATGAGCATCAGTAAGAAGAAAACATTTTGTAGTGCTCTTCATTCCATGAAGGTGCCAGATGAGTATTCAGCAAGCACATTGCTCTACCTAAACAAAAATAAATGCAAAATCATCTCATTTAAGAGTCACGATCATCACATATTGATGCAAGAGTTGTTACCCCTAGACTTAAGAAAGAACAATTGAGTTGAAAGTAGTGCGAGAAGCAATCATTAACTTGAGTCAATTTTTTCACACTTTGTGTTCGAAAGTAAACACCTTTGAAGTTTTTGAATGTTTGGAAAGGAACATTGGTATTATTTTATGCTGGTTCGAGATGACATTTCTACGTAGTTTTTTTGATGCTATGCTGCATCTTCCAGTTCATCTAGCATGGGAGGCACAATTGGCAAGTCTGGTGTACTACGTTGGATGTACCCATTCAAAAGATATATGAATAGGTTGAAATCTTAGTTTCAAAAAAGAAATAGACCTGAATGATCACTAGCTGAAGGTATTCTTGACTTGGAATGTACTAACTTTTGCTCTATATATTTTTAAAGTGTGAAGAGACAATTTTGATATACCTTTGAGGAACGATGTAGGTGAAAGACAATTTGGGCATGGTCGAATGATTGTTTTGTCCCTTTGCTGACATGGAGAAGGCTCATAATTGGGTGTTATTGAATAACACCACGATCGTTGATGCATACCACAAGTATGTGTACAAAAAAATATTTATGTAATTTATTTAATGTCATAATTGAATTGTAAACAATGAAATTTGGCTATAGCAGACTATTTCATCGTTACAATGCTTTCATAGGAGTCGGAGTACGTCGTAATTGACAACAACAATCAAATGCACGACATAAGAACTTTAGTGATTGGTTCAGGGAGACCGTTTGAAATGAAAACCCTCAAAAGATGAAATTCAAGCACTTACTTGAGGTTTGAACACCGTGGCAAGGATGTATTAAGGATATGTAATTAATATATTTAGGTTTCTTGGTATGACTTACACCGACGGTACATATCCGTTGGTGTAAGTTCTGAGATTTGTCGAGCAACCTACAACGACGGTACATATTCAATGTTGTAGGTTTTCCACAGCAAACACCGACGGACCATATCGGTCGGTGTATGCATGATTTCATTGGTGACAACACGAAAGAAGCATTGGTCAGCGTAACCTCCACTGACGGATGTGTCCGTCCATACTTATCACTGACGGATGCATCTGTCGATACTTCACCAACAAATATCTGTTGGTGATTCTCTGTCAGTGTTAGTCGGCTTGATGAATCCATGCAAAAGAAATTGACGGTAAAGTTGTTGCAAAAATCAACACTGACGACTTTTTTCTGTTGGTGTAAGTAAACATTGACGCAGGCAACAACGACGGTACCTATATTCGTTGGTGTTAACCTACACCAACGAATAATGCGCTTCACCGATCGATAACTTCCGTCAGTGAATCCATATTCTGCTGTAGTGGGAATTTGATCCTTAATTTTGACTATCTCAAGACAATGAATCTCCCAACTGAGTAATCCTAGTTGGTGATATATCATGATATGAAGACATCAATATGTTCTTATATTTGTTTATTTTAAATCTGAGTATGGTATATTTATTTGAAAATATAACATACATGAAACTACAAGATAGTAGACAACACAATTGACAGGCCAATTAGTGTGCAAGAGATCACTAAGGATATTGTAATTGTTTATTTTATGTAATGGCAATAGCTCCTATATGAACGACTCGGAAGATCATAGCGAGAAGTCGAGGATCGAGGTTTATTGTATTGAATCTACCCACATGGTAGTGGGGGTTTGCGTGAAAGTTCCTTTTTTCATCTCAGTGAGACCCGGATTTAGCTCCACATATGTCTGATTCGTTCTTTTGTGTTAGCTCGACACTAGGGAATCAACATATGTTAAAGTCGGTCACTTTTTGGGACATCTGAAAAGAAGAAAGTGTAGATGTCCATTGATGTCCATCCTATGACATAATATGTGTTAAGCAAGCTTCAAAGATCAATTAACATACGTCTAGATAATCTAAGATTCTACTACAACCAACTTAGATTCTTAGCATCCAATCAATAACTATTAAATAATTTAGTGTGAAAATTTATGAAGAAATATATAATAAAAACTACACCATCATTAACGAGTCATATTATATTGAAACAATTTTTCTTAACATTTGACTACTAAGATCTAAATTTAAAATATAAACTGAGGTATCAAGCTTTTCAATTCTAAAAAGGCCATTGTAATAAAGAAAATTATTTTGAATATTTAATAAAAATTTAAACAACATTCAGATGATACAATACAAAACCTACTTTAGCATCACACAACCACCCTCCAAATACCATCTAACATTTTAATCTAGTTCTCTTTTTTATGTCGATTTTGTCCAATGCAAATTTGATCGGCAGTGAGTACTAGTGACACTAGTCAATTCTTGGGGAAATATTAGTTTATTAAGAAACAAAATATGTGGCAATGTCAATTATAAAAATCGAGTAGGTGGTTGTAGGTTGTTGTGGTGCACAAGGCATTTGATGTGGCATACTCTCAAGGACTTTTGACTTGATTACAAATTTACCTCCTCTGCGTTGTTCAGTATTAGATTTGCATTTCTCTATTGTTCTATGATTGATTCAGTTATAATAATTGCAAGTGCACGACCACGATAAAGTGGTGGCAAGTACGGGTCGAGTCCACAGGGAGGTGTTTCAACTCTAGTTCTTCAGAAATCAAGTGGAAAATAAGGGGAGAAGAAGTTTGATTACACTAAACTAGGCTACACTAAACAAGCAATTAACCAACAAGAAACATGAAAGCACAAGACTATCTAGAACTAACTAAGCAACTAAACTAGAAAGATGAAATACAGTAAGGAAACCCCCCCAAGGGGTGGAGTGTTTGTACACAAGTAATAAGGTGGTGAAGAATGCATTCAATACGGCAAAAGTGTAGGTTGTGTTTTCATGCATAGGAAGTACCTAATGGTTGTGGCAAAACCTATCAATCCAATCGCTAACCTAGTTGATTAACATGAGTATAAACAAGTTTGTTATTAAGAACCTAAACAACAATGGGAAGTACGTACCTAATGGTAATGGCCAAACCCATCACGTTGAGTATTCTCTTTTAAACAAACAATCATACATTTACATTCATCACATATTGCGTAAGAAAGCATTCATTCACATTCTTTATTACATGTATAAACATCATCTCCACCCCAAAGGGGGATGAAACTACTCACTACACATTAAGTTAACAACTATACTAAGGAACACAAACATTTTAACTAATTATACTACGATTAAGGAAACAAAACTAAGCTAAACATTCAAAAATAAGCAACATGAAGTTATCAAAACTTATTTTATTCATGACTCACATTACAAGTAGCATCTCTCCACTTGAGTTTTGATCCAAAGTCTTACTTTAAGTCGAGAGAATGGCCACCAAGCAAAGGGTAGATTACAAAGGACGAAGATGAGTTCTATTTATGGACATGAAAATGACAACTAGGGACAATCCCCCGGTGTGGGACTAATGAAACATATCTAAAATGGACATAAACTACATAACCCACAACCATGCAAAACCATGTTGGATTCTGACTAACATGGACTGCCAATTGGAGGTCTAGGGCCACCAATTGGTGCTCACTTTTTGTCTAATGTGATCCGATTTCGGATATCTTCTTTAGTTCTTCAACTCTTCACGTGGGGTGCACTCGTATCGGTTATTGAGTATGGGTCCGAATCTAATTGCCAAAATACTCCTCATGATGGTGTGGAGTTTCTTGGTTTGCTATTTGGCCCTTCCGGCTTACATCCAGGTCCTTCCCTCTTGCAGATGGGTCCTTGTGTATGACGAACAAGTCAAATTTGCTTCATTTAAGTCCTTTCTTCTTATATATCAGCCCTTTTGTCTTCTGATTTCTTCTTTATTACTTAATACCTGAAAAGACATAACAAATACTCGAGTAACACAAAATAGGGGTAAAATTAAGGATATATAGCGTGAATATGATGCATGATATGCACAAAATTGTAGGTTGTTGTGGTGCACAAGGCATTTGATGTGGCAAACTCTCAAGGACTTTAGGCTTTATTACAAATGTACCTCCTCAGGATTGATCAGTATTCGATTTGCATTTTGCCTCCTTTATTGTTCTAGTAGAAGGTCAAATCTTTTTTTGTTAAGATTACACTTTGACAAATATGTTACTTATTAGCGACTACTTAATGATTATTTGTTTTAGTTTAACAAATGATGATTACGATGATGTGGTGTACTATAGTATGATATATGATCATTGTGATGTTTGCATCTAGAATATATGTTTGCACATTAGGACATCAATTAACCATCCATACAACTCAATACATTCATGCATTCTCTACTAATCAAGCATCCATACATAACAAACCATTTACCATAACAAGATGATCATTTACAAGAAACAAGATAAACTTTACATGTAGCATGAGACAAGTACCTAGTGTGACCATTATCCTATCTAATACAAGTTTTAGCAAGTTACATGCATAGGTCCACATTAAGCATATGAAATAGCACAAATAAGAAGAACCCATCACAACACACATCACATTAGCTACACCAGCTTCACCCCAAATGCGGTGGATATACTCTCTACACATCACTACAAGCATGGAAAGCAAGAAATCAAGACTACACATGGCAAGAATCACTAACTTCTAAACTAACCAACAAAACACAAACAAAGTAGATAAGAAGAAAGCTAGAGACAAGAGGAAAAATATTCTACCATTAGATTAAAGAAAACACTAGTTTACAAGCTCTAACCACCTCCTTATTCTTGCAGCCCAAATGGGTAAAATCTAAGCTATTCTAATGGTGGAGGTGGAGAGAGAGAGGAAAGGTAGGAGAAACATTGCTATTTATAGAGGAAAGAGAAGTGTAGATTAATCTGGAAGCAACCTGACAATTGTAATTGCTTTCTCTCTAGTCTGGTGCACCCAAATAACCAAGATCAAGTCACGGGAGAAATTGAGGCACATTTGGAGCAAATTGATTCGTCGTTGGTGGATTAAAATCCGCCATTGGGGTTTGTTCGTGTTTGATCCACCCCGATTTTCTTCAGCAGCTTAAGTTAGTCATTTCAAATGTTGGGTTCACTCCAAGTCTGATGGTTCGAGCCCGTTTGGTTTTAATTTGCCAAATACTTTTCAAGATCATGATAATGAGGGATTTTTACACAAGAAATGTTTTCCTTATGCTCAGGTCCCTCCGGGTTTCATCTGGTCCTTCCTGAATTGCAGATGGGTCCTTGAGCATGACAAACAGGTCCATGATGCTTCAATAAGGTTATTTCTTCTTGCATTTATGTACTTTTTAGTTTATTTCCCCTCTTTATTACCTAAAACCTGAAACACATCAAACAAATATTTGAGTAGCAAAAAAATTAGGGTAAAATAAAGGATAAATAACATGAATACAATGTATGATATGCTACTAATCAGTCATTAAGAAGTCACAAAAATGGAGATTTGCTATCTGATAGTTACGAATTATTTTCATGCCATGAAAAACTAGGAAAGTTGCCCAAATGCCAACACTCCTTTTACCCTATATTCTGTAAGTGCAACTCTATTACCGTTAGACACGTGTGATGCTCCTATTGGTTCGTTCTTGACATCTCTCTAATCTTAAACAACAAACTTAGTTATTAGATAATTTCTAAGTAATCTAGTCTAATCCAACCGCACTAAATCCCCCAGCCGTCCTTCCACCTCCCGCCCCCTCTATAAAACCAAAACCCAAACAACCCTCCCTCTTCTACCTCCTCTCCTCCCTCTACCTCTCCCTTCTCCCCTTCACCTTTTTTTCTCCTCACCCTCGCCATCCTCATCCCTTCCTCCCCTCCCCAACCTCATCCCTCGGCAATTGTTAGATCCTAACCCTTCTTATGTGCTAATTGTGTTTAGGAGAGGATTAGTGATGGATTGAGATGGACGGCTGAGATCGAGTCGGAGAAAAGTATATAAAGGTTGGTTTTTCTCACTCTCTTTCACTCTCTCTCGCACGTATCTCTCTCTCACTCACCCTCTCTCTCTCTAGGCGCGTCTCTCTCTCTCTCCATCAGAGTTCTTCGGCTTTGTGGAGGTGAGGGTGCTGTTGGAGTCGCCGGAGGAGCGAAGATCGTTGTGTTCGCCGGAGTTCGAGTTTATCGTGGAAAAGCTCGCCGTCGTTTCTTCAAAGGCTTCTTCAAGCCTTAAGGTATGTCAAACTTGCTTTCAAGCTCACCTATTGTTAGTGTGGGAGTGAGAGCGGTCGACGGTAGGCCGTTTCGGGCTCGTCGGACCTGCACAGCCGTTTCTGAACTATAAACGGTCGACCGGTGTTTTGGTTCGGTCGACCGGTTGTAGTGTATTTTGGGCGAGAAAGACGTCCTGTGTATTTTCGGTCGAACGGGACCCCTTGTCGGTCGACCGGAAGTACTGTTGTATGTCGGTTGGGGCGTTGACCATCTAAACGGTCGACCACCTGTTTGACTCGTTCGACCGACGTTTAAGTTAACTTAATGGCCGGTCGACCGGAAGTGTGGTTTCGGTCGACCGTGAAGTGAGGACTCTGGGTGAGTTCTACTGGTTGTTTTCGGTCGACCGATAGGGTTCGGTTGTTCGATCGTTTTACTGTTGATTGCGAAAATGGTTTTCTACTGGTGCTTTTCGGTCGACCGGGACCCCTTTGTCGGTCGACCGTTTGGCGGGTTTTTCGGTTGGGCCAGTTCTCTGGGTGAGGATCGGTCGACCGGAAGCCAGTTTTCGATCGACCGTTTGCACTGTTTTTGTGGGTGTGTGTGTTGCTATTGATTGGCTAGAAGGCAACGGGACTCCGACCCTTTTGGGGCGACGACACAGACATTCCGGCCCTATAGCAATTACTAGTGACACGTGGAGATGGATTGTGATATTATGGCCGTGGCTCCAGCGAATGAGGCAAAGTCGTGGCTCCGGCGAATGATGCAAAACCGTGGCTCCGGTGACACTTAGGCAATGAGGGGGTTGTTTGGCCGTGATTTGGACCGGCGGTGCCTTGTGTGCACGTGTGTTGGTGGGTTGGGGTGAGAGGACCCTTGAGACCCGTGTAGTTGGGCTATGGCCGGGAGAGAGGTCCTGGGAACTTAGCGGGTGTATCAGTTGTGGTGTTTTACGTTTCTTTGTACATTTCATTCTGTCCATACATGTGTTAGGGTTTGGCATACTGGGTTTCCTCCTGGAAACTCAGACATTCATTGTCTGCTTTCAGGCCGAGAGCGACGTTAGGTGGGTGGCGACGGCGGAGGGAGCGCTCGAGACCTGATCCTGCTTCCCTATATTTTGAAGTGGTTGTGATTACTTGTATATATTTCATGTATATGATCTTTTGATGTAATCACATTCTTTTGTAAACTCGTTCACATATATATATTATATGTTGGTGCACTAGTGTGTGTATTCCTTTTCGTAATGTCCTCGTTGATTGTATGTTTTAAACGGTCGACCGGTGTTTTGGTTCGGTCGACCGGTTGTAGTGTATTTTGGGCGAATCCCTCGCACCGGTCGAACGATGCCCTTTGGGCGGTCGACCGGTTGTTGCAATTTTAGCGAGAGAAAGACGTCCTGTGTATTTTCGGTCGAACGGGACCCCCTTGCCGGTCGACCGGAAGTACTGTTGTATGTCGGTTGGGGCGTTGACCATCTAAACGGTCGACCGCCTGTTTGACTCGTTCGACCGACGTTTAAGTTAACTTAATGGCCAGTCGACCGGAAGTGTAGTTTCGGTCGACCATGAAGTGAGGACTCTGGGTGAGTTCTACTGGTTGTTTTCGGTCGACCGATAGGGTTCGGTTGTTCGACCGTTTTACTGTTGATTGCGAAAATGGTTTTCTACTGGTGCTTTTCGGTCGACCGGGACCCCTTTGTCGGTCGACCGTTTGGCGGGTTTTTCGGTTGGGCCAGTTCTCTGGGTGGGAATCAGTCGACCGGAAGCCAGTTTTTGTTCGACCGTTTGGCGGGTTTTTCGGTTGGGCCAGTTCTTTGGGTGAGGATCGGTCGACCGGAAGCCAGTTTTCGTTCGACCGTTTTGCACTGTTTTTGTGTGTGTGTGTTGCTATTGATTGGCTAGAAGGCAACGGGTCTCCGGCCCTTTTGGGGCGACGGCATAGACATTCCGGCCCTATAGCAATTAGTAGTGACACGTGGAGATGGATTGTGATATTGTGGCCGTGGCTCCGGCGAATGAGGCAAAGCCGTGGCTCCGGCGAATGAGGCAAAGCCGTGGCTCCGGCGAATGATGCAAAACCGTGGCTCCGGTAACATTGATACAAAACCGTGGCTCCGGTGACACTGAGGCAATGAGGGGGTTGTTTGGCCGTGATTTGGACCGACGGTGCCTTGTGTGCACGTGTGTTGGTGGGTTGGGGTGAGAGGACCCTTGAGACCCGTGTGGTTGGGCTATGGCCGGGAGAGAGGTCCCGGGAACTTAGCGGGTGTATCAGTTGTGGTGTTTTAGGTTTCTTTGCATATTTCATTCTGTCCATATATGTGTTAGGGTTTGGCATACTGGGTTTCCTCCTGGAAACTCAGGCATTCATTGTACGCTTTCAGGCCGAGAGCGACGTTAGGTGGGTGGCGACGGTGGAGGGAGCGCTCGAGACCTGATCCTGCTTCCCTATATTTTGAGGTGGTTGTGATTACTTGTGTATATTTTATGTATATGATCTTTTGATGTAATCACATTCTTTTGTAAACTCCTTCACATATATATATTATATGTTGGTGCACCGGTGTGTGTATTGCTTTTCGTAATGTCCTCGTTGATTGTATGTTTTAAATTTGAAATTTTCCGCTGTGTTTGAGGACGTTACAGTCTGCATCCCCCACTCCACAACCCTCCATTGTGCCACTCCAACCTCCACCTCCACCTCCACCGTCCTCAAACATGCCTCATCTGATCCCCCTCCCAAGTAACCCCCCGGCCCATCGACATCCGTGATTGGAAGCATCACCACAAACCAGAATCCCACCCCGCTGACAGAGAGATCTTCGATCCCACTTCCGAAGAGGCAGATCTGGAATCTCCCTTTCCAAGGCCTCGTGAAAGAGATGGACTTTCGATTTGTTGTGGTTTATGAGATTTTTGAAGATTAGGTGAGACAGGGCTTTATATCTGTTGGATGTGGTTTATGAATTTTTTAGATGGAGAAGGTTGGAGTGGGAAGGTGAATGGAGTTTTCGTGAATGAGTTTGTTGGAAAATGTCGTGGTTTGGTTTGGTTTGTTGTAAATCTTTTGGGTGGAATGGAAGAGATTTATCTTGTTTTTTATTTGAGTTACATTAGTAATTTGTCCAGCATTTTGGTTATGAATGTGCTTGTGATTGTTCATTACAATCGTTTGGTTAATTTCTTTTATCTTTTTAGTTATCCACCAAAACCATTTTGCAAATGGTGATTTGTTTGGGTTCCAATAAAAAACCACGATATTGACTTTATGCCGTCTAACACTACGAATTGGAGCAATGCCATTGAAAAATTATGAAACATGCCTAAACGCCATTACTTTTTACCCCACTGCCATTCCATAAGCACCCCTTTATTACCGTTTCCCAGGTGTAAGGGCACCCTTAACGGGGGTACCCCGCCCGGGCGCCCTGGTCGGGCGCCCGGGCGCACCCTAGTTAACGGGCGAAGCGCCCGTGGGGCGCCCGCCCGGGCGCGTGCCCGGGCGTTGGGCGTCCGGGGCAGACGCCCGGGCGCCCAAGGGAGGGGGACACGTGTCCCCCTCCGATTGTTTTTTTTAAAAATTTATTTAGTTTAGGTTTTGTTATTAATGGATTGGGTATTTGTTATAAATGTGGGGTAATAATTTTTTGTAAGTGATTAAAATTAAGAAATTTCCAGAACCAATACACTATTTAATCACGGGTGCAGTATTTAATCACGGGTGCACTGTTTCAATCACGCATGCACTATTTTCAATCACGCGTGCACTTTAATCACGCTTCCAAAGAGTAAACTGTGCAATCACGCGTGAACAGTGCAACAAATACATCCAAACCCTCCCAACTATAAATACATCTATCTATCTCCTGATTCCTCACATTTCCTTAACTTCTCAACTTGTTAACTTCTTCTCTCATCAATGTCGGATAATAGTTTAAACTCCGGTCAATCCGACGGTGATAACTGAAATGAGACATTAAATCTAATGGACCGTGCTATTGAATTAGCCGGTCAGGTTGTTTACGAAAGGACTACACGTCCTAAGCAGCGTCGAAGGAGAACGACGAACCCAGATAGAGATCGTGAACTAGGTTACAGACGCCTTGTAGACGATTATTTCTCTGACAACCCTGTGTATTCTGATACTCTTTTCAGGACAAGATTTCAGATGAGAAAGCATGTCTTCCCGCGCATCCACAATGCCATCGAAGCATCTGATGTCTTCTTCCAACGAACACCGGACGCAACTGGTAGGATGAGCATCTCCGGTCTACAAAAAAGTACGGCAGCAATGCGAATGCTAGCATATGGCGTTGCCGCTGATGGGATCGATGAGTACCTACGAATGAGTGCGGCAACATCCAGAAATGCTCTCCTCAAATTCTATGAATGTGTTATTCGCATCTTCGGCCCTGAGTATTTACGTCGGCCAATTGCAAATGACTTGGCATGCCTACTTTACGTTGGTGAGCAACGTGGGTTTCCAGGTATGATGGGGAGTATCGATTGTATGCACTGGGAGTGGAAAAACTGCCCAGCTGCTTGGAAGGGACAACATCAAGGGCGTGCTGGGAAAGAAACTCTGATCCTTGAGGCGGTGGCATCGTACGACTTATGGATTTGGCACTCCTTCTTCGGAATACCGGGTTCATGCAATGACTTGAACGTCCTGCAACAATCTCCGGTTTTCGACGACATACTAGAAGGCCGAGCACCACCTGTTAATTATGAGGTAAATGGTGTTCAATATGATATGGGATACTATCTTACTGATGGTATTTATCCACAGTGGGCGGCCTTCATCCAATCCATCCTTCACCCTCACACCCCGAAGCACAGATTGTTTGCTGAAGTGCAGGAGGCAACGCGTAAAGATGTTGAACGCGCTTTCGGAGTGTTGCAAGCGAGGTTCGCGATCATCAGAAACCCAGCTCTTGCTTGGAGCAAGGACGTTCTGTCCAAAATAATGACAACTTGTATCATCATGCATAACATGATAGTGGAGGACGAACGCGACTGCTATGCTAATTTTGGAGATATTCGCGAATTTATGGAAGATCGTCCTGGAACTTCAGCTGAGGAAACGTCGTATTCGACCGATCGTATAGCGGATATTCACGAGTTTTTTGTCAATCAAGATCGAGTGCGTGACAGGAACCAACATTTGGATCTGAAAGACGATTTAATTGAGCATATATGGCAACGCTACGGACGAGGAGCGGTTTGAAAATCGGTTGACGTAGTTGGTAATGTAGTATTTGAAATTTTAGTTTATGTAATATGTACTGTTGTTTCTTAACTTTGAGTGTAATATTTCCTATTTCAGTTTGTCTTAAATGTAACGTGGCTCCGTAATATTTAATAATAATTTCGTGATTTACCAGTAATTATTAACAATATTTCGAGTTAAAATAGAATTATAATGTAATTAGAATTAGATTTATATAAAATGTATTTTGTTAAATGATGTGTGAGAATTAAATTTGTTTAATTAAGAAATGATGTGGATGAAAGAGAGTGTAGGGTGGGTGGGGGTAGCCTGGCATGGGTAAGGGGTTTTTTGGGTGGGTTGGGTGAGCTGACGTGACAGAGAAAGAAGTTGACGTGGCAGAGAGAGAGTGCAGGGCGCCCGGGGTAGCCCGGACGCTGTTATTTGTGCTCTAACGCTTCTATTTGTGATGGGTTAATATCACTCTCTACTCTTAATCACATGACTTAGTTAATCATGATTAACTTACGCTAACTATTGACACGCATTAAGCCTAGCCCACACATGATCCCTTCTTTCATCCTCTCATCCCTAAGCAAAAACTACGGTTTGTTCGACCCACTTCAATCCCCCCAAACCATCGCTCTCAGGTGGATCTCCGGTCGCCCATCCACCAAGCTCTCTAGTACACAGCAGACTCCACTCTGTAGTGTCATCTTCCTTTGATTGTGGACAATATGCGTCCATTGAGACTCACAAAATGTTGACTGAAGCCGAAGTAAGTTGTGCTGGGTTTTTGGTTTAATTTGGTTATTTGTTCTGGATGTATTTTTCCCTAATTTGGGGGTTTGATTTGGTCACATGATTGTTTGAGTAGCATGTACAAAGTGCCATGATCAACACAGACAATTGACCTAAAACCCTTCATGACACAACAAGATTTTGATGAGGCGTTAAGCATGGATCTTATGTCTTCCACAAAAAATTGGAGCTACAACCCCTCTGCCATCCCGGTTGACCATCCACACCAACCTCTCCCCAGTCTAATCATGCATGTAGTCCAGTAACCAAATCCAATAGTTCTAAGTTGAACAATCCTTCAACTCCTACCAGCACTTTACAAGTACCTCAAAGAAGAGAGGTCTTGCATCCACCCATGCATGTAAGAGGTGAAAGATAGTTTTGCCAATTTCAAGCATTGTTCGTGGGACTACAAACTCTAACCTAAATGTAAGGCAGAAAGAGGAAAAACGTAGTGTAATACAATCTAACGTACCTTGTATTTTTGACAACCATAAAACTTTCTCTCGTTACTATGGGTCTGGTGAGAGGTGTAGACCACGACTGGGAGATCACAATGGTAGTACGACACTTTACAACCACAACTCCACAAAGTGTTGGAGCTGGAACTCATTTCACAATTAAAATGTACCATGATTTTGAAAGAAAGAAGAGGTTCACGGAGAGAAGAGGACAAAGGCGAGAAGAAATAAGAGGAATGTTAATAATTGGCAGGAAGTCTGTTGAGTTTTGCTGGAGTGAGTTTTACGGGGTAATGATCAAAGGGGCAGTTAAGGGCTAATGGATGACAATTTGAAGGATAAAGAAGAATGCTTACGGAATGACAGTGGTATAAACAGTAATGACATTTGGGCATGTATCATTATTTTTGAATGACAGCTCCAATTCGTAAGTATCAGATGGCGTAAAGCCAATATCGAAGATTTTAATTGGCACACAAACAAATCACGGATTTAAAATGATAAAACACTTGAAAATGGTCATAAATTATTATTTTCTGTTTTGCACAATAGCTTACCAATTATTTATTCATATCATTTCAATACAATGAACCAATTTAAAGATCGTTACACAATTCATAAAAGATATACTATTCTAACTCATTCCATACAATTTCTTCTCTTTATAAAGAAAACATGATTGATTTTGCTTAGTTTCATAGGTGCCTCCCATGTGTTGGGGGGGGGGGGGGGGGGGGGGGGGTTGAGTCCCATAGGTGCCTCCAGCTGACCCACACCTTGTATGAACAAGCCATAAACTTCATGCGTACGTTTGTGCGATGTGTTCTTGCTAGTGCACTTGCCTCAACGTGTTGGGGCAGGTGGTGGCTCGCGTGTGTTGGGCATGTTTTGGAAATGTGAAAGCTGTAGGTCTGACCAAGACCCCCCTTGCTGCTGACCATGCATCCAGGAAAGGTTGGCTGACCTGGGGTGAGCATGGAATGCGGCTGAAACCCCTTGTGTTGTTTGCATGTTTTTGTTGATTTCGTTACTACCTATATTACATGACTATATTTAGTTGCTTGTTGATAATTGCTACTGATTTTTATTGGTTTATGAAGAATCTAAATCATGGATGCATGTATGTATATTATTGCTATATATTTTGATATCTTGTTTGCATGATCGTAGCTAGTTGTTTTAGCGACATCATGCCTTGTTTACTTGCCATATTTGCGAATGTCATAATCATGATCTTGTTTCCATATCGACGTGCATGCATGATATTTTATTGTGATGTTATGAGGCATATGGGTTTATAGTGGACACTTATAGTATGGTCATTGCATTTATTGTATTATGCATGTCTATATATGTATGTGTGCATTAGATGCCTTGCATATTCATTTCTGAAATTTAATTAATCTAGGCACTATTATTTGTGGGACCGACGAGCCTAATCGAAATACCTCTATCTAGAGAGTCCAAGCATGAGATAAGACTTGGACGTGCGCACTGCCATTTGCTATAGGACGGTCATACTTAGCTTGCGATGGTATCATGTAGGAATTTGTCGCGAGTTGGGGTGTCAATCCGGAAGACCGCTTTGTGCCAAGCGGTTGGTCACACTTTCGGGTGACCCACTTGTAGATTAGACCAGCATGGCTGGTGGTCGGGGTCATATGTAGAGGAATCTGCTCGGGCGATGCCTAGTAGTCATGACTATGTAGAGTCGTGGTTTATTTTTGTTTGCATGTGTCACATATAGGATCCCATGCATGACTCTTCATCCTATTTTTGGACCCAGGGCATACAGGGTTTTCTTATTGAAAACATATGCATATTTTGTTGTTGTTTTGCTTCAGGTACTAGGGGTTGGACTGGAGCAGTTTTGGAGGATTCTGTACATGAGGGACACGTCGACCGGTTTCCTTCATCTATCTTTTGCTTCCGCTTATTTGTTGTCGTATTCCTTTGAGTTAGATGTTTCATGTATTGAAATTTGAGTCATTTCCATATATGGATAATTTCCTTTTTCGATGTTTTGTCTCGTGTTGTATATCCATGTATGTTTTATTCCCGTATGTATTCGTTTTATTGTAACTCTCTCGGTCGTTGTGGAGACTCTAATCGCGACATCACTTGGACTCCCCAGCATGCGTACCCACGGTATCGGGGGCGTTACAGATCACTGATTAGTAGCATATCATGCATCATATGCATGCTAGATATCCATAATTTTCCCCAATATTATGCTACTCGAGTGTTGTAATTCAGGTATTTGGTAATAAAGAAGAGAAGAGAAGAGAAAAAAGACTGAAACGTAAGAAGAAAGGACTTAAAGAAGCAAAATGGACTACTCTGTTATGCACAATGACCCATATGCATGAGGGAAGGACCTGGACGTAAGCCCGGAAGGACCAAATAGCAAACCGAGAAACTCCACACCACCATGAGGAGTATTTTTGCAATTAGATTCGGGCCCAGACTCTAATAACCCATCCGAGTGTACCCCACGTGAATAATGATAGCACTAAAGAACATTTCCAAAATCGGACCAAATCCGACAAAAAGTGACCGCCAATTGGCGGCCTATTTTGATCAGAATCCGACCCATTTTCGTGAGGATATGGTTTATGTGTTTATATGTATTCTGGGAATGTTTCATTAGGTCTTGCCATAACTTTAGACACATCCTATGCATGAAGACACACACACATGCTTACATGCTTCATTCATCACTTCTCATCTCATATGTGCACACACTCCACCCCTTAGGGGTTCATCCATATTTCGTTTCATATTGTTTGCTGAATTTTTTTAGTTTTCATTTGCATCGTAATCTAATTTGTTTTGCATTCTTTGTATAATCGTCTTTTTCAGTCGTAGCGTAATAATCACTTCTTCCACCGTTATTTCCCACTTGATTTCTCTCACTCAAAGGTTGGCAACACTCCCTGCGGATCGACTACTACTTGCCCCGTCTTCACCGACGGTCGTGCACTTGTGGTTAATTACTAAAACATTAGCAAGTTTTTGACATCGTTTCCGGGGAGCACCTTGTCCCAACCTTGGCTTGGGTGATTCGAGTGGTTTTAATTTTTTGTTTTAGTTGTAGTCATGTCCAGGTGATCAGGTGAGCTTCAAATTTCGGTGGGAGCTCAGGAGTCGCGTTTGGAGCTCAACAGACCACTAGGTAGCGGGTTGTACAATAGTGCAGAATGCACAATAGGCGTCGAACAATAGACATCGAATATTCCAACATTCGCCGTCTATTGTACAAGGTATAGACATCGGATGTTTAGATATCCGACGTGTATATGGATATCCAATTTAGTCCTATATCGGAATTTTTGTTGTTGTTGGTGTGGTTGATGTACTCCACCACTCCTTTACTGCTAAAGGAGATCTAGTTGGGGCACTTGGGCATCTTGGGGTTGATGTACTTATCAATGTTCAAAATATTGGCACTTGGGGCACTTGGGCTTGATTACTGTACAAGTTGAATGCCGGATATAGGCTGTAATGTACATTTTTTGGTTATTTAAAGGTATAATAGACGTTGGTCGTATGTAATTGATGTCTATACACCAGGGCATAGGCATTGAGGTAATATACAACAGTCGTATATACCTCCAAAATCTGTCGTATATACCCTTGTATATCTGACGTATATGGTCTTTTCTGTACTAGTGGTAGCCACAATTGGTAGTCTGGTAATTTCTGCTAGTCCTGAAGTTTCTCTTGTAGCTCACACTTCATGTTTGGTGTCTGGGAGCATGTTTCTTGATTTGTTTGTATTATTTTACCGCTCCCAGTTTACCTCTTGACCCAAAAATCCCCTTTAATCAACTTGGGCATTGAAACCCAAAGCAAAAGATTAGGTATTTGCTATGTTTAGGTCATGCATCATCTATAATGACTTGAGCATGTTATTTGTCTTCTCTTAGTTTTAATTTATGTTGTTGATTGCTGGAGCGAGTTACACATGCCTTAACACTCATTCTCGCACTAGTACATTCATTAGTGAGTAAGGTTTGCATTGAAACAAGAGTGAGGTGAGTGTTTGTTTGGTGAGTTGCTTGTTAGTTTACGAATCAAATCAAATTAAGGGGCACCACCTGTAGTATACAAAGATAAGGTCGGGGATTTCATCACCCCATCCTTAGCCTAACAAACCACCTCTAAAGCCTGCATTGCATCTAATTAATAAATGAATTCTGGGCACGTTTGATTGGGGGCCAACGAGCCACGGGTAGGACCTCTATGTAGAGAGGCCTATTCGCGAAGACCTCTATGTAGAGAGGCCAGATGTAAGATAAAACCTAGGCAGGCACACTGCCATTTGCTATAAGACGGGCATTCCCAATGTCACGATGGCACTATATAGGTCACTTGCCGCGAGTTGGGATGTCAATCCGGAAGACCGCTTTGTGCCAAGCGGTGGGTCGTTGTGAAGCGACGCGTTTGTCACTTAGACCTGTATGGTTGGTGGTTTGCTTCCTATGTAGAGGGAACACTTTGGGTGTAACCTGAGCGGTGCAGCTATGTAGAATTGTCACCTAACGCACCAATGTAGAGTTGTGGCCATCTGTTGCATGTGTGGTAGATAGGTTCCATGTATAACTCTGTAAACCTTTCTTGGACCCAAGGCATACAGGGTTTTCTTGATTGAAAACTCACGCATATTTGTTGATGTTATTGTCTGAGGTACTCAGATTTCCTTCAGGGGTGGACTGGACGAGTTTCGGAGGATTCTGTACACGAGAGACACGTCGACCAAAGTCTTCTACTTATCCTTTTACTTCCGCATTATTTTGATGTATTTCCCTTTCAAACTTGATGTACTGTATTTTAATTGTTTCCATATATGGATGATCTCTTTGTTTCAGTTGTACTTTATTTCAGTCTATCGATGTATGCTTCTTTTATGTATTATCGAGTAGCTTAGTCGTTTATTGTAACTCCTTCAATTGTCATGTATGTCTCAGATCGTGACAATTCCATTGTATTCCCCAGTGTGTGTACTAACGAGATCGGGGGTGTTACACAGGATTTCTAAAGTTTCCCCATGAATATGTCCTCCCGGGGTAATACGTGAATGCATATGGGTCATAATGAGTAGTTTAGGAAAAACATCATCATATTCGGGTTCGGAAGGAACATACGAACACTCTTCGAACACCTGACCACTTAAACCATTCTGGTCATATGATGTGGCTTCTGGAACCACCAATCCAGTCAAACCCTCTACAAAACGCATGAAAGAGGCCAAAGTTTCTTGTAATATCATAGTTTGTTGACCAACATATGATCCGACACAACTACACGATGGTCTAGCATTCAGTGCCTCTCTGATATTACCCCAATCTGAAGACAGCTCTACCTCACAATTATGATTGTCCCAACCATGATGGGTGTTAGTCTGAGGCACCCAATGATGCATAGGTCTTGAATACCAGGGAGAATAGTCCTAATCCCAACAATGAAATGTATGGTCGCCCATGTAACCGTCCATCTCGACACAGTACTCTCGAGTCGACCACTCTCACCACCACGAGGCCAAGCTCGCAAAAAGTATTGGACTCGACCCTAAAACGCTTATAGAGAGTGTAAAGGGGAGGAGACTAGAATGTAGAAGTGGGTAAAGGTGAGGATAGAAGCCTAATCTAGCAAACATGACTCAAAAAACCTATGGTCACTATAGGTACTTACAGCTAAACGACGCCTAACTGCGAGGTCACGCGGCCTTAACACGACTGACCTACCAATGATGAAGGCCACAAAGCCCATCAAGTGAGCCAAGATCTGGAGATCTCGTCTCTCATACTATCGATAGAGTGGGCGACGCTGATCTGGCTATGATGGTCGCGACCAGATCACTCTCCTAATGCGCCCGAGGTCCTTAGGGTTCAATGTCTACTTGATTTTAAAATTAGTTTTTTTGATAGGTGTTTTGTGGGGTTGAAGGAAGGGGAGATAAAATCCCCCATCTTATCTTGAAGGCTATAGGTAGTGCCCCTTAAGATCAATTTTCCTTAAACTAGCACTAGCAAGCAACTTACCAAACAAGCACTCACCTCACTCTTGTTCCAATGGACCTTACTAACTAATGAATGTTTTAACCATGCATGAATGAGAGAATGGGTGCACGTATCTCACGTCAGCACTCAACAACACAAAAAATAAAGCAAAGAAAAGAGGAATGTGTCTAACGACTACAAATGATGCATGACCTAGATGGCAACCCACTAATCCTTTGCTTTGACTTTTAAGGTCCAAGTTGTATTAGGAGGGAAGCATGCAAAGAAAATTAATTTTTGACATCAAAACATAGCATGCATGGAGTCAACAGTGGAAGCTATCAACTAGAAATAAGAAGAGAAAGCTACTAGTGAAACAGAAATGAGAAACTCCTCTCCAAATCCGCCACTCGTGGAGTGTTTAGGGATTCTGGTCCCTTAAGTTCACCAGTGCGCTCTCCTACTCCTGCAGGATCCCCTGTCCACTTATTTCCCTATCCTGTAACAAAACTAAAGAGAAAATGTGAGAAAAATCCCACCGAAATGGTGGAAACAACAACGACTACGACCAACTCCCCGACAAAGATGCGAAAAATTTGATTGATCATTTTTAATAACCGCAAGTTCATGACGTCGGTTGATTAGTAGCATATCATACATTGTATTCATACTATATATCCTTTATTTTACCCCATATTTGTTATACTTGAGTGTTTGTTTGATGTGTGTTAAATGTTTTACTATTAACTGCAAGTGAAAGGCCGTCGGTGAAGACAGGGCAAGTACAGGTCGATTCGCAGGGAGGTGAGTAGTCTCTGGTTTGTCAGAAATCAAGTTGCAAAATAGGAGAGAAGAGATTTGATTATGCTAAACTAGACTACACTAAACTAGTAGTTAACAAATGCAAAAGAAAGCAACTAAAGATTGACTAACACTAACTAAAGACCTAACAAAGAGATTTGAATTCAGGAAGAGAAACCCCTAAGGGGTGGAGTGTGTGAACATATGAAGTGGAATAAGTGATGAATGACGCATGTAAGCATGTATATGTGTGTGTCATGTGTGTGTCTTCATCCATAGGAAGTGTCTAAAGATTTGGCAAAACCTATCAATCCATTCAGACAACGTATCAGCAATTACTACTTCATTATCATAAGACTAAGCTCAGCATGAGAAGTGTCTAACGATATGGCAAGACTCATAAAAAACATGAACTCATGTGAAGAACAAAGTTAAGAATCAGAGGTGTCTAAATCATATGGCAAAACCCATCAAAACAAATTTTCTTCAATCAATCAAGCAAACAAACTCAAATACAAACACACAACTAACATATAGTATACCCAACAGGAAATTTCAGTCAATAAACATGAGGAAACTAAGCATGAGAAGTGTCTAAATCTTATGGCAAAACCCATCAAAAATCCCCCAACATTTAGATGATTAAAACACCCCCAATGAACATACAAACATGCAAGTCTACACAATCAAAAAATCATCAAACATCAAAACTTCACAACATATATGTACATCAAACATCAAAACTACTCACTACTCATTAAACTACAAACTACATTAAGAAGAGGAAATATTCTAATTACTTCTACTAAGACAAAACAAAATTAAGCTAAGCGTGCAAGGAATAAAAGAGGCAGCATTAAACTAACAAAAATTTCTTTTATTAAATGACTCACATTACAAGTAGCATCTCTCCTCTTGAGTCTTTGCTCCAAGGCTTGACTCTAAGTATTGAGATTGGCCACTAAGCATGTAGTAAATACAAAGGAGGAGGAATAGTTCTATTTATAGTCATAGAAAAAGGTAACCCGGGACAATTCCCTGGTGTGGGACTAAACGCATACCATAAATGGACATAAAACGATATAACAAACACCCACACCAAAGGAGGTTGCATTTGGGCCATATATATTGGACCGCCAATTGGCAGTCTTTGGCTGCTGATTAGTGGTCCATGTTGGTCTGAGTGGCCCCGGTTTTGGTTGCCTTCTTAACTGCTTCAATTTGGCACGTGGACTGCACTCGGATCGGTTGTTTGATTGTAGGACCGAATCTAATTGACACAATACTCCTAACGATGGTGTAGAGTTTCTGAATTTGCTTATTGGTCCTTTTGGTTTACATCTGGGTCCTTCCCTCTTGCATATCAGTTCATAAGTCTCACAATTCAGTCCTTTTTCTTACGTTCAGGTCCTTTTTGTGTGTCTTCTTCTCAAACTTGTTTATTCCTGAAACTTAAACATAAAACTCGTTACGTAGCATTTGTTAGGTTCAAAATAGAAGATATAAGACATGAATATATGTATGATATGATGTCAATCAAGGTGTTTCAGGGTTTAGACAATAAAGAAGAGAAAAGAAGAGAAAATGACATAAATGCAAGAAGAATGGACTGATTTGTAATGCCCAAGGAGTAGACTGAAAACGCATAGGAACCCAAGTTAAAACCCAGAGGGACCAAAGTGTAAAGAAATATATTGTGTCACAAAAGTCCATAACATGAGGAGTAAATCAACAATTAAAATCAAATCGGCTCGAGACAATGGACCAGGACTCAACCCAACGTACAAAACACCTAACTTAACCTGCTGGAGAAAGTAGAGGTAGACCGGGGCCATTTCATCCACCATTGGTTGCCTGTGGGTCAGGTTGTCGGATCAGAGAAATATGGAACATCCAGATCTGATTTAGAGTCGTCCGATTATGCCCAGATCCATCCAAGCCCTTTAATCTTCTATAAATAGACTTGTAATGCATCCTTTCTTCTTCTTCTTCTTCTTCCTCCTTCCCCTATTAGAGTAGGTTTTAGTTTCCTGTTTTAGTAGTGTAAATAAGGGGGTTGGAGAGGAACAAACTTTGTATTTTTATTTCTTAATCTAGTTTAGTTCTTGTTCTTTATGTTGATGTTTTCCATTTTATGCAATTTTCTTTGTGTTTGATGCTTGCTTAATCTAGTTTTCTACATTTCTTTCATGGGTTTTTGTTGTTTTTATGCTTTCTTTAGTTTAGAGATGAGCAGGGAGTAGTCCATCCCCATTGGGGGGTGGAGAAGAAGGTGATGTGATTATGTGATGTATTAATTGTGTTAATCCTAACCTTTGAACCTCACATGATTTCCATAACCATATAATGAGATTTCACTCTTATCTTTGATGTGCTAATGCTCTTGACTGATGCTTAGCACATGCTTAGATTAGTTGACCTATTTTATTGGGAATGATGGGGAGAGGATAAGGATGGAGTGGAAGAAGGAAACATAACATGTGCATGCATGTGCTCATGTTGGCCTCATCCTAATTAATGTCTTATATTTTTTAATGATTCTATTAAATCTTATTTCATATGGAGGCATAGTGGGGTTTGGTCATTATGCATGAGTTCATTCAGCCGCATTTCAATTATTATCTTGTATGTTTTAATTATAATGTTTTATCTTATTTCTTGTGGAGGCAAAGTTCGATTTAGTTTTATGGATTTCATGTATTACATGTTGTGATGAGCACAATTGAACACACACGTACACATATCTTCATTTCTGCTTTCTTTCTCTACCCCCTATGGGGTTTAGTTTTATTGCTTGTTTTCTGATTTCATACGCGTAGTAGTGTAATCCGACCTATGTTTTCCTTTTCCCCATTCGAGTATGACAGATTTTGACTCGCACGCACTCCCTTTCTACTCGACCCGTACTTGCCACTGTTTCAACGCGGCCGTGCACTTGCGGTATTATAACTTATTCAATCATGGTTTTGGTGTCGTTGCCGGGGGAGTGTTGTTTTCGTAGTCGTGTTCACCATTTTGGTGGGGGTTTTCTTTTGTTTTTTTCATTTTCTTCTCTCATTTGGTTACTGGAAGGGCTACAAGTGGACAGGGGAACCTAAAGCAGCTCAGGAGTGTCCTCGGGAAGTCTGGGGACCAGAATACCTAGACAATCCACCACTGGTGGATTTGGTAAGCCATTTGTGCTTTTTATTTTCACAGTATCTTCCGTTGCTTATTTCTAGTTGTTTACTGCTACTGTTGATGCCATGCATGCTCTGTTTTAGTGTTATTAATTAATTTGGCTTGCATGACCCCTTTTTAGGACAACTTGGACAACAAAACTCAAAGCAAAAGATTAGACTAATTTCCATCTAGGTCATGCATCATTTGTAGACCTTGCACGCACTCGTCTTTTCTTTTCTTTACATTCTTATTGTCGATTGCTGGCGTGAGGTATGTGCACCCGTTCTCTCATTCATGCATGGTTAGAGCATTCATTAGTTAGTAAGGTGCATCGGGACAAGTGTGAGGTGAGCGTTTGTTTGGAGAGTTGATTGTTAGATTAAGACTTAAAACACTACTAAGGGGGGTTGTCCCATACAAGATAAGGTGGGGGATTTCATCACCCTTTCCTTAGCACCAAAAATCACTCCTGATCAAAATCACTAAATCTAAAAATCAAGTAGACAATGGCCATAATTACTCGGGTGCATTAGGAGAGTGATCCGGTCATGACCGTCATAGCTTGATCAGCGTCACCCACTTTGTCGATAGCAAGAGAGACGAGATATCTGGATCTTGGCTCACATGCTGGGCTCTGTGGTCTTTGCCGTAGGAAGTTGAGGCGTGTTGAGGTCGTGTGACCTCGCAGTTAGGCATTGTCTAGATGTAGGACCCATAGCCAGCCAAAGATTGTTTGAGCCGTGTTTGCTAGATTAGACATCGACCCTCACCCACTACCCACGCTAGATATAGGGATTCTTCACTTCTCTTCTGAGTCTTCTCCTCCTCTATTTTGTTCGATTAGTCTCCTCCTCTTATTACACCTTCTAATGTGTGTAGTTTTTTGAGTCGAGTTGAGTGTTTTATGTGAGGTTGGGCTCGTTCTGGTGAGAGTGCTCGATGAGAGAGAGTGCATTTTTCTTCTGAAATGGATGGTCTAGGTGATCTCCCATCTCCGCCTCGAGCTCCTTTGGAGCATGAGGCTGAGTCGTCTCATGGAGGTGAGGGAGACCAGGTTCCATACATGGATTACCTCGGTCCTCTCCCACCACCACGTAGACCTCCTTCTCCTCCTCCGACTTAGGAGGAGGAGAGATTCGGTCAGGATCGAGTTAAGGGTGCATCACCACCTTTAGATGGACTTAGGACCCATCCTGTTCGGGCCATGCAACCTTCTTCTATAGTTCTCCCGCCTACTCGCGGGAGCAACTATGGATTGAAACCGGAATATGTGAGCATGCTTCCTACCTTCACTGCTAATAAGGAGGATCCATATATCTTTATACGTGAATTCGAGGAGGTATGCTCCATGTTCAAGCTTCAACAACTTGATGAGGATTCCGTCCGATTAAGGATGATTTCTTTTGTGTTGAAGGATAACGCGAAGAAATGAATGTATAGCCTCCTAGAAAACTCGATTCGGTCTTGGGATGACTTTGTGACCGTCTTTTTGAAGAGATTCTTCCCCCAAAGGAAGACTCAACATATATGACACCAGATACATCAAATGTATTAGACTGAGACAGAATCATTTCATGCTTTCTTTGAGAGGTTCAAGGACCTTCTCTTGTAGTGCCCTCATCATGGGATTAAGTTGTGGCAGTTGTGCTAAATTGTTTATGAGGGCCTCAACTACAACACCCATACATTGTTGGAGTCGATGTGTCAGGGTGATTTCCAAATGAAACCCATTGATGAGGCATGGGATACTTTTGAATTAATGGTTGAACGTACCCTTGAGTGAGACACAATGAGAGAGCCACCAGCTGCCAGGTCTTCTGGTCGAGCAGGATCATACCAAGTTGAGTGAACTATCCCATCTTAAGAAAAAATGACTACTCTCATGCATAGAATTGAGGGTTTAGAACCAGACCGAGCTCTTATAGCTCAGGTCGCTACTCCCGCTTGTAGTAGGTGTGGACTTACAGGACATAGTGACTTGGAGTGTGATTACGCTCCAAGCGATACTCAGCATACAAGTCCGAAGTATCAACATCGGACCCGTAACAACCCGTACAGTCACTCCTAGATCTCGGGATGACGAAACCACCTGAACTTCTCATGGGGGCCTAGTGGGGGCAATGTTCAAAGTTCGCACGCTCAACCTCAACCCCCACTTATCACCCTCCACACTCATCGATGACCTACTGATTGATCGTTTTATATTTAACCGCAAGTGCACGGCCGCGTTGAAGCGGTGGCAAATACGGGTCGTCCACTGGGAGGTGTGTCGACACTTGGTTTGTGCGAAGGCGAGAGGTAAAGAAAGGGAAGAAAGGTTGGTTACACTAAACTACACTAAGATGCAAATGGAAATGGAGATAAGCAATAAACTAAGCCCCAAAGGGGGTAGAGAAATAATGTGAACATAAAGAAGTGTGTGTGTGTTCATTAAGCTCCTCACAACATGTAGTACATGAAATCATAAAACTACATCCAACTTTGCCTCTACATGAATTAAGATAAGACTACATCATTAAAACATACAAGACAATAATTGGAATGAAGCTACATGAACTCAAGTATAAAGACTATACCCTACTATGCCTCTACATGAATTAAGATTTCACTACATCATTAAAACATACAAGACATTAGCTAAGGTAAAGGCAACAAGAGTACATACACTACAAATTGTGTTTCCAATATTAACTTCATCCATATCCTAACCTTATCATTCCCCATAAAATAGGTCCACTAATCAAAGCATAAGCTAAGCTTCATTCAAGAGCATTAGCATATCAAAGATAAGAGTGGAGACCCATTAGATGGTTATGGAAATCATATAAAGCTCAAGGGATAAAAATAACACACACTTAATACACTACATAATTATATCACATATTTCTCCACCCCCCCAAATGGGGATGGAACTACTCACTACTCATTACACTAACTATATTATCAAAAGAAAGCATAATACTGAAATGAAAGTTAACTAAGAAGGCAAGAAGCATTAAAGAAACATAAAAGGAAAGGAAAGACTAAACAAACATGCACAAATTAAAAGACAAGATTGAAAGAAACTAGAAGAATTATTTTATTAACAAATGACTCACATTGAAGGTAGCATTCATCTCCACCTTGAGTTTTTGCTTCAAGGCTCACTCCTTAGTAGAGAGAATGCCACCAAGCAATGGGTAATTACAATGGAAGGTGAAGAGTTCTATTTATAAGCATGGAAAACGCTAATCGGGGACAATCCCCCGATGTGGGACTAAACCAATACCAAAAATAGCCTAAACGAACATTAATACAAGTCCAGGAGAAATTTCGACGGATCCTGAGCAATATGGACCGCCAATTAGCGGTCCAAGACCGCCAATTGGCGGTCCAAAATCTTCGGATCGTGTTGGAATTTGTTGTGGGCTTTTCTTTCTGGTATTGTTGGTCTTTGATGCGGTTACTTGACTTTTTGGAGCTCCGACCCGACTCGAATTGGTAAAATACTCCCCATGATGGTGTGGAGTATTCTGTTTTGCTCTTAGGTCCTTCGGTCTTACGATCGGGGCCTTCTCCCTTGCATCTTAGTCCCCAGGTCTCACAATTAAGTCATTTTTCCTGCTTTTGGGTCCTTTCATGGCTCTTCTCTTCAAACCTCTTTATTTCTGAAAACTAAACATAAAACTCGTCACGTAGCATTGCTTAGGTGTAAGATAATGGATATAAGATACAAATATAAGCATGAAATGATGTCAATCAAATACCCCCACACCTAAGTTTTTGCTAGTCTCGAGCAAAACAAAGAAAGAGAAAAGCAAACGAGAAATAAGAAATCCTAACTCACTTTTGTAGGAATCACGGTTGCACTTAGCACGTGCAACAAGCCGTTAAACCTCCTTTTTGCCAAGGAGGAGGAGTGTTGTCTCCTGAGGGTTTTCAGCGGATATACCCACAAAATCCGAACAAGATGCATTATTCAATCTAGACACTCGACTCGTTGGATATATTTTGTCGATCAATGGACACGGTAATCCTACGGGCCGACTCTATATAGGTAATCGGTCCACACCTAGCCTAATAAACCATTCGTGCAAGTTAAATAAGGAATTAAGTAAAAGACATGGACAACCTCAAGATCCTCAAGTGATACAAAGTGTAAGGTCCATTAAGGTTCTTATTTGCATTACGATTTTTTTTCCTTTTTTTTTCTTTTCACACATTTTTTTTTCTTTTTTTTTCTTTTTATTAGTTGGAGCTTCATTCTCCCAGGGTCAGGTTTCGTGCATCATTGCCCATGAGGACTTACACTATCACGTACACCTTTCCCCAAATCTCCACATAGGGCAATCCCTACCACCCGTGTAACGGGAGTTCGGTCGGCGCATCCCAAGTCAGATGACTCGAAAGCACCAGGCACAAAGTCCCCTCAGACCTACTTTCCCGAGTGATAGGAGCCGTGCGAGAAGAGAGAATACCTACTCACTTATTTCTTATCTACACATGAACCAAAACCCCTACACTACTATCTTACAACAAGATTTAGAGGGTCCTTGACTACAACAAACTTCCTAAATTAACAAACATGAATTATTGACTCACTAGGTTCAGGGTGGACTTTTTTGAATGTTTGAGCACTGAAACCCTATGATTACTCACCCCTAAGGGAAAACTGGGGTGCATCCTAACGACTCGATAAATCCTAAAGCCACGTACTAGATATCCTAATGCATCAAGTTCAAGACAATTTTGGGAGCTTTCTTTTTACTTTGCCTCTCAACGGTTTTGCACATGCTAAACACACGCAAAACCCACAAAACATTTTCTTTCGAAAACACATGAAGATTTTGAAAGAAATGTGAAAATTTTGAAGCACTAGGCAAGCAAAAGAAGACAAGTCACCCAAGGATCATGGCAAGCAGATATATCGATATTAAATGCAGCACACTATCATGACCCTAACAATGCAAACAAAAGAAAACAAAATCAAAGGAAAAAGACTCAACTATGTACACACGTAAAACACCCCCCCACACCTACTTCATGCATTGTCCTCAATGAATGCAAGCAAGATACTACATGGATTTATGCATGAAAAAGGAGAGATCTCACCAACGTGAAGTATAAAGGGAAGTGTATGGCTATGTTGATGGACACAACCCAAATTCCCTCAAAACCTGTGAGATGCTAAAGAAAGGGTACAAATACGTGAAAGAAATGGAGCCCAAATACACAAGGGTTGGGGCTCACAACAATCGATGCTCACTGAAGGAGTCTTTTATTGAACTTTTTTTTTTCTTTTTTTTTCTTTGTTCTCTTTTTTTTCTTTTTTTATATAACTATGTACAAACATAAGTTCCCATCTTCATTTGTCAAAATACATCAAATGGGAACCTCAAGAGTGGGTCAATGCACTTGGAAAGGGAACATGACACCACGCGGGGCCAGAATACGCATGTGTGGGCCCCCTTCACAAAGAGCACCAGATGAAATGAGAGGTTCATGAATTGGACGCAAAGGCGTCTCACTCAAAGGATCAAACTGAAAGAACTTGAACCTCTCGAGAGTTTGGGAAATAAGGGGCAATAGAAGAAAAATATCTCCCGTTGCGGAACTGAAGTTATGATCAACAATCCAAACTCTCCAACCAACAGGCTGGTGGGTCGGAACGAGGTCAAGCACCTCGTTATGCATGTCCAACTCACCAGGAGAACAGGAAGTGGGTCTCATACCCAAAGTATCCTCCAAGGAACTCCTAATACCCTCATGAGCAATGTAGTTGTCTGACGTTCCATCACTTCCAAGATGATCAGGAATAATAGTGAGAGGCAAACTCTCATCAGGTTGTTTGAAATTGAGGGTACTAGAGAGCTCTTGCTCCACCAGATGTGAGTCCTTAAGAGGCACAATATGAAGATCATGTGGCTCAAGGGCCACGGGACAAAAAGATAAGGCACAATCCTGTGCCGACTCATAATGAAGCTAGTCCAAGTTATTCTTAATTTGAATCGAATCCACCACTAAGTGATCGTGAATTGAAACCCCAAGTCCCTCAGACCGACTAGGAGTTTGACTTTGAAAGGTTGTGCTTTGAATTTGTGGATGTGGTGGTGGTTCGATATCAAAAGAAGAATCCTCATGTTGACAAGAAAGGTTACTCTCCTCACATTCACGTAATTTCTGCGACATTTGACTCACTTGCAGTGTCATATTTTGTATGGACTGTTGAGTGGTTTCCATGAACGTAAGGAAAGTTTGTTTCAAGGAATCAGGTATGCGGTCAACGATGAGGTCCAAGTCAGAGCTTGGGAAATTTTGAGGTTGGGTGTTGATTGGCTGAGAATGAGTCCAATGATTTGGAGTGGGGTGTTGGTAGAATTCTGGGTATTCGGGAGGAGGATATTGTGGTGGAAATGAAGTATAAGAATTTGAATACGAATTGTCTCCCCACGAATCCATCACTCTCGGATTGTACGCGGATGCGTAATGGTCATAATGAGCATTTTGGGAAAATGTATGCTCATACTCAGGCTCTGGGGGAACATAAGGACATTCCCCGAAATCATGACCACTCAACCCACAATAGTGACACGGTACGACTACTGGAGCCACCGGTGCACCCATGTCATCTACCACATGCATGAAAGAGGCCAAAGGTTCTTGTAATGTCTCAGTTTGATGACCAACATATGATCCGACGTAACTAGATGGTGGTCTAGCAGTCGGTGCCTCTCTCATGTTACCCCAATATGAAGATTGCTCAGTCACACAATGAGGATTATCCCAACCATACGGGGTGTTCGTCTGAGCCACCCCAGGTTGCATGGGTCCGGAGTACCAGGGAGAATCGTCCTGGTCCCAACAATGATATGGATGGTCGCCCATGTAACCATCCATCTCAAGAAAAACTCTCGAGTCGACCACTCTCACCACCACGAGACTAAGCTCGCAAAAAGTGCTCGACTCGACCCTAAAACGCTACCAGAGAGTGTAAAGGGGAGGAGACTATAATGTAGAAGAAGGTGAGAAGAAGATGACTCAGAGGAGAAGGGAAGAAACCCTAAAGCTAGCGTAGGTAACGGGATCAGGAAGAAGCCTAACTAGCAAGCACGGCTCAAACAATGTAAGGCAATGGGTCCTTAAGCTAGACGACGCCTAACTTCGAGGTCACTAGCCTCGACACGCCTCACCTCCCTACAACGAGGACCACAATGCCCAGCAAGTGATACCAGATCCGGAGATCCAGTACCTCCTACTATCGACAAGGTAGGCAACGCCGATCAGGTCATGACGGTCTCGACTAGATTACTCTCCTAGTGCGTCCGAATTCCTTAGGGCCAATGTCTACTTGCTTTTAGTTAAGGCTTTATTAAGAGTGGTTTTTGGGGCCAAGGAAAGGGTGATGAAATCCCCCACCTTATCTTTTATGGGACAACCCCTCCTTAGTAGGGATTTGATCCTAGATCTAGCAATCAATCGCTCCAATCAAACGCTCTCTCACTCTTGTCCTGATGCAAATCCTACTAACTAATGCATGGGCATACGAGATGCGTGAATGAGTGTAGGAAATGCGTACCTTACGCCAACACTCAACAACTGAAATTAAAGCTAAAAGAAAAGACAACTATATGCTCAAGTCAATACATGATGCGTGACCTAAACAAATAAGAACGTCTAGTCTTTTGCTTTGGATTTTAGGACCAAGTTGATTAATGGGGGAGTGATTAATGATCTGGGAGCAAACCAGAAGTCATAGCATGCAAAATAGGGCTCCCAGATAACACAAATTACAGCACTAACTAACAGTAAAAATTTCAAGGCCAGAAACTCTCACCAGGCCGCCAATTGGCGGTCTTCAACCGCTGATTGGCGGTCTGTTTAGCTCTTCTGTTCCCCAAATTTCTCCAGTAGCCTCCCCTTGTTCTGATGGTTCCCTGAAACTAAGAAAAACTGAAAACAAAAAATTAAAAACCCCTCGAATCGTCCAAACCAATGTCTGGAAAGAGCACCTCCCCGGCTGCGGCGCCAAAAACTTGATTGATCGTTTTATATTTAACCGCAAGTGCACGGCCGCGTTGAAGCGGTGGCAAATACGGGTCGTCCACTGGGAGGTGTGTCGACACTTGGTTTGTGCGAAGGCGAGAGGTAAAGAAAGGGAAGAAAGGTTGGTTACACTAAACTACACTAAGATGCAAATGGAAATGGAGATAAGCAATAAACTAAGCCCCAAAGGGGGTAGAGAAATAATGTGAACATAAAGAAGTGTGTGTGTGTTCATTAAGCTCCTCACAACATGTAGTACATGAAATCATAAAACTACATCCAACTTTGCCTCTACATGAATTAAGATAAGACTACATCATTAAAACATACAAGACAATAATTGGAATGAAGCTACATGAACTCAAGTATAAAGACTATACCCTACTATGCCTCTACATGAATTAAGATTTCACTACATCATTAAAACATACAAGACATTAGCTAAGGTAAAGGCAACAAGAGTACATACACTACAAATTGTGTTTCCAATATTAACTTCATCCATATCCTAACCTTATCATTCCCCATAAAATAGGTCCACTAATCAAAGCATAAGCTAAGCTTCATTCAAGAGCATTAGCATATCAAAGATAAGAGTGGAGACCCATTAGATGGTTATGAAAATCATATAAAGCTCAAGGGATAAAAATAACACACACTTAATACACTACATAATTATATCACATATTTCTCCACCCCCCCAAATGGGGATGGAACTACTCACTACTCATTACACTAACTATATTATCAAAAGAAAGCATAATACTGAAATGAAAGTTAACTAAGAAGGCAAGAAGCATTAAAGAAACATAAAAGGAAAGGAAAGACTAAACAAACATGCACAAATTAAAAGACAAGATTGAAAGAAACTAGAAGAATTATTTTATTAACAAATGACTCACATTGAAGGTAGCATTCATCTCCACCTTGAGTTTTTGCTTCAAGGCTCACTCCTTAGTAGAGAGAATGCCACCAAGCAATGGGTAATTACAATGGAAGGTGAAGAGTTCTATTTATAAGCATGGAAAAAGCTAATCGGGGACAATCCCCCGATGTGGGACTAAACCAATACCAAAAATAGCCTAAACGAACATTAATACAAGTCCAAGAGAAATTTCGACGGATCCTGAGCAATATGGACCGCCAATTGGCGGTCCAAAATCTTCGGATCGTGTTGGAATTTGTTGTGGGCTTTTCTTTCTGGTATTGTTGGTCTTTGATGCGGTTACTTGACTTGTTGGAGCTCCGACCCGACTCGAATTGGTAAAATACTCCCCATGATGGTGTGGAGTATTCTGTTTTGCTCTTAGGTCCTTCGGTCTTATGATCAGGTCCTTCTCCCTTGCATCTTAGTCCCCAGGTCTCACAATTAAGTCATTTTTCCTGCTTTTGGGTCCTTTCATGGCTCTTCTCTTCAAACCTCTTTATTTCTGAAAACTAAACATAAAACTCGTCACGTAGCATTGCTTAGGTGTAAGATAATGGATATAAGATACAAATATAAGCATGAAATGATGTCAATCACCTACCAACCCCCACATCAAAGGTTTGCGCCCCACACTCACCAACCTACTCAAGCCTCACCATCAGGTTATTCTAGTCAGACTCTACCTCAATGGGTTGACCCAAAGGACTCCACTCTTGAACAAACCTTTCACGCGTTCATGCAGAGTTTATCAGTTGGTTCATCAGTTGGGCTACCTGTCATAATAATCGCCGGACAGTCATCCCCATTGCCATCAATGTTGCATAGTCATCGACGTCACCATCAAGGTCATCTCCGCCGCCACACTGGCCGGACGGTCATCATGCTCCGTGGAGCTGGGTAACAATGCACTGCAGGTTGCCACATAGGTCGCAAGGTCATCATCTGTAATCCCTCAAGTCTACTACATAAGGTGTGGAATGCAACATGGTGGAAGTAAAACATGAGACACAAAGGTGGCACGTGTGCCCAACATCCCCTCTCCATTGTTCGACGGTCTCTGGGAAAGCGTGATCATCGCACCTACCGTCACCTCCTGTCTCATGTTCAAGATGAGGACACGAGTTTCATAGGAAACAAAATGACACATAACAAAAGGCAAAGACCCAATTCTCGGTACCAATGGCTGACCAAAATTGACATACTAGTCGAACCAAGGTCTACAGGTGGTCGACCAATTCGAAGGTGTAGGCCAGGAAAACATTAAGTAACAATGTAACTATCAAACGACAAAGGGGTCCCATTCGACCAAAAAAAACAGGGACTTCATAAGTCCAAAAATAACTACATCTGGTCGAACAAGGTCTAGATTGGTTGACCATTTAAAAGGTCTAAGCCTGGGTAAAATCGAAACTAAGACTCAATGGTAAAACGAAGTGGGAAAACCCGTTCGACCGAAATTATCAAGGTCCTTCACATGCCAACAATTATTCACACTCGTTCGACCGCCGACAGGCATCGTTCGATCGGTGTTGGGCAAAGTCCAGAATTTAAACTACAACCGGTCGACTACCAACATGCATTGGTCGACTGTTTCTCGGTAGATACCTGGTGGTTCTTCATCTTCGACAAGGCCCCGGCATCAGGTGACCAGCAAAAACCACCTAATTGAAGTTGACATACCTTTACACGCTCGTCAGAGCTCCAATCGTCCCGACAACCACCTTCCAAGCAGTTGAGCTCCTCTGATAGCTACTGTCTCTGGTCCTTCTAGCACTGCCTCCACACTCACAATTCTAAAGGCGGCCCCACCTTACCGAGCTCCTCCTCGCACCGTGCACCTCGACCATCACCAACTCTGACTGCCACCCGGTCGATGATTTGTGGAGGAAGAGAGGGAGAGATGGAGCTGAAAGAGAGAAAGAGGGAGTAAGATGGATGATCTTCTCTTAAATAATCACAACCCCATACCAATGCATGCAAGCCCATGACTCAGCCATCCTCCCACAACATCAACCCTCAACTACCCACATAACCTTTGGTCAAAGCACACATTAGCACCATCATTAGCCTAACTAAATAGGATTACGACATTGTGAAGACCCGACAACTGTAGCAGCAAAGTGATCCGAGAACTGCAGCAGCAAAGTAATCCGGTAGACGACCTCTCCAACGCGGTCCAAAATCTTGAATGGTCCGACATACCTCGGACTGAGTTTTCCCTTCTTCCCGAACCTCATTACTCCACGGGATGGGGACATCTTCAAAAAAACATGGTCGCAGCTGATTGGCATCATTTCATGCATATCTTTGTGTCTTATATCCATTATCTTTCACCCTAAACAATGCTATGTAACGAGTTTTATGTTTAGTTTTCAGGAATAAGTAGGTTTGAGAAGGAGAGACTATAAATAGCAAGGAAAATGACTGAATTGTGAGACCTGGGGACTAAGATGCAAGGGAGAAGGACCCGAACGTAAGACCAAAGGACCAAAGAGCAAAACAGAAAACTCCACACCATCTTTGGGAGTATTTTGGCAATTCTATTCGGGCCGGAGGTCCAACAAGTGAAGTAGATGCATCACAGACCGACAAAGACATCCAGAAAAGCCCAGAATAAAATCCAGCGTGTTCCAGACTATATAGACCGCCAATTGGCGACCTGTGTTGGCCCAAATCCGCTAAGATTTTGGTGGGTCTAGTATGTATTTAGTCCATTTCTGGTATTTTTTTAGTCCCACATCGGGGGATTGTCCCAGATTACATTTTTCTATGGCTATAAATAGAACTCTTCACCTTCCATTGGAACTACCCATTGCTTGGTGGCATTCTCTCTACTAAGGAGTAAGCCTTGAAGCAAAACTCAAGGTGGAGAAGAATGCTACCTTCAATGTGAGTCATTGTTAATAAAATAATTATTCTTAGTTTCTTTTAATATTGTCTTTTAATTCTTGCATGTTTCTTTAGTTTATGTTCCTTTCAAATAGCTTCTTTAATATTCGTTTTGTTGCTTAGTCTAATTTCATTTCAGTAGAATGTTTCATTTTAATGTAGGTTGTATTGTAATGATTAGTGAGTAGTTCCATCCCCATTTGGGGGGTGGAGAAATATGTGATATGATCATGTAGTGTATTAGGTGTGTGTTATCTTAATCCCTTGAGCCTTATATGATTTCCATAACCATCTAATGAGATTTCACTCTTATCTTTGATATGCTAATGCTCTTGAATGAAGCTTAGCTTATGCTTAGATTAGTGGACCTATTTTATGGGGAATGATAAGGTTAGGATATGGATGAAATTAATATTGGAAACACAATTTGTAGTGTATGTAGTCTTATTGCCTTTACCTTGGTTAATGCCTTGTATGTTTTAATGATATTGAGTTATCTTATTTCATGTGGAGGCATAGTAGGGTCTAGTCTTTATATATGAGTTAATTTAACTTCATTCCAATTATTGTCTTGTATGTTTTAACGATATAGTCTTATCTTATTTCATGTGGAGGCAAAGTTGGATTTAGTTTTATGAGGAGCATAATTGAACACACACACACACATCTTTATATTCACATAATTTCTCTACCCCCTATGGGGTTTAATTTTATTGCATATCTTCCATTTCCTTTTTGCATTCTAGTGTAGTTTAGTGTAATCAATCTTTCTCTCATTTCTTTCCCACTCGCCTTCGCACAGACCAAAAGTCGACACACCCCCTGTGGATCGACCCGTATTTGCCACCGCTTCAACGTGGTCGTGCACTTGCGGTTTAATATAAAATGAATCAATCAGCCGCCCTCAAAGCTCAACTCCCATCTATGCTTATCAGCATAACTCATTTGCCTACTCTGTGTTGCCGCTAGCCTCTTCTTGATCACATATACCTTGTCTACTTACATCTGCACTAACTCAGGCCCAACGAAGGTTAATAAATGAGGGATGCGGATGCGATGCGGTGAGGCACCGTATCAAACATATGTGGTTTGCAGATGCAATGCGGGTGCATATGCGGATTGCGATTTAATAATTAAATAATATAATATAGATATATTAATTATAAATTATATACATGAAACTAAAAATTTAGGTAAATTTTTGAATAATTTCTAAGGCGAATAAGCTAATATTAAAAAAATTAGAGTAAAAAAAATTAAAAAACCAAAAAAACAAACTAAAAAGTGGGTGTTCTGAAATGCGACCGCATCGAGGAGATGCAATGCACGTCTCTCCTGCATCGTGCCCACATCCGCATATGCAGTCTGATCGGGCCGCATTTGAGAACATAAGGCCCAACCAACTGTCTCTCGCCTATATCACCCCAACAAACTGGTGATCTCCAAGGCCTCCTATACAAGTCTTCATACGATGCCATCCTAATACTCGCATGAAAGTTGTTGATGTTGTAGGTGAACTTGATCAGCGGCAAGTGATCAACCCAACATCCAGTCCAATTCAGAGTGTAAGCTCTCAACATATCCTCTAATGTCTGGATTGTCCTCTCTGACTAACCGTGTGTCTATGGGTGAAAGGTTGTACTCAACTTCAACCGCGTCCCCAAGGCCTTCTGCAAACCCCCCCAAAACCATGATGAAAACTAGGGGTCTCAATAAGAGATGATGCTCACAGGCACTTTGTGCAGTCTGACTATCTCCTCAATGTACAACTTAGCTAAACCCTCCAAAGGCAACATGGTCCTCATCGCTAAGAAGTGTGCCAACTTGGTGATTGATTAATCTCATATCATGCATATATTCAAGTCATACATCCTCTATTTTAAGCCTAAGCAATGCTATGTAATGAGTTTTATGTTTAAATGTCAGGAATAAACATGTTTAACAAGAAGAAGACACAAAAATGACTTAAACGCGAGAAAAATAGTTGATCGGTGAGACTTATTCACCAATCTGCAAGAGGGAAGGACCTGGATGTAAGCAAGAAGGACCAAATAGAAAATCAAGAAACTCTACAATATCATGAGGAGTATATTGGCAATTAGATCCGGGTCTAGACTCAAACAACTGATTAGGGCGCACTCCACGTGACGAAATGAAGCATTTAAGAAGTCATCCGAAAACAGGTCGAGTCAAAGAAATATAGACCGCCAATTGATGGATCCAGACCTCCAGTTAGAGGTTCCTTTTGCTTATGATCTGACCCATCTTCTCTTTGTTTTGTATTAGGTTGTCTATGTCTATTTTAAGTATGTTTCATTAGTCCCACACTGGGGTATTGTCCCAGTTGCCTTTTTTCATGTGTATAAATAGAACTTTTCTTTCTCCGTTGTAATCTACCATTCGTTTGGTGGCAATGCTCTCTACTTAGAGAAAGCATTTGGAGGAAAACTCAAGTCGAGATATGCTACTTGTAATGAGATATGCTCAAGTCGAGAAAGAATGGGAATGAATGTTATCTTATGCAATATGTGATGAATGTGAATGTATGCTTGTTTGTTTAAAAGAGAATACTCAACTTCATAGGTTTTGCCATAACCATTAGGTACTTCCCATGCTTGTTTAGGTTCTTAATAGCCAACTTGTTTATGCCCAGGTTAATCAACTCGGTTAGCGATTGGAATGATAGGTTTTGCCACAACCATTACGTACTTCCTATGCATGAAAACACGACTTACACTTTTGCCTTATTGAATGCATTTTCACCACCTTATTACTTGTGTACACACACTCCACCCCTTGGGGGGTTTTAATTACTGAATTTCATCTTTCTAGTTTAGTTTCTTAGTTAGTTTTAGATAGTCTTGTGCTTTCATCTTTCTTGTTGGTTAATTGCGTGTTTAGTGTAGTCTAGTTTAGTGTAATCAAACTTCTTCAAACGTATGCGAAGTTCCTTAAGGATCTTTGTACCTAAAGATGAGAAAAAATATCACCAAAATGGCATTTTTGGATGCCAATGTAAGTTCAATCTTGACACAAACCATGCAACTCAAATACAAGGACCCCGGTTGTCCTACTATTTCATGTGTGATCGGTGACGTGACTATCTATCAAGCTTTGTTTGATTTGGGAGCATCGGTAAACCTCCTCCCTTACTCTGTCTATGTCAACCTCAGAATAAGTGATCTTAGGCCTACTAGGACTACCCTCTAGTTGGCTGACAGATTTGTCAAAATTCCACGTGGGATTGTGGAGGATGTTCTGATTAAAGTGGGTGAGTTTGTATTCCCAGTTGATTTCATCGTCTTGGATACTGAATCTGTGTCGAATCCACATGGACAAATTCCAATGATCCATGAAAGGAATGAGGTCATTCCTTGTGACATCTATTGCTTTAATCAATTTTCACAATTCCTTATTGAAGTTGTCATTTCGAAACCTCATGGTGGATTTCAACATCTTTACTCTTGGTAAGCAACTTGGTTCCTTCAATGATCAAGTTGACGCTAATCCTATTCAGGACACGGATGAGATTGAATCAAAGGGAAGATTTGAGACACATCAACTTCTTATTGAGGTGCCTGATGACCACGTTGCAAGTAAAGATGATCTTGAGGAATCCGCCTCAGAATTACTTCATGAGGAGGCACATCTGGGTGCCTGCTCTTCTTGTCCTGTGGCCCTTGAGCCACTTAAAATAAGCTCTGATTCCAACAAGGACCCACCTCCGGTCGAGCTTAAACCTCTCCTTGATGACCTCAAATATATATTCTTGGGGGATAACGAGACCTTGCCACTTACTATTTCTTTTGATTTTGCAAATGAAGAAGAAGCTGCCTTAAGAAGTTGCTCCTGGAACACAAGGAGGCTATCGGGTGGTCCTTGAAGGATATCAAGGGAATCAACCCTGGTAATGTCCAGCATCGGATCCACATGAAAGAGAATTCTAGACCCCGTTGGGACCACAACAAAGGTTGAATCCTTTACTAAAAGAAGCTGTCCGAAAGGAGGTTCTTAAGTGCTTGGATCATGGTATAATATAACCAATTTCTGATGTTTGTGGGTGAGTCTTGTCCTTGTGGTGCCCAAGAAGTTAGGTGTTACGGTTGTTGAGAATGAACATAATGAGCTTGTGAATTCCAGGAGGAATGCTCCATGTTCAAGCTTCATCAACTTGATGAAGATTTGGTTTGGTTGAGGTTGATTTCATTCGTACAGAAGGAAAACACGAACAAATGGATGTACAACCTCCCGACAAGCTCGATTCGGTCTTGGGATGATTTTGTGACCGTCTTTCTAAAAAGGATTCTTCCCCCAAAGAACGACTCAACAGTTACGGCACCCGATACATCAAATGTATCGAAATGAGACCGAATCATTTCATGCTTTCTTTGAGAGGTTCAAGAACCTTCTCTTACAGTGCCCTCCTCATGGACTTGAGTTGTGGCAGCTGTGTCGGATTGTTTATGAGGACCTCAACTATAACACCCACACATTGGTAGAGTTGATGTGCCAGGATGATTTCCAAATGAAACCCATTGATGAGGTAAGATATACTTTTGAATTAATTGTTGAATGCACCCTTGAGTGGGACACCACAGGGAGAGCCACCAACCGTCAGGTCTGTTAATCGAGCTGGATCATACCATGTCGAGTCAACTATCGCGTTTGAGGTGAAAATGACTACTCTCATGCATAGGATAGAGAGTTTAGAGTTGGACCGAGCTCCTGTAGCTCAGGTCGCTACTCTGTCTTGTAGTAGGTGTGGACTTACGGGACATAGTGACTTAGAATGTGCTTATGCTACATGTACCCCATACAGAGCATGCAAATGCGATGTATCAACAACGGCGCCGTAACGACACATACAGTCACTCTCACAACCCAGGATGGCAAAACCACCCTAACTTCTATTGGGGGCCTAGTAGGGGTCACGGTCAGAGCTCACACGCTCAACCCCAAGCCCCACCTTATCACCCTTAATGCCCATCGATGACTTACCAACCCCTACATCAATGGTCTCAGCTCCATACTCACCAACCTCCTCAGGCCTCATCATTAGGTTATTCTAATCATACTCCACCCCAACCGTTATTTGACCCCCAGGTTTTGACCTTAGAGCAAACCCTTCAAACATTCATGCAGAGCACACAAATCATGCTTGCAACTAATAACACATCGGTTAAAGCATTGGATGTGCAAATCAACCAGTTGGCTCACCAACTCAATGAACGTGAGAAGTGTCAGTTGCCAAGTCAACATGTAGTGAACCCCAGGGGTCAACCTGCTTAGGCCAGGTAGAATGCACACAACATTGAACATAACTTTTCCCAATATGTAAATGCGTGTACCTGACCCTGTGTGTGACTCTCCCAAGGAGGGTCACGAGTCTTGCAAGGAAACTATTCCTGAGACTCCAGTTGTCGATGCCTTTGTCCCCAAGGCACCTTTCCCACGTAGGTTGGCAAGGAAACGTGATGAGCAGTGGGACAAAATTGTGGAGGTAGTTAGGCAGGTCAAGGTAAACATTTGTTGTTGGAAATCTTCCACCGCCACGTAATGTGAAAGATATCCGTGACTTTTGGGGGTATGCTGGATTCTATCGGCAGTTCGTTTGGGATTTTAGTAAAATTGTTCGACTTCTCACCGTTTTGTTGGCTAAGGATGCCAATTTTGAGTTCACCCTGGATTGTCACCATGCCTTTTTGACGTTGAAGTAAGAGCTAACTTCTGTAGGATCGTGTATGACCCTAATTCTAATCACTTTTTAAGCTAAATCAATCTCTACTTGCATAATCAAAGATGCACAGCGGAATAAAATCAAACAAGCAAGAAAAGACAATAAGTATGCAAACCACAATGACACCGAAAGATTTTTATTGAGGTTCGGCCTCCCGCCTACTTCCTCTCTTGCAAGCTCCGCTCGATCTCCCTCGAGCTCTGCCTACGTCTTCACTATGAATCTCGTTGCGGGCCGAGATTAAGTCTTTTACACCAGAAGCTCCGTTAACAATCCTTGCTAGCTTGATTTCTTCCTCTCATAACCTGAGAGGGAACACTTCGGGCTTTCACTGAAATCCTTGCTTCTTGACAGACAATTGTGAGTGGAACACACTCTCTAACTTGAGCACACTTTGAGTGAATAAGGAATTGATAAACTAAAGTGTGTAGTTTAGGCTTGGAGAGTATAGGCTTGGGGAATTGAAAGCTTGGGAGTTTCTCTTAGATGTGTATGACAATTTGGAGTGTAAGAGTTGTCAAATTGTGTCTTGGTAACATCTATTTATAAGCTCTAAGAGAGTTATAGCCGTTGTGATTAATATGGTAAGTGTTTGTATAAGAAGCACAAAACAGAAAAGCACAGGGCACAATTCTGGGCAAGTTCGGTCGACCGAAATGGGCTTAACGGTCGATCAGAGGTCGTTCGAAAATGAAGTCCAGGAAAGTCCAGAACCACAACGGTCGACCGAGCAGGGAACGATCGAACGAAAATTGGCTATAACTAAAGTTCTCTTAAGTTAACGATCGAACTAAATGGTTGGTTCGGTCGACCGAAAACTAACAGGCTCTATGAGGTTGAAAATAAGTTTAGGTTCGATCGATCGAAATGGTTGGGTTGGTCGACCGAAAAATAACAGGCACTTGGGTATTGTCAAAACGTTTATGTTCAGTCGACCGAAATAAGGTCCATGGTCGACTAGTGGTCACTTCTATTTTGGGGTTTGGGAAAAACTGACCGCTGTAGATTAAGACAAGTCTAAGGGTCATTTGACACGTGTAGATGGTCGAACAAAAGGTACAAAATGGTCAACCGGTTTAACACTATTGGCTAACAAATTAACGGATCCAATCGGTCGACCGATTTTGCTCAGACTGTTTAGGTTTGGTTTTAAGTGTTTTCCGGTCTAAGTTTGGGTGACCTATTGAAGTCCAAAAGATCTGACATTTTGTGTGTGACTTCTCTAAGGAACCTAGTGTGTGTGAGTAGTTATTTACTCTAGTATGCTCAAGTACACAAAGTTCCTAAGACTCAAAAGAATTATAAAATTACATGTTCTTCAATAGCATGATTACATGTCTTGACTTGAATTCCTTTCTTCCTTGAGTCTTGATCACCTGTAGATGTTAGCACAAAGCAATTTATATGCTATGCAATATGTGTGCAACACTACAGTCATTATAATTAAGATTAGGTTGGTTAAATCTTCAAAACATAGATTAAAGCAAAAAACCAACAACTTCGACTCCCATAATTAAGGAACCAATGTTGACCAAACCCTTCCAATTGATTTGTGATGCATTTGAATTTACTGTGGGAGCAGTGCTTGCGAAACGATTGGGCAAATTGTCTCATGTGATCTACTATGCCAGTTGAACACTCAATGATGCCCAATTGAGCTACATTGTGACCGAGAAATAATTCTTACCCATCATATTCGCTTTGGAGAAATTCCAGTCATACTTGATTGGCTCCCACGTGATTATCTATTATGATCACACAACCATCAAGCACCTCTTGACTCTTGAGATGGATCTTGTTCTTACAAGAATTCGATCTCGAGATTCAGGACAAAAAATGTGTGAAAACATTTGTCTCGCCTTGAGATGAGAACCCACTGGATCAAATTATCAATGACAAATTTTCTAACGAGCAATTGTTCATGATCGCGAACTATCTCGTAACTGAGCAACTTTCTGTGGGTTGGTCAAAATCTGACCAAGCCAAACTTAGATCTTATGTCAGATTGTTTCACTGGGATGACCTCTATCTATTCAAATACTGCTCAGACCAAAATTTCAGGTGGTGCGTCCCAAATAATGAGTTCCAAAGTGTGCTCCAATTTTCCATTCTGAGGATTGTGGAGGACACTTTGGAGCTAAGAAAACTACCGCAAAAGTGGTCCAATCTAGATTTTACTGACCATCATTATTCAAAGATGCTTATGATTTTTGTAAGCAATGTGATAGGTGTTAGTGCCTTGGCAGAATAAGACGGCGAGATATGATGCCTTTGCAAAATATCCTTGTCGTCGACTTCTTCGATGTGTGGGGCATCGACTTTATGAGTCCTTTCCTGAATTCGTTCGGGAATGTTTACATTCTGGAAGTCATTGACTTTGTGTCTAAGTGCGTTGAGGCTATCCCAACAAAGACCAATGACAAGAAGGTGGTCATCAATTTGTTTAAGGGCATTTTTGTGCAATTTGGTACGCCTCGTACCATAATCATCGACAAGGGTTCCCACTTCTGCAATCGCACCTTTGAAGTGCTTATGGGGAAATTTTCAATCACCTACAAGCTTACGACCCCATATCATCTGCAAACTAGTGGGCAAGTTGAAATTGCTAACCGTTAATTAAAGCAAATCCTTGAGAAGACAGTTAATTTCTCATGGAAGGATTGGTCTACTAAGCTTAATGATGCGTTGTGGGCTTTCCACACCGCGTATAAGATCTATTTGGGTATGTCCACATATCGGGTAGTGTATGGCAAGGCATTTGCCACCTACCCGTCAAGCTTGAGCATCGTGCTTTCTGGGTGATCAAGCAGGGGCTCGACATAAGCTCAACACTATGGAGTTGGAAGAGTTAGGAAATGATGCATATGAAAATGCCAAAATTCACAAGTCCCGAGCCAAAATGTTTCGTGATCGCATGATCATGTGAAAAGTGTTTACGGTCGGGCAGAAGGTGTTGCTTTACAACTCCTAGCTGCATCTGTTTGTGGGTAAGCTCTGTAGTCGATGGTTAGGCCTATTTATTGTTCATGGTGCATTCCCTCATGGAGCTATTGAAATCTTGAACCCAAGGAATGGGGACGTGTTCAAAGTTAATGGACAACACCTCAAACCTTACTTGGAGGGGGCACCAGCTGAAGTCGAGGAGGTCACGGTCCTTTGTGAACTTCCTTCGCACAACCATTTGAGAGATTGAGATTTCATGTTTGTACATACATATAAAAAAAGGAAAAGAAAAAAAAAGAAAAAAAAGAAGGTTGTCGCAGGTTCCACTTCTTGGGGATGTGGGCTCCATTTGTTCACGTACTTGTATTACCTTCATAAGTATCATAGATTTTGGGGATTTCGGGTTTATATCCATCAACATAGCCAAGAACTCCCGTTTGCGCTTCATGTTGGTGAGATCTTTTCTTGTTCACGCATAAATCCATGTAGCATCACACTCACATTCATTGAGGACAATTCATGAAGTAAGAGTGTGTGTGGGGTTACTTTACGTATGGATATAGTCGAATCTTTGTCCTTTCCTTTTATTTTCTTTGGTTTGAATTGTTAGGGTCATGATAGTGTGCTTCCTTTTACATTGATATATCTTACTATACCATGATCCTTGGGTGACTTGCCTTCTTTTGCTTGCCTAGTGCTTTAAATTTTCGATTTCTTTCAAAATCTTCATATGTTTGTGAAATAAAATGTTTTGTGGGTTTTGCGTGTGTTTAACATTTGCAAAACAGTTGAGTGCCTAAGTAAAAAGGAAGGTCCCAGAATCGACTTGAACATGATGCATTATGATATCTATTTCACCGATTTTAGGTCATATCGGAACTTGTAAGGATGCACCCTGGTTTTATCTCGGGGAGAGAGTAATCATAAGGTTTCAATACTCAAACAAATAAAGAAGTCCACCCTGATCCTAGTGAGTCGAATAATTCATCTGTTATTATAATGAAGTTTATCGTAGTCAGAGACCCTTAAACTCCTGTTGTGCAACCTAATGTGTAGGGGTTTTGGTTCCAATGTAGATAAGAAATAATTTAGTAGGACGTTCTCTCTTCTTGCAGGGCTCCAACCATGATCTTGAGGAGTATTTGGGAAATTAAGGACAAACAGGCTCGAACCAGCAGACCTGGAGTGCACCCCCCACGTGCAAAATAGAAAATTTATGCTTCTGGGAGAATTCAAGACGGATCAGAGCCAAAAGATCCGCCAATGGTGGTTCCACATCTGCCACTGACGGATCATTTTGGTCAGAATCCACTCCAAATTCTCTCGTTGCTTGATGCATTGCATACATTGCATCATATGTCTCTCATTTAGATTACTTTTATATCAATAAATGCTACTAAGGTATGTGTTTAGTCTTATTTACAGAATACAGGGACTTGAATGCAAATTACCCATAACCCGAGCATAAATGCATGCAAGATACTCATTTCTGTCATAAAGACCAAGTTCAAGATTATCGGGAGTCAAATGGAAGTTCATCCAAGCATAAAAGCATTCAAGGACCTAATTACAAAAAGACCAAGGACTTAAATCACAAAAGTAGCCAGGGACGTAATTGCAAAAAGCCGAGGACCTGACTGCAAATTAAAAAACCAAAGTATTATTTTGGAGAAGTTTAAAGAAAAATCAATTTGGATCTCCAAATATACAAAGAATTAATTCGGAGCTCAAACGAAAGGAAAGAAATCATCTGGACGCGCAAAGGACAGTTAAATCATACCATAAACACGCAGGCAAAATCTGGATCAAATCAGACACATATTGGCGGCGAAATCGCCGCACTTTACATACACCTTGCGGCGGAACCGCCGCCCTCTTGTGGATCCGTGGTTTCTAATTTCTGCCACTCGTGTCTCGCCACGTGGAATTTCTTATTGTATACCTTGGTCCCTTGTATCGGCTATAAATAGCCCCGAAACGTTGTTGTAGGGGGTCCTTGTCTTTAGTCCTTAGTTTTTGTTTCTTAGTTTAATAATAAAATTTTGTTCTTTTATTTCTTGTTTTTAGTTTTCTTTGTAATTCCTTTAGGACCCCTTCTCCTTCCCTCCATCTATGAGTTTCTAACTCTTTCCAAAGGGTGGGGGTGACGGATTTAGGGTGATGAGAAGAGAATAATGTTATTATTTTAATTTCGTGTTAGTATATTTTGATTACTTGAGTTTGTGTTAAATCATTTATCATGTAATGCTTTATAACTAATATGATTTATTATAAGTTTCTGAATTCTCTAATCTAAACCCGATATCTAAACCTCCACCCAACGGTTTTCACCATCTTTGCTTTATTTTTAATTTGTTTTTGTTGTTCGTGTTTTAGATAATTAAAAAACCAAAAATCTCAAAACCAATCATATTTCTCCCTTTCTCTTCCTTAATCGAAAATCGCAAAATAACAAGATCTCTCCCTCCTTGTGTTCGACCCATATTTGCCACGTCTTCATTGACGACGTGCATTTGCGGTACAAATTTAATTCTCATCAAGTTTTTGGCGCCGTTGCCGGGGAGGCGACACATATTTTGTTTTTTGTTGATTTCGATTCTATTCTGTTTATCTTGTGCGCGATCTAAGTATTTGGATTTGTGTTTCAGGAGACAACAGAGCGCGCGGTGAAATCTGAACGCAGTCTGAGCAACAAGGGCAGCGGAATCGCCGCATACCAAGAAGAACCTGTGGCGGAATCGCCGCACATTTGAAGCATCTGGGCTTCAATTTTTTCTGGGGTTAGCACCATCTCTGGGTGGACGCGTGGAGCTACTGAAATTTCGAGAGCGGGCGGTGAACCCGACTGAGCAATACGTAGGTAATCTTTGTTGACTTTTTCCTCGTAATTTCTAATTTCGGAAAATTTCCTTTTCGTAGAACTGTACGTGTTAGGGCAAAATTCCATAATTGGCAATAATTCAACTCTGACCTAAAAATTGGCAAAATTAGAAGGACTTAGTGCATGCATCATATAATGTTTTGTTTGCATTATTCTTGCTAAATTCTTGCAAATTAATTCTTGTTGAAGAGTGCTGGAGGCAAGGTACGTATCGCGTTTTAACGATTGCATTTAAGCATATAATTTAGTTTGCATACAACCTTGCAATTGCCCCCATCTAAAGACCATTGTTTGACTATCTTTGCTAGATTTAAGTTAAACTATCTTAAGGGCAACTCCGTAGGAAATGATACGGTGGGGATTTCATCACCCTTCCGTGGCCCACAAATCACAATCCTAAAGTGTCACCTAAGCCTTAAAATTAAAATCAATTAGACATTGGCCCCTAAGGACTCAGACTCAATTAAGGAGAAGATTGGTTTGACTTGCTATGACTTGAAGCTGATTGAATTTAATTTGGTGTCTAGAAAGTGTTTTTGTGTTGACGTAAGTCTTCCAAGCGAAGTGGTTGTCTAATTGGCACCGACTCTGTCGGAAGCGCCCCCACTAGCTATACACGGCCTGGCCAAGTTGGGAGTCGTCTAGATTTAAGCGACATTAGGTCTAGGATTGTTTGAACCGTGCTTGTTCAGGAAATTTCTGACCGACCCTATTTTCTATCTTTAGAGTTAAGTTTCCCTTCTCATCTAAGTCTTCTTTCTCTTCTCACCTCAATTCTCTAGATTAGGATTCCTTTCTTATATTTCCCCATTCTATTGTTTGTTTCCATTTTTGGAAAAAAAAATTAAAATTAAAAAAAAAACGAAAAAAAAATTGTAATTAATTCTTGAAATTGAATTTGGAATTTAAATTTCTAATTTGAATTCAAAAATTAATTCAAACCGGTGCACTCGTATTTGGGTTCGGGACTTGAGCAATCGACTCTCACGAGTTCATCTAGATTCCAGTCTAGAGCTTAGCCCCGATCCATCTGTTGCACCACCTCACCCGGATCCAATGGGTGAGAATGTAGTGGACCCACCTGTTGCACAACTTATAACTCTGAGGGATCGATGCTACCCAGCGATGGCTGCTCAGCCATCGTGCATCGTTATGCCCACCATACAGGGTCGCGACTTCGAACTTAAGGCACAATACATGAGTATGTTGCCTAAGTTCACCTCTAAGGAAGACCCTTATCTTTTCCTTAGAGAATTTGAGGAAATCTGCTCTCTTATGCAATACCAGCATATTTCTGAGGAGGCAGTGCGTCTGAAATTCGTGCCTCTAGCATTGAAAGACGACGCTAAGAAATGGCTATATAGTCTAGCCGAAAGATCTATTAGGAGTTGGGCTGAGTTTGTTCAAGTTTTCTTAAAAATATATTTCCCCAACCATAAGACTATGAGGATTAGGAATGAAATTGTTGAATTCGTTCAGTCTGAGAGCGAGCCGTTCTATTCCTATCTAGAAAGATTTAAAAGTTTGCTGACCCAATGCCCTCATCACGGAATTCCAAGATGGCAATTGTGCCAAATTATTTATGAGGGATTGACACCCACATCTAGGGTTATGGTAGAATCCGTAAGCCAAGGGAACTTCATGTCGAAAAATGAAAATGATGCCTGGACTTTTCTTGAGGATTTAGCTGAAAACAGTATGCAATGGGACAATGCTAGAGCACCGCTTAACCCGAGTATTGGATCTGGAATAGCAAGTCAACCCAAACCAGGTGCCTTAGCTGTAGATGCCAACATAGCGGCTGAAGCAAAACTAGCTACCCTTATGCGCAGAATGGAAAGTCTAGAGCTACAAACCCGACCCTGAGTGAATCAAGCCTCGTCTATCCCTTGCTCTAGATGTGGTTAGACGGGTCATTTGATGGAGGATTGTGCGGACTGGGAACAAGTTAATGCCATGTTTAACCATGCTAGAAATGACCCATACGCATCAACCTATAACTCGGGTTGGCGTAATAATTCCAATTTCTCATCAAGCCAACAAGGTCAACCTCCTAGACAACAACCAAACCTGTATAACCAAAATAATACATCATCTGGGTTTAGTAACAATGGAGATCATGAGGTTAGGTTGACAAGCTTGGAAAATTTGATGAAAACCTTTATACAAACAACCAACCAGTCCTTCCAAAGGCTAGAGACACAAGTCAGCCAACTCGAGCAAATTGTAAGTGCAAGAGAAAAGGGTCAGTTTCCAAGTCAACCTGAGGTGAACCCAAGATCTAATAATCAATATCAGCCCTATCAACCACCTTCAGGAAATAACAACCCTAGACCGGTTCAAATGGTTAAAGAGGAAGGACCGTTCCAACAAATAAATGTTGTAGTATCATTACGGTCCGAAAGACAAGTTGATAACAATGTGGTAAATCCTAGAACGTCTAATCAATCTAGCCACCAAGCAACCACATATGACCTAACCATTGAACCCGACGTCCAATCTGGAACGCCCAACTCACCTACTCAACCTGAACCCATAGCTCAACCTGAGCGATTCTATGTTCCTAAAGCTCCATTCCCCAATAGACTTAATAAGAACTCAAGTGCACAAATGGAGAAAATCCTGGAAGTATTTAAGCAAGTTAAGGTGAATATTCCACTCCTGGATATGATTCAACAAATACCTGCTTATGATAAATACTTAAAAGATCTGTGCACTAAAAAGAGAAAAACAAACGTACCAAAGAAGGCGTTCTTAACTGCAAACATAAGCTCTATTCTGTCCAACTCATCTCCTATAAAATATAAGGATCCTGGGTGTCCTACAATTTCATGTGCAATAGGAGATACTTTTATCAACAAAGCCCTTCTAGACCTTGGTGCTAGTGTTAACCTACTCCCGTTCTCTGTCTATGAGCAACTCAACCTTGGTCCACTAAAACCCTCTAAGACAACTCTTCAATTTGCTGACTGCTCTCTTAAGAAACCAAGAGGTGTAGTCGAGGACGTTTTGATCAAGGTGGGTGACTTCATTTACCCAGTGGATTTTGTCGTTCTAGACACTGAACCTGTTGTCGATCCTAAGAGACAAATCCCTGTAATACTAGGCAGACCCTTTTTAGCCACTTCTGAAGCATTGATAAACTGTCGAAATGGGCTCATGCAATTATCTTTTGGGAACCTAAAAGCTGAATTTAATATCTTTCATGTTGATAGTGAGCCAAAAATAATATGCAATCAAAGTGATGTTGTGATGAGAGCACGTATCTATAAGATTTCTGAATCAAATAAATCATCACAAAATCAAAAAGGAAGTAAGAAAAATGGGAGTAATTCTTCGACATACCCACCCTCACTCGAGCAAATAAGAGAATCAATACATGTGAGGGGTGTGGAATCTGTGACTCAGGACTCTCATTGCAACATGGGGAACAATTCAACTGGATACATGCACCAACATGGTGTCATTCAATCCAGTTCTGACTATGGTTGACTCTGAGCAAATTCAACCCCTCTACCGCACGTTGACTCAGGTAATAAGTGCATTTGCTTTTTCTTTGCATACATTGAGGACAATGCATGATTTAGGTGTGGGGGGGTGTCTATCTATCTGTTTTATTTTTTTTTGTTCAAAAAAAAATAAAAAAAATTCAATGTTTCATGACATAGCTTAAGATTGAACTACCAAAACCCGTGTACAAAATGCATTGAGTTTTTGTTCCTTATTATATAGTTCTGCTTGTAGAAATTAAGACATAAATCTAAGTTCCAAAGAAATAACCCATTACCCTTTAAGACATGTATGCAATTAAATTGGATGAATCAAATCTTTGAAGTGGTTGATAAAAAGTAGAGGTTGAGGAAAATATGCCGGGAAGTGTGGACTTCTGATAGCAATTAAGCCTTGAGGAAAATAAAAGGGGAATAAAAGTGAGGAAAACACATCTTGCAAAATGATTACAAAAGCCCAAGCCTTCGAGTCACTGGTCCGTAGGGGTATCTTAAAACACGGTAACTTGAGTCCGCCAGCTCGGGATTATCAAACAAACTCGCTACATGAATGCAAAAATGGTAAAAGTGTCAGAAAAAGCAAATGTGTTGAATCACGAAAAAAAAACTTTAAGATACTCAAGGCCCAAAGCTAAAAGAATGATCCATGCCATGGTTGATCCGAATGATACTTCACCACCAGAGGAGGCGTGCAAAATAATTTAAGTAATAACATGTGTAGAAGGGTTAGTGGTGTGAATGTTGGAAGAACAAAGACCAAGTCAGAATTTGTATGAGTTAGATTTATATAATGAGCATGCAAGAATTCTAAGTGAGATGTATAAGGTTCAGGCAGGGATATTGAGAGTTATTAATGAATGTTGAATTAAGACTTTGTGGGTGTGTCAACTGAAAACCCTCACGAGACAAAACTCGTCCTCTAAGGCAACTTGGGGGTTTAAAGGCTTGTTGCACATGCTAAGTGGAACCGTGATTCATACGAAAGTGAGTTAGGATTTCCCTGTTTTCATTTTTTCTTATATTCTGTTTGCTAGGGACTAGCAAAATCTAGGTGTGGGGGTATTTGATGCATTGCATACATTGCATCATATGTCTCTCATTTAAATTAATTTTATATCAATAAATGCTACTAAGGTATGTGTTTAGTCTTATGTACAGAATACAGGGACCTGAATGCAAATTACCCATAACCCGAGCATAAATGCATGCAAGATAATCATTTCTGTCATAAAGACCAAGTTCAAGATTATCGGGAGTCAAATGGAAGTTCATCCAAGCATAAAAGCATTCAAGGACCTAATTACAAAAAGACCAAGGACTTAAGCACAAAAGTAGTCAGGGACGTAATTGCAAAAAGCCGAGGACCTGACTGCAAATTAAAGAACCAAAGTATTATTTTGGAGAAGTTTAAAGAAAAATCAATTTGGATCTCCAAATAGACAAAGAATTAATTCGGAGCTCAAAAGAAAGGAAAGAAATCATCTGGACGCGCAAAGGACAGTTAAATCATACCATAAACACGCAGGCAAAATCAGGATCAAATCAGACACATATTGGCGGCGAAATCGCCGCACTTTACATACACCTTGCGGCGGAACCGCCGCCCCCTTGTGGATCCGTGGTTTCTAATTTCTGCCAGTCGTGTCTCGCCACGTGTAATTTCCTATTGTATACCTTGGTCCCTTGTATCGGCTATAAATAGCCCCGAAACATTGTTGTAGGGGGTCCTTGTCTTTAGTCCTTAGTTTTTGTTTCTTAGTTTAATAATAAAATTTTGTTCTTTTATTTCTTGTTTTTAGTTTTCTTTTGTAATTCCTCTAGGACCCTTTCTCCTTCCCTCCATCTATGAGTTTCTAACTCTTTCCAAAGGGTGGAGGTGACGAATTTAAGGTGACGAGAAGAGAATAAAGTTATTATTTTAATTTCGTGTTAGTATATTTTGATTACTTGAGTTTGTGTTAAATCATTTATCATGTAATGCTTTATAACTAATATGATTTATTATAAGTTTCTGAATTCTCTAATCTAAACCCGATATCTAAACCTCCACCCAACGGATTTCACCATCTTTGCTTTATTTTTAATTTGTTTTTGTTGTTCGTGTTTTAGATAATTAGAAAACCAAATATCTCAAAACCAACCATATTTCTCCCTTTCTCTTCCTTAATCGAAAATCACAAAATAACAAGATCTCTCCCTCCTTGTGTTCGACCCGTATTTGCCACGTCTTCATTGACGCCGTGCACTTACGGTATAAATTTAATTCTCATCATTGCTCGACCTTGTTTATTTAGGTGCACATACCATAGAGAAATCTATTACAACCATCGGATTGCTTCCAGATTCATCTACACCACTCTTTCTTTTATAAATAACAATGTTTCTCCTATCTTCCCCTTCTTCAGTTCCACCATTCGAGTAGGTTAGGTTTTACCTAATTCAGCTGCAGGTAGAGGAAGGTGGACAAAGGTTGTAATCTCACATTTTCTTTAATCGAAGGATGGATTCATGTTGCTCTTGTCCTTAACTTTCTTTCTATCCAATTAGTTTTTGATTTTGTTAGTGAGTTTTCTAGTTAGAGTTTTATGCCATGTTTAGTCTTAATCTCTTCATATCCTTGTTCGTATTGATGATTAGTGATTCAATCATTTTAAATACTGCAAGTGCACGACTGCGTTGAAGTAGTGGCAAGAACGGGTCAATCCACTGGGAGCGCGTGTGAGTCGGATTCAAGATACTCGAGTGGGGGAGAAGAAGACAGAGATGTGATCGAAATTAATCTCCAATGCGTGTGAAATCAGAAAAAACGATCAATAAAACTAAACCCCTTAGGGGGTAGAGAAAGAATGTGAATACAAAAATACGTGTGTGTGTGTTCATTTGTGCTTGTCACAACATGTAGTACATGAAAATCATAAAACCAAATCCAACTTTACCTCCACATGAAATAGTATAAGACATTATCATTAAAATATACAAGACAATAATTGAAATGTAGCTAAATGAACTCAAGCATAAAGACCAAACCCCACTATGTCTCCACATGAAATAAGATTTACACAATCATTAAAACAAAAAGACATTAATTAAGGTGAGACCAACAAGAGCACATGCTACCATATGCCATGTTTCCTTCTTCCACTCCATCCTTATCCTCATCTCATCATTCCCATAAAATAGGCCCATTAATCTAAGCATGTACTAAGCTTCACTCAAGAGCATTAGCACATCAAAGATAAGAGTGAAAATCTCATTAGATGTTTCATGTGAGGTTCAAAGGCAGGATTAACACACACATACCAATATATCACATAATCACAACACTTTCTTCTCCACCCCCAATGGGGATGGACTACTCTCTACTCATCTCTAAACTAAAGAAAGCATAAAAACAACATAGAACCATAATGGAAATGAAGAAAACAAGATTAAGAAAATAACAACATAAAAGAAATTGCATCAAAGGAAAACATCAACATAAAGAACAAGAAGTAAACTAGATTAAGAAACAAAAAATACAAAGTTTGCTCCTCTCCAACCCACTTATTTACACTACTAAAACCGAAAACTAAAACTTACTCTAATGGGGGAAGGAGGAAGAAGAGGTGTAGAGGAGGGATTATAATGGTATTTATAGAAGAAATAAGGGTTTGGATGGATCTGGGAGCAATCCGACGGCTGTTATAACTTTCTCAATAGTCTAGTGCACCCAATTAATGAAGTCCGAGCCACGACAGAAATTGAGGACCAATTGAACCAGTATCATCCGCTTGTGGCGGATCCAAATCCGCCACTTGCGGATTGTTTGCGCCCGATCAGTCCCGATTCGATTTTAATTGGCGAAATACTGATCTGGTTCAAGTCATGCTTCACAATACTTTGCATTTCACAATCAGGTCCCTCCAGGTTTTCACTTGGGTCCTTCCTGATTTGCGATCCACTCCTTGTGCATTACAAATGGGTCCAGAAGTCTTCAATTCAGTCCATTATTGTTACATTCAGGTCCTTTTTGTACTCTTTTATCTTCTTTATTACCTAAGACCTGAAATACTACAACAACACTCGAGTAGCACAATTTTGGGGTAAAGTAAATGATATATAGCATGAATGCGATATATGATATGGTACTAATCAAATACCCCCACACTTACCTTTTGCTAGTCCTGCGCAAACCAAAGAAAGAGAAAAATGAAAGAAAGGAAAACATATGAAAAATGGGGAAATACTAACTCACTTTCGTAGGAATCACAGTTGCACTTAGCACGTGCAACAAGCCGTTAAACCTCCTTGTCTCCAAGGAGGAGGAGTGCTATCTCCTGAGGGTTTTCAGTGGATATACCACAAAATCCGAACATTGATGCATTATTTAACTTAGCAACTCAACTGGTTGGACCTACTTTTGTCGATCATTGGACACTGTAATTCTACATGCCGACTATATATATGTATCCAGTCCACACACCTAGCCTAATTAATCATTCGTGCAAGTTAATTAAGGACGTAAGTGAAAGACACGGGCAACCTTAACATCCTCAAGTGGTACAAAGTGTAAAGTCCATTAAGGTACTTATTTGCATTACCATCTCTTTTTTTATTTTCTTTTTTCTTCTTCCTTGTTTTCATCATTTTTTAACTAGTTGGTGTTTAATTCTCCCAGGGTCAGGTTTCGTGCAACATTACCTATTAGGACTTACACTATCACGTACACCTTCCCCAAAATATCCACATAGGGCGATCTCTGCCACCCGTGTAATGGGAGTTCGGTCGGTGCATCCCAAGTCAGATGACTAGAAAGCACTAGGCACTATGACAAACTTCCTTATACTATAGACATGAAATATTTGACTCACTAGGTTCAGGGTGGACTTCTTTATTTATTGGAGTACTGAAACCCTATGATTACTCTCCCCCGAGGGAAAACTGGGGTGAATCCTTACGACTAGATAGGACCTAAATCCGGTGTACTAGATATCCTAACGCATCATGTTCAAGTCAATTGTAGGAGCTTCCTTTTACTTTGCCTCTCAATAGTTTTGCACATGCTAAACACACGCAAAACCCACAAAACATTTTTCTTTTGCCAACACATGACGATTTTAAAAGAAATGAAAATTTTAAGGCACTAGGCATGCAAAAGAAGGCAAGTCACCCAAGGATCATGGTATAACATATATATCAATGCAAATTGCATCACACTAACATGACCCTAACAATACACACAAAAGAACAAAAAAACAAAATGAAAAAGGCTTGACTCCACATATATACAAATGTAAACCCCCCCCACTTACTTCATGCATTGTCCTCAATGTATGCAAGCATGATACAACATGAATTTTGCATGAAAAATTAAAAGATCACACCAAACTTTGAAGCGGAAGGAAATTTTCATGGTCATGTTGATGGACACAAACATGAATTCCCCTCAAAACCTGTGAGATACTTAACAAGGGAGAGAAATACGAGAAACAAATGGGCCCAAATGCACAAGGATTGGACCCCACAACAACCTATGCTCACTCTTGGTGTCTTTTTTGTTTTTTTTTTAAAATATAACTATGTACAAAAACAAGTTTCCATCATCATTTGTCAAAGAACATCAAATGGGAACCTCGAAAGTGGGTCAATGCACTTGGAATGGGCACATGACACCACGCGGGGTCAAAATACTCATGTGTGCCCCCCTCCCAAAGTGCGCAAGTTCCAAGGAGAGGTTCATGTTCAAGACGCAAAGGCAACTAATTCAAAAGATTAAACTGAAAGAGCTTGAACCTCTCCAGAGTTTGGTCGTAATTAAGCAACAGAAGAAAAGTTTCTCTCATTGCAGAACCGAAGTTATGATTGTCAATCCAAACTCTCCAACTAACAGGCTGGTGCGCTAGAACGAGGCCAACAACCTCATTATCCTTGCCCAGCGCACCCGGCAAACAGAAAATGGGTCTCTTACCCAAGGTATCCTCTAAGAAACTCCCAATACCCTCATTGGCAATGTAGTTGTTTGGTGTCCCTTCATTTTCAAGATGATCAGGAACAATAGTGAGAAACAAACTCTCACTAGGTTTTAAGAAATTAGGGGTATTAGGGAGCTCTTGCTCCACCAAAGGTGAGTCCTCAAGAGGCACAACATTAAGATAATGTGGCTCAATGGCAATAGGATAACAAGATAAGGGACAATCTTGTGCCGACTCATAATGAAGTTGGTCCATGTTATTCTTAATTTGAATCGAATCGCCCACAAAGTGATCGTGAATTGAAACCCCAAGTCCCTCAGACGGACTAGGAGTTTGACTCTGAAAGATTGTGCTATGACTTTGTGGATGTGGTGGTGGTTCGATATTAGAAGATAAATCATCATGTTGACAAGAAAGGTCACTCTCCTCACGTTCACGTAATTGTTGCGTGATCTGACTCACTTGCATTGCCAGATTTTACATGGAATGTTGAGTGGTTTCCATGAACGTAAGGAGAGTTTGTTTCAAGGGATCATGTATGTGGTCAACTATGAGGCTCAATTCAAAATTTTGGAGACTTTGGGGTTGGGTGTTTAGGGGCCGAGAATGAGTCCAATGATTGGTCATGGGTGGTGGTTGGTAGGGATATGGGTATTTGGGAGGAGAATAATGGGGTGGGTATGATGTATAAAAATTTGAATCAGTATTTTCTCCCCATGAATCCATCCCTCTTGGGTTGTACGGGGATGCGTAATGGTCACATTGAGTATTTTGGGAAAATGTATGCTTATACTCAGGCTCTGAGGGAACATAAGGACATTCCCCGATAATGTGACCACTCAACCCGCAACAGTCACACGGTACTGCTACTGGAGCTACCGATGCACTCATGTCATCTACCACACGCATGAAAGAGGCGGAAGGTTCTTGTAATGTCTCAGTTTGTTGACCAACATATGATCTGACACAACTAAATGGTGGTGTAGCAGTGAGTGCCTCTCTCATATTACCCCAATCTAAAGACTGCCCAACAACACCATTAAGATTGTCCCAACCATACGGTGTGTTAGTCTGAGCTACCCCAGGATGCATGGGTCCAGAATACCAGCGAGAATAGTCCTAGTCCCAACAATGAAATGGATGGTCGCCCATGTAACCATCCATCTCGACACAACACTCTCGAGTCAACCACTCTCACCACCACGAGGCCAAACTCGCAAAAAGTGCTCGACTCGACCTTAAAATGCTTAGGGGAGGAGACAAGAACGTAGAAGTAGGTGAGAAGAAGATGACTCAGAGGAGAAGGGAAGAATCCATAGAGCTAGTGTGGGTAAAGGTGAGGGTAGAAGCTTAATCTAGCAAACACGACTCAAACAACCTAAGGTCACTATAGGTACTTACTGCTAGACGACACCTAACTACTAGGTCACACAGCCTCAACACGCCTCACCTCCCTACAATGAAGACCACAAAACCCAGCAAGTGAGCCAGGATCCAAAGATCTGGTCTCTCCTACTATCGACAAAGTGGGCGACGTTGATCAGGCTATGATGATCGTGACCGGATCACTCTCCTAATGCGCTCGAGGTCTTTAGAGGCCAATGTCTACATGATTTTAGATTTAGGCTTCACTTGAGTGTGGTTTGTGGGGTTAAGGGAGGGGTGATGAAATCCCCCACCTTATCTTGAAGACTATAGGTGGTGCCTCTTAAAGATGTTTTGAATCCTTAAGCTAGCAAACAACTCACCAAACAACCACCCACCTCACTCTTGTTCCAACGCACCTTACTAACTAATGCATGTGTTAACCATGCATGAAAGAGAGAATGGGTGCACGTACCTGACGCCAACACTCAACAACACAAAAAATAAAGCAAAGAAAAGACGAATGTGTACAAGGTCTAGAAATGATACATGACCTAGATGGCAATCAACTAATCTTTTGCTTTGACTTTTAGTCCAAGTTGTATGAAAGGGGGGTTGATGGGTTTATTAATTGATCTGGGAGAAAACGACAAGTTTAGAATTGTAAAATTAGGTTCCCAGACAACTATGTTGTGAATATAAACAACCAGAAGAAACTATGGGACAAAGGGAACTCACCAAGCTGCCAATCAACGATCTCGGACCGCTATTTGGAGGTCTTGGTAGATTCAACTGCTCTGAAAATTATGTTGCTTCTTGCCTTGTGAACTTTAAACGTCTTGAAATAAAATAGAATTAAAAATAAAAATTAAATTAAATCCACTCGAATCGTCCAAACCAGAGTCTGGACAGAGCACATCCTCGACAACAATGCCAAAAACTTGATTGATTCAGTTATAATAACCGCAAGTGCATGACATTGGTAAAGACGTGGCAAGTATGGGTGGAGTCCACAGGGAGGTGTGTCAACTCTGGTTTTTTAGAAATCGAGTTGGAAAGGAGAAGTTTATTGTGCTAACTAACTATACTAAACTATAAATGAATTAATAATTAAACTAAACCCCCATGGAGTGGAGGTGTGTAGGTATGTGTGTGTGTGAGTGAGTTTTCATTTCAATTAGGCCCAAGTGTAGTTTGTGTGGCATACAAGTAGAAGTTAGTGTAGAATCTAAGTGTAGGATACACAACACTACATGGCAAACCATAAAGTTGAGGTTGATTTTAAATTGTCAAGCGTGCAATATGTACCTAGTGTGGCCATTACAACATCAATTAATCCTACATACAACCTAAACCATCACATGATCAAATCACCTTCTTCTCCACCCCCAACAAGGATGGACTACTCTCTAGTCATCTCTACACTAAAGAAAGCATGAAAAGAACATAAACCCATGAAAGAAATGTAGAAGACTAGATTAAAGTAGCATCAAAGACAAAAGAAATTGCATAAAATGGAAAACATCAACATAAAGAACAAGAACTAAAGAAATAAAAATACAAAGCGTGCTCCTCTCCAACCCCCTTATTTACACTACTAAAACGAGAACTAAAACTTACTCTAATGGGCGAAGGAGGAAGAAGAGGTGGAGAGGAGGGATTACAATGGTATTTATAGAAGAAATAAGGATTTGGATGGATCTTGGAGTAATTAGACGACTGTCATAACTTTCTCGATAGTCCGGTGCACCCAATTAATCAAGTCCGAGCCACGGGAGAAATTGGGGACCAATTGGACCAAAATAATCCGCCAGTGGCGGATCCCAATCTACCACTAGTGTATTGTTTGTGCCCGATCGGTCCCGATATTTCAAGGAGCTTAAATGTTGTATTTTCACATTGGGTGAAATACTGATCTGGTTTAAGTCATGTGGTCCACTGTATTGAATCGATTTGAGTTTAATTGGTGAAATACTGATTTGGTTTAAGTCATGTGTCGCAATACTTTGCATTTCACAATCAGGTCCCTCCGAGTTTTCACTTGGGTCCTTCCAGATTTGCGATCCAGTCCTTGTGCATTACAAATGGGTCTAGAGTCTTCAATTCAGTCCATTCTTGTTGCATTCTAGTTCTTTTTGTTCCCTTTTCGCTTCTTTATAACCTAACACCTAAAATACTACAACAACACTCGAGTAGCACAATTTTGGGGTAAAGTAAAGGATATATAACATGAATGCGATGTACGATATACAACTAATCAATTAGTGAGTAGATCCACCACATTTGGGTGGAGGGAATGTAGTTGGTTGTGAAGTGTATGATGGGGTCCTAAGTTTGTCTCATTTCCATGTGCTTAATGTTAGATCTAAAACTTGTAGCATGTTAACCTTGTGTTAGATGAGATAATGGCCACACTAGGTACTTGATTCATGCTAGATCTCTGTTTGACATGTTGCTTATGATGGCATCTATTTGATGATGGAATTGACTTGAAATGAATGGTTACTTGATTTGGTTTATGTTGCCTGAATGAACTAAGGTTATGCTTAGGATTGATTGATGCTCTAATGGCCACACTAGGTGCTTATTGCATACTTGAGAATCCATAAAATTGATCTTAACTACATGCTAACCTATCCTAGTCTTATATACCATGTAATTGTATGTGTTTCATACTTAGATTACACAATAACTTCTACTTCTAAACACACACTCTTACACATATGCTTAATGGTTGGACACCCTCATGCACACACACCTCACTATTGCATCTCCACTCCAAGGTGGTTTAGTTAGATTGTTTTCTTCTATCTTAGTTTAGTTTAGTTAGCTTAACATAAATCTCTCCATCTATTTCTCTTACCATTCGAGTATTGTGATAACAACAATGCGCATAACTCCTTGTGGTATGACCCATACTTGCCGTGTCTTCACTGACATCGTGCATATGGTAAATTAAAACAACCAATCAATATTTTAGTGCCGTTGACGGGGAGTTACTCGTAGTCGTTGTTGTTTTCACAACAATATGACTAATGCGAAGAACATGCTATGAGCGTCCACCATAAACCCATACGCATCATAGCATCCACAATAATAACATGCATGCATCTCTATATGGCAGCAAGGACATGACCACAACATTCAATCATACAACAACTTGCACAAGACAAGTTCATGGAACTAGCAAGCTACGGGTCATGAGAAGATGGTTATGAGACATATATTACCTAATGATATTTCACATACATGTGTCAAGAATTTATTCACGCATGTATTAAAGTATAAATCAAAGGCATAGTATCACAACGTGGTTGTTTCCGGGCATGCAATGTAATTCAAAAATATGGTATCACCCAATCATGAATTGCATACATTCACCCAAGAACTAACCCAACATGCACCAATGAAACACACAAGGTAGGATAACAACTACATGAGTAATCTCAGACCTTATGATATAATCAAAATATGATAGGAAATAAGCATGCATGAACGAAGAGATGGAAAACAAATCTGGTCACAACAATACAAGCACATGGCGACATGTATATGGCACACTAGAAGCTAGTCGGCTAGCTAAATTTCATGGAACATAGTTCATAGGTCCAACAACAAAATCTGACATGAATATGTAACTTATTCACAATAAAATAAACATGATTAAGACTCGTAAAATTGGCATGTGAGACGCCTCAACAACAACCAACACCTATAGATTCATATAACAAAATTAGGAAACATCACGCTACGCAAGGAAACCACACGATGCATGAACCCAACGTATTCCATGACAACCCAACCACACCTTCCCTGATATCTCTACTCAACCAACCATGGAACATGTGACAAGGGTTGTGATGAGGTTGGACAACCCAACCAGCCACCACCGGCTGTCGCTTGCACTACAACAGGCCAAACCAGGCTGACTTTCCCTTGCACGTGCACCCTAGTTGCCTAACCGGACAGCCAATCGGTGCTGGATAGCCCTCCATCCAACACACCCACCTGTTATTTCATATTTGGGCCAGAAGCATACCTGAGAGTTGAAGCAAAACATGCTCCAAGTCGTCACAGAAAAACTACTACCCACCTTCTTTCCAACAAATGCCTCCTTGTTGTCGCAGCTCCTTCTTGCAACTTCACCAGAGTAGTAGTAGGAGTTGCTGGTCACCGGAGATGGGAAGGATGGTTGAGTGGTGCGTGAGAGAGGGAGGAGAAAAGTGAGCAAAGTTGGCTAGGGTTGCCTATATATACCCCACATGCGCCTACTTACCAAAACCCACACCAATCATGTGCACCAAATCCCCCATGGTCCTTCCTTCCTATTTCCATGCTAATTGCATCCTTAATTGCTGACGTGGTGCCACTAACAAACTCCCTTGCCAAGTCTCACACCAGCCCACGTGGCATGAAGTAAAAAGGAAACCAAAGCCTCACACGTGCGCCCAAAGCAAAACTGATTGAGCCTAGTTGCACACACTCCCGACGCGCCACACCCGCTCGACCAAAAAGGAAACTTTTCCCGAAATGGAATCTTTCCCCGATAGGGAAACTTTCCAAGAAATGAAAACTTTCCTGAAACAAGAATAACACACCACACAAAAACATAATATAAATCAAAATCAAGTATAAGAGATGAAAAGGGATCTATTAAAGTATGAAGAGACTGGGTCTTACACATACGGTAACACAGCACAACAGAAAACTACTACTGAAAACTGAAGGGCGAATCACTCAACTTATCCGCCATAGCAGATGCAAATCCGCTAGTGGCAGATAAAAATGCTCTTCTAGGCATGATGTTTGTCCAGAGTTATCCTATCTTCATAAGTATCCTTTCTGCACCATAACCCTTGCATAAAATGCCAAATAGAAAATAAAAACAACAAAAAATGAAACAAAATTCCACCAAAATGGTTGACGCGACAACAAAACTTACTCCCCGGCAACGACGCCAAAAACTTGTTTATATTTTAAGTTTTAAACCACAAGTGCATGACCATGTTGAAGTGGTGGCAAGTACGGTCGTGTCCACGAGGAGTAAGTGTGGGTCATCGTTGACCATATTCGAGTGGGGAAAAATGGGGATGGAGAGTAACTAAACCAACTAATTAATGTGACACAAATGCTTAAATGAACCCAAGATGATTAGTCACATAGGAGGTAGAGAATGCATGCAAAACTGCAAATGTGTGATACATGTGTGCGTATAATTAAGCCCTAATGACATGCATACCATAAAAAACTATAAAAACCAAACCACAAGTGTGTTTCTACGTGGCTTAAGAATTGTCAACATCATTAAAACATACATAACACTACTTAAGATAAGACTAAAGCCACATGAGTACATGTCAATTTTATCTCTTTATACACTCCAAACTTATCCCCACATCATCATTCCCCATAAAGTAGGCCCACTAACCAAAGGATGTGCTAAGTATCCATTAGGAATATTAATACATCAAAGGCAAGCGTGAGAAACCCATCAAAATGGCTATGAAAATCATTTGACGCTCCAAGATTAAGATTAAAACACACACAAATATAACAACATCCATACTTCACATCATCCTCCACCCCCAATTGGGATGGATTACTCACTAATCACCGTTAACAAAGGAAACAACAACATAAAAACAACACATCCACATGTAAAGAAAACTAGATCTAATTAAAACAAGATGTAAACAACAATCACAAACTTTGATTAATGAAAAAGAAAGATCACAAGTGTTCTTCTCCTCTCCTCTCCTCCACTACTATACTACACAAAAAATAAACCTAACCTAATGAGTAGAAGAAGGTAAGAAGGACCCCTCCACTGGGTAGCTCAGTCGGGGAAGACCCATGAAACATTAGGTTAGAGGTGTGAGTCTCCTCAGGTGCCCACGAACCGCAGGGGTTTGTAGCCTGACCGACATCCAATGGGCGGTGGTTCGGTGAGTTTCCGGGTCACAAAAAGAAGAAGAAGAAGGTAAGAAAGAGTACAAGTGTATGATAGAAGATTATAGGGTCAAATTAATTTGGGCGAATTGAACAACTACAAATCAGATCTGGATATTCCGGAGTGCTCTGACCTGACTACCCGACCCACTAGAGAAATTGGGGGTCAAACGGACCTGGGGATCCGTAGTAGCCGATTTGGATCAACCAATGACGGTTGTTTTGGGTTTGATCAGCCCCAAATTTCACCAGAAGCTTTAGTCTACCAATATAACACATGGGGTGCACTTAAAGATGTTTGTTCGAGCTCATTTGGTCTTAATTGTTGAATTACTCCTTAGGTTCATGAGATTATGGACTTTTGCAGCTAACATATTTTCTTTACGATCTGGTCCCTCCAGGTTTTCACCCTAGGTCCTTTCTGACTTACAATCCAGTCATTGAGCATTACAAACAGGTCCGGAAGGCTTCAAAATCAATCATTTCTTCTTTATTATCTAAACCTAAAATTTAAGAAACCAATACCTTAGTAACACAAAGATGATGTAAAATAAATGATATATAGCATGAACGCACTATAGGAAATGCTACTAATCATTAGGCTTTAGGAAAAGTTGTCGTGGCGCATCAATTTGTGTTTAAGATTAGAAGAGTCATTGTAACAGTTGGGTGGAATTATTGGTTGTGATTTGTTGGTGACATTATTATTTGGATGGGATCTTGTTTAAGTACCTACATAATCTTAGTAGACCTTAGCGTCTCGTGTGATCTTCAATCATACTTGTAAAGTTGTAAGATCCATTATTCTTCACAATCCCAACGTATATTAGGTTGAAATATCGATAGCTACTAGAGTATGAGCTAACTCCTTAATAGCACTTCAATTTGAGGATTACGACCAACACATAATACTTTTATGTTCGAGGGTTTGTAGACATCTTAGGGAAGTATAAATGTCCACTCCTTCGGTTATATGTTCTTTGTGGTGTTGTTAATGATTTTGTGAATGAGGTTGATATGATATGAATATGAAATGCAATGGATATGGAACTATATGAAGGTTTTCTTGTCAATCCAGTGATTTGAAGATTTTTCAATATTAAAAATTTAATGGCAATTGTTCTTAATAACATGATATTGATTTCTTGTTTAACATTTTTTTTGGTCTTAAATCTATAGACTCATAGATTCTGATGGAAGTTGGATTTACAGGAACAAGATTAGTCAAACATTCACCCATAATTTGAAGTTATTCATGAACGTCGCATTTAGTCCACAAAACCAAAACATCTTTGATGGGAAGAATAACTCTCAATGTAAGAAGTGTTGAAATATGAAGTGGGCAACTAGAGGTGATGTGATAGATGATGTCGTCGTAAATGGATTCGCTTATAATTAAGAGATGTGGGATCATAACCTGGAAAATCGTGCAACTTTGAGTGCTCCAATAGATACAACAATGGTACCATAAAGGACAGTTAATGAGTTAGAAGAGGATGATGTTGATGACATAGAGGGTTCGATACATGATAGACTCGAAGGTTATAATGTCATAGATGATTCATCAAGACTGGGTATCACACCATACGCTTAGACGTCTCATGACTACATAAAGGAAGGGGATTAGCCATATTTTCCCAGATGTAAACCATAATTGACAAAATTGTTTTCCGTCATCAAAGCGTTTCATCTGAAGTGCATGAGTAAATGATCAAACCCTTTGTATGATAAGTGGTTAGCATACCAAGAGGAATTACTTCCAGAGTGATTAGTAGCATGTCATGCATCATATTCATGCTATATATCCTTTATTTTACCCTAATATTGTGCTACTCGAGTTGTTGTTTGTAGTGTTTCAGGAGTTAGGTAATAAAAAAGAGGAAGGGAGCAAAAAGGACCTAAATATAACAAGTATGGACTGATTTGGAAGGTTCTGGACCTATTTGTAATGCATAAGGAGTAGATCGCAAATCAGGAAGGACCCAAGTGAAAACTCGGAGGGACCTGATTGTGAAATGCAAAATATGGTGACAAAATGACTTGAATCAGATCATTATTTAGCCAATTAAACTCAAAGTGATTGGAGCTAGCAGACCAGGACTTCACCCACGTGCCAATTGAAGAAATAAAGCAACACACAAAATTTTAACCCGATCAAACCCATTTGATACACCAATGGCGGATCAAAATGGTCCAAATGGTCTCCAATTTTGGTCATGGCTCGGGTTGTCGGGTCAGAGCATTCCTGGACTATCAGATGTGATTTAGAGCCGTCCGATTATTCCCAGATTAATCGTAACCATGTATTAGTCTATATATACCATTGTAATCCCTCCTCTCCACCTCTTCTTCCTCCTTCCCCCATTAGAGGAGATTTTAGTTTCCTGTTTTAGTAGTGTAATAAGGGGGTTGGAGAGGAGCAAACTTTGTATTTTTATTTCTTAATCTACATAACTTCTTGTTCTTTATGCTGATGTTTTCCATTTTATGCAATTTTCTTTGTGTTTGATGCTTGTTTAATCTAGTCGTCTACATTTCTTTCATGGGTTTATGTTAGAGATGCTTGTTTGATCTACACATTTTCTTTGTGTTTGTGTTTGATGCTTGTTTAATCTAGTCGTCTACATTTCTTTCATGCTTTCTCTAGTGTAGAGATAAGTAAAAAGTAGTCCATCTGCATGGGGGTGGAGAAGAAGGTGATTTGATCACGTGATGGATTAGTGTGTGTGTTAATATTAATCCTTTGAGCATTACATGATTTCTATAATCATCTAATGAGATTTCACTCTTATCTTTGATGTGCTAATATTGCTCTTGAATGAAGATTAGCACATGATTAGATTAGTGGGCCTATTTTATGGGGAATGATGAGGTTAGGATAAGGATGGAGTGGAAGAAGGAAACTAGGCATGTGCATGCATGTGTTCATGTTGGCTTTATCAAAATTAATGTCTCTTATGTTTTAGTGATTGTGATAAATGTTATTTCATGTGGAGATATAGTTGGATTTGAGTCATTTTGTATGTGAACATATTAGCTTCATTTCAATTATTGTCTTGTATGTTTTAATGATAATGTCTTATTATTTCATGTGGAGGCAAAGCTGGAATTGAGTTTTATGGATTGCATGTATGACATGTTTTGATGAGCACAAATAAACACACACTATACACATTTTCATTCCGCATTCTTTGTCTACCCCTTGAGGGGTTTAGTTTTATTGCTTATTTTCCAATTTCTTCTGCATTATAGTGTAGTTTCGATCACATCTCTCTCTTCTTCTCCCCCACTCGAGTATCGTGAATTTGACTCACACGCGCTCCCTGTGGACCGACCCGTATTTGCCACCGCTTCAACGCGGCCGTGCACTTGTGGGTTTTTTAACTGATTCAATTACAGAGGTAGCTTGTTTGCCAAAGGATACATATGAGACAAAGAAGTTGACAACCAATTTGGAGTTCATTATGAAATATCAATATGTGTAAGAACCATTGCACCTTGTACTAGAGAGAGAATGAGAGTGCCAATTCATGGTATGTATGCGGTGAATGTCGTTGGGTAATAGTGTAGGAAGAAGATGAAGAAGAAACTACAACTAGTGCTCGAAAAGGCAAACAAATTCTAATCGCTCTGTTGCATCACTTCTCGCTCAAACCAAGGCTTCGCATGATATATATCTCATTGCTGATATTTGCTAAGTCGATGAGATGACATGAAGAGGAACAAGAAAAAGACGTGAAATTACGTCATCTGACTGATTCTGAGTGTTATGCTAAGTTGGAAAACAAACATCCTTGATTTGCTTTAGAAATAAGAAATATCAGGTTAGGGTTGACAGTAGATGGGTTTCAAACATTTAGTAAAACACAACTGATTGACATCATTTCATGCTCATATTTGTATCTTATATCCATTATCTTTCACCTAAATAATGCTCTGTTACGAGTTTTATGTTTAGTTTTCAGGAATAAATAGGTTTGAAGAGATGAAGCATAAAAGGACCCAAAAGCTGGGAAAAAGGACTGAATTGTGAGATCTGTGGACCAAGATGCAAGGAAGAAGGACCTGAATGCAAGACCGAAGGACCTAAGAGCAAAACAGAATACTCCTCACCATCATGGGGAGTATTTTGGCAATTCTATTCGGGTCGGAGCTCCAACATGCAAAATAGATGCATCAAATACCAACAAAGCCTTCCAGAAAAGCCCACAAGAAATTCCAGAGCGATCCGGACACTGTAGACCGCTAATTAGCGGTCCAAGACCGCTAATTGGCGGTCACTTTTGGCCCAAATGCGCTCAAATTTCTCCTGGACTTGTATTAATGTTCGTTTAGGCTATTTTTGGTGTTTGTTTAGTCCCACATCGGGGGATTGTCCCGGTTTGCCTTTTTCCATGGCTATAAATAGAACTCTTCACCTTCCATTGTAATCACTCCATATTTTAAGTGGCTATTCTTCCTACTAGAAGTGAGGCCTTGAAGCACACACTAAAGTAGGAGGATGCTACTTTTAATGTGAGTCATTTTATCAATAAAGTTTTGTGTTTCTTTCATTGTTTGTTTTATGTTTCTTTTATTGTTTGTGCATGTTTTAGTTTAATCGTCTTTTAATTCTAGCTTAGTTTTAATATGCTTTCTTTCCATAGTTTAATAATTAGTGTAATGTTTAGTGAGTAGTTCCATCCCCTTTGGGGGGTGGAGTAGATGTACATACATGCATTAGAGAATGGGATGAATGCTTTATTTTTGATGTGTTGATAAAACATGAATGTATGCTTGCTTGTTTAGGATAGAATTTATAACTTGATGAGTTTTGCCAAAATGATTAGACACCTCTCATGCTTGTTTAGGTTCTGAAATAAACAACTTGCATATGTAAATGTTAATCAACCAAGTTGGTGAATAGATTGATAGGTTTGGCCATAACATTTAGACACTTCCTATGCTTGATAAACACTACCTTCATGTGCTTAAAGAATGTATTCTACACCCACCTCTTTGCTTGTGTGCACTCACTCCACCCCTTAGGGGTTTTCCATTCCTGAAATTCCAGCATTCTTGTTTTGTTCTTAGCTTAGTTCTTATTTCATCGTTTGTTTGCTTCTTCCACATTTCATACTTCTTAGCGTAGTGTAGCGTAGGTTAGCATAATCAATCTTTCTCTTCCCTATTTTGCCACTTGATTTCTGATAAACAAGAGGCTGCTCACCTCCCTGAGGACGAACCGTACTTGCCACCGCTTCATCGCGGCCGTGCACTTGCGGTTTAAAATAAAACGATCAACAACAACACAATAGCTAACCTATAATGCTTGTGTCTTATAATCTCATGTCGTGAATGAGCATGAAGCACCAGTTCTTCATGATATCGCTCATTGTACCCTGTCATCCTAGTAATAAGATAAATGTTTATCTGCAACCACTAATCGAAGAGCTGAAAGAACTTTGGGAGGAGGGTGTGGATACTTATGATGCTTAGGCTTGGTCATGTTTCACAATGAGAGTTGCTTCGTTGTCAACTAAAAATGACTTCCCTACATATGCATATTTGATTAGTTGGATGACTAAAGGGTATATGACTTGTCCCTACTGTACGTATGGAGGATACTTCTTCCATTTATCTTAAGCATAGTGGGAAGAATTGCTATTTCGGTTCACCGTCGGTGGCTTGATGAAGATCATTGTTTGAGGAGAAATAAAATAGCAGTTGATGTCAAATAAGAACACACAGGTCCACCAGAATACAAATATGGGGAAAATGATCTAGAAAATTTGCAAAATTGTTCAGTGGGACGACAATAACGGGACTAAGGGAAGTATATTTCTCCAACTACCGTACTGGAAAGATCTTCCACAATTTTGATGTGTTGCACATAGTGTAATGTCTTTGATAGTTTATGGAAGACAGTATTGATCCCGGAAGAAAGCAAAGATAATAAAAATTGAAGAAAATACTTAGAAGTAATGGGTATAAGAAGGGACTTGCATATTGGGTGTACCGCCAACGGCAAAATGGTGTATCTACATGCTTCTTTTTGGATGAGCATCAGTGAGAAGAAAACATTTTGTAGTGCTCTTCATTCCATGAAGGTGCCAGATGAGTATTCATCCAACATATCGCTCTACCAAAACAAAAATAAGTGCAAAATCACCTCATTTAAGAGTCACGATCATCACATATTGATGCAAGAGTTGATACCCCTAGACTTAAGAAAGAGGATTGGAGTTGAAAGTAGTGCGAGAAGCAATCATTAACTTGAGTCAATTTTTTCGGACTTTGTGTTCTAAAGTAAACACCTTTGAAGTTTTTGAATGTTTGGAAAGGAACATTGGTATTATTTTATGCATGTTTGAGATGACAGTTCCACCTAGTTTTTTTTGATGCTATGCTGCATCTTCCAGTTCATCAAGCATGGAAGTCACAATTGGCAGGTCTGGTGTACTATCGTTGGATGTACCAATTCGAAAGATATATGAATAAGTTGAAATCTTATTTTCAAAAAAGAAATAAACCTGAATGATTACTAGTTGAAGGTATTCTTGCCAAGGAATGTACTAACTTTTGCTCTTTATATTTAAAGTGTGAAGAGACAGTTTTGATAGACCTTTGAGGAATGATGGAGGTGAAAGACAATTTGGGAATGACCAAATGATTATTTTGCTCTTTGCTGATATGGAGAAGGCTCATACATGGGTATTATTAAATAACACCACTATCGTTGATGCATTGCACAAGTATGTGTACAAAAATTATTTATGTAATTTATTTTATGTCATAATTGAATTGTAAACGATGAAATTCGGCTATTGCAGGCTATTTCTCCGTTACAAGGCTTTCATGGGAGTAGGAGTACGTCGCAATTGACAACAACAATCAAATTCATGACATATGAACTTTATCGATTGGTTCAGGGAGACCATTCGAAATGAAAACCCTCAAGAGATGAAATTCAAGCACTTGCTTGAGGTTTGAACACCGTGGCAAGGTGTATTCAGGATATGTAATTAATATATTTAGGTTTCTTGGTACGACTTACACCGACGGTACATATCTGTCGGTGTAAGTTCTGACATTTGTCGGGCAAACTACAATGACAATACATATTCAATGTTGTAGGTTTTCCACAGCAAACACCGATGGACCATATCGGTCAGTGTATGCATGATTTTGTTGATGACAACACGAAGAGGCATTGGTCAGTGTAACCTCCACCGACGGATGTGTCCGTCGATACTTATCCCCAACAAATATTTGTTGGTGATTCCCGGTTGGTGTTAATCGATTTGATGAATCCAGGCAAAAGAACTTGACGATAAAGTTGTTTTCAAAATCAACACCGATGACTTTTTTCTGTCGGTGTAGGTAACATTGACGCAGGCAACACTGACAGTACCTATATTCGTCGGTGTTAACCTACACCAACGGATAATGCCCTTCACCGATGGATAACTTCCGTCAGTGAAGCCATATTCTTTGATAGTGGGAATTTGATCCTTATTTTTGACTATCTCAAGACAATGAATCTCCCAACTGAGTAACCCCAGTTGGTGATATCTCATGATATGAAGACATCAATATGTTCTTATATTTGTTTATTTTAAATCTGAGTATGGTATATTTATTTGAAAATATAACATACATGAAACTACAAGATAGTAGACAACACAATTGACATGCCAATTAGCGTGCAAGAGATCACTAAGGAGATTGAATTGTTTATTTTATGTAATGGCAATAGATCCTATATGAACGACTGGGAAGATCATAGCGAGAAGTCAAGGATCGAGGTTTATTGTATCGAATCTACCCACATGGTAGCAGGGGTTTGCGTGAAAGTTCCTTTTTTCTTCTCAGTGAGACCCGGACTTAGATCCGCATATGTCAGATTTGTTATTTCGCTTTAGCTCGACACGAATTGACATATGCCAAAGTCCATCACTTTTTGGGACATCAGAAAAGAAGAAAGTGTAGATGTCCATTGATGTCCTATTCTATGACGTAATATGTGTAAAGCAAGCTTCAAAGATCAATTAGCATACGTCTAGATAATCTAAGATTCTACTACAACCAACTTAGATTCTTAGCATCCAATGAATCACTATTAAATAATTTAGTGTGAAAATTAATGAAGAAATCTAGTAATAAAAGCTACACCATCATTAACGAGTCATATTATATCGAAACAAATTTTCTTAACATTTGACTAATGAGATCTAAATTTAAAATATAGATTGAGGTATCAAGCTTTTCAATTCTAAAAAGGCCATTGTAATAAAGAAAATTATTTTGAATATTTAATAAACTTTAAAAAAAATTAAGATGATACAATACAAAACCTACTTTAGCATCACACAACCACCCTCCAAATACCATCTAACATTTTAATCTAGTTCTCCTTTTTATGGCAATTTTGTCCGATGCAAATCTGATCGGCAGTGAGTACTGGTGACACTAGTCAATTCTTGGGGAAATATTAGTTTATTAAGAAACAGAATATGTGGCATTGTCAATTATAAGTACCGATTAGGTGGTTGTTGTGGTGCACAAGGCATTTGATGTGGCATACTCTCAAGGACTTTAGACTTGATTACAAATTTACCTCCTCTGGGTTGTTTAGTATTAGATATGCATTTTTCCTCCTTTATTGTTCTACGATTGATTCAGTTATAATAACTGCAAGTGCACTACCATGATAAAGCGGTGGCAAGTACGGGTCGAGTCCACAAGGAGGTGTCTCAACTCTAGTTCTTCTGAAATCAAGTAGAAAATAAGGGGAGAAGAAGTTTGATTACACTAAACTAGGCTACACTAAACAAGCAATTAACCAACAAGAAAGATGAAAGCACAAGACTATCCAAAACTAACTAAGCAACTAAACTAGAAAGATGAAATTCAGTAAAGAAAAAACCCCAAGGGGTGGAGTGTGTGTACACAACTAATAAGGTGGTGAAGAATACATTCAGTAAGGCAAAAGTGTAGGTTGTGTTTTCATGCATAGAAGTACCTAATGGTTGTGGCAAAATCTATCATTCCAATCGCTAACCTAGTTGATTAACAAGAGCATAAACAAGTTGGTTATTAAAAACCTAAACAAGCATGGGAAGTACCTAATGGTTATGGAAAAACCCATCAAGTTTGGTATTCTCTTTTAAACAAACAATCATACATTCACATTCATCACATATTGCATAAGATAGCATTCATTCCCATTATTTATTACATGTATAAACATCATCTCCACCCCCAAAGGGGGATGGAACTACTCACTACACATTAAGCTAACAACTATACTAAGGAAGACAAACATTCTAACTAATTATACTACGATTAAGGAAACAAAACTAAGCTAACATTCAAAAAGAAACAATATCAAGTTATCAAAAATTATTTTATTCATGACTCACATTACAAGTAGCATCTCTCCACTAGAGTTTTTCTCCAAAGTCTTACTCTAAGTTGAGAGAATGACCACCAAGCAAATGGTAGATTACAAAGGAGGAAGATGAGTTCTATTTATAGACATGAAAAAGGCAACTAGGGACAATCCCCCAGCATGGGACTAATGAAACATACCTAAAATCGACATAAACTACATAACCCACAACCATGAGAAACCATGTCAGATTCTGACTAATGTAGGCCGCCAATTGGAGGTCCATGGCCGTCAATTGGTGCTCACTTTTTGTTTGAGGTGATCCGATTTCAGATATCTTCTTTAGTACTTGAACTCTTCACGTAGGGTGCACTCGGATTAGTTATTGGAGTATGGGCCTGAATCTAATTGGCAAAATACTTCTCATGATGTTGTGGAGTTTCTTGGTTTTCTATTTGGCCCTTCCGGCTTAAATCCACGTCCTTCCCTCTTGCAGATGGGTCCTTGTGTATGACGAACATGTCAAATTTGCTTCATTTAAGTCCTTTCTTCTTATATTTCAGCCATTTTCTCTTTCGTTCTATTATTTATTACTTAATACCTGAAAATACATAACAAATACTCGAGTAACACAAAATTGGAGTAAAATTAAGGATATATAGCGTGAATATGATGAATGATATGCACAAAATTGTAGGTTGTTGCAGTGCACGAGGCATTTGATGTGGCAAGCTCTCAAGGACTTTAGACTTGATTACAAATGTACCTCCTCATGATTGTTCAGTATTCAATTTGCATTTGCCTCCTTTATTGTTCTATTAGAAGGTCACATCTTTTTTGTAAAGACTACACTTTGACAAATATGTTACTTATTAGAGACCACGTAATGATATTTGTTTTAGTTAACAAATGATGTTTATGATGATGTGGTGTACTATAGTATGATATTTGATCATTGTGATGTTTGCATCTAGAATATATGTTTGCACATTATAAGCGTTATTTCCTATATGTATATGCGATTTCTGGAGTTACGTAATGTGAATTCGCTTTAAAATCTACATGACTACAATACCTACAAATCTACATTACAATACTTACACCATGCCTTTTGTTTTGCAAATGTATTAGTGACTACTATATTGTAGTTATTGACACCTGGATCTCGATGTAAAGCTTGTTTGGTTTACTTTCTAAAACCCCTTGTCATCAGGTATATCTTTTTTTACCTCAATGTTTATCAACTCATTTTATTATTTGGTTATTTGCCTATGTGTCATTGATTGATCATTTTAATAACCGCAAGTACACGTCGGTGAAGACATGGCAAATACGGGTCAAACCATGTGAGTGTTGTTGTGACTATCATACTCGAGTGAGAAAGGATAGGAGAATGAGGGGATTTTGCTAACTAACTACACTAAATCACGAATTAATCAACAATTAAACTAAAGCCCCATGGAGTGGAGGTGTGTATGTATGTGTGTGTGAGTGGTTCTTGATTACATGAGACACAAGTGTGTAAAGTATGTGAAATCAACTAGAAACTAGTGTGGAGTCTTTAACATCGACTACATTTACATGAATACATGACTAATATAGTTAGACATGACGTAATATGCACTTTGGCTTCTCAAGAATGAACTAAGTACCTAGTGTGGACATTAGGACATCAATTAACCATCCATACAACTCAATACATTCATGCATTCTCTACTAATCAAGCATTCATACATAACAAACCATTCACCATAACAAGATGATCATTTACAAGCAACAAGATAAACTTTAGATGTGGCCTGAGACAAGTACCTAGTGTGACCATTATCCCATGTAATACATGTTTTAACAAGTTACGTGCATAGATCTACATTAAGCATATGAAATAGCACAAATAAGAAGAACCCATCATCAACACATCACATAATCTACACCTTCGCCCCAAATGTGGTGGATCTACTCTCTACTCATCACTACAAGCATGGAAAGCAAGAAATCAAGACAACACATGACAAGAATCACTAACTACTAAACTAACCAACAAAACACAAAACTAAGTAGAAAGGAAGAAAGCTAGAGACAAGGGGAAAATATTCTACCATTAGATTAAAGAAAATACTAGTTTACAAGCTCTAACTACCTCCTTATTCCTTCAAGCCAAATGGGTAAAATCTAAGTTATTCTAATGGTGGAGGTGGAGAGAGAGAGAGGAAAGGTAGGAGAAACATTGCTATTAATAGAAGAAAGAGTAGTGTATGTGAATCTGGAAGCAATCCGACAACTGTAATTGCTTTCTCTCTAGTCTGGTGCACCCAAATAACCAAGCTCAAATCACGGGAGAAATTGAGGCACATTTGGGGCAAATTGATCCATCGTTGGTGGATTAAAATCTGCCACTGGTGGATTGTTCGTGTCTGATCCACCCCGATTTTCTTCAGCAACTTAAGTTAGTCATTTCACATGTGGGGTACACTCCAAGTCCGCTGGTTAATTTGCCAAATACTTTTTAAGATCATGATAATGAGGGATCTTTACATCAGAAATGTTTTCCTTATGCTCAGGTCCCTCTGGGTTTCATCAAGGTCCTTCTTGAATTGCAGATGGGTTCTTGAGCATGACAAACAGGTCCAAGATGCTTAAGTAAGGTTATTTCTTCTTGCATTTAGGTACGTTTTGGTTTATTTATCCTCTTTATTACCTAAAACCTGAAACACAACAAACAAACACTCGAGTAGCACAAAATTGGGGTAAAATAAAGGATATATAACATGAATGCAATGTATGATATGCTACTAATCAGTCATTAAGAAGTCACAAAAATGGAGATTTGTTATCGGATAGTTACGAATTATTTTCATGCCATGAAAAACTAGGAAAGTTGTCCAAATGCCAACACTCCTTTTACCCTATATTCTATAAGTGCAACTCTATTACCATTAGACACGTGTCATGCTCCTATTGGTTCGTTCTTGACCTCTCTCTCTAATCTTAAGCAACAAACTTAGTTATTAGATAATTTCTAAGTAATCTAATCTAAGTAATCTAATCTAATCCCACTTCTGAAGAGCTAGATCTGGAATGTCCCTTTCCAAGGCCTCGTGCAGGAGATTACGTAGGACTTCAAGATGGACTTGCGATTTGTTGTGGTTTATGAGATTTTTGAAGATTAGGGGTGACAGGGCTTTCGATATGTTGGATGTGGTTTATGAACTTTTTAGATGGACAAGGTTGGAGTGGGAAGGTGAATGGAGTTTTCGTGAATGAGATTGTTGGAAAATGTCGTGGTTTGGTTTGTTGAAAATCTTTTGGGTGGAATGGAAGAGATTTATCTTGTTTTTTGTTTGAGTTACATTCGTAATTTGTCCAGCATTTTGGTTATGAATGTGCTCGTGATTGTTCATTACAATCGTTTGGTTAATTTCTTTTATCTTTTAGTAATCCACCAAAACCATTTTGAAAATGGTGATTTGTTTGGGTTCCAATAAAAAACCGCAATATTGACTTTATGCCATCTAACACTACAAATTGGAGCAATGCCTTTGAAAAATTATGAAACATGCCTAAACGCCATTACTTTTTACTCCAGTCATTCCATAAGCACCACTTTATTACCATTTCCCAAGTGTAACGCTTGTATTTGTGATGGGTTAATATCACTCTCTACTCTTAATCACATGACTTAGTTAATCATGATTAACTTACGCTAACTACTGACACGCATTAAGCCTACCCCACACACGATCCCTTCGTTCATCCTCTCATCCCCAAACCAAAACTACGGTTTGTTCGACCCACTTCAATCCCCCAAACCATCGCTCTAAGGTGGATCTCCGGTTGCCCATCCACAAAGTCCTCTAGTACACAACAGACTCCACTCTGTAGTGTCATTTTCGTTTGATTGTGGACAATATGCATCCATTGAGACTCACAAAATGCTGACGGAAGCCGAAGTAAGTTATGCTGGGTTTTTTGGTTTAATTTGTTGTTTGTTCTGGATGTATTTTTCCCCTGATTTGGTCCATAATTGCTTGAGTAGCATGTAAGTGCCATAATCAACACAGACAATTGACCTAAAACCCTTCATGACACAACCTCTCCCCAGTCTAATCAGGCATGTAGTCCAATAACCAAATCCAATAGTTCTAAGTTGAACAATCCTTGAAGTCCTACCAACACTTCTACAAGTACCTCAAAGAAGAGAGGTCTTGCATCCACCCATGCGTAAGAGGTGAAAGATAGTTTTGCCAATTTCAAGCATTGTCCGTGGGACTACAAACTCTAACCTAATGTAAGGCAAAAAGAGGAAAAATGCACTGTATACAATCTAACGTACCTTGTATTTTTGACAACCATAAAACTTTCTCTCGTTACTATGGGTCCGGTGAGAGGTGTAGACTATGACTAGGAGATTGCAATGGTAGTACGACACTTTACAACCATAGCTCCACAAAGTGTTGGAGCTGGAACTCATTTCACAATTAAATGTACCATGATTTTGAAAGAAAGAAGAGGTTCATGGAGAGAAGAAATAAGAGGAATGTGAATAAATGGCAGGAAGTCTGTTGAGTTTTACTGGAGTGAGTTGTGCTACGGGGTAATGATCAGAGGGGCAGTTAAGGGCTAATGTGTAGGATTCTAGCCTAATCCTAATCCTAATTGTGCTTTGTGGTTGATTAGGTGGTGATTAGAGGGGATTAGAGATGGATGGCTGAGATTGAGAGGAGATGGATGAAGGGCTAGGATGGTGTGGATTGGATGAGGGGTGGAGATTGATGGATGGATGGATGGATGGTTGAGATTAGAGGAGGAGGAGATATTTATTGGTGAGCTCTCTCTCTCTCTCTCTCTCTCTCTCTCTCTCTCTCTTGCGACACTCTCTCCCTCACGTTTCTCTCTCTCACAGAGGTGATCTCCGGCGTGGTGGTGGTGACCTCCGGCGAAGTGAAGATCGGCTCCGGTTAGTTGGTGGAGGTGAGTAGCGTGGGGTGTGTGTTCATCCCTTTTGAGTTGGTTTTCTCTCCCTCGACCTAACTCGTGTGCTGGGGTGGTGGTTGTTTGGTGGAGGTCGTCGGAGGTGGATTCGTGAGTGTGGATCGTCGAGGAGGAGTGGATCGTCGTTTAGACGCGAGGGTCGTCGACGGATCGTGATTTGGGGAGGCACGCTCGTGGAGGCGTCGTCGTGGTTCTTCTAAGGTCTCTTTAGACCTTTAGGTATGTCAAGCTCACTCACTTAATTACCGTGAGTATTTGGAAGTCGACGGTAGGCCGTTCGGCTCGTCGCGAGTAAACATGCAGCAGATTTCACTGCCTGATCGGTCGACCATTTTGTGCAAACGGTCGACCGTTCGAGAAGAGAATTCGGACTCTGCCTCAAATCGGTCGAACGATGCCTGTGGGGCGGTAGACCGATTGTGCATAGAAGGCAAGTCTGGAGAGATTCGGTCGACCGGGTCCCCTTTGCCGGTCGACCGTGTGCACTGTCTTAAGTCGGTTGGGGGCTTAGACCATCTAAACGGTCGAACGCTCGTTGATTTTCGTCCGACCGTGACTTAAGTGAGCATAGTGATCGGTTCGACCGAATGAGGGTTCGTTCGACCGGACTTGTGCGCTGAGCGTGGGGAACGCTCTGGTGGAATTTGGTCGACCGAGGTGTGCTCGGCGTTCGACCGAATTCATGGTGCGTGTGAGGGATTATTCCCTGGACAGATTCGGTCGACCGAGATGTGCTCGGCGTTCGACCGAATTCATTGTGGTGTTGAGGGATTTGTTCCCTAGTGATTTTCGGTCGACTGAGACCCCTTTGTCGGTCGACCGATTGGTCGTTTTGTTCGTTGAACCGGGAGTTGACCATCTAAACGGTCGACCGTCCCTTGATTTGGGTTCGACCGAACGAGTGTGGTGTTGGGAATCGGTCGACCGATGGAGTGCCGGTCGAAGTGGATTGCCCTGTACTTGCTTGATTCGGTCGACCGGGACTTTTGGTTTTGTCGACCGTTTGTGTCATGTTTTGCACTATGGAGGTGCTATGGTCGTGGTTGCCCGTGTGGGACGAGTCGTGGTGCCGATGTTCTTCCGGCAAGTGTGCTAAGTGCACGAGGGTTGCGGTGGTTGGTTCAAATTAGACCTGGAGCCCCGTAACTGTGTGAGAGCTGTGGTTGGTTGAAATTAGACCTGGAGCCCAGCTAGTCTGTACGGACTTGGTTGAAATTAGACCTGGAGCTCCGTAGTGCGTTCGGGTTGGTTGAAATTAGACGTGGAGCCTGAGCAAGGACCGCGTGTAGGGGTTGGTTGAAATTAGACTTGGAGCCCTTATACGTTCGGGTTGGTTGAAATTAGACCTGGAGCCCTTGGTCGTGTCGTGGTAGCTGCGGTTGGTTGAGATTAGACCTGGAGCCCAGCTTCGCGACGAGTGTGTCGCGGCGGTTGGTTGAAATTAGACCTGGAGCCCCGTGACTGTGGTGGGTGCGGCGGTTGGTTGCGATTAGACCTGGAGCCCCGTACCAGTAGTGTGCCCTGGTGTTGGGCGTGTTTAGATGCTTTTCTTGTTGAGTAGAACTGCATGCTAGAATGATTTTATTATGCATTTAGAGTCTTGGCATACGGGGTTTCCTTCTGAAAACTCAGGCATTGTTGCATGTTTACTTTCAGGACGTGATCGGCGTTAGGGGGGTGGTGACCGAGGAGAGGAGCGCTGCTACCGGATCCAGCTTTCTCTCAGTTGAGGTCGTGTGATTACTGCTTCCTTTGTATATGCTTTTGATGTAATCACAACTTTTGTATACTCTGATGTTCGGATATATATTATATATATGTTGGTGCACCTGTGTCCCTTTTATTGCGTAATATCCTCTGTTGATTGAGTGTTTATAAATTTAAAAATTTTCCGTTGTTTTGAGGATGTTACAACTTGGTATCAGAGCGGTCGGTTCCAGTGTCCTTATCCAAAGAAACCACCCTTAGAGTTTTAGAGTCTGCATTAGTTCATGCATTCATGGTTTTGATGTGTGCTGTTCTTTGTGTATAGATGCCTCCGAGACGCGTGAGACCTCCCCCACGGGACCGTAGCACCAATGATGAGACTGGGGGCGCGGATTGGGCAGAGGAGCGGCGGATGCTCTATGACACAGTGGGGCGACTGGGAGCGATGTTGGATCGCCAGTCAGGCAGAGGAGAGCCAACAGCGGCAGGAGCGATGCTCGACCGCTTTATGAGACAACACCCGCCTACCTTTGACGGTAGAGGAGAGTCTGAGGCTGCGGAGGATTGGGTCCTGAAGATTCAGGAGATCCTGCAGGCGATTGAGTGCCCGCTTGAGAGGCAGACAGGCTTGGCAGCTTATGTGTTGGGCGGAGACGCGTCCAACTGGTGGAGGACCACATCTGCAGTTGTATTTGAGGGCAGGACTGAGGTCAGCTGGGAGGAATTCCTACGGGAGTTCAATGAGCAGTATTTCCCCGAGCATGTCAGAGACGGGAGGAGAGAGGAGTTTATGACTCTCGAGCAGGGAGAGGCGACCCTGGCTGAGTATACCCGGAGGTTCAACGCGCTGGAGCGTTACTGTCTGGAGATCTGTGTGACGCCGCTGCAGAGGGCGAGGAAGTTTATACGGGGGCTGAGGAAGCACCTCCGTACACAGGTGACCTACAGTATGCCGCACACGCTGGCAGATGCGGTGAGATTTGCGACGCTCATTGATCAGGATTACCAGCAGAATTATGCTGAGGCCAGGAGAGCACCGGGGAAGGTCAGTGGACGTCCGGGTGCTCCACTAGCAGGGAACCCGGGAAAGAGCCCCCGGATCGGAGGAGGTGGATCACGCCAGCCAGAGGCGTGCAGAGGTTGTGGCCGAGTTCACTCTGGAGAGTGTTGGGGCCGCGCAGTGTGCCACAGGTGTGGCAAGCCAGGCCATTTCATGAGAGATTGTCCGAGTGGGCCAGGCGGGTCCAGCAGGCAGCCGGGACAGCCGGCAGGTGGCAGAGGCAGGGGTCGCCGACCTTTTGCGCCGCAGCGACAGTAGGGTCAGAGGACTGGACGGGTCTTTACCATCCAGGCGGATGAGGCGAGATACGCCAGCATGGTGGTGGAAGGTACGCTTTTTGTTGCTGGGTTGAGTGCGAGAGTGCTGTTTGATTGTGGGGCCACACACTCGTTTATCTCGGAGCGATTTGCGAGCGTGTTGGGCCGTACCCCTGCGATGTTGACTACCACGTTGGAAGTCAGCACACCCTTGGGTCTGGTGGGCATTGTGGGGAGCTTCCTCCCCAGCGCCACGATTGTTTCGGGAGATCAGGAGTTTCCGGCTGACCTGATCTTGTTGCCGATGGAGGACTTCGACGTCATACTGGGGATGGATTGGCTGTCCCAGTACGATGTGCGAGTTTTGTGCTGGGAGAAGAAGATTCTGATCCCGAGGAAGGGTCTACCTGATGTGCTGATCAGGGGGACGAAAGATAGAGGAGGCCGAGTGATCGTATCAGCAGTGAGGGCACAGAAGTTGTTGCAGCAGGGTTGCAGAGCTTTCGTGGCCACTTTGGTAGTTCCAGATCCAGAGGCGAGGAGATTAGAGGACATTGAGATTGTTCGAGAGTTCCCAGATGTATTTGCAGATGATGTAACTGGGTTGCCGCCTCACAGAGAGATTGAGTTTGGGATCGACTTGGTAGCTGGGACTACGCCGCAGTCGAAGGTGCCGTATCGGATGGCACCTGCGGAGCTGGCAGAGCTGCAGAGGCAGTTGCAGGATCTGATGGATACGGGGTTTATCCACCCCAGTGTCTCGCCTTGGGGAGCATCGGTACTCTTCGTGAAGAAGAAGGATGGATCACTGCGGATGTGTATAGATTACAGGATGTTGAGCAAGGTTACCGTGAGGAATCGGTATCCTTTGCCAAGGATCGAGGACCTGTTTCACCAGTTGCAGTCAGCGCAGGTGTTCTCGAAGATTGATCTGCGATCCGGTTATCATGAGCTGAGGATCAGAGAGGCAGATGTGCAGAAGACAGCTTTCAGGACGAGGTACGGGCATTACGAGTTTCTGGTGATGCCGTTTGGGTTGACGAACGCGCCTGCAACGTCTATGGATTTGATGAATAGGACGTTCAGTCAGTACCTCGACCGGTTTGTGATCGTCTTCGTGGACGATATTTTGGTTTACTCTCCAGATGTGGAGCAGCATCGAGAGCATTTGAGAGTTGTACTTGGCATTTTGCGGGATCATCAGTTGTATGCCAAGCTGTCGAAGTGCGAGTTCTGGCTGAGCAGTGTCGCCTTCTTGGGACACATCGTGTCAGGTGACGGGATTTCCGTAGATCCAGCGAAGGTCGAGGCCGTTGCACAGTGGAGAGCCCCGACTAGTGTGGCAGAGATCAGGAGCTTTGTGGGTCTGGCAGGTTATTATCGCCGTTTCATCCAGGATTTCTCGAGGTTGGCTTCGCCGTTGACGGCTCTGACGCGGAAGGGCGTTGAGTTCGTGTGGTCCCAGAAGTGCGAGGACAGTTTTCAGGAACTGAAGAGTCGGCTGATGACTGCTCCAGTTCTGACACTTCCCAGTGGAAGTGGTGGATTTGTGATTTACAGTGACGCGTCAGGCGTTGGACTGGGATGCGTACTCATGCAGCACGGGCAGGTGGTTGCTTATGCTTCGAGGCAGTTGAAGGTGCACGAGAGGAACTACCCCACTCATGATTTGGAGCTGGCGGCAGTGGTGCACGCTCTGAAGACATGGAGACATTATTTGTATGGCGAGCGATTCGAGGTGTTCACGGACCATCAGAGCCTGAAGTATCTGTTTTCACAGAAGGAACTGAATATGAGGCAGCGCAGATGGCTCGAGCTGATTAAGGATTATGATTTCACCATCTCGTACCATCCGGGAAAGGCGAATTCGGTTGCTGATGCTTTGAGCAGGAAGGTGGAGGTCACTGCAGCAGGTCTTTGTATCGAGGAGTGGAAGCTGCTTGAGGCATTGACCGAGTGGAGACCGTTCACCGATGAGTCGTGAGGTGCAGTGATCGTCGGGCTGAGAGTGGAGCCTTAGTTGGTCTCGAGTATTGTTCAGGCTCAGAGCACTGATGATGAGTTAGCGGGGTTGTTACAGTTAGCTGCCAGAGATGGGTCAGGCTTCAGTGTTGGGGTTGATGGTGGACTGAGGTTTAGGGGCCGTGTCTGGGTGCCGAAGGGAGGAGACCTGAGGCAGGACATTCTGGAGGAGGCACATAGATCCCGTTATTCGATCCACCCGGGCAGCACGAAGATGTTTAGAGATCTTCAAAGGAATTTCTAGTGGAAGAGGATGAAGACGGAGATCGCAGAATTTGTTGGCAGATGTCTGATTTGTCAGCAGGTGAAGATTGAGCACCAGAGACCTGCAGGGCCGATGCAGAGGATCGAGCTTCCAGAGTGGAAGTGGGAGCACGTGACGATGGATTTTGTCACCGGGCTGCCGAAGACGAGAGGATTCCATGACGCAATTTGGGTTATAGTCGATCGACTGACCAAGTCGGCGCATTTCTTAGCTATCCGGACCACTCTACCTCTGGAGGGTCTAGCTAAGTTGTATATTGAGGAGATTGTCAGACTGCACAGGGTGCCCATGAGTATTATTTCGGATCGAGATCCGAGGTTCACTTCCAGATTCTGGGGGAGTTTGCAGCAGGCCCTAGGGACGCGGTTGAAGATCAGTACGACATTCCATCCGCAGACAGAAGGTCAGTCTGAGAGGACCATCCAGACGCTAGAGGATATGTTGCGAGCGTGTACTCTGGATTGGGCAGGTCATTGGGATGAGCATCTGCCATTGATCGAGTTCGCCTACAACAACAGCTACCATTCGAGTATTGGGATGGCACCGTACGAGGCCCTGTACGGGAGACCGTGTAGATCACCGGTATGCTGGAGTGATGTAGGCGAGAGACAGCTAGTTGGTCCTGAGATTGTGCAGATGTATGCTGAGAAGGTGGATATGATCAGGCAGAGATTAGCGACGACTCAGAGCAGGCAGAAGACCTACGCGGATAGGCGTTGGCGAGAGTTGAGATTTGAGGCAGGTGACCATGTCTTCCTGAGGATTTCACCATCTCGAGGAGTGATGAGATTCGGGAAGAAGGGGAAGCTCAGTCCGAGGTATGTCGGGCCGTTTGAGATTCTCGATCAAGTTGGAGAGGTCGCCTACAGGGTTGCATTGCTGCCGCAGTTTTCGGGTCTTCACAACGTCTTCCATGTTTCGATGTTGAGGAAGTACGTAGCGGATCCTTCTCATGTGATTCAGATGGAGGTTCCAGAGATCCGTCAGGATTTGTCTCTTGAGGAGAGACCGGTAGAGATTGTGGATCGGATGGAGCATCAGTTGAGGAGGAGGACCATTCCGATGGTGAAGGTCAGGTGGCAGCACCACAGTGAGCGAGAGGCCACTTGGGAGATCGAGGAGGAGGTTCGGAAGGAGTTCCCGGAGTTGTTTGGTGAGCTTCAGTTTTAATTTCGAGGACGAAATTCTTTTAGGAGGGTGGATTGTAGGATTCTAGCCTAATCCTAATCCTAATTGTGCTTTGTGGTTGATTAGGTGGTGATTAGAGGGGATTAGAGATGGATGGCTGAGATTGAGAGGAGATGGATGAAGGGCTAGGATGGTGTGGATTGGATGAGGGGTGGAGATTGATGGATGGATGGATGGTTGAGATTAGAGGAGGAGGAGATATTTATTGGTGAGCTCTCTCTCTCTCTCTCTCTTGCGACACTCTCTCCCTCACATTTCTCTCTCTCACAGAGGTGATCTCCGGCGTGGTGGTGGTGACCTCCGGCGAAGTGAAGCTCGGCTCCGGTTAGTTGGTGGAGGTGAGTAGCGTGGGGTGTGTGTTCATCCCTTTTGAGTTGGTTTTCTCTCCCTCGACCTAACTCGTGTGCTGGGGTGGTGGTTGTTTGGTGGAGGTCGTCGGAGGTGGATTCGTGAGTGTGGATCGTCGAGGAGGAGTGGATCGTCGTTTGGACGCGAGGGTCGTCGACGGATCGTGATTTGGGGAGGCGCGCTCGTGGAGGCGTCGTCGTGGTTCTTCTAAGGTCTCTTCAGACCTTTAGGTATGTCAAGCTCGCTCACTTAATTACCGTGAGTATTTGGAAGTCGATGGTAGGCCGTTCGGCTCGTCGCGAGTAAACATGCCGCAGATTTAACTGCCTGATCGGTCGACCGGTTTGTGCAAACGGTCGACCGTTCGTGAAGAGTATTCGGGCTCTGCCTCAAATCGGTTGAACGATGCCTGTGGGGCGGTCGACCGATTGTGCATAGAAGGCAAGTCTGGAGAGATTCGGTCGACCGGGTCCCCTTTGCCGGTCGACCGAGTGCACTGTCTTAAGTCGGTTGGGGGCTTAGACCATCTAAACGGTCGACCGCTCGTTGATTTTCGTCCGACCGTGAATTAAGTGAGCATAGTGATCGGTTCGACCGAATGAGGGTTCGTTCGACCGGACTTGTGCGCTGAGCGTGGGGAACGCTCTGGTGGAATTCGGTCGACCGAGGTGTGCTCGGCGTTCGACCGAATTCATGGTGCGTGTGAGGGATTATTCCCTGGACAGATTCGGTCGACCGAGATGTGCTCGGCGTTCGACCGAATTCGTTGTGGTGTTGAGGGATTTGTTCCCTGGTGACTTTCGGTCGACCAGGACCCCTTTGTCGGTCGACCGATTGGTCGTTTTGTTCGTTGAACCGGGAGTTGACCATCTAAACGGTCGACCGTCCCTTGATTTGGGTTCGACCGAACGAGTGTGGTGTTGGGAGTCGGTCGACCGATGGAGTGCCGGTCGAAGTGGATTGCCCTGTATTTGCTTGATTCAGTCGACCGGGACTTTTGGTTCGGTCGACCGTTTGTGTCATGTTTTGCACTATGGAGGTGCTATGGTCGTGGTTGCCCGTGTGGGGCGAGTCGTGGTGCCGATGTTCTTCCGGCAAGTGTGCTAGGTGCACGAGGGTTGCGGTGCTTGGTTGAAATTAGACCTGGAGCCCCGTAACTGTGTGAGAGCTGTGGTTGGTTGAAATTAGACCTGGAGCCCAGCTAGTCTGTACGGACTTGGTTGAAATTAGACCTGGAGCTCCGTAGTGCGTTCGGGTTGGTTGAAATTAGACGTGGAGCCTGAGCAAGGACCGCGTGTAGGGGTTGGTTGAAATTAGACCTGGAGCCCTTATACGTTCGGGTTGGTTGAAATTAGACCTGGAGCCCTTGGTCGTGTCGTGGTAGCTGCGGTTGGTTTAGATTAGACCTGGAGCCCAGCTTGGCGACGAGTGTGTCGCGGCGGTTGGTTGAAATTAGACCTGGAGCCCCGTGACTGTGGTGGGTGCGGCGGTTGGTTGAGATTAGACCTGGAGCCCCGTACCAGTAGTGTGCCCTGGTGTTGGGCGTGTTTAGATGCTTTTCTTGTTGAGTAGAACTGCATGCTAGAATGATTTTATTATGCATTTAGAGTCTTGGCATACGGGGTTTCCTTCTGGAAACTCAGGCATTGTTGCATGTTTACTTTCAGGCCGTGATCGGCGTTCGGGGGGTGGTGACCGAGGAGAGGAGCGCTGCTACCGGATCCAGCTTTCTCTTAGTTGAGGTCGTGTGATTACTGCTTCCTTTGTATATGCTTTTGATGTAATCACAACTTTTTTATACTCTGATGTTCGGATATATATTATATATATATTGGTGCACCTGTGTCCCTTTTATTGCGTAATATCCTCTGTTGATTGAGTGTTTATAAATTTAAAAATTTTCCGCTGTTTTGAGGATGTTACATAATGGATGACAATTTGAAGGATAAAGAAGAGGTTCTTACGGAATGGTAGTGGGATAAAAAGTAATGGCATTTGGGCATGTATCATCATTTTTGAATGACAGCTCCAATTCGTAAGTATCAGATGGCGTAAAGCCAATATCGAAGATTTTAATTGGCACACGAACAAATCACGGATTTAAAATGATAAAACACTTGAAAATGGTCAAAACTTATTATTTTCTATTTTGCACAATAGCTTACCAATTATTTATTCATATCATTTCAATACAATACAATGAACCAATTTAAAGATCTTTACATAATTCATAAAAGATATACTATTCTAACTCATTCCATACAATTTCTTCTCTTTAGAAAGAAAACGTGATTGATTTTGCTTACAAGAGTAAACAATAAAAATATATAAACTCATGAGATCAACAACAATAAAACTTTGTAAGCATCATTTGAACAATGAATCTAACATTTAATCTTAGAAAGAGGCTACATTGTAGCAATGACTAATGCAACATGAATATGTCATTAAACTTGATCAGCAAGTTCAAAAGCCAAGATGTAATGACTATCTACGACTATAAAGAAGCAAAATGTTGTCCCAGGTAAGGAAACCTCATCTCAGTTGGGTCATAGATCAAGTATTACAGTTTACAAGACAGGAAAATAAGATCGTTGAGCTTAACAATCGAAGTAACCTTGCGACTCTCAAAGACTTGACAATCGATCTTTATTCTAACCAGCACTAGCTACAATTACATATTGTTGACTGTTCCAAACTTGTTGTTATCCTTAAACACTTCATTTCTTACTAAATCTTTTTACAAAACCTTGGGGCAATCTCTCAATTTCGAGGAACAATTCAACCTATCCAACCAACATTATTGTGGGATCCTAATCCTAATTGGGTTTTGTTGTTGATTAGGTGGTGATTAGGGGGAAATGGTGATGGATGACTTGGATTGAAGATGGATGGATGGAGGGTTGAGATGGAGAGGAGATGAGATGTGTGGTGGAGATGGAAAGGTAGGAAATGGATGGTGAGGATGTGTTTTGGGGAGATATTTAGGAGTTTTTCCCTCTCTCTCTTTCTCTCGTTGCTCTCTCTCTCACTCGTGATTCTCTCTCTCTCTCTCCTGCAGTGGTGCTCCGGTGGAGAAGAGGTGATCTCCGGCGAGTCGAGTTCGGAGCCGTTTGTGGTGGAGGTGAGTTGGTCGGTTTATAGCTCATCTCGTGGTTTCCGTTTTGGTTCTCTTTCCCTCTACCTAACTCGTGTTTCGGTGGTTGTGGTTTGTTGTTGGAGGTTGCCGGAGGTGGTGTTGTGGCTGTGGATCGTCGAGGAGGCGATTGATCGTCATTTGGACGCGAGGATTGTCGACGGATCGTGATTTGGGGAGACGTGCTCGTGGAGGCGTCGTCGTGGTTCTTCAAAGGCTTCTTCAAGCCTTCCGGTATGTCAAGTTCGCTCACTTATTTATCGTGAGTATTTGGAAGTCGACGGTAGGCCTTTCGGCTCATCGCAAGTAAACTTGCAGCAGATTTCACTACCTGATCGGTTGACCGGTTGGTGCAAACGGTCGACCGTTCGTGAAGAGAATTCGGGTTCTACCTCAAATCGGTCGAACGATGCCCTTGGGGGGTCGACCGATTGTGCGTAGGAGGCAAGCCTGGTGAGATTCGGTCGAACGTGTCCCCTTTGCCATTTGACCGTGTGCACTGTCTTAAGTCGGTTGGGAGCGATTGACCATCCAAACGGTCGACCGCTCATTGACTTCATCCGACCGTGACTTAAGTGAGAATAGTGTCGGTTCGACCGAAGGTGGTTTCGGTCGACCGGACTTGTATGCTGAGCGTAGGGGAATGCTCTAGAGGAATTCGGTCGACCGAGGAGGTCTCGGCGTTTGACCGGATTCATGGTGCGAGTGAAGGATTATTTCCTGGTGGGATTCGGTCGACCGAGAGTGCTCGGGTGTTCGACCGAATTCGTTGTGGGATTTATCCCTGGTGACTTTCGGTCGAACGGGGCCCCTTTGCCGTTCGACCGAATGGTCGTTTTGTTCGTTGAACCTGGGAGTTGACCATCTAAACGGTCGACCGTCCCTTGACTTTGGTTCGACCGAACGAGTGCGGTTGGTGGGAAACGGTCGACCGATGGAGTGCCGGTCGATGCAATTGCCCTGTATTTGCTTGATTCGGTCGACCGGGACTTTTGGTTCGGTCGACCGTTTGTGTCCAGTTTTGCACTATGGAGGTGTTGTTGTTGTGGTCGTCCGTATGGGGCGAGTCGTGGTGCCGATGTTCTTCCGGTAAGTGTGCTAGGGTGCACGAGAGTTACGGTGGTTGGTTGAAATAGACGTGGAGCCCCGTGATGGTGCGAGAGCTTGGGATTGGCTGAAATAGGCCTGAGGCCCAGCTTAGAATTGTGGTGTTGCGGCGGTTGGTTGAAAGAGACCTGGAGCCCTGTGACTGTGTGAGAGCTGCGGTTGGTTGAAAATAGACCTGGAGCCCAGCTAGTCTGTACGGTGGTTGGTTGAGATTAGACTTAGAGCCCCGTAGTGCGTTCAGGTTGGCTGAAAGAGGCCTGGAGCCTGAGCAGGGACCGCGTGTAGTGGTTGGTTGAAAATAGACCTGGAGCCCTTAGATGTTTGGGTTGGTTGAAATTAGACCTGGAGCCCTTTGTCGTGTCGTGGTAGCTGTGGTTGGTTGAGATTAGACCTGGAGCCCAGCTTGGCGACGAGTGTGTGTTACGGTGGTTGGTTGAGATTAGACCTGGAGCCCCGTGACTGTGGTGTGTTCTGTGGTTGGGTGAAAGAGCCCTGGAGCCCAGCCTGTTTGTGTTGCTTTTCTTGTTCAGTAGAATTGCATGCTAGGGTGTATTTCAGTTCATGTATTTAGAGTTTGGCATACGGGGTTTCCTTCTGGAAACTCAGGCATTGTTGCATGTTTACTTTCAGGTCGTGATCGGCGATAGGGGGTGGTGACCGAGGAGAGGAGCACCGCTATCGGAGCCAGCTTTCTCTCAGTTGAGATCAAGTGATTACTGCTTCCATTTGTATAGTCTTTTGATGTAATCACAACTTTTGAAATACTCTGATGTTCGTATATATATATTATATAAGTTGGTGCACCTGTGTTCAGTATTTGCGTAATATCCTCTGTTGATTGTGTGTTATATAAATTTTAAATTTTCCGCTGTGTTGAGGATGTTACAACTTGGTATCAGAGCGGTCGGTTCCAGTGTCCTTATCCAAAGAAACCACCCTTAGAGTTTTTAGAGTCTGCATTAGTTCATGCATTCATGGTTTTGATGTGTGTTGTTTCTTTATGTATAGATCTCTCCGAGACGCGTGAGAACTCCCCCACAGGACCGCGACACCAGTGTGGATACTGGGAGTACGGACTGGGCTGAGGAGCGGCGGATGCTCTATGACACGGTGGGGCGACTGGAGCGATGTTGGATCGCCAGTCAGGCAGAGGAGAGCCAACAGCGGCAGGAGTGATGCTCGATCGCTTTATGAGATAGTACCCGCTTACCTTTGACGGTAGAGGAGAGTCTGAGGCTACGGAGGATTGGGTCCTGAAGATTCAGGAGATCCTTCGGGCGATTGAGTGCCCGCCTGAGAGAGGCAGACAAGCTTGACAACGTATGTGTTGGGCGGAGACGTGTCCAACTGGTGGAGGACCACATCTGCAGTGGTGTTTGAGGGGAGGACTAAGGTCTGCTGGGAGGAATTCCTGTGGGAGTTCAACGAGCAGTATTTCCCAGAGCATGTCAGAGATGGGAGGCGAGATGAGTTTATGACTCTCGAGCAGGGAGAGACGACCCTGGCTGAGTATACCCGGAGGTTCAACGCGCTGGAGCGTTACTGTCCGGAGTTTTGCATGACGCCGCTGCAGAGGGTGAGGAAGTTCATACGGGGGCTAAGGAAGCACCTCCGTACTCAGGTCACATATAGTATGCCACAGATGCTGGCCGATGCCGTGCGGTTTGCGACGATCATTGATAAGGATTACCAGCAGAATTATACTGAGGCCAGGAGAGCACCGGGGATGGTCTGTGGACGTCCGGGTGCTCTGCTAGCAGGGAACCCGGGCAAGAGGCCCCGGATCGGAGGTGGTGGATCATGCCAACCTGAGGCGTGCAGAGGTTGTGGCAGAGTTCACTCCGGAGAGTGTTGGGGTCGGGGAGTTTGTCACGGGTGTGGCAAGCCAAACCATTTTATGCGAGATTGTCCGAGCGGGCCAGGTGGGTCCAACAGGCATTCAGGCCCGCCAACAGCAGGCAGAGGCGGAGGTTGCCGACCTTTTGTGTCGCCACAGCAGGGTCAGAGGACTGGACGTGTCTTTACCATCCAGGCGAATGAGGTGAGAGACGCCAGTACGGTGGTGGAAAGTACGCTCTTTGATGCTGGGTTGAGTAGGAGAGTGTTGTTTGATTGTGTGGCTACACACTTGTTCATCTCGGAGCGATTTGCGAGCGTGTTGGGCCGTACCCCTGCGATGTTGACTGCCACGTTGGAAGTCAGCACACCGTTGAGTCTGGTGGGCATTGTGGGGAGCTTTCTTCCCAGCGCCACGATTGTTTCGGAAGATCAGGAGTTTCCGGCTGACCTGATCTTGTTGCCGATGGAGGACTTCGACGTCATACTGGGGATGGATTGGCTATACCAGTACAATGTGCGAGTGTTGTGTCGGGAGAAGAAGATCCTGATCCCGAGGAAGGGTTTACCTGATGTGCTGATCAGGGGGACAAAGGATAAAGGAGGCAGAGTGATTGTATAAGCAGTGAGGGCACAGAAGTTGTTGTAGCAGGGTTGCAGAGCTTTCGTGGTCACTTTGGTAGTTCCAGATCCAGAGGCGAGGAGATTGGAGGACATCGAGATAGTCCGGGAGTTTCCAGAGGTCTTTGCGGATGATGTCTCCGGGTTGCCGCCTCAGAGAGAGATTAAGTTTGGGATCGATTTGGTAGCTGAGACTACGCCGCAGTCGAAGGCGCCGTATCGGATGGCACCTGCTGAGCTGGCAGAGCTGAAGAAGCAGTTGCAGGATCTGATGGATACGGGGTTTATCCGCCCCGGTGTCTCGCCTTGGGTAGCGTCGGTACTCTTCGTGAAGTAGAAGGATGGATCGCTGCGGATGTGTATTGACTACAGGATGCTGAACAAGGTTACCGTTAGGAAACAGTATCCCTTGCCCAGGATCGAGGACCTGTTTGACCAGTTGCAGTCAGCACGGGTGTTCTCGAAGATTGATCTGTGATCCGGTTATCATCAGTTGAGGATCAGAGAGGCAGATGTGCAGAAGACAACTTTCAGGACGAGGTACGGGCATTACGAGTTTTTGGTGATGCCGTTCGGGTTGACGAACGCGCCTGCAATGTTTATGGATTTGATGAACCAGACATTTAGTCAGTACCTCGACCGGTTTGTGATTTTCTTCGTGGATGATATTTTGGTCTACTAGCCAGATGTGGAGCAACATCGAGAGCACTTGAGAGTGGTACTTGGCATTTTGAGGGATCATGAGTTGTATGCCATGTTTTCGAAGTGCGAGTTCTGGCTGAGCAGTGTCGCCTTTCTGGGGCACATCATATCAGGAGAGGGGATTTCAGTAGATCCAGCGAAGGTTGAGACCGTTACGCAGTGGAGAGCCTCGACGAGTGTGGCAGAGGTCAGGAGCTTTGTGGGTCTGGCTGGTTATTATCGTCGTTTTGTCTAGGATTTCTCGAGGTTGGCTTCGCCGTTGACGGCTTTGACGCGGAAGGACGTTGAGTTCGTGTTGTCCCAGAAGTGCGAGGACAGTTTCGAGGAACTGAAGTGTCGGCTGACGACTGCTCCAGTTCTGACACTTCCCAGTGGCAGTGGTGGATTTGTGATTTACAGTGACGCGTCAGGCGTTGCACTGGGATATGTACTCATGCAGCACGGGCAGGTGGTTGCATATTCATCGAGGCAGCTGAAGGTGCACGAGAGGAATTACCCCACTCATGATTTGGAGTTGGCGGCGGTCGTGCACGCTTTGAAGACTTGGAGGCATTACTTGTACAGCGAGCAGTTCGAGGTTTTCACTGATCATCAGAGCCTGAAGTATCTGTTTTCGCAGAAGGAGCTGAATATGAGGCAACGCAGATGGCTCGAGCTGATTAAGGATTATGATTTCACCATCTCGTACCATCCGGGGAAGGCAAATTCAGTTGCTAATGCTTTGAGCAGGAAGGTGGAGGTTACCGCGGCAGGTCTTTGTATCGAGGAGTGGAAGCTGCTTGAGGCATTGACCGAGTGGTGACCGTTCACTAATAAGTCGCGAGGTGCGGTGATTGCTGGGCTCAGAGTGGAGCCACAATTGGTCTCAAGTATCGTCCAGGCTCAGAGTGCTGATGAGGAGTTAGCTGGGTTGTCACAGTTAGCTGCCAGAGATGGGTCAGACTTCAGTATTGGAGTTGATGGTGGACTGAGATTCAGAGGTCGTGTCTGGGTGCCGAGGGGAGTAGATCTGAGGAAAGATATTCTAGAGGAGGCGCACAGATCTCATTATTCGATTCACCCGGGCAGTACGAAGATGTATAGAGATCTTCAGAGGAATTTCTGGTGGAAGAGGATGAAGACGGAGATCGCCGGGTTCGTCGACAGATGTCTGATTTGTCAGCAGGTGAAGATTGAGCACCAGAGACCTGCAGGGCCGATGCAGAGGATCGAGCTTCCAGAGTGGAAGTGGGAGCACGTGACGATGGATTTTGTCACCGGGCTGCCGAGGACGAGAGGACTCCATGACGCGATTTGGGTTATAGTCGATCGACTGACCAAGTCGGCGCACTTCTTAGCTATTCGGACCACTTTACCTCTGGAGGGTCTAGCTAAGTTGTACGTTGAGGAGATTGTCAGACTTCATGGAGTACCCATGAGTATTATTTCAGATCGAGATTCGAGGTTCACTTCCAGATTCTGGGGGAGTTTGCAGCAGGCCTTAGTGACTCGGTTGAAGTTCAGTACGACATTTCATCCGCAGACAGACGGTCAGTCTGAGAGGACCATCCAGACGCTAGAGGATATGTTGCGAGCGTGTACTCTGGATTGGGCAGGTCATTGGGACGAGCATTTGCCGTTGATCGAGTTCGCCTACAATAACAGCTACCATTCGAGCATTGGGATGTCACCGTACGAGGCCCTGTACGGGAGACCGTGAAGATCACCGGTATGCTGGAGTGATGTAGGCGAGAGACAGCTAGTTGGTCCAGAGATTGTGCAGATGTACTCTGAGAAGGTAGATGTGATCAGGCAGAGGTTAGCGACGGCTCAGAGCAGACAGAAGAGTTACGCAGATAGGTGTAGGCGAGAGCTGAGGTTTGAGGTAGGTGACCATGTCTTCCTGAAGATTTCGCCATCTCGAGGAGTGATGAAGTTCGGGAAGAAGGGGAAGCTCAGTCCGAGGTATGTCGGACGGTTTAAGATTCTTGATCGGATTGGAGAGGTTGCCTACAGGGTTGCGCTGCCGCCGTAGTTTATGGTCTTCACAATGTCTTCCATGTTTCGATGTTGAGGAAGTACGTAGCAGATCCTTCTCACGTGATTTAGTTGGAGGTTCCAGAGATCCGTCAGTATTTGTCTCTTGAGGAGAGACCGGTTGAGATTGTGGATCGGATGGAGCATCAGTTGAGGAGGAGGACCATTCCGATGGTGAAGGTCAGGTGGCAGCACCACAGTGAGCGAGAGGCCACTTGGGTGATTGAGGAGGAGGTCCGGAAGGAGTTCCCAGAGTTGTTTGCTGAGCTTCGGTCTTAATTTCGAGGACGAAATTCCTTTAGGAGGGTGGATTGTGGGATCCTAATCCTAATTGGGTTTTGTTGTTGATTAGGTGGTGATTAGGGGGAAATGGTGATGGACGGCTTGGATTGAAGATTGATGGATGGAGGGTTGAGATGGAGAGGAGATGAGATGTGTGGTGGAGATGGAAAGGTAGGAAATGGATGGTGAGGATATGTTTTGGGGAGATATTTAGGAGTTTTTCACTCTCTCTCTTTCTCTCGTTGCTCTCTCTCTCACTCGCGATTCTCTCTCTCTCTCCTGCAGTTGTGCTCCGGTGAAGAAGAGGTGATCTCCCGCGAGTCGAGTTCGGAGCCGTTTGTGGTGGAGGTGAGTTGGTCGGTTGATAGCTCATCTCGTGGTTTCTATTTTGGTTCTCTCTCCCTCTACCTAACTCGTGTTTCGGTGGTTGTGGTTGGTTGTTGGAGGTTTGCCGGAGGTGGTGTTGTGGCTGTGGATCGTCGAGGAGGCGATTGATCGTCGTTTGGACGCGAGGATCGTCGACGGATCGTGATTTGGGGAGACGTGCTCGTGGAGGCGTCGTCGCGGTTCTTCAAAGGCTTCTTCAAGCCTTCCGGTATGTCAAGCTCGCTCACTTATTTATCGTGAGTATTTGGAAGTCGACGGTCGGCCTTTCGGCTCGTCGCAAGTAAACTTGCAACAGATTTCACTGCCTGATCGGTCGACCTGTTGGTGCAAACGGTCGACCGTTCGTGAAGAGAATTCGGGTTCTGCCTCAAATCGGTCGAACGATGCCCTTGGGGCGGTCGACCGATCGTGCGTAGGAGGCAAGTCTGGTGAGATTCGGTCGAACGGGTCCCCTTTTCCGTTCGACCGTGTGCACTGTCTTAAGTCGGTTGGGAGCGATTGACCATCCAAACGATCGACCGCTCATTAACTTCGTCCGACCGTGACTTAAGTAAGAATAGTGTCGGTTCGACCGAAGGTGGTTTCGGTCGACCGGACTTGTGTACTGAGCGTGGGGAAATGCTCTGGAGGAATTCGGTCGACCGTTGAGGTCTCGGCGTTCGACCAGATTCGTGGTGCGAGTGAGGGATTATTCCCTGGTGGGATTCGGTCGATCGAGAGTGCTCGGGTGTTCGACCGAATTCATTGTGGGACTTGTCCCTGGTGACTTTCGGTCGAACGGGGCCCCTTTGCCATTCGACCGAATGGTCGTTTTGTTCGTTGAACCAGGGAGTTTACCATATAAACGGTCGACCGTCCCTTGACTTTGGTTCGACCAAACGAGTGCGGTTGGTGGGAAACGGTCGACCGATGGAGTGGCGGTCGATGCGATTGCCCTGTATTTGCTTGATTCGGTCGACCGAGACTTTTGGTTCGGTCGACCGTTTGTGTCCAGTTTTGCACTATGGAGGTGTCGTTGTTGTGGTTGTCCGTGTGGGGCGAGTCGTGGTGCCGATGTTCTTCCGGCAAGTGTGCTAGGGTGCACGAGAGTTACGGTGGTTGGTTGAAATAGGCCTGGAGCCCCGTGACGGTGCGAGAGCTTGGGATTGGCTGAAATAGGCCTGAGGCCCAACTTAGAATTGTGGTGTTGCGGCGGTTGGTTGAAAGAGACCTGGAGCCCCGTGACTGTGTGAGAGCTTCGGTTGGTTGAAAATAGACCTGGAGCCCAGCTAGTCTGTACGGTGGTTGGTTGAGATTAGACCTGGAGCTCCGTAGTGCGTTCAGGTTGGCTGAAAGAGGCCTGGAGCCTGAGCAGGGACCGCGTGTAGTGGTTGGTTGAAAATAGACCTGGAGCCCTTAGACGTTTGGGTTGGTTGAAATTAGACCTGGAGCCCATGGTCGTGTCATGGTAGCTGTGGTTGGTTGAGATTAGACCTGGAGCCCAGCTTAGCGACGAGTGTGTGTTACGGTGATTGGTTGAGATTAGACCTGGAGCCCCGTGACTGTGGTGTGTGCTGTGGTTGGGTGAAAGAGCCCTGGAGCCCAGCCTGTTTGTAATGCTTTTCTTGTTCAGTAGAATTGCATGTTAGGGTGTATTTCAGTTCATGTATTTAGAGTTTGGCATACGGGATTTCCTTCTGGAAACTCAGGCATTGTTGCATGTTAATTTCAGGCCGTGATCGGCGATAGGGGGTGGTGACCGAGGAGAGGAGCACCGCTACCGGATCCATCTTTCTCTCAGTTGAGGTCGAATGATTACTGCTTCCATTTGTATAGTCTTTTGATGTAATCACAACTTTTGAAATACTCTGATGTTCGTATATATATATTATATATGTTGGTACACCTGTGTTCAGTATTTGCGTAATATCCTCTGTTGATTGTGTGTTATATAAATTTTAAATTTTCCGCTGTGTTGAGGATGTTACAATTATCCTTAGAAAGAAGGTGATTCACGAAAAGGGGTACTAATATTCTTCTACTAACTAACAACACAATGGAAACACTATTGAAAATAAGAGTATTATTGTAAGACCCACTCTCCTGCTTTAATAATTATAAGTCCACTCTCCGGGGTTATGCATAATTGATTTCTTGGAATATCAAATTGTGTTATGGCATGCTTGTTTGAGTAGATTTTATCGGATTTCTTGTTGGTCGATCGGGTGCGACACATCATGCAAGCGCACAGTTGTTTGACTCGATCGACTCAATTTGGGTCCGAGTGAGTGTAGGGTTGGTTTTGAGCTAAGCCCGGGTTGAAGTGGCATGAAATTGGAAGGGTTGCATTAGGGTCCTCTAGCTCCAGAGGCCATTCTCATAAGACCTTCACGTTGGGAGCCAGTGATTGATTCGTTTTATTTAAACCGTAAGTGCACGGCCGCGTTGAAGCGGTGGCAAATACAGGTCGTCCACTGGGAGGTGTGTCGACGCTTGGTTTGTGCGAAGGCGAGTGGTAAAGAAAGGAGAGAAACATTGATTACACTAAATTACACTAGAATGCAAGAGGAAATGAAAGATAAGTAATAAAACTAAACCCCATAGGGGGTAGAGAAATAATGTGAATATAAGGATGTGTGTGTGTGTTCAATTAAGCTCCTCAGAACAAGTAGTGCATGAAATCATAAAACTACATCCAACTTTGCCTCCACATGAATTAAGATAAGACTACATCATTAAAACATACAAGACAATAATTGAAATGAAGCTAAATGAACTCATGTATAAAGACTAGACCCTACTATTCCTCCACATGAATTACGATAACCCAATATCATTAAAACATACAAGACATTAACCAAGGTAAATGCAACAAGAGTACATACACTACAACTTGTGTTTCCAATATTAACTTCATCCATATCCTAACCTTATCATTCCCCATAAAATAGGTGCACTAATCAAAGCATAAGCTAAGCTTCATTCAAGAGCATTAGCATATCAAAGATAAAAGTGAAAATCTATTAGATGGTTATGGAAATCATATAAATCTCAAGGGATAAAGATAACACACACTTAATACACTACATGATCATATCACATATTACTCCACCCCCGAATGGGGATGAAACTACTCACACATATTTAAACTATCTACTTTAACAAAATGAATCATTATACTGAAATGAAACAACACTAATCAAGCAAGAAATATTAAAGAAGCATAAAACAAAACAAACAAGCAAGCATGCATATGAAAGGAAATGAAACTAAGAGAGAAACAACACAATTAAAGGAAAAATATCTATTATTAACTCACTCAATACAAGCAGCCATTCCTCCACCAGAGTTTTGCTTCAAGGCTTCACTCTTAGTAAAGAAGATGACCACCAAAGAGGGAGATTGATTACATGAGAGGAGGGAGAGTTCTATTTATAGTCATAGAAAAAGGTAATCCGGGACAATCCCCCGATGTGAGACTAAACAAATACAAGAAATAGCCTAAACATCATCTAATACACGCTCTCCAGAAGTTTCATCGGATCCGGGAAGATCCGGACCGCCAATTGGCGGTCTACAGGATCCAGATCGGTCTGGTTTTGATGTTGGGCTTTGCTTAATGTGTTTGTTGGTCTTTGATGCTTCTACTTTGTTTATTGGAGCTCCGAGCCGAATCGAATTGTCAAAATTCTCCCATGATGGTGTGGAGTTTTCTGTTTTGCTCTTAGGTCCTTCGGTCTTACGTTCAAGTCCTTCTCCCTTGCATCTCCGTCCCCAGGTCTCACAATTAAGTCATTTTTCCTGCTTTTGGGTCCATTAATGGCTCTTCTCTTCAAACCTCTTTATTTCTGAAATTCAAACAAAAAACTCGTTACGTAGCATTGCTTAGGTGTAAGTAATGGATATAAGATACAAATATAAGCATGAAATGATGTCAATCAAATACCTTCACACCTAAGTTTTTGCTAGTCCCGAGCAAAACAAAGAAAGAGAAAAGCAAACGAGAAACAAGAAATCCTAACTCACTTTCGTAGGAATCACGGTTGCACTTAGCACGTGCAGCAAGCCGTTAAACCTCCATGTCGCCAAGGAGGATGAGTGTTGTCTCCTGAGGGTTTTCAGCGGATATACCCACAAAATCCGAACAAGATGCATTATTCGGTCTAGACACTCGACTCGTTGGACAAATTTTGTCGATCATTGGACACGGTAATCCTACGGGCCGACTATATATAGGTAATCAGTCCACACACCTAGCCTAATGAACCATTCATGTAAGTTAAATAAGGAATTAAGTGAAAGACATTGACAACCTCAACCTCCTCAAGTGATACAAATGTAAAGTCCATTAAGGTTCTTATTTGCATTTTTTTTCTTTTTGTTTCTTTTCTCAATTTTTTTTCTTTTCTTTTTATTAGTTTGAGCTTCATTCTCCCAGGGTCAGGTTTAGTGCATCATTGCCCATGTGGACTTACACTATCACGTACACCTTTCCCCAAATCTCCACATAGGGCAATTCCTACCACCCGTGTAACGTGAGTACGGTCGGCGCATCCCAAGTCAGATGACTCGAAAGCACCAGGCACAAAGTCCCCTCAGACCTGCTTTCCCGAGTGATAGGAGCCGTGCGAGAAGAGAGAACACCTACTCACTTATTTCTTATCTACACATGAACCAAAACTCCTACACTTAATGTCTCACAACAAGATTTAGAGGGTCCTTGACAATAACAAACTTCCTTAAGTTAACAGACACGAATTATTGACTCATTAGGTTCAGGGTGGACTTCCAAAAATGTTTGAGCACTGAAACCCTATGATTACTCACCCCCAAGTAATAACTGGGGTGCATCCTAACGACTCGATAAATCCTAAAGCCACTGTACTAGATATCCTAATGCATCAAGTTCAAGACAATTTTGGGACCTTTCTTTTTACTTTGCCTTTCAACAGTTTTGCATATGCTAAACACACACAAAACCCGCAAAACATTTTCTTTCACAAACACATGAAGATTTTGAAAGAAATGTGAAAATTTTGAAGCACTAGGCAAGCAAAAGAAGACAAGTCACCCAAGGATCATGGCAAACAGATATATCGATAGTAAAAGCAACACACTAACATGACCCTAATAATGCACACAATAGAGAATAAAATCAAAGCAAAAAGACTCAACTATGAACACACGTAAAACACCCCCCACACCTACTTCATGCATTGTCCTCAATGAATGTGAGCAAGATACTAGATGGATTTATGCATGAAAAAGGAGAGATCTCACCAATATGAAGTACAAAGGGAAGTTCAAGGTCATGTTGATGGACACAAACCCGAATCCCCTCAAAACCTGTGAGATGCTAAAGAAATGATACAAATACATGAAAGAAATGGAGCCCAAATACACAAGGGTTGGAGCCCACAACAATCGATGCTCACTGAAGGAGTCTTTTATTGTATTTTTATTTATTTATAACTATGTACAAAAATGGGATCCCTTCTGCATATGTCAAGGGACATCAAATGGGAACCCACCATCTCTCGAGCCAAAAATGCACATGCATGGACTTGCGACATACAAATCAGAATTGCTTGACAACCTGATACTCTTATATACATTGTGGTCGTTCGATGCCTCTTGAGAGTTAGCAAAAGAGAAGGCATCAATGAGAGGTGAACCTCTATCAGGTTGAAGGGTATCAGGTGGTTGATTCTTAACCCACATGGGGTCCTCAGCAGATACAGAATGAAGAGCATGTGGCCGAGAGACCATAAAAATAGTATCTTGTGGCTCAAAAGCTACATGATCGAAAGGTTGTGGCTCAAGGGCCACGTGATCAAAAGGATGTGGCTCAAGGGCCACGTGATCAAAAGGATGTGGCTCAAGGGCCACAAGATCAAAAGGATGTGGCTCAAGGGCCATGTGATCAAAAGGATGTGGCTCAAGGGCCACAAGATCAAAAGGATGTGGCACTGAGGCCACATGATCAGAACATAAGGCACCTTCTTGTGCCAGCCCAGGTGAAACATCTTCACCACCTTCATGATTTCCATCGAACAGATCTCTGAAGTACTTGAAGGTGCCCTCAACTTCAATTTCATTCAAACTCTGGGTAAGGTTGACCCCAACAGGGTCATTGAAGGCACCTGGCTTCTTGCCGATGGTGAAGATGTTGAAATCAACGCATTGACTACAATAACTCAAGCGCATCAGACCATTGCGACAATTGATCAATGCATTGGAAGTCGCAAGGAATGGTCGTCCCAGAATGACAGGAATTTGTCCAAGTGGGTTTGACACAGGTTCAATATCCAAGACAAAGAAGTCGACTGGATAAATGAACTCTCCCACTTTGATCGACACATCTTCACCACACCCCTTGGTTTCTTCATAGACCTATTAGCGAATTGAAGAGTGGTTTTTGTTTGTTTGAGGTCTCCAAGACCGAGGTGGACGTAGACAGAATATGACAGAAAATTAACAGATGCACCAAGGTCCAATAAGGCTCGATGTATGGACACATCACCAATCACACAAGAGATAGTAGGATAGCCAGAGTCCTTGTACTTTACTTGCATGGGTTGTGCCAACAAAGAACTCACGTTAGCCACAAGAAAAGCTTTCTTAGGAACATGAGTTTTTCTCTTCTTGGTGCATAAGTACTTGAGAACCTTTGCATAAGGTGGTATTTGCTGAATCACCTCCAATAGAGGGATGTTCACCTTAACTTGCCGAAACATCTCAAGCATCTTGTCATGCTGATCAGAGCTTTTCTTTTTAAGGCGCTCAGGGAATGGCGCCTTCGGGGCATAAGGGTGCGACGGAACATCAGAATTCTGGTCCAAAGAAGCATGAGTGGGGAGTCCTTAATGTGATGGGTCGGTTCAGAGGTAGCATGAGGTACAGGTGGCCTTCCTTAAAATATGTACTCCGAGGATTCACCTCAGGCTGACTCGGGAATTGACCCTTCTCGCGTTCATGGAATTGATGAGCCAACTGGCTAACTTGCATTTTCAAAGCCTTGACTGTACTTTGCATGCTCTGCATGAATGCTTGAAGGGTCGGATCACAAGAAGGGTCCTTGGGGTCAACCCGTTGGGGTGGTGGAGTCTGGTTGGATAACCCGACGATGAGGCATGAGCAGGTTGGTAATTGTGGTGCTGAGACCTTTGATGTGGGGGTTGGTAGGTCGCCGATGGGCGTGGAGGTTGATAAGGTAGAGGTTGAGGTTGAGCGTGCGAGCTCTGACCGTTACCCCCACTAGGCCCCCAAGAGAAGTTAGGATGGTTACGCCATCCCAGGTTGTAGGAGTGACTGTACGGGTCGTTACGGGGCCTCTGTTGATACATCGCATTTGCATGTTCAATATCCCTTGGAGCGTAAGCGCATTCCAAGTCATCATGCCCCGTAAGTCCACACCTACCACACCCGGGAGTAGCGACCTGAGCTACAGGAGCTCGGTCCAACTCTAAACTCTCAATCCTACGCATGACAACAATCATTTTCGCCTAAGACGCGATCGATGACTAAACTTGATATGATCCAGCTCGACCAAAAGACATGGCGGCTGGTGACTCTCTCATGGTGTCCCACTCAAAGATGCGTTCAGCCATTAACTCAAAAGTGTCCCATGCTCATCGATGTGTTTCATTTGGAAGTCACCCTGACACATCGACTCCAACAATGTGCGGGTGTTGTAGTTGAGGCCCTCATAAATATTTTGGCACAGTTGCCATAGCTCAAGTCCATGATGAGGGCACTGCTGGAGAAGGTCCTTGAACCTCTCAAAGAAACCATAAAAAGATTCGGTCTCAGTCTGATACATTTGATGTATCTGGTGCCGTATCTGTTGAGTTTTCCTTTGAGGGAAAAATCTCTTCGGAAATACGGTCACGAAGTCATCCCACGACCGAATAGAGCTCGCTGGGAGGCTGTACATCCATTTCTTTGCGTTATCCTTCAACGCGAAAGAAATCATCCTCAACTGGACTGAATCCTCGTCAAGCTGTTGAAGTTTGAACATGGAGCATACTTTCTCGAATTCGCGTATAAAAATATACGGATCCTCTTTATTGGCAGTAAAGGTTGGAAGCATGCTCACATATTGAGGTTTTAGCTCATAGTTGTTCCCGCGAGCAGGGGGAAGAACTATGCAAGAAGGCTGTGCGACCTGAACAGGATGGGTCCGCTCTCACAATGTCATCGGTCTATCCTGTCGAGCTAAAGGTGGTGGTGTGCCAAGAACTCGATTCTGACCGAATCTCCCTTCCTCTCGAGTCAGAGGAGGAGAAGGAGGTCTACGTGGTGGTGGGAGCGGACCGAGGTAATCCATGAATGGACCCCGGTCTCCCCCATCACCACGAGACGAGTCGGCCTCTTGCTCCAAATAAGCACGAGGCGGAGATGGTCGATCACCAAGACCGTCCATCTCAGAAGTATGCACTCTCTCTAGTCGAGCGCTCTCGCCAGAACGTGCCCAACCTTGCATAAAAATGCTCGACTCGACTCTAAAATAACACACAACAGAAGGTGTACTAGAGGAGGAGACTACGTGTAGAAAATAGATGAGAAGATGACTTAGATGAGTAGGGAAGAATCCCTAGAGCTAGCGTGGGTAAAGGGTGAGGATAGAAGCCTAGTCTAGCAAACACGGCTCAATCAAGCTTAGGCTGGATATGGGTCCTTACAGCTAGACGACGCCTAACTGCGAGGTCACATGACCTCAACACGCCTCACCTCGCTACGACGAAAACCACAATGCCCAGCAAGTGAGCCAACATCCGGAGATCTCGTCTCTCCTACTATCGAAAAAGTGGGCGACGCCGATCAGGCTATGACGGTCGTGATCGGATCACTCTCCTAATGCGCCCAAGTCCTAATGGCCAATGTCTACTTGCTTTTAGATTAAGGCTTTACTTGAGTGTGTTTTTTGGGGCTAAGGGAGGGGTGATGAAATCCCCCACGTTATCTTTGAAGACTATAAGTGATGCCCCTTAAAGATGTTTTGAACTCTTAGGCTAGCAACCAACACACCAAACAAGCACTCACCTCACTCTTGTTTCGATGCAAACCTTACTCACTAATGAATATCCTAATGCGTGAATGAGTGTTACGGAATGCGTACCTCGCTCCAGCAATCAACGACAAAAATCAAAACTAAGAGAAGACAATTAACCTGCTCAAGTCATTACTAGATGATGCAAGACCTAAACATAGCAAATGCCTAATCTTTTGCTTTGGATTTTAAGACAAAGTTGATTAAAGGGGATTGAAATTAAATCTGGGAGCAAACTAGAAGTCAGCATGCAAAATAGGGCTCCCAGATAACGAAAATGAAGAACTAAACTACCAGAAGAAAAATGGAATCAAGACGACCTCACCAAGCCGCCAATTGATGGTCCAAGACCGCTGATTGGCGGTCTGTTTGGTGCTTCTGTGCCTCCAATTTCGCCAGTGGCCTCCCCTTGAGCTCTAGGATCCCTGAAACCAAGAAAAACTACAAACAAAAAATTAAGAGCACTGAAATCGTCCAAACCATGGTCTGGACAGAGCACCTCCCCGACAACGGCGCCAAAAACTTGATTGATTCATTTTATTTAAACCGCAAGTGCACGGCCGCGTTGAAGCGGTGGCAAATATGGGTCGTCCACTGGGAGGTGTGTCGACGTTTGGTTTGTGCGAAGGCGAGTGGTAAAGAAAGGAGAGAAAGATTGATTACACTAAATTACACTAGAATGCAAGAGGAAATGAAAGATAAGCAATAAAACTAAACCTTATAGGGGGTAGAGAAATAATGTGAATATAAAGATGTGTGTGTTCAATTAAGCTTCTCACAACATGTAGTGCATGAAATCATAAAACTACATCCAACTTTGCTTCCATATGAATTAAGATAAGACTACATCATTAAAACATACAAGACAATAATTGGAATGAAGCTAAATGAACTCATGTATAAAGACTAGACCCTACTATGCCTCCACATGAATTAAGATAATCCAATATCATTAAAACATACAAGACATTAACCAAGGTCAAGGCAACAAGAGTACATACACTACAACTTGTGTTTTCAATATTAACTTCATCCATATCCTAACCTTATCATTCCCCATAAAATAGGTGCACTAATCAAAGCATAAGCTTAAGCTTCATTCAAGAGCATTAGCATATCAAAGATAAGAGTGAAAACCCATTAGATGGTTATGGAAATCATATAGAGCTCAAGGGATAAAGATAACACACACTTAATACACTACATGATCATATCACATATTACTCCACCCCCCAAATGGGGATGGAACTACTCACACAAATTTAAACTAACTACTCTAACAAAATGAAGCATTATACTGAAATGAAACTACACTAATCAAGCAAGAAATATTAAATAAGCATAAAACAAAACAAACAAGCAACCATGCATATAAAAGGAAATGAAACTAAGAGAGAAACAACACAATTAAAGGAAAAACATCTATTATTAACTCACTCAATACAAGTAGCCCTTCCTCAACTAGAGTTTTGCTTCAAGGCTTCACTCTTAGTAGGGAAGATGGCCACCAAAGTGGGAGATTGATTACATGAGAGGAGGGAGAGTTCTATTTATAGCCATAGAAAAAGGTAATCCGGGACAATCCCCCGATGTGGGACTAAACAAATACCAAAAATAGCCTAAACATCATCTAATACACGCTCTCCAGAAGTTTCATCGGATCCGGGAAGATCCGGACCGCCAATTGGCGGTTCCAGTCTGCCAATTGGCGGTCTACAGGATCCAGATCTGTCTGGTTTTGATACTGGGCTTTGCTTAATGTGTTTGTTGGTCTTTGATGCATCAACTTTGTTTATTAGAGCTCTGACCCGAATCGAATTGTCAAAATACTCCCCGTGATGGTGTGGAGTTTTTTGTTTTGCTCTTAGGTCCTTCGGTCTTACGTTCAGGTCCTTCTCCCTTGCATCTCAGTCCCGATGTCTTACAATTAAGTCCTTTTTCCTGCTTTTGGGTCATTTCATGGCTCTTCTCTTCAAACCTCTTTATTTCTGAAATTCAAATATAAAACTCGTCACATAGCATTGCTTAGGTGTAAGATAATGGATATAAGATACAAATATAAGCATGAAATGATGTCCATCAGCCATGCATAAGATAAGTCCTGGGCAGGCGCGCTGCCATTCTATCTCAGTGTAGGTGTTCCCAAGTTCGCGATGGCACCATGTAGGTCACTCGCCGCAAATTGGGACACTTATCCGGTGCACCGCATTGTGCCAAGCGGTGGGTCACTGTCGAGTGACCGCCTTTGACCAGCGAGGTTGGTGTTCTGGTTCCTTTCAAAGACTGGTTCTGGTGCACTCGACCGGCACGGCTCATGGAGTCGTACCCTTATGTTGCATTTGATGCTTTTCTGTTTTGTTCTGACCAGCGTTGTTCGTATTCTGGTTCCTTTGGAGGGATTTCTACGGGTGTTACCCGATTGGCACCACTGACGGAGTTGTAGCCTTCTGTTGCATTATGTGCTTTTTCAGTTTTTGTTTTGGATGCTTTTGCCTTAGATAGATTGCATACATTTTTCCATATAACTCCGATTGGGCTAAGGGCACACTGGGTTTTCTTTATAGAAAACTCACGCATATGTTGATGCAGTGCTTGCAGGTATTTTATTTTCCTACAGGGTAGACTGGATGAGTAGTCGAAGATTCTGTACACGAGGAACACGTCGACCAGATTCTTCAGTTTGTCTTTTGCTTTCGCATTATTTATGATGTATTTCACTTTTGAACTCAATGTAATGTATTTGACCTTGTTACCATATATGGATAATCTCTCACTTTTCAGTTATGTTTTATGTTAGTCTATCCATGTATGATCTCTCTACGTATTGTCGAGTCGTTCTTTGGTTTGTCTTTTGTAACTCTTTCGGTTGTCACGGAGGTCTCTGATCACGACACTTGTAGTCTTTCCCAGTGTGCGTACCTGCGAGATCGGGGGCATTACAATTATGTCGCCCTGACTAAGTTAGATATTGACAATTAAATGTGGAATTAGGCGTACCACGTCGGCAGCTAAAATCTGACGTGATATTAGATGTACAACGTCAGACAGTTTACAACCGACGTGAATATGTCTGACGTGGTATTAGGCTTACAACGTCGATGGTCAATTCACCAATGTGGTTTTAGGCTTATCACCTCGGTGCATTAGAAACCGATGTGGTGTATATTAACCATCCCAGCACAATATTTGCCAAGCAATTGTCTTGTGTCGATCAAATGTATTTTGGTTGTCCGAACTGGTGATTTTAGTTGGAGGTTTCTGTGAACCGAATTGTGTTCGGTCATCCGGATAGTACTTTACATCTATATAGGGATTAACCATGTCGTTATGTAGGTTAACCAACATGGTAAACTCTATTTTTTTTTTGTAAATTGTAATGCTTTGTCATATTTAATATTCAACCTAAAATTAAATCCATAAACTTAACAAGCTAGTCAAACCCCCATGTTCTTTTCCCACCCCCTTGTCAGCTCTACTCAACTGATCAGCTCATTCAGACCAACCAACCTCGATCGATCACCCCTACCTAACCCGGCCTGCCCGACCAACCCTGACCATTTTTCAATCCAGCACTTGGTCACAAAGGTGGAAGCAATGCTTCCATTTGCAACTCTTTTAACTACTCTAATTAAAGGACTCATTTTAATTAGTTCCTTGAGAGCATATATCAAAGTTTATTTGTTCGAAATTTATAATGGAATGATATTTTTATGGACTCGAATGTGTTGTTCTGTTGATGTGTGATTGTTTATTGGTAGTTGAACATTTAGAGGACTAAGAATAAAAAATTATATCTATCTTAACATTACGATTAGATATGTAGAAAATTATGGATCGAAAATGGATTTTTGCTAGTAAATCGAGTGATGAGTACAAGGTTAGGGTTAATGAATCTCTAGAATTTGCCCTGAAGAATGCAAAAGTTAGTAATGAGAGAAAGACGTTATGTCCATGTAGGAGTTATTTAAAATGTTATTACGAGATGTAAAAGAGATAAAAACTCATTTATTCGAGAAATGTTTTAATGAATGATATAATTGTTGGTTATGGCATGGTGAAAATGAATTAAGCATGAAAGAAGAAGGTGATAGTAGTGACCTGACAGAGTATGGCAATGAGGGTGACCGGTTGAAGGATATGATCCGAGATGTTGTTGCTTGCGCTCTATGGCTGGCCAGCTGGACCATTTGCTGGAGGTTTCAGACCTTGTCAAGGTCTGGTTTTCCCATCATGGTTTGGGCCAGCAACTAGAGAGGTTGGGGGTAGGCTAGGGTTAGGGTTGCGGCTAGTGCAACCAAGGGTGTCTCCACGTATGCGAGCTCCTTGACATTTGGGGCAAAGTTAGTGGGGATTTATGGAAGAAGGGCTGGTGCCTACTACCGGAGTTAATGGTTCAGAGGTGGTGCACAGGGGTGAGTCGCTATAGGTGCCTCTTTCTAACCCACACCATGTACGACCAAGCCATAAACTCCATGCGCACGTTTGTGTGTATTCCTGCTGGTGCACTTGCCTCAACGTGTCGGGGTAGGTGGTGGCTCACGTGTGTTTGCCATGTTTTGGAAGTGTGCAAGCCATGGGTCTGACCATGACCCCCTTGCTGCTGACCATGTATCCAGGAAAGGTTGGCTAACGTGGGGTGAGCATGGAATGAGGCTGAAACCGCTTGTGTTGTTTGCATGTTTTTGTTGATTTCGTTACTACCTATATTGCATGATTATAGTTAGTTGCTTGTTGATAATTGCTACTATTTTTATTGGTTTACGAAGGATCTGAATCGTGGGTGTATGTATGTATATTAATTCTATATATTTTGATATCTTGTTTGCATGACCGTAGCTAGTCGTTTTAGCGACATCATGCCTTGTTTACTTGCCATATTTGCGAATATCATAATCATGATCTTGTCGCCATATCGATGTGTATGCACGATATTTTATTGTGGATGTTATGAGGCGTATGAGTTTATGGTGGATGCTCATAGTACGATCATTGTGTTTATTGTATTATGCATGTCTATATACGTCTGTGTGCATTAGATGCCATGCATATTCATTTCTGGAATTTAATTAATCTGGGCACTATTGTTTGTGGGGCCGACAGGCCAAATGGAAAGACCTCTATATAGATAGGCCATGCATGAGATAAGACTTGGACGTGCGCACTGCCATTTGCTACAGGACGGGCATACCCAGCTTGCGATGGTATCATGTAGGACTTTGCCGCGAGTTGGAGTGTCAATCCGGAAGACCGCTTTGTGCCAAGTAGTGGGTCGCACTCTTGGGTGACCCGCTTGTGGATTAGACCAATATGGCTGGTGGTCGGGTTCCTATGTAGAGGAATCTACTTAGGCGATGCCTGGTAGTCACGAGTATGTAGAGTCGTGGCTTCTTTTTGTTTACATGTGTCGCATACAGGATCCCATGCATGACTCTTTATCCTATTTTTGGATGGGGGACATACAAAGTTTTCTTATTGAAAACTTATGCATATTTTGTTGTTGTTTTGCTTCAGGTACTTAGGTTTCTGATAGGGGTTGGACTGGAGCAGTTTCAGAGGATTTTGTACATGAGGGACACGTGTACTTGTTTTCTTCAGCTATCTTTTGCTACCGCGTATTCGTTGTCTTATTCCTTTGAGTTAGATGTTTCATGTATTGAAATCTAAGCATTTCCATACATGGATAATTTTCTTTTTCGTTGTTTTGTCTCGTGTTGTATATCCATGTATGTTTTATTCATGTACGTATTCATTTTTGTAACTCTCTTGGTCGTCGTGGAGACTCTAATCGCGACATCGCTTGGACTCCCCAGCATGTGTACCCATGATATCGGGGGCACTACAGCTCACTGATCAGTAGCATATCATGCATCATATTCATGCTAGATATCTTTAATTTTATCCCAATATTATGCTACTCGATTGTTTGTTATTGTATTTTAGGCATTAGGTAATAAAGAAGAGAAATGAAGAGAAAAAATACTGAAACGTAAGAAAAAACGCCTTAAAGAAGCGAAATGTACCACTCTATCATGCACAAGGACCCATCTGCAAGACGGAAGGACCTGGATGTAAGCCCGGAAGGACCAAATATCAAACCGAGAAACTCCACACCATCATGAGGAGTATTTTGGCAATTAGATTCGGACCTAGACTCCAATAACCAATCCGAGTGAACCCCACGTGAATAATTGAAGCACTAAAGAATATTTCCGAAATCGGATCAAATCCGACAACAAGTGACCGCCAATTGATGGCCCTAGACCGCCAATTGGCAGCCTATTTTGATCAAAATCTGACCCAGTTTCGTGTGGATATGGTTTATGTGTTTATATTTATTCTGGGAATGTTCATTAGGTCTTGCCATAACTTTAGACACATCTTATGCATGAAGACACACACATACACATACATACCTACATGCATCATTCATCACTTCTCATCTCATATGTTCACACACTCCACCCCTTAGGGGTTCATCCATATTTCGTTCCATATCATTTGTGGAATTTCATTAGTTTTCATTTGCATCGTATCTAGTTTCTTTTGCATTCTTTATATAATCATCTTTTTCTGTCGTAGCGTACTAATCACTTCTTCCACCATTATTTCCCACTTGATTTTTCTCACTCGAAGGTAGTCAACACTCCTTACGGATCGACTCGTACATGCCCCGTCTTCATCGACGGTTGTAACTTGCAGTTAATTAGTAAAACGTTAGCAAGTTTTTGGCATTGTTTCTGGGGAGCACCTTGTACCAACCTTTGCTTGGGTGATTCGAGTGATTTTAATTTTTTGTTTTAGTTGTAGTCATGTCCAGGTGATCAGGTGAGCTTCAGATTTTGGTGAGATCTAGGAGTCGCGTTTGGAGCTCAACAGGTTGCTAGGTAGCGGTCTGTACACTAGTGCAGAATGCACAATAGGCATCGCACAATAGACGTTGAATATCAATCATCCGACGTCAATTGTGCAAGGTATAGACATCGGATGTTTGGTCGTTCGGATGTTTGGATGTTTGGACGTCGAATACCCCATGTTGTTCTTTTAATACTAGCATGTTTAGCTTAGTTTTGTTTCCTTAATCATAATATAATTAGTTAGAATGTTTTTTTCTTCCTTAGTATAAGTGTTAGCTTAATGTGTAGTGAGTAGCTACATCCCGTTTGGGTGGTGGAGATGATGTTTATACATGTAATAAAGAATATGAATGAATATTATCTTATGAAATATGTGATGAATGTGAATGTATGCTTGTTTGTTTAAAAGAGAATACTTAACTTGATGGATTTTTCCATAATTATTAGGTACCTCCCATGCTTGTTTAGATTCTTAATAACCAACTTGTTTATTCTCATGTTAATCAACTAGGTGAGTGATTGGAATGATAGGTTTTGCCACAACCATTACGTACTTCCAATGCATGAAAACACAACGTACACTTGTGCCTTATTGAATGCATTCTTCACCACCTTATTCCATGTGTACACACACTCCACCCCTTAGGGGATTTCCTGAATTTCATCTTTGTAGTTTGTAAGTTGCTTAGTTAGTTTCAGTTACTCTTGTGGTTTCATCTTTCTTGTTGGTTAATTGTTTGTTTAGTGTCGCCTAGTTTAGTGTAATAAAAACTTCTTATCCCCTCATTTTCCACTTGATTTTTGAAGAACCAGAGTTGACAAACCTCCCTGTGGACTGAACCCGTACTTGCCACCACTTCATCGTGGTCGTGCACTTGCGGTTCAAATTTTAATCGAAACAAGTTTTTGACATCGTTGTCGGGGAGGTGCTCTGTCCAGACTCTGGTTTGGACGATTCGAGTGGATTTAATCTTTTGGTTTTTGTTTTATTTTATTTTAGGACGTTTAAAGCTCACTAGGAAGCCGTAGGACAAATTTCGGAGCATTTGAAGCTATCAAGACCGCCAAGTAGCGGTCAAGGACCACTGATTGGTGGCCTCGTGAGCTAATTTTAATCCTTGTTTTGCTTCTGTTTGTTGGTAATTACATTATAGTTGTCTGGGAGCCCAATTTTGCATGTCTGAACATGTAGATTGGTTCCAGATTACTCAATAAACCCATCAATCCCTTTTTTTATACAACTTGGACATTAAAGTCAAAGCAAAAGATTAGTGGATTGCTATTTAGGTCATTCATCATTTCTAGACCTTGTACGCATTCATATTTTCTTTGTTTTATTTTTCTGTTGTTGAGTGCTGGCGTGAGGTACGTGCACCCATTCTCTCATTCTTGCATGGTTAAAACATGCATTAGTTAGTAAGGTGCATTGGAATAAGAGTGTGGTGAGTGCTTGTTTGGTGAGTTGTTTGCTCACCTAAGGATTCAAACATCTTTTAGGGGCACCACCTATAGTCTTCAAGATAAGGTTGGGGATTTCATCAACCCTTCCTTCTACCCCACAAAACACCTCTCAAAGAGCCTTAATCTAAAATCAAGTAGACATTGACCCCTAAGGACCTCAGGCGCATTAGGAGAGTGATCCGGTCACAATTGTCGATACTAGGTGGGACGAAATCTCTGGATCTTGGCTCACTTGCTGGGCTTTGTGGTCTTCGTCGTAGGAAGGTGAGGCGTGTTGAGGTCGTGTGACATCGCAGTTAGGCGTCGTATAGCTGTAAGTACATATAGTGACCATAGGTTGTTTGAGCCATGTGTGCTAGATTAGGCTTCTACCCTCACCCACTACCTATCCTAGATCTAGGGATTCCTCCCTTCTCATGTTAGTCTTCTCCTCCTTTATATTCTTCGAGTAGTCTCCTTCTTTTATTACACCTTCTGTTGTGTGTAGTTTTTTTGAGTCGAGTCGAGTGTTTTATGCAAGGTTGGGCTCAATCTGGTGAGAGCGCTCGACTAGAGATAGTGCATTTTCTTCTGAGATGGATGGTCTAGGTGATCGACCAGCCGCTAGCCAGCTAGATCTTCTGGTCGAGTTGGATTATACCAAGTTGAGTCTACTATCACGTCGAGGCGAAAATGGTTGCTCTCATGCGTTGGATTGAGAGTTGGACTAAGCTTCTGTAGCTCAAGTCGCTACTCCTGCGTGTGGTAGGTGTAGACTTAAGGGACATAATGACATGGAATGTGCCTACGCTCCAAGTGATACTGAGCATGCAAATGCGATGTATCAACAATGACCCCGTAACGACCCATACGGTCACTCCTACAACTTGGTATGGTGAAACCACCCTAAACTCTCTTGGGGGCCTAGTGGGAGCCACGGTCAGAGCTCGCACGTTCAACGTCAAGCCCCACCTTATCACCCTCCACGCCCATCAGGGACCTACCAACCCCAACATGAAAGGTCTGAGCCCCACACTCACTAACCTCCTCATGCCTCATCATCAGGTTATTTTAACCAAACTCCACTACCCCAGCGGTTGACTCAAAAGGCTCCTCTATTGATCAAACCCTTCAAGCATTCTTGCAGAGGATGCAAAGTTCGTTCAAATCTTTGGAAGTGCAAGTTAGCCAGTTGGCTCATAAGCTCCATGAACGTGAAAATGCTCAATTCCCAAGTCAACCCGAGATGAATCCTCGGGGTACCCAATCTCAAGGAAGGCCATTAGTACCTCAAACTACCTCCGAACTGACCCATCATGTTAATGTGATTCATACTTTGAGGTCCGGTTAGGAGGTGGACAACCAAATTGGGTTGCCTTCCTTGCAATCACCATCTCTTGGTGTCACCAGACCTGCGGTGATACTTATATCTATGAGGAAGCCGAACCTGAGGTTCCCTCAACAAATACTTCAAGCGAGGAGCTTGATCCTGAGGTTCCTTCTACTTTTATTTCGACAAGGGGGCCGAACCCTGAGGTTCCCTTGTCTCAACATGTGTCAAAGGAATCAGAGTCTGAGGTTCCTTCGCAAGACCCTTATGGCCTGAAGGTGCCTTTCCCTGAGCGCCTTAAAAAGAAAACCTCGGATCAACATGACAATATGCTTGAGATATTTCGGAAAGTTAAGGTGAACCTTCCTCTGTTGGAGGTGATTCAGCAAATGCCACCTTATGCCAAAGTTCTCAATAATTTATGCACCAAGAAGAGAAAAAACCATTGTTCCCAAGAAAGCTTTTCTTTCAGTAAATGTGAGTTCATTGTTGGCACAACCCATGCAAGTCAAATACAAGGACCCCAGTTGTCCTACTATTTCTTGTCTGATTGGTGATGTGTCAATACATCGAGCTTTGTTGGACTTAGGTACATCTGTCAATCTATTGTCGTATTCAGTCTACGTCGACCTTGGTCTTGGAGACCTTAAACAAACAAAAGCCACTATTCAACTAGCTAATAGGTCAATGAAGAAACCGAGGGGCGTTATGGAAGATGCCCTTATCAAAGTGGGTGAATTCATTTATCCAGTCGATTTCTTTGTTTTGGATATTGAACCTGTGCCAAACCCACTTAGACAAATTCTTGTTATTTTGGGCCGACCATTTCTACATCTTCACCATTGGGAAGAAGCCAAGTGCCTTCGATGACCCTGTTGAGGTTAAACTTATCCAGGGCACGGATGAGATTGAAGTCGAAGGCACCTTCAAGTATTTCAGACAGTTGTTCGATGGAGATCTTGATGGTGGTGAAAATCTTTTAACTGGGCTGGCACATGAAGGTGCCTTATCTTGTGATCATGTAGCTCAAGAGCCACAAGATACCATTTTTGAGGCCTCTAGACCACCTACGCTTCACTCTCTATCTGTTGATGACCCAATATAGGTTAAGAATCAATCATCTGATACCATACACTTCAAACAACTAGACAGAGAGTCACATCTCCTTCATGCCTCCTATCTTTTTTATTCTCACGAGGCGTCAAACGACCACAATGCTAATAAGGTTGTCAAGTGGTCATGCAATTATATTTCTGGATTTGGCCATCTGGGTAATAAGTCCAGGGTGTCACTTTGTGTAAATTAAATGATCCCGGTGCACCTAAATGTCAATTGGAGGGTATATATTGATGACCCTCAGCTTTGTCGTGGAATAGAAACATATTTGTTTCCATTTCCTTTCAGAGACCCTGGTTTTGAGAGGCATGAACCACCATCCTTGGTTCATAAACCTCTCAACAATCCTCTTGTTTCTTATGTTACGAGCCCATGTAGTTGAATTTCTGGCTCGAGAGATGAAGAGTTCCCAATTGATGTCCCTTGCAAAATGACGATGGGAGGCCATTTTTGTACGAAGTTATATTTGAAAAAAGGACAAACAATGGACTCCAAGAATTAGCATAGCTTGTTGTGGGCTCCAACCCCTGTGTATTTGGCCCCCATTTGTTTCATGTATTTGCCTTCCTTCTTTAGTATCTCATAGGTTTTGAGGGCAATTCGGGTTTGTGTCCATCAACATGACCACCAAAATTTCCTTGTGCTTCAAAGTTTGGTGAGATCTTAATATTTTCATGCAAAAGTACATGTAGTATCATGCTTACATTCATTGAGGACAATGCGAGAAGTAATTGTGGGGGTGTTTTAAGTGTGTACATAGTCTAGTCTTTTACCTTTTCTTTTGTTTTCTTTGTTTGTATTGTTAGGGTCATGATAGTGTGCTACATTTAATATCGACATATATGCTTGCCATCATCCTTGGGTGATTTGTCTTCTTATGTTTGCCTAGTGCTTTAATTTTTTTACATTTCTTTAAAATCTTCATGTGGTTGCGAAAGAAATTGTTTTGTGGGTATTGCGTGTGTTTAGCATGTGCAAAATTATTGAGAGGCAAAGTAAAAAGGAAGCTCCCAAAACTGACTTGAACATGATGCATTAGGAGAGTACACCGACTTTAGGTCTTATCTAGTCGTAAGGTTGCACCCCAGTTTTCTCTCAGGGGAGAGTAATCATAGGGTTTCAGTACTCAAATAAATAAAGAAGTCCACCCTGAAGATAGTGAGTGAAATAATTTGTGTTTGTTAGTATAAGGAAGTTTGTCGTAGTTAGGTGTTCTCTCCTCTCACAGCTCCTGTCACATGGGTAATTAGGTTCGAAGGGACTTAGTGCATGGTGCTTTCAAGTCATCTGACTTGGGATGCACCGACCGAGCTTCCGTTACACGAGTGGTAATGATTGCCCTATGTGGTTATGTGGGGGATGGTGTAGGTGATAGTCTATGTCCTCATAGGTAATGATGCACGAAACCTGATGATTGATCATTTTATATTAACCGCAAGTGCACAGCCATGTTGAAGCGGTGGCAAATACGGGTCTTCCACTAGGAGGTGTGTCGACACTTGGTTTGTGCGAAGGCGAGAGGTAAAGAAAGGGAAGAAAGGTTGGTTACACTAAACTACACTAAGGTGCAAATGGAAATGGAAGAAAAACAAGAAAACTAAACCCCAAAGGGGGTAGAGAAATAATGTGAACATAAAGATGTGTGTGTGTTCATTAAGCTCCTCACAACATGTAGTGCATGAAATCATAAAACTACATCCAACTTTGCCTCTACATGAATTAAGATAAGACTACATCATTAAAACATACAAGACAATAATTGGAATGAAGCTACATGAACTCAAGTATAAAGACTATACCCTACTATGCCTCTACATGAATTAAGATTTCACTACATCATTAAAACATACAAGACATTAGCTAAGGTAAAGGCAACAAGAGCACATACACTACAAATTGTGTTTCCAATATTAACTTCATCCATATCCTAACCTTATCATTCCCCATAAAATAGGTCCACTAATCAAAGCATAAGCTAAGCTTCATTCAAGAGCATTAGCATAGCAAAGATAAGAGTAAAAACCCATTAGATGGTTATGGAAATCATATAAACCTCAAGGGATAAAGATAACACACACTTAATACACTACATGATTATATCACATATTTCTCCACCCCCCAAATGGGGATGGAACTACTCACTACTCATTACACTACTGATTAGACTAAGTAAAGAAAACATTTAACTAAAATACTAAAATTACTAAACAAGAGATTAAACAAAGTAAAGCAACCCACACAAAACAAGCAACATAACAAAACAAGATTAAAAGAAACAAATAAACTTTTATTAACAATGACTCACATTGAAGGCAGCATTTTTCTCCACCTTGAGTTATTGCTTCATGGCTCACTCCTTAGTAGAGAGAATGCCACCAAACAATGGGTAATTATAATGGAAGGTGAAGAGTTCTATTTATAAGCATGGAAAAAGCTAATCCGGGACAATCCCCCGATGTGGGACTAAACCAATATCAAAAATAGCCTAAACGAACATTAATACAAGTCCAGGAGAAGTTGGGGCGGATCTGGCATGATCCAGACCGCCAATTGGCGGCCTATAAAGCCCAGATCCGTCTGGGTCTTCTGGTGGGCTTTCCTTGAAGTGTGTCTTGGTCTTGGATGCATCTACTCGGTTGTTGGAGCTCCGACCCAAATCGAATTGCCAAAATACTACCCATGATGGTGTGGAGTTTCCTGTTTTGCTCTTAGGTCCTTCGGTCTTACGATCAGGTCCTTCTCCATTGCATCTCAGTCCCTAGGTCTCACAATTAAGTCCTTTTTTCCTGCTTTTGGGTCCTTTCATGGCTCTTCTCTTCAAACCTCTTTATTTCTGAAAACTAAACATAAAACTCGTCACATAGCATTGCTTAGATGTAAGATAATGGATATAAGATACAAATATGAGCATGAAATGATGTCAATCACCTGACCCTGGGAGAATTACACACCAACTAGTAAAGAAAAATGATAAAAAAGAAATAAAAGAAAAAGAGAAGCAAGAAAAGGTAATAAAAATAAGAACCTTAATGTACTCTACACTTTGTATCACTTGAGGATATTATGGTTGCCCACGTCCTTCACTTAAGTCGTCAACTAACTTGCACGAATGGTTCATTAGGCTAGGTGTGTGGACTGAATACATATATAGAGTCAGCCCGTAGGATTACCGTGTCCAATGATCGACAATAGTAGGTCGGATGAGTCAAGTTGCTAGGTTGAATAATGCATCATTGTTCGGATTTTGTGGGTATATCCACTGAAAACGCTTAGGAGACACCACTCCACCTCCTTTGTGACAAGGAGGTTTAACGGCTTGTTGCACGTGCTAAGTGCAACCGTGATTCCTACTATTTCACGCGGGGGTATTTGATTAGTAGCATATCCTACATCACATCCATGCTATATATCCTTTATTTTACCCCAATATTGTGCCAATCGAGTTGCTTGTAGTGTTTCAGGAATTAAGTAATAAAGAAGAGGAAGGGAGAAAAAAGGACCTGAATGTGACAAGAATGGACTAAATTGAAGACTTCTGGACCTATTTGTAATACGCAGGGACTGGATCGCAAATAATGTGAAGTGAAAACCCGAAGGGACCTGGTTGAGAAGTACAAAATAAAGTGACACATGACTTGAACCATATCAATATTTATCCCACTAAAACCAAATCGAGTTGAGACAGTGGACCATAGCTTCACCCCATGTGCCAATACAAGAAACAAAGCCGAAGACAAAATTTCAACTTGATCGGATCCATTTGATCGACCACTGGCGGATAAAAATGGTCCAAAGGATCTCAAATTTTGGCCACTGGTTGGGTATTCGGGTTAGGGCATTCCCTGACCATCAATGTGATTTCGAGCCATCCGATTATTTCCAGATTAATAACCATGTATTAGTCTATATATACCATTGTAATCCCTCCTCTCCCACTTCTTCTTTCTCCTCCATTAGCTTAGGTTTATTTTGCTGCTCATTAGTTTAAGAGGAGAAGAGGGAGGAACTTTGCAGTCTTTTTATTTCAATCAAGTGTTTGTTTTGTTCTTTAAATACATGTATTTCCATTGATGCAATTTCTTTTATGTTGTTTGCTTAATCTTCTTTTTCTTCATTTCCATTATGGTTTTGTGTTCTTTTCATGCTTGCGTTAGTTTAGAAATGAGTAGGTAGGGAGTAGTCCATGCCCATTGGGGGGGGGGGTGGAGGGGAAGGTGATGTGATTATGTGATGTATTAGGTGTATGTGTTAATCGTAATCATTTGAACCTTACATGATTTTCATAACCATCCAATGAGATTTTCACTCTTACCTTTGATGTGCTAATGCTCTTGAGTGAAGCTTAGCACATCCTTAGATTAGTAGGCCTATTTTATGGATAATGATGACGTGCGGATACAAATGGAGTGGAAGATGGAAACATGACATGTGGGAGCATGTGCTTTTGTTGCCTCACCTTAATTAATGTCTTGTATGTTTTAATGATTGTGTAAATCTTATTTCATGTGGAGACAGTGTGGTGAGGTCCTTTTGCATGAGCTCATTTACCTTTATTTCAATTATTGTCTTGTATGTTTTCATGATAATGTTTTATCTTATTTCATGTGGAGGGAAAGTTGGATTTGGTTTTATGGTTTTCGTGTTTTACATGTTGTGAAAAGCACAAATGAACACACACACATACATATATTTTTGTATTCACATTCTTTCTCTACACCAAAGGCGATTAGTTTTATTGCTCGTTTTCTGCTTTATACGCATCATAGTGTAATTTCGACTTCATTCCTCTCTTCTTTCCCCACTCGAGTATAGCGAATCCGACTCACATACACTCCCTATGGACAAACCCGTGATTGCCACCATTTTGACGTGGTTGTGCACTTGCGGTATTTTAACTCATTCAATCACCCATCTCTGCCTCAAGCTCCATTGAAGCGCGAGGTTGAGTTGTCTCATGGAGGTGGGGGAGATCGAGTTCCATACATGGATTACCTTGGTTCTCTCCCATCACCACATAGACCTCCTCCAACTCTAGAGGAAGAGGATCCCGGTCAGGATCGTGCTCTGGGTGCACCACCTTTAGCTCGACAGGATAGACCGTTGACTTTGTGGGAGCGCACCCATCCTGTTCGGGTCACGTAGCCTTCTTGCATAGTTCTCTTGCCTCCTCGCAGGAACATCTATGAATTAAAACCCCAATATGTGAGCCTTCTTCCTACCTTCACTCGCAATAAGAAGGATCCGTATATCTTTGTACGTAAATTCGAGGAGGTATGCTCCATGTTCGTACTTCAACAACTTGATGAGGATTCCGTCCGGTTGAGGATAATTTCTTTCACGTTGAAGTATAACGTGAAGAAATGGAAGTACAGACTCCCGAAGAACTCGATTTGGTCTTGGGATTAATTCGTGACCGTTTTATCTGAAGATTCTTCCCCCAAAGGAAGACTCAACAGATATGACACCAGATACATCAAATGTATCAAACTGAGACCGAATTGTTTTATGCTTTCTTTGAGAGGTTCAAAGACCTTCTCCTGTAGTGACTTCATCATGGACTTGAGAAATGGCAGTTGTGCGATATTGTTTATGAGGGCCTCAATTATAACACCCGCACATTGTTAAAGTCGATCTGTCAGGATGACTTCCAAATGAAACTCATCTATGAGGCATGGGACACTTTTGCTGTAATGGCTGAATGTACCATTGAGTGGGACACCAAGAGAGAGCCACCCACCGTCAGGTCTTCCGGTCGAGCTTAATCTTACAAGTAGAGTCTACTATCCCATATGAGGCAAAAATGACTGCTCTCATGTGTAGGATTGAGAGTTTAGAGTTGTTCCGAGCTCCTGTAGGTCAGGTCATTACTCCCTTTTGTAGTACGTGTGGACTTACGAGACAAAGTTAGTTGGAATGTGCCTACGCTCGAAGCGATACTAAGCATGCAAATGCAATTTATCAACAATGACCCCGTAACGACCCGTACAATTAGTCTTATAACCCAGTATGACAAAACCACCCTAATTTCTCTTGGGGCCGAGTAGGGGCCACAGTCAGAGCTCGCACACTCAACCTCAACCCCCACCTTATCACCCTCCATGCCCATCGCCGAACTACCAACCCCCATATCAAAGGTCTCAACCACATACTCAGCAACCACCTTAGGCCTCACCATCGGATTATTCTAACCAAACTCCACTACCCCAGCGGGTTGACCCAAAGGACCCCACTCTTGAACAAACTCTTCACGCGTTCATTCAAAGCGTTGGAAGTGCAAGTTAGCCAGTTGGCTCATCGGCTTCATGAACGTGAGAAGTGTCAATTGTCGAGTCAACCTGTGGTAAATCCCAAGGGTCAACCAACTTAGGCCAGGCAGAATGTGCATAGCATTGAAGATGACCCTTCCCAACATATAAATGTTGTCCATACCTTGAGATCGAGAATGGTCGTCGACAATAATGTGGAAATGCCTGAGTCTGAACCCCTGAGCGACTCTCTGGAAAAGAGTCCGGAGCCTCCCAAAGAACCCATCCCTGAGGCTCAATCCTTTCATTCATACGTCCCCAACACACTATACCCTCATTACAGGGAAAGAAAAGGGAATGAGCACTGGGATAAGATTGTTGACGTGCTGCGGCAAGTTAAGGTGGACATTCCATTATTGGACATGGTTCAACAAATGCCACCTTATGCCAAATTCCTCAAAGATCTTTACATGCAGAAGAGGCAAACTAATGTCCCCAAGAAAGCCTTTTTGGTAGCGAACGTGAGTTTGTTCCTAACACAGCCTACACAAGTAAAATACAAGGACCATGTTTATCCAACCATTTCTTGTGTCATCAGTAATGTGCCTATCCATCGAGCCTTACTTGATTTGGGGGAATCTGTGAACCTCCTGCCTTATTCTGTCTACATCAACCGAGAATCGGTGACCTTAAGCCAACGAGGACTACCCTTAAGTTGGCTAACAGATCAGTCAAGATTTCACTGAGGATGGTGGATGATGTCCTTATTAAAGTACGTGAGTTCGTATTCCCAGTTGACTTCATCATCTTGGATGCAGAACTAATGTATAACCCACAACGACAAATCCCTGTGATGAGGTTGTCTTTTGGCAATCTGATTGCGGATTTCAACATTTTCAATCTAGGTAAGTAACCTGGTTCATTCGATGATCCTATCAGAGGCAATCTCATTCAAGACATTGATGAGATTGAGTTAATGGGTGCATGTGTGTATCATTAACATTTCATTGAGTTGCCCAATGACCAGGTTGTGAGCGAGGATACTCTTCAAGAATCCTCATATGAATTCCTTGATGACGATGCACATACGGGTGCCTATTCTTCTTATCTTGTGGCCCTTGAGCCACTTGAAATTAAATCTGAATCCGACAATGACCCACCTCCGGTCGAGCTTAAGCCGCTCCCTGATAACCTAAAGTACATATTCTTGGGGTATAATTAGACCTTACCACTCATTATTGCCTTCGATCTTGATAAAGACCAGGAAGCTACCCTTAAGTCAGTTCTTTTAGAGAACAAAGAGGCTATTGGGTGGTCCTTCAAGGAATCAAGGGAATAATTCTTGGTACTGTCGAGTATCGGATCCCAATGGAAGACAATTCTAGGCCCCGCCGAGACCCACAACGAAGACTGAATCTTGTACTACAAGAAGCCATCCGAAAGGAGGATCTTAAGTGCTTGGATCATGGTATCATATATCCCATTTCTGATAGTTCGTGGGTGAGTCATGTCTGTATGGTTCCCAAGATGTCAGACATGAAGGTTGTTGAGAATGAGCATAATGTGCTTATATCAACACACCTGCAAACTGGTTGGCGAGTTTACGTTGATTATCACAAGCTCAATACGGCAACGCAGAAAGATCAATTCCCTGTTGCCATTGATTGATCAAATGTTGTAAACGTTAGCTGGACATGAGTACTATTGTTTGGCTACAACCAAATTCCCATTGCCCTCGAGGACTAAGAGAAAACCACATTTACATGTCCCTTTGGCACGTTTGATTACCGTTGCATGCCCTTTGGGTTATGTAACGCTCTGACAACATTTCAAAGGTGTATGATTTATATCTTCCCCGATATGGTGGAGAGTTTCCTTGATATTTTCATGGGCGACTTCAAGAACACTCGTTTGTCATCAAATTAACTTCACCGTCACCATCCCGATGTATCACATGAAATTAAAACTGATTAAGTGATGAGCTGTTGTTAAGCTCTCAAAATACCACAACATATATCCTAAACTAGCAAGGATAAGTAGGGATCAAATCCTCAAGGAAGAAGTTAAGAAGTAAATCTTAATTCGCTGATAATATATTGAATGAAAAATGACATTACTGTAGTTTCTGAGTTTAACTATACAAACACAAAACAAAAACAAAACTTATCTAGATGAAATTCTATATAAAACAAGTTCTATATTTCACAAGTGAGTTGTTGTATTTATGTTTATGTGCAAAACCATTTTCTTGGAAGCCAATCACAATGAGCCCTTCTCGAAGATCTTGTGCTTTCTTCAATGAGCACCTTCATCACTTGAGCCTTGTCCTTAAGCAATATCGTGAGAAGAACCTCACTCTTAATTGGGAGAAATGTCACTTTATGGTAAAGCGAGGGATCGTACTTGGACATGTGGTCTCAAGTAGGGGAATTGAGGTTGATCCTGCCAAAGTGGGTCTTATTGCAAATCGCCCACCACCACGTAATGTGAAGGATAGCCGTGCCTTTTTTGGGCATGTTGGATATTATCGGTGGTTCATTCGGGATTTTAGTAAAATTTCACGACCTCCCATCGCTTTGTTGGCTAAGGATGCCAATTTTGAGTTCAAATCGGATTGCCACCATGATTTTTTGACCTTTAAGAAAGAGCTGACTTTGGCTCCCATAATTAAACCCTTTGAATTGTCTCTAAGTTCCATAATCCTCGTGCCCCTCATCCGCACCGCATCCTTTATAAGTCTGCCCACGTCCTTGGGTCGACGCTTCTCGCTTTCGAAGATCCGCCTATTTCGCTCTTGCCAACACTTGTAGATGGTTGTAGCTAAAGCAAGTCTTGTGGTGTCCTGTTGCAGCTTGGACCCTCGCTTCCTTTGCAGCCTCTCTCCACTTCTGCAACAAGAGTGAGATCTGCATTAGTGTCCAGTCGTAGTATTCTCAACATTTGTACCCATACTTGTCGGGTGAAGCGACATTCCCAGAATAGTTGTTCCATATCCTCATCTCTTTCCTCACATAATACACAACGAGGGTCATGGTTTGCTCCCCAAGCTCGCATAAGTGCTTTTGTGATCAGCCGTCCTCGCATGTCTCTCCAAAGCGTAAGTGCATGTTTGGGTATGTGATACTTGTGCCAAATCACCTCAGTCCAGCCCACCTTCCTTTGTCGAGGTACCACCCAAGTCCATGCTTCCTTTGCTTAAAATACTTCATTCTTTGCTCCAACTCTAATAGGAGTATCTCTCCCCCCCGTAAATTGGAGTTTGCAAAATCCTAGGCCATAATACCGCCATCTCAACGAACCTCAGCTCGGGGAGAGTCCAAGCCCCCTCATGATTGAAATGTGATACCATAGTATCCCTTGGCATACCCATGTCGAAATGGAGACGCTCTCCCCCGGGTGAAGAGAGTAAGGGCTGTCCACACCAAGGGTCAGTAAAGAAACGAATTGTTGTCTCGTCTCCCACTTGGTATTTGATTTTATCCTTCGCCACTTTTTGGACACATAGAATGCCCCGCCACGCCTATGAGCACCCAAATGGTGGCCTATTTAACCATATGTTACGGTTCAGAAAGTATTTCCTTCGCATACACCGAACCCAAAGCGAACCACCATCCTCAATTATCAACCAAAGGAGCCAAATCAGCCCAGTATCATTCCAATCCTTTACTCTCCTCAGCCCCAAACCACCCTCCTTCTTTGGTTTGCAAATGTCCTTCTATGATACCACCACCCACTTTGTAGGACATCCCCTTATGAAGTAAATCATGATGCTCTTCACCTCCTTTAAGACTTTTCTCGGGATAAGGAAAGCTAACGTCCCATAAATGCTCATAGACACGAGCACACTCTTGACTAACTCCACACGACCCACCATCGAAAGAAAGTTTCTCTTACATTGCTTTGTCGTTGTTGAACCATGCTGATCAGACCCATGCAATGATACCTCCCCAACCTTTAGGAGAAGAGTGGGAGGCCTAAATATGTAATCGGAAAATCAGCTCTCTCCATGCCTAAGTGTGAGCATATCCATGTACCCTCGGTGGCTCCTCCTGCCATGAAGATTTGACTCTTTGCTACATTCAGCTGCAACCCAGAGGTGGCTGAGAATTCAGTAAGGATACGCTTTATCATCCTTGCATTTGCTCTTGTAGCAGCAGCAAAGACCATCACATCATCCGCAGAAAGGAGGTGGGAGATCTGTACATCCCCACACCTTGTTGGTTCGAGATTTCCCCTCTCAACCTCCTTTCTGAACATGGCACTCAAAACCTCCATACAAAGTACAAAAAGATAGGGAGCAAAAGGCTCACCTTGCCTCAGTCAATTCTTGGCAACAAATGGTCTAGAGTTCTCACCATTCACCGTAACAACAAAGGAAGCTCGGGCGCAAGCCATGATGAGTTTACACCAATGGTCGCGTAGGCCCACCCATTTGAGTACTTCCTCTAGGCATTGCCAAGAGATGGAGTCATATGCTTTCCCAAGGTCGAGCTTCAAACACATCCTTCCCCGTCCTCAACCCAAGTGCATATTGTGGCATATCTCGTGGGCTAGGAAGATGTTGTCATTGATTCTCCTTCCACTCACGAATGCGCTTTGTGTTTCCCTTAACAATTTAGGAAGGAGTACCTTCAATTGATTTGCCAAAATAATTGACATGAAACGATACACCATATTGCAAAGGGAAATGGGTCGGTAATCATCAACCAAGGCCGGCGTCGTCTTCTTCAGGATAATAGTGATGAAGGTGTAATTAACTTGCTTCAGTAGTTTCCCACTTCTAATAAAGGAGTCGATAGCTTTGAAAAGGTCTCTCTTCACACAGTCCCACAAAACTTTGAAGAATTTTCCGTTGAAGCCATCCGGACTCGGTGCCTTGTCCATATTTGAGTGCTTCACCACTTCTTCTAACTCCTTCATATTTAGTGGTTGAATAATTGCTCTCACCTCGTCCTCCCCCACCTTAGGAAGGGATAACGTCGTATCAATGGGCTGAACCTGAAAATCACTAGAAAACAAGTTAGAAAAATGCCTCCGAAAGGCCTCTCGGGTAGGCTCTTCATCCTCAATACCCACCCATTCCTCACACACTCTCCTCACATTATTGGTCACTCTCCTCACTCTAAGGGAACACATTGAAATATCTGGAATTTCGGTCACCCTCTTGCAGCCATCGAACCCTCGATTTCTGTCTCAATAAAGCCTCCTCCCAAAACCAAGGAACGGTCTATGTCCTCTTTACAAAGACTCTCACAATGTGAAAGTTCCTCATCTCATGGATTTTCCTCCCTTTGTCTCCTGATGTCAGCAAGCCGAAGCTGAGCTTCACCTACTTTTTGTTCCACATGCCTGAAAGTATCCTCACTCCATCTCTTTAACACCTCCTTCACCTCATGTAACTTTGCTACCAATCTAAACATAGGGGTACCTTCCACCCACGTGGCCCAAGCCTCCCTCACCACCTCATTGAACATCTCATGCTAAACCAATAAATTCACAAACCGAAACATTCGCTTCTTTTGTTGTCCCTCCTTTTCCGTAACCAAGGTGAGCATCGAGTTGTAACTCAAGTCTCTATCCCCCACGACGTAATAGGAATCATGAAAAGTCTGCAATCACGCATGAGACATGAATATTCTATCAATTCGTGTCTCGATAATTGCCTCCCCATGCGAAGAATTGGACCATGTAAATTCACCTCCGATAGACGGGACTTCCACAAGTTGGAGCCGATCCACACAAGCATTAAATTCGTCCATGGCCACCACGTTTAGACCCGCTCCTTCCCTCTTTTCACTAGCTCTTCTGATACAATTAAAGTCCCTACAAACCAGCCAAGGCGTCGAGGCTGCTGGAATGGCATGATCAAGGTCTTCTCAAAGTGACCTCCGCTGCACATGCCCGTTTTTGGAATAGACCGCAGTAATCACAATGTTTCTCCCATTACTCACCTCCCTTCCCACGAGTTGCAGCAATTGCGTGGTTTGAAAGGTTACTCGAAGGTCCACCTTGAGTTCATTCCATAGGACAAGAATCCTTCCATAATTTACAATCAAGTTATTCGATGCCCACTCATGCCCCCAAATGGCATGCCTAAACCGATCAAACTTTTTAAGCTTAACTTTGTACTCTACGAGGCACACGATATCCACTTTTGCCTCTATTATTCGTCCCCTTATAATGTGTGCACGGCTAGTGAGATTTGCACTGCGCACATTCCATACTAGGACATTCATGGCTTCGCAATATGGGACTTTCGTCCCTTACCTCATCGGTTTGCTTTTTGTTGTTCTAGTCCCTTCTCTCGAATTGAACTGGATGCTTCGGGCGGTGTGATCATAACTCAAGGTCCACCGTACGCAGTGGAGATGCATCCTTGCACCCAGCCCTCCTTTTCCCATCGTCATGCCGACTAAAAATGTCATATGCGTCGACTTCTTCTCCTCCTTCAACAACACTATCACCTTCATCCTCTGTTCCATCAAGCTCTGCTAGGACATCAAAACGCCCCACCCCTTAATGGTCATCTTTTCCCTCATACCCTTGACCTAATAATGATGCCTCCTTGTGGCGTAGGTCGCTAGGGTTAGAGCTACACCTGGCAACCCCACTCAATCCATTTGCTTGCTTCTCCTCATAGATGAGCTTCTCTCCTACATCTTGCTTGTCACGTTGGTTTCCCCATGAAGTGTTTCCAGCAATGTTTCCTCCTGCTGGAGCAAAGGAAACTCCTTTGTGGTTATCCCCCATGATTGGTGGATGAGAATTTTGGTTGTATCCCCCACTAAGTTGCTGCTGGTCCCCCTTTGATTTGCTCTCTTCTTTTGCTCACATGGTTGCTTTTTGCAGCAGCCTTTGCCCCCCCAAAGGAGGAAACTCCTCCATGGTTGGTGCATTCAAATCTCTGCTAGCCTCCTCCATGCTGATTGGTTCCTCTTCTAAAGGAAAGATTGTTTTTTCCATTATTTCAGCCCTCACCATCTCCGTTCCAGAGCTTTCTTTTCTGGTTATGGTCGCCTGTTCCGTTATGGTCTGCACCTCCATTGTGATGCCCAACTCCACTATGGCCTCCCTAGGTGTCTTCATGGCTTCCTCTTCCTCAAGCTCAAAGGTCACCAAATGAGGATTTGCAGCCAGCCCCTCCCTCGCACCCGTTTCTACACTCTCGTCTTCATGTTCTCTCGCCTCGGATGTGCCATTCTTCCTTTTCTCTCCCTTCTGGCCAACCTCCACCCAACCTTGCACCTTTGGAGTGGATTTCATAGCTGGTCTTCCAGCCTCCCTCACCATCTCACGCTGACTTTGTGGTCACCAAACCTGAGTATGCCCAAACTCCGAACATACTTCACAATGCCCCGGCTTCCATTCATACTCAATGTGCACCTTCTTCCATGCACCTCCTTAGATTTGTATATCAACAAACTCTGGGTATTTAAATGTTCCATCCACCTCCACACAAAGGCTTGCAAACGCGAGCCTTCTCCCCGAAGCGGTGTTATCATCCATGTATAACGGCTTCCCAAGAACACTAGCTTTGGTGCTTAAAATCGATGGTGACCAAAAACAAAGGTCTAGCTGCGGCAGCCTTAGGCATATCGGAATAGATGACATCTTGCTTCTCTCCATCACTACCTCTGGCATCCATTGCTGGACTACTAAGGGGGTGCCCCGAACAAACCAATCACCTCTCTTAAGAACATGCTTACGGTCCTCGTCCAAGGTGAATTTGAAAAGTAAGAACCCATTCCGACGACGAATCACTTCAACACTCCCATGAAGCTCCCAAAGTTTGTGCAAATACCTCTCAAGGGTTGGACGGTGAGGTTTGAAGTCCACAAAATACCCAAAAATAACCTTGTCCCATGATTTCAGTGCCACCACTACTTGCTTCTTTATGCACACTACCACTTTAGCTCCATCCTTCGGCCCCGGTTGGAAGAATTCAAGAGCAATCTTTGCCTTAACTCCGGCCCCAAACAACTCAGACCACTTCTTAGGTTGAAAGCCCGCACCATTGGTGGGAGGAACTTGCTCACCCCTTGCTGCAGCCACACTCCCATGGCTTGTGTGTGCTGTTGGAGGACGCTTATGGCTGCCACCATCCTCCACCATCCTGGAATCATGACTAGAACTCTCCAAACGTTCCATTAGAGTAGAAAATCAAGAGTAAAATGATGAAAAAAGCAAGAAAATGACCTAGGAAACCATAGGTTTTCCATGCTTCACCAGAGCTCTCTCCCCTTCTCCTTCTCCCTTTTTCTTTCCTTCTGGACTTATCTTGTTTTCTATTTGTTTTTCCTTACTATGTTCTTTTAGTTCTTTTGCTCCGGACTAGCAAAAACAAGGTGTAAGGGTATTTGATTAATATCATATCATGCATATATTCAGGTGATATATCCTCTATTTTTAGCCTAAGCAATGTTATGTAACGAGTTTTATGTTTAAGTTTCAGGAATAAATAGGTTGAAGAAGAAGAAAGACACAGAAAGGACTGAAACGTGAGAAAAAGGGTTGATCGGTGAGACTTATGGACCTATCTGCACGAGGGAAGACCTGGATGTAAGCAAGAAGAACCATATAGTAAATCGTGAAACTCCATACCATCATGAGGATTATATTGGCAATGAGATTCGGGCCTAGACTCAAACAACCAATTAGGTTGCACTCCATGTGAAGAAATGAAGCATTTAAGAAGTCATCCAAAAATGGGTCGAAGCAAAGCAATCCAGACCGCCAATTGGTGTCTCCAGACCGCCAGTTAGTGGTTCCTTTTACTCATGATCTGATCCTTCTTCTCTTGGTTGGGTATTAGGTTGTTTATGTCATTTTTAAGTATGTTTCAATAGTCCCACACCGGGGGATTGTCTCCAGTTGCCTTTTTCATTTCTATAAATAGAACTCTTCTTCCTCCTTTGTAATCTACCATTTTCTTGGTTGTCATTCACTCTACTTAGAGTAAGCCTTTGGAGCAAAACTCAAGTGGAGAGATGCTACTTGTAGTGTGAGTTGGGAATAAAATATATCTTTGTTAGCCCAATGTTGTTTCTTTTAATACTTGCATATTTAGCTTAGTTTTGTTTCATTAATCATAATATAATTAGTTAAAATGTTATTCTTCCTTAGTATAATTGTAAGCTTAATTTGTTGTCAGTAGTTCCATCCCCCTTTGGGGGGTGCAGATGATGTTTATACATGTAATAAAGAATGAGAATGAATGCTATCTTATGCAATTTGTGATGAATGTGAATGTATGCTTGTTTGTTTAAAATAAAATACTTAACTTGATGGGTTTTGCCATAACTATTGGGTACTTCCCATGCTTGTTTAGGTTCTTAATAAGAAACATGTTTATTCTCATCTTAATCAACTAGGTGAGTGATTGCAATGATAGGTTTTGCCACAACCATTAGGTACTTCCTATGCATGAAAACACAACCTACACTTGTGCCTTATTGAATGCATTCTGTACCACCTTATTCCATGTATATACAGACTCCACCTCTTGGGGGATTTCCATACTAAATTTCATCTTTCTAGTTTGTTAGTTGCTTAGTTAGTTTCAGTTTCTCTTATGCTTTCATCTTTCTTGTTGGTTAATTGCTTGTTTAGTGTAATCAAACTTCTTCTCCCCTTATTTTCCAAATGATTTTCAAGAACTAGAGTTGACAAACCTCCCTATGGACTCGACCCATACTTGCCACCACTTCATTGTGGTCGTGCACTTGCGGTTCAAACTTTAATCGAAACAGCAGTCGATCGATGATGACCCAAATCTTATCATGAAATCTCAACGACTTAGGAAAACCAATGACGAAGTCCATCATCACATGCTTCCACTTCCACTCTGGCAGCTCGATGCTCTGCATCAGCCTTGCTGGTCTCTGATGCTGAATCTTCACCTGTTGAAAGACTAAGCATCTGGACACAAACTCTGCTATGTGACTTTCAATCAAAACCTCACCAAGGTTCTTCAAGGAGTTAATTATATGGGTAAAGCAAGTGTGCATCTTTCTTATAGTTTCACTAGGTTTCATGGCAAACATCTCATGTTTTTGCATATAAAAATCTATTCTAGTTTTCTTAACGGATGATAGTCCCTCAAATTGAATTTTAATCATACTCCATGCCTCAAATGCGGAATCACAAGCATTAATCCTACCATATTCTTCTTTGGTTAATCCACACACGAGGATGTTCATAAGTTTGGCGTTCATTTGAACCATTACGAGTTCATCATACGTCATAAGTTCTAGTTCTTTATTTTGAATGTAAGGAATTCGAATAAACACCCATAGCTTTACGTCATATGATTTTATGAAGGTAATCATCAGTTTCTTTCAATAAGCATAATGTGTTCCATCAAACAAAGGAGGTCTACTGGTGTGGAATCCCTCACGTTGTTGCGTCATTGCTACAAATGTTAATTTGTTTAGATGCAATCTACGAGGCTCTGATACCAAATGTAGGATCTAATGGACCCTAGGATTAGTCTAGGGGGGTTGATTGATTCGTTTTATATTAAACCGCAAGTGCACGGCCGCGTTGAAGCGGTGGCAAATACGGGTCATCCACTGGGAGGTGTGTCGACTTTTGGTTTGTGCGAAGGCGAGTGGTAAACAAAGGAGAGAAAGATTGATTACACTAAATTACACTAGAATGCAAGAGGAAATGAAAGATGAGCAATAAAACTAAACCCCATAGGGGGTAGAGAAATAATGTGAATATAAAGATGTGTGTGTGTGTGTTCAATTAGGCTCCACACAACATGTAGTTCATGAAATCATAAAACTACATCCAACTTTGCCTCCACATGAATTAAGATAAGACTACATCATTAAAACAAACAAGACAATAATTGGAATGAAGCTAAATGAACTCATGTATAAAGACTAGACCCTACTATGCCTCCACATGAATTAAGATAACCCAATATCATTAAAACATACAAGACAATAACTAAGGTAAAGGCAACAAGAGTACATACACTACAAATTGTGTTTCCAATATTAATTCCATCCATATCCTAACCTTATCTTTCCCCATAAAATAGGTCCACTAATCAAAGCATAAGCTAAGCTTCATTCACGAGCATTAGCATATCAAAGATAAGAGTGAAAACTCATTAGATGGTTATGGAAATCATATAAAGCTCAAGGGATTAAGATAACACAAACTTAATACACTACTTGATCATATCACATATTTCTCCACCCCCAGTGGGGATGAAACTACTCACTACTCATTACACTAACTATATTAACAAAATGAAGCATAATACTGAAATGAAACTACACTAAGCAAGCAAGAAATACTAAATAAACTTAAAAGGAAAGGAAAGACTAAACAAGCATGCACAAATTAAAAGACAAGATTAAAAGAAACTAGAACAATTATTTTATTAACAATGACTCACATTGAAGGTAGCATTCTTCTCCACCTTGAGTTTTTGCTTCAAGGCTCACTCTTTAGTAGAGAGAATGCCACCAAGCAATCGGTAGTTACAATGGAAGGTGAAGAGTTCTATTTATAGGCATGGAAAAAGCTAATCCGGGACAATCCCCCGATGTGGGACTAAACAAATACCAAAAATAGACTAAGCATACACAAATACACGTGCTCCATAAATCTTAGCGAATCCAGAGCTATCTAGACCTCCAATTAGCTGTCCCAGACCGCCAATTGGCGGTCTATAAGCTCCAGATCCATTTGGATTTCGTACTGGGCTTTGCTTGAATTATTTCTTGGTCTTGGATGCATCTACTTTGTTTATTGGAGCTCCGACCCGAATCGAATTGCCAAAATACTCCCCATGATGGTGTGGAGTTTTCTGTTTTGCTCTTAGATCCTTCAGTCTTACGTTCAGGTCCTTCTCCCTTGCATCTCAGTCCCCAGGTCTCACAATTAAGTACTTTTTCCTGCTTTTGGGTCCTTTCATGGCTCTTCTCTTCAAACCTCTTTATTTCTAAAATTCAAACATAAAACTCGTCACGTAGCATTGCTTAGGTGTAAGATAATGGATATACGATACACCTCCCCGTGGACGACCCGTATTTGCTACCGCTTCAACGCGGCCGTGCACTTGCGGTTTAAATGAAACGATAGATCAAGTTTTTGGAGACGAGTGGTTTTTAATTTGTTGAACAAATTTTTGGCGCCGTTGCCGGGGAGGTGCTCTGTCCAGACCTTGGTTTGGACGATTCGAGTGGTTTTTAATTTTTTGTTTCCAGTTTTTCTTAGTTTCAGGGATCCTAAATCGCACGGGGATGATACTGGTGAAGTGGAAGCATCTAAGCATCAACAAGGACCGCCAATCAGCAGTCTTAGACCGCCAATTGGCGGCCTGGTGAGGGTTTCTTGCTTTTAAATTTCTTCTGGTAGTTAGTTCTGCCATTTTCGTTATCTAGGAGCCCTATTTTGCATGCTGTGACTTCTAGTTTGCTCCCAGATCATTAATCACACCCCCATTAAGCAACTTGGCATTAATTACACATTCTTATTTGTTTAGGTCACGCATCATGAACTTGACTTAGGCATATAGTCGTCTTTTCTTTTAGCTTTATCTTCAGTTGTTGAGCGCTTCCTACACTCATTCAAGCATGTTGTATGCCCATGCATTAGTTAGTAGGAATTGCATTAGGACAAGAGTGAGTTGAGCATTTTGATTGGAGCGATTGATTGCTAGATCTAGGATCAAAACGCTACTAAGGAGGGACTGTCCTATAAAAGATAAGGTGGGGAATTTCATCACCCATAAAAGATAAGGAGGGGCTGTCCCATGAAAGCAAGTAGACATTGGCCCTAAGGATTGCGGACGCACTAGGAGAGTAATCTAGTTGAGACCGTCATGACCTGATCGGCGTTGCCTACCTTGTCGATAGTAGGACGTACTGGATCTCCAAATCTGGTATCACTTGCTGGGCATTGTGGTCCTCGTTGTAAGGAGGTGAGGCGTGTCGAGGCTAGTGACCTCAGTTAGGCGTCGTCTAGCCTAAGGACCCATAGCCTTAAGTTGTTTGAGTCGTGCTTGCTAGTTAGGCTTCTACCGGATCCCACTACCCACGTTAGCTCTAGGAATTCTTCCCTCCTCATCTAAGTCCTCTCCTCATTTATTTTCTACGCGTAGTCTCCTTCTCTAGTACACCTTCTATTGTGTGTTATTTTAGAGTCGAGTCGAGCATTTTTATGCGTGGTTGGACTCGTTCTGGTGAGAGCGCTCGACTTGAGAGAGTGCATTTTTCTGAGATGGACGGTCTTGGTGATCGACCATCTCCGCCTCGTGCTCCTTTGGAGCATGAGGCCGAGTCCTCTCGTGGTGACGGGGGAGACCGGGGTCCATTCATGGATTACCTCGGTCCGCTCCCACCACCACGTAGACCTCCTTCTCCTCCTCCTCCTCCTCGAGAGGAAGGGAGATTCGGTCAGGATCGAGTTCTTGGTGCACGACCACCTTTAGCTCGACAGGATAGACCGATGACTTTGTGGGAGCGGACCCATCCTGTTCGGGCCGTGTAGCCTTCTTGCATTGTTCTTCCCCCTGCTCGCGGGAACAACTATGAGCTGAAACCTCAATATGTGAGCATGCTTCCAACCTTTACTGCCAATAAGGAGGATCCGTATATTTTTATATGTGAATTCGAGGAAGTATGCTCCATGTTCAAGCTTCAACAGCTTGACGATGATTTAGTCCGGTTGAGGATGATTTCTTTCGCGTTGAAGGATAAAGAGAAGAAATGGATGTACAGCCTCCTGGCGAGATCTATTCGGTCTTGGGATGACTTCGTGACCGTATTTCTGAAGAGATTTTTCCCTCAAAGGAAAACTAAACAGATACGACACCAGATACATCAAATCTATCAGACTGAGACCGAATATTTTCATGGTTTCGTTGAGAGGTTCAAGGACCTTCTCCAACAGTGCCCTCATCATGGATTTGAGCTATGGAAACTGTTCCAAATTGTTTATGAGGGCCTCAACTACAACACCCACACATTGTTGGAGTCAATGTGTCAGGGTGACTTCCAAATGAAACCCATCGAGGAGGCATGGGACACTTTTGAGTCCATGGCTGAACGTACCTTCGAGTGGGACACCATGAAAGAGCCACCAGCCGCCAGGTCTTTAGGTTGGGCAGGATCATATCATGTCGAGTCATCTATCGCGTCTGAGGCAAAATTGGCTGCTCTCATGCGTAGGATTGAGAGTTTAGAGTTGGACCGAGCTCCTGTAGCTCAGGTCGCTACTCCTGGCTGTAGTAGGTTTGGAGTTACGGGCCATGATGACTTGGAATGCGCTTACGCTCCGAGGGATACTGAGCATGCAAATGCGATGTATCAACAGAGGCCCCGTAACGACCCGTACAGTCACTCCTTCAACCTGGGATGACGTAACCATCCTAACTTCTCTTGGGGGCCTAGTGGGGGTCACGGTCAGAGCTCGCACGCTCAACCTCAACCTCCACCTTATCAACCTCCACGCCCATCGGCGACCTACCAACCTCCATGTCAAAGGTCTCAGAACCATAATTACCAACCTCCTTATGGCTCATCATCGGGTTATTCGAACCAGACTCCACCACCCCAGCGGGTTGACCCCAAGGACACTTCTTGTGATCTGACCCTTCAAGCGTTGCAAAGTACAGTCAAGGCTTTGGAAATGCAAGTTACCCAGTTTGCTCATCAATTCCATGAACGCGAGAAGGGTCAGTTCCCGAGTCAACCTGAGGAAGGACACATGTACCTCATGCTACCTCTGAACCGACCCATCACATTAATGTGATTCATACTTTGAGGTATGGTAAGGAGGTGGATAACCACATTGGGGTGCCTTCCTTGTCATCACCATCTCTTGGTGTCACCAGACCTGCGGATCCTGAGGTTCCTTCTACATTTACTTTGACAATGGGGCTGAACCCTGAGGTCCCCTTGTCTGCTTTTGTGTCAAAGGAATCAGATTCTGAGGTCCCCACTCATTCTTCTTTGGACCAGAATTCTGATGTTCCTTCGCACCCTTATGCCCCGAAGGCGCCATTCCCAGAGCGCCTTAAAAAGAAAACCTCTGATCAGCATGACAAGATGCTTGAGATGTTTCAGCAAGTTAAGGTCAACATCCCTCTATTGGGGGTGATTCAGCAAATGTCACCTTATGCCAAGGTTCCCAAGGACTTATGCACCAAGAAGAGAAAAACTCATGTTCCAAAGAAAGCTTTTCTTGCGGCTAACATGAGTTCTTTGTTGGCACAACCCATGCAAGTCAAGTACAAGGACCCTGGTTGTCCTACTATCTCTTGTGTGATTTGTGATGTGTCCATACATAGAGCCTTATTAGACCTTGGTGCATCTGTTAATCTTCTGCCATATTCTGTCCACGTCCACCTCGGTCTTGGAGACCTCAAACAAACAAAAACCACTCTTCAATTGGCTGATAGGTGTATGAACAAACCAAGGGGGTGTGGTGGAAGATGTGCTGATCAAAGTGGGTGAGTTTATTTATCCAGTCGACTTCTTTGTCTTGGATACTGAACCTGTGCCAAACCCACTTGGACAAATTCCGGTCATTCTGGGGCGACCATTCCTTGCGACTTCCAATGCATTGATCAATTGTCTCAATGGTCTGATGCGCTTGACTTATGGTAGTCAATGCGCTGATTTCAACATCTTCACCATCGACAAGAAGCCAGGTGCCTTCAATGACCCTGTTGGGGTCAACCTTATCCAGGGTTTGGATGAAATTGAAGTTAAGGGCACCTTCAAGTACTTAAGAGAATTGTTCGATGAAGATCCTGAAGGTAGTGAAGATGTTTCACCTGGGCTGGCACAAGAAGGTGCCTTATGTTCTGATCATGTGGCCTCAGTGCCACCTCCTTTTGATCTTGTGGCCCTTGAGCCACATTCTTCTGATCTTGTGGCCTTTGAGCCACATCCTTTTGATCACGTGGCCCTTTAGCCACAACCTTTCGTTCATGTGGCTTTTGAGCCACAAGATACCATTTTTATGGCATCTGGGCCACATGATCTTCATTCTGTATCTGCTGAGGACCCCATGTGGGTTAAGAATCAACCACCAGATACCCTTCAACCTGATAGAGGTTCACCTCTCATTCATGCCTCCTATCTTGCTCACTCTCAAGAGGCATCAAACGACCACAACGCTTATAAGGGTATCAGGTGGTCAAGCAATTCTTATTTATATGTCGCGAGCCCATGCATGTGCATTTTTGGCTCAAGAGATGGTGGGTTCCCATTTGATGTCCCTTGACATATGAAGATGGGAGCCCATTTTTGTACATAGTTAAAAAAAATACAATAAAATACTCCTTCAGTGGGCATCGATTGTTGTGGGCTCCAACCCTTGTGTATTTGGGCTCCATTTCATTCACGTATTTGTATCCGTTTTTTAGCATCTCACAGGTTTTGAGGGAATTCAGGTTTGTGTCCATCAATATGACCTTGAACTTCCCTTTGTACTTCATGTTGGTGAGATCTCTCCTTTTTCATGCATAAATCCATGTAGTATCTTGCTCACATTCATTGAGGACAATGCATGAAGTAGGTGTGGGGGGTGTTTTACGTGTGTACATAGTTGAGTTTTTTTCCTTTGATTTTATTTTCTTTTGTGTGCATTATTAGGGTCATGTTAGTGTGCTGCATTTAATATCGATATATCTGCTTGTCATGATCCTTGGGTGAGTTGTCTTTTTTTGCTTGCCTAGTGCTTCAAAATTTTCACATTTCTTTCAAAATCTTCATGTGTTTGTGAAAGAAAATGTTTTGTGGGTTTTGTGTGTGTTTAGCATGTGCAAAACCGTTGAGAGGCAAAGTAAAAAGAAAGCTCCCAAAATTGTCTTGAACTTGATGCATTAGGATATCTAGTACAGTGGCTTTAGGATTTATCATGTCGTTAGGATGCACCCCAGTTTTCCCTTGGGGATGAGTAATCATAGGGTTTTAGTGCTCAAACATTTAAAGAAGTCCACCCTGAACCCAATGAGTCAATAATTCGTGTCTGTTAACTTAAGGAAGTTTGTTGTTGTCAATGACCCTTTAAATATTGTTGTGAAACATTAAGTGTAGGGGTTTTGGTTCATGTGTAGATAAGATATAAGTGAGTAGGTGTTCTCTCTTCTCGCACGGCTCCTATCACTCGGGAAAGTAGGTCTGAGGGGATTTTGTGCCTGGTGCTTTCGAGTCATCTGACTTGGGATGCGCCGACCGAACTCTCGTTACACTGGTGGTAGGGATTGCCCAATGTGGAGATTTGGGGAAAGGTGTACGTGATAGTGTAAGTCCTCATGGGCAATGATGCACGAAACCTGACCCTGGAAGAATGAAGCTCAAACTAATAAAAAGAAAAGAAAAATAAATGAGAAAAGAAAAAAAATGCAAATAAGAACCTTAATGGACCTTACACTTTGTATCACTTGAGGATGTTGAGGTTGTCCATGTCTTTCACTTAATTCCTTATTTAACTTGCATGAATGGTTCATTAGATTAGTTGTGTGGACTGATTACCTTTATAGAGTCGGCCCGTAGGATTACCGCGTCCAATGATCGACAAAATTTGTCCAACGAGTCGAGTGTCTAGATTGAATAATGCATCTTGTTCGGATTTTGTGGGTATATCCGCTGAAAACCCTCAGGAGACAACACTCCTCCTCCTTGGCAACAACGAGGTTTAACATCTTGTTGCCCGTGCTAAGTGCAACCGTGAATCCTACGAAAGTGAGTTAGGATTTCTTGTTTCTCGTTTGCTTTTCTCTTTCTTTGTATTGCTCGGGACTAGCAAAAACTTCGGTGTGGGGGTATTTTATTGACATCATTTAATGCTTATATTTGTATCTTATATCCATTATCTTACACCTAAGCAATGCTACGTGATGAGTTTTATGTTTGAATTTTCAAAATAAAGAGGTTTGAAGAGAAGAGTCATGAAAGGACCCAAAAGCAGGAAAAATGACTTAATTGTGAGACCTGAACGTAAGATCGAAGGACCTAAGAGCAAAACAGAAAACTCCACACCATCATGGGGAGTATTTTGACAATTCGATTCGGGTCGGAGCTCCAATAAACAAAGTAGATGCATCAAAGACCAACAAACACATCAAGCAAAGCCCAACATCAAAATCAGACGGATCTGGATCCTGTAGACCGCCAATTGGCGGTCCGGATCTTCCCGGATCCGATGAAACTTCTAGAGAGCATGTATTAGATGATGTTTAGGCTATTTTTGGTATTTGTTTAGTCCCACATCGGGGGATTGTCCCAGATTACCTTTTTTTATGGCTATAAATAGAACTCTCCCTCCTCTCATGTAATCTATCTAGGGGGGGGGTGAATAAACTAATTAAGTTCTTTAAAAGTTTAAGCAATTTGAAGAAAGAAAAATGTAATGTAAAGGAGAAAGAGATGCAAACCATGACATGAATGTATAGAGGTTTGGATCCAACCACCGGATCCTAGTCCTCTCTTACAAATTGCTCTTCCTCGAGCAACTTCACGTACTCCACTATTCCAATCTCCCTTCCAGGCCAAGATCAAGACTTTACACTTCAAGCTTGCGAACACCTTCGCCAAGCATGGACCACCTTCTCACAAACCAAGAAGAACTTCACTTCGGAGGCTAATATAACACTTTGCTAGAGAATTGAGTAACCACTTCTAATCTTGAGCACTTGAATGATAGATGAATGCAATGATTGATTAAGTATGAGAGTATGAGCTTTAGAGAAAGGATTGGTAAACTTAAAAGTTTGTTCAAAGCTCTGTTTATAAGTTCTAAACTTAATCCAACTGTTGGGATTGAAGTGCTAGTGTTTGAGTAAGATACAAAAAACAAGGAAGTTCATAACTGAAATCAGGACGTAATTAGTCGACCGGATCGGGCTAAATGGTCGATCAGTTTCTTGTAAATAAGAAAATAGTCGAGATGAAGTGCATACCGGTCAATCCACCAAGGCACTAAGTTAAGTGATCGGTGGAACCAGATAAAGGAACGGTAGACTGTTCAGAGGGTTCTGGCCAAAATAGTAATAAAAAATTAAGGTAACGGTCGAACAGAACAAGGATCCAGTATGACCAAAAAAAGGGAGTTTGGGAGATCGAATTATTCTTGATCCGGTCGACTGCTGTGGTGGCACTATTGGACCAGTGGCCAAGAAATATGAATTGGGTTAGTTAAAGTATGTGTATACGATTGTTGTATAATACGAGAAGTACAACAGTCATATTTAAATAAAATATGAGGTATCAAATAGTTGAACCAAAGTCAAGTTTTGGTCAACCAATTTGTGCACAAACTACAATACGTGTCAAGAAATAACCTATGAAGAAGATAGAATCGGTCGAACTAGGATAAATCTGTTCACACAAGTTAACGGTCGAACTTGGATGGAAATTTGGTCGACCTATTCAGACAAGGCACGTGCCTCTTAAAATCGGTCGAATCACAAGTACTACCAATCGATCGTTTTCGGGAAGAACTTAGAGTTCTGTTAAAATTTGGTCAAACCAGATGGTATACTGGTCGACTGAAAGAAGCAGAATTCTATTCTAAGTGGAATTTCTATGTGTAATCAGTCACCAAACAAAGTCGGTTTGATATGGAAATATATATGAGACTTCTATAGGTTTCTATGGACCATGCAAGGCAATTCAATCAAGATTCCAGGTGCCCAAGTTACAATATAACCCTAAGTACAAGAAACGTAAATCCTATCTACTCTTCAACTTGATTCTGGTCTTGTTTAGCACTTGTATCTTTAAATGGTTACTAAAACCAAATATGTGTACATATGCATGAGATGTTATGATAGAACTACATGTGTTTATTGATAAGTTAATTAATCATCAAAATTGATTAACAATTACTAGCCAAAAAGCCAAGAAGAATTTTGGGCTTTGTGTGCCTCCTCCATGATTTCCTTCCTCAGGTCCTCTATATTTGGCACCCAGATACGGTTCTTGAACTGTAGACCCCCATCTACTCCCATACTAATGTCAGATCCTTCCTTCGCAGCCAACTACACTAAGCTGGGCAACTCATCATCTCTGCTCTTGTCCTGCACGATCCTCGATACTATCTTTGGCTCCACTCTCAGTCTGACAATCACAACGACCTCCACTGCCAAAGTCTTGATCATCTTGCACTCTTGAATCCACATACTAACCACTGAAACCTCCACCTTCCTGCTTAAAGCATCTGCAACTGAATTTGCCCTCCCCGGGTGATAGGAAATAGTGAACTCATAGTCCTTGATAAACTCAAGCCATCAGTGCTGCCTCATATTCATATCCTTCTGTGAAAATAGATACTTCAGACTTTGGTGGTCGGTGAAGACCTCAAACTGCTCACTGTACAGATAGTGCCTCCAGGTCTTCAGCGTGTGAACTACCACTGGCAACTCCAAGTCATGTGTAGGGTAATTCTTCACATGCGCCTTCAGTTGACTCAAAGAATATGCCACCACCTTCTCTTGTTGCATGAGCATGCAACCCAAACCGATCCTTGATACATTATTGTAGGTACAAAACAACCACTGCCACTCGGAAGTGTCAGAATCGGTGCAGATGTCAGCCGTCTCTTCAACTCTGGAAAGATGCCCTCACACTTATGGGACCAAACAAACTTGATGCCCTTCTGTGTCAGCGTCGTCAGTGGTGAAGCAAGCTTAGAGAAGTCTTTGATGAATTGACGGAAATAGCCTGCAAGTCCCAAAAAGCTCCTGATCTCAGTCACGCTCTTCGGGGCCTTCCACTGTGTCGCTGCATCCACCTTTGCTGGTCAACCGAGATCATGTCTTTAGATACAATGTGCCCCAGAAAAGATACCTAGTCCAGCCAAACTCACACTTCGAGTATTTTGTATAAAGCTTATGATCCCTCATGACTCCAAGTACTGTCCTTAGATGCTCCCTATGCTGCTCTCTATCAGAGTTGACCAAGATGTCGTCCATGAAGATGATGACAAATCTATCGAGGTATGGCTTGAACGTTTTGTTTATCTGGTCCATGAATGCTACAGGCGCATTTGTCAATCCAAATGGTATCACTAGAAACTCATAGTGTCTGTACCGTGTCCTAAAAGCTGTCTTCTGGACATCCTCCTCCTTGATCCTCAACTTGTGATAGCCTGAGCATATATCGATCATGGCGAAAACCTTCGTAGTCTACCATTGCTTAAAGAGGTCCACGATCCTGGGTAAATGGTACCAGTTCCTGATGGTATCCTTATTTAACATTCTGTAGGGGATGCACATCCGCAACGACCCATCCTTCCTCTTCGCAAAAAGCACTGGCGCTCCCCGAAGCGAGACACTCAGTTGGATAAATCCAGAGTCCAACAACACCTGCAATTGCCTCTTCAGCTCAGCCAACTTTGCAGGTGCCAGCCAATACGGAGCCTTCGACTGCAGGGTGGTATCGTCTACCAACTTGATGCCAAACGCGATCTCTTGGTGCGGCAATAGTCCGGTTATATCAGCGGGGAGAACTTCAGGAGAGTCCTGCACGACTTCTTGTCCTCCAATCTCCTTGTCTCAGGGTCTGTAACTACTGGAGTAGCCAAGAAACCCCTGCAAGACTGGTGCAAGAACTTCTGAGCCTTCACTGTAGAAATGATGATTCAACCTCCTCTGCCTTTCATCCCCGTGATCAATACATCAGGTTGGTCCATCCTAGGGATCATAATCTTCCTCTCACAGCAAAAGACCCGAACGATATACTATGACAGCTAGTCCATCCCCAATATAACATCAAAATCCTCCATCGATAGCACGACCAGATCTGTCGGGAAATCTTGGTCTCCCGAAACAACTTTGGTGCTGGGGAGAAAACTACCCACAATACTTACCTCTCCCACGGGCGTACTGAGTTTTCGTACAATACGCCCGTGGGAGAGGTAAGTATGCATGAATGCATGAATGTACAATACAATGACCCTACAATACAAGTATATCATGGCACAAATAATATAATATGTAGATCTGTCATCATCTTGGGGTAGTAAGGGACACAATCCCACCAACAACAACGGGTCCCCAAAGGGACCTACCGCAGGCATATACGGTCTTACGAAAGCACACGACTAATTCCCACTCGCGACTATAATAACCATAAGGGTTAAGTGTAGGTCCCACACATATCCGTGTCATAGATACAAATATGATCTCGTGGGCAATGCCTCACCGTCGGAGTCATTCACTAGTGCAGAATGCTCAATAGACGTCACCAAATAGACGTCGGATATAAAAACATCCGACGTCTATTGGTATAGACGTTGGATGTTTGGACATCCGATGTCTATAGGTTTGTAGAAACGTCGGTTGTTTAGTATAACCGACGTCTATACCTCCTGAAAGAAGAAAATATTTTTTGTTTATTTTTTTGGATTTATTTCGTATAAGAATTTATGTGGATTTATTTTGTATCAGAAATAACGCAATTTTTTGGGATTTATTTCGTGTAAGAATTAACTCATTTTTTTGGAATTTATTTTGTATAAGAAATAACACAATTTTTTAGGATTTATTTCGTGTAAGAATTTATGTGAATTATTTTGTATAAGAATAATGTGGATTTAAAAATAGTTACATCATTGTAACTATCACATGTGTGTTGTACACATGTGTGTGCATGGTGACATGTTTAGTCCCACATTGGAGAAAGTTTTTTATTGGTGGAGTTGAAGTACTCCATCACTCCTTTACTTCTAAATGGTAGTTTGGTACCACACTACAAAATACAAGTGAGATACATATATATATTTAATGGTCAAAAGATTGGCAGCTTGGGCTTGATTAATGTGAGTGTAGAATGCCCGATATACGTTCCAATGTATTTTTTGGTTAATTAACATATAATAGACGTCGGTCGTATATAGCCGACGTGTATACACTGTATAGACGTCGGTCGTATATAGCCAATGTCTATATAACAAGGAATAGACGACGGGGAAATAGACGTCGGGTACTTGGACCGTCAAAATCCGACGTCTATACCCCTGTATATCCGTCGTATATGGACTTTTCTGCAGTAGTGATTGCTCGCTAGATGGTCAACTACCCTGGCTGTGCCACGGACGGGCTACCTACCAGAATAATCATCGCATAGTCATCCCCATCTCCAACAACGTCACACAGTCATTATCGTCACCATCAAGGTCACATTGTCATCTCCGTCGCCACATAGGGCGGACAATCATCATGCTCCGTGGAGATGGGTTACAATGCAATAGATTGGGATCTGTGATCCCGCAGGTCTACTATGTAGCGTGTGGAATGCAACATGGTGCAACTAAAGCTCAAGACACAAAGGTGGAATATGTGCCCAACATCCCCTCTTGATCGCTTGATGGTCCCTAGGCAGGTGATTGACATCATTTCATGCTAATATTTGTATCTTATATCAATTATCTTAGACCTAAGCAATGCTGCGTGACGAGTTTTATGTTTGAATTTCAGAAATAAATAGGTTTGAAGAGATGAAACATAAAAGGACCCGAACGTAGGGAAAAAAGACTGAGTTGTGAGACCTGGGGACTAAGATGCAAGGGAGATGGACCTGAACGTAAGACCGAAGGACCAAAGAGCAAAACAGAAAACTCCACACCATCATGGGGAGTATTTTGGCAATTCAATTTGGGTCGGAGCTCCAATAAACGAAGTATATGCATCAAAGACCGACATAGAAATCCAGAAAAGCCCACAACGAATTCCAGCCGGATCCAGAACTTATGGACCACCAATTGGCGGTCTGGCACCGCTAATTGGCGGTCTGGATCTCTCTGGATCCGCTAAGACTCCGCGGGCACATGTATTAGAGGGTGTGTATTCTATTTCTGGTATTTGTTTAGTCCCATACCAGGGGATTGTCCCGGATTACCTATTTCTATGGCTATAGATAGAACTCTTCAACTTCCATTGTAATCCATCTCTTTTTTGGTGGCCATCTTCCCTACTAAGAGTGAAGCCTTGAAGCAAAACACTGGTGGAGGAAGGGCTACTGGTAATTGAGTGAGTAATAAATGGATGTTTTCCTTTAGTATGTTGTTTCTTTCTTAGTTTAATTTCCTTTCATATACTCGCATGCTTGTTTTGTTTTATGTCATTTTAGTTTCTTTAAAATTTCTTGCTTGCTTAGTGTAGTTTCATTTCAGTAGAATGTTTCATTTTAATGTAGGTTGTAGTGTAATGGTTAGTGAGTAGTTCCATCCCCATTTGGGGGGTGGAGAAATATGTGATATGATCATGTGGTGAATTAGATGTGTGTTATCTTAATCACTTGAGCCTTATATGATTTCCATAACCATCTAATGTGGTTTCACTATTATCTTTGATATGCTAATTGTCTTGAATGAAGTTTAGCTTATGCGTAGATTAGTGGACTAATTGATTCGTTATATATTAACCACAAATGCACGACCGCGTTGAAGCGGTGGCAAATACGGGTCGTCCACTGGGAGATGTGTTGATGTTTGGTTTGTGCGAAGGCGAGTGGTAAATAAAGGAGAGAAGGGTTGGTTACACTAAACTACACTAAGGTGCAAATGGAAGTGGAAGAGAAGCAAGAAAACTAAACCCCAAAGGGGGTAGAGAAATAATGTGAACATAAAGAAGTGTGTGTGTGTTCATTAAGCTCCTCACAACATGTAGTGCATGAAATCATAAAACTACATCCAACTTTGCCTCCACATGAATTAAGATAAGACTACATCATTAAAACATACAATATAATAATTGAAATGAAGCTAAATGAACTCAAGTATAAAGACTAGACCTTAGTATGCCTCCACATGAATTAAGATAAAACTATATCATTAAAACATACAAGACATTAACCAAGGTAAAGGCAACAAGAGTACATACACTACAACTTGTGTTTCCAATATTAATTCCATCCATATCCTAACCTTATCATTCCCCATAAAATAGGTCCACTAATCAAAGCATAGGCTAAACTTCATTCAAGAGCATTAGCATATCAAAGATAAGAGTGGAGACCCATTAGATGATTATGGAAATCATATAAAGCTCAAGGGATTAAGATAACACACACTTAATACACTACATGATTATATCACACATTTCTCCACCCCCAAAATGGGGATGGAACTACTCACACATATTTAAACTAACTACTCTAACAAAATGAAGCATTATACTGAAATGAAACTACACTAATCAAGCAACAAATATTAAAGAAGCATAAAACAAAACAAACAAGCAAGCAAACATGCATGTGAAAGGAAATTAAACTAAGAGAGAAACAACACAATTAAAGGAAAACATCTATTATTACAAGTAGCCCTTCCTCCACCAGAGTTTTGCTTCAAGGCTTCACTCTTAGTAGGGAAGATGACCACCAAAGAGAGAGATGGATACAATGGAAGGACACAAGAGGAGACAAGGGGACCTCAGGGTTCGGCCCCTTTGTCGAAGGAAATGTAGAAAGAACCTCAGGATCTGGCTCCTTCCTGGAAGTATTTGTGGAGGGAGCCTCAGGATCCGCCTCCCTCACAGATGGTGATGACAAAGAAGGCACCCCAATGTGGTTATCCACCTCCTTACCAGACCTCAAAGTATGAATCACATTAATATGATGGGTCGGTTCAGAGGTAGCATGAGGTAAAGGTGTCCTTCCTTGAGAATAGGTACCCCGATGATTCACCTCAGGTTGACTCGGGAACTGACCCTTCTCACGTTCATGGAGTTGATGAGCCAACTGGCTAACTTGCATTTCCAAAGCCTTGACTGTACTTTGCAACGCTTGAAGGGTCGGATCACAAGAAGGGTCCTTGGGGTCAACCCGCTGGGGTGGTGGAGTCTGGTTGGAATAACCCGACGATGAGGCATGAGGAGGTTGGTAATTATGGTTCTAAGACATTTGATGTGGAGGTTGGTAGGTCGCCGATGGGCGTGGAGGTTGATAAGGTGGAGGTTGAGGTTGAGCGTGCGAGCTCTGACCGTTACCCCCACTAGGCCCCAAAGAGAAGTTAGGATGGTTACGGCATCCTAGGTTGTAGGAGTGACTGTACAGGTCGTTACGGGGCCTCTGTTGATACATCGCATTTGCATGCTCAATATCCCTTGGAGCGTAAGCGCATTCCAAGGCATCATGGCCCGTAAGTCCACACCTACCACACCCGGGAGTAGCGACCTGAGCTACAGGAGCTCGGTCCAACTCTAAACTCTCAATCCTACGCATGAGAGCAACCATTTTCGCCTCAGACTGATCGATGACTCAATTTGATAAGATCCAGCTCGACCACAAGACCTGACGGCTGGTGGCTCTCTTATGGTATCCCACTCGAAGGTACGTTCAGCCATAGACTCAAAAGTATCCCATGCCTACTCGATGGGTTTCATTTGGAAGTCACCCTGACACATCGACTGCAACAATGTGCTGGTGTTGTAGTTGATGCCCTCATAAACAATTTGGCACAGCTGCCATAACTCAAATCCATGATATGGGCACTGCTGGAGAAGGTCCTTGAACCTCTCAAAGAAACCATGAAATGATTCGGTCTCGGTCTGATACATTTGATGTATCTGGTGCCCTATCTGTTGAGTTTTCCTTTGAGGGAAAAATCTCTTCAGAAAGACAGTCACAAAGTCATCCCACGACCGAATCGAGCTCGCTGGGAGGCTATACATCTATTTCTTCACATTATCCTTCAATGCGAAAGAAATCATCCTCAACCGGACTGAATCCTCGTCAAGCTGTTGAAGCTTGAACATGGAGCATACTTCCTCGAATTCGTGTATAAAGATATACGGATCCTTCTTATTGGCAGTAAAGGTTGGAAACATGCTCACATATTGAGGTTTCAGCTCATAGTTGTTCCCACGAGCAGGGAGAACAACTATGCAAGAAGGCTGCGCGGCCCGAACAGGATGGGTCCGCTCCCACAAAGTCATCGGTCTATCCTGTTGAGCTAAAGGTGGTGGTGCACCAAGAACTCGATCCTGACCGAATCTCCCTTCTTCTCGAGTCAGAGGAGGAGGAGAAGGAGGTGTACGTGGTGACGGAAGAGGACCGAGGTATTCCATGTATGGAACCCGGTCTCCCCCGTTACCGCGAGACGACTCGGCTTCATGCTCCAAAGGAGCACGAGGCAGAGATGGTCGATCACCAAGACCGTCCATCTCAGAAGAATGCACTCTCTCGAGGTGAGCGCTCTCACCAGAACGAGCCCAACCTCGCATAAAATGCTCGACTCGACTCTAAAATAACACACAACAGAAGGTGTAATAGAGGAGGACACTAAACGTCGAGAACAGATAAGGAGAGGACTCAGGTGAGGAGGGAAGAATCCCTAGAGCTAGCGTGGGTAGTGGAATCAGGTAGAAGCCTAACTAGCAAGCACAGCTCAAACAATGTAAGGCAATGGGTCCTTAGGCTAGACGACGCCTAACTTCGAGGTCACTAGCCTCGACACGTCTCACCTCCCTACAATGAAGACCACAATGCCCAGCAAGTGATACCAGATCCGGAGATCCAGTACCTCCTACTATCGACAAGGTAGGCAACGCCGATCAGGCCATGACGGTCTCAGCTAGATTACTCTCCTAGTGCACCCGCAATCCTAGGGCCAATGTCTACTTGCTTTTAGTTAAGGCTTGGTTAAAAGTGATTTTTGGGGCCAAGGAAAGGGTGATGAAATCCCCCACCTTATCTTTTATGGGACAACCCCTCCTTAATAGCGTTTTGATCCTAAATCTAGCAATCAATCGCTCCAATCAAACGCTCGCTCACTCTTGTCCTGATGCAATTCCTACTAACTAATGCATGGGAATACGAGATGAATGAATGAGTGTAGGAAATTGCGTACCTCACGCCAGCACTTAAAAGAAAAGACAACTATGTGCCTAAGTCAATACATGATGCGTGACCTAAACAAATAAGAACGTCTAGTCTTTTGCTTTAGATTTTAAGGCCGAGTTGATTAATAGGGGAGTGATTAATGATCTGGGAGCAAACGAGAAGTCACAGCATGCAAAATAGGGCTCCCCGATAACACAAATTACAAAACTAACCACCAGAAAAAATTTGAAAGCACGAAACCCTCACAAGGCCGCCAATTCGCGGTCTCTAACCGCTGATTGGCGGTCCTTTTAGAGCTTCTGTTCCTCAAACTTGTCCAGTAGCCTCCCCTTGATCCGATGGTTCCCTGACACTAAGAAAATCTGGAAAAAAAAAATTAAAAACCACTCGAATCGTCAAAACCAATGTCTGGACAGAGCACCTCCCCGGCAACGGCACCAAAAACTTGATTGATTCGTTTTATATTAACCGCAAGTGCACGGCCGCGTTGAAGCGGTGGCAAATACGGGTCGTCCACTGGGAGGTGAGTCGACGTTTGGTTTGTGCGAAGGCGAGTGGTAAATAAAGGAGAGAAGGGTTGGTTACAATAAACTACGCTAAGGTGCAAATGGAAATGGAAGAGAAGCAAGAAAACTAAACCCCAAAGGGGGTAGAGAAATAATGTGAAGATAAAGAAGTGTGTGTGTGTGTTCAATAAGCTCCTCACAACATGTAGTGCATGAAATCATAAAACTACATCCAACTTTGCCTCCACATGAATTAAGATAAGACTACATCATTAAAACATACAAGACAATAATTGAAATGAAGCTAAATGAACTCAAGTATAAAGACTAGACCTTACTATGCCTCCACATGAATTAAGATAAGACTATATCATTAAAACATACAAGACATTAACCAAGGTAAAGGCAACAAGATTACATACACTACAACTTGTGTTTCCAATATTAATTCCATCCATATCCTAACCTTATCACTCCCCATAAAAAAGGTCCACTAATCGAAGCATAGACTAAGCTTCATTCAAGAGCATTAGCATCTCAAAGATAAGAGTGGAGACCCATTAGATGGTTATGGAAATCATATAAAGCTCAAGGGATTAAGATAACACACACTTAATACACTACATGATTATATCACATATTTCTCCACCCCCCAAATGGGGATGGAACTACTCACACATATTTAAACTAACTACTCTAACAAAATGAAGCATTATACTGAAATGAAACTACACTAATCAAGCAACAAATATTAAAGAAGCATAAAACACAACAAACAAGCAAGCATGCATGTGAAAGGAGATTAAACTAAGAGAGAAACAACACAATTAAAGGAAAACATCTATTACTAACTCACTCAATTACAAGTAGCCCTTCCTCCACCAGAGTTTTGCTTCAAGGCTTCACTCTTAGTAGGGAAGATGACCACCAAAGAGAGAGATTGATACAATGGAAGGTGAAGAGTTCTATTTATAGGCATGGAAAAAGCTAATCCGGGACAATCCCCCGATGTGGGACTAAACCAATACCAACAATAGCCTAAACAAACATTAATACAAGTCCAGGAGAAATCTTAGTGGATCTGGGATGATCCAGACCGCCAATTGGCGGTCTATAAGGCCCAGATCCGTCTGCTTTTTGTACTGGGCTTTGCTTGAAGTATTTCTTGGTCTTGGATGCATCTACTTGGTATGTTGGAGCTCCGACCCGAATAAAATTGCCAAAATACTCCCCATGATGGTGTGGAGTTTCCTATTTTGCTCTTAGGTCCTTCGGTCTTACGATCAGGTCCTTCTCCCTTGCATCTTAGTCCTCAGGTCTTACAATTAAGTCCTTAATTTTTCCTGCTTTTGGGTCCTTTCATGGCTCTTCTCTTCAAACCTCTTTATTCCTGAAAACTAAACATAAAACTCATCACGTAGCATTGCTTAGGTGTAAGATAATGGATATAAGATACAAATATAAGCATGAAATGATGTCAATCATGGACTTATTTTATGGGGAATGATAAGGTGAGGATATGGATGGAATGAATATTGGAAACACAATTTGTAGTGTATGTACTCTTGTTGCCTTTACCTTGGTTAATGTCTTGTATATTTTAATGATAATGTGTTATCTTAATTCATGTGGAGGCATAGTAAGGTCTAGTCTTTACACATGAGTTCATTTAGCTTCATTCCATTTATTGTCGTGTATGTTTTACTGATATGATCTTATCTTAATTCATGTGGATGCAAAGTTGGATTTAATTTTATGATTTCATGCACTACATGTTGTGATGAGCATAATTGAACACACACACACACATCTTTATATTGACATTATTTCTCTACCCCCTATGGGGTTTAGTTTTATTGCTTATCTTCCATTTCCTTTTTGCATTATAGTGTAGTTTAGTGTAATCAATCTTTCTCTCCTTTCTTTCCCACTCGCCTTCGCACAAACTAAAGTCGACACACCTCCCTGTGGATCGACCCGTATTTGCCATCGCTTCAACGTTGTCGTGCACTTGCGGTTTAATTAAAACGAATCAATCAGCATGCACGATCATCGCACCTACCGTCACCTGCCTGCTCACGTTTGAGGCGACGACATGGGTTTCCAAGGAAACAAAACGACACATAACAAAAGGCAAAGACCCAATTCTGGGCACCAACGGTCGAACAAAATCAGCACACTGGCTGACCGTTTTCTTATGAAAAGGAAACGTTCGAATAGAGGCACAAACCGGTCGAACACTGGGCAACAACTGAAGTCAATGATCAAACCAAGTTCTACAGGTGGTCGACCGTTTGGATGGTCTAGGCCAGAAAAACATTAAATAACAATGTAACGGTCGAACAACAAAGGGGTCCCATCTGACCAAAAATAACAGGGACTTCATAAGTCCAAAAATAACTACATTCGATCGAACTAGGTCAAGAGTGGTCGACCGTTTAGAAGGTCTAGGGTCGGGTAAAATCTAAACTAAGAGTCAATGGTCGAACAAAGCGGGAAAATCCATTCGACTGAAATTATTAGGGTCCTTCACATGCCAACAATTATTCACAATCGGTCGACTGCTACATCATGAACCTCTGTCGTCACCAATTACGGCTGCCACCTATGGTAGACGATTTTTCGAGGAAGAGAGGGAGAGAGATGGATGAGCTTCTCTTAAATAAGCACCATCCTACACCAAGGAAAGCCCATGCCTCACCCATCCTCCCACAACACCAACCGTCAACTACCCCCATCACCTTTGGTCAAAGCACACATTAGCACCATCAGTATCCTAACTAAATAGGATTAGGATTTAACAGACTCCTCCGACCTCTCCGTAGTCCTCTGCGACCTCGTTACCTCTTCGAACCCTCTGGCCTCCTTTGAGACCTCGTCGCCTCCTCCTAACTTGGTTATGTCGATCCTTTTCTAATCCTGCTGGGATTATCCCAGTATGCCCTTTTCCCACTATTTAAGTTCAATTTTGTCCACCACTTAATTTCCATTTTTATCATTTTGATACGTTGATTTGGTGTTGTAAGAATGACAGGAAATGGTACATGTTCGGGTTTGGTGGGGTGGATAAAGTATGTTTTAATGGGATTTTTGGGTTCGATATTTAGTGGAAGCCATAGTGAAAGTATGACTAGAAGGAATCAGAAGTCTATAATAGGTTCCTTCTTGGTGAAGTTGTTATTAAGTCATATTTGTAATTGTTTCAAATGACATCGATGGAGATTGTGCATGATGTATCCATTTTTAATTCTGGACAAGTACAACAATTTTACAGCGTATTTAGTGGATATTGATATGTGAAAAAAGAGTTAAGAAAGGTTGTTTCTATCCATCATTGCCCAACTTGTTATTGTTTGAAATCAAGGTTCTGACTTGTTGATATTGTTGTAATGCAATTATACATGTCCATCCTAGATAAGTCATGGGTGACTATTGGCAATGGACTTAATCCAGATTATCTTAATGGAGTAGAAAGTCTCTTGGATTTCATACTTCAAAATATTGGTTATCAAATGGTGGAAAAATTATGTGCCCCTGCAAGAAATGTAAAATGTTGGTCTATTAGCTTATATTGATGTATATGAACACTTAGTTTTGACATGATTCTGGCAAGAGTATCTTACGTGCATAGATCATAGGGAGCAACCTTCAGGTATTCGCCACTATAAGAGATCTTTGAGGTACGATGTAGTGAGGAAATGCATGCAATGTTGAATGATGTTTTTAGATGAATTCTTCATCTGGCTATTTCACCTCAAGTATTAAATTCATGAAGTAATATGTGATTAGTGGCATGTCATGTAGTCTATTTAGGCTATATAGCTGTTATTTCACCCCATATTTGTGCTACTCTGGTTGTTTTAATATTATTTCAGGAATAAGTAGGTACAAAGAAGCATAAGAGTGAAAATGATTTAAAAGCAAAAAGAAAGGGCTGAATTGCGATACAATTGGACGTGCATTTTTTGAACCAATGAAAAGGAAAGGACATGCATGCAACATTCCAAGATTTAAATTGGTCAAACAAAGATCCAAGAAAAATCCCACTCATAAAAGGAAAAGGCTAAATATAAGAAACAATTTATTGGCAAGTGATGATGCTAGAAGATTGCACTTGAATTGCTTCCTTCGGTGGGATTTATTTTGGCAACAAAAAGGAAAGCTGGCTGACTTTTGGGGGTATATATATCTCTCTCTCTCTTGCATTTTTCCTTTTCTCTCTTCTCCTGTTCCACCCCTCGTACTCGTTAGAGAATTTCAGATTTTGCTGGAAGGGAGGAAGCTCTCTTGCTGAAAATTTTAATGTCTCTTCTATCTTAATAAAATAGTTCGGTATTTAGTTTCTCTCTTTTCCTGTTGTTACCCTAGAATGTTTTTCTGTTGCAATAATATGTTCTTCATGTTTCATGAGTAGTTCCAACCCCCTTTGGGGGTGGAGACGATGTACATTTCAGTTTTGAGGTTTTGATGCTTGACGAATTTTGATTGTGTAGACTTGAATGTTTGTATGTTTATTAGGTTCATTTTGATCATCTACATGTTGGGGGATTTTTGTTGGTATTTTCCATACGTTTAAGACATTTCCCATACTTGGTTTCCTCCTGTTTACTGGCTAAAATCTCCTATTAGATATGGATTAATTCAGTTATAGTAACTGCAAGCGCACGGCTGCGATGAAGCGGTGGCAACTACGGGTCGAGTCCACAGGTAGGTGTGTCAACTCTCGTTCTTCAGAAGTCAAGTGGAAAATAAGGGGAGAAGAAGTTCGATTACACTAAACTAAACTACACTAAGCTAGCAATTAACAACAAGAAAGATGGAAGCAAAAGACTAGCATGAAACTAAACTAGCAACTAACAAACTAGAAAGATGAAATTCAGTAATGAAGACCCCTAAGGGGTGGAGTGTGTGTACACATGTGTTACAGTGGTGAAGAATGCATTTAATAAGGCACAAGTGTAGGTTGTGTTTTCATGCAGAGGAAGTACCTAATGGTTGTGTCAAAACAAATCATTCCAAACACTAACCTAGTTGATTAACATGAGCATAAACAAGTTGGTTATTAAGAACCTAAACAAGCATGGGAAGAACCTAATGGTTATGGAAAAACCTATCAAGTTGAGTATTCACTTTTAAACAAACAAGGATACATTAACATTAATCACATATTGCAAAAGACAACATTCATACCATTCTTCATTACATGTATAAGCATCATCTCCACCCCCAAAGGGGGATGGAACTTCCCACTACACATTAAGCTAACAATTATACTAAGGAAGAAAGACATTCTAACTAGTTCTACTAAAATTAGGAAAACAAAACTAAGCTAAACATGCAAGCACTAAAAGAGACAACATCAAAACAAAACTACGAAGAATTATTTTATTTACATGACTCCCATTACAAGTAGCATTCTCCTCCACCTGAGTTTTGCTCCAAGGCTTATTCCAAGTAGAGAGAATGGACACCAAACAATGGGTAGATTACAAAGGAGAAAGAAGAGTTCTATTTATAGACATGCAAAAAGCAACTAGGGACAATCCCCAGATGTTGGACTAATGAAACATTCCCAGAATAAACACAAACACATAACCCATATTCCTTCGAAACTAGGTTGCATTCTGACCAAAACGGACCTCCAATTTGCGGTCCAATTTGGTCATATTCGACTTATTTTCGTGCATCTACTTAATCTCTTCAATTATGCACGTGGGGGGCCCTGGTTAGCCATTTGAGTCTGCGCACGAATCTAATTGCCAAAATATACCTTATCATGGTGTGGAGTTTCTCGGTTTGCTATTTGGTCCCTACGGGCTTGCGTCTAGGTCCTTCCCTCTTACAGATGCGTCCTCGTGTATGACACAGAGCTCCATTTTGCTTCATTTAAGTCCTTTCTTATTACGTTTCAGTCCTTTTTCTCTTACCTTGTCTTCTTTATTACCTAATACCTTAAATATAAGAACAAACACTCGAATAACACAATATTGGGGTAAAATTAAGGATATATAGCACGAATATAATGCATGATATGATACTAATCAATATGTGATATGTTAGTCGTGTATTTGTACTAGTGTTTGCTCGCTCGATTGATTGAAAAAACTTTGTTTTGATGGGTTTTGCCATAAGACTCTGACATCTCCCATGCTTAGCTTCGTTCTTCACATGACTTCCTGGTTTTTTATGAGCCTTGCCATAATTTCAGACACATTCATGCTGAGCCTCGTCTTACGATAATGAAGTAGTAATTGCTGATATATTGTGTGAATGGAGTAGTAGGTCTTGCCAAATCTTTAGACACTTCCTATGCACGAAGACACACACATAACAGACATACACATACATGCTTACATGCGTCATTCATCACTTCTCTCACCTTATATGTGCATGCACTCCATGCCTTAGGGGTTCATCCATATTTCGTGCCATATCATTTGCTAAGTTTTTTTAGTTTTCATTAACATCGTAATCTATTTTGTTTTGCGTTCTTAGTATAATTTCCTTTTCATTAGTAGCGTAATAATCTCTTCTTCCATCATTATTTTCCACTGGATTTCACTCGCTCAAAGGTTGGCAACGTTCCCTACGGATCGACCCGTACTTGCCTCGTCTTCACTGACGGCCATGCACTTGCGGTGAATTAGTAAAACGTTTAATGTCTTGCAAAATATGCCCCTTTCAAGTTCACACCCGAGTGTCTCATGTCCTTTGAGTTCTTGGAGAGTGAACTGACCTCCGCTCAAATTATCAAGGCACCGGTCTGGACTCTTCCCATTGAGCTGATGTGTGACACTTCTGACTATGCGATTGGAGCAGTTTTGGGTCAAAGAGTCAACAAGATGCTGCATGTGATCTACTATGTGAGTCGCACTCTCAACGACACCCAACTAAACTACACCGTTACCGAGAGAGAGTTCCTCACACTCTTTTTAACGTTGGAAAATTTTCACCAGTACCTCATTCGATCGCAAGTCATCATCTATACCGACCACTCAGCCATTCGCTATCTGTTAGCGAAGAAGGATGCTAAACCCCGTCTTCTTTGTTGGATCTTGCATCTGCAAGAGTTCGAGCTTGAGATACGGGATAAGAAAGGGTGCGAAAACATCGTCGCTGACCATTTATCACGCATTCATGTTGAGCCTTCACCGGACCCATCAGTGAAAGAGTGCTTCCCTGACGAGAATGTCATGGCAATAGCCTCACCCCCTGGTTTGCAGACATCGTGAACTATTTAGTAACCGAGGAGGTGCAGACGCATTGGGCACAAAATGAGAAACCCAAGTTCAAGTTATTAGTCAAGCACTTCTACTAGGACGACCTTACTTATTTAAGTATTGTGCCGATCAAATCATAAGAAGATGCATTCCTAATGACGACATACATAGTGTCTTGTCCGTTTGCCATGAGGAGGCGTGTGGTGGGCACTTCAGTGCCAAGAAAACCTCTGCCAAAGTTCTCCAATGTGGATTTTACTGGCCCACATTGTTCCAAGATGCTTTTGCATTTTGCTAACCATGCGATCGGTGTCAACGTGTAGGCCGCATTGGGAGATGTGATATCATGCCACTAAATCCTATCTAGTGGTCGACATCTTTGATGTTTGGGGAATTCACTTCATGGGTCCTTTCCCGTGTCCCATGGTCACACCTACATTCTTGTGATAGTTGATTATGTGTCAAAGTGGGTTGAGGTGATCCCCACTTGCACTAACGATCACAAGGTCATGATCAAATTCTTAAGAGAACACATCTTTGTGAGGTTTGAGACACCTAGTTGTATCATTTATGATCAAGGGACTCACTTTTTGAACCTATCTTTTGAAGCAGTGATGTGGAAATATTCCATCATGCACCTGTTGGCCACACCTTATCATCCTCAAACCAGTGGCTAGATGGAAATCTCCAACCGTCAAATCAACCAAATAATCGAAAAGATGGTTAATGCTACGAGGAAGGATTGGTCGATTAAGTTGAATGACGCGTATTGTTGGCCTTCCGCATCGTGTATAAAACTGACCGAGGTACATCCCCCTTTCGGATTGTATATGGCAATGCTAGTTATCTTCCAGTAGAGCTTGAACACCGGACATTATGGGCAATCAAATATCTTAACATGAGCCTTCATGTTGCCGATGCCAAACGTAAGTTGGACCTCAACTAGTTGGAGGAGTTGAGAAACAAGTCATACGAAAATGCCAAGATTTGCATGTCCCGCACCAAAAATATCCACAACCACACGACCCGGATGAACTTTCACGGTGGGACAAAAGGTTTTATTGTATAACTCTCGCCTCGACTTGTTTCAAGGGAAACTTCAGAGTCGTTGGCCTGGACCCTATATCGTGTTTACCATTTTTCCTCATGGGGCGGTTGAAATTCAAAATCCAAGTAACAATGACGTGTTCAAAGTTAATGGACACCGGCTAAAACCGTAGTTTGAGGGGACCATGGCAGAGGTAGAGGCGGAAGTCGTATCTTTACACAAACATCCTACGGATGTGATCACTTGACATGATCATTCTTTTCATTTTGTACATAGTTTGTCACAGTTTCAAAAAAAAAGAAAAAAAAATGAACAAAAGATTCCACAAGTGAGCATTGGTTGTTGGATGCCCCAACCCCTAAGTAATTGGGCTCCATCTGTTTATTGTGATTGCCTCCCTTATTATACATCTCACAATTTTTGGAGGGAATTCAGGTTTGTAACATAACCATGAAATTTTCCTTATGCTTCACAGTATGGTGAGATCGTCACTTTTTCATGCATAAATACAACTACCATCTGGCTTGCATACATTGAGGACAATGCATGAAGTAAATCATTAGCTTCGTTCTTCACATGAGTTTTTGGTTTTTGATGAGTCTTGTCATAATTTCAGACACTTCTCCAGTTGATATGTTTTGTGAATGGAGTGAGAGGTCTTGCCAAATCTGTAGACACTTCGTATGTATGAAGACACACACATGACACACATACACACACATGCTTATAGGCATCATTCATCACTTCTCTCACCTCATATGTGCATTCACTCCACCCCTTAGGGGTTCATCCATGTTTCGTGCAATATGGTTTGCTCAATTTCTTTAGCAAGTTTGTTTTACGTTCTTAGTATAATCGTCTCTTCAGTAATAGCGTAATAATCAATTCTTCCATCGTTATTTTATACTTGATTTCACTCTCTCAAAGGTTAGCAACGCTCCTTGCGGATCGACCCGTACTTGCCCCGTCATCACCGACGGCCGTGCACTTGCGGTTAATTAGTAAAACGTTAACAATATGTCTTTTGAGATGCTTCTAGATTTACTTAGAGAAGCTTTGCCGAATGGAGTGGGAAGCATTCCTAGTTCGTTCGTTGAAGAAAAAGAGATGATTAAAGAACCATGAGTTAATTATTAAAAAAATGATGCTTGAAGAAACGATTGCATGCTTTATTGGAAGGATTCTGCAAACAAGGAGGTATGTGACAAGTTTTGGGTCTCAATATTGGTGGATGAGGAGAAGGGGAAGGTGTTAGTTAAGGTTATTCTTCGTTTTCAACTCATACCATGTTTGCAGAGGTTATTTATCTACGAGGAAGTTGTTGAATCTATGTTATGGCATTCAAATTGTAGAAAAAAAAGGGAAACTACATCGTCTTGTAGATTTAGAGGCATGAAAACATCTTGATAATTCTTTTCCGGAATTTAGTGTAGAACCACATAATGTGAGACTGGGCTTGGCAAGTGATGGCTTTAATCCTTTCGGCTCAATGAGTTCCACATACAACCTATGGCCTGCAATTCTGCCCTATAACCTACCTCCGTGGTTATGTTTGAAACAACCTCATTTCATCCTGTCCTTGCTCATCCTTGGAAAATTTAGACCAGGAAATGATATTGTTGTTTATTTCGAACCACCAGTTGATGAATTAAATCAATTATGCGAAGTTTGTGTTAAAACCTATTTTGCATACTAAACAAGATTTTAACTTCGTGTTGTGCTCTTGTCGACTATAATGACCTTCCCACGTATGCAAATTTATCTGGATGGAGCACTTAAGGAAAATATGCATGTCCATGGTCTCATAAGGACACATAATGTGTTCATTTGAAACATGAGCAAAAAGAAAGTTATATGTTCCACGTAAGATTCCTTGATGTGAATAACTGTTATCGACGTCACAGAAAGAACTTCTATAACACACATGAATGGTTAATTGGAGAAGAGCTTTTCCAGTAGTTAGAGGGTTTTGATAACAATGTCTTTGAGAAGTCCAATAATGTGAGGAGAGTGAGTGAGGAAGGGGTGGTTATTGAGGTTGAAGAGGCTATCCGAGAGGCCTTTCGTAGGCATTTTTCTAACTTATTTTCCAGTGATATTCAGGTTCAGCCCATTGATCCGACGTTATCCCTTCCTAAGGTGGGGGAGGACGAGGCTAGATCAATTATTCAACCACTAGATATGAAGGAGTTAGAAGAAGTAGTGAAGCACTCAAATGTGGACAAGGCATCGGGTCCAGATGGCTTCAACACAAAATTCTTCAACGCCACGTGGGACTGTGTGAAAAGAGACCTTTTCAAAGCTGTCGACTCCTTTATGAGAAGTGGGAAACTACTGAAGCAAGTGGGAAACTACTGAGACCTAATCTCGAGTGATAGGAGTCGTGCGAGAAGACAGAGCACCACTTATTTATTTTTTATCTACATGGGAACCAAAACCCCTACACTTAAAATTTCACAACAAGATATTAAGGGTCCCTCACTACGACAAACTTCCTTATATTAATAGACACGAATTATTTGACTCACTAGGTTCAGGGTGGACTTCTTTATTTGTTTGAGTACTGAAACCCTATGATTACACGCCCCGCTGAGGGAAGACCGAGGTGCAACATTATGACTCGATAAGACCAAAAGGCAGTATACGAGATATCCTAATGCATCATGTTCAAGTCAATTTTGGGAGCTTTCTTTTTACTTTGCCTCTCAACGGTTTTGCACATGCTAAAGACATGCAAAACCCACAAAACATTTTCTTTTACAAACACATGAAGATTTTGAATGAAATGTGAAAATTTTAAAGCATTAGGCAAGCAAAAGAAGACAACTCACCTAAGGATCATGGTAAGCAGATATATCAATATTAAATATAGCACACTATCATGATCCTAATAATACAAACAAAAGAAAATGAAAAACAAAATGAAAAAGACTCGACTCCACATATATACAAACATAAAGCAGCCCCCACACTTACTTCATGCATTGTCCTCAATGAATGTGAGAACGATACTACATAAAGATATCCATGAAAAAGAAAAGATCTCACCAACGTGAAGCACAAAGGGATGTTCATGGTTATGTTGATGGACACAAACCCGAATTCCCCACAAAACTTCTGAAATATTAAAGAAGGGATACAAATATGTGAAAGAAACGGAGCCCAAATACTCAAAGGTTGGGGCCACACAACCAATGCTCACTTGTGGAATCTTTTATTTTTATTTTATTTTATTTTTTTCTTTTCTAAACAAGATATATACATCAACAAGGATATTCTCATAATCATTTGATGAAGGAACATCAAATGAGATCATCGAGTCATGCAGACCAGAGATTTGCCAAGATGGGCCCGCTTCATTGGTACTCCGAGTTGTCATGAGCGGTGAAAGGTCAAAGCTGAAAGGCTCGAACCCCTCATGATATTGGTTGGGTGTAGGCAACATGAATGAGTGGAGTTGTGTTGCCTCACTAGGTTTTAGTTTCTCATCGAACAAAACCCTCCAACCAGTAGGTGGGTGCATCGGAATGGGTTCCTTAGGCTCATTCGAGGGATGCAGCACAACTGTTTCACTAAGAATGGGGCTTCTCCCCAAGTCATCCAACAAGGACCACCCAACCTCCTTTGTATTATCAAGCATAAGCTCAATCACAGGTGGGTCCTTCTTGGAGTCAAGATGAAGCACAAAAGGCTCAACGGTCGTGGGACATGAGGTTGAGACACCATCTGGTATCGGCATATGCTGAGGTGTATCCCCCTCACTAGTTGTCTCAACTAAATCGTTCAACAAACACTCCCTTTGTATATTCATTCCTGATGTCAGCTCACTCTGTTGCATTGCAAAGACAGGCAATGAGTTTTCGCTGGGCCCACAAACATTCTCAACGGGTTGCATTAGTGTCAGGGGTGTTTGTTGATGTTGTGGTACTTTCTCTAATTGGCGGATGAGGTTGAGATTTAAAGTTGGTCCAAGGGCTTATGTTGCCTACCAGAGTTGAACACATGAAACTCGACACTCATGTTACCAAATGAGAGTTTCATGAGACTATTTCTACAATTAATAAAGGCATTGGAGTTTGCCAAAAATGGTCTACTCAAAATCAAAGGAATTTGAGAATGGGTGTTCGCAACAGGGTTTGTATCGAGGACGAGAAAATCTACTAGAAATATAAAATCTCCAGCTTTGATGAACACGTCCTCAATAATCAACTTTGGGACATGAATGGATCTATCCGCCATTTCGAGGGTGATCTTAGTTGGTTTCAATTCTCCCAAGTTCAACTATTGACAAATAGAAAATGGGAGGAGGTTGACCGCTGATCCTAAATCAAGCAATATGTTAATCATGCTAGTGTCCCCTATCGCACACTGAATAGTAGGACACCTAGGGTCCTTGTATTTTGTGTATGTGGGATTGGACAAAAGTGAGCTTACACTCGCAGCTAAGAATGCTTTCTTAGGAACATTGGTCTTCCTCTTGGTTGTGCAGAGATCTTTTTACACTTTGGCATATTAAGGTATTTGTTGGATGACATCCAACAAGGGGATGTTAACCTTCACTTACTTAAAGACCTCTAATATCTTATCCATTGTGTCACTCTGCTTTTGGTTAACCTACTAGGCAGGTAGGTTTTTTACGGTGCCTGAGAAGGAGGCATTGGTGTATTACCATAACCCTCAGTCTCTTCTTCACCATCATTCCCACTGAGCGGCTGCACAGATGGTGGAGGTGGCAAGGAAAAATGTGATTGTCAACCTACTTTCCATTCCTTAAGGTTACAATGGCATTGACATGGTGAACAGGTTCCACCACATGGTTCACTTACCGCCTCCGGGGTACCAAACTCTCATTTTTCATGTGTTGTTGCTGGTACATGCGGGGGTTAGCCACAGGCTGGCTTGGCAGAGTCCCTCTCTCTCTCATGTACAAAGTGAGCCAATTGGCCCATCTGAAACTCTAGAGATTTAATGGTCTGCTGATTTGAAGTGCAAACTTCACTTGTGGATGACAAAGTTTTTTTATTTAGTTCTCGAGTCCACAAGTCAAGGTCTCAAGCGAATGGAATCGGGTTTCCATATTGTTGGAATTTGGGAAACCCAATTGATTGGTGATTTGAGTTTGGGGTGGTTGATACGATGGTGCGTGCATGGAAGGTTGGTGTGGTTGGTTAGGAGGTCGAGAGAAGTTTGAAGGACCACCCGGGGCATTCTTTTAGTGCCATGAAAAATTAGGGTGGTTCCTCCATCCAGGGTTATATGATGATGAGTGTGGGTCATTCCTGGATCTATCATAGATGGCATTGACATGTTCCATCTCAGAAGGAATGGATGCACACTCGCTTCCTATATGACCTATCCTACCACATAGATGACAGGGAACTAGACCAGATGTAGACACATGTGACACATCGTGCTGATTTTGGAGCTCAATCTAATCCATACGGCGCATAAAGGCTGCCATGCGCGCCTCGGTGGCCGTAGTGGTATCGACAGCAAATACGGCACCTGATCTAGTCAAGTTTGCATTTGCGATCGTCGCTCCTATGCTAGGTTATGGTGATGGTTCCCTCACTCTCTCGCACTGCATGGTCTTCTCAGCGAGGTCTTCTCGGAAAGCCCATGCCTCCCTTTCATCCTTTCCTAAGAACTTTCCTTGACAGATGGACACAAGAAGCGTTCACGACGGGATGTGAAGACCCTCGTAAACAATCTGACAAAGGCTCCACAACTTGATGCCATGGTAAGGGAATGAGGATAGTAGCTCCTTGAACCTCTCTAAGTGTGCATGGAATGATTCAGTCTCATGTTGATAGAACGAGTTGATTTCGTTCCTCAGTTTTTGAGTCCGATGATTTGGAAAGTACATATTGAGGAATGCAGATTGAAACTTATCCCAACTCCTAAAGGCATTCGCCTGGGTGATGTATAACCACCTCTTCATATCATCCTTTAGTGCAAAGGGGACAAGCCTAAGATGGACGGAGTCTGTGCTAAGTTGTTGCAGGTTGAACATAGCACCGACCTTCTCAAATTCGCTGAGAAAGATATAGGGGTCACCCTTCGTAGTGAAGTGAAGGCGCATGGATATAAACTGAGGCTTAACCTCAAAGTGGTTCCCATTCACCTCTGCCAATATGATGCACGAGGGTAGACCAATACGGCTCGGGTAGCATTGATCACGTAGAGAAATAGGCACAAGAACAGGTGGAATATGTAAGACATGTTGGACAGGTGGGTCCATCAACTGCTCCTCCTCACGATAATGAGCAGCCATGGAACCCGGACTGTGTGTGACATGAGAAGATGAAGGAATCAAGAAATCGTCTACCGAGGCAGGATTGACGACACACCTCGTCAAACGGCCACTCTCGTCTCATGCCCATACAGGCATGCACAAAGGTGCACACACACAAACCAATTTTTTTTTAAAAACTAAAATATAATGTGTGTAGAGGAGAAGATGGGAGGGCACAAAAGAGAGAATGACTCAGGAGAGAAGGGAAGAAGTCCTTATGCTACGGCAGGTATGTACCGGTAGAAGCACACAAGCAAATAAGGCTCAAACAACCTAAGGTCGGTATAGGTCCTTACAGCTAGACGACGCCTAACTGCGAGGTCACATGGCCTCAACACGCCTCACCTCCCAACGACAAGGACCACAAAGCCCACCAAATGAGTCAAGATCCGGAGATCTCGTCTCTCCTACTATCGACAGAGTGGGCGACGCCGATCAGGCCACGATGGTCGCGACCGGATCACTTTCCTAATGCGTCATAGATCCTTAGGGCCAATGTTTACTTCATTTTAAAATTAGGCTCTTGATTAGTGTGGTTGTTGGGGGTGAAGGAAAGGGTGTTGAAATCCCCCACCTTATCTTATATAGGACAACCCCTCCTTAGTAGCAGTCTGGAGTCCTAATCTAGAAATCAACCTTTCAAACAAACGCTCAACTCACACTTCTTGCAATGCAATTCCTACTAACTAATGCATGGTCATACCAAATGCACGAATGAGTGTAGGAGATGCGTACCTCATGCCAGCGCTCAACAACTGAAAGTAAAGGTAAAACAAAAGACAAACTACATGCCTAAGTCAAGTACATGATGCATGACCTAAACAAGCAAGAATGCCTAATCTTTTGCTTTGGGTTGTAGGGTCGAAGTTGCTTAAAAAGGGATTGATTATTGATCTGGGGGAAAACTACAAGTCAAAACACGCCAAATTGATCCCCAGAGCACTATGTTGAAACACAAAACAACCAAAAGAAAGTAGGGGGCATGCAAAGCTCACCAGGCTGCCAGTTGGCGGTCGACAATCGCTGATTGGAGGTCCGTTTGGCTTTTCTGGCCTCCAAATTTCTTCTGGTGCCTTCCTTTGGTCTTTAGAGCCTCCTGAAACAAAGAAAAACTACAAAACACAAATTAAATCCACTCGAATCGTCCAAACCAGAGTCTGGACTTACACCTCCCCGGCAACGACACCAAAAACTTGTTTAAACATTTTAAATTTAGACCGCAAGTGCACGACCGTGATGAAGCACTAGCAAGTACGGGTTGATCCACGGGGAGGTGAGTAACCTTGGGTTTGTCAGAAATCAAGTGGCGAATAAAGGGAGAAAAGATGTGATTATGTGCTAAAGCTAAACTACACTAAACTAGTAAGTAAGAAATACGAAAGAAATCAATGAAAGATTAAAAATCAAGAAGAGAAACCCCTAAGGGGTGGAGTGTGTGAACATATGAAGTGAAATAAGTGATGAATGATGCATGTAGGCATGTATGTGTGTGTCGTGTGTGTGTTTTCAGGCATAGGAAGTGTCTAAAGATGTGGCAAAACCTATCAATCCATTCACACAACGTATCAACAATTACTACTTGATTATCATAAGATGAGCTCAGCATGAGAAGTGTCTAAAGATATGGCAAGACTCATAAAAAACCATAAACTCATGTGAAGAACAAATGTAAGTATGGGAGGTGTCTAAATCTTATGGCAAACCCCATCAAAACAAAGTTTCTTCAATCAATCAAGCAAGCAACCACAAATACAAACACTTAACTAACATGTAGCATATTCAACAGGATATTTAAGTGAATAAACATGATAAAACTAAGCATGGGAAGTGTCTAAATCTTATGGCAAAACCCATAAAAAATCTCCCAACATGTAGATGATTAAAAATACCCCCGATGAACAGATAAACATGCAAGTCTACACAATCAAAAATTCATCAAACATCAAAACTTCACAACATATATCTACCCCCCAAAGGAGGGGTGGAACTACTCACTAATCATTAAGAAAAGAAAACAAAACGAAATTAAACTAAGCATGCAATAATTGAAAGAGACAATATGAAATTAACAAAGAAAATTATTTTATTAACATGACTCACATTACAAGTAGCATTCTTCTCCACTTGAGTTTGTTTCAAGGCTTTACTCCAAGTAGAGAGAATGCCACCAAGCAATGAGTAAATACAAATGAGGAGGAAGAATTCAATTTATAGGCACGAAAAAAGGTAACCGGGGACAACCCCCCGGTATGGAACTAAACGCATACTATAAATGGACGTAAAACAACATAATACACGACCGGACTCAACCATGAAACTTTTGGACCCATTTGGACCGCCAATTGGCGGTCTGGGACAGTCAATTGGCGGTCAAGATAGATTTGATTGAGTCTGGATTTTGGTGGTTCATTTCTGGCTTGATGTTTTGATGTTTGATGAACCCGATTTGGTTATTGATGTTTGGACCAGGATCTAATTGCCAAAATACTCCTCATAATGGTGTGGAGCTTCTTGATTTTCTCATTAGTCCTTTTGGGTTTTACATCCGGGTCCTTCTCTCTTGCACCTCAGTCCATAAGTCTTGAAACTTAGTCCTTTTTCATGCTTTTAAGTCCTTTTTTTAGTCTCTTCTTCTCAAACCTATTTATTCCTGAAAGTTAAACATAAAACCCATTATGTAGCATTGTTTAGGTTCAAGATAATGGATACAAGACATAAATGAATGCATGAAATGATGTCAATCAAACTAATTTGGAACATCATGGCTTATAAACTCCAAATCAACCATCGAAAGAAGAAAGAAGTCTCCAAGATGAAATCAACCATGGCATTACATGCAAATCTCGATGAACCAAGGATGAGAATAGAAGAAGAGGACATTGAGATCATTGCGAAAGACTTCTTCAAATACCTCAAGAAAGATAAGGTAGAAATGAGAGAAAGAAGAGGAAGAAGAAGTGAGAAAAAGGAGAAAGAAAAGGAGAAGGAGAAGAGTGAAAATGAGACAAGAGAAATGAGAGAAGGGAGAGAAGAGAAAAATAAAAGAGCAGATGAAGAGAAAAAGAAAAGAGCAGATGAAGAGAAAGGAAGGAGGAAGCTCACAAAGCAACTTGGGATGATTCTTCATCGCCTTCATCATCATCATCATCTTCCCTACAAAGTAAAAGAGAAGTTTCCCACACATGCTTCATGACTATACAAGATGAAGAAAGTGAGGTAACCTCTAACTCTTGTTCTAGTAATTCTAATTCTTGCTCTGCTAGGTCTTATTCTTGTGGTAGCTCATGTTCTAAACAAGAAACATATAATTTGGATGAGCTTAAAAATGCCTTTCATAATTTAGTTAAACAATATGTGATCATTTGTGATAAGAATAAGAATGCTAGAAAGACTATCAATGATCTCCAATGCCAAATTGAAACTATCAGGAATGAGAAGAATGAGGAGATTGCTAGACATGAAAATCATGCATTACAACTTGGTAGTCTAAAAGCAACACCTATTGATGTTGAACAACTAGATCTTATAACTTGTAATGCACAATTAAGAAAAGATCTAGAAAGGTTCACTAATGAAACAAAAATGCTTGATATGCTTCTAGGTAGTCAAAGACAATCATTAGATAAACATGTCTTATTATACAATGCTAAATTGAAAAACCATGTATCTCATACTACTTTAAATGGCAAGCATTTGTTTGTTAATCAAAGTTCCTCAAGTGTGTGGGCTCCTAAAACCAAATGGTTTGGGTTCCTAAAGCTATCATTCAAGGACCCAAAATTATTTGGGTGCCTGTTGAACGTTTTATTTAAACCGCAAGTGCACGGCCGCGATGAAGCGGTGGCAAGTACGGGTCGTCCTCAGGGAGGTGAGTAGCCTCTTGCTTGTACGAAATCAAGTGGCAAAAATAGGGGAAGAAAGATGTTTATGCTAACCTACGCTACACTACGCTACACTACGCTAAGAAGTATGAAATGTGAAAGAAGCAATCAAACGATGAAATAAGAACTAAACTAAGAACAAAACAAGAATGCTGGAATTTCAGGAAGGGAAAACCCCTAAGGGGTCGAGTGAGTGCACACAAGCAAAGAGGTGGGTGTAGAATACATTCTTTAAGCACATGAAGGTGGTGTTTATCAAGCATTGGAAGTGTCTAAATGTTATGGCAAAACCTATCAATCTATTCACCAACTTAGTTGATTAACATTTACATATGCAAGTTGTTTATTTCAGAACCTAAACAAGCATGAGAGGTGTCTAATCATTTTGGCAAAACTCATCAAGTTGTAAATTCTATCCTAAACATGCAAGCATACATTCATGTTTAATCAACACATTGAAATTAAAGCATTCATCACATTCTCTAATGCATGTATGTACATCTACTCCCCCCCCCCAAAGGGGAAGGAACTATTCACTAAACATCACACTAATTATTAAACTATGGAAAGAAAGCATATTAAAACTAAGCTAGAATTAAAAGACGATTAAACTAAAACATGCACAAACAATAAAAGAAGCATAAAACAAACAATGAAATAAACACAAAACTTTATTGATAAAATGACTCACATTAAAAGTAGCATCCTCCTACTTTAGTGTGTGCTTCAAGGCCTCACTTCTAGTAGGAGGAATAGCCACTTAAAATATGCAGTGATTACAATAGGAGGTGAAGAGTTCTATTTATAGGCATGGAAAAAGCTAATCCGGGACAATCCCCCGATGTGGGACTAAACAGATACCAAAAATAGCCTAAACATCCTCTAATACACGTGCTGGAGAAATTTGAGCGGAATTGGGCCAAAATGGACCGCCAATTAGCGGTCTTGGACCGCCAATTGGCGGTCTATATGGTTCAGATCCTGCTCATTTTTGTTGTGGGATTTTAATTCTGGTATTGTTGGTCTTTGATGCGGTTACTTGACTTGTTGGAGCTCCGACGCGAATCGAATTGGTAAAATACTCCCCATGATGGTGTGGAGTATTCTGTTTTTCTCTTAGGTCCTTCTGTCTTAGGTCCTTCTGTCTTGCAATCAGGTCCTTCTTCCTTGCATCTTGGTCCCCAGATCTCACAATTCAGTCCTTTTTCCCAGCTTTTGGGTCCTTTTATCCGTCATCTCTTCAAACCTATTTATTCCTGAAAACTAAACATAAAACTCGTGACATAGCATTGTTTAGGTGAAAGATAATGGATATAAGATACAAATATAAGCATGAAATGATGTCAATCAAATACCCCCACACCTAACTTTTGCTAGTCCCGAGCAAAACAAAGAAAGAGAAAAGCATACGAAAAAACAAGAAATCCTAACTCACTTTCGTAGGAATCACGGTTGCACTTAGCACGTGCAACAAGCCGTTAAACCACCTTGTCGCCAGGAGGATGAGTGTTGTCTCCTGAGGGTTTTCAGCAGATATACCCACAAAATCCGAACAAGATGCATTAATCAATTTAGCTACACCACTCGTTAGACTTATTTTGTCGATCATGGGACGCGGTAATACTACGGGTCGACTCTATATATGTAATCAGTCCACACACCTAGCCTAATGAGTTATTCGTGAGAGTTAACAAAGGAATTAAGTGAAAGACATGGGCAACCTTAACTTCTGAATGTGATACAATGTGTAAAGTCCATTTTGGTTCTTATTTGACTCTCTCTTTTTTCTTTTTTTTTCTTTGGAGCATTTATTGGTTGGTGTTTGATTCTCCCAGGGTCAGGTTTCGTGCATCATTGCCTATGAGGACTTACACTATCACGTACACCTTCCCCCAAATCTCCACATAGAGCGATCCCTACCACCCGTGTAACGGGAGTTCGGTCGGTGCATCCCAAGTCAGATGACTCGAAAGCACCAGGCACAAAGTCCCCTCAGACCTACTTTCCCGAGTGATAGGAGCCGTGCGAGAAGAAAGAACACCACTTATTTATCTACATGGGAACCAAAACCCCTACACTTAAGTTTCACAAAAAGAGATTAAGGGCCCTTGACTACGACAAACTTCCTTATACTAACAGACACGAATTATTTGACTCACTAGGTTCAGGGTGGACTTATTTAAATGTTTGAGTACTGAAACCCTATGATTACACGCCCCCCGAGGGAAAACCGGGGTGCATCCTAATGACTCGATAAGACCTAAAGCCAGTAAACTAGAAATCCTAATGCATCAAGTTCAAGACAATTTTCGGAGCTTTCTTTTTACTTTGCCTCTCAACGGTTTTGCACATGCTAAACACACGCAAAACCCACAAAAACATTTTCTTTCACAAACACATGAAGATTTTGATAGAAATGTGAAATTTTAAAGCACTAGGCAAGCAAAAGAAGACAAGTCACCCAAGGATCATGGCAAGCAGATATATCAATGTTAAATGCAGCACACTAGCATGACCCTAGCAGTACACACAAAAGAAAAGAAAACCAAAGGAAAAAGACTCGAATATGTACACACGTAAAACACCCCCCCCCCACACCTACTTCATGCATTGTCCTCAATGAATGTGAACAAGATACTACATGGATACATGCATGAAAAAGGAAAGATCTCACCAACATGAAGTACAAAGGGACGTTCAGGGTCACGTTGATGGACACAACCCAAATTCCCTCAAAACCTGTGAGAAGTTGAAGAAAGGAGATAAATACGTGAAGAAATTGGGGCCCAAGTACGCAAGGGTTGGGGCCCACAACAATCAATGCTCACTGAAGGTGTCTTTTATTATTTTGTTTTTTTTTCTTCTTTTTGTGTTTTTTTCTGTTCTTTTTTTTTTCTTTTTTTTACAAGATATCTACATCAACCAAGATATTCTCATAATCATTTGCTCAAGGAACATCAAATGAGAACATCATGTTTTGAGGACCAGAGACTTGCCGAGATGGGCAAACTTCACTGGTACTCTGAGGTGTCATGAAGGGTGAAAGGTCAAAGCTGAAAGGCTCGAACCCCTCATGATATTGGTTGGGTGTGGGCAACCAAGAATGAAGTTCTGTTGCCTCACTAGGGTTTAATTGCTCATCGAAGAAAACCCTCCAACCAATAGGCGGGTGCATCAGAATGAGTTCCTCAGGCTCATTCGATGGATGTAGCAGACTTGCATCACTAAGAATGGGGCGTCTCCCCAAGTCATCCAACAAGGACCTCCCACCATCATTTAGATCATCAAGCATAAGCTCGGTCATAGGTGGGTCCTTGTTGGAGTCAATATGAAGCTCAAATGGCTCAATGGCCATAGGACATGATGTAGAGACACCTTCTGGTATAGGCATATCATGAGGTGTCTCACCCTCACTAGTACTCTCAACTGAATCATGCAACGAACACTCCCTTTGGACATTCATGTTCGAGGCCAGCTCACTCTGTTGCATTGCGAAGACAGGCAATGAGTTTTCGCTGGGCCCTCGAACATTCTCAACGGGTTGCATTGGGGTTAGGGTGTTCGTTGATTTTGTGGTGCTTTCTCCAATTGGCGGATGAGATGGAGATTTAAAGGTTCATCCATGGGTTCTTGTTGCCTACCAAAGTTGAACACATGAAACTCGGCACTCATGTTACCGAATGAGAGCTTCATGAGACCATTTCTACAATTAATCAAAGCATTGGAGGTTTCCAGAAATGGTCTACCCAAAATCAAAGGTATTTGAGAGTGGGTGTTCGCAACAGGATTGGTATCGAGGACAACAAAATCGACTGGAAATATAAAATCTCCAACTTTGATAAGCACGTCCTCGATAATCCCCATGGGAATACGAATGGATCTATCCGCTAATTGGAGGGTGATCTTAGTTGATTTTGTCAGAGCAGTATTTGAATAGGTAGGGGTCGTCCCAGTGAAAGAATCTGACATAAGATCTAAATTTGGTTTGGTCAGATTTTGACCAAGCCACAAGAAGTTGCTCGGTCACGATGTGGCAAACCAAGGGTTATCTTCGATCATGAACAACTGCTCCTCAGGAAATTTGTCTTTAATAATTTGGTCCTGTGGGTTGGTCGTCTCTAGACGAGACAGGTGGTCTGCTACAATATTTTCACACCCTTTTTGTCACGAATCTCGAGATCGAATTCTTGTAACAACAAGATCCATCTCAAGAGTCAGGATTTTGCATCTTTCTTTGCCATGAGGTGTTTGATGGCTGTGTGATTAGAATAGATAATCACATGGGAGTCAATCAAGTATGACCAAAATTTCTCCAAAGCAAATATGATCGCTAAGAATTCTTTCTCGGTCACAGTGTTGTTCAATTGGGCATCATTGAGTGTTCCACTGGCATAGTAGATCACATGAGGCAATTTGTCGAATCGTTGCCCAAGCACTGCTCCCACAGCAAAGTTAGATGCATCACACATTAACTCGAAGGGTTCAGTCCACACTGGTGCCTTAATTATGGGAGCTGAAGTCAACTCTTTCTTCATGGTCAAAAAAGCTTGGTGGCAACCCGGTGTGAACTCAAAAATGACATCCTTAGCTAACAAGGCGGTGAGAGGTCGAGCAATTTTGCTAAAATCCTGAATGAACCACCGATAGAATCCAGCATGCCCCAAAAAGGCACGGATATCCTTCACATTACGTGGCGGTGGGAGACTAGTAATAAGACCCACTTGGGCGGGATCAACCTCAATTTCCCTACTTGAGACCACATGTCCAAATACAATACCTAGCTTCACCATGAAGTGACATTTCTCCCAATTGAGAGCGAGTTTCTTCTCATGGCATTGCTTGAGGACAAGGCTCAAGTGACGAAGGCACTCATCATAGGAAGTGCCAAATATGGAAAAGTCGTCCATGAAAATCTCAAGGAAACGCTCTACCATATCGGAGAAGGTGCTGATCATACACTGATTGACATCATTTCATGCTCATATTTGCATCTTATATCCATTATCTTTCACCTAAACAATGCTATGTGATGATTTTTATGTTTGAATTTCAGAAATAAATAGGTTTGAAGAGATGAAGCATAAAAGGACCCAAAAGCTGGGAAAAAGGACTAAATTGTGAGCCCTGGGGACTAAGATGCAAGGAAGAAGGACCTGAACGTAAGACCAAAGGACCAAAGAGCAAAACAGAAAACTCCACACCATCATGGGGAGTATTTTGGCAATCTATTCGGGTCGGAGCTCCAACAAGTGAAGTAGATGCATCAAAGACCAACAAAGACATCCAGAAAAGCCCCGAATAAAATCCAGCGTGATCCGGACCACATAGACCGCCAATTGGCTGTCCAAGGCCGCTAACTGGCGGTCTGTTTTGGCCCAAATCCGCTAAGATATTGGTGGGTCGCGTAGTAGTGTGTATTTAGTCCATTTCTGGTATTTTTTTACTCCCACATCGGGGGATTGTCCCGGATTGCCTTTTTCTATGTCTATAAATATAACTCTTCACCTTCCATTGTAATCACTTCACATTTTGAGTGGGTATTCTTCCTACTAGAAGTGAGGCCTTGAAGCACACACTAAAGTAGGAAGATGCTACTTGAATTGTGAGTCATTTTAATAAAAGTTTCCTTATTATGTTGTTTGTTTTATGTTTCTTGTTTTACTTTGTTTAATTTCATTTTATTAGTTTTAGTAGCTTAGTTAATATGTTTTCTTTGCTTAGTTTAATAATTAGTCTAACGTGTAGTGAGTAGTCCATCCCCTTTAGGGGGTGGAGTTGATGTTCATACATGCATTAGAGAATGGAATGAATGCTTTATTTACAATGTGTTGATAAAACATGAATGTATGCTTCCTTGTTTAGGATAGAATTTATAACTTGATGAGTTTTGCCAAAATGATTAGACACCTCTCATGCTTGTTTAGGTTCTGAAATAAACAACTTGTATATGTAAATGTTAATCAACTAGGATGGTGAATGGATTGATATGTTTTGCCATAACATTTAGACACTTCCTATGCATGTTAACACCACCTTCATTTGTGCTTAAAGAATGTGTTCAACACCCACCTCTTTGCATGTGTGCACTCACTCCATCCCTTAGGGGTATTCCATTTCTGAATTCCAGCACTCTTATTTCGTTCTTAGTTAAGTTTTAGTTAATCATTTGTTGTTTGCTTATGCATGCGTTATTTCGTAGTGTAGTGTAGCGTAGATTAGGATAATCAAACTCTCGTCCCTATTTTTTCCACTTGATTTCGTGCAAACGAGAGGCTGCTGACCTCCCTGAGGACGACCCATATTTGACACCGCTTCAACACGGCCGTGCACTTGCGGTTTAATATAAAATGTTCAACATACACCTTTGAAACATTGTCGGCTCATTACATAACCCAAAGGGCATGCGACGATAGGCAAACGTGCCAAAGGGACAAGTAAAGGTGGTTTTCGCTTGATCCTCGGGGGCGATCGGAATTTGGTTGTAACCTGAGTATCCATCAAGAAAACAATAATACTCATGTCCGACCATCCTTTCCAACATCTGATCAATGAATGGCAATGAGAAATGATCTTACCGCATTGCCGCATTGAACTTGCGATAATCAATGCCAACTCGCCAGCCAGTTTGCAGGCATGTCGGGATAAGCTCATTATGCTCATTCTCAACAACCGTCACGCATGACTTCTTGGGAACCACATGGACATGACTCACCCATGAACTATCAGAGATAGGATAGATTATAGCATGACCCAAGCACTTAAGAACCTCCTTTTGGATGGCTTCTTTCTGTACAGGATTCAATCTTCATTGTGGGTCCCGGCGGGGCCTAGAATCCTCTTATATGTAGATCCGATGCTGAACAATACCAGGGCTAATTACCTTGATGTCCTTTAAGGACCACCCGATAGCCTCTTTGTTTTCAAAGAGCACTTTTTTGAGGGTAGCCTCTTGATCTTTTGCAAGATCAGAAGCGATAATGAGTGGCAAGGTCTCATTATCCCATAAAAAGATGTATTTAAGGTTATCAGGGAGCGGTTTGAGCTCGACCAGAGGTGGGTCCTTTTTGGATTCGGAGTTAATTTCAAGTGGGTCAAAGGTCACAGGGTAAGAGGAGCAAGCACCCAGATGTGCCTCCTCATCCAGAGGTTCACAGGCGGATTCCTCAATATCATCTTCACTCACAACATGGTCATTAGGCACCTCAATAATATGTCGATGTGAGTCGAACATGCCTAATGACTCGGGCTCATCCATGTCCTGAATGAAATTGGCTCCAACAACATCGTCGAAGAGCCCGGGTTGCTTACCAAGAGTAAAGATGTTGAAATCCGTCGTGAGGTTTCCAAAAGAGAACCTCATCAAGCCATTGCGACAATTGATCAAAGCATTAGATGTCGCAAGAAATGGCCTCCCAAGGATCACTGGAACTTGTCTTTGTGGGTTGGACACAGGTTCAGTATCCAAGATGCTGAAATCAATTGGAAATACAAACTCACCCACGTTAATAAGGACATCCTCCATACTCCCTCGTGGATTCTTGACGGATCTGTCAGCCAACTGGAGGGTTGTCCTCATTGGTTTAAGATCGCCTATTCCAAGGTTGACATAGACAGAGTAGGACCAGAGGTTCACAGATGCTCCCAAATCAAATAAAGCTTGAGGAATTGTCACATTACCGATCATGCAAGAGACAGTTGGACAACCTGGGTCCTTGTATTTGACTTGCATGGGTTGTGTCAATATCGACCTCACATTGACGGCCAAAAATGCCTTTTTGGGAACATTTGTTCTTCTCTTAACGGTATAGAGTTCCTTAAGGAACTTGGGATACGGGGGCATTTGCTGAACAACGTCCAACAACGGGATGATCACCTTGACTTGCCTAAGTACCTCAACGATTTCGTCCCAATGCTCATCACGTTTTTTAGTCAACCTATGAGGGAATGGTGCCTTCGGGACATAACTATCACGAATAGGAGTCTCAGAATTAGGTTCCTTGAAAGACTCACGACCCTCCTCGGAAGAGTCACCAACAGGGTTGTCTTCAAGCATTTCAACATTGTTGTCAACAACCCTTCCCGATCTTAAGGTATGGACAACATTAGCATGTTGGGAAGGGTCACTTTCAACATTGTGCACATTCTGCATAGCATGAGTAGGTTGACCCCTGGGATTTACCATAGGTTGACTCAGTAACTGGTTGTTCTCGCGTTCATGGAGCTGATGAGCCAACTGGCTAACTTGCATTTCCAATGCTTTGACCAAACCGTTGTTGGCCACAAACATGGTTTGTGTGCTCTGTATGAACGCTTGAAGGGTTTGTTCTAGAGTGGGGTCCTTTGGGTCAACCTGCTGGGGTGGTGGAGTTTGGTTAGAATAACCCGACGATGATGCCTGAGGAGGTTGGTAATTATTGTGCTGTGACCTTTGATGTGGGGCTTGGTAGGTCGTCGATGGGTGTGGAGGTTGATAAGGTGGAGGTTGAGGTTGAGCGTGCGAGCTCTAACTGTTACCCCCACTAGGCCCCCAAGAGAAGTTAGGATGGTTACGCCATCCCAGGTTGTAGGAGTGACTGTACGGGTCGTTACGGGGCCTCTGTTGATACATCACATTTGCATGCTCAGTATCCCTTGGAGCGTAAGCGCATTCCAAGTCATCATGTCCCGTAAGTCTACACCTACTACACACGGGAGTAGCGACCTGAGCTACAGGTGCTCGGTCCAACTCTAAACTCTCAATCCTACGCATGAGAGCAGCCAATTTCGCCTCAGACGTGATAGTTGACTCAACTTGATATGATCCAGCTCAACCTGAAGACCTGGCGGCTGGTGGCTCTCTCATGGTGTCCTACTCAAAGGTACGTTCAGCCATTAACTCAAAAGTGTCTCATGCCTCATTGATGGGTTTCATTTGGAAATCACCCTAACACATCGACTCCAACAATGTGAGGGCACTGCTGGAGAAGGTCTTTGAACCTCTCAAAGAAAGCATGAAAAGATTCGGTCTCAGTCTGATACATTTGGTGTATCTGGTGCCGTATCTGTTGAGTTTTCCTTTGAGGGAAAAATCTCTTCAGAAAGATGCGCACAAAGTCATCCCAGGACCTAATAGAGCTCGCCGGGAGGCTGTAAATCCATTTCCTCGCGTTATCCTTCAACGCGAAAGAAATCATCCTCAACCGGACTAAATCCTCATCAAGTTGTTGAAGCTTGAACATGGAGCATACTTCCTCAAATTAACGTATAAAAATATACGGATGCTCCTTATTGGGAATGAAGGTAGGAAGCATGCTCACATATTGAGGTTTCAGTTCATAGTTGTTCCCGCGAGATGGGGGAAGAACTATGCAAGAAGGTTGCGTAGCCCGAATAGGATGGGTCCGCTCCCACAAAGTTATCGGTCTATCTTGTCGAGCTAAATGTGGTGGTACACCAAGAACTCGATCCTGACTGAATCCCTTATCCTCTCGAGTCAGAGGAGGAGGAGGAGAAGGTCTACATGGGGGCGGGAGTGGACTGAGGTGTTCCATGTATGGAACCTGGTCTCCCCCATCCCCACGAGATGGCTCGGCCACATGATCCAAAGGAGTACGAGGCGGAGATGGCCGATCACCTAGACCGTCCATTTCAGAAAAATGCACTCTCTCAAGTCGAGCGCTCTCACCAGAACGAGCCCAACCTCGCATAAAACACTCGACTCGACTCTAAAACAACACACAATAGAAGGTGTACTCAGAGGAGGAGACTACTCGTAGAAAATAGATGAGGAGAGGACTCATATGAGGAGGGAAGAATCCTTAGAGATAGCATGGGCAATGGGAGAAGGTAGAAGCCTAATCTAGCAAGCACGGCTCAAACAACTTATGGCTATGGGTCCTTAGGCTAGACGACGCCTAGCTTCGAGGTAACTAGTCTTGACATGCCTCACCTCCCTATAACGAAGACCACAATGCCCAGCAAGTGATACCAGATTCGGAGATCCAATACCTCCTACTATCGACAAGGCATGCGATGTCGATCAGGTCATGACAGTCTCGACTAGATCACTCTCCTAGTGCGTCCGAGGGCCAATGTCTAGTTGCTTTTAGAATTAAGGCTTTTATTAAGAGTGATTTTTCGGGCCAAGGAATGGGTGATGAAATCCCCCACCTTATCTTCTATGGGACAACCCCTCCTTAGTAGCGTTTTGATCATAAATCTAGCAATCAACTCTCCAATCAAACGCGCACCTCACTCTTGTCCCGATGCAATTCCTACTAACTAATGCATAGTCATACAAAATGCATGAATGAAAGTAGGAAATGCGTACCTCATGCCAGCACTCATCAACTAAAAGTAAGCTAAAATAAAAGACAATTACGTTCCTAAGTCAAGTATATGATGCATGACCTAAACAGGTAAGAATGCCTAATCTTTTGCTTTGGATTTTAGTTGCCAAGTTGATTAAAGGGGATTGATTTTTAATCTGGGAGCAAACTAAATGTCACAACATGCAAGATTGCACTCCCAGACAACAACACTGAACCACACAACAACCAGAACAAAAATGGGAGCAAATGAAGATCACCAGGCCGCCAATTGGCGGTCCCAGACCGCTGATTTGAGGTCACTGTTGTCTCTTTCGTTCACCAATTCCTGCAGTTGCCTCCCCTTAATTCTGAGGATCCCTAAAACAAACCAAAACTAAAAAATAAAAAATTAAAACCACTCAAATCGTCCAAATCAAATTCTGGACAGAAAACCTCCCCAGCAACGACACCAAAAACTTGATTGATTCGTTTTCATTAACCATAAGTGCACGGTCGCGTTGAAGCGGTGGTAAATACGGGTCGATCCATAGGAAGGTGTGTCAACTTTAGTTTATTTGAAGGCGAGTGGGAAAGAAAAGAGAGAAAGGATTGATTAAACTAAACTACACTAAACTAGTAAACTAGAAAGGAAGAAATGAAAGCACGAAATGAACTAAAATAAGCTAAGCAACTACTAAGAAGAAAGATAAATCTCAGGAATTTGAAAAACCCCTAAGGGGTGGAGTGTGTGTGTACATGTGAAATAAGTGTGGTGAATTCATACCATAAGCTCAAGTGTAGTTAGTGTTTGTTAATGCATAAGAAGTACCTAATGGCAAGACCTATCATTTAAAGCACTAACCTAGGTGATTAATATGAGCATGACAAGTTTGTAATTAAGAACATAAACAACCATGGAATGTACCTAAATATTATGGCAGAAACCATCAAGTAAGAGTTCTTATTAATTCAAACAAGCATACTAACATTTCTCACATACAACAACGTTTAGCATTCATACCATCTACATAACATGTATATACATCTACTCCACCCCCAAAGGGGATGGAACTACTCACACATATTTAAACTAACATTTATACTAAGGAAAGAAAACATGCTTAAACTAATTATAAGAAGACTAAAACAACAAGTTAACTAAGTATGCAAGAATTGAAAAGAGGCAATATGAAGAAAACTTAACAAAACATCTAATATTACTCACTCAATTACAAGTAGCCTCTCTCCACCAGAGTTTTTGCTTCAAGGCTTTTACTCCTAGTAGAGAGGATGGCAACCAAGAGAGAGATGAGATACAAAGGAGGAGGAAGAGTTCTATTTATAGCCATAGAAAATGTAATCTGGGACAATCTCCCGGTATGAGACTAATACGATACCAAAAATAGACATAACACACACTTATACATGACCCGACTAAACCACTTTGGATCTGGAGCAAAGCAGACCGCCAATCAGCGGTCTACATGGTTTTGATCTGGCCTGGATTTTGTGTGGGCTTTCCTGGATGGTTTCTTCATGTGTGATGTATCCAAGTCGGTTGCCGGAGCTCCGACCCGAATCGAATTGTCAAAATACTCCTCATGATGGTGTGGAGCTTCTTGATTTGCTCATTGGTCCTTTGGTCTTACATTCAGGTCCTTCTCTCTTGCATCTTAGTCCCTAAGTCTCTCAACTCAGTCCTTTTTCCTACTTTTAAGTCCTTTTATGCATCTTCTCCTCAATCCTGTTTATTCCTGAAAGTCAACCATAAAACGCATTACGCAACATTGTTTAGGTCAAAGATAACGGATATAAGAGATAAATGTATGCTTGATATGATGTTAATCGGTCTTGAAAAGCAACATAACAACAATGCCTGAGTTTCCATAAGGAAACCTCGTATACCAAGTTCACCTACTTGCATACTACGTATAATGAATGATCCTATCATACTAGTATCTCATGGTATCTCCGCCGCCACATAGGCCACACGGTACATACTATCACTATCACCACACAGACCGCACAGTACATACTATCACTGCCACCACACAGGCCGCACAACCCACAAACAACACCGCCGCCACACAGGTCGCGTGGTCCACCAACAATACCAGCTGTAAACTTCGGCTGCTCGCACAAGCAGTAATACCGATATTTACTCGAGGGGCAACAACTGCTCACACAAGATGTAATACCGTTGCGCACTCGCTGCTGAAGACAGGGGCTTCTTACACAAGTTGTAATATCCCTTCCGCCGGCCAACACCAAGTGGGCTTCCCGCTCCACCGAGCCGGGTACCGTGCAATGCAATGCAATACATAGGGATCTTGTGTCCCACAACAAAGGTCTCAATGCATGACATGCATGGAAAACATAAAATAAAACCACGCGCCAACGCATTCATAAACAAACACAAGCAACAATTCAAAGCTGGGCAGAAACGGTCGACCAAACCAAACTCGCGGTCGACCGAAACCCCACACAAAGGCCTGGTCCAACCAAAATAACAACCAACCGATCGAACGACAAAAGGGATCCATTCGTCCAAAAATAACCTGTAAAACCTCCTCTCGCTCAAATGCAATAACAGTCGAACAAACAAGAAATAACGGTCGACCAGAAAAAGGCAGTCAATTCAAATATAGAACAAATTATACCGGTCGACCGAAACTACAATGGTCGAACAAACTTAAAGTTAAATTTAAGTAATCAGTCGAACAAGATCTCAGTGCGGCCGACCGTTTTAAAGTCTACACCCCCAACCGACATAAAATAGTGCATTCGGTCGAACTAATCAGAAGGACGGTCGACGATTTAGATGGTCTCTGTTCCCAACCGACTTAAAATAGTGCATTCGGTCGAACGGTAAAGGGGGGCCGGTCGACCAAAAACACCCAGAGCTTGCATAACATGCTTGACCACTCGACCGCCCAAGGCATCGTTCGACCGGTACAAGGCAAAACTCCATGAATTGCACTACGACCGGTCGACCAAACAGTGCGGCAAACTGCTGCACAACAACACCGACGAGGCCACCGACCACTGTCCGACCAACACCCCACACTCCTCGGGTGAGAACTAATAATGAACTTGGCATACCTTGGAAGCTTGAAAAAGCTTCTGAAGATCAACGACGCTCCAAAAGACGTCGGCATGATCACTACCTCCTTTCGTAGAATTCTGGTGAAACGGCAAACTCGAATCTTCTTCCACCTTCTATTCTGATCTCAATCTTCACTCAAGTCTCAAAACTCTTTTCTTCTCACCTTTCTTCTCCATTCCTACGTTTTCACCAACAAAACTCCTCTTCATCAACCTAACTCAACTTCAATACCCAACCCAAACGCTCCTCCTCTTCTTCTCAGCTCTACTCTTCTTCTCAAATCTCTCACTCACTTCCCAGCTCTCCCTCTTTTCCTTTATCCAAGCAACCCCAAATCTCACCCAACTCTTCCTTCTCTTACTACCTCTCTCCTCAAACTCTTCTACCATAGCAAAGAACTTCACATCTCACACCTCACCTCACTTAAATACATCAACCCAATCCACCACCATCACCTTCTCCTCTCAAGCCAAAACACATGGAAAGTTTGGTGCAAATTGCACACAAAACCCATACTTATCCTAAAACCACACATCACACCTACACCTAAGACATCAAAACCAAATTGATAACCTCAATCTTAATTAAATCCCAATTAAATTTTGAGTTATCACAATCCACCCTCGTTAAAAGAATTTCGTCCTCGAAATTCAAAGCAACCGACTTCCAAAAAGCTCCAGGTCATTCCAAACCACACTCCAAGAGAAGAAATACGCCGAAAGCAGAATAGCAACACCACACCAGCAACAAACCAAAAATCTAAAGCATACCTCTCCTCGGGTGTTGTCGTCCCTTGTCTCCTCAGCCTGGATAGAGTAGACTCGTCCAACTTGCCTTCCCTGCTCTGGTCTCGCAACAGGTCTGCTAACAATGCCTCTCCCTGCCTCTAGTGGTCCCGACCTCCTGCTAGGCTCTCCCTGCCGGTTCGGGCACTCCCGGATGAAGTGTACATGCTGATCGCATCCCCGACAAACATCGTAACGGAAAAAGCACTTCTGCCTGGGGTGAAATCTGCCACAAGATCTGCACTGCTCTGCCTGTCGTCCACTACCATCCTCTATCTGGGGCCTCGTTCCCATGTTCCCTCCAAGATTGTCATCCTCTCGTCCCATGACCTTCCCCAAAGGCTTCTTAGCCTATACGTAGTTCTCTTGGAAATCCTGATCTATGAGGGTCGTAAACTTCCTGTAAGTCACACGCATATGGAGATGCTTCCGAAACCCCTGTATGAACTTCCTCGCCCGCTGTACTGGAGTCACACAGATCTCTGGACTCTCCGGGAAATACTGCTCGTTGAACTCTCCGAGGAATTCCTCCCAGCTAACGTCCTATCTGTCCACAAAGACCAATGCAGACGTGGTCCTCCAGCAACTGGACACATCACCACCTAAGACATAAGTGGCCAAGCCCACCAACCTCTCCGAAGGAACCCCAATTGCCCAAAAAATCTCTTAGATCTTGAAGACCCAATCCTCAGCCGCCTCTAAGTCACCTTTGCCATCAAAAGTAGTCAAATGTTGGAGCATAAACCGATCGTGCACCGCCCCCACCCCTGCTGGTTCCTCTCGGCCGGACTGGTGCTCCATAAGTACTCCCAACCTATGCACTATGTTGTAGAGCATCCATCGCTCCTCATCCCAGTCAGTGCCCCCAGTCTCCTCATTGGTGCTACGGTCATGTAGGGGATGTCTCACGCGTCTCGTAGGCCTCTAGCACCAAAATCAAAACAACAACAATCAACACAAAAAATGCATGCATGATCTACAAATAGGAATGCATGCCTCTATCCACTACTCCTAAGGGTGATTTCTTTAGATGAGCACACAGGAACCGACTGCTCTGATATCATTTTGTAACGTCCCCGGTTCAGTAGAAATTTTTTATTTTTAATAAAGGATAATCAAAGGATATCAACAACCAAACACTGGGAACACTACTAAAATATGTACACAAGGTGCACTAAATACAAGAGTTGTCAAACATATGATTACATCAAAATACTACATAAAAGATACATGTAATCATAATCACCACAAAAAGGCTGGAGGATCCGATCCCAAAATGTGCTCGTCCTCGGTCACTACCAAACCAGAACCCACGACGCCTACCCGACTACCCGACTAATAAACGGGGTGGGTAGCGGTTGTATTTTCAACTCGTCTCGTTTAGCCGATTACCCGCATAAGAATTTAATAAATTAAATAATAAATATTATATATATACACTTATATACCATATACATATCCTTATTCTCTAATCCCTAATTTACAAATAATGTTATAAAGTTGAAGTTATTTTTAATTTTATGGTGTTCATCTCATGGGTCATGTTTTTAAGGTGCTAATGTGTCATGTCTTTTAATTTATGGTGTTATGCAGAAAAAGAAAAAAACATATAAAAAATCCATTTATCCATCTACCCGCTCCACATAACCCGTTTACCTGCCCCGCCCACATAACCTGTTTACCCGATCTTAGGAGGGTCTGGTAGCGGTTAAAAAATATTCACCTGACCTGACCCGACCCGTCAACCCGCCTACCTTAGACGGGTTGGGTAGCGGTGGGTTCAAAACCTGCCCCGACCCGACCCATTTAAAGCCCTATTGAAATATATCTCATATGTCATAAAAGTAAATAACAGTGAGACAAACAATATAAATTAGTCTGAAACAAACATTAAGAACAATGAGAGAAAGGGATATGGAAAGAGACTATATAAAGACATAAAATGAATAAATTATGCATATAGATGTGTGTGTATTAACGTTAATCATAACTTGTTTTTCTTCCTCTTCAACAAAAAATGGCATATATATAGAAAGGAAGGATAGAATGAGTTCTGGACTCAATTTCTTTAACTGAGCCCCCAAAGATTTAACTGTTGATCTCAAATTGAATGGTTGTTGGTCATTTACTTTGAGTGAGGGTAGTAAAGTAAATTTGTAAGTCTTCCCACTCATCCCCATTAATTCCAGAAATTATTGTAATTTCTTACAAATCCTCCTATTCCAATTACATTGCTCTCTTCTTCCTCTCCCTCCCAGTCTTCCACCCACGAGACGTCCAAATCCTTCAACTTAGCCCCTTCCAACTTCGTTACTCTCTTCTTCCTCTCCCTCCCCATCTTCCACCCATGACTCCTTCCAATTTATGCATCCGAAGATATTTGGTAAGTTTTGTGGATATTTGGTTTGGGATTTGATTTGCTGATTGGGTTTGGTTATGGATTTTGTTTTTTACATTCGGTTGGATTTGTGTAGCATTTGATTTGGTATTGGATTTGCTCATTTGTTTTAGTTTGCTTTTAGATTATTATTTTTAGAGTGGAGAAATAAAGTTTGCACTCAATTGGACTCCAAGACTTTTTCACCCAACACTTATCACGCGGTCCATGCTCAGGCTCCAGGGCTCTTTCACCCAACCTGAACGCACTACGGAGCTCCATGAGTTTTCACCCAACCCCGCACAGACTAGCTGGGCGCTAAGGCTTTTTCACCCAACCGCAACACTCACAACAGTTACAGGGCTCCAGGGCTTTTTTACCCAACCTCCGCAACACCCGTGCTCACTAGCACACTTGCCGGAAGAACATCGGCACCACGACTCGCCTCACACGGACGACTACAACAACCGCACCTCCAATGTGCAAAACTGGACACAAACGGTTGACCGAACCAAGAGTCCCGGTCGACCGAATCTCACTAAAATAGAGCAATTGCCTCGACCGACACTCTATCGGTGAAACAATTCCACCAACAACATATGTTCGGTCGAACCAAAGTCCGGGACTTGCCGACCGTTTAGAAAGTCACCTCCCATGTTCAACAAACATAATGACCAATCAGTCGAACGGCAAAGGGGACCCGTTTGACGAAACCCACCAGTGAAATCCACCATCGCTCAACATCAACACTGCTCGAACCCCCAAGCACTCTCGGTCGACCGATTTCCACTTGTAAAATCCACCGTGCGTCCAAACAACACTGGTCGACCGAACCACCTTCGGTCGAACCCAACCCCAATTCAACTTAAGTCATCGGTCGGACGAGTCAAACAGGCGGTTGACCATTTGGATGGTCAACGCTCCAACCGACCTACAACAGTGCACACAGTCGAATGACAAAGGGACCCTGTTTGACCAAAACCAACCAGGCTTGCCTCAAATGCACAACCGGTCGACCGCCCAAAGGCATTGTTCGACCGGTGTGAGGCAGAAACTTGAATTCTCACTAGGAATGGTCGACCGTTTGCAATAACCGGTCGATCGATCCAGTAGTAAAATTTGCTGCACGTTTGCTTGCGACGAGCCTTTTGGCCTACCGTCGACTTAAAATACTCACACAACAAAAGTGAGTTACAACAGCTAGTTTGACATACCGTGATGGTTTGAAGACACCTTCAAAGAACCACGACGACGCTTCCACGAGCACTTTTCCCCAAAATACGATCCACCGACGAACGCTCACTCGATCAACGATTGCACCTCCTCGCTGTTTCACAACCACACCTCCACCTCCGTCATTCTCCACACCAACCACAATAACTGAAAACGAGGTAGGTTGAGAGAGAGGAAGAAGAAGAACCAAAAGGGAAGAGTTGGTTTAGAAACCGACTAACCAAGCCACCTGACCAAAACTCACCGATCCTCACTTCTCCTCGCCGGAGAACACCTTCACACCGGAGTACAAACTGAGGGAGAGAGAGTGATGTGAGAGAGAGAGAGAAATGAGAGAGACGTGAGAGAGTAAGAGAGCTCTACCATATATACCTTCCATCAATTCATCTCAACCATCCATCCAACTCCACTCCATCTCAGCCGTCCAAACTCATCTCCTCCTAAACACCACCTAAGCAACAATTAAAACCCAATTAGGATTAGGATCTCACAAACACTCTTTCTACAGAGAGATACCTTGAATATGTACATGCAAAGCCGCAAATTCCACAGTTCAATTTTTTCTTCATAAATTCCACCCCAAATTTCTCAAATTCACAATAAATTTATTTCCAATTTTGGCACCAAAATTCCAACAAGCAAACTACATTCATGAGAATTTTCCAAACCTCGACGAAATCGGACTGGCAGGTGGGGTTATGTTGGACTCATGGTGGATCTCGATCTCGTTACTCTCATCGACGATCTCCTGGATGGTGTTCTGGTTGAGCTCGTCGAAGGAGTCGAGCTGCTGCCGCACCAACCCCTTGTCCTCAAAGTAGGCGCTGATCACGACCCACGCGTCCTCCTCCTCGTCCTCCACCATCATCCCCACTGCGTTCTCGTACTCCTCCTCCATCGCTGGAGATTTTGGTTTGGCTGGGTAGGAGATTGGTTGAACCGTGGTGGGGGCGCGAGAGAGTGGGGTGGATGAGGAGGAGGAAAAGAGGTACAGAAGTGTGGGAGTTGGGATCGAGAGGGTGGGTTTCAGAAGCAGGTCGTCTGGGGTTGTTGACACTTAAAAAGAGAAAAAAACACGTCTGTTGTTTGAAACTAACGTGAAACATTGTAAGAAGTTATTTATCACGTCGGTTTTCGAGAAATCATCGTGAACCACTGATATATCACGTTGATTTTTTCTAGATCGACATGATATATCACTATGTCACGTTGGTTTTCAAAAATCGAGGTGATAAAGTCTTTGCACATTGTTTTTTTTAAAATTTGATATAAAATGTGGACGTTATATTATTATTTTTTCCAGCAGTGTGACTAGTAAATATTGACAATTCACCCACAATAAAAATCAAATTGAGTCAAATTGGATGTTTGTTGATTTGGTTCATGGTGCGTACTTTGTGCCGAACATTGATCGATTGCATCAAACCCAATCAGTCCTGTATGAGAATGGGTTCGTTTAATTTGAGGCAAGTGGTCTGGTGTGTACAATATGAGTTGTGTATTGGTCAGTTTGATAATTTGTAAACGGTTTGAGTTGTAAGTTGGTTCTTACCTATTACTCTTTGGTTATGGGTGACCCGACAATGTTTAGGGATTCACCTAATAGGTATAAATACTCTTGTTCAACCACATAAATATGACAAGAAAACCCTAGCTAATTTCTACCGTCAACCTTCTTCCTTTTCTCTCTCTCTCCTTCTTCCACTTAAACTCATAAATCAAACTTCCCTTCTGATTCGTCGTACGTAGCTTGTATATAAATTCTAAACCAGAGGTGTAATAATTCAAATAGTTCTCTCTCTTAAACGAAATACAAAAAAATCTCCAAAATAATTATGGGACCATAAGGACGTAATCGAAGTCTCTTACATATAAAAATTAGGAACATAGTATCTGCTAAAAAAGAAATGTACACAATATACAAATAATACTTCACATGAATTAAGAATCTGGCATTTGTTACCTTTTATACTTCTTATCATAAAGGTAGACCCACAATATTTATAATGTACTCTTAAACATTTCAATTATTTAGGTGATTTTTTATTTAATATTTATATAAGTCTATGTTGGACGATTCAAATAAAATATTGCCAAATATTTGGTCGTGCGTTGTTTTGGCTAACGATAAAGGGAAGGTAAGCCAAGGAAGTAGAAGGAATTATTAATTTTTATTTTATTTTATTTTTAATAAGGTTAATGTAATAATAGTGGCAGATATGTTGGAACATAGAGAAAGGAATGACCACATAAACATTAACGTCCTAGTTTTAAAAGTCTACAATCATAAATCTGATCAAACATCGCAAGATGAAACTCCCATTCTCCAAGCTAAAGTCATCCCAAGTATTTAACTTATGATTCGTTAATCTCGTAAAATATTGATTTCGTCATATGCAATAGTAAAAAAAAGTTGTCAAACTAGGGCACTTGAAGTTTACAAAAATATACTGAGAAAAGGTAACATCAATACGAAAGAACTCCAAGAACAAAAGAATGATGGCAAAAATCATAGAATGGATGAACATCTCTAGACCTGATTAGGCAACGATCATCTCAAATGATTAAAAATCAATACTACACTTTCACATCCAAACCCATATTTCATTTTATTATTTATTTATATCAATACACAAGTCAGCCATAACGTGAAACACAATAGGAGTTGTAATAAAGCAAATGCCTCGGGAAAAACAGCGCAATCGTAAACGATCGCTTTATTAAGGAAGGCAATTCAACAAACACCAAATAAAAACACACCAATACAAACATTCGCCGATGAAAATTGGTAACTTGGATTAGCTCCTGCAACGCGTGATGGCGTTGCAACTACGTTGGTACTGGTTGGCCGGTGCCCCAGGTTTACAATTGTAATACGAAGCTCCCTTGACGTTGCATGGAGTCGAGCCTTTGTTCAAAGCATTGTAGCTAATGTGGTCGTTCGCGGCAAGAACTCTCCGACTTATCTCTGAGTCCATTATGAACTCTTGCTCGTCCAACCAGTCCCCAGCGGAGACGGTTGAGACCACCATCAGAGCAATTAGGACAAAAATCACAAACCGACAGCCGAGCCAAGGTTGCCCTGCTCCCATTTTGGCCCCTTGAGTTTTTCTTTGAAGAGAGAGTTAATATTTTGTGGAGCATTATGGGGGGGGGAATGTTGGTTATATAAAATCAATGTTTTAGAAGTGACCTTAATCTTCATTGATATTACAGGAATACCTTTTTATTACAAAATTGACTATATTGGGTTTGTGCTAAACAATGTATTTGTTGGAGGACTGACTTTCATTGGATTTGTGGTTATGCACCTAGTTGTTATTTTAATGGAGGAGTAATTGTCGTTTGGTGGCATGATTTTTGTAAAGAAAGTCTTCTTCGAGATAGAGAGTTTGAAGGTTACATAAATGATATATCTATGCATACGATCTTTGATTTTCGATTTGAAAAATCATGGCTAGCCAAGAGATTGTCGGTGTGTGGTGATCTTTGCTTTATGGGTTCTAAGAAGCGAACGTGCCTCCAGTCGTGAATAAGAACGTGCGTTTATTGGTCAATCAAATATTGGGCACAAATCCATATAAGAAGTCGAATAACTTAAATCTGAATGTTCGACATCTACTCACGTTGAAAACTGGCTTCTGTTCTGTTTTGTATTTTTGTAGTTGTAACTTAATTAGAGTTAAAGACTAAAAATAATTACAGATCTTGCGATAAATCTAATGTTGTCTAAACTTAGATGAAATAATTATGTGAATTTCCTATAGTAGAATGCTCTATTTTAAAATAAGCCGCATTTTCTATTTTTATTGTATTATTTTGGATTTTTCAGTCAACAAAAAAACAATATTTCTAATGGTCGAACACAACTATACCATCAAATTTAGAAGAAATCTTTAATGTGACTTTCAGATACACAATGAAACAATTTTGTAGAACAAATATGGGCAAACCTCAAAGTTGAAGAGGAAATCTGACTCCGTATCTCATCTTAACAGTTTGAAATATAGGGCTGTAAATGGGGCGGCTGAAACCCGTCCCGACCCACCAAAGTCGGGTAGCGGCGTAAAAAAATTCAACCTGCCACCCGCCTACCCGACTAATAAACGGGGTGGGTAGCGGTTGTATTTTCTACCTGTCCCGTTTACCCGATTACCCGCATAAGAATTTAATAAATGAAATAATAAATATTATATATATACACTTATATACCATATACATATCTTTATTCTCTAATCCCTAATTTACAAATAATGTTATAAAGTTGAAGTTATTTATAATTTTATGGTGTTCATCTCATGGGTCATGTTTTTAAGGTGCTAATGTGTCATGTCTTTTAATTTATGGTGTTATGCAGAAAAAGAAAAAACATATAAAAAATTCATTTATCCATCTACCCGCCCCGCATAACCAATTTACCTGCCCCACCCACATAACTTGTTTACCCGATCTTAGGAGGGTCTGGTAGCGGTTAAAAAATATTCACCTGACCCGACCCGACCCGACCCGTCAACCCGCCTACCTTAGACGGGTTGGGTAGCGGTGGGTTCAAAACCCGCCCCGACCCGACCCGTTTAAAGCCCTATTCAAATATATCTCATATGTCATAAAAGTAAATAACAGTAAGACAAACAATATAAATTAGTCTGAAACAAACAGTAAGAACAATGAGAGAAAGGGATATGGAAAGAGACTATATAAAGACATAAAATGAATAAATTATGCATAGAGATGTGTGTGTATTAACGTTAATCATAACTTGTTTTTCTTCCTCTTCAACAAAAAAATGGCATATATATATCGAAAGGAAGGATAGAATGAGTCCTGGACTCATTTTGTTTAACTGAGCCCCCAAAGATCTAACTGTTGATTTCAAATTGAATGGTTGTTGGTCATTTACTTTGAGTGAGGGTAGTAAAGTAAATTTGTAAGTCTTCCCACTCATCCCCATTAATTTCAGAAATTATTGTAATTTCTTACAAATCCACCCCCTTCCAGTTATGTTGCTCTCTTCTTCCTCTCCCTCCCAGTCTTCCACCCACGAGATGTCCAAATCCTTCAACTTAGCCCCTTCCAACTTCGTTACACTCTTCTTCCTCTCCCTCCCAATCTTCCACCCACGACTCCTTCCAATTTATGCATCCGAAGATATTTGGTAAGTTTTTTGGATATTTGGTTTGAGATTTGATTTGCTGATTGGGTTTTGTTTGGTTATGGATTTTGTTTTTTACATTCGGTTGGATTTGTGTAGCATTTGATTTGGTATTGGATTTGCTCATTTGTTTTAGTTTGCTTTTAGGTTATTATTTTTAGAGTGGAGAAATAAAGTTTGCACTCAATTGGACTCCCTTCTTCACATTTTTCTTCAAATAAACTATACGTTTCTACAATTCAACTTCCGAATCCACAAATCCAAGCTATGGAAATTGTATAAACAAATCCAACATCTTGTATGTCCGCCTCACTATTATCCAGCATGCCGTAAAATGGGGTGAGAAAGTTTTTCGCTTGGTTTTGAATTTAGAGAAACATGCCACTATTAGTATATGAAACTCATTTCAAACCTGTGCAAGTGCGAGTAAAAATAATGTGAATTACAGTAACATGTTTCGATTTAGTTGAAACGAAAGTAATATTATGTTTGCAGCGGTAATATAACATAGTAAGCCGTAATTTAGCCTAATGTTGTGGATATAATATTGTAATAATATTTTAATAGCTAAATATAATTTAGCTCTCATGTAACACCTTTTCAACATACAAATAATGTTAAGACAGTAACATGTTTCAATTTAGTTCAAACGAAAGTAATATTATGTTCACAACCGTAATATAACATTGTTAGCAGTAATATAGTGTCATTCTGTGGATGTAACATTATGATATTGTTTCAGCAGCTACAACACCATTAGCTCTCATGTAATATTCCGACCACAACCTAAGAACATGTCCAATTAGGACGGATAAGAAACGTGAGTATTAAATGTTCTTCGTACAAATACATTATACTTGAGAATTGAATTATGGCTTATTTGGTATTTTGCAAGGTTATACCTGAAGATACAAGAAAATGATAGGAGTAAACTTGCAAACAAGAGAATACATTTGAAGAAGATTAAAATACGCCTACAGAACTACACGTCATTTAGTTTTTTTGGATATACATACTTTGGAAAAATACTATGAAGTTTTTTATACTTTGGATATACATACGCCTGAGGTGTTGTTTTGAACATACATACTTTAATATAATTTTGTTAGCCGTAATATAATGTAATAATTTTTAACAATATTCCTCAAAAATGGAGAATGAACAAATTTTGACTACCATGTTCGTATTAAATTTAACATTACGTTCAAAACGGTAATATTATGTTGTTGCCATAATATTATGTTGTTAGCCGTAGTATTATTTTGTTAGTTGTAATATAATGAAATTATTTATACTAATGTCCCATAATCATCTGTAACTTGTGAAATTAATATTACATTCAAAACCGTAATATATATACTAATATGATGGTGGTTATAAGATATATATATATATATATATATATATATATATATATATATATATATATATATATATATATATATATATATATATATATAGAGAGAGAGAGAGAGAGAGAGAGAGAGAGAGAAAGAGAAATTATAGAACGAGCCCAGGCCTCGTTTAAGCTTAAGTGAGCCCCCTAAACATCCATCATCCAAATTTAACCAATGGTGGTTATAAGATCTTCTTACAATTACTCACAAAAGGGTAAAATAGGATTTAATTTGTATTTATATAGTCTCATGTTATAACCACCGTTGGATGTGAGTAATTGTAAGATCTTATAACCACCATTGGATTTAATTTGGATGGTGGATGTTTATGGGGCTCACTTAAGCTTAAATTAGCCCTGGGCCCATTCTATAATTTCTCTCTCTCTATATATATATAGAGAGAGAGAGTGAAATTATATTATTATATATATCGTATAACCACCATCATATTAGTATATATATATATTACGGTTTTGAACGTAATATTAATTTCACATCTTACACATGATTATGGGACATTAGTAAAAATAATTTCATTATATTACAGCTAACAAAATAATACTACGGCTAATAACATAATATTACGGCAATAACATTATATTACCGTTTTGAAGGTAATGTTAAATTTAATACAAACATTGTAGTCAAATGTTGTTCATTATCCATTTTTTGAGGAATATTGTTAAAAATTATTACATTATATTACGGCTATCAAAATTATATTAAAGTATGTATGTTCAAAACAACACCTCACGCGTATGTATATCCAAAGTATAAAAAAAATCATAGTACTTTCCCAAAGTATGTATATCCAAAAAATCTAAATGATGTGTAGTTCTGTAGGCGTATTTTAATCTTCTTCAAATGTATTCTCTTGTTTGCAAGTTTACTCCTGCCAATTTCTTGTATCTTCAGGTATAACCCTGCAAAATACCAAATAAGCCATAATTCAATTCTCAAGTATAATGCATTTTTACAAAAAAAATTAAATACTTACGTTTTCTTATCCTTCCTAATTGGACATGTTCTCAGATTGTGGTCGGAATATTACATGAGAGCTAATGGTATTGTAGCTACTGAAACAATATTATAATGTTACTTCCACATAATGACACTATATTACTGCTAACAATGTCATATTACGGTTGCGAACATAATATTACTTTCGTTTCAACTAAATTGAAACATGTTACTGTCTTAACATTATTTGTATGTTGAAAAGGTATTACAATGTTCTATCCACAAAATAACACAATATTATTGCTAACAATGTCATGTTACTGTCGCGAACATAATATTACTTTCGTTTCAACTAAATCGGAACATGTTACTGTCTTAACATTATTTGTATGTTGAAAAGGTGTTACATGAGAGGTAAATTATATTATAGCTATTAAAACATTATTACAATATTACAATGTTATATCCACAACATGACACTATATTACGGCTGCGAACATATTACTTTGTTTCAACTAAATCGAAACATGTTACTGCAATTCGCATTATTATTACTCGCACTTGCACAAGTTTGAAATGAGTTTCATATACTAATAGTCGCATGTTTTTCAAAATTCAAAACCAAGCGAAGAACTTCCTCACACCATTTTGCTGCATGCTGGATAATAGTGAGGCGGACGTACAAGATGTTGGATTTGTTTCTACAATTTCCATAGCTTGGATTTTTGGATTCGGAAGTCGAATTGTAGCAACGTATAGTTGATTTGAAGAAGAATGTGAAGACGGGAGTCCAATTGAGTGCAAACTTTATTTCTCCACTTTAATAAAAATCTAAAGCAAACTAAAATAAATGATTAAATCCAATACCAAATCATACGCTACACAAATCCAACCGAATTTTACTGTAAAAAACAAAATCCATAACCAAACCAAACCAAACCAAACGATACCCAATCAGCAAATCAAATCCCAAACCAAATATCCACAAAACCTACCAAATATCTTCGGATGCAAAAAATGGAAGGGGCGAAGTTGAGGGATTGGAAGGAGCCGTGGGTGGAAGATTGGGAGGGAGAGGAAGAAGAGAGCAACGAAATTGGAAGGGTTGAAGTTGTGGGAATTGGAGGTATCGTTGGTGGAGGACTGGGAGGGAGAAGAAGAAGAGAGCAATGTAATTGGAAGCGGGAGGATTTCTAAGAAATTACAATAATTACTAAAATTAATTGGGGATGAGTGGGAAGACTTACAAATTTATTTTACTACATTCACTTAAAGTAAATGACCCACAACCATTCAATTTAAGATCAACGGTTAGATCTTTGGCGGCTCATTTAAACACAATGAGATCATGGCTCATTCTATCCTTCCTCTCTTTCTCTATATATATATATTAATGTTAATCTTCTATTGTTTTTCTTCATTTTAAACAAAATTTTGCTAATCGTATTTTGCACCCTTAAAAATCTTCAAATAAATGGAAAATTAGCATATTAATTCTTTTGGAGTGATCATAACATATCATGCACAAATTAAAATATTTAGTGGCAGATGATTACAAATTGTTCCAAAATGCTAAAGCCGGCTACTTTTGCATATTGTTAATAAGAAAATAATTCTCAAGAAACAATGCTATAAACATAAAGCTAGTATTATTAGTAAAAATTGGAGAACAACATTAAGCCAGTGAACAGAAGAGAACAAACTGTTTGCAGTTATTCGGTGGTCTAATTGTATCAAATTCTCAACAAATTGCTCAATTTCATATGGAAACTACCATTATAAGAGCCAAAACACTCTGGAACGTATAACAATCTGACCACATGGTTTTAGTAATTGGATTGCATCAATTCATCGTCCCAATCCTAATGGTGTAAAAATCTATGTCGATATTGGTATTGCTAAAGGTTGAAATGAAAAGATTTGCCATTGAGCAAAAATTGCAAACAGAGAATATTCGACAACCACCAATGGCATTCCCAAAATAACAACGACCTCCTTCTCAGAAAGCACGAAGAATCAGTTAGCCATCACAAATCCTCCTTTAATTCATTGTTGCTTTACCAACCCTTTGACAAGAGTCTCGTCGACAGTGATCAATGGCATATGAAGCATTGGCACGAAAGAGGTTTGCAGGGAGAGAATTCAGTATTCCTCCTTCACTCTCTTCGTCTCCTTCAACCAGGAGATGATTGCACACCTGGAGTCCTGTTTAATCGTTTTAAACACCGCAATTGCATGACCGCGTTGAAGCGGTGGCAAATACGGGTCGATCCACAAGGAGGTGTGTAGACTCTGGTTTCTTCGAAGGCAAGTGGGAAAAGAGGAGAAGAAGTTGTGATTATACTAAACTAGACTAACTACACTAAACGAGTAAGCATCAAACAAGGAAAAAGAAAGCGAGGGAAATTGAAAGCTGGAAATCAGAAATGGAAAACCCCTAAAGGGTGGAGTGTGTGCACACATGTAAAAAGATGGTGAATAATGCATTATATAGGCAAAAATGTAAGTAGTGTTTGCATGCATAAGAAGTGTCTAAAGGTTATGGTAAAACCTATCAATCCATTCACTAACCTAGTTGATTAACATTCATATACACAAGGTAGTTATTTTAGAACCTAAAAAAGCATGGGAGGTATCTAAGATATGTGGCAAAACCCATCAAGTGTAGTATTCTACTCTAAGAAGCAAGCATACATTCACATTTATCAACACAATCAAAATATAAAGCATTCATATCCATTCTTTAATGCATGTATGAACATCATCTCCACCCCCAAACGGGGATAGATCTACTCACTACACATTACTCTAACAAGTAAACTAAAGAAGAAAAAAACATTCTAACTACTTTAGCCTAGAATCAAAGAAATAAAACTAAGCCAGGCATGCATAAAGAAACCACATAAGAACAAAACAATGGAAAAATTATTTTATTAAATGACTCACATTGAATGTAACATTCTTCTCCACCTTGAGATTTTGCTCCAAGGCTTACTCCAAGTAGAGAGAATGCCACCAAGCAATGACTGAATACAATAGAAGGTGAAGAGTTCTATTTATAGCCATAGAAAAAGGTAATCCGGGACAATCCCCCAGTATGTGACTAAACAAATACCAAAAATAGACTAAACACACATTAATACATACCCGCATAAATTTTAGCGGATCCGGACCAAACGTGACTGCCAATTAGTGGTCTACAGTGTTCGGATCGCTCTGGATTTTGTTCTGGGCTTTTCTGGACGTCTTTGATTGTCTTTGATGCATCTACCTTGCTTGCTAGAGCTCCGACCCGAATAGAATTTCCAAAATACTCCTCGTGATGGTGTGGAGTATTCTTGTTTGCTCATTGGTCCTTCTATCTTGCATTAAGGTCCATCGATCTTGCATCTTAGTCCTCGAGTCTCTCAACTCAGTGCTTTTTCCTGCTTTTAGGTCCTTTCATGCATCTTGTCATCAAACCTCTTTATTTCGCAAATTCAAACAAAAAGCTCGTTACGTAGCATTGTTTAGGTGAAAGATAATGGATATATGATACAAATGTAAGCATGAAATGATGTCAATCAAATACCCCCACACCTAACTTTTGCTAGTCCCGAGCAAAACAAAGAAAGAGAAACATACGAAAAACAAGAAATTCTTACTCACTTTCGTAGGAATCACGGTTGCACTTAGCACGTGTAACAAGTCGTTAAACCTCCTTGTCGCCAAGGAGGAGGAGTGTTGTCTCCTGAGGGTTTTCAGCGGATATACTCACAAAATCCGAACCGAGATGCATTATTCAATCTAGAAACTCAACTCGATGGACTCATTTTTATCGATCATTGGATGCGGTAATCCTACGGGCCGACTCTATATAGGTATTCAATCCACACACCTAGCCTAATGAACCATTCATGCAAGTTAAATAAGGACTTAAGTGAAAGACATGGACAACCTCAACATCCTCAAGTGATACAAAGTGTAAAGTCCATTAAGGTCTTATTTGCATTACCCTTTTATTTCTTTTTGTTTCTTTTCTTATTTTTATTTTTCTTCTCTTCTTTTTATTAGTTGGAGCTTCATTCTCCCAGGGTCAGGTTTCATGCATCATTGCCAATGGGGACTTACATTGTCACATACACCTTTCCCCAAATCTCCACGTAGGGCAATCCCTACTACCCGTGTAACGAGAGGTCGGTCGGCGCTTCCCAAGTCAGATGACTCGAAAGCACCAGGCACAAAGTCCCCTCAGACCTACTTTCTCGAGTGATAGGAGCCGTGCGAGAAGAGAGAACACCTACTCACTTATTTCTTATCTACACATGAACCAAAACCCCTACACATAATGTCTCACAACAAGATTTAAAAGGTCATTCACTACAACAAACTTCCTTAAATTAACAGACACGAATTATTGACTCACTAGGTTCATGGTGGACTTCTTTAAATGTTTGAGCACTGAAACCCTATGATTACTCACCCCCGAGGTAAAATTGGGGTGCATCCTAGTGACTAGATAAGTCCTAAAGCCACTGTACTAGATATCCTAATGCATTAAGTTCAAGACAATTTTGGGAGCTTTCTTTTTACTTTGCCTCTCAGCGGTTTTGCACATGCAAATCAAACACAAAATACACAAAACATTTTATTTCGCAAACACATGAAGATTTTTGAAAGAAATGTGCAAATTTTAAAGCACTAGGCAAGCAAAATAAGATAACTCACCCAAGGATCATAGGAAGCAGATATATCGATATTAAATGCAGCACACTAACATGACCCTATCAATGCACACAAAAGAAATCAAAATCAAAGGAAAAGACTCGACTATGTACACACGTAAAACACCCCCCACACCTACTTCATGCATTGTCCTCAATGAATGTGAGCAAGATACTACATGAATTTATGCATGAAAAAGGAAAGATCTCACCAATATGAAGCGTAAAAGGAAGTTCAAGGTTATGTTGATGGTCAAAAACCCGAATTCCCTCAAAACCTGTGAGATGCTAAAGAAGGGATACAAATACGTGAAAGAAATGGGCCCAAATACAAAAGTGTTAGGGCCCACAACAATCAATGCTCACTCATGGAGTCTTTTATTGTACTTTTTTTTAATATAACTATGTACAAACATAAGTTCCCATCTTCATTTGTCAAAAGACATCAAATGGGAGCCTCAAAAGTGGGTCAATACACTGGGAAAGGGAACTTGACACCACGTGGGGCCAAAATACTCATGTTTGGGCCCCCCTCACAAAGAGCACAAGATGAAAAGAGAAGTTCATGAATTAGACGCAAAGGCGTCTAATTCAAAGGATCAAACTGGAAGAGCTTGAACCTCTCAAGAGTTTTAGAAATAAGGGGCAACGGAAGAAGAGTTTCTCCCGTTGCAGTACTGAAGTTATAATCGTCAATCCAAACTCTGCAACCAACAGGGTGGTGCGTCGGAACGAGGTCAAGAACCTCGTTAGGCATGTCTGACTCACCAGGCGAACCAAATGTGGGTGTCCTACCCAAGGTATCCTCCAAGGAACTCCTAGTACCCTCATTAGCAATGTAGTTGTTTGATGTGTGATTAACATCATTTCATGCTCATATTTGTATCTTATATCCATTATATTACACCTAAGCAATGCTACGTGATGAGTTTTATGTTTAGTTTTCAGGAATAAAGAGGTTTGAAGAGAAGAGCCATGAAATGATCCAAAAGCGGGAAAGAGGACTTAATTGTGAGACCTGGGGACTAAGATGCAAGGGAGAAGGACCTGATCGTAAGACCGAAGGACCTAAGAGCAAAACAGAATACTCCACACCATCATGCGGAGTATTTTACCAATTCTATTCGGGTCGGAGCTCCAACAAGTCAAGTAACCGCATCAAAGACCAACAATACCAGAAAGAAAAGCCCACAACAAATTCCAACGCGATCCGAAGTTTTTGGACCGCTAATTGGCGGTCTTCGACCGCTAATTGGCGGTCCATATTGCTCAAGATCCGTCCAAATTTCTCCTGGACTTGTATTAATGTTCGTTTAGGCTATGTTTGGTATTGGTTTAGTCCCACATCGGGGGATTGTCCCTCATTAGCTTTTTCCATTCTTATAAATAGAACTCTTCACCTTCCATTGTAATCACCCATTGTTTGGTGGCATTCTCTCTACTAAGGAGTGAGCCTTGAAGCAATAACTCAAGGCGGAGAAGAATACTACCTTCAATGTGAGTCATTGTTAATAAAAGTTTATTTGTTTCTTTTAATCTTGTCTTGTTTTGTTGCTTGTTTTGTGTGGGTAGCTTTACTTTGTTTAATTTCTTGTTTAGTAATTTTAGTATCTTAGTTAAATGTTTTCTTTACTTAGTCTAATCAATAGTGTAATGAGTAGTGAGTAGTTCCATCCCCATTTGGGGAGTGGAGAAATATGTGATATAATCATGTAGTGTATTAAATGTGAGTTATCTTTATCCCTTGAGCTTTATATGATTTCCATAACCATCTAATGGTTTTCACTCTTATCTTTGATATGCTAATGCTCTTGAATGAAGCTTAGCTTATGCTTTGATTAGTGGACCTATTTTATGGGGAATGATAAGGTTAGGATATGGATGGAATTAATATAGGAAAAACAATTTGTAGTGTATGTACTATTGTTGCCTTTACCTTAGCTAATGTCTTGTATGTTTTAATGATGTAGTCTTATCTTAATTCATGTGGAGGCATAGTAGGGTCTAGTCTTTATACATGAGTTCATTTAGCTTCATTCCAATTATTGTCTTGTATGTTATAATGATGTAGTCTTATCTTAATTCATGTGGAGGCAAAGTTGGATGTAGTTTTATGATGTCATGCACTACATGTTGTGAGGAGCTAATGAACACACACACACACTTCTTTATGTTCACATTATTTCTCTACCCCCTTTGGGGTTTAGTTTTTATTGCTTATCTTTCATTCCCTTTTGCATCCTAGAGTAGTTAGTGTAATCAATCTCTTCTTCCCCCTTTTTACCACTCGCCTTCGAACAAACCAAGTGTCGACACACCTCTCAGTGGACGACCCGTATTTGCCACCGCTTCAACGCGGCCGTGCACTTGCGGTTAATATAAAACGAGATCAATCAAGTTTTTGGCACCGTTGCCGGGGAGGTGCTCTGTCCAGACCTTGGTTTGGACGATTCGAGTAGTTTTAATTTTTTGTTTTTAGTTTGTGCATGTTTAAGGTAACCTAAACATCCAGGGGAAGCGACTGGAGGAATCGGAGAGCAAAAGAAGCAAAACTGACCGCCAATCAACGATCTGGGACTGCTAATTGGCGGCCTGGTGAGCCTCAATTGTTCTCAAATTTGTTCTAGTTGTTATATTGTTCATGTTAGTTATCTAGGAGCACAATTTTGCATGCTGTGACTTCTAATTTGCTCCCAGATTTAATTTCAATCCCCTTTAATCAACTTGGACCATAAAACTCAAAGCAAAAGATTATACTTCTTGCCATCTAGGTCATGCATCATTTGTAGACCTTGCATGCATTTGTCCTTTCTTTTCTTTACATTTTGTTGTTGATTGCTGGCGTGAGGTACGTTCACCCCAATCTCTCATTCATGCATGTTTCGATCATGAATTAGTTAGTAAGGTGCATCAGGACAAAAGTGAGTTGAGTGTTTTGATTGGAGCGATTGATTGCTAGATCTAGGATCAAAACGCCACTAAGGAGGGGTTGTCCCATAAAAGATAAGGTGGGGGATTTCATCACCCTTTCCTTGGCCCCAAAAATCACTCGTAATAAAGCCTTAACTAAAAGCAAGTAGACATTGGCCCTAAGGAATTCAGACGCACTAGGAGAGTAATCTAGTCGAGACCGTCATGACCTGATCGGCGTCGCCTACCTTGTCGATAGTAGGAGGTACTGGATCTCCGGATCTGGTATCACTTGCTGGGCATTGTGGTCCTCGTTGTAGGGAGGTGAGGCATGTCGAGGCTAGTGACCTCGAAGTTAGGCGTCGTCTAGCTTAAGGACCCATTGCCTTACATTGTTTGAGCCGTGCTTGCTAGTTAGGCTTCTTCCTGATCCCATTACCCACGTTGGCTTTAGGGATTCTTCCCTTCTTGTAACGTACCCGAAAACAGCGGAAATTTAAACAATAATAAAGACCGTCAACGGTCAACACAGGGCACGTCACTGGAAAACACACCAACATATATATACAAAATATATAAGATACAGACCCACGTGGAAGTCAAAGTATACATATGAGTCAACTGTGATTACAACAAAAATGAATGTACATGTAATCACTACCTCAACAAAAGAAGTATAAAAGAGGACACAGGATCTGATCCCGGGGGCACCGTCCTCAGTCACCACCTCAAACTCTAACCCTGCTCGCTACCTGAAATGCAAACAAACAAACATGCCTGAGTTCCCTGCAGGAACCCCGTATACCAAACCTCCTAAAATACGAAAAGGAAAATTAAAGACAATGCAATGCAATACACATGATCATCCGCCTCGGGCCCACAATAATGCCCTCACCGCCTCCGCGGCACTGAACCACTCCTGCCACTAGGGTCAAGTCAGTCCACCGCTGCCTCACAAGGGTCAGTCGACACCACTGCTCCCCAAAAAGTGCAGGAAGGAACCCCCAGTACACGCCGCACCCAAGGAGCGAGTCAGGCCGTCGAATACACAACTCGGGTCAGACGACAGCCACTGCTCCCCCAAGAGTCGCCTAGCGCGCACCCTGCCGGAACATCCTCGGCCTACCGTTAAACCCTCGCAAACTGCCCAAGGTTTACGGTACACATCCCTCACACCCCGCTCGGTAAGAGAGGTAACAGTAGTACAATAATACGCCTTCGTCGAAGGTGAAATCCGTAGCTCTCAAAGCCGGTAATCAACCGTCGCCTCGGAGCCGGTAGTCGACGTATACTCAACGGAACGCGTGTGGATAAATCCACCAACCTGCGGCAGATCGGTCGACCGCTAAAAGCACACCGGTCGACCGGTCCCCCACACAGTACTCAGTACTGTACAAACAAGTCTACCGGTCGAACCAAGCCAACCGAATTACCGACCAATCGGTCGAACAAACGTCATCTAGCGGTCGACCGTTTGGATGGTCTACGCTATACAATTTTATATAATATATATATCCGACCGGTCGAACCAAGGGGTCGTTCAACCGATAACAGGACTTTCCACCTTTTGCCTAAGTGATATTCGGTCGACCGGAACTGCTATACAGTTCGACCGAATCAACACAGGCACTCTACCGCTTAAATAAAATGCTCAGTCGGTCGACCGAAAGTTAAAGAGCGGTCGACCGTTTTGATGGTCAAAGCTCCCAACCGACTAAGCATCGAATGGATCGGTCGAACAAGGTTAAGGACGTTCGACCGTTTAATAAGTCAAAATCCCCAACCGACCCATTCTCATTGTTTTTCGGTCGACCGGCTAAGTGGTCCCGTTCGACCGATAACAGCATAACCCCTTTTACCCGCACAAATCTGGCATAACGGTCGACCGTCTAACGACATCGTTCGACCGTTCGTGGGTAAAAATCCATATAATAATAGGATCAGTCGACTGCCCACAGGCACCGGTCGACCGATCGTCGTCTTCAACCTCTGAATTGATTGAAATCCGACGGGGAATTTGTTGAACGTTTTAATTAAACCGCAACTGCACGGCCGCGATGAAGCGGTGGCAAGTACGGGTCGTCCTCAGGGAGGTGAGTAGTCTCTCGCTTATCAGAAATCAAGTGGCAAAAATAGGGGGAGAAAGATGTTTATGCTAACTTACGCTACACTACGCTAAGAAGTATGAAAGGTGAAAGAAGCAAACAAACGATGAAATAAGAACTAAGCTAAGAACAAAACAAGAATGCTGGAATTTCAGGAATGGAAAACCCCTAAGGGGTGGAGTGAGTGCACACAAGCAAAGAGGTGGGTGTAGAATACATTCTTTAAGCACAAATTAAGGTGGTGTTTATCAAGCATAGGAAGTGTCTAAATGTTATGGCAAAACCTATCAATCTATTCACCAACTTGGTTGATTAACATTTACATATGTAAGTTGTTTATTTCAGAACCTAAACAAGCATGAGAGGTGTCTAATCATTTTGGCAAAACTCATCAAGTTATAAATTCTATCCTAAACAAGCAAGCATACATTCATGTTTAATCAACACATTGAAATTAAAGCATTCATCCCATTCTCTAATGCATGTATGTACATCTACTCCACCCCCCAAAGGGGATGGAACTACTCACTAAACATTACACTAATTATTAAACTATGGAAAGAAAGCATATTAAAACTAAGCTAGAATTAAAAGACGATTAAACTAAAACATGCACAAACAATAAAAGAAGCATAAAGAAACAATGAAAGAAACACAAAACTTTATTGATAAAATGACTCACATTAAAAGTAGCATCCTCCTACTTTAGTGTGTGCTTCAAGGCCTCACTTCTAGTAGGAAGAATAGCCACTTAAAATATGGAGTGATTACAATAGGAGGTGAAGAGTTCTATTTATAGCCATGGAAAAAGCTAATCCGGGACAATCCCCCGATGTGGGACTAAACAGATACCACAAATAGCCTACACATCCTCTAATACATGTGCTGGAGAAATTTGAGCGCATTTGGGCCAAAAGTGACCGCCAATTAGCGGTCTTGGACCGCTAATTAGCTGTCTACAGTGTCCGGATCGCTCTGGAATTTCTTGTGGGCTTTTCTGGAAGGCTTTGTTGGTATTTGATGCATCTATTTTGCATGTTGGAGCTCCGACCCGAATAGAATTGCCAAAATACTCCCCATGATGGTGAGGAGTATTCTGTTTTGCTCTTAGGTCCTTTGGTCTTGCATTCAGGTCCTTCTTCCTTGCATCTTGGTCCACAGATCTCACAATTCAGTCCTTTTTCCCAGCTTTTGGGTCCTTTTATGCTTCATCTCTTCAAACCTATTTATTCCTGAAAACTAAACATAAAACTCGTAACATAGCATTATTTAGGTGAAAGATAATGGATATAAGATACAAATATGAGCATAAAATGATGTCAATCAAATACCCCCACACCTAACTTTTGCTAGTCCTGAGCAAAACAAAGAAAGAGAAAAGCATGCGAAAAAAACAAGAAATCCTAACTCACTTTCGTAGGAATCACGGTTGCACTTAGCACGTGCAACAAGCCGTTAAACCTCCTTGTCGCCAAGGAGGAGGAGTGTTGTCTCCTGAGGGTTTTCAGCGGATATACCCACAAAATCCGAACAAGATACATTAATCAATCTAGCTACACGACTCGTTGGACTTATTTTGTCGATCATGGGACGCGGTAATACTACGGGTCGACTCTATATATGTAATCGGTCCACACACCTAGCCTAATGAGTTATTCGTGAAAGTTAGTTAAGGACATGAGTGAAAGACATGGGCAACCTTAACTTCTGAATGTGATACAATGTGTAAAGTCCATTTTGGTTCTTATTTGACTCTTTTTTTTCTTTTTTTTTCATTGGAGCATTTTATTGGTTGGTGTTTGATTCTCCCAGGGTCAGGTTTCGTGCATCATTGCCTATGAGGACTTACACTATCACGTACACCTTCCCCCAAATCTCCACATAGGGCGATCCCTACCACCCGTGTAACGGGAGTTCGGTCGGTGCATCCCAAGTCAGATGACTCGAAAGCACCAGGCACAAAGTCCCCTCAGACCTACTTTCCCGAGTGATAGGAGCCGTGCGAGAAGAGAGAACACCACTTATTTATCTTCATGGGAACCAAAACCCCTACACTTAAGTTTCACAAAAAGAGATTAAGGACCCTTGACTACGACAAACTTCCTTATACTAACAGACACAAATTATTTGACTCACTAGGTTCAGGGTGGACTTCTTTAATTGTTTGAGTACTGAAACCCTATGATTACACGCCCCCTGAGGGAAAACCAGGGTGCATCCTAACGACTCGATAAGACCTAAAGCCAGTAAACTAGAAATCCTAATGCATCAAGTTCAAGACAATTTTGGGAGCTTCCTTTTTACTTTGCCTCTCAACGGTTTTGCACATGCTAAACACACGCAAAACCCACAAAAACATTTTCTTTCGCAAACACATGAAGATTTTGAAAGAAATGTGAAAATTTTAAAGCACTAGGCAAGCAAAAGAAGACAAGTCACCCAAGGATCATGGCAAGCAGATATATCAATGTTAAATGCGGCACACTAACATGATCCTAACAATGCACACAAAAAAAACCAAAAAAATCAAAAGAAAAGACTCGACTATGTACACACGTAAAACACCCCCCCACACCTACTTCATGCATTGTCCTCAATGAATGTGAACAAGATACTACATGGATATATGCATGAAAAAGGAAGGATCTCACCAACATGAAGTACAAAGGGACGTTCGGGGTCATGTTAATGGACACAAACCCAAATTCCCTCAAAACCTGTGAGAAGCTGGAGAAGGGAGATAAAGACGTGAAGAAATTGGGCCCAAGTACACAAGGGTTGGGGCCCACAACAATCGATGCTCACTGAAGGAGTCTTTTATTACACACTTTTTTTTTTTTTTTAAAGATATATACATCAACCAAGATATTCTCATAATCATTTGGTCAAGGAACATCAAATGAGAACATCAAGTTTTGAGGGCCAGAGACTTGCCGAGATGGGCAAACTCCACTGGTACTCTGAGGTGTCATGAGGGGTGAAAGGTCAAAGCTGAAAGGCTCGAACCCCTCATGATATTGGTCGGGTGTGGGCAACAAAGAATGAAGTTGTGTTGCCTCACTAGGGTTTAATTGCTCATCGAAGAAAACCCTCCAACCAATAGGCGGGTGCATCGGAATGAGTTCCTCAAGCTCATTCGATGGATGCAGCAGACCTGCATCACTAAGAATGGGGCTTCTCCCCAAGTCATCCAACAAGGACCTCCCACCATCGTTTAGATCATCAAGCATAAGCTCAGTCATAGGTGGGTCCTTGTTGGAGTCAAAATGAAGCTCAAATGGCTCAATGGCCATGGGACATGAGGTAGAGACACCTTCTGGTATAGGCATATGATGAGGTGTCTCACTCTCACTAGTACTCTCAACTGAATCATGCAACGAACACTCCCTTTGGACATTAATGTTCGAGGCCAGCTCACTCTGTTGCATTGCGAAGACAGGCAATGAGTTTTCGCTGGGCCCACGAACATTCTCAATGGGTTGCATTGGGGTTAGGGGTGTTCGTTGATTTTGTGGTGCTTTCTCCAATTGGCGGATGAGATTTAGATTTAAAGGTTCATCCATGGGTTCCTGTTGCCTACCAGAGTTGAACACATGAAACTCGGCACTCATGTTACCGAATGAGAGCTTCATGAGACCATTTCTACAATTAATCAAGGCATTGGAGGTTGCCAGAAATGGTCTACCCAAAATCAAAGGTATTTGAGAGTGGGTGTTCGCAACAGGATTGGTATCGAGGACAACAAAATCGACTGGAAATATAAAATCTCCAACTTTGATAAGCACATCCTCGATAATCCCCATGGGAATACGAATGGATCTATCCGCCAATTGGAGGGTGATCTTAGTTGGTTTCAATTCTCCCAAGTTCAACTGTTGATAAACAGAGAATGGGAGGAGGTTGACCGCTGATCCTAAATCAAGCAAAACATTGCTCAGTCTAGTGTCCCCTATCGTACACTGAATAGTAGGACACCCAGGGTCCTTGTATTTTGTGTAGGTGGGATTGGACAAAAGTGAGCTGATATTTGCAGCCAAGAATGCTTTCTTAGGAACATTGGTCTTCCTCTTGGTTGTGCAGAGATCCTTCAACACTTTGGCATATTGAGGTATTTGTTGGATGACATCCAACAAGGGGATGTTAACCTTTACTTGCTTAAACACCTCTACTATCTTGTCCATGTTGTCACTCTGCTTTTTGTTTAACCTACTTGGATAGGGAGCTTTTGGCAGGTAGGTTTTCTGCTGTGCCTGAGAAGAAAGCTTTGGTGTATTACCCTCACCCTCAGCTTCTTCTTCACCACCATTCCCACTGGGGGGCTGCATAGATGGTGTTGGGTGTGGCAAGGAAATGTGATTGTCAACCTGTTTTCCATTCCTTAAGGTCACAATGGAATTGACATGGTGAACAGGTTCCTCCACATGGTTCACTTGCCTCCCCCGAGGTACCACATTCTCATTTTGCATTTGTTGTTGTTAGTACATGCGGGGGTTAGCCTCAGGCTGGCTAGGAAAAGACCCTCTCTCTCTTTCATGTACAGACTGAGCCAATTGGCCCATCTGAAGCTCTAGAGATTTCATGGTCTGCTGATTTGAAGTGAGAACTTGACTTGTGGTAGACATAAAAATTTTCATTGAGTTTTCAAGTCCACGAGTCAATGTCTCAAGCGAATTGAATCGGGTTTCCATATTATTGGAATTTGGGAAACCCGATTGATTGGTGGTTTGCGCTAGGGGTGGTTGATAGGAATGCGCATGCATGGGAGGTTGGTGTGATTGGTAAGGTGGTCTAGAGGAGTTTGAAGGACCACCCGGGGCATTATTTTGGTTCCATGAAAAATTGGTGTGGTTCCTCCATCCAGGGTTATAAGATGATGAGTATGGGTCATTCCTAGCTCTGTCATAGATGGCGTTGACACGCTCCATCTCAGGAGGAATGGACTCACACTCGCTCTCTACATGACCTATCCTACCACATGAATGACAAGGAACTGGACAAGATGTGGACATGTGAGGTGCACTTTGTCGGTTTTGGAGCTCAATCGAATCCATACGGCGCATTAAGGCCGCCATGCGTGCCTCGGTGGCCGTAGTGGTATCGATAGCAAATGCGGCACCCGATCTAGTCGAGTTTGCATTCGCGATCCTCGCTCCTATACTAGATGATGCGGGTGGTTCCCTCACACTCTCCCACTGCATGGTTTTCTCAGCGAGGTCTTCTAGGAAGGCCCATGCCTCCCTTTCATCCTTTCCCAAGAACTCTCCTTGACACATGGACTCAAGGAGCGTTCTGGACGGGATGTGAAGACCCTCATACACAATCTGACAAAGACACCACAACTCAATGCCATGGTGAGGGCACGAGGATAGTAGCTCTTTGAACCTCTCAAGATATGCATGAAATGGTTTGGTCTCATGTTGATAGAACGAATTGATTTCGTTCCTCAATTTTTGAGTCTGATGATTAGGAAAGTACTTCTTGAGGAATGCAGATTGAAACTCATCCCAAGTCCTAAAGGAATTCGCCTGGTTGCTGTACAACCACTTCTTGGCGTCATCCTTTAGTGCAAAAGGAACAAGCCTAAGATGGATGGAGTCTGTGCTAAGTTGTTGCAGCTTGAACATAGCACAGACCTCCTCAAATTCCCTGAGAAAGATATAGGGGTCACCTTTCCCAGTGAAGCGAGGGAGCATGGAAATGAATTGAGGCTTAACCTCAAAATGGTTCCCATTAGCCTCTGGTAATACGATGCATGAGGGTAGAACGGTACGGCTCGGGTAGCATCGATCACGAAGAGGTATGGGAACGACAGCTGGAAGCACAGGTGGAACAGGCGGGTCCAGCAACTGCTCCTCCTCACGGAAATTAGCAGCCATTGGACCCCAACTACGTGCGACACGAGAGGAGGAAGGTGTCGAGAAATCGATGACTGAAGCCGGATTGACAACGCTCCTCGTCAAACGACCACTCTCGTCTCGTGTCCACGAAAGCATGCACAAAGGTGCACACACAAACCACAACTCTTTTTTTTTCTTTTTTCTTTTTTTTTTCAAATGAAGAATGTACGTAGAAGAGAAGACGGGGAACACAGGAGAGAAAGAATGACTCAGGAGAGAAGGGAAGAAGTCCTTAAGCAACGGCGGATGTGTACAGGTAGAAGCACACAAGCAAACAAAGCTCAAGCAATCCTAAGGTCGTTATAGGTCCTTACAGCTAGACGACGCCTAACTGCGAGGTCACACGGCCTCAACACGCCTCACCTCCCTACAACGAGGACCACAAAGCCCAGCAAGTGAGCCAAGATCCGGGGATCTCGTCTCTCCTACTATCGACAAAGTGGGCAACGCCGATCAGGTCATGACGGTCGGGACCGGATCACTCTCCTAATGCGCCCGAAATCCTTAGGGCCAATGTCTACTTGATTTTAAAATTAGGCTCTTGATTAGTGTGGTTTTTGGGGCGAAGGAAAGGGTGATGAAATCCCCCACCTTATCTTTTACGGGACAGCCCCTCCTTAGTAGCGTTTTGGAGTCCTAAATCTAGCAATCAACTCACCAAACAACGCTCAACTCACACTTGTTGCAATGCACTTCCTACTAACTAATGCATGTTCATACGAAATGCATGAATGAGAGTAGAAGGTGCGTACCTCACGCCAGCTCTCAGCAACAGAAAATAAAGCTAAGATAAAAGACAATCTAAATGCCTAAGTCACATACATGATGCATGACCTAAACAAGAATGAATGCCTAATCTTTTGCTTTGAGTTTTAGGGTCCAAGTTGCTTAAAGGAGGTTTGATTATTGATCTGGGAACGAACTATAAGTCAAAACATGCCAAATTGAGTCCCAGATAACTAGATTATTTAGAGCAACATCAGCAAGAACTTAAAAGATGAACAGAGCTCACCAGACCGCTGATTAGCGGTCTCAGACCGCTGATTGGCGGTCTGAAGTTTTCAGGTTGTCTGGAAATTTCTCCAGTAGCCTCCACTTGCTATTCCCAGTCTCCTGAAACAAAGAAAAACTACAACACACAAATTAAATCCACTCGAATCGTCCAAACAAGAGTCTGGACTGGCACCTCCCCGGCAACGGCGCCAAAAACTTGTTTAACGTTTTAATTAAACCGCAAGTGCACGGCCGCGACGAAGCGGTGGCAAGTACGGGTCGTCCTCAGGGAGGTGAGTAGTCTCTCGCTTATCAGAAATCAAGTGGCAAAAATAGGGGGAGAAAGATGTTTATGCTAACCTACGCTACACTACGCTAAGAAGTATGAAAGGTGAAAGAAGCAAACAAACGATGAAATAAGAACTAAGCTAAGAACAAAACAAGAATGCTGGAATTTCAGGAATGGAAAACCCCTAAGGGGTGGAGTGAGTGCACACAAGCAAAGAGGTGGGTGTAGAATACATTCTTTAAGCACAAATTAAGGTGGTGTTTATCAAGCATAGGAAGTGTCTAAATGTTATGGCAAAACCTATCAATCTATTCACCAACTTGGTTGATTAACATTTACATATGTAAGTTGTTTATTTCAGAACCTAAACAAGCATGAGAGGTGTCTAATCATTTTGGCAAAACTCATCAAGTTATAAATTCTATCCTAAACAAGCAAGCATACATTCATGTTTAATCAACACATTGAAATTAAAGCATTCATCCCATTCTCTAATGCATGTATGTACATCTACTCCACCCCCCAAAGGGGATGGAACTACTCACTAAACATTACACTAATTATTAAACTATGGAAAGAAAGCATATTAAAACTAAGCTAGAATTAAAAGACGATTAAACTAAAACATGCACAAACAATAAAAGAAGCATAAAGAAACAATGAAAGAAACACAAAACTTTATTGATAAAATGACTCACATTAAAAGTAGCATCCTCCTACTTTAGTGTGTGCTTCAAGGCCTCACTTCTAGTAGGAAGAATAGCCACTTAAAATATGGAGTGATTACAATAGGAGGTGAAGAGTTCTATTTATAGCCATGGAAAAAGCTAATCCGGGACAATCCCCCGATGTGGGACTAAACAGATACCCCAAATAGCCTACACATCCTCTAATACATGTGCTGGAGAAATTTTAGCGCATTTGGGCCAAAAGTGACCGCCAATTAGCGGTCTTGGACCGCTAATTAGCGGTCTACAGTGTCCAGATCGCTCTGGAATTTCTTGTGGGCTTTTCTGGAAGGCTTTGTTGGTATTTGATGCATCTATTTTGCATGTTGGAGCTCCGACCCGAATAGAATTGCCAAAATACTCCCCATGATGGTGAGGAGTATTCTGTTTTGCTCTTAGGTCCATTGGTCTTGCATTCAGGTCCTTCTTCCTTGCATCTTGGTCCACAGATCTCACAATTCAGTCCTTTTTCCCAGCTTTTGGGTCCTTTTATGCTTCATCTCTTCAAACCTATTTATTCCTGAAAACTAAACATAAAACTCGTAACATAGCATTATTTAGGTGAAAGATAATGGATATAAGATACAAATATGAGCATAAAATGATGTCAATCAGAATTCGACACCAACGTCGATCCCCAACACTCACAAGGCATATGTGAGTTATAATGAAGATTTGGCATACCTTTTGGTCGAGTGAAGAAGCCTCCCAAGCTTTGGCAACCTCTACTCAACTCTTCTTCTTCTCCTCTTCTCTTTCCTTTTCTTCTTCAAATTATCTCACTCTCACTCTCTGAAGAAAACAAGAATTGAAGAAACGTTTCAATTAATCCTCACCCTCCTATTTATAGAAGAATTCCAATCTTATCTCCCACTCCACCTCCAAACCCTCCAACCAAAGCTATCCACCTCAATCTCCATGTGTCTAACACCTCCACCTCTTCATGCATGTATTAATTAGGGTTAATTAGGTTTAGTTTAATTTAATTAGGGTGCTTAGATTAGGTTATTACAATCTACCCTCCTTAAAAGAATTTCGTCCGCGAAATTCGAAACAAGTGACTTACCGGAATAACTCTGGATACTGCTTCCTGACATCCTCCTCGATCTCCCAGGTAGCCTCTCTGACACTGTGATGCTGCCACCTGACCTTCACCATCGGAATCGCTCTCCTCCTGAGCTGATGTACCATCTGATCCACAATCTCAACTGGTCTCTCATCTAATGACAAATCCTGCTGGATCTCCGGTACTGATATCTCTATCACATGAGCTGGATCGGCCACGTACTTCCTCAGCATAGAAACATGGAAGACGTTGTGAAGTCCTGCAAACTGTGGTGGTAGTGCAATCCTATATGCCACCTCCCCGACCCGATCCAATATCTCAAAAGGTCCAACATATCTCGGACTCAGCTTCCCCTTCTTCCCGAATCTCATCACACCTCTGGAAGGTGAGATCTTCAGGAAGACATGATCTCCTACATCAAAAGTCAGCTCACGCCTCCGCGTATCAGCATAACTCTTCTGCCTGCTCTGCGCCGTAGCTAGTCGTCTCCGAATCACGTCGACCTTCTCTGAATACAACTGGATAATGTCAGGTCCAACTAGCTGTCTCTCGCCCACATCACTCCAGCATACCGGCGATCTACACGGCCTCCCGTATAATGCCTCATAGGGTGCCATCCCAATACTCGAGTGGTAGTTGTTGTTGTAGGCAAACTCTATCAACGGCAAATGCTCATCCCAATGTCCGGCCCAGTCAAGTGTACACGCCCTCAGCATGTCCTCCAATGTCTGTATCGTCCGCTCTGACTGGCCATCTGTCTGTGGGTGGAAAGTTGTGCTAAACCTCAGACGTGTCCCCAGTGCTCTGTGTAGACTCTCCCAAAATCTCGAAGTGAACCTGGGATCTCTGTCCGAAATGATACTGACTGGTATGCCATGAAGTCTGACAATCTCATCAATATATAACTTAGCTAGACCCTCCAGAGCAAGAGTGGTCTGCTCGGCCCAGCTCCTCGGCTCGGACAGCTCCTGATAAAGTGACCCATCTGGCCACAACCATGACATGCTCCGGGGGTGAAGCACGGCCCGGAGTGAAAGCTACCACAAGTACCACAAGGCTAAGGTCGTGGTACTGCAACTCATGCTCCCTCGAATCGGGGCCTCTTGCCCGGATTCCCTCCAGTCTGACCTCCTGGCCTCCCAGAGAACCTACCTGATGGCCTCCTCTCATCCTGGTACTTCTCCCTGTAGTCACGATCAAGAACAGAGGCACTCTTCACTGCATCGGCCAACGTGCTCGGCATGTGTGTCAGCACCTTCGTCCTCAACTGCTTCCGGAGCCCCCGGACGAACTTCCCAGCCCTCTGCTCTTGTGTAATATACATCTCGGGACAGTATCGCTCAAGGGCGTTGAACTTCCCGATGTAGCCTGCCAAGGTCATGTCTCCCTGCTGAAGACTCAGAAACTCCTCCCTCTTCGCATCCTGGACATGCTGCGGAAAATACTGCTCGTTGAACTCGCCAACGAACTCCTCCCAGGCTATATCATCTCTGTCCGCAAACACCACTGCAGATGTGGACCTCCACCAGTTGGACGCAGCACCGCCCAAAACATAAGTAGCCAGGCCCACTCTCGCCTCTGGAGGACAACCAATAGCACTGAAGATCTTCTGCATCGTGAAGATCCACTCCTCCGCAGCCTCTGTGTCGTACTGCCCCAGAAAGGTAGGCGGATGCTGGCGCATAAACCGGTCATGCATAGCGCCAGTCCCCGTCTGCCCAGTCAGTGCCGTCTGCTGCTGTAGCATCTCTGTCAGACGTCCGACCGTATCGAACAACGTCCGACGCTCATCCTCCCAAGCCTCATCCCTCGCAGTCTCACTCTCACCGCGAGTATGGGCAACCGCCTTCCCCCGTCTAGGAGGCATCTGCCAAAGGAAACAAGACAATATCAATATAATCTGTGCATGCATGATCCTCTAGACCTAACTCCTAACTCAAAGGTGGTTTCTTTGGACAAGTACGCCGAGATCAACGCTCTGATACCAAATTTTAACGTAACCGAAAACAGCGGAAATTTAAACAATAATAAAGACCGTCAACGGTCAACACAGGGCACGTCACTGGAAAACACACCAACATATATATATATATAATATATAAGATACAGACCCACGTGGAAGTCAAAGTATACATAAGAGTCAACTGTGATTACAACAAAAATGAATGTACATTTAATCACTACCTCAACAAAAGAAGTATAAAAGAGGACACAGGATCTGATCCCGGGGGCACCGTCCTCAGTCATCACCTCAAACTCTAACCCTGCTCGCTACCTGAAATGCAAACAAACAAACATGCCTGAGTTCCCTGCAGGAACCCCGTATACCAAACCTCCTAAAATACGAAAAGGAAAATTAAAGACAATGCAATGCAATACACATGATCATCCGCCTCGGGCCCACAATAATGCCCTCACCGCCTCCGCGGCACTGAACCACTCCTGCCACTAGGGTCAAGTCAGTCCACCGCTGCCTCACAAGGGTCAGTCGACACCACTGCTCCCCAAAAAGTGCAGGAAGGAACCCCCGGTACACGCCGCACCCAAGGAGCGAGTCAACCCGTCGAATACACAACTCGGGTCAGACGACAGCCACTGCTCCCCCAAGAGTCGCCTAGCGCGCACCCTGCCGGAACATCCTCGGCCTACCGCTAAACCCTCGCAAACTGCCCAAGGTTTACGGTACACATCCCTCACACCCCGCTCGGTAAGAGAGGCAACAGTAGTACAATAATACGCCTTCGTCGAAGGTGAAATCCGTAGCTCTCAAAGCCGGTAATCAACCGTCGCCTCGGAGCCGGTAGTCGACCTATACTCAACGGATCGCGTGTGGATAAATCCACCAACCTGCGGCAGATCGGTTGACCGCTAAAAACACACCGGTCGACCGGTCCCCCACACAGTACTCAGTACTGTACAAACAAGTCTACCGGTCGAACCACGCCAACCGAATTACCGACCAATCGGTCGGACAAACGTCATCTAGCGGTCGACCGTTTGGATGGTCTACGCTATACAATTTTATATAATATATATATCCGACCGGTCGAACCAAGGGGTCGTTCAACCGATAACAGGACTTTCCACCTTTTGCCTAAGTGATATTCGGTCGACCGGAACTGCTATACAGTTCGACCGAATCAACACAGGCACTCTACCGCTTAAATAAAATGCTCAGTCGGTCGACCGAAAGTTAAAGAGCGGTCGACCGTTTTGATGGTCAAAGCTCCCAACCGACTAAGCATCGAATGGATCGGTCGAACAAGGTTAAGGACGTTCGACCGTTTAATAAGTCAAAATCCCCAACCGACCCATTCTCATTGTTTTTCGGTCGACCGGCTAAGTGGTCCCGTTCGACCGATAACAGCATAACCCCTTTTCCCCGCACAAATCTGGCATAACGGTCGACCGTCTAACGACATCGTTCGACTGTTCGCGGGTAAAAATCCATATAATAATAGGATCGGTCGACAGCCCACAGGCACCGGTCGACCGATCGTCGTCTTCAACCTCTGAATTGATTGAAATCCAACGGGGAATTCGACACCAACGTCGATCCCCAACACTCACAAGGCATATGTGAGTTATAATGAAGATTTGGCATACCTTTTGGTCGAGTGAAGAAGCCTCCCAAGCTTTGGCAACCTCTACTCAACTCTTCTTCTTTTCCTCTTCTCTTTCCTTTTCTTCTTCAAATTACCTCACTCTCACTCTCTGAAGAAAACAAGAATTGAAGAAACGTTTCAATTAATCCTCACCCTCCTATTTATAGAAGAATTCCAATCTTATCTCCCACTCCACCTCCAAAGCCTCCAACCAAAGCTATCCACCTCAATCTCCACATGTCTAACAACTCCACCTCTTCATGCATGTATTAATTAGGGTTAATTAGGTTTAGTTTAATTTAATTAGGGTGCTTAGATTAGGTTATTACACTTCTCCTCTGAGTCATCTTCTTCTCACCTTCTTCTACGTTATAGTCTCCTCCCCTTTACACTCTCTGTAGCATTTTTTGGGTCGAGTCGACCATTTTTGCGAGTTTAGCCTCGTGGTGGTGAGAGTGGTCGACTCTAGAGTTCTCTGTTGAGATGGATGGTTACATGGGCGACCATCCATATCATTGTTGGGACCAGGACGATTCTCCCTGGTATTATGGACCCATGCAACCCGGGGTGGCTCAGACTAACACTCCGTATGGTTGGGATAATCTTAATTGTGTGACTGAGCAATCATCATATTGGGGTAGCATGAGAGAGGCACCGACTACTAGACCATCATCTAGTTACGTTGGATCATACGTTGGTCATCAAACAGAGACATTACAAGAACCTTTGGCCTCTTTCATGCATATGGTAGATGACATGGGTGCACCGGTGGCTCCAGTAGCCACACCGTGTGAGTGTTGTGGGTTGAGTGGTCATGTTATCGGGGAATGTCCTTATGTTCCCCCAGAGCCTGAGTATGAGCATAACTTTTCCTCTAATGCTCAATATGACCATTACGCATCCGCGTACAACCCGAGTGGGATGGATTCGTGGGGAGACAATTCGTATTCAAATTCTTATACATCATTTCCACCCCAGTATCCTCCTCCCGAATACCCAGAATTCTACCAACACCCCACTTCAAATCATTGGACTCATTCTCAGCCCATCAACACCCAACCCCAAAATTTCCCAAGCTCTGACTTGGACCTCATAGTTGACCGCATACCTGAGTCCTTGAAACAAACTCTCCAAACGTTCATGGAAACCACTCAAAATTTATTGAAGTCCAACTTGAATTCCTTGCAAAATATGGAAATGCGAGTGAGTCAAATGACACAGCAATTACGTGAACGTGAGGAGGGTAATTTTTCTTGTCAACATGAGGATTTATCTTCTGAAATCGAACCACCACCACATCCACAAATTCAAAGCACAATCTTTCAAAGTCAAACTCCTAGTCAGTCTGAGGGACTTGGGGTTTTAATTCACAATCACTTGGTGGAGGATTCGATTCCAATTGAGAATACTATGGACCAACTTCTTTTTGAGTCGGCAAAGGATTGTGCCTTATCTTCTTGTCCCGTGGCCCTTGAGCCACATGATCTTATTGTTGTACCTCCTAAGGACTCACCTCTGGTGGAGCAAGAGCTCCCTAGTCCCCTCAATTTCAAACAACCTGATGAGAGTTTGCCTCTCACTATTGTTCCTGATCATCCTGGAAATGATGGAACATCAAACAACTACATTGCTCATGAGGGTATTAGGAGTTCCTTGGAGGATACCTTGGGTATGAGACCCACTTCTTGTTCGCCTGGCGTGTGAGACATGCCTAACGAGGTTCTTGACCTTGTTCCGACGCACCAACCTGTTGGTTGGAGAGTTTGGATTGATGATCATAACTTCAGTACTGCAACGGGAGAAACTCTTCCTTCGTTGCCCCTTACTTCCCAAACTCTCGAGAGGTTCAAGCTCTTTCAGTTTGACCCTTTGATTGAGACGCCTTTGTGTCCAAATCATGAACCTCTCATTCCATCTTGTGCTCTTTGTGAAGGGGGCCCACACATGCATATTCTGGCCCCGCGTGGTGTCATGTTCCCTTTCCAAGTGCATTGACCCACTTTTGAGGTTCCCATTTGATGTCTTTTGACAAATGAAGATGAGAACTTATGTTTGTACATAGTTATATTCAAAAAAAAAGAAAAAAAAGTACAATAAAAGACTCCTTCAGTGAGCATCGATTGTTGTGAGCCCCAATCCTTGTGTATTTGGGCCCCAATTCTTTCACGTATTTGTATCCCTTCCATAGCATCTCACAGGTTTTGAGGGAATTTGGGTTGTGTCCATCAACATAGCCATGAACTCCCCTGTGTACTTCATGTTGGTGAGATCTTTCCTTTTTCATGCATAAATCCATGTAGTTTCATGCTCACATTCATTGAGGACAATGCATGAAGTAGGTGTGGAGGGGTGTTTTACGTGTGTACATAGTCGAGTTTTTTTCTTTTGATTTTGTTTTCTTTTGTTTGCATTGTTAGGGTCATGTTACTGTGCTGCATTTAATATCGATATATCTGCTTGCCATGATCCTTGGGTGACTTGTCTTCTTTTGCTTGCCTAGTGCTTCAAAATTTTCACATTTCTTTCAAAATCTTCATGTGTTTTCGAAAGAAAATATTTTGTGGGTTTTGCGTGTGTTTAGCATGTGCAAAACCGTTGTGAGGCAAAGTAAAAAGAAAGCTCCCAAAATTGTCTTGAACTTGATGCATTAGGATATCTAGTACTGTGGCTTTAGGATTTATCGAGTCGTTAGGATGCACCCCAGTTTTCCCTTGGGGGTGAGTAATCATAGGGTTTCAGTGCTCAAACATTCAAAGAAGTTCACCCTGAACCTAGTGAGTCAATAATTCGTGTTTGTTAACTTAAGGAAGTTTGTTGTAGTCAAGGACCCTCTTAATCTTGTTGTGAGACATTAGTGTAGGGGTTTTGGTTCATGTGTAGATAAGAAATAAGTGAGTAGGTGTTCTCTCTTCTCGCATGGCTCCTATCACTCGGGAAAGTAGGTCTGAGGGGACTTTGTGCCTGGTGCTTTCGAGTCATCTGACTTGGGATACGCCGACCGAACTCCCGTTACACGGGTGCTAGGGATTGCCCTATGTGGAGATTTAGGGAAAGGTGTACGTGATAGTGTAAGTCCTCATGGGCAATGATGCACGAAACCTGACCTTGGGAGAATGAAGCTCCAACTAATAAAAAGAAAAAAAATGAGAAAAGAAAAAAAAATGGTAATGCAAATAACAACCTTAATGGACCTTACACTTTGTATCACTTGAGGATGTTGAGGTTGTCCATGTCTTTCACTTAATTCCTTATTTAACTTGCACGAATGGTTCATTGGGCTAGGTGTGGACTGATTACCTTTATAGAGTCGGCCCGTGGCATTACTACGTCCAATGATCGACAAAATATTTCCAACGAGTCGAGAGTCTAGAATGAATAATGCATCTTGTTCGCATTTTGTGGGTATATCCGCTTAAAACCCTCAGAAGACGACACTCCTCCTCCTTGGCAACAAGGAGGTTTAACGGCTTGTTGCACGTGCTAAGTGCAACCGTGATTCCTACGAAAGTGAGTTATGATTTCTTGTTCCTCGTTTGCTTTTCTCTTTCATTGTTTTTCTCGGGACTAGCCAAAACTTAGGTGTGGGGGTATTTGATTGACATCATTTGATGCTCATATTTGTATCTTATATCCATTATATTACACCTAAGCAATGCTACGTGACAAGTTTTATGTTTAGTTTTCAGGATTAAAAAGGTTTGAAGAGAAGAGCCATGAAAGGATCCAAAAGCAGGAAAGAGGACTTAATTGTGAGACCTGGGGACTAAGATACAAGGGAGAAGGACCTGATCGTAAGACCGAAGGACCTAAGAGCAAAACAGAATACTCCACACCATCATGGGGAGTATTTTACCAATTCGATTCGGGTCGGAGCTCCAACAAGTCAAGTAACCGCATCAAAGACCAACAATACCAGAAAGAAAAGCCCAAAACAAATTCCAACGCGATCCGAAGTTTTTGGACCGCTAATTGGCGGTCTTGGACCGCTAATTGGCGGTCCATATTGCTCAAGATCCGTCCAAATTTCTCCTGGACTGGTATTAATGTTCGTTTAGGCTATGTTTGGTATTGGTTTAGTCCCACATCGGGGGATTGTCCCCGATTAGCTTTTTCCATTCTTATAAATAGAACTCTTCACCTTCCATTGTAATCACCCATTGTTTGGTGGCATTCTCTCTACTAAGGAGTGAGCCTTGAAGCAATAACTCAAGGTGGAGAAGAATGCTACCTTCAATGTGAGTCATTGTTAATAAAAGTTTATTTGTTTCTTTTAATTTTGTCTTGTTATGTTGCTTGTTTTGTGTGGGTTGCTTTACTTTGTTTAATTTCTTGTTTAGTAATTTTAGTATCTTAGTTAAATGTTTTCTTTACTTAGTCTAATCAGTAGTGTAATGAGTAGTGAGTAGTTCCATCCCCATTTGGGGGTGGAGAAATATGTGATATAATCATGTAGTGTATTAAATATGTGTTATCTTTATCCCTTGAGCTTTATATGATTTCCATAACCATCTAATGGGTTTTCACTCTTATCTTTGATATGTTAATGCTCTTGAATGAAGCTTAGCTTATGCTTGATTAGTGGACCTATTTTATGGGGAATGATAAGGTTAGGATATGGATGGAATTAATATAGGAAAAATAATTTGTAGTGTATGTACTCTTGTTGCCTTTACCTTAGCTAATGTCTTGTATGTTTTAATGATGTAGTCTTATCTTAATTCATGTGGAGGCATAGTAGGGTCTAGTCTTTATACATGAGTTCATTTAGCTTCATTCCAATTATTGTCTTGTATGTTTTAATGATGTAGTCTTATCTTAATTCATGTGGAGGCAAAGTTGGATGTAGTTTTATGATTTCATGCACTACATGTTGTGAGGAGCTTAATGAACACACACACACTTCTTTATCTTCACATTATTTCTCTACCCCCTTTGGGGTTCAGTTTTTATTGCTTATCTTTCATTCCCTTTTGCATGCTAGAGTAGTTAGTGTAATCAATCTCTTCTTCCCCCTTTTTACCACTCGCCTTCGAACAAACCAAGTGTCGACACACCTCTCAGTGGACGACCCGTATTTGCCACCGCTTCAATGCGGCCGTGCACTTGCGGTTAATATAAAACGAGATCAATCAATGTGCCATCATTTCCAAGATGATCAGGGACAATAGTGAGAGACAAACTCTCATCAGGTTGTTTGAAATTGAGGGTACTAGGGAGCTCTTGCTCCACCAGAGGTGAGTCCTTAAGAGGCACAACATGAAGATCATGTGGCTCAGGGGCCACGGGACAAAAAGATGCGGCACAATCCTGTGCCGACTCATAATGAGGTTGGTCCATGTTATTCTCAATTTTGGATCGAATCCCCCACGGTGTGATAGTGAATTGAAACCCCAAGTCCCTTAGACTGACTAGGAGTTTGACTCTGAAAGATTGTGCTTTGAATTTGTGAATGTGGTGGTGGTTCGATATCAAAAGATGAATCCTCATCTTGACAAGAAATGTCACCCTCCTCACGTTTACTTAATTGTTGTGTAATTTGACTCACATACATTTCCATAGTTTGCAGGGAATCGTGATTGGACTTCAACACATTTTGAGTGGTTTCCATGAACGTTTGGATGGCTTGTTCTAAATAATCAAGTTTGGGGTCAACTGTGAGATTGATGTCAGAACTTGGGAAATGGATGGGTTGGGGGATGGGCTGAGAATGAGTCCAATGATTGGTCGTGGGGTGTTGGTAGAATTCAGGATATTCAGAAAGAGGATACTGGGGTGGGAATGATGTATAATAATTTGAATAAGAATTGTCTCCCCACGAATCCATCCCTCTCGGGTTTTACGCGTCTGCGTAATGGTCATATTGAGCATTTTGGGAAAAGGTATGCTCATACTCAGGCTCTGGGGGAACATAAGAACATTCCCCGATAACATGACCACTCAACCCACAACAGTCACACGATACGGCTACTGGAGTCACCGGTGCACTCATGTCATCTACCACATGCATGAAAGAGGCCAAAGTTTCTTGCAACGTCTCAGTTGGAGAACCAACATACGATCCCACGTACCTAGATGGTGGTCTAGTAGTCGGTACCTCTCTCATATTACCCCAATATGAAGAATGCTCAGTCAAACAATCAAGATTGTCCCAACCATACGGGGTGTTTGTCTGAGGCACCCCAAGATGCATGGGTCCGGAGTACCAGGGAGAATTGTCCTGATACCAACAATGATATGGATGGTCTCCCATGTAACCATCCATCTCGAGAAAGAACTCTCGAGTAGATCACTCTTAGCACCACGAGGCCAATCTCGCAAAAAGTGCTCGACTCGACCCTAAAACGCTAACAGAGAATGTAAAGGGGAGGAGAGTAGAACATAGTAGTAGGTGAGAAGAAGATGACTCAGATGAGAAGGGAAGAATCCCTAGAGCTAGCATGGGTAATGGGAGAAGGTAGAATCCTAATCTAGCAAGCACAGCTCAAACAACTTAAGGCTATGGGTCCTTAGGCTAGACGACGCCTAACTTCGAGGTTACTAGTCTCGACACACCTCACCTCCCTACAACGAAGACCACAATGCCCAGCAAGTGATACCAAATCTGGAGATCCAGTACCTCCTACTATCGACAATGCAGGCGACGTCGATTAGGTCATGACGGTCTCAACTAGATCACTTTCCTAGCACGTCCGAATTCCTTAGGGCCAATATCTACTTGCTGTTAGATTAAGGCTTTAATTGAGTGTGCTTTTTTGGGTCTAAGGGAGGGGTGGTGAAATCTCCCACCTTATCTTTGAAGACTATAGGTGATGCCCCTTAAAGATATTTTGAAATCTTAGGCTACAAAGCAACTCACCAAACAAGCACTCACCTCACTCTTGTCCCGATGCACCTTACTAACTAATGCATGCTTTAACCACGCATGAATGAGAGAATGGGTGCACATACCTCACGCCAGCAATTGACAACAAGAATTTAAAGAAAAGAAAAGACAAATGCATGCAAGGTCTACAAATGATGCATGACCTAGATGGCAAGAAGTCTAATCATTTGCTTTGAGTTTTATGGTCCAAGTTGTCTTAAAAGGGGAATTAATTAATCTGGAGCTAACAACAAGTTGAAACATGAAAAATTGAACTCCCAGACTACTACACTGAAACAACAAACCACTAGAACAACAATGGGAGCAAACGAAGCTCACCAGGCCGCCCATTGGCGGTCTCATACTGCTGATTGGCGATCCAAAAGGCCTTTCTCTGCTCACAATTTCTCCTGGTGTGTCCCCTTGATGCTGCAATGTCCCTAAAACAAAATAAACTAAAAACAAAAGATTAAAACCACTCGAATCGTCCAAACCAGAGTCTGGACAAAGCACCTCCCCGACAACGGCACCAAAAACTTGTTTAATTATTTTAAATACCGCAAGTGCACGACCACGTTGAAGCGGTGGCAAATATGGGTCGATCCACAAGCAGGTGTGTAGACTCTGGTTTGTTTGAAGGCAAGTAGGAAAAGAGGGGAATAAGTTGTGATTACACTAAACTAGACTAACTACACTAAACGAGTAAGCCTCAAACAAGGAAAAAGAAAGCGAGGGAAATTGAAAGCTGTAAATCAGAAATCGAAAACCCCTAAGGGGTGGAGTGTGTACACACATGTAAAAATATGGTGAAGAATGCATTCTATAGGCACAAATGTAGGTAGTGTTTTCATGTATAGGAAGTGTCTAAATGTTTTGGCAAAACCTATCAATCCATTCACTAACCTTGTTGATTAAGATTCATATACACAAGCTAGTTATTTCAGAACATAAACAAGCATGGGAGGTGTCTAAGATGTGTGGCAAACCCCATCAAGTGTAGTATTCTACTCTAACAAGCAACCATACATTCACATTTGTCAACACAATCAAAATATAAAGCATTCATATCCATTCTTTAATGCATGTATGAACATCATCTCCACCCCCAAAGGGGGATAGATCTACTCACTACACATTACTCTAAAAATTAAACTAAAGAAGAAAAGATACATTCCAACTACTTTAGCCTAGAATCAAAGAAATAAAACTAAGCTAAGCATGCACAAAGAAACAACATAAGAACAAAATAATGGAAAAATTATTTTATTAGATGACTCACATTGAAGGTAGCATTCTTCTCCACCTTGAGATTTTGCTCCAAGGCTTACTCCAAGTAGAGAGAATGCCACCAAGCAATGGGTGAATACAATAGAAGGTGAAGAGTTCTATTTATAGCCATAGAAAAAGGTAATCCGAGACAATCCCCCGTTATGGGACTAAACAAATACCAGAAATAGACTAAATACACACTACTACACGTCCCACATAAATCTTAGCGGATCCGGACCAAAAGTGACCGTCAATTAGCGGTCTACAGTGTTCAGATCGCTCTGGATTTTGTTCTGGGCTTTTCTGGATGACTTTGATTGTCTTTGATGCATCTACCTTGCGTGCTGGAGCTCCGACCCGAATCGAATTGCCAAAATACTCCCCATGATGGTGTGGAGTATTCTTGTTTGCTCATTGGTCCTTCTATCTTGCATTCAGGTCCTTCTATCTTGCATCTTAGTCCTCGAGTCTCTCAACTCAGTCTTTTTTCCTACTTTTGGGTCCTTTGATGCCTCTTTTCATCAAACCTCTTTATTTCTGAAATTCAAACATAAAGCTCGTTACGTAGCATTGCTTAGGTGAAAGATAATGGATATAAGATACAAATGTAAGCATGAAATGATGTCAATCAAGTCCCCTGACCCTCTTTCCACATTCTCCACCCTGAAAACCACACAGACAACCTTGTAAAACTGACTCCTTACCTTTTGGTTACACCCATGAAACGGCTAATAGACCAACCTCTTAGTTCTCCCAATTTGGCATTTCTTTGGGTTGATGATCTTAAACTTTGATTTAGGGTTTGGGAGAGATGTAGGTTTTCTGTTCAAGTTTTACGGAATGGAAGAAGAAGTTTTCGGGTTTATGTGGTTGGAAAGTTAATCCTCCTTTTAATTCATTGACCTGCTTTACCAATCCTTTGACAAGAGTGTCGTTGATAGTTATTAATGGCATATGAAGCATTGGCACGACAGAGGTTTGCAGGGAGAGAATTCACTATTCCTCCTTCACTCTCTTCGTCTCCTTCAACCAGGAGATGATTGCACACCTGGAGTCCCATGACTCTCTTTCCACATTCTCCACCCTGAAAAGCACACAGACAACCTTGTAAAACCGACTCATCACCTTTTGGTTATACACATGACACGTCTAATAGACCAACCTCTTAGTGCTCCCAATTTTGTGTTTCTTTGGGTTGATTACCATCAACTTTGATTTAGGGTTTAGGAGAGATGCAGGTTTTCTGTTCAAGTTTTACGGAATCAAAGAAGAAGTTTTCAGGTTTATGTGGTTGGAAAGTTAACTGGCTTTTTGTAAGAAAATGATGAATTTTGGTTCCCGTGGTTACGATATGATAGGAGTGATCATATCACAATTTGAACAGATAGGCATCGTTTTGGTCTCCTGCCATTCTAGTTTCACTATTAGTAACCAGTTGCGAGATCACGAGCTTCTTACGTGCTTTATGATGTGGAACCCATGTATGCAAAGCATGTGTCTCGCGTCGAATGCAAGCGTGAGCATCTCACAATCCTTTTTTATATTGCAGTAGGGAGAAGGTGATTCATTTGATCCAATAGTCAAATAGATATCTTGAGAAAACCACCACATCTCGGATGCTTTGTCATGTCCAATATTAATTTTCAGTTCATACATTTCAATACAGTTGTAGATAGAATATCGGTAATTTAATAATTGTAATCAACGTAAGATATCTTCAAATAGTTCATTTTAGTTTTTTGCTCTAGTAGGCAATGTTTTGAAACTGGAGCAACATAGCCAACATAACACTGCTAGACAGAAAAAAAGGACTATAACGTTTGATATTAAGGGGGTACAACGTCGGGTTGACCACCTTGCTTGATTGACGTGGTATGTGGGGGACGTTATACCTGGGTACTCTTTCACGTCGGTTGTAATTCCGACGTGATAGTGGGGCTGTATCATGTCGGTTGCAAACCACGACCGACCTACTAGACGTCTCCTCAGTTTTATACTACAACATAGGCAAACAATCAACTTTTACTGTGAAGCATAACGTCAATATGAATCTGCAATAGCAACATTACTTGAAATTGAACCTTTATTTTCGACGTTTTTGTTTTTTGCTCATAGCATCCTCGATCCATATTCCTTCATGATGATCATCTCAGCTAAGTATGTTGTCATCAGTTTTGTTTTCATCGAGTGATTTATGTTCAGGTACTTGTGCAAACGGGGGAATTTCTCCAATATCATTAACATCTTCTTGAGGAACGATTTGCCATTTTCCTTCTAAAACTACTGGCTATTCGTTAGGGCATGCATGTATTTTCCTATGTTGGATACCCATCAGAGACAAGATATTTTGCATCATATGTATATGTTCTGGAAGTTCGTTGTTTTCGGGAAGAATTTCTTTCAACAACTTAAGAAAGACAGTAAAACTGACATCACTCCAACCGTTCTAGGCTTTCAAGATACGCAATTGTAACACTGCAGACAATTTATTGAGATCGGTGCAACCTGGATACAAAGGTTTTTCATTGTCAGGCAACAAACTACTAAATACTTGGGGGTTATCGTCAAACTAATCGGCAACATCTCGAATCATATCCTCTAACTGATCATCATCATTAACATCTTTCTGTGAAGGACTATCACTTTCTTCCTTCGTACGTATTTCATTCTAACCATGGCACATCCAACATGTGTATCATTCATCAAAACGTTTCTCAAACAGATGAGCCATGATCTCTTTTAGATCTCTTAAGAACATGTTAAGACACTTTCTACATGGACATAAGACATTTCCTTTGTTTCTAATATGTGCATTTTTTTGTGCAAACTCTAGAAATCTATCAACTCTGTACTCATACTCATCACTCAATCGACTTGCAAAAATTCAATTTCGATTCATTGTTATCAACACAACACAAACAATCTTAATATGAATGAACCCAACATACATGAATTTGAGTACCAAAAAAATCGATTTTGATCGAGAGTCCAATGTTTGTGTAGGATTTTGTGTCCCAATGTATGTGTATATTTTCAAATTTTAATACATGCATACATGACCGATTTTTATATTTTCAACAATTTCATGTACATCGGTTTATATTTATTCTAATATCATATAATCAATATATGTTAAAACAAATATAAGAGGATCATACCAAAAATTTCTCTAAAACCTTTATGAAGATCCAGAGTTGCACCGCTCGTCGAATTGCCTACCGATTTACCTCGAAGTGTTCACCAAATTCTGAACAAGATTGGAGAGAAAGGAACTAGCCAATTCAATCTCTAAATCAAGGTTAGAATCTAGCTAATAACCCTTTTATGCTACCTGAGAATTTAATCTCCAAAAGCTTGAAAAAATTAAGGAATTTTCGGATGGATTAATAGGGTGGTTAGGGAGAGAGAAATTGTTGCATTAATTAAAACAAAGAGGGAGACACGACCTATTTATAGGGTCTCCCAACACCCACATCATGGGCTAACCACTAACCCATGATCTCTTGTTTTTCTCTCCCTAAAATCAATCACAATTTGACACATAATCATCCACATCCACATTTAACCATAATTGGAATAATTCCAATACATGATTATTACTAATTCCTTATTAATTCAGGCAAAACCGTATTAACAGTTTTTTGACTTTTACAAAATTTTGGATTTATATGCAACAAAATTTGATCTTTGGGATTTTAGAAAATTCATATATCATGTAAAATATTATCATATGTAATGTCAGCCATTACACCACATAATACATACAGCTCATATAAACTTATAAATGATTCTAACTATGTCATTTTCTTGACACATTGATTTTATCGATTCACCACATATATACTATACCACACGAAATTCGATACATCATATGAATATAAAATCATCCTTCTTGTTTCCCAATTTTGTGGTGTGACTTATAGGAGGATCTAAGTCAATTGTCAATGATATTAAACACTTAATATCATAAACTATAAGCGGCATCTAGCTACACATTATAGTTACCCAATTAACATAGATGTCTTTCTTCACTAGAACTAAAGATCCATTTAGTGATGTAAGAACATAACATGTATCCATCCCTTGCCTCATGACATTAAGAATATAATATAAAGTAGAAATGTGTCACATTTGTATTTTATATTTATTTCTTGATCTTGTAAGTTAATTATAAATATGTAACTTAACATTAGTCACATTGTGCACAATATAGTTTCGCTTTCTCAAGCACCCAGTAATATAATCACTCAAGTAAAGAGGGGTGATGATAATCTTTTGACGAATATCTTTTCTAGCATAAGTCATGTTTAATCAACTATTGTCTTTATCACTATACTCATTGATAGCTTTTGACAATAATAAAATTGAACATTCCATATGTGAAAAGATATAAGTCTCATATCTTAGGATCCAAGACACAGTAAAACATGAATGACACAAAACACAATTCCATAATGTTTTACTTGCTAAGTCTATTCAATATATAAAAGTAATCTTTTCCTCTTTTATATACTCGGGTTGTCAAATATTTGTAGAGCTACAATAATCGATGACCAACACGACAATCTTATCTTTTTAATTAATGTTCCATGTTAATTACCATGATTGTGAATAACTTTTGATTTATGTAAATAATTATCTTTTAGATCTCTACGGTTAAGGACGAAGTACCTCTTCCTTAACACTTCTAAAAGAGGAATACATAATCAGGGAACAAAATGTTTGCACATCCAATTCATAATAATTGACATATAAAAGTAAACTTTTAGAACACATTCCCATCAATGTCCCACTTGTTATCAAAGTTTTCTTCCACATACAATCTCAATGTATAAAACAATAATAACTAGGGTAATCCTCTCTAATTACTCGTCAAGCCAATCCACATGGTTCCTCGGACCCATGGACTCGAAATGCATTTTGCTCTTGGCTTGGGATAAGGATTTGGTGAATGGATCAGCTGCGTTGCTATTTGTGTCCACCCATAACAAATTTGTTTTGCCTTCGTCGATGAAGTCACGTGCGACAAAGCACTTGTGATCAATGTACTTCACTTTTTGGTGTGATTTAAGATCCTTGATTTTCCAGATAGATGCACTATTATCGCAAAATAGCTCTATTGGTCCCTCGCTCGAGGGAACTACTCCAAGCTCTTCAAGGAACTTCTTATTCCACACTCCTTCCTTCTTCGCTTCAACGACAGCCATAACTTTGGAAACAATGATTGAGTCGGTTGTAGTGGTTTACTTCCAACTACGACACCTCATGACTCCACCATTCAGAAGGAAGACATATCCTGATTGCGACCTTCTATCGTCGTGATCACTCATGAAACTCGCATCTGAATAGCCCTCGGCTATTAGCTCCCTTTGTCCTCCATAAACAAGAAATTTATCTTTGGTTTGGTTAAGGTACCTTAGAATATTCTAGACCGCAGTCAAATGCTCAGGACATGCGTTGGATTGGTGATGACTTGTCACACTTAGAACATACGAGACATCAGGTCTTGTGTAAGTCATGGTGTACATGATTGATCCTATTGCCGAAGCATAAGGAATATCCTTCATATACTCCAAGTCTTTACGCGTTTCAGCACGTTGAGACGTCTTGAATTGCACTCCCATACTCATTGGCACATTGCCCTTTTTGGAGTTATTCATGCTGAACCTTTCCAAGACCTTGTCAATGGATGTACGTTGACTTAGGCCAATGACTCTACGGGATCTATTTCTATATATCTTGATTTCCAAGATGTATTGAGCCTCACCCATGTCTTTCATTGAAAATGTAGATTTCAATGAGCTTCTCGTTTGCTCAAGCAAAGTATATGATTTCCCATGAGGAGTATGTTATCGACATATAAGATGAAAAATACTATGTGGCTCCCACTAACCTTCTTTTATATACAAAGCTCTTCCTTACTTTAGACAGTGAATCTTTTTGGCTTCTTCGTCAAAATGCTTGTTCCAACTCCATGATGATCCATAAATGGATCTTTGAAGCTTGCATACTGATTGAATCAGTTTAATATACTGCAAGTGCACGGCCGCAGTGAAGTGGTGGCAAGCACAGGTTGATCCACAAGTAGCGTGCGTGAGTCAGATTCACGATACTCGAGTGGGAAAAGAAGAGGAGAGAGATGTGATCGGAATCAAACTACAACACGTAAGAAATCGAAAACAAGCAATTAAACTAAACCCCTCGGGGGTAGAGAAAGATTGTGAATATGAAAATGTGTGGTGTAGTTTGTGTTCAAATGTGCTCATCAAAACATGTCATACATGAAATCCACAAAACTCAATTCCAACTTTGCCTCCACATGAAAGAAGATAAAACCTTATCATTAAAACATACAACACAATAATTGAAATGAAGCCAATATGTTCACATGCAAAATGATTGTAATCCAACTATGTCTTCACATAAAATAAGATTTATCACAATCATTAAAATATACAATACATTAATTTGGATAAAGCCAACATTAGCACATGTATGCACATGTCTTGTTCCCTTCTTCCACTCCATCCTTATTCTAACCTCATCATTCCCCATAAAATAAGCCCACTAATCTAAGCATGTGCTAAGCTTTATTTAAGAGCATTAGCCCATCAAAGATAAGAGTGAAATCTCATTAGATGATTATGGAAATCATGTAAAGCTCAAAGGATTAAGATTAACACACACTAATCCATCACATGACCAAATCACCTTCTTCTCCACCCCCCAATGGGGATGGACTACTCTCTACTCATCTCTACACTAAAGAAAGCATGAAAAGAACATAAACCCATGAAAGAAATGTAGAAGACTAGATTAAACAACAATATAAAAGAAATTGTCTTAAAGGAAAACACATCAACATAATGAACAAGAACTAAACTAGATTAAGAAAATAAAAGATAATGTTTGCTCCTCTCCAACCCCCTTATTACACTACTAAATCAGGAAACTAAAACCTACTCTAATAGGGGAAGGAGGAAGAAGAGGTGGAGAGGAGGGATTACAATGGTTTATATAGCCTAATACAAAGTTAGGATCAATCTGGAAATAACCGAACGACTCTAAATTATTTCAGATAGTCCAGGAGTGCTCTAAACCGATTACCAGACCCACGACCAAAATTTCAACTTATTTGGACCATTTTGATCCGGGTTTGCAATCCAGTCCTTGTGGATTACAAATACGTCCAAAACCTTCCAAATCAGTCCATGCTTGCTACATTTAGGTCCTTTTTGGTCCTTTCCTCTTCTTTATTACCAAACTCCTGAAACACTACAAACAACAAGTCGAGTAGCACAATATTGGGGTAAAAAAAAGGATATATAGCATGAATATGATGCATGATATGCTACTAATCACATACCCCCACACTAAAGAGGTAGTTTGACCAATCTTCCTAAGAAAAACTCTTTTTCTCAAAACCGAGCTAGGACTCCGGGTCTTGTTAAGAAAAACTTATTTCATTTGATACGAGATACGTTTATCTATTGTATTCACAAATAAATAAACTCGGTGTCCACTAAGGGTGAATTGCACCTTGTACATCTATTTATGGCACAACAATAGACAACCTTATATCTCCCACTATTCCCAAAGATGGAGGAAGCTATCTCCCACTAAGGGTGAGTAGACTATCCCTCGATCGATGTCTGCTAGTGGATGAAATAAGAAAGAAAAGTAGTCTTAATTTTTGGTTGGACAATTTAAACATTTATATGTGATTTTATAATTTAGGTGATCATGCATTTTTATATCTATACACATCCTAACATTCATCCATACAATCAGATACATGTCAAGCACACAAACATAAAAATATCCATTCACACATATATCGGTGTGAGCTTATATGTTCCCGCGTCCTTGACTCTTGCGCTTCCTCAGCGTCTCTTCTTTGCGACTTCCTCTTCCACTATGGATGTAGATATTTGAAAAATATAAACATGCATCTCACAATTTTGAAAATTGTCTAGTGCAAGTCCTACCTCAAAAGTCTCTCATATGCATGCATATACATAGAAATAGAATTTTGGTGTTTACAAATACATAAGCCCCTGTGATTGAATAATAATAATATATACATTCATTCATTCATTTATTCAAACATGGCTTCGACGGAACATACAAATTCACATATCCCTACGAAAGAGAACTCGAGCAACGCATGTACATATACTATAAATTACTCGATTTAGTTTATCCTTCATCTCCAATCCAACAATTCCAAAATCATTTGAAATCCAATAAAAATTGTTTTGCACATCCACAGTTCAAAATACAAAACATTTGAAGCATTATTATCCAATTTCCAAAAATAAATTTTAAGGAAAGATAAACATATGTCTTTTTCGTTTTGTCGATTTCTTAAAAAACAATCATTTGATTAATTTTTTATATATATTAGACATAAGTAAAAATCTTAATTCTAACATTCACATGATGTGTTTAAAAATATTTAAAACTATGAAAAGAATTGATTAGAATTAAATCAAATAAACTGTCGGAAAACTCAAAAGGACATAAAACTCGAATTGTTTCGATTAGAGATGGCAAACTAAAATTAATTTTATAGTTTATTCATTGAAAATCTGAAAACAATACTCTGATTCCACTGTTCGATTTTGTGCCCCTATGTATGTGTATATTTTAAAATTTTAATACATGCATGCATGATCGATTTCTATATTTTCAACAATTTCATGTACATATGTTTATACTTTTTCTAATATCATATAATCAATATAGGTTAAAACAAATATAAGAGGATCATACCAAAAAGTTCTCTAAAGCCTTTATGAAGATTCAGAGTTGCGCCGCTCGTCGAGTCGCCCACCGATTCGCCTCCAAGTGTTCACCCAACTCTAAACAAAATTGGAGAGAAAGGAACTAGTCAATTCAATCTCTAAATCAAGGTTAAAATCTAGCTAATAAACCTTTTATGCTACCTGAGAATTTCATCTCCAAAAGCTTGAAATAATTAAGGAATTTTCGGATGGATTAATAGGGTGGTTAGGGAGAGAATTGTTTTCGCATTAATTAAAATAATGAGGGAGAGATGACCTATTTATAGGGTCTACCAAACTCACACATCATGGGCTAACCACTAACCCATGATCTCTTATTTTTCTCTCCCTAAAATCAATCACAATTTGACACATAATCATCCGCATCCACATTTAACCATAATTGGAATAATTCTATTACATGATTAATATTAATTCCTTATTAATTCGGGGAAAACCGTATTAACAGTTTTTTACCATATACCAAATTTTGGATTTATATCCAACAAAAATTGATCTTTGGGGTTTTTAGAAAATTCATATATCATGTAATATATTATCACATGTAATGTCAACCATTACACCACATCATACATACATCTCATATGAACTTATAAATGATTCTAACTATGTCATTTTCATGACACATTGATTTTATCAATTTACCACGTATATACTATTTCACACCAAATTCGATACATCATATGAATATAAAATCAGCCTTTTGTTTCCCAGTTTTGTGGTGTAACCTATAGGAGGGTCTAAGTCTATTGTAAATGATATTAAACACTTAATATCATAAACTATAAGCATTATCTATCTACACAATATAGTTACCCAATTAACATAGATGTCTTTGTTTACTCGAACTAAACACGATCCATTTAGTGATGTAAGGACATAACTTGTGTCCATCCCTTGCCTCATGATATTAAGAATGTTATACAAAGTAGAAATGTGTCACCTTTGTATTTTATATTCATTTTTTGATCTCTTACGCTAATTATAAATATGTAACTTAACATAAGTCACATTGTGCACATTATAATATCGTTTTATCAAGGGGCCCAGTAATATCATCACTCAAGCAAAGAGGGGCATTGATAATCTTTTGAAGAACTATCTTTTCCAGTATACGTCATGTTTAACCAACTATTGCATTTATCACTATACTCATTGATAGCTTTTGACAATAATAAAATTGAACATTCCTTATGTGAAAACATATAAGTCTGATATCTTAGGATCCAAGACGCAGTAAAACATTAATGACACAAAACAAAATTTCATAATGTTTTACTTGCTAGGTCCATTCAATATATAAAAGTAATCTTTTCCTCTTTTATATACTCGTGTCGTCAAATATTTGTAGAGCTACAATAATCGATGACCAACACGACAATCTTATCTTGGTAATTAACGTTCCATGTTAATTACCATGATTGTGAATAACTTTTAATTTATGTAAACCATTATCTTTTAGATCTATACGGTTAAGGACCAAGATCATCTTCCTTAACACTTCCAAAAGACGAATACATTAATTATGGAACAAAATGTTTGCACATAAAATTCATAATAATTGACATATAAAAGTAAACTTTTAGAACACATTCCCTTTAGTTTGGACACTGAAAACCTGAAGTTCAACATGCAAATGTATTCTATTGGCATCTAGAAATGTATTTGACAAAAAATAACTTTTGTAGATGAATGAGGTTACGACAGGAAGATGGAGGGCTGCTGGAGTGCGATGTGCGGGTTGTTGGCATGTGAGTTGTAGGATTGAAGTAATGGTCTTAGTTCTAATTGTTTTAGGGTTAATTAACCTCTACTTGCTTTATCAAAGATGCAACGGAAATTAAAACAAACAAGCAAGTAGGGATGAAAATATACAAAACACAAGATGAAGACAATGTGATTTTTATAGAGGTTCGGCCTCCCGCCTACTTCCTCTCTTGCAAGCTCCACTCGATCTCCCTAGAGCTCTGCCTACCATCTTCACTATCAATCTCGTTTTGGGCCGAGATTAAGGCTTTACAACACAAACTCCGCGAACAACCCTCGCTAGCTTGATTTCTTCATCTCACAACCCGAGAGGGAACACTTCGGGATTTCACCGAAATCCTTGCTTCTTGAACAACAAATTAGCGGGACAAGACTCTCTAAATTTTGAGCACACTTTGAGTATGATTTGGCTATGATCAAAAGTGTGGAATTTAGGCTTAGATTGTAGGAATTGGGATTTCAAAGCTTGCGCATTTCTCTCTAGTATATAGAATAAATAGTAGTAGGAGAGTTGTCTAAACAAGGTTTGGGCAACTCTATTTATAAACTCTACATGGGTTATAGCCATTGGGACAAGTATAGGAAGTTGTTGGGTAAGAAACACAAAACAGTAAAGTGCAGGTCACATTTCAAAACAAAATCGGTCAACCGAATCGAGTATACTGCCCGACTGGTTGGTCAATCTGGACATCACTTAAGTCCACTTAAGTGAACGGTCGAACTAAATGGAGGATCGCTCGACCATTCTGGGGATTTTCGTCTGGTAAAAGGTTAAACATTCGAACTAAGGAAAAAATCTGTTCGACCGGAAACTTCTGGGCACTTCTTGTTTCAAGGAGAAAATGAGTTTTGGTCGACCAAGGTCTAGGAGTCGTTCGACCGGAAACTTCCAGAGTGTTCAGGGTGACCAAAGATTGTTTGATCGGTCGACCGATAGGTTAATATCGGTCGACCGAAAGTCTAGTAAATTTGGGGTTTTGGGAAATCCGACCGTTGTAGAATTCGACAAGTCTAACGGTCACTTGACACGTGTAAAAGATCGAACAAAAGGCTTGCAACGGCCGACCGGTTCAACACTTATGCTAACAGTATTAACAGACCCAATCGATCGAATGAAGCACTCATTCTGGTCGACCGAATTGGCACTGGCAGACCAAGTTTGGTTTAAGTGTCTTCTAGTTCTAGTTTGGGTGATCTATTAAAGTTCAAATGTTGTGAAATTTTGTGTGTGACTTCTATAAGTAACGTAGTGTGTGTTTAAGTTGATTTTAGCTCAAGTATGCTTAACTACACAATGTTCCTAAGACTCAAAATAATCAAAATTACATGTCTTCAAATGAGCTTTGTTACATGTCTTGACTTGATTTCCTTTCTTCCTTGAGTCTTGATCACCTGTAGAAGTTAGCACAAACAATATATATGCTACGCATAATGTGTGCTACTCTACATTGATTGTAATTAAGATTAGGTTGATAAATCATCAAAACATAGATTAAGCCCAAAAAACCAACAATCTCCCCCTTTTTGATGATGACAACCTATATGTTAATACTTGAAATTTCTATTTGTAAACTATGCATATAAATGCTCCTCTATGGATGTGCATAGTTTTTGTGAAATTTTAATCAAATTTCAAGTCATCCCCCTTATATATCTCTCCCCCTTTGACATCCATCAAAAATAAAATTAAACATGAAATTTTAGGATGTCTTGTAATGAAGTTGCTCTCCCTAAATTTTGCACTTCATTACCCTAATTATATGATATTCATTAAACTCCCCCTATCAATGTGAATATGATATTTCAATTAAGTTCAATTCTAATTCTCCTCTTTTTAACATCAACTAAATATAATAAATAGGCATGTGATGTTTTAACTCCCCTTTGACATCCATCAACAAATTTGACACTTAAGCAGTGAATGTGTTTCTAATTTTCAAGATATGCAATGAATACAATTTCAATTAGGCATCAAAATTATTTTTCTTCCCCTTTTAATGATTTACATGAAGCATAATCCTAATTTAACAAAGAATGTGATAAAAATATGACAATTAAGCATTCAATTTATCCTAGATTAAAACCAATCTTATATGAATGTAGAGGATAGATAATTTTATCCAACTTGATCCTCGAATTGGTTCCAATCTTCTATCGGTGACGCAACCGGTTTTGAATTTGACTTTCTAAGCTTGCCCGGTTACCATCGATCTCCCTCTTTAAGCACCTACAAGTGTAGATTTAGGTACCTAAACAACTTTGGGTCCTCGAACATTAGTTTTGGGAACCCAAACCATTTTGGTTTTAGGAGTCCACACACTTGAAGAGCTATGCTTAACAAGCATATGCTTTCCATTTAGAGTAGTATGAGATACATGGTTTTTCAATTTCCCAGTGTATCTGATTGATATCGTTTTAATTACACCGTAAGTGCACGACTGCATTGAAGCGGTGGCAAATACGGGTCGATCCACAGGGAGGTGTGTCGACTTTTGGTTTGTGCGAAGGCGAGTGGGAAAGAGAGAGAAGAAGAGATTGATTACACTAAACTGACTACACTAAACTAATGAACTAGAAGTAAGGAATTAAAAACATGAAATGAACTAAACTAAGCTAAGCTGAGCAACTATTAAGAAGGAAGATAAACTACAAAGAGAAGCTGGAAAACAGGAATCTAAAACCCCTAAGGGGTGGAGTGTGTGTACACAAGATATGAGTGGTGATGAATGCTTTCATTAAGAACAAGTGTATGTAGTGTTTGCTATGCATAAGAAGTACCTAATGGCAAGACCTATCATTTAAAACACTACCCTAGGTGATTAATATGAGCATGACAAGTTTGTTATTAAGACACTTAGACAAGCATGGAATGTACCTAAGCTATGGCAGAAACCATCAAGTAAGTATTCTTTTTAATAAAACAAGTATGCTAACATTTTTCACATACACAAAAGTTTAGCATTCATTCCATCTACATAACATGTATAAACATTGCTCCACCCCCAAAAGGGGATGGAACTACTCACTACTCATTAAACTAATGATTACACTAAGCAAAGAAAACATTTTAACTAAGCTACTAAAATTACTAAACAAGAAATTATACAAAGTAAAGCAACCAACACAAAACAAGCAACATAACAAGACAAGATTAAAAGAAACAAAGAAACTTTTATTATTAAAATGACTCACAATACAGGTAGCATTCTCCCACTTCAATGTTTGCTTCAAGGCCTTACTTCAAGTAGGAAGAATTGCCACCAAAATATCAAGTGATTACAATGGAAGGTGAAGAGTTCTATTTATAGCCATAGAAAAAGGTAATCCGGGACAATCCCCCGATGTGGGACTAAATAAATACGAAAAATAGCCTAAAGAAACACTAATACATACGCTCCAGAAATATTAGCGGATCCGGGAAGATCCGGACCGCCAATTGGCGGTCTACAGGATCCGGATGTGGCTAAATTTTGTTTTGGGCTTTCCTTGATATATTTGTTGGTCTTGGATGCATCACTTTGCTTGTTGGAGCTCCGACCCGAATCGAGTTGCCAAAATACTCCCCATGATGGTGTGGAGTTTTCTGTTTTGCTCTTAGGTCATTCGGTCTTACGTTCAGGTCTTTCTCCCTTGCATCTTAGTCCCTAGGTCTCACAATTAAGTCTTTTTCCCCTTCTTTTGGGTCCTTTCATGCCTCTTCTCTTTAAACCTCTTTATTTCTGAAATTCAAACATAAGACTCGTCACGTAGAATTGCTTAGGTGCAAGATAATGGATATAAGATACAAATATAAGCATGAAATGATGTCAATCAAATACCCCCACACCTAAGTTTTTTCTAGTCCCGAGCAAAACAAAGAAAGAGAAAAACAAATGAGAAATAAGAAATCCTAACTTACTTTCGTAGGAATCACGATTGACCTTAGCACGTGCAACAAGTCGTTAAACCTCCTTGTTACCAAGGAGGAGGAGTGTTGTCTCCTGAGGGATTTCAGCGGATATACTCACCAAATCCAAACAAGATGCATTATTCAATCTAGATACTCGACTCGATGGACATATTTTGTCGATCATTGGACGCGGTAATCCTACGGGCCGACTCTATATAGGTAATCAGTCCACACACCTAGCCTAATGAACCATTCGTGCAAGAAATAAGGGATTAAGTGAAAGACATGGACAACCTCAACATCCTCAAGTGATACAAAGTGTAATGTCCATTAAGGTTCTTATTTGCATTACAATTTTTTTGTTTCTTTTCTCTTTTTTTCCTTCTTTTCTTTTTATTAGTTTGAGCTTCATTCTCCCAGGGTCAGGTTTCGTGTATCATTGCCTATGAGGACTTACACTATCACGTACACCTTTCCCCAAATCTCCACATAGGGCAATCCCTACCACCCGTGTAACGAGAGTTCGGTCAGAGCATCCCAAGTCAGATGACTCGAAAGCACCAGGCACAAAGTCCCCGCAGACCTACTTTCCCGAGTGATAGGAGCCGTGCGAGAAGAGAGAACACATACTCACTTATTTTTTATCTACACATGAACCAAAACCCCTACACTTAATGTCTCACAACAAGATTTAAAGGGTCCTTGACTACAACAAACTCCCTTAACTTAACAGGCACGAATTATTGACTCAATAGGTTCAGGGTGGACTTCTTTAAATGTTTGGGCACTGAAACGCTATGATTACTCACCCCTGAGGGAAAACTGGGGTGCATCCTAACGACTAGATAAATCCTAAAGCCACAGTACTAGATATCCTAATGCATCAAGTCCAAGATAATTTTGGGAGCTTTCTTTTTACTTTGCCTCTCAACGGTTTTGCACTTGCTAAACACACAGAAAACCCACAAAACATTTTCTTTCGCAAACACATGAAGATTTTGAAAGAAATGTGAAAATTTTGAAGCACTAGGCAAGCAAAAGAAGACAAGTCACCCAAGGATCATGGCAAGCAGATATATCGATATTAAATGCCGCACACTAACATGACCCTATCAATACACACACAAGTAAACAAATATCAAAGGAAAAGACTCAACTATGTACACACGTAAAACACCCCCCACACCTACTTCATGCATTGTCCTCAATGAATGTGAGCATGAAACTACATGGATTTATGCATTAAAAAGGAAAGATCTCACCAATATAAAACGCAAATGGAAGTTCGTGGTTATGTGGATGGACGCAACCCAAATTCCCCTCAAAACCTGCGAGATACTTAAAAAGGGAGACAAAATACGTGAAAGAAAAGGAGCCCAAATACACAAGTGTTGGAGCCCACAACAATCAATGCTCGCTCATGGAGTTTTTTTTTTCAAATTTAACTTTATTTTATACAAACATGAAAGCTCAACCATTCATGCAGGAGCATGAATGGTTGAATGCGAGAGAGGATCATGATGGAACATGATCTCCTCGACTTTGGTTGGTGCCCCCTCCAAGTAGGGTTTGAAGTGCTGTCCATTAACTTTGAACACATCCCCATTCCCTGGGTTCAAGATGTCAACCGCTCCATGAGGAAACACGGTTTGGACAATAAAAGGGCCAGACCAGCGACTACGGAGCTTACCCGTAAAGAGATGAAACCGGGAATTGTAGAGAAACACCTTCTGCCCGGCCATAAACACCTTTCGCATAATCATGCGATCGTGAAACATCTTTGCTCGGGACTTATGAATTTTGGCATTCTCGTACGCATCATTGCGTAGCTCTTCCAACTCCACAATGTCGAGTTTACGCTGCACCCCTGCTTGGTCAAGATCCATATTCAGGTTTTTGATCGCCCAGAAAGCACGATGCGCAAGCTCGCCGGGTAGGTCGCAAGCCTTGCCGTACACTACCCGATATGGGGACATACCCAAATTGGTCTTGTACGTGGTGCGGAAGGCCCACAACGCGTCATTCAGCTTAGTGGACCAATCCTTCCTCGAGGAATTAACCGTCTTTTTCAAGAATTTGCTTTAATTGACGGTTAGAGACTTCGACCTGTCCACTAGTTTGTGGATGATATGGGGTCGCAAGCTTGTGGGTGATCGAATATTTCCTCATAAGCGCTTCAAAGGAGCGATTACAGAAGTGGGTACCCCTATCGCTGATTATGGTACGAGGAGTATCAAATCGAGCAAAAATGTCCCTTAAGAATTTGGTGACCACCTTGTTGTCACTGGTCTTTGTGGGTATAGCCTCAACCCACTTAGACACATAGTCAACGACCACTAGAATGTAAACATTCCCGAACGAGTTCGGGAAGGGACCCATAAAGTCGATGCCCCACACATCGAAGATGTCGACAACAAGGACATTTTGCAAAGGCATCATGTTACGTCGACAAATCCTGCCAAGGCGTTGGCACCTATCACATTTCTTACAAAAGTCGTAAGCATCTTTGAAAAGAGAAGGCCAGTACAATCCAGATTGGAGCACCTTGGTGGAAGTTTTCTTTGCTCCAAAGTGTCCTCCACATGCCTTAGAGTGGCAGAAACGGAGCACACTTTGGAACTCGGTATCTGGGACGCACCGCCTGAAAATTTGGTCAGAGCAGTATTTGAATAGGTAGGGGTCGTCCTAGTGAAAGAATCTGACATAAGATCTAAATTTGGTTTGGTTAGATTTTGACCAACCCACAGGAAGTTGCTCGGTCACAAGGTAGTTCACGATGTCGGCAAACCAAGGGTTATCTTCGATCGTGAACAACTCCTAATCAGGAAATTTGTCATCAATAATTTGGTCTTGTGGGTTGGTCGTCTCTAGACGAGACAGGTGGTTTGCTACAACATTTTCACACCATTTTTTGTCCTGAATCTCGAGATCGAATTCTTGTAACAACAAGATCCATCTAAAGAGTCGGGATTTTGCATCTCTCTTCGCCATGAGGTGCTTGATGGTTGTGTGATCAGAATAGATAATCACGTGGGAGCCAATCAAGTACGACCGGAATTTCTCCAAACCAAATATGATCGCTAAGAATTCCTTCTCGGTCACAGTGTAGTTCAATTGGGCATCATGGAGTGTTCTACTGGCATAGTAGATCACATGAGGTAATTTGTCCAATCGTTGCCCAAGCACTGCTCCCACAGCGAAGTCAGATGCATCACACATTAACTCGAAGGGTTCAGTCCACACTGGTGCCTTAATTGTGGGAGCTCAAGTCAGCTCTTTCTTCAAAGTCAAAAAAGCATGGTGGCAGTCCGGTGTGAACTCAAAAAGGCATCCTTAACCAACAAAGCGGCGAGAGGTCGAACAATTTTGCTTAAATCCCAATTGAACCGCCGATAGAATCCAGCATGCCCCAAAAAGGCGTGGATATCCTTCACAGTACGTGGCGGTGGGAGATTAGCAATTAGACCCACTTTGGCGGGATCGACCTCAATTCCCCTACTTGAGACCACATGTCCAAGTACAATCCCTCACTTCACCATGAAGTGACATTTCTACTAATTGAGAGTGAGGTTCTTCTCACGGCATCGCTTGAGGACAAGACTCAAGTGATGAAGGCACTCATCAAAGGAAGCGCCAAATATGGAAAAGTTGTCCATGAAAATCTCAAGGAAACGCTCTACCATATCGGAGAAGATACTGATCATACACCTTTGAAACGTTGCCGGTGCATTACATAACCCAAAGGGCATGCGACGGTAGGAAAACGTGCCAAAGGGACAAGTAAATGTGATTTTCTCTTGATCCTCGGCGGCGATGAGAATTTGGTTGTAACCGGAGTATCTATCAACAAAACAATAATACTCATGTCCAGCCAACCATTCCAACATCTGATCAATGAATGGCAAAGAGATATGATCTTTCCGCGTTGCCGCATTGAGCTTGCGATAATCAACGCAAACTCGCCAGCCATTTTGCAGGCGTGTCAGGATAAGCTCATTATGCTAATTCTCCACAATCGTCATGCCTGAATTCTTAGGAACCACATGGACAAGACTCACCCACGAACTATCAGAGATAGGATAGATTATGCCAATATCCAAGCACTTAAGAACCTCCTTTCGGATGGCTTCTTTCAGTACAGGATTCAATCTTCGTTGTGGGTCCCTACGGGGCCTATAATCCTCTTCCATGTGGATCCAATGCTGAACAATACCAGGCTAATTCCCTTGATATCCTTCAAGGACCACCCGATTGCCTCTTTGTTTTCAAAGAGTACTCTTTTGAGGGCAACCTCTTGATCTTGTGCAAGATCAGAAGCAATAATGAGTGACAAGGTCTCATTATCCCCTAAAAAGATGTACTTCAGGTTATCGAGGAATGGTTTAAGCTCGACCAGAGGTGGGTCCTTGTCGGATTCAGAGTTACTTTCAAGTGGCTCAAGGGCCACAGGGTAAGAGGAGCAAGGACCCAGATGTGCCTCCTCGTCCAGAGATACGCTGGTGGATTCCTCAAGATCCTCTTCAATCGCAACTTGGTCATTAGGCACCTCAATAATATGTCAATGTGAGTCGAGCATGCCTAATGACTCGGGCTCATCAGTGTCTTGGATGAAATTAGCTCTGACTGCATCGTCGGATAGCCCAGGTTGCTTACCAAGAGTAAAGATGTGGAAATCCACCGTGAGGCTTCCAAAAGACAACCTCATCAAGCCATTGCGACAATTGATCAAAGCATTAGATGTCGCAAGAAATGGCCTCCCAAAGATCACAGGAATTTGTCCTAGTGGGTTAGACACAGGTTCAGTATCCAAGATGATGAAATCAACTGGAAATACGAACTCACCCACTTTGATAAGGACATCCACCACACTCCCTCGTGGAATCTTGATGGATCTGTCAGCCAACTGGAGGGTTGCCCTCGTTGGTTTAAGATTGCCTATTCCAAGGTTGACATAGATAGAGTAGGGCAGGAGGTTCGCAGATGCTCCCAAATCCAATAAAGCTTGAGAGATTGTCACATTACCGATCATGCAAGAGACAGTTGGACAACCTGGGTCCTTGCACTTGACTTGCATGGGTTGTGTCAATATAGAGCTCACATTGGCGACCAAAAAGGCCTTTGTGGGAACATTTGTTTTTCTCTTAGTGGTGCAAAGGTCCCTGAGGAACTTGGCATACGGTGGCATTTGTTGAACAACGTCCAACAACGGGATGTTCACCTTTACTTGCCTAAGTACCTCAACAATCTTGTCCCAATGCTCATCACGTTTTTTAGTCAACCTATGAGGCAATGATGCCTTGGGGACATAACAATCAAGCGGAGGAGTCTCAGAATTGGATTCCTTGACAGACTCACGACTCTCCTCGGAAGTCTCGCCAACAGGGTTGGCTTCTGGCATTTCCACATTGTTGTCAACAACCCTTCCCGATCTCAAGGTATGGACAACATTGGCATGTTGGGAAGGGTCACTTTCAACATTGTGTACATTCTGCCTAGAATGGGCAGGTTGACCCCTGGGATTTTACCACAGGTTGACTCGGTAATTGACCATTCTCGCGTTCATGGAGCTGATGAGCCAACTAGCTAACTTGCATTTCCAATGCTTTAACCGAATTATTGCTGGCTGCAAACATGGATTGAGTGCTCTGCATGAACGTTTGAAGGGCTTGTTCAAGAGTGGGGTCCTTCGGGTCAACCCGCTGGGGTAGTGGAGTCTGGTTGGAATAACCCGACGATGAGGCCTGAGCAGGTTGATAATTATGGTGCTGAGACCTTTGATATGGGGGTTGGTAGGTTGCCGATGGGCGTGGAGGTTGATAAGGTGGAGGTTGAGGTTGAGCGTGCGAGCTCTGACCCTGACCTCCACTAGACCCCCAAGAGAAGTTAGGATGGTTACGCCATCCCGGGTTGTAGGAGTGACTGTACGGGTCGTTATGGACCCTCTGTTGATACATCGCATTGACATGCTCTGTATCCCTTGGAGAGTAAGCGCATTCCAAGTCATCATGTCCCGACAGTCCACACCTACTACACCCGGGAGTAGCGACCTTAGCTACAGGAGGTCGGTCCATCTCCAAACTCTCAATCCTACGGATGAGAGCAGCCAATTTCGCCTCAGACGCGATAGTTTACTCAACATGATATGATCCAGCTCGACCAGAAGACATGGCGGCTGGTGTCTCTCTCATGGTGACCCACTCAAAGGTACGTTCAGCCATTAACTCAAAAGTGTCCCATGCCTCATCGATGGGTTTCATTTGGAAGTCACCCTGACACATCGACTCCAACAATGTGCGGGTGTTGTAGTCGAGGCCCTCATAAACAATTTGGCACAACTACCATAGCTCAAGTTCATGATGAGGGCACTGCTGGAGAAGGTCCTTGAACCTCTCAAAGAAACCATGAATGATTCGGTCTCAGTCTGATACATTTGATGTATCTGGTGCCGTATCTGTTGAGTTTTCCTTTGAGGGAAAAATCTCTTCAGAAATACGGTCACAAAGTCATCCCAAGACCGAATAGAGCTCGCCGAGAGGTTGTACATCCATTTCTTCACGTTATCCTTCAAAATCATCCTCAACCGGACTAAATCCTCATCAAGTTGTTGAAGCTTGAACATGGAGCATACTTCCTCGAATTCGCGTATAAAAATATACAGATCCTCCTTATTGGCAGTAAAGGTTGGAAGCATGCTCACATATTGAGGTTTCAGCTCATAGTTGTTCCCGCGAGTAATGGGAAGAACTATACAAGAAGGCTGCGCGGCCCAAACAGGATGAGTCCGCTCCCATAAAGTTATCGGTCTATCCTATCCAGCTAAAGGTGGTGGTGCACCAAGAACTCGATCCTGACCGAATCCCTCTTACTTTCGAGTCAGAGGAGGAGGAGGAGGAGGTTTATGATTGACATCATTTCATGCTCATATTTGTTTCTTATATCCATTATCTTTCACCTAAACAATGCTATGTCACGAGTTTTATGTTTAGTTTTCAGGAATAAATAGGTTTGAAGAGATGAAACATAAAAGGACACAAAAGCTGGGAAAAAAGACTGGATTGTGAGATCTGGGGACCAAGATGCAAGGGAGAAGGACCTGAACGCAAGACGGAGGGACCTAAGAGCAAAACAGAATACTTCACAGCATCATGGGGAGTATTTTAGCAATTGGATTCGGGTCAGAGCTCCAACAAACGAAGTAGATGCATCAAAGACCACCAAAAGCATAAAGAAAAGCCCAGAATAAAACTCAACTGGATCCGGACATTTTGGACCGCCAATTGGCGGTCTGGATTAGTCCAGATCCGCCAAGATTTGTCCTGGACTTGTATTAATGTTCGTTGAGGCTATTTTTGGTGTTGGTTTAGTCCCACATCGGGGGATTGTCCCGGATTAGCTTTTTCCATGCCTATAAATAGAATTATTCACCTCCTATTGTAATGACTCCATATTTTAAGTGGCTATTCTTCCAACTAGAAGTGAGGCCTTGAAGCACACACTAAAGTAGGAGGATGCTACTTTTAATGTGAGTCATTTTATCAATAAAGTTTTGTGTTTCTTTCATTGTTTGTTTTATGCTTCTTTTATTGTTTGTGCATGTTTTAGTTTAATTGTCTTATAATTCTGGCTTAGTTTTAATATGCTTTGTTTCCATAGTTTAATAGTTAGTGTAATGTTTAGTGAGTAGTTCCATCCCCTTTGGGGGGTGGAGTAGATGTACATACATGCATTAGAGAATGGGATGAATGCTTTAATTTCAATGTGTTGATTAAACATGAATGTATGCTTGCTTGTTTAGGAAAAATTTACAACTTGATGAGTTTTCCCAAAATGATTAGACACCTCTCATGCTTGTTTAGGTTCTGAAATAAACACCTTGCGTATGTAAATGTTAATCAACTAAGTTGGTGAATAGATTGATAGGTTTTGCCATAACATTTAGACACCTCCTATGCCTGATAAACACCACCTTTATTTGTGCTTAAAGAATGTATTCTACACCCACCTCTTTGCATGTGTGCACTCACTCTACCCCTTAGGAATTTTTCCATTTCTGTATTCCAGCATTCTTCCTTTGTTCTTAGCTTAGTTCTTTTTCATTGTTTGGTTCTTCCTTTCGCATTTCATACTTCTTAGCGTAGTTTAGTGTAGAGTAGCAAAATCAATCTTTCTCCCCCAATTTTTGCCACTTGATTTCTGATAAACAAGAGGCTGCTCACCTCCCTGAGGACGACCTGTACTTGCCACCGCTTCATCACGGCCGTGCACTTGCGGTTTAATTAAAACGTTCAACAAGTTTTTGGCGTCGTTGCCGGGGAGGTGCCAGTCCAGACTCTTGTTTGGATGATTCGAGTGGATTTAATTTGTGTTTTGTAGTTTTTCTTTGTTTCAGGAGACTTGGCGTCGGCGGGAGGAACATCTGGAGAAGTTTTGAAGCAAGATGGGCACTGTAGACCGCCAATCAGCGGCCTGAGACCGCCAATTGGCGGTCGGGTAAGCTCAGCTCGCTCTCTTATTTCTTTGGTCTGTTTACTTTATCTGCTATAGTGGTCTGGGACTTAATTTGGCATGTTTTGACTTATAGTTTGTTCCCAGATCAATAATCAAACCTCCCTTAAGCAACTTGGACCCTAAAACTCAAAGCAAAAGATTAGGCATTCTTTTTGTTTAGGCCATGCATCATGTATGTGACTTAGGCATTTAGATTGTCTTTTATCTTAGCTTTATTTTCTTTTGCTGAGAACTGGTGTGAGGTACGCACCTTCTACTCTCATTCATGCATTTCGTATGAACACGCATTAGTTAGTAGGAAGTGCATTGCAACAAGTGTGAGTTGAGCGTTGTTTGGAGAGTTGATTGCTAGATTTAGGACTCCAAAACGCTACTAAGGAGGAGCTGTCCCGTAAAAGATAAGGTGGGGGATTTCATCACCCTTTCCTTCGCCCCAAAAACCACACTAATCCAGAGCTTAATTTTAAAATCAAGTAGACATTGGCCCTAAGGATCTTGGACGCATTAGGAGAGTGATTCGGTCCCGACCGTCATGACCTGATCGGCGTTGCCCACTTTGTTGATAGTAGGAGAGACGAGATCTCCAGATCTTGACTCACTTGCTGGGCTTTGTGGTCCTCGTCGTAGGGAGGTGAGGCGTGTTGAGGTCGTGTGACCTCGCAGTTAGGCGTTGTCTAGCTGTAAGGACCTATAGAGACCTTAGGATTGTTTGAGCCTTGTTTGCTTGTGTGCTTCTACCTGTACCCATCCGCCGTAGTTTAAGGACTTCTTCCCTTCTCTCCCGTGTCATTCTTTCTCTCCTGTGTTCCCTCGTCTTCTCTTCTACGTACATTCTTTGTTTTTCAAAAAAAAAAAAGTTTTTGTGTGTGTGCACCTTTGTGCATGCTTTCGTAGACACAAGACGAGAGTGGTCGTTTGACGAGGAGCGTTGTCAATCCGGATTCGGTCATCGATTTCTCGACACCTCCCCCCTCTCGTGTCGCACGTAGTTGGGGTCCAATGGCTGCTAATTTCCGTGAGGAGGAGCAGTTGCTAGACCCACCTGCTCCACCAGTGCTTCCAGTTGTCGTTCCCATACCTCTTCGTGATCGATGCTACCCGAGCCGTACAGCTCTACCCTAATGCATCGTATTACCAGAGGCTAATGGGAACCATTTTGAGGTTAAGCCTCAATTCATTTCCATGCTCCCTCATTTCACTGGGAAAGGTGACCCCTATATCTTTCTCAGGGAATTTGAGGAGGTCTGTGCTATGTTCAAGCTTCAACAACTTAGCACAGACTCCATCCATCTTAGGCTTGTTCCTTTTGCACTAAAGGATGACGCCAAGAAGTGGTTGTACAGCAACCAGGCGAATTCCTTTAGGACTTGGGATGAGTTTCAATCTGCATTCCTCAAGAAGTACTTTCCTAATCATCGGACTCAAAAATTGAGGAACGAAATCAATTCGTTCTATCAACATGAGACCGAACCATTTCATGCATATCTTGAGAGGTTCAAAGAGCTACTATCCTCGTGCCCTCACCATGGCATTGAGTTGTGGCGTCTTTGTCAGATTGTGTGTGAGGGTCTTCACATCCCGTCCAGAACGCTCATTGAGTCCATGTGTCAAGGAGAGTTCTTGGGAAAGGATGAAAGGGAGGAATGGGCCTTCCTAGAAGACCTCGCTGAGAAAACCATGCAGTGGGAGCGTGTGAGGGAACCACATGCATCATCTAGTATAGGAGTGAGGATCGCGAATGCAAACTCGACTAGATCGGGTGCCGCATTTGCTATCGATACCACTACGGCCACCGAGGCACGCATGGCGGCCTTAATGCACCGTATGGATTCGATTGAGCTCCAAAACCAATAAAGTGCACCTCACATGTCCACATCTTGTCCAGTTCCTTGTCATTCATGTGGTAGGATAGGTCATGTAGAGAGCGAGTGTGAGTCCATTCCTCCTGAGATGGAGCGTGTCAACGCCATCTATGACAGAGATAGGAATGACCCATACTCATCATCTTATAACCCTGGATGGAGGAACCACCCCAATTTTTCATGGAACCAAAATAATGCCCCAGGTGGTCCTTCAAACTCCTCTAGACCACCTTACCAATCACACCAACCTCCCATGCATGTACAATCCTATCAGCCACCCCAAGTCCAAATCACCAATCAATCGGGTTTCCTAAATTCCAATAATATGGAAACCCGATTCAATTCGCTTGAGACCTTGACTCGTGGACTTGAAAACTCAATGAAATTTTTTATGTCTACCACAAGTCAAGTTCTCATTTCAAATCAGCAGACCATGAAATCTCTAGAGCATCAGATGGGCCAATTGGCTCAGTCTGTACATGAGAGAGAGAGAGGGTCTTTTCCTAGCCAGCCTGAGGCTAACCCCCGCATGTACCAACAACAACAAATGCAAAATGAGAATGTGGTACCTCGGGGGAGGCAAGTGAACCATGTGGAGGAACCTGTTCACCATGTCAATTCCATTGTGACCTTAAGGAATGGAAAACAGGTTGACAATCACATTTCCTTGCTACACCCACCACCATCTATGCAGCCCCTCAGTGGGAATGGTGGTGAAGAAGAAGCTGAGGGTGAGGGTAATACACCAAAGCTTTTTTCTCAGGCACAGCAGAAAACCTACCTGCCAAAATCTCCCTATCCAAGTAGGTTAAACAAAAAGCAGAGTGACAACATGGACAAGATATTAGAGGTATTTAAGCAAGTAAAGGTCAACATCCCCTTGTTGGATGTCATCCAACAAATACCTCAATATGCCAAAGTGTTGAAGGATCTCTGCACAACCAAGAGGAAGACCAATGTTCCTAGGAAAGCATTCTTGGCTGCAAATATCAGCTCACTTTTGTCCAATCCTACCTACACAAAATACAAGGACCCTGGGTGTCCTACTATTCAGTGTACGATAGGGGACACTAGATTGAGCAATGTTTTGCTTTATTTAGGATCAGCGGTCAACCTCCTCCCATTCTCTGTTTATCAACAGTTGAACTTGGGAGAATTGAAACCAACGAAGATCACCCTCCAATCGGCGGATAGATCCATTCGTATTCCCATGGGGATTATCGAGGATGTGCTTATCAAAGTTGGAGATTTTATATTTCCAGTCGATTTTGTTGTCCTCGATACCAATCCTGTTGCGAACACCCACTCTCAAATACCTTTGATTTTGGGTAGACCATTTCTGGCAACCTCCAATGCCTTGATTAATTGTAGAAATGGTCTCATGAAGCTCTCATTCGGTAACATGAGTGCCGAGTTTCATGTGTTCAACTCTGGTAAGCAACAGGAACCCATGGATGAACCTTTAAATCTAAATCTCATCCGCCAATTGGAGAAAGCACCACAAAATCAACGAACACCCCTAACCCCAATGCAACCCGTTGAGAAAGTTCGAGGGCCCAGCGAAAACTCATTGCTTGTCTTCGCAATGCAACGGAGTGAGCTGGCCTCGAACATGAATGTCCAAAGGGAGTGTTCGTTGCATGATTCAGTTGAGAGTACTAGTGAGAGTGAGACACCTCATCATATGCCTATACAAGCAGGTGTCTCTACCTCATGTCCCATGGCCATTGAGCCATTTGAGCTTCATATTGACTCCAACAAGGACCCACCTATGACCGAGCTTATGCTTGATGATCTAAATGATGGTGGGAGGTCCTTGTTGGATGACTTGGGGAGAAGCCCCATTCTTAGTGATGCAAGTCTGTTGCATCCATCGAATGAGCCTGAGGAACTTATTCTGATGCACCCGCCTATTGGTTGGAGGGTTTTCTTCGATGAGCAATTAAACCCTAGTGAGGCAACACAACTTCATTCTTTGTTGCCCACACCCAACCAATATCATGAGGGGTTCGAGCCTTTCAGCTTTGACCTTTCACCCCTCATGACACCTCAGAGTACCAGTGGAGTTTGCCCATCTCGGCAAGTCTCTGGTCCTCATGACTTGATGTTCTCATTTGATGTTCCTTGACCAAATGATTATGAGAATATCGTTGTTGCTGTACATATCATGTAAAAAAATCGAAAAAAAGAAAAAAAAGTGTGTAATACAAGACTCCATGAGCGAGCATTGATTTTTGTGGGCCCCAACCCTTGTGTACTTGGGCCCAATCTCTTCACGTATTTATCTCCCTTCTTCAGCTTCACACAGGTTTTGAGGGAATTTGGGTTTCTGTCCATCAACATGACCCTGAACGTCCCTTTGTACTTCATGTTGGTGAGATGTTTCCCTTTTCATGCATATCTCCATATAGTATCTTGCTCGCATTCATTGAGGACAATGCATGAAGTAGGTGTGGGGGGGTGTTTTACGTGTGTACATAGTCGAGTCTTTTTCCTTTGGTTTTATTTTCTTTTGTTTGTACTGCTAGGGTCATGTTAGTGTGTCGCATTTAACATTGATATATCTGCTTGCTATGATCCTTGGGTGACTTGTCTTCTTTTGCTTGCCAAGTGCTTTAAAATTTTCACATTTCTTTCAAAATCTTCATGTGTTTGGGAAAGAAAATGTTTTTGTGGGTTTTGCGTGTGTTTAGCATGTGCAAAACCGTTGAGTGGCAAAGTAAAAAGAAAGCTCCCAAAATTGTCTTGAACTTGATGCATTAGGATTTCTAGTTTATTGGCTTTAGGTCTTGTCGAGTCGTTAGGATGCACCCTAGTTTTCCCTCAGGGGGCGTGTAATCATAGGGTTTCAGTACTCAAACATTTAAACAAGTCCACCCTGAACCTAGTGAGTCAAATAATTCGTGTTTGTGAGTATAAGGAAGTTTGTCGTAGTCGAGGGCCCTTAATCTCTTTTTGTGAAACTTAAGTGTAGGGGTTTTGGTTCCCATATAGATAAATAAGTGGTGTTCTCTCTTCTCGCACGGCTCCTATCACTCGGGAAAGTAGGTCTGAGGGGACTTTGTGCATGGTGCTTTCGAGTCATCTGACTTGGGATGCGCCGACCGAACTCCCGTTACACGGGTGGTAGGTATCGCCCTATGTGGAGATTTGGGGGAAGGTGTACGTCATAGTGTAAGTCCTCTTAGGCAATGATGCACGAAACATGACCCTGGGAGAATCAAACACCAACCAATAAAATGCTCCAAAGAAAAAGAAAAAAAAGAAAAAGGAAAAAAAAGAAGAAAAAAAAGAGTCAAATAAGAACCAAAATGGACTTTACACATTGTATCACATTCAGAAGTTAAGGTTGCCCATGTCTTTCACTTAAGTCCTTGACTAACTCTCACGAATAACTCATAAAGTTAGGTGTGTGGACCGATTACATATATAGAGTCGACCCGTAGTATTACCGCGTCCCATGATCGACAAAATAAGTCCAACGAGTCGTGTAGCTAGATTGATTAATGTATCTTGTTCGGATTTTGTGGGTATATCCGCTGAAAACCCTCAGGAGACAACACTCCTCCTCCTTGGCAATAGGGAGGTTTAACGGCTTGTTGCATGTGCTAAGTGCAACCGTGATTCCTACGAAAGTGAGTTAGGATTTCTTGTGTTTCGCATGCTTTTCTCTTTCTTTGTTTTGCTCGGGACTAGCAAAAGTTAGGTGTGAGGGTATTTGATTGACATCATTTCATGCTCATATTTGTATCTTATATCCATTATCTTTCACCTAAACAATGCTATGTCACGAGTTTTATGTTTAGTTTTCAGGAATAAATAGGTTTGAAGAGATGAAACATAAAAGGACCCAAAAGCTGGGAAAAAGGACTGGATTGGGAGATCTGGGGACCAAGATGCAAGGGAGAAGGACGTGAACGCAAGACAGAGGGACCTAAGAGCAAAACAGAATACTTCACACCATCATTGGGAGTATTTTAGCAATTGGATTCGGGTCGGAGCTCCAACAAACGAAGTAGATGCATCAAAGACCACCAAAAGCATAAAGAAAAGCCCAGAATAAAACTCAACTGGATCCGGACATTTTGGGCCGCCAATTAGCGGTCTGGAACTGCCAATTGGCGGTCTGGATTAGTCCAGATCCGCCAAGATTTGTCCTGGACTTGTATTAATGTTCGTTGAGGCTATTTTTGGTGTTGGTTTAATCCCAAATCGGGGGATTGTCCCGGATTAGCTTTTTCCATGCCTATAAATAGAATTATTCACCTCCTATTGTAATGACTCCATATTTTAAGTGGCTATTCTTCCAACTAGAAGTGAGGCCTTGAAGCACACACTAAAGTAGGAGGATGCTACTTTTAATGTGAGTCATTTTATCAATAAAGTTTTGTGTTTCTTTCATTGTTTGTTTTATGCTTCTTTTATTGTTTGTGCATGTTTTAGTTTAATTGTCTTATAATTCTAGCTTAGTTTTAATATGCTTTCTTTCCATAGTTTAATAATTAGTGTAATGTTTAGTGAGTAGTTCCATCCCCTTTGGGGGTGGAGTAGATGTACATACATGCATTAGAGAATGCGATGAATGCTTTAATTTCAATGTGTTGATTAAACATGAATGTATGCTTGCTTGTTTAAGATATAATTTACAACTTGATGAGTTTTGCCAAAATGATTAGACATCTCTCATGCTTTTTAGGTTCTGAAATAAACACCTTGCGTATGTAAATGTTAATCAACTAAGTTGGTGAATAGATTGATAGGTTTTGCCATAACATTTAGACACTTCCTATGCTTGATAAACACCACCTTTATTTGTGCTTAAAGAATGTATTCTACACCCACCTCTTTGCATGTATGCACTCACTCTACCCCTTAGGGGTTTTTCCATTTCTGTATTCCAGCATTCTTCCTTTGTTCTTAGCTTAGTTCTTATTTCATAGTTTGGTTCTTCCTTTCGCATTTCATACTTCTTGGCGTAGTTTAGTGTAGAGTAGCATAATCAATCTTTCTCCCCCAATTTTTCCCACTTGATTTCTGTTAAACAAGAGGATTCTCACCTCCCTGAGGACGACCCGTACTTGCCACCGCTTCATCGCGGCCGTGCACTTGCGGTTTAATTAAAACGTTCAACAGTTTACGTGGAGGTGGAAGCGGACCGAGGTAATCCATGTATGGAACCCGGTCTCCCCCGTCCCCACGAGACGACTCGGCCTCATGCTCCAAAGGAGCACGAGGCGGAGATGGCCGATCACCTAGACCGTCTATCTCAGAAAAATGCACTCTCTCAAGTCGAGCGCTCTCACCAAAACGAGCCCAACCTCGCATAAAATACTCGACTCGACTCTAAAAACACACAACAGAAGGAGTACTCAGAGGAGGAGACTTAGAGAATAGATGAGGAGAGGACTCAGATGAGGAGGGAAGAATCCTTAGATCTAGCATGGGTAATGGGATCAGGAAGAAGCCTAACTAGCAAGCACGGCTCAATCAGCTTAAGGCTATGGGTCCTTAGGCTAGACAACGCCTAACTTCGAGGTCACTAGCCTCGACACGCCTCACCTCCCTACAACGAGGACCACAATGCCCAGCAAGTGATACCAGATCCGGAGATCCAGTACCTCCTACTATCGACAAGGTAGGAAACGTCGATCAGGCCATGACGGTCTCAACTAGATTACTCTCCTAGTGCGTTCGAAATCCAAGGGTCAATGCCTACTTGCTTTTAGTTAAGGCTTGATTAAGAGTGATTTTTGGGTCCAAGGAAAGGGTGATGAAATCCCTCACCTTATCTTTTATGGGACATCCCCTCCTTAGTAGCGTTTTGATCCTAAATCTAGCAATCAACGCTCCAATCAAACGCTCAACTCACTCTTGTCCTGATGCAATTCCTACTAACTAGGAAATGTGTACCTCACGCCAGCACTCAACAACTGAAATTAAAGCTAAAAGAAAAGACAACTACATGCGTAAGTCAAGTACATGATGTGTGGCCTAAACAAGTAAGAATGTCTAGTCTTTTGCTTTGGATTTTAAGGCCAAGTTGACTAATGGGGATTGGTTTAATGATCTGGGAGCAAACTAGAAGTCACAACATGCAAAGTAGTGCTCCCAGATAACTAAAATAAAAGAACCAACTACCAGAAGAAAATTGAGAGCAAGAAGCGCTCACCAGGCCGCCAATTGGCGGGCCAAGACCGCTGATTGGCGGTCCTTGTTGAAGCTTTTGTGCTTCAACTCGTCCAGTAGCCTCCCCGTGAGCTCTAGGATCCCTGAAACCATCAAAAACTAAAAACAAAAAAATTAAAACCACTCGAATCGTCCAAACCAAAGTCTGGGCAGAGCACCTCCTCGGCAACGACACCAAAAAATTGATTGATATCGTTTTAATTAAACCGCAAGTGCACGACCGCGTTGAAGTGGTGGCAAATACGAGTTGATCCACAGGGAGGTGTGTCGACTTTTGGTTTGTGCGAAGGCGCGTGGGAAAGAGAGAGAAGAAGAGATTGATTACACTAAACTAACTACACTAAACTAATGAACCAGAAGCAAGGAATTGAAAACATGAAATGAACTAAACTAAGCTAAGTTGAGCAACTATTAAGAAGGAAGATAAACTAGAAAGAGAAGCTGGAAATCAGGAATCTAAAACCCCTAAGTGGTGGAGTGTGTGTACACAAGATATGAGTGGTGATGAATGCTTTCATTAAGAACAAGTGTATGTAGTGTTTGCTATTCATAAGAAGTACCTAATGGCAAGACCTATCATTTAAAACACTACCCAAGGTTATTAATATGAGCATGACAAGTTTGTTATTAAGACACATAGAAAAGCATGGAATGTACCTAAGCTATGGCAGAAACCATCAAGTAAGTATTCTTTTTAATCAAACAAGTATACTAACATTTTTCACATACACAAAAGTTTAGCATTCATTCCATCTACATAACATGTATAAACATTGCTCCACCCCCTAAAGGGGATGGAACTACTCACTACTCATTAAACTAATGATTACACTAAGCAAAGAAAACATTTTAATTAAGCTACTAAAATTACTAAACAAGAAATTACACAAAGTAAAGCAACCAACACAAAACAAGCAACATAACAAGACAAGATTAAAAGAAACAAAGAAACTTTTATTATTAAAATGACTCACAATACAGGTAGCATTCTCCCACTTCAGTGTTTGCTTCAAGGCCTCACTTCAAGTAGGAAGAATTGCCACCAAAATGTCAAGTGATCACAATGGAAGGTGAAGAGTTCTATTTATAGCCATAGAAAAAGGTAATCCGGGACAATCCCCCAATGTGGGACTAAATAAATACGAAAAATAGCCTAAACAAACACTAATACATATGCTCCAGAAATATTAGCGGATCCGAGAAGATCCGGACCGCCAATTGGCGGTCTACAGGATCCGGATGTGGCTAAATTTTGTTTTGGGTTTTCCTTGATATATTTGTTGGTCTTGGATGCATCACATTGCTTGTTGGAGCTCCGACCCAAATCGAGTTGCCAAAATACTCCCCATGATGGTGTGGAGTTTTCTATTTTCTCTTAGGTCTTTCGGTCTTACGTTCAGGTCCTTCTCCCTTGCATCTTAGTCCCTAGGTCTCACAATTAAGTCCTTTTTCCCTTCTTTTGCGTCCCTTCATGCCTCTTCTCTTCAAACCTCTTTATTTCTGAAATTCAAACATAAAACTCGTCACGTAGCATTACTTAGGTGTAACATCATGGATATAAGATACAAATATAAGCATGGAATGATGTCAATCAGTATCCTAAACCATGTTTATCTGGGGATTGTCTTCGACTACCTAAAAGTTGTTAAGCATCTTGGTTCCATTTGTGAACCTTTCTAGATATTTTCTAAGTTGTTCATTACAAATTTTAAGATCTAGTTGTTCAACACATCAATGGGTCTTGCTCTTAGATTGTCAAGTTTTAATGCATTAGTTTCAAGTCTAGCAAGCAACTAATTTTTCTCATTCATGCATATTTCAATTTTATTTTGGAGATCATTTATCAACTTTCTTACATTTTTATTTTTATCACAAATGATGTCATGTTGTTTAACTAAGTCATGAAATGCATTTTGAAGCTCATGATGTGTATATGTTTCTTCTTTAGAACATGAGCTGTCACTATAATATAACTTAGTAGAGCTTGAATTTGATCTAGTAGAACAAGAGTTAGAGTCTACCTCACTTTGTTCATCTTCAATATCCATGAAGCGTGAATAGGCGACCTCTCTTCTACTTTGCAAGGAGGATAATGATGATGATGGTGATGATGAATCATCTCATGTAGCTTTGTGCGCTTCCTCATTCCTTTCTCTTCTCCTTTTCTCTTCTCCTCTCCCTTCTGTCCTTCTTCTCCCTTTCTCTTTTCTCATTTCCCCTTTCCTGCTCCTTTTCTTTTTCTCTCTTCTCACTTCTCCTTCCTTTTCTTTCTCTTCTTTCTTCCTTATCCTTTTTGAGGAATTTGAAGAAATCTTTGGCTAGGACCTCAATGTCCTCATCTTCTACTCTCCTCCTTGGTTCATCCAGATTTGCATGTACTGCCAAGGTGGGTTTGTTCTTGGAGGATTCCTTCTCCTTTCGATGGTTGATTTGAAGTTCATAAGCCATCAAATTTCCAACGAGTTCTTCCATCTTTAATTTGGAAAGATCATGCGCCTCTTCAATGCGACAACTTTGTCTTCCCAATCGTTGCTTAGTGACCGGAGGATTCAAAAGTTTGTTGCTATCTGGAAGATTCTCTTTCAATAACTTCAGTAGGACAATGAAACTGACATCACTTCAATCGTTTGCAACTTTCAAGGTAAACAACCTTAAAACTGCGGATAACCTACTGAACTCGGTGCAATCTGGATACAAAGGTTTTTCATTGTTAGACAATACACTACCAAGTACATCGGGTTTATCACAATAATTGTCGGCAACATCTCGGATCATATCCTGTAACCAGTCACTATGATCAAATTCTTCTTTTGTGCTTTCATTTTCACCATACCATATCGAATGAGTATATCCTTCATCAAAACCGTTCTCGAACAAATGAGTTTTTATCTTTTTACATCTCGTAAGAACATGCTAAAACAACTCCTACATGGACCTAAGACATTTCTCTCATTTCAAGCATCTGTATTCTTCAGGGCAAATTGTATAAATTCGTCAACCCCAGACTCATACTCATCACTCAATCTACTAACGAAAAGCCATTTTCCATCCATAATTTCTACATAACAAGAGGAACAATTTCAATATAAAGATAGATATAAATTTCAATTCTTAGTCCTCTAAAAGTTCAACTACCAATAAACAATCCAACATCAACAAAACAACACATTCGAGTCCATAAAATACCATTCCATTATAAATTTCAAACAAACAAAACTTTCAAATATGCTCTCTGGGAACACATTAAAATGCGTCCTTCATGAGCAAGTGCTAGATTTAAAAGAAGGTCAAGGTTGGTCAGGCGGGCCTAATTAGGCAGGGGTGATCGGTCGAGGCTGGTCGGTCGAAACGGGCTGATTGGTCGGGTGGAGCTGACAAGGGGGACGGGGGAAAGAAAATGGTGTTTGTCTAGCTCATAATTAGGTTTGTCAGTTTGTGAGTTTCATTTTGGGCTAAATATTAAATATGACAACGCATTAGAATTTACTACAAAATTATAGAGTTTACCATGTCAGTTAACCTAAGCAACGACGTGGTTAATCCCTATATGGACGTAACGTGCTAACCTGACAACCGAACACAATTTGGTCCACCTAAACCGCTAACTAGAAACACCAGTTCGACAACCAAAATGCATTCTGTTAATATAAAAGAAATATTTAGGAAATATTGTGCTATGATGGTCAAAATACACCACTTCGGTTTCTGGTGAACATAATACAGCTGACTTGGTAGCATGAACATTCACGTCGACCGTAAACTATGCGACGTGACAAGCTCAAAACCATGTCAGTGCACGTCAATCATATTACGGCAAACGTGGGAACGCAAACATTCATGTTGATCGTAAACAATCTAACGTGATAAGCCTAAAACCACGTCGGTGCACATCGAACATATTACAACAGATGTAGTATTGCGGACATTCACGTTAGTCGTAAATTGTTCGACGTGGGAAGTCTAAATTTACGTTGGATTTTAAGTTGCCGACATGGTTCGCCTAGTACAATGTCAGATTCTCAAAATCCGACGTAGTCAAGGCGACGTATACCAGTATTTTCTAGCAGTATCACTTCACACCCCTCAACTACTAAACATGGACCACTAAGAATATTATGACAAACGACAGGCACAGGATGTGCCTTGTACAGAGAATGAGCTCTCCCTGAAGGTAACTTCAGATCAACACGTCCAACACCAAGCACCCTCGCAATGTTTCCATTCGCCATCACCACAGTCTTTCCATCAATAGGCTGCTAAGAAAAAATGTGCACTTATCAGCACATACAAGCACATTAACCCCAGTGTCAACCGACCACTCATATGGTTCATAAATGGAAAGGACTGTAGGTTCAACAAAACAAACTTATTGTTGGTCTCCTCCACAAAAGTCAAAACATTGACCTGTGGAGTCATATCAGTGGCACCTTGTTGGCTTTGGCTATCTTTGATGGACAAGCCTAATGCCCAAACCGGTCGAGGTACTGACTGAACGTCCAGTTCATCAAATCCATGAAAGCTGCAGGCACGTTCGTCAACCCGAACAACATCACCAAAAACTCATAATGCCCGTACCTCGTCCTGAAAGCTGTCTTCTGCACATCTGCCTCTCTGATCCTCAATTGATGGTAATCGGATCGCAGATCAATCTTCGAGAACACCTTCGCTGATTGCAAATGGTCAAAAAGGTCCTCGATCCTGGGCAAGGGATACCGATTCGTAACGGTAACATTGTTCAGCATCCTATAGTCAATACACATCCGCAGCGATCCATCCTTCTTCTTCACGAAGAGTACCAACGCTCCACAAGGCGAGACACTAGGTCGGATAAACCATGTATCCATTAGATCCTGCAACTGCTTCTTCAACTCTGCCAGCTCAGTAGGTGCCATCCTATAAGGTGCTTTCGACTGCGGTGTAGTCGCAGCTACCAAATCAATACCGAACTCAATCTCTCTCTGAGGCGGGAAGCCAGAGACATCGTCGGAAAATACCTCCAGAAAATCTTGGACCATCTCAATGTCCTCCAATCTCCTCGCCTATGGATCTGGAGCTACTAGTGTGACCACGAAAGATCTGCAACACTACTGCAACAACTTCTGTGCCCTCACTGCTAATACGACAACTCTGCCTCCTTTGTTCTTCGTCCCCATGATCAACACATCAGGTAGACCCTTCCTCAGGATCAGAATCTTCTTCTCCTAGGACAAGACTCGCACATCGTACTGGGATAGCTAATCCATCCCCAGTATGATGTCCAAGTCCTCCATCGGTAACAAGATCAGGTCAGCCGAAAACTCTTGATTTTCCGAAACAACCGTGGCGCCAGGGAGGAAGTTCCCCACAATGCCCACAAGAACCAATGGTGCTATGACTTCCGATGTGGTAGTCAACATCGTGGGGTACGACCCAGCACAATCGTAGCTCTCTCCGAAATGAACGAATGTGTTGCCCCACAATTAAACAACACTCTAGCACTCAACCCAACAACAAAGAGTGTACATTCCACCACCGTGATCGCGTCTCTCACCTCATCCACCTGGATGGTAAAGACCCGTCCAGTCCTCTGACCAGCTGTGACAGCACAAAAGGGCGGCAACCTCCGCCTTTGCCTGCTGGTGGTGGCCCTAGATGTCTGCTGGGCCCACTCGGACAATCTCGAACGAAATGGCCCGACTAGCCACACCCGTGACAAACCCCAGAATGACCCCAACAATCTCCAGAGTGAACTCGACCACAACCTCTGCACACCTCTGACTAGCGTGATCCACCTCCTGCAATCTGGGGCCTCTTGCCCGGATTCACTGCTAGCGGAGCACCTGCACGTCCACGGACCTTCACTTGTGCCCTCCTGGCCTCAGCATAATTCTGCTGGTAGTCCTGATCGATGATTGTGGCAAACCTCACGACATTGGCCAGCGTCTGTGGCATACTATACGTCACATGAGTATGGAGGTGCTTCCTGAGCCCGTACGAACTTCCTCGCCCTCTACATAGGCGTCACACAAATCTCCAGACAGTAACACTCCAGTACGTTGAATCTCCGGGTATACTCTGCTAGGGTCATCTCACCATGCTCGAGGGTCATGAACTCCTCTCTCCTCCTATATCTGAAATGCTCTGGGAAATACTGTTCATTGAACTTCCGCAAGAAGTCCTCCCAGCAGATGTCACTCCTGCCCTCAAACACCACCGCAGATGTGGTCCTCCACCAGTTGGACGCGTCTCCGCCCAACACATAAGCTGTCGAGCATCACTCCGCTGCTGGTGGCTCTCCACTACTTGACTGGTGATCCAACATTGCACCTAGTCGCTCCACCGTGTCATAGAGCATCTGCCGCTCCTCTGCCAGTCTGTGCCCCCAGTATCATCGCTGGTGCTACAGTCCCGTGGAGGAGGTCTTACGCGTCTCGGAGGCACCTATACACTAAAAAGACAACACACATCAAAACCATGAATCGATGAACTAATGCAGGCTCTAAAACTCTAAGGGTGGTTTCTTTGGATAAGGACATCAGAATCGACCGCTCTGATACCATGTTGTAACATCTTGAATTAGCGGAAGAATTTAAAATTTTATAACATACAATCAAACAGAGGATATTACTCAAATACAAGGAAATAGGTGCACCAACATATAATATATATATATATATATATATATATATATATATATCCGAGTATTTCAAAAGTGTGATTACATCAAAAGGGCAATACAACAAATACAAGTAATCACTTTGACCTCAAAAAGAGAGAATGCTGAATCTGGTAGCGACACTCCTCTCCTCGATCACCACCCCCTAACGCCGATCACGGCCTGAAAATCAAACATGCAACAATGCCTGAGTTTCCAGAACGAAACCGCGTATGCCAAACTCTACAATGCATGAAACTGGACCACTCTAGCATGCAATTCTATCAACAAAGAAAAGTACAAACAACAAGGCAGGGCTCCAGGGCATTTTCACCCAACCACAACACACACCACCGTTACGGGGCTCCAGGGCTTTTTCACCCAACCACTGCAACACACAACATTGTCAAGCTGGGCTCTAGGGCTTTTTCACCCAACCGCAGCTACCACGACACAACCAGGGCTCTTTCACCCAACCCGAACGTCTAAAGGCTCCATGACTTTTTCACCCAACCCTTATCACGCAGTCCATGCTCAGGCTCCAGTGCTCTTTCAACCAACCTGAACGCACTACGGACCTTCAGGACTTTTTCACCCAACCACCGCAACACTCAACGACGTCAAGCTGGGCTCCAGGGTTTTCTCACCCAACGGCAGCTACCACAACACGATCAGAGCTCCAGGGCTCTTTCACCCAACCCGAATGTCTAAGAGCTCCAGGGCTTTTTCACCCAACCCTTATCACGTGGTCCATGCTCAGTCTCCAGGGCACTTTCACCGAACCTGAACGCATTACGGAGCTCCACGGCTTTTTCACCCAACCCCGCCCAGACTAGCTGGGCTCAAGGGCTTTTTTACCCAACCGCAACTCTCACAATGTTACGGGGTGTCAGGGCTCTTTCACCCAACCTCCGCAACACCCATTCTCACTAGCACACTTGTCGGAAGAACATCGGCACCACAACTCGCCTCACACGGACGACTACAACAACCGTACCTCCAACGTACAAAACTGGAAACAAACAGTCGACCGAACCAAGAGTCCCGATCGACCGAATATCACTAAAACAGGGCAATTGCCTCGACCGGTACTCCATCGGTCGAATAATTCCCACCAACAACATACGTTCGGTCGAACCAAAGTCAGGGAACGGTCGACCATTTCGAAAGTTGCCTCCCAGGTTCAACGAACATAACGACCAATCGGTCGAACGGAAAAGGGGACCTGTTCGAACGAAACCCACCAGTGAAATCCACCATCGCTCAACATCAATACTGCTCGAACCCCCGAGCATTCTCGGTCGACCGATTTCCACTTGTAAAATCCACCATGCGTCCAAACAACACCGGTCGACCGAACCACCTTCGGTCGAACCCAACCCCAATTCAACTTAACTCATCAGTCAGACGAGTCAAACAGGCGAACGGCAAAGGGACCCCGTTTGGATGGTCAACGCCACAACTGACCTACAATAGTGCACACGGTCGAACGACAAAGGGACCCCGTTCGACCGAAATCAACCAAGCTTGCCTTAAATGCACAACCGGTCGACCGCCGAAGGGCATCGTTCGACCGGTGTGAGGTAGAAACCTGAATTCTCACTAGGAATGGTCGACCGTTTGCACCAACCGGTCGACCGATCCAGCAGTAAAATCTGCTAAACTTTTGCTTGCGACGAGCCTTTCAGTCTACCGTCGACTTCCAGATACTCACACAACAAAAGTGAGCTACAACAACTAGTTTCACATATCACGAAGGTTTGAAGAAACTTTCGAAGAACCACGACGGCGCTTCCACGAGCACTTCTCCCCAAAATACAATCCACCAACGAATGCTCGCCCGATCAACGATCGCAACTCCCCGCTGTTTCGCAGCCACACCTCCACCTCCGTCAATCTCCACACCGATCACAACAACTAAAAACATGGTAGGTCGAGAGAGAGGAAGAAGAAGAACCAAAAGAGAAGACTTGGTTTAGAAACCAACTCACCACGCCACCCGACCAACACTCGACGATACTCACTTCTCCTCGCCAGAGAACACCTTCACGCCGGAGTACAAGCTGAGGGAGAGAGAGTGAAGTGAGAGAGAGAGAAATGAGAGAGACATGAGAGAGATCTACCTTATATACCTTCCATCAATTCATCTCAACCATCCATCCAACTCTAGTCCATCTCAGCCGTCCAATCTCATCTCCTCCTAAACACCACCTAAGCAACAATTAAAACCTAATTAGGATTAGGATATCACAATCCACCTTCCTAAAAGAATTTCGTCCTTGAAATTAGAGCAAACTCACCAAACAGCTCCGGGAAATCATTCTGGACCTCTTCCTCAATCTCCCAAGTGACCTCTCGCTCACTATGGTGCTGCCACCTGACCTTCACCATCGGAATGGTCCTCCTCCTCAACTGATAATCCATCTGATCTACAATCTCAATCGGTCAGTCCTCAAGAGACAAAACTTGCTGGATCTCTGGAACCTCCAATTGAATCACATGAGAAGGATCTGCTACGCACTTCCTCAGCATCGAAACGTGGAAGATGTTGTGAAGACCCGAAAACTACGGCGGCAGCGCAACCCTGTAGGCAACATCTCCAACACGATCGAGAATCTCAAACGGTCCGACATACCTCGGACTAAGCTTCCCTTTCTTCCCGAACCTCATCAGTCCTCGAGATGGTGAAATCTTCAGGAAGACATGATCGCCTACCTCAAACCTCAATTCTTGCTTACGCCTATCTGCGTAGATCTTCTGCCTGCTCTGAGTTGTCTCTAGTCTCTGCCTGATTACATCAACCTTCTCCGCATACATCTGCACAATATTACGACCAACTAGATGCCTCTCGTCTACATCACTCCAGCATACCGGTGATCTACAGGGTCTCCCATACAGAGCCTCGTACGGTGCCATCTCAATTCTCGAATGGTAGCTGTTGTTGTAGGCGAACTCTATCAACGGCAAATGCTCATCCCAATGTCCTGCCCAATCCAGAGTACAAGCTCGTAGCATATCCTCTAACGTCTGTATGCTCTTCTCAGACTGATCGTTTGTCTGCGGGTGGAATGCTGTACTGAACTTCAACTGAGTCCCCAGAGCCTACTGCACTCTCCCCAACAACCTAGAAGTGAACCTAGGATCTCGATTAGAAATAATGCTCACAGGCACTCCATGAAGTCTGACTATCTCCTCAAGCACCTTCCACTCCTGGATACAAAGACCTGCTGCGGTGAGCTCCACATTCCTGCTCAAAGCATCTGCAACTGAGTTTACCTTCCCGGATGATACGTGATGGTGAAATCATAATCCTTGATCAATCTACGCTGCCTCATATTCATCTCCTTCTGCAAAAACAGATACTTCAGGCTCTGATTATCCGTTAAAACCTCGAACTGCTCGCCATATAGATAGTGTCTCCAAGTCTTCAATGCGTGCATCACTGCTGCCAACTCCAAATCATGAGTGAGGTAGTTTATCTCATGCACCTTCAGCTGTCTCGAAGTGTACGCAACTACCTGCCCTTGCTGCATGAGTACGCGTCCCAGCTCAACGCCTGACGTGTCACTGTAAATCACAAACCCACCACTACCACTAGGAAGTGTTAGAACTGGAGCAGTCGTCAACCGACTCTTCAGTTCCTGGAAACTATCCTCGCACTTTTGGGACCACACGAACTTGACACTCTTCCACGTCAAAGCCGTCAGAGGCGAAGCCAACCTTGAGAAAACCTGAATAAAACGGCGATAGTAACCTGCCAGACCCACAAAACTCTTGATCTCCGCCACACTAGTCGGGACTCTCCACTGCGTCACGACCTCGACCTTCGCTGGATCTACTGAAATCCCAGCTCTTGATACAATGTGTCCCAGAAACTCAACACCGCTCAGCCAGAACTCACACTTCAAAAACTTGGCATACAACTGATGATCTCTCAAAATACCAAGTACAACTCTCAAGTGCTCCCGACGTTGCTCTACATCTTGAGAGTAGGCCAAAATGTCATCCACAAAGACAATCACAAACCGGTCGAGGTACTGACTAAATATCATGTACATGAAATCCATGAAAGTTGCAGGCGCGTTCGTCAACCCGAACGACATCACCAAAAACTCGTAATGCCCGTACCTCTTCCTGAAAGCTATTTTCTACACATCTATCTCTCTGATCCTTAATTGATGGTAACCAGGTCGCAGATCAATCTTCGAGAACACCTTCGCTGACTGCAACTGGTCAAACAGGTCCTCAATCCTGGGTAAGGGATCCTGATTCCTAACGGTAACCTTGTTCAACATCCCGTAGTCAATACACATTTGTAGTGATCCATCCTTCTTCTTCACGAAGAGTACTGGCGCTCCCCAAGGCGAGACACTAGGTCTGATAAACCCAGTATCCATCAGATCCTACAACTGCTTCTTCAGCTCAGCCATCTCAGCAGGTGCCATCCTGTGTGGCGCTTTCGACTACGGCGTAGTCCTAGCTACCAAATCAATACCGAACTCAATCTCCCTCTAAGACGGCAACCTAGAGACATCGTCGGAAAATACCTCTGGAAAATCCTAGACCATCTCAATGTCCTGTAATCTCCTCACCTCTGGATCTGAAACTACTAGTGTGGCCATGAAAGCTCTGGAACCTTGCTGCAACAACTTCTGTGCCCTCACTGCTGATAGTACTACTCTACCTCCTCTGTCCTTCGTCCCCCTAATCAACACATCAGGTAGACCCTTCCTCGTGATCAGAATCTTCTTCTCCTGGAATAAGACTCGCCCATCATACTAGGATAGCCAATCTGTCCCCAGTATGACATCGAGGTCGTCCATCGGCAACAAGATCAGGTCAACTGGAAAGTCCTGATCTTCCGAAACAATCGTGGCGTCAGGGTGGAAGATCCCCACAATGCCCACCTGACCCAAGGGTTTGTTGACTTCCAATGTGGCAGTCAACATTGTAGTGGTATGACCCAGCACACTCGCAAATCTCCCCGAAATGAACAAATGTGTAGACCTACAATCAAACAGCGCTCTAGCACTCAACCCGGCAACAAAGAGCGTACCTTCCACCATCGCGCTGGCATCTATCGCCTCATCCGCCTGGATGGTGAAGACTCATACAGCGCTCTGACCCTGCTGTGGCGGCGCAAAAGATCGACAACCTCCACCTTTGCTTGCTGGTGGTGGCCCCGGATGTCTGCTGGACCCACTCGGCCTACTCGGACAATCTCAAACGAAATGGCCCAGCTTGCCAAACCCGTGACCAACCCCAGAACGACCCCAACACTCTCCGGAGTGAACTCGACCACAACCTCTGCACACCTCATGCTGGCGTGATCCACCTTATCCAATCCGGGGCCTCTTGCCCGGATTCACTACTAGCGGAGCACCTGGACGTCCACTGAGCTTCGCCTGTGTCTTCCTGGCCTCAGCATAATTCTGCCGGTAGTCCTGATCGATGGTCATGGCAAACCTCACGGCATCGGCCAGCGTCTGTGGCATACTGTACGTCACATGAGTACGAAGGTGCTTCCTGAGTCCCCGTACGAACTTCCTCGCCCTCTGCATAGGCGTCACACAAATCTCCGGACAGCAACGCTCCAGCACGTTGAACCTCTAGGTATACTCAGCCAGGGTCGTCTTTCCCTGTTCGAGGGTCATGAACTCCTCGCTCTTCCCATTTCTGACAAGCTCTGGGAAATACTGCTCATTGAACTCCCGCAGGAATTCCTCCCAGCTGATGTCAATGAGCAGTACATCTCCTAGATCTTCATGACCCAATCCTCAGCAGCCTCAGAATCTCTTCTACCATCGAAGGTAGGCGGGTGTTGTCTCATAAAGCGGTCGAGCATCACTCCTGCCACTGCTGGCTCTCCTCTGCTTGACTGCTGATCCAACATCGCACCCAGTCGCTCCACCGTGTCATAAAGCAACTGCCGCTCCTCTGCCCAGTCTGTGCCCCCAGTATCATCGCTGGTGCTACGGTCCTATGGAGGAGGTTTTACACGTCTCAGAGGCATCTATACACAAACAAGACAACACACATCAAAACCATGAATGCATGAACTAATGCAGACTCTAAAACTCTAAGGGTGGTTTGTTTGGATAAGGACACCAGAACCGACTGCTCTGATACCAAGTTGTAACATCCTGAAATAGCGAAAGAATTTAAAATTTTATAACATACAATCAAACAGAGGATATTACTCAAATACAAGGAAATAGGTCCACCAACATATATAATATATATATATATATCCGAATATTTCAAAAGTATGATTACATCAAAAGGGCTATACAACAAATACAAGTAATCACTCCGACCTCAAATTGAGAGAAAGCTGGATCTGGTAGCGGCACCCCCTAATGCCGATCACGACCTGAAAAGCAAACATGCAACAATGCCTGAGTTTCCAGAAGGAAACCCCATATGCCAAACACTACAATGCATGAAACTGGATCACTCTAGCATGCAATTCAATCAAAAAAAAGCACAAACAACAAGGCAGGGCTCTAGGGCTTTTTCACCCAACCAGTACACACACCACCGTTATGAGGCTTTACGGGTTTTTCACCCAACCACCGCAACACTCAACGTCGTCAAGCTGGACTCCAGGGCATTTTCACCCAACCGCAGCTACCACGACATGACCAGGGCTCCAGGACTATTTCAGCCAACCCGAATGTCAAAGGGCTCCAGGGATTTGTCGACCGTTTAGAAAGTCACCTCCCATGTTCCACAAACATAACGAGCAATCAGTCGAACGGCAAAGGGGACCCGTTCGACCGAAACCCACCAGTGAAATCCACCATCGCTCAACAGCAACATCCAACCCCCAAGCACTCTCGGTCGACCGATTTCCACTTGTAAAATCCACCGTGCGTCCAAACAACACCGGTCGACCGAACCACTTTCGGTCGAACCCAACCCCAATTCAACTTAAGTCATCGGTCGGACGAGTCAAACAGGCGGTTGACCATTTGGATGGTCAACGCTCCAACCGACCTACAACAGTGCACACGGTCGAACGACAAAGGGACCCCGTTTGACCAAAACCAACCTGGCTTGCCTCAAATGCACAACCGATCGACCGCCCAAAGGCATCGTTCGACCGGTGTGAGGCAGAAACCTGAATTCTCACTAGGAATGGTCGACTGTTTGCAACAACTGGTCGATCGATCCAGTAGTAAAATTTGTTGCACGTTTGCTTGCGACGAGCCTTTTGGCCTACCATCGACTTAAAATACTCACACAACAAAAGTGAGTTACAACAGCTAGTTTGACATACCGTGATGGTTTGAAGAAACCTTCAAAGAACCTCGACGATGCTTCCACGAGCACTTCTCCCCAAAATACGATCCACCGACGAACGCTCACTCGATCAACGATTGCACCTCCTCGCTGTTTCACAACCACACCTCCACCTCCGCAATTCTCCACACCGACCACAATAACTGAAAACGAGGTAGGTTGAGAGAGAGGAAGAAGAAGAACCAAAAAAGAAAAGTTGGTTTAGAAACCGACTCACCAAGCCACCCAACCAAAACTCACCGATCCCCACTTCTCCTCGCCGGAGAACACGTTCACGCCGGAGTACAAACTGAGGGAGAGAGAGTGACGTGAGAGAGAGAGAGAAATGAGAGAGACGTGAGAGAGTGAGAGAGCTCTACCTTATATACCTTCCACCAATTCATCTCAACCATCCATCCAACTCCACTCCATCTCAGCCGTCCAAACTCATCTCCTCCTAAACACCACCTAAGCAACAATTAAAACCCAATTAGGATTAGGATCTCACAAACACTCTTTCTATAGAGAGATACCTTGAATATGTACATGCAAAGCCGTAAATTCCACAGTTCCATTTTTTCATCATAAATTCCACCCCAAATTTCTCAAATTCACAATAAATTTATTTCCAATTTTGGCACCAAAATTCCAACAAGCAAACAACATTCATGAAAATTTTCCGGACCTCGACGAAATCGGACTGGCAGGTGGGGTTATGTTGGACTCATGGTGGATCTCGATCTCGTTACTCTCATCGACGATCTCCTGGATGGTGTTCTGGATGAACTCGTCGAAGGAGTCGAGCTGCTGCCGCACCAGCCCCTTGTCCTCAAAGTAGGCACTGATCACGACCCACGCGTCCTCCTCCTCGTCCTCCACCATCATCCCCACTGCGTTCTCGTACTCCTCCTCCATCGCTGGAGATTTTGGTTTGGCTGGGTAGGAGGTTGGTTGGACCGTGGTGGGGGCGCGAGAGAGTGGGGTGGATGAGGAGGAGGAGAAGAGGTACAGAAGTGTGGGAGTTGGGATAGAGAGGGTGGGTTTGAGAAGCAGGTCGTCTGGGGTTGTTGACACTTAAAAAGAGAAAAAAACACGTCTGTTGTTTGAAACTAACGTGAAACATTGTAAGAAGTTATTTATCATGTCGGATTTCGAGAAATCGTTGTGAACCACTGATATATCACGTTGATTTTTTCTAGATCGACGTGATATATCACTATGTCACGTTGGTTTTTCAAAAATCGAGGTGATAAAGTCTTTGCACAATTTTTTTTTAAATTTGATACAAAATGTGGATGTTATATTATTATTTTTTCCAGCAGTGTGACTAGTAAATATTGACAATTCACCCACAATAAAATTAAATTGAGTCAAATTGGATGTTTGTTGATTAGGTTCATGATGCGTACTTTGTGCCGAACATTGATCGATTGCATCAAACCCAATCAGTCCTTGTATGAGAATGGGTTCGTTTAATTTGAGGCAAGTGGTCTGGTGTGTACAATATGAGTTGTGTATTGGTTAGTTTGATAATTTGTAAACGGTTTGAGTTGTAAGTTGGTTCTTACCTATTACTCTTTGGTTATGGGTGACCCGACAATGTTTAGGGATTCACCTAATAGGTATAAATACTCTTGTTCAACCACATAAATATGACAAGAAAACCCTACCTAATTTCTACCGTCAACCTTCTTCCTTTTCTCTCTCTCTCCTTCTTCCACTTAAACTCATAAATCAAACTTCCCTTCCGGATTCTTCGTACGTAGCTTGTATATAAATTCTAAACCAGAGGTGTAATAATTCAAATAGTTCTCTCTCTTAAACGAAATACAAAAAAAACTCCAAAATAATTATGGGACCATAAGGATGTAATCGAAGTCTCTTACATATAAAAATTAGTAACATAGTGTCTGCTAAAAAAGAAATGTACACAATGTACAAATAATACTTTACATGAATTAAGAATCTGGCATTTGTTACCTTTTATACTTCTTATCATAAAGCTAGACCCACAATATTTATAATGTACTCTTAAACATTTCAATTATTTAGGTGATTTTTTTATTTTATATTTATATAAGTCTATGCACGACGATTCAAATAAAACTATTGCCAAATATTTGGTCGTGCGTTGTTTTGGCTAACGATAAAGGGAAGGTAAGCCAAGGAAGTAGAAGGAATTATTAATTTTTATTTTATTTTATTTTTAAAAAGGTTAAAGTAATAATAGTGGCAGTTATGTTGGAACACAGAGAAAGGAATGACCACATAAACATTAACGTCCTAGTTTTAAAAGTCTACAATCATAAATCTGATCAAACATCGCAAGATGAAACTCCCATTCTCCAAGCTAAAGTCATCCCAAGTATTTAACTTATGATTCGTTAATCTCGTAAAATATTTATTTCGTCATATGCAATAGTAAAAAAAAGTTGTCAAACTAGGGCACTTGATGTTTACAAAAATATACTGAGAAAAGGTAACATCAATACGAAAGAAATCGAAGAACAAAAGAACGATGGAAAAAATCATAGAATGGATGAACATCTCTAGACCTGATTAGGCAACGATCATCTCAAATGATTAAAAATCAATTGTAACGTCCTCAAACACAGCGGAAAATTTCAAATTTAAATCATACAATCAACGAGGACATTACGAAAAGAAATACACACACTGGTGCACCAACATATAATATATATATGTGAACGAGTTTACAAAAGAATGTGATTACATCAAAAGATCATATACATGAAATATACACAAGTAATCACAACCACCTCAAAATATAGGGAAGCAGGATCAGGTCTCGAGCACTCCCTCCGCCGTCGCCACCCACCTAACGTCGCTCTCGGCCTGAAAGCAGACAATGAATGCCTGAGTTTCCAGGAGGAAACCCAGTATGCCAAACCCTAACACATATATGGACAGAATGAAATGTACAAAGAAACGTAAAACACCACAACTGATACACCCGCTAAGTTCCCAGGACCTCTCTCCCGGCCATAGCCCAACTACACGGGTCTCAAGGGTCCTCTCACCCCAACCCACCAACACACGTGCACACAAGGCACCACCGGTCCAAATCACGCCAAACAACCCCCTCATTGCCTCAGTGTTACCGGAGTCACGGTTTTGCATCATTCGCCGGAGCCACGGCTTTGCCTCATTCGCCGGAGCCACGACCACAATATCACAATCCATCTCCACGTGTCACTACTAATTGCTATAGGGCCGCAATGTCTGTGCCGTCGCCCCAAAAGGGTCGGAGTCCCGTTGCCTTCTAGCCACTCAATAGCAGCACACACCCACAAAAACAGTGCAAACGGTTGAACGAAAACTGGCTTCCGGTCGACCGATCCTCACCCAGAGAACTGGCCCAACCGAAAAACCCGCCGAACAGTCGACCGAAAAAGGGGTCCCGGTCGACCGAAAAGCACCAGTAGAAAACCATTTTCGCAATCAAGAGTAAAACGGTCGAACAACCGAACCCTATCGGTCGACCGAAAACAACCAGTAGAACTCACCCAGAGTCCTCACATCACGGTCGACCGAAACCACACTTCCGGTCGACCGGCCATTAAGTTAACTTAAACGTCGGTCAAACGAGTCAAACAGGAGGTCGACCGTTTAGATGGTCAATGCCCCAACCGACATACAACAGTACTTTCGGTCGACCGGTAAAGGGGTCCCGTTCGACCGAAAATACACAGGACATCTTTCTCTCGCTAAAATTGCAACAACCGGTCGACCGCCCAAAGGGCATCGTTCGACCGGTGCGAGGGATTCGCCAAAAATACACTACAACCGGTCGACCGAACCAAAACACCGGTCGACCGTTTATAGTTCAGAAACGGCTGTGCAGGTCCGACGAGCCCGAAACGGCCTACCGTCGACCGCTCCCACTCCCACACTAACAATAGGTGAGCTTGAAAGCAAGTTTGACATACCTTAAGACTTGAAGAAGCCTTTGAAGAAACAACGGCGAGCTCCTCCACGAAAAGGCTCTAACTCCGACGAACTTCCGATCAACTCAACTCGGCAGCAACCCGAGCTCCTTTGGCGACTCCAACTCCACGCACGACGCCGACTCTTCCACTGTCGAGCGAGAGACGAATTTAGAGGGAGAGAGAGTGAATGAGAGAGAGGAGATCGTGAGAAAGAGAGAGAGAGTAAAACCAACCTTTATATACAGATCTCCCACTCGATCTCAGCCGTCCATCTCAAACCATCACTAATCCTCCCCTAAACACAGTTAAGAACAGTAAGCAAGGTTAGGATATAACAATCCACCCTCCTTAAAAGAATTTCGCCCACGAAATTAAATACAGCGCTTACCAAACAGCTCCGGATATGACCTCCGGACTTCCTCCTCAACCTCCCAAGTAGCCTCTCGCTCAGTGTGATGCTGCCACCTGACCTTAACCATAGGAATCGTCCTCCTCCTGAGCTGGTGATCCATCCGATCCACAATCTCAACCGGTCTCTCCTCAAGAGACAAATCCTGCTGGATCTCTGGAACCGCAATCTGAATCACATGAGAAGGATCTGACACGTACTTCCTCAGCATCGAAACGTGGAAGACGTTATGAAGACAAGAAAACTGTGGCGGCAACGCAATCCGGTAGGCGACCACTCCAACTCGGTCCAAAATCTCGAACGACCCATTGTACCTCGGACTGAGCTTCCCTTTCTTCCCGAATCTCATCACCCCACGCGACGGTGAAATCTTCAGAAAGACATGATCGTCAACCTCAAAAGTCAACACTCGCCTACGCCGATCCGCGTAGCTCTTCTGCCTGCTCTGAGCTGTCCCTAGTCGCTGCCTGATCACATCAACCTTTTCCGCATACGTCTGTATAATCTCAGGCCTGACTAACTGCCTCTCGCCTACCTCACTCCAGCACACCGGTGATCTGCACGGCCTCCCGTACAAAGCCTCATACGGCGCCATCCCAATACTCGCATGGTAGCTGTTGTTGTAGGTGAACTCGATCAACGGCAAGTGCCCATCCCAGTGCTCTGCCCAATCCAGAGTGCACGCTCTCAACATGTCCTCTAACGTCTGAATGGTCCTCTCTGACTGACCGTCTGTCTGCGGGTGAAACGTTGTACTGAACTTCAGACGAGTACCCAGAGCCTGCTGCAAACTCCCCCAGAATCTGGAAGTGAACCTCGGATCTCGATCTGAAATGATACTCACTGGCACCCCATGCAGTCTGACAATCTCCTCAATATACAATCTCGCAAGACCCTCCAAAGTTAGAGTAGTCCGGATGGCCAGAAAATGTGCCGATTTGGTCAGTCGATCGACTATAACCCAAATCGTGTCATGAGAGCTCCTCGTCTTCGGCAACCCGGTGACGAAATCCATCGTCACGTGCTCCCACTTCCACTCAGGTAGCTCTATACTCTGCATCGGTCCCGCTGGTCTCTGGTGCTCGATCTTCACCTGCTGGCAAATCAAACACCTAGCCACAAAATCAGCCACATCACGCTTCATCCCTCGCCACCAGAAGTTCCGCTGTAGATCCTTATACGTCTTCGTACTCCCCGGGTGAATGGAATATCTGGCTCGGTGTGCCTCCTCCATGATGTCATCTCTCAGAGCATCGACCTTCGGCACCCAGATCCGACTCCTGAACCTCAGACCTCCATCCACTCCCACAGTGAAGTCCGACCCATCTCTGGCAGCAGCCTGTAGCAGACTAGTCAAATCCTCATCCCTGTGCTGAGCCTGGACAACTCGACTGACAGTCTGCGGCTCCACTCGAAGACCCATAATCACTGCTCCCCCCGAGCTCTCGGTGAACGGCCTCCACTCTGACAATGTCTCGAGTAGCCTCCACTCCTGAATACACAAACTCGCAGCTGACACCTCCAATTTCCTGCTCAGCACGTCTGCAACTGAATTCGCCTTCCCCGGATGATAGGAGATGGTGAAATCAAAATCCTTAATCAGCTCAAGCCATCTGCGCTGCCTCATATTCATCTCATTCTGTGAAAACAGGTACTTCAGACTCTGATGATCCGTGAAGACTTCGAACCGCTCACCATACAAATAGTGACGTCAAATCTTCAGAGCATGGACCACGGCTGCCAACTCTAGATCGTGAGTGGGGTAATTCTTCTCGTGCACCTTCAGCTGCCTCGAAGCATACGCCACCACCTGCCCGTGTTGCATCAGTACACAACCCAAACCAACACCTGAGGCGTCGCTGTAAATCACATAACCTCCGCTACCGCTAGGAAGAGTCAGAACTGGAGCAGTCGTCAACCGACTCTTCAGTTTCTGAAAACTGTCCTCGCAATTCTGGGACCAAACAAACTTCACTCCTTTCTTCGTCAGCGCTGTCAGTGGTGAAGCAAGTCTCGAGAAGTCTTTGATGAACCGACGGTAATAACCCGCCAATCCAACAAAATTCCTAATCTCAGTCACACTCGTCGGGGCTCTCCACTGCGTCACTGCCTCGACCTTCGCTGGATCCACTGATATCCCAGCTCCTTACACTATATGCCCCAAAAATGCTACACTGTGAAGCCAGAACTCGCACTTCGAAAACTTGGCATACAGCTGCTGATCTCTCAGAATGCCAAGTACAATCCTTAGATGCTCCCGGTGCTGATATATATCTGGTGAATAGACTAAAATATCGGCCACGAAGACAATCACGAAACGGTCGAGATACTTACTGAAAGTCCTATTCATCAGATCCATAAATGCTGCAGGCGCGTTCGTCAACCCGAACGGCATCACCAGAAACTCAAAGTGCCCGTACCTCGTCCGAAAAGCTGTCTTCTGAACATCTGCCTCTCTGATCCTCAACTGATGGTACCCAGATCGCAGATCAATCTTCGAGAACACCTTCGCTGACTGCAACTGGTCAAACAGGTCCTCGATCCTGGGCAAAGGATACTGATTCCTCACAGTAACCTTATTCAGCATCCGGTAATCTATACACATCCTCAACGAGCCCGTCCTTCTTCACAAAACGAATCGGTGCACCCCATGGCGAGACGCTCGGTTGGATAAACCCTGTATCCATCAGAACCTGTAACTGCTTCTTCAGCTCCGACAACTCTGCAGGCGTCATCCTGTACGGAGCGTTCGACTGCGGTGTAGCCCCAGCTACCAAATCAATGCCAAACTCGATCTCTCTGTGGGGTGGTAGACCGGAGACATCATCAGCAAACACCTCGGGAAATTCCTGAACAATCTCGATGTCCTCCAGCCTCCTCAACTCTGGGTCTGGAACTACAAAGGTGGCAACAAAAGCCCTGCAACCCTGCTGAATCAACTTCCGAGCTCTAACTGAAGAAACGATCAACCGACTCCTGCGGTCCTTCAATCCTGTGATCAGAAGATCAGGCAAACCTCGCCTTGGAATCAAAATCTTCTTATCACGGCACAAGACTCGGACGTCGTACTGGGACAACCAATCCATCCCGAGTATAACATCGAAGTCCAGCATCGGTAGCAAGACCAGGTCAGTCGAAAATTCCTGGTCTCCCGAAGCAATCGTGGCGCCGGGAAGAAATCTCCCCACAGTGCCCACCAAACCCAGGGGTGTGCTGACTTCCAAAGTGGCAGTCAACATCGCAGGGGTACGGCCTAACACGCTCGCAAACTGCTCAGAGATAAACGAGTGTGTGGCCCCAGAGTCGAACAACACCCTAACGTCCTCAAACACAGCGGAAAATTTCAAATTTAAATCATACAATCAATGAGGACATTACGAAAAGAAATACACACACTGGTGCACCAACATATAATATATATATGTGAACGAGTTTACAAAAGAATGTGATTACATCAAAAGATCATATACATGAAATATACACAAGTAATCACAACCACCTCAAAATATAAGGAAGCAGGATCAGGTCTCGAGCGCTCCCTCCGCCGTCGCCACCCACCTAACGTCGCTCTCGGCCTGAAAGCAGACAATGAATGCCTAAGTTTCCAGGAGGAAACCCAGTATGCCAAACCCTAACACATATATGGACAGAATGAAATGTACAAAGAAACGTAAAACACCACAACTGATACACCCGCTAAGTTCCCGGGACCTCTCTCCCGGCCATAGCCCAACTACACGGGTCTCAAGGGTCCTCTCACCCCAACCCACCAACACACGTGCACACAAGGCACCGCCGGTCCAAATCACGGCCAAACAACCCCCTCATTGCCTCAGTGTTACCGGAGTCACGGTTTTGCATCATTCGTCGGAGCCACGGCTTTGCCTCATTCGCCGGAGCCACGACCACAATATCACAATCCATCTCCACGTGTCACTACTAATTGCTATAGGGCCGGAATGTCTGTGCCGTCGCCCCAAAAGGGCCGGAGACCCGTTGCCTTCTAGCCAATCAATAGCAGCACACACACCCACAAAAACAGTGCAAACGGTCGAACGAAAACTGGCTTCCGGTCGACCGATCCTCACCCAGAGAACTGGCCCAACCGAAAAACCCGCCAAACGGTCGACCGACAAAGGGGTCCCGGTCGACCGAAAAGCACCAGTAGAAAACCATTTTCGCAATCAAGAGTAAAACGGTCGAACAACCGAACCCTATCGGTCGACCGAAAACAACCAGTAGAACTCACCCAGAGTCCTCACATCACGGTCGACCGAAACCACACTTCCGGTCGACCGGCCATTAAGTTAACTTAAACGTCGGTCGAACGAGTCAAATAGGCGGTCGACCGTTTAGATGGTCAACGCGCCAACCGACATACAACAGTACTTTCGGTCGACCGGTAAAGGGGTCCCGTTCGACCGAAAATACACAGGACATCTTTCTCTCGCTAAAATTGCAACAGCCGGTCGACCGCCCAAAGGGCATCGTTCGACCAGTGCGAGGGATTCGCCCAAAATACACTACAACCGGTCGACCGAACCAAAACACCGGTCGACCGTTTATAGTTCAGAAACGGCTGTGCAGGTCCGACGAGCCCGAAACGGCCTACCGTCGACCGCTCCCACTCCCACACTAACAATAGGTGAGCTTGAAAGCAAGTTTGACATACCTTAAGACTTGAAGAAGCCTTTGAAGAAACAACGGCGAGCTCCTCCACGAAAAGGCTCTAACTCCGACGAACTTCCGATCAACTCAACTCGGCAGCAACCCGAGCTCCTTCGGCGACTCCAACTCCACACACGACGCCGACTCTTCCACTGTCGAGAGAGAGACGAGTTTAGAGGGAGAGAGAGTGAATGAGAGAGAGGAGATCGTGAGAAAGAGAGAGAGAGTAAAACCAACCTTTATATACAGATCTCCCACTCGATCTCAGCCGTCCATCTCAAACCATCACTAATCCTCCCCTAAACACAATTAAGAACAGTAAGCAAGGTTAGGATATAACATCAATACTACACTTTCACATCCAAACCCATATTTCATTTTATTATATATTTATATCAATACACAAGTCAGCCATAACGTGAAACACAATAGGAGTTGTAATAAAGCAAATGTCTCCGGAAAAACAACGCAATCGTAAACGATCGCTTTATTAAGGAAGGCAATTCAACAAACACCAAATAAAAACACACCAATACAAACATTCATTCGCCGAAGAAAATTGGTAACTTGGATTAGCTCCTGCAACGCGTGATAGCGTTGCAACTACGTTGGTACTGGTTGGCCGATGCCCCAGGTTTACAATTGAAATACGAAGCTCCCTTGACGTTGCATGGAGTCGAGCCTTTGTTCAAAGCATTGTAGCTAATGTGGTCGTTCGCGGCAAGAACTCTCCCACTTATCTCTGAGTCCATTATGAACTCTTGCTCGTCCAACCAGTCCCCAGCGGAGATGGTTGAGACCACCATCAGAGCAATTAGGACAAAAATCACAAACCGACAGCCGAGCCAAGGTTGCCCTGCTCCCATTTTGGCCCCTTGAGTTTTTCCTTGAAGAGAGAGTTAATATTTTGTGGAGCATTATGGGGGGGAATGTTGGTTATATAAAATCAATGTTTTAGAAGTAACCTTAATCTTCATTGATATTACAGGAATACATTTTTATTACAAAATTGACTATATTGGGTTTGTGCTAAACAATGTATTTGTCAGTCGACTTTCATTGGATTTGTGGTTATGCACTTAGTTGTTATTTTAATGGAGGAGTAATTGTCGTTTGGTGGCATGATTTTTTTAAACAAAGTCTTCTTCGAGATAGAGAGTTTGAAGGTTACATAAATGATATATCTATGCATACGATCTTTGATTTTTGATTTGAAAAATCATGGCTAGCCAAGAGGTTGTCGGTGTGTGGTGATCTTTGCTTTATGGGTTCTAAGAAGCGACCGTGCCTCTAGTCGTGAATAAGAACCTGCGTTTATTGGTCAATCAAATATTGGGCACAAATCCATATAAGAAGTCGAATAACTTAAATCTGAATGTTTGACATCTACTCATGTTGAAGACTGGCTTCTGTTCTGTTTGGTATTTTTGTAGTTGTAACTTAATTAGAGTTAAAGACTAAAAATAATTATTGATCTTGCGATAAATCTAATGTTGTCTAAACTTAGATGAAATAATTATGTGAATTTCCTACAGTAGAATGCTCTATTTTAAAATAAGCCCCATTTTCTATTTTTATTGTATTATTTTGGATTTTTTAGTCAACAAAAAAACAATATTTCTAATGGTCGAACACAACTATACCATCAAATTTAGAAGAAATCTTTACTGTGACTTTCAGATTGACAATGAAACAATTTTGTAGAACACATATGTGCAAACCTCAAAGTTGAAGAGGAAATCTGAGTCCATATCTCATCTCAACAGTTTGAAATATACAGTTGTAAATTAGGGATTAGGAGCATAACTATGGTTTTACCCGCCCCGACCCGCCTAAGTCGTGTAGCGGTGTAAAAATTCCAACCTGCCACCCGCCCCGTTTATCCGATTACCCGCATAAGAATTTAATAAATTAAATAATAAATATTATATATACACACACTTATATACCATATACATATCCTTATTCTCTAATCCCTAATTTACAAATAATGTTATAAAGTTGAAATTATTTATAATTTTATGGTGTTCATCACATGGGTCATGTTTTTAAGGTGCTAATGTGTCATGTTTTTAATTTACGGTGTTATGCAGAAAAAGAAAAAAAACATATAAAAATGCATTTATCCATCTACCCGCCCCGCATAACCCGTTTACCTTCCCCGCCCACGTAACCCATTTACCCGATCTTAGGCGGGCCGAGTAGCGGTTAAAAAAACTTCACCTGACCCGACCCGACCCGCCAACCCGCCTACCTTAGACGGGTCCGGTAGCGATGGGTTCAAAACCCGCCCCGACCCGACCCGTTTAAAGCACTATTGAATATATCTCATATGTCATAATAGGAAATAACAGTGAGACAAACAACATAAATTAGTTTGAAACAAACATTAATTAAGAACAATGGAGAAAGGGATATGGAAAGAGACTATGTAAAGACATAAAATGAATGAATTATGCATGTAGATGTGTGTGTATTAACGTTAATCATAACTTGGTTTTCCTCCTCTTCAACAAAAAATGGCATATATATATATATATAGAAAGGAAGGATAGAATGAGTCCTGGACTCATTTTGCTTGAATGAGCCCCCAAAGATCTAACCGTTGATCTCAAATTGAATGGTTGTGAGTCATTTACTTTGAGTGAGGGTAGTAAAGTAAATTTGTAAGTCTTCCCACTCATCCCCATTAATTCCAGAAATTATTGTAATTTCTTACAAATCCTCCTCTTCCAATTACGTTGCTCTCTTCTTCCTCTCCCTCTCAGTCTTCCACCTATGAGACCTCCCAATCCTTCAACTTAACCCCTTCCAATTTCGTTACACTCTTCTTCCTCGATCTCCCTCCCCATCTTCCACCCACGACTCCTTCCAATGTATGCATCCAAAGCTATTTGGTAAGTTTTGTGGATATTTGGTTTGGTATTTAATTTGCTGATTGGGTTTGGTTTGGTTATGGATTTTGTTTTTTACATTCGGTTGGATTTGTGTAGCATTTGATTTGGTATTGGATTTGCTCATTTGTTTTAGTTTGCTTTTAGATTATTATTTTTAGAGTGGAGTAATAAAATTTGCACTCAATTGGACTCCGACCCTTCTTTACATTCTTCTTGAAATAAACTATACGTTTCTACAATTTGACTTCCGAATCCACAAATCCATGCTATGGAAATTGTATAAACAAATCCAACATCTTGTATGTCCGCCTCACTATTATCCAGTATGCCGTAAAATGGGGTGAGGAAGTTTTTCGCTTGGTTTTGAATTTAGAGAAACATGCCACTATTAGTATATGAAACTCATTTCAAACCTGTACAAGTGCGAGTAAAAATAATGTGAATTACAGTAACATGTTTAGATTTAGTTGAAATGAAAGTAATATTATATTTGCAGCCGTAATATAACATAGTAAGCCGTAATATAGTCTAATGCTGTGGATATAATGTTGTAATATTGTAATAATATTTTAATAGCTATAATATAATTTAGCTCTCATGTAACACGTTTTCAACATACAAATAATGTTAAGACAGTAACATGTTTCGATTTAGTTGAAACGAAAGTAATATTTTGTTCGCAACGGTAATATGACATTGTAAGCAGTAATATAGTGTCATTCTGTCGATGTAACATTGTAATATTGTTTCAGTAGCTACAATATCATTAGCTCTCATGTAATATTCCGACCACAACCTGAGAACATGTCCAATTAGGAAGGATAAGAAAACGTGAGTATTAAATGTTCTTTGTAAAAATGCATTATACTTGAGAATTGAATTATGACTTATTTGGTATTTTGCAGGGTTATACCTGAAGATACTAGAAAATGGCAGGAGTAAACTTGCAAACAAGAGAATACATGTGAAGAAGATTAAAATACGCCTACAGAACTACACATCATTTAGATTTTTTGGATATACATACTTTGGGAAAGTACTATGATTTTTTTTATACTTTGGATATACATACCCCTGAGGTGTTGTTTTGAACATACATACTTAAATATAATTTTGTTAGCCGTAATATAATGTAATAATTTTTAACAATATTCCTCAAAAAATGGAGAATGAACAACTTTTGAATACAATGTTCGTATTAAATTTAACATTACGTTCAAAACGGTAATATAATGTTGTTGCCGTAATATTATGTTGTTAGCCGTAGTATTATTTTGTTAGCTGTAATGTAATGAAAATATTAATACTAATGTCCCATAATCATGTGTAACATGTCAAATTTAACATTACGTTCAAAACTGTAATAAATATATATACTAATATGATGGTGGTTATACGATATATATACTAATATAATTTCTCTCTCTCTCTCTCTCTAAATATATATATATATATATATATATATATATATATACTCTCTCGAGAAATTATAGAATGGGCCCAGGGCTAATTTAAGCTTAAGTGAGCCCCATAAACATCTACCATCCAAATTAAATCCAACGGTGGTTATAACATGCGACTATATATATACACATTAAATGAAATTTTACCGTCTGGTGAGTAATTGTAAGAAGATCATATAACCACCATTGGATTTAATTTGGATGATGGATGTTTATGGGGATCACTTAAGCTTAAATGAGCCTTGGGCTCGTTCTATAATTTCTCTCTCTCTCTCTCTCTCTATATATATATATATATATATATATATAGAGAGAGAGAGAGAGAGAGAGAGAGCGAAATTATATTAGTATATATATGTTATAACCACCATCATATTAGTATATATATATTATAGTTTTGAACGTAATATTAATTTCACATGTTACACATGATTATGAGACATTAGTATAAATAATTTTAATATATTACTATGGCTAACCACATAATATTACGACAACAACATTATATTATCGTTTTGAACGTAATGTTAAATTTAATACAAACATTGTAGTCAAAATTTGTTGATTCTCCATTTTTTGAGGAATATTGTTAAAAATTATTACATTATATTACCGCTAACAAAATTATATTAAAGTATGTATGTTCAAAACAACACCTCCGGCGTATGTATATCCAAAGTATAAAAAAATTCTTAGTATTTCCCAAAGTATGTATATCCAAAAAAATTAAATGATGTGTAGTTCTGTAGGCGTATTTTAATCTTCTTAAAATGTATTCTCTTGTTTGTAAGTTTACTCCTGTCATTTTCTTGTATCTTCAGGTATAACCCTGCAAAATACCAAATAAGCCATAATTCAATTCTCAAGTATAATGCATTTTTACAAAGAACATTTAATACTCACATTTTCTTATCCTTCCTAATTTGACATGTTCTCAGGTTATGGTCAGAATATTACATGAGAGCTAATGGTATTGTAGCTACTAAAACAATATTATAATGTTACATCCACAGAATGACACTATATTACTGCTAACAATGTCATATTACGGTTGCAAACATAATATTACTTTCGTTTCAACTAAATCGAAACATGTTAGTGTCTTAACATTATTTGTATGTTGAAAAGGTATTACAATGTTATATCAACAGAATAACACAATATTACTGCTAACAATGTCATATTACAGTTGTGAACATAATATTGCTTTCGTTTCAACTAAATTGGAACATGTTATTGTCTTAACATTATTTGTATGTTGAAAAGGTGTTACACGAGAGCTAAATTATATTATAGCTATTAAACATTATTACAATATTACAATCACTAGTGCAGAAAAGCCCATATACGTCGGATATACAGGGGTATAGACGTTGGATTTCGGCGGTGCAAGTACTCGACGTATAATTCCCCGTCGCCTATTCCTTGTTGTATAGATGTCGGCTATATACGACTGACGTCTATACAGTGTATAGACGTTGGCTATATATGACTGACGTCCATTATACATTGCAACCTATATCAGGCATTCTGCACTCACATTAATCAAGCCCAAGCCGCCCAAGGGCCCCAAGTGCCAATCTTTTGACAAATAACCACAAATATCAAACCCAACATGCCCAGGTGTCCCAAGTCGTTCACGTTCAGCAGTAAAGGAGTGGTGGAGTACATCAACCACACCAACAAAAGTAAATTCTCCGATGTGGGACTAAACTATTACTCCCAAAAGACGTCGGATATATAGATTACCAACTTCTATACATACAACACGACCTATAGATGTCGGCCATGCTATACTCTGACGTCTATACATTGACGTCAGTTATACTAAAAACCCGACGTTTATACAAACCTATAGACGTCGGATGTTTTTATATCTGACGTCTATTCAGTGACGTCTATTGAGCATTCTGCACTAGTGAATGTTATATCCATAACATTACACTATATTACAGCTGCGAACATAATAATACTTTTTTTCAACCAAATCGAAACATGTTACTGTAATTCACATTATTTTTACTCGCACTTGCACAAGTTTGAAATGAGTTTCACATACTAATAGTCGCATGTTTTTCTAAATTCAAAACCAAGTGAAGAACTTCCTCACCCTATTTTGCGGCATGCTGGATAATAGTGAGGCGGAAGTACAAGATGTTGGATTTGTTTCTACAATTTCCATAACTTGGATCTGTGGATTTGGAAGTCGAATTGAAGCAACATAGAGTTGATTTGAAGAAGAATGTGAAGAAGGGAGTCCAATTGAGTGCAAACTTTATTTCTCCACTCTAAAAAACAATCTAAAGCAAACTAAAACAAATGAGCAAATCCAATACCAAATCAAACGCTACACAAATCCAACCGAATTTTAGTATAAAAAACAAATTCCATAACCAAACCAAACCAAACCCAATCAGCAAATCAAATCCCAAACCAAATATCCACAAAACCTACCAAATATCTTCAGATGCAAAAAATGGAAGGGGAGAAGTTTAAGGATTGGAAGGAGTCGTGGGTGGAAGATTGGGAGGGAGAGGAAGAAGAGAGCAACAAAATTGGAAGGGGCCAAGTTGAGGGGTTGACAGTTATCGTTGGTGGAGGACTGGGAGGGAGAGGAAAAAGAGAGCAACGTAATTGGAAGGGGAAGATTTGTAAGAAATTACAATAATTCCTGGAATTAATTGGAGATGAATGGGAAGACTTACAAATTTACTTTACTACATTCACTTAAAGTAAATGACCCACAACCATTCAATTTAAGATCAACGGTTAGATCTTTAGGGGCTCAATTAAACACAATGAGGTCATGGCTCATTCTATCATTCCTCTCTCTCTATATATATATATATTAATGTCAATCTTCTGTTGTTTTTCTTCATTTTTAAACAAAGTTTTGCTAATCCTATTTTTCACCCTTAAAAATCTTCAAATAAAAGGGAAATTAGCATATTAATTCTTTTGGAGTGATCATAACATACCGTGCACAAATTAAAAAATTCAATGGCAGATGATTACAAATTATTCCCAAAATGCTAAAGCCGACTACTTTTGCATATTATTAATAAGAAAATAATTCTGAAGAAACAATGCTATAAACATAAAGCTAGTATTATTAGTAAAAATTGGAGAACAACATTAAGCAAGTGAACAGAAGAGAAATAACTGTTTGCAGTTATTCGGTGGTCTAATTGTATCAAATACTCAACAAATTGCTCAATTTCATATGGAAACTACCATTATAAGAGCCAAAACTGTAACGCCCCCGATCTCACGGGTACGCACGCTGGGAAAGAATACGAGTGTCGCAATCAGAGACCTCCGCGACGACCGAAGGAGTTACAAAAGACAGACCAAACAACGACTCGACAATACTTAGAGAGATCATACATGGATAGACTAACATAAAACATAACTGAAAAGTGAGAGATTATCCATATATGGTAACAAGGTCAAATACATTTCATCGAGTTCAAAGGGGAAATACATCATAAATAATGCGGAAGCAAAAGACAAACAGAAGAATCTGGTCGACGTGTCCCTCGTGTACAGAATCTTCGACTACTCGTCCAGTCTACCCTGTAGGAATCTAAGTACCTGCAAGCACCACATCAACATATGCGTGAGTTTTCTATAAAGAAAACCAACTATGCCCCTGGCCCAATCAGAGTTACATGGAAGAATGCATGCAATATATCTAAGACAAAAGCATCCGAAACAGAAATAGAAAAGCACATAATGCAACAGAAGGCTACGACTCCATAAGTCATGTCGGTCGGGCACACCCAAATCATTCCTCAATAGGAACCAAAAGACCAGCCTCGCAGGTCAAAGGCGGTCACTCGACAGTGACCCACCTCTCGGCACAAAGCGGTGCGCCGGATAAGTGTCCCAATTCGCGGCAAGGGACCTACATGGTGCCATCGCGAACTTGGGAATACCTACCCTGAGACAGAATTGCAGCGTGCCTGCCAAGGACTTATCTTATGCCTGGCCTCCCAACGTGAAGATCTTATGCAAGTGGCCTCTCTAGCTAGACGACCCACTCGTGTCCCGTCGGCCCAGAAAATAGAACGTGCCCAGAATTATTAATCAGATTATATGCAATGCAAGCTACTTAAGCATCTAGAATGTAAGGCATCTACAGTGTATGGAACGAGCTCTAGGAAAGGTATCCGGATACCTTCCTAACAGCCCCCAAACAAATCAAAATCACAACATACCAATCAGGAATCAAACGAAACTCACAACAACAATCAATCATAACCGGATGGGAAAATCAAGATAATAGCTAATCGAGTCATCTACGCGTCATGATAAGGATGTTATAAGGTCTGATATCCAAAGGGTCATACATAACCATATCATAACACTTCACTTCAGTAACATATAGACATGAAAGACACAATGGGATGATGCATTACAGCTAGATATATCAAAATCAAACTCCACAATAATCGATAGCATGCATCCTTAATTTAAGAGTGTATATGCAATGATAACTGAAATCTCAGAGCATGAGAAGAGTTTATATGGGTATGGATTACATGTATATCAGTAGGATAATCATGCTAGAACATGCACAACATATCAGTATCCAATATAGATCTCTAAACTAGCATACATGCGTGCAACAAGTTAATATGTTGCTTTGCAATATGACACGATCACCACATGATATGAAAGAGCCCATTTACATTCATAAGTGCATTCATGACTACAACATCAGGAATACACACACATCATATCATGTAACCACATTATATATGCTACTGAAACACAACAAGTCATATAGAGCAAAACACATTCAACAAATAAAACACGATAACTTAAAAAAAAGACAAGCTAACAAGTTAAAGAGACTCACAACCAGATGCATGAGCCCCTGACTACTCCAACCCATGTTCTTAGAATATCCCTCTCAGGAGGTCTATGGTGGGAGAGGGTCAGTAGAGATCCATTCAAGTAGCTCAGCCCAACAACCGAGCAAGCTGATGCACATGGTGCACCAACCGCATGACTAGCCCATTCAAGCGCACCCTGCTCAGACCGAGCTAGCCCATCCAGATCCCCCTCACCCCTAGCCTCCCTAGGGTTGTTCCAAACATTTTCCTGACCCTTTTCCACCATCTAGAAGAGATAGACAAGCTAGCCGATCCAAACAAAAAGTCAAAAGGGTTGAAGACAAATCCTAGTCGTATCTTGTGTGCACCAGCCACACCCAACCAGATCCGTGTCCACCCCAAAACTCAGCCCAGAAGAAACCTCATCACTCCTGGTCGGACCTCACTGGAGCTCACCGGAATCCCGGTCCTCTGGCTGCCCCACAGCCAGCCCCATCTAGCGCATGCTCCATGTGCACGCTAGAAGGGAACTCGGTTGTTGGTGCAACCGATTGCACCAACCACCAACATGGTGCTGGCTGGCCCTCCAGCCAACACCCCCCATACAACTCTTCAAGGGTCAGGAGCATACCTGAATTCACGAAAAACTTTGAACGAGATTACCGGAGATCAGCGCACCCAGATCTTCGTCTAGTTGCTCCCAGAAGATGCACTCTAGCCTGCTCCACTTGACTCGTCGGAGCTCCAACCACTAGCACACCGGAGAGGGAGATGGAGAGGGTCTGAATTTCGTGGGTGAGGGAGTGAGAGGGTAGGGATGTCTAAGGTTGAGTGGGTTTTGTTTGCAAACAACCCTCCAACTTCCATAGGCTTCATGGTTATTCAAGTCACATTAAGGCATGCCAAAATGGCACCATTCCAAAGGCATCCAAAAGCCACGAAAATGCACATCCAAACCCTAATGCAACCCTTCCAATTCCATGCAACTTCAACATGGTTTTAGTCCAAAACCGACCCTACACTCACTCGAGCCCAAATTGAGTCGATCGAGTCAAACAACCGCACGCTCGTCCGATGTGTCGCACCCGATTGACCAACGAAAAATCTGATCAAATCTACTCAAACAAGCATGCCATAACACAAATTGACATTCTAAGAACTAAATTATGCATAACCGAGGAGAGTGGACTTATTAATGTTATAGCAGGAGAGCGGGTCTTACAACCGACACCCCTTAAATAAATTTCGTCCTCGAAATTTGCTATCCCTAACTCTTAATAAGAGCTATGGATACAAACTCCTTACTTCATCGTTCGGACACAAACTTTGCAGTAACAACAAAAGAAGGGGCAATGCAAAAACATTGCCAACAATGGCCATGAGACAATAACTACAATATCAAATTCTTGACCTATAAACCTATATAGGTATGACGTAACAACAACAACCTAATCATACATGATCATAATGCCTATTGACAACAAACTAATTAGGAAGGCCACACAAAATAAAGTTACTAAACAGACATGAACATATAATATATTTATATCTATATGCACAAGGTGTATGAGAACAACAAATAAAACATGGAATTAATGACAAGATCTCAATAGACAATACTCATGCACAATATATATATCTAGGCAGCGATTTAATCATGTGCTAATAACAAGATCTCCATGTGTTTATATATCTACATGCATATGATGTATGAGGATAGCAATTAAGACGTGTAATCATAATAAGATCTTGATGGCTAAATATATATGGGCATGATGTATCTACACAACCAATAAATCATGGAATCATAGTCATAACATCACAACACGAACTTACTTGCATGCACGACATGCACTCACGTCATGATGCACATAACAGAAGCAACAACAATTATAATAAATTAGGTAAAGCACATGCCATGATAATCGTAGATCATGAGAATCAAACATGCAACCTGTGGGAGCTATGGTCATGATGAGATGATTGTACAACTCTTCACTCTACTATAACACATTCGTGGGTTTAGAATTCATTCCTGCATGAATCTAGGTATATTTAGGAGATATATGTGACCATAGGCATAATATAAGATCCCCCGATGCAATCATGATAATACAAGTAATAGGCATGCATGCATGAATGGATGGCAAATCACTTCTGATTCCAACATTTTAGAGCATAAAATCATGCACATTATTGAATTAAAATGTTTGGTTAGCCTTTTCATGTAGTGCAATTTCCTGTTTCCAGCAACGATGTCATGCATACAAGTATAACTTCCTAACAATAATCTAAACATGAATATTCCCATAAATCTAGTAGCTAAATAATACATAGGCATGTAGCATCTTAACCATAACCTAGGAAAGAATCACATGTATTTAGCAACTAAAGAAATACCAACATGTAGCACCTTCACAACAATTAAATTATGGGATAAAAAATAAAAACCAGATCTCAAAGGATAATTATACATGTATGTGATGTACCTAATTAACAGAAAATGAAATTCAAACAATAGCATGTATTCAGTATGAGAAACACATCCATAACAAAAAGAGGTATCACAAAAGAGATACTACAAGCATTCATTAAATTTCAGACCACATGGACGTTTGTTCTAGCAACACCCAACATGATTAGAGATGGTATGAACATGTACAAGTATATAACAATAACATAAGCTAATGAAACATGCTTGTGATATCAATCGTCCAAACCGATTTATAAATTGATATACATGCATGCATTCAGATTTGCTTACTACTTATAAGCCATAGAATGAGTTGCATAAAACATGGATGAGTTCTGATTTCGTTTTCATGTGAGAGCATAACAAGACATATCGGAGGAGGTATACGAAAATCAGATTATATATGTGATATGGCTATTGCTGGAACGAAATCAAATTAGATTAGCAATCATAGCAATCGACACAAAACAACCCTACCAATTGCATTATCATCTATATGGAATTATGCAACTTATTCTCAGATGGGATGTCATGAATATATCTTAGGAAATCATCAAATCAGAGCGTATACTTGTATTGGTCGTTAGTGGACTAAAATCAAAATGAGTCATGTTGTATTATTTAGACCTATTAGCTAGATCATTCATAGATATAAGGTCTGAAATCAGTGATGACTTATGAACTACTGACGTAACAAGTCATGAAATCATGCAAGATTAGGTGACCTAAAATAGTAACAATTCATGTAACTAATGTCTGAACGAAATTATAAATCCATACATGAATATAATACCTAAACCAGAGAGCATATCATGCAAGGAAATCTGGACTCATTGCTAAGTCACTCATAGACCTAGGATTTGTGATCCGTAATGATTCATGCAAATATCACCTCAACAAAGTCATGAAATAATGAAGGGGCATGAGTTCTAAAATCAGTAACACCCGAGAAAAATCGCATGTGACAGCATGTTAAATACCTTAACATATCAACGAAGAAATCATAATTTCAACCTCAAGAGGAGGTGGCAAATCATGCACAAAATGCATGCCAACACAACCCCAACTTGCTCCCCACAGCCCAGCCTCATCCCTTCTGGTTTCTTCATCAAACCAACAAGGAAAGCATGAAGCAAGGGTCGTGCTAGTGGGAGAAAAGCCCAGCCAACCCCTGAAATTTGGATGGTGCTACATAGTCTACTCTATCAGGTGGATCTTCACTTGTGCACTCCGAACCTAAGATTGGCTAACCCAATGGTGTTGGACTAAACTTCGTCCAACACCCACTCTACATCCTCTTATGCTAAGGGCGTAGAAGCATACCTGAAACTGGTGGAGAAGACTCTTCGATTTTGAAACAATCCCGCTGCAACTGCCTCCCATGCTCGCTAGCTAGTCGCCTCTTGTACTTCTTGCTTGCTTGGCCGGTTGGACTTGTTTGTGATTTCGACACCAAAACAAGGGACGAGGCAAGGGAACTGATAAAGGTAGATAGGGTTGGGTGGTTTGATCTCCAAGTACACGAGACATTCCACAAGAAGCAGTTTAACCAATGCAAATATGATCTATCACTATCAGAAAGCAATTCTAAAAGATAAGAAATTACCGACTGGGTATGGGCAACATGCCCCACTGGAGAGTCTTCAGATTCTGTACACTTTAGGGACCGACCAGCTCTAATACCAAGTTGTAACGCCTCCGATCTCGTGGGTACGCACACTGGGAAAGATTACGAGTGTCGCGATCAGAGACCTCCGCGACGACCGAAGGAGTTACAAAAGACAGACCAAACAACGACTCGACAATACGTAGAGAGATCATCCATAGATAGACTAACATAAAACATAACTGAAAGGTGAGAGATTATCCATATATGGTAACAAGGTCAAATACATTACATCGAGTTCAAAGGGGAAATACATCATAAATAATGCGGAAGCAAAAGACAAACAGAAGAATCTGGTCGACCTGTCCCTCGTGTATAGAATCTTCGACTACTCGTCCAGTCTACCCTGTAGGAATCTAAGAACCTGCAAGCACCACATCAACATATGCGTGAGTTTTCTATAAAGAAAACCCACTATGCCCCTGGCCCAATCAGAGTTACATGGAAGAATGCATGCAATCTATCTAAGACAAAAGCATCCGAGACAGAAACAGAAAAGCACATAATGCAACAGAAGGCTACGACTCCATAAGTCATGTTGGTCGGGCACACCCGAATCATTCCTCAATAGGAACCAAAAGACCAGCCTCGCAGGTCAAAGGCGGTCACTCGACAGTGACCCACCTCTCGGTACAAAGCGGTGCATCGGATAAGTGTCCCAATTCGTGGCAAGGGACCTACATGGTGCCATCGCGAACTTGGGAATACCTACCCTGAGACAGAATTGCAGCGTGCCTGCCAAGGACTTATCTTACGCCTGGCCTCCCAACGTGAAGATCTTATGCGAGTGGCCTCTTGATTGATCGTTTTATATTTCTACCGCAAGTGCACGGCCGCGTTGAAGCGGTGGCAAATACGGGTCGTCCACTGGGGGGTGTGTCGACACTTGGTTTGTGCGAAGGCGAGAGGTAAAGAAAGGGAAGAAAGGTTGGATACACTAAACTACACTAAGATGCAAATGGAAATGGAAAAGAAGCAAAAAAAACTAAACCCCAAAGGGGGTAGAGAAATAATGTGAACATAAAGAAGTGTGTGTGTGTTCATTAAGCTCGTCACAACATGTAGTGCATGAAATCATAAAACTACATCCAACTTTGCCTCTACATGAATTAAGATAAGACTACATCATTAAAACATACAAGACAATAATTGGAATGGAGCTACATGAACTCAAGTATAAAGACTATACCCTACTATGCCTCCACATGAATTAAGATTTCACTACATCATTAAAACATACAAGACATTAGCTAAGGTAAAGGCAACAAGAGCTCATACACTACAACTTGTGTTTCCAATATTAACTTTATCCATATCCTAACCTTATCATTCCCCATAAAATAGGTCCACTAATCAAAGCATAAGCTAAGCTTCATTCAAGAGCATTAGCATATCAAAGATAAGAGTGGAGACCCATTAGATGGTTATGGAAATCATATAAAGCTCAAGGGATAAAAATAACACACACTTAATACACTACATAATTATATCACATATTTCTCCACCCCCCAAATGGGGATGGAACTACTCACTACTCATTACACTAACTATATTAGCAAAAGAAAGCATAATACTAAAATGAAAGTTAACTAAGAAGGCAAGAAGCATTAAAGAAACATAAAAGGAAATGAAAGACTAAACAAACATGCACAAATTAAAAGACAAGATTAAAAGAAACTAGAAGAATTATTTTATTAACAAATGACTCACATTGAAGGTAGCATTCTTCTCCACCTTGAGTTTTTGCTTCAAGGCTCACTCCTTAGTAGAGAGAATGCCACCAAGCAATGGGTAATTACAATGGAAGGTGAAGAGTTCTATTTATAAGCATGGAAAAAGCTAATTAGGGACAATCCCCCGATGTGGGACTAAACCAATACCAAAAATAGCCTAAACGAACATTAATACAAGTCCAGGAGAAATTTCGACGGATCCTGAGCAATATGGACCGCCAATTAGCGGTCCAAGACCGCCAATTGGCGGTCCAAAATCTTCTGATCGTGTTGGAATTTGTTGTGGGCTTTTCTTTCTGGTATTGTTGGTCTTTGATGCGGTTACTTGACTTGTTGGAGCTCCGACCCGACTCGAATTGGTAAAATACTCCCCATAATGGTGTGGAGTATTCTGTTTTGCTCTTAGGTCCTTCGGTCTTACGATCAGGTCCTTCTCCCTTGCATCTTAGTCCCCAGGTCTCACAATTAAGTCTTTTTTTCCTGCTTTTGGGTCCTTTCATGGCTCTTCTCTTCAAACCTCTTTATTTCTGAAAACTAAACATAAAACTCGTCACGTAGCATTGCTTAGGTGTAATATAATGGATATAAGATACAAATATGAGCATGAAATGATGTCAATCAAATACCCCCACACCTAAGTTTTTGCTAGTCCCGAGCAAAACAAAGAAAGAGAAAAGCAAACGAGAAACAAGAAATCCTAACTCACTTTCGTAGGAATCACGGTTGCACTTAGCACGTGCAACAAGCCGTTAAACCTCCTTTTTGCCAAGGAGGAGGAGTGTTGTCTCCTGAGGGTTTTCAGCGGATATACCCACAAAATCCGAACAAGATGCATTATTCAATCTAGACACTCGACTCGTTGGAAATATTTTGTCGATCAATGGACGCGGTAATCCTACGGGCCGACTCTATAAAGGTAATCAGTCCACACCTAGCCTAATAAACCATTCGTGCAAGTTAAATAAGGAATTAAGTAAAATACATGGACAACCTCAAGATCCTCAAGTGATACAAAGTGTAAGGTCCATTAAGGTTCTTATTTGCATTACCATTTTTTTTCTTTTTGTTTCTTTTCACACATTTTTTTTCTTTTTATTAGTTGGAGCTTCATTCTCCCTGGGTCAGGTTTCGTGCATCATTGCCCATGAGGACTTACACTATCACGTACACCTTTCCCCAAATCTCCACATAGGGCAATCCCTACCACCCGTGTAACGGGAGTTCGGTCGGCGCATCCCAAGTCAGATGACTCGAAAGCACCAGGCACAAAGTCCCTTCAGACCTACTTTCCTGAGTGATAGGAGCCGTGCGAGAAGAGAGAACATCTACTCACTTATTTCTTATCTAGACATGAACCAAAACCCCTACACTAATGTCTCACAACAAGATTAAGAGGGTCCTTGACTACAACAAACTTCCTAAATTAACAAACACGAATTATTGACTCACTAGGTTCAGGGTGGACTTCTTTGAATGTTTGAGCACTGAAACCCTATGATTACTCACCCCCAAAGGAAAACTGGGGTGCATCCTAACGACTCGATAAATCCTAAAGTCACGTACTAGATATCCTAATGCATCAAGTTCAAGACAATTTTGGGAGCTTTCTTTTTACTTTGCCTCTCAACGGTTTTGCACATGCTAAACACACGCAAAACCCACAAAACATTTTCTTTCGAAAACACATGAAGATTTTGAAAGAAATGTGAAAATTTTGAAGCACTAGGCAAGCAAAAGAAAAGAAGTCACCCAAGGATCATGGCAAGCAGATATATCGATATTAAATGCAGCACACTAACATGACCCTAACAATGCAAACAAAAGAAAACAAAATCAAAAGAAAAGACTCGACTATGTACACACGTAAAACACCCCCCCACACCTACTTCATGCATTGTCCTCAATGAATGTGAGCAAAATACGACATGGATGTATGCATGAAACAGAAGAGATCTCACCAACGTGAAGTACAAAGGGAAGTGCAAGGTCATGTTGATGGACATAACCCGAATTCCCTCAAAACCTGTGAGATGCTAAAGAAGGGATACAAATACGTGAAAGAAATGGAGCCCAAATACACAAGGGTTGGGGCTCACAACAATCAATGCTCACTGAAGGAGTCTTTTATTGTACTTCTTTTTTTTTCTTTTTTTTTTCTTCTTTTTTTCTTTTTTTTATATAACTATGTACAAACATAAGTTCCCATCTTCATTTGTCAAAAGACATCAAATGGGAACCTCAAGAGTGGGTCAATGCACTTGGAAAAAGAACATGACACCACGCGGGGCCAGAATACGCATGCGTGGGCCCCCTTCACAAAGAGCACCAGATGAAATGAGAGGTTCATGAATTGGACGCAAAGGCGTCTCATTCAAAGGATCAAACTGAAAGAGCTTGAACCTCTCAAGAGTTTGGGAAATAAGGGGCAACGGAAGAAAAATATCTCCCGTTGCGGAACTGAAGTTATGATCATCAATCCAAACTCTCCAACCAACAACAGGCTGGTGGGTCGGAACGAGGTCAAGCACCTCGTTATGCATGTCCAACTCACCAGGAGAACAGGAAGTGGGTCTCATACCCAAAGTATCCTCCAAGGAACTCCTAATACCCTCATGAGCAATGTAGTTGTTTGATGTTCCATCATTTCCAAGATGATCAGGAACAATAGTGAGAGGCAAACTCTCATCAGGTTTTTTGAAATTGAGGGTACTAGGGAGCTCTTGCTCCACCAGAGGTGAGTCCTTAAGAGGCACAACATGAAGATCATGTGGCTCAAGGGCCACGGGACAAAAAGATAAGGCACAATCATGTGCCGACTCATAATGAAACTGGTCCAAGTTATTCTCAATTTGAATCTAATCCTCCACTAAGTGATCGTGAATTGAAACCCCAAGTCCCTCAGACTGACTAGGAGTTTGACTTTGAAAGATTGTGCTTTGAATTTGTGGATGTGGTGGTGGTTCGATATCAAAAGATGAATCCTCATGTTGACAAGAAAAGTTACCCTCCTCACGTTCATGGAATTGCTGTGTCATCTGGCTCACTTGCATTTCCATGGTTTGCAAGGAATTCAAGTTGGACTTCAATAAATTTTGTGTGGTTTCCATGAATGTTTGGAGAGTTTGTTTCAAGGAATCAGGTATGCGGTCAACGATGGGGTCCAAGTCAGAGCTTGGGAAATTTTGGGGTTGGGTGTTGATGGGCTGAGAATGAGTCCAATGATTTGGAGTGGGGTGCTGGTAGAATTCTGGGTATTCGGGAGGAGGATACTCGGGTGAATATGAAGTATAAGAATTTGAATAAGAATTGTTTCCCCATGAATCCATCACTCTCGGGATGTACGCGGATGCGTAATGGTCATATTGAGTATTTTGGGAAAATGTATGCTCATACTCAGGCTCTGGGGGAACATAAGGACATTCCCCGATATTATGACCACTCAACCCACAACAATCGCACGGTATGGCTACTGGAGCCACTGGTGCACTCATGTCGTCTACCGCATGCATGAAAGAGGCCAAAGTTTGTTGCCCAGAGTATGATCCAACATAACTAGATGGAGATCTAGCCGTCGGTGCCTATCTCATATCACCCCTATATGAAGATTGCTCAGTCACATAATGAAGATCATCCCAACCGTACGGGGTATTCGTCTGAGCCACCCCAGGTTGCATGGGTCCAGAATACCAGGGAGAATCATCCTGGTCCCAACAATGATATGAATGGTCACCCATGTAACCATCCATCTCAACAAACAACTCTCGAGTCGACCACTCTCACCACCACGAGACTAAGCTCGCAAAAAGTGCTCGACTCGACCCTAAAACGCTACCAGAGAGTGTAAAGGGGAGGAGACTATAACGTAGAAGAAGGTGAGAAGAAGATGACTCAGAGGAGAAGGGAAGAATCCCTAAAGCTAGCGTGGGTAACGGGATCAGGAAGAAGCCTAACTAGCAAGCACGGCTCAGACAATGTAAGGCAATGGGTCCTTAAGCTAGACGACGCCTAACTTCGAGGTCACTAGCCTTGACACGCCTCACCTCCCTACAACGAGGACCACAATGCCCAGCAAGTGATACCAGATCCGGAGATCCAGTACCTCCTACTATCGACAAGGTAGGCAACGCCGATCAGGTCATGACGGTCTCGACTAGATTACTCTCCTAGTGCGTCCGAATTCCTTAGGGCCAATGTCTACTTGCTTTTAGTTAAGGCTTTATTACGAGTGATTTTTGGGGCCAAGGAAAGGGTGATGAAATCCCCCACCTTATCTTTTATGGGACAGCCCCTCCTTAGTAGCGTTTTGAGCTTAAATCTAGCAATCAATCACTCCAATCAAACGCTCAACTCACTCTTGTCCCGATGCACCTTACTAACTAATGCATGATTGAAACATGCATGAATGAGAGATCGGGGTGCACGTACCTCACGCCAGCAATCAACAACAAAATGTAAGGAAAAGAAAAGACAAATGCATGCAAGGTCTACAAATGATGCATGACCTAGATGGCAAGAAGTCTAGTCTTTTGCTTTGAGTTTTATGGTCCAAGTTGATTAAAGGGGATTGAAATTAAATCTGGGAGCAAAGTAGAAGTCACAGCATGCAAAATTGTGCTCCCAGATAACTAAAATGAACAATATAACAACTGGAACAAATTTGAGAACAATTGAGGCTCACCAGGCCGCCAATTGGCGGTCCCAGACCGCTGATTGGCGGTCTTTTTGTAGCTTCTGGTCCTCAAACTTCTCCAGTAGCCTCCCCTTGATCCTTAGGTTCCCTGAAACTAAACAACACTGGAAACAAAAAATTAAAAACCCCTCGAATCGCCCAAACCAACGTCTGGACAGAGGACCTCCCCGGCAACGGCGCCAAAAACTTGATTGATCGTTTTATATTTCTACCGCAAGTGCACGGCCGCGTTGAAGCGGTGGCAAATACGGGTCGTCCACTGGGAGGTGTGTCGACACTTGGTTTGTGCGAAGGCGAGAGGTAAAGAAAGGGAAGAAAGGTTGGATACACTAAACTACACTAAGATGCAAATGGAAATGGAAAAGAAGCAAAAAAAACTAAACCCCAAAGGGGGTAGAGAAATAATGTGAACATAAAGAAGTGTGTGTGTGTTCATTAAGCTCGTCACAACATGTAGTGCATGAAATCATAAAACTACATCCAACTTTGCCTCTACATGAATTAAGATAAGACTACATCATTAAAACATACAAGACAATAATTGGAATGGAGCTACATGAACTCAAGTATAAAGACTATACCCTACTATGCCTCCACATGAATTAAGATTTCACTACATCATTAAAACATACAAGACATTAGCTAAGGTAAAGGCAACAAGAGCTCATACACTACAACTTGTGTTTCCAATATTAACTTTATCCATATCCTAACCTTATCATTCCCCATAAAATAGGTCCACTAATCAAAGCATAAGCTAAGCTTCATTCAAGAGCATTAGCATATCAAAGATAAGAGTGGAGACCCATTAGATGGTTATGGAAATCATATAAAGCTCAAGGGATAAAAATAACACACACTTAATACACTACATAATTATATCACATATTTCTCCACCCCCCAAATGGGGATGGAACTACTCACTACTCATTACACTAACTATATTAGCAAAAGAAAGCATAATACTAAAATGAAAGTTAACTAAGAAGGCAAGAAGCATTAAAGAAACATAAAAGGAAATGAAAGACTAAACAAACATGCACAAATTAAAAGACAAGATTAAAAGAAACTAGAAGAATTATTTTATTAACAAATGACTCACATTGAAGGTAGCATTCTTCTCCACCTTGAGTTTTTGCTTCAAGGCTCACTCCTTAGTAGAGAGAATGCCACCAAGCAATGGGTAATTACAATGGAAGGTGAAGAGTTCTATTTATAAGCATGGAAAAAGCTAATCGGGGACAATCCCCCGATGTGGGACTAAACCAATACCAAAAATAGCCTAAACGAACATTAATACAAGTCCAGGAGAAATTTCGACGGATCCTGAGCAATATGGACCGCCAATTAGCTGTCCAAGACCGCCAATTGGCGGTCCAAAATCTTCGGATCGTGTTGGAATTTGTTGTGGGCTTTTCTTTCTGGTATTGTTGGTCTTTGATGCGGTTACTTGACTTGTTGGAGCTCCGACCCGACTCGAATTGGTAAAATACTCCCCATAATGGTGTGGAGTATTTTGTTTTGCTCTTAGGTCCTTCGGTCTTACGATCAGGTCCTTCTCCCTTGCATCTTAGTCCCCAGGTCTCACAATTAAGTCTTTTTTTCCTGCTTTTGGGTCCTTTCATGGCTCTTCTCTTCAAACCTCTTTATTTCTGAAAACTAAACATAAAACTCGTCACGTAGCATTGCTTAGGTGTAATATAATGGATATAAGATACAAATATGAGCATGAAATGATGTCAATCACCTCTCTAGCTAGACGACCCACTCGTGGCCCGTCGGCCCAGAAAACAGAACGTGCCCAGAATTATTAATCAGATTAAATGCAATGCAAGCTACTTAAGCATCTAGAATCTAATGCATCTACAGTGTATGGAACGAGCTCAAGGAAAGGTATCCTGATACCTTCCTAACAGCCCCCAAACAAATCAAAATCATAACATACCAATCAGGAATCAAACGAAACTCACAACAACAATCAATCATAACCGCATGGAAAAATCAAGATAATAGCTAATCGAGTCATGTACGGGTCATGATAAGGATGTTATAAGGTCTGATATCCGAAGGGTCATACATAACCATATCATAACACTTCACTTCAGTAACATATAGACATGAAAGACACAATGGGATGATGCATTACAGCTAGATATATCAAAATCAAACTCCACAATAATCGATAGCATGCATCCTTAATTTCAGAGTGTATATACAATGATAACTGAAATCTCAGAGCATGATAAGAGTTTATATGGGTATGGATTACATGTGTATCAGTAGGATAATCATGCTGGAACATGCATAAAATATCAGTATCCAATATAGATCTCTAAACTAGCATACATGCGTGCAACATGTTAATATGTTGCTTTACAATATGACACGATCACCACATGATATGAAAGAGCCCATTTACATTCATAAGTGCATTCATGACTACAACATCAGGAATACACACACATCATATCATGTAACCACATTATATCTGCTACTGAAACACAACAAGTCATATAGAGCAAAACACATTCAACACATAAAACACGATAACTTAAAAAAAGACAAGCTAACAAGTTAAATAGACTCACAACCAGATGCATGAGCCCCTGACCACTCCAACCCACGTGCTTAGAATTTCCCTCTCAGAAGGTCTATGGTGGGAGAGGGTCCGTAGAGATCCATTCAAGTAGCTCAACCCAACAACCGAGCAAGCTGATGCACATGGTGCACCAACCGCATGGCTAGCCCATGCAAGCGCACCCTGCTCAGACTGAGCTAGCCCATCCAGATCCCCCTCACCCCAAGCCTACCTAGGGTTGTTCCACACCTTTTCCTGACCCTTTTCACCATCTAGAAGAGCTGGACAAGCTAGCCGATCCAAACAAAAAGTCAAAAGGGTTGAAGACAAATCCTAGTCGTATCTTGTGTGCACCACCCACACCCAACCAGATACGTGTCCACCCCAAAACTCAGCCCAGAAGAAACCTCATCACTCCTGGTCGGACCTCACTGGAGCTCACCGGAACCCCGGTCCCTCTGGCTGCCCCACAGCCAGCCCCATCTAGCGCATGCTCCATGCGCACGCTAGATGGGAACTCGGTTGTTGGTGCAACCGATTGCACCTACAACCAACATGGTGCTGTCTGGCCGTCCAGCCAACACCCCCCCATACAACTCTTCAAGGGTCAGGAGCATACCTGAATTCATGAAAAACTTTGAACGAGATTACCGGAGATCAGCCCACCCAGATCTTCGTCTAGTTACTCCCAAAAGATGCACTCTAGCTTGCTCCACTTGACTCGTCGGAGCTCCAACCACTAGCACACCGGAGAGGGAGATGGAGAGGGTCTGAATTTCGTGGGTGAGGGAGTGAGAGGGTAGGGATGGCTTGGATTGAGTGGGTTTTGTTTGCAAACAACCCTCCAATTTCCATAGGCTTCATGGTTATTCAAGTCACATTAAGGCATGCCAAAATGGCACCATTCCAAAGGCATCGAAAAGACACGAAAATGCACATCCAAACCCTAATGCAACCCTTCCAATTCCATGCCACTTCAACACGGATTTAGTCCAAAACCGACCCTACACTCACTCGAGCCCAAATTGAGTCGATCGAGTCAAACAACTGCGCGCTCATCTGATGTGTCGCACCCGATCGACCAACGAAAAATCTGATCAAATCTACTCAAACAAGCATGCCATAACACAAATTAACATTCTAAGAACTAAATTATGCATAACCGAGGAGAGCGGACTTATTAATATTATAGCAGGAGAGCGGGTCTTACAAAAACACTCTCGAACGTATATCAAACTTATTAACACTCATTATCAAGCGTAATAGGATCGCATCAATTCATAGTCCCAATCCTAATGGTGTGAAAATCTATGTAGATATTGGTATTGCTAAAGGTTGAGATGAAAAGAATTGCCATTGAGCAAAAATTGCTAAAAGACAGTATTCGACAACCACCAATGGCATTCCCAAAATAAAAAGGACATCCTTCTCAGAAAGGACGAAGAATCAGTTAGCCATCGCAAATCCTCCTTTTAATTCGTCGTACTGCTTTACCAATACTTTGACAAGAGTTTCGTCGATAGTGATCAATGGCATATGAAGCATTGGCACGAAAGAGGTTTGCAGGGAGAGAATTCAGTATTCCTCCTTCACTCTCTTCGTTTCCTTCGACCAGGAGATGATTGCACACCTGGAGTCGCATGATTCTCTTTCCATATTCTCCACCCTGAAAACCACACAGACCACCTTGTAAAACCGACTCCTTACCTTTTGGATATACACATGAAACGTCTAATACACTACTGCAGAAAAGGGAATACACTTCAGATGTACGGGGGTATATACCTCGGAGATAAGCATTCCCAGATCCAACGTCTATGTGTACGTCGTCTATACATAGACGTCAGACGTGATTTATCAGACGTCTATTCCTAAAGAATAGATGATGGCCATCATATCACGCATACATTTGTGTCTTATATTCATTATCTTTCACCTAAACAATGCTACATAATGAGTTTTATGTTTGAGTTTCAGGAATAAACAACATTGAGGAGAAGAGGCATAAAATGACCTAAACGTAGGAAAAAAGACTGAGTTGAGAGACTTACGGACTAAGATGCAAGGGAGAAGGACCTAAATGTAAGCCCAAAGGACCAATGAGCAAATCAAGAAACTCCACACCATCATAGGGAGTATTTGGGTAATTCGATTCGGGTCGGAGCTCCAGCAACCAACTTGGATACATCACACATGAAGAAAGCCATCCCAAAAAGCTCACAAAAAATCCAGACCGTATCCAAATCCTGTAGACCCTTGATTGGCGGTTTGGGTAGCTCCAGATCCGATGCGGTTTAGTCGGGTCATGTATAATTGTGTGTTATGTCTATTTTTGGTATTGTATTAGTCTCATACCGGGGGATTGTCCCAGATTACCTTTTTCTATGGCTATAAATAGAACTATTCCCTCTCCTTTGTATCCTATCTCTCTCTTGGTGGCCATCCTCTCTACTTGGAGTACAAGCCTTGAAGCAAAAACCCTGGTGGAGAGAGGCTACTCTTAACTTAGTGAGTAATAATAGATGTTTTGTTAAGTTTTCTTCATATTGCCTCTTTTTAATTCTTGCATACTTATTAATTTGTTTGTTCTACTCTTCTTATAATTAGTTTAAGCATGTTTTCTTTCCTTAGTATAAATGTTAGTTTAAATATGTGTGAGTGGTTTCATCCGCCTTTGGGGGTGGAGTAGATGTCTATACATGTTATGTAGATGGTATGAATGCTAAACATTATTGTATGTGGGAATTGTTAGTATGCTTGTTTGAATAATAAGAACTATTACTTGATGGTTTCTGCCATAATGTTTAGGTACATTCCATGCTTGTTTATGTTCTTAATAACAAACTTGTCATACTCACATTAATCACCTTGGTTAGTGCTTTGAATGATAGGTCTTGCCATTAGGTGCTTATTATGCATTAACAAACACTAACTACACTTGAGCTTATTGCATGCATTCACCACACTTATTTCATGTGTACACCCTCCACCCCTTAGGGGTTTTCCATTCCTGATTTCTATCTTCTTTTATTAGTCGCTTAGTTTTAGTTCATTTTGTGCTTTCATTTCCTTCCTTGTTGCCACTAGTTTAGTGTAGTTTAGTGTAGTGTATTTTAGTTTAATCAATCTTTCTCTCCTTTATTTCACACTCGCCTTCGAACTAACCAAAGTCGATACACCTCACTATGGATCTACCCGTATTTGCCACTGCTTCAACGTGGTCGTGCACTTGCGGTTATTATAACTGATTCAATCAGTAGACGTCGGCTATATGTATCAGCCGACGTCTATTCTTTAGGTATAGACGTTGGTGAAATAACAGACGACGTCTATTCTTTAGGAATAGACGTCGTCTGATACATACAACCGACGTCTATACCTTTCTTCAGAGGAATATACGTCGGCTAATACAAACATCTGATGTCTATTCCTTAACCTGGACAAAAAACATCATGCGCACTTGTATTTAGTCACCGTGTTTGTAATTCGTGTACATACAACCTGCAATGTACATACAAGGATACAAGCATACAATGCACGAAATTCGTTCACAAATAGATACACACTTTCATCCACATGTACATACAAGCATACATTCACAAACACAAACATAGAACAAACATGCAGAAACACAAACACACAAGCATACACAATCATTCAACACACATGGAATTCATTCATACATAAACAATTGGCATTCATTCTAAAATTGAGGTGATTATATTAAGGCATAAATTGTTTGTTTGTAATACAAGTGAACTTGTAAACTAAATTACAAAAAAATGCTAGTGACATGAGAACCTCTTAGTTCATCAACATGTTTCTAATAAAATAGCAAGCCCATCGGTCGCGAGTTTCATCAAGCTCCTTGATTGACATCATTTCATGCTTATATTTATATCTTATATCCATTATCTTTCACCTAAACAATGCTATGTGACGAGTTTTATGTTTGAATTTCAGAAATAAATAGGTTTGAAGGGATGAAGCATAAAAGGACCCAAGAGCTGGGAAAAATGACTGAATTGTGAGACCTGGGGACTAAGATGTAAGGGAGAAGGACATGAACGTAAGAGCAAAGGACCAAAGAGTAAAACAGAAAACTCCACACCATCATGGGGAGTATTTTGACAATTCTATTCGGCTCCGAGCTCCAACAAGTGCAGTAGATGCATCAAAGACAACCAAAGACATCCAGAAAAGCCCAGAATAAAATCCAGTGTTATCCGGACCATATAGACCGCCAATTGGCGGTCCAAGACCGCTAATTGGCGGTATGTTTTGGTCCAAATCCGCTACGATTTTGGTCGATCGCGTATTAGTTTGTATTTAGTCCATATATTGTATTTGTTTAGTCCCACATCAGGGTATTGTCCCGGATTGCCTTTTTCTATGGCTATAAATAGAACTCTTCACCTTCCATTGTAATCACTTCACAAATATGGGTCGTCCACAGGAAAGTGAGGCCTTGAAGCACACACTAAAGTAGGAGGATGCTACTTGAATTGTGAGTCATTTTAATAAAAGTTTCTTTATTATGTTGTTTGTTTCATGTTGCTTGTTTTACTTTATTTAATTTAATTTCATTAGTTTTAGTAGCTTAGTTAATATGCTTTCCTTGCTATAAGTTTAATCGTTAGTCTAATGTGTAGTGATTAGTTCCATCCCCTTTGGGGGGTGGAGTAGATGTTCATACATGCAAATGAGAATGGAATGAATGCTTTATTTACAATGTGTTGATAAAACATGAATGTATGCTTTCTTGTTTAGGATAGAATTTATTACTGGATGAGTTTTGCCAAAATGATTAGACACCTCTCATGCTTGTTTAGGCTACGAAATAAACAACTTGTATATGTAAATGTTAATCAACTAGGTTGGTGAATGGATTGATAGGTTTTACCATAACATTTAGACACTTCCTATGCATGATAACACCACTTTCATTTGTGCTTAAAGAATGTGTTCAACACCCACCTCTTTGCATGTGTGCACTCACTCCACCCCTTAGGGACTTTCCATTTCTGAATTCCAGCACTTATTTAGTTCTTAGTTTAGTTTGGTAGTTCATCGTTTGTTGTTTATTTCGCATTTCGTACTTCGTAGTGTAGTGTAGCGTAGAGTAGGATAATCAAACTATCTTCCCTTTTTTTGCCACTTGATTTCGTGCAAATGAGAGGCTGCTCACCTCCCTGTGGATGACCCATATTTGCCACCGCTTCAACGCGGCCGTGCACTTGCAGTTTAATATAAAACGTTCAACACTCCTGTTGCGAGAAGGGATCACTACTTTTTGGGAAGATACATCAAAATACAAGTAAAATTTTTAATATCTAAATATTGAAACTACAACTGTACAAGTGAATAACGATCTATATTACCTCGGATAGGCATACGTCTTCAGTTGCCAATTCGAGGATTTCCTCCATGTATATCATCACGTACTAAGCACATTCCTTATTTCCAACCTGCTTTCGGTACTACAAATATAGAAATTCGCTAAATATATGTTCCTAAATTAAATTAAAAAAGGGAGAGAATGTACTCTCATTTCATGCCATGTTATTCCTGCTTTTGTGGTTGTTCTCCTGCCACCAAAAGCTCTGTAAACCTTAATTGCCATGAGTAGCACAAGTTAAACCTTCATTCAATAATACTAATAAAAATCATGGAATTACAAATACGATGACTAAAATGAACTTACAGATTTAGAAGTTTCTTTATTGAGTCTCTTGGTTTATTCGACCCAAACAGATCAAACCAATATGCCGAATTAGTTGTGGCGCGTACAACGACAAGAATCCTATGAGCCCTATTATATATATAATTACAAGCTTATTACAAAATAAAATTCCACTTTGAATTACAAAGTTTAACTCTCATGATAAGGGAGCAGATAATATCTTTTGTCTTCTTATTTCATGAGAGTCCCAAGCTGACCCCATTTATCGTCTTTCCCGTATATATATGTGATGGACTGATAAATCCAAATACTTGATCGTCAGGAAAGACTGACCTTCTGGCGTCATAGAGATGTCTACAAGAGTAAAAATTACACTTTATTACAGTTTCGATAAAATTATTCAATACATTTCATTTTATACCAAAAAAACACTTACTTCACTTGCACCTCCATAATCATGATACACAATGAATCCATCGCCAAGAACTACATGATATCCTCTTTGGTAACGTACAAATCCGAAAGCAACCCTTTATCCCCTCCTCCAAATCCCAGTTACTTAAGGATTGTGATTCCCTACCTACCATACATCGATACAACATTTTGCACCTACTTGGAAGCAAATTAATGGTGATCAGAGATTGGTTGTTTGACCCTTTGCTCCGGGGCTTGACTCCTTACAGGTAGATATACAACCGGTAAAATACAATTGTTAACAAATTCGAAATTTAATGTCTTTTAAAATTAAAGTATACCTCATGTTTGTCGTTTAGCTCTACTAAATAACTAGGCCACCTCACGAATCCATCGATAGCATTGCCGAGAGTAACAATCTCTTCTTCCGGAAATGACACCAAAGAACCAACATCTAAGCAACTCCCCACTGCAACCTTCACTTCTCCCTCTCCCACCTCTGTGAAGTGGTGTCTGGAGATGTTATAAACTTTCCCCTATCCCACCAATCTTCGATATGGGTCTTCGACAAATAAAGCTCATCTAGATCCATCCTCGAACTTTCCAAACGAGAGACCACCGACGATGGCCAATTCTCGAGAATGAGCCAGGAAATCATATTTTCAATTGGAGTGGAACCCTGGCCGCACTAGAGGAGTGGTCTCCGCGGCAGAACCAGTCCTACGATGGGTAGGAGAAGTATAGGCAAATCACGATGCAATCTCTCGAAAACAAGTTACAACGTATTCTTCAAATATGAGATCTCTTGCTGACAGTTGATTCTCTCAACTTTAGAGTGTCCTAAAGTTTAAAAAAATATTTACCAACAATTGAAAAATATAAAATTACTGAATCTGAATTAATAACATATACAAGTTATACAACTTACTAACTTTGAGCCGATCGCTTGCGACTCGTCTGTGACGTACTCCCCTCTCGAGTTTGCTCTCTCTATCTTACAAGAATTAGAACAAGCTACGGGAGAAGGAGGAGATAGGTTACTTGCTTGCTCCTCACTCATACCAGAGTCAATTGCCTCTTGTTTGTCCAGAGCAAATTTTTCAGCCTTCATTTGTGCTTCTAACTTTTGGTACCTCGCTCGAGACATACGATGTATATACTTGTTAGAAGATCTAATCTTTTGGTTTTTGGCTCGGATGGCCTAAAACCAAGTTTATTAGATTGTCATTTAAAACAATAACTTAATAAGTTCATATTCTAAATTAAACTCAGTTACCTCAAACTCTAGGCTATCTATAGATTTTCTGAATTGCTCCCATTGATTCGGAGTGATAAAATTATAGACATCGCATAGATTTCTATCCTGGTAGTCTCCGAATATGGACTTGTTCGTTAAATTTGTTTTGAAATCCCGCCAACGAAGTGACATGTATGTTATCCACTTTTTCTTCAATTTGTCAGTGGATTGGAACTCAAAATATTCCTACAACACGTTAAGTTTATATATCTCAAAAGTTCGACTAAAACTATAGCAATCTATAATGGAATCATTACCTGCACGTTATCCCATATTGTGTCCTTCAACTTCTCATCTATATCAGCCCAACTCGACAAACAAATTTCAACTTTGGCCCTCGCTAAGCTACCTAGATAACTTTTCCAATTATCAGACAGCATGCCTATCGGCTTAAGACGGTCATCAAACTGGATTGGAACTCTACCGTCTCTATTTCTTCTCCCCACAAATTCTATCATGAGACAAGGACCTCGTGATTTTTGTTTGTCTTCGAGCCTTCAAACTCTGATGGAGTGCGTTTCTTTTTCGGAGCCACGATACTATAAAAGATAAACTCAAGGCATTAAAAAATAAAAAGTCAAGACATTAAATGGTTATTACAATGTGTGACAAGAAAATTTGCACCGTTACTATTTTTTTCCTTAATGGATTTTCAATACATATACCTTCACTGTGGTCATCTCTAAACTTACAAGTCTCAACATTTATTTCTTCATCTACTGAGTTCAACTCAGGTGCTTGCTTAGAGAAAGGTGGTGTCTCTTCATACTCGATCAGACTATCATCTGATAAATTTTTTTTCTTCCCTTCCAGAATTACTGCCCATTTATTATCACATGGATCAGCCACATAGAAGACTTGTTTTGCTTGGGAAGCGAGAATAAAAGGTTCTCCTTTATACCGTTTTTTTGAAAAATCAATTAAAGTGAACCCATAGTCATCCACTCGAACTCCACTTTTATTATCAGCCACTGACATCTAAATACATGTACTTTGAATTTAACAAATTCTAGCTCCCATATGTCTTCAATTACACCGTAATAGGACATGTCGACGTATACATGATTCTTGTCTTTAGAACTAGACAAATACAAATACTCTGCTATTAAGGTGACGCCAGTGTTCTGAACAATACTTTTGGCATCTTCACAGACTGTGTAGAAAGAATATCCATTGATATCAAAACCACTGTAACTTATAACAACAGAATGCGGACCACAGGCCAACCGTTGTATTGTCTCAGAAACATCAAGCTTGTAAGCCATATTTTTGAACCAAGAGATGAAATTTTTATTGTGACTATTTATTACTTGTTGATCACTCCACAAAGGATTTCTTTCCTTTAGAAACTTCATGTGTTCATTTAGGTAAGGTTGAACTTCATTAGAATTGCATAACACATAAAAGTATGCTGTCATTAATTCCTCACCATTTGGATTTATCATTTTCGTCCCACTGTCCCTTTACCATTGGCACATTTATCATGACGATTCTTCGGAAGTCTAACAGTTTTAGTGTTTGCTAGGTATCCAGTGCAAAACTCGATAACCTCCTCAGCTATGTATCCTTCAACAATACTAGCATCTGGCATTTGACGATTTTTACAATAACCTTTCAACACTTTCATATAACGCTCGAAAGGATACATCCACCTTAAAAAAAGGGGGAAAGAACATCTCCAACTGACATAATCTCACCACAATTTCATTCTGCAACTTATCTAACTGCACGGGATCGACCACTTTACTGCAAATCTTATTGAAAAAGGAACACAACGTTATTATTGCATGTCTAACATCTTTCGGTAATATGGATCTCAGTGCTACAGGTAACAACTGCTGCATTAAAGTGTGACAATCATGAGACTTCATCCCCACAAGTTTCAAATCCTTCATAACAACAAGACTACTGATATTTGAAGAATAACCTTGTGGAACCCTTACATCGTGAAACACTGACAAACAATTCTTTTCTCCTTTGTAGACAATGTATAACTATCTGGAGGTAAGTAATTCCGGTCTCCTTTCTTCTCTGGTGCCAACATTGCTCGTTTACCAAGATCAACAAGATCAAGTCTTGCATTATATCCATCTTTGGTTTTACCAGGTATGTTCAACAGAGTGCCAACAAGACTATAACAAACGTTTTTCTCTACGTGCATCATATCAATACAATGTCGAACTTCTAAAGTTTTCCAGTAAGGGAGATCAAAAAATATGGATTTTTTTCCAACTACTTTTGTCGTTTGCTCATTTGTACGGTTTTCCAAATTCACATTCAACATTCATTACACGTTTGTACACCTTTTCGACGTTGATTTCAACTGGCAGATTCTGAAACTCCTGTTTTCCGTTAAATGCCTTCTTCAACCTAAGATAAGGGTGGGAATTCAGCGAAAATCTCCGATGACCAAGATAGACTATCTTAGAACCATTAACGAGTTGCAAAGAGCATGTATTTTCTTCGCAAATTGGACAAGCTTTATGATCTTTGACTCAATATCCAGACAGATTACCATAAGCTGGAAAGTAATTAATCGTGCAAAATATCATTGCCCGCATTATGAACGACTCCCGACGATAAGAATCAAATATTGGCTCTCCGTCATCCCACAATCTCTTTAGGTCATCAATTAAAGGTCTTAAATACACATCAATGTCGTTTCTAGGTTGTTTCGGACCAGAAATCATTAAGGACAACATAATATATTTGCGTTTCATGCATAACCACGGGGGCAGATTGTAAATTACAAGCAGAACAAGCCAAGAACTATGAATGCTACTCAAACTACCGAAATGATTCATTCCGTCCGTACAGAGTCCAAGTCGTATATTCCTGGATTCCTCACCAAACACAGGAAAGTCGAAATCTACTTTTTTCCACTGAGGTTAATCTGCAGGATGACATAGTAACTGATCATTTGGTTTCTCACGATCAGCATGTCATGCCATGTTCTTGTAATCCTCCTTACCCGCAAACAAACGTTTAAGCCTTGGTATTATCGGAATATACCACAAAATCTTAGCAGGAGGTCCTTTGATTTTCATCTCATCAGCCTCTTCATTGTGGTTCGGTCCACTATGTTTCATTTTGTATCGTGAAACATTATACCTGGCAGAGGAATGTATGTTTTCAAACTCACCCCTATACAATATACAATCGTTCGGGCATGCATGTATGGTCCTATATTCCATTCCCATAGGACACAAGACATTCTTAGCATCATAAGTTCTATCTGGCAACTCATTATCATCTGGAAGCATCTCTTTCAATAACTTCAACATTGATGTGAAACTAACATCGGACCAACCATTTCCTGCTTTTAAATTGTACAACTTCAACACCGCTGACAATCTAGTGAATTTGGTACAACTCTTATACAATGACTTCTCATTGTCACTCAACAAACTACCAAGTAAATCGGGGTTGGACGAAAACTTTTCAGCCATATCCAGAACCATTTTCTCTAAGTGATCTTCCACACTAACGTTGTCTCCGTCATTATTGGAATGACTAAATGATTCATTTTCGCCGTGCCATATCCACCGTCTGTAATTTGGTCGAAACCTTTCTCAAACAAATTATCTTTCATTTTCCGAAAAGTCAGCACTGACATATTATGACACTTATTGCACAGACAATACGCCATGTCACTGTCTTTCCTTTTTTTGAATGTTTTTTGGCAACCTCAAAGAACACATTCACTCTGTTCTCATACTCATCACTCAATCTGTTTGCAAGAATCCACTCTCACTCCATTTCAATCTAAACATTAACAAAAATGATAGTTATTATTGAAGGAAATAATTAAAATTTCAATATAAAAGAATGTGTTCGTAGATGAGAAGATTCAGAGACATTAAGATGAGAAAAGAATGACTCAGAGGAGAGGAGATGAACTCCTTAATCTAGCGTGAGAATAATGAAGGTTAGAAACCTAACGAAGCAATCAAGGCCAAAACAAGACTAAAGTCCACTATAGGTCCTTAGTACTAGACGACGCCTAACTTCGAGGTTCCACCGAGGACCACTATTCTATAGGAAATCAAGAACCCGGAGGTCCCAAAAATCTTAGGGAACTAGATGGGTAACGACGTTCAGGCCGAAATGGCCTTCAACATCGAGGACCACTAATCTGTAGGAAATCAAGAACCCGAAGGTTCCTAAAATCTCAGGGAGACTAGATGGGCAACGACGTACAGGCCAAAACGGTCTTAAACGGTTTCCTCCCCTTAATGCGTCCGGAAATCCTAAGGGCCAACGTCTAATTGATATTATTAAGGTTTTTTTATTAAGTGTTTTTTTGGCCAACGAAAGGGTGATGAAATCTCCCACCTCATCTCCTATAGGTGACAACCCCCTAAGTATTTTTCATACCTTAATCTAACAAACAACACACCAAACAAACACTCACCTCACTCTTGTTCCAATGCAAGTCCTACTAACTAATGTGTGCTTTCTAATGAATGATGAGTGAAAGAGATTACATACCTTATGCCAGCAATCTACGACAGAAATCATGAAATAAATAACAAATACGATGAATGCAAATCCTATATGATGAATGACTTAGCAATATTGTCTAATCTTTTGCTTTAGGTTATTAAAGGTTAGGCTGCTTAAGGGAAGCAATGAGTTATGAGAAGCTAAACAAAAATAAACACTTAACTAAAAGAAATAAATTGTTTTAAGCATAAATAAACATAAATAAATAAACATTTAACTAAACTAAACATTAACAAAAACATAAATAAATGTATGAACTCACTAAACTAATTAAACATAAGTTTTTTACATGATCTAAGTTATTATTTTAAAATATCATGTTATTAATAACAATTGAGATTATATTTTTTGAAATTTTAGCAGAACCTAGAATTAACAATAAATTTTTATAACAGTACACGATATAAACTTGATCTCAATTCCATCAAATTCATCACAAACACACTACATCCAAACCCCTAAAACTTCGACACAACACATGTTTACATTTAGTCATATGTTTACATTTTTCACATATCTTGTTGGTTAAAGAATAAATAGCTAAAGGCTAGTCCTTAATACATGTTATCTGTGGACATAGTCTTCCTAAAAGAGGTTATTACTATATATAGTATCTTCCATCAAAATAACAATCTTAGTCTTCCTAAATATATATAATAAGGTCAATTGAGGTGAGTTAGTTTATTAATCATTTCCTTGTGTACGTAATCTCATGAGCAAGCTACCAACAAACTCCATTGACAACGATTATTGACAAATACATAACTAAGTGGACACAAACATACAATTTATGGCTTATATATTTATATTTCTTCCAAACATATTACAATGCATCAGTTTTAACACACAACGGAAAAATTACTAACAATAATTCAAACTAAGAGACAAAATCAGTGGAATCACGAACCAGCAAATGCACGTCCTCCTTCTCGAACGCGCATCGTCCCTCAAATCTGCCAAATATAGATAGATCTAAATTCATCATATTCTTCCAATAATAATAATTTGACCCATTAAGCAAATGAGGCCTAGTTGTGCATAATCCTTCTATATGATTAGATGGATGTAGATGCCATGTTAAAAATACGATTAAGTATGCAATTTAGCTCACAAAGCTCTGATACCAAATGTAGGATCGATGTAATGGTCTTAGTTCTAATGGATTTTAGGGTTAATTAACCTCTACTTGCTCAATCAACGATGCAGCGGAAATTAAAAAAAAGAAGCAAGTAGGGATGGAAATATGCAAACCACAAGATGAAGACAAGGTGATTTTTATAGAAGTTCGGCCTCCCGCCTACTTCCTCTCTTGCAAGCTCCGTTCGATCTCCCTTGAGCTCCGCCTACCGTCTTCACTATCAATCTTGTTCCGGGCCGAGATTAAGCCTTTACAGCACAAGCTCCGCGAACAACCCTCGCTAGCTTGATTTCTTCCTCTCACAACCCGAGAGGGAACACTTCGGGCTTTCACCGAAATCCTTGCTTCATGAAAAACAAATGAGTGGGACAAGACTCTCTCAATCTTGAGCACACTTTGAGTATGATTTGGCTATGATTAAAGGTGTGGAATTTAGGCTTAGAGTGTAGGAATAGGGATTTCAAAGCTTAGGTGTTTCTCTCTAGTGTATTGTTGAACGTTTTATTTAAAACCGCAAGTGCACGGCCGCGATGAAGCGGTGGCAAGTACGGGTCGTCCTCAGGGAGATGAGCAGACTCTTGTTTATACGAAATCAAGTGGCAAAAAAGATGGAAGAGATGTTATTATGCTAACCTACACTACACTACGCTAAGAAGTACGAAATGTGAAAGAAGCAAACAAACAATGAAATGACAACTAAGCTAAGAACAAAAGAAGAATGCTGGAATACAGAAATGGGAAAACCCCTAAGGGGTGGAGTGAGTGCACACATTCAAAGAGGTGGGTGTAGAATACATTCTTTAAGCACATGAAGGTGTTGTTTATCAAGAATAGGAAGTCTCTAAATGTTATGGCAAAACCTATCAATCTATTCACCAACTTAGTTGATTAACATTTACATGGGCAAGTTGTTTATTTCAGAACCTAAACAAGCATGAGAGGTGTCTAATCATTTTGGCAAAACTCATCAAGTTATAAATTCTATCCTAAACAAGCAAGCATACATTCATGTTTTATCAACACATCAAAAATAAAGCATTCATCCCATTCTCTAATGTATGTATGTACATCTACTCCATTACACTAATTATTAAACTAAGCAAAGAAAGCATATTAAAACTAAGCTAGAAATAAAAGACGATTAAAGTAAAACATGCACAAACAATAAAAGAAGCATAAACAAACAATGAAAGAAACACAAAACTTTATTGGTAAAATGACGCACATTAAAAGTAGCATCCTCCTACTTTAGTGTGTGATTCAAGGCCTCACTTCTAGTAGGAAGAATAGCCACTTAAAATATGGAGTGATTACAAAAGGAGGTGAAGAGTTCTATTTATAAGCATGGAAAAAGCTAATCCGGGACAATCCCCCGATGTGGGATTAAACCAATACCAAAAATACACTAAGCATACACTAATACACGTGCTACAGAAAACTAAACGGATTCTGGGCCATCTGGACCGCCAATTGGCGGTCTATATGGTTTAGATCCGTTTGGTTTTCTTTGTGGGCTTTGCTTGAAGTGTTTGTTGGTCTTGGATGCATCTGGTTGGTTTGATGGAGCTCCGACCCGAATCCAATTGCTAAAATACTCCCCATGATGGTGTGAAGTATTCTGTTTTGCTCTTAGGTCCCTCTGTCTTGCGTTCAGGTCCTTCTCCCTTGCATCTTGGTCGACAGATCTCACAATCCAGTCCTTTTTCCCAGCTTTTGGGTCCTTTTATGCTTCATCTCTTCAAACCTAATTATTCCTGAAAACTAAACATAAAACTCGTAACATAGCATTGTTTAGGTGAAAGATAATGGATATAAGATACAAATATGAGCATGAAATGATGTCAATCAAATACCCCCACAACTAACTTTTGCTAGTCCCAAGCAAAACAAAGAAAGAGAAAAGCATGCGAAAAACAAGAAATCCAAACTCACTTTCGTAGGAATCACGGTTGCACTTAGCACATGCAACAAGCCGTTAAACCTCCTTGTCTCCAAGGAGGAGGAGTGTTGTCTCCTGAGGGTTTTCAGCGGATATACCCACAAAATCCGAACAAGATGCAGTAATCAATCTAGCTACACGACTCATTGACTCATTTTGTCGATCATGGGACGCGGTAATACTACGGGTCGACTCTATATATGTAATCGGTGCACACACTTAGCCTAATGACTTATTCGTGAGAGTTAGTTAAGGACTTAAGTGAAAGACATGAGCAACCTTAACTTCTGAATGTGATACAATGTGTAAAGTCCATTTTGGTTCTTATTTGACTTTTTTTCTTTTTCTTTGGAGCATTTTATTGGTTGGTGTTTGATTCTCCCAGGGTCAGGTTTCGTGCATCATTGCCCATGACGACGTACACTATCACGTACACCTTCCCCCAAATCTCCACATAGGGCGATCCCTACCACCCGTGTAACGGGGGTTCGGTCGGCGCATCCCAAGTCAGATGACTCGAAAGCACCAGGCACAAAGTCCCCTCAGACCTACTTTCCCGAGTGATAGGAGCCGTGCGAGAAGAGAGAACACCACTTATTTATCTACATGGGAACCAAAACCCCTACTCTTAAGTTTCACAAAAAAAGATTAAGGGCCCTTGACTACGACAAACTTCCTTATACTCACAAACACGAATTATTTGACTCACTAGGTTCAGGGTGGACTTCTTTAAATGTTTGAGTACTGAAACCCTATGATTACACGCCCCCTGAGGGAAAACCAGGGTGCATCCTAACGACTCGACAAGACCTAAAGCCAGTAAACTAGAAATCCTAATGCATCAAGTTCAAGACAATTTTGGGAGCTTTCTTTTTACTTTGCCTCTCAACGATTTTGCACATGCTAAACACACGCAAAACCCACAAAACATTTTCTTTCGCAAACACATGAAGATTTTGAAAGAAATGTGAAAATTTTAAAGCACTCGGCAAGCAAAAGAAGACAAGTCACCCAAGGATCATGGCCAGCAGATATATCAATGTTAAATGCGGCACACTAACATGACCCTAGCAGTACAAACAAAAGAAAATAAAACCAAAGGAAAAAGACTCGACTATGTACACACGTAAAACACCCCCCACACCTACTTCATGCATTGTCCTCAATGAATGTGAACAAGATACTACATGGATACATGCATGAAAAAGGAAAGATCTCACCAACATGAAGTACAAAGCGACCTTCAGGGTCATGTGGATGGACACAAACCCAAATTCCCACAAAACCTGTGAGAAGCTGAAGAAGGGAGATAAATACGTGAAGAGATTGGGCCGAATTACACAAGGGTTGGGGCCCACAACAATCGATGCTCACTGAAGGAGTCTTTTATTACACACTTTTTTTAGATATATACATCAACTAAGATATTCTCATAATCATTTGGTCAAGGAACATCAAATGAGAACATCAAGTCAGGAGGACCAGAGACTTGCCGAGATGGGCAAACTCCACTGGTACTCTGAGGTGTCATGAGAGGTGAAAGGTCAAATCTGAAAGGCTCGAACCCCTCATGATATTGGTTGGGTGTGGGCAACAAAGAATGAAGTTGTGTTGCCTCACTAGGGTTTAATTACTCATCGAAGAAAACCCTCCAACCAATAGGCGGGTGCATCGGAATGAGTTCCTCAAGCTCATTCGATGGATGCAGCAGACCTGCATCACTAAGAATGGGGCTTCTCCCCAAGTCATCCAACAAGGACCTCCCACCATCATTTAGATCATCAAGCATAAGCTCGGTCATAGGTGGGTCCTTGTTGGAGTCAATATGAAGCTCAAATGGCTCAATGGCCATGGGACATGAGGTAGAGACACCTTCTGGTATAGGCATATGATGAGGTGTCTCACTGTCACTAGTACTCTCAACTGAATCATGCAACGAACACTCCCTTTGGACATTCATGTTTGAGGCCAGCTCACTCTGTTGCATTGCGTAGACAGGCAATGAGTTTTCACTCGGCCCTCGAACATTCTGAACGGGTTGCATTGGGGTTAGGGGTGTTCGTTGATTTTGTGGTGCTTTCTCCAATTGGCGGATGAGATTTAGATTTAAAGGTCCATCCATGGGTTCCTGTTGCTTACCAGAGTTGAACACATGAAATTCGGCACTCATGTTACCGAGTGAGAGCTTCATGAGACCATTTCTACAATTAATCAAGGCATTGGAGGTTGCCAGAAATGGTCTACCCAAAATCAAAGGTATTTGAGAGTGGGTGTTCGCAACAGGATTGGTATCGAGGACAACAAAATCGACTGGAAATATAAAATCTCCAACTTTGATAAGCACATCCTCGATAATCCCCATGGGAATACGAATGGATCTATCCGCCAATTGGAGGGTGATCTTTGTTGGTTTCAATTCTCCCAAGTTCAACTGTTTATAAACAGAGAATGGGAGGAGGTTGACCGCTGATCCTAAATCAAGCAAAACATTGCTCATTCTAGTGTCCCCTATCGTACACTGAATAGTAGGACACCCAGGGTCCTTGTACTTTGTGTAGGTAGGATTGGACAAAACTGAGCTGATATTTGCAGCCAAGAATGCTTTCTTAGGAACATTGGTCTTCCTCTTGGTTGTGCAGAGATCCTTCGACACTTTGGCATATTGAGGTATTTGTTGGATGACATCCAACAAGGGGATGTTAACCTTTACTTGCTTAAACACATCTAATATCTTGTTCATGTTGTCACTCTGCTTTTTGGTTAACCTACTTGGATAGGGAGCTTTTGGCAGGTAGGTTTTCTGCGGTGCCTGAGAAGGAAGCCTTGGTGTATTACCCTCACCCTCAACCTCTTCTTCACCACCATTCCCACTGAGGGGCTGCATAGATGGTGGTGGGTGTGGCAAGGAAATGTGATTGTCAACCTGTTTTCCATTTCTTAAGGTAACAATGGCATTGACATGGTGAACAGGTTCCTCCACATGGTTCACTTGCCTCCCCCGAGGTACCACATTCTCATTTTGCATGTGTTGTTGCTGGTACACACGGGGGTTAGCCTCAGGCTGGCTAGGAAAAGACCCTCTCTCTCTTTCATGTACAGACTGAGCCAATTGGCCCATCTGAAGCTCTAGAGATTTGATGATCTGCTGATTTGAAGTGAGAACTTGACTCATGGTTGACATAAAATTTTTCATTGAGTTTTCAAGTCCAAGAGTCAAGGTCTCAAGCGAATTGAATCGGGTTTCCATATTGTTGGAATTTGGGAAACCCGATTGATTGGTGGTTTGCGCTTGGGGTGGCTGATAGGATTGTGCATGCATGGGCGTTGGTGTGATTAGTAATGTGGTCTAGAGGAGTTTGAAGGACTACCCGGGGCATTAGTTTGGTTCCATGAAAAATTGGGGTGGTTCCTCCATCCAGGATTATAAGATGATGAGTATGGGTCATTCCTGGCTCTATCATAGATGACGTTGACACGCTCCATCTCAGGAGGAATGGACTCACACTCGCTTTCTACATGACCTATCCTACCACATGAATGACAGGGAACTGGACCAGATGTGGACATGTGAGGTGCACCCTGTTGGTTTTGGATCTCAATCGAATCCATACGGCGCATTAAGGCCGCCATGCGCGCCTCGATGGCCGTAGTGGTATCGACAACAAATGTGGCACCCGATCTAGTCGAGTTTGCATTCGTGATCCTTGCTCCTATACTAGATGATGCAGGTGGTTCCCTCACACTCTCCCATTGCATGGTTTTCTCAGCGAGGTCATCTAGGAAAGCTCATGCCTCCCTTTCATCCTTTCCCAAGAACTCTCCTTGACACGTGGACTCAAGGAGCGTTCTTGACGGGATGTGAAGACCCTCGTAAACAATCTGACAAAGGCGCCACAACTCGATGCCATGGTGAGGGCATGATGATAGTAGCTCCTTGAACCTCTCTAAGTATGCATGAAATGGTTCGGTCTCATGTTGATAGAACGAATTGATTTCGTTCCTCAATTTTTGAGTCCGATGATTTGGGAAGTACTTCTTAAGGAATGCAGATTGAAACTCATCCCAAGTCCTAAAGGTATTCGCCTGGTTGCTGTACAACCACTTCTTGGCATCATCCTTTAGTGCAAAAGGAACAAGCCTAAGATGGATGGAGTCTGTGCTAAGTTGTTCCAGCTTGCACATAGCACAGACCTCCTCAAATTCCCTAAGAAAGATATAGGGGTCACCTTTCCCAGTGAAACGATGGAGCATGGAAATGAATTGAGGCTTAACCTCAAAACGGTTCCCATTAGCCTCTGGTAATACGATGCATGAGGGTAGAGCGGTACGGCTCGGTTAGCATCGATCACGAAGAGGTATGGGAACGACAACTGGAAGAACATGTGGAGCAGGCGGGTCCAGCAACTGGTCATCCTCACGGAAATTAGCAGCCATTGGACCCGAACTACGTGCGACACGAGAGGAGGAAGGCGTCGAGAAATCGATGACCGAAGCCGCATTGACAACGCTCCTCGTCAAACGACCACTCTCGTCTCGTGTCCACAAAAGCATGCACAAAGGTGCACACACACCAAAACTTTTTTTTTCAAACAAAGAATGTACGTAGCAGAGAAGACTGGGGAACACAGGAGAGAAAGAATGACTCAGGAGACAAGGGAAGAAGTCCTTATGCTACGGCGGACGGGTACAGGTAGAAGCACACAAGCAAACAAGGCTCAAGCAATCCTAAGGTCGCTATAGGTCCTTACAGCTAGACGACGCCTAACTGCGAGGTCACGCGGCCTCAACACGCCTCACCTCCCTACGAGGAGGACCACAAAGCCCAGCAATTGAGCCAAGATCCGGGGATCTCGTCTCTCCTACTATCGACAATGTGGGCAACGCCGATCAGGTCATGACGGTCGGGACCGGATCACTCTCCTAATGCTCCCGAAATCCTTAGGGCCAACGTCTACTTGATTTTAAAAATTAGGCTCTTTATTAGTGTGGTTTGTGGGGCGAAGGAAAGGGTGATGAAATCCCCCACCTTATCTTTTATGGGACATCCCCTCCTTAGTAGCGTTTTGGAGTCCTAATCTAGCAATCAACTCTCCAAACAAACGCTCAACTCACACTTGTGTCAATGCACTTCCTACTAACTAATGCATGTTCATACCAAATGCATGAATGAGAGTAGAAGGTGCGTACCTCACGCCAGCTCTCAGCAACAGAAAATAAAGCTAAGATAAAAGACAATCTAAGTGCCTAAGTCACATACATGATGCATGGCCTAAACAAAAAGAACGCCTAATCTTTTGCTTTGAGTTTTAGGGTCCAAGTTGCTTAAAGGAGGTTTGATTATTGATCTGGGAACAAACTATAAGTCAAAACATGCCAAATTGAGTCCCAGACCACTATATTAGATAAAGTAAACAGACCAAAGAAATAAGAGAGCGAGCTGAGCTTACCAGACCGCTGATTGGCGGTCTACAGTGCCCAGCTTGCTTCAAAACTTCTCCTGGTGGTCCTCCTGACCACTCCAAGTCTCCTGAAACAAAGCAAAACTACAAAACAAAACTTAAATCCACTCGAATCGTCCAAACAAGAGTCTGGACTGGCACCTCCCCGGCAACGGCGCCAAAAACTTGTTGAACGTTTTATTTAAAACCACAAGTGCACGGCCGCGATGAAGCGGTGGCAAGTAGGGGTCGTCCTCAGGGAGATGAGCAGGCTCTTGTTTATCTGAAATGAAGTGGCAAAAAAGATGGAAGAGATGTTATTATGCTAACCTACACTACACTACACTAAGAAGTACGAAATGTGAAAGAAGCAAACAAACAATGAAATGACAACTAAGATAAGAACAAAAGAAGAATGCTGGAATACAGAAATGGGAAAACCCTTAAGGGGTGGAGTGAGTGCACACATTCAAAGAGGTGGGTGTAGAATACATTCTTTAAGCACATGAAGGTGGTGTTTATCAAGCATAGGAAGTCTCTAAATGTTATGGCAAAACCTATCAATCTATTCACCAACTTAGTTGATTAACATTTACATATGCAAGTTGTTTATTTCAGAACCTAAACAAGCAAGAGAGGTGTCTAATCATTTTGGCAAAACTCATCAAGTTATATATTCTATCCTAAACAAGCAAGCTTACATTCATGTTTTATCAACACATCAAAAATAAAGCATTCATCCCATTCTCTAATGTATGTATGTACATCTACTCCACTCCCAAAGGGGATGGAACTACTCACTAAACATTACACTAATTATTAAACAAAGCAAAGAAAGCATATTAAAACTAAGCTAGAAATAAAAGACGATTAAACTAAAACATGCACAAACAATAAAAGAAGCATAAACAAATAATGAAAGAAACACAAAACTTTATTGATAAAATGACTCACATTAAAAGTAACATCCTCCTACTTTAGTGTGTGCTTCAAGGCCTCGCTTCTAGTAGGAAGAATAGCCACTTAAAATATAGAGTGATTACAAAAGGAGGTGAAGAGTTCTATTTATAAGCATGGAAAAAGCTAATCCGGGACAATCCCCCGATGTGGGATTAAACCAATACCAAAAATACACTAAGCATACACTAATACACGTGCTACAGAAAACTAAACGGATTCTGGGCCATCTGGACCGCCAATTGGCGGTCTATATGGTTTAGATCCGTTTGGTTTTCTTTGTGGGCTTTGCTTGAAGTGTTTGTTGGTCTTGGATGCATCTGGTTGATTTGTTGGAGCTCCGACCCGAATCCAATTGCTTAAATACTCCCCATGATGGTGTGAAGTATTCTGTTTTGCTCTTAGGTCCCTCTGTCTTGCGTTCAAGTCCTTCTCCCTTGCGTTCAACGTCCAAACTAAGGAAAAGGTCTGTTCGACCGGAAACTTCCAACCACTTCTTGTTTCAATGAGAAAAAAAGTTTTGGGCGACCAAGGTCTAGGAGACGTTCGACCGGAAACTTCTACAGTGTTCAGGGCGACCAAAGATTGTTAGATCGGTCGAACGCTAGGTAAATATCGGTCGACCAAAAGTCTGGTAAATTTGGGGTTTTGGGAAATCCGACCATTGTAGAATTCGACAAGTCTAACTGTCACTTGACACGTGTAAACAGTCGAACAAAAGTCTTGCAATGGTCGACCAGTTCAACACTTACGCTAATAGTATTAACAGACCCAATCGGTCAACGAAGCACTTGTTCCGGTCGACCGAATTGGCACTAGTAGACCAAGTTTGGTTTAAGTGTTTTTCGGTTCTTGTTTGGGTGATCTATTCAAGTCCAAATGTTGTGAAATTTTGTGTATGACTTCTATAAGGAACCTAGTGTGTGTTTAAGTTGATTTTAGCTCAAGTATGCTCAATTACACAATGTTCCTAAGACTCAAAATAAATCAAGATTACATGTCTTGAATTGAGCTTTATTACATGTCTTGACCTTATTTCCTTTCTTCCTTGAGTCTTGATCACCTGTAGAAGTTAACTTAAATAATATATATGCTATGCATAATATGTGTTTGTCTACATTGATTGTAATTAAGATTATGTTGATTAAATCATCAAAACATAGATTAAGGCCAATAACCCAACATGCAAATGCGTTCTATTGGCAGCTAAAAATGTATTTGACAAAAAATACCTTTTGTAGACGAATGGGGTTTCGACAAGATGATGGAGGGCTGCCGGAGTGCGATGTGTGGGTTGTTGGCTTGCGAGTCTCATTCTTGCTGGCCTGTAGTGGTGCTCAGCTTGGCAAGGCTCGGGCATGCTGTACTGCGGGTGTGTAGGGTGGGTTTGAGCGGAGATGGGTTATTGGGTGGAGGTATGGGTTGAGGGGTTATGGGGTTAAGGGGTTGGCTAGGGTTAAAGGGTTGAGTATTAGAAACATGACATGAAAGAAGTTGCCAACAACCATTTTCGAGCAAAAAAATACTTGTTCAACCAACAAAAGACACAAAAGCTGTCAATTTCTTTCTTTATAGACACTAAACATGAATATATATTTTTTCAACCAACAAAAGATTTTATGGCCAATTAACATCACACCGAAAGACTTACACTTTGGTGTTGTCGAAAGGGGAGGTCGCTCAGGGAAGGGGGTCGCCGAGAAGGGGAGGTCGCGTGGGCAACGGTAGAGGAATGCTCTTGTCGGGGAGAGGATGGGTATGTGATTGTTGAATTTTGGGTTGGGGGTTTTGTTTGAGTTTTTGAATACCCTTCCACATGCAATAAATTAAACGCCGACGTGAAAGACCCCCTACCACGTCAGATTAACTAAACACTAACGTGGAAGACCCCCTACCATTTCGGTCACCAAAACCGATGTGGCAGGGTAGGAATTATTAATTTTTTTTTGAAAAAAGGACCCCTCCACATCGGTTTACGTAAACACCTTTGTTGAAGACCCCCTACCACGTTGGTCTCCGAATCCGACGTAGTAGGGTATAAATTATTTAATTTTTTTTGAAAAATGTACCCTTCCACGTCAGTTAACTTTATGGCCGTCGTGGTAAGGGGTCTACCACATCGGTGTGGTAATATCCAACATGGTACGAGATATGCCACATCGGTTTGGTAATATTTGGCATTCTAAGAGAGACGTGGAAGATCGATTTCAGCAGTGTAAGGTTGTTTACGAACTAGGATCAACCATGTAGTTAATTGGTTTGGTAGTCTTATACATTATGACATTATAATGACTTAGCTAGATGTTTTGTTATTTTCAGAGGCATTACTTTTTTGGGTTATTGGATTGGATGCACCCCAAAAGTGGCATAATTGGATCTTTACACTTGCATTTCGACTAGTTCCTTGAGTGCACATATATTCCCATCTTATTTGCTTGTATGCACCTCCGTCGTTAGTGGTACCCACTATATCACCGATTTTGTCCAACACCTTTAGCATTTTACAAATTAAACATCATTTAATTATAAATGTCCTTAATATTAAATCTCCACACCCTCGAAAGTTATGGTGGCAAGAGGAGTGGAGTCCTCGAGTGGGGAGGTGGGGTGTCGGAGAGGGGTTTGTGTTGGCTTTTAGGACGTAATCCATGTTAACTTTGATGATTAATCAAACTAATCTTAATCAATCAACCAAATGAATCAAAGTAGGCAAACACGATTACATGCATTGCATATATACTTTTATACTTGCCAATCATTTTAATAGGTTCGTCATGATTCATCAAGAAAATGAGCATTGGGACAAAGACTAAAGACTTGTAATCAAACCTTAAGGAGAAAACTTGTAAATTTCTATTTATGAGTCCATAGGATCGTATGTAAACTTGAGTACTAGGATTCTATTCTGACCAAGTTCGGTCAACCGAATCCGTAACAGATCTATCAATTGAGCACATAATATCAAATTGGAGACCAATTGGACCATTTAGATCCGCCTGTGACGGATCAATTGGGTCTGATATGCTCTAATTTTCTTTAGTAAATTAAATATCTTATTATGTACGTGGGTGGGGTGCACTCCTTGTCCGTAGGTTTGAGCCCGTTTGTCTTTAATTGCCCAAATACTCCTCAAGATGATGGTTTTGAAGGATTTGATACTCCAAAATGTTTTTCGTGCGTTCAGGTCCATCTGGATATATCAGGGACTTTCTTGATTTGCATATGGGTCCTTGTGCGTGACAGACAAGTCTACTTCGCTTCATTTGAGTCATTTCTTCTTCCATTTCAGTCATTTGCCCTTCCTTTCTCTTCTTTGTTACCTAATACCTGAGACACAAAAATAACACTCGAGTAACACAAAATTAGGGTAAAATAAAGGATATATAACATGAATGCGATGTATGATATGCTACTAATCAAATACCCCCACACTTATCTTTTGCTAGTCCCGAGCAAAACCAAAGAAAGAGAAAAATGAAAGAAAGTAAAACATACGAAAAATGGGGAAATCCTAACTCACTTTCGTAGGAATCACGGTTGCACTTGGCACGTGCAACAACCCGTTAAACCTAGCAACACGAGTCGATGGACATACTTTTGTCGATCATTGGACACGGTAATCCTACGGGCTAACCCTATATATTTATCCAGTCCACACACCTAGCCTAGGGAACCATTCGTTCAAGTTAATTAAAGACTTAAGTGAAATACATGGGCAATCTTAACATCCTCAAGTGTAAAGTCCATTAAGGTTCTTATTTGTATTACCATATTCTTCTTCTTCTTCTTCTTTTCATTCATTTTTTACTAGTTGGTATTTAATTCTCCCATTTTCAGGTTTCATGCATCATAGCCGATATGGACTTACACTATCACATACACCTTCCCCCAACTCTCCACATAGGGTGATCCGTACCACCGATGTAACTGGAGTTCGGTCGGAGCATCCCAAGCCAGATGACCTGAAAGCACCAGGTACTAAGTCCCCTTGGACCTAATTTCCCGAGTGATAGAAGTCGTGTGAGAAGAGAGAATACCGTACTAAATTATTTCACAAAAGGAGTTTAAGGGTCCCTGACTACGACAAACTTCATTATACAAACAGACATGAATTATTCGACGCACTAGGTTCATGGTGGACTTCTTTATTTATTTGAGTATTGAAACCCTATGATTACCCCCCCCCCCCCCCCCCCCCGAGGGAAAATCGGGCTGCATCCTTACTACTAGATAAGACCTAAAGTTGGTGTATTAGATATCCTAATTCATCCTGTTCAAGTCGATTGTAGGATATTCCTTTTTTACTTTGCTTCTCAACGGCTTTTCACATGCTATACACACGTAAAACCCACAAAACGTTTTTCTTTCGCAAACACATGAAGATTTTGAAAGAAATGGAAAAATTAGAGCACTAGGCAAGCAAAAGAAGACAAGTCACCCAAGGATCATGGTATAGTAGATATATCAATGTAAATTGCGGTACACCAACCAGACCCTAACAATACAAACAAAAGAAGAAAAAAAGAAAGAGAAAAAGACTCGTCTATATAAACATGTAAAGTAGCCCCCACACTTACTTCATGCATTGTCCTCAATGTTTGCAAGCATGATACTACGTGTATTTTTGCATGAAAAGGTTATCATCTCACCAAACTTTGAAGAACAAGGACATTTTTGTTATCATGTTGGTCGACACAAACCCGAGTTCCCCTCAAAACCTATGATATACATAAGAAGGTAGACCAATACGTGAAACAATTGGAGTCTAAATACACAAGGGTTGGGGTCAACAAAAACCTATGCTCACTCTTGGATTCTTTTCGCTTTTTTTTCATAGAACAACTATGTACAAACATGAAATCTCAACCATTAAAATGGTTGAGTGTGAGTGAGGTTCATGAAGGAACATGACCTCCTCGACCTCAGCTGGTGCCCCCTCCAAGTAAGGTTTGAGGCGTTGTCCATTAACATTCAACATGTCCCCATTCCCTGGGTTCAGGATTTTAACCACTCCATGAGGAAATATGGTTTAAACAATAAACAAGCCAAACCAGCGACTACGGAGCTTACACGCATACAGATGAAGCCAAGAGTTGTAGAGCAACACCTTCTGCCTGGCTGTAAACACTTTTCACATAATCATGCGATCCTAAAATTTTTTAGGTTGGGACTTATGAATTTTGGTATTTCCGTACGCATCATTGTGTAGCTCTTCCAATTCCACGATGTCGGGTTTACACTGCACCCCTGCTTGATCACAATCCATATTCAGGTGATTGATCTCCAATAGGTAATCATTATTGGGACACACCCAAATTGGTCTTAGATGTGGTGCGGAAATCTCACAACGCGTTTTTCAGCTTAATGGACCAATCCTTTCGTGAGGAATTAACCGTCTTCTCAAAGACTTGCTGTTGAACATTTTAATTAAAACCGCAAGTGCACGGCCGCGATGAAGCGGTGGCAAGTACGGGTCGTCCTCAGGGAGGTGAGTAGCCTCTTGCTTGTACGAAATCAAGTGGCAAAAAATAGGGGGAAGAAAGTTGTTTATGCTAATCTAGACTACGCTACACTAAGAAGTATGAAATGTGGAAGAAGCAAACAAACGATGAAATAAGAACTAAGATAAGAACAAAACAAGAATGCTGGAATTTCAGGAAGGGAAAACCCCTAAGGGGTGGAGTGAGTGCACACAAACAAAGAGGTGGGTGTAGAATACATTCTTTAAGCACATGAAGGTGGTGTTTATTAAGCATAGGAAGTGTCTAAATGTTATGGCAAAACCTATCAATCTATTCACCAACTTAGTTGATTAACATTTACATATGCAAGTTGTTTATTTCAGAACCTAAACAAGAATGAGAGGTGTCTAATCATTTTGGCAAAACTCATCAAGTTGTAAATTCTATCCTAAACAAGCAAGCATACATTCATGTTTAATCAACACATTGAAATTAAAGCATTCATCCCATTCTCTAATGCATGTATGTACATCTACTCCACCCCCCAAAGGGGATGGAACTACTCACTAAACATTACACTAATTATTAAACTATGGAAAGAAAGCATATTAAAACTAAGCTAGAATTAAAAGACGATTAAACTAAAACATGCACAACAATAAAAGAAGCATAAAACAAACAATGAAAGAAACATAAAACTTTATTGATAAAATGACTCACATTAAAAGTAGCATCCTCCTACTTTAGTGTGTGCTTCAAGGCCTCACTTCTAGTAGGAAGAATAGCCACTTAAAAAATGGAGTGATTACAATGGAAGGTGAAGAGTTCTATTTATAGCCATGGAAAAAGGCAAACCGGGACAATCCCCCGATGTGGGACTAAACAAACACCAAAAATAGCCTAAACGAACATTAATACAAGTCCAGAAGAAATTTGAGCGCATTTGGGCCAAAAGTGACCGCCAATTAGCGGTCTTGGACCGCTAATTAACGGTCTACAGTGTCCGGATCGCTCTGGAATTTCTTGTGGGCTTTTTTGGAAGGCTTTGTTGGTATTTGATGCATCTATTTTGCATGTTGGAGCTCCGACCCGAATAGAATTGTCAAAATACTCCCCATGATGGTGAGGAGTATTCTGTTTTGCTCTTAGGTCCTTCGGTCTTGCATTCAGGTCCTTCTTCCTTGCATCTTGGTCCACATATCTCACAATTCAGTCCTTTTTCCCAGCTTTTGGGTCCTTTTATGTTTCATCTCTTCAAACCTATTTATTCCTGAAAACTAAACATAAAACTCGTAACATAGCATTATTTAGGTGAAAGATAATGGATATAAGATACAAATATGAGCATGAAATGATGTCAATCAAATACCCCCACACCTAACTTTTGCTAGTCCCGAGCAAAACAAAGAAAGAGAAAAGCATGCGAAAAAAAAAAAACAAGAAATCCTAACTCACTTTCGTAGGAATCACGGTTGCACTTAGCATGTGCAACAAGCCGTTAAACCTCCTTGTCGCCAAGGAGGAGGAGTGTTGTCTCCTGAGGGTTTTCAGCGGATATACCCACAAAATCCGAACAAGATGCATTAATCAATCTAGCTACACGACTCGTTGGACTTATTTTGTCGATCATGGGACGCGGTAATACTATGGGTCGACTCTATATATGTAATCGGTCCACACACCTAGCCTAATGAGTTATTCGTGAGAGTTAGTCAAGGACTTAAGTGAAAGACATGGGCAACCTTAACTTCTGAATGTGATACAATGTGTAAAGTCCATTTTGGTTCTTATTTGACTCTTTTTTTTTCTTTTTTTCCTTTTTTTTCTTTTTTTTCTTTTTCTTTGGAGCATTTTATTGGTTGGTGTTTGATTCTCCCCAGGGTCAGGTTTTGTGCATCATTGCCTATGAGGACTTACACTATCACGTACACCTTCCCCCAAATCTCCACATAGGGCGATCCCTACCACCCGTGTAACGGGAGTTCGGTCGGCGCATCCCAAGTCAGATGACTCGAAAGCACCAGGCACAAAGTCCCCTCAGACCTACTTTCCCGAGTGATAAGAGCCGTGCGAGAAGAGAGAACACCACTTATTTATCTATATGGGAACCAAAACCCCTACACTTAAGTTTCACAAAAAGAGATTAAGGGCCCTTGCCTACGACAAACTTCCTTATACTAACAGACACGAATTATTTGACTCACTAGGTTCAGCGTGGACTTCTTTAAATGTTTGAGTACTGAAACCCTATGATTACATGCCCCCCGAGGGAAAACCGGGGTGCACCCTAACGACTCGATAAGACCTAAAGCCAGTAAACTAGAAATCCTAATGCATCAAGTTCAAGACAATTTTGGGAGCTTTCTTTTTACTTTGCCTCTCAACGGTTTCGCACATGCTAAACACACGCAATACCCACAAAAACATTTTCTTTCGCAAACACATGAAGATTTTGAAAGAAATGTGAAAATTTTAAAGCACTCGGCAAGCAAAAGGAGACAAGTCACCCAAGGATCATGGCAAGCAGATATATCAATGTTAAATGCGGCACACTAACATGACCCTAGCAGTACAAACAAACTAAAATAAAACCAAAGGAAAAAGACTCGACTATGTACACACGTAAAACACCCCCCCACACCTACTTCATGCATTGTCCTCAATGAATGTGAACAAGATACTACATGGATACATGCATGAAAAAGGAAAGATCTCACCAACATGAAGTACAAAGGGACGTTCAAGGTCATGTTGATGGACACAAACCAAAATTCCCTCAAAACCTGTGAGAAGCTGAAGAAGGGAGATAAATACGTGAAGAGATTGGGCCCAAGTACACAAGGGTCGGGGCCCACAACAATCGATGCTCACTGAAGGAGTCTTTTATTACACACTTCTTCTTTTTTTTGTTTTTTTTGTTGTTTTTTTTTTTGTTGTTTTTTTTATTTTTTTTTAAAGATATATACATCAACCAAGATATTCTCATAATCATTTGGTCAAGGAACATCAAATGAGAACATCAAGTCAGGAGGACCAGAGACTTGCCGAGATGGGCAAACTCCACTGGTACTCTGAGGTGTCATGAGGGGTGAAAGGTCAAAGCTGAAAGGCTCGAACCCCTCATGATATTGGTTGGGTGTGGGCAACAAAGAATGAAGTTGTGTTGCCTCACTAGGGTTTAATTGCTCATCGAAGAAAACCCTCCAACCAATAGGCGGGTGCATCAGAATGAGTTCCTCAGGCTCATTCGATGGATGCAACAGGCTTGCATCACTAAGAATGGGGCTTCTCCCCAAGTCATCCAACAAGGACCTCCCACCATCATTTAGATCATCAAGCATAAGCTCGGTCATAGGTGGGTCCTTGTTGGAGTCAAAATGAAGCTCCAATGGCTCAATGGCCATGGGACATGAGGTAGAGACACCTTCTTGTATAGGCATATGGTGAGGTGTCTCACTCTCACTAGTACTCTCAACTGAATCATGCAACGAACACTCCCTTTGGACATTCATGTTTGAGGCCAGCTCACTCTGTTGCATTGCAAAGACAGGCAATGAGTCTTCGCTGAGCCTACAAACATTCTCAACAGGTTGCATTGGTGTTAGAGCTGTTCATTGATTTTGTGGTGCTTTCTCCAATTGGCGGATGAGATTGAGATTTAAAGGTTCATCCATGGGTTCCTGTTGCCTACCAGAGTTGAACACATGAAACTCGGCACTCATGTTACCGAATGAGAGCTTCATGAGACCATTTCTACAATTAATCAAGGCATTGGAGGTTGCCAGAAATGGTCTACCCAAAATCAAAGGTATTTGAGAGTGGGTGTTCGCAACAGGATTGGTATCGAGGACAACAAAATCGACTGGAAATATAAAATCTCCAACTTTGATAAGCACGTCCTCGATAATCCCCATGGGAATACGAATGGATCTATCCACCAGTTGGAGGGTGATCTTAGTTGGTTTCAATTCTCCCAAGTTCAACTGTTGATAAACAGAGAATGGGAGGAGGTTGACCGCTGATCCTAAATCAAGCAAAACAATGCTCAATCTAGTGTTCCCTATCGTACACTGAATAGTAGGACACCCCGGGTCCTTGTATTTTGTGTAGGTAGGATTGGACAAAAGTGAGCTGATATTTGCAGCCAAGAATGCTTTCTTAGGAACATTGGTCTTCCTCTTGGTTGTGCAGAGATCCCTCAACACTTTGGCATATTGAGGTATTTGTTGGATGACATCCAACAAGGGGATGTTAACCTTCACTTGCTTAAATACCTCTAATATCTTGTCCATGTTGTCACTCTGCTTTTTGTTTAACCTACTTGGATAAGGAGCTTTTGGCAGGTAGGTTTTCTGCTGTGCCTGAGAAGAAAGCTTTGGTGTATTACCCTCACGCTCAGCTTCTTCTTCACCACCATTCCCACTGAGGGGCTGCATAGATGGTGGTGGGTGTGGCAAGGAAATGTGATTGTCAACCTGTTTTCCATTCCTTAAGGTCACAATGGAATTGACATGGTGAACAGGTTCCTCCACATGGTTCACTTGCCTCCCCCGAGGTACCACATTCTCATTTTGCATTTGTTGTTGTTGGTACATGCGGGGGTTAGCCTCAGGCTGGCTAGGAAAAGACCATCTCTCTCTTTGATGTACAGACTGAGCCAATTGGCCCATCTGAAGCTCTAGAGATTTGATGGTCTGCTGATTTGAAGTGAGAACTTGACTTGTGGTTGACATAAAATTTTTCATTGAGTTTTCAAGTCCACGAGTCAAGGTCTCAAGCGAATTGAATCGGGTTTCCATATTATTGGAATTTGGGAAACCCAATTGATTGGTGGTTTGCGCTTGGGGTGGCTGATAGGAATGCGCATGCATGAGAGGTTGGTGTGATTGGTAAGGTGGTCTCGAGGAGTTTGGAGGACCACCCGGGGCATTAGTTTGGTTCCATGAAAAATTGGGGTGGTTCCTCCATCCAGGATTATAAGATGATGAGTATGGGTCATTCCTGGCTCTATCATAGACGGCGTTGACACGCTCCATCTCAGGAGGAATGGACTCACACTCGCTTTCTACATGACCTATCCTACCACATGAATGACAGGGAACTGGACCAGATGTGGACATGTGAGGTGCACCCTGTTGGTTTTGGATCTCAATCGAATCCATACGGCGCATTAAGGCCGCAATGCGCGCCTCGGTGGCCGTAGTGGTATCGATAGCAAATGCGGAACCCGATCTAGTTGAGTTTGCATTCGCGATCCTCGCTCCTATGCTAGATGATGCAGGTGGTTCCCTTACACTCTCCCACTGCATGGTTTTCTCAGCGAGGTCTTCTAGGAAGGCCCATGCCTCCCTTTCATCCTTTCCCAAGAACTCTCCTTGACACATGGACTCAAGGAGCGTTCTTGACGGGATGTGAAGACCCTCGTACACAATCTGACAAAGGCGCCACAACTCAATGCCATGGTGAGGGCATGAGGATAGTAGCTCCTTGAACCTCTCTAGATATGCATGAAATGTCTCGGTCTCAAGTTGATAGAACGAATTGATTTCGTTCCTCAATTTTTGAGTCCGATGATTAGGAAAGTACTTCTTGAGGAATGCAGATTGAAACTCATCCCAAGTCCTAAAGGAATTTGCCTGGTTGCTATACAACCACTTCTTGGCGTCATCCTTTAGTGCAAAAGGAACGAGCCTAAGATGGATGGAGTCTGTGCTAAGTTGTTGCAGCTTGAACATAGCACAGACCTCCTCAAATTCCCTGAGAAAGATATAGGGGTCACCTTTCCCAGTGAAATGAGGGAGCATGGAAATGAATTGAGGCTTAACCTCAAAATGGTTCCCATTAGCCTCTGGTAATACGATGCATGAGGGCAGAGCTGTACGGCTCGGGTAGCATCGATCACGAAGAGGTATGGGAACGACAACTGGAAGCACAGGTGGAACAGGTGGGTCCAGCAACTGCTCCTCCTCACGGAAATTAGCAGCCATTGGACCCGAACTACGTGCGACACGAGAGGAGGAAGGTGTCGAGAAATCGATGACCGAAGCCGGATTGACAACGCTCCTCGTCAAACGACCACTCTCGTCTCGTGTCCACGAAAGCATGCACAAAGGTGCACACACAAACCACAACTCTTTTTTTTTCTTTTCTTTTTTTTTCTTTTTTTTTTCAAATGAAGAATGTACGTAGAAGAGAAGACGAGGGAACACAGGAGAGAAAGAATGACTCAAGAGAGAAGGGAAGAAGTCTTTAAGCTACGGCGGATGGGTACAGGTAGAAGCACACAAGCAAACAAGGCTCAAACAATCCTAAGGTCGCTATAGGTCCTTACAGCTAGACGACGCCTAACTGCGAGGTCACACGGCCTCAACACGCCTCACCTCCCTACAACGAGGACCACAAAGCCCAGCAAGTGAGCCAAGATCCAGGGATCTCGTCTCTCCTACTATCGACAAAGTGGGCAACGCCGATCAGGTCATGACGGTCGGGACCGGATCACTCTCCTAATGCGTCCAAGATCCTTAGGGCCAATGTCTACTTGATTTTAAAATTAGGCTCTTGATTAGTGTGGTTTTTGGGGTGAAGGAAAGGGTGATGAAATCCCCCACCTTATCTTTTACGGGACAGCCCCTCCTTAGTAGCGTTTTGGAGTCCTAAATCTAGCAATCAACTCTCCAAACAACGCTCAACTCACACTTGTTGCAATGCACTTCCTACTAACTAATGCATGTTCATACAAAATGCATGAATGAGAGTAGAAGGTGTGTACCTCACGCCAGCTCTCAGCAACAGAAAATAAAGCTAAGATAAAAGACAATCTAAATGCCTAAGTCACATACATGATGCATGACCTAAACAAGAATGAATGCCTAATCTTTTGCTTTGAGTTTTAGGGTCCAAGTTGCTTAAAGGAGGTTTGATTATTGATCTGGGAACGAACTATAAGTCAAAACATGCCAAATTGAGTCCCAGATAACTAGATCATTTAGAGCAACAACAGCAAGAAATTAAAAGATGAACAGAGCTCACCAGACCGCTGATTGGCGGTCTGAAGTGCTCAGGTCGTCTGGAAATTTCTCCAGTAGCCTCCACTTGCTATTCCCAGTCTCCTGAAACAAAGAAAAACTACAACACACAAATTAAATCCACTCGAATCGTCCAAACAAGAGTCTGGACTGGCACCTCCCCGGCAACGGCGCCAAAAACTTGTTGCACGTTTAATTAAAACCGCAAGTGCACGGCCGCGATGAAGCGGTGGCAAGTACGGGTCGTCCTCAGGGAGGTGAGTAGCCTCTTGCTTGTACGAAATCAAGTGGCAAAAAATAGGGGGAAGAAAGTTGTTTATGCTAATCTAGACTACGCTACACTAAGAAGTATGAAATGTGGAAGAAGCAAACAAACGATGAAATAAGAACTAAGATAAGAACAAAACAAGAATGCTGGAATTTCAGGAAGGGAAAACCCCTAAGGGGTGGAGTGAGTGCACACAAACAAAGAGGTGGGTGTAGAATACATTCTTTAAGCACATGAAGGTGGTGTTTATCAAGCATAGGAAGTGTCTAAATGTTATGGCAAAACCTATCAATCTATTCACCAACTTAGTTGATTAATATTTACATATGCAAGTTGTTTATTTCAGAACCTAAACAAGAATGAGTGGTGTCTAATCATTTTGGCAAAACTCATCAAGTTATAAATTCTATCCTAAACAAGCAAGCATACATTCATGTTTAATCAACACATTGAAATTAAAGCATTCATCCCATTCTCTAATGCATGTATGTACATCTACTCCACCCCCCAAAGGGGATGGAACTACTCACTAAACATTACACTAATTATTAAACTATGGAAAGAAAGCATATTAAAACTAAGCTAGAATTAAAAGACGATTAAACTAAAACATGCACAACAATAAAAGAAGCATAAAACAAACAATGAAAGAAACATAAAACTTTATTGATAAAATGACTCACATTAAAAGTAGCATCCTCCTACTTTAGTGTGTGCTTTAAGGCCTCACTTCTAGTAGGAAGAATAGCCACTTAAAAAATGGAGTGATTACAATGGAAGGTGAAGAGTTCTATTTATAGCCATGGAAAAAGGCAAACCGGGACAATCCCCCGATGTGGGACTACACAAACACCAAAAATAGCCTAAACGAACATTAATACAAGTCCAGAAGAAATTTGAGCGCATTTGGGCCAAAAGTGACCGCCAATTAGCGGTCTTGGACCGCTAATTAGCGGTCTACAGTGTCCGGATCGCTCTGGAATTTCTTGTGGGCTTTTCTGGAAGGCTTTGTTGGTATTTGATGCATCTATTTTGCATGTTGGAGCTCCGACCCGAATAGAATTGCCAAAATACTCCCCATGATGGTGAGGAGTATTCTGTTTTGCTCTTAGGTCCTTCGGTCTTGCATTCAGGTCCTTCTTCCTTGCATCTTGGTCCACAGATCTCACAATTCAGTCCTTTTTCCCAGCTTTTGGGTCCTTTTATGTTTCATCTCTTCAAACTTATTTATTCCTGAAAACTAAACATAAAACTCGTAACATAGCATTATTTAGGTGAAAGATAATGGATATAAGATACAAATATGAGCATGAAATGATGTCAATCACTTGCTTAAAATTATGGTCAGAAACTTCAACCGGCCCACTAGTTTGCAGATGATATGGGGTTGCAAGCTTGTTGGTGATCAAATAATTCCTAATAAGTGCTTTGAAAGAACAATTGCAGAAGTGGGTACCCCTCCCGCTGATTATGGTATGAGCCATACCAAATTCTGCAAAAATGTCCTTTGAAAATTTGATGGGCACCTTGTTGTCATTGGTCTGTGTGGGTATAGCCTCTACCCACTTAGACACATAGTCAATGACCACTAGAATGTAAACATTCCCGAACAAATTTGGGAAAGGCACCATAAAGTCGATTCCCCACACATCGAAGATGTCGACGACGATGATATTTTTCAAAGGCATCATATCTCGCCCACTTATTTTGCCAAGGCACTGGCACCTATCACATTGCTTACAAAATTTGTAAGCATCTTTGAAAAGTGAAGGCCATTAAAATTCAGATTGTAGCACCTTGGCGACAATTTTCTTGCTCCAAAGTGTCCTCCACATGCCTCAGAGTGGCCACATTGGAGCATACATGGGAACTCATTATTTGGGACGCACCGCCTGAAAATTTGGTCAGAGCAATATTTGAATGGAAAATGTTTAGTAGACGCGCGCGTCACTGACGCTACTTACGTGGCGGAGAAATTTTGTCCATTCAGCATCCAGTCAGCATGTACACTAAGCTTCTCAGAGCAATGATGTCTTTCTTATTTGTCTTCCCCATGCATTAAATGCGTATCTACGGAGATACCACCTTTTCTTTTGGCGCTCAACGGAGATCCACTAAAGATCCCTTAGGGTTTCACGTCACCTAATTTTTTACTCATTTTCCTTTTTTTTTCCGGACAAGCGCATGACTCATTCCGGACACAGTTACTATGTAATCCGCATAGTTGGAACACTTATTCCGGACAAGCGTACTACTTACTTCGGAATGTTGTCTTTTTCTTTTATTTTCCCGATACGTCCACAATCGCATTTAATGCTCCTCAAATCAGCACGTCCTCCATTTCTTCTTTTTTGGCGCTTCACGGAGATACAAAATGTTTTGGCTACCTTATTCGGATCCTATGAACCCTTCCTTCTTCTTCCTCCCTTTTTGCTGTACTGTAATGGCACTCGTTAATGTGTCCTCACAGCCGGCGCATGCCTCAAACGTCCCGCAAGAGAAGATGTATTTTCCTTCCTTCGAAGAAGCCAAAGCATTTTACGTTTCCTATGCCGATTCCTGTGGTTTTGGTGTGAAGATAAGACAATCTCATTACGATCGTGGTGTTGTTATACGGGCCACTCTTACTTGCTCCAAGGAGGGTAATGCTCCGGGAAACCAAGGTGAAGGTAGACCAAAACATAGGTTATCCGGTAGGGTCGAGTGCACTGCTCGGATCAGGGTCTCCGGAAATCCATCCAGAGGCTACGTAATTAACTACGTAGATCTCCAACATAACCACGCCATGCTGTCGGAAGACCAGATGCGCTTCCTCCGACAAAAACGATCCGTCCCGGAGTCCGCCAGAGCACGCATTTCGTGCAATGATGCTGCCGGTATATCTGCCGCCAAGACCATGCAATCTTTTGTGGTCGAAGCTGGAGGTCACGATAAATTGTCTTTCAACGAGCGAGACCTAAGGTTATTTATTCTCCACTTAACCTGGTTGAAGTTACGCATTTAGCTTTGTCATAAAAATTATGTTTCGCAGGAATGTTGTGAACGAGGTTAGAAACCTCAAAATGGGACCAGGAGATGCGCAAGCTATCCAAGATTATTTCATCAGGATGTAGAAGAATGATTCCCGCTTCTTTTACGTAATGGATATGGACGACGAAGGCAGACTTCGAAATGTGTTCTGGGCCGACAGTCGTTCTCGAGCTGCTTACTCTTACTTTGGAGATGCAATATGTTTCGACACAACATACATAACAAACAAGTATGACATGCCTTTTGCCCCATTTGTGGGGGTAAATCACCACTACCAGTCTGTCCTACTCGGTTGCGCACTCCTCTCTTCCGAGACGACACAAAATTACATTTGGTTGTTCCAAACATGGTTGATGTGCATGAACGGTACGTGTTTTATTTTGTCCGGCTTTGTCCGTTTTACGTTATGTGCCTGTCCGGTTACCCTTTACGTCTGTCCGGTTTACGTCTTTTGCTCGTCCGGTTTATCCCTTACGTCTGTCCGGTTTACGTTTTTTGCTCATCCGGTTTATCCCTTACGTCTGTCCGGTTTACGTTTTTTGCTCGTCCGGTTTACCCTTGACGTCTGTCCGGTTTACGTTATTTTTGTCCCGATTAACATATGTTTTTATCTTGATCGCGTTGTGTGCAGATACAAGCCCCCCGACGATCATAACAAACCAATGTGGCGCCATAGCTGCGGCTGTGAGGACTGTGTTCCCTAAAGCGCGGCACAGATTTTGTATATGGCACATAATGAATAAGGCCCCTGTGAAGCTGCCCACGAAGTACCGGGAGCATACGTTGTTTGACCTCAACAACTGTGTATTCGATTCCATGACTCCGGCAGAATTCGAGCGGAATTGGCAGGGTTTTCTAGATGATTTCGAGTTCCACGACAATAATTGGCTCCGATCCATTTATGCAATTCGAGAGCGCTGGGTACCTGCATTCTGGCGGGATTGTTTTTCCGTAGGAATGACATCAACCCAGAGAAGTGAGGGTATGAACGCCTTCTTCGATAAGTACCTCACATCAAGGACGACACTTAAGCAGTTCGTTCAACAATACGAACTCGCAGTACGCCACAAGTATGAGAAGGAAGCTCTGTCTGATTTCGATTGTGAGCATAAGGCTCCGCAATTGATTTCGAAATATCCATTCGAGAGGCAATTGGGCGAGTTGTATACGGTGGGTGTCTTCAAGAAGGTGCAGTTAGAAATTGGGAAGATGATGTACTACGACATCAAGGATGAGTTCAACGAGGACGACACATTGCACTTCAACGTGACCAAACATGTATTGACACATATCCTCCCATTGTCGAAACGGTTCACAGTGCAAATTAGAGATGAGAAGTGGGTATGCGATTGCAGAATGTTTGATCACGTCGGCATCCTATGTTGTCACGTTTATGTTGTTATTGCCCAAATACGTCCAAACGCGTTGCTCCCCGAGTCTTACATCGTCCACCGATGGAGGAAGGATATCCGAAGGAGCTATGGAGTCAAGTTTCCCCTTCAAAGTGGCATAACGGGGAACGATGCGCTTCGTCGCCACGACGACATAATGGGTCGTGCGGTTTGTATCGCCGAGGCCGCTTTTGACTCAAACGACAGATATCTTCAGGCGGTAGAGGCACTTGAGTTGCTTAAGGAACGTATGCAACGACCTGATCCTGTGTTCGATGGTACATCCGTTCTCAATCCGGATAAGGCAAGACGGAAAGGCAGACCGCCGAGCAAACGACGGATTTCTTTGTCTGAGAAAATAATTAAAAGTAACGTTAAGAAAATCATCAGGAATAAGGTTCTACCCCCGTTACACCCTGCAGCACCCAAACCGGGGGATCACGATTTCGATGACTGGGACATGAATTTGCATTACGAGGGAGTTCCTCCTTGATTATTGTATTTGTCCTTGGTTGTAATTATTCCTATGTAATTTTGTTGTAAGTCATTGTATGTCTGTCCGTATTATTGTATAAGATTCAACTCTTTCTTTGCTTGTTCGTTTGTGAATTAATTTCTGATGGCGACAAATATATTTAAGTAATTTTGGTTTGTTGTATGTCTGTCCGGAATAAGTTATATTTATGTCCGGATTAAGTTACAAGTATGTCCGGATTACGTTATATGTCCGTCCAGATTACGATTCATCCATGTCCGTCCGGATTACGATTCATCCATGTCCGGATTAAGTGTATTTGTTGTTCAGAATAAGTGTATTTGTTGTCCGGTTTAAGAATAAAGTTTGTCCAGAAACGTAACATAAAGTTTTCCCGGAAGAAGTGTATTTGCTGTCCGGAATAAGTGTATTTGTTGTCCGGAATAAGCGTATTTGTTGTCCGGAATAAGTGTATTTGTTGTCCGGTTTAAGAATAAAGTGTGTCCGGAATAAGTGTATTTGCTGTCCGGAATAAGTGTATTTGTTGTCCGGAATAAGTGTATTTGTTGTCCGGTTTAAGAATAAAGTGTGTCCCGAAACGGAACAAAAAGTTTGTCCGGAATAAGTGTATTGGTTGTCCGGAATAAGTGTATTTGTTGTCCGGTTTAAGAATAAAGTGTGTCCCGAAACGGAACAAAAAGTTTGTCCGGAATAAGTGTATTTGTTGTCCGGAATAAGTGTATTTGCTGTCCGGAATAAGTGTATTTGTTGTCCGGAATAAGCATATTTGTTGTCCGGAATAAGTGTATTTGTTGTCCGGTTTAAGAATAAAGTGTGTCCGGAATAAGTGTACTTGTTGTCCGGAATAAGTGTATTTGTTGTCCGATTTAAGAATAAAGTGTGTCCCGAAACGGAACAAAAAGTGTGTCCGGAATAAGTGTATTTGTTGTCCGGAATAAGTGTATTTGTTGTCCGGTTTAAAAATAAAGTGTGTCCCGAAACGGAACAAAAAGTTTGTCCGGAATAAGTGTATTTGCTGTCCGGAAGAAGTGTATTTGTTGTCCGGAATAAGCGTATTTGTTGTCCGGAATAAATGTATTTGTTGTCCGGTTTAAGAATAAAGTGTGTCCGGAATAAGTGTATTTGCTGTCCGGAATAAGTGTACTTGCTGTCCGGAATAAGTGTATTTGCTGTCCGGAATAAGAATAAAGTGTGTCCCCAAACGGAACAAAAAGTTTGTCCGGAATAAGTGTATTTGCTGTCCAGAATAAGTGTATTTGTTGTCCGGAATAAGTGTATTTGTTGTCCGGTTTAAGAATAAAGTGTGTCCCGAAACGGAACAAAAAGTTTGTCCGGAATAAGTGTATTTGCTGTCCGGAATAAGTGTATTTGTTGTCCGGAATAAGTGTATTTGTTGTCCGGAATAAATGTATTTGTTGTCCGGTTTAAGAATAAAGTGTGTCCGGAATAAGTGTATTTGCTGTCCGGAATAAGTGTACTTGCTGTCCGGAATAAGTGTATTTGCTGTCCGGAATAAGAATAAAGTGTGTCCCCAAACGGAACAAAAAGTTTGTCCGGAATAAGTGTATTTGCTGTCCAGAATAAGTGTATTTGTTGTCCGGAATAAGTGTATTTGTTGTCCGGTTTAAGAATAAAGTGTGTCCCGAAACGGAACAAAAAGTTTGTCCGGAATAAGTGTATTTGCTGTCCGGAATAAGTGTATTTGTTGTTCGGAATAAGTGTATTTGCTGTCCGGAATATGTGTATTTGTTGTGCGGAATATGTGTATTTGTTGTTCGGAATAAGTGTATTTGATGTCCGGAATAAGTGTATTTGTTGTTCGGAGTAAGTGTATTTGTTGTCCGGTTTAAGAATAAATTTTGTCCAGAAATGGAACATTAAGTTTTTCCGGAATAAGTGTATTTGCTGTCCGGAATAAGTGTATTTGTTGTCCGGAATTAGTGTATTTGCTGTCCGTAATAGGTGTATTTGTTGTCCGGTTTAAGAGTATTGATAATTTATACATGTCCTTGTATTGATAATTTAACCCAACACCAAATGTCCTTGTATTGATAAATCATTCAAATAGTCTATGTAATTTTAACATGTATACATGTATAACTTTGTAAAAAAAATTAAAACATCCAGAGTCGTTTATTGTTGATCGCACATCCCAGATTCTTCGAGTAAGAAATTGGCCAAATCGCCTCTAAAACGGTGAATAACCTTGCTCTGCTTCGGCTGAGTCGGATCAGCATTCTCCATCAAACGCTTCATCCAGTACAAAACGTATGGCCCGCAGTCGTTACTCCCCGGTTGCTGTCGTTGGCTACCCTTCCTCTCAACTCTTAGCGGCCAGTCGACCTTCAACAACCCTCGCCAGAATCCCGCTATCTTAGACGCGGTGCATTCATGAGTTCCGACTAAACGGTTAGGATTGTCACCTCTTTTAAGTGTGCGGGAGAGGCTGTTGTACTGAATGAACTCTGATCGAGGTCCGTGGGCAACGAACAGAGTCCAGTGGCCGGCCAAACAGCATGGCTGTGCGATGATGACTTCCTCCACATTTATTTCTTCAATTTTTGGGAGTAAATAATCTTTCCTTATATCTTCTCCCTGTCCCTCCACAATCATTTCCGATTTGAAGGATGATAAGCAGACCACCTTTTGTTGCCCTCCTCTTCTGAGGAGTACCTCAATTAGGCCATCAATAGTTTCGTTGGTGAATTCTGTTTTTGCCGAAATCATTTCCTTCAGATCACCCCTGCGGATATTGCTCAGACCACCCCTCCAGATAATATCTTTGGCTTCTCGTTCGGGAGCCGTTGCATTCAATAAACGACGTACCTCATCATTGGTCAGCGTTCTCAAGGCGGTCGCATCCACATCGGGCCTCGTGGACGAAACATGGGCGGCCAGTTCATCTTTCGCTGTTTCGTCGGCCTCGTATATTTCTTCACTGGCTTCTTCGGCCCCCTTTGTTTTTGTGGTGGCTTCTTCGGCCTCCTTTATTTTTGTGGTGGCTTCTTCGGCCTCCTTTATTTCTTCTTGTTGTTCTACGGCATTCTTCTGTGCCTCATCTTGGCCAGATTTGCTTTGCACTTCGTCTATATGTTCTGTGCGCAAGCGTGGTTTAATGGTCCGCATTTTTTGAGGGTGCAAAAGCGGTAGAGATACCACAGCCTTCCTCTTTCTTTCCTGCTGTCTCCTCTTCTCTTCCTCCTCCCTCTTCTTCCTCTCCTCCTCCTCCGCCCTCCTCTTCTTCTCTTCCTCCTCCCTCGTATTCCTCTCTTCCTCCTCCCTCCTCTTCTTCTCTTCCTCCTCCCTCTTATTCCTCTCATCCTCCTCCCTCTTCTTCCTCTCTTCCTCCCTCCGCTTTTTTCTCTCTTCCTCCTCCCTCCTCATCCTCCTCTTCTTCTCTTCCTCCTCCCTCTTATTCCTCTCATCCTCCTCCCTCTTCTTCTTCTCTTGCTCCTCCCTCTTCTTCCTCTCTTCCTCCTCCCTCTTCTTCCTCTCTTCCTCCCTCCGCTTTTTTCTCCCTTCCTCCTCCCTCCTCATCCTCCTCTTCTTCTCATCCTCCTCCCTCCTCTTCCTCGCATCCTCCTACCTCTTATTCCTCTCATCCTCCTCCCTTCTCTTCTTCTCATCCTCCTCCCTCTTATTCCTCTCATCCTCCTCCCTCCTCTTCTCATCATCCTCCCTCTTCTTCTTCTCTTGCTCCTCCCTCTTCTTCCTTTCATCCTCCTCTCTCTTCTCCCTCTCTTTCTCCTCTGTCTTCTTCCTCTCCTCCGCCTCCCTCTTATTTCTCTCTTCCTCCCTCTTTTCCCTCTCCTCCGCCTCCCTCTAATTTCTCTCTTCCTCCTCCCTCTTTTCCCTCTCCTCCGCCTCCCTCTTATTTCTCTCTTCCTCCTCCCTCTTTTCACTCTCTTCCTCCTCCCCACGGACTCTCAGCCTACGACACTCTTCTTGAGAGATCCGGAGTTCTTCCTCCAGGTTGTTAATTTTAACGGTCGCCTCCCTAAGTGCTGCTTCGGCTCACAGCCAATTCGTCTTCACCTCACTAAGTTCCAACTCTTGTAGCAGTGGGTCACATGGAATGCTGCATTCACTGAGTTGTACCCTTGGTAGAGTGGATGTTGAAGGTGTTTCCTTCGAGACAACCTTTGCTGCGGGAGTTGCTTCTGCAGTAGGAAATTGATCCTCTGACAACAGTGAATGCTCCCGTGCACTGAGTTTTGGGGTGCCCTTCAACTCAAATTGACCCGAGTAAATCCGGGACAAGTTGATGCCTCGATCTTCCCATTTTCTAAGGATTTGGCGTCTGCTAAACATTTCCGTCCAACACTTGAACCGTGGAAATGCTGACCGGGGATCCCCCAATTTGAACTTCTCGCAAAGCCACACCTGAAAACATGAATGAGTTAAAAACCACAAACATAACTTCCCCAGGACAGACACAACTCTTATTCCGGACAGACGCAACACTATTCCGGACAGACAATATACTTATTCCGGACAGACGCAACTCTTATTCCGGACAGACGCAACACTATTCCGGACAGACAATATACTTATTCCGGACAGACGCAACTCTTATTCCGGACAGACTCAACACTATTCCGGACAGACACAACTCTTATTCCGGACAGACACAACTCTTATTCCGGACAGACGCAACACTATTCCGGACAGACAATATACTTATTCCGGACAGACGCAACTCTTATTCCGGACAGACGCAACACTATTCCGGACAGACAATATACTTATTTCGGACAGACGCAACTCTTATTCCGGACAGACTCAACACTATTCCGGACAGACACAACTCTTATTCCGGACAGACGCAACTCTTATTCCGGACAGACGCAACACTACTCCGGACAGACAAAATACTTATTCGGACATAAACCAACTCTTATTCCGGACAGACGCAACACTATTCCGGACAGACAATATACTTATTCCGGACAGACGCAACTCTTATTCTGGACAGACGCAACACTATTCCGGACAGTCAATATACTTATTCCGGACAGACGCAACTCTTATTCCGGACAGACGCAACACTATTCCGGATAGTCAATATACTTATTCCGGACAGACGCAACTCTTATTCCGGACATAAACCAACACTACTCCGGACTGACACAACACTCATTCCGGACCAAGATGCTTACTTGTAATACGGCAACGCAACCATACACGTAGCCCTGCTTCATAGAGAAGTTCCCTGACAATCTCCTCCTCGAGAGGTCCCGTTGGGCTTCCTCCAGTCCTTCAACCAAGAAAGTGTGAACCGCTTTTGCCCACGCATATCTCTTGAGGCGCTTGAGGTTCTTAAGGTGCTTCGTGTACCACGCTTTACTTCGCAGTGATCCATCGAAGAACAAAAAATGATTGAAAATCATAGAAATAAGGAGTCGGACGTGCTCCTCCTCCTCGCCCATCTTGCTCGTGGCGGTAAGATGACCCAGTAGTTGGGTGTTGTCGAGGTTCACCCCGTCACGTTTCTCTACGTACATTGCTTCCATATCCACTCTCTGCCCATGTGCTCTTAGTCCAAGTAGAAGGGCGACGTCTTCTACCGTAAATGGGACCACCGCAGTGGCTATTCTCAGACCGACTTCAGTGGCGTCGAAGTGTTCGACGAACCAACCCAGTATCTCGTTGTCAGTTGTGACGTGAGGAAAGGAGAGGATGTGACCGAAAGGCGTCCGTTGGAAGACATTTTTCTCCTCCTCCTTCATCCGGTCGAACTGCTTGTGTAGGGCCGTGAAACCGCACTTGGTTTCGCGGAAGTAGTACGTGCTTCCCTTAAACCACCAAAAAAAATTCTTAGAGGCCAATAATGAACCTTAAAATGAACCAGAAAGAACGTGGTTGACACAACACCTGCGCGGCTACAATTTCAGGAGCGATGGAGGTTTCAGGTAGAGAAGGATCCATTTTCGCCTGGTTATAATTTTCGTTCGACTAAAACAGGAATGAAGGTTTTGGATGAGCGTCTGGAAAGGAACTCCGGCTGAAATGGGGAATGGAAAAGGAGAAGAGAAGACTTGGGAGGAAAGTTACTCGAATGCTGTCCCGCCGCTAATGATGTACGTGAAGTTTAACCGTCTAATCGTGATTTCGGGAAATGAACCGTCTAATCGTGATTTCGGGAAATGAACCGTCGCACCCAATAATTCGTAATTTACTTTTCCCCGCGCAGAAGTTTTGGCTGACTAGACGCTGAACTGGCAGCTGAGTTGGCCGTCCACGTAGGGAGCGTCACGGACGCCCGCGTCCGTGTATAACTACTCTATTTGAATGGCTAGGGAGACTCCTAGAGAAAGAATCTGACATACGATCTAAATTTGGTTTGGTCAGATTTTGACCAACCCACAGGAAATTGCCGGGTCACGAGGAATTTCACGATGTCAGCAAACCACGGGTTATCTTCGATCGTGAACAATTCATCGTCAGGAAATTTGTCATTAATAATTTGGTCTTGTGGGTTGGTCATCTTAAGATGAGACAAGTGTTCGCTACAACATTTTTCCACCCTTTTTGTCTCAAATCTCGATATTGAATTCTTGTAACAACAAGATCCATCTCAAGAATCGAGATTTGACATCTTTCTTTTCCATGAGGTGTTGGATGACTCTGTGATCGGAGTATATAATCACGTGGGACCCAATCAAGTACGATCGGAATTTCTACAAAGCAAATATGATCGCTAAGATTTCTTTCTATATGATAGTGTTCTACTAGCACAGTAGATCACATGCGACTATTTGTCGAATCGCTTCCCAAGCACTGCTTTATAATGACCAAACCCCACTATGTCTCTACATGAAATAAGATTTAACACAATCATTAAAACATACGAGACATTAATTAGGATAAGGCCAACATGAGGACATGAATACACACCATGTTTCCTCGTTATCAACTCCATCCTTATCCTGATATCATCATTCCACATAAAATAGGCCCATTAATCTAATCATGTGGTAAGCATCACTCGAGAGCATTAGCACTACACATATAAGAGTTAAAATCCCATTCAATGGTTATGGAAGTCATGTGAGGTTCAAAGGTTAGGATTAACACACACTTAATACATCACAGAATCACATCACCTTCTTCTCGACCCTCTAATGGCGATGGACTACTCCCTACTCATCTCTAAATACAAGAAAACATAAAAACAACACAAAACCATGATGGAAATGTAGAAAAGTAGATTAAATATGGAACAAACATGAAGGAAATTGCAGGAGTTTAAGGGTCCCTGACTACGATAAAGTTTTTTATACTAACATGCACAAATTCTTCGACTCACTAGGTTCTTGGTGGACTTCTTTATTTGTCTGAGTACAAAAACCCTATGATTACTCACCCCTCATGGAAAATCAACGATGCATCCTTACAAATAGATAAGACCTAAAGGCGGTGTACCAAATATCCTAATGCATCATGTTCAATTTAATTTTGGGAGCTTCCTTTTTACTTTGTCTCTCAACGGTTTTGCAAATGCTAAACACACACAAAACCCACAAAACATTTTCTTTCGCAAACACCTAAAGATTTTGAAAGAAATGTGAAAATTTAACGCATTAGGCAAGCAAAAGAAGACATGTCACCCAAGGATCATGGCAAGCAGATATATCGATAATAATTGCGGCACACTAATATGATCCTAACAATGCACATAAAAGAAAACAAAAAAACAAAGTGAAAAAGACTTGACTCCACATATATACAAATGTAAAGCACCCCCTGCCACACTTACTTTATGCATTGCCCTCAATGTATGCAAGCATGATACTACTTGTATTTTTGAATGAAAAAGTTATGATCTCACCAAACTTTGAAGCACAAGGAAATTTTTATGGTCATGTTGATGGATAAAAACATGAATTCCCCTCAATACCTGTGAGATACTTAAGTAGGGACACAAATATGTGAAACCAATTGGGCCCAAATACACAAGGATTGGGGCCACAACAACCAATGCTCACTCTTGGAGTCATTTCTCTCTCTCTCTCTCTCTCTCTTTGTTTTTGTTTTTTAAAATATAACTATGTGCAAACGTGAAATCTCAACCATTCAAATGGTTGAGTGCGAGGGAGGTTCATGAAGGAGCAAGACCTCCTCGACTTCAGCTGGTGCCCCCTCCAAGTTAGGTTTCAGGTGTTGTCCATTACCTTTGAACACATCCCCATTCCCTGGGTTCAGGATTTCAATTGCTTCATGAGGAAATACAATTTACACAATAAATGGGCCAGACTAGTGACCGCAGAGCTCAATCGCAAACAAATGAAGTCGGCAGTGGTAGAGCAACACCTTCTGCCCAGCCGTAAACATTTTAGGTATTATCATGCGATCGTGAAACATTTTGGCTTAGGACTAATGAATTTTAGCATTATCATATGCATCATTGTGTAGCTCTTTCAATTCCACTATGTTGAGTTTACACTGCACCCCTACTTGATCAAGATCCATATTCAAGTTCTTGATCGCCTAGAAAGAACGATACTCCAGATCGATGGGTAGGTCGCAAGCCTTGTTGTACACTACCGGATATGGGGACATACCCAAATTGGTCTTATACGCGTATGGAAAACCCACAATAATCATTCAACTTAGTCGACCAATCCTTCCTCGAGGAATTAACTGTCTTCTCAAGGATTTGCTTTAATTGATGATTAGAGATTTCAACTTGCGCACTAGTTTGCAGATGATATAGGATCGCAAGCTTGTGGGTTATCAAATACTTCCTCCTAAGTGCTTCGAAAGAGCGATTGCCACCTACCCATTGGAGTGCCTGAAACACATTGGAGTTACATCCATTGTTTATTATCACGCAGACTTCTCAGTCTTCCCAATGTTTTAGGAGCTTATAAATTAGATATGCGGTCCATAATCATAACTCCATATGATATCCCTAAATATGATTATAAACAATGGTGTTTAGAAGAGGAGAAATTACCTTGCTTGAATGCCAAGGTTATGAATGTATTACATTGTGCACTTAAGTATGAACTTTTTGACCTTGTCTCTTCTTGTGAAAGTACACATGATATTTGGCAAATTCTTCAAGCTAAGTTTGGTGATAAGGAAGAATCACCAACCGTTGATGAAGGAGAATCAAGCTCAATGGATGAAGCTCAAGAGAGATGGGATAAGAACCCATCAACATCATATTCCTCATGAAGCTCTTCCAAAGGAGAAGATGCCCACATATGCCTCATTGCAATAGAAGATGAAGAAAGTGAGGTATCCTCGAAATCTAGTTCATCTAGATCTAGTTCTAACAATGAATCATACTATTTTAAAGAACTTCAAAATACATTCCATGAGCTAGTTGAAAGATATGAACTACTTTTTCAGAAGAACAAGTTAGCTAGAGAAGCAAATCATGATCTTCATTGTCAAAATCAATCCATCTTTAATGAGAAAAATGATTTGCTTGCTAAACTTGATAAAATCATTTTGGAGAATGCATGGTTAAAAGATGAGAATGAAAAATTGAACGCTAAGCCCAACTCATCTCATGTTATTGATAGTCACATGCTTGAAAACGATAAGAATGACTTGCTTAAGAAACTTGAAGAATCAATTCTTGAAAGCAAGAATTTATTATATGACTTAAATTGCATAAATGACAAATTTGTTGAATTAGAGTCTCACATGCATGAAATGACTGAAAAAAACATTTGTTGATTAAAATCTAAAATGCATGAATGAAACTCTTGTGCTTAAAAATGATGAGCTTAATTCTACAAATGAAACTTTGATCAATGATTTGCATAAGTTCACTAATGGCAATAACTTTGATCAATGATTAGGAAATCAAAGACAATCTTTAGACAAGCTTGGTTTAGGCTATAATGTCTTTTATGTTAAAAACCATCTTGTTCATGATGGTAAAAATGGAAAGCATCATATTACCATGAAAAGAACCTCAAGTGTTTGGGTACCTAAATCCACTTGGGTATGGGTACCAATTGATTGAACGTTTTAAAATAACCGCAAGTGCACGACCTCGATGAAGCGGTGGAAAATACGGGTTGATCCACATGGAGGTGTATCGATTATGGTTAGTTCAAAGGCGAGTGGGAAAGAAAGGAGAGAAAGGAGTTATGATCGAAACTACACTAGAATGCGAAAGGAATTGAAAAATCAACAATAAAAATAAACCCCATAGGGGGTAGCGAAAGAATGTGAATACAAAAATATGTGTGTGTGTGTGTGTTCACTTGTGCTCATCTGAACATGTAGTGTATGAAAATCATAAAACTAAAGCCAACTTTGCCTCCACCTGAAATAAGATAACAAAATATCATTAAAACAAACAAGACAATAATTGGAATGAAGCCAAATGAACTCATGCATAAAGACCAAACCCCACTATGTCTCCACATGAAATAAGATTTACACAATCATTAAAACATACAAGACATTAATCAAGGTAAGGGCAACAAGAGTACATTCAACTACAAGCCATGTTTCCTTTATCAACACCATCCTTATCCTCACCTCATCATTCCCCATAAAATAGGTACACTAATGTAAGCATGTGCTAAGCTTCATTGAAAATTATTACACTAATCACTAAATTAACAAAATTACTAATCATTACACTACAAACTAAATTAACAAAATTAGACATTCTAATGAAAGACAATTAAACTAAGCAAACAAGAAATATTAAAGAAGCTAAATGAAAGGAAATTAAACTAAAGAATCATGCAAGAATTAAAAGACACGACAATATTAAAAGTAACAAAGAAAAATTATTTTATTAACATGACTCACATTGCAAGTGACATTCTTCTCCACCTTGAGTTTTTGCTTCAAGACTTTTACCCCACGTGGAGAGAATGCCACCAAGCAATGGGTAGAATACAAGGGAGGAGGAGGAGTTCTATTTATAGCCATAGAAAAAGGCAATCGGGGACAATCCCCCGATATGGGTCTAATACAACACCAAAAATAGACATAAAACACAATACATGACCCCACTAAAACTTCCTTAGTCCATATGTATAGCCTCTACCAATCTGCGGTCTTGGACAAAAACAGACCGCCAATCTGCGGTCTTGGACCGCCAATTGGTGGTCTATATGCTTTCGATCAGGTCAGGTCTTGGTGTGTGGTTGTCTGGCTCGATTTCTTCTTGTGTGATGCATCCAAGTCGGTTGTTGGAGCTCAGGCCCGCATCGAATTGCCAAAATACTCCTCGTGATGGTGTGGAGTTCCTTCATTTGCTCAATTTCCCTTTGGTTTTACATTCGGGTCCCTCTCTTTTGCATCTTAGTCCATAAGTATTCCAACTTAGTCCATTTTCTTGCTTTAAGTCCTTTTATGCCTCTTCTCCTCAATCTTGTTTATTCGTGAAACTCAAACATAAAACTCGTTACATAGCATTGTTTTGGTTCAAGATAATGGACATAAGACACAAATATATGCATGATATGATGTCAATCAAATATCCCCACACCTAACTTTTGCTAATCCCGAGCAAAACAAAGAATGAGAAAATGAACGAAAGGAAAAAGCATACGAAAAACAAGGAAATCCTAACTCACTTTCGTAGGAATCACGGTTGCACTTAGCTACATGCAAGAAGCTGTTAAACCTCCTTGTCGCCAAGGAGAAGGAGTGTTGTCTCCTCAGGGTTTTCAGCAGATATACCCATAAAATATGAACAAAGATGCATTATTAAATCTAGACACTCGACTCGTTGGACATATTTTGTCGATCATTGGACACGATAATCCTACGGGATGACTCTATATAGGTATTAGTCCACACACCTAGCCTAAGGAACCATTCGTGCAAGTTAATTAAGGACTTAAGGGAATGACATGGACAACATCAACATCCTCAAGTGATACAAAGTGTAAAGTCCATTATGGTTCTTATTTGCATTACCATTTTTTTGTTTCTTTTCTTTTTCTTACTAGTTGGAGTTTCATTCTCCCAGGGTCAGGTTTCATGTATCATTGCCTATGAGGACTTAAACTATCACGTACAACTTCCCTGACATCTCCACATAGGGCAATCCTTACCACCCGTGTAACAGAAGTTCGGTCAGTGCATCTTAAGTCATATGACTCGAAAGCACCACACACAAAGTCCCCTCAGACCTAATTTTCCGAGTGATAGGAGCCGTACGAGAAGAGAGAACACTTACTCACTTATTTCGTATCAACACATGAACCAAAACACCTACACTTAATGTCTCACAACAAGATTTAAAGGGTCCTTGACTACAACAAACTTCCTTATATTAACAAACACGAATTATTGCCTCACTAGGTTTAGGGTGGACTTCTTTAATTGTTTGAGTACTGAAACCCTATGATTACTCTCCCCCCGAAGGAAAAAGGGTGCATCCTAACGACTCGATAAGACCTAAAGCCAGTATACAAGATATCCTAATGCATCAAGTTCAAGACATTTTTGGGAGCTTTCTTTTTACTTTGCCTCTCAACGGTTTTGTACATGCTAAACACACACAAAAACCCACAAAATATTTTCTTTCGCAAACACATGAAGATTTTGAAAAAAAATATTAAAATTTTAAAGCACTAGGCAAGCAAAAGAAGACAAGCCACCCAAGGATCATGACAAGTAGATATATCGATATTAAATGCAGCACACTAACATGACCCTAACAATGCACACACAAGAAAACAAAAGGAAAAAGACTCCACTATGTACACACGTAAAATACCCCCCACACCTACTTCATGAATTGTCCTCAATTAATGTGAGCAACATACTACATGGATTTATGCATGAAAAAGGCAAGATCTCACCAACGTGAAGCAGAATGAAAGTGTTATGGTCATTTTGATGGACATAACCCCGAATTCCATCAAAACATGTGAGATGCTAAAGAAGGGATACAAATACGTGAAAGAAGTGGGGCCCAAATACACAAGGGTTGGGGCCCACAACAATCAATGCTCGCTCATGGAATTTTTTTTGTCCTTTACTTTTTGACTATAACTATGTACAAAAATAAGTTCACATCTTCATTTGTCAAAGGACATCAAATGGGAACCTCAAAAGTGGGTCAATGCACTTGGAAAGGGAACATGACACCACACCGGGCCAGAATACTCATTTTTGGGGCCCCTTCACAAAGAGCACAAGACGAAAGGAGAGGTTCATGAAATAGACGCAAAGGTGTCTCATTCAAACGATCAAACTGAATGAGCTTGAACCTCTCAAGAGTTTGGGAAATAAGGGCAACGGAAGAAGAGTTTCTCCCGTTGCGGTACTGAAGTTATGATCGTCAATCCAAACTCTCCAACCAACAAGCTGTTGGGTTGAAACGAGATCAAGAACCTTGTAAGGCATGTCCGACTCACAAGGCAAAAAAAAGTGGGTCTCTTACCCAAGGTATCCCCCAAGGAACTCCTAATACCCTCATTAGCAATGTAGTTGTTTGATGTTCCATAATTTCCAAGATGATCACGAACAATAGTGAGAGGCAAACCCTCATCAGGTCGTTTGAAATTAAGGGTACTAGGGCGCTCTTACTCCACCAGAGGTGAATCCTTAAGAGGCACAACATGAAGATCTGGTGGCTTAATGGCCACGGGACAAAAAGATACAACATAATCCTGTACCCACTTATAATGAAGTTGGTCCATGTTATTCTCAATTTGGATCGAATCCCCCACCATGTGATCATGAATTGAAACCCCAAGTCCCTCAAACTGACTATGAGTTTGACTTTGAAAGATTGTGCTTTGAATTTGTGGATGTCTTGGTGATTCCATATCAGAAGATAAATCCTCATGTTGACAAGAAATGTCACCCTCCTCACGTTTACTTAATTGTTGCATCATTTGACTCACTTGTAGTGCCATATTTTGTATGGACTTTTGAGTGCTTTCCATGAACATAAGGAAAGTTTGTTTCAAGGAATCAGGTAAGCGGTCAATTATGAGGTGCAAGTCAGAGTTTGAGAAATTTTGGGGTTGGTTGTTGATGGGCTCAGAATGAGTCTAATGATTTGGAGTAGGGTGTTGGTAGAATTCTGGATATTCGGGAGGAGGATACTGGGGTGAAAATGATGTATAAGAATTTTAATAGGAATTGTCTCCCCATGAATCCATCCCTCTCGGGTTGTACGCGGATGCATAATGGTCATATTGAGCATTTTGGGAAAACGTATGTTCATACTCAGGCTCCAGGGGAACATAAGGACATTCCCCCATAACATGACCACTCAACCCACAACTGTCACACAGTACGGCTACTGGAGCCACCGGTGCACTCATGTCATCTACCACTTGCATGAAAGAGGCCAAAGGTTCTTGCAATGTGATTGACATCTTATCATGCATATCTTTGTGTCTTATATCCATTATCTTTCACCCAAACAATGCTATGTAACGAGTTTAATGTTTAAGTTTCAGGAATAAGTAGGTTTGAGAAGGAGAGACTCTAAAAGGACTTCAAAGCAAGAAAAATGACTAAGTTACAAGACTTATGGATTAAGATGCAAGAGAGAGGGGCCCGAATGCAAAACCAAGGGACCAATGAGCAAATGAAGAAACTCCACACCATCATGAGGAGTATTTTGGCATTTCAATTTGGGTCGGAACTCCAACAACCGAATTAAACGCATCAAACATAAACAAAGCCACCCAGAAAATCCCACACGAAAGCCCAACGTGATCCAAACCCTGTAGAGCACCAATTGGCGGTCCGGGACTGCTGATTGGCGGTCTAGGTTGCTCCGGATCCAGTGCGGTTTAGTCGGGTCATGTATAATTGTGTGTTATGTCTATTTTTGGTATTGTATTAGTCCCATACCGGGTGATTGTCCCTGATTGCCTTTTTCTTAGACTACAAATAGAACTCCTCCTCCTCCCTTGTAATCATCACTCTCTTGGTGGTCATCCTATCTACTAGGAGTAAAAGCCTTGAAGCAAAATCCCTGGTGGAGAGAGGCTCCTTGTATTGTGAGTTTGAAATTAATAAAGTTTTCCTTTAGTTATGTTGTTTCTAACTTAGTTTAATTTCCTTTCATATGTCTTGCATGCTTCTTTAGTTTTATGTCCTTTTAGCTTCTTTAATATTTCTTGCTTGCTTAGTTTAATTTTCTTTCAGTAGAATGTTTCATTTTGTCAATGTAGGTTGTAGTGTAATTGATTAGTGAGTAGTTCCATCCCCATTTGGGGGTGGACAAATATGTTATATGATTATGTGATGTATTAGGTGTGTGTTATCTTAATCCATTGAACCTTACATGATTTCCATAACCATCTAATGAGATTTCACTCTTGTCATTCATATGCTAATGCTCTTGCATGAAGCTTAGCATATGCTTAGATTAGTGGACCTATTTTTATGGGGAATGATGAGGTGAGGATATAGATGGAATTGGTAAAGGAAACATGGCTTTAAGTTGTATGTGCTCTATTGGCCCTTACCTTGGTTAATATCTTGTATGGTTTAATGATTGTCTAAATCTTATTTCATGTGGAGGCATAGTAAGGTTTGGTGTTTATACATGAGTTCATTTAGCTTCGTCCCAATTATTGTCTTGTATGTTCTAATGATTTTCTGTTATCTTATTTCATGTGGAGGCAAAGTTGGATTTAGTTTTATGATTTTCATGCACTACATGTTGTGATGAGCATAATTGAACACACACATATCTTTGTATTCACATACGTTCTCTACCCCCTATGGGGTTTAGTTTTATTACGTATTTCTCATTTCCTTTTGTATTGTAGTGTAGTTTAGATCATAACTCCTTTCTCTCCCACTCGCCTTCGAACAAACTAAAGTCGACACACCTTCCTGTGGATCGACCCGTATTTGCCACCGCTTCAACGTGGCCATGCACTTGCGGTTATTTAAAACATATCAATCATAATGTCTCAGTTTGATGACCAACATATGATCTAATGTAACTACATGATGGTCCAGCAGTCGGTGCCTCTCTTATATTACCCCTATATGAAGATTGCTCTGTCACACAATTAAGATTGTCCCAACCATACGGGGTGTTTGTCTGAGGCACCCCAAGATGCATGGGTCTGGAGTACTAGGGAGAATTATCCTGGTCCCAACAATGATATGGATGGTCGCCCATATACCCATCCATCTCAACAAAAAAACTCTCGAGTCGACCACTCACACCACTACAAGGCTAAGCTCGCAAAAAAGTGGTTGACTCGACCCTAAAACGCTAACAGAGAGTGTAAAGGAGAGGAGACTAGAACGTAGAAGTAGGTGAGAAGAAGATGACTCAGAAGACAAGGGAAGAATCCTTAGATCTAGCGTGGGTAGTGGGAGAAGGTAGAAGCTGAATCTACCAAGCACGGTTTAAACAATGTATGGCTTATGGGTCCTTAGGCTAGAGGATGCCTAACTTCGAGATCACTAGTCTCGACACGCCTCACCTCCCTACAACGAAGACCACAATTCCAATCAAGTGATACCAGATCTGGAGATCCAGTACCTCCTACTATCGACAAGGTAGGCGACGCTGATCAGGTAATGACGATCTCAACTAGATCACTCTCCTACTGCGTCCGAAATCCTTAGGGCCAATGTCTACATGCTTTTAGAATTAAGGCTTTTATTAAGAGTGATTTTTGGGGCAAACCTAAGGGTGATGAAATCCCCGACCTTATCTTGTAGGGGACAACCCCTCCATAGTAGCATTTTGAGTTTTAATCTAGCAATCAACTCTCCAATCAAATGCTCAACTCACTCTTGTCCCGATGCAACTTACTCACTAATGCATGATCTAAACATGAATGAATGAGAGAATTGGGTGCAGGTACCTTACGCAAGCAATTAAAACCAAAAATGTAAAACAAAGAAAAGACACATGCGTGCAAGGTCTACAAATGATGCATGACCTAGATGACAATCAATCTACTCTTTTTGTTTGAGTTTTAAGGTCCAAGTTGTGTTAAAATGGGAGTTGATTGTTAATATAAGAGCTAACTAAAGGTTAGAACATGCAAAATGGAACTCCCAGACAACTAAATTGAAGATATAAACTACCACAACAACAATTGGAGCAAACGCAACTCACAGGGCCGCCAGTTGGCGGTCACACACAGCTGATTGGCGGTCACTTAGGATCAATTTTTCCTCCAATTTCTCCAGTAACCTACCCTTTCTCCTTACAATCCCTCAAACAAACCAAAACAAAAAAAATTTAAAATTAAAACCACTCGAATCGTCCAAACAAAAGTCAGGAAAGACACCTCCCCGGCAATGGCGCCAAAAATTTGATTGAATGTTTTAAAATAACCGCAAGTGCACGACCGCATTTAAGTGGTGGTAAATACGCAACGATCCACTGGGAGGTGTGTCGACTATGGTTAGTTCGAAGGCGAGTGGGAAAGAAAGGAGTTATGATCAAAACTACACTAGAATGAGAAGGGAATTGAAAAATCAACAATAAAAATAAACCCCATAGGGGGTAGAGAAAGAATGTGAATACAAAAATATGTGTGTGTGTGTTCACTTGTTCTTGTCACAACACGTAGTGTATGAAAATCATAAAACTAAATACAACTTTGCCTCCACATGAAATAAGATAGCACAATATCATTAAAACATACAAGACAATAATTGGAATGAAGCTAAATGAACTCATGAATAAAGACAAAACCCTACTATGTCTACACATGAAATAAGGTTTACACAATCATTAAAACATACAAGAAATTAATCAAGGTAAAGGCAATAAGAGTACATGCAACTACAAGCCAGGTTTCGTTTATCAACTCCATCCTTATCCTCACTTCATCATTCCCCATAAAATAGGTACACTAATCTAAGCATATGCTAAGCTTCCTTCAAGAGCATTAGTGATTGATTCGTTTTATATTAAACCGCAAGTGCACAGCCATGTTGAAGCAGTGGCAAATACGGGTTGATCCACACGGAGGTGTGTCGGCTTTTGGTTTGTGCGAAGGCGAGTGGGAAAGAAAGGAGAGAAAGGTTGGTTACACTAAATTACACTACAATGCAAAAAGGAAATGGAAGATAAGCAATAAAACTAAACCCTATAGGGGGTAGAGAAATAATGTGAATATAAAGATGTGTGTGTGTGTGTGTGTGTTGAATTATACTCCTCACAACATGTAGTGCATGAAATCATAAAACTAAATCCAACTTTGCCTCCACATGAAATAAGATAAGATCATATTATTAAAACATACAAGACTATAATTGGAATGAAGCTAAATGAACTCATGTATAAAGACAAGACCCTACTATGCCTCCACATGAATTAACATAACATATTATCATTAAAACATACAAGACATTAACCAAGGTAAAGGCAACAAGAGTACATACACTACAAATTATGTTTCCAATATTAATTTCATCCATATCCTCACCTTATCATTCCCCATAAAATAGGTCCACTAATCTAAGCATAAGCTAAGCTTCATTTAAGAGCAATAGCATATCAAAGATAATAGTGAAATCCCATTAGATGGTTATGGAAATCATATAAGGTTCAAGGGATTAATATAACACATACCTAATACACCACATCATCATATCACATTTTCTCCACCCCCAAATGAGGATGGAACTACTCACTAATCATTACACTACAACCTACATTAAAATGAAACATTCTACTGAAATGAAATTAGACTAAGCAAGCAAGGAATATCAAAGAAACTAAAAGGAAAGGAAAGTAAAACTAAAGAAGCATGCAAAAATTAAAAGACAAGATTAAAAGAAATTAAGAACAATTATTTTATTAACAATGACTCACATTGAAGGTAGCATTCTTCTCCACCTTGAGTTTTGCTTCAAGGCATACTCCAAGTAGAGAGAATGCCACCAAGCAATGGGTAGTTTACAGTAGAAGGTGAAGAGTTCTATTTATAGCTATAGAAAAAGGCAATCCGAGACAATCCCCCGGTATGAGACTAAACAAATACCAGAAATAGAATAAACACACTCTAATACACATGCTCACCAAAGCTTAGTGGATTCGGAGCCAAACAGACCGCCAATTTGCGGTCTATCGGGTCTGGATCCGTCTGGAATTTGTTGTGGGCTTTTCTGTATGTCTTTGTTGGTCTTTGATGCATATAGTTTGTTTGTTGGAGCTCCGACCCGAATCGAATTGCCAAAATACTCCCCATGATGGTGTGGAGTTTTCTGTTTTGCTCTTTGGTCCTTTAGTCTTACGTTGAGGTCCTTCTCCCTTGCATCTTAGTCCCTAGGTCTCACAACTCAGTCCTTTTTCCCTGCTCTTGGGTCCTTTTTTGCTTCATCTCTTCAAACCTATTTATTTCTGAAATTCAAACAAAAAACTCGTCACGTAGCATTGCTGAGGTGTAAGATAAGGGATATAAGATACAAATATAAGCATGAAATGACATTCACGAAGAATGTGAATAAAAAAATATGTGTGTGTGTGTGTGTTCACTTGTGCTTGTCAAAACATGTAGTGTATGAAAATCATAAAACTAAATACAACTTTGCCTCCACATGAAATACGATAACACAATATCATTAAAACATACAAGACAATAATTGGAATGAAGCTAAATGAACTCATGCATAAAGACCAAACTCCACTATGTCTCCACATGAAATAAGGTTTACACAATCATTAAAACATACAAGACATTAATCAAGGTAAGGGCAACAAGAGTACATGCAACTACAAGCCATGTTTCGTTTATCAACTCCATCTTTATCCTCACCTCATCATTCCCCATAAAATAGGTACAGTAATCTAAGCATATGCTAAGCTTCATTCAAGAGCATTAGCATATCAAACACAGGAGTGAAATCCCATTTGATGGTTATGGAAATCATATAAGGCTCAAAGGATTAAGATAACACACACCCGATACATCACATAGTCACATCACATTATTCTCCACCCCCAAATGGGGATGGAGCTACTCACTAATCGTTACACTACAAACTATACTAACAAAACAAAACATTCTAATGAAAGGCAATTAAACTAAGCAAACAAAAATATTAAAGAAGCTAAATGAAAGGAAATTAAACTAAAGAAGCATGCAAGAATTAAAAGACAAGACATTATTAAAAGAAACTAAGAAAAATTATTTTATTAACGTGACTCACATTGAGTTTTTGCTTCAAGCCTTTTACTGCAGGTGGAGAGAATGCCAGCAAGCAATGGGTAGAATACAAGGGAGGAGGAGCAGTGCTATTTCTATCCATAGAAAAAGGCAATCGGCGATAATCCCCCGATATAGGACTAATACACCACCAAAAATAGACATAAAACACCTTAATACATGACCCGACTAAAACTTATCGGATCTAGAGAAACATAGACCTCCAATCAGCGGTGTTGGACCGCCAATTGGTGGTTTATATGCTTTGGATCAGGTCAGGTTTTGGTGTGTGGTTGTCTGGCTCGATTTCTTCATGTGTGACTCATCCAAGTCGGTTGTTGGTGTTCAGGCCCGGATCGAATTGCCAAAATACTCCTCATGATGGTGTGGAGTTCCTTCATTTGCTCAATGGCCCTTTGGTTTTAAAATCGGTTCCCTTTCTTGTGCATCTTAGTCAATAAGTATTGCGACTTAGTCCTTTTTATTGCTTTTAGGTCCTTTTATGCCTCTTCTCCTCAATCATGTTTATTCCTGAAACTCAAACATAAAACTCGTTACTTAGCATTGTTTAGGTTCAAGGTAATGGATGTAAGACACAAATATATGCATGATATAATGTCAATCACCAATCACTAAATTGAATGGACCCAAAAAAATGGGTACCAAAATCTACACTTGTAGGTACTTAGAAGATGGGGAATCGGTAGTGACCAGCCAAAGCATGCAAAGCCAAAATTCAAATCCAGTTGCACTATCGAAAGGAGGAAGGAACCAATTCGAGGATCAAAAGTTGGGTAAAATTTTGAATCCTCTTAATTCATGATAATTTGTTTCTAATCTAGGAACTTGAATGCTTAAGTGTAATATCTCTTATATCATTCATTGCATACCCTAAAATGGGGAGAAAAACATCACATGCTAATGTGTTACAATTTTAAATGGATGTCACAAAGGGGATAAAAATGAGCTTAATAGACCAATCCATATTGGTAGGGGGATCTTAATGAAAATGTTTATCGACAAAGAGTAATGAAGTGCAAAGTTAAGGGGGAGCAACTTCATTATAAGAAAGAGACGCCATAAATTCCATGATAAATCTATTTTGATAGATGTCAAAGGGGGGAGAGAATATTGGGTGTAAAGAACTTGAAATTTGCTTAAAATTGAACAAAAACTATGCACACTCATAGGGGGAGCATTTTCATGCATAGTTTACTTCCTTAAATTTCAAGTACTAAGATTTTCAAGATATAGGTTTCCATCATAAAAAAGGAAGATTGTTGGCTTTTTAGGCCTTCATCCATGTTTTGATTATTTAATAAACCTAATCTTAATCACAATCTAATGTAGATTAGCAGACATTATGCATAACATATATATTGCTTTCTTCTAGCATCTACAAGTGATCAAGACTCTATAAAGAAAAGAATTCAAGTCAAGACATGTAATCAAGCTTTTGAAGACATGTAATTTTATTTGTAATTGAGTCTTAAGAACTTGTGTATACTTTAGCATACTAGCATAAATATCTACTCACATTCACACTAGGTTCTTTATAGAAGTCAGACACAAAATCTTAGACCGGAAAATAATTAAACCTAAACTGCCAGTGCCAATCGGTCGACCGTACCTGTTATCTGTTTGACCGATTGGATCAGTTATTTCTTATACCCTATAGTGTTGAACCGGTCGACAATTTTACCATTTTATTCGACTGTATACATGTGTCATCGGACTGTTCAACTTGTCATTTTATACTCGTCAAAGGAAGTACCAGATATGGAGAAGTCGTCCACGAAAATCTAAAGAAAACGTTCCACCATACAAGAGAAGATACTAATCATACACCTTTCAAATGTTGCCAGCGTGTTACATAACCCAAAGGGCATGTGACGGTAAGCAAATGTGCCAAAGGGACGTAAATGTGGTTTTCTCTTGGTCGTCAGGGGCGATGGGAATTTGGATATAGCCGAAGTATCCATCAAGAAAACAATAGTTGTCCAGCTAACCTTTCCAACATTTGATCAATGAATGGTAATGAGAAATGACCTTTTTGCGTTGCCGCATTGAACTTGCGATAATCAACGCAAACTCGCCAGCCAGTTTGCAGGCGTATTGGTTTAAGCTCATTCTCAACAACCGCCACATGTGACTTTTTGGGAACCACATGGACATCACTCACCCACGAACTTTAAGAAATGGAATATATCATACCATGGTCCAAGCACTTAAGAACCTCCTTTCGGACGACTTCTTTTAGTACAGGATTCAATCTTCGTTGTGGGTTCCAATGGGGCCTAGAATTTGCTTCCTTGTGGATTCGATGCTGGACAATGTCAAGGCTTATTCCCTTGATTTTCTTCAAGGACCACTTGATAGCCTCTTTGTTTTCCAAGAGCAACTTTTTTAGGGCAGCATCTTGATCTTTTGGAAGATCTGAAGCAATAATGAGTGGCAAGGTCTCATTATCCCCTAAAAAGATGTATTTAAGGTTATCAGGGAGCAGTTTAAGATCGACCTGAGGTGTGTGCTTGTTTGATTCATAGCTAATTTCAAGTGGTTCAAGGGTCACAGGATAAGCACATAAGGTACCAAGATGTGCCTCCTCATCCAGAAGTTCACAGGTGCATTCCTCAAAATCATTTTCAATCGCAACCCGGTCATTGGGCACCTCGACAATATGTCGCTGTGATTCGAAAATGCCCATTGACTCAAGCTCATCCATGTTCTAAATAAATTGGCTCAAACTGGATCGTTGAAGAGCCCATGTTGCTTATCAAGATTAAAGATATTGAAATCCACCATGAGGTTTACAAATGATAACCTTATCAAGCCATTACGACAATTGATCAAAGCATTAGATGTCGTGAGAAATGGCCTCCCAAGGATCACTAGAATTTCTGCTTGTGGGTTGGACACAGGTTTAGTATCCAAGATGATGAATTAATTGGGAATACGATCTCGCCCACTTGAATAAGCACATCCTCTAGACTTCCACGTGGAATCTTGACAGATCTGTCAGCCAACTGGAGGGTAGTCCTTGTTCGCTTAAGATTTCCTATTCCGAGGTTGACATAGATAGAGTAGGGAAGGAGGTTTGCAGATGCTCCCAGATCCAATGGAGCTTGAGGGATTCCCATGTTACTTATCATACAAGAAACAGTTGGACAACCGGGGTCCTTGTATTTGACTTGCATGGGTTATGTCAATATTGAACTCACATCAGCGGCCAAAATTGCCTTTCTGGAAACATTTGTTCTCCTCTTAATAGTGTAAAGATCCTTAAGGAACTTGGTATATGGTGGCATTTACTGAACAACGTCGAACAACGGAATGTTCACCTTGACTTTCCTAAGTACCTCAACAATTTTGTCTCAATGCTCATCCCATTTTTTAGTCAACCTATTAGGGAACAGTGCCTTGGGGACATAAATATCATGAGGAGGAGTCTTAGGAATGGATTCCTTGCAAGACTCGTGATCCTCCTCGGGAGAGTCACAAACACAGTTAGATGCAGGCTTTTCCACATTGTTGTCAACAACCTTTCTCGATCTTATGGTATGAACAAAATTTTCATGTTGGGAAGAGTCATCTTCAATGCTGTGAACATTATGCATGGCCTAAGCAAATTGACCCCTGTGATTTACCATAGGTTGACTCAGCAACTGACCATTCTCATGTTTGTGGAGCTGATGAGCAAACTGGTTAACTTGCACATCCAAAGTTTTGATCGAACTTTTCATGCTCTCCATAAACACTTGTAGGGTTTGTTCAAGAGTGGCATCCTTTGGGTCAACCCGTTGGGTTAGATTTTGACTAGAATAACCCGAGGGTGAGGACTGAGGAGGTTGGTGAGTATGGGGTTGAGACCTTTGATGTGGGGCTTGGTAGGTCACCATTGGGCATGGAGGGTGATAAGGTGGAGGTTATGGTTGAGCGTGCGAGCTTTGACCGTGGCCCCCACTAGGTCCCGAAGAGAAGTTAGGGTGGTTTTACCATCCCGGGTTGTAGGAGTGACTGTACGGGTCGTTACTGGGCCGTTAATACATTGCATTTGCATGCACAGTATCGCTTGGAGCGCACGCACCGTAAGTCCACACCTACTACAAGCGGGAGTAGCAACCTGAGCTAAAGGGGCTCTGTCCAACTCTAAACTCTCAATCCTATGAATTAAAGTAGCCATTTTCGCCTCATAGGCGATAGTTGTCTCAACTTGGTAAGATCCAACTCGCCTAGAAGACTTGAAGGCTCTCTCATGGTCTCCCACTCAAGGGTACGTTCAGCCATTAATTCAAAAGTATCTGATGCCTCATCAAAGGGGTTCATTTGGAAGTCACCTTGACACATCGACTTCTACAATGTGTGGGTGTCACATCATAAACAATCTGGCACAGCTGCCACAACTCAATTCCATGATGAGGGCATTGCAAGAGAAGGCCCTTGAACCTCTCAATGAAAGCATGAAATGATTCGATCGCAGTCTTATAGATTGATGTATCTGGTGTCGTATTTGTTGAGTCTTCTTTTGGTAGAAGAATATCTTCAGAAAGACGGTCACAAATTCATCGAAAAACCGAATCAACTTTGCTGGGAGGCTATACATCCATTTCTTCGCGTTACCCTTCAACACAAAAGAAATCATCCTCAATCGAACGGAATCCTTGTACAGCTGTTGAACCTTGAACATGGAGCATACCTCCTCAAATTCATATATACAGATATACGAATCCTTCTTATTGGTAGTGATGGTAGGAAGCATGCTCATATATTGAGGTTTTAATTCATATTCGTTCTTGCGAGCAGGAGGGAGAACTATTAATAGGATGGGTCCGTTCTCACAAAGTCATCGGTCGATCCTATTGAGGTAAAGGTGGTGGTGCACCCAGAACTCGATCCTGACCAGGACCCTCTTCCTCTAGAGTCGGAGGAGGAGGAGGTCTACGTGGTGGTGGAAGTAGACCGAGAAACTCAATGTAAGGAACCCTGTCTTCCCCACCTCCATGAGACGACTTGGCCTCGTGCTCCAAAGGAGCTCATAGAGGAGAGGGGTGATCACCTAGACCGTCAATCTCAGAAGAAAAATGCACTCTCTTAAGTAGAGGGCTCTAACCAAAACAAGCCCAACCTTTCATAAAATGCTCGACTCGAATAAACTACACACGACAAAGGTGTAATCAGAGCAGGAGACTAATCAAAGAATATAGAGGAGGAGAAGACTCAGGTGAGAAGGGAAGAATTCCTAGATCTACCATGGGTAGTGGGTGAGGGTAAAAGAGAGAAAGACCCGGATGTAAGACCAAAGGACTAATGAGGAAATCAAGAAGCTCCACACCATTATTAGGAGTGTTTTGGCAATTAGATCTGGGACTAACCATAAACAACCAAATCAAGTTCGTCAAACGTCACGAAATCAAGCAAGAACCGAGCCACAAAAATTCAGACTCAATCATACACATATAGACCACCAATCGGAGGCCGAGGACCGCCAATCAGCGGTCCAAATGTGTCCAAATGCCACATTCTCTTGTCAGGTGGTGTACAATGTTCTTCTATGTCCATTTTTAGTATCCAATTAGTACCATACCGAGGGATTGTCCCAAATTATCTTTTTCCACGCCTATAAATAGAACTATTCCTCACCTTTTGTATTCACCCATTGATTGGTGGCATGATCTCTACTTGGAGTAAAGCCTTGAAGCAAAACTCAAGTGGAGAAGAATGCTACTTGTAATGTGAGTCATGTAAATAAAATAATTTAACATAGTGTTGTTTTAATGTTGTCTCTTTTTAATGCTTGCATGCTTAACATAGTTTTGATTTCCTAATCTTAGTATAACTACTTATAATGCCTATCTTCTTTAGTTTAATTGCTAGAATAATGTGTAGTCAGTAGTTCCATTCCCTTTGAGGGGTGGAGATGATGTACATATATGTTGTGAAGTTTGGATGTTTGATTATTTTTTATTGTGTAGACTTGCATGTTTGTATGTTCGTTGGGGGTGTTTTAATCATCTACATGTTGGGGAATTTTGATGGGTTTTACCACAACAATTAGACACTTCCCATGCTTAGTTTCCTCATGTTTATTGACTGAAATTTCCTGTTGAATATGCTACATGTTAGTTATGTGTTTGTATTTGTGGTTGCTTGCTTGATTGATTGAAGAAACTTTATTTTGATGGATTTTGCCATAAGATTTAGACACCTCTGATGCTTAGATTTGTTCTTCACATGAGTTCATGGTTTTTGTGAGTCTTGCCATATCTTTAGACACTTCTCATGATGAGCCTAATCTTATGATAATCAAGTAGTAATTGTCGATACGTTGTGTGAATGGATTGATAGGTTTTGCAAAATCTTTAGACACTTCCTATGCATCAAGACACACATACGACGCACACACATACATTCTTACATGCGTCATTCATCACTTATTTTTACATATGTGCACAGACTCCGACCCTTAGGGGTTTTCCTTATTGAATTCCATCTTCCTCTTGTTAGTTGTTTATCTTAGTTTTGACAATGGAATGATTGAGTGTAAGCGCCCCAAAAAGGCTAAAGGGTTTTTTGCTATTGAGATAAATTTAGCCACCTTTGTCCATGATTGGGTAATTGATACCGGATATTGTGTTCACATAATTTCTAATGTGCAGCTACTAAAGGATAGGAAGGAACTCGTGAAGAACGAGATGATTTTGAAGGTCAGAAATGGTGCGAGCATTGCTACGTTTGCACAAGGTTCTGTGGAGCTTCAATTATCTAGTGGTTTAAATTTATGTTTAAAGAACGTTTATTATGTGCCTTCGATTAGCAAGAATATTATTTTTTGTATCATGTTTGGATATGGATAATTTTAATATAAATATTTCAAATTCTTGCTTGTCTATATCTAAGAATGGTATTTTCTATGCAAATACATTCATGAGGAATGGTCTCTATTTGCTTGAATGGAATAATAGACAAATCTTAAACATCAATAACAAAAGGCTTAAAACTACTCACGTGAATGATTCACTCTTGTGGCACTTTTATCTTGGTCACAGAAATGAAAAACACATCAAGAAATTTCAAGAAGCTAACCTTTTTGGTTAACTTGATTTTAAATCATTGGAGACGTGCGAACCTTGCCTAATGGGCAAAATGACCAAGAGGCCTTTCAAGAAGAAAGGTCCGAGAGCGAATAACTTGTTGGATTTGATAAATTCCGATGTATCTGGTCCGATGAGTACAAGTGCAAGAGACAGTTTTAGGTACTTCATTACGTTCACGGATGACTATAGTTGTTATGGAAATATTTATCTAATGAGAAACAAAAGTGAATCATTTGACAAGTTCAAATAATTCGAGAATGAAGTAGAGAACCAACTCAACAAGAAAATCAAGTCTCTACGAACGGATCGTGGAGGTGAGTACTTAATTACCGAATTTGATTCATTCCTAAAGGAGTGTGGTATTGTGCCACAACTCACCCCGCTCGGTACACCTCAATGGAATGGGGTATCCGAAAGGAGGAATAGGAACAAGTCATGAGGTTGAGTTCCTGAATAGCAATACACATTCCCTCAAGGATGCATCAGATCAGTAAGATATATACACAACAAACGTTATAAAACATACACAACAGCAAAGGATATCAAGATTAGAATGCTACAACGTGTTACATGACTTAATCGTCTATATTAAGGCCCTAGATACATTTATGTTCCCATTCATGACATGATCAAGTATCTTACACGCATGTATACATTGATATCCATAGCACCATTCATCAATTAAGAATGAGAACAAAATCAGACACTCAAGCACATCCATCTACCACCATGTATGCATGCGACAACGAATTGATCCACAACAACGTGGCACGTAACGAGTAGCATAAACGATGTATATATAAAGATATTATGATTGCCTCCTTGATTGACATCATTTCATGCATTCGTGTGTGTCTTATATCCATTATCTTGAACCTAAACAATGCTACGTAACGAGTTTTATGTTTTAGTATCAGGAATAACATGTTTGAGAAGAAGAGACTAAAAAAAGCACATAAAAGCAAGAAAAATGACTAAGTTACAAGACTTATGGACTGAGGTGCAAGAGAGAAGGACCCGGATGTAAAGCCAAAAGGACTAATGAGGAAATGAAGAAGCTCCACACCATTATGAGGAGTATTTTGGCATTTAGATTCGGACCCAAACATCAACAACCAAATCGGGTTCATCAAACATTACGAAATCAAACCAGAAACAAACCACCGAAATTTAGACTCAATACAAGCAATCTGGGCCGCCAATTGGCTGTACCAGACCGCTAATTGGTGGTCTAAATTGGTAAAAATGTTCCATGATTGAGTATGGTTTTGTATTATGGTGTTTTATGTCCATTTATAGTATGCGTTTAGTCTCATATTGGGGGATTGTCCCCGATTATCTTTTTCTTGCTCTATAAATAAAACTCTTCCTTCTGCTTTGTATTCACCCATTGCTTGGTGTCATTCTCTCTACTTGAAGTAAGCCTTGGAGAAAAAACTCAAGGTGGAGAAGAATGCTACTAGTAATGTGAGTCATTTAATAAAATAATTTTTCATTGTTTTGTTCTCATGTTGTCTCCTTTTTATGCATGCTTAGCTTAGTCTTGTTTCTTTGATCTTAGGCTAAATTAGTAAGAATGTCTCCTTTCTTCTTTAGTTTAATTGGTAGCATAATTTGTAGTGAGTAGATCCGTCCCCTTTTGGGGTGGAGATGATGTTCATATATATTGTGAAGTTTAGATGTTTGATGAATCTTTGATTGTGTAGACTTGCATGTTTTGTATGTTCATTAGGGGTATTTTAATCATCTACATGTTGCAGTATTTTGATGGGTTTTGCCACAACAATTAGACACTTCCCATGCTTAGTTTCCTCGTGTTTATTGACTGAAATTTCCTGTTGAATATGCTACATGTTAGTTATGTGTTTGTATTTGTGGTTGCTTGCTTGATTGATTGAAGAAACTTTATTTTGATGGATTTTGCCATACGATTTAGACACCTCTGATGCTTAGATTTGTTCTTCACACGAGTTCATGGTTTTTGATGAGTCTTGCCATATCTTTCGACACTTCTCATGATGAGCCTAATCTTATGATAATCAAGTAGTAATTGTCGATACGTTGTGTGAATGGATTGATAGGTTTTGCGAAATCTTTAGACACTTCCTATGCATCAAGACACACATACGACACACACACCTACATTCTTACATGCGTCATTCATCACTTATTTTGACATATGTGCACAGACTCCAACCCTTAGGGGTTTTCCTTATTGAATTCCATCTTCCTCTTGTTAGTTGTTTATCTTAGTTTTAGTAGTCTTGTGCTTTCATCTTTCTCCTTTGTTAGTTTCTAGTTTAGTGTAGCTTAGGTTAGCATAATCACATCTGTTCTCCCTTATTTGTCATTTGATTTCTGAAGAACCAGAGCCAACACACCTCCTTGGGGATTCGACCCGTACTTGCCACGTATTCACAGACGTCGTTCACTTAAGGAATTAAAACGATTAAGCAACGTTTGAGGTCCTTAGGGGTCAATGTCTACTTGATTTTAGATTAAGGTTCTTAATTAGGAGTGATTTTTGGGGCTAAGGAAAGGGTAAATGAAATCCCATATCTTATCTTGTACGGGACGACCCCCCTTAAGTTGTTTTGAATCTAAGCTAGAAATCAACACACCAATCAATCACTTGCCTCACTTTTATTCTTATGCACCTTACTAACTAATGCATTCTCAAACCATGCATGAATTAAAGAATGGGTGAACGTAACTCATGCCAGCAATAGACAACATAAATGTAAAGAAAAAAAGACGACTGCGTGTAAGGTCTACAAATGATGAATGACCTACATGACAATTAATCTAATCTTTTGCTTTGAGTTTTAGGGTCCATGTTGCCTTAAAAGGGGTTATGCGAGCCAAATTAATTATTGATTATTAAACAGAGCATACATGGCATAAACATGGGAAGTAAATGACTAGAAATTGGGAAAGGAAGCTACTTCGAAAATAGAATTTGGAAATCGCTGACCAGAGACGCCAATTGCTGATCCAAATCCTCTACTGGAAGATAGTATGGGGATTTTGGTCCCCAGACTTTACTAGCATGATCCTAAGCTCCTTTAGGACACCCCTGTCCATTTGTAACCCCTTTCGGTAACCAAAAGAGAAAAGAAAAAGGAAAAAAGAAAACCCCCACCGAAATGATAAACTCGACTACGAAAATGGCTCCCCGGCAACGGTGCCAAAAAATTGATTGATCGTTATTATAACTGTAAGTGCACGACATCGGTGAAGATGTGGCAAGTACGGGTCGTGTCCATAAGGAGCGCGTGTGAGTCGGAGTTCACAATGCTCTAGTGGGAAACAAAAAGAGTGAAATGAGGTCGGAATTACACAATGATGCGTACTAAATCAGAAAATAAACGATAAAAATGAACCCTTTAGGGGGTAGAGAAAGTTTGCGGAAATGAGAATAAGTGTACGTGTGTGTGTTCATTGGTGCTCATCACAACATGAAATCCATAGCCAAATCCATGTCTGTCTCCACATGAAATATGATAAAACATTATCATTAAAACATACAAGAGAATAATTGAGATGAGGCTAACATGAATTTCATAATTACCAAACTCCACTATGTCTCCACATGAAATAAGATTTAACACAATCATTAAAACATACAAGACATTAATTAGGATGAAGCCCACATGAGCACATGCATGCACATGTCATGTTTCCTCCTAATTGACATCATTTCATGCTTATATTTGTATCTTATATCCATTATCTTTCACCTAAACAATGCTATGTGACGAGTTTTATGTTTGAATTTGAGAAATAAATAGGTTTGAAGAGATGAAGCATAAAAGGACCCAAAAACAGGGAAAAAGGACTGAATTGTGAGACCTGGGGACTAAGATGCAAGGGAGAAGGACCTGAACGTAAGACCAAAGCACCAAAGAGCAAAACAGAAAACACCACACCATCTTGGGGAGTATTTTGGCAATTCTATTCGGGTCAGAGCTCCAATAAACAAAGTATATGCATCAAAGACCGACAAAGAAATCCAGAAAAGCCCACAACAAATTCCATCCAGATCCAAAGTTTATGGACCGTTAATTGGCGGTCTGAATCTCTCTGGATCCATTCAAACTTCGGGGGCACATGTATTAGAGGGTGTTTATTCTATTTCTGGTATTTGTTTAGTCCCACATTGAGGGATTGTCCCAGATTGCCTTTTTCTATGGCTATAAATAGAACTCTTCACCTTCCATTGTAATCACTTCATATTTTGAGTGGCTATTCTTCCTACTAGAAGTGAGGCCTTGAAGCACACACTAAAGTAGGAGGTTGCTACTTGAATTGTGAGTCATTTTAATAAAAGTTTCTTTATTATGTTGTTTGTTTCATGTTGCTTGTTTTACTTTGTTTAATTTCATTTCATTAGTTTTAGTAGCATAGTTAATATGATGTCCTTGCTTAGTTTAATAATTAGTCTAATGTGTAGTGAGTAGTTCCATCCCCTTTAGGGGGTGGAGTAGATGTTCATACATGCATTAGAGAATGGAATTAATGCTTTATTTATAATGTGTTGATAAAACATAAATGTATGCTTGCTTGTTTAGGATAGAACTTATAACTTGATGAGTTTTGCCAAAATGATTAGACACCTCCTATACAGCTGAACTTCTGAAATAACCAGCTTGTGTATGTAAATGTTAATCAACTAGGATAGTCAATGTATTGATAGGTTTTGCCATAACATTTATACACTCATGATAACACTACATTTATTTGTGCTTAAAGAATGTGTTCAACACCCACCTCTTTGCATGTGTGCACTCACTCCACCCCTTAGGGGCTTTCTATTTCTGAATTCCAGCACTTATTTAGTTCTTAGTTTAGTTTGGTAGCTCATCGTTTGTTGCTTTCTTTCGCATTTCGTACTTCGTAGTGTAGTGTAGCATAAAGTAGGATAGTCAAACTCTCTTCCCTATTTTCTTCACTTGATTTCGTGCAAACAAGAGGCTGCTCACCTCCCTGTGGATGACCCGTATTTTCCACGTCTTCACCGACGTCATGCACTTGTGGTTTAATTAAAACGTTCAATCACCTCCTTCCTTATCCTCACCTCAATATTCCCCATAAAATATGCACACTAATCTAAGCATGTGATAAGCATCACTCAAGAGCATTAGCACATCATAGATAAGAGTGAAAATCTCCTTCAATGGTTATGGAACTCATGTGAGGTTCAAAGTTTAGGATTAACACACTTAATACATCACATAATCACGTCAGCTTCTTCTCCACTCCCAATGGGGATGGATGATGTGTTTGTTTTAAATACCGCAAGTGCACGACGTCGATTAAGATGTGGCAAATGCGGGTCGATCGACAGGGAGGTGTGTCGACTCTGGTAAGTTCGAAGGCAAGTGGGAAAATAGGGGAGAAGAGTTGTGATTACACTAGCTAAACTACATTAAACTAGCAAGCATCAAATAAGGAAAACGAAAGCGAGGGAAATCAAAAGCAAGATAAATTTCAGGAAAAGAAAACCCTAAATGGTGGAGTGTGTGCACATATGAAGTGAAATAAGTGATGAATGATGCATGTAAGCATGTATGTGTGTGTCTTCATGCATAGGAAGTGTCTAAAGATGTGCCAAAACCTATCAATTCAGTCACACAACGTATCGGTAATTACTACTTGATTACCATAAGACTAGGTTAAGCATGAAAGGTGTCTAAATGTTATGTCAAGACTCATCAAAACCAGGAACTCATGTGAAGAACAAAGCTATCACTAGTGGGAAAAAATGCAATATACGTTAGATATACAGTGGTATATATGATGGATTTTTGCGATCCAAGTGTCTGACGTATATTCCACCGACGCCTATATCCTTGTGTATAGACGTCGGTTATATACGACCGACATCTATACAATGTACAATGTATAGACATCGGCTATATATGACCGACATCTATTATACCTTTAATTTACCCAACAAAAACATTACCCTGTTATACAATCTAAAACAAGCACCCAACCTCTACATTAATCAATCCCAAGTCGCCCAAGTGCCAATCATTTGACCAATAACCGCGTAGAGCAAGCCCAAGTCGCCCAAGTGACCAAACTCATTCGCATTTGTTTGTAGAGGACTGGTGGAGTACATCAACCACAACATCAAAAAAATTTGGCCGATGTGAAACTAAACTTTTACGACCTATAGACGGCGGATATATAGGGTGACCGACGTCTATACATACCGTACAACCTATAGACGCCGGCCACGCTATACGTCTGACATTAATACATTGAAATAATAATAATAATAATACGATCTATAAACGTCGCTCACTCTATACATCCATCGTCAATACATGGGTAAATAGTAGAACAACATTACAATCATCTTAAGCCCAAGTGCCAATCTTTTGACCATTAAATATATATATATATATATCACTTGCATTTTGTAGTGCGCTACCAAACTCTCATTTAGAAGTAAAAGAGTGGTGAAGTACTTCAACTCCACCAACAAAAAACTTTCTCCAATGTGAGACTAAACTTCAACACATATGACCATACACACATGTGATAGTTAGATTGATATAACTATTTGTAAAACAATCCAAATAATTCACATTATTCTTATACAAAATAAATCCCCATAAATTCTTACACGAAATAAATCCCAAAAAATTGCATTAATTCTTATACAAAATAAATCCACATAAATTCGTATATGAAATAAATCCAAAAAATAAACAAAAAATATTTTTCTTCTTTCAGGAGGTATAGCCGTCGGTTATACTAAAAACCCGACGTTTATACAAAGATATAGACGTCGAATGTTTTTATATCCGACGTCTATTCAGTGACGTCTGTTGTGCATTCTGCACTAGTGTATGCATGAGAAGTGTCTAAATGTTATGACAAAACCCATCAAAGCAAAGTTTCTTCAATCAAGCAAGCAAACACAAATACAAACACATAACAAACATGTAGCATATTCAACTGGAAATTTCAGTCAGTAAACATGAGGAAACTATGCATGTGAAGTTTCTAAATCTTATGGAAAAACCCATCAAAAATCCCCCAACATGTAGATGATTAAAATACCCGAAATGAACATACAAACATGCAAGTCTACACAATCAAAATTCACAACATATATGTACAATATCTCCACCCCCAAAGGGGGATGAAACTACTCACTGTTCATTAAGAAAAGAAAACCAAACAAAATTAAAGTAAGCATGAAGAATTAAAAGGGAAGACAACATTAAAAGAACTATGAATTTTATTTTTGATTTACATGACTCACATTATAAGTAGCGATCTTCTCCACTTGAGTTTTGCTCCAAGGCTTACTCCAAGTAGAGAGAATGCCACCAAGCAATGGGTAGTATACAAGGGAAGAGGAAGAGTTCTATTTATACTTATCGAAAAAGGTAATCAGGGACAATCCCCCAATGTGGGACTAATACACCGCCAAAAATAGACATCAAAGACCCTAATACATGTCCTGTCTGAAGTTTGTCAGATATGGAGCTGACCCGACCACCAATAAGCGGTCTGGGACTGCTAATTGGCTCTCTATGGAGTCTGGATCCGGTCTGGTTTTCCTGTGTTGTTGTCTGGCTTGATTTCTTAATGTGTGATGCACCCAAGTTGGTTGTTGGAGTTTAGGCCCAAATCGATTTGCCAAAATACTCCTCATGATGATGTGGAGTTTCTTGATTTGCTCATTGGTCATTTGGGCTTACATCCGGGTCCTTCTCTCTTGCATTCCAGTCCCCAAGTCTTACAACTCAGTCTTTTTTCTTGCTTTTAGGTCGTTTTATGCCTCTACTCCTCAAACCTGTTTAGTCCTGCAACTTAAACATAAAACTTATTACGTAGCATTGTTTAGGTTCAAGATAATGGATATAACACACAAATGAATGCATGAAATGATGTCAATCAAGGGACTACGCCCTCCTCATCTCTAAACTCAAGAAAACATAAAAACAACACAAAACCATGTTGGAAATGTAGAAAACTAGATTAAATAAGGATCAAATATAAAGGAAATTGCATCAAAATGGAAGACATCAATGTAAAGAACAAGAATCAAACTAGATTGAAATGAAAAATTACAAGGTTTCCTCCTTCTCCTCCTTTTACACTAATGAAAGATAAAATAAACCTAAACTAATGGAGGCAGCAAGAAGAAGAAGGGGAAAGGAGGGATTGCAAATAATCCTATACCAGGCACAAAGTCCCCTCGGACCTAAATTCCCGAGTGATAGGAGCCGTGCGATAAGAGAGAACACCTACTCTCTTATTTCTTATGTACACATGAACCAAAACCCCTACATTTAATGTCTCACAACAGGAGTTAAAGGGTACTTGACTACAACAAACTTCCGTATATTAATAGACACAAATTATACAACACACTAGGTTCAGAGTGGACTACTTTAATTGTTTGAGTACTGAAACCCTATGATTACACGACCCCGAGGAAAAACCATGGTGCATGCTTATGACTCGATAAGACCTAAAGCCGGTATACTAGATATCCTATTGCATCATGTTCAAAACAATTTTTGGAGCTTTCTTTTTACTTTGCCTCTCACCAAATTTGCACATGCTAAACACACACAAAACCCACAAAATATTTTCTTTCGGAAACACATGAAGATTTTGAAAGAAAAGCAAAAATTTAAAGCAAAGGAAGACAAGTCACAAAGCAATGGGTACTTTACAAAAGCAGAAGAAGACTTCTATTTATAGACGACAAGTATGACTCGAGTCCACAGGGAGAGCGTGCAAGTCAGAATCCACCATACTCGAGTGGGAAAAGAAGAGAGAGATGTGATCAGAAATTACACTACGATGCGTATGAAATCGGAAAACAAACAATAAAACTAAACCCCTTAAGGGTAGAGAAACAATGCGAAAATGAAGTTGTGTGTAGTGTGTGTGTTCAATTGTGCTCATCATAACATGTAATACATGAAATCCATAAAACCAAATCCAACTTTGCCTCCAAATGAAATAAGATAAAAACATTATCATTAAAACATACAAAACAATAATTGAAATGAGGCTAAATGGACTCATCCATAATGACCAAACCCCACTATGTCTCCACATGAAATAAAATTTAACACAATCATTAAAACATACAAGACATTAATTAGGATGAGGCCAACATGAGCACATGCACGAACATGTCATGTTTTCTTCTTCCACTCCATCCTCATCCTCATATCATCATTCCCCATAAAATAGGCCCACTAATGTAAACATGTGCTAAGCTTCACTCAAGAGCATTAGCACATTAAAGATAAGAGTGAAATCCCATTAGATGGTTATGTAAATCATGTGAGGTTCAAAGGTTAGGAATAACACACACTTAATACATCACATAGTCACATCACCTTCTTCTCCACCCCCAATGGGGATGGACTACTCTCAACTCATCTCTACACTAAAGAAATCATAAAAACAACCCAAAACCATAATGAAAAATTTAGAAAACTTGATGAAGGAAAACAACCACAAAGGAAATGGTACCAAAGGAAAGACATCAACATAATGAACAAGAATTAAACTAGATTAAGAAATAAAAATACAAAGTTTGCTCCTCTCCAACCCCTTTATTTACACTACTAATACAGGAAACTAAAACCTACTCTAATGGGGGAAGGAGGAAGAAGAGGAGAGGAGACATTACAAGTCTTTTTGTAGAAGATTAGAGGGTTTGGATGGATCTGGGCATAAACGGACGACTGTAAATCAGATCTGGAGGTTGCATATTTCTTTAACGCGACAACTCGACCTACCACCAAAATTGGAGCTTAAACAGAGCCGAAACATCCGCCACTGGCGGATTAAATGGCTCCTATCAACCTCAAAGTTCGACTGCGGGTTAAGTTTGGCATTTTGGCACGTGGGGTTGAGCCCTGGTCCATTGCCTCGAGCCAATTTGATTTTAATTGTTGATTTACTCCTCAAGTTATGGACTTTTGTAACACAATTTATTTCTTTACACTTTGGTCTCTTCGGGTTTTCACTTGGGTCCTTTCTGACTTACAATCAGGTCCTTGGGCATTACAAACAGGTCCAGAACCTTCCAAATCAGTCTATTCTTCTTTCATTTGGGTTATTTTCTCTTCGTTTCTCTTCTTTATTGACGAAACCCTGAAACATATCAAATAGACACTCGAGTAACACAAATATGGAGTAAAATAAAGGATATATAGCGTGAATGCAATGCATGATATGCTACTAATCAAATACCCCCACACTTACCTTTTGCTAGTCCCGAGCAAAACAAAGAAAAAGAAAATTAAAGAAAGGAAAAACATACGAAAAATAAGGAAATCCTAACTCACATTCGTAGGAATCACGATTGCAGTTAGCACGTGAATCAAGTCGTTAAACCTCCTTAAGGGTTTTCAGCAAATATACCTACAAAATCCGAACAAGGATGCATTATTCAATCTAGCAACATGGCTCGTTGGATCTATTTTTGGCAATCAAGGGACATGGTAATCCTACTGGCCAACTATATATATGTATCTAGTCCACACACCGAGCCTAGGGAACCATTCGTGCAAGTTAATTAAGGACTTAAGTGAAAGATATTGGCAACCTTAACATCCTCAAGTGATACATCGTGTAAAGTCCATTAAGGTTCTTATTGGTATTCATTTTTGTCTTTTTTTCAATTCAGTTTTTACTAGTTGGTGTCCAATTCTCGTAGGGTCAAGTTTCGTGCATCATTGCCTATGAGGACTTACACTATTACGTACACCTTCCCCTAAATCTTCACATAAGGCGATCCCTACCACCCGTTTAACGGGAGTTCGGTTAGTGCATCCCAACTCAGATGACTCGAAAGCACCATACCTAATTATTATTTCTTATCTACATGGGAACCAAAACCCCTACACTAAAGGTTTCACCACAGGAGTTTAAGGGTTCCTGACTACGACAAACTTCCTTATACTAACAGACACGAATTATTCGACTCACTAGGTTCACGGTGGACTTCTTTATTTATTTGAGTATTGAAACCCTATGTATGATTACTTTCCCCCTGAGGGAAAACCAGGGTGCATCCTTACGACTAGATAAGACCTAAAGTCAGTGTATTAGAAAACATTTTCTTTCGTAAGCATGTGAATATTTTGAAAGAAATGGAAAATTCAAAGTACTAGGCATAACTAGACAAGTCATCCAAGGATCATGACAAACCGATATATCAATCTTAAATGCAGCACACTAACATAACACTAACAATACACACAAAAGAAAATAGAAAACAAAGTGAAAAAGACTTGACTCCACATATATACAATGGTAAAGCACCCCCCCACACACACACTTACTTCATGCATTGTCCTCAATGTATGCAAGCATGATACGACATGAATTTTGCATGAAAAAGTAAAAGATCTCACCAAACTTTGAAGCACAAGGAAATTTTCATGGTCATGTTGATGGACACAAACCCGAATTCCCCTAAAAACCTGTGAGTACTTAAGAAGGGAGACAAATACGACAAAACAAATGATGCTCAAATACACAAGGGTTGGAGCCCACAACAAGCAATAACTACTCTTGGAGTTTTTTTCCTTTTTTTTAAAGAACATAACTATGTACAAAAATGAGTTCCCATCGTCATTTTGTCAAACGACATCAAATAGCAACCACAAAAGTGGGTCAATTCACTTGGAATGGGAACATGACACTACGTGGGGGAAAAATACTCACGTGTGGGCCCCCCTCACAAGTGCACAAAATAACAGAGAGGTTCATGAATTAGACGCAAAGGCATATGATTCAAAGTATCAAACTGGAAGAGTTCAAACCTCTCATGAGTTTGGGTAATATTATGCAACAGAAGAAGAGATTCCCCTGTTGCGGTATAAAAAATAGGATCGTCTATCCAAACTGTCCAACCAACAGGTTGGTGGGTCGGAACGAGGTCAAGAACCTCATTATGCTTGCTCGACTCACCAGATGAACAAAAAGTGAGTCTCTTACCTAAGGCATCTTCTAAGTGTTGGCTTTTTGGCTAATAATCGTTAATCCATTTTGATGATTAATCAACATTTCAATAAAAACATGTATCCATTGGAATATCTTTGCTTGCATATAAGTGTGTTATCTAACATTTCAGGATTCAAGTTTTAGTTAAATTAAAGATGAAGATTGAAGAGTAGTTAGGTTTAAATTCCATGTATTTATGCCTCAAATGTAACTTGGCACTTGAAATCCATGATTCATTGCATTACACATCACTTAGGATATCCTAGACTTCATTAGAAATTCAACCAAACTCATTAGAACCGCAGAACAGGAAATATGCACTAAATCGGTCGACCGGTAGAACCTTTTGGTTCGACCGTTTTTCACCAGACCTTCCCATGCAACAAAATTTGTCCCACACGGTCGACGGATATTCTTCACCTGTTCGACTGTTTATTCTATCTGGCTTGCCTGTCTTAATTCGGTCGACCGGCTTTTCATTCTGTTCGACCGTCTCACCTTGTCGAGTGATAAATTAGTTTACCCAATACAAATCTTTCAGCCAATCATTTGTCGACACGTGTCCAGTTAGTGAAACTTTCGGTCAACCGAAACATGATTCTGTTCGACCGAATGTTTTCCGTATTTGTATTTATTATGACCGTTATACTTGTTGTATACTCCAATGGTCATATACACATTTTCCTAACTAACCTTATTTTGGAATTAGTCTTCCGGTCGACCGGATTTCCCTTTATGGTCGACCAAATCTTGATTCTTCCCTGTCTCATTCTTACTGGGCATTTTCGGTCGAACTTTGCACTCACCTCGTTCGACCGATTACACTTGTTGTTATCGGGTCTCAAATCAAGCATGTCAACCGGTCGACCGAAACTCTACTCATGGTGGACCGATACTTAAGTCTCTTCCAGACGCAGTCCTACTGTCTCTTTTCGGTCGAACTGGTATTCCAAACCGTTCGACCGATCACTTAAGTTCTAGCCAAATAGGATCGACCGTTAGCATCTTCGCTCGACCGAACTGAGCACTGCTTCATTTCGGTCGACCGTGTAACACGATCCGGTTGACCGGTTGTTGCCAGAAATGTGTCCTGTCATTTCTGAATTGTGTTTTCTTGCACATATTTTTGACCACTTCAATCCCAATGGCTAGAATTTGTTTAGAGCATATAAATAGAGCTTAGAACACTCATACAAGGCCACCAATCTTTCTCTAAGCTCAAAATCTCATTACTACTCCCAAATTGCTCTAAACCCTTGTGCTCATATCTTCTCACTTGAAATCATCTTCACTAGATTGCATCATTCATTTCAAGTGCCCAAGATTAGTTGCTGAAGTATTATTCTTCAAGAGTTGTACAAGCTTCCGGAGTGAAGATCTTCTCGGATTGTGAGAAGGTGGTCCAAGCTTGGCGAGGGTGTTCGCAAAGCTTGTGGTGTAAAGGCGTGATCTCGGCCCGCAACGGAGATCGGATTAGTGGAGGACGCGAAGTTGCTCGAGTAAGAGTAATTCGTAAGAGAGGAGTAGGATCATGTGGTTGGATGCAAACCTCTATACATCCGGAGTAGTGGTTAGTTTGTTCTCTCTTTAATATTATTGTCTTATCTTTGAATTTGGTATAGTTATCTTAAAAACCATAATTAGTCTATTCACCCCCCCCTTTAGACTAAGTTTAGGGGCTAGTAGATCGTACATTTGGTATCAGAGCCTTGTTAATTGCCTTTAGACAAATTCACACTTGTAGTAATGGCCCAACAAAGAGAGGGATTTAACATCGGAAGACCTCCTTTGTTTGATGGAACAAACTATGCCTATTGGAAGAAACGTATGACCACGTTCATACAATCTTATGATGTTAAATTATGGGTGTTCTTTCAAATACCATATACTCAAAAAAACCATTAGAACATATGGATAATGATGAGTTAGCCATGATTCAAATGAATGCTAAACTCATGAACATAATTATGTGTGGAATGACCAAAGAACAATATAGTAGAATTAATGCATGTGATTCCACATTTGAAACATGACATATGTTAGAAAGTCACTTTGAAGGTCAATCATCCGTTAAGGAAACTAGAATAGATTCATTTATGCAAAAGTATGAAATGTTTGCTATGAAACTGAATGAATCCATTAGCGAGATGCATACTTGCTTTACTCTTATTACTAACTCTTTGAAGAACCTTGGTAAGGTTTTGATTGAAAGTGATTGGGTACAAAAGTTTCTTAGGTCCTTGACTTTGGATTGGTTGAAAAAGACTACGGCTATTGAAGAAGCCAAAGATCTCTCGAAGTTGAAGATGGAGGATCTCATTGGAAGTCTCATGGCGTATGAGATCCAAATGGAAGAAAGAAGAGAGAAAGAGAAGGAACGGGAAGGATATAAGCAAAAAGAAAAACAAATTGTGTTAAAAGCAACCTCGGATTCGGACACAATCGAAGACGAGGACACTGATGAAGATGTTGCTTTCCTAACCCGCAACTTCAAGAAGTTCCTCTCCAAGAGAAAATTTGCAAAAGGAAGAGGAGAATCCTCTCGGACATTCACTTGCTATGAGTGCAACAAAACCGGCCACATGAAGAAGGATTGCCCCTTGCTTAGGCTGAGGGATCGTGAACGAAGAGAAGAAAGGAAATATCCTCTTAGAAGAGAAAGGCATTAGAGACCAAGAAGAGATAGGGATGAAAGGCCACCCCGAAAAGAAAAGGAAGAGAGACCTAAAAGACGTGACGATTACAAGAGAAGGCATCGTTGCGAAAAGGATGGGAAAAAGGCTCTCAAAGCTACTTGGGATGACTCAAGTTCATCAAAGGACTCCGACTCCAAATACTCCCAAGAAGAAGAAGCACACATGTGTTTCATGGCATCTAATGTTGATTCCGACTCGAGCCCTCCTCCATCACCAAAGATGAGTGATCAACCTCACGTGGTGGAGATCAACGACGATGAGGTATCCCTAAATGAAACACCTCCTTATGATGATTTGTTAGATGCATTTCAAGAACTTGCCGAGCGTTATGAAATGATTTGTCATAAAAACAAATTAGCTAGAAAAGTGAATCCAGATCAATCTATCAAATGTGATATGCTAACCAAAGAAATTGAGATTCTAAATGATGAGATTACAATTCTGAAATCTACAAAAGATAATCATCTAAATGAAGATCTCATTGCCAAGAATATGCAACTCACGAAAGACTTAGAGAAATTCACCTTAGGAAGAATGATGTTTGACATGCTTCTTGGAACACAAACTCAATGTCTAACAAAACATGGTCTAGGCTAAACAAAAGAAACCCACTTCCTACTTTGTTAAAATGAATAACTCTCTTGTTAAGAAAACGAATTATTCAAATGTTTGGGTACCTATGACTACTCAAGTTTGGGTACCAAAAGCTAACCCTCAAGGACCCAAACAAATTTGGGTACCAAAGTCTTAACTTGTTTCTTTGATTGTAGATAAAAGCAAGAAGAAAAGGGAAGTGGATTCTCGATAGCAGGTGCTCGAGGCATATGACTGGAGACTCCCAAGTTCTATCCAACTTAAAGCCTAAGAAGGGAGGAACCGTCACATTTGGAGATAATGCTAAAGGACACATTGTCGGCATCGGCAATGTTGGTAATTCTACTACTCCTAACATTGAAAAAGTTTTATTAGTAGATGGGTCAAAACATAGCTTGCTTAGTGTTTGTCAATTAACCGACAAGAATTTTCTAGTTGGTTTTGACAAACACACTTGCCATATCATCTCCAAAAATTACATGAAAATTGTTTTTAATGGATATCGATCAAATAACATCTACATTGTGCATGTTGATAATCTTAGAAACCTAAGTGTTGAAACATGCTTAGTTGCCTCACTTGACGAAGCTTGGTTATGGCACAACCACTTGGGACATATTACTATGTCACAATTGCACAAATTATCCAAACTTGAATTGGTTAGAGGACTACCAAAAATTGATTTCAAAAAGGACAAACTTTGTGATGCATGCCAATGTGGAAAACAATTTAAATCATCTTTGAAATCTCTAAATGTGGTGTCAACTTCAAAACCCCTCCAGCTTTTACACTTAGATCTTTTTGGACCCTTAAGGACGTAAGTCTAGGAGGGAAAAGATATGCATTTGTGATTGTTGATGACTTTTCGAGATTCACTTGGGTTTTGTTTTTAGCTAACAAGTATGATGCTTTTCAAAGATTTAAAAGTTTTTGCAAACGTGTTCAAAGAGAAAAAGATTCTAACATAATCACTATTCGTAGTGATCATGGAGGAGAATTTGAAAATGAATCCTTTCAAAAGTTTTGTGAAAAGTATGGAATTGAGCATAACTTTTTGTTTCCTCGCACTCCTCAACAAAATGGGGTAGTTGAGAGGAAAAATAGAACTCTTCAAGAAATGGCAAGAATAATGCTTGTGGAAAAAGGGCTTCCAAAATATTTTTGGTGCGAAGCCGTTAATGCCTCTTGCTATGTGTTGAATCGTGTTCTCATTAAAGCCATTTTAAAGAAGACTCCGTTTGAACTTTGGCATTATCGGACTCCTAAAATTTCATATTTTAAAACTTTTGGCTCAAAATGTTTTGTCCTCAATACTAAAGACAACTTGGATAAATTTGAGGCAAAATCTGATGAGGCAATCTTTTTAGGGTATTCCGATAGGACTAAAGCATATAGAATCTATAATAAACGAACAAGTTGCGTTGAGGAATCTCTACACGTTAACTTTGATGAATTAGCTTGTGTAGGTAACTCCTCTCTTGATGATGATTGCATGGATATAATTAGACAAGTATCATCACAAGATGCTCCTCCTGAGTCTCATCAAGAGCCTCCAAGTTTTCCACAAGAGGACGTGGAGGATCTTCCTAAGGATTGGACCTATAGAAAGGATCATCCGAAGGACTTTGTGATTGGAGATGTTTCTCAAGGTGCGACGACACGATCTAAAGCACATGTAGTTTGTGATTCTTATGCATTTATCTCTTCATTAGAACCTAAGAAAGTTGAACAAGCATGTAATGACGAATTTTGGTTAATGGCAATGCAAGAAGAGCTAAATCAATTTGTTCGAAATAATGTATGGGAACTTGTTGAAAAACCTTCTCACCAAACGGTTATTGGAACTAAAAGGATATTTTGAAATAAACTTGACGAAGATGGAAATGTAATTAGAAACAAAGCTAGAGTCGTTGCTCAAGGCTATTGCCAAGCGGAGGGTATAGACTTTGATGAAACTTATGCCCCCGTCGCTCGAATGGAAGTCGTTCACATGTTATTAGCTTATGCATCTTACATGGACATAAAATTATTTCAAATGGATGTTAAAAGTGATTTTCCAAATGGCTTTATAAATGAAGAAGTTTATGTGGCTCAACCCCCCGGATTTGTAAATGAAACTTACCCAAACCATGTGTTTAAGCTTAAGAAGGCTCTTTATGGCCTCAAACAAGCTCCTAGAGCTTCGTATGACCGGTTGAAGAACTTCTTAATCGACAAAGGTTTTTGTGTGGGTAAAGTGGATACCACTCTTTTTGTTAAAACAAATTATCATGATTTACTAGTGGTACAATTCTATGTTGATGATATAATATTTGGTACAAGTAACCCGAGTCTTTGCAAAGATTTTCCAAGTCTATGCAGGGGGAGTTCGAGATGAGCTTAATTGGTGAACTAAACTTTTTCCTCGGACTTCAAATTAAGCAAACTAAAGATGGGAACTTCATACACCAAGCAAAGTACACAAGAGAGCTCTTAAAACACTTTGGTCTTGATGATAGCAAGCCTCACAACACTCCCATGAGCACTAGCACTAAGTTAGACAAAGATGAAAATGGCAAGGAGGTGGATATCAAGAAATATTGAGGTATGATCGGATCCTTGCTTTATCTTACCGCTAGTCGTCTGGATATTATCTTTTTCGTGTGTTTGTGTGCACGTTTTCAAGCTTGTCCAAAAGAATCTCATTTCAATGCTTTAAAACATATTTTTCGCTATCTCAAAGGATCTCAAGAATTTGGTTTGTTTTACCCCAAGACTAGGGCTTTTGATCTTGTTGCCTATAGTGACGTCGACTATGCCGGTTTCATTTTAGATCGTAAAAGTACTAGTGGCACTTGCCAATTCATGGGAAAATCGCTTGTCTCTTGGTTTAGTAACAAACAAAATAGTATTGCATTGTCGACAACCGAGGCCAAATACATTGCCGTCGGTTGTGCATGTGCACAAGTCTTGTGGATGAGGCAAACCCTCAAAGACTTGAAACTTGAGTTTCAAACTACTCCTATATTATGTGATAATACTAGTGCAATAAATCTTTCGAAAAAATCCCATATTGCATTCTTGAGCTAAACACATTGAGGTTAGACATCATTTTCCTAGAGATCATGCAACAAAGGAAGACATTAAGCTTATATTTGTTCCCACTAATGATCAACTTGCAGATATCTTCACAAAACCTTTAAACGTTGATCAATTCATTCAAATAACGCTAAATCTAGGTATGTGCAACTTAAATGACGTATAACTTGAACATTTCATGTGACTTTGTTGAATTTTGATACTTGGTTGTGGTTTCCTTCCAAATGTTTGTGGATTTATTGAGTGTTTATCAAAATTGGGTTTTTCAGACGTTATTCGGTCAAACCGAAATCAAGTTTCGTTCGATCGGATTACTATTTTTTTCAATCAGTTTTCAATTTTTTCTCGTTTTCGGTCGACCGTCTTATTTTGTTCGGTCGACCGGTCGCTTGATGTGTTGTTTTTGAGCTTTCCTGATGTGTTTCGGTCGACCGCTTATACTTCGTCGTTCAACCGTTTCTCATTTGGTTGATCTGACTTAAGTTGACTTAAGTGTCTGGTCGAACCATGTTTGAGTTTCGGACGACCATAGAGTTATTTCGGTCGACCGTGTGTGTGTTTTTGTCCAACCGAAAATCATTCAGCAACTTTCACTCCCCTCTTTCGGTCGACCGACGACCTCTTTTACGTTCGATCGAATTTCGACAACTATTCCATTTTTCTTTGAAACTCTTCTTTCGGTAGGCTGTTTCGTTATTTCCGTCCGACCAAAAAGCGATAGTACTTTCACGCTTGTTAAAACTCTTGTTTCGGTCGACCGAAACACGCCAGTAGGTTCCCTGGTCCTTAAATTTTTTGCTCGCGGTCGATCGTTTTGTTATTTGCGTCCGATCGAATTTGACCAGTAGCTGTGCGGTCGTGGGTTTTTCAAAAAATTTTAACCCACCGGTCGAACGGGACATGCGAGCGGTCGACCGTTCGTGTCGTTTCAAGCACATATTAGGGCTCTTTACAAGGAATCACTCTTCACATTCACCTCTCCTCCCTCAAAACCCAAGTGCCACCCTTCATCTTCCCTCTCCCTCCGGTCGACCGTCCGACCATTCCAGCTGCCAAACCCTATTTTTCCTCCATCTCTCGAACCCCCTTGCCTTCCTACACCAATTCCGGCCATCTCCCACATCTCTTCTCCTATCGGTCACTCAAAGATGTCCATAACAAAGAAATGTTCTACTCCAGAGGTCACCGAGCGTCGCACCATGACGAAACAGGACTCTCAACCCTCGTCCTCTCGTGCTCCGGTCCTCTAGCTCAACATTTGCTTCAGTTCTTTCCAATTGATGGTGAGGCTAAAAAGGCGTAGGATGAAGTTTACTCGGTTGCTAACTTCATACCGTGTCGCAAGGTTGAGGTAGCCGACTTTGAAAACTTGTCTTTACAATCCTTTTTAGATGAAAACAAACTCACTTTCTCTCACACTATTATTGCATCTAAACCCTATTATCCCTTTCTTGTGCAACAATTCTATTGCAATCTTAGAAAAGTCCCTCATAAGCATGTCTTAACTACCTTAATCAATGGGATTGAATATGGGATCTCACCCGAATTGTTGTCAAAGTCTCTAGGTTTTTCGTCAAAGGAAATAAATATTTATCGTGACTTTCCTCAAGGTGCTCTCCCCGACACCAATCTAGAGAAAATGGTTGATGAGTTATATGCCATTCCTCCTCCATGGGTAAACAGTCGTTTGAAACACAATGCTTCTCTTTTACACCTTCTACCCAGGATTCTTGCCCAAATCGTATCTTACAACTTCTTTCCAAAATTTGGTCACCGTAACGAGATATCTAATTTGGCTCTTATGTGCATCTATAGCATCTATAAGAAAGAGTTGGTAGATTGGCCTAGTTTCATTATCTCGCACATGTGCCATCGTACCGGATCTTATCTTCCCTACCCAATGTGGCTCACTGTGTTATTTGAAAAATGGAATATCGATGTCAATTCTTTTCCCTCTATGGTATACAAATTTCCTTTCTGTAAGACCACCCTTTCCAAAATGAAATTCATTCCTCTTCCTTCGCCACCTCATTCATCTACTGAGGACTCAACCCAAAATTCCGAAGAAGAAAGAGAAGAAGCAGAAGTGGTATCTGAAGATCCGAGGTGGATGCCTTGTTCTGTCCCTCGCGATTCCAGCTCTTGGTGGGGGTGCAGGAAACTCCGCTGCATGGGATCAAGGGCAGCGGTCATCTTCATCTTCCATTGATCTCTATCGGTTTCAACAACTTTCAGATCAAGTACAATCTTCCGAAGCCTCCACCTCTGCTCGCTTTGATGCACTTGAGGCGTCCACTTCTGCTCGCTTCGATGCGTTTAAGGCGTCCACATCCGTTCAGCTCGACTGGATTGATGCTTCTCTTGACTCTATCTCCTCGCTGCTGCATGATCAGAGGCTTGAGTGATTCGATGTTGTTTTTGTGTGGAGCGTGTGTATCGTTTTATCGTTGTATTTTGGTTTATGATGTTGTTGGTTCAAACTTTGGCTTCTTGTTGTATTTTGTTTTGAACCTTTTGTAGAATTAGCTTTCGACGTTGTCTTTGATGTTTGTTGTGAATTCTAAGTTAAATGCATGGTTTATTTTTGTCTCTTATTTTTTTTTGCTTGGCTTACTAATCACGCTTCCGGTATCATATCTCATATGCTTAAATCTCTTATAATATTATCTCATGAGTCTTTTTGCTTATGCCAAAGGGGGAGAAATAAATACATACTTATAGATAGGGGGAGCTTTAGATATTGATTGTAGATGATAAAAATCAAACTTAACATGTATTTAGATTGATAACTTGTCATCGTAAAAAAGGGGGAGATTGTTGGCTTTTTGGCTAATAATCGTTAATCCGTTTTGATGATTAATCAACATTTCAATAAAAACATGTATCAATTGGAATATCTTTGCTTGCATATATGTGTGTTATCTAACATTTCAGGATTCAAGTTTGAGTTAAATTAAAGATGAAGATTGAAGAGTAGTTAGGTTTAAATTCCATGTATTTAGGCCTCAAATGTAACTTGGCACTTCAAATCCATGATTCATTGCATTACACATAACTTAGGATATCCTAGACTTCATTAGAAATTCAACCAAACTCATTAGAACCGCAGAACAGGAAATCTGCACTAAATCGGTCGACCGGTAGAACTTTTTGGTTCGACCGTTTTTCACCAGACCTTCCCAAGAAACAAAATTTGTCCCACACGGCCGACCGATATTCTTCACCCGTTCGACCGTTTATTCTATCTGATTTGCATGTCTTAATTCGGTCGACCGACTTTTCATTCTGTTCAACTGTCTCACCTTGTCGAGTGAGAAATTAGTTTACCCAATACAAATCTTTCAGCCAATCATTTGTCGGCACGTGTCCAGTTAGTGAGACTTTCGGTGGACTGAAACTTCATTCTGTTTGACCGAATGTTTTCCGTATTTGTATTTATTATGACCGTTATACTTGTTGTATACTCCAACGGTCGTATACACATTTTCCTACCTAACCTTATTTTGGATTTAGACTTCCGGTCGATCGGATTTCCTTTTACGGTCGACCGAATCTTGATTCTTCCCTGTCTCATTCTTACTAGGCATTTTCGGTCGAACTTTGCTCTCACCTCGTTCGACCGATTACACTTGTTGTTATCGGGTCTCAAATCAAACATGTCAACCGGTCGACCGAAACTCTACTCACGGTCGATCGATACTTAAGTCCCTTCCAGACGCAGTCCTACAGTCTCTTTTCGGTCGAACTCGTATTTCAAACCATTGGACCGATCACTTATGTTGTAGCCAAATAGGATCGACCGTTAGCATCTTCGCTCGATCGAACCGAGCACTGCTTCATTTCGGTTGACCGTGTAACACGATCCGGTCAACCGGTTGTTGCCAGAAACGTGTCCTGTCATTTCTGAATTGTGTTTTCTTGCACATATTTTTTACCACTTCAATCCCAACGGCTAGAACTTGTTTAGAGCATATAAATAGAGCTTAGAACACTCATACAAGGCGACCAATCTTTCTCTAAGCTCAAAATCTCATTACTACTCCCAAATTGCTCTAAACCCTTGTGCTCATATCTTCTCACTTGAAATCATCTTCAGTAGATTGCATCATTCATTTCAAGTGCCCAAGATTAGTTGCTGAAGTATTATTCTTCAAGAGTTGTACAAGCTTCCGAAGTGAAGCTCTTATCGGATTGTGAGAAGGTGGTCCAAGCTAGGCGAGGGTGTTCGCAAAGCTTGCGGTGTAAAGGCGTGATCTCGGCCCGCAACGGAGATCGGATTAGTGGAGGACGCGAAGTTGCTCGAGTAAGAGCAATTCGTAAGAGAGGAGTAGGATCCTGTGGTTGGATCCAAACCTCTATACATCCGGAGTAGTGGTTTGTTTGTTCTCTCTTTAATATTATTGTCTTATCCTTGAATTTGGTATAGTTATCTTAAAAACCATAATTAGTCTATTCACCCCCCCCTTAGACTAAGTTTAGGGGCTAGTAGATCCTACATTTGGTATCAGAGCCTTGTTAATTGCATTTAGACAAATTCACACTTGTAGTAATGGCCCAAAATAGAGAGGGATTTCACACCAGAAGACCTCCTTTGTTTGATGGAACAAACTATGCCTATTGGAAGAAACGTATGACCACGTTCATACAATCTTATGATGTTAGGTCGTGTGAAATTAGGGGTATTAGGGAGCTCTTGTTCCATCAAAGGTGAGCCTTTATGAGGCACAACATTAAGATCATGTGACTCAACGGCCACGGGACAAAAAGATAATGTACAATCCTGTGCCGACTTATAATGAAATTGGTCCATGCTATTATTAATTTGAATTGAATCCCCCACTAAGTGATCATGAATTGAAACCCAAAGTCCCTAAGACTGACTAAGAGTTTGACTTTGTAAGATTGTGCTTTGAATTTGTGGATGTGGAGGTGGTTCAATATCAGAAGATAAATCCTCATGTTGACAACAAAGGTCACTCTCCTCATGTTCACGTAATTGTAGAGTGATCTGACTCACTTACGTTGCCAGATTTTGCATGGAATGTTGAGTGGTTTCCATAAACGTAAGGAGAGTTTGTTTCAAGGAATCATGTATATGGTCAACTATGAGGCTCAAGTTAGAATTTTGGAGATTTTGGGGTTGGGTGTTTATAGGCAAAGAATGAGTCCAATGATTGCTAGTAATGTGTTGGTACATTTTGGGTATTCAGGAGGAGGATACTAGGGTGGGGCAGAAGTATGATATTCAGAATTTCTAAACTTTTCCTATGAATATGTCCTCCCTGGGTAAGACCTGAATGTGTACGGGTCATAATGATTACTTTGGGGAAAACATCATCATATTTAGGTTTGAGAGGAACATACGAACACTCTTCGAACACCTGACCCCTTAAACCACTCTGGTCATCTGACGTGGCTTCTGGAATTATCGATCCAATCAAACCCTCTATTGAATGCCTGAAAGAGGCGAAAGACTCATGTAATTTCTCAGTTTGGTGACCAGCATATGATCCGACACAACTAGATGGTGGTCTAGCAGTCGGTGCCTCTCTCATGTTATCCTAATTTGAAGGCTTGTCAACTACACAATAAAAATTGTCCCAACCATACTGGGTGTTTGTCTGAGGTACCCCAAGATGCATGGGTCCGGAATACCAGGAAGAATAGTCCTGGTCCCAACAATGAGATGGATGAACCATCCATCTCGACAGAGTTCACTCGAGTCGACTACTCTCACCACCACGAGGCCATGCTCACAAAAAGTGCTCGACTCGACCCTAAAACACATATAGAGAGTGTAAAGGGGAGGAGACTAGAACATAGAAGTAGGTGAGAAGAATATGAATCAGAGGATAAGGGAGGAATCCCTAGATCTAACATGGGTAAAAGTGAGGGTGGAAGCCTAATCTAGAAAACACAGCTCAAACAACCTATGGTAACTATAGGTACTTAGAGCTAGATGACGCCAAGCTTTGAGGTCACGCGGCCTCAACACGCCTCACCTCCCTACGACGAAGATCACAACGCCCAATAAGTGAACCATGATCTGGAGATCTCGTCTCTTCTACTATCGACAAAGTGGATGACGTCCATCAAGTTATGACGGTCGCCAACCCCACCAAAATGGTGGATTCGACTACGAAAACGACACTCCCCGGCAATAACACCAAAAAATGATTGGATCAGTTATAATACTACAAGTGCATGATTACGTTGAAGCGATGGCAAGTATGGGTCGAGTCCACAGGGAGCTTGTGCGAGTCAAAATCCACCATACTCGAGTGGGAAAAGAAGAGAGAGATGCGATCGGAATTACATGATGATGCGTATGAAATCGGAAAACAAACAATAAAACTAAACCCCTTAGGGGATTAAGAAAGAATGCGAAAATGAAGATGTGTGTAGTGTGTGTGTTCAATTGTGCTCATCCCAACATGTAATACATGAAATCCATAAAACCAAATCCAACTTTGCCTCCACATGAAATAAGATAAAAACATTATCCTTATAACATACAAGACAATAATTGAAATGAGGCTAAATGGACTCATCCATAATGACCAAACCCCACTATGTCTCCACATGAAATAAAATTTAACACAATCATTAAAACATACAAGACATTAATTAGGATGAGGCCAACATGAGCACATGCACGAACATGTCATGTTTCCTTCTTCCACTCCGTCCTCATCCTCATATCATCATTCCCCATAAAATAGGCCCACTAATGTAAACATGTGCTAAGCTTCACTCAAAAGCATTAGCACATCAAAGATAAGAGTGAAATCCCATTAGATGGTTATGTAAATCAGGTGAGGTTCAAAGGTTAGGAATAACACACACTTAATACGTCACATAATCACATCACCATCTTCTCCACCCCCAATGAGGATGGACTACTCTCAAATCATCTCTAACCTAAGGAAAGCATAAAAACAACCCAAAACCATAATGCAAAATTCAGAAAACTTGTGAAGGAAAACAAGCACAAAGGAAATGGCACCAAAGGAAAAACATCAACATAAAGAACAAGAATTAAACTAGATTAAGAAATAAAAATACAAAGTTTGCTCCTCTCCAACCCCCTTATTTACACTACTATAACAGGAAACTAGAACCTACTCTAATGGGGGAAGGAAGAATAAGATGAGAGGAGGCATTACAAGTCCATTTATAGAAGATTAGAGGGTTTGGATGGATCTAGGCATAATCGGACGGCTGTAAATCAGATCTTCACGTTGCATATTTCAATAACCTGACAACCCGACCCGCCGTCAAAATTGGAGCGTAAACGGAGATGAAACATTCACCACTGGAGGATTAAATGGCTTCGATCAACCTCAAAATTCATCAGCAAGTTAAGTTTGGTATTTTGGCACGTGGAGTTGAGCCCTGGTCCATTGCCTCGAGCCGATTTGATTTTAATTGTTAATTTACTCCTTAGGTTATTGACTTTTGTGACATAATATATTTCATTACACTTTGGTCTCTCCAGGTTTTCAATTGGGTCCTTCCTGACTAACAATCAGGTCCTTGGGCATTAGAAACAGGTCCAAAACCTTCCAAATGAGTCCATTCTTCTTGCATTTAGGTTCTTTTCTCTTTGTTTCCCTTATTTATTGCCTAAACCCTGAAAGATATCAAATAGACACTCGAGTAGCACAAATATGTGGTAAAATAAAGGATATGTAACATGAATGCAATGTTTGATATGCTACTAATCAGGGACAACCCCCCGGTGTGGAACTAATGAATCATTCCCAGAATAGACATAAACACATAACGCATGTCCGCGCGAGACCTGGTCGGATTTTGATCCATTTTCGTTCATTTTGCCCATAAGGCAAGATTTGCATGTCTCCAATGATTTAAAATCAATGGGACCAAGAAGGTTAGCTTCCTGCAATTTCTTGATGCATTTTTCGTTGATGTGGTGGAGGCGATAGTGCCATAAGATTGTATCATTCTTGTGAGTTGTCTTAAATCTTTTGTTATTTATGTTTATAACTTGTCTACTATTCAATTGAAGCAAATAGAAACCATTTCTTATGAAAGTATTTGCATAGAAAATTCCATTCTTCGATAAAGGCATGTAAGAATTTGAAATATTTATCATAAAGTCATCCATATCTAAACATGAGACGGATATAATATTCTTGGTAATCGAAGGTACATAATAGACATTCTTTAAACTTAAAATTAGACCACTAGATAAATGAAGATCTACAGAGCCTTGTGCAATCATAGGGACGTTTGCACCATTTTTGAGCTTTAGAATCATCTCTCCTCTGGCGAGGTCCTTCCTATCCTTTTGTTGCTTCACATTGGAAATAAGTGAGAACAAGATCCTGTATCAAGTACCCAATCGTGGATAGAGGTGGCTAAATTTATTCCAATAAGAAATATACCTTTGTCCCTTTTGGGGCGCTTGGGCTCAATCACTCCATTGTCAAGGTCTTTCTTGTACTTGGGGCAATTAGGCCGGATGTGTCCTTTTTCACCACAGTGAAAGCACTCTGTGTTTCGAGTTGGAGATTTCAAAGAATTCACCCTTGAGGCACTCGTACGAGCACCTCCTACTCCCTTGCCCTCGATTGACACATTTTTGGTTAATTTGCCTTTGCCTTTACTCTTGGCAATCTTCCTACTTCCACCATGGATGGCTAGAAAATTATTGTCCCTGCCTTTGCCCATATCAACTTCAGCCATTTTGAGAGTGTTATGAAGCTCCTCAAGACACCCCATTCTCACGCACATGGTAGTGGATGATAAAGTCCTTGTAGGAGGGGGCTACAGAGCCAAAAATCAGATCTTCCGCAATGTCCTTGGGCATCGGGGAAGAGAGTTTTTCTAGCTTCTTAAGGTATCCTTGCATTGTAAGAAAATGCATGGACAAAGATGTTCCCTCTGCCATATCGCACGTTGTGAGTGTTGTGTTGGTCTTATAGTGCTCTTTTCTAGTATTATCTATAAATGTCTTTGTGAGAGCTTCTGTGGTCTTCCTGGGTTTTTAATTCAAGTATTTCTCTTGAAACGATTCACCCATGGAGGCAAGCATAAGGCCGTGAACTTGGTTCTCTCGGTCTTTCCACTTTGTTGCAGCCTCGTGCTCAACATCGGTGGTCTTCTCACTTAATTTGTGAATTCACCAACCAAAATGTGTGATAGTTTTTCAGTCTTCAACACAATGTTGAGCTTGATTTGTGATTAGTAGCATGGCATACATTGCATTAATGCTATATATCATTTATTTTACCCCATATTTATTCTACTCAAGTGTTTATTTGATGTGTTTCAGGGTTTAGGCAATATAGAATAGAAAGAAAGAGAAAATGGCCCAAACGCAAGGAAACAGATAGAGAGAATAAGAAGGAGAGGAAGGAAGGGGGGGGAGGTAGGTGAGAGAAGCTCTAGGGAGGCATGAGGAAACCTATGGTTTCCTAGGTCATTTCTTTATGTTTTCTTCATTTCTACCACTGATTTCTCACTCAAATGGAGTGTTTGGTGTGTTCTAGCATTGTTTTAGGGGTGTTGGAGGAGGGTGGCAGCCATGAGCGTCCTCAAACAGAAAAAAAGCCATGGAGATGTGGCTTTTCGAAGTTCTAAGTTGGATTTGGCAAGTGTTGGGCTGAAACCTAGTGTCAAGGCAATGACAAGTCTAGAGTTCATCCAGCCGGAGCTAAAAGATGGAGTCAAGGTTGCGATGTGCACCAAGCAACAAGTGGTGGCTGCACTAAAAGGTTGGGAGAAGGTTCTCTTTGGTTATTTTGTGGATTTTAAACCCCATTTACGAACCCTTGAATGGTACCTCCACAAGCTTTGGGAGTTACATGCGGGAGTAGAGGTGATTCACCGCCGAAATGGGTTCCCTCTTTTTAGGTTCAAAATAGAAGAAGCCCAACAACATGTGCTTGAGCATGGAGCTTGGTTTGTGAAGGGAACCCCCTTAGTGGTTCAGAAATGGATGCCTGAAATGGTCATGGAGAGAAGTAAAATTTCATCCATTCTGATATGGATAAGGTTGCCCAAACTAGACTTTCGGTTTTGGTCACTGGAAATTTTGAGCTCCATTGCTAGTGTATTTGGAAAGACATTATACATGGATGACAATACAGCTTCGGGAAGGAGGCTATCCTAAGAAAGAGTTTGCGTAAAGGTTGAAGGAACATTTGAGTATCCTGATTTCGTGGTGATTCAAATTGAATGGGGTGCTTCGACGAAGGTGGACATCGAGTATGAGTGGAAACCAGGGTATTGCGAGACATGCTTGGAGTTCAGGTACAAGCTGGCCCACTGCCCACAAAGGCCAAGAGAGAATGAGAAGGAGATGGATATAGTGGAAGGGAAAGTGACAGCAAAACCTACACCAAAGTCCCATGAATGGGTGCAAGTAGGCCGAAAAGGAGTGCCAAAGAAGAATGGCAAAGGAAAGGGAGTTGGTCTGCTGGAGACAAGGGGCGGAGAAAGCTCGGGAAAAGTGGTGGAAGAGCAAGGAGAGGCTATGGAGGATCAAGAGGATTATGTGGAGGAACAAGGGAATGCCATAAAGGAAGTGGAGATCATAACCGAGGTGGAGGCTCAAAAGGAAACGGGTAGCCTTGGAACAAAGTTGATGAAGGCTAGGCCAATGTTAACGCAACAAAGTTTGTTAGAAGAAGAACCAATCCCATCTGAGCTTGCTAGTGAAGCCACATGGGGTTGCTTGAATGCACCAGCCATATAGGAGTTTCCTCCTTTGGGGGGGACAAAGGCGGGTGCACAAAAGGTGCTAGTAGGAGCTATTGTGACCAATAAAGGGGAGGTAACAAAAAGTGGACATCAACTTGGAGTGGAGCACAAACAAGTTGCTGCTGGGGAGGGTCCTAAAGTGGTGTCTTTTGCTCCAAGGGAGGGAAATTTGGTTGAAGAATTGTAAGGTGGGAACAAAAGAGTGGTTACAAGGCCAACACATGAATTGCAAGGGGGACAAGAAGTTAGGAGTTGTGGGGAGCAAAATCCGAATGGGCCGAGTGGAGTGTATGAGTGGACGTCTGATCCCAGTCATCTACGCCAGAGGGGAAATATCATTACTGGATTGAGGGCTATGAGGGATAAGACAAGCATAAGGGGCTTGGGGAGGTTCGAGGCTCTTACTGACCTTGAGATGAATGGCAGCAAGGCTTTGTCCCCACCACCTCTGGTGGATCTTGAAGTACTTTCTCCACAACCCTAGGCATTCCGTGCTATTTATGAGAAGGGTTTGGAACAACAAAAAGTCAACTGAGGCGGTAAGGGACGAAAGTCCCATATGGCAAAATCATCAATGTTCTCGTGTGGAATGTGCACGGTGCAAATCTCCCCGGATGTGCGCACATGATTCAGGGAAGAATAAAGAATGCAAAGGTGGACATTATGTGGCTCATCGAACATAAAGTGAAGCTCAAGAAGATTGAACGCTTCCAAAAAGCAATTTGGGGGCACGAGTGGGCATCAAACAACATGGTAATAAATTCCAGGAGAATTCTGGTTTTGTTGAATGAGCTGAAGGTTGACCTTAGGGTCACTTACGAAACCACACAAATGCTACAGCTGGAGGGTAGAGGGAAAAGGAATCGGAAGAACTTGGTTATCATGGCGGTCTATGCTGAAAATGGGCACGTGTAGCGGCGTTCGCCTTGGGATGATCTTGTCCGAGCAACCCCTCCGGACTCGATGCCTTGGCTGGTTTGTGGTGACTTCAATTGCATTGGTAATGCAAATGAGAAGGGGGGGGGGTCAAACATGGTGTCTATGGATGAATTCAATGCTTTGTAGACCGATTTCAGCTTATTGAGGTCCCTTCGACCGGTGGCGACTTTACATGGTCCAATTCTTTGCATGGGGAGGCATGCATTGAGACGCACATTTATAGAATACTCATGTCTCATGCGTGGCTCAAAAATTTCCCTGATTCTTTCTATGTTGTAGGGAATAGGGACTTGAGTTATCATTCGATGCTGATAATGGCCATGGAGAAAGAGGGCCAGCAAAAGAAGTGGTGTTTAAGTTCGTAAAATTCTGGGTTGAGCATGAGAAGTTTATGGATGTGGTGAAGGAGGTGTGGGCTATGAGGGTGGAAGGCACTCCCATTTTTAGAGTGATGGCAAAACTCAATGAGGTAAAGGAATCAATGAAGAAGTGGAGTGAGGAGACATTTGGTAATGTTGAACGGAAAGTAAGCGAAGCCCAGCTCTCGCTTGCTGAAATCAGGAAACAAATGGAGGAACACCCGAGCAATGAGAACCTACTACAACGTGAAGGCCATTGTAAGGTGGAGCTGGACCGAGCCTTGGTGAGGGAGGAGGCTCTTTTAAGGAAGAAATCAAGGGTATGATGGCTACGTGAAGGTGACCGGAACTTGAGATTTTTTCATGCTTCCCTTAGAGTGAGGAGATCCACCAACACTTTGAAGAGAGTGAATGCGGAAGGGGTGGTTATTGAGGAAGAGGAGGTTATCCGGGAGGTGATTGAATGTTTTAAAATAACTGCAAGTGCACGACCGTGTTGTAGCGGTGGCAAATACGGTTCAATCCATAGGGAGGTGTGTCCACTTTGGTTAGTTCGAAGGTGAGTAAGAAACAAGGTGGAGAAAAGATTGATTAAACTAAACTACACTAAACAAGTAAGCACCAAAGAAGGAAATGAAACCACGAGATGAAGTAAAACTAAACTAAGCAACTACTAATAAGAATGACGAAATTCTGGAATGGAAAAGCCCCTAAGGGGTGGAGTGTATGTACACATGAAATAAGTGTGATGAATGCATACAATAAGCTCAGTGTACTTAATGTTTATTATGTATAAGAAGTACCTCATGGCAAGACCTAATATCCAAAGCACTAACCTAGCTGATTAATATGAGCATGGCAAATTTGTTATTAAGAACCTAAACAAGCATGGAATGTACCTAAATATTCTTACAGAAACCGACAAGTTAAGTATTCTCTTTAAATAAAACAAGCTGATGAGAATTTAATTTATATCGTAAGTGCACAGCGTCAATGAAGACGTGACAAGTACGGGTCGAACACAAGGAGGGAGAGATAGTGTTATTTTTGTGATTTTCAATTTACGAAAGAAAGAGAGAGAAATAAGTTTGGTTTGAGTTTTTTGGTTTTTAATTATCTAAAGCAAGAACAACAAAAATAAAATAAAAAAAAACAAATTTGGATGAGAGTCCAGCGGGTGGAGGTTTAGATGTCGGGTTTTGTTTAGAGAAACCTGAAACTTATAATAAATCACATTAGTTATAAAGCATTACATGACAAATGATTCAACATAAACTCAAGTAATCAAAATATACTAATACGAAATTAAAATAATAACATCATTCTTCTTCTCATCACCCTAAATCCGTCACCCCCACCCTTTGGAGAGAGTTAGAAACTCATGGATGGAGGGAAGGAGAAGGGGTCCTATAGAAACTACAAAAGAAAATTAACACAAAATAAACCAACAGAATTTTATTACTAAAGAATGGAATAAAAACTAAAACTCATCTACAACATTGTTTCGGGGCTATTTATAGCCGATACAAGGGACCTAAGTATAAAATAGGAAAGTACACGCGTCATAACACGACTGGACAAAATCCCAGGCCACGGATCGCCAGGGGTGCGGCGTTTTCACCGCAAGTTGTATGTGATGTGCGGCGGAATCGCCGCAATTTTCGCTCTGATTGGATCCAGATTTTTCCTATGTGTTTATGGTATGATTTAAATGTCCTTTGCGTGTCTGGATTGATTTCTTTCCTTTCTTTGAGCTCCGAATTTATTTCTTCATATATTTGGAGATCCAAATTGATTTTTCTTTAGAACTTCTCGAAAATAATATTTTGGTACTTGTAATTTGCAGTCGGGTCCTCGGCTTTTTGCAATTAAGTCCCTGACTAATTTTATGCTTAAGTCTTTGGCCTTTTTGTAATTAGGTCCTTGAATGCTTTTATGGTTAGATGGACCTCCATTTGAATCCCGATAATCTTGAACTTGGTCTTTATGACAGAAACGAGTCTTTTGCACGCATTTATGCTCGGGATATGGGTAATTTGCATTCAGGTCCCTGTATTATGTAAATAAGACTAAACACATATCTTAGTAGCATTTATTGATATAAAATTAATCTAAATGAAATACATATGATGCAATGTATGCAATGCATCACAAGCATCCTAACATTTCTCACATACAACAATGTTTAGCATTCATTCCGTCTACATAACATGTATAGACATCTACTCCACCCGCAAAGGGGAATGGAACTACTCACACATTATTAAACTAACATTCATACTAAGGAAAGAAAACATGCTAATTAATTCTAAGAAGACTAAAACAAACAAAGTTAACTAAGTATGCAAGAATTGAAAAGACACAATATGAATAAACTAACAAAACATCATTTATTACTCACTCAATTACAAGTAGTCTCTCTCCACCAGAGTTTTGCCTGAATGTTTACTCCTAGTAGAGAGGATGGCCACGAAGAGAGGAGATCGTATACAAAGGAGGAGGAAGAGTTCTATTTATACCCATAGAAAAAGGTAATCCGGGACAATCCCCAGTATGGGACTAAATACAACCTCATACATGACCCGACAAAGTCTTAGCAGATCCAGAGCTGACCCGACTGCCAATTGACAGTCTATGGGCTCTGGATCGAGTCTGGATTTTAGATGTAGTTGTCTGGCTTCGTTTCTTCATGTCTAATGCACCCAAGTTGGTTGTTCGAGCTCTCGCCCGTATTGAATTGTCAAAATACTCCTAATGATGGTGTGGAGTTTCTTGATTTGCTCATTGGTCCTTTGGGCTTACATCGGGGTCCTTCCCTCTTGCATCTCAGTCCCCAAGTCTTGTAACTCAATCATTTCCCTTGCTTTTAAGTCCATTTTTTGCCTCTTCTCCTCAAACATGATTATTCCTGAAACTTAAACATTAAACTCGTTACTTAGCATTGTTTAGGTGAAAGATAAGGGATATAAGACACAAATGTATGCATGATATGATGTCAATCAAATACCCCCACACCAAACTTTTGCTAGTCCTAAGCAAAACAAAGAAAGGGAAAAATGAAAGATAGCAAAAATCATTCGTAAAACAGGGAAATACTAACTCACTTTCGTAGGAATCACGGTTGCACTTAGCACGTGCAACAAGTCGTTAAACCTCCTTGTCGCCAAAGAGGTGGAGTGTTGTCTCTGGAGGGTTTTGAACGGATATACCCACAAAATCCGAACATAGATACATTTATCAAACTAGAACTCGACTCGATGGACTCATTTTTGTCGATCATTGGATACGGTAATTCTACGGGCCGCCTCTATATATGTAATCAGTCCACACACCTAGCCTAATGAGCCATTCGTATAAGTTAATGAAGGACTTAAGTAAAAGACATGGACAACCTTAACATCCTTAAGTGATACAAAGTGTAAAGTCCATTAAGGTTCTTATTTGCGTTACCATTTATTTTAATATTTTTTGTTTCTTATTTGTTCTTCACTAGTTGTTGTGTAATTCTCCCAAGGTCAGGTTTCGTGCATCATTGCCTATGAGGACTTACACTATCACGTACACATTTCCCCACATCTCCACAAAGGGCAATCCTTACCACCCGTGTAACGATTTTTCGGTTGGTGTATCCCAAGTAAGATGACTCGAAAGCACCAGGCACAAAGTCCCCGAGTGATAGGAGCCATGCGAAAAGAGAGAACACCTACTCGCTTATTTCTTATCTACACATGAACCACAACCCCGACACTTAATGTCTCACAACGGGAGTTAAAGGGTCCTTGTTGAACGTTTTATATTTCTACCGCAAGTGCACGGCCACGATGAGGCGGTTGCAAGTACGGGTCGTCCTCAGGGAGGTAAGCTCGCTCTTTTTTATCAGAAATCAAGTGGCAAAGATTGGGGGAGAAAGATTAATTAAGCTACTCTACACTAAACTACGCTAAGAAGTGTGAAATGCGAACGAAAGAAACAAACAATGAACTAACAACTAAGCTAGAGAAACTTGATACTATGCAGGAATCAATAAGAGAGAGACCCCTTAGGGGGTGGAGTGACTACACATACACAATAAGGAGGCAAGAATATCTTCCTATAGGCACAAGTGTAGGTAGTGTTTGCATGTATGGGAGGTGTCTACTTATCATGGCAAAACCCATCAATTAAATCACTAACCTATTTTGATTAACATTCATAAACACAAGCTGGTTATTTAAGAAACTAAACAAGCATGGGAGGTGTCTACTTATCATGGCAAAACCCATCTAGTGAAGTGTTCTATTCTAACAAGCAAGCATGCATTCATATTAATCAACACATTTCAAAATAAACATCCTTCCTTCCTTAATTGCATATATGATAATCATCTCCACCACCCAAAAAGGGAGTGGTTTTACTCACTAAACATTACACTAATTATTAAACTATGGAAAGAAAGCATATTAAAACTAAGCTAGAATTAAAAGACGATTAAACTAAAACATGCACAAATAATAAAAGAAGCATAAAACAAACAATGAAAGAAACACAAAAGTTTATTGATAAAATGACTCACATTAAAAGTAGCATCCTCCTACTTTAGTGTGTGCTTCAAGGCCTCACTTCTAGTAGGAAGAATAGCCACTTAAAATATGGAGTGATTACAATAGGAGGTGAAGAGTTCTATTTATAGGCATGGAAAAAGCTAATCCGGGACAATCCCCCGATGTGGGACTAAACCAACACCAAACATAGCCTCAACGAACATTAATACAAGTCCAGGACAAATCTTGGCGGATCTGGACTAATCCAGACCGCCAATTGGCGGTCCAAAATGTCCGGATCCAGTTGAGTTTTATTCCGGGCTTTTCTTGTGCTTTTGGTGGTCTTTGATACATCTACTTCGTTTGTTGGAGCTCCGACCCGAATCCAATTGCTAAAATACTCCCCATGATGGTGTGAAGTATTCTCTTTTGCTCTTAGGTCCCTCTGTCTTGCGTTCAGGTCCTTCTCCCTTGCATCTTGGTCCCCAGATCTCACAATCTAGTCCTTTTTCCCAGCTTTTGGGTCCTTTTATGTTTCATCTCTTCAAACCTATTTATTCCTGAAAACTAAACATAAAACTCGTGACATAGCATTGTTTAGGTGAAAGATAATGGATATAAGATACAAATATGAGCATGAAATGATGTCAATCAAATACCCCCACACCTAACTTTTGCTAGTCCCGAGCAAAACAAAGAAAGAGAAAAGCATGCGAAAAACAAGAAATCCTAACTCACTTTCGTAGGAATCACGGTTGCACTTAGCACGTGCAACAAGCCGTTAAACCTCCCTGTTGCCAAGGAGGAGGAGTGTTTTCTCCTGAGGGTTTTCAGCGGATATACCCACAAAATCCGAACAAGATGCATTAATCAATCTAGCTATACGACTCGTTGGACTTATTTTGTCGATCATGGGACGCGGTAATGCTACGGGTCGACTCTATATATGTAATCCATCCACACACCTCGCCTAATGAGTTATTCGTGAAAGTTAGTCAAGGACTTAAGTGAAAGACATGGGCAACCTTAACTTCTGAATGTGATACAATGTGTAAAGTCCATTTTGGTTCTTATTTGACTCTTTTTTTCTTTTTTTCTTTTTCTTTGGAGCATTTTATTGGTTGGTGTTTGATTCTCCCAGGGTCAGGTTTCGTGCATCATTGCCTATGAGGACTTACACTATCACGTACACCTTCCCCCAGATCTCCACATAGGGCGATCCCTACCACCCGTGTAACAGGAGTTCGGTCGATGCATCCCAAGTCAGATGACTCGAAAGCACCAGGCACAAAGGCCCCTCAGACCTACTTTCCTGAGTGATAGGAGCCGTGCGAGAAGAGAGAACACCACTTATTTATCTATATGGGAACCAAAACCCCTACACTTAAGTTTCACAAAAAGAGATTAAGGGCCCTTGACTACGACAAACTTCCTTATACTAACAGACACGAATTATTTGACTCACTAGGTTCAGGGTGGACTTCTTGAAATGTTTGAGTACTGAAACCCTATGATTACACGCCCCCTGAGGGAAAACCAGGGTGCATCCTAACGACTCGACAAGACCTAAAGCCAATAAACTAGAAATCCTAATGCATCAAGTTCAAGACAATTTTGGGAGCTTTCTTTTTACTTTGCCTCTTAACGGTTTTGCACATGCTAAACACACGCAAAACCCACAAAAACATTTTCTTTCGCAAACACATGAAGATTTTGAAAGAAATGTGAAAATTTTAAAGCACTCGGCAAGCAAAAGGAGACAAGTCACCCAAGGATCATGGCAAGCAGATATAGCAATGTTAAATACGGCACACTAACATGACCCTAGCAGTACAAACAAAAGAAAATAAAACCAAAGGAAAAAGACTCGACTCTGTACACACGTAAAACACCCCCCACACCTACTTCATGCATTGTCCTCAATGAATGAAAGCAAGATACTACATGGAGATATGCATGAAAAGGGAAACATCTCACCAACATGAAGTACAAAGGGACGTTCAGGGTCATGTTGATGGACACAAACCCAAATTCCCTCAAAACATGTGTGAAGGTGAAGAAGGGAGATAAATACGTGAAGAGATTGGGCCCAAGCGCACAAGGATTGGGGCCCACAACAATCGATGCTCACTAATGAGTCTTTTATTACACACTTTTTTTTTCTTTTTTTTAAGATATGTACATCAACCAAGATATTCTCATAATCATTTGGTCAAGGAACATCAAATGAGAATATCAAGTCAGGAGGACTAGAGACTTGCCGAGATGGGCAAACTCCACTGGTACTCTGAGGTGTCATGAGAGGTGAAAGGTCAAAGCTGAAAGGCTCGAACCCCTCATGATATTGGTTGGGTGTGGGCAACAAAGAATGAAGTTGTGTTGCCTCACTAGGGTTTAATTGCTCATCGAAGAAAACCCTCCAACCAATAGGCGGGTGCATCGGAATGAGTTCCTCAAGCTCATTCGATGGATGCAGCAGACCTGCATCACTAAGAATGGGGCTTCTCCCCAGGTCATCCAACAAGGACCTCCCACCATCATTTAGATCATCAAGCATAAGCTCGGTCATAGGTGGGTCCTTGTTGGAGTCAATATGAAGCTCAAATGGGTCAATGGCCATGGGACATGAGGTAGAGACACCTTCTGGTATAGGCATATGCTGAGGTGTCTCACTCTCACTAGTACTCTCAACTGAATCACGCAACGAACACTCCCTTTGGACATTCATGTTCGAGGCCAGCTCACTCTGTTGCATTGCCAAGACAGGCAATGAGTTTTCGCTGGGCCCACGAACATTCTCAATGGGTTGCATTGGGGTTAAGGGTGTTCGTTGATTTTGTGGTGCTTTCTCTAATTGGCGGATGAGATTTAGATTTAACGTTTCATCCATGGGCTCGTGTTGCCTACCAGAGTTGAACACATGAAACTCGGCACTCAAATTACCGAATGAGAGCTTCATGAGACCATTTCTACAATTAATCAAGGCATTGGAGGTTGCCAGAAATGGTCTACCCAAAATCAAAGGTATTTGAGAGTGGGTGTTCGCAACAGGATTGGTATCGAGGACAACAAAATCGACTGGAAATATAAAATCTCCAACTTTGATAAGCACATCCTCGATAATCCCCATGGATCTATCCGCCAATTGGAGGGTGATCTTCGTTGGTTTCAATTCTCCCAAGTTCAATTGTTGATAAACAGAGAATGGGAGGAGGTTGACCGCTGATTCTAAATCAAGCAAAACATTGCTCAATCTAGTGTCCCCTATCGTACACTGAATAGTAGGACACCTAGGGTCCTTGTATTTTGTGTAGGTAGGATTGGACAAAAGTGAGCTGATATTTGCAGCCAAGAATGCTTTCTTAGGAACATTGGTCTTCCACTTGGTTGTGCAGAGATCCTTCAACACTTTGGCATATTGAGGTATTTGTTGGATGACATCCAACAAGGGGATGTTAACCTTTACTTGCTTAAACACCTCTAATATCTTGTCCATGTTGTCACACTGCTTTTTGGTTAACCTACTTGGATAGGGAGCTTTTGGCAGGTAGGTTTTCTGCGGTGCCTGAGAAGAAGGAAGCGTTGGTGTATTACCCTCACCCTCAGCTTCTTCTTCACCACCATTCCCACTGAGGGGCTGCATAGATGGTGGTGGGTGTGGCAAGGAAATGTGATTGTCAACCTGTTTTCCATATCTTAAGGTAACAATGGCATTGACATGGTGAACAGGTTCCTCCACATGGTTCACTTGCCTCCCCCGAGGTACCACATTCTCATTTTGCATGTGTTGTTGTTGGTACATACGGGGGTTAGCCTCAGGCTGGCTAGGAAAAGACCCTCTCTCTCTTTCATGTACAGACTGAGCCAATTGGCCCATCTGAAGCTCTAGAGATTTCATGGTCGGCTTATTTGAAGTGAGAACTTGACTTGTGATAGACATAAAAATTTTCATTGAGTTTTCAAGTCCACGAGTCAAGGTCTCAAGCGAATTGAATCGGGTTTCCATATTATTGGAATTTAGGAAACCCGATTGATTGGTGGTTTGTGCTTGGGGTGGCTGATAGGAATGTGCATGCATGGGAGGTTGGTGTGATTGGTAAGGTGGTCTAGAGGAGTTTGGAGTACCACCCGGGGCATTAGTTTGGTTCCATGAAAAATTGGGGTGGTTCCTCCATCCAGGATTATAAGATGATGAGTATGGGTCATTCCTGGCTCTATCATAGACAGCGTTGACACGCTCCATCTCAGGAGGAATGGACTCACACTCGCTTTCTACATGACCTATCCTACCACATGAATGACAGGGAACTGGACCAGATGTGGACATGTAAGGTGCACTTTGTTGGTTTTGGAGCTCAATCGAATCCATACGGCGCATTAAGGCCTCCATGCGTGCCTCGGTGGCCGTAGTGGTATCGATAGCAAATGTGGAACCCGATCTAGTTGAGTTTGAATTCGCGATCCTCGCTCCTATACTAGATGATGCAGGTGGTTCCCTCACACTCTCCCATTGCATGGTTTTCTCAACGAGGTCTTCTAAGAAGGCCCATGCCTCCCTTTCATCCTTTCCCAAGAACTCTCCTTGACACATGGACTCAATGAGCTTTCTGGACGGGATGTGAAGACCCTCATACACAATCTAACAAAGACGCCACAACTCAATGCCATGGTGAGGGCACGAGGATAGTAGCTCTTTGAACCTCTAAAGATAGGCATGAAATGGTTCGGTCTCATGTCGATGGAACGAATTGATTTCGTTCCTCAATTTTTGAGTCCGATGATTAGGAAAGTACTTCTTGAGGAATGCGGATTGAAACTCATCCCAAGTCCTAAAGGAATTCGCCTAGTTGCTGTACAACCACTTCTTGGCGTCATCCTTTAGTGCAAAAGGACGAGCCTAAGATGGATGGAGTCTGTGCTAAGTTATTGCAGCTTGAACATAGCACAGACCTCCTCAAATTCCCTGAGAAAGATATAGGGGTCACCTTTCCCAGTGAAATGAGGCAGCATGGAAATGAATTGCGCCTTAACCTCAAAATGGTTCCCATTAGCCTCTTGTAATACGATGCATGAGGGTAGAGTTGTACGGCTCGGGTAGCATCGATCACGAAGAGGTATGGGAACGACAACTGGAAGCACTGGTGGAGCAGGTGGGTCCAGCAACTGCTCCTCCTCACGGAAATTAGCAGCCATTGGACCCGAACTACGTGCGACCCGAGAGGAGGGAGGTGTCGAGAAATCGATGACCGAAGCCGGATTGACAACGCTCCTCGTCAAATGACCACTCTCGTCTCGTGTCCACGAAAGCATGCACAAAGGTGCACACACACCAAAACTTTTTTTTTTGAAAAACAAAGAATGTACATAGAAGAGAAGACGAGGGAACACAGGAGAGAAAGAATGACTCAGGAGAGAAGGGAAGAAGTCCTTAAGCTACGACGGATGGGTACAGGTAGAAGCACACAAGCAAACAAGGCTCAAACAATCCTAAGGTCGCTATAGGTCCTTACAGCTAGACGACGCCTAACTGCGAGGTCACACGGCCTCAACACGCCTCACCTCCCTACGACGAGGACCACAAAGCCCAGCAAGTGAGTCAAGATCCGGAGATCTCGTCTCTCCTACTATCGACAAAGTGGGCAACGCGATCAGGTCATGACGGTCGGGACCGGATCATTCTCCTAATGCGTCCAAGATCCTTAGGGCCAATGTCTACTTGATTTTAAAATTAGGCTCTGGATTAGTGTGGTTTTTGGGGCGAAGGAAAGGGTGATGAAATCCCCCACCTTATCTTTTACGGGACAGCCCCTCCTTAGTAGCGTTTTGGAGTCCTAAATCTAGCAATCAACTCTCCAAACAACGCTCAACTCACACTTGTTGCAATGCACTTCCTACTAACTAATGCATGTTCATACGAAATGCATGAATGAGAGTAGAAGGTGCGTACCTCACGCCAGCTCTCAGCAACAGAAAATAAAGCTAAGATAAAAGACAATCTAAATGCCTAAGTTACATACATGATGCATGGCCTTAACAAAAAGAATGCCTAATCTTTTGCTTTAAGTTTTAGGGTCCAAGTTGCTTAAGGGAGGTTTGATTATTGATCTGGTAACAAACTATAAGTCAAAACATGCCAAATTAAGTCCCAGACCACTATAGCAGATAAAGTAAACAGACCAAAGAAATAAGAGAGCGAGCAGAGCTTACCAGACCGCCAATTGGCGGTCTCAGGCCGCTGATTGGTGGTCTACAGTGCCCAGCTTGCTTCAAAACTTCTCCAGAGGTTCCTCCTGCCGACTCCAAGTCTCTTGAAACAAAGAACAACTACAAAACACAAATTAAATCCACTCGAATCATCCAAACAAGAGTTTGGACTGACACCTCCCCGACAACGGCGCCAAAAACTTGATTGAACGTTTTATATTTCTACCGCAAGTGCACGGCCGCGATGAAGCGGTGGCAAGTACGGGTCATCCTCAGGGAGGTGAGCTCGCTCTTGTTTATCAGAAATCAAGTGGCAAAGATTGGGGGAGAAAGATTGATTAAGCTACTCTACACTAAACTACGCTAAGAAGTGTGAAATGCGAACGAAAGAAACAAACAATGAACTAACAACTAAGCTAGAGAAACTTGATACTATGCAGGAATCAATAAGAGAGAGACCCCTTAGGGGGTGGAGTGACTACACATACACAATAAGGAGGCAAGAATATATTCCTATAGGCACAAGTGTAGGTAGTGTTTGCATGTATGGGAGGTGTCTACTTATCATGGCAAAACCCATCAATTAAATCACTAACCTATTTTGATTAACATTCATAAACACAAGCTGGTTATTTAAGAAACTAAACAAGCATGGGAGGTGTCTACTTATCATGGCAAAACCCATCTAGTGACGTGTTCTATTCTAACAAGCAAGCATGCATTCATATTAATCAACACATTTCAAAATAAACATCCTTCCTTCCGTAATTGCATATATGATAATCATCTACCCCCCCAAAAGGGGAGTGGTTTTACTCACTAAACATTACACTAATTATTAAACTATGGAAAGAAAGCATATTAAAACTAAGCTAGAATTAAAAGACGATTAAACTAAAACATGCACAAACAATAAAAAAAGCATAAAACAAACAATGAAAGAAACACAAAAGTTTATTGATAAAATGACTCACATTAAAAGTAGCATCCTCCTACTTTAGTGTGTGCTTCAAGGCCTCACTTCTAGTAGGAAGAATAGCCACTTAAAATATGGAGTGATTACAATAGGAGGTGAAGAGTTCTATTTATAGGCATGGAAAAAGCTAATCGGGGACAATCCCCCGATGTGGGACTAAACCAACACCAAACATAGCCTTAACGAACATTAATACAAGTCCAGGACAAATCTTGGCGGATCTGGACTAATCCAGACCGCCAATTGGCGGTCCAAAATGTCCGGATCCAGTTGAGTTTTATTCTGGGCTTTTCTTTGTGCTTTTGGTGGTCTTTGATGCATCTACTTCGTTTGTAGGAGCTCCGACCCAAATCCAATTGCTAAAATACTCCCGATGATGGTGTGAAGTATTCTGTTTTGCTCTTAGGTCCCTCTGTCTTGCATTCAGGTCCTTCTCCCTTGCATCTTGGTCCCCAGATCTCACAATCCAGTCCTTTTTCCCAGCTTTTCGGTCCTTTTATGTTTCATCTCTTCAAACCTATTTATTCCTGAAAACTAAACATAAAACTCATGACATAGCATTGTTTAGGTGAAAGATAATGGATATAAGATACAAATATGAGCATGAAATGATGTCAATCAGTCCTTGACTACAAAAAACTTCCTTATACTCACAGACACGAATAATTTAACTCACTAGGTTCAGGGTGGACTTCTTTAAATGTTTGAGTACTGAAACCCTATGATTACTCACCCCCGAGGGAACACCAGGGTGCATCCTTACAACTCCATAAGACCTAAAGCCAGTATACTAGATATCCTAACGCATCATGTCCAAGACAATTTTGGGTGTTTTCTTATTACTTTGCCTCTCCCAATTTTGCACATGTTAAACACACGCAAAACACACAAAACATTTTCTTTCGCAAACACATGAAGATTTTGAAAGAAATGTGAAAATTTAAAGCACAAGGCAAGCAAAAGAAGACAAGTCACCCAAGGATCATGACAAACAAAGATATCGATATTAAATGAAGCACACTAACATGACCCTCACAATGCACACAAAAAAACAAAAACAAAAGGAAAACGACTTGACTATGTACATACGTAAAACAACCCCCCACACTTACTCCATGCATTGTCCTTAATGAATGCAAACATGATACTACATGGCGATATGCATGAAAAAGAAAAGGTCTCACCAACGTGAAGCATAAAGGAAGTTCATGGTTATGTTGAAGGACACAACTCCGAATTCCTCTCAAAACCTGTGAAATACTAAGGAGGGACGACAAATACGTGAAAGAAATATGGCCCAAATACACAAATGTTGGGGCCCACAACAATCAATGCTCACTGAAGGAGTCTTTTGTCTTTTTTTTCAAATTTAACTTTATACAAACATGAAAACAAAACCATTCATGATGGAACATGAATAGTTGAGTGCGAGAGAGGTTCATGAAGGAACACGACTTTGAACACATAAGGTTTGTGGTGTTGTCCATTAACTTTTAACACGTCCCTATTCCTTGGGTTCAGGATGTCAACCGCTCCATGAGGAAATACGGTTTGCACAATTGATTAACATCATTTCATGCTCATATTTGTATCTTATATCCATTATCTTACACCTATGCAATGCTACCTGAGGAGTTTTATGTATGAATTTCAGAAATAAAGAGGTTTGAAGAGAAGAGCCATGAAAGGACTCAAAAGCAGGAAAAAGGACTTAATTGTGAGACCTAGGGACTAAGATGCAAGGGAGAAGGACCTGAACGTAAGACCAAAGGACCTAAGACCAAAACAGGAAACTCCACACCATCATGGGGAGTATTTTGGCAATTTGATTTGGGTCGGAGCTCCAACAAGCGAAGTAGATGCATCCAAGACCAACAAATATATCAAGACAAGCCCAAAACAAATTTCAACGCGATCTGGATCCTGTAGACCGCCAATTGGCGGTCTGGATCTTCCAAGATCTGCTGAAACTTCTAGAGCGCGTGTATTAGAGGATGTTTAGGCTATTTTTGGTATTTGTTTAGTCCTACATGGGGGGATTGTCCCCGATTACCTTTTTCTATGGCTGTAAATAGAACTCTCCCTCCTCTCATGTACCCCATCTCTCTCTTTGTGGCCATCTTTCCTACTAAGAGTGAAGCCTTGAAGCAAAACACTGGTGGAGGAAGGGCTTCTTGTAATTGAGTGAGTTAATAATAGATGTTTTCATTAGCATGTTATTTCTTGCTTTGTTAGTTTCCTTTAATGTGCTTGCTTTGATGCTTGTTTTGTTTTATGTCATTTCAGCTTCTTTAATAGTTCTTGCTTGATTAGTGTAGTTACATTTCAGTATAATGCTTCATTTTATTAATGTAGTTAGTGTAATGAGTAGTGAGTAGTTCCATCCCCTTTGGGGGTGGAGTAGATGTGTGTACATGTTATGTAGATGGTATGAATGCACGATATAATTGTTTGTGAGAAATATTAGTATGCTTGCTTGAATTAATAAGAACTTTACTTGATGGTTTCTGACATAGTTAGGTACTTTCCATGCTTGCATGTTCTTAATAACAACCTTGCATTGCTCACATTAATCACCTAAGTTAGTGTTGTAAATGATAGGTTTTGCCATTAAGTACCTCTTATGCATTAACACACACTAACTAACTTGAGCTTCTTGTATGCATTCACCACCACACTTATTTCATGTGCACACACACACACTCCACCCCTTAGGGGTTTTCATTCCTGAGTTCTTATCTTCCTCATTAGTTGTTGTGATTTCATTTCAGCTTTGCTAGTTGACTAGTTTAGATTAGTGTAGTTTAGTGTAATCCATCTTTCTCTCCTTTATTTCCCACTCGCCTTCGCACAAACCAAACGTCGACACACCTCCCTGTGGACGACCCGTATTTGCCACCGCTTCAACGCGGCCGTGCACTTGCGGATTAAATAAAACGATCAATCAACAATAAAAGGGACCATACCAGCAACTACGGAGCTTACCCGTAAATAGATGAAGCCGGGAATTCTAGAGCAACACCTTCTGCCCGGCCGTAAACACCTTTCGCATAATCATGCGATCATGAAACATCTTGGCACGGGACTTATGAAATTTGGCATTTTCATACGCAACATGGCGTAGATCTTCCAATTCCACGATGTCGAGTTTACGTTGCACCCTGCTTAATCAAGATCCATATTCAGATTCTTGATTGCCCAAAAAGCACGATACTCAAGCTCGATGTGTAGATGGAAAGCCTTGTCGTACACTACCCGATATGGGGGCATACCCAAATTGGTCCTGTACATAGTGCGGAAAGCCCACAACGCGTCATTCAACTTAGTCGACTAATCCTTCCTCGACGAATTAGTGCATGCGTCGCATTGAGCTACTGGAATCTCCGAGAGCGGGCGGCGAACCCGACTGAGCATTGCGGAGGTAACTTTTCTTGCCTTTCTCGTAAAATCTGAATAGTTGAAAAGTTTCCTTTCGTAGAATTGCACGTGTTAGGGTTACAATTCCATAATTGGCAATAATTCAACTCTGACCTAAAATTGGGAAAATTAGAAAGACCTTAGTGCATGCATCATATAATGTTTTGCTTGCATTATTCTTGCTAAATTCTTGCAAATTAATACTTGTTGAAGATTGCTGGAGGCAAGGTACGTATCGAGGTTTTTATCGATTGCATTAGAGCATATAATTTAGCTGCATACAACCTTGCAATTGCCCCCATTAAAAGGACCATTGTTTGACTATCTTTGCTAGATTTAAGTTAAACTATCTTAAGGGCAACTCCGTAGGAAAAGATACGGTGGGGATTTCATCACCCTCCCGTAGCCCACAAACCACAATCCTGAAGTGTCGCCTAAGCCTAAAATTTAAAATCAATTAGACATTGGCCCCTAAGGACTCGGACTCAATTAAGGAGGAGATTGGTTTGACTTGCTATGACCTGAAGCTAATTGAATTCAATTTGGTGTCTAGAAAGTGTTTTTGTGTCGACGAAAGTCTTCCAAGCGACGTGGTTGTCTAATTGGCACTGACTCTGTCGGAAGCGCCCCCACTAGCTATACACTAACTGGCCAACTTGGTTTGATTGGTGAGGGAGGTGAATCAAGCAAATCAATTCGACTCAACCAGTTAGGAGTCGTCTAGATCTAAGTGACACTAGGTCTAGGATTGTTTTGACCGTGCTTGTTCAGGAAATTTCTGACCAACCCTAATTTTTATCCTTTACAGTTAAGTTTCCCTTCTCGTCTGAGTCTTCTTTCCCTTCTCATCCTTACATTTCTATTGTTTGTTTCCTTTAAAAAAAAATTAAAAAAAATTTAAAAATTCAAAAATTCAAAAAAAAAGAGTAATTGATTCTTGGAATTGAATTTGAAATTTAAATTTCGAATTCAAATTCAAAAATTAATTCTAACCGGTGCACTCAGATTTGGGTGCGGGATTTAAGCAATCGACTCTCACGAGTTCATCTGGATTCCAGTCTAGAGCTTAACCCCAACCCATCTGTTGCACCACCTCACCCGAATCTAATGGGTGAGAATGTCGTGAACCCGCCTATGACTCTGAGGGATCGGTGCTACCCAACGATGGCTGCTCAGCCATCATGCATCGTCATGCCCACCATACCGGGTCGCGACTTCGAACTTAAGGCACAATACATGAGTATGCTGCCTAAGTTCACCTCTAGGGAAGACCCATATCTCTTCCTTAGAGAATTTGAAGAAATCTGCTCTCTTATGCAATACCAGCATATCCCTGAAGAGGCAGTGCGTCTGAAATTCGTGCCTCTAGCACTGAAGGACGACGCTAAGAAATGGCTATATAGTCTAGCCGAAAGATCTATTAGAAGTTGGGCCGAATTTGTTCAAGTTTTCCTAAAAAAATATTTCCCCAACCATAAGACTATGAAGATTAGGAAGGAAATTGTTGCATTCGTTCAGTCTGAGAGCGAGCCGTTCTATTCCTATCTTGAGAGATTTAAGAGTGTCTTGACCCAATGCCCTCATCACGGAATTCCGAAGAGGCAATTATGCCAAATTATTTATGAGGGATTGACACCCACATCTAGGGTTATGCTAGAATCTGTGAGCCAAGGGAACTTTATGTCCAAAAATGAAAATGATGCCTGGACTTTTCTTGAGGATTTAGCTGAAAATAGTATGCAATGGGACAATGCTAGAACACCCATCAACCCGAGTATTGGATCTAGAATAGCGAGTCAACCCCGACCAGGTGTCTTAGCTATGGACTCCAACATAGCGGCTGAGGCAAAACTAGCTACCCTAATTCGTAGAATGGAAAGTCTAGAGCTACAAAATCAACCCCGAATGAATCAACCCTTGTCTATCCCCTGCTCTAGATGTGGTCAGACTGGTCATTTAATGGAGGACTGTGTGAACCTGGAACATGTTAATGCCACATTTAACAATTCTAGAAATGATCCTTACGCATCAACCTATAACCCAGGTTGGCGTAATCATCCCAATTTTTCGTGGACCCAACAAGGACAACCTCCTAGACAACAACCAACCCCATATAACCAAAATAATATATCATCTGGGGGTAATAATGGAAATCATGAGGTTAGGTTGACAAAATTAGAAAATTTAATGACAACTTTTATACAAACAACCAACCAATCATTCCAAAGGATAGAGACACATGTCAGCCAATTAGCACAGATAATAGGTGAAAGAGAAAAGGGCCAATTTCCAAGTCAACCTGAGGTAAACCCCAGAACTAATAATCAATATCAATCTTATCAACCACCTTCAGGAAATAACAACCCTAGACCGGTTCAAATGGTTAATGAGGAAGGACCGTTCCAACAAATCAATGCAGTAGTATCATTACGGTCCGGAAGACAAATTGACAATAATGTGGTAAACCCTAGAATGACTAATCAATCTAGCCATCAAGCACCCACATATGACTTGACCATTGAACCCGACGTCCAAATTGAAAAGCCCAATCCACCTACCCAACCTGAACCTGTAGCTCAACCTGAACCTGAGCGAGTCTATGTGCCTAAAGCCCCATTTCCCAATAAACTCAAAAAGAACTCTAGTGCACAAATAGAGAAAATCTTGGAAGTATTTAAGCAAGTTAAGGTAAACATTCCAGTCTTAGACATGATTCAACAAATACCTGCTTATGCTAAATTCTTAAAAGATTTGTGCACTAAGAAGAGAAAAACGAATGTACCAAAGAAGGCATTCTTAACTGCAAACATATGCTCAATTCTTTCCAACACATCTCCTATAAAATATTAGGACCCGGGGTGTCCCACAATTTCATGTTCAATAGGAGATACGTTTATCAATAAAGCCCTTCTAGACCTTGGTGCAAGCGTTAACTTGCTCCCATTTTTTGTCTACGAGCAACTCAACCTTGGTCCACTGAAACCCTCTAGGACAACCCTCCAATTCGCTGATTGTTCTGTTAAGAAACCGAGAGGTATAGTAGAGGACATTTTGATAAAGGTTGGTGACTTCATTTATCCAGTGGATTTTGTCGTACTTGATACTGAACCTGTTGTAAATCCTAATCGACAAATCCCTGTAATTTTAGGAAGACCCTTTTTAGCCACTTCGGAAGCATTAATAAACTGTCGAAATGGGCTCATGCAATTATCTTTTGGGAACTTCAAAGCAGAATTTAATATCTTCCATATTGATAATGAGCCAGAAATAATATGCAACCCAAGTGATGTTGTGATGAGAGCACGTATTTATCAGATTTCTGAATCAAATAAATCATCACATAAGCAAAAAGGATGTAAGAAAAAAGGGAGTAATTCATTTACCCAACCACCATCACTCGAGCAAACAAGCGAACCAATTCAAGTGAGAAGAGTGGAATCTTTTCCTCAAGTCAACATGGGGAACAATTCAACTGGATACATGCACCAACATGGTGTCATTCAATCCAGTTCTGATTATGGTTGACTTTGAGCAAACTCAACCCCTCTACCGCAAGCCGACGGAGGTAATAAGTGCATTTATTGTATCTGTGCATACATTGAGGACAATGCATGATTTAGGTGTGGGGGGGTGTTTATATATGTACATATCTATCTATTTGATTTTCTGTTCTGCTTTATTTTTAAAAAAATAAAAAATAGAAAAAAAATAGAAAAAAAAATTCAATATTCTATGACATAGCTTAAGATTGAACTGCCAAAACCCGTGTACAAATTGCATTAAGTTTTTGTTCCTTATTATATAGTTCTGCTTGTAGAAATTATGACATAAATCTAAGTTCCAAAGAAATAACCCATGACCCTTGTAAGACATGTATGCACTTAAATTGGATGAATCAAATCTTTGAAGTGGTTGATAAAAAGCAGAGGTTGAGGAAAATATACCGGGAAGTGTGGACTTCTAATAGCAATTAAGCCTTGAGGAAAATAAAAGTAAAATAAAATAAAAATAAAGTGAGGAAAACACATTTTGCAAAATGATTACAAAAGCCCAAGCCTTCGAGTCACTGGTCCGTAGGGGTATCTTGAAACCCGGTAACTTGAGTCTGCCAGCTCGGGATTATCGACCAAAAGTCGCTACACAAATGCAAAAAGGGTATAAGTGTCAAAAAGAAAAGCAAATGTGTTGAATCACGGAAAAAGGATAAAAATAAATAAATACTTTAAGATACTCAAGGCCCAAAGCTAAAGGAATGATCCATGCCATGGTTGATCCAAATGATACTTCACCACCAGAGGAGGCGTGCAAAATAATTTATGTGATAACATGTGTAGAGGGGTTAGTGGTGTGAATGTTGGAGGAATAAAGACCAAGTCAAACTTTTTATAAGTTAGAACTGTATAATGAGCATGCGAGAACTTTAAGTGAGATGTATAAGGTTAAGGCAGAAATATTAAGAGTTATTAATGGAATGTTGAATTAAGACTTTGTGGGTGTGTCAACTGAAAACCCTCACGAGACAAAACTCGTCCTCTAAGGCAACCTGGAGGTTTAAAGGCTTGTTGCACATGCTAAGTGCAACCGTGATTCCTACGAAAGTGAGTTAGGATTTCCCTGCTTTCATTTTCTTATATTCTGCTTTGCTAGGGACTAGCAAAATCTAGGTGTGGGGGTATTTGATGCATTGCATACATTGCATCATATGTCTTTCATTTAGATTACTTTTATATCAATAAATGCTACTAAGGTATGTGTTTAGTCGTATTTACAGAATACAGGGACCTGAATGCAAATTACCCACATTCCGAGCATAAACGTGTGCAAAAGATTCATTTCTATCATAAAGACCGAATTCAAGTTTATCGGGTTTCAATTTGAAATGCATCCAAGCATAAAAGCATTCAAGGAGCTAATCACAAAAAGGTCAAGGGCTTAATTGCAAAATGCCAAGGACCTGATTGCAAAAAGGATCAAGTTATTTTGTTGGAAAAGTCAAAAGAAAAGTCAAAAATAAATCCCCAACAATGGAAGGAATTAATCCGGAGCTCAAGACAATGGAAAGAAATCATCCAGACGCGCAAATAAAGATCAAATCATGCCATAAACGCACCGCAGAAATCCGGACCCAATCCCATCAACCTGGGCGGCGAATTAGCCGCACCTCCCATGTATTGGGCGGCGAATTCGCCGCCCCTCTTGCTCCAAAAGATTTCAAATTTCTTCCAGTGTTGCTTTGACGCGTGTACTCTCCTTTTATGTATTCGTATCCCCTGTAGCAACTATAAATAGACCCGAGAACGATGTAAAAAGGGTCCTTGGTGGTTGTTCTTATTTGTGTACCTTAGTTTTATTAATAAAATTCTGTTTCTTATTTCTTACTTTTTAGTTATCTTTGTAATGTCTCAAGGACCCCTTCTTCTTCCTCCCTCCATGAGTTTCTAACTCTTTCCGAAGGGTGGAGGTGACGGATTTAGGGTTAGAGAAGATGAATGAATGTTATTATTCTAAGTTCGTGATTAGTATTTTGATTACTTGAGTTTATGTTAAATCATTTATCTTGTAATGCTTCATAACTAAACATGATTTATTATAAGTTTCTAAGTTCTCTAATCTAAACCTTAAATCTAAACCTCCACCAAACGGAATTCTCTTCTTATTTCTTGTTTTAGTTCTAATTGCTTTTGTTTCGTACTTTAGATAATTAAATCAAAAATACCAAAAGCCCAACTTATTTCTTCTTCCTTCTTCCCCTCAATCGAAATCACACTAACAACGAAATCTCTCCCTCCTTGTGTTCGACCCGTACTTGCCACCGCTTCAACGCGGCCGTGCACTTGCGGTATAAATAAAAATCACATCACACACACATCGAAGATGTCGACGACAAGGACATATTGCAAAGGTATCATATCACATCGTCTAATCCTACCAAGGCGCTGGCACCTATCACATTGCTTACAAAATTCGTAAACATCTTTGAAAGAGAGAAGGCCAGTAGAATCCAGATTGGAGCACCTTGGCGGCAGTTTTCTTTTCTCCAAAGTGTCCTCCACATGCCTTGGAACTCATTATTTTGGGCAGCACAATATTTGAATAGGTAGGGGTCATCACAGTGAAAGAATCTGACATAGGATCTAAATTTGATTTGGTCAGATTTTGACCAACCCATGGGAATTTGCTTGGTCACGAGGTACTTCATGATGTCGACAAACCAAGGGTTATCTTCGATCATGAATAACTGCTCGTCAGGAAATTTGTCATTAATAATTTGGTCATGTGCGTTGGTCATCTCAAGACGAGACAAGAGGTCCGCTACAACATTTTCAAACCTTTTTTTGTCCTGAATCTGGAGATCAAATTCTTGTAACAACAAGATCCATCTCAAGAGTCGAGATTTTGCATCTTTCTTTGCCATTAGGTGCTTGATGGTTGTGTGATCAGAATACATAATCATGTAAGAGCCAATTTAGTACGACCGGAATTTCTCCAAAGCAAATATGATTGCTAAGAATTCCTTCTCGGTCACAGTGTAGTTCAATTGGGCATCATGGAGTGTTCTACCGGCATAGTAGATCAGATAAGGCAATTTGTCCATTCATTGCCCAAGCATTGCTCCCACATCGAAGTCAGATGCATCACACATTAACTCGAAGGGTTAAGTCCACACCGATGCCTTAATTATGGGAGCTGAAGTCAACTCTTTCTTCAAGGTCAAAAAAGCGTGGTGGCAATCCGGTGTGAATTCAAAAATGGCATCCTTAGCCAACAAGGCGGTGAGAGGTCGAGCAATTTTGCAAAAATCCCGAATGAACCGTCAATAAAATCCAGCATGCCCCAAAAAGTCACGGATATCCTTCACATTATGTGGTGGTGGGAGATTAGCAATAAGACCCACTTTGGTAGGATCGACCTCAATTCCCGTACTTGAGACCACATGTCCAAGTATAATCCCTCGCTTCACCATGAAGTGACATTTCTCCCAATTGAGAGTGAGGTTCTTCTCACGACATCGCTTGAGGAACAGACTCAAGTGACGAAGACACTCATCGAAGGAAGCGCCAAATATGGAAAAGTCATCATTGAAAATCTCAAGGAAATGCTCTACCATATCAGAGAAGATGTTAATCATACACCTTTGGAACATTGTTGGCGCATTACATAACCCAAAGTGCATGCGATGGTAGGCAAACGTGCCAAAGGGACATGTAAAGGTGGTTTTCTCTTGATCCTCGGGGGCGATGGGAATTTGGTTGTAACTGGAGTATCCATGAAGAAAATAATAATAATACTCATATCCGGCTAATCTTTCCAACATCTGATGAATGAATGGCAACGGGAAATGATCTTTCCATGTTGCCGCATTGAGCTTGCGATAAGCAATTCAAACTCACCAACAAGTTTGTAGGCGTGTTGGTATAAGCTCATTCTCAAGAACGTCACGCCTGACTTCTTGGGAACCACATGGACAGATTATACCATGATCCAAACACTTAAGAACCTCCTTTCAGACGACTTCTTTTAGTACAGGATTCAACCTTCATTGTGGGTAGCGATGGGGTCTAGAATTCTCTTCCATGTGGATCCGATGCTGGACATACCAGGGCTAATTCCCTTAATTTCCTTCAAGGACCACCCGACAACCTCTTTGTTTTCCAAGAGCACTTTTTTGAGGGCAACCTCTTGATCTTTTGCAAGATTAGAAGCAATAATGAGTGGCAAGGTCTCATTATCCCCTACAAAGATGTATTTAAGGTAATCGGGGAATGGTTTAAGCTCGATCAGAGGTGGGTTCTTGTTGGATTCAGAGTTAATTTCAAGTGGCTCAAGGGTCACAATGTAAGAGGAGAAATCACCAAAATGTCCCTCCTCAACCAGAAGTTCACCGGTAGATTCTTCAAAATCATCTCCACTCGCTACCTGGTCATTAGGCACCTCAATAATATGTTGATGTGTGTCGAACATGCCTAATGACTCGGGCTCATCCATGTCCTGAATAAAATTGGCTCCGACAGCATCGTCGAAGGGCCCAGGATGCTTACCAAGAGTAAAACCTTAGATGGATACGACAATTGATTAAAACCTTAGATGTCGCAGGGAATGGTCTCCCAAGGATCATTGGAATTTGTCCTTGTGGGTTGGACACATGTTCAGTATCCAAGATGATGAAATCAACTGGAAATACGAACTCACCCACTTTAATAAGGACATCGTCCAAACTTTTTCGTGGAATTTTGACGGATTTGTAACCAGCTAGAGGGTTGTCCTCGTTGGTTTAAGATCTCCTATTCCAAGGTTGACATAGACCTAGTAGGGAAAGAGGTTCACAGATGTTCCCAAATCCAATAGAACGTGAGGAATTGTCACATTATCGATCCTTAAAGAGACAGTTGGACAACTGATGCATTGCATACATTGCATCATATGTCGTTCATTTAGATTAACTTTATATCAATAAATGCTACTAAAGTATGTGTTTCGTCTTATTTACAGAATACAGGGACCTGAATGCAAATTACCCATATCCCGAGCATAAACGCGTGTAAGAGATTCATTTATGTCATAAGACCAAGCTCAAGATTATCGGGGTTCAAATTGAAGTCCATCCAAGCATAAAAACATTCAAAGACCTAATTACAAAAAGGCCAAGGACTTAATTGCAAAAAGCCGAGGACCCGACTGCAAATTACGAGTACCAAAATATTATTTTGTAGAAGATCTAAAGAAAAATCAATTTTGATCTCCAAATATATGAAGAAATTAATTCGGAGCTCAAAATAAAGGAAAGAAATCAATCCGGACGCGTAAAAGACAACTAAATCATACCATAAACATACAGGAAAAATCCAGATCAAATCTGAGCCAGAAAGGCGGCGGAAACGCCGCACATTACATGTAAATTGCGGCGGAACCGCCGCACCCCTTTGGATCCACGGGTCGCGCTTTTGTCAAGTTGCATGTTGACGGGTGTACTTTCCTATTTTATACCTGGGTCCATTGTATCGGCTATAAATAGCCCCGAAATTATGTTGTAAAAAAATGGTTTTTATTCCATTCTTTAGCAATAAAATTATGTTGGTTTATTTCATGTTATTAGTTTTCTTTCGTAGTTTCTCTTGGACCCCTTCTCTTTCCCTCCATCCATGAGTTTCTAACTCTCTCCAAACGGAGGGGGTGACGGATTTATGGTGATGAGAAGAAGAATGATGTTATTATTTTAATTTCGTGTTAGTATATTTTAATTACTTGAGTTTATGTTGAATCATTTATCATGTAATGCTTTATAACTAATGTGATTTATTATAAGTTTCAGATTTCTCTAAACAAAACCCGATATCGAAACCCCCACCCGCTGGACTCTCATCCATATTTTCTTTACTCTTAGTTTGTTTTTGTTGTTCTTGCTTTAGAAAATTAAAAATCCAAAATCTCAAACCAACCTTATTTCTCTCTCTTTCTTTTTTTAATCGAAAATCACAAAAATAACAATATCTCTTCCTCCTTGTGTTCGCCCGTACTTGTCACGTCTTCATTGACGCCGTGCACTTGCGGTATAAATAAAATTCTCATCAAGTTTTTGGTGCCGTTGCCGGGGAGGCGACGAAGATTTTGTTTATTTTTGGTGATTTCGATTCTTTTCTGTTTATCGTGTGCACGCTCTAACTATTTGGGTTTGCGTTTCAGGAGACAACGGAGTGCGCGACGAAATCCAGGCACAGTCGGAGCCAGACTGTGGCGGATCCTAAAGAACAATTTGCGGCGGATCCGCTGCACGTTTGAAGCGTCTGGGCTTCAATTTTTTCAGGGGTCGTCTCCATCTCTGGGTGGACGCATAGAGCAACTATAAATGTTCGAGAGCGGGCGGAGAACCCGACTGAGCGTGCGTAGGTAACCTTTGTTGCCTTTATCCTCGTAGTTTCTATTTTCGGAAAATTTCCTTTTTGTAGAGTTGCACGTGTTAAGCTCAAATTCCATAATTGGCAATAATTCAACTCTGACCTAAAAAATTTGGCAAAATTAGAAAGACTTAGTGCATGCATCATATAGTATTTTGTTTGCATTATTCTTGCTAAATTCTTGCAAATTATTTTTTGTTGAAGAGTGCTGGAGGCAAGGTACGTGCGCGGTTTTTATCGATTGCATTTAAGCATATAATTTGCAAAACAAAACACTATAGTGTTGGAGGCAAGAATTTGCATTCAACTCTGACCTAAAAAATTTGGCAAAATTACAAAGACTTAGTGCATGCATCATATAGTGTTTTGTTTGCATTATTCTTGCTAAATTCTTGCAAATTATTTTTTGTTGAAGAGTGCTGGAGGCAAGGTACGTGCGCGGTTTTTATCGATTGCATTTAAGCATATAATTTAATTTGCATACAACCTTGCAATTGTCCCCCAACTAAAGACCCATGTTTGACTATCTTTGCTAGATTTAAGTTAAACTATCTTAAGGTCAACTCCATAGGAAAAGATACGGTGGGGATTTCATCACCTTTCCATGGCCCACAAATCACAATCCTAAAGTGTCACCCAAGCCTTAAAATTAAAATCAATTAGACATTGGCACTAAGGACTCAGACTCAATTAAGGAGAAGATTGGTTTGACTTGCTATGACTTGAAGCTGATCGAATTTAATTTGGTGTCTAGAAGTGTTTTTGTGTTGACGTACGTCTTCCAAGCGTAGTGGTTGTCTAATTGGCACCGACTCTGTCGGAAGCGCCCCCACTAGCTATACACTGCCTGGCCAATTTGGTTTGATTAGTGAGGGAGGTGAATCAAGCGAACCAATTCGACTCAACCAGTTAGGAGTCGTCTAGATTTAAGCTACATTAGGTCTAGGATTGTTTGAACCGTGCTTGTTTAGGAAACTTCTGACCAACCCTCTCATCTATCTTTTAGACTTAAGTTTCACTTCTCATCTGAGTCATCTTTCTCTTCTCATCTCAATTCTATAGATTAGGATTCCTTTCTCATCTTCCCCCCCTTCTATTGTTTGTTTTCAGTTTTGAAAAAAACAAAAAAAATTAATTGATTCTTGAAATTGAATTTGGAATTTAAATTTCAAATTTAAATTAAAAAATTGATTCAAACCGGTGCACTCAGATTTGGGTTCGGGACTTGAGCAATCGACTCTCACGAGTTCATCTAGATTCCAGTCTAGAGCTTTGCCCCAATCCACCTGTTGCTCCACCTCACCAAGATCTAATGGGTGAGAATGTGGTGGACCAGCCTAGGACTGTGAGAGATCGGTGCTACCCAACGATGGCTGCTCAGCCATCGTGCATCGTTATGCCCATCATACCGGGTCGCGACTTCGAACTAAAGGCACAATACATGAGTATGTTGCCCAAGTTCACCTCTAAGGAGGACCCATATCTCTTCCTTAGAGAATTTGAGGAAATCTGCTCCCTTATGCAATACCAGCATATATCTGAGGAGGCAGTGCGTCTTAAGTTCGTGCCTCTAGTACTGAAGGACGATGCTAAGAAATTGCTATATAGTCTAGCCGAAATATCTATTAGGAGTTGGGCCGAGTTTGTTGAAGTATTCTTAAAGAAATATTTCCCCAACCATAAGACTATTAGGATTAGGAATGAAATTGTTGCATTCGTTCAATCTGAGAGCGAGCCGTTCTATTCCTATTTAGAAAGATTTAAAAGTCTGTTGACCCAATGCCCTCATCATGGAATTCCAAGATGGCAATTGTGCCAAATTATTTATGAGGGATTGACACCTACATCTAGGGTTATGGTAGTATCTGTAAGCCAAGGAAACTTTATGTCCAAAAATGAGAATGATGCTTGGACTTTTCTTGAGGATTTAGCCAAAAATAGTATGCAATGGGACAATGCTAGAGCACCGAATAACTCGAGTATTGGATCTAGAATAGCAAGTCAACCCAAACCAGGTGTTTTAGCTGTAGATGCTACTGTAGCTGCTGAAGCAAAACTAGCTACCCTTATGCGTAGAATGGAAAGTCTAGAGTTAAAAACCTGACCCCTAGTGAATCAAGCCTCTTCTATCGCTTGCTCTAGATGTGGTCAAACTGGTCATATAATGGAGGATTGTGCGGACTTGGAACAAGTTAATGCTGCATTTAACCATTCTAGAAATGACCCATACGCATCAACCTATAACCCGGGTTGGCGTAGTCATCCCAGTTTTTCATGGAGCCAACAAGGTCAACCTCCTAGACAACAACCAAATCCGTATAACCAAAATAATACATCATCTGGGTTTAGTAACAATGGAGATTATGATGTTAGGTTGACAAGCTTGGAAAATTTGGTTAACACTTTTATGCAAACAACCACCCAATCCTTCCAAAGGCTAGAAACACAAGTCAGCCAACTTGCACAAATAGTAGGTGAAAGAGAAAAGGCTCAGTTTCCAAGTCAACCTGAGGTGAATCCAAGACCTAATAATCAATATCAGCCCTATCAACCACCTCTAGGCAGTAACACCCATAGACCGGTTCAAATGGTTCATGAGGAGGGACCGTTCCAACAAATAAATGCAGTTGTATCATTACGGTCTGGAAAACAAGTTGATAACAATGTGGTAAATCCTAGGGCTCCTAATCAATCTAGCCATCAAGCACCCACATGTGACCTGACCATTGAACCTGAAGTCCAATTTGAAAAGCACAACCCACCTAGTCAACCTGACCCTATAGCTCAACCTGAGCGAGTTTATGCTCCTAAAGCCCCATTCCCCAATAGACTCAACAAGAGCTCAAGTGCACAAATGGAGAAAATCTTGGAAGTATTTAAGCAAGTTAAGGTGAATATTCCACTCCTAGATATGATTCAACAAATACCTGCTTATGCTAAATTCTTAAAGGATTTGTGCACTAAGAAGAGAAAAACGAACGTACCAAAGTATATTCTACAAACATAAGCTTTATTCTGTCCAACTTATCTCCTATAAAGTATGAGGACCCTGGGTGTCCTACAATTTCATGTTCGATAGGAGATACTTTTATCAACAAAGCCCTTCAAGACCTTGGTGCTAGTGTTAACTTACTCCCGTTCTCTGTCTATGAGCAACTAAACCTTGGTCCACTAAAACCCTCTAAGACAACCCTTCAATTTGTTGATTGCTCTATTAAGAAACCAAGAGGTATAGTAGAGGATGTTTTGATTAAGATTGGTGACTTCATTTACCCAGTGGATTTTGTCGTTCTAGACACTGAACATGTTGTCAATCCTAAGAGACAAATCCTGGTAATACTAGGCTGACCCTTTTTAGCCACTTCTAAAGCTTTGATAAATTGTCGAAATGGGCTCATGCAACTATCTTTTGGAAACTAAAAAGCTAAATTTAATATCTTTCATGTTGATAGTGAACCAGAAATAGTATGCAATCAAAGTGATGTTGTGATGAGATCGCGTATCTATAAGATTTCTGAATCAAATAAATCATCCCAAAATCAAAAAGAAAGTGAGAAAAAGGGGAGTAATTCATCTACCCAACCACTATCACTCGAGCAAATAAGAGAACCAACACATGTGAGAGGTGTGGAATCTTTACCTCAGAACTCTCAGGGCAACATGGGGAACAATTCAACTGGATACATGCACCAACATGGGGACATTCAATCCAGTTCTGACTATGGTTGACTCTGAGCAAATTCAACCTCTCTACCGCAAGTTGACTCAGGTAATAAGTGCATTTGCTTTATATTTGCATACATTGAGGACAATGCATGATTAAGGTGTGGGAGGTGTTTATCTATATATTCTTAAAAAAACAAAAAAATTATTCAATGCTCCATGACATAGCTTAAGATTGAACTGCCAAAACCCGTGTACAAATTGTATTGAGTTTTTGTTCCTTATTATATAGTTCTGCTTGTAGAAACTATGACATAAATCTAAGTTCCAAAGAAATAACCCATTACCCTTTAAGACATGTATGCACTTAAATTGGATGAATCAAATCTTTGAAGTGGTTGATAAAAAGCAGAGGTTGTGGAAAATATACCGGGAAGTGTGGACTTCTAATAGAAATTAAGCCTTGAGGAAAAAAAAGAAAAAAAAGTGAGGAAAACACATTTTGCAAAATGATTACAAAAACCCAAGCCTTCGAGTCACTGGTCCGTAGGGGTATCTTAAAACCCGGTAACTTGAGTCTGCCAGCTCGGGATTATCGGCCAAACTCGCTACACAAATGCAAAAAGGGTAAAAGTGTCAAAAAAAACAAATGTGTTGAATCACTTTAAGATACTCAAGGCCCAAAGTTAAAAGAATGATCCATGTCATGGTTGATCCGAATGATACTTCACCACCAGAGGAGGCATGCAAAAATAATTTAAGTGATAACATGTGTAGAAGGGTTAGTGGTGTGAATATTGGAGGAATGAAGATCAAGTCAGATTTTTTATGAGTTAGATTTATATAATGAGCATACAAGAATTCTAAGTGAGATGTGTAAGGTTGAGGTGGAGATATTGAGAGTTATTAATGAAATGTTGAATTAAGACTTTGTGTGTGTCAACTGAAAACCCTCACAAGACAATACTCGTCCTCTAAGGAAATTTAGGGGATTAAAGGCTTGTTGCACATGCTAAGTGCAACCGTGATTCCTACGAAAGTAAGTTAGGATTTCCCTGTTTTCATTTTTTCTTATATTTTGTTTTGCTAGGGACTAGCAAAATCTAGGTGTGGGGGTATTTGATGCATTGCATACATTGCATCATATGTCGTTCATTTAGATTAACTTTATATCAATAAATGCTACTAAGGTATGTGTTTAGTCTTATTTACAGAATACAGGGACCTGAATGCAAATTACCCATATCCCGAGCATAAACGCGTGCAAGAGGCTCATTTTTGTCATAAGACCAAGTTCAAGATTATCGGGGTTCAAATTGAAGTCCATCCAAGCATAAAAACATTCAAAGACCTAATTACAAAAAGGCCAGGGACTTAATTGCAAAAAACCGAGGACCCGACTGCAAATTACGAGTACCAAAATATTATTTTGGAGAAGTTCTAAAGAAAAATCAATTTGGATCTCCAAATATATGAAGAAATTAATTTGGAGCTCAAAAGAAAGGAAAGAAATCAATCCGGACGCGCAAAGGACAACTAAATCATACCATAAACATACAGGAAAAATCCGGATCAAATCTGAGCCAGAAAGGCGGCGGAAATGCCGCACATTACATGTAAATTGCGGCGGAACCGCCGCACCCCTTTGGATCCACGGGTCGCGCTTTTGTCAAGTTGCATGTTGACGCGTGTACTTTCCTATTTTATACCTGGGTCCATTGTATCGGCTATAAATAGCCCCGAAATTATGTTGTAAAAAAATGGTTTTTATTCCATTCTTTAGCAATAAAATTATGTTGGTTTATTTCATGTTACTAGTTTTCTTTCGTAGTTTCTCTAGGACCCCTTCTCTTTCCCTCCATCCATGAGTTTCTAACTCTCTCCAAACGGAGGGGGTGACGGATTTATGGTGATGAGAAGAAGAATGATGTTATTATTTTAATGTCGTGTTAGTATATTTTGATTACTTGAGTTTATGTTGAATCATTTATCATGTAATGCTTTATAACTAATGTGATTTATTATAAGTTTCAGATTTATCTAAACAAAACCCGATATCGAAACCCCCACCCGCTGGACTCTCATCCATATTTGCTTTATTCTTAGTTTGTTTTTGTTGTTCTTGCTTTAGAAAATTAAAAATCCAAAATCTCAAACCAACCTTATTTCTCTCTCTTTCTTTCTTTAATCGAAAATCACAAAAATAATAATATCTCTCCCTCCTTGTGTTCGACCCGTACTTGCCACGTCTTCATTGACGTCGTGCACTTGCGGTATAAATAAATTTCTCATCAACAACCGGGGTCCTCGTATTTGACTTGCAGGGATTGTATCAATATCGAGTTCACATTGGCAACCAAAAATGCCTTTTTGTTGGGAACCTTTGTTCTTCTCTTAATGGTGCAAAGGTCCATAAGGAACTTGGCATACGGTGACATTTGCTGAACAACGTCCAACAACGGGATGTTGACCTTGACTTGCCTAAGTACCTCAACGATTTTGTCCCAATGGTCATCACATTTTTAGTCAACCTATATGGGAATGGTGCCTTGGGGACATAACTATCACGAGGAGGATTCTCAGAATTAGGTCCCTTGAAAGAGTCACTAGCCTCCTCGGAACAGTCACCAACAGGGATGGCTTCAAGCATTTCCATATTGTTGTCAACAACCTTTTCTGATCTTAAGGTTTGGACAACATTTGCGTGTTGGGAAGGGTCACTTTCAACATTGTGCACATTCTGCCTAGCCTGTACAGGTTGACCCCTGGGATTTACCACATGTTGACTTGGTAACTGACCCTTCTCGCGTTCATGGAACTGATGAGCCAACTGGCTAACTTGCATTTCCAAAGCTTTGACTATACTTTGCATGCTATGCATGAACGCTTGAAGGGTCGGATCACTAGAAGGGTCCTTTGGGTCAACCCGCTGGGGTAGTGGAGTTTGATTAGAATAACCCGACGATGAGGCATGAGGAGGTTGGTAATTATGGTGTTGTGCCATTGATATGGGGGTTGGTAGCTCACCGATAGGGGGGGAGGTTGATAAGGTGGTGGTTGAGGTTGAGCGTGCGTGCTCTGACCATGACCCCACTAGGCCCCCATGAGAAGTTAGGATGGTTATGCCATCCCGGACTGAAGGAGTGACTGTACGAGTCGTTACGGGGTCTTAGTTTATACATCGCATTTGCATGCTCAGTATCCCATGGAGCGTAAGCACATTCCAAGTCATCATGTCCCGTAAGTCCACACCTAGTACACGCGGGAGTAGTGACCTGAGCTAAAGGAGCTCGGTCCAACTCTAAACTCTTAATCCTATGCATGAGAGCAGCAAATTTTACCTGAGATGCGATAGTTGACTCAACTTGATATAATCCAGCTTGACCAGAAGATATGGCGGCTGGTGGTTCTCTCACGGTGTCCCACTCAAAGGTACGCTCAGCCATTAATTCAAAAGTGTCCCACGCCTCATCGATGGGGTTCATTTGGAAATCACCCTTACACATCGACTCCAACAATGTGCAGGTGTTGTAGTTGAGGCCCACATAAACAATCTGGCACATCTTCTACAGCTCAAGGCCATGATGAGGGCATTGCTGGAGAAGGTCATTGAACCTCTCAAAGAAAGCATGAGAAGATTCGGTCTGAGTCTCATACATTTGATGTATCTGGTGCCGTATCTTTTGAGTTTTGCTTTACGGGAAAATCTCTTCAGAAAGACGGCCACAAAGTCATCCCAAGACCGAATACAGCTCGCCGGGAGGCTGTACATCCATTTCTTTGCGTTATCCTTCAACGCGAAAGAAATCATCCTCAACCGGACTAAATCCTTTTCAAGTTGTTGAAGCTTGAACATGGAGCATACCTCCTCGAATTCATGTATAAAAATATATGGATCCTCCTTATTGGTAGTGAAGGTAGGAAGCATGCTCAGATATTGAGGTTTCAGCACATAGTTGTTCCCACGAGTTGGGGGAAGAACTATGCAAAAAGGTTGTGCGGCCCGAACAAGATGAGTCCGCTCCCATAAAGTCATCGGCCTATCCTGTCGAGCTAAAGGTGGTGGTGCACCAAGAACTCGATCCTTACTGAATCCCTCTTCCCCTCGAGTGGTCTATGTGGTTGCGGGAGTGGACCGAGGTAATCCATGTATGGAACTCTGTCTCCCCCATCACCACGAGATGACTCGGCGTCATGCTCCAAAGGAGCACAAGGCGGAGATAGCCAATCATCTAGACCGTCAATCTCAGAAAAATGCACTCTCTCCAGTCGAGTGCTCTCACTAGAAAGAGTCAAACCTCACATAACACGCTCAACTCAAATTTACAACAACACACAATAGAATGTGTAATCAGATGTGGGGACTATAACGAAGAATATAGAGAAGGAGAAGACGTAGATGAGAAACGAAGAGTCCTTAGAACTAGCGTGGGTAGTGGGTGAAGGTAGAAGCCTAATCTAGCAAGCACGACTCAAACAACCTATGGCTATAGGTCCTTATGCTAGACGATGGCTAACTTAGAGATCACTAGTCTTGACACGCCTCACCTCCCTACAATGAAGACCACAATGCTCAGCAACTGATACCAGATCTGGAGATCTAGTACCTCCTACTATCGACAAGGCAGGCGACGCCGATCAGGTCATGACGGTCTCAACTCGATCACATTCCTAGTGCGTACGAAATCCTAGGGCCAATGTCTACTTGCTTTTAGAATTATGGCTTTGATTAAGATTGATTTTTGGGGCAAAGGAAAGGTTGATGAAATCCCCCACCTTATCTTATATGGGACAACCCCTCCTTAGTAGCATTTTGAGTCTTAATCTAATGATCAACTCTCCAAACAAACTAACTAATGCATGCTTTAACGATGCATGAATGAGAGAATGGGTGCACGTACCTCACGCCAGCAATCAACAACAAGAATGTAAGGAAAAGAAAGACGAGTGCGTGCAAAGACTAAAAATGATGCATGACCTAGATGGCAATCGATCAAATCTTTTGCTTTGAGTTTTATGGTCCAAGTTTATTAAAGGGACTTGATTGTTAATCTGGAGGCGAACTAAAAATCAAAACATTCCCAATTGAGCCCCAAGATGACCTACCGAATGTAGAAACAACTTGAAAAAATAGGAGGGAATTTGGAGCTCACCAGGCCACTAATTGGCGGTCCAGAACCGCTGATTGGCGGTCCATTTGGTCCTGTTCCCCTCCTGGATTTTCTTGGTAACATCTCCTGATCATTAGAGCCTCCTGAAACAAAGCACAACTACAAACAAAAATTAAAACCACTCGAATCGTCCAAACCAAAGTCTGGACAGAACACCTCCCCGACAACGGTGCCAAAAACTTAATTGAACATTTTAAAATAACTGCAAGTGCATGGGCACATTGAAGCGGTGGCAAATATGGGTCGGTCAACTGGGAGGTGTGTCGACTCTGGTTAGTAAAGCGACTAGCAAACATGGTGGAGAAAAGATTGATTAAACTGAACTAGTAAGCACCAAAGAAGGAAATGAAAGCACAAGATGAACTAAAACTAAACTAAGCAACTACGAATATGAAAGATGAAATTCAAGAATGGAAAATCCCTCAAGGGGTGGAGTGTGTGTACACATGAAATAAGTATGATGAATGCATATAATAAGCTCAAGTGTAGTTAGTGTTTGTTATGCATAAGAAGTACCTCATGATTAATATGAGCATGGCAAGTTTATTATTAAGAACCTAAATAAGCATGGAATGTATCTAAATAATATGGCTGCAACCATCAAGTTAAGTATTCTCTTTAATTCAAACAAGCATACTAACATTTCTCACTTACAACAATGTTTAGCATTCATGCCATCCACATAACATGTATAGACATCTACTTCACCCCAAAGGGGATGGAACTACTCACACATTATTAAACAAACATTCATACTAAGGAAAGAAAACATGATAATTATTTATACGAAGACTAAAACAAACAAAGTTAACTAATTATGCAAGAATTGAAAAGAGACAATATGAAGAAACTAACAAAACATCATTTATTACTCACTCAATTACAAGTAGCCTCTCTCCACCATAGTTTTTCCTGAATGTTTACTCCTAGTAGAGAAGATGGCCACCAAGAGAGGAGATCGTATACAAAGGAGGAGGAAGAGTTCTATTTATAGCCATAGAAAAAGGTAATCCGGAACAATCCCCCGGTATGGGACTAAATGTATACCAAAATAGACTAAATACATCCTAATACATGACCCGACAAAATCTTAGCGGATCCAGAGCTAACCCGACTTCCAATTGGCGGTATGGGACCGCAAATTGGCGGTCTATAGACTCTGGATCGAGTCTGGATTTTTGGTGTAGTTGTTTGGCTTGTTTCTTCATGTGTGATGCACCCAAGTCGGTTGTTGGAGCTCAGGCTTGAATCGAATTGCCAAAATACTCCTCATGATGGTGTAGAGTTTCTTGATTTGCTCATTGGTCCTTTGGGCTTACATCCCGGTCCTTCCCTCTTGCAACTCAGTCCCCAAGTCTTGCACCTCAGTCCTTTTCCTTGCTTTTGAGTCGTTTTTGTGCCTCTTCTCCGCAAACCTGCTTATTCCAGAAACTTAAACATTATAATCGTTACGTAGCATTGTTTAGGTGAAAGATAACGGATATAAGGCACAAATGTATGCATGTTATGATGTCAATCAGGAGGCCTTTCGGAGGCATTAATCTAACTTGTTTACTAGTGGTTTTCAGGTACAACATATCTATCCCATGTTACGTCCTTCCCGGTTGGGTGAGGGTGACAAGCTTGCACTCATCCAACCTTTGGATATGAAGGACCTTGAAAAGGTGGTGATGCATTTGAATGTCGACAAAGGCCTGGGACCAGACATGTTTAATGCAAAATTCTTTAAAGTCATTTCGGATTGTGCGAAGGGTGACTTGTTCAAAGCTGTCGACTCCTTCATGAGGAGTGGAAAGCTACTGAAGTGGGTCAACTATACATATATGACCATCATTCCAAAGAAGAAGACACCCACCACGGTTGATGTTTATCGACCTATCTCTTTCTGCAATGTGGTGTACAAGTTCTTAACGAAGATTCTGGTAAATCGATTGAAGGTGCTTCTTCCGAGCTTGGTAGGGGAAATGCAAAGTGCTTTTGTGAGCGTAAGGTGGATCAGCGATAACATTTTACTTGCTCATGAGATATGTGATTGACATCATTTCATGCTCATATTGGTATCTTATATCCATTATCTTTCACCTAAACAATGTTATGTCACGAGTTTTATGTTTAGTTTTCAGGAATAAATAGGTTTGAAGAGATGAAGCATAAAAGGACTCAAAAGCTGGGAAAAAGGACTGAATTGTGAGATCTAGGGACCAAGATGCAAGGGAGAAGGACCTGATTGCAAGACAGACGGACCTAAGAGTAAAACAGAATACTTCACACCATTATGGGGAGTATTTTAGCAATTGGATTCGGGTCGGAGCTCCAACAAACGAAGTAGATGCATCAAAGACCACCAAAAGCACACAGAAAAGCCCAGAATAAAACTCAACTGGATCCAGACATTTTGGACCGCCAATTGGCGGTCTGGAACCGCCAATTGGCGGTCTGGATTAGTCCAGATCCGCCAAGATTTCTCCTGGACTTGTATTAATGTTCGTTTAGGCTATTTTTGGTGTTTGTTTAGTCCCACATCGGGGGATTGTCCCGGATTAGCTTTTTCCATGCCTATAAATAAAACTCTTCACCTCCTATTGTAATCACTCCATATTTTAAGTGGCTATTCTTCCTACTAGAAGTGAGGCCTTGAAGCACACACTAAAGTGGGAGGATGCTACTTTTAATGTGAGTCATTTTTATCAATAAAGTTTTGTGTTTCTTTCATTGTTTGTTTTATGCTTCTTTTATTGTTGTGCATGTTTTAGTTTAATCGTCTTTTAATTCTAGCTTAATTTTAATATGCTTTCTTTCCATAGTTTAATCATTAGTGTAATGTTTAGTGAGTAGTTCCATCCCGTTTTGGGGGGTGGAGTAGATGTACATACATGCATTAGAGAATGGGATGAATGTTTTAATTTCAATGTGTTGATTAAACATGAATGTATGCTTGCTTGTTTAGGATAGAATTTACAACTTGATGCGTTTTGCCAAAATGATTAGACACCTCTCATGCTTGTTTAGGTTCTAAAATATACCTTGCATATGTAAATGTTAATCAACTAAGTTGGTGAGTAGATTGATAGGTTTTGCCATAACATTTAGACACTTCCTATGCTTGATAAACACCACCTTCATGTGCTTAAAGAATGTATTCTACACCCACCTCTTTGCATGTGTGCACTCACTCCACCCCTTAGGGGTTTTCCATTCCTAAAATTCCAGCATTCTTGTTTTGTTCTTAGCTTAGTTCTTATTCCATCGTTTGTTTGTTTCGTTCGAATTTCATACTTCTTAGTGTAGCGTAGTGTTTCCAATATTAACTTCATCCATATCCTAACCTTATCATTCCCCATAAAATAGGTCCACTAATCAAAGCATAAGCTAAGCTTCATTCAAGAGCATTAGCATATCAAAGATAAGAGTGAAAACCCATTACATGGTTATGGAAATCATATAAAGCTCAAGAGATAAAGATAACACACACTTAATACACTACATGATTATATCACATATTTCTCCACCCTTAGTAGAGAGAATGCCACCAAGCAATGGGTAATTACAATGGAAGGTGAAGAGTTCTATTTATAAGCATGGAAAAAGCTAATCGGGGACAATCCCCCGATGTGGGACTAAACCAATACCAAAAATAGCCTAAACGAACATTAATACAAGTCCAGGAGAAATTTAGACGGATCCTGAGCAATATGGACCGCCAATTAGCGGTCCAAGACCGCCAATTGGCGGTCCAAAATTGTCGGATCGTGTTGGAATTTGTTGTGGGCTTTGCTTTCTGGTATTGTTGGTCTTGGATGCATCTAACTTGTTTAGTGGAGCTCCGACCCGAATCGAATTGACAAAATACTCCTCATGATGGTGTGGAGTTTCCTGTTTTGCTCTTAGGTCCTTCTGTCTTACGATCAGGTCCTTCCCCCTTGCATCTTGGTCCCTAGATCTCACCATTCAGTCCTTTTTCCCAGCTTTTGGGTCCTTTCATGGCTCTTCTCTTCAAACCTCTTTATTCCTGAAAACTAAACATAAAACTCGTCACGTAGCATTGCTTAGGTGTAAGATAATGGATATAAGATACAAATATGAGCATGAAATGATGTCAATCAAATACCCCCACACCTAAGCTTTTGCTAGTCTCGAGCAAAACAAAGAAAGAGAAAAACAAACGAGAAACAAGAAATCCTAACTCACATTCGTAGGAATCACGGTTGCACTTAGCACGTGCAACAAGCCGTTAAACCTCTTTGTTGCCAAGGAGGAGGAGTGTTGTCTCCTGAGGGTTTTCAGCGGATATACCCACAAAATCCGAACAAGATGCATTATTCAATCTAGACCTCGACTCGTTGGAAATAATTTGTCGATCAATGGACGCGGTAATCCTACGGGCCGACTCTATATAGGTAATCAGTCCACACCTAGCCTAATAAACCATTCGTGCAAGTTAAATAAGGAATTAAGTAAAAGACATGGACAACCTCAAGATCCTCAAGTGAAACAAAGTGTAAGGTCCATTAAGGTTCTTATTTGCATTACCATTTTTTTTTGTTTATTTTCACACATTTTTTCTTCTTCTTTTTATTAGTTGGAGCTTCATTCTCCCAGGGTCAGGTTTCGTGCATCATTGCCCATGAGGACTTACACTATCACGTATACCTTTCCCCAAATCTCCACATAGGGCAATCCCTACCACCCGTGTAACGGGAGTTCGGTCGGCGCATCCCAAGTCAGATGACTCGAAAGCACCAGGCACAAAGTCCCCTCAGACCTACTTTCCCGAGTGATAGGAGCCGTGCGAGAAGAGAGAATACCTACTCACTTATTTCTTATCTACACATGAACCAAAACCCCTACACTACTGTCTCACAACAAGATTTAGATGGTCCTTGACTACAACAAACTTCCTTAAGTTAACAGACACGAATTATTGACTCACTAGGTTCAGGGTGGACTTCATTAAATGTTTGAGCACTGAAACCCTATGATTACTCACCCCCAAGGGAAAACTGGGGTGCATCCTAACGACTCGATAAATCCTAAAGCCACGTACTAGATATCCTAATGCATCAAGTTCAAGACAATTTTGGGAGCTTTCTTTTTACTTTGCCTCTCAACGGTTTTGCACATGCTAAACACACGCAAAACCCACAAAACATTTTCTTTCGAAAACACATGAAGATTTTGAAAGAAATGTGAAAATTTTGAAGCACTAGGCAAGCAAAAGAAGACAAGTCACCCAAGGATCATGGCAAGCAGATATATCGATATTAAATGCAGCACACTATCATGACCCTAACAATGCAAACAAAAGAAAACAAAATCAAAGGAAAAAGACTCGACTATGTACACACGTAAAACACCCCCCACACCTACTTCATGCATTGTCCTCAATGAATGCAAGCAAGATACTACATGGATTGATGCATAAAAAGGAGAGATCTCACCAACATGAAGTACAAAGGGAAGTGCAAGGTCATGTTGATGGACATAACCCGAATTCCCTCAAAACCTGTGAGATGCTAAAGAAGGGATACAAATACGTGAAAGAAATGGAGCCCAAATACACAAGGGTTGGGGCTCACAACAATCAATGCTCACTGAAGGAGTCTTTTATTGTACTTCTTTTTTTCTTTTTTTTCTTTTTTTTTCTTTTTTTTATATAACTATGTACAAACATAAGTTCCCATCTTCATTTGTCAAAAGACATCAAATGGGAACCTCAAGAGTGGGTCAATGCACTTGGAAAGGGAACATGACACCACGCGGGGCCAGAATACGCATGTGTGGGCCCCCTTCACAAAGAGCACCAGATGAAATGAGAGGTTCATGAATTGGACGCAAAGGCGTCTCATTCAAAGGATCAAACTGAAAGAGCTTGAACCTCTCGAGAGTTTGGGAAATAAGGGGCAACGGAAGAAAAATATCTCCCGTTGCGGAACTGAAGTTATGATCATCAATCCAAACTCTCCAACCAACAGGCTGGTGGGTCGGAACGAGGTCAAGTACCTCGTTATGCATATCCAACTCACCAGGAGAACAGGAAGTGGGTCTCATACCCAAAGTATCCTCCAAGGAACTCCTAATACCCTCATGAGCAATGTAGTTGTTTGATGTTCCATCATTTCCAAGATGATCAGGAACAATAGTGAGAGGCAAACTCTCATCAGGTTGTTTGAAATTGAGGGTACTAGGGAGCTCTTGCTCCACCAGAGGTGAGTCCTTAAGAGGCACAACATGAAGATCATGTGGCTCAAGGGCCACGGGACAAAAAGATAAGGCACAATCATGTGCCGACTCATAATGAAACTGGTCCAAGTTATTCTCAATTTGAATCGAATCCTCCACTAAGTGATCGTGAATTGAAACCCCAAGTCCCTCAGACTGACTAGGAGTTTGACTTTGAAAGATTGTGCTTTGAATTTGTTGATGTGGTGGTGGTTCGATATCAAAAGATGAATCCTCATGTTGACAAGAAAAGTTACCCTCCTCACGTTCATGGAATTGCTGTGTCATCTGGCTCACTTGCATTTCCATGGTTTGCAAGGAATTCAAGTTGGACTTCAATAAATTTTGTGTGGTTTCCATGAATGTTTGGAGAGTTTGTTTCAAGGAATCAGGTATGCGGTCAACGATGGGGTCCAAGTCAGAGCTTGGGAAATTTTGGGGTTGGGTGTTGATGGGCTGAGAATGAGTCCAATGATTTGGAGTGGGGTGCTGGTAGAATTCTGGGTATTCGGGAGGAGGATACTGGGGTGAATATGAAGTATAAGAATTTGAATAAGAATTGTTTCCCCATGAATCCATCACTCTCGGGATGTACGCGGATGCGTAATGGTCATATTGAGCATTTTAGGAAAATGTATGCTCATACTCAGGCTCTGGGGGAACATAAGGACATTCCCCGATATTATGACCACTCAACCCACAACAATCGCACGGTATGGCTACTGGAGCCACTGGTGCACTCCTGTCGTCTACCGCATGCATGAAAGAGGCCAAAGTTTGTTGCCCAGAGTATGATCCAACATTACTAGATGGAGATCTAGCCGTCGGTGCCTCTCTCATATCACCCCTATATGAAGATTGCTCAGTCACATAATGAAGATCATCCCAACCGTACGGGGTATTCGTCTGAGCCACCCCAGGTTGCATGGGTCCGGAATACCAGGGAGAATCATCCTGGTCCCAACAATGATATGAATGGTCGCCCATGTAACCATCCATCTCAACAAACAACTCTCGAGTCGACCACTCTCACCACCACGAGACTAAGCTCGCAAAAAGTGCTCGACTCGACCCTAAACGCTAACAGAGAGTGTAAAGGGGAGGAGACTATAACGTAGAAGAAGGTGAGAAGAAGATGACTCAGAGGAGAAGGGAAGAATCCCTAGAGCTAGCGAGGGTACAGGGTGAAGGTAGAAGCCTAACTAGCAAGCATGGCTCAAACAATGTAAGGCAATGGGTCCTTAGGCTAGACGACGCCTAACTTCGAGGTCACTAGCCTCGACACGCCTCACCTCCCTACAACGAGGACCACAATGCCTAGCAAGTGATACCAGATCCGGAGATCCAGTACCTCCTACTATCGACAAGGTAGGCAACGCCGATCAGGTCATGGCGGTCTCAACTAGATTACTCTCCTAGTGCGTCCGAATTCCTAGGGCCAATGTCTACTTGCTTTTAGTTAAGGCTTTACTTGAGTGTGCTTTTTGGGGCTAAGGGAGGGGTGATGAAATCCCCCACCTTATCTTTGAAGACTATAGGTGATGCCCCTTAAAGATGTTTTGAAATCTTAGGCTAGCAAGCAACTCACCAAACAAGCACTCACCTCACTCTTGTTTCGATGCAAACCTTACTCACTAATGAATGTCCTAATGCGTGAATGAGTGATAAGGAATGCATACCTCGCTCCAGCAATCAACGACAAAATGTAAAGCAAAGAAAAGAAAGATGCATGCAAGGTCTACATATGATGCATGACCTAGATGGCAAGAGGTCTAATATTTTGCTTTGAGTTTTATGGTCCAAGTTGATTAATGGGGATTGAAATTAAATCTGGGAGCAAACTAAAGATCACAGCATGCACAATTGGGCTCCCAGATAAGTAAAGTAAAGTAATAAACCACCAGAAGAAATTTGAGAGCAGGCAGACCTCACCAGGCCGCCAATTGGCGGTTTCCAACCGCTGATTGGCGGTCCATCTGTGGATTCGTTTGCTCAAACTTTCCCAGTAGCTTCCCCTTGATCCAATGCTTCCCTGAAACTAAGAAAAACTGAAAACAAAAAATCAAAAACCCCTTGAATCGTCCAAACCAAGGTCTGGACAGAGCACCTCCCCGGCAACGGCGCCAAAAACTTGATTGATCGTTTTATATTTAACCGCAGGTGCACGGCCGCGTTGAAGCGGTGGCAAATACGGGTCGCCCACTGGGAGGTGTGTCGACACTTAGTTTGTGCGAAGGCGAGAGGTAAAGAAAAGGAAGAAGGATGTATTACACTAAACTACACTACAATGCTAAACTAGAATGCAAAAGGAAATGAAGATAAGCAATAAAACTAAACCCCAAAGGGGGTAGAGAAATAATGTGAACATAAAGAAGTGTGTGTGTGTTCATTAAACTCCTCACAACATGTAGTGCATGAAATCATAAAACTACATCCAACTTTGCCTCTACATGAATTAAGATAAGACTACATCATTAAAACATACAAGACAATAATTGGAATGAAGCTACATGAACTCAAGTATAAAGACTATACCCTACTATGCCTCTACATGAATTAAGATTTCACTACATCATTAAAACATACAAGACATTAGCTAAGGTAAAGGCAACAAGAGCACATACACTACAAATTGTGTTTCCAATATTAACTTCATCCATATCCTAACCTTATCATTCCCCATAAAATAGGTCCACTAATCAAAGCATAAGCTAAGCTTCATTCAAGAGCATTAGCATATCAAAGATAAGAGTGAAAACCCATTACATGGTTATGGAAATCATATAAAGCTCAAGGGATAAAGATAACACACACTTAATACACTACATGATTATATCACATATTTCTCCACCCCCCAAATGGGGATGGAACTACTCACTACTCATTACATTAACTATACTAGGAAAAGAAAGCATAATACTGAAATGAAAGTTAACTAAGAAGGCAAGAAGCATTAAAGAAACATAAAAGGAAAGGAAAGACTAAACAAACATGCACAAATTAAAAGACAAGATTAAAAGAAACTAGAAGAATTATTTTATTAACAATTGACTCACATTGAAGGTAGCATTCTTCTCCACCTTGAGTTTTTGCTTCAAGGCTCACTCCTTAGTAGAGAGAATGCCACCAAGCAATGGGTAATTACAATGGAAGGTGAAGAGTTCTATTTATAAGCATGGATAAAGCTAATCGGGGACAATCCCCCGATGTGGGACTAAACCAATACCAAAAATAGCCTAAACGAACATTAATACAAGTCCAGGAGAAATTTAGACGGATCCTGAGCAATATGGACCGCCAATTAGCGGTCCAAAATTGTCGGATCGTGTTGGAATTTGTTGTGGGCTTTGCTTTCTGGTATTGTTGGTCTTGGATGCATCTAACTTGTTTAGTGGAGCTCCGACCCGAATCGAATTGACAAAATACTCCTCATGATGGTGTGGAGTTTCCTGTTTTGCTCTTATGTCCTTCTGTCTTACGATCAGGTCCTTCCCCCTTGCATCTTGGTCCCTAGATCTCACCATTCAGTCCTTTTTCCCAGCTTTTGGGTCCTTTCATGGCTCTTCTCTTCAAACCTCTTTATTCCTGAAAACTAAACATAAAACTCGTCACGTAGCATTGCTTAGGTGTAAGATAATGGATATAAGATACAAATATGAGCATGAAATGATGTCAATCACGTAGTCTAGATTAGCATAAACAACTTTCTTCCCCCTATTTTTGCCACTTGATTTCGTACAAGCAAGAGGCTGCTCACCTCCCTGAGGACGACCCGTACTTGCCACCGCTTCATCGCGGCCGTGCACTTGCGGTTTAATTAAAATGTTCAACAAGTTTTTGGCGCCGTTGCCGGGGAGGTGCCAGTCCAGACTCTTGTTTGGACGATTCGAGTGGATTTAATTTGTGTGTTGTAGTTTTTATTTGTTTCAGGAGACTGGGAATAGCAAGTGGAGGCTACTAGAGAAATTTCCAGACGACCTGAGCACTTCAGACCGCCAATCAGCGGTCTGAGACCGCTAATCAGCGGTCTGGTGAGCTCTGTTCATCTTTTAATTTCTTGTTGTTGTTGCTCTAAATGATCTAGTTATCTGGGACTCAATTTGGCATGTTTTGACTTATAGTTCGTTCCCAGATCAATAATCAAACCTCCTTTAAGCAACTTGGACCCTAAAACTCAAAGCAAAAGATTAGGCATTCATTCTTGTTTAGGTCATGCATCATGTATGTGACTTAGGCATTTAGATTGTCTTTTATCTTAGCTTTATTTTCTGTTGATGAGAGCTGGCGTGAGGTACGCACCTTCTACTCTCATTCATGCATTTCGTATGAACATGCATTAGTTAGTAGGAAGTGCATTGCAACAAGTGCGAGTTTAGCGTTGTTTGGAGAGTTGATTGCTAGATTTAGGACTCCAAAACGCTACTAAGGAGGGGCTGTCCCGTAAAAGATAAGGTGGGGGATTTCATCACCCTTTCCTTCGCCCCAAAAACCACACTAATCAAGAGCCTAATTTTAAAATCAAGTAGACATTGGCCTTAAGGAATTCGGACGCATTAGGTTCGTGATCCGGTCCCGACCGTCATGACCTGATCGGCGTTGCCCACTTTGTCGATAGTAGGAGAGACGCGATCCCCGGATCTTGGCTCACTTGCTGGGCTTTGTGGTCCTCGTTGTAGGGAGGTGAGGCGTGTTGAGGCCGTGTGACCTCGCAGTTAGGCGTCGTCTAGCTGTAAGGACCTATAGCGACCTTAGGATTGCTTGAGCCTTGTTTGCTTGTGTGCTTCTACCTGTACCCATCCGCCGTAGCATAAAGACTTCTTCCCTTCTCTCCTGAGTCATTCTTTCACTCCTGTGTTCCCCCGTCTTCTCCTCTACGCACATTCTTTGTTATAAAAAAAATTTGTTTTGTGTGTGTGTGCACCTTTGTGCATGCTTTCGTGGACACGAGACGAGAGTGGTCGTTTGACGAGGAGCGTTGTCAATCCGGCTTCTGTCATCGATTTCTCGACACCTCCCTCCTCTCGTGTCGCACGCAGTCCGGGTTCAATGGCTGCTAATTTCCGTGAGGAGGAGCAGTTGCTGGACCAACCTGTTCGACCAGTGCTTCCAGTTGTCGTTCCCATACCTCTACGTGATCGATGCTACCCGAGCCGTACAGCTCTACCCTCATGCATCGTATTACCAGAGGCTAATGGGAACCATTTTGAGGTTAAGCCTCAATTCATTTCCATGCTCCCTCATTTCACTGGGAAAGGTGACCCCTATATCTTTCTCAGGGAATTTGAGGAGGTCTGTGCTATGTTCAAGCTGCAACAACTTAGCACAGACTCCATCCATCTTAGGCTTGTCCCCTTTGCGCTGAAGGATGATGCCAAGAAGTGGTTGTACAGCAACCAGGCGAATTCCTTTAGGACTTGGGATGAGTTTCAATCTGCATTCCTCAAGAAGTACTTTCCTAATCATCGGACTCAAAAATTGAGGAACGAAATCAATTCGTTCTATCAACATGAGACCGAACCATTTCATGCATATCTTGAGAGGTTCAAAGAGCTACTATCCTCGTGCCCTCACCATGGCATTGAGTTGTGGCGTCTTTGTCAGATTGTGTATGAGGGTCTTCACATCCCATCCAGAACGCTCCTTGAGTCCATGTGTCAAGGAGAGTTCTTGGGAAAGGATGAAAGGGAGGCATGGGCCTTCCTAGAAGACCTCGCTGAGAAAACCATGCAGTGGGTGAGTGTGAGGGAACCACCTGCATCATCTTGTATAGGAGCGAGGATCGCGAATGCAAACTCGACTAGATCGGGTACCGCATTTGCTATCGATACCACTACGGCCACTGAGGCACGCATGGCGGCCTTAATGCGCCGTATGGACTCGATTGAGCTCCAAAACCAACAAAGTGCACCTCACATGTCTACATCTGGTCTAGTTCCCTGTCATTCATGTGGTAGGATAGGTCATGTAGAAAGCGAGTGTGAGTCCATTCCTCCTGAGATGGAGCGTGTCAACGCCGTCTATGATAGAGCCAGGAATGACCCATACTCATCATCTTATAATCCTGGATGGAGGAACCACCCCAATTTTTCATGGAACCAAACTAATGCCCCGGGTGGTCCTCCAAACTCCTCGAGACCACCTTACCAATCACACCAACCTCCCATGCATGCGCATTCCTATCAGCCACCCCAAGCGCAAACCACCAATCAATCGGGTTTCCCAAATTCCAATAATATGGAAACCCGATTCAATTCGCTTGAGACCTTGACTCGTGGACTTGAAAACTCAATGAAAAATTTTATGTCAACCACGAGTCAAGTTCTCACTTCAAATCAGCAGACCATCAAATCTCTAGAGCTTCAGATGGGCCAATTGGCTCAGTCTGTACATGAAAGAGAGAGAGGGTCTTTTCCTAGCCAGCCTGAGGCTAACCCCCGCATGTACCAACAACAACAAATGCAAAATGAGAATGTGGTACCTCGGGGGAGGCAAGTGAACCATGTGGAGGAACCTGTTCACCATGTCAATTCCATTGTGACCTTAAGGAATGGAAAACAGGTTGACAATCACATTTCCTTGCCACACCCACCACCATCTATGCAGCCCCCCAGTGGGAATGGTGGTGAAGAAGAAGCTGAGGGTGAGGGTAATACACCAAAGCTTTCTTCTCAGGCACAGCAGAAAAACCTACCTGCCAAAAGCTCCCTATCCAAGTAGGTTAAACAAAAAGCAGAGTGACAACATGGACAAGATAGTAGAGGTGTTTAAGCAAGTGAAGGTTAACATCCCCTTGTTGGATGTCATCCAACAAATACCTCAATATGCCAAAGTGTTGAAGGATCTCTGCACAACCAAGAGGAAGACCAATGTTCCTAAGAAAGCATTCTTGGCTGCAAATATACTCTCACTTTTGTCCAATCCTACCTACACAAAATACAAGGACCCGGGGTGTCCTACTATTCAGTGTACGATAGGGGACACTAGATTGAGCAATGTTTTGCTTGATTTAGGATCAGCGGTCAACCTCCTCCCATTCTTTATTTATCAATAGTTGAACTTGGGAGAATTGAAACCAACTAAGATCACCCTCCAACTGGCGGATAGATCCATTCGTATTCCCATGGGGATTATCGAGGATGTGCTTATCAAAGTTGGAGATTTTATATTTCCAGTCGATTTTGTTGTCCTCGATACCAATCCTGTTGCGAACACCCACTCTCAAATACCTTTGATTTTGGGTAGACCATTTCTGGCAACCTCCAATGCCTTGATTAATTGTAGAAATGGTCTCATGAAGCTCTCATTCGGTAACATGAGTGCCGAGTTTCATGTGTTCAACTCTGGTAGGCAACAGGAACCCATGGATGAACCTTTAAATCTAAATCTCATCCACCAATTGGAGAAAGCACCACAGAATCAACGAACACCCCTAACCCCAATGCAACCCATTGAGAATGTTCGTGGGCCCAGTGAAAACTCATTGCCTGTCTTCGCAATGCAACAGAGTGAGCTGGCCTCGAACATGAATGTCCAAAGGGAGTGTTCGTTGCATGATTCAGTTGAGAGTACTAGTGAGAGTGAGACACCTCATCATATGCCTATACCAGAAGGTGTCTCTACCTCATGTCCCATGGCCATTGAGCCATTTGAGCTTCATTTTGACTCCAACAAGGACCCACCTATGACCGAGCTTATGCTTGATGATCTAAATGATGGTGGGAGGTCCTTGTTGGATGACTTGGGGGAGAAGCCCCATTCTTAGTGATGCAAGTCTGTTGCATCCATCGAATGAGCCTGAGGAACTCATTCCGATGCACCCGCCTATTGGTTGGAGGGTTTTCTTCGATGAGCAATTAAACCCTAGTGAGGCAACACAACTTCATTCTTTGTTGCCCACACCCAACCAATATCATGAGGGGTTCGAGCCTTTCAGCTTTGACCCTTCACCCCTCATGACACCTCAGAGTACCAGTGGAGTTTGCCCATCTCGGCAAGTCTCTGGTCCTCCTGACTTGATGTTCTCATTTGATGTTCCTTGACCAAATGATTATGAGAATATCTTGGTTGATGTATATATCTTTAAAAAAACAACAACAAAAAAAAAACCAAAAAAAAATTAAAAAAATAAGAAGTGTGTAATAAAAGACTCCTTCAGTGAGCATCGATTGTTGTGGGCCCCAACCTTGGGCCCAATCTCTTCACGTATTTATCTCCCTTCTTCAGCTTCTCACAGGTTTTGAGGGAATTTGGGTTTGTGTCCATCAACATGACCCTGAACGTCCCTTTGTACTTCATGTTGGTGAGATCTTTCCTTTTTCATGCATGTATCCATGTAGTATCTTGTTCACATTCATTGAGGACAATGCATGAAGTAGGTGTGGGGGGGTGTTTTACGTGTGTACATAGTCGAGTCTTTCTCCTTTGGTTTTATTTTTGTTTGTTTGTACTGCTAGGGTCATGTTAGTGTGCCGCATTTAACATTGATATATCTGCTTGCCATGATCCTGGGGTGGCTTGTCTCCTTTTGCTTGCCGAGTGCTTTAAAATTTTCACATTTCTTTCAAAATCTTCATGTGTTTGCGAAAGAAAATGTTTTTGTGGGTTTTGCGTGTGTTTAGCATGTGCAAAACCGTTGAGAGGCAAAGTAAAAAGAAAGCTCCCAAAATTGTCTTGAACTTGATGCATTAGGATTTCTAGTTTACTGGCTTTAGGTCTTATCGAGTCGTTAGGGTGCACCCCGGTTTTCCCTCGGGGGGCGTGTAATCATAGGGTTTCAGTACTCAAACATTTAAAGAAGTCCACCCTGAACCTAGTGAGTCAAATAATTCGTGTCTGTTAGTATAAGGAAGTTTGTCGTAGGCAAGGGCCCTTAATCTCTTTTTGTGAAACTTAAGTGTAGGGGTTTTGGTTCCCATGTAGATAAATAAGTGGTGTTCTCTCTTCTCGCACGGCTCCTATCACTCGGGAAAGTAGGTCTGAGGGGACTTTGTGCCTGGTGCTTTCGAGTCATCTGACTTGGGATGCACCGACCGAACTCCCGTTACACGGGTGGTAGGGATCGCCCTATGTGGAGATTTGGGGGAAGGTGTACGTGATAGTGTAAGTCCTCATAGGCAATGATGCACGAAACCTGACCCTGGGAGAATCAACCACCAACCAATAAATGCTCCAAAGAAAAAGAAAAAAAAAGAAAAAAAAGAAAAAAAAGAAGAAAAAAAAGAGTCAAATAAGAACCAAAATGGACTTTACACGTTGTATCACATTCAGAAGTTAAGGTTGCCCATGTCTTTCACCCAAGTCCTTAACTAATCTTCACGAATAACTCATTAGTCTAGGTGTGTGGACCGATTACATATATAGAGTTGACCCGTAGTATTACCGCATCCCATGATCGACAAAATAAGTCTAACGAGTCGTGTAGCTAGATTGATTAATGCATCTTGTTCGGATTTTGTGGGTATATCCGCTGAAAACCCTCAGGAGACAACACTCCTCCTCCTTGGCGACAAGGAGGTTTAACGGTTTGTTGCCCGTGCTAAGTGCAACCGTGATTCCTACGAAAGTGAGTTAGGATTTCTTGTTTTTCGCATGCTTTTCTCTTTCTTTGTTTTGCTCGGGACTAGCAAAAGTTAGGTGTGGGGGTATTTGATTGACATCATTTCATGCTCATATTGGTATCTTATATCCATTATCTTTCACCTAAACAATGCTATGTCACGAGTTTTATGTTTAGTTTTCAGGAATAAATAGGTTTGAAGAGATGAAGCATAAAAGTACCCAAAAGCTGGGAAAAAGGACTGAATTGTGAGATCTAGGGACCAAGATGCAAGGGAGAAGGACCTGATTGCAAGACAGAGGGACCTAAGAGTAAAACAGAATACTTCACACCATGATGGGGAGTATTTTAGCAATTGGATTCGGGTCGGAGCTCCAACAAACGAAGTAGATGCATCAAAGACCACCAAAAGCACACAGAAAAGCCCAGAATAAAACTCAACTGGATCCGGACATTTTGGACCGCCAATTGGCGGTCTGGATTAGTCCAGATCCGCCAAGATTTCTCCTGGACTTGTATTAATGTTCGTTTAGGCTATTTTTGGTGTTTGTTTAGTCCCACATCGGGGGATTGTCCCAGATTAGCTTTTTCCATGCCTATAAATAGAACTCTTCACCTCCTATTGTAATCACTCCATATTTTAAGTGGCTATTCTTCCTACTAGAAGTGAGGAATTGAAGCACACACTAAAGAAGGAGGATGCTACTTTTAATGTGAGTCATTTTTATCAATAAAGTTTTGTGTTTCTTTCATTGTTTGTTTTATGCTTCTTTTATTGTTGTGCATGTTTTAGTTTAACCGTCTTTTAATTCTAGCTTAATTTTAATATGCTTTCTTTCCATAGTTTAATCATTAGTGTAATGTTTAGTGAGTAGTTCGATCCCCTTTTGGGGGGTGGAGTAGATGTACATACATGCATGCATTAGAGAATGGGATGAATGCTTTAATTTCAATGTGTTGATTAAACATGAATGTATGCATGCTTGTTTAGGATAGAATTTACAACTTGATGAGTTTTGCCAAAATGATTAGACACCTCTCATGCTTGTTTAGGTTCTAAAATAAACACCTTGCATATGTAAATGTTAATCAACTAAGTTGGTGAGTAGATTGATAGGTTTTGCCATAACATTTAGACACTTCCTATGCTTGATAAACACCACCTTCATGTGCTTAAAGAATGTATTCTACACCCACCTCTTTGCATGTGTGCACTCACTCCACCCCTTAGGGGTTTTCCATTCCTGAAATTCCAGCATTCTTGTTTTGTTCTTAGCTTAGTTCTTATTCCATCGTTTGTTTGTTTCGTTCGCATTTCATACTTCTTAGTGTAGCGTAGTCTAGATTAGCATAAACAACTTTCTTCCCCCTATTTTTGCCACTTGATTTCGTACAAGCAAGAGGCTGCTCACCTCCCTGAGGACGACCCGTACTTGCCACCGCTTCATCGCGGCCATGCACTTGCGGTTTAATTAAAACGTTCAACAATATGCCACAATATGCACTTGGGAGGAGGAAGGGGGCGAGTGTGCTTGAAGTTGGACCTTAGAAAGGCATATCACTCTATCTCATGGCAATTCCTCGAGGAAGTACTAAAATGTTTTGGTTTCCCAGCCCACTGTTGTAAGCTTATGTTGCATGCGTCCGGGCATGCTTCGTGGTCATGGTGAATGGAGCAAACTCGCGACCTATTCTCGCAACAAATGGACTACTGCAAGGGGACCTGCTGGCCCCCTACCTTTTGGTTTTTGTATGGAGGTACTTAGCTCTATGTTTAGAAGGGATGTGGAGAGGGGTACCCTCGAACCAGAAAGGTGAGGGGATGTCCATGTTTCTCATCTTCTCTTTGTGGATGATGTCATGGTCTTTGCTGTGGCTACTAGAGCAAATGCAAGAACAATGAAGCACATCCTCATGGAGTTTCAGCTACTTCCGGGCTGCAGCTGAACTCATCCAAGAGTCAAATATTCATGGGGGGTAAAGCACATGAGGGCACCTGGATTTGTGCGCATCTAGGCATGGAGAGAGATGCCTTCCCAGTAACATACTTGGGCCTCCCACTTTTCTCCTCACGTCTAGGAAGACACCAATGTATGGGGCTGATAAATAAGGTCTAGCAGTGACTTTGCACGTGGAAACAGAACTTTCTTTTGATGGTGGGTTGTGTGTAGTTCGTGTGGAGTATGCTTGTGTCTATGAGTATCTATTGGACATTGGCGTTTCTTATCCCGCGGAAAGTTTTGAAGGAAGTAGAGAGCATCATGACTCAGTTTGTATGGGGAGGCCCTACTAAGTGGGTGGTTGTACCGTGGAAGGATATTTCCACATCAAAGATGGAGGGTGGATTGGGACTTTGGAGACTTCAGGATTGGAACACTGGTAGGCTGTTGCGTCTTCTTTGGCTGATTATGGAGGATGGTGGTTCACTTTTCGGTCGTTGCATTAGAAGGAAGTACTTAAGGAACCACAATATATGGTTAGCAAGGCCACCATCAGTTTGCTCATGGGCGTGGCGGGGCATCTTAAGTGTCCGAGAGTTGACAAAGGATAAGATCCAATACCAAGTGGGAGATGGGACAAAAATTAGGTTCTTCACCTATCCATGGTGTAGGCAGCCGTTGTTATCATAACCGGAGGGAGAGCGCCTTCAATATGACGTGGGAGTTCGAAAGGACACTTTGGTATCATATTTTATCCATGAGGGTACATGGCTTCTTCCTGAGCTGAGGTCCTTAGAGATGGCAGTATTGTGGCCTAGAATACTACAAATCAACATACATGGAGGATGAGACACCCCTATAAAGGTTGGAGCGAAGAGTGAGCTATTTTGAATCAAGGAAGCATGGAATTAAGTGGTACCTAAGCATAGGGAAGTGGGATGGTCAGACTTAGTGTGGCATAAATACCACATCCCGAAGCACACCCTTACACTTTAGGACGGCTGTTGACAAAGGCTTTCATGCAAGCTCGGGGTGCAACTCATGACCCCAAGTGTGCACTATGCGAAGAGAAGGAAGAGGACATGGTTCACCACTTCTGGGAATGCGGATTCACTAGGCAAATTTGGCTACAAATGCTGCAGATTCTAGAGCTGGATATGAGGATAGGACGAACACTTGACGTGGTGGTGGAAAGGTTGAAGGTGATCTGGGGAAACATAACACAATGAACCACCTTACGGCTAGCTTTTGCTGCAACCATTCATGAGTGTTGGCAAGAGAGAAATAGGCGGATATTTGACAATTAGAAGCACCGACCCGGAGATGTGAGCATGACCATCAAGGAGGTTGTGTTAGCAATGGGCACAAGAATTCATGAAATTCGAGAGGACCCCGAGGATTGAGATTGTATGAGCTTAGTTGGACTTAGGTGTGACGCTTGTTAGGTGGTCATGAGAAAATGGTAGCTTAGAGTAGAGTCTACTTATGTACTTAGCATAACTCGAGGGCTGTAATAGAAACATTTTTGTAGGCTGTAAATTCTTACATGTATATCAATACTAGAGGCTATGCCTCCCTTTTTGCTTTGCAAAAAAAGGACCTAAATGCAAGAAGAATTGACTGGTTTGGAAGGTTTCTGGACCCGTTTGTAATGCCCAAGGACTGGATTGTAACTCAGGAAGGACTCGAGTGAAATCCCAGAGAGACGTAAGTGTAAAGAAAAATATGGTTGTTGCAAAAGTTCAGAATCTCCTAAACCTGAGGAGTAATTCAACAATTAAAACCCATCAGGTTTGAACCAACTGCTCCGTGTGCACCCCACGGCTCCTTTGCCCATACTGGTGAAATTGGAGGTCGATCTGACCCAAGTGATCTACCAATTGGGTTTGATCCGGTTGGTCGGTTCGACCCCAATATCTCTGGTGGGTTGTCTTCTCAGGTCAGAGAAATATGCAACATCCAGATCTGAGTTACAACCATCCGATTGTGCCATGTTCCATCGAAATGCTTTAATCTTCTAAATACAATTGTAATGCCTCCTGTCTTCTTCCTTCCTCCCTCTCCTCCTTAGGTTAGTTTATTTCGGGTTTAGTAGAGTAGGTTTTAGTTGATTGATTAGTAGTGAAGTGGAGGAGCAACTTTGTAATCTTCATTTTCTTAATCAAGTTAAGTTTTTTTGTTCTTCATGTTGTTATCTTTCATTGATACAAATTTTGTTCACTTGCTTTGGTTAACTTTAGTTTTCTTTATTTGCTTATGGGTTGTTTCGCTTTTGTTGTTTTCTTGTTTATGGAGATGAGTAGAGAGTAGCCCATCCCCATTGGGGGTGGGGGGGGGGGGGGAAGAAGGCGATGTGATTATGTGATGTATTAAGTGTGTGTGTGTGTTAGTCCTAACCTTTGAACCTTCACTCTTATCGTTGATGTGCTAATGCTTTTAAGTAATGGTTACCACATACTTAGATTAGTGGGCTTATTCTATGGGGAATGACGAGGTGAGGATAAGGACGAAGTAGATAATGAGGAAACATGACATATGTATGCGTGTGCTCATGTTGGCCTCATCATAATTAATGTCTTGTATGTTTTAATGATTGTATTAAATCTTATTTCATGTGGAGACATAGTGGGGTTTGGTCATTATGCATTTCATGTTAGCCTCATCTTAATTATTGTGTTGTAAGTTTTAATGATAAAGTTGAATTTGGTTTGGAAAACATGACGTTCTATTCTCAAAGTTCCACACTCTTGAAAAAGAAGCCCTCACTATGATGTCCTCTGAAAAATATGCTTATCTTTCCACTTCTCCCGAAAATAGCCCTGCCTAAATCGTAGGACCACACCATTTGAGTTAACAACAACCTCTTTCTCTATGTTTCTCTCTCAGTCTTTGTCTCATTCAGGCGCATCCGACTCAGATTTTTCAGTTGGGAGTGCAGACCACCACCAGCACACCCAGAAGCCAGCTGAGATTGTCCCAGATTGAGTTTGTCGAACCTCCACCAGACAACAAATTTTTTTAGTGTTTGATTGACATCATTTCATGCTTATATTTGTATCTTATATCCATTATCTTACACCTAAGCAATGCTACGTGACGAGTTTTATGTTTGAATTTCAGAAATAAAGAGGTTTGAAGAGAAGAGCCATGAAAGGACCCAAAAGCAGAAAAAAGGACTTAATTGTGAGACCTGGGGACTGAGATGCAAGGTAGAAAGACCTGAACGTAAGATCGAAGGACCTAAGAGCAAAACAGAAAACTCCATACCATCATGGCCTCCAACAGTGCCCTCATCATGGATTTGAGTTGTGGCAGCTGTGCCAAATTGTTTATGAGGGCCTCAACTACAACACCCGCACATTGTTGGAGTCGATGTGTCCGGGTGACTTCCAAATGAAACCCATCGATGAGGCATGGGACACTTTTGAGTTAATGGCTGAACGCACCTTTGAGTGGGACACCATGAGAGAGCCACCAGCCGCCAGGTCTTCTGGTCTAGCTAGATCATATCAAGTTGAGTCATCGATCGCGTCTGAGGTGAAAATGGCTGCTCACATGCGTAGGATTGAGAGTTTAGAGTTGGACCGAGCTCCTGTAGCTCAGGTCGCTGCTCCCGAGTGTGGTAGGTGTGGACTTATGGGCCATGATGACTTAGAGATTCAAGAAAGGGATTTAGATGGTGTCGTCCTATGATATATGTCGATCGTATATTCTTGAAGACCAGATACGATGGGCACATCTTATGTGCCATTGCATTGGATGCAAATGACCACTTGTTTCCTATTGAATTTTCACTGGTGGACAATGAGAATCACAACTCTTGGACCTATTTCATGAATAAATTAAAGGAAGCCATCGGGGACGTCGAGAACTGAGATTTTATATCAGACATGCATGCTAGCATTGTTCATGCTTTGGAGATGATATTTCCAGATGCCCATAATGGTGCATGCTACCACCACATTTGTATGAATGTGGTTGCAAGGTTCAAGACAGACCACTGTAATGAAAATATGTGGTGTGCGGCATACACATTCCTGAAGTCAGATTTCCACCAGTTGTTTGCCATGATAAAAGGAATTGATCCTCCCCTAGCAGAATATCTTGAAGTCATCAATTTTGATAAGTGGGCTCATTTTACTGGGAATCGATACAATTTAATGACAAGCAATTACGTTGAAAGCCGTAACAACAAAATCATGGACGCAAGGATGTGGCCAGTGACTACTTTTGTGGAGTAAATTCGGTTCACACTCCAAACTTAGTTTTCTGAATGACGAGTTGCTGCCGAGGCAACCACAACAAAATTATGACCTCTCGTGGAGCGAATATAACTGGAATGGCTAACAAAGCAGGATTCTTGAAAGTCCACAAGCTTAATCAATTTGAATTTCATGTGTTAGGTCGGGATGGTGAGGTTAATTTGATGACAAACAAGTGTTCTTGTGGCATGTTTCAAATTATTGGAATACCTTGTGTTCATGTGGTTGCTGCAGCTCTTGATCATGGGGTCAATGTGTACACATTGTGTTCCCCATTTTACGCCAATGAGTCGTGCAGGGAGACATATAAAGAAATAATTTATCCTTGTGGCAACGAGGATGATTGGACTGCTCTTAATCACATAAAAAATATGGAAGTGAAATGCCTGTTGAAAGAAATCCAGTTGGTCGACCGAAGAAGATGAAAGTAGGAAGGATAAAGAGAAAACATCTACCATCTCTAGGGAATGTTTTGGTCAAATCGTGCAGGTGCAGCATATACGGCGAAGTGGACACAATATAAGGGCATGTGAGGTTAGACTGTAAAGCTATTTTTTAGATATGTTTTAAAGTTGCACTCGACCATGTTCGATGGACAATAGACTTAGCCCGATGGACGTTCTCCTATAACATTGATTTTGTTATTCTCTGTTTGGTTGGCGTACTCGATCAAGTGCGATAGACTACTGCTCGCTCGAGTACACCAACATGTGCTCGACTAGTGCTCTTCAAGTGCTCAAAGGTCGTTTTCTTTTGAGGTTGGGTTCATTTGGATATGTTCCGTCCTTCTACTCAATCGAGAGCGATCTAAACTCGATCATCACTGAGAGCGATCTAAGCTTGATAGTGCTCGATGCTTTGACATAACATGCATAGTTCTTAGCTTTTTTTAAAATGGTGTGCTCGAGTCAGGTTCAATGAGCGCTCGACGTAGATCGATAGTTCATGTTATGTTTGGATCCTTCAAAATGTTTTTATACAAAAGTTTGTGATTTCAATGTCCACAACATTAACATCGCTGGAGCACTACGGATGCTTGATAGTGCTCGATGCGTTATGACTTAATATGGAGGCAATTGATTTGAGTGCTTGAATATAGGAACGTACGAATTCATAGCTCTAGGAAAGAGAGATGAGAGAGAAGCTTTGGGGAAGCATGGGGTTCCTAAAGGTTTCCTTGGTCATCCCTACTACTTTTCCACCTAAAAACCTCGATTTCCTACTGAAATGGAGCGTGAGGAGCGCTCATTCATAGCTGCAACACCAATTGGAGAGAGTGGCGCACTAGAGTCTCTACTCGGCCAAACCAACTCAACAAGGTGCAAAAGGGGAAGGTGTTCTTTGGGACTAACTTCTGGATGGAGAAGTGCCTATAGCCCAAAAGTGGTCAGATTTGTTTCAGTCATGTCCAAAGGCCTCCACAACATTGGAGTTTATTAGACTGGAGGTGAGGGAAGGAGTTAAAGTTGTGGTTTGCTCTAGGCAAGAGGTGACTGAAGCTTTGAAGATGTGGGATAAGGTTTTGGTGGGACACTTAGTGGATTTCAGGCCATACCTCGCAACCCTTGAGAAATTCTTGCCAAAGTTATGGCGCACTTCAGGAGGAGTGGAGGTTATTCGTAGGCAACGTGGCTTCCTCCTCTTCCATTTCACGTTGGCATAGGATATGGCACATGTGCTGGAAAATTTGCCATGGTTCGTAATGGGGTCGCCATTGGTGATGCAAAGTTGGTCGCTAGAAATGGCCTTGAGGAAGGCAGACATTACTTATATGCCAATATGGGTTCGGTTTCCTGATCTGGATTTGCTATTTTCGTCAGTAAAGAATTTGAGTATGATTGCTAGCGTCCTAGGCAAACCGCTCTACATGGATGCTAACACCGCGGTGGGGTGGAGACAGGCCTATGTCAGGGTGTGTGTGGATGTGGATAGAGAGTTTGATTACCCAGCCACCATAGATGTCCAAATTGAAGGAGTAAGCAAGGAGGAGGATAACATCGAGACTGTGGGGATTGCAAGGAGTTTGGGCACTTAGTGGATAACTGCCCATGCAAGCCCATCGTGCTATAGGCTAGGAGAGGAGGCAAAACACATAAGGAGTGGGTTGAGTTCAGCAAGATCGTAGAAGGTACAAGGAAAATGAGGCGAGTAGGGATGTGGGAAAAGAAAGCCTTGTGCGAGAAGAGACGAGTTCGACGGAGAGCACACCCGGAGAGGCTAGAGTGGAAATTACTGCTAAGCAAGGGGGAGAGCAAAACAGAGAGGAAGGCTACCAAACAGAGGAGGGAGAACGGGGAACGGAGGGGGTACAACCATAAGAAAAGGTGGGGGGATGAAAAGCAAAAGCCAAACTTGTCCACTAGCTGCAACAATCATTAAGGAGGAAATTGATGCTTATCCTCTTGGCCTAGTGGCTGGAAAAGAAAATGGAGGCTTATTCTATTGGCCTAGTGGCTGGAAAGGAAATTGAGGCTTATCCTATTGGCCTAGCGGTAGTAGAGGAGGAAGAAAATCAGAGCACGCCATGTGTAAAGGCAAGTGAAGAAAAGGAAGTGAGCCACAATTTGCCATGTCGAAAGGTGGCACCAAAGAGTGGGAAGGGGTTAGTGTAACACCCCCGATCTTGTGGGTACGCATACTAGGAAAGACTACAAGTGTCGCGATCAGAGACCTCCGCGACGACCGAAGGACTTACAAAAGACAGACCAAACAAGACGACATAAAGGACATACATGGATTGTCAACTTAGAGAAATAACTGAAGCATTAAATTATCCATATATGAGAAGGTATGATAACGACAATAATATCCGAGCGTCAGAGGTAATACAATAACAAAAAGCGGAAGTAAGATAAACTCAAGACTATGGTCAACGTGTCCCTCGTGTACAGAATCTTCGACTACTCGTCCAATCTACCCTATAGGAATCTAAGTACCTGCAAGCACCGCATCAACATATGCATGACTTTTCTATAAAGAAAACTCAGTATGCCCCTGGCCCAATCAGAGTTTTATAGAAGAATGCATGTAGTCTATCTAAGACAAAAGCATCAGAAACAGAAACTATAAAAAGAAAAGCACATAATGCATCAGAAGGCTACAACTCCATCAGTCGTGCCAATCAGGTAACTCCCACAGAAATCCCTCCAAGGGAACCAGAATACCGGCCATGCTGGTCAGAAACAGAACAAAAAAGAATCAAATGCAACAGAAGGCTACGACTCCATAAACCGTGCCAGTCGGGCGCACCCGAACACATTCCACGTGAGGAACTAGAACACCAGCTCGCTGGTCAAAGGTGGTCATTCGACAGTGACCCATCGCTCGGCACAAAGCGATGCGCTGAATAAGTGTCCCAATTCACGGCAAGTGACCTATGTGGTGCCATCGCGAACTTCAGAACACCTACCCTAAGACAGAATGGCAGCATGCCTGGCCAGGACTTATCTTACGCCTGGCTTCCCAACATGAAGGTCTTATGCGAATGGTCTCTGAAGCAAGCAGCCCAGAAAACATAACGTGGTCCGTCAGCCCAGAAAACATAACGTGCCCCGAATTATTAATCATATTAATCCAATGCAAGCTACTTAAGCATCTAAAATCTATTGTAGCTAAAGGAAATGGAACGAGCTCAAGGAAGAGTATCCGGATACCCTTCTAATAGTCTTTAACAAATCATAATCAGAACATCCCAATCAGGAATCAAACGAAACTCACAACAACAAGCAATCATAATCGGATCGGCAAATCAAGATAACAACTAATCGAGTCACCTACGGGTCATGATAAGGATGTTATAAGGTCTGATGTCCTAAGCAACATACATAACCACATCATAACACTTCACATCAGTAACACATCGACATGTAAGAAGCAATAGGATGATGAATTACAGCAAGGTACATGATAATCGAACTCCACAATAATCGATAACATGCATCATCAATTTCAGGGCGTATATGCGGTGGTAGTTAAAATCTCAGAACATGATCATAGTTGATATGGGTATGAGTTATAAATGTATCAGTAGAATAACATGGAAAAAGATTCATATGATATGAGGAAGCTATATTTGTATGTATACATCCATAGATAGTATACTTGCATGCAATAGGGTTACACATGGCAAATAGGCTTATAATGGGCAGCATATAATACGAATAGGTACGATAGCATTTCTATATGCGAACATGACATGAATATAAGAGCATATACGTGAAATACGGTCATGAATATATCAAATCTACTGATGGATCAGAATCAATGCGACCAACAAATCATGATAACAACCCATGTCACACACCACCGATTGCATCAATTAGATTATAGAAAAATACAAGATCACATCCATGCATATGCCACCCTAATGCATCCTGACCACATGCTCAGAGAATCCGTTTCAAGGCACTCTGAGGTGGGGGAAAGTCGGAGGAGGTCAGTCCATCCATTCGTCTATCAACCGAGCGAGAGTCGCACGAGTGCACCAACTACAAGGTCAGCCCACCCGTGCATCCTCAACTCAGACCAAGCAAGCCCCTATCCCTCTCAACCCTAACCTCCCTAGGGTCTATATCTACCCCTTCCTGTCCCCAACCACTGACTGGAGTAGCTGCACCAGCCAGCCACCCCAAGCTAGTCGTCAATGGAGTTGAGGACAACCCTAGCCAATCGGATCAGGTGTGCACCAGCCACATATCCGGACCACCATCAGACTCGACCCAGAGAGGACGTCTTCACCTCTGGTTGGACCTCACCAGAGCTCACCGGAGCTCTGGTGCACCTGGCTGCTCCACAGCCAACCTCATCTAGCATAAGCTCCATGTGTGCGCTAGAGAGAAACCGGTTGGTGGTGCGACCACTGTACCAACGACCACATGGTGCTGGCCGGCCCCTCCAGCCAACACCCCCTCCCATAAAACTCATCAGAGGTTAGGAGCATACCTTATCAGCAAGATGAATGCTGGAGTTAGCTAGAGATTCTGCCCACCGACTCCTCTTCTAGCCGCACAAAAGTTGCACTATAGCCTCGCCGGAGCACCGCCTGAGTGGCCTGACTGCTTGGCTGAGGAGTGGAGGAGGTGGAGAGACGTGAGGAGGAGATAAAACAATGTGAGGGTTGGCTAGAACTAAGGAGCTTTTGTTGGAAAAAACGCTTTCATCAATAGTCTTCATGGCTATTCAAGCCACCTCAAAGCATGCCAAAAATGGCACCAGCAAGGACAGCCAAAAGACACCCTTGAAAATGTGTGTAACTCCCAAGCATCCCTTCGAATTCCACACCACTCCCACCTAGGCCCAGCACAAAATCGTCCCTACACTTACTTGGAATCCAATTGAGTCGATCGAGTCAAACAACCGCGCGCTCGCCTGATGTGTCGCACCCGATCGACCAACAAGAAATCCGATCAAATGTACTCAAACAAACATGTCATAACACAATTTGACATCCAAGAACTCAATTATGCATAAACGAGGAGAGTTGGCTTATTATTATTAAAGCAGGAGAGCAAGTCTTTCAACCTACCCCCCTTAAATAAATTTCATCCTCGAAATTTGCTATCCCTAACTCTTAACAAGAGCTCTGGATACAAACTCTTTACATCATCCTCCGGACACAAACTTTGCAGTAACAACCAAAAACAAGGGGCACCGCAAAAACATTGCCATCAATGGCCATGAAACAATAACTGTAGTATCGAATTCTTGACCTATAAACCTTCATCTACATCATCACACTCAAATTGAAGCAACAACAACCATAAGACAATGAAATACAAGTGTCATGATAGCCATAGATTCTGAGAACTAATCATGAAGAAATCACATGAATCCAACAACAACCTATATATGTATGACCTAACAACAACAAGCTAATCATACATGATCATAATGTCTATTGACAACAAACTAATTAGGAAGGTCACACAAAATACAGTCACTAAACATACATGAACATATAATATATTTATATCTATATGCACAAGGTGTATGAGAACAACAAATAAACATGGAATTAATGACAAGATCTAGATAGACTACTCATGCACAAGATATATCTAGGCAGCAATTAAATCATGTGCTAATAACAAGATCTCCATGCATTTATATATCTACATGCACATGATGTATGAGGACAACAATTAAGACGTCTAAGCATAATAAGATCTCGATGGCTAAATATAAATGGGCATGATGTATCTTGACAGCCAATAAATCATGAAATCGTAGTCATAATATCACAACATGAACTTACTTGCATGCATGAAATGATATCAATCATGACCGGATCACTCTCCTAATGCACCCGAGTCCTAGTTGCCAATGTCTATTTTATATTAGGAGTGATTTTTGGGGCAAAGGAAAGGGTGAAGAAATCCCCCACCTTATCTTGTATTGGACAACCCCTCAGTAGCATCTTGAGTGTTAATCTAACAATCAACTCTCCAAACAAAAGTTCACATCACTCTTGTCCTGATGCACTTTACTAACTAATGCATGCTTTAACCATGCATGAATGAGAGAATGGGTGCACTACCTGATGCAAACAATCAACAACAAGAATGTAAAGAAAAGAAAAGGCGAGTGCGTGCAAGGTCTACAAATGATGCATGACCTACATCGCAATCGGGTCTAATCTTTTGCTTTGAGTTTTAAGGTCCAATTTGATTACAAAGGGGAATTGATTGGTTTATCGATTAATCTGGAAGTAATCTACAGGTAAGAGAATTTGGCTTCCAAACAATTATATTGCAATTTGAAACACACAAAAGAAAATAGGAAGCAAGAGCCACTCACCAGACCGCCAATTGGCAGTCTCAGGCTGCTGATTGGCAGTCAAATCAATTTGTTACTCCCTCGACTTTCTCCTGTACCTTTCCTTGATGTTGTGTCATCCTCAAACAAATATCAACTAAAAACAAATGATTAAACGCACTCGAATCATCCAAACCAGAGTCTCGACAGAGCACCTCCTCGGCAACGACGCTAAAAACATGATGTGAAATTAAGTACAACTGCAAGTGCACGGCCGTAGGTGAAGAAAGGGAAAGTACGGGTCGATCCACAGGGAGATGTGTTGGCTCTGTTTCGTCGAAAATCATGTGGCAAATAACGGTGGACGAAGAGATTATTATGCTACTACTAAAAAGTCGACTACACTAAGAATGCAAAACAAACTAGATTACGATGCATGTATGTTTGCCATGGTTGTACATAGGTGTACATCATCTCCGCCGCCCCCAAAGGGGGATGGAACTACTCTCTACTCATTAAACCAACAATTGCGTTAATAAAAGAAAGCATTCTAACTAATTATACTAAGACTACTAAAACAAGATTAAGTAAGCATGCAGGAATTAAAAGAGAACATGAAACTAACAAAGATTTATTTTATTACTCACTCACATTACAAGTAGCATCTCTCTATTAGAGTTTTGCTCCAAGGCTTTACTCCAAGTAGAGAGACTGGCCACCAAGCAAGGACTAAATACAAAGGAGGAAGAAGAGTTCTTTTTATAGGCATGAGAAAAGGTAAGAGGGGACAATCCCCCGATGTGAGACTAATGAAACTTCTCGAAATTGACATAAACGATAAAACAAACATTCGCGTCAAAGAAGGTTGGATTTGGGCCATGGTGTACCGCAAAATGGCGGTGTATGGCTGCTTATTAGCAGTCACTTTTGACCTGATTTGCCCCAATTTTGGTTGCCTTCTTCATTGGTTCAATTCTTTACGTGGGCTGCACTCGGACTAGTTGTTTGAGTCAAGAATCGAATATAATAGCCAAAATACTCCTCATGATGGTGTGGAGTTTCTAGATTTTATAATTGGGCCTTTTAGCTTACACCCGGGTCCTTCCCACTTGAAATAGGTCCATAAGTCTCACCGATCAGTCCTTTTCTCACGTTTTGGTCCTTTTTGTTTCTTCTTCTTCTTCTTCTTAAACTTGTTTATTCCTGAAACTTAAACATAAAACTCATTACATATCATTGCTTAGATTCAAAATAAAGGATCTAAGACAGGAATATATGCATGATATGATATCAATCATTTGTTGATTTCTATCTTAGGATTGAAAACAACCTAATGGGGGCAGTCCAGTACAAGATATGGTGTGGGATTTCATCACACTTTCCTTAGCCCCAAAAATCACTCCTACTTAGGAGTCTTAATATAAAATCAAGTAGACATTGACCCCTAAGGACCTCAGAGAATGATCCGGGCATGACCGTCATAGCCTGATTGGTGTCGCCCACTTTGTCAATAGTAGGAGAGACGAGATCTCCGGATCTTGGCTCACTTGCTGGGCTTTGTGGTCTTTGTCGTAGGGACGTGAGGCGTGTTGAGGCCGTGTAGCCTTGCAGTTAGGCATCATCTAATGCTACATATTAAGTAGAGATTAGGCAAAATTTATTAGATTAATTAAGCCAAACACGATCCTACAGTTAATCGCTATATGGATTTAATGTGCTAACCAGACGACCGAACGCAATTCAGTCCACCAAAACCGCTAACGAGAAATAGCAGTTCGGACAACCAAAATGCATTTTGTTTATATAAAACAAATGTATAGGAAATATTATGCTACGATGGTCAAAATACACCACTTTGATTTCCAGTGAACATAATACGACCGACTTGGTAGCGTGAACATTCACGTTGCTCGTAAACTATCTGACCTGATAAACTCAAAACCAATGTTCGGATTTTGTGTGTATATCCGCTGAAATCCCTCAGGAGACACCACTCCTCCTCCATGGATACAAGGGGGGTTTAATGACTTATTGCACATACTAAGTGCAACTGTGATTCTTCCAAAAGTGAGTTATGATTTATCTTGTTTTTCGTTTTGTGTTTTACTTTCGTAGTCTCTCTTTTCGTTGTTTTACTCGGGACTAGCAAAAACTAGGTGTAGGTGATTGATTTATTCATTTTAATTAACCGCAAGTGCACGGCTGCAATGAAGCCGTGGCAAATACGGGACGATCCACAGGGAGGTGTTTCGACTTTTGGTTTGTTCGAAGGCGAGTGGGAAATAAAGGAGAGGAAGATTGATTACACTAAACTACACTAAAATGCAAAAAGGAAATGGAGGATAAGCAATAAAACTAAACCCCAAAGGGGGTAGAGAAATAATGTGAATATAAAAGATGTATGTGTGTGTCTGTGTTCGATTATGCTCATCACAACATGTAGTGCATGAAATCATAAAACTAAATCCAACTTTGTCTCCACATGAATTAAGATAAGATCATATCATTAAAGCATACAAGACAATAATTGGAATGAAGCTAAATTAACTCATGTATACAGACTAGACCCTACTATGCCTCCACATGAATTAAGATAACACATTATCATTAAAACATACAAGACATTGACCAAGGTAAAGGCAACAAGAGTACATACACTACAAATTGTGTTTCCAATATAATTTTCATCCATATCCTCACCTTATCATTCCCCATAAAATAGGTTCACTAATCTAAGCATAAGCTAAGCTTCATTCAAGAGCTTTAACATATCAAAGATAAGAGTGAAATCCCATTAGATGGTTATGGAAATCATATAAGGCTCAAGGGATGAAGATAACACACACCTAATACACTACATGATCATATCACATATTTCTCCACCCTCCAAATGGGGATGGAACTACTCACTACTCATTACATTAACTACATTAACAAAATGAAACATTCTACTGAAATGAAACTATACTAAGCAAGCAAGAAATATCAAAGAACTAAAAGGACATAAAACAAAACAACCATGCAAGCATATGAAAGGAAATTAAACTAAGAAAGAAACAACACAACTAATGTATAACATCTATTTATTACTCACTCAATTACAAGTAGCCTCTTTCTCCACCAGAGTTTTGCTTCAAGGCTTCACTCTTAGTAGAGAAGATCGTCACCAAGAGAGGAGATGGAGTACATGAGAGGAGGGAGAGTTCTATTTATATCTATAGAAAAAGGTAATCCGGGACAATCCCCCGATGTGGGACTAAACAAATACAAAAATATACTAAACATCCTTTAATACATGCACTCTAGAAGTCTTAGCGGATCCGGAGTGATCCGGACCGCCGATTAACGGTCTACAGGATACAGATCGAGTTGGTTTTTATTCTGGGCTTTTCTTGATGTATTTGGGTGTCTTGGATGTATCTACTTCGCTTGTTGGAGCTCCGACCCAAATCGAATTGCCAAAATACTCCCCATGATGGTTTGGAGTTTTCTGTTTTGCTCTTAGGTCCTTCGGTCTTATGTTCAGGTCCTTCTCCCTTGCATATTAGTCCTCGAGTCTCTCAACTCAGACTTTTTTCCTATCTTTTAGGTCCTTTCATGCCTCTTCACATCGAACCTCTTTATTCTGAAATTCAAACATAAAACTCGTCACGTAGCATTGCTTAGGTGTCAGATAATGGATATAAGATACAAATATAAGCATCAAATGATGTCAATCAAATACCCCCACACCTATGTTTTTGCTAGTCCCGAGCAAAACAAAGAAAGAGAAAAATAAACGAGAAACAAGAAATCCTAACTCACTTTCATAGGAATCACAGTTGCACCTAGCACATGCAACAAGCCGTTAAACCTCCTTGTTGCCAAGGAGGAGGAGTGTTGTCTCCTGAGGGTTTTCAGCGGATATACCCACAAAATCCGAACAAGATGCATTATTCAATCTAGACACTCGACTCGTTGGACAAATTTTGTCGATCATTGGACGCGGTAATCCTACTGGCCGACTCTATAAATCAGTCCACACACCTAATCTAGTGAACCATTCCTGCAAGTTAAATAAGGAATTAAGTGAAAGACATGGACAACCTCAACATCCTCAAGTGATACAAAGTGTAAGGTCCATTAAGGTTCTTATTTGCATTTTTTTCTTTTTTTTCTTTTCTCATTTTTTTTCTTTTCTTTTTATTAGTTTGAGCTTCATTCTCCCAGGGTCAGGTTTCGTGCATCATTGGCCATGAGGACTTACACTATCACATACACCTTTCCCCAAATATCCACATAGGGCAATCCCTACCACCCGTGTAACGAGAGTTCGGTCGGCGCATCCCAAGTCAGATGACTCGAAAGCACCAGGCACAAAGTCCCCTCAGACCTACTTTCCCGAGTGATAAGAGCCGTGCGAGAAGAGAGAACACCTACTCACTTATATCTTATCTACACACGAACCAAAACCCCTACACTTAATGTCTCACAACAAGATTTAAAGGGTCCTTGACAACAACAAACTTCCTTAAGTTAACAGACACGAATTATTGACTCATTAAGTTCAGAGTGGACTTCTTTAAATGTTTGATCACTGAAACCCTATGATTACTCATCTCCAAGGGAAAACTGGGGTGCATCCTAACGACGCGATAAATCCTAACGCCACTGTACTAGATACCCTAATGCATCAAGTTCAAGACAATTTTGGGAGCTTTCTTTTTTACTTTGCCTCTCAATGGTTTTGCACATGCTAAACACACACAAAACCCACAAAACATTTTCTTTCGCAAACACATGAAGATTTTGAAAGAAATGTGAAAATTTTGAAGCACTAGGCAAGCAAAAGAAGACAAGGCACCCAAGGATCATGACAAGCAGATATATCAATATTAAATGCAACACACCAACATGACCCTAATAATGCACACAAAAGAAAATGAAAAACAAAATGAAAAAGACTCAACTATGTACACACGTAAAACACCCCCCCACACCTACTTCATGCATTGTCCTCAATGAATGTGACCAAGATACTACATGGATTTATGCATGAAAAAGGAGAGATCTCACCAACATGAAGTACAAAGGGAAGTTCAAGGTCATGTTGCTGGACACAAACCCGAATTCCCTCAAAACCTTTGAGATGCTAAAAAAAGGATACAAATACATGAAAGAAATGGAGCCCAAATACACAAGGGTTGGAGCCCACAACAATCGATGCTCACTGAAGGACTCTTTTATTGTACTTTTTTTAAACTATGTACAAAAATGGGCTCCCATCTTCATATGTCAAGGGACAACAAATGGGAACCTGCCATCTCTTGAGCCAAAAATGCACATGCATGGGCTCGCGACATACAAATTAGAATTGCTTGACCACCTGATACCCTTATAAGCGTTGTGGTCGTTTGATGGCTATTGAGAGTGAGCAAGATAGGAGGCATGAATGAGAGTTGAACCTCTATCAGGTTGAAGGGTATCAGGTGGTTGATTCTTAACCCACATGGGATCCTCAACAAATACACAATGAAGAGCATGTGGCCGAGAGGCCATAAAAATGGTATCTTGTGGCTCAAAAACCACATGAACGAAAGGCTATGGCTCAAGGGCCACATGATCGAAAGGATGTGGCTCAAGGGCCACAAGATCAAAAGAAGGTGGCACTGAGGCCACATGATCAGAACATAAGGCACCTTCTTGTGCCAGCCCAGGTGAAACATCTTCACCACCTTCAGGATCTTCATCGAACAATTCTCTGAAGTACTTGAAGGTGCCCTCAACTTCAATTTCATCCAAACCCTGGATAAGGTTGACCCCAACAGGGTCATTTAAGGCACCTGGCTTCTTGCCGATGGTGATGATGTTGAAATCAGCGCATTGACTACCATAAGTCAAGCGCATCAGACCATTGCGACAATTGATTAATGCATTGGAAGTCGCAAGGAATGGTCGCCCCAGAATGACAGGAATTTGTCCAAGTGGGTTTCGCATAGGTTCAGTATCCAAGACAAAGAAGTCGACTAGATAAATGAACTCTCCACTTTGATCAGCACATCTTCCACCACACCCCTCAGTTGTTCATAGACGTATCAGCCAATTGAAGAGTGGTCTTTGTTTGTTTGAGGTCTCCAAGACTGAGGTGGACGTAGACAGAATATGGCAGAAGATTAACAGATGCACCAAGGTCCAATAAGTCTGGATGTATGGACATCATTTCATGCTTATATATGTATCTTATATCCACTATCTTTCACCTAAACAATGCTATGTAACGAGTTTTATGTTTGAATTTCAGAAATAAGTCCAACAAGTCGCGTAGCTAGATTGAATAATGCATCATTGTTCGGATTTTGGGGGTGTATCCGCTAAAAACCCTCAGGAGACAACACTCCTCCTCCTTGGCGACAAGGAGGTTTAACAGCTTGTTGCACGTGCCAAGTGCAACAATGATTCCTACGAAAGTGAGTTAGGATTTCTTGTTTTTCGTATGCTTTTTCCTTTCTTTGTTTTGCTCGGGACTAGCAAAACTTAGGTGTGGGGGTATTTGATTGACATCATTTCATGCTTATATTTGTATCTTATATCCATTATCTTTCACCTAAACAATGCTATGTTACGAGTTTTTATGTTTGAATTTCAGAAATAAATAGGTTTGAAGAGATGAAGCATAAAAGGCCCCAAAAGCTGGGAAAATGGACTGAATTGTGAAATCTGGGGACTAAGATGCAAGGGAGAAGGACCTAAACGTAAGACCAAAGGACCAAAGAGCAGAATAGAAACTACACAACATCTTGGGGAGTATTTTGGCAATTAGATTCGGGTCGGAGCTCTAATAAACAAAGTAGATGCATCAAAGACCGACAAAGGAATCCAGAAAAGCCCAGAATGAAATTTAACTGGATCCAGATCTTATGGACCGCTAATTGGCGGTCTGGATCCTTCTGAATCCGCTAAAATTTCTCGAGCACATGTATTAGAGGATGTTTAGGATTTTTTTGGTATTTGTTTAGTCCCACATCGGGGGATTGTCCAGGATTGCCTTTTTCTTTGGCTATAAATAGAACTCTTCACCTTCTATTGTAACCACTTCAGATTTTGAGTGAGTATTCTTCCTACCAGAAGTGAGGCCTTGAACCACACACTAAAGTAGGAGGATGCTACTTGAATTGTGAGTCATTTTAATAAAAGTTTCTTTATTATGTTGTTTGTTTTATGTTTCTTGTTTTACTTTGTTTAATTTCATTTCATTAGTTTTAGTAGCTTAGTTAATATGTTTTCCTTGCTTAGTGTAATAGTTAGTTTAATGTTTTGTGAGTAGTTCCATCCGCTTTGGGGGGTGGAGTAGATGTTCATACATGCATTAGAGAATGGAATGAATGCTTTATATACAATGTGTTGATAAAACATGAATGTATGCTTTCTTGTTTAGGATAGATTTTATAACTTGATGAGTTTTGCCAAAATGATTAGTCACCTCTCATGCTTGTTTAGGTTCTGAAATAAACAACTTGTATATGTAAATGTTAATCAACTAGGTTGGTGAATGGATTGATAGGTTTTGCCATAACATTTAGACACCTCCTATGCATGATAACACCACCTTCATTTGTGCTTAAAGAATGTGTTCAACACCCACCTCTTTGCATATGTGCACTCACTCCACCCCTTAGGGGGTTTTCATTTCTGAATTCCGGCACTCTTATTTCGTTCTTAGTTAAGTTTTAGTTAATCGTTTGTTGCTTTCTTTCACATTTCGTACTTTGTAGTGTAGTGTAGCGTAGAGTAAGACAATCAATTCTCTTCCCTATTTTTGCCACTTGATTTCGTGCAAACGAGAGGCTGATCACCTCCCTGAGGATGACCCGTATTTGCCACCGCTTCAACGCGGCCATGCACATGTGGTTAAATTAAAACGTTCAACAAGTTTTTGGCGCCGTTGCCGGGGTGGAGCCAATCCAGACTCTTGTTTGGACGATTCGAGTGGATTTAATTTGTGTTTTGTAGTTTTTCTTTGTTTCAAGAGACTTGGAGTCGCTAGGAGAGGTAGCTGGAGAAATTGGGAGGCAATCTGGACACTTTGGACAGCCAATCAGCGGTCTGGTGAATCTTGTTTCCCTTCTATTTTCTTCATCTTGTTTCCATAATTGATGTAGTGATCTGGGACTTCATTTGGCATGTTTTGACTTATAGTTTGTTCCCAGATCAATAATCAAACCTCCTTTAAGTAACTTGGACCCTAAAACCCAAAGCAAAAGATTATGCATTCTTTGTTGTTTAGGTCATGCATCATGTATGTGACTTAGGCATGTAGATTATCTTTTATTTTAGCTTTACTTTGAGTTGTTGAGTGCTGGCGTGAGGTACGCACCTTCTACTCTCATTCATGCATTTCGTATGAACATGCATTAGTTAGTAGGAAGTGCCTTGCAACAAGTGTGAGTTGAGCGTTTGTTTGGAGAGTTGATTGTTAGATTAAGACTCAAAAATGCTACTAAGGAGGGGCTGTCCCATGAAAGATAAGGTGGGGGATTTCATCACCCTTTCCTTTGTCCCACAAACCACACTAATCAAGAGCCTAATTTGTAAAATCAAGTAGACATTGGCAGCATCTCGGACGCATTAGGAGAGTGATCCGGTCACGACCGTCATGGCCTGATCGGCGTTGCCCACGTTGTCGATAGTAGGAGAGACGAGATCTCCAGATCTTGGCTCACTTGCTGGGCTTTGTGGTCCTCATCGTAGGGAGGTGAGGCGTGTTGAGACCGTGTGACCTCGTAGTTTGGCATCATCTACCTGTAAGGACCTATAGCAACCTTAGGATTGCTTGAGTCTTGTTTGTTTGTGTGCTTCTACCAGTACCCATCCGTCATAGCATAAGGACTTCTTACCTTCTCTCCTGAGTCATTCTTTCTCTCTTTTGTCCTCCCGTCTTCTCCTCTACGTACATTCTTTGTTAAAAAAATAAAAAGAAAAAAAAAGTTTTGTTTTGTGTGTGCACCTTTGTGCATGCTTTCGTGGGCACGAGACGAGAGTGGTTGTTTGACGAGGCACGTTGTCAACCCTGCTTCGGTAGTCGACTTCTCGACGCCTTCCCCCTCTCGTGTCGCACACAGTCTGGGTTCAATGGCTGCTAATTTCCGTGAGGAGGAGAAGTTGCTGGACCCACCTGTTCCACCTGTGCTTCCAGTTGTCGCTCCCATACCTCTACGTGATCGATGCTACCCGAGCCGTACCACTCTACCATCATGCATCGTATTGCCCGAGGCAAAATGGGAACCATTTTGAGGTTACGCCCAGTTTATTTCCATGCTCCCTCACTTCACTGGGAAAGGTGACCCCTATATCTTTGTCAGGGAATTTGAGGAGGTCTGTGCTATGTTCAAGATGCAACAACTTAGCACAGACTCCATCCATCTTAGGCTTGTTCCTTTTGCACTAAAGGATGACACCAAGAAGTGGTTGTACAACAACCAGGCGAATGCCTTTAGGACTTGGGATGAGTTTCAATCTGCCTTCCTCAAGAAATACTTTCCAAATCATCGGACTCAAAAATTGAGGAACGAAATCAATGCGTTCTATGAACTTGAGACCGAAACATTTCATGCATATCTAGAGAGGTTCAAGGAGCTGCTATCCTCATGCCCTCACCATGGCATCGACTTGTGGTGCCTGTGTCAGATTGTTTACGAGGGTCTTCACATCCCGTCCCGAACGCTCCTTCAGTCCATGTGTCAAGGAGAGTTCTTAGGAAAGGATGAAAGGGAGGCATGGGCTTTCCTAGAAGACCTTGCTGAGAAAACAATGCAATGGGAGAGTGTAAGGGAACCACCTGCATCATCCAGCATAGGAGCGAGGATCGCGAATGCAAACTCGACTAGATCGGGTGCCGCATTTGCTATCGATACCACTACGACCACCGAGGCATGCATGGTGGCCTTAATGCGCCATATGGATTCGGTTGAGCTCCAAAACCAACAAGGTGCACCTCACATGTCCACATCTGGTCCAGTTCCCTGTCATTCATGTGGTAGGATAGGTGAAGTAGAAAGAGAGTGTGCGTCCATTCCTCCTGAGATGGAACATGTCAACGCCATCTATGACAGAGCTAGGAATGACCCATACTCATCATCTTATAATCCTGGATGGAGGAACCACCCCAATTTTTCATGGAACCAAAATAATGCCCCGGGTGGTCCTTCAAACTCCACTTGACCACCTAACCAATCATACCAACCTCCCATGCATGCACAATCTTATCAGCCACCCCAAGCTCCAATCACCAATCAATCGGGTTTCCCAAATTCCAAGAATATGGAAACCCGATTCAATTCGCTTGAGACCTTGACTCGTGGACTTGAAAACTCAATGAAAATTTTATGTCAACCACAAGTAAGGTTCTCACTTCAAATCAGTAGACCATCAAATCTTTAGAGCTTCAGATGGGCCAATTGGCTCAGTCTGTACATGAAAGAGAGAGGGTCTTTTCCTCGCCAGCCTGAGGCTAACCCCCGCACATACCAGCAACAACACATGCAAAATGAGAATGTGGTACCTTGGGGGAGGCAAGTGAACCATGTGGAGGAACTTGTGCACAATCTCAATTCCATTGTGACCTTAAGGAATGGAAAGCAGGTTGACAATCACATTTCCTTGCCACCACCACCAACATCTATGCAGCCCCTCAGTGGGAATGGTGGTGAAGAAGAGGCTGAGGGTGAGGGTAATACACCAACGCCTCCTTCTCACGCACCGCAGAAAACCTACCTGCCAAAAGCTCCATATCCAAGTAGGTTAACCAAAAAGCAGAGTGACACAATGGACAAGATATTAGAGGTGTTTAAGCAAGTTAAGGTTAACATCCCCTTGTTGGATGTCATCCAACAAATACCTCAATATGTCAAAGTGTTGAAGGATCTCTGCACAACCAAGAGGAAGACCAATGTTCCTAAGAAAGCATTCTTTGCTACAAATGTAAGCTCACTTTTGTCCAATCCCGTCTACACAAAATACAAGGACCCTGGATGTCCTACTATTCATTGTATGATAGGGGACACTAGCATGAGTAATGTTTTGCTTGATATAGGATCAACGGTCAACCTCCTCCCATTTTCTGTTTATCAACAGTTAGATTTGGCAGAATTGAAACCAACTAAGATCACCCTCCAATTGGCGGATAGATCCATTCGTATTCCAAAGGGGATTATCGAGGACGTGCTTATCAAAGTTGGAGATTTTATATTTCCAGCCGATTTTGTCGTCCTCAATACCAATCCTGTTGCGAACACCCACTCTCAAATACCTTGATTTTGGGTAGACCATTTCTGGTAACCTCCAATGCCTTAATTAATTGTAGAAATGGTCTCATGAAGCTCTCATTCGGTAACACGAGTGTCGAGTTTCATGTGTTCAACTCTGGTAGGCAACAGGAGCCCATGGATCAGCCTTTAAATCTCAATCTGATCCGCCAATTAGAGAAAGCATCGTAAAATCAACGAACACCCCTAACACCAATGCAACCCATCGATAATGTTTGTGGGGCCAGCAAAAACTCATTGCCTGTCTTTGCAATGCAACAGAGTGAGCTGACATCAAACATGAATGTCCAAAAGGAGTGTTTGTTGCATGATTCAGTTGAGATTACTAGTGAGAGTGAGACACCTCATGATATGCCTATACTAGAAGGTGTCTCTGCCTCATGTCCCATGGCCATTGAGCCATTTGAGCGTCATCTTGACTCCAACAAGGACCCACCTACGACCGAGCTTATGCTTGATGATATAAATGATGGTGGAAGGTCCTTGTTGGATGACTTGGGGAGAAGCCCCATTCTTAGTGATGCAGGTATGCTGCGTGCATCGAATGAGCTTGAGGAACTCATTCCGATACACCCACCTATTGTTTGGAGGGTTTTGTTCAATGAGCAACTAGACCCTAGTGAGGCAACACAACTTCATTCATTCATGTTGCCCACACCCAACCAATATCATGAGGGGTTCGAGCCTTTCAGCTTTGACCTTTCACCCCTCATGAAACCTCAGAGTACCGGTGAAGTTTGCCAATATCATGAGGGGTACTTGAATTGTGAGTCATTTTAAGAAAAGTTTCTTTATTATGTTGTTTGTTTTATGTTTCTTGTTTTACTTTGTTTAATTTAATTTCATTAGTTTTAGTAGCTTAGTTAATATGTTTTCCTTGCTTAGTGTAATAGTTAGTTTAATGTTTAGTGAGTAGTTCCATCCCCTTTGGGGGTGGAGTAGATGTTCATACATGCATTAGAGAATGGAATGAATGCTTTATATACAATGTGTTGATAAAACATGAATGTATGCTTGCTTGTTTAGCATAAAATTTATAACTTGATGAGTTTTGCCAAAATGATTAGACACCTCTCATGCTTGTTTAGGTTCTGAAATAAACAACTTGTATATGTAAATGTTAATCAACTAGGTTGGTGAATGGATTGATAGGTTTTGCCATAACATTTAGACACTTCTATGCATGATAACACTACCTTCATTTGTGCTTAAAGAATGTGTTCAACACCCACCTCTTTCCATATGTGGACTCACTCCACCCTTTAGAGGTTTTTCATTTCTGAATTCCAACACTCTTATTTCGTTCTTAGTTAAGTTTTAGTTAATCGTTTGTTGCTTTCTTTCACATTTCGTACTTTGTAGTGTAGTGTAGCGTAGAGTAGGATAATCAATTCTCTTCCCTATTTTTGCCACTTGATTTTATGCAAACGAGAGGCTGCTCACCTCCCTGAGGACGACCCGTATTTGCGACCTCTTTAACGCGGCCGTGTACTTGCGGTTTAATTAAAACGTTCAACAGTAGGACAACGAGGGTCCTTGTACTTGACTTGCATGGGTTGTGCCAACAAAGAACTCACGTTAGCCACAAGAAAAGCTTTCTTAGGAACATGAGTTTTTCTCTTCTTGGTGCATAAGTCCTTGAGAACCTTGGCATGAGGTGGCATTTGCTGAATCGCCTCTAATAGAGGGATGCTCACCTTAACTTGCTGAAACATCTCAAGCATCATGTTATGTTGATCGGAGGTTTTCTTTTTATGGCGCTTAGGGAATGGCACCTTCGGGGCATAAGGGTTCGAAGGAACCTTAGAATTCTTGTCCAAAGAAGCATGAGTGGGGACCTCAGAATCTGATTCCTTCGACACATGAGGAGACAAGGGGACCTTAGGGTTTGGTCCCTTTGTCGAAGGAAATGTAGAAGGAACCCTAGGATTCGGCTCCCTCAGAGATGGTGATGACAAAGAAGGTACCCCAATGTGGTTGTCCACCTCCTTATCAGACCTCAAAGTATGAATCACATTAATATGATGGGTCGGTTCAGAGGTAGCATGAGGTACAGGTGGCCTTCCTTGAGAATGGATACCCCGAGGATTCACCTCGGGTAAACTCGGAAATTGGCCCTTCTCGCGTTCATGGAGCTGATTGACCAACTGGCTAACTTGCATTTCCAATGCTTTGACCGAATTGTTGCTGGCCACAAACATGGATTGTGTTCTTTGAATGAACGCTCGAAGGGTTTGTTCAAGAGTAGGATCCTTCGAGTCAACCCGTTGGGGTGGTGGAGTTTGGTTAGAATAACCCAACGATGAGGTCTGAGGAGGTTGGTAATTATGGTTCTGAGACCTTTGATGCGGAAGTTGGTAGGTCGCTGATGGGCATGGAGGTGGATAAGGTGGAGGTTGAGGTTGAGCGTGCGAGCTATGACCGTTACCCCCACAAGGCCTCCAAGATAAGTTAGGATGGTTACGCCATCCCAAGTTGTAGGAGTGACTGTACGGGTCGTTACTGGGCCTCTGTTGATACATCGCATTTGCATGCTTAGTATCCCTTGGAGCGTAAGCGCATTCCAAGTCATCATGTCCCGACAGTCCACACCTACTACACCCGGGAGTAGCGACCTGAGCTACATGGGCTCGGTTCAACTCTAAACTCTCAATCCTACGCATGAGAGTAGCCATTTTCGCCTCAGACGCGTTAGATGACTCAACTTGATATGATCCAGCTCGACCAGAAGACCTAGCGGCTGGTGGTTCTCTCATGGTGTCCCACTCAAAGGTGCGTTCAGCCATTAACTCAAAAGTGTCTCATGCCTCATCGATGGGTTTCTTTTGGAAGTCACCCTAACACATCGACTCCAACAATGTACGAGTGTTTTAGTTGAGGCCCTCATAAACAATCTGGCACAGCTGCCATAGCTCAAGTCCATGATGAGGGCACTGTTGGAGAAGGTCCTTGAACCTCTCAAAGAAACCATGAAAAGATTCGGTCTCAGTCTGATACATTTGATGTATCTGGTGCCGTATCTGTTGTGTTTTCCTTTGAGGAAAAATCTCTTCAGAAATACAATCACGAAGTCATCCCAAGACCGAATAGAGCTCGCCGGGAGACTGTACATCCATTTCTTCGTGTTATCCTTCAACGCGAAAGAAATCATCCTCAACCGGATTGAATCCTTGTCAAGTTGTTGAAGCTTGAACATGGAGCATACTTCCTCGAATTTGCGTATAAAAATATACGGATCCTCATTATTGGCAGTAAAGGTTGGAAGCATGCTCACGTATTGAGGTTTTAGCTCATAGTTGTTCCCACGAGCAGGGGGAAGAACTATGCAAGAAGGCTGCACCGCCCGAACAGGATGGGTCCGCTCCCACAAAGTCATCGGTCTATCCTGTCGAGCTAAATGTGGTGGTTCAACAAGAACTCGATCCTGACCGAATCTCCCTTCCTCTCGAGTCAGAGGAGGAGGAGAAGGAGGTCTACGTGGTGGTGGGAGCGGGCCGAGGTAATCCATGAATGGACCCAGGTCTCCCCCATCACCACAAGACGACTCGGCCTCATGTTCCAAAGGAGCACGAGGGGGAGATGGTCGATCACCAAGACCGTCCCATCTCAGAAAATGCACTCTCTCAAGTCGAGGGCTCTCACCAGAACGAGCCCAACCTCGAATAAAATGCTCGACTCGACTCTAAAAACACACACAACAGAAGGTGTACTCAGAGGAGGAGACTAGTCATAGATAATAGATGAGGAGAGGACTCAGATGAGGAGGGAAGAATCCTTAGATCTAGCGTGGGTAATGGGATCAGGTAGAAGCCTAACTAGCAAGCACGGCTCAAACAACTTAAGGATATGGGTCCTTAGGCTAGACGACGCCTAACCTCGAGGTCACTTGCCTCGACACGCCTCACCTCCATAGAACGAGGACCACAATGCCCAGCAAGTGATACCAGATCCGGAGATCCAGTACCTCCTCCTATCGACAAGGTAGGCAACGCCGATCAGGTCATGGCGGTCTCAACTAGATTACTCTCCTAGTGCGTCCAAAATCCTAGGGCCAATGTCTACATGGTTTTAGTTAAGGCTTGATTAAGAGTGATTTTTGGGGCCAAGGAAAGGTTGATGAAATCCCACACCTTATCTTTGATGGGACATCCCCTCCTTAGTAGCGTTTTGATCCTAAATCTAGCAATCAATCGCTCCAATCAAACGCTCAACTCACTCTTGTCCTGATGCAATTCCTACTAACTAATGCATGGGTATACAAGATGCATGAATGAGTGTAGGAAATGCGTACCTCACGCCAGCGCTCAGCAACTGAAAATAAAGCTAAAAGAGAAGACAACTACATGCCTAAGTCAAGTACATGATGCGTGACCTAAACAAGTAAGAATATCTAGTCTTTTGCTTTGGATTTTAAGGTCACGTTGATTAATGGGGATTGGTTTAATGATCTGGGAGAAAACTAGAAGTCAGAGCATACAAAATAGTGCTCCCAGATAACTAAAATGAAGCAAACAACTACTAGAAGAAAAATGAAAGAAAGAAAACCTCACCAGGCCACCAATTGGCAGTCCCAGACCGCTGATTGGCGGTCCCTGTTGGAGATTTTGTTCTCCAACTCGTCGAGTAGCCTCCCCATGAGCTCTAGGATGCCTGAAACCAACAAAAACTAGAAACAAAAAATTAAAAATCACTTGAATCGTCCAAACCAAAGTCTGGACAGAGCACCTCCCCGGCAACGGCACCAAAAACTTGATTTATCGTTTTATTTAAACCGCAAGTGCACGGCCGCGTTGAAGCGGTGGCAAATATGGAGACAAGGGGGGTTTAATGAAACTCAAAACCAATGTTCGGATTTTGTGTGTATATCCGCTGAAATCCCTCAGGAGACACCACTCCTCCTCCATGGAGACAAGGGGGGTTTAATGACTTATTGCACATACTAAGTGCAACTGTGATTCTTCCAAAAGTGAGTTATGATTTATCTTGTTTTTCGTTTTGTGTTTTCCTTTCGTAGTCTCTCTTTTCGTTGTTTTACTCGGGACTAGCAAAAACTAGGTGTAGGTGATTAATTTATTCATTTTAATTAACCGCAAGTGCACGGCTGCAATGAAGCCGTGGCAAATACGGGACGATCCACAGGGAGGTGTGTCGACTTTTGGTTTGTTCGAAGGCGAGTGGGAAAGAAAGGAGAGGAAGATTGATTACACTAAACTACACTAAAATGCAAAAGGAAATGAAAGATAAGCAATAAACTAAACCCCGAAGGGGGTAGAGAAATAATGTGAATATAAAAGATGTGTGTGTGTGTGTGTGTTCGATTATGCTCATCACAACATGTAGTGCATGAAATCATAAAACTAAATCCAACTTTGTCTCCACATGAATTAAGATAAGATCATATCATTACAGCATACAAGACAATAATTGGAATGAAGCTAAATTAACTCATGTATAAAGACTAGACCCTACTATGCCTCCACATGAATTAAGATAACACATTATCATTAAAACATACAAGACATTAACCAAGGTAAAGGCATCAAGAGTATGTACACTGCAAATTGTGTTTCCAATATAAATTACATCCATATCCTCACCTTATCATTCCCCATAAAATAGGTCCACTAATCTAAGCATAAGCTACGCTTCATTCAAGAGCACTAGCATATCAAAGATAAGAGTGAAATCCCATTAGATGGTTATGGAAACCATATAAGGCTCAAGGGATTAAGATAACACACACCTAATACACTACATGATCATATCACATATTTCTCCACCCCCCAAATGGGGATGGAACTACTCACTACTCATTACATTAACTACATTAACAAAATGAAACATTCTACTGAAATGAAACTATACTAAGAAAGCAAAAAATATTAAAGAACTAAAATGACATAAAACAAAACAAGCATGCAAGCATATGAAAGGAAATTAACCTAAGAAAGACACAACTAAAGTAAAACATCTATTTATTACTCACTCAATTACAAGTAGCCTCTTTCTCCACCAGAGTTTTGCTTCAAGGCTTCATTCTTAGTAGAGAAGATGGACACCAAGAGAGGAGATGGGGTACATGAGAGGAGGGAGAGTTCTATTTATAGCAATAGAAAAAGATAATCCGGGACAATCCCCCGATGTGGGACTAAACAAAATACCAAAAATACACTAAACATCCTTTAATACACACGCTCCATATGTCTTAGCAGATCCGGATTGATCCGGTCCGCCAATTAGCGGTCTACAGGATCCAGATCGAGTTGGTTTTTATTCTGGGCTTTTCTTGATGTATTTATTGGTCTTGGTTGCATCTACTTCGCTTGTTGGAGCTCCGACCCGAATCGAATTGCCAAAATACTCCCCATGATGTTGTGGAGTTTTCTGTTTTGCTCTTAGGTCCTTCGGTCTTATGTTCAGGTCCTCCCTTGCATCTTAGTCCTCGAGTCTCTCAACTCAGTCCTTTTTCCTATCTTTTAGGTCCTTTCATGCCTCTTCTCATCGAACCTCTTTATTCTGAAATTCAAACATAAAACTCATGACATAACATTGCTTAGGTGTAAGATAATGGATATAAGATACAAATATAAGCGTGAAATGATGTCAATCGGTGATGTTCATTGACATCATATCATGCATATATCGTGTCTTATATCCTTTATTTTGAATCTAAGAAATGTCATGTAACGCGTTTTATGTTTAAGTTTCAGGAATAAATATGTTTAAGTTGAAGAAGACACAAAAAGGACCATAACGTGAGAAAAGGACCGATCGGTGAGACTTATGGACCTATTTGCAACAGAGAAGGACCTGGTTATAAGCCAAAAGGCCCAATTATCAAATCGAGAAACTCTACACCATCATCAGGAGTATTTTGACTATTATATTCGGTTCTAGACTCAAGCAACCGATCTGAGTACAACCCACGTAAAGAATTGAAGCAATGAAGAAGGCAACCAAAACCGGGGCAAATGAGGCCAAAAGTGACTGCTAATCAACAGCCATAGTCCACCACTTAGCGGTACACTATGTCCCAAAGCCAACCATCTTTGGTGCAGATGTTTGTTATATCGTTTATGTCCATTTCGAGAAGGTTCATTAGTCCCACATCGGGGGATTGTCCCCTGTTACCTTTTCTCATGCCTATAAAAAGAACTCTTCTTTCTCCTTTGTATTTACTCCTTGCTTGGTGGCCATTATCTCTACTTGGAGTAAAGCCTTGGAGCAAAACTCTAGTGGAGAGATTCCACTTGTAATGTGAGTGAGTAATAAAATAAATCTTTGTTAGTTTCATGTTCTCTTTAAATTCTGGCATACTTAGCTTAATCTCATTTTGGTAATCTTAGTATAATTAGTTAGAATGCTTTCTTTTTTAATACAATTGTTAGTTTAATGAGTAGAGAGTAGTTCCATCCCCCTTTGGAGGTGGTGGAGATGATGTACACCTATGGTTTGAGGTTTTGATGTTTGACGAATTTAGTGTGTATACTTGAATGTTTGTATGATCATTGGGTTTATTTTATTCATCTACATGTTGGGGGATTTTCGATGAGTTTTGCCATCTTCCCATACTTGGTTTACACATTTTTATTGGATGAAATTTCTTGTTGGATGTGCTACATTTTAGTCGTGTTTGTATTAGCGTTTAATTGCTTGATTGATTAAAGAGACTTTGTTTTGTTGGGTTTTGCCATAAATTTGAGACACCTCCCATGCTTAGATTTGTTCTTCACATGAATTCCTGGTTTTTGATGACTATTGTGATAATGAAGTAGTAATTTTTAATATGTTGTGTGAATTGATTGATAGGTCTTGTCACATCTTTAGACACTTCCTATGCATGAAGACACGCTCATGACATACTTACACATACATGTGCCATTCATCACTTCTCTCACCTCATATGTGCAGACCCTCCACCCTTAGGGGTTCAACCATATTTTTTTCCACATCGTTTGCTGCATTTCTTAGTTTTCATTTGGCATCGTAATTTAATTTGTTTTGAATTCTTAGTATTGTCATCTTTTTAGCAGTAGCATAATAATCTCTTCTTCCACCGTTATTTCCCACTTGATTTCTGAAGGACCAGAGCCGACACACCTCCTGGCAGATCGACCCGTACTTGCCCTATCTTCACCAACGACCGTGCACTTGCGGTTAAACTTAATTTCAAAAATAAGTTTTGGGCACCGTTGCCGGGGAGATGCTCTGTACAGACTCTGGTTTGGGGCAACCATTTCTAGTGACTTCCATTTCCTTGCTCAGTTGTCTTAATGGTCTAATGTGCTTGACATTTGGTAGGCAATGTGCTGATTTCCTCATCTTCACCATCGGGAAGCAGCCATGTGCCTTCGAGTATTTCAGAGAGTTGTTCGATGGAGATCCTGATGGTGGTGAAGATGTTTCACCTGTGCTGGTACAAAAAGGTGCCTTATCTTGTGATCATGTGGCCTTTGAGCTACATTCTTTCGATCATGTTGCTCTTTTGGCACAAGAAACCATTTGTGTGGCCTCTAGGCCACCTACTCTTCACTCTATTTTTGTTGAGCACCCCATGTGGGTTAAGAATCAACCACATGATACCCTACATTTCAAACAACCAAACAGAGTTTCACCGCTCCTTCATGCCTATTATCTTGCTCATTCTCAATAGGCATCAAACAACCACAATGCTTATAAGGGTGTCAGGTGGCCATGCAATTCTTTTTTTGTACTTTGCCATCTAGGTAATAAGTCCAGGGTGTCACTTTTTAGTGGATGAAATGATCCTAGTGCACCCAAATGTTAGTTTGAGGTTATATATTGATGACCCTCAACTCTATCGTGGAATGGAAACATAAGTGTTTCCATTTCCTTTCACAAACCCCGGTTTTGAGAGGCATGAACCACCATTCTTGGTTCATAAACCTCTCAAAAATCCTCATGTTTCTTATGTTACGAGCCCATGAAAGTGCATATCTGGCTCGAGAGGTGGCGGGTTCCCATTTGATGTCTCTTGACATATGAAGATGTGAGCCCATTGTTCTACATAGTTATATTTGAAAAAAAGGGACTCCAAGAGTGAGCATAACTTGTTGTGGGCTCTAACCCTTGTTTATTTGGGCTCCATTTGTTTCACGTATTTGTTCGCCTTGTTAAATATTTCACTGGTTTTGAGAAAAATTCTGGTTTGTGTCCATCAACATGACCATGAAACTTTCCTTGTGCGTCACGTTGGTGAGATTTTTTCGTTTTCATGCATATGTCCATGTAGTATCATGCTTCCATTCATCGAGGACAATGCATGACATAAGTATAGGGGGTGTTTAACGTGTGTACAAAGTCGAGTCTTTCTCCTTTTGTTTTCTTTTCTTTTGTTTGTATTGTTAGGGTTATGTTAGTGTGCTGCATTTGATATCGATATATTTGTTTTCCATGACGTTGCATGTTAAGTATCGATATATTTAACATGCAACGTTGTATTGGAATATTTCCTCAACATTGCTTCGAGGGATCGATTCACAAAGTGTGTCCCCGATCATTTATGATACAATGAGGTGTACCAAACCTCGCAAAGATGTGTTCTTTAAGAAATTTGATCACAACCGTGTGATCATTGGTGCGAGTAGGGATTGCTTCATCCCACTTCGACACATAATCAACTGCAACCAGAATGTAGGTGTGACCATGGGAAATAGGGAAAGGGCCCATGAAGTCAATTCCCGAAACCTCAAAGATGTTGACCACTAGGATAGGATTGAGTGGCATCATATCACGACTTCAAAAATGCAAAATGCAAAATCATCTTGGAATAACGTGGGCCAATAAAATCCGCATTGGAGCACTTTGGGAGTGATTTTCTTGGCACCAAAGTAACACACCACACGCCTCCTTATGGAAAAAGGACAAGACGCCCTGAATCTTGTCATTAGGAATGCACCTTCTTATTATTTGATCGACATAATACTTAAATAAGTAGGGATCATCCAATTAGAAATGCTTGACTAACGACTTGAACTTGGCTTTGTCATTTTATGTCCAATGAGTTGACACCTCCCCGGTTGCTAAGTAGTTCACAATGTCAGCGAACCAGGGGGTGAGGCTATTGCCATAAGGTTCTCATTAGGGAAGAACTCGTTCACCGGTGGATGCGATGAAAACTCAGCTCGAATGCAAGAGAGGTGATTTGCCACGACGTTCTCGCATCCCTTCTTATCCCGTATCTTAAGGTCGAGCTCTTGCAAAAACAAGATCCAATTAAGAAGATGGGGTTTTGCATCCTTTTTAGACAAAAGGTAGCGAAAGGCTAAGTGATCAATGTAGATGACGATGTGCGACCCAATGAGGTACTCACAAAAAATTTCCAATGCAAATATGATCGCGAGGAACTCTTTCTCAAGAATAGAGTAGTTGAGTTGGGCATCATTGAGAGTACAACTTGCATAATAGATCACATGACGTAATTCGTCGACTTTCCGACCCAACACTGCTCCTATCGCATAATCAGATGCATCACACATCAACTCGAAAGGTAGAGTCCACACTGGTGCCTTAATAATAGGAGCGTAGGTCAACTGACACTTCAGAAACTCAAATGCATCCATGCACGCGGGTGTGATTTCAAAAGATGTGTCTTTAGGAAGCAAGCTCGTCAAAGGGAGAGCTATCTTGCTGAAATCTTTAATAAAACACTGGCAAAAACCAGCATGTCCAAGGCATGACCAGATTTCGTTGACCGAGGTGGGTGGCGGAAGCTTAGTAATAAGCTCAATCTTTTCTCTATCCACCTCAATCCCATCACGAGATACCACGTGGCCTAAAACGATGTCTTTCGTAACCATGAAATGATATTTTTCCCAATTAAGGGCTAAGTTCGTTTCCAAACACCTCTTGAGAAAAAAGCTCAAGTGGTGCAAACACTCATCAAAGGAGGTGCCATGAACCGAGAAATCCTCCATGAAAATTTCGAGGAAGAGCTCGACCATGTCCACGGATTTCCCTCCGAGTGTTCACCAAACTCTAAACAAGATTAGAGAGAAATGAGCTAGCCAATCAATCTCTAACAAGGTTTAGAATCTAGCTAATGGCCCTTCTTTAAGCTCCGGCAATTTTTATCTCTAATACTTAAATTTACTAAGAGATTTTTGTGGTGATTAGGGAGAGATTAATGAGAGAAAGATTTTTGCATTAGTTGTTAAACAAGTAGGAGTAGGGGTCCTTTTATAGTCTCCCAAAACATCCTTATCAAGAGCTATTCTTTAGTCATGATCCCTTGTTTATTCTCTCCTAAATTAATCTCTAATTTCCACATAATCACCCACAAAAAAAATGTTTTAATTAAATCTGGAATTAATTCACCCATGATCTAATTAATCTCTTAATAATTCAGGCAGAATCGTTTTTGTTCGGTAGATCGAGTATTATTCGGTCAAACGAACCATTCGGTTATAACACGTGTTCGGTGCACCGTGAGCTAGACGGTCGACCGAATCTGTATGAGAAAAATTCCCTGGAAGAACTCGGACGAACCACGTCTTTTACTCGGTCGACCGTTGACCCACCAGAATCGCTCTTGGGATATAGTCATCAGATGACCGTGTGACCTTCTGTCTACTGAAAATACTACTTCTCGGTTTACCGTGCACACTCGGTTAACCGAACCTGATTGTCTAGGCACTCCAGACAATTTCGGTCAACCAATTACACTTTACCCGTTCCCTATTCGGTTAACCGATCCGAAGATACCCTGGTCGACAGAACCATGAACGGTTAACCGTGTTTGACCCTGATTTTGCCTTTGTCAAATTTTGGATTTATTTCCAACAAAATTTGATCTGTTGGTTTTTTTTAGCAAATTCACATCTTATATAATATATTATCATATGTAATATTAAATTATTACACCCCATAATATATATACCTCATATGAATTTATTATGATTCTAATTATGTCAATTCTCATGACATATTGATTTTAATTAATTCACCACATGTGTCCTATTTTCACATGAAACCCGACACATCATATGAACTTAAAATCAACCCTCTTGTTTCCCAGTTTTGTGGTGTGATCTATAGGAGGATCTAAGCCAAATTTGCAGTGATATTAAACACTTAATATCTGAAACTATAAGCGGTATCTAGCTTCACATTATAGTTACCCAATTAGCATAGATGTCTTTGTTCCACCCGAACCAAAACACAATCCATTTAGTGACGTAAATGCACCACTTGTGTCCGTCCCTTGCCTCATGATATTAAGAATATATAAAAAGTAGAAATGTGTCATCTTTGTATTATATTCATTTGTTGATCTCTCTAAGCTAATTATAACTATGTAACTTAACTCAAGTTACGTTGTGCACATTATAATTTTGCTTTACCAAGGGGCCCACTAATATCATCACTCAATTAAGAGGGCAATGATAATCGTTTGACTAGCTATGTTTTCCAGCACAAGTCATGCCCAACCAACTATTGCCTTTATCACTACACTCATTGATAGCTTTTGACAATAATCAAATTAAGCACTTCTTGAGTTAAAAGATATAAGTCCCATATCTAGGATCCAAGCACAGTAAAATTATTAATGACACGAAACACAATTCCATAATGTTTTAATTGTTAGTTCTATTCAATATATAAAAGTTATCTTTTCCTCTTTTATATAATCGCGTCGTCAATTATTTGTAGAGCTACAACAATCGATGACCAACACGACAATCTTATCTCGGTAATTAATGTTCCATGTTAATTACCATGATTGTGAATAAATTTTGATTTTATGTAAACCATTATCTTTTAGAGCTCTACGGTTAAGGACCAAGCGCCTCTTCCTTAACACTTCCAACAGACGAATTCCATAATCAATGAACAAAATGCTTGCACATTCAATTCATAATAATTGACATATAAAAGTAAAACTTTTAGAACACATTCCTTTCACTAAGCATGTTGTAAATACAAATAAGGAGGAAGAGTTCTATTTATAGCCCTGAAAAAAGTAACCTGGAACAATCCCGTGGTATGGCCCTAATTGCATACTATATATGGACATAACCCAACATAATCCACGACCCAACTAAGACATGAATTCTTTGAAGCCATCAGGACCACTGATTGGTGGTCCAGATGTCTTTGATGTTTGGATTTTGGTGGCTCATTTCTAACTTGATTTTTTGATGTTTGATGAACCCAATTCGGTTGTTGATATTTAGGCCCGGATGTAGTTGCCAAAATACTCCTCATGACGGTGTGGAGCTTCTTAATTTGCTCATTGGTCCTTTTGGTTTACATCCGGGTCCTTCTCTCTTGCATCTCAGTCCATAAGTCATGCAATTCAGTCCTTTTCCTTACTTTTAAGTCCTTTTTGAGTCTCTTCTTCTCAAACATGTTTATTCCTGACACTTAAACTTAAGACTCATTACGTAGCATTGCTTGGGATAAAAATAAAGGATATAAGACACAAATATATGCATGATATGATTTCAATCGTTAAGGTTCGATGGTAGTACCCTACCTTACGAGAGGCTACGTGGGAGATCAAGGCGGATGTGCGAGAGAAGTACCCAGAGCTTTTCAGTACGTAGCTTGTTTTGATTTTGCGAACTTAATTCCTTTTTTGTAGGGTGGTTGTTGCACCACCACCTCTCTTATATACCTCTCTCTCTTATTTCTTATTCTCTCTCTCTTTCTCTCCCAACCTTCCTCTCTACCGACCAACCCAACGCAATTCGCCAAACCCCAACCTTTCCTCTAGTGTTGGTGATGATGAGGACAATGAGGGCGACGACGGTGGTTCCGACAATGTCAAAAATGAAGAGGTACACCGCCCACCCATTTTAGACGGGTCCGTATGGTCGGGGAGGAGAGAGGAAGGGCCGAGAAGGTCGGTCGGTGGACCGCACGCAGGCTAACATTGTGTGCAGGCCGATCGAACTCGCGTTGGTAGTGCAAAGTTGTGCGCGGGCTAGGGACACACACTGCCGTGCTGGCCACGCCACCCCATGGTGGTAATGGTTGTCGACCGTAGTTAGCGCGACAGACCGTCTATGGGGGGCTGGGTTTTTGTTGGGTTTTGTGGTACGGAACGATACGGATGGAGATTTTGCATATATTTGATGTAAATTAAAGTTATTTGATTAGATAAGAGTTAATTGGAATAGTTGCAAGCTAAACCAGTAAGTTAAGTTATTTGTTTAATTAATAATTAGATAGGAGAATTGCAGAATAATTCTTGGATTTTATGAGTATTTAGTTTAATAAGTTAGTCTCGGTTAATTCAAAGGAAATCCTGTGAATTAATGGTATTTGGTTAAAATGTGAATAATTGGTTTAATTGCATTGAAAACCCTGAAATTAATTGTATTTGTTTAATTGAGTAATAATTGGAATAATTGTTGGAAACACCCTGGATTTGTTTGTATTTGAGTAAATGATTAATATTTGGGTTAATTGCTGAATAAACCTTGGACTTTCTATAAATGTTGATAAATAATTTAATTTATGGAAAATTTCTCTTTTCCCTGGATTTCCTATATATTTGTAAAAAATTCTACTAAATTGGGAAATTTACTGTTTTCCCCAGAACTTATGAGAATTAAGTTTTGTGCAAAAATTTGGTAAGATTACAGTTATGAGTACTTATGAGGACGTTGCTTATATAAGTATATAATCTTGTTTATATTTATTGCTTTGTATCCAGTTGAGGTTGTTTGACTCATGCTTTCGAGGTTAATTGCGTCTACCCCTCGCCTTGTGAGAGGTTCGTGGAACCGGTGTCCACCCACATTGTGACGAGTGACCGTTGGAGAGTGTTGCTGACGGACTCCGGCGTAGGGTGGCAGTGTGATGACGTGTAAGGCACGTATGACTAGAGGTGAGGGTTTCCCGCAGTGTTGTGGTGGTTTGGGTAGGGTCTACCACTGTTGTGACGAGTGACCATTTGGGAGCGTTACTCACAAGCTCAGGTGTGTGGTTGGATCCCGAAGCTGGCTGCGGGACTGTCAGCTCACCAGCATTGTGACAAGTGATTGTTGGACCGGATGCGCGGTCTTCTTGATGGCGCACGCTCGGCCTGGCTGGGACGTGTGACAGTTCTGCCGTGAGAGTAGGCTGAGTGTGGCTTTGTGGATCAGATAAGCGGTGGAGTCGAGGTACACGCTCGACTTCGCTATGATGTGTGGTCGTGTTGGGACATGAGACCGGTGGGAGCCATGTGGACGGCGTGACCTAGTTTGGTTTGTGAGCCATGTGGATGGCATTGCTTAGTTAGTGCGAGCTGTCATGGACGACTAGACCTTGTTTTGTGTCTAGTTGGGGTGGTGCACGGGGTCTTGATTGAAGACTCAGGCCTAATTTGTAGGTGTGCAAGTGAGATGCGATAGGTGGCTAGAGGAGACTTGTGCGAGGATGCATGGATTGAATCATTGAGCTCAATTGTCTTGTATTTTGCAGCCCCTCTTAGTGGTCGTGTAGTAGAAATGTTCAGAGTTCCTTGTATTTTCTCTTCCGCATTCTACTCTAATTTTGACTCTATGATATGTTTTAATTGAGGCCTCGACTTGATTATTGTTAGTTAATGTCCTTTTTCACTTGTAGTAGTTGTGATTGATTGTTGTGTCTTGATTGTGGATTATAAGCGTTACAGAGATGTTCCCAGTGGCTTTTGCCTTAGTTTCTGCTGAGAATGAAGAAAATAGGAATGGTTTTTGCAAAACTTAAATAAAATTCTGGTACCGACTATATATTTAACACTCATCTGCAATTTTTTTAAAGGTCTCACGTCATTTGTTGAACGGATTTTCCCAACTTCTCATCATGCCTATTTTTTAAGCCACTTGGAAGACAATTTTTGTTAACCCCTCTCTCCCTCTCTCCCCCTAAAATCCCTGAACCCAAACCCATCTCCTTCCTTCATCCTCCTCTCCCTTCCTCCGCACTCCGACGACAACGACGGCCAGGAGCTCTGACGTCCATGCGTGCTCGCCGAGGGGAAGGCGTCCCCTTCTCCGGTGAGTTCTTCTCGACTCGATTTGAATCAAGGTACGCCACCCACCCCCTTAGTTGTTCAGTTTCTTGGGTCAAAGGTGTTTGTGGGAGGTGTTTAAGGAAGGTGCGGCCGGAGTTGCGGCGGGAGTAGGTCGGAGGCGTGGTCGGGGAAGAATAGTAGATGGTTGCGTGAGGGAGAGCGGAAGAGCCACCGTGGAGGCCACGTAGAGTTGTGAGGTTGTTGGCCGTGGGCCGGCGGTGGCGTGGAGTGAGTGCTGGGGTTTTTGGTTTGGCGGTGGTGGATGAGGTTTTGGTATTTTGCATTGTACCCTTGGATTTCAGTTGTATTCTGTTAGTTGTTTAATGGTTGCATAATTTCAAACTATACCTTGAATTTAATGTATTTTATTAATCAATAAGTTAAATGAATATTTTTGAATGAAAAACCTTGGATTTGTTGGGTATTTGGTTAAATAACTTAATTTGGGCAAATTGCATAATAAATTTCGTGATAATAGTATTTAATTAAACTTGAACAACTGGATTAATTACCTTGAAAACCCTAGAAAAAATTGTAATTATTTAATTAACTAATATATTGAATATTTACTAGAATAACCCTGGACCTTGTTGAATTTTATGCAACGAATTAATTACAGAGAATTACTCTTTTGCTTTGTACTTTTAGACATTTGTGGTAAACTCATTAGTTGGGTAATTTACGGTTTTTCCCTGGGTTTATGTTTATTGCTTTATAAATTGTGGATGCTTTAACCGGATTTATGTTATGTTTTGTGAGATTCCGAGAGCTTCGCGGAATCAGTTTTTCACCCACGTTGTTACGAGTGACCGTTGGAGCATTGCTCACGGACTCGAGCATGTGGTCCAATAGTGGGGATGGCGTGTGAGGTACGTGTGACTAGATGTTAGGGTGTTTACCTTGTTGGGTGGTCGGGAATGGTTTACCAGCATTGTTACGAGTGACCGTTGAAGCTGGGTTCACGGGCTTGGGTGTTGGGGTTGGATTCTCAGAGGCATATTTTCCCTTCTATTGTTGTGGTTCGGAATGGTCCTCCCAAGTTGTGACGAGTGACCGTTAGGGAGCGTTGCTTACTGGCTCGGGCGTGAGGTCTTCTTTCAAAACTGGATGCGGAACTGGTCAGCTCACCAGCGTTGTGACGAGTGGCCGTTAGGGAGTATTGCTCACGGGCTCGGGCGCGTGGTTGGAGTAGGGTGTTTCCTTGTGGGACGGATGTGCGGTCTTGTCGAGGTTTAACGCTCGATCTGGCTGGGCACTTGGTTGCCTTGGGACGTGTGACATTTCTGTCGTGTGAGCGAGTTGAGTGTTTCCTTGTGGGTTGTATGCGCGATGGGGGTCGAGGTGTACGCTCGGTCTCGCTGGGCGCGTGACCACCTTGGAGCACGAGACTAGTGTAAGTTGTTAGGGACGGCTAGACCTTATTTGGTGTCAGTTTGGGGTGTTGTACTGGGTCTTGATTTGAGACTCAAGCGTGGAGGCGACTTGCGCTTGGATGCGTGGACTGGATCTGTTGAGCTCAGTGTCATGTATTTTAACTACTCCTCTTAGTAGTTATGTAGTAGGATTCAGAGTTCTTGAATTTCCCTTCCCCATTGTACTTTGACTTTGACCTTATTTTATATTTTAATTGAGGCATCGAGTTGGTTATTTTAGTTAATGTCCCTTTTTCGCTTCATTTTAGTGTTGTGAGTATTACCGTGTCCCGAGTGCGGATTAGGGGCGTGATACAGCTTGGTATCAGAGCTCAGGTCAGTGCATTTGTGTACCACCCAAGTTGGGACCTTCAGGCACAATCCCATTACTTATTTATGTTTTGAGGTTTTGTGTTTTTGTGTGGCATATATCGCCCTGTCGAGGTGCCAGATTGGGGCGGGTGGACCCCTCCCCACCCAGTTCGCAGGGTGAGGACCACGGATCAACTTTTGTGCGGCTAATCCGCCGCATTTTGTACATGAGGTGCGGCAGAATCGCCACCTTTCTGGCTAAGAATCGATCCGGATTTTTCCTGTGTGTTTATGGTATGTTTTAGCTGTCCTTTGTGCTCCGGATTGATTTCTTTCCTATCTTTTGAGCTCCGAATTAATTTCTTCATGTATTTGGAGATCCAAATTTGATTTTTCTTTAGAACTTCTCCAAAATTATATTTTGGTACTCGTAATTTGCAGTCGGGTCCTCAGCTTTTTGCAATTAAGTCCCTGACTACTTTTGTGCTTAAGTCCCTGGCTTTTTTGTAATTAGGTCTTTGAATGATTTTATGCTTGGATGGAGTTCAATTTGAACCCCGATAATCTTGAACTTGGTCTTTATGATAGAAATGAGTCTCTTGCACGTGTTTATGCTCGGGATATGGGTAATTTGCATTCAGGTCCCTCTATTCTGTAAATAAGACTAAACACATACCTTAGTAGCATTTATTGATATAAAATTAATCTAAATGAAAGACATATGATGCAATGCATCAAATATCCCCACATCTAGATTTTGCTAGTCCCTAGCAAAACAAAATATAAGAAAAATGAAAATAGGGAAATCCTAACTCACTTTCGCAGGAATCACGGTTGCACTTAGCATGTGCAACAAGATTTTCAATCCCTAAGTTTCCTTAGAGGACGAGTTTTGTCTCGTGAGGGTTTTCAGTTGACACACCCACAAAGTCTTAATTCAACATTTCATTAATAACTCTCAATATCTCCACCTCAACCTTATACATCTCACTTAGAATTCTTGCATGCTCATTATATAAATCTAGCTCATAAAAAATCTGACTTGGTCTTCATTCCTCCAATATTCACACCACTAACCCTTCTACACATGTTATCACTTAAATTATTTTACACGTCTCCTCTGGTGGTGAAGTATCATTCGGATCAACCATGGCATGGATCATTCTTTTAACTTTGGGCCTTGAGTATATTAAAGTAATTTTTTTCATCGTGATTCAACACATTTGCTTTTTTTGACACTTTTACCCATTCTGCATTCGTGTAGCGAGTTTGGTCGATAATCCTGAGCTGGCAGACTCAAGTTACCGGGTTTTAAGATACCCCTACGGACCAGTGACTCGAACGCTTGGGTTTTTGTAATCATTTTGCAAAATATGCTTTCCTCACTTTTTTCCTTTAATTATTTTTTTTACTTTTTTTTCTCAAGGCTTAATTGTTATTAGAAGTCCACACTTCCCGTTATATTTTCCTCAACCTATGTTTTTTATCAACCGCTTCAAATATTTGATTCATCCAATTTAAGTGCATACATGTCTTAAAGGGTAATGCGTTATTTCTTTGGAACTTAGATTTATGTCATAATTGCTACAAGCAGAACTATATAATAAGGAACAAAAACTCAATGCAATTTGTACACGGGTTTTGGCAGTTCAATCTTAAGCTATGTCATGGAGCATTGAATAATTTTTTTGTTTTTTTTGTTTTTTTTGTTTTTGAAGAATATATAGATAGATAGATAGATAAACACCCCCTACATCTAAATCATGCATTGTCCTCAATGTATGCAAAGATAAAGCAAATGAACTTATTACCTGAGTCAGCTTGCGGTAGAGGGATTGAATTTGCTCAGAGTCAACCATAGTCAGAACTTGATTGAATGTCACCATGTTGGTGCATGTATCCAGTTGAATTGTTCCCCATGTTGCCCTGAGAGTCCTGAGGTAAAGATTCCACACCTCTCACATGTGTTGGTTCTCTTATTTTCTCGAGTGATGGTGGTTGGGTAGATGAATTACTCCCCTTTTTCTCACTTTCTTTTTGATTTTGTGATGATTTATTTGATTCAGAAATCTTATAGATACGCGATCTCATCACAACATCACTTTGATTGCATACTATTTCTGGTTCCCTATCAACATGAAAAATATTAAATTCAGCTTTTAAATTTCCAAAAGATAGTTGCATGAGCCCATTTCGACAATTTATCAAAGCTTCAGACGTCGCTAAAAAGGGTCTGCCTAGTATTACAGGGATTTGTCTCTTAGGATTGACAACAGGTTCAGTGTCTAGAACGAAAAAATCCACTGGGTAAATGAAGTAACCAACCTTAATCAAAACATCCTCTACTAGTTGGTTTCTTAACAGAGCAATCAGCAAATTGAAGGGTTGTCTTAGAGGGTTTTAGTGGACCAAGGTTTAGTTGCTCATAGACAGAGAACGGTAGTAAGTTAACACTAGCACCAAGGTCTAGAAGGGCTCTATTGATAAAAGTATCTCCTATCGCACATGAAATTGTGGGACACCCAGGGTCCTTATACTTTATAGGAGATGAGTTGGACATAATAGAGCTTATGTTTGCAGTCAAGAATGCCTTCTTTGGTACGTTCGCTTTTCTCTTCTTAGTGCACAGATCCTTTAAGAATTTAGCATAAGCAGGTATTTGTTGAATCATATCTAGGAGTGGAATATTGACCTTAACTTGCTTAAATACTTCCAAGATTTTCTCTATTTGTACACTTGAGCTCTTATTGAGTCTATTGGGGAATGGGGCTTTAAGAACATAGACTCGCTCAGGTTGAGCTATAGGGTCAGGTTGACTAGGTGGGTTGGGCTTTTCAAATTGGACTTCAGGTTCAATGGTCAGGTCACATGTGGGTACTTGACGGCTAGATTGATTAGGAGCCCTAGGATTTACCACATTGTTATCAACTTGTTTTCCAGACTGTAATGATACAACTGCATTTATTTGTTGGAACGGTCCCTCCTCATGAACCATTTGAACCGGTCTAGTGTTGTTACTTCCTAGAGGTGGTTGATAGGGCGTATATTGATTATTAGGTCGTGGATTCACCTCAGGTTGACTTGGAAACTGACCATTTTCTCTTTCACCTACAATTTGTGTTAGTTGGCTGACTTGTGTTTCTAGCTTTTTGAAGGATTGGGTGGTTGTTTGCATAAAAGTCTTAACCAAATTTTCCAAGCTTGTCAATCTAACATCATAATCTCCATTGTTACTAAACCGAGATGGTGTATTATTTTGGTTATACGAGTTTGGTTGTTGTCTAGGAGGTTGACCTTGTTGGTTCCATGAAAAATTGGGATGATTACGCCAACCCGGGTTGTAGGTTGATGCATATGGGTCATTTCTATAATGGTTAAATGCGACATTAACTTGTTCCAAGTCCGCAGAAATATGTGCACAATCCTCCATTATATGACCAGTTTGACCACATCTAGAGCAATGGATAGAAGAGGCTTGAATCACTATGGGTCGGGTTTTTAGCTCTAGACTTTCCATTCTATGCATAAGGGTAGCTAGTTTTGCTTCAGTAGCTACAGTAGCATCTACAGCTAAGACACCTGATTTGGGTTGACTTGCTATTCTAGATCCAATACTCGGGTTAATCGGTGCTCTAGCATTATCCCATTACATACTATTTTCGGCTAAATCCTCGAGAAAAGTCCAAGCATCATTCTCATGTTTGGACATAAAGTTTCCTTGGCTTACAGATTCTAACATAACCCTAGATGTAGGTGTCAATCCCTCATAAATAATTTGGCGCAATTGTCATCTTAGAATTCCATAATGAGGGCATTGGGTCAACAGATTCTTAAAACTTTCCAAATAGGAATAGAACGACTCGCTCTCTGATTGAACGAATGCAACAATTTCATTCCTAATCGTAATAGTCTTGTGGTTGGGGAAATATTTCTTTAAGAACACTTCAACAAACTCGGCCCAACTCCTAATAGATCCTTCGGCTAGACTATATAGCAATTTCTTAGCGTCGTCTTTCAGTGCTAGAGGCACGAATTTAAGACGCACTGCCTCCTCAAAGATATGATGGTATTGCATAAGGGAGCAGATTTCCTCAAATTCTCTAAGGAAGAGATATGGGTCTTCCTTAGCGGTGAACTTGGGCAACATACTCATGTATTGTGCCTTTAGTTCGAAGTCGCGACCCGGTATGATGGGCATAACGATGCACGATGGCTGAGCAGTCATCGTTGGGTAGCACCGATCCCTAAGAGTCCTAGGTGGGTCCACTACATTCTCACCCATTGGATCCGGGTGAGGTGGTGCAACAGGTGGATTGGGGCTAAGCTCTACACTGGAATCTAGATGAACTCGTGAGAGTCGATTGCTCAAGTCCCGAACCCAAATCTAAGTGCACCGGTTTGAATCAATTTTTGAATTCAAATTTGTAATTTAAATTCCAAATTCAATTTCAAGAATCAATTACTTTTTTTTATATAATTGTTTTTTAATTTTTTTTTTCAAAAATGGAAACAAACAATAGAAGGGGGGGGGGGGAAGATGAGAAAGGAATCCTAATCTAGAGAATTGAGATGAGAAGAGAAAGAAGACTCAGATGAGAAGTGAAACTTAACTCTAAAAGATAGATGAGAGGGTTGGTCTGAAGTTTCCTAAACAAGCACGGTTCAAACAATCCTAGACCTAAGGTAGCTTAAATCTAGATGACTCCTAACTCGTTGAGTCGAATTGGTTCACTTGATTCACCTCGCTCACTAATCAAACCAAATTGGCCAGGCAGTGTATAGCTAGTGGGGGCGCTTCCGACAGAGTCGGTGCCAATTAGACAACCACTTTGCTTGGAAGACTTACGTCAACACAGAAATACTTTCTAGACACCCAATTAAATTCGATCAGCTTCATGTCATAGCAAATCAAACCAATCTTCTCCTTAATTAAGTTCGAATCCTTAGGGGCCAATGTCTAATTGATTTTATTTTAAGGCTTGGGTGACACTTTAGGATTGTGATTTGTGGGCCACGGAAGGGTGATGAAATCCCCACCATATCTTTTCCTACGGAGTTGCCCTTAAGATAGTTTAACTTAAATCTAGCAAAGATAGTCAAACATTGGTCTTTAGTGGGGGACAATTGCAAGGTTGTATGCAAACTAAATTATATGCTTAAATGCAATCGATAAAAACCACGCACGTACCTTGCCTCCAACACTCTTCAACAAAAAATAATTTGCAAGAATTTAGCAAGAATAATGCAAACAAAACACTATATGATGCATGCACTAAGTCCTAATTATTGCCAATTTTTAGGTCAGAGTTGAATTATTGCCAATTATGGAATTTGAGCCTAACACGTGCAGTTCTACAGAAAGGAAACTTTCCAAAAATCGAAAATTGCGCAAAAGGAAACAAAAGTTACCTACGCAACGCTAAGACGGATTCTCCGCCTGCTCTCAAAAATTTCCAGTTGCTCTACGCGTCCACCCAGAGATGGAGACGACCCCAGAAAATTTGGAAGCCCAGATGCTCCAGACGTGTAGTGGATCCGCCGCAGGTTGTTCTTTGGGTACGACGATTTCGCCGCTCTTCTTGCTCCAACAGTGCCCGGATATCGCCGCGCACTCCGTTCTCTCCAGAAACGCAAACCCAAATAGTTAGATCGCGCACACGATAAATAGAATAGAATCGAAATCACCAAAAATAACAAAATCTTCGTCGCCTCCCCGACAATGGCACCAAAAACTTGATGAGAATTTTATTTATACCGCAAGTGCACGGCGTCGATGAAGACGCCGCAAGTACGGGTCGAACACAAGGAGGGAGAAAACTTTGTTATTTTTGTGATTTTCGATTAAGGAAAGAAAGAGAAATAAGGTTGGTTTGAGATTTTTGGATTTTCAATTTTCTAAAGCAAGAACAACAAAAAACTAAGAAGAAAGCAAATATGGATGAGAATCCAGCGGGTGGGAGTTTAGATATCGGGTTTTGTTTAAAGAAATCTGAATCTTATAATAAATCACATTAGTTATAAAGCATTACATGATAAATGACTCAACAAAAACTCAAGTAATCAAAATATACTAACACGAAATTAAAATAATAACATAATTCTTCTTCTCATCACCCTAAATCCATCACCTCCACCCTTTGGATAGAGTTAAAAACTCATGGATGGAGGGAAGGAGAAGAGATCCTAGAGAAACTACGAAAGAAAACTAAAAACACGAAATAAACGAACATAATTTTATTGCTAAAGGGAAGGGGAGGGGAGAAGATTGTTTCAATACATGATTCGGCCTTATTTATAGCCTCAACCGGGGATCCCAATACATAAAAGGAAAGTACACGCGTCAATAGAGCATTGGTAAAAATTTGAGCGCACAGATCAACTTTTGAGCGGCTAATCTGCTGCATTTTGTACATGAGGTGCGGCGGAATCGCCACCTTTCTAGATCAGAATCAATCCGGATTTTTCCTGTGTGTTTATGGTATGTTTTAGCTGTCCTTTGCGCGTTCGGATTGATTTCTTTCCTTTCTTTTGAGCTCCGAATTAATTTATTCAATTATTTGGAGATCCAAATTTGATTTTTCTGTAGAAATTCTCCAAAATAATATTTTGGTACTCGTAATTTTCAGTCGGGTCCTCGGCTTTTTGCAATTAAGTCCCCGACCACTTTTGTGCTTAAGTCCCTGGCCTTTTTGTAATTAGGTCCTTGAATGCTTTTATGCTTGGATGGACTTCAATTTGAACCCCGATAATCTTCAACTTGGTCTTTATGATAGAAATGAGTCTTTTGCACGTGTTTATGCTGGGGATATGGGTTATTTGCATTCAGGTCCCTGTATTCTGTAAATTAGACTAAACACATACCTTAGTAGCATTTATTGATATAAAATTAATCTAAATGAAAGACATATGATGCAATGTAAGAAATGCATCATCTGCCCAGATTCGGTCGACCGTAACAGGCCGTTCGGTCGACCGAGTGATCAATTGTCCTGTTGTGTTTTCACTGCCTAGTTTCGGTCGACCGTGTGAAACTTATTTTTCCGACCGTTAGTTTTGTCGTATATACCCAACGGTCGTATTCGTATTAAACCAATTATACCCCATATACATTTCATGTATCGGTCGATCGAGGACCATGATAGGTCGACCGAATGACTATCCCTTGACAAACCCAAATGTCCTCTTTAAAAACGATCGACCGCTAGACCTTGTTTTGGTCGACCGAATAGATCAGTGTTTGTCTACCCCAGAGTGCCTGGTACAAATCGGTCGACCGAATCCTTTTTGGAGTTCTACCGATCACTTAAGTGTACCTAAGTCATAACGTTGGGCGGTCGACCGAACTTAGTTCAAAACTGCCAAACGGTCGACTGTTCCTCCCGTTTCGATCGACCGAATTAACTCACTATTGGTTCCTGCGAGTTTCTGTTTTGTGTATCACACATCAACTCACACCCAATCAATCCCAATGGCTCTATTCTCTCTAATACTTATATAAAGAGTTGTAAAACACATTTTAACACAACTCTCCTACCACTACTTGTCCAATACGTTAGAGAGAAACCCAACACACTCAAAGCCTCAAACCTTCCACACTTTAATCACAAATTCAATCTCATTCAAGTGTGCTCAAGTTTAGATACTGTTGTCCCACTCATTGCTTGTGAAAGAAAGCAAGGGTCTTGGTGAAAGCCCAAGACATCTAGTATAGACTTCGGTGAGAGCCCGAAGTGATCCTCTCGGATTGTGAGAGGAGTAGCCAAGCTCGGCGAGGGTTGTTCGCGGGCTTGAAGACTTGTAAAAGGCGTTTTCTCCCGACCCGGAACAAGGAGTGGTTAGTGAAGTCGTGAGCGGAGCTCGGTGATCCGAGCGGAGTTTGCAAGAGAGGACTAGGACCCGGGTGGGGTGCCGAACCTCTATAAAAATCCCCTGTCTCATTGTGCTTTGTTTATTCCTTCCATACTTACTTGCTTAGTTTAATTTCCGCTGCACATATCTTTGTTTGTTAAACGAGTAGGTAATCAGCGTAAGTTTGTGATTAGTTTTGTGGACCCATAACCCACACGATCCTAAATTTGGTATCAGAGCCTTGTTAGCTAATTCTCATACTTCATCGTATTTTTAGCATGGCCTCTACTTCGTCTAATCACATAGAAGGATTATGCACAACTCGACCTCCTTTGCTAAATGGGTCAAATTATGATTATTGGAAGAATATGATGAAAATATTCCTAATTTCAAATTACCATAAGTATTGGATGTTTCTCCAAAATCCAAACACACCCCCAAATGAAGATGAATTAGATTCACTTACAAGACCCAAAATGAAAGAAATTGAAATGAATTCGAAAATCATGAACATCTTGTATTGTGGCCTTAATGAGGGTGAATATAATAGGATTAGAGGTTGTGTTAGTGCATATGAAATTTGGCATAGACTACAAATGCATCATGAGGGGGATAGCAAAACTAAGGAACCTCGCATTAGTCTCCTCATGCATAAATATGAAATTTTTTCTATTCAAATCGGTGAAAACATAAGCGAAATGAACACTCGCTTCACCAATATCACTAACTCTCTTTTGGTTCTTGGAGGAAGATTAAATGAAGGAGAGATGACAAGGAAATTCCTTCGGTCGTTAACCCACGATTGGGAAGATAAGGTGGTTGCAATTGAGGAAGCACACGATCTTTCCCAACTCAAGATGGAGGAATTAATTGGAAATCTCATGGCTTATGAGCTCCAAATTAACCATCGGAAGGAGAAGGAAGCCTCCAAGAACAAATTCACCTTGGGATTACATGCAAATATTGACCAACCAAGGAGTAGTGTAGAAGATGAGGACATTGAAGTCCTAGCAAAATACTTCTTCAAATACCTCAAGAAGGATAAAGAAGAAAAGAATGAAAGAAGAGGTAGAAGAAGTGAAAAGAGAGAAAAGAAGGAGAAGGAAGAGAGTGGAAATGAGATAAAAGAGAAGGAGAAAAATGAGAGGAGGGAGAGAAGGAGAGAAAAGGAGAAGAGTAAGAGAAAAGAGAAGAGGTTGGAAGCTCACAAGGCTACTTGGGACGATTCATCGTCTTCATCATCATACAAATCAACCGCACCTTCATCAACAAAGGAATATGCACATATGTGTTACATGGCAATTCAAGATGAAGGAAGTGAGGTATCTTCTAACTCTCACTCTAGAAGATCACATTCATGCTCAACTAAGTCATATTATAGTGATAGCTCAAACTCTAGTGCAAATAATGAAAATTATACACATGATGAGCTTCAAAATGCATTCCATGACTTAGTTAAACAATATGAGATCATTTGTGATAAAAATAAGAATGCTAGAAAGCTAATCAAAGATCTCCAAAGCAAACTTGAAACATGCATGAATAAGAAGAATGAGGTGGTTGCTAAACTAGAAAATAATGCATCAAATCTTGAAAAATTAAAAGCAACACCTATAGATTGTGAACAATTAGATCTTCAAGCTTGCAATGTGCAATTAAGAAAAGATCTAGAAAAATTCACACATGGAACTAAGATGCTTTACATGATATTAGGTAGTCAAAGGCAATCTTTGCAAAAACATGGTTTAGAATACAATGCAAAATTGAAAAACCATGTATCTCACACTACACTAAATGGCAAGCATATGTTCATTAATCATAGTTCCTCAAATGTGTGGGCTCCTAAAACCAAAATGGTTTGGGTTCCCAAAGCTAACATTCAAGGACCCAAAGTTGTTTGGGTACCTAAATCTACACTTGTAGGTGCTTGAGGAAGAAATCGGTGGTGACCGGGTAAGCTCAAGAGTCAAATTCAAACCTGGTTGCATCACCGATTGGAGATAGAATCAATTCAAGCTTCAAGTCGGAATAATTTACTTATCCTCTAAATTTGTCAATAAAATTGGTTCTAGTCTAGGTTTTTATATGCTAAATTGACATATCATATACCCACTCATTGCAAATCTTTATGTTCGAATAACATCCATAGTTTTAAGAGTCAAATTGTCTAAATGGATGTCAAAAAGGGGAAATAAAAACATCACATGCTTAATTGTAGTACTTGATTGATGTTAAAGGGGGAGAAATAAAATTGAACTTAATTACAAAATCATATTCATATCAATAGCGGGAGCTTCATGAATATCATTTTCTTAGAGTAATGAAGTGCAAAACTTAGGGGGAGCAACTTCATTACAAGACATCCACATTAACCTTCAAATTGTGTAATTTTGTTTTATTAATATCAATTTTTTGATGGATGTCAAAGGGGGAGAGATAATTAAAGGGGGTAACTTGGAATTTTGGTATAAAATTAAACAAAAACTATGCACATCCATAGGGGGAGCATTAAAATGCATAGTTTACATATACAAATTCTATGTATTGAGTTACAGTTAAGATATAGGTTGCCATCATCAAAAAGGGGGAGATTGTTGGCTTTTTAGCCTTATTCTATGTTTTAATGATTTAATCAACCTAATCTTAATTATAATCATGTAGAGTAGTACACATATTGCATTGCATACATATTGCTTTGTGCTAACACCTACAGGTGATCAAGACTCAAAGAAGAAGGGAAAATCAAGTCAAGACATGTAATCAAGCTCTTTTAAAGACATGCATTTTGTATTTTCTTTGAGTCTTAGGAACATGTGTAAATTGAGCATACTTGAGCTAAAATCAACTTATACACACACTAGGTTCCTTATAGAAGTCACACACGAAATTTCACATAATTTGGACTTCAATAGATCACCCAAACTTAGACCGGAAAACACTAAACCTGAACTCTAAAAGTCTGCCCACATTCGGTCGACCGAGTGATCAATTTTCCTGTTTGTGTTTTCACTGCCTAGTTTCGGTCGACCGTGTGAAACATATTTTTCCGATCGTTAGTTTAGTCGTATATACCCAACAGTCGTGTTCGTATTAAACCAATTATACCCCATATACATTTCATGTATCGGTCGACCGAGGACCATGATCCGTCGACCGAATGACTGTCTCTTGACAAACCCAAATCTCCTATTTAAAAATGGTCGACCGCTACACCTTGTTTCGGTTGACCGAATAGATCAGTGTTTGTCTACCCCATAGTGCCTGGTACAAATCAGTTGACTGATTCCTTTTTGGAGTTCGACTGATCACTTAAGTATACCTAAGTCATAGCGTTGGGTGGTGGACCGTTAACTAACCGGTCGACCGAACTTAGTTCAGAACTGCCAAACGGTCGACCGTTCTTCCTGTTTCGATTGACCGAATTAACTCAGTATTGGGTCCTGCGAGTTTCTGTTTTGTGTATCACACATCAACTTACACCCAATCAATCCCAATGGCTCTATTCTCTCTAATACCTATATAAAGAGTTGTAAAACACATTTTAACACAACTCTCCTACCACTACTTGTCCAATACATTAGAGAGAAACCCAACACACTCAAAGCCTCAAACCTTCCACACTTTAATCACAAATCCAATCTCATTCAAGTGTGCTCAAGTTTAGAGAGTGTTGTCCCACTCATTGTTTGTGAAAGAAAGCAAGGGTCTTGGTGAAAGCCCAAGGCATCTAGTATAGACTTCGGTGAGAGCCCGAAGTGATCGTCTCGGATTGTGAGAGGAGGAGCCAAGCTCGGCGAGGGTTGTTCGCGAGCTTGAAGACTTGTAAAAGGCATTCTCTCCCGGCCCAGAATGGGGAGTGGTTAGTGAAGTCGTGAGCGGAGCTCGGTGATCCGAACGGAGCTTGCAAGAGAGGACTAGGACCCGGGTGGGGTGCCGAACCTCTATAAAAATCCCCTGTCTCATTGTCGTTTGCTTATTCCTTCCCTACTTACTTGTTTAGTTTAATTTCCACTGCACATATCTTTGTTCGTTAAACGAGTAGGTAATTAGCGTAAGTTTGTGATTAGTTTTGTGGACCCATAACTCACACGATCCTACATGGTTGTCCCATTATGACATGCTAGTTCATTATTGAGCACGGGAGATATTGAATCTGAGGGCACTGGGCCAGTGTCTATAGTTTGTGGCATGCGCAGTAGAGAGGGTTGTATCATCAGTTCCGCTCAAGAGGTGTAGAAGCTTCTATGTTAGGGTGTGCAACATTTCTGGCCAGCGCAGTGTTGACTGAGAGTGAGTGACCTAGATTGGAGGATGTGTATCGACCGTCAAATGTTGAATAAGGTGATTGTCAGGAACCGCTACCATCGTGGAGGATCGATGGCATCTCTCATCAATTGAAGTCTGCGAATGTCTTCTTAAAGATTGACTTGAGGTCCGGATACCATCAATTGAGGATCAGAGATGCTGACGTGCCGAAGACAACTTTTGCATGAAATATGGACATTATGAGTTCTAGGGGGTGTCCTTCAAGCTGACGAATGCACATGCAACGTTAATGCATGTGATGAATAAGGCTTTTAAGCTGTTTAGGGATTAGTGTGTGATTGTGTTCGTGGATCATATCTTGATATATTTCTCGAAACATGAGACACACATAAGCATTTGCAGACCGTACTAGAGGTGTTGAGGGAGCTGCAGTTGTATGCCAAGTATTTAAATTGAGTTTTGGCTTGATAGTATGACATTCCTTGGGGACATTGTGTTAAAGGACAGTGTCTAGGCAAACCAGCGAAGATTGAGACAATGACGCAGTGGCGGACACCCACAACAGTGTAAGAGGTCAGAAGTTTGTGGGATTGAATGGTTATTATCTACGCTCGGAGTCGGAAGTGGGAGAGTTCCGTTGCTCATCTGCTAGTCTATAAGTTGAGACTGTTGGAGGACCTAGTTCAGAAGAGGTTGTTTGTAGCAGCAAACAGCGGGGTAATGTTGGTCAATGTACGGGTTGAGCCAAACATAGTGGAGCGCATTGTCCACGCACACGCAGTGGATCCAGAGAAGGCCACCTTGATGCAGTCAGTAGAGATTGATAAGTTAGATTTCAAGATAGCACTAGATGTGGCCTGAGGTTCCGAAGTAGACAATGAGTAGATGTGCTCGGTACATGATCAATCCGGGGAGCATGAAGAAGAATATCACGGAGTTTGTATCCCGATGTTTAGTCTGTCAGCAGGTGAAGATGGAGCATCAGAGGCCTGCAGGCGTGTTGCAGAGGATTGAGATTCCAAAGTCGAAGTGTGAGCATGTGACCATCGATTTCATTACGGGCCTACCGAAGACGAGACGTTTCTACGATTTGATCTGGGTGATTGTGGACCGAATGGCCAAGTTGGCAAACTTTCTGGCGATACGGATGATGTCACCGCTGGGCAGCTTGGCATAGTTAGACATGGATGGCATAGTCGGGTTGAACAGATTGCCAACATCCATCATATCAGACTGAGACACACGGTCCATGTTAGGATTCTAGAGTCACTACGGAGGGCACGAGGAGACGAAGTTGAAGTTTTGTACCTCTTTTCACCCTCAAATGGATGGTCAGTCAGAGAGGACCACACAGACGCTCGAGGACATATTGAGAGTGTGCACCTTGGACTGGGCACGCAGTTGGGATGAGCATTTACCGCTGATTGACTTTACATATAATAACATCTTCCATGCCAGTATAAGGATGACACCCTATGAAGCATTGTACGAACGCCCATGCAGATCGCTCTCGTGTTTCGACGAGGTGGGAGACAGAAAGTTAGTTGCACCCAAGATCGTCCAGCAGTGCCAAGAGAAGGTGGATGTTATCAAATAGAGGTTGGCCACTGTGCAGAGCAGGCAGAAGAGTTATGTAGATCAACGCCGATGGGAGTTGTGTTTGGCAGTCGGAGACCCCGTGTTCTTTATGATCTCCCCCGCTAAGGGGAAAGCTGAGTTGGGCTTTGTGGGGCAATTTGATGCTCTTGGAAAGTTGGTGTCGTGAAAGGTCATGTCGCATTTCCGACCTTTCATGCATGTTCGAGGTGGATATGCATGGAGTGCAACATGATATATCGTTGGAAGAGTAACCATTGGGGATAGTTAATCAGATGGAGTATCAGTAGTGTAAGAGGGTCAGTTAGATGGTTACTCTTCGATGGTTGTACCACGACCTACGAGAGGCTACATTGGAGATCGAGGCAGATATATGGGAGTTGTACTCAGAGCTTTTCGGTGTGTAGCCTGCTTTTATTTCGTGGACGAAATTCTTTTTTGTGGGGTGATTGTTAACCCCCTGATCTCTCTCTCTCTCCCTAAAATCCCTAAACCTAAACCTATCTCCCTCCTTCTTACTCCTCTCCCTTTCTCTGCACTCCAAGGACGACGGCCAGGAGCTCCGACGTTCGTGCGTGCCCGCAGAGGTGAAGGCATCCCCTTCTCCGGAGAGTTCTTCTCGACTCGATTTGAGTCAAGGTACGCCACCCACCCCCTTAGTTGTTGGGTTTCTTGGGTTGAAGGTGTTTGTGGGAGGTGTTGGAGGAAGGTGCGGCCGGAGTTGCGGCAGGACTCGGTCGAAGGCGTGGTCGGGGAAGAATAGTTGGTGGTTGCGTGGGGCTGCTTGCCGTGGGCCGGCGGCAGCGTGGACTAGGTATGTTACATTGTACCCTTTGATTTTAGTTGTATTTGGTTAGTTGTGTAATAATTGGATAATTTCAGACTATACCCTGAATTTAATGTATTTGATTAATCAATAAGTTAATTGGATATTTTTGCATGAAAAACCTTGGACTTGTTGGGTATTTGGTTGAATAAGATAATTTGGGCTACTTGCATAATAAATCCCGTCATGTAATAGTATTTGATTAAACTTGAGCAACTGGATTACTTACCTAGAACACCCTAGAATAAATTGTAATTGTTTAATTAACTAATAATTATAATATTTACTAAAATAACCCTCGACCTTGTTGAATTGTATGAAATGAATTAATTTATGGAGAATAAATCTTTTGCCCTGTACTTTTAGATATTTGTGGTAAATACATTAGTTGGGTAATTTACGGTTTTTCCCTAGGTTTATGTTTATTGCTTTATAAATTGTGGATGCTTTAACGGGATTTATGTTATGTTTTGTCCAGATCATGTAACTCGTAAGTTTGGGGTAAATCATGTTTACCCTTCCCTTGTGAGATTTTGAGAGGTTCCCAGAATCAGTTTTTCACCCACGTTGTTACGAGTGGCCGTTGGAGCTTGTTCACAGACTTCGGCGTGTGGTCGAATAGTGGGGATGGCATGTGAGGCACGTGTGACTAGATGTTAGGGTCTTTCCCTTTTTGGGCGGTCCGGAATGGTTTACCAGCATTGTTACGAGTCACCGTTGGAGCTGGGCTCATGGTCTCGGGAGTTGGGGTTGGATTCCCGGAGCCGTGTTTTCCCTTGTGTTGTTGCGGTTTGGAATGATCCACCCACGTTTTGATGAGTGACTATTAGGGAGCGTTGCTCACACACTCGGGCGTGATGTCGGCTCTGAAAACCATATGCAGAACTTGTTAGCTCACAAAGTTGTGACAGGTGGTCGTTAGGGAGCGTTGCTCATAGGCTCGGGTGCGTGGTTCGAGTAGGGCGTTGCCTTGTGGGCTGTATGCGTAATCTTGTCGAGGCTGCACACTCAGCCTGGCTGGGCGCGTGGTTGCCTTGGGACATATGACAATTCTGCCATTAGAGCGAGCTGAGTGTTTCCTTATGGGTTGGATGCGCGGTGGGGGTCGAGGTACACGCTCGACGTCACTTGGCTCATGACCACGTTGGAGCATGAGACCAGTGTGAGTCGTCAGGGATGGCTAGACCTTGTTCGGTGTCGGTTTGGGGTGGTGGACTGGGTCTTGATTTCATACTCAGGCGTGCCTGTTTGTGTGCTGGTGGGATGTGATAGGTGTCTGGAGGCGACTTGGGCTTGGACGCGTGGACTGGATCTATTGAGCTCAGTGTCATGTATTTTTTCCTACTCCTGTCAGTAGTTATGTAGTAGGATTCAGAGTTCTTGTATTTCCCTTCCACAATGTACATTGACTTTGACCTTATTATATATTTTAATTGAGGCCTCGAGTTGGTTATTTTAGTTAATGTCCAATTTTCGCTTCCTTTTAGTGTTGTGATGATTGTCGTGTCTCGAGTTCAGATTAGGGGCATTTTAATTTTAAAGTTCTAGTTCTTCAACATGTTGCTAAGACAACCCATTTGAAGTATGTTAAAGTGAATTAAAATGTTAAAAATATAATGCATAAGTATTGATGCATTATCTTTTTTTCTCACAAGATGTTGACCCTTTTCCAAAAATGTGCTTACGCTTATCATACTTGTGAGTGCACTGAAGCATATGATAAGTTATTTACCATTTCTAAATGTGCGAAGAATTTCATTGACTCCTCCAAACATGAACATTGGGCAAATGCCTTATTCCATGGTGAACGATATGGAAATATGTATTCGAATATGGCAGAGAGCTTTAATGAATGGATTGTTGGTGCGAGAACCTTGCTATATCAGAGCTTGTTGATCAAATTTTCTTACAGATAATGGAACTTTCTACTAGAAGAAGAATTGCATCCTCTGAGTGGATTAGTTACTTGTGTATTGAAGTAAAAAAGATCCTTAAGAAAAAGATATCTGAATCTCGAGCAGTAGAATGTTCGATATTAGTTCCAGACATGATAATTGAGGTACAAACAAGTCTTTCTTTCCCTGTAAATGTAAAACAATTCGATTGCTCGTGTCAAAAATGGCACATTCTTCAGATCCCTTGCCCTCATGCTTGTGTAGAAATACAATTCCTTGTTGAAAATATTCACAATTATTGTAGTTTATATTGGACTTCTAATATGTATCGGACAACATATGCCTCACCTATTTTCCAATTTGTAAAGTCGATAAGGATAATACAGGAAATTCTGAGATTACACCATGGGTAATGAAATCTCATTGTGGTAGGAGGAAGAAGAAGAGAATTCCCTCAAAATGACATGATTTTGTAGTTGTTATTTGTGATCATTGCAAGGGAGAAGTCACCACAACCGAAGAGCTTGCACCGATCCAATTGCCGATGATTGTTTTTTAGTGTTAGTCCTATAGCATGTAGTACAATTTAAATTATTAAATGAACATCCTATGTTCCATTTCTGAACTATTTGTGTTATGAAAAATCATATGTTTTAAAACGAGTTGTAAAAATCATTTATGAACTTGTTCCATGGTAGGATCGAATCAAGATAGACTCGTTGTAAAAAATCACCAAGCTAAGTCGTTCAACTTAATTAACAAATTGACTCGTTGTAAAAAAAAATACTTCTCTCTAAGACATGAAATTCAACTTGCATGTCCAAGATGAGACAACTTAATTAGCAACATATCCAATTCCAAATGATTTATTAGTGTTAGTAATTTGTTAAGTGTACTTCCATAGGGACGAGTTTCTCCCGTTCAGGACGCAAGTGTACCACCCAGAACGACTCTGTCCCACATAGGGACAAGTCTGTCCTACTTGGGAAGCACCATTCAAACCAACAATCTTGCAACATTGTAGGATTGACAAAAGTTTCTGACACCGTTGTTAGATTCAAATTGAATCAAGACAAACAAGTTGAAAACATCATAAAACAACTTGTTACAAGTTAACTTGTACACAACCAACATTGAGATGATACCAACCAACATGTTCCACTGTAGGATTCAAATTGAAGCAACACAAACGAGTTGAAAACATCACATCACAACTTGTTACACGTTCAGTTGTACGTACGTTGAGAGGAGACAAACAAACATGTACATGGTAGGATTGAATCATGACAAATGAGCTGTAAAAATCACCAAACGTGTTGGGTTGTTTGGTAAAAACGAGTTTGGTCATTGCAACTTAATTAATAACTTGGCTCATTTTAAAAAATATATATACTTCTCTGTAAGATTTGAAATTCAACTTGTCCAAGATGAGACAACTTAATTAACAACATACCCAATTGGAAATGATTATTTTTTAGTGTAAGTAATTTGTTAAGTGAGCTTCCATAGGGACGAGTCTGTCCTGCTCGAGACGAAAGTGTAGCATCCAGAACGACTTTGTCCCGCATAGGGACAAGTCTGTCCTGCTCGAAACACATCATTCAAACCAAGAATCTTGCCACATGGTAGGATTCAAAAAAGCTTGTGACACCATTGTTAGATTCTAATTGAATCAAGACAAACGAGTTGAAAACATCACAAACCAACTTGTCACAAGTTAACTTGTAGCATTCAAATTGAAGCATGACAAACGTGTTAAAGACATCACATCACAACTTGTTACAAGTTAACTTGTACGCACGTTCAGACGGGACAAACAAACATGTTAGATGGTAGAATTGAATCAAGATAAATGAGCTGTAAAAATCACCAAACAAGCTTGGTTGTCCAGTCAAAACGAGCTAGGTCGTTTGACCAAAAGCCCTGGATCGTTCGGACAAAACGAGCTGGGTTGTTGCAACTTAATTAATAACTTGGCTCATTTAAAAAAATATAGTTCTCTATAAGATATGATATTCAACTTGTCGAAGATGAGACAATTTAATTAACAACATATCCAATTGCAAATAATTGTTTTGAGTGTTAGTAATTTGTTAAGTAAACTTCCACTGAGGCGAGTCTGTCTCACTCAGGACGCAAGTGTCCCGCTCAGGACGACTTTCTCTCGCATAGGGACGAGTCTGTGCCATTTGGGATGCATTATTCAAACAAACAATCCTAGGACATGGTAGGATTGAAACAACCTTATGACACCTTTGTTTGATTCAAATTGAATCAATAGAAACGCGTTGAAAACATAACCAACCAACCTGTTACAAGTTAACTTGTACACACACTGAGATGGGACAAACAAACTTGTTACATGGTAGGATTCAAATTAAATCAAGGCGAACGAGTTGAAAACATTAGATAACAACTTGTTACAAATTAACTTCTACACATGTTGAGACGGGACAAACAAACATGATAGATGGTAGAAATGAATTAAGCTAACAAGACCTGTAAAAATCACCAAACGAGCTGGGACGTTTGACCAAATGAGATGGGTCGTTCGGTCGAAATGATTTGGGTCATTTTTTGTCGAAACAACCAGGGTCTTTCGACCAAACTAGTTGGGTCATTGCAACCTAATTTTCAACATAACTAGTTTATAAAAAAATTATACGTCTCTTTAAGACATGAAACAAGTTGTCCATTATTAGACAACATAATTAACCACATATCCAATTGCAAATGAGTGTTAGACCAATAATATAAACTTTAATTTAATTTGCTATGTAAACTTCCATTGATCAATTTCTGGATCATTTGTGTTGTTAGGAAAAATCACTTGTTTTGAAACAACCTTATAACAACATCGTTAGTTTCAAATTGAATCAAGACAAATGAGTTAAAAACATCACACAACAAACTTGATACAAGTTAACTTGTACACACATTGAGCTTGTACGCACATTGAGACGGGACAAACGAGTAAGATGGTACTTGTTACATGGTAAGATTGAATTGAGACAAATGTGTTGAAAATATCACATAACAACTTGTTACAAGTTAACTTGTACGCATATTAAGACGGGACAAACAAACTTGTTAGATGGTAGGATTGAGTCAAGATAAACGACCATAAACTTCATCAAATCAGCTGGTTGTTTGACTAAACAAGCTACGTCATTCGACCAAATAATCTGGGTCATTCAGTCCAACAAACGACTTGGGTCGTTTGACCAAACGAATTGGATCTTTTGGTTAAAACAAGGGCCACTCGGTCAAAACGACCTGGGTCATTTGACTAAACGAGTTGGGTTGTTGCAACTTAATTAACAACATGGCAAGTTTAAAAAATACTTCTCTCTAAGACATGAAAAAACTTGTCCAATATTAAACAACTTAATTAACAACATAACCAATTTCAAACGAGTGTTAGATCATGAATAGGTGGTTCAATTTTTTTTAAAGAGAACTACCATTGTTCCATTTCTGAATTATTTGTGTTGATAGGAAAAATCATATGTTTTGAAACAACCTTATGGAACCATTGTTAGATTCAAATTTAATCAAGAAAAATGAGTTGAAAACATCACAAACCAACTTGTTACAAGTTAACTTGTAGGCACATTGAGACCGGACAAACAAACTTGTTACATGGTTGGAATGAATTAAGACAAACGAGTTGAAAGCATCACATATTAACTTGTACGCACATTGAGACGGGAAAAACAAACTTGTTACATGGTAGGATTGAATTTAGACAAATGAGTTGAAAACATCCAATATTAACTTGTACCCAAATTGAGGCGGGATATAGAAACTTGTTAGAGTGTAGGATTGAATCTATATAAATGAGTTGTAATATCACCAAACGAGCTGTGTGGTTCGATCAAACGAGCAGGGTCATTCGGTACGAACGAGTTGGGTCGTACCCCTAATTAACAACTTGGCATATTTTAAAAAAAGAAACAAACTTATAAAGGGGGTAGGAGTGAATCAAGATAAACGAGTTGGGTTGTTTGACCAAACGAGCTATTTTATTATTTCATTTGGTTGTTAACTACTAGTGATAGATAAGATTCTACTTATTCATTTATGCACATTTAGTCCTAATTAGTTAGTTACTTGCACCCGACCCAATGTTATCCAGTTAGACGCACACCCGACCCAAACCTTTCCCTATTCTCCCTCTCCCACCCGGCAACCTATCGAGAACTAAGTTATAACATGTTACTAGGTGACATGTGCATCCCGAGTGGCACAGACTTGCATCCCGAGTGGCACAAACTTGTTCCCCAAGCATGACACAATCGACCATATGTGAGTCATCCTAAGTGGAACGCTTGCGTCCTTACTGAGACCCTATACGGATTCGAACGTTGATTTCAGGGAGTCCAGTAACTTCCATGACTTTTGAAAATCTACTTGGATTCCACGTCGACTCTGTTTGGATGTGAAGTTATGTGCATCTTGAGTTTGAAAAATCTAGCTTCTCCTTGGATTCAATGCCGCCCCAGATTATATCGAAATTTGAATGGAGGAATCTTTCCATGTGTTGGATGCGTGGTGTCAATTATTCCAATATTGTCTTGTCCCAACACAATATTACGAAAAGGCCCCCATTTATCACGTACCTGCAAATACAGTTTACGATTGCGAGTTCAAGAGTCGTGAAACCCACAAGAATCATCTCCTCTGTTTCCAAAACCATCCCCTCCCTTATGTTATTCCGCCATGAAGCCTTACCCAATTACCCCACCCAACTATATCTGCGGGCTTCGGGTTAAGCATGAGCATGTTGGTACGTCCGACTCAATTGGTCCCTAGTACTTTTCTTGCCTGACTCCTCCAACCACGGTGATCTTTCTCTGTAATTTTCTCTTTTGGTCATTAATTTTTCCCTTTTTTGTTTTCGTAACACGCTTTTTCGTTTTTTTTGTAGGACGCCCTCCGTTGCACATTTTTGTGTATGAGGAGAAGTTGTCTGCTCCCCTAAACAGCCTTCAATTCGAGAACTAACGGAGGTCAGAGTTCATTCTTGAAGTCATCCATAAACTTCACCGCCAGGTTTATGACATGGAGTGACTTCGGGCGTGGTTGGAGTTGTTGGAGGTGGAGTTCACTATGTTGGCAGGCCTCAGACCCCCTTCCCTAGGTAAACATGTCGGGTTCAATGTACATTTCATATTGGTTCTAAGATCACCTTTACAAATGCAATACAAAGTTTTTGAGATTTGATTTTTTTATTGAACTCCAATTCAAATAGCCCTAGATAACTCATCGGTGATGCGGCATCATCTCAGACTGTTGGCTAGTCTACATGTAGGATACTCCAACTCGAGCTGGATTTCCTCCCACGGACCCCAAGCCAGCACGGTATGCAAGTAGATAAGGATTTAGAAGCTCCATTTCAGGAAGGAGTCGGGGAGAACAAGTGATTAGTAGCATATCATACATCGCATTCACTCTATATATTCTTTATTTTACCACAACTTTGTGTTACTCGAGTGTTTGTTGTTGTATTTTCAGGTGTTAGGTAATAAAGAAGAGAAAGTAAGAGAAACAAACTAAATGAAAGAAGAAAGGACTGAAATGAAGCTAATTGGACATGTCTGTCATGCTCAAGGACCCATTGGCATTTCAGAAAGGACCAAGATGAAATCTGGAGGGAGTTGAATGCAAGGAAAATATTTCTGGTGCAAGAATTCCTCAAAACCATGTTCTTGAGCAGTATTTGGACAATTAAAAATAAATGGGCTCAAACCAATGGACCAAGAGTGCACCCCACGTGCAAAATGCATAACTTAAGCCACAGACAAATATTCAGGTGGATCCGACCCAATTGATCCGCAATTGCCAAATTAAAATCCACCACTGGCAGATCAAGTTGGGCATATGACACTCACATTTGTCCCGTGGCTCAGATCAGTTCAAAGGCGTGCAGCAGAACTTAAAAAAATAAATTTTAACCGTTGGATTGCTCCCAAAAACATCTACAACACACTTTCCTCTATAAATATCATCGTTTCTTCTTCCTTTTCTCTAGTTTTCAATTCCACCATTAGAGTAGGTTAGTTTTCACCCAATTTGCTTGCAAGTAGAAGAAGGTTGATGAAGGTAGTAATCTCATATTTTCTTTAATATAAGGTTGTATTCATGTTCGTCTTGTCATTAACTTTGTTTCAATCCAATTAATTTTTGATTTTGTTGCTTAGTTTTCTAGTTAGATTTTTATGCCATGTTTAGTCATAATCTCTAGCTTTCCATGCTTGTTATTATGATTAGTGAGTAGATCCACCCCATTTGGGGGTGGAGGCAATGTAGTTGATGGTGAAGTGTATGATGGGTTCCTAAGTCTGTGTCATTTCCATGTGCTTAATGTTAGATCTAAAACTTGTAGCATGTTAACCTTGTGTTAGATGAGATAATGGCCACACTAGGTACTCATTTCATGCTAGATCTTTGTTTGACATGTTGCTAGTGATGGGTGTTATTTGATGATGGAATTAACTGAAAATGAATGGTTTCTTGATTTTGTTTATGTTGCTTGACTGAACTAAGGTTATGCTTAGGATTGTTTGATGCTTTAATGGCCACACTAGATGCTTATTGCAAACTTGAGAATCCAGAAAAATTATCTTAACTTCATACTAACCTATCCTAGTCTTGTATACGATCTAATTATATGTGTTTCACACTTTGATTCCTCACTAGCTTTTACTTGTAAACACACACTCTTACACATATGCTTAACGGTTGGACACCCTCAGGGACACACACCTCACTATTGCACCTCCACTTCAATGGTTTAGTTAGATTGTTTTCTTCTATCTTAGTTTAGTTTAGTTAGCTTAGTCCGAGTCTCTCCATCTATTTCTCTTCTCACTCGAGTATGGTGATAAAAACAATGCGAACAACTCTTTGAGGATCGACTAGTATTTACCACGTCTTCACCAACGTCGTGCACTTGCGGTTATTAAAACGGTCAATCAAGTTTTTGGTACTGTTGTCGGGGAGTTGGTCGAAGTCATTGTTTCCACCATTTTGGTGGGTTTCTCTTACATTTTTTTAGTTTTCTCCCTAGATAGGGGAACAAGTGGACTAGGGTACTTCACAGAGGAAAAAGAATATCCAGTAGAAGTTTGGGGATCAGAATCTCCAAACAATCCGCCAGTGCTGGATTTGGTGACCTTGTCTCACCTTATGTTTCACATGTATATTGTTCTTCCTATTTCTAGTTGATATATGTCACTGTCCACTTCATATATGCTTTATTTTGATGCCAGAAAATAATTTGACATGCATATTCCCCTCCTTAAGACTACTTGTTCATTAAAATCCAAAGAAAAAGATTAGGAATTCGTGCTTGTTTAGGTCATGCATCATGTACTTGACTTAGGCACGTAGCTTGCCTTTTATTTACCTTTACTTCTAGTTCTTAAGAGTTGGCGTGAGGTACGCATCTCCTACTCTCATTCATGCATTAGTTAGTAGAAGTTGCATTGGAACAAGAGTAAGGTGAGTGTTTGTTTGGTGAGTTACTTTATAGATTAAGGATTTAAAACATCTTAAGGGCACCACCTATAGCCCTCAAGTTAAGGTGGAGGAATCATCACCCCTTCCTTTAGTGCCACATAATACCTCTCAAAAAGCATAATTTGAAAATCAAGTAGACATTAACCCCCTAAGGACCTCGAGCGCGTTGGGAGAGTGATCCGGTCGTGACCGTAGGACAGACGAGATCTCTGGATCTTGGCTCACTTGCTGGGCTTTGTGGTCTTTGCCGTAGCGAGGTGAGGCATGTAGGATCTATTTAGCCCTAGAATTAGTCTAAAGGGGGTGAATAGACCAAGTGAACTCTTAGAAACTTAGGTAAGAATACAATGGAACAGTGAAAATATAAAGCTAGAGAGTAAGAGATGGAAACCACAACACCGACGTCTAGAGGTTTGGATCCATCAACCGGATTCTAGTCCTCTCTTACGAATTGCTTCTCCTTCAACAACTTTGCAATTTCCACTAATCTGTCTCCCCATTTCGGGCTGGGATATTTTTCCTTTACACTTCAAGCTTGCGAACAACATCGCCAAGCTTGGACAACCTTCTCACAATCCGAGAAGAGTTTCACTCTGGAAGCTATTACAACACTTTCATGAAGATTTCTTGAAACCACTTCTAATTTTAGGAACTTGAATGATTGATGAAATCAAAGAGTGATTCAAGTGGAAGATTAAGCACAATGAGAAGATTTAGAGCACAAGAGAGTAGTATGAGTATGAGAGCTTTAGAGAAAGGATTGGTAACTGTGTAAAGTTTTTCTAAACTCTATTTATTGGATCTAAATTTAATCTAGCCAATGGGATTGATTTGGAAAAGATTTGTGTAAGATACACAAAACAAAAAAGTTCAGAACACAAATTTGTCCACCACGATGGACCGGTACGGGAGAAGTGGTCTACCATTTTCTTATTTATAAGAAAACGTTCGAACTTAAGTACATGTCGATCGAACCACTAAGGCTAGAACTTAAGTGAAAGGTCGAACGAAAACTAAGGGCGGTCGACCATTCTAAAGGTTTTGGGTAGAGTAATAATAAAAAAAGAGGTAACGATCGGACACAAAGGAGAATCCCGTCTGACCGAAAATAATAGGGAGTTTGGAGCATGAATTGTTTTTGATCCGGTCGACCATAGTCATGGCTTTGTTCGACTGGTGGTGAAAATACGAATTGGGTTAGTTGAAGTTTGTGTATATGACCGTTGCATAATACAACATGTATAACGGTCATATTAAAGACAAATACAAAGTGTCAAACGGTCGAACTAGAATCAAATTTCGGTCGACCGCTTTGCACACTAACCAAGCACCTGTAAAGAAATAACCGATGAAGTAGAAATGCAGAGATTAGGGAATATATTTGTTAACAAAGCCTAATGGATGAACTAGGATAAACAATCAATCATTCGTTCCGAGAAGGAATAAGAGTTTGTTAGTTTTGGTCAAACCAGATAATCTTCTTGTCAACCATTCCAAAGAAAAATAAGTCTGTTAAATTCAGTCGAACCAGATGGTCTACCGGGCTAACGAATGAAGCAAAAGCTCTGTTCCAAGAAGAATTACTACATCTAATTGGTCACCTAAGATAGTCAGTTTGATATGGACTTTTGTATGAGACTTCTATAGGTTTTCTACGGACCATGAAATGCAAATCAACAAGAGATCAAGTGCCCATGAAAATAAGGAAGCTTGAAATGCCATGCCAGCCCGCCTCTTGTGGCCGCTTTTTTTTACCTGTAAGCGAGGTGGGTGTGACGGGCGGTGTGTACAGGGCCCGGGTACATATTCACCGTGGCATGCTGATCCGCGATTACTAGCGATTCCAACTTCATGTTCCCGAGTTGCAGAGAACAATCCGAACTGAGGCAATCTTTCCGGATTCGCTCCGCCTTACAGCCTTGCTTCCCATTGTCATTGCCATTGTAGCACGTGTGTGGCCCAGCACACTTACGTGCTTTGATGGAGCTTATCCATGCGGTCACTCTCGTTGTCACTCTCCACCTCATTCGAAACCTCCTCATTAGGTTTTGTGCAAGATTCGGGTCGGTCCGGGTTCGATCCGGACCGAATTCGACCGGTCTGGGTTTCGGTCCGGACCCCGGGGCAAGTTCGGTTTTCGGTCCGGTCCGGTCTGGTCCGGGTTCGGTCCGGACCTAACCTAATTGGTCTGGTCTTCAGTCCTGGGTAATCCTAAGTACAAGAAACATAAATCCTAAACTACACTTCAACTTTTATTTATTGACTTGAATCAACAGTTGTCTCCGAAAATTGTTAGTAAAAACCAAACCATATATGTGCATATGCATATGAGGTAGAAATAGATATACTTGGATTTATTGATATGTTAATTAATCATCAAAATCGGATTAACAAGTATTAGTGATTACTAGCATATCATGCATCATATTCATGCTATATATCCATAATTTTACCCCAATATTGTGCTACTCGAGTGTTTGTTGTTATATTTCAGGTATTAGGCAATAAAGAAGAGAATGAAAGAGAAAAACGACTGAAACGTAAGAAGGAAGGACTTAAATGAAGCAAAATGTACCTCTCTGTGATGCACAAGGACCCATCTGCAAGCGGGATGTACCAGGACGTAAGGTTGAAAGGACCAAATAGCAAACTTAGAAACTCCATACCATAATGAGGAGTATTTTGACAATTAGACTCATGTGTAGACTCAAATGGCTGACCAGGGACACTCCACATGCATAATTGAAGAGATTAAGTGGAGGAACGAAAAAGAGTCACATATGAACAACTTGGGCCACAAATTGGTGGTCCGTTTTTGTAAGAATGCAACCCAGTTTCACATGGATGTGGGTTATGTGTTTATGTCTATTATGGGAATGCTTCATTAGTCCCAAATTGGGGGATTGTCCCCAGTTTCCTTTTTCATGCCTATAAATACAACTCTTCTTCGTCTTTTGTAATCTAACTCCTTGCTTGGTGGTCATTCCCTCTACTTAGAGTAAAGCCTTGCAGCAAAATCTAGTGGAGAGATGGTACTAGTAATGTGAGTCATGAATAAATAAAATCTTTGTTAGTTTCATGTTGTCTCTTTTAATTCTTGCATGCTTAGCTCAATTTTGTTTTATTTTAGTAGAATTAATTAGAATGTTTCCTTTTCTTAATATAAATTTTAGCTTAATAAGTACAGAGTAGTTTCATCCCCTTTTGGGGTGGAGTTGATGTTTATACATGTAACGAAGAATGGGATGAATGCTATCTTTTGCAATATGTGATGAATGTGAATGTATGCTTGTTTTTTTAAAAGAGAAGACTTAACTTGATGGGTTTTGCCACAACCATTAGGTACTTCCCATGCTTGTTTAGGTTCTTAATAACCAACTTGTTTATGCTCATGTTAATCAACGAGGTTACTGATTGGAATGATAGGTTTTGTCACAACCATCAGGTACTTCCTATGCATAAAAACACAACCTACTTGAATAAGCAACTTGAATGCATTCTTCACTTTATTTCATGTGCACACACTTCACCCCTTGGGGGTTTTTCTTCCTGAATTTTGTCTTGTTTTGGTAGTTAGTTAGTTTAGTTTCAATTCCTCTCGTGCTTTCATCTTCCTTGTTTGTTTCTTACTAGTTTAGAGTAGCTTAGTCTAGTTTAATCAACTTCTTCTCCCCCTTATTTTCCACTTGACTTCTGAAGGACCAGAGTTGACACACCTCACTGTGGATTCGACCCGTACTTGCCATTACGTCATCGCGGTCGTACACTTGTGGTTAAGCTTAATTGAAACAATTAGCCAGAAAAACACGTAGACATCTCCTCCTCTGACTCGGGAGGAAAAGGGTCCCGATCAGGATCGAGTTATGGGAGTACCACCACGCTTAGCTCGATAGGATCAACTGATGACTTTGTGGGAGCGGACCCATGTTGTTCGGGTCACGCAACCATCTTGCATAGTTCTCCTGCCTGCACGCGGGAACAACTATGAATTAAAACCTCAATATATGAGCATGCTTCCTACCTTCACAGCTAATAAGGAGGACCCTTATATCTTTATACATTAATTTGATGAGGTGTGCTCCATGTTCGAGCTTCAACATCGTGATGAGGATTTTTTTCCGATTGAGGATTTTTTTTTGTATTGAAGGATAATGCCAAGAAATGGATGTATAGCCTCCCAGCAAACTCGATTCGGTCTTGGGATGACTTTGTGACCCTCTTTCCGAAGAGATTCTTCCCCCAAAGGAACTCAACAGCTACGACACAAGATACATGAAATGTATCAGACTGAGACCGAATCATTTTATACTTTCTTTGAGAGGTTCAAGAACCTTCTCAAATAGTGCCCTTATTGAACGTTTTAATTTAAACCGCAAGTGCACGGCCGCGTTGAAGCGGTGGCAAATACGGGTTGTCCTCAGGGAGGTGAGCAGCCTCTCGTTTGCACGAAATCAAGTGGCAAAAATATGGAAGAGAGTTTGATTATCCTACTCTACGCTACACTACACTACGAAGTACGAAATGCAAAAGAAAGCAACAAACGATTAACTAAAACCTAACTAAGAACGAAATAAGAGTGATGGAATTTAGAAATGGAAAACCCCTACGGGGTGGAGTGAGTGCACACATACAAAGAGCTGGGTGTTGAGCACATTCTTTAAGCACAAATAAAGGTGGTGTTATCATGCATAGGAAGTGTCTAAATGTTATGGCAAAACCTATCAATCCATTCACCATCCTAGTTGATTAACATTTACATATACAAGTTGTTTATTTTAGAACCTAAACAAGCATGAGAGGTGTCTAATCATTTTCGCAAAACTCATCAAGTTATAAATTCTATCCTAAACAAGCAAGCATACATTCATGTTTTATCAACACATTGTAAATAAAGCATTCATTCCATTCTCATTTGCATGTATGAACTTCTACTCCACCCCCCAAAGGGGATGGAACTACTCACTAAACATTAAACTAACTATTACACTAAGCAAGGAAAGCATATTAACTAAGCTACTAAACCTAATGAAATGAAATTAAACAAAGTAAAACAAGAAACATAAAACAAACAACATAATAAAGAAACTTTTATTAAAGTGACTCACATTTCAAGTAGCATCCTCCTACTTTAGTGTGTGCTTCAAGGCCTCACTTCTAGTAGGAAGAATAGCCACTTAAAATATGAAGTCATTACATTAGAAGGTGAAGAGTTCTATTTATAGCCATAGAAAAACACACTCTGGGACAATCCCCCGATGTGGGACTAAACAGATACAAAAAATAGCGTAAACAAACATTAATACAAATGCTCCAGAAAACTCAGCAGATCCAGGAAGATCCGGACCGCCAATTGGCGGTCTACAGGATCTGGATCGCGCTCAGATTTGTTGTGGGCTTTTCATGGTATATTTGGTGGTCTTGGATGCATTTACTTGGCTTGTTGGAGCTCCGACCCGAATCAAATTGCTAAAATACTACCCATGATGGTGTGGAGTATTCTGTTTTGCTCTTAGGTCTTTCGGTCTTACGTTCAGGTCCTTCTCCCTTGCATCTCAGTCCCCAGATCTAACAATTCAGTCATTTTTCCCTGCTTTTGGGTCCTTTTATGCTTCATCTCTTCAAACCTATTTATTCCTGAAAACTAAACATAAAACTCGTTACATAGCATTGTTTAGGTGAAAGTTAGTGGATATAAGATACAAATAAAAGAATGAAATGATGTCAATCAGCCCTCATCATGGATTTGAGTTGTGGCAACTGTGCCAGGTTGTTGATGAGGCAACTACAACACCCGCACATTGTTCGAGTCAGTGTGTTAGGATGATTTCCAAATGAAAGTTATTGATGAGGCATAGGAGACTTTTGAATTAATGGTTGAATGCACCTTCGACTGGGACACCATAAGAGAACCACCAACCACCAGGTTTTCTGGTCGAGCTGGATCATATCAAGTTGAGTCAACTATTGCATCCGAGGCAAAAATGATTGCTCTCATCCGTAGGATAGTGAGTTTAGAGGTTGACCAAGCTCCTGTAGCTTAGGTCGCTACTCCAGTTTGTAGAGGTTGTGCTCTGACGAGACACAATGACCAAATATGATGTATCAACAGCAACCCTGCAACAACCTATACAGTCACACCTAGAACCCGAGATCCGAAACCACCGTAACTTCTCTTGGGGGCCTAGTGGGGGCCATGGTCAGAGCTCGCACGCTCAATCCTAACGCCCACCTTATTACCCTGCATTCCAATTGACGACCGACCAACCATTGTTGGCCTTTTGGCCTTAATCCATGTTTTGATGATTTAACTAACATATTCTTAATCACAATCAAATATAGAGTAGCACACATTATGCATAGACCATATATTGTATTATGGTAACATTTACAGGTGATCATGACTCAAGGAAGAATGGAATGAAGTCAAGACATGTAATCAAGCTACTTGAAAACATGTAATTTTACCTTTTATTTGACTCTTAGGACCTTATGTAAACTTGAGCATACAAGAGTTAAAATCTATTCAACTCCACACTACGTTCCTTGTAGAAGTCACACACAAAATTTCAGATCAATTGGACTTCAATAAATCACCCAAACTTAGGTAGGAAAATCACTTAAACCAAACTTCTGCCTGTCCGTGTGGAACAATCGCCCGAAATGATTTTTTTGTTTGATCGTTTCTACTAGTTAACAATTTTACAAATAGTGATTTTACCTAACTCCACCGCTCGACCAATTTTACATTTTTCGATAGACCGTTGCACATATTTTTATATGGTCGTTATTCTTGTCGTATTATACAACAATCGTATTCGTATAATTCTACCTAAACACCTAAATACATTTTTGCCACCGGTTGAACGATGCCTTATTGGCGGTCGACCAGATGAAGACAATTTTGTCTCCCAAAAGTGCATGTTATTTTCAGTCGAACGAACATTCTTCTTACGTTTCACCACTAATCTTTTACATAGTCAAAACCCTCTAATCGGTCGACCACCACTTTTATTTCAACCAATGTCTCAAGTTGTAGCCCAATTGGTTCAATCGTAGAATATGTTGGTTCAAACGTTTCCTTAATTTCATGGAAATGTACGATCATTGATCCCGAGTTGGTCGACTGGTTTAGGACCGATTTGTTGAACTTAGAATTCTGTTTTGTATATCTTACACAAACTTCAACCAAATATTTCCCAATAGCTACAAACCTTTAGGAACTTATAAATAGAGGTTCACACACCTTATTTACACAACTCTCCTACACCAAACTCATACATACACTAGAGAGAAATCTTCTACTCCTAAAATCCCAATCCTTTACTCAAGAGCCGAAACATCACACCTTTGATCAATTCCATATCTTACTAAAAGTGTGCTCAAGCTAGAGAGTGTTTGATCCACTTACATTTGTTGTTGTCAAAGTTAAAGGTTTCGGTGAAAGACCGAAGCATCCCTCTCGGATTGTGAGAGGAAGAAATCGAGCTCTGCGTGGATTGTTCGTGAGTTTGTGTTGTAAAGACATTCTCTCCGGGCCCAGAACGGGGAGTGGATAGTGAAGATGTAGGCGCAGCTCACGGAGTAGAGTAGAGCTTGCAAGAGAGGAAGTAGGACCCGGGTGGGGTGTCGAACCTCTATAAAAACCATCGCGTCTTCTTTGTGGTTTGGATTGCTTTTACTTTACTTGCTTTTTTTAATTAAATTCCACTGCATCTTTGATTGAATCAAGTAGAGAATAAGGAAAATGATTAGATTAATTAGGACCCATACGATCCTACAACCACCACATCAAAGGCCTCAACCCCATACTCACCAACCTCCTCATGCTCATCTTCGGGTTATTCTAGCCATACTCTGCAGGAACGGTTGACCCAAAGGACTGCACTCTTGAACAAACCATTCAAGCATTCATGTAGAGCACGCAAACCATGTTTGCGGCCAAGAACAATTCGGTCAAAGCATTGGAAGTGCAAGTCAGCCAATTGGCTCATCAACTCCATGAACGTCAGAAGGGTCTGTTGCCGAGTCAACCCGAGTTGAATCCCCGGGGTACCCAATCTTAAGGAAGGCCACTAGTACCCCGAACTACCTTTGAAACGATCCATAATGTAAGACCTGCTCGCCTGCAACACTAATGTGCCTTATTTATCCTTATGCTTTTTTATGGATCATCCTTATGTTGTTGTATGCTTCGTATAATTTTGGTTGTGTTACGGAAAAGTTCCATTCCGGGGAAAGTTTCCTTTTTTGGCAAGTTAAATTGACTCGTATGCGGGTGCAACCCGTCGGGTGGTTTTGTAATCGATTGACTTGATCGGGTCAATCGGGTGCGGTTTACTTGGTTATTTCGGCCTTTCTTGGTGTGTGGGGGCGTGTAGGGTTGTTTGGGCTGTACTTGATGATGTGGCATGCTAGTCAGCAAGGGAGAATCCAATTTGGTGTGCAAACCTTTGAATTATCATGTTTAAGGCATGTTTTAATGGGAGGATATTTACAATCACTAGTTTCCTTTTCCACTTTTTGCTTGTAACAAAAACACCATCCACCCTAGCCGTCCCTTCTAGTTGCCCACCTCCTCCCACACAAAAATTCGACCTTCTCCTCCCTCCCCAACTTCTGGACCAACAGCTACTCCGGGTAGCAAAGGAACAACGTGTAAGGTGTCTTGGCAGGTGAAGGCTGCACCACTCCCCTCCGGCGATCTTCTGGCAGCAACAACCTCCCACTCAGGTATGCCTCTAGCCATTAGTAGAGCAAGTAGTGTTGGGTGTTGGGCGGAGATCTGCACAACACCAGGGGCTAGTCGATTCTTATTTCTAGGGTTGCACATCTTGAGTTCTACCCGATAGGGTGGATTGTGGTGCAACCACGAGACTTCAGTGGTGATTGACATCATTTCATGCTTATATTTGTACCTTATATCCATTATCTTACACCTAAGCAATGCTATGTGACGAGTTTTATGTTTAGTTTTCAGAAATAAAGAGGTTTGAAGAGAAGAGCCATGAAAGGCCCCAAAAGCAGGAAAAAAGGACCTAATTGTGAGACCTGGGGACCAAGATGCAAGGGGGAAGGACCTGATCGTAAGACAGAAGGACCTAAGAGCAAAACAGGAAACTCCACACCATCATGAGGAGTATTTTGTCAATTCGATTCGGGTCGGAGCTCCACTAAACCAGCTAGATGCATCCAAGACCAAGAAACACACCAAGGCAAGCCCACCAGAAGACCCAGCCGGATCTGGGCTTTATAGGCCGCCAATTGGCGGTCTGGAACCGCCAATTGGCGGTCTGGTTAAGCCCAAATCAGCCAAGATTCTTCCTGGACTTGTATTATCATGTGTTTAGGCTATTTTTGGTATTGGTTTAGTCCCACATTGGGGGATTGTCCCGGATTAGCTTTTTCCATGCTTATTAATAGAACTCTTCACCTCCTATTGTATCCATCTCCCTCTTGGTGGCCATCTTCCCTACTAAGAGTGAAGCCTTGAAGCAAAACTCTAGTGGAGGAAGAGCTACTTGTAATTGAGTGAGTTAATAATATAAGTTTTCTTTTAATGATGTTGTTTCTCTCTTAGTTTAATTTCCTTTCCTTTGCATGCTTGTTTGTTTGTTTAGTTTTATGCTTCTTTAATATTTCTTGCTTAAGTAGTATAAATTTCATTTCAGTATTATGCTTTCCTTTGCTAAATTAGTTAGTGTAATGAGTAGTGAGTAGTTCCATCCCCATTTGGGGGGTGGAGAAATATGTGATATAATAATGTAGTGTATTAAGTGTGTGTTATTTTTATCCCTTGAGCTTTATATGATTTCCATAACCATCTAATGTGTCTCCACTCTTATCTTTGATATGCTAATGCTCTTGGATGAAGCTTAGCTTATGCTTTGATTAGTGGACCTATTTTATGGGGAATGATAAAGTTAGGATATGGATGAAGTTAATGTTGGACACACAATTTGTAGTGTATGTACTCTTGTTGCCTTTTCCTTAGCTAATGTCTTGTATGTTTTAATGATGTAGTCATCTTAATTCATGTAGAGGCATAGTAGGGTCTAGTCTTTATACTTGAGTTCATGTAGCTTCATTCCAATCATTGTCTTGTATGTTTTAATGATGTAGTCTTATCTTAATTCATGTAGAGGCAAGATTGGATGTAGTTTTATGATTTCATGCACTACATGTTGTGAGGAGCTTAATTGAACACACACACACACACATCTTTATGTTCACATCAGTTCTCTACCCCCTTTGGGGTTTAGTTTTATTGCTTATCTTCATTTCCTTTGCATTTCATTTCAGCTTTGTAGTTTAGATTAGTGTAATACATCTTTCTCCCTTCTTTTTACCTCTCGCCTTCGAATAAACCAAGTGTCGACACACCTCCCAGTGGACGACCCGTATTTGCCACCGCTTCAACGCGGCCGTGCACTTGCGGTTAAATATAAAACGATCAATCAAGTTTTTGGCGCCGTTGCCGGGGAGGTGCTCTGTCCAGACCTTGGTTTGGACGATTCGAGGGGTTTTTAATTTTTTGTTTTCAGTTTTTCTTAATTTCAGGGAACACTCTGATCACGGGGAGGCCACTGGAGAAGTTTGAGGAAGCAAATCCAACAACAGACCGCCAATCAGCGGTTTGGAACCGCCAATTGGCGGCCTGGTTAGGGATTCTGTCTTCCAAATTTTTTGTGGTCATTTGTGTTGTAATTTGTGTTATCTGGGAGCCCCATTTTGCATGCTGTGACTTCTTATTTGCTCCCAGATCATTAATCACTCCCCCTTTAATCAACTTGGACCATAAAACTCAAAGCAAAAGATTAGACTTCTTGCCATCTAGGTCATGCACCATTGGTAGACCTTGCATGCATTTGTCTTTTCTTTGCTTTTCATTTTGTCGTTGATTGCTGGCGTGAGGTACGTGCACCCCGATCCCTCATTCATGCATGTTTCTTTCATGCATTAGTTAGTAAGGTGCATCGGGACAAGAGTGAGAGAGCGTTTGATTGGAGCGATTGATTGCTAGATCTAGGATCAAATCGCTACTAAGGAGGGGCTGTCCCATAAAAGATAAGGTGGGGGATTTCATCACCCTTTCCATGGCCCCAAAAATCACTCTTAATAAAGCCTTAACTAAAAGCAAGTAGACATTGGCCCTAGGATTGCGGGCGCACTAGGAGAGTAATCTAGTTGAGACCGTCATGACCTGATCGGCGTTGCCTACCTTGTCGATAGTAGGAGGTACTGGATCTCCGGATCTGGTATCACTTGCTGGGCATTGTGGTCCTCGTTGTAGGGAGGTGAGACGTGTCGAGGCTAGTGACCTCGAAGTTAGGCGTCGTCTAGCTTAAGGACCCATTGCCTTACTTTGTTTGAGCCGTGCTTGCTAGTTAGGCTTCTTCCTGATCCCACTACCCTCGCTAGCTCTAGGGATTCTTCCCTCCTCATCTGAGTCCTCTCCTCATCTATTCTCTACGTATAGTCTCCTCCTCTAGTACACCTTCTGTTGTGTGTAGGTTTAGAGTCGAGTCGAGCATTTTTATGCGAGGTTGGGCTCGTTCTGGTGAGAGCGCTCGACTCGAGAGAGTGCTTATTTCTGAGATGGAAGATCTTGGTGATCGACCATCTCCGCCTCGTGCTCCTTTGGAGCAAGAGGCCGAGTCGTCTCGTGGTGGCGAGGGAGACCGGGTTCCATACATGGACTACCTCGGCCCATTCCCACCACCACGTAGACCTCCTTCTCCTCCTCCTCTGACTCGAGAGGAATGGAGATTCGGTCAGGATCGAGTTCTAGGTGCACCACCACCTTTAGCTCGACATGATAGGCCGATGACCTTGTGGGAGCGAACCCATCCTGTTCGGGCCGCGCAACCTTCTTGCATAGTTGTTCCCCCTGCTCGCGGGAACAGCTATGAGCTAAAACCTCAGTATGTGAGCATGCTTCCGACCTTCACTGCCAATAAGGAGGATCCGTATATCTTTATACGCGAATTCGAGGAAGTGTGCTCCATGTTCAAGCTTCAACAGCTTGAAGAGGATTCTGTCCGGTTGAGGATGATTTCTTTCGCATTGAAGGATAATGCGAAGAAATGGATGTATAGCCTCCCGGCGAGCTCGATTCGGTCATGGGATGACTTTGTGACCGTATTTCTGAAGAGATTTTTCCCTCAAAGGAAAACTCAACAGATACGGCACCAGATACATCAGATGTATCAAACCGAGACCGAATCGTTTCATGGTTTCTTTGAGAGGTTCAAGGACCTTCTCCAGCAATGCCCTCATCATGGACTTGAGCTATGGCAGCTGTGCCAGATTGTTTATGAGGGCATCAACTACAACACCCGCACATTGTTGGAGTCAATGTGTCAGGGTGACTTCCAAATGAAACCCATCGAGGAGGCATGGGACACTTTTGAGTCCATGGCTTAGCGTACCTTCGAGTGGGACACCATGAGAGAGCCACCAGCCGCCAGGTCTTCTGGTCGAGCTGGATCTTATCAAGTTGAGTCAACTATCGCGTCTGAGGCGAAAGTGGCTGCTCTCATGCGTAGGATTGAGTGTTTGGAGATGGACCGAGCTCCTGTAGCTCAGGTCGCTACTCCCGAGTGTAGTAGGTGTGGATTGTCGGGACATGATGACTTGGAATGCGCTTACGCTCCAAGGGATACTGAGCATGCAAATGCGAAGTATCAACAAAGGCCCCGAAACGACCCGTACAGTCACTCTTACAACCCGGGATGGCGTAACCATCCTAACTTCTCTTGGGGGCCTAGTGGGGGTAACGGTCAGAGCTCGCACGCTCAACCTCAACCTCCACCTTATCAACCTCCACGCCCATCGGCGACCTACCAACCTCCACATCAAAGGTCTCAGAACCACAATTACCAACCTCCTCAGACCTCTTCGTCGGGTTATTCTAACCAAACTCCACAACCCCAACGGGTTGACCCTAAGGACTCCACTCTTGAGCAAACCCTTCACGCGTTCATTCAGAGCACGCAAGCCATGTTTTCGGCCAACAACAATACGGTCAAAGCATTGGAAATGCAAGTGAGCCAGTTGGCTAATCAGCTCCATGAACGCGAGAAGGGTCAATTACCGAGTCAACCCGAGGTAAATCCCCGGGGTACCCATTCGCAAGGAAGGACACCTTTACCTCATGCTACCTCTGAACCGACCCATCATATTAATGTGATTCATACTTTGAGGTCTGGTAAGGAGGTGGACAACCACATTGGGGTGCCTTCCTTGTCATCACCATCTTTGAGGGAGCCGGAACCTGAGGCTCCCTCCACAAATACTTCCAGGAAGGAGCCAGATCCTGAGGTTCTTTCTACATTTCCTTCGACAAAGGGGCCGAACCTTGAGGTCCCCTTGTCTCCTCTTGTGTCGAAGGAACCAGATTCTGAGGTCCCCACTCATGTTTCTTTGGACCTGAATTCTGGGGTGCCTTCACATCCTTATGCCCCAAAGGCGCCATTCCCTGAGCGCCTTAAAAAGAAAACCTCTGATCAGCATGACAAGATGCTTGAGATGTTTCGGCAGGTTAAGGTGAATATCCCTCTTTTGGAGGTGATTCAGCAAATGCCACCTTATGCCAAGGTTCTCAAGGACTTATGCACTAAGAAGAGAAAAACTCATGTTCCCAAGAAAGCTTTTCTTGCGGCTAACGTGAGTTCCTTGTTGGCACAACCCATGCAAGTCAAGTACAAGGACCCTGGCTGTCCTACTATCTCTTGTGTGATTGGTGATGTGCCCATACACCGAGCCTTGCTGGACCTTGGTGCATCTGTTAATCTTCTGCCATATTCTGTCTACGTCCACCTCGGTCTTGGAGACCTCAAACAAACAAAGACCACTCTTCAATTGGCTGATAGGTCTATGAAGAAACCGAGGGGTGTGGTGGAAGATGTGCTGATCAAAGTGGGAGAGTTCATTTATCCAGTCGACTTCTTTGTCTTGGATACTGAACCTGTGCCAAACCCACTTGGACAAATTCCTGTCATTCTGGGGCGACCATTTCTTGCGACTTCCAATGCCTTGATCAATTGTCGCAATGGTCTGATGCGCTTGACTTATGGTAGTCAATGCGCTGATTTCAACATCTTCACCATTGGCAAGAAGCCAGATGCCTTCAATGACCCTGTTGGGGTTAACCTTATCCAGGGCATGGATGAGAGTGATGTTGAGGGCACCTTCAAGTACTTCAGAGAATTGTTCGATGAAGATCCTGAAGGCGGTGAAGATATTTCACCTGGGCTGGCACAAGAAGGTGCCTTATGTTCTGATCTTGTGGCCCTTGAGCCACATCCTTCTGATCTTGTGGCCCTTGAGCCACATTCTTTTGATCACGTGGCCCTTGAGCCACAACCTTTCGATCACGTGGCTTTTGAGCCACCAGATACCCTTTTTATGGCCTCTAGGCCACATGATCTTCATTCTATATCTGATGAGGACCCCATGTGGGTTAAGAATCAACCACCTGATACCCTTCAACCTGGTAGAGGTTCACCTCTCATTCATGCCTCCTCTTTTGTTAACTCTCAAGAGGCATCGAACGACCACAATGCGAATAAGGGTGTCAGGTGGTCAAGCAATTCTGTTTTGTATGTTGCGAGCCCATACAGGTGCATTTCTGGCTCGAGAGATGGCGGGTTCCCATTTGATGTCCCTTGATATATGAAGATGGGAGCCCATTGTTGTACATAGTTAAAAAAAAAAAAAACCTTCAGTGAGCATCGATTGTTGTGGGCCCCAACCCTTGAGTATTTGGGCCCCATTTCTTTCACGTATTTGTATCCCTTCTTTAGCATCTCACAGGTTTTGAGGGAATTCGGGTTATGTCCATCAACATGACCTTGCACTTCCCTTTGTACTTCACGTTGGTGAGATCTCTTCTGTTTCATGCATACATCCATGTCGTATTTTGCTCACATTCATTGAGGACAATGCATGAAGTAGGTGTGGGGGGGTGTTTTACGTGTGTACATAGTCGAGTCTTTTTCCTTTGATTTTGTTTTATTTTGTTTGCATTGTTAGGGTCATGATAGTGTGCTGCATTTAATATCGATATATCTGCTTGCCATGATCCTTGGGTGACTTGTCTTCTTTTGCTTGCCTAGTGCTTCAAAATTTTCACATTTCTTTCAAAATCTTCATGTGTTTTCAAAAGAAAATGTTTTGTGGGTTTTGCGTGTGTTTAGCATGTGCAAAACCGTTGAGAGGCAAAGTAAAAAGAAAGCTCCCAAAATTGTCTTGAACTTGATGCTTTAGGATATCTAGTACGTGGCTTTAGGATTTATTGAGTCGTTAGGATGCACCCCAGTTCCTTTGGGGGTGAGTAATCATAGGGTTTCAGTGCTCAAACATTTAAAGAAGTCCACCCTGAACCTAGTGAGTCAAATAATTCATGTTTGTTAATTTAGGAAGTTTGTTGTAGTCAAGGGCCCTTAATATTTTTTTGTGAAACTTAAGTGTAGGGGTTTTGGTTCCCATGTAGATAAATGAATAAATAAGTGGCGTTCTCTCTTCTCGCATGGCCCCTATCACTCGGGAAAGTAGGTCTGAGGGGACTTTGTGCCTGGTGCTTTCGAGTCATCTGACTTGGGATGCACCGACCGAACTCCCATTACACGGGTGGTAGGGATCGCCCTATGTGGAGATTTGGGGGAAGGTGTACGTGATAGTGTAAGTCCTCATAGGCAATGATGCACGAAACCTGACCCTGGGAAAATCAAACACCAACCAATAAATGCTCCAAAGAAAAAGAAAAAAAAAGAGAAAGAACAGAAAAAGAAAAGAAAAAAAAAAGAAAAGAAGAGTCAAATAAGAACCAAAATGGACTTTACACTTTGTTTCACATTCAGAAGTTAAGGTTGCCCATGTCTTTCACTTAATTCCTTAGTTAACTCTCACGAATAACTCATTAGGCTAGGTGTGTGGACTGATTACATATATAGAGTCGACCCATAGTATTACCGCATTCCATGATCGACAAAATAAGTCCAACGAGTCGTGTAGCTAGATTGATTAATGCATCTTGTTCGGATTTTGTGGGTATATCCGCTGAAAACCCTCAGGAGACACCACTCCTCCTCCTTGGCAACAAGGAGGTTTAACGGCTTGTTGCACATGCTAAGTGCAACCGTGATTCCTACGAAAGTGAGTTAGGATTTCTTGTTTTTCGTACGCTTTTTCCTTTCTTTGTTTTGCTCGAGACTAGCAAAAACTTAGGTGTGGGGGTATTTGATTGACATCATTTCATGCTTATATTTGTACCTTATATCCATTATCTTACACCTAAGCAATGCTATGTGACGAGTTTTATGTTTAGTTTTCAGAAATAAAGAGGTTTGAAGAGAAGAGCCATGAAAGGACCCAAAAGCAGGAAAAAAGGACCTAATTGTGAGACCTAGGGACCAAGATGCAAGGGGGAAGGACCTGATCGTAAGACAGAAGGACCTAAGAGCAAAACAGGAAACTCCACACCATCATGAGGAGTATTTTGTCAATTCGATTCGGGTCGGAGCTCCACTAAACCAGCTAGATGCATCCAAGACCAAGAAACACACCAAGGCAAGCCCACCAGAAGACCCAGCCGGATCTGGGCTTTATAGGCCGCTAATTGGCGGTCTGAAACCGCCAATTGGCGGTCTGGTTAAGTCCAAATCAGCCAAGATTCTTCCTGGACTTGTATTATCATGTGTTTAGGCTATTTTTGGTATTGGTTTAGTCCCACATCGGGGGATTGTCCCGGATTAGCTTTTTCCATGCTTATAAATAGAACTCTTCACCTCCCATTGTATCCATCTCCCTCTTGGTGGCCATCTTCCCTACTAAGAGTGAAGCCTTGAAGCAAAACTCTAGTGGAGGAAGAGCTACTTGTAATTGAGTGAGTTAATAATATAAGTTTTCTTTTAATGATGTTGTTTCTCTCTTAGTTTAATTTCCTTTCCTTTGCATGCTTGTTTGTTTGTTTAGTTTTATGCTTCTTTAATATTTCTTGCTTAAGTAGTATAAATTTCATTTCAGTATTATGCTTTCCTTTGCTAAATTAGTTAGTGTAATGAGTAGTGAGTAGTTCCATCCCCATTTGGGGGGTGGAGAAATATGTGATATAATAATGTAGTGTATTAAGTGTGTGTTATTTTTATCCCTTGAGCTTTATATGATTTCCATAACCATCTAATGGGTCTCCACTCTTATCTTTGATATGCTAATGCTCTTGGATGAAGCTTAGCTTATGCTTTGATTAGTGGACCTATTTTATGGGGAATGATAAAGTTAGGATATGGATGAAGTTAATGTTGGAAACACAATTTGTAGTGTATGTACTCTTGTTGCCTTTTCCTTAGCTAATGTCTTGTATGTTTTAATGATGTAGTCATCTTAATTCATGTAGAGGCATAGTAGGGTCTAGTCTTTATACTTGAGTTCATGTAGCTTCATTCCAATCATTGTCTTGTATGTTTTAATGATGTAGTCTTATCTTAATTCATGTAGAGGCAAGATTGGATGTAGTTTTATGATTTCATGCACTACATGTTGTGAGGAGCTTAATTGAACACACACACACACACACACACATCTTTATGTTCACATCAGTTCTCTACCCCCCTTTGGGGTTTAGTTTTATTGCTTATCTTCATTTCCTTTGCATTTCATTTCAGCTTTGTAGTTTAGATTAGTGTAATACATCTTTCTCCCTTCTTTTTACCTCTCGCCTTCGAATAAACCAAGTGTCGACACACCTCCCAGTGGACGACCCGTATTTGCCACCGCTTCAACGCGGCCGTGCACTTGCGGTTAAATATAAAACGATCAATCAAGTGGCTGGCCGGGTATCCCTCCCATTAGCACGTCACCAGCTCCTTGTTTTTATTGGTCGTTTGATGGATAAACCCGAGGGTAGGAGGTTGGGCCTTGGGGAGGGTGTCGGGTTGGTTGGGCCTTGGGGAGGTTGGGCCTTTGTGTGGATGAAATCATTCTTCTGCACCCAAATGTCAGTTGGAGGGTATATATTGATGACCCTCAACTTTGTTGGGGAATGGAAACAAAATGTTTCCATTTCCTTTCACAAACCCTAGTTTTAGAGGCATTTACCATCATCGTTGGTTCATAAACCTCTCAACAATTCTCCTGTCTCTCATATTGTGAGCCCATTCAGGTGGATTTTTGGCTCGAGATATGTCCCGTGACAAATAAAGATGGGAGCCCATTAATGTACATAGTTCTCCTCTTGTCAAAAAGCAAAAAACTCCACAAGCAAGCATTGATTGTTGTGGGGCCCAACCCATAAGTATCTGGGGCTCATTTGTTTCAGGTATTTGTCTCCCTTCGTATGTATCGCATCGGTTTTTCTTTGGTTTTCTTTTGTTTGTATTATTAGGGTCACGATAGTGTGCTGCAATTTACATTGATATATCTGTTATACCATGATATTTGGGTGACTTGTCGTCTTTTGCTTGCCTACTGCTTTAAAATTTTCATTTCTTTCAAAATCTTCATGTATTTGCGAAAGAAAATGTTTTGACTATTTGCATGTGTTTAGTAGTTGCAAAACCATTGAGAGGCAAAGTAAAAATGAACCTCCCAGAATGGACTTAAACATGATGCATTAGGATAACTAGTACACCGGCTTTAGGTCTTATATAGTGGTAAGGATGCACCTTGATTTTCCCTCGAGGGGAGAGTAATCATAGGATTTTAGTACTAAATCAAATAAAGGAGTCGACCCTAAACCTAGTGAGTTGAATAATTTGTGCCTATTAGTATAAGGAAGTTTGTTGAAGTTAGGGACCCTTAAACTTCTTTTGTGAAACCTTAAATGTAGGGGTTTTGGTTTCCATGTAGATAAGAACTAATAATTAAGTACGGTGTTCTCTCTTCTCGTACGACTCTTATCACTCGGGAAATTAGGTCCGAGTGGACTTAGGACCTGGTGCTTTTGGGTCATCTGACTTGGGATGCACCAACCGAACTCCCGTTACACGGGTGGTAGGGATTGCCCTATGTGAAGATTTGGGGGAAGGAGTACGTGATGTGTAAGTCCTCACTGGCAATGATGCATGAAACCTGACCCTAGGAGTATTGAACACCAACAAGTTTTAACTAATTCTCGAAAACAAAAATAATAAATTTTTAAAAAAAGGAAAAAAATTCAAATAAGAACCTTAATGGACTTTACACGATGTATCACTGTAGGATGTTGAACTTGCCAATGTCTTTCACGTAAATCCTTAATTAGCTTGCGTGAGTGATTCCCTAGCCTAGGACGGTGGATAGGATATATATATAGAGTCGGCTCATAGGATTACCGGGTCCAATGATCGGCAAAAGTAGGTCCATCGAGTCGTGTTACTAGGTTAAATAATGCATCAATGTTCGGATTTTGTGGGTATATCCGCTGAAAACCCTCCGGAGACACAACTCCTCCTTGGCGACAAGGAGATTTAATGGCTTGTTGTACGTGCTAAGTGCAACAATGATTCCTACGAAAATGAATTAGGATTTCCCCATTTCTCGTATGTTTTACTTTCTTTCTTTTTTCCCTTTCTTTGTTTTGCTTGGGACTAACAAAATGTATGTGTGGGGGTATTTGATTAGTAGCATATCATACATCGTATTCATGCTATATATCCTTTATTTTATCCCAAAATTGTGTTACTCGAGTGTTTGTTTGTAGTGTTAGGTAACAAAGAAGAGAAAGGAAGAGAAATAGATTTAAATGCAAGAAAAAAGGACTCAAATGAGGCAAATTTGACATGTTTGTCATGCTTAGGACCCATCTACAAATCAAGAAGGACCTAGAAGAAATCCGGATGTACCTGAACGCAAGGAAAAGATTTCTAGCGAAAGAATTCCTCAAAAGCATGATCTTGAGGAGTATTTTGGAAATTAAAAATAAATGGGCTCGAACCAATGGATCAGGAGTGCACCCCATGTGCAAAATGCATATCTTAAGCCACAGACAAAATTTCAACTGGATCCTATCCAAATGATCCACCAATGCCAGATTAAAATCCACCACTGGCAGATCAAGTTGGGCAGAAGACACTCACATTTGTCTTGTGACTCGGATCAGTTCAAAGATGTGCACCAGAACTTAAAGAAATCAATTTCAGCTGTTGGATTGATCCCAGAATCATTTACAACACACTTTCCTCTATAAATAGCACAGTTTCTTCTTCCATTCCTCTATTCTTCAATTCCACCATTAGAGTAGGTTAGTTTTCACCCAATTTGGCTGCAAGTAGAAGAAGGTGGATGATGGTTATAAACTCACATTTTCTTTAATATAAGATTGGATTCATGTTAGTCTTGTCATTAACTTTCTTTCTATCCAATTAATTTTTGATTTTGTTGGTTAGTTTTCTAGTTAGAGTTTTATGCCATGTTTAGTCTTAATCTCTTACTTTCAATGCTTGTTATTATGATTAGTGAGTAGATCCACCCCATTTGGGTGGAGGCAATGTAGTTGGTCGTGAAGTGTATGATGGGGTCCTAAGTTTGTGTCATTTCCATCTGCTTAATGTTAGATCTAAAACTTGTAGCATGTTAACCTGGTGTTAGATGAGATAATGGCCACACTAGGTACTTGTTTCATGCTAGATCATTGTTTGACATGTTGCTTATGATGGGTTCTATTTGATGTTGGAATTGACTTGAAATGAATGGTTACTTGATTTTGTTTATGTTGCGTGAATGAACTATGGTTATGCTTAGGATTGATTGATGATTTAATGGGCACACTAGGCACTTATTGCATACTTGAGAATCCATAAAATTGATCTTACTTCATGCTAACCTATCCTAGTCTTGTATACCATGTAATTGTATGTGTTTCAAAATTAGATTAAACACTAGCTTCTACTTGTACACACACACTTTTACACATATATGCTTAAAGGTTGACACTCTCGTGCACAAACACCTCACTATTGCACCTTCACTCCAAGTGGTTTAGTTAGATTGTTTTCTTCTATCATAGTTTAGTTTAGTTAGCTTAGCTTAAATCTCTCCATCTATTTCTTTTCCCACTCATGTATGGTGATAATAACAACGTGAACAACTCCTTGAGGTTCGAACCTTATTTGCCACGTCTTCACCGACGGCTTGCACTTACTGTTATTAAAATGATCAATCAACAAACTTTAGTAATTATGGGTTTATGTTGTTGTTGCCAATTTTTTGTTTAAAAATCCCTTCTTTCACAAAAAAATTGGGATTAATTACTGGTCTTTTTTGTGTTTGGGTACATATAGTCAAAAAACTTGTTTAATCGTTTTAAATACCGCAAGTGCATGACCATGTTGAAGCGGTGGCAAGTAAGGGTTGATCCTCAGGGAGGTGAGTAACCTTTGGTTTTTCAGAAATCAAGTGGCAACAAAAAGGGAGAAGAATTTGTCTATGCTAATCTACACTACACTAAACTACTAAGAAGAAAAATGCGAAGTAAAGCAACTAACGATTACTTCGAATCAAAACTAAAAGACTGTAAAACTAAGTTGGAATCAAGAAGAGAAAGACCCCTAGGGGTGGAGTGTGTGCACACATGTAAAAAGATGGTGAAGAATGCATTCTATAGGCACAAATGTAGGTAGTGTTTTCATGCATAGTAAGTGTCTAAAGGTTGTGGCAAAACATATCAATCCATTCACTAACCTAGTTTATTAATATACACAAGCTGGTTATTTCAGAACCTAAACAAGCATGGGAGGTGTCTAAGATGTGTGGCAAAACCCATAAAGTGAGTCTTCTATTCTAACAAGCAAGCATACATTCACATTTATCAACACAATCAAAATATAAAGCATCCATATCCATTCTTTAATGCATGTATGAACATCATCTCCACACCCAAAGGGTGATGGATCTACTCACTACACATTATTATAACAATTAAACTAAAGAAGAAAGGAAACATTCTAACTACTTTAGCCTACAATCAAAGAAATAAAACTAAGCTAAGCATGCATAAAGAAACAACATAAGAACAAAACAATGGAAAAATTATTTTATTAAATGACTCACATCACAAGCAGCATTCTTCTCCACCTTGAGATTTTGCTCCAAGGCTTACTCAAAGTAGAGAGAATGCCACCAAGCAATGGGTGAATACAACAGAAGGTGAAGAGTTCTATTTATACCCATAGAAAAAGGTAATCTGGGACAATCCCCGGTATGGGACTAAACAAATAACAGAAATAGACTAAATACACACTAATACACGTCCCACATAAAGCTTAGCGGATCTGGAGCAAAACAGACCGCCAATTAGTGGTCTTGGACCGCCAATTGGCGGTGTATATGGTTCGGATCACGCTGGATTTTCTTATGGGCTTTTCTGGATGGCTTTGCCTGTCTTTGATGCATCTACTTTGTTTGTTAGAGCTCCGACCCAAATAGAAGTGCCAAAATACTCCCCACGATGTTGTGAAGTATTCTTGTTTGCTCATTGGTCCTTCGATCTTACATGCAGGTCCTTCGATCTTGCATCTTAGTCCTTGAGTCTCTCAACTCAGTCTGTTTTCATGCTTTTAGCTCCTTTTATGCCTCTTCTCTTCCAACCTATTTATTTCTAAAATTCAAACATAAAACTTGTCACGTAGCATTGTTTAGGTGAAAGATAATGGATATAAGATACAAATATAAGCATGAAATGATGTCAATCAGTGTACAATCCAGATTAATTGTTTAATTGATGTTGCTTTATTTGAGTGGCCCTTGCAGAACATATTTCAGATCACACACGAACACCATATTATGTTAGCAATTTTTTTCAATCAAAAAAATGTTTGGAACGTAAATTATTCAATCAGAAGAATGCATTGTGAAGGATTTACTGAAGCACCACATTCCTCTACCGTCATGTGTCTGAATTGTCATGTGGCCTTTAACTTTAATTTTGAGTACTTCCTAACAGCATAGAAATAACCAAAAAACTACGTTAGTATACGTAGATATAGTATTATGGTAAGCAGTAGATCCACCATTTGTTTGTTTTAATTAGATATAAATAGAGGTTCCAGATTCATGAATGTATAATTACTTATACGCAGAAGCAATGGCCGACAAAAATGTTTGTTGATGTTTTGATAATTTTAGGTTTGTTCGTACAATGGCTGAACTTTCATAAATTTGTTGAAATGAAATTGCAATTTTTTTAACAATTCGGGTGTATGCAGAACTAGGCGAAAGAGAAGCTCCGATGGTTGATGAAGCTGACAAGGAAGCTAGTACAAAGAGCTCCAGTCTGCCTAGTTCGTCATCACTTCTGGATACACGAAGCTCCTTTCTATAGTCTGCCTAGTTGGTGGTTAGCTCTTGATGAACGGATCCCAAGTGCGAGCCTCCCTAGTTGATGGTCAGGTGAAAACTACGACCCAACCGATGCCAGCGATAGTTAGATGTGGATGGTCTTTGTTTGTTTTAATTTATGTTTAACCTAAATTAGTACTTTGTAAGAATTTTTTCATTTTCTATGACGTTGTCCATTATTTTGAATGGTTCCTCAACATTAGGTATTTACAATTTAGATGCTCGACAGTTATGCATTGATGCTTTTGAAGGGGGAATTTTGACAGGTCTATAACATTGATGTTTTAACATAAACGAGTCTGTCCTATCTCGTGAGACAAGTGTCCCGCATGGGGATGCAACTATCCCACTCCGGACGCAAGTGTCCCACTCACGTAACAAGTGTCCCACTCATGATGAGTCTATTTGGAATAGGGATGAGTTTGTCCCACTCCAGACGCAAGTGTCCCACATAGGGATGAGTCTGTCCCACTTTGGAAGCAAGTGTCTCACCTCGGACACACGTTTCCAACTCAGGATGAATCCGTCTAGCAAAGGGACAAGTTTGTTGCACTCCGGACGCAAGTGTCCCGCATAGGGACGAGTCTGTCCCACTCGAGACGCAAGTCTCTTGCTCAGGACTGTCCCGTGCCTCTATGCTAGTGGCCCGTTAAAATGTTGGACTTCATTCTACTTCATGCTTTTATGACATTAGATTGATACACATCACAAGCAACATAACATTTGTTTCATGATTGGTTCTCATTACATTTCTTGAATATTGGAAAACAAATGTTTGGAAGTTCTAAAAACACACGACATTCAACAATGTTTGGAATTTGTGATTAATTGAACTTCTCCTTTTTAATCTTCTTAAGCTCCCGGGTGACCTAAAGCCCACAACTTTGAGGATCTCTTAGACCGACAAATACCTCCCTTTTGGAGTTTGTTTCAAGCACATATCCATCATCCACCCACTCCATTCTTCCAGGACAGAAAATGCACTCCCTTGCCACCAATTGGATGATTTATCCATGAGAATGGTCTTGGACAAGGCTAGAAAGAAAACCTATCTTGTTTTTAATTTATCCATAAACATTATTGATGGACTGACCCAAATGCTGGACAAATGGAGTGATCCAGGTTTTATTCCCTTTTACATTGTATATGGGTTTGCGAGGTCTAGGTGCTGGGATGTTACCGTCCATTTCATCAAATCTCATATTCCCTCGTCATTCTCATTTGCTTCATGGTTGCTATTTTGAGAGGACTGACTTTTTATGGTGACTAGTCCTTCCCTAGCATCCTTTTTAAGGGATTGAATGGAAGCCCACCATTGGCCAAACTTGAGTCATACTATTGAAGACTTCTCTTTCCCTTGATGTTGGACCGCTTGGAACTCGGCTAAATGGTATCTTGTGTTATGGTACAGACCAAGAGCCACCTACGATTAGGGTACCCTACATCGACAAGATAGTATTTATCTGTAGACAACCATGGAGTTCTTATTATGTACTTACTTTTTAATTTTATGACATTGGAGGCTGAGCTATGTAATTACCATTGGGTGGAATGGGGAAGTTTTGATCTTCATCATATAAGGCATGATTTAAAATGTGACTGTCGTGTGCACGCCCTTCCCACTAGCAAGGACAAAAGTGAAACAATCCTGCAATCACATACCCCTAACACATTTTGTGTGGTGTGTTTTCGGTACCTTCCATATCAATATGCTAGTTGTCGCTCTTTTGGTACCCATGGATCAACGTGAGTCCCGTCTTGAGCTCCTACCCAATCCTTGAAATAAGGGTAAAATTTCCCAACACCGTGCTCAAGAATGTGCTTAACGGTCTAAGAAGCGAACGTCACACTACCCACTAGAGGAAAATAAGCATTTTACGTCTCCAGCACTACATCAGAATGTGAGAATCTAACGTGGTATAAGGTGGACCACATCGGCAACTTATAATTCGACGTGATGTTAGACTTACCACGTCAACTGAAATATGTTTGATGTGCATGAACATGGTTTGTTGGCTTATCACGTTGGATAGGTTACGATCAACGTGAATATTTGCATTAACACATCAGTCGTTATGTGCTCATCCCAAACCAACGTGGTGGACATACATATCCATTAAAGGACATACGTGTCCTTTCAAGGTCATACGTATCCTGTATTAACCGAATGTCTTTCGGTTGCCTGAACTGGTGATTCTAGTTAGCGGTTTTGGTGAAGCGAATTGGGTTCGGTCTTCCAGATGGTACGCTACTTCCAAATAGGGATTAACCACATCTATACTTAGGTTAAGCGACGCGGAGGACATATGTATCCTTTGAAGGACATACGTGTCCTTTCAATGAAATACATATCCTCTATTGACCGAAAGCCTTTCGGTTGTCCGAACTGGTGATTCTAGTTAGCGATTTCGGTGGAGCAATTGTGTTCGGTCGTCCAAATGGTATAACAAGTCAATAAAGGAATTAAGAACGTTGTTTCTTTGGTTATCCGACGTCGTAAACTCTAATTTTTTTTAGTAAATTCTAATGTTGCATTGTCAAATTTAATATTCAACCAAAAATCACACACACAATCTAACAAACCTAATTACGAGCTAGGTGTGCAAGCCCAGTCAGGCCGACCAGCCCCGACCATCTGTTTTATATCCAGCACTTGCTCACGAAGGTGCGATCAATCCTTCCATTTTTGTAAGGATATTTAAGTACTCTAACTTGTTTTCATAAGTTCCAATGGAGCATATATCAAAGTTTTGTTTGATTGAAATTTATAATGGAATTGTAATTTATGGACTCAAAATTGTAACTTTTATAGGACTATGAATCAAAATTTATATATATATATATATTTACATTGAGATTGTTCCTCTTGATGTGTAGAAAATTATAGATCGAAAATGGATTTCCGCTAGTAGATTGAGTGATGAGTATGAGGTTGGGGTAACCAATTTCTACAATTTGCCCTGAGGAATGCAAATGCTAGAACTATGCGAAAGGTCTTATGTCCAAGTAGAAGTTTTATTTGTAACGTCCCCGAAAATAACGGAAATTTTAAATGAAAATCAACAAGACAACACAAGGACATTACTATAATACATACATATTTGTGCACTATCAAACAAAGTTTTCAAGAGTATGATTACATCAAAAGGTATAGAAGACATATACAAGTAATCATATAAACCTCGAAAAGAGAAACTAGAGGATCCGGTCCTTAGTATGCTTCTCCTCAGTCACCACCCCCTACTGTCGATTATGGCCTGAAATGCAAACATAAATCGATTCTCCAGTTTTCATAAAGAAAACCCCATAAGCCAACTGATTGAACGTTTTGACTACAACCGCAAGTTCACGGCCACGTTGAAGCGGTGACAAATACGGGTCGATCCACAGGGAGGTGTGTCGACTTTAGTTTGTTCGAAGGCGAGTGGGAAAGAGAGGAGAGAAATGAGCTATGATCTAAACTACACTACAATGCGAAAAGTAATAGGAAATACGCAATAAAACTAAACCCCATAGGGGGGTAGAGAAAGAAAGTGAATATAAAGATATGTGTATGTGTGTGTGTTCAATTATGCTCATCACAACATGTAGTGCATGAAAATCATAAAACTAAATCCAACTTTGCCTCCACAAGAAATAACATAACACAATATCATTAAAACATACAAGACAATAATTGGAATGAAGCTAAATGAACTCATGTATAAAGACCAAACCTCACTATGCCTCCACATGAAATAAGATTTAGACAATCATTAAACCATACAAGACATTAACCAAGGTAAAGGCAACAAGAGTACATGCAACTACAAGTCATGTTTCCTTCATCAATTCCATCCATATCCTCACCTTATCATTCACCATAAAAATAGGTCGACTAATCTAAGTATATGCTAAGCTTCATTCAAGAGCATTAGCAAATCAAAGACAAGAGTGAAATCTCATTAGATGGTTATGGAAATCATGTAAGGTTCAAAAGATTAAGATGACACACACCTACTACATCACATAATCATATCACATATTTCTCCACCCCCCAAATGAGGATGGAACTACTCACTAATCATTACACTATAACCTACATTAACAAAATGAAACATTCTACTGAAAGGAAATTAAACTAGGCAAGCAAGAAATATTAAAGAACCTAATTGAAAGGAAATTAAACTAAAGAAGCATGCAAGACATATCAAAGGAAATTAAACTAAGAAAGAAACAACATAACTAAAGGAAACATTTATTAATTTCAAACTCACAATACAAGTAGCCTCTCTCCACCAAGGTTTTTGCTTCAAGGCTTTTACTCCTAGTAGAGTGGATGGCCGCCAAGAGAGTGATGAATACAAGGGACATGGGGTCCTCAGCAGATACAGAATGAAGAGTATGTGGCCCAGAGGCCATTAAAATGGTATCTTGTGGCTCAAAAGCCACATGATCGAAAGGATGTGGCTCAAAGGCCACGTGATCACAAGATAAGGAACCTTCTTGTGCCAGTCCAAGTGAAACATCTTCACCACCTTCACGATCTCCATCGAACAATTCTCTGAAATACTTGAAGGTGCCCTCAACTTCAATCTCATCCATGCCCTGGATAAGGTTGACCCTGACAGGGTCATCGAAGGCACTTGGCTTCTTGCCCATGGTGAAGATGTTGAAATCAGCGCATTGACTACCGTAAGTCAAGCGCATCAGACCATTGCGACAATTGATTAAGGCATTGGAAGTCGCTATAAATGGTCGCCCCAGAATAACAGGAATTTGTCCAAGTGGGTTTGGCACAGGTTCAGTATCCAAAACAAAGAAGTCGACTGGATAAATGAACTCTCCTACTTTGATCAGCACATCTTCCACACGCCCCTCGGTTTCTTCATAGACCTATCAGCCAATTGAAGAGTGGTTTTTGTTTGTTTGAGGTCTCCAAGACGGGGGTGGACGTAGACTGAATATGGCAGAAGATTAACAGATGCACCAAGGTCCAATAAAGCTCAATGTATGGACACATCACCAATCACACAAGAGATAGTAGGACAACCAGGGACCTTGTATTTGACTTGCGTGGGTTGTGCCAACAAAGAACTCACATTAACAACAAGAAAAGCTTTCTTCGGAACATGAGTTTTTCTGTTCCTGGTGCATAAGTCCTTGAGAATCTTGGCATAAGGTGGCATTTGCTGAATCACCTCCAATAAAGGGATGTTCACCTTAACTTGCCGAAATCTCTCAAGCATCTTGTCATGCTGATCCGAAGGTTTCTATTTAAGGCGCTCAGGGAATGGCACTTTCGGGGCATAAGGGTTTTGCGAAGGAACATCAGAATTCTGGTCCAAAGAAGCATGAGTGGGGACCTCAGAATCTGATTCCTTCGACACAAGAGGATACACAGGGACCTTAGGGTTCGGCCCCATTGTCGAAGGAAATGTAGAAGGAACCTCAGGATCAGGCTCCTTCATGGAAGTATTTGTGGAGGGAACCACAGGATCCAGCTACCTCAGAGACGCAGGTATCACCGCAGGTTTGGTGACACCAAGAGATGGTGATTGCAAGGATGGAACCCCAATGTGGTTGTCGACCTCCATCCCAGACCTCAAAGTATGAATCACATTAATATGATGGGTCAGTTCAGAGGAAGCATGAGGCACTGGTGGCCTTCCTTGCGAATGGGTACCCCGGGAATTCACCTCGGGTTGACTTGGCAACTAACCCTTCTCGCGTTCATGAAGCTGATGATCGAACTGGCTAACTTGCATTTGGTATGCTTTGACCGAATTATTGCTGAACGCAAACATGGTTTGTGTGCTCTGCATGAACGCTTGAAGCGTTTGTTGTAGAGTGGGGTCCTTCTGGTCAACCTGTTAGGGTAGTGGAGTTTGATTAGAATAACCCGACGATGAGGCCTGAGCAGGTTGGTAATTATGTTGCTGAGACCTTTGATGTGGAGGTTGGTAGGTCGTCGATGGGCGTGGAGGTTGAGGTTGAGCATACAAGCACTGGTCGTGACCCCCACTAGGCCCTCAAGAGAAGTTAGGATGGTTATGCCATCCCGGATTGTTGGAGTGAGTGTACGGGTCATTACGGGGCCGTTGTTGATACATCGCATTTGCATGCTCAGTATCCCTTGGAGTGTAAGTGCATTCGAAGTCATCATGACCCGTAAGTCCACACCTACTACACCCAGGAGTAGCGCCCTGAGCTACAGGAGCTCGGTCCAACTCTAAACTCTCAATCCTACGCATTAGAGCACCCATTTTCGCCTCAGACGCGATAGTTGACTCAACTTGATATTATCCAGCTCGACCAGAAGACCTGGCGGCTGGTAGCTCTCTCATGGTGTCCCACTCAAAGGTACGTTCAGTCAAGAATTTAAAAGTGTTCCATGCCTCATCGATGGGTTTCATTTGGAAATCACCTTGACACATTGTCTCCAACAATGTGCGGGTGTTGTAGTTGACCCCCTCATAAACAATTTGGCATAACTACCACAATTCAATTCCATGATGAGAGCACTACAAGCGAAGGTGCGGGTGTTGTAGTTGACCCCCTCATAAACAATTCAGTCTGATACATTTGTTGTATCTGGTGCCGTATCTGTTGAGTCTTCCGTTGAGGGAAGAATCTCTTCAGAAAGACAGTCACGAAGTCATCCCAGGATCGAATCGAACTTATCGGGAGGCTGTACATCCAGGATCGAATCGAACTTATCCCAGGTGGGAAGGGACCGAGGTAATCCATGTATGGAACCCGGTCTCCCCCATCACCACGAGAAGACTCGGCCTCATGCTCCAAAGGAGCACGAGGCGGAGATGGCCGATCACCATGACCGTCCATCCCAGAAAAATGCACTCTCTCAAGTCGAGCGCTATCACCAAAACAAGCCCAACCTCGCATAAAAATGCTCGACTCAACTCTAAAAATAACACACAACAGAAGGTGTACTCAGAGGAGGAGACTACTCATAGAATATAGATGAGGAGAGGACTCAGATGAGGAGGAAAGAATCCCTAGAGCTAGCGTGGTTAGTGGGTGAAGGTAGAAGCCTAATAAAGGAAGCATGGCTTAAACAAAGTATGACTATTGGTCCTTAGGCTAGACGACGCCTAACTTCGAGATCCCTAGTCTCGACACGCCTCACCTCCCTACAACGAAGACCACAATGCCTAGCAAGTGCTACCTGATCCGGAGATCCAGTACCTCCTACTATCGACAAGGTAGGCAACGCCGATCAGGCCATGACGGTCTCAACTAGATCACTCTCCTAGTGTGTCCAAAATCCATAGGACCAATGTCTACTCGCTTTTAGAATTAAGGCTTTATTAAGAGTTATTTTTGGGGCCAAGGAAAGGGTGATCAAATCCCCCACCTTATCTTTTATGGGACAACCCTGCCTTAGTAGCGCTTTGATCCTAAATCTAGCAATCAACTCTCCAATCAAATGCTCAACTCACTTTTGTCTTGATGCAATTCCTACTAACTAATGCATGGTCATACTAAATGCATGAATGAGAGTAGGAAATGCGTACCTCACTCCAACACTCATCAACTGAAAGTAAGCTAAAATAAAAGACAATTATGTGATGCATGACCTAAACAAGTAAGACTGCCTAATCTTTTGCTTTGGATTTTAGTGGCCAAGTTGATTAAAAGGGATTGATTTTTAATTTGGGAGCAAATTAAAAGTCACAACATGCAAAACTGCTCTCCCAGACAACTAAACTAAAACATAAAACAACCAGAACGAAAATTGGACCAAAAGAGGCTCACTAGGCCGCCAATTGTCGGTCCCAGACCATTGATTCGGAAGATCCCACCGTTGATCCGGAAGATTCAATTCCTCCAGTTGCCTCCCCTTGATCCGGAAGATCCCTGAAGCAATCCAAAACTAAAAACAAAAATTAAAACCACTCGAATCTTCCAATCCAAAGTCTGGACAGAACACATGCCCGGTAACGGCACCAAAAACTTGATTGAACGTTTTTATTACAACCGCAAGTGAACGGCCGCGTGGAAGCGGTGGCAAATACGGGTCGGTCCACAAGGAGGTGTGTCAACTTTAATTTGTTCTAAGCCGAGTGGGATAGAAAGAAGAGAAAGGAGTTATGATCTAAACTACACTACAATGCGAAAAGAAATGGGAAATACACAGTAAAACTAAACCCCGTAGGGGTAGTGAAAGATAATGATATGTGTATGTGTGTGTGTTCAATTATGCTCATCACAACATGTAGTGCATGAAAATCATAAAACAAAATCCAACTTTGCGTCCACATGAAATAAGATAACACAATATCATTAAAACATACAAGACAATAATTGGAATGAAGCTAAATGAACTAATGTATAAAATCCAAACCTCACTATGCCTCCACATGAAATAAGATTTAGACAATCATTAAACAATAGAAGACATTAACCAAGGTAAAGGCAACAAGAGTACATGCAACTACAAGTCATGTTGCCTTCATCAATTCCATCCATATCCTCACCTTATCATTCACCATAAAAATAGGTCCACTAATCTAAGTATATGTTAAGCTTCATTCAAGAGCATTAGCATAGCAAAGACAAGAGTGAGATCCCATTAGATGGTTATGGAAATCATGTAAGGTTCAAAAGATTAAGATGACACACACCTACTACATCACATAATCATATCACATATTTCTCCACCCCCCAAATGGGGATGGAACTACTCACTAATCATTACACTATAACCTACATTAACAAAATGAAACATTCTACTGAAAGGAAATTAAACTAAGAAAGCAAGAAATATTAAAGAAGCTAATTGAAAGGCAATTAAACTAAAGAAGCATGCAAGACATATGAAAGGAAATTAAACTAAGAAAGAAACAACATAACTAAAGGAAAACTTTGTTAATTTCGAACTCATAATACAAGTAGCCCCTCTTCACCTGGGTTTTTGCTTCAAGGCTTTTACTCTTAGTAGAGAGGATGGGCACCAAGAGAGTGATGAATACAAGGGAGGAGGAGGAGTTCTATTTATAGCCAAACAAAAAGGTAATCCAGGACAATCCCCCGGTGTGGGAGTAATACAATACCAAAAATAGACATAACACATAATTATACATGACCCGACTAAACCGCACCAGATCCAGAGCAACCCGGACCGCCAATCAGCGGTCTACAGTATTTGGATTCGGTTGGGCTTTTGTGTGGGCTTTTCTGGATGGTTTTCTTCATGTGTGTTGTACCTAGGTCGGTTTAAGTCGGTAGATGGAGCTCCGACCCGAATCGAATTGCCAAAATACTCCCTATGGTGGTGTGGAGTTTCTTCATTTGCTCATTGTTCCTTTGGTTTTGCATTCGGGTCCCTCTCTCTTGTATCATGGTCCATAAGTCTTGCAACTTAGTCTTTTTTCTTGCTTTTGAGTCCTTTTATTGTCTCTCCTTCTCAAACCTACTTATTCCTGAAACTTACACATTAAACTCGTTACAGAGCATTGTTTGGGTGAAAGATAATGGATATAAGACACAAAGATATGCATGATAAGATATCAATCAAATTCCCCTACACCTAAGTTTAGCTAGTCCCGAGCAAAACAAAGAAAGGAAAAAAATGAAAGAAAGGAAAAATCATACGAAAAACAGGGAAATTCTAACTCACTTTCGTAGGAAACACGGTTGCACTTAGCACGTGCAACAAGCCATTAAACCTCCATGTCGCCAAGGAGGAGGAGTGTTGTCTCATGAGGGTTTTCACCGGATATACCCACAAAATCCAAACAAAAATGCATTATTCAATCTAGAAACTCGACTCGATGGACTTATTTTTATCGAGCATTGGACGCGCTAATCCTTCGGGCCTACTCTATATAGGTATTACTCCACAAACCTAGCCTAATGAACCATTCGTGCAAGTTAAATAAGGACTTAAGTGAAAGACATGGACAACCTCAACATCCTCAAGTGATACAAAGTGTAAAGCCCATTAAGGTTCTTATTTGCATTACCATTTTTTTTTGTTTGTGTTTTTTTCTTTTCTTTTCTTTTTCTTACTAGTTGAAGTTTCATTCTCTTAGAGTCAGGTTTCATGCATCATTGCCTATGACGACTTACACTATCACGTACACCTTTCCCCATATCTCCACATCGGGCAATCCCTACAAACCGTGTAACAGGAGTTCGGTCGGTGCATGCCAAGTCAGATGACGCGAAAGCACCAGGCACAAAGTCCCCTCAGACCTAATTTCCAGAGTGATAGGAGCTATGCGATAAGAGAGAACACCTACTCACTTATTTCTTATCTACACATGAACCAAAACCGCTACACTTAATGTCTCACAACAAGATTTAGAGGGTCCTTGACTACAACAAACTTCCTCAAATTAACAAGACACGAATTATTGACTCACTAGGTTCAGGGTGGACTTCTTTAAATGATTGAGTGTTGAAACCCTATGATTACTGGCCTCCGAGGGAAAACTGGGGTGCATCCTATTGAATAGATAAGTCCTATAGCCACTGTACTAGATATCCTAATGCATCAAGTTGAACACAATTTTGGGAGCTTTCTTTTTACTTTGCCTCTCAACGGTTTTGCACATGCTAAACACATGCAAAACCCACAAAACATTTTCTTTCGCAAACACATGAAGATTTTGAAAGAAATGTGAAAATTTTAAAGCACTAGGCAAGTAAAAGAAGACAAGTCACCCAAGGATCATGGGAAGCAGATATATCGATATTAAATGCAGCACACTAGCATGACCCTAACAATGCACATAAAAGAAAACAAAATCAAAGGAAAATGACTCGACTATGTACACACGTAAAACACCCCCCACACCTACTTCATGCATTGTCCTCAATGAATGTGAGCAAGATACTACATGGATTTATGCATGAAAAAGGGAAGATCTCACCAACATGAAGCGCAAAAGGAAGTTCATGGTTGTGTTGGTGGACACAAACCTGAATTCCCTCAAAACCTGTAAGATACTAAAGAAGGGATACAAATACGTGAAAGAAATGGAGCCCAAATACTCAAGGGTTGGAGCCCACAATAATCGATGCTCACTGAAGGTGTTTCTGTTCTTCTCTTTTCTTCTTCTTCTTCTTCGTTTTTATTTTTTTTAAACTCTGTACAACAATGGGCTCACATCTTCATATGTCAAGGGACATCAAATGGGAACCCGCCATCTCTCGAGCCAGATATGCACCTGCATGGGCTCGCAACATACAAAACAGAATTGCTTGACCACCCGACACCTTTATAAGCATTGTGGTCGTTTAATGCCTCTTGAGAGTTAGCAAGATAGGAGGCATGAATGAGAGGTGAACCTCTGTCTAGTTGTTTGAAATGTAGGGTATCAGGTGGTTGATTCGTAAACCACATGGGGTCCTCAGCAGATACAGAATGAAGAGTATGTGGCCCAGAGGCCATTAAAATGGTATCTTGTGGCTCAAAAGCCACATGATCGAAAGGATGTGGCTCAAAGGCCACGTGATCACAAGATAAGGAACCTTCTTGTGCCAGTCCAAGTGAAACATCTTCACCACCTTCACGATCTCCATCGAACAATTCTCTGAAATACTTGAAGGTGCCCTCAACATCAATCTCATCCATGCCCTGGATAAGGTTGACCCTGACAGGGTCATCGAAGGCACTTGGCTTCTTGCCCATGGTGAAGATGTTGAAATCAGCGCATTGACTACCGTAAGTCAAGCGCATCAGACCATTGCGACAATTGATCAAGGCATTGGAAGTCGCTATAAATGGTCGCCCCAGAATAACAGGAATTTGTCCAAGTGGGTTTGGCACAGGTTCAGTATCCAAAACAAAGAAGTCAACTGGATAAATGAACTCTCCTACTTTGATCAGCACATCTTCCACACGCCCCTCGGTTTCTTCATAGACCTATCAGCCAATTGAAGAGTGGTTTTTGTTTGTTTGAGGTCTCCAAGACGGGGGTGGACGTAGACTGAATATGGCAGAAGATTAACAGATGCACCAAGGTCCAATAAAGCTCAATGTATGGACACATCACCAATCACACAAGAGATAGTAGGACAACCAGGGACCTTGTATTTGACTTGTGTGGGTTGTGCCAAAAAAGAACTCACATTAACAACAAGAAAAGCTTTCTTCGGAACATGAGTTTTTCTGTTCCTGGTGCATAAGTCCTTGAGAATCTTGGCATAAGGTGGTATTTGCTGAATCACCTCCAATAGAGGGATGTTCACCTTAACTTGCCGAAATCTCTCAAGCATCTTGTCATGCTGATCCGAAGGTTTCTATTTAAGGCGCTCAGGGAATGGCACTTTCGGGGCATAAGGGTTTTGCGAAGGAACATCAGAATTCTGGTCCAAAGAAGCATGAGTGGGGACCTCAGAATCTGATTCCTTCGACACAAGAGGATACACAGGGACCTTAGGGTTCGGCCCCATTGTCGAAGGAAATGTAGAAGGAACCTCAGGATCAGGCTCCTTCATGGAAGTATTTGTGGAGGGAACCACAGGATCCGGCTACCTCAGAGACGCAGGTATCACCGCAGGTTTGGTGACACCAAGAGATGGTGATTGCAAGGATGGAACCCCAATGTGGTTGTCGACCTCCATCCCAGACCTCAAAGTATGAATCACATTAATATGATGGGTCAGTTCAGAGGAAGCATGAGGCACTGGTGGCCTTCCTTGCGAATGGGTACCCCGGGAATTCACCTCGGGTTGACTTGGCAACTAACCCTTCTCGCATTCATGAAGCTAATGATCGAACTGGCTAACTTGCATTTGCTATGCTTTGACCGAATTATTGCTGAACGCAAACATGGTTTGTGTGCTCTGCATGAACGCTTGAAGCGTTTGTTGTAGAGTGGGGTCCTTCTGGTCAACCTGTTAGGGTAGTGGAGTTTGATTAGAATAACCCGACGATGAGGCCTGAGCAGGTTGGTAATTATGTTGCTGAGACCTTTGATGTGGAGGTTGGTAGGTCGTCGATGGGCGTGGAGGTTGAGGTTGAGCATACAAGCACTGGCCGTGACCCCCACTAGGCCCTCAAGAGAAGTTAGGATGGTTATGCCATCCCGGATTGTTGGAGTGAGTGTACGGGTCATTACGGGGCCGTTGTTGATACATCGCATTTGCATGCTCAGTATCCCTTGGAGCATAAGTGCATTCGAAGTCATCATGACCCGTAAGTCCACACCTACTACACCCAGGAGTAGCGACCTGAGCTACAGGAGCTCGGTCCAACTCTAAACTCTCAATCCTACGCATTAGAGCACCCATTTTCGCCTCAGACGCGATAGTTGACTCAACTTGATATTATCCAGCTCGACCAGAAGACCTGGCGGCTGGTAGCTCTCTCATGGTGTCCCACTCAAAGGTACGTTCAGTCAAGAATTTAAAAGTGTCCCATGCCTCATCGATGGGTTTCATTTGGAAATCACCTTGACACATTGTCTCCAACAATGTGCGGGTGTTGTAGTTGACCCCCTCATAAATAATTTGGCATAACTACCACAATTCAATTCCATGATGAGAGCACTACAAGCGAAGGTGCGGGTGTTGTAGTTGACCCCCTCATAAACAATTCAGTCTGATACATTTGTTGTATCTGGTGCCGTATTTGTTGAGTCTTCCGTTGAGGGAAGAATCTCTTCAGAAAGACAGTCACGAAGTCATCCCAGGATCGAATCGAACTTATCGGGAGGCTGTACATCCAGGATCGAATCGAACTTATCCCAGGTGGGAAGGGACCGAGGTAATCCATGTATGGAACCCGGTCTCCCCCATCACCACGAGAAGACTCGGCCTCATGCTCCAAAGGAGCACGAGGCGGAGATGGCCGATCACCATGACCGTCCATCTCAGAAAAATGCACTCTCTCAAGTCGAGCGCTATCACCAAAACAAGCCCAACCTCGCATAAAAATGCTCGACTCAACTCTAAAAATAACACACAACAGAAGGTGTACTCAGAGGAGGAGACTACTCATAGAATATAGATGAGGAGAGGACTCAGATGAGGAGGAAAGAATCCCTAGAGCTAGCGTGGTTAGTGGGTGAAGGTAGAAGCCTAATAAAGCAAGCATGGCTTAAACAAAGTATGACTATGGGTCCTTAGGCTAGACGACGCCTAACTTCGAGATCCCTAGTCTCGACACGCCTCACCTCCCTACAACGAAGACCACAATGCCTAGCAAGTGCTACCTGATCCGGAGATCCAGTACCTCCTACTATCGACAAGGTAGGCAACGCCGATCAGGCCATGACGGTCTCAACTAGATCACTCTCCTAGTGTGTCCAAAATCCATTGGACCAATGTCTACTCGCTTTTAGAATTAAGGCTTTATTAAGAGTTATTTTTTGGGCCAAGGAAAGGGTGATCAAATCCCCCACCTTATCTTTTATGGGACAACCCTGCCTTAGTAGCGCTTTGATCCTAAATCTAGCAATCAACTCTCCAATCAAATGCTCAACTCACTTTTGTCCCGATGCAATTCCTACTAACTAATGCATGGTCATACAAAATGCATGAATGAGAGTAGGAAATGCGTACCTCACTCCAACACTCATCAACTGAAAGTAAGCTAAAATAAAAGACAGTTATGTGATGCATGACCTAAACAAGTAAGAATGCCTAATCTTTTGCTTTGGATTTTAGTGGCCAAGTTGATTAAAGGGGATTGATTTTTAATCTGGGAGCAAATTAAAAGTCACAACATGCAACACTACACTCCCACACAACTAAACTAAAACATAAAACAACCAGAACGAAAATTGGACCAAAAGAGGCTCACTAGGCCGCCAATTGTCGATCCCAGACCGTTGATCCGGAAGATCCCACCGTTGATCCGGAAGATTCAATTCCTCCAGTTGCCTCCCCTTGATCCGGAAGATCCCTGAAGCAATCCAAAACTAAAAACAAAAATTAAAACCACTCGAATCTTCCAATCCAAAGTCTGGACAGAACACATGCCCGGTAACGGCACCAAAAACTTGATTGAACGTTTTTATTACAACCGCAAGTGAACGGCCGCGTTGAAGCGGTGGCAAATACGGGTCGGTCCACAAGGAGGTTTGTCAACTTTAATTTGTTCTAAGCCGAGTGGGAAAGAAAGAAGAGAAAGGAGTTATGATCTAAACTACACTACAATGCGAAAAGAAATGGGAAATACACAATAAAACTAAACCCCGTAGGGGTAGAGAAAGATAAAGATATGTGTATGTGTGTGTGTTCAATTATGCTCATCACAACATGTAGTGCATGAAAATCATAAAACTAAATCCAACTTTGCGTCCACATGAAATAAGATAACACAATATCATTAAAACATACAAGACAATAATTGGAATGAAGCTAAATGAACTCATGTATAAAATCCAAACCTCACTATGCCTCCACATGAAATAAGATTTAGACAATCATTAAACAATAGAAGACATTAACCAAGGTAAAGGCAACAAGAGTACATGCAACTACAAGTCATGTTGCCTTCATCAATTCCATCCATATCCTCACCTTATCATTCACCATAAAAATAGGTCCACTAATCTAAGTATATGTTAAGCTTCATTCAAGAGCATTAGCATAGCAAAGACAAGAGTGAGATCCCATTAGATGGTTATGGAAATCATGTAAGGTTCAAAAGATTAAGATGACACACACCTACTACATCACATAATCATATCACATATTTCTCCACCCCCCAAATGGGGATGGAACTACTCACTAATCATTACACTATAACCTACATTAACAAAATGAAACATTCTACTGAAAGGAAATTAAACTAAGCAAGCAAGAAATATTAAAGAAGCTAATTGAAAGGCAATTAAACTAAAGAAGCATGCAAGACATATGAAAGGAAATTAAACTAAGAAAGAAACAACATAACTAAAGGAAAACTTTGTTAATTTCGAACTCATAATACAAGTAGCCCCTCTTCACCTGGGTTTTTGCTTCAAGGCTTTTACTCTTAGTAGAGAGGATGGGCACCAAGAGAGTGATGAATACAAGGGAGGTGGAGGAGTTCTATTTAGAGCCAAAGAAAAAGATAATCTGGGGCAATTCCGGTATGGGACTAATACAATACAAAAAATAGACCAAACACACAATTATACATTACCCGACTAAACCGCACCGGATCCAGAGCAACCCGGACCGCCAATCAGTGGTCCACAGGGTTTGGATTCGGTTGGGCTTTTGTGTGGGCTTTACCGGATGGTTTTCTTCATGTGTGATGTACCCAACTCGGTAGATGGAGCTCCGACCCGAATCGAATTGCCAAAATACTCCCTATGGTGGTGTGGAGTTTCTTTATTTGCTCATTGATCCTTTGGTTTTGCATTCGGGTCCCTCTCTCTTGTATCTTGGTCCATAAGTCTTGCAACTTAGTCTTTTTTCTTGATTTGGAGTCCTTTTATTGTCTCTCCTTCTCAAACCTACTTATTCCTGAAACTTAAATATTAAACTCGTTATAGAGCATTGTTTGGGTGAAAGATAATGGATATAAGACACAAAGATATGCATGATAAGATATCAATCACCAACTCCCCTAACATGCATTAATAATGTACCACATCAACATACTAGTATAACATTTTATATGAAAACTACAACGGTAAAACCTCTTCCCCATATAGGGTACTAAAGAACATAAGTCCTAACACATAACAAATGGGTCCCACAAGGGTAATGACCGCAAATGCCTCAAATGCTCACACAAACTCTAAAATAGTTTCTCACAAGAGCTGCAATACAGGTAGCTCACACAAGTTGAAACACCATTGCCGGAAAAATCGTAGCCCAAGTACTCCCGCCTCACGAGGTAAGGTTGCTCACACAAGTTGCAAACACAATTTGGCGAGAATAGAGTCTGGGTGGTCACCTCGATCGCTATCAGGCTGGTCTATTGATGCATTGCATACATTGCATCATATGTCTTTCATTTAGATTATTTTTATATAAATAAGTGCTACTAAGGTATTGTTTTGAGCAATTATGCAAAATTCTGGAGTTACAATAGAATTTACCAATATTCGAGCCAAAACGCGTGCAATGGACTCAAATAGAACACAAAGACCAATTAGCTAGAGATTCAAGCTCAAGTTGAAATCCAATTGATCACATAAAGGGCCAGGGAATTGATTGTACAAAAAGCCAGGGACCTGATCGCAAATTAGAAGGACTAAATAGTTATTTTGGAGAAGTATTCAAGAAGAAACTAAATTGGGATCTCCAAAGATATGCAATAATTAATTCAGACGCATGGAGGCCATCTAGAACATACCAAAAACACACCCGCAAAAGCACAAATTGATCTGAGCCATCCATGCGGCGATTCCGCCGCATCTGACGTTCAATGTGCGGCAGAAACGCCGCACGTTGTGCGATCCGTGCCTCTTAATTTCATCCAGTCGTGTCATAGCACGTGTCCTTCCTTATGCATACTTAGGGTTCCTTGTATCGGCTATAAATAGCCCCGAAATTATGGTTTGAGGGGAACTTTTTGTATTCCATTCTATAGCAATAAAATTCTGCCCATTTATTTCTCCATTGTCTTTGTCTTTCGTAAGCTTAGTTTTAGATTAATGTTTCATGTTCTTAATTCTAGTAGAGTAGAGTAATTTAGTTGTTCTTTATTCTTCTCTTAGAATAATGTGTTGCGTGCTTAGAATAATTGCATATGTTTTCGTAGATCGTAGTTTAGTATAATAATTCCTTTTTTTTCGTAGTCTCTCGATGATCTCCATGACCCCTTCACCTCATCTGCTCCCCATCGGTTTATAAAACCTTCCAAAGGGTGGGGGTGATGGATTTAGGGTTAGACAAGAGAGATCGTTTTTATTTTAATGTCTTGTTAGTGTGTTTGATCATATGAGTTTTTGTTAAATCAATTATCATATGATGCTTAATATCTCACTTGATTTATAATAATTTTCGTGATCCCTAATCTAACTAGAAGATTCATAACTCCCACCCGCTGGACTCCTCCATATTTGTTTTCTTTTTAGTTTTGTTGATTTAGAAAATTGAAAATCAAAAAAATAACAAGGCTCCAATCAATCTTATTTGTTTCTCTTTCTTTCCTTAACCAAAAATCACAAAAATAACAAAGTTTTCTCCCTCCTCGTGTTCGACCCGTACTTGCCGCGTCTTCATCGACGCCGTGCACTTGTGGTATAAATAAAAATCTCATCAAGTTTTTGGCGTCGTTGCCGGGGAGGCGACGAGAATTTCAAGTTTTTGTGATTTCTTTTTGTTTTTGTTTGGATCTTGGTTTTTCGCGATCTAACGTTTTCTCTGTGCTTTTCAGGAAGTAGTAGAGACGAGGCAAAAATCCAGAGGCAATCCAAGGTGAACAAGCGGCGAAACCGCCACTCTAGCAGTATAGTTTACGGCGGAAACGCCGCACAGGTTGGAAATCTGGGCGTGAAATTTCTCTGGGACGCGACTCCTCTCTGGGTGGATGCGTAGAGCACTGGAAATTTTCAAGAGTGGGTGGCGAACCCGACTGAGCGTGTGTCGGTAACCTTTGTTGCCTTTTCCTTGTAATTTCTATTTTCGAAAAATTTCCTTTTTGGTAGAATTGCATGTGTAGGGCAAACTTCCATAATTGGCACTAATTCAACTTGTGACCTAAAATTTTGCAAAATTAGAAAGGCCTTAGTGCATGCATCATTTAGAGATTTTCTCACATTATGCATGCTAAATTTTGCAAATCAATTCATTGTTGAAGAGTGCTAGAGGCAAGGTACGTGCGCGGTTTTTATCGATTGCATTTAAGCATAAAATTTAGTTTGCATACAACCTTGCAATTGCCCCCCACTAAAGACCAATGTTTGACTATCTTTGCTAGATTTAAGTTAAACTATCTTAAGGGCAACTCCGCAGGAAAAGATACGGTGGGGATTTCATCACCCTTCCGTGGCCCAGAAATAACAATCCCAAAGTGTCTCCCAAACCTTAAATTAAAATCAATTAGACATTTGCCCCTAAGGATTCAGACTCAATTAAGGAGAATATTGGTTTGACTTGCTATGACTTGAAGCTGATCGAATTTAATTTCGTGTCTAGAAAGTGTTTTTGTGTTGACGTAAGTCTTCCAAGCAAAGTGGTTGTCTAATTGGCACTGACTTTGTCGGAAGCGCCCCCACTAGCTATACACTGCCTGGCCAAGTTGGTTTGATTAGTGAGGGAGGTGAATCAAGCGAACCAATTCGACTCAACCAGTTAGGAGTCGTCTAGATTTAAGCTACATTAGGTCTAGGATTGTCTGAACCGTGCTTGTTTAGGAAACTTCTGACCAACCCTCTCATCTATCTTTTAGAGTTAAGTTTCCCTTCTCATCTGAGTCTTCTTTCTCTTCTCACCTCAATTCTCTAGATTAGGATTCCTTTCTCATCTTTTCCCCTTCTATTGTTTGTTTCCTTTTTTTTGAATAAAAAAAATAATAAAAAAAAATTCAAAGAAGTAATTGATTCTTGAATTTGATTTTGGAATTTGAATTCAAAAATTAATTCAAACCGGTGCACTCAGATTTGGGTTCGGGACTTGAGCAATCGACTCTCACGAGTTCATCTAGATTCCAGTCTAAAGCTTAGCCCAAATCCACCTGTTGCACCACCTCACCCGGATCCAATGGGTGAGAATGTAGTGGACCCACCTGTTGCACCACCTATGACTCTGAGGGATCGGTGCTACCCAACGATGACTGCTCAGCCATCGTGCATCGTTATGCCCACCATACCGGGTCGCGACTTCTAACTGAAGGCACAATACATGAGTATGTTGCCCAAGTTCACCTCTAAGGAAGACCCATATCTCTTCCTTAGAGAATTTGAGGAAATCTGCTCCCTTATGCAATACCAGTATATCTCTGAGGAGGCAGTGCGTCTTAAATTCGTGCCTCTAGCACTGAAGGACGATGCTAAGAAATGGCTATATAGTCTAGCCGAAAGATCTATTAGGAGTTGGGCTGAGTTTGTTCAAGTGTTCTTAAAGAAATATTTCCCCAACCATAAGACTATTAGGATTAGAAATGAAATTTGTGCATTCGTTCAATCTGAGAGCGAGTCGTTCTATTCCTATTTGGAAAGATTTAAGCACCTACTGACCCAATGCCCTCATCATGGAATTCCAAGATGGAAATTGTGCCAAAATATCTATGAGGGATTGACACCTACATCTAGAGTTATGCTAGAATCTGTAAGCCAAGGAAGCTTTACGTCCAAAAATGAGAATGATGCTTGGACTTTTCTTAAAGACTTAGCTGATAACAGTATGCAATGGGACATGGCTAGAGCATCGACCAACCTGAGTATTGGATCTAGAATAGCAAATCAATCCAGATCAGGTGTCTTAGCTGTAGATGCTTCTATAGCTGTTGAAGCGAAATTAGCCACCCTTATGCGTAGGATGGAAACTCTAGAGCTTCAAACCCGACCCCTAGTAAATCAAATCTCTTTTGTTTCTTGCTCTAGGTGTGGTCAAACTGGTCATGTTTTGGAGGAGTGTGCACACATTTCTTCGGACATGGAACAAGTAAATGCTGCATTTAATCGTCCTAGGAAGGACCCTTATTCGTCAACCTATAATCCAGGTTGGTGCAACCATCCCAATTTTTCATGGAGCCAAGGGAATTCAAATCCTGCACCCATGCCCCAGCAAGGCCAACGACCTAGACAACAAATGTACCCAAACAACAACAACAACAATAGTGATGTCCGATTAACTGAATTGGAAAACTTAATGAAAACATTTGTTCAAACAACTACTCAATCTTTTCAAAATCTAGAGACTCAAGTAAGTCAATTAGCACAAGTTGTAGGTGAAACATAAAGAGGAAGATTCCCAAGCCAACCTGAGGTGAAACCAAGAATTAACAATCCACATAATCAACATATGCCATATCAACCACATCAACATATGCCATATCAACCACCTCAACCATTTAATCCTCAATCATTCAATCCTCAACAAATTAGGCCTCCACCTAATGTACCACATAAGGCACCACCTCCTAATGTGAACAATAATAACAGACCAGTTCATATGGTTCAAGAAGAAGAGCAAAATCAACACATTAATGCTATACTTACATTAAGATCTGGAAAATCTGTTAATAACAATGTCACTCACCCTTTGGCTAATGAGACTAATAATTCTGTCACACTTGAGCCATCTAATGAGCCACCAATTCAATCTGAGGAACCAATTGAAATTGAACCAACTGAACGTGAAAGAGTATTCATTCCTAAAGCACCATTCCCTAATAGACTTAATAAGAATCATACAAATCAAATGGAGAAAATGTTGGATGTTTTTAAGCAAGTAAAAGTAAACATCCCTCTATTAGAAGCTATTCAACAAATTCCACCTTATGCAAGATTCTTATTAAGTCTTCTTAACTGCAAATATAAGCTCTGTGTTAACCCAACCCACACAAATCAAATATAAAGACCCTGGTTGTCCAACTATTTCATGTGTAATTGGCAACACCTTAATCAATAGGGCCTTGCTGGATTTGGGTGCTCGTGTTAATCTGCTTCCTTACTCTGTATATAAGGAATTGGATATAGGAGACCTTAAACAGACTAGGACCACACTCCAATTGGCTGATTGATCTGTTAAGATTCCTAGAGGGGTGGTTGTTGATGTTCTGATCAAAGTGGGTGAATTCATATTTCCTGTGGACTTTGTTTTCTTAGACATGGAGCCTATTGCTAACCCTAGCAATCAAATTCTTGTGATCTTAGGAAGACCTTTTTTAGCCACTTCCAATACCTTGATCAATTGTAGGAATGGATTGATGAAATTATCATTTGGAAATTTGACTGTTGAGCTAAATATTTTTAACTTAGGGAAGCAACCTGGAATTTTCTCTGATGAATCGAGTGAATTGAATTACATTCAGGATTGTAGTGAGGATGATTTGATTTCGGATTACTTAAATTTCACCCAATTGGATGAAATTGATTTTCAAAAGAACCTGAGTGGTGAGGCCACAATTTGTGACCAAATCAAAAAAATAGGTTCGAATCGATCTTCACCCAATTGGTCAGCCTTAGGTGGACTTTTAGCCGAACCAAGACCTCAAACCAAACCCTCACAACAAGAACTACCATCACTAGAGTTGAAGCCTCTCCCTACTACACTTAAGTATGCCTTTTTAGGACCCTCATCCACCCACCCATTTATCATATCATCGGATTTGACCCCCAATCAAGAGAAGGAATTGTTAAGAGTCCTCAGTAGGAATAAAGAAGCTATTGGATGGACCATGGCCGATATAAAGGGGATTAGCCCATCTATAGTCCAACATAGGATCCATTTTGAGGATAATACTCAACCCCGTAGGGATCCGCAAAGGCGGCTTAACCCGGTCCTAACTGAGGCGATCAAAAAGAAAATACTTAAGTGGTTGGACAATGGAATTATATACCCTATATCCGATAGTGCTTGGTGTGCAGGTTGTCCCTAAGAAATCAGGAGTTACTGTAGTTGAGAATGAGCTTAATGAGTTAGTCCCGACCCGTATCCAAACTGGTTGGAGGATTTGCATTGACTATAGGAAACTGAATTCTGCAACCCGTAAGGACCACTTCCCTCTTCCTTTCATAGATCAAATGTTAGAACGGTTGACCGGATATGAGTATTATTGTTTTCTTGATGGATATTCTGGCTATAACCAAATTCCTATCGCTCCCGAGGATCAGGAGAAAACTACCTTCACGTGCCCATTCGGCACGTTTGCTTTCCGTCGTATGCCCTTTCGCTTATGCAATGCTCCTGCCACATTTCGAAGATGTATGGTTAGCATATTCTTTGACATGGTGGATAATTTCATGGAAATTTTCAAGGATGATTTCTCTATCTTTGGTCCCACTTTTTCTAATTGTTTGAACCATTTGGAATTAGTACTAGTAAGGTGTAAGGAGAAGAACTTGACCTTAAATTGGGAAAAATGTCATTTCATGGTTAAGAATGGAATAGTACTTGGTCACATTGTGTCTAAGGATGGCATTCAAGTGGATAAAGCCAAGGTGGATTTGATTAAGCATCTCCCTCCACCAACAAATGTCAAAGAGATTCGTTCATTTTTAGGGCATGCCGGATTCTATCGAACGTTTATCAAGGACTTTAGTAAGGTGGCTAGACCATTCAATGAATTATTAGCGAAGGACTCTAAGTTTGAATTTTCTGATAAATGTTTGTAGTCCTTTAACCACCTTACGAGGGAATTGACATCGACACCCATTATTCATTCACCCGATTGGACCCAACCCTTTGAGATAATGTGTGATGCATCGGATTACGCCATAGGAGCGGTGTTGGGTCAGAAAATTGAAAAGAAACCTCACGTGATATATTATGCTAGTAAAACATTGAATGATGCCCAATTGAACTATACGGTAACCGAGAAAGAATTTCTAGCAGTCATTTTTTGCCTTGGAAAAATTTCGACAATATTTGATAGGCACACATGTGATTATTTACACAGATCATGCGGCAATAAGATATTAAGTGAACAAAAAGGATGCCAAGCCGCGTTTATTGCGTTGGATCTTACTACTGCAAGAATTTGATGTCGAAATTCGTGATAGAAAGGGTTGTGAAAATGTAGTCGCCGATCACTTGTCTAGAATTCCTCTTATCCCAGTGAATAACACACCAGTGAATGAGAACTTTCCGGATGAACAGAGTATGGCTGTGTCTGGCGAACCATGGTTCGCCGATATAGTCAATTTCTTAGTAACTGGTGTGACCCCGACTGAATGGTCTAAGAACGATCAAGCCAAATTAAGTCCCTAGTGAAGAATTTTTATTGGGATGACCCATATCTTTTCAAGTGTTGTTCGGATCAAATCATTAGGAGATGTGTTCCTGAGGAGGAATTTGCAAGTGTTCTATCTTTTTGTCCTGACCAAGCATGTGGAGGACATTTTGGAGCTAAGAAAACCACGGCCAAAGTTTTACAATGTGGATTTTATTGGCCCACCCTATTTAAGGATGCATTTGCATTTTGTAATTCTTGCTCTAGATGTCAAATGCTAGGAAAACTCTCTCGTCGAGACATGATGCCTCTGCACCCTATTCTCATAGTTGATATCTTCGACGTTTGGGGCATCGATTTTATGGGCCCGTTTCCAATGTCTTTTGGGTAGGAGTATATCTTGCTAGTTGTGGATTATGTGTCCAAGTGGGTTGAGGCTATCCCCACAAAATCCAATGACAACAAAGTTGTTGTCAAATTTCTGAAGGAGAATATTTTATCCTGATTCGGTACTCCACGTACCATTATCAGTGACCGGGGTACACATTTTTGTAATCGATCATTTGAAGCTTTGATGAGAAAATATTCCATAACTCATAAGTTAGCTACCCCGTATCACCCTTAAACAAGTGGACAAGTTGAGGTTTCCAATAGACAAATCAAGCAAATTCTGGAAAAGACGGTTAATGCCTCACGTAAGGATTGGTCTGTAAGAATTAATGATGCGTTGTGGGCCTATCGGACCGCTTTCAAGACCAATTTAGGAATGTCCCCTTACCGGTTAGTCTATGGAAAAGCGTGCCACTTACCGGTCGAATTGGAGCATAGATCCGTTTGGGCTATTAAGCAACTGAATATGGATTTAGAGGCAACCGGTAATGCTCGAAAATTGGATTTAGTTGAGCTTGAGGAAATAAGAAATGAGGCTTATGAGAATGCTAAAATTTATAAGGAAAAGACCAAGGTTTTTCATGATAAATCCATCGTTAGGAAATCTTTTTCTCCTGGACAGTTGGTCCTTCTCTATAACTCTCGCCTTCATCTCTTTTCTGGCAAACTCAAGAGTCGTTGGATCGGCCCTTTCACGATCAAAACCGTTTTCCCGCACGGAGCGGTCGAGATCAGTAATCTGGAGAATGGTGAAAACTTTAACGTTAACGGGCATCGATTGAAGCCCTACTTAAATCGTCCCTCCAATGTTGCAGAGGAAGTCGTGTTTTTACACGCAATTCCTCATTTTGATTAAGTTTTAGTTTGTATTTCCAAAAAAAAGAGTTGGTACATGATTTATTTTTGTAGAACGGTGGAAGTGCATGACTTATTTTTCTAAATCTCACGTACATCACTTTAGCAGCATTCTATCACCATGGTGTTTCTCGAGAAGAACTTCCACCCGTTGCTTGTTAGTGATCAATATGGCACCCACTTTTATGACAAAATCATAGCACGGAGTTGGAGCTACTTGGTCCATAATAACAATGATGTTTACTGCCCTAGCTTAGTGGAGGAGTTCTATAGCAGTATCACTGACATGAACCTGGACAGTGGGTACATTTTACAGAATTGGAGAAACAAAGTCTGGGCGATTGACCTCCACGTCATCTCCAACTTGACTGACATACCACAAGGGGCCTCCACTTTGCCATTCGAGGAAATCAGTTTCTATCGGTCACTCATGGGACCAGATTATCTGCTTAGCCGTGATCGGGGTATCAAGGGCACATCCATGTACCAGAATGTCTTTACAGCATGTAGGTGGGCGTGCCAAAACGTCACGAGTAATACCCACAACACTTCTTTTCGCACCGTTCAGATGGGCATCGTTCACTCCCTGATGACCCGTGATCACACTTACTGTATGTGCCGACGGCTTCTAACCACCATTGGAGAAGGCCACCAACGCAGCTCCCAACCTCTACCATGTCTTGTCACCACTATCTGCAAGCACTTTATGGCCTATGAGTCTTTCTGGGTGTACGAAGACGACATGCTCCCTTGTATGGTGGAACGAGAGACATCCTCCTATCGTGGCACTATAGAGGACCTGTGGACACCTCCAGAAATGGAGGATGCTATGCAATCAAGTTAGTCGTCTGAAGACTCCGCAACATTATGGGCTCAGTCAACCCCAGAAAACTCTGACGAGCATAGGTCCCGAATGTGGGGCGGGATGAAGCCCCTCAATAGCAAACTGAACAAAGCACTCTCCGACTGTGGAGAGTCGTCATCCCGAAGGCGCTAACTTTATTTTTTTTGCATTTGCCATATTATTTAATTTTGCATACCCTGGGACAATGCATGAAATAGGTGTAGGGGGTTGACTAGTTATCTACCTATCTGTTTTATATTTATTTCTCAAAAATAATAATAATAATAATATAAAAAAAAACAATGTTTCATGACATAGCTTAAGAATGAACTACCAAAACCCAAGTACAAATTGCATTGAGTTTTTGTTCCTTAATATAGTTCTGCTTGTAGAAATTATGACATAAATCTAAGTTCCAAAGAAATAACTCATTACCCTTTAAGACATGTATGCACTTAAATTGGATGAATCAAATCTTTGAAGTGGTTGATAAAAAGCAGAGGTTGAGGAAAATATACCGGGAAGTGTGGACTTCTAATAGCAATTAAGCCTTGAGGAAAATAAAAGTAAAAATAAAGGAATAAAGTGAGAAAAGCACATTTTGCAAAATGATTACAAAAGCCCAAGCCTTCGAGTCACTGGTCCGTAGGGGTATCTTGAAACCCGGTAACTTGAGTCTGCCAGCTCGGGATTATCGACCAAACTCGCTACACGAATGCAAAAAGGGTAAAAGTGTCAAAAAAGCAAATTTGTTAAATCATCAAAAAAATTACTTTAAGATACTCAAGGCCCAAAGCTAAAAGAATGATCCATGTCATGGTTGATCCGAATGATACTTCACCACCAGAGGAGGCGTGCAAAATAATTTAAGTGATAACATGTGTGGCCTTTAAACATGTAACATCCTCAGAAGCGGAAGAAGTTAAATTTTTAATAAAACACAACACGAGGATATTACCAACGAAAAAGGCCAACTGGTGCACCAACATATATACAATATATATATCTGAGAGTTTACAAAAGTGTGATTACAACAAAAGCTAAGGAAAAATATACATGTAATCACTCGGACCTCCAAAACAGGGAAAGCAGGATCTGGTCCCGAAGGCGTTCCTCCGCTGTCACCACCTCCTAATGTTGCCTATGACCTGACATAAAACATGAATATGCCTGAGTTTCCCGAGAGGAAACCCGGTATGCCAAACCTCTATAACAATAAATGACTAGATATCTAAAGCATGTATGATATGAAATGCGATAGACCAACAACGTCTCACTGGGTCCTCGGGAACTCTCTCCCTACCACAGTAGACACCAAACAGTGACGGGTCCCACGGGTCCTCTAGCCCAACCCTCACACACGTGCCCCAGGCACCTCAGCCGGAAACTCCCTCGGCGACAACACACGTGCCCCAGGCACCATGACCGGAAATATCCTCGGTCAACACACACATGTGCCCCAGGCACTGCCGGATTACTCTCAGGTCGGTATCCTCTGTACCGTTGCCATCTTGAGCTGTCCAGAAGACCACTCTCAGGCCGGCACCGTCACCCCTCTAGGGCCGGAGATCCGTTGCCATCTTGAGCTGGCCCCACACGCGAACCACCCTCAGGCCGGCACCGGTCACCCCACTAGGGCCAGAGATCCGTTGCCTTCTTGGGCTGGCCCGACAACACCCGTGAACCACTCTCAGGCTGGCACCGGTCACACCACTAGGGCCGGAGATCCGTTGTCATCTCGAGCTGGCTTCACAACACAAGAACACACAAAAACCGTACCAAACGGTCGAACGAAATCTCCCAACCGGTCGACCGAATCCTCTCAGCAGGACTGGCCCAACCAACAAAACTGTCAATCGGTCGAACGGCAAAGGGGTCCCGTTCGACTGAATTCGACCAGTAAAAACTCGTGCCACAGTAATATGCACCAACGGTCGAACGACCCAAACTCTCCGGTCGACCGAAAACGACCAGTACCAAAACCCCAAAATCCGCATAGTGCAACGGTCGACCGAAACATCTCACGGTCGAACCAACTTAAGTTATTTTTAATCGCCGGTTGAACGAGTCAACAAGGCGGTCGACCGTTTGGATGGTCAACGCCCCCAACCGACTTACAACAGTGCTTTCGGTCGACAGGCAAAGGGGTCTCGTTCGACCGAAAACACACAGAGTCTCCACCCCTTGCTCAAAATGCACTACCGGTCGACCACCATCATGGTATCGTTCGACCGGTACAAGGGATTTTGCCCAAATTTCTCTACAACCGGTCGACCGAACCATGCCACCGGTCGACCGATTATAGTGCAGAACGCTGCTGCACGGGTCCGACGAGCCCTCCGGCCAACCGTCGACCACCCCAACACCCACCAAAGCACAAGTGAGCATCAAAGTAAAGCTTGACATACCTTGAAGACTTGAAGAAGCCTTCGAAGACTCGACGGCGAGCTTTTCCTCGCAAAACACCTCCTCCGGCGAAAACCAACCGATCAACGATCTACCCTCACCGGCGAACGTCCGAGCTTCATCTCGCCTTCCGAGAACCACTCCTCGAGCTCCTCCCCACGCCGGAGGTCTGATCAGAGAGAGAGAGAGAGAGTTTGAGCGGTGAGAGAGAGAGAACGCGAGAGAGAGAGAGAGTCAACACTCACCACTTAAACCCTTCTCCCCAAATCTCCACCCTTCATCTCATCTCATCCCAACCAAACCAATCTCAGCCCTCCATCATAAACCACCCAATTAAGCCCCTAATCAAAGCCAAAACATGATTAGTCTTAAGAAGGATTAAGGATATTACAAAACACCAAGTCAGAATTTGTATGAGTTAGATTTATATAATGAGCATGCAAGAATTCTAAGTGAGATGTATAAGGTTGAGGTGGAGATATTGAGAGTTATTAATGAAAAATTGAATTAAGACTTTGTGCGTGTGTCAACTGAAAACCCTCACGAGACAAAACTCGTCCTCTAAGGAAACTTAGTGGTTTAAAGGCTTGTTGCACATGCTAAGTGCAACCGTGATTCCTACGAAAGTGAGTTAGGATTTCCCTGCTTTCATACATATATTTTTCATGTTTTGTTTTGCTCGAGACTAGCAAAATCTAGGTGTAGGGGTATTTGATGCATTGCATACATATGTCTTTCATTTAGATTATTTTTATATAAATAAACGCTACTATGGTATTGTTTTGAGGAATTGTGCAGAATTCAGGAGTTACAGTACAATTTACCAATATTCGAGCAAAAATGCATGCAATGGACTCAAATAGATCACAAAGACCAATTAGCTAGAGATTCAAGCTCAAGTTGAAATCCAATTGATCACATAAAGGGCCAGGGAATTGATTCCACAAAAAGCCAGGGACCTGATCGCAAATTAAAAGGACTAAAAAGTTATTTTGGAGAAGTATTCAAGATGATCGCAAATTAAAAGGACTAAAAAGTTAAATTCGGATCTACAAAGATATGCAATAATTTATTCAGACGCATGGAGGCCATCTAGAACATACCAAAAACACACCCACAAAAGCACAAATTGATCTGACCCATCCATGCGGCGATTCCGCCGCATGTGACGGTTAATGTGCGGCGGAAATGCCGCACGGTGTGCGATCCATGCCTCCTAATTTCGTCCAGTTGTGTCATAGCACGTGTCCTTCCTTATGCATACTTAGGGTTCCTTGTATCGGCTATAAATAGCCCCGAAATTATGTTGTGAGGGGAACTTTTTGTATTCCATTCTCTAGCAATAAAATTCTGCCCATTTATTTCTCCATTGTCTTTGTCTTTCGTAAGCTTAGTTTTAGATTAATGTTTCATCTTCTTAATTCCAGTAGAGTAGAGTAATTTAGTTGTTCTTTATTCTTCTCTTAGAATAATTTGTTGCGTGCTTGGAATAATTGCATTTGTTTTCGTAGATCATAGTTTAGTATAATAATTCCTTTTTTTTCGTAGTCTCTCGATGATCTCCATGACCCCTTCTCCTCATCTTATCCCCATGGGTTTCTAAAACCCTCCAAAGGGTGGGGGTGACGGATTTAGGGTTACACAAAAGAGATCGTTTTTATTTTAATTTCTTGTTAGTGTTTTTGATAATATGAGTTTTTGTTAAATCAATTATCATATGATGCTTAATATCTCATTTGATTTATAATAATTTTCGTGATCCCTAATCTAACTCGGAGATTCATAACTCCCACTCGCTGGACTCCTCCATATTTGTTTTCTTTTTAGTTTTTGTTGATTTAGAAAATTGAAAATCAAAAAAATAACAAGGCTCCAATCAATCTTATTTCTTTCTCTTTCTTTCCTTAACCAAAAATCACAAAAATAACAAAGTTATCCCCCCTCGTGTTCGACCCGTACTTGCCGCGTCTTCATTGACGCCGTACACTGGCGGTATAAATAAAAATCTCATCATCTGTCCTTTTCGTCGCCCTCAAGACCGGATGTACCCGTCGCAATCAAGGTCGATCAAACACCGTTCATAACCATCGCTGGCACAAACACCAGTACCACACCTTGCACCTGGCGATCCCTAGGTAGGTGAAATCAATGCACCCACCGTCACCTCCCTGCACATGCACTTAGCGTGGACACAAGTTTCAGTGGACAAGGTGGCACTAACAAAAGAACCATGAAATTCCATACTAGGTCACATTGGTCGATCGCTTCCGTTCCAAAACTAGAAATGGTTCAAACCGAAACATAGTCGGTCGAATGAACTCAACCTAAATGGTCGAACCAAAGCTACACGCAGTCGACCATTTGGAAGGTATATGCCCGGGTCCAACTAACTTAACAACCTAACGGTTGAACGACAAAGCGGTCCCGTTCGAATAAAAATAACAGAACCTCAAGCCCCAACTTCGACCCACCACGGATAGAACTAAAATTAAACACCAAGTGGTCAACCATTTGGCATACAAAGCATCAGTCGAACCAGCACACACCGGTCACACAACAAGGAAGTAAACTTAAGTTATCGGTCGAATTGATCACAAGGCGGTTGACGATTTGAAAGTTCTAGGACTAAATTGACTTTTGTAGAGGTACAATTAGTCAAACTCTGATCTAGGGTGGTCGACCATTTAGATGGTCTAAGGCCAAACCGACTTGCGTGGGTGCAATCGGTCAAACGGCAAAGGGGTCCCGTTCGACTGACAATAGCAGAGCTTACCAATCAGTCAAACTCTGATCTGGATAATTCTTCCGAACTTCCTCCTTTATCTCCCAGTGGCCTCCCGATCACTATGGTGTTGCCAACACACTTTTACCATCAGGATTGTCCTTCTCCTCAGTTGGTGCTCCATGCGATCTGCAATCTCAACAGGTCTCTCCTCGAGCGATAAATCTATTTGGATCTCTGGAACCTCTATCTCATTCACATGAGCTGGGTCTGCCACATACTTCCTCAACATGGAAACGTGGAAGACATTGTGAAGACCAAAAAACTAGGGCAGCAACACAATCCGGTAGGTGACATCTCCAACACAGTCTAGCATATTGAACGGTCCTACATAACTTGGACTAAGCTTCCCCTTCTTCCCAAACCTCATCACACCTCAAGTTGGGGAGATCTTCAGAAACACGTGGTCACCAATCCTAAAATGCAACTCCCACCTAAGCTTATCAACGTAGATGTTCTGCCTGCTATGTGTGGTTGCCAACCACTTCCTTATCACATCCACCTTCTCTGCATACATCTGCACTAACTCCGACCCAATCAACTGCCTCTCTTCCACATCACTCCAGTATGCTGGTGATCTGCAAGGCCTCCCATATAATGCCTCTTACAGTGTCATCCCAATACTCGCGTGGTAGTTGTTGTTGTAGGCAAACTCTTTTGGTGGCAAATGATCATCCCAGTGTCATGCCCAATCCAGATTGCAAGCCTTCAACATATCCTCTAATGTCTGGATCGTCCTCTCTGACAGACCGTCTATCTGTGGATGAAATGTTTTACCGAACTTCAACCGTATCCTGAACGCCTTCTGCAGACTCCCCCAAAATCTGGATGTGAACCTAAGATCTCTATCCAAGATGATTCTCACCGGTACGCTGTGAACCCGGATTATCTCGTCAATATACAACTTAGCTAGACCCTCCAGAGGCAATGTGGTACTAATAGCTTAGAAATGTGCCGACTTGGTCAATCAATCGACTATGACCCAAATCACATCATGAACCTCTTGAGTTCGGCAAACCTTTGACAAAATCAATCGTCCCATGCTCCCATTTCCATTCTGGAAGCTTGATCCTCTTAATCGGCCCTACTGGTCTCTGATGCTCAATCTTCGTCAGCTGACAAACTAAGCATCTGGATACAAACTCTGCAATGTCTTGTTTCATCCACTTCCACCAAAAATTCTGCTACAGATCTTTGTACATCTTCACGCTACCTGGTGGATAGTGTATCTAACTCTTTGTGGATCCTCCATAATGACTTTCCTCATGTCTTCACCCTGCGGCACCCAAATACGGTCTCTAAATCTCAGTCCCCCATCGACTCCTATCCTGTAATCAAATCCTTCCTTAGCAACCAACTCGTCATCTATAGTCTGAGCCTACACAATCCTCGAGACTGTCTGAGGTTCCACCCGCAGTCTGACAATGACTACTCCCTGTGAACCATCAGTGAACGACTTCCATTCTTCCAATGACTCAAACAGTTTCCACTCTTTGATTCACAGACTGGCTACTGACACCTCGACCTTCCTGCACAGAGCATTTGCAACCGAATTTGCCTTTCCTATGTGATAGGCAATGGTGAAGTCGTATCCTCAATGAACTCGAGCCATCTGGGCTGCCTCATATTCATCTCCTTCTACGAGAATAGATACTTCAAACTCGGGTGATTTGTGAATACCTCAAACTGCTCTCCATACAGATAATGTCTCAAGGACATCAATGTGTAAACCACCGCTGCTAACTCAAAATCATATGTGGGATAATTCTTCTCATGTACCTTCAAGAGCCTCAAAGCATACGCCGCTACCTTACAATGTTGCATGAGTACACATCCTACACCGATGCCCAAAGAGATGTTATAAATCATGTACCCTCCGTTACCACTTGGAAGAGTCAGAACCGCAGCAGTCAATAGCAGACTCTTCGGCTCCTGAAAGTTGTCCTCGCACTTCTGGCACCAAACAAACTTGACACCCTTCTGTGTCAGTGCTATCAGTGGTGAAGCAAATCTAGAGAATTCTTGGAAAGAAATGGTGGTAATAATCCACCAGTCCCACAAATCTTCTGATCTCAGTCACGCTCGTCTGGGCTCTCCATGCGTCACTGCCTCCACCTTCGCCAGTTCCACCGATATCCCGTCCACTAACACAATATTCCCCAGAAAAGCAACCTTATCTAGCCAAAACGCGCACTTCGAGTACTTGGCATACAATTGCTGATTTCTAAAAATACCAAGCACTATCCTCAGATGCTCCCTGTGCCGCTCTCTATTAGGTCAGTAAACCAAGATGTCATCTACGAAGATAATGACGAAACTGTCAAGATATGGCTTGAACATCCTTTTCATCAGATCCATGAATTCAGCCAGTGCATTCGTCACTCCAAAGGGCATCACTAAGAAGTCCTTTTACCCGTACCTCATCCTGAATGTTGTCTTCTGGACATCCTCCTCCCTAATACTCAACTAGTGATAACCCGAACACAAATCAGTCTTTGATAAAACCTTCGCTGATGGTAACTGGTCAAAAACATACTCAATCCTGGGCAAGGGTACCAGTTCTTGACGGTAACATTATTCAACATCCTGTAGTCAATGCACATCCGCGATGACCCATCCTTCTTCACAAAAAGGACTGGTGCTCCCCAAGGTGAGACACTAGGTCGAATAAACGCAATATCCAACCAATCCTGTAACAATTTTTTTCACCTCAGCCAACTATGTAGGTGTCGTCTGGTATGGAGCCTTCGACTGTGGATTGGTACCAGCCACCAACTCGATGCCAAACTGTAACTCTCGGTGTGGAGATAAACCAAGAATATCAGCCGGGAACACCTCCGGAAAATCCTGCACAATCTCACTCTCCTCCAGCCTCCTCATCTCGGGGTCTGGAACTACAAGAGTAGCCAAGAACGCCTTGCATCCCTGGTGAATCAACTTCTGAGCTTTCACTGCTGACATAATGATTCGGCCTCTGCCCTTCATCCACCTGACATCAGGCATATACTTCCTTGGGATAACAATCTTCTTGTCAAAGCACAAGACTCAAACGACTTACTGTAACAGCCGATCCATCACGAGTGTGACGTTGAAGTCTTCCATTGATAGCAAGACCAGGTCTATTGGAAAATCCTGGTCTCCCAAAACAACAATGGTGCCGAGAAGGAAGTGCCCCATAGTGTCGACAAAATCCATGGGCATGTTGACTTCAAAACTGGTCGTCAGCCACTCAAGGGTACAACTCCACACACCCGCAAACCGCTAAACAATGAACAAGTCTGTGGCATTACAATCAAAAAGCACCCTACCTATAAGTCCAGCAATAAAAAAGGTAACTTCCACCACTGTTTTGGTGTCTGTCGTGTCCTCTGCCTGGATGGTGAAAACTCGTTCAGTTCTCCAACTTCGAACCACCACCTATAGAACAAAATTCACCGGGCGGTTGACCATTTGGCATACAAACCATAGGTCGAACCAGCACACACCAATCACACAACAAGGAAGAACACTTAAGTTATCGGTCGAACTGATCACAAGGCGGTGGACTTTTTAAATGGTCGAGGTCTGAACTAACTTATCTAAAGGTACAATCGATCGAACTCTGATCTATGGTGGTCGACCTTTTAGATGGTCTATGCCCAAATCGACTTGCGTAGGTCCAACCGGTCGAACGGCAAAGGGGTCCTGTTCGATCGAAAATAACAGAGCTCACCCAAAATGTACAACCAGTAACCATCAGAAGGCATTGTTTGACCGGTGCTGGGCAAACTCCTGCAATTTCACTAATAGCAGTCTACCAAAACACACATCAGTCAACCGTTCTCCTGCAGCAACCTACCTACATTTTTCGCCACCGTTGAGGCCTCGGACGACCAATCCGACCACTCAGACACCTTGGGTGAGTACAAGAATTGAATTTGTCATACCTTTTTGCTCGCCGAAACTTCCAAATGTCGATGACGATCCCACCCCACATTCTCGCACTCCGGCAACACTTCGCAACACGATCACAACTCCTCTATCTGTGCCTTACAGAGTTTTACTTGCTCGCCCTCACCTTTGCACCCTGGATTCTGGAGAGAGAGGGAGAGATGAGCTGAGAGAGAGTAAAAAGTGAAGAAGAAGAGGAGTGTTCTTTCCTTTTAAACTAACACCAACCAATCACAATACAACATGTCACCTCTACCATACAAACCACTAAATCATCATTAGCCACCACTAACCTTGATTAGTCACACTAATTAGGTTTAGGATTCTAAAAGTTTTAGCATGTTCTTACAAGATGTAAAAAAGATAAAAGCTCATTTGTTCGCGAAAGGTTTTGACAAAGGGTATACTCGTTGGATATGACACGGTGAAAATGAAATAAGCACCAAAGAAGAAGGTGATAGGTTAGAAGATATGATCCGAGATGTTGCCGACAATTATTGTGATAAACCTTTTGTACTTGCCATTGTACTGTCTGACAATGAATAACCTTTGTATCCGGATTGCACAAAGTTCAGTAGGTTGTTCGCAGTTTTATGGTTGTATACCTTGAAAGCAACGAACAGTTGGGGTGATGTAAGTTTCTCTGCCTTACTGAAGTTGTTGGAAGAGATTCTTCCAGATAACAATGAACTTCGGGATCGTACCAATGAGGCTAAAAAGATATTGTGTCCTATCAGGATGCAGTATAGGAAAATACATGCATGTCCTAATGATTGTATACTCTATATGAGTGACTCTGAAAACCTGCCTTATTTTCCTATTTGTAATGTCTCGTGGTACAAAATAATAATAAAATATGAGAATTGATGAGAACGGAAAACTACAAGGTCCCCCTGCAAAGGTGTTGTGGTATCTTCCAATAATTCCAAGGTTGAAGCATTTGTTTGCATGTTCTGAGGACTCAAAGAACCTGTCATGGCATGCAGATCGAGAGACAACGAATGATCAGTTTCTTCGGCATCCTGCAGATTCTGCCAAGTGGTAGAAAATTAATTCTGACTTCCCATTATTTGGTGAGGAATCCAGAAACCTATGACCTTGTCTATGTACCAATGTAATGAATAGTTATGGTAGTTTGAGCAGCCTTCATAGTTGGTGGCATGTTTTGCTAGTTATTTACAATCTCCCATCGTGTTTAGGAATGAAACACGAATACATGTTGTCGTTAATGATTTTGGTTCCAAAACATTCGGGAAACAACATCGATGTGTACTTGAGACCATTAATTGCTGATCTAAGGAAATTGGTGGAAGATGATGTGCAAGTATGGGATGCCCATCGATACCAATCATTTACTACGTCTGCGATGATAGTTTGCACAATAAATGACTTTCTCACATATGATAATCTGTCGGGATATTTTGTGAAAGGCCACAAAGCATGTCCGTGTTGTGAAAAGAGCACGTGTTCTTTGCAGTTATCACATGCTTGAAGATGGTATATCTTGGTCATCAGAGATTCCTTCCTATAAATGACACCTAATGTAGATTGAAGAATGCACTCAACAAAAAGCGGGAATATAATGAACCACCCAATGTAATTAGTGTCAAACAAGCATATGAACATCTGAAGAACATTAAATGTGAATTCAACAACCATTACGACCACGGAAACTTGAAGAGCAGTTGGATAAAGAAATCGATATTTTTTGACCAACTTTACTAGCAAACTTTAGAAGATAGACATTCTATTAACGTCATGCATGTAAAAAAAAATTTGTGACAGTTTAGTAGGAACTCTTTTGAGCATACCTGGTAAGACAAAGGATGACTATAAAGCCACAATTGATCTAGTAGAAGTTGGTATACAAGAAAATCTAACAGCAGAGGATAAGGGGACCCGTAAATCTTTACCACCAGCTTGTTACACATTGTGCAGAAAAGAGAAGACAACTTTGTATCAAAGACTATATGGTGTCAAAGTGTCGTAGGGGTATTCTTCAAATATTAGTAGTCTAGTTTCGATGAAAGACTTCAAACTACTTGGTTTCAAGTCTCATCATTGCCATATATAAATGTAGAACCTTCTTTTTGTTTCTAATAGATCGATCATTGACACACGTCATACACACAATTATCAAACTTTGTCCATTCTTTAACAAGATTTGCAGCAAAGTACTTGATCTGAACTACTTGGATAAGTTGCCACATGTAAGACCCGTTCTCCTGCTTTAATAATAATAAGTCCACTCTCCTCGGTTTTGCATAATTGAGTTCTTGAAATGTCAAATTGTGTTATGGCATGATCGTTTGAGTAGATTTGATCGGAATTCTCGTTGGTCGATCGGGTTCGACACATCGGGCGAGTGCGTGGTTGTTTGACTCGATCGACTCAATTTGGGCTCGGGTGAGTGTAGAGACGGTTTTGGGCTGAGCCCAGGTTGGGGTGGCATGGAATTGGAAGGGATCTTGGGAGTTACACACATCTTTCAAGGGAGGCTGTTGGGTGTCCTTGCTGGTGCCATTTTTGGCAAGTCTTGAAGTGGCTTGATAGCTAGGAAGTTGGAGAGTTGTATGCAATCTATAAGGCCCTCCCAGCCGTCCTCTTCTTCACTTTTCCTTCCACACACACATCACTCCAGACCACTCATCCCTTCCTCTCCAGCTGATTGGTGGGCTGATCTCCGGCGAGTTGGGAGCCACGTCTAGTGCAGCTTTGTGCGGCTAGAAGAAGAGTTGGTGGGCAGAATCTTCGGAAAAGCTCGCAATCTTCCTTGCTAATCAGGTATGATTCTGGCCCCGTAGTGTAGGGGCTAGTAGGGGGTGTTGGATGGAGGTTAGTCCAGCACTAGTGGGCTGGTAGGTCTGCAGTTTGGGGTTGCACAAGTGGAGATCTACCCAATAGGGTGGACTGTGGTGAACTCTCTGAATTTCAGAGGCTAGCGGGACGTCCCTCTCATCATGATGACCCTCACCTCATGCTTTTCCTCAGTGGTTTGAGGAAGAAACTGGAGGGGAGAAGGCTGCGATGTGGGGAGCACGTCGGGAAGGGTACTAGCATGCATACTTGCGTGTGGTGCAACTCTCCCTTTTGTCGTTGAGTTTGGTTGATGGTGTTCTAACTTCCTATAATATGCAGTTTTCTATGAGATGTTACTGATTGTAGACCACCTGATCTTGCATGATTCATGACTTGCTATGTTGATAGTTCATGAGCCATTACTGATTTCAGATTTCATACCCAAGCGTGATATAGCTAATAGGTCCATGTAAGGTTGCATAAGTCATTCTGATTTTGATCATGTGACTTACATGTTTTCGTGGCCATGAGTAGATGAGTTTCCCATGATATGTTGCGGCTATAAGACGTATGTGCATACATTAATTAATGATTGATTCAGATAATATTCCATGATTCATTGACTGATCATATGTCCATGCATTACTGAGCGATTATATTCAGACAATGTCCAATGATTTTGTTGCTGATTATAGGTCTTACGTTCAGATGAGATTCCAAGATTTCCTTGCTAATTATAGATCACATGTCCATGCATTGCTTAGTGATTACTGATTGACATCATTTCATGTTTATATTTGTATCTTATATCCATTATCTTACACCTAAGCAATGCTATGTGACGAGTTTTATGTTTAGTTTTCAGGAATAAAGAGGTTTGAAGAGAAGAGCCATGAAAGGACCCAAAAGCAGGAAAAAGGACGCAATTGTGAGACCTGGGGACTAAGATGCAAGGGAGAAGGACCTGATCGTAAGACCAAAGGACCTAAGAGCAAACCAGGAAACTCCACACCATCATGGGGAGTATTTTGCCAATTCAATTCGGGTCAGAGCTCCAACAAACCAACCAGATGCATCCAAGACCAAGACACACAACAAGGAAGGCCCACAAACAAATCCAGACGGATCTGGATCATATAGGCCGCCAATTGGCGGTCTGGATTGGCCCAGATCCACTTAATTTTCTCCTGGACTTGTATTAATGTGTGCTTACTCTATTTTTGGTATTGGTTTAGTCCCACATCGGGGGATTGTCCCGGATTAGCTTTTTCCATGCTTATAAATAGAACTCTTCACCTCCCATTGTATCCATATCTCTCTCTTTGGTGGCCACCTTCCCTACTAAGAGTGAAGTCTTGAAGCAAAACTCTGGTGGAGGAAGAGCTACTTGTAATTGAGTGAGTTAATAATAGGAGTTTTCCTTTAATTGTGTTGTTTCTCTCTTAGTTTAATTTCCTTCCATATGCATGTTTGCTTGTTTGTTTTGTTTTATGCTTCTTTAATATTTCTTGCTTGATTAGTATAACTTTCATTTCAGTATTATGTTTTCTTTTGCTAATATAGTTAGTGTAATGAGTAGTGAGTAGTTTCATCCCCATTTGGGGGGTGGAGAAATATGTGATATAATTATGTAGTGTATTAAGTGAGTGTTATTTTTATCCCTTGAGCTTTATATGATTTCAAACAACCATCTAATGGGTCTCCACTCTTATCTTTGATATGCTAATGCTCTTGAATGAAGCTTAGCTTATGCTTTGATTAGTGGACCTATTTTATGGGGAATGATAAGGTTAGGATATGGATGAAGTTAATATTGGAAACACAAGTTGTAGTGTATGAGCTCTTGTTGCCTTTACCTTAGCTAATGTCTTGTATGTTTTAATGATGTAGTCTTATCTTAATTCATGTGGAGGCATAGTAGGGTCTAGTCTTTATACTTGAGTTCATGTAGCTTCATTCCAACTATTGTCTTGTTTGTTTTAATGATGTAGTGAAATCTTAATTCATGTGGAGGGAAAGTTGGATGTAGTTTTATGATTTCATGCACTACATGTTGTGAAGATCTTAATGAACACACACACATACACTTCTTTATGTTCACATTATTTCTCTACCCCCTTTGGGGTTTAGTTTTATCATTTCTTCTCCATTTCATTTCAGCTTTGTAGTTTAGATTAGTGTAAGACATCTTTCTCCCTTTTTATACCTCTCGCCTTCGCATAAACCAAGTGTCGACACACCTCCCAGTGGACGACCCGTATTTGCCACCGCTTTAACGCGGCCGTGCACTTGCGGTTAAATATAAAACGATCAATCATGTTTTTGGCGCCGTTGTCGGGGAGGTGCTCTGTCCAGACCTTGGTTTGGACGATTCGAGGGGTTTTTAAATTTTTGTTTTCAGTTTTTTCTTAGTTTCAGGGAACCACAAGATCACGGGAAGGCTACTGGCGAAGTTGTAGGAAGAGAAAACCTAAACAGACCGCCAATCAGCGGTTGAAGACCGCCAATTGGCGGCCTGGTGAGAGTTTCTTGCCTTGTAATTTTTTCTGGTAGTTAGTGTTCAAATATGTGTTATCTGGGAGCCCTATTTTGCATGCTATGACTTCTGGTTTGCTCACAGATCATTAATCACTCCCCCTTTAATCAACTTGGACCATAAAACTCAAAGCAAAAGATTAGACTTCTTGCCATCTAGGTCATGCACCATTGGTAGACCTTGCATGCATTTGTCTTTTCTTTGCTTTACATTTTGTCGTTGATTGCTGGCGTGAGGTACGTGCACCCACATCCCTCATTCATGCATGTTTATTTCATGCATTAGTTAGTAAGGTGCATCGGGACAAGAGTGAGAGAGCGTTTGATTGGAGCGATTGATTGCTAGATCTAGGATCAAATCTCTACTAAGGAGGGGCTACCCCATAAAAGATAAGGTGGGGGATTTCATCACCCTTTCCTTGGCCCCAAAAACCACTCTTAATAAAGCCTTAACTAAAAGCAAGTAGACATTGGCCCTAGGATTGCGGGCGCACTAGGAGAGTAATCTAGTTGAGACCGTCATGACCTGATCGGCGTTGCCTACCTTGTCAATAGTAGGAGGTACTGGATCTCCGGATCTGGTATCACTTGCTGGGCATTGTGGTCCTCGTTGTAGGGAGGTGAGGCGTGTCGAGGCTAGTGACCTCGAAGTTAGGCGTCGTCTAGCTTAAGGACCCATTGCCTTACATTGTTTTAGTCGTGCTTGCTAGTTAGGCTTCCTCCTGATCCCACTACCCTCGCTAGCTCTAGGGATTCTTCCCTCCTCATCTGAGTCCTCTCCTCATCTATTCTCTACGTTTAGTCTCCTCCTCTAGTACACCTTCTGTTGTGTGTCGTTTAGAGTCGAGTCGAGCATTTCATGCGAGGTTGGGCTCGTTCTGGTGAGAGCGCTCGACTCGAGAGAGTGCTTATTTCTGAGATGGAAGTTCTTGGTGATCGACCATCTCCGCGTCGTGCTCCTTTGGAGCAAGAGGCCGAGTCGTCTCGTGGTGGCGAGGGAGACCGGGTTCCATACATGGACTACCTCGGTCCATTCCCACCACCACGTAGACCTCCTTCTCCTCCTCCTCTGACTCGAGAGGAAGGGAGATTCGGTCAGGATCGAGTTCTAGGTGCACCACCACCTTTAGCTCGACAGGATAGGCCGATGACGTTGTGGGAGCGGACCCATCCTGTTCGGGCCGCGCAACCTTCTTGCATAGTTGTTCCCCCTGCTCGCGGGAACAACTATGAGCTGAAACCTCAGTATGTGAGCATGCTTCCAACCTTTACTGCCAATAAGGAGGATCCGTATATTTTTATACGCGAATTCGAGGAAGTATGCTCCATGTTCAAGCTTCAACAGCTTGACGAGGATTCTGTCCGGTTGAGGACGATTTCGTTCGCATTGAAGGATAATGCGAAGAAATGGATGTATAGCCTCCCGGCGAGATCGATTCGGTCTTGGGATGACTTTGTGACCGTCTTTCTGAAGAGATTTTTCCCTCAAAGGAAAACTCAACAGATACGGCACCAGATACATCAAATGTATCAGACCGAGACCGAATATTTTCATGGTTTCTTTGAGAGGTTCAAGGACCTTCTCCAGCAATGTCGTCATCATGGACTTGAGCTATGGCAGCTGTGCCAGATTGTTTATGAGGGCATCAACTACAACACCCGCACATTGTTGGAGTCGATGTGTTAGGGTGACTTCCAAATGAAACTCATCGAGGAGGCATGGGACACTTTTGAGTCCATGGCTGAGCGCACCTTCGAGTGGGACACCATGAGAGAGCCACCAGCCGCCAGGTCTTCTGGTCGAGCTGGATCATATCATGTTGAGTCGACTATCGCGTCTGATGCGAAAATGGCTGCTCTCATGCGTAGGATAGAGAGTTTGGAGATGGACTGAGCTCCTGTAGCTCAGGTCGCTACTCCCGGGTGTACTAGGTGTGGACTGTCGGGACATGATGACTTGGAGTGCGCTTACTCTCCAAGGGATACTGAGCATGCAAATGCGATGTATCAACAAAGGCCCCGAAACGACCCTTACAGTCATTCCTACAACCCGGGATGGCGTAACCATCCTAACTTCTCTTGGGGGTCTAGTGGAGGACACGGTCAGAGCTCGCACGCTCAACCTCAACCTCCACCTTATCAACCTCCACGCCCATCGGCGACCTACCAACCCCCACATCAAAGGTCTCAGCACCAAAATTACCAACCTAGTCAGGCCTCTTCGTCGGGTTATTCTAACCAGACTCCACCACCCCAGCGGGTTGACCCTAAGGACTCTACCATTGAACAAACCCTTCAAGCATTCATACAGAGCACTCAATCCATGCTTGCGGCCAACAATAATACGGTCAAAGCATTGGAAATGCAAGTAAGCCAGTTGGCTCATCAGCTCCATGAACGCGAGAAGGGTCAATTCCCGAGTCAACCTGTGGTAAATCCCAGGGGTCAGCCTGCTCATGCTAGGCAAAATGTGCACAATGTTGAAAGTGACCCTTCCCAACATGCTAATGTTGTTCATACCTTGAGATCGGGAAGGGTCGTTGATAACAATGTGGAAATGCCTGAAGCCAACCCTGTTGGCGAGTCTTCCGAGGAAATGTGGAAATGCACAATGTTTGAAATGCCTGAAGTCAACCCTGAGACTCCTCCTCGTGATTCCTATGTCCCCAAGGCACCATTCCCTCATCGGTTGACTAAAAAACGTGATGAGCATTGGGATAAGATCGTTGAGGTACTTAGGCAAGTAAAGGTGAACATCCCGTTGTTGGACGTTGTTCAACAAATGCCACCACATGCCAAGTTCCTCAAGGACCTTTGCACCACCAAGAGAAAAACAAATGTGCCCAAAAAGGCCTTTTTGGCCGCCAATGTGAGCTCCATATTGACACAACCCATGAATGTCAAGTACAAGGACCCAGGTTGTCCAACTGTCTCTTGCATGATTGGGAATGTGACCATCTCTCAAGCTCTATTGGATTTGGGGGCATCTGTGAATCTCCTGCCTTACTCAGTCTATGTCAACCTTGGGATAGGTGATCTTAAACCAATGAGGACAACCCTCCAGTTGGCTGATAGATCCGTAAAAATCCCACGAGGGAGTGTGGAGGATGTCCTTATCAAAGTGGGTGAGTTCGTATTTCCAGTTGATTTCATCATCTTGGACACCGAACCCGTGTCCAACCCACAAGGACAGATTCCTGTGATCCTTGGGAGGCCATTTCTTGCGACATCTAATGCTTTGATCAATTGTCGCAATGGCTTGATGAGGTTGTCTTTTGGAAACCTCACGGCGGATTTCAACATCTTCACTCTTGGTAAGCAACCTGGCTCTTCGACGACACTGTCGGAGCCAATTTCATCCAGGACACGGATGAGCCTGACTCATTAGGCATGTTCGACTCACATCGACAAATTATTGAGGTGCCTAATGATCAGGTTGCGGGAGAAGCGGATCTTGAGGAATCCACCAGCATATCTCTGGATGAGGAGGCACATCTGGGTACTTGCTCCTCTTACCCCGTGGCCCTTGAGCCACTTGAAAGTAACTCTGAATCCGACAAGGACCCACCTCTGGTCGAGCTTAAACCGCTCCCCGATAACCTAAAGTACATCTTTTTAGGGGATAATGAGACCTTGCCACTCATTATTGCTTCTGATCTTGAAAAAGATGAAGAGGTTGCCCTCAAAAGAGTACTCTTTGAAAACAAAGAGGCGATCGGGTGGTCCTTGAAGGATATCAAGGGAATTAGCCCTGGTATTGTTCAGCATCGGATCCACATGGAAGAGGATTCTAGGCCCCGCAGGGACCCACAACGGAGATTGAATCCTGTACTGAAAGAAGCCGTCCGAAAGGAGGTTCTTAAGTGCTTGGATCATGGCATAATCTATCCTATCTCTGATAGTTCATGGGTGAGTCTTGTCCATGTGGTTCCCAAGAAGTCAGGCGTGACGGTTGTGGAGAATGAGCATAATGAGCTTATCCCGACACGCCTGCAAACTGGCTGGCGAATTTGCGTTGATTATCGCAAGCTCAATGCGGCAACGCGTAAAGATCATTTTCCGTTGCCATTCATTGATCAGATGTTGGAGAGGTTGGCCGGTCATGAGTATTATTGTTTTCTTGATGGATACTCCGGTTACAACCAAATTCCCATCGCCCCCGAGGATCAAGAGAAAACCACATTTACTTGTCCCTTTGGCACGTTTGCCTACCGTCGCATGCCCTTTGGGTTGTGCAATGCGCCGGCAACGTTTCAAAGGTGTATGATCAGCATCTTCTCCGATATGGTTGAGCGTTTCCTTGAGATCTTCATGGACGACTTTTCCATATTTGGCGCTTCCTTTGATGAATGCCTTCATCACTTGAGCCTTGTCCTCAAGCGATGCCGTGAGAAGAACCTTGCTCTCAATTGGGAGAAATGTCACTTCATGGTGAAGCGAGGGATTGTACTTGGACATGTGGTCTCAAGTAGGGGAATTGAGGTCGATCCCGCCAAAGTGGGTCTTATTGCTAATCTCCCACCGCCACGTAATGTGACGGATATCCGCGCCTTTTTGGGGCATGCTGGATTCTATCGGCGGTTCATTCGGGATTTTAGCAAAATCGCTCGACCTCTCACCGCCTTGTTGGCTAAGGATGCCATTTTTGAGTTCACACCGGATTGCCACCATGCCTTTTTGACCTTGAAGAAAGAGTTGACTTCAGCTCCCATTATTAAGGCACCGGTGTGGACTGAACCCTTTGAGTTAATGTGTGATGCATCTGACTTCGCTGTGGGAGCAGTGCTTGGGCAACGATTGGACAAATTGCCACATGTGATCTACTATGCCAGTAGAACACTCAATGATGCCCAATTGAACTACACTGTGACCGAGAAGGAATTCTTAGCGATCATATTTGCTTTGGAGAAATTCCGGTCGTACTTGATTGGCTCCCACGTGATTATCTATTCTGATCACACAGCCATCAAGCACCTCATGGCGAAGAAAGATGCAAAATCCCGACTCTTGAGATGGATGTTGTTGTTACAAGAATTCGATCTCGAGATTCGGGACAAAAAAGAGTGTGAAAAAGTTGTAGCTGACCACTTGTCTCGTCTAGAGACGACCAACCCACAGGATCAAATCATTGACGATAAATTTCCTGACGAGCAGTTGTTCACGATCGAAGATAACCCTTGGTTTGCCGACATCGTAAACTACCTCGTGACCGAGCAACTTCCTGTGGGTTGGTCAAAATCTGACCAATCCAAATTTAGATCGTACGTCAGATTCTTTCACTGGGACGACCCCTACCTATTCAAATACTGCTCTGACCAAATTTTCAGGCGGTGCGTCCCAGATTCCGAGTTCCAAAGTGTACTCCACTTCTGCCATTCTAAGGCATGTGGAGCACACTTTGGAGCAAAGAAAACTGCTGCCAAGGTGCTCCAATCTGGATTCTACTGGCCCACTCTTTTCAAGGATGCTTACAACTTTTGTAAGCAATGTGATAGGTGCCAGCGCCTTGGCAGGATTGGTCAACGTGACATGATGCCTTTGCAAAATGTCCTTGTTGTCGACATCTTCGATGTGTGGGGCATCGATTTCATGGGTCCCTTCCCAAACACATTCGGGAATGTTTACATTCTGGTGGCCGTTGACTATGTGTCTAAGTGGGTTGACGTTATACCCACAAAGACCAATGACAACAAGGTGGTCACCAAATTCTTGAGGGATATTTTTGCGCGATTTGGTACTCCTCGTACCATAATCAGCGATAGGGGTACCCACTTCTGTAATCGCTCCTTTGAAGCGCTTATGAGGAAATATTCAATTACCCACAAGCTTGCGACCCCATACCATCCGCAAACTAGTGGGCAGGTCGAAATCTCTAACCGTCAATTAAAGCAAATTCTTGAGAAGACGGTTAGTTCCTCGAGGAAGGATTGGTCTACCAAGTTGAATGACGCGTTGTGGGCTTTCCGCACCGCGTACAAGACCAATTTGGGTATGTCCCCATATCGGGTAGTGTACGGCAAGGCTTGCAACCTACCCGTCGAGCTTGAGCATCGTGCTTTCTGGGCGATCAAGAACCTGAATATGGATCTTGATCAAGCAGGAGTACAACGTAAGCTCGACATTGTGGAATTAGAAGAGCTACGCAATGATGCGTACGAGAATGCCAAAATTCATAAGTCCCGAGCCAAGGTATTTCACGATCGCATGATTATGCGAAAGGTGTTTACGGCCGGGCAGAAGGTGTTGCTCTACAATTCCCGGCTTCATCTGTTTGCGGGTAAGCTCCGCAGTCGCTGGTCTGGCCCGTTTATTGTCCAAACCGTTTATCCTGATGGAGCGGTTGAGATCTTGAACCCAGGGAATGGGGACGTGTTCAAAGTTAATGGACAACGCCTCAAACCCTACTTGGAGGGGGCACCAGCCGAAGTCGAGGAGGTCATGTTCCTTCATGAACCTCCCTCGCACTCAACCATTCATACTCCCACGTGAGTGGTTGAGCGTTCATTTGTACATAGAAAAAAAAAGAAAAAAAAGAAGAAAATAAAAATAAAAATAAAAGACTCCTTCAGTGAGCATCGATTGTTGTGGGCCCCAACCCTTGTGTACTTGGGCCCCAATTTCTTCACGTATTTATCTCCCTTCTTCAGCTTCTCACAGGTTTTGAGGGAATTTGGGTTTGTGTCCATCAACATGACCCTGAACGTCCCTTTGTACTTCATGTTGGTGAGATCTTTCCTTTTTCATGCATGTATCCATGTAGTATCTTGTTCACATTCATTGACGACAATGCATGAAGTAGGTGTGGGGGGGTGTTTTACGTGTGTACATATTCGAGTTTTTTTCCTTTGGAGTTCTTTTCTTTTGTGTGTACTGCTAGGGTCATGCTAGTGTGCCGCATTTAACATTGATATATCTGCTTGCCATGATCCTTGGGTGACTTGTCTTCTTTTGCTTGCCTAGTGCTTTAAAATTTTCGCATTTCTTTCAAAATCTTCATGTGTTTGTGAAAGAAAATGTTTTTGTGGGTTTTGCGTGTGTTTAGCATGTGCAAAACCGTTGAGAGGCAAAGTAAAAAGAAAGCTCCCAAAATTGTCTTGAACTTGATGCATTAGGATTTCTAGTTTACTGGCTTTAGGTCTTATCGAGTCGTTAGGATGCACCACGTTTTTCCCTCGGGGGGCGTGTAATCATAGGGTTTCAGTACTCAAACATTTAAAGAAGTCCACCCTGAACCTAGTGAGTCAAATATTTCGTGTCTGTTAGTATAAGGAAGTTTGTCGCAGTCAAGGGCCCTTAATATCTTTTTGTGAAACTTAAGTGTAGGGGTTTTGGTTCCCATGTAGATAAATAAATAAGTGGTGTTCTCTCTTCTCGCACGGCTCCTATCACTCGGGAAAGTAGGTCTGAGGGGACTTTGTGCATGGTGCTTTCGAGTCATCTGACTTGGGATGCACCGACCGAACTCCTGTTACACGGGTGGTAGGGATCGCCCTATGTGGAGATTTGGGGGAAGGTGTACGTGATAGTGTAAGTCCTCATAGGCAATGATGCACGAAACCTAACCCTGGGAGAATCAAACACCAACCAATAAATGCTCCAAAGAAGAAAAAAAAGAAAAAAGAAAAAAAAGGAGTCAAATAAGAACCAAAATGGACTTTACACGTTGTATCACATTCAGAAGTTAAGGTTGCCCATGTCTTTCACTTAATTCCTTAGTTAACTCTCACGAATAACTCATTAGGCTAGGTGTGTGGACTGATTACATATATAGAGTCGACCCGTAGTATTACCGCATCCCATGATCGACAAAATAAGTCCAACGAGTCGTGTAGCTAGATTGATTAATGCATCTTGTTTGGATTTTGTGGGTATATCCGCTGAAAACCCTCAGGAGACAACACTCCTCCTTGGCAACAAGGAGGTTTAACGGCTTGTTGCACGTGCTAAGTGCAACCGTGATTCCTACGAAAGTGAGTTAGGATTTCTTGTTTTTCGTTTGCTTTTCTCTTTCTTTGTTTTGCTCGGGACTAGCAAAAACTTAGGTGTGGGGGTATTTGATTGACATCATTTCATGCTTATATTTGTATCTTATATCCATTATCTTACACCTAAGCAATGCTATGTGACGAGTTTTATGTTTAGTTTTCAGGAATAAAGAGGTTTGAAGAGAAGAGCCATGAAAGGACCCAAAAGCAGGAAAAAGGACTTAATTGTGAGACCTGGGGACTAAGATGCAAGGGAGAAGGACCTGATCGTAAGACCAAAGGACCTAAGAGCAAACCAGGAAACTCCACACCATCATGGGGAGTATTTTGCCAATTCGATTCGGGTCGGAGCTCCAACAAACCAACAAGATGCATCCAAGACCAAGACACACAACAAGGAAGGCCCACAAACAAATCCAGACGGATCTGGATCATATAGGCCACCAATTGGTGGTCTGGAACCGCCAATTGGCGGTCTGGATTGGCCCAGATCCACTTAATTTTCTCCTGGACTTGTATTAATGTGTGCTTAGTCTATTTTTGGTATTGGTTTAGTCCCACATCGGGGGATTGTCCCGGATTAGCTTTTTCCATGCTTATAAATAGAACTCTTCACCTCCCATTGTATCCATATCTCTCTCTTTGGTGGCCACCTTCCCTACTAAGAGTGAAGCCTTGAAGCAAAACTCTGGTGGAGGAAGAGCTACTTGTAATTGAGTGAGTTAATATAGAAGTTTTCCTTTAATTGTGTTGTTTCTCTCTTAGTTTAATTTCCTTCCATATGCATGTTTGCTTGTTTGTTTTGTTTTATGCTTCTTTAATATTTCTTACTTGATTAGTATAACTTTCATTTCAGTATTATGTTTTCTTTTGCTAATATAGTTAGTGTAATGAGTAGTGAGTAGTTCCATCCCCATTTGGGGGGTGGAGAAATATGTGATATAATTATGTAGTGTATTAAGTGTGTGTTATTTTTATCCCTTGAGCTTTATATGATTTCAAACAACCATCTAATGGGTCTCCACTCTTATCTTTGATATGCTAATGCTATTGAATGAAGCTTAGCTTATGCTTTGATTAGTGGACCTATTTTATGGGGAATGATAAGGTTAGGATATGGATGAAGTTAATATTGGAAACACAAGTTGTAGTGTATGAGCTCTTGTTGCCTTTACCTTAGCTAATGCCTTGTATGTTTTAATGATGTAGTCTTATCTTAATTCATGTGGAGGCATAGTAGGGTCTAGTCTTTATACTTGAGTTCATGTAGCTTCATTCCAACTATTGTCTTGTATGTTTTAATGATGTAGTGAAATCTTAATTCATGTGGAGGGAAAGTTGGATGTAGTTTTATGATTTCATGCACTACATGTTGTGAAGAGCTTAATGAACACACACACATATACACTTCTTTATGTTCACATTATTTCTCTACCCCCTTTGGGGTTTAGTTTTATCGTTTCTTCTCCATTTCATTTCAGCTTTGTAGTTTAGATTAGTGTAAGACATCTTTCTCCCTTTTTTTTAACCTCTCGCCTTCGCATAAACCAAGTGTCGACACACCTCCCAGTGGACGACCCGTATTTGCCACTGCTTCAACGCGGCCGTGCACTTGCGGTTAAATATAAAACGATCAATCAATTACCCTCTGAAAATCGTCCATGATTTGTTAGCTGATTATAGCTCATATGTCAATTCGTTATTTCATGATTAGGTTCAGATAGTCCCCGTGATTGGTTGCTGATTAAAGATCATATTTTCATGCATTATCTCGCGATTAAGTTCATATAATATCGGATCAAGTCCTAAGTTTCCAACCCATATATGTTCGGAAGTTAGTATTCATCCCATTGAATGGTTGTACTGGTAATCTGTAGCATCCCTCATCAATGCGATTGCTCTATCATTCATGTCATGGTTATATGTTACTGTTGTGTAGTATTATGGTTGATTATGCGTGGCACTTAGGAAATCAGACCTTATGACTTCCTCATCATGACCCGTAGATGACTCGATTTGTTGGTTACCTTGAATTGCCGACCTGGTTATGATTGCTTGTTGTTGTAAGTGTGGTTTGATTCCTGATTGGTATGTCTGATTTCCGACTTGGTTCGGGGCTGCTTGGAGGGTATCCGGATACTCCTCCTTGACCTCGTTTCATACACTGTAAACGCATTAGATTTCAGATGCTTAAGTAGTTTGTATTGCATTTAATCTGATTAATAATTCTGGGCACGATCTGTTTTTTGGGCCGACGGGCCACGACTGTGTCCTCTAGCTCCAGAGGCCATTCACATAACACCTTCACGTTGGGAGGCCAGGAGTAAGATAAGTCCTGTGCAGGTGCGCTGCTATTTTGTCTCAGGGTAGGTGTTCCCAAGTTCGCGATGGCACCATGTAGGTCACTTGCCGCGAATTGGGATACTTCTCCGGCGCACCGCTTTGTACCGAGTGGTGGGTCACCGTCGAGTGACAACCTTTGACCAGCGAGGCTGGTGTTCTGGTTCCTTTCGAGGAATGGCTCGAGTGCGCCCGACAGGCACGGCTTATGGAGTCGTAGCCTTCTGTTGCATGAGATGCTTTTCTGTTCTGTGCTGACCAGCATGGTCGGTATTCTGGTTCCCTTGGAGGTATTTCTACGGGTGTTACCCGATTGGCACAACCGATGGAGTTGTAGCCTTCTGATGCATTTTGTGCTTTTCTGTTTCTGTTTCTAATGCTTTTGTCTTAGATAGACTACATGCATTCTTGCATATAACTCTGACTTGGGCCAGGGGCATACTGGATTTTCTTTATAGAAAATTCACGCATATGTTGATGCGGTGCTTGCAGGTACTTCTACTCCTACAAGGCATTATGGACGAGTAGTCGAAGATTCTGTACACGAGGGACACGTTTACCAGATACTTCAGTTTGTCTTTTGCTTCCGCATTATTTATGATGTATTTCCCTTTTGAACTCGATGTAATGTATTTGACCTTGTTACCATATATGGATAATCTCTCACTTTTCAGTTATGTTTATGTTAGTCTATCCTTGTATGATCTCTCTACGTATTGTCGAGTGGTTGTTTTGTCTATCTTTTGTAACTCCTTCGGTCGTCGTGGAGGTATCTGAACGCGACACTTGTAGTTTTTCGTAGTGTGAGTACCCACGAGATCGGGGGCATTACACAAAATGAAGTGGTTGTTACAATATCTCAATTGGAGATGTATTTCCCCCTATTGTTTTTTGACGTCATGCTGCATTTGGTTGTTCATCTAGTTCGGGAAATTAAATTTGTTGGATCGGTATTTCTAAGGTGGATGTATCCTTTCGAGCGTTACATTAGTGTGTTGAAGGGTTATTGTAACAATCGATGGAGACCCGATGCCATCATTGTTGAAGGCCACATAGCCCAGTAATTTATTGAGTTCTGTCTTGAGTACCTGACTCATACAAAAAGTGTTGGGACTTCCTAAGAATCAACACGGAGATAGGGTTGGAGGTACAGGTACATGTGGCGCAAAGTTAATAAGTCCACAGGGCGAGGTTCTCTTTACGGTGTATTTTTATGTGTTGTGCAATTCCTACGAAGTTCAGCCTTTTCTAGAAGAGCACATATCTCTAATGAAGGCAAAACATCCAACATGAAATGATCAACAAAGAGTTAATGCTCACGATAAAACATTCATTGATTGGTTCAAGAAAACAATGTACAACTTTAAAGTTTCCAAGATTTTGAAGTGGTGTACCTATAGGCCTAATCCTATTGTCACATCGTATTGTGGTAACAATGTCAATGGATACTCCTACACCAAAATGGAAGATGACAAAAGCACAATACAAAACAACAGGGTCTGTTTAGTTGCTGATGCTTTGCATATCTCTAGTTCGAAAGATAAAAAACCTATATATGCAGAGATGTCATACTACGATCAAATTGAAGATATAAGTGTGTTGAACTACACCCAATTTGATGTTGAAGTATTTAAATGCAAGTGGGTGGACAACAACAATGACCTTTGGGTGGATGAGTGTGGATTTACTTTGGTGAACATTAACAAACAAGGATTCAATAAAGAACCCTTTATTTTGTCATCTCAACCAAAACATATTTTTATGTACCAGACCACTGTGATAATAATTGGTTTTGGTCGTTTTAGAAGGAAAATGATAGATTCTTTCTCAAGAGGATGTCAATGACATTGACGAAATTTCCACATTTTCAACACGTGCCTGCATTGAAGTCAGTCAATGTTGAGAAAAATGTTGATCAATTACATATTCAGGAGGATCATGATGAAGGAATATGGATTGAAGGTCCTGATCACAAAAAAATAAAAATAAAATCTTAACCTAGTGTTTTATTAGTTTATGTTAAGAACTCATGAGTTAATTGTGTTAACAAACTAACCCAGCTTACAATGTACATTGTAACACGTGTCCTTTAAAGGACACCTTATTTGAAGGCAGAATGAAGTCAAACCATGTTCCGAGTTTCAAGGACATACTCGTGCTTTAATGGAAAAACCAAACCTTTAACGAACACACCAGTCCTCTAAGGACCTTTTTCGAGTTTTAAAGAACGGAAAAATTTATAATTTGTTGCTTTAATTTAAATTTTCAAACAATTACAATTTCAGGAGTGTTAATATTTGTATACAAAAAACATATATAATTACAATTGACAATATACAAAAAAATGCATATAATTACAATTGACAAGATTCCATATCAGATTTCTGCCATCAAAAATTGTCTTTTGAAGTTGGAGTCCCTATGCAAATACATTGTCATATTGCCTCTGACTGAGTGTAGATATTTGTTGTCCATTTCAGCTGTGGGATGTATGTCTAACGATATGTATTTTATCCAGTGAAAGACATACACTCTATAACCCTTGCTATTAGGTGCTTGGCGTTGGCATTCTCAATTATTAACTTATCACACAGTCATACATGCACAATATGGCGATATTTGGTGTGATAACAACCTATTAAAACATAAAATGTTACACAAATATTTCAAATCTGATTTTTTACCTAAACTATAGTTATGCATTCATCAACATTCCCCTTGTTTGGGGTAAATTTGCCTAAAGATTTCTTCAGTTCTATACTGGCTTTTTCTATGCCAGCATGTAGGAATTCAACAACCACCTTTGCCCAAGCGTACTTTCTCATTTATTCCAGTCATTCAACAGAAGACATGTACCATTCCTTCACTCTATTTGTGTCATCGCAAAAAATAGGAATGTAGTAAAAATAAAACATATTAGTACTTTGACATATCGAATGTCATCTCCTCTTTCCCTGGCCTCCCTCAGTTGTCTCTTTAGTTCTCTTATCTAGTCTTCGACCAGCTCGTTTAGTCGATTGCTTTTTACTCATGTCGATTGACATTCCTCCCTTTTCCAGTCCTAATTTGACTACCACATCGGTGGTGTTGAAATTCAAGAGTTTATTCCCTATCCTGAACACCTTCTTCCACCTCAAAATTTTCAATCATGAACTCAAGGATGTCATTGTCTACAGTAGTTAACTGTGAGAATAGATCATGTTAGATTAAATTTCTAAAATAAATTTTAATCATTTCTAAAGAACATGTGTAGAGAAGATGAAAGAGAAAGAGATTGCGAGTACTCAATTACCTCTCGATATCAATAAACTGGCATATCCCTATTGGGTTTCATTATGACAAGACAAAACACAACCTTTTATTACATTTACATAGTTTTTAATGTGATCTATTCATAGTTCTTTTCGTTCAATGAGGGGATGTACATCAGTACATGATACACAAAGTATCCTTTAAACGAATGGGCTTGTTAGTTGAGGATTCATTAGAGTTTAGAAGACATATTCCTTCAAATTGGAAGGACAAACTTGATTTTCCAAGGACAGCCCTCAGTGACCGAATTCATTTCGGTTGTCCAAACTGGTGTTTATATTTGGGGCATTCAGTGCAGCGATCGCGATTCAGTCGACCACATATTTGAAAGGTTTTCGTTGCTTCTCTTCTCTGACCACAAATGTTGAGAAAGGAAAATTATCAAAAAACGATAGTGAAGCTCACCCATCGTGCTCGAGCATCGGGCTTTCTAGGCGATCAAGAACCTGAATGTGGATCTTGATCAAGCGGGGTGCAGTGCAAACTCGACATCGTGGAATTAGAAGTGCTATGTAATGATGTGTATGAAAATACCAAAATTCATGAGTCCCAAGCCAAAATGTATGACGATCGCATGGTTGACCATTCGCCTCCACATAGTCTTGGACACCTTCTGCTCAAATTTCAGCGTCGAAGCACATTTTGGATCCGCCATTAGTGGGCCATAATCCACTAGTGGCAGGTCTTCTTGAATTCGGTTAATGCCCTTTCAAATCGTTTGGCGCGATTAATGCCCTTCAACCATTTCATTAGATGCATTTTGAGATCGTTTTCACATTTCAATTCGTCCTGATGGTCTTGTGAATATATTATTGAACTTAAGTCCATTTTGTTGATTGTAGTTCTTTCTTTCCAAATGTTGACTATTCATGCTTATGTCACCAATCACGACCAATTTTTCCAAATCCTACGCATAACCAACATGTGTTTTTTTTGAGTCAAACCTGCAATACCAATCCTCCAGTAGTGGAATTTAATCTGGCAGTAGTGAATGTGTTAGTGGAGTTGGCGTTCAATTTTCTCTGATTGTTGGACAAATGTAATTTTGGCTAATTCTATTGATATAAATGTGTTTAGATGGAATATGTCTTTGTCTTTATCGTCACTCGTTTAGGTACTCCTTTTGATGTTTGCATTGCCGAACTTGGGTGGACCCCTCTCCTTTATGGAGATGGGAGTAGGCATTCTCCCCATCTGTGGTAAATTCCATTTACCGTTCCCATACCAAAGACGGTGAAGGCATGAAGTTCACCATCAACGGTAGTACTTATCCACTGACTCCCTCTGTTATTGCAGATATTACCCGGGTTACTCTTTCTAGATTGTAAGGTCCACCAATGACGCACATTAAACTTCTATTGTTCAGTGATGGGTAGAGGGAACCTGGTAAACCCTCATGGGAGTTTGAGAAATGCCCATCTTTTTAAGAATGTGCACGTGGTTGCTCGATGGGTGAGTAATAATATCTTGGGGTAAGGCACCATTCCACATTCTCTACTGCATGTCTGAATTTGTCTATGTGCTAATGACCAGAGATCAACACTGCATTTGCAATGAGCTCTTCGACACGCTGCAAAAAGGTGCACGAGAAGGCTGCCTTTCCACCGTCTTGTCACTCGTATTTGCAGTCATTTCGACCCGAGGTACTCTCAAAATTCTTCGACTCAGAAGGGGTTGCCATTGACATCGAGCAGATCACACCTATTTATAGTCGAGCACTTGTCGACTCCTAGCAAGACCAAGACAATGATGAGGACATTCGTGCTCATTCTTCCGATGGATTTGTGGACTCATAAACACTTTTTTGCAATGACTTTGACACATTGTCACTATCTGAGCAAAATGTCATACCTTTGAAGCAAAACCATAAGATCTACAAGTTTCTAAAGAATTTGGACCCAGGTGGTTCTTCCGCACAAGGGGCACCCTGCTCTCGGCGTCGACGGAGGTGACATGTATTTGTTAGGATGTGCATTTTATTCTTTGCATACATTGTGGAAAATGCATGACTAAAGTGTGGGAGGAGTTTTATTATATGTACATAGTCGAGTCTTTTTCCTTTTCTTTTGTTTGTATTGTTAGGGTCATGATAATGTGCTACATTTAATATCGATATATCTGCTTGCCATGATCATGGGTGACTTGGCTTCTTTTGTTTGTCTCGTGCTTACAATTTTCACATTTCTTTCAAAATATTCATGTGTTTACGAAAGAAAATTGTTTTGCTAGATTGGGTCTCTACCCTCACCCTTATATGCAAGCTTACGCAGCTAGTTTATATGTATATATATAATATTTTTGGAATATACATTGGTAGACCACAATCATATTTATATGTGATGATCAGAATGTTGTGGTATATGCATGCTTCAACTGGAGGGAATTTTATGTGAGGCATTTCTATTTCAATTGCAAGAATTTTTTATGTGAAATTAAAAAAAATTAGAATTAACCTATAAAATTCATTTAAGGACATAACACTTTTGTTATTTTGTAGAAACCATCGTGGAATTTCATCAAAAATTCAAGAAAGGACATACCATGTCGATGTTGTTTGCCAACTAACTGACATGGTATATTCTATTATTTGATTATTTTTTTCAAAATTGTCTTTTAAATAATAGGACAGACCATGTCGGCCTTTTTGCTTCAATCAACGTGGTGTCTACAAACCATGTCGGCCTTTGTGTCAATCAAGGTGGTGTCTACAGATCACGTCTGTCACTTGCCAACAAATTGACGTGGTATGTCTTATTATTGATTTTTTTCCAAATTTCTTTTTTTAACAATAGGAGATCCACGTAGGTCATCTGGGTGTAGCCGACGTGGTATGTTGTAAACCCTACTTCGGTGTTATTGGTATATACCGATGTGGTTGACCTACATACCATTTTGGCGTATTGGCCTACATGATATCACCCTCCCATACCATGTCCCCCAGACACACGTCGGTCAGCAAGGGTCGGTCACCAACCTAATTTTGTCAAAAAGTATGACGTAATAACCCCATTTTGCAGCAGTGGTAGATGGTCGGACACTTCGTTTGACAAGTGATTAGCGTACCAAGCTGAATTACTTTTAGAGGAAGCTTGTTTGCCGAAGGTACATATAAGACAAAGAAGTTGGTTTGCCAACTTGGGGTTTCATTATGAAAATATTCATATGTACAAGAATCACTGTACCTTGCACTGGAAACAGAATGAGAATGTCGATTCATTATTGAGAACAACACCAAGCAGAGTCGCTAGGATGCACCCTGGTTTGGAGGGAGAGAAGAAGATTGAAGAGAAGCATGGGTGTTCCTAGGGTTTCTAGGGTCGTTTTTCACCATTTTTACATCTAATTCATTCTTTGGTTCTAGTTTTCTTCTCCATTCCTTTGCTATGGAGAAATCTTTGAGTGTTAGAGCAAGCCCCACATACTTGGAGGGTTTCCAAGTCTCGAGAGTGTTGGTAAGGACCGTGAAGAAGCACGACAAGTGGATGTGAAGCAACCTAGGGAGCATGCTCAGCCCCACAAGTGGTCTGAGCTCTTTGAGAAGAGGGTCAAGCAAGCACTTCTTTGGAGTTTGTTGCACCAACGATAAGGGAGGGAGGCGCTAGGGTTGCTACCATTTCGAGTCCAGAACAAGAACAAGCTAGTGGTGCATGGAAGAAGGTGTTGATGGGTTATTTCGTGGGGTTCACTCCTCATTTACCTACACTTGAGAAGCATCTGGCTGAGGTGTGGAAGATTTCAGGAGAGTTAGAGATTGTTCGCCAGAGGTTCAACATGATGATCTTCAGATTTTCTCTAGATGTCGACTGAGTCTTTGCTCTTGAGAATGGTCCATGGTTTGTGAGGGGGGCGCCACTCATTCTCCAACCTTATATCGGCTGGCATTAAGACCCAAGATAAGGTTTGCACGGTTCCAATTTGGGTGAGGTTCACAGATTTGGACTTGAAATTCTGGTCAAGGAAACACCTTGGCACGATTGCAAGTGGGTTAGGGTCGCCAATGTACATGAATGAGAACACGGCGAAGGGGCATCAACTGGCTTATGCTCGGGTGTGCGTAGAGGTGAGTGGCAAATTTGATTACCCATCACAAATCTTGGTGCAAAACGAGGCAGAGGGAGAGGTCGTGCATGTGGAGTACGAGTGGAAGCCATTATTTTGTGAATTATGTTCACTATTTGGTCATCTTGATATCCGTTGCCCCAATAGGACACTATAGTGAGTGTTGTAATTGGAAGGGAAGCAATGGGTAGAGGGCATACGTGGGTGGAGAAAAGAAAGGACAGGAAGGAGGGAGTGGGGGTAGTGGAGGAGGTGTTGCTGGTGGTGCTGGTTAATATGGGAGTATAGGGCCAGCAGCTTGCAGGAGGTGGAAGTGTTGCTAGAGGTTGAAGAACAAGCTCTCCAAGTGGGTGTAACGGAAGGGTGTAACGGTGTGAGGGGTGGTGTGAAGAGAAAGGGAACAATGGATAGTGGGGGTGATGGTTTTCCGTTAGAGGAAGAAGTGGAGTCCATAGATGGAAGAGAGATGGGAACATACATAGTTGCTTCTAATAAAAACCATGCAAATAAAGGCAATCGTTGGGATGGGGCTGGTCAAAACAGATCTAGGGGAATGGGAACCAATGAGAAGGGGTCAAGTGAGTGGAGGGAAACAATTGGAGCTGAGATAGGTGGAGTGGAAGGAGAGGGGCCAATAGGAGCTGACGTAGGTGGAGTGGAAGGTTTGTGTAGCGATGAGAATAGCAAGGGGTCTTCACCTTGCAAGGGAGCACTTTCTCTGGTTGGGACAAAAGAGGAAAGTGGGCAGTACTTAGTGGAGGAAGTAGGTGGAGTAACCAGAAATGCACCAAAGGTGGATAGATCACGTGGGGGATTAGAGGGTTTGCATGGTTTGCATGGGAGTGGATGTTTGCAACGTGAAGAGGAGTGGCTACAACAGGAAATGCTAAGTGGTACACATCCAGAGAATGGGACGCCTCAAGGGGAACATGCATGCATGTGTGATGGACTTTCACGCATGGCAAAAGTGGAAGGGTTGCATGGGATCAACCCGAGGGAGGAAGACGATGCTCACTCACCAAATAAATTCCAGCTCCTTGCTGAGATAGAGGGGGATTGTAGGGATGGTAGGTATTTTGAGGGAAGCCCAATAGCTATTGAGCTCCTTGAAGGAGAGACGACTGGAAGTGGCGTAGATAAGGAAGGCAAGAAGGTGCTCTCACAACCTACAAAGGTCAATCATTAGGAAGCTACACCTCCTTACTCCTTCAAGCATGTGAGATGGTGGAAGTGGGAAAGCCAAGGAAAAGCAATTAAGGAAAGAAGGGAGTCCGCTCCCTAGTTTCGCACCTATAGAGTGGCTTTGTTGGAATGTGCGTGGCACAAATCCCTGAGGGTGCCTGTACATGATTCAAGATAAAATTACCCGAGGAGGGTGGATTTTGCTTGTATTATTGAGCACAAAGTAAAGAAGAAGAGGTTGACAAGGTTTGAAAGTCAATATGGCAAGACGAATGGGAGTCAAATAGTGAGGTTGTTAACTCCGGGAGAATCCTTGTGTTGTGGAAGGGCTCGGAATATACTCTTCAAAAGACTCGTGAGACGGATCAATTGATTCATATGGAGGGTTTAATTTGGGCCACATGTCAGCATGTCACGATTACTTTGGTGTATGGCGACAATAACTATGTTACGAGGAGAACACTTTGGGAGGCTTTACATGGGTGCCGGCCTACGGATTGAGTGGTGTGGGTGGTCATGTGGGATTTCGATTGCATTAGGAGTGAATGGGAGAAGCGTAGAGGGGGTGGATTTAATACGGTGGCTATGGTGGAGTTTAACCATTGGATTAAGGATGGTAGTTTGCTCGAGGTACAAATAACGGGAGGAGAGTTCACATGGTCAAACTCATCGCATGGCCCCGGGCCGATAGAGAGAAGAATTGATCGAGCCGTGTGCTCCCATGTGTGGTTAGAATGCTTCCCGGATCCTATTTGTTATGTGGAAGGTAAAGAGCTTAGTGAACGTTGTCCTTTGGTGATGGGTCTTGAGCCTCATGGTGTAAGAAAGAGGATGATGTTTCATTTTGTGAATGCTTGGGCTGGCCACGACCAATTTTTAGGGGTGGTTAAGGAGGCTTGGTTGACCTAAATTGTTGGCACTCCAATGTTTCGTGTTGTGGGAAAGTTGGAGGCTATAAAGAAGGAGCTCAAGAGGTGGAGTGCTGAAGTGTTTGGAAATGTAAATGAACGACTAAGCGAGGCAAGGCAGGAGCTACAACAGGTTCCGATGGAGGTAGAAGGATATTCGGGAGTCGAGTAGTTGAGGTGAAAGGAAAGTGAGGTTGTGGAAAAGTTGTCCCGCCAATTGGTGGTGGAGGAGTCAATCATTCGACAGAAATCTAGGGTGAGATGGCTGAGGGAAGGTGATTCTAACTCGAGGTTCTACCATGCTTCTCTTCGGGTGAGGACAGCCACCAATACAGTGAGTAGGATAGTTGAGGGATCAGAAACAATTGAGGATGAAGACCAAATCCGAGAGGCGATACGACGCCGGTTTGCTAACTTGTTTTCTTCTAGTGTGCAGGGGGGCAACATTGATGTGAATATTGACTTTCCTATGCTAGATACTATTGAGGCTGGTTTGCTCACATGCCCGGTGTGTATGGCTGAACTAGAGCTTGTGGTGCTGCACTCCAACGTCGACAAAGCACCTGGACCAGATGGCTTTAATGCAAAGTTCTTCAAGGTGGCTTGGGAAATTATTAAGAAGGACCTCTTCAAGGCCGTTGCATCTTTCTTTCATGAGGGTAAACTCCTCAAGCAAGTTAACTTATACGGCTATTACTTTGATTCCGAAAAAGAAAGCACCCACCTCGATTGATGACCATCGGCCGATTTCTCTATGTAACATGGTGTATTGATAATTTCAAAGATCCTTGCAAATAGGTTGAAGGAGGTGCTGCCAAAACTTGTAAGTGAGAATCAAAGTTCATTCATTACAGAGCGCCGGATTGGGGACAATTTGTTGCTTGCTCATGAACTTTGCAACAACTTGCATTCCAAACGGGGTTTGGGACGTATGGGTGTCAAAATCAATTTGAGGAAGGCTTATGATACTGTGTCATGGGAATTCTTGGATGAGGTATTAGGCAGATTCGTGTTCAACAACACGTGGAGGAAGTTAGTGGTGGCATGTATGAAGGCCTCTTTTGTTGTGAATGTTAATGGTGCTTACTCGAGGCCTTTTGAAGCTTCGAACGGGCTTCGACAAGGCGATCCTCTTGCCCCATATCTCTTTGTGCTTTGCATGGAAGTGCTGGGGGCTTTGTTACATCGCGAGGAAAGGAGAGGTGGTATTTGCCCGGTAAAGTGTGGAGCGGTCTCGGTTTCGCACTTGATGTTTGCTGATGACGTAATGGTCTTTACGAGTGCCACCAAGGCTGATGCTTGTGCACATAAAGGGGTGCTGGATGAGTTTTCAAGGTACTCAGGGCTACAACTGAATAACTCAAAGAGCCAAGTCTTCTTGGGAGGAAGTACACCGGATGGGGAGTGGATTTGCAGCCATATACGAATGCAAAGGAGCGAGTTCCCGGTGACCTATCTTGGACTGCTGCTTTTTTCCTCGAGGTTTGCAAAGAGCCATTGTGGAGCACTTATTGCAAGGATAAGAGAGAGGTTGAGCTCGTGGAAAGGCAATCTTCTGTCCATGACTAGGATAGTGGAGCTTGTGCGAAGTGTACTCACATCCTTTACTATTTATTGGACTTCGGCCTTCTTGGTACCTGATTGACATCATTTCATGCTTATATTTGTATCTTATATCCATTATCTTACACCTAAGCAATGCTACGTGACGAGTTTTATGTTTAGTTTTCAGAAATAAAGAGGTTTGAAGAGAAGAGCCATAAAAGGACCCAAAAGAAGGAAAAACGACTTAATTGTGAGACCTGGGGACCAAGATGCAAGGGAGAAGGACCTGATCATAAGACAGAAGGACCTAAGAGCAAAACAGGAAACTCCACACCATCATGGGGAGTATTTTGTCAATTCGATTCGGGTCAGAGCTCCAATAAACAAAGTAGATGCATCCAAGACCAAGAAACACTCCAAGCAAAGCCCACAACCAAAACCAATCGGATCTAAAGTGTATAGGCCGCCAATTGGCGGTCTGGATCAGCCCAGATCCGCTAAGCTTCCTCCTGGACTTGTATTAATGTGTGTTTAGGCTATTTTTGGTATTGGTTTAGTCCCACATCGTGGGATTGTCCCGGATTAGCCTTTTCCATGCTTATAAATAGAACTCTTCACCTTCCATTGTATCCATCTCCCTGTTTGGTGGCCATCTTCCCTACTAAGAGTGAAGCCTTGAAGCAAAACTCTGGTGGAGGAAGAGCTACTTGTAATTGAGTGAGTTAATAATAGATGTTTTCCTTTAATTGTGTTGTTTCTCTCTTAGTTTAATTTCCTTTCATATAAGTGCTTGCTTGTTTGTTTTGTTTTATGCTTCTTTAATATTTCTTGCTTGATTAGTATAGTTTCATTTCAGTATAATGCTTCATTTTATTAGAATAGTTAGTTTAAATATGTGTGAGTAGTTCCATCCCTATTTGGGGGGTGGAGAAATATGTGATATAATCATGTAGTGTATTAAGTGTGTGTTATCTTAATCCCTTGAGCTTTATATGATTTCCATAACCATCTAATGGGTCTCCACTCTTATCTTTGATATGCTAATGCTCTTGAATGAAGCTTAGCTTATGCTTTGATTAGTGGACCTATTTTATGGGGAATGATAATGTTAGGATATGGATGGAATTTATATTGGAGACACAAGTTGTAGTGTATGTACTCTTGTTGCCTTTTGTTGAACGTTTTATTTAAAACCGCAAGTGCACGACCACGATGAAGCGGTGGCAAGTACGGGTCGTCCTCAGGGAGGTGAGCAGCCTCTTGTTTATCAGAAATCAAGTGGCACAATAAGGTGGAAGAAAGTTGTTTATGCTAATCTAAACTACGCTAACTACGAAGAAGCAAATGCGAAAGAAAGACACAACCGATGAAATAACAACTAAGCTAAGAACGAAATGCTGGAATTCAGGAAATGGAAAACCCCTAAGGGGTGGAGTGAGTGCACACAAGCAAAGAGGTGGGTGTTGAACACATTCTTTAAGCACAAATAAAGGTGGTGTTATCATGCATAGGAAGTGTCTAAATGTTGTGGCAAAACCTATCAATCTATTCACCAACTTAGTTTATTAACATTTACATATGAAAGATGTTTATTTCAGAACCTAAACAAGCATGAGAGGTGTCTAATCATTTTGGCAAAACTCATCAAGTTATAAATTCTATCCTAAACAAGCAAGCATACATTCATGTTTTATCAACACATTGGAAATAAAGCATTCAATTCATTCTCATTTGCATGTACGTACATCTACTCCGCCCCCAGAGGGGATGGAACTACTCACTAAATATTATAGTAATTATTAAACTAAACAAAGAAAGCATATTAACTAAGCTAATAAAACTAATGAAATGAGATTAAGCAAAGCAAAACCAGAAACATAAAACAAAAAACATAATAAAGAAAACTTGTATTAAAATGACTCACATTAAAAGTAGCATCCTCCTACTTTAGTGTGTGCTTCAAGGCCTCACTTCTAGTAGGAAGAATAGCCACTTAAAATATGGAATTATTACAATGGAAGGTGAAGATTTCTATTTATAGCCATGGAAAAAGGCAAACCGGGACAATCCCCCGATGTGGGACTAAACAAATATCAAAAATAGCCTAAATATCCTCTAATACATGTGCTGGAGAAATTGGAGTGGATTTGGGCCAAAAAGAACCGCCAATTGGCGGTCTATATGATTCAAATTCTGCTCCGTTTTGTTGTGGGCTTTTTTTGGTATATTTGCTGGTCTTTGATGCATTTACTTGGTTTGTTGGAGCTCCGACCCAAATCGAATTGTTAAAATACTCCCCATGATGGTGTGGAGTATTCTGTTTTGCTCTTAGGTCCTTTTGTCTTACGTTCAGGTCCTTCTCCCTTGCATCTCAGTCCCCAGATCTCACAATTCAGTCTTTTTTCCCAGCTTTTGGGTCCTTTTATGCTTCATCTCTTCAAACCTATTCATTCCTGAAAACTAAACATAAAACTCATAACATAGACTTGTTTAGGTGAAAGATAATGGATATCAGATACAAATATAAGCATGAAATGATGTCAATCACCTTTACCTTGGTTAATGTCTAGTATGTTTTAATGATATAGTCTTATCTTAATTCATGTGGAGTCATAGTAGGGTCTAGTCTTTATACTTGAGTTCACTTAGCTTCATTCCACTTATTGTCTTGTATGTTTTAATGATGTAGTCTTATCTTAATTCATGTGGAGGCAAAGTTGAATATAGTTTTATGATTTCATGCACTACAAGTTTGGAGGAGCTTAATTGAGCACACACACACATCTTTATATTCACATTGTTTCTCTACCCCCTTTGGAGTTTAGTTTTATTGCTTATCTTTCATTTCCTCTTGCATTCTATTTTAGTTAGTGTAATCAATCTTTCTCTCCTTCTTTTAGCTCTCGCCTTCGAACAAACCAATTGTCGACACACCTCCCAGTGGACGACCCGTATTTGCCACTGCTTCAACGCGGTCGTGCACTTGCGGTTAATATAAAACGATCAATCAAGTTTTTGGCGCCGTTGCCGGGGAGGTGCTCTGTCCAGACATTGGTTTGGACGATTCGAGGGGTTTTTAATTTTTTGTTTCAAGTTTTCCTTGGTTTCAGGGAACCATCGGATAAAGGGGAGGCTACTGGACAAGTTTGAGGAAAAGAACTCCAAAAGGACCGCCAATCAGCCGTTGGAGACCGCCAATTGGCGGCCTGGTGAGGGTTTCATGCTTTCAAATTTTTTCTGGTAGTTAGTTCTGTAATTTATGTTATCTGGGAGCCCAATTTTGCATGTTGTGACTTCTTTTTTGCTCCCAGATCATTAATCACTCCCCCATTAATCAACTTGGCCCTAAAATCCAAAGCAAAAGACTAGACGTTCTTACTTGTTTAGTTCACACATCATGTATTGACTTAGGCATATAGTCGTCTTTTCTTTTAGCTTTATTTTCAGTTGTTGAGCGCTGGCAGGAGGGGCTGTCCCATCACAACGCTACTAAGGAGGGGTTGTCCCATAAAAGATAAGGTGGGGGATTTCATCACCCTTTCCTTAGCCCCAAAAATCACTCTTAATCAAGCCTTAACTAAAAGCAAGTAGACATTGGCCCTAGGATTGCGGGTGCACTAGGAGAGTAATCTAGTTGAGACCGTCGTGGCCTGATCGGCGTTGCCTACCTTGTCGATAGTAGGAGGTACTGGATCTCCGGATCTGGTATCACTTGCTGGGCATTGTGGTCCTCGTTGTAGGGAGGTGAGACATGTCGAGGCTAGTGACCTCGAAGTTAGACGTCGTCTAGCCTAAGGCCCCTTTGCCTTACATTGTTTGAGCCGTGCTTGCTAGTTAGGCTTCAACCTGATTCCACTACCCACGCTAGCTCTAGGGATTCTTCCCTCCTCACCTGAGTCCTCTCCTCATCTATTCTCTACGTATAGTCTCCTCCTCTAGTACACCTTCTGTTGTGTATTATTTTAGAGTCGAGTCGAGCATTTTATGCAAGGTTGGGCTCATTCTGGTGAGAGCGCTCGACTCGAGAGAGTGCATTCTTCTGAGATGGACGGTCTTGGTGATCGACCATCTCCGCCTCGTGCTCCTTTGGAGCATGAAGCCGAGTCGTCTCGCGGTGACGGGGGAGACCAGGTTCCATACATGGAATACCTCGGTCTGCTTCTGCCACCACGTAGACCTCCTTCTCCTCCTCCTCTGACTCGAGAGGAAGGGAGATTCGGTCAGGATCGAGTTCTTGGTGCACCACCACCTTTAGCTCGACATGATAGACCGATGATTTTGTGGGAGCGGACCCATCCTGTTCGGGCCGTGCAGCCTTCTTGCATAGTTGTTCCCCCTGCTCACGGGAACAACTATGAGTTGAGACCTCAATATGTGAGCAGGCTTCCAACCTTTACTGCCAATAAAGAGGATCCGTATATCTTTTATACGCGAATTCGAGGAAGTATGCTCCATGTTCAAGCTTCAACAACTTGACGAGGATTTAGTCCGGTTGAGGATGATTTCTTTCTCATTGAAGGATAATGCGAAGAAATGGATGTATAGCCTCCCGGCGATCTCGATTCGGTCATGGGATGACTTTGTAACTGTCTTTCTGAAGAGATTTTTCCCTCAAAGGAAAACTCAACAGATACGACACCAGATACATCAAATGTATCAGACCGAGACCGAATCGTTTCATGGTTTCTTTGAGAGGTTCAAGGACCTTCTCCAGCAGTGCCCTCATCATGGACTTGAGCTATGGCAGCTGTACCAAATTGTTTATGAGGGCATCAACTACAACACCCGTACATTGTTGGAGTCGATGTGTCACGGTGACTTCCAAATGAAACCCATCGAGGAGGCATGGGACACTTTTGAGGCTATGGCTGAGCGTACCTTCGAGTGGTACACCATGAGAGAGCCACCAGCCACCAGGTCTTCTGGTCGAGCTGGATCTTATCATGTTGAGTCAACTATCGCGTCTGAGGCGAAAATGGCTGCTCTCATGCATAGGATTGAGAGTTTGGAGATGGACCGAGCTCCTGTAGCTCAGGTCGCTACTCCCAGGTGTAGTAGGTGTGGACTGTCGGGACATGATGACTTGGAATGCGCTTACGCTCCAAGGGATACTGAGCATGGAAATGCGATGTATCAACCAAGGCCCCCTAACGACTCGTACAGTCACTCCTACAACCCGGGATGGCGTAACCATCCTAACTTCTCTTGGGGGTCTAGTGGACGCCACGGTCAGAGCTCGCACGCTCAACCTCAACTTCCACCTTATCAACCTCCACGCCCATCGGCGACCTACCAACCCCCACATCAAAGGTCTCAGCACCATAATTACCAATCTGGTCAGGCCTCTTCGTCGGGTTATTCTAACCAGACTCCACCACCCCAACGGGTTGACCCTAAGGACTCTACCCTTGAACAAACCCTTCAAGCGTTCATGCAGAGCACTCAATCCATGTTTCCGGCCAGCAATAATTCGGTCAAAGCATTGGAAATGCAAGTTAGCCAGTTGGCTCATCAGCTGCATGAATGCGAGAAGGGTCAGTTACCGAGTAAACCTGTGGTTAATCCTAGGGGTCAGCCTGCTCATACCAGGCAAAATGTACACAATGTTGAAAGTGACCCTTCCCAACATGCCAATGTTGTTCCTACCTTGAGATCGGGAAGGGTCGTTGACAACAATGTGAAAATGCCGGAAGCCAACCCTGTTGGCGAGACTTCCGAGGATAGTCTTGATCCTGTCAAGGAACCTAATTCTGAGACTTCTCCTCATGATTCTTATGTCCCCAAGGCACCATTCTCTCATCGGTTGACTAAAAAATGTGATGAGCATTGGGATAAGATCGTTGAGGTACTTAGGCAAGTAAAGGTGAACATCCCATGGTTGGACGTTGTTCAACAAATGCCACCGTATGCCAAGTTCCTCAAGGACGTTTGCACCACCAAGAGAAAAACAAATGTGCCCAAAAAGGCCTTTTTGGCCACCAATGTGAGCTCCATATTGACACAGCCCATGCAAGTCAAATACAAGGACCCATGTTGTCCAACTGTCTTTTGCATGATTGGGAATGTGACAATCTCTCAAGCTTTATTGGATTTGGGGGCATCTGTGAATCTCCTGCCTTACTCAGTCTATGTCAACCTTGGAATAGGCGATCTTAAACCAACGAGGACAACCCTCCAGTTGGCTGATAGATCCGTCAAAATTCCACGAGGGAGTGTTGAGGATGTCCTTATCAAAGTGGGTGAGTTCGTATTTCCAGTTGATTTCATCATCTTGGATACTGAACCTGTGTCCAACCCACAAGGACAGATTCCTGTAATCCTTGGGAGGTCATTTCTTGCAACATCTAATGCTTTGATCAATTGTCGAAATAGCTTGATGAGGTTGTCTTTTGGAAACCTCACGGCGGATTTCAACATCTTCACTCTTGGTAAGCAACCCGGGCTCTTCGACGACACTGTCGGAGCCAATTTCATCCAGGACATGGATGAGCCCGAGTAATTAGGCATGTTCGACTCAAATCAACATATTATTGAGGTGCCTAATGACCAGGTTGCGAGTGAAGAGGATCTTGAGGAATCCGCCAACATTTCTCGGGACGGGGAGGCACATCTGGGTGCTTGCTCCTCTTACACCGTGGCCCTTGAGCCACTTGAAAGTAACTCTGAATCCGACAAGGACCCACCTCTGGTCGAGCTTAAACCACTCCCCGATAACCAAAAGTACATCTTTTTAGAGGATAATGAGACCTTGCCACTCATTATTTCTTCTGATCTTGCACAAGATCAAGAGGTGTCCCTCAAAAGAGTACTCTTTGAAAACAAAGAGGCAATCGGGTGGTCCGTGAAGGATATCAAGGGAATTAGCCCTGGTATTGTTCAGCATCGGATCCACATGGAAGAGGATTCTAGGCCCCGCAGGGACCCACAACGGAGATTGAATCCTGTACTGAAAGAAGCCGTCCGAAAGGAGGTTCTTAAGTGCTTGGATCATGGTATAATCTATCCTATCTCTGATAGTTCGTGGGTGAGTCATGTCCATTTGGTTCCCAAGAAGTCAGGCATGACGGTTGTGGAGAATGAGCATAATGAGCTTATCCCGACACGCCTGCAAACTGGCTGGCGAGTTTGCGTTGATTATCGCAAGCTCAATGCGGCAACGCGGAAAGGTCATTTCCCGTTGCCATTCATTGATCAGATGTTGGAAAGGTTGGCCGGACATGAGTATTATTGTTTTCTTGATGGATACTCCGGTTACAACCAAATTCCCATCGCCCTCGAGGACCAAGAGAAAACCACATTTACTTGTCCCTTTGGCACGTTTGCCTACCGTCGCAGGCCCTTTGGGTTATGTAATGCGCCGACAACGTTTCAAAGGCGTATGATCAGCATCTTCTCCGATATGGTTGAGCGTTTCCTTGAGATCTTCATGGACGACTTTTCCATATTTGGCGCTTCCTTTGATGAGTGCCTTCATCACTTGAGCCTTGACCTCAAGCGATGCCGTGAGAAGAACCTCGCTCTCAATTGGGAGAAATGTCACTTCATGGTGAAGCGAGGTATTGTACTTGGACATGTGGTCTCAAGTAGGGGAATTGAGGTCGATCCCGCCAAAGTGGGTCTTATTGCTAATCTCCCACCACCACGTAATGTGAAGGATATCCACGCCTTTTTAGGGCATGCTGGATTCTATCGGCGGTTCATTCTGGATTTTAGCAAAATTGCTCGACGTCTCACCGCCTTGTTGGCTAAGGATGCCATTTTTGAGTTCACACCGGCTTGCCACCATGCCTTTTTGACCTTGAAGAAAGAGTTGACTTCAGCTCCCATTATTAAGGCACTGGTGTGGACTGAACCCTTTGAGTTAATGTGTGATGCATCTGACTTCGCTGTAGGAGCAGTGCTTGGGCAACGATTGGACAAACTGCCTCATGTGATCTACTATGCCAGTAGAACACTCAATGATGCCCAATTGAATTACACTGTGACCGAGAAGGAATTCTTAGCGATCATATTTGCTTTGGAGAAATTCCGGTCGTACTTGATTGGCTCCCACGTGATTATCTATTCTGATCACACAGCCATCAAGCACCTCATGGCGAAGAAAGATGCAAAATCCCGACTCTTGAGATGGATCTTGTTGTTACAAGAATTCGATCTCAAGATTCGGGACAAAAAGGTGTGAAAACGTTGTAGCTGACCACTTGTCTCGTCTAGAGACGACCAACCCACAGGACCAAATCATTGATGACAAATTTCGTGACGAGCAGTTGTTCATGATCGAAGATAACCCTTGGTTTGCCGACATCGTGAACTACCTCGTGACCGAGCAACTTCCAGTGGGTTGGTCAAAATCTGACCAAACTAAATTTAGATCTTATGTCAGATTCTTTCACTGGGACGACCCCTACCTATTCAAATATTGCTCTGACCAAATTTTTAGGCGGTGTGTCTCAGATACCGTTCCAAAGTGTGCTCCATTTCTGTCATTCGAAGGCATGTGGAGGAAACTTTGGAGCAAAGAAAACTGATGCCAATGTGCTCCAATCTGGATTCTACTGACCCTCTCTTTTCAAGGATGCTTACGACTTTTGTAAGCAATGTGATAGGTGCCAGCGCCTTGGCAGGATTGGTCGACGTGACATGATGCCCTTGCAAAATGTCCTTGTTGTCGACATCCTCGATGTGTGGGGCATAGATTTCATGGGTTCCTTCCCGAACTCATTCGAGAATGTTTACATTCTGGTGGCCGTTGACTATGGGTCTAAGTGGGTTCAGGCTATACCCACAAAGACCAATGACAACAAGGTGGTCACCAAATTCTTGAGGGACATTTTTGCGCGATTTGGTACTCCTCGTACCATAATCAGTGATAGGGGTACCCACTTCTGTAATCGCTCCTTTGAAGCACTTATGAGGAAATATTCGATCACCCACAAGCTTGCGACCCCATACCATCCGCAAACTAGTGGGCAGGTCGAAATCTCTAACCATCAATTTAAGCAAATTCTTGAGAAGACGGTTAGTTCCTCGAGGAAGGATTCGTCAACTAAGTTGAATGACGCGTTGTGGGCTTTCCGCACCGCGTACAAGACCAATTTGGGTATGTCCCCATATCGGGTAGTGTACGGCAAGGCTTGCCACCTACCTGTCGAGCTTGAGCATCGTGCTTTCTGGGCGATCAAGAGCCTGAATATGGATCTTGATCAAGCGGGAGTACAACGTAAGCTCGACATTGTGGAATTAGAAGAGCTACGCAATGATGCGTACGAGAATGCCAAAATTCATAAGTCCCGAGCCAAGTTATTTCACGATCGCATGATTATGCAAAAGGTGTTTACGGCAGGCAGAAGGTGTTGCTCTACAATTCCCGGCTTCATCTGTTTGCGGGTAAGCTCCGCAGTCGCTGGTCTGGCCCGTTTATTGTCCAAACCGTCTATCCTCATGGAGCGGTTGAGATCGTGAACCCAGGGAATGGGGACGTGTTCAAAGTTAATGGACAACGCCTCAAACCCTACTTGGAGGGGGCACCAGCCGAAGTCGAGGAGGGCATGTTCCTTCATGAATCTCCCTCACACTCAACCATTCATGCTCCTGCATGAGTGGTTGAGCTTTCATGTTTGTTTGTTAAAAAAAAGACTCCTTCAGTGAGCATCGTTTGTTGTGGGCCCAACCCTTGAGTATTTGGGGCCCAATTCTTTCACGTATTTGTATCCCTTCCTTAGCATCTCACAGGTTTTGAGGGAATTTGGGTTGTGTCCATCAACATAGCCAGAAACTTCGCTTTGTACTTCACGTTGGTGAGATCTATTCTTTTTCATGCATAACTCCATGTAGTATCTTGCTCGCATTCATTGAGGACAATGTATGTAGTAGGTGTGGGGGGTGTTTTACGTGTGTACATAGTCGAGTCTTTTCTTTTGATTTTGTTTTCTTTTGTTTGCATTTTTAGGGACATGTTAGTGTGCTGCATTTAATATCGATATATCTGCTTGCCATGATCCTTGGTTGACTTGTCTTCTTTTGCTTGCCTAGTGCTTCAAAATTTTCATATTTCTTTTAAAATTCTTCATGTGTTTGCGAAAGAAAATGTTTTGTGGGTTTTGCGTGTGTTTATCATGTGCAAAACCGTTGAGAGGCAAAGTAAAAAGAAAGCTCCCAAAATTGTCTTGAACTTGATGCATTAGGATATCTAGTACAGTGGCTTTAGGATTTATCGAGTAGTTAGGATGCACCCCAGTTTTCCTTTGGGGGTGAGTAATCATAGGATTTCCGTGCTCAAACATTTAAAGAAGTCCACCCTGAACCTAGTGAGTCACTAATTCGTGTCTGTTAACTTAAGGAAGTTTGTTGTAGTCAAGGACCCTTTAAATCTTGTTGTGAGACATTAAGTGTAGGGGTTTTGGTTCATGTGTAGATAAGAAATAAGTGAGTAGGTGTTTTCTCTTCTCGCACGGCTCCTATCACTCGGGAAAGTAGGTCTGAGGGGACTTTGTGCCTGGTGCTTTCGAGTCATCTGACTTGGGATGCGCCGACCGAACTCCCGTTACACGGGTGGTAGGGATTTCCCTATGTGGAGATTTAGGGAAAGGTGTATGTGATAGTGTAAGTCCTCATGGGCAATGATGCACGAAACCTGACCCTGGGAGAATGAAGCTCCAACAAAGAAAAAGAAAAGAAGATAAAAAATAAGAAAAAAAACAAAAAGAAAAAAAATGCAAATAAGAACCTTAATGGACTTTACACTTTGTATCACTTGAGGATGTTGAGGTTGTCCATGTCTTTCACTTAATTCCTTATTTAACTTGCATGAATGGTTCATTAGGTTAGGTGTGTGGACTGATTACCTATATAGAGTCGGCCCGTAGGATTACCACGTCCAATGATCGACAACATATGTCCAACGAGTCGAGTGTCTAGATTGAATAATGCATCTTGTTCGGATTTTGTGGGTGTATCCGCTGAAAACCCCCAAGAAACAACACTCCTCCTCCTTGGCAATAAGGAGGTTTAACGACTTACTTCGCGTGCTAAGTGCAACCGTGATTCCTACGAAAGTGAGTTAGGTTTTCTTGTTTCTCGTTTGCTTTTCTCTTTCTTTGTTTTGCTCGGGACTAACAAAACATTAGGTGTGGGGGTATTTGATTGACATCATTTCATGCTTATATTTGTATCTTATATCCATTATCTTACACCTAAGCAATGCTACATGACGAGTTTTATGTTTAGTTTTCATAAATAAAGAGGTTTGAAGAGAAGAGCCATAAAAGGACCCAAAAGCAGGAAAAAGGAGTTAATTGTGAGACCTGGGGACCACGATGCAAGGGAGAAGTACCTGATCGTAAGACAGAAGGACATAAGAGCAAAACAGGAGACTCCACACCATCATGGGGAGTATTTTGTCAATTCGATTCGGGTCGGAGCTCCAATAAAAAAAGTAGATGCATCCAAGACCATGAAACACTCCAAGCAAAGCCCACAACCAAAACCAATCGGATCTGAAGTGTATAGGACACCAATTGGCGGTCTGGAACTGCCAATTGGCGGTCTGGATCAGCCCAGATCCGCTAAGCTTTCTCCTGGACTTGTATTAATGTGTGTTTAGGCTATTTTTGGTATTGGTTTAGTCCCACATCGGGGGATTGTCCCGGATTAGCTTTTTCCATGCTTATAAATAGAACTCTTCACCTTCCATTGTATCCATCTCCCTCTTTGGTGGCCATCTTCCCTACTAAGAGTGAAGCCTTGAAGCAAAACTCTGGTGGAAGAAGAGCTACTTGTAATTGAGTGAGTTAATAATAGATGTTTTCCTTTAATTGTGTTGTTTCTCTCTTAGTTTAATTTCCTTTCATATGCATGCTTGCTTGTTTGTTTTGTTTTATGCTTCTTTAATATTTCTTGCTTGATTAGTATAGTTTCATTTCAATATAATGCTTCATTTTATTAGAGTAGTTAGTTTAAATATGTGTGAGTGGTTCCATCCCCATTTGGGGGGTGGAGAAATATGTGATATAATCATGTAGTGTATTAAGTGTGTGTTATCTTAATCCCTTGAGCTTTATATGATTTCCATAAGTATCTAATGGGTCTCCACTCTTATCTTTGATATGCTAATGCTCTTGAATGAAGCTTAGCTTATGCTTTGATTAGTGGACCTTTTTATGGGGAATGATAAGGTTAGGATATGGATGGAATTTATATTGGAGACACAAGTTGTAGTGTATGTACTCTTGTTTCCTTTACCTTGGTTAATGTCTTGTATGTTTTAATGATATAGTCTTATCTTAATTCATGTGGAGGCATAGTAGGATCTAGTCTTTATACTGGAGTTCATTTATCTTCATTCCACTTATTGTATTGTATGTTTTAATGATGTAGTCTTATCTTAATTCATGTGGAGCCAAAGTTGAATGTAGTTTTATGATTTCATGCACTACAAGTTGTGAGGAGCTTAATTGAACACACACACACACACATCTTTATATTCACATTGTTTCTCTACCCTCTTTGGGGTTTAGTTTTATTGCTTATCTTTCATTTCCTCTTGCATTCTAGTTTAGTTAGTGTAATCAATCTTTCTCTCCTTCTTTTACCTCTCGCCTTCGAACAAACCAATTGTCGACACACCTCCCAGTGGACTACCCGTATTTACCACCGCTTCAACGCGGCCATGCACTTGCGGTTAATATAAAATGATCAATCAGTACCAAGCAGTGTGCTTCACCAGATGGAAAGAATTGTCAGGCATTTCGTTTGGGAGGGACCACAGAAGTTCGTTGTTGTCTCATGGAAGGATATATGCGCACCGAGGCGAGAAGGTGGGTTAGGGCTGCGTAGATTGGTGGAATGGAACGACGCTGACCTTCTTCGTTTATTTTGGATTATAGCTTCACATGATACATCTTTATCGGCTACTTGCTTGAGGAGAAAATACATTAGGCGCAAGACAATATGGATGATGCGGCCTCCCCCACGTTCCTCTTGGGCGTGGAGAGGTATTATGCGAGTCTGGAATATTACGAGGGAGTTGATGTTCTTCCAAATAGGTGATGGGTGGAAGGTGAATTTTTTTTAGGATCCTTGGTGTGGCCCCCCGCTTCTTACATTACCGGAGGGTGAGAGAATGAGGTATGATATAGGAGTTCCACATGACATCAAAGTTTCCCATTTTCTCGACAACGGTCGGTGGAGAGTGCCTCGCCTACGCTACCACGATCTCATGCAAGTTTAGGCGAGGTTGCCCTTCCTTCCGATGGGCCATGGGGAAGACAAGCTATCATGGGTCGGGGCTTCTCAAAGCAAACTTACATTGAGCGACACTAGGCATTGGGTGAAGCTGGAAAGACCCATTGTTAGGTGGGGGTCGATGGTGTGGCACAAGTGCGTTGTTCCGAAGGAGGAATGGATGCACACTCGGATTCTACATGAACTATCCTACCACATAAATAACAGGGGACTGGAACAGATGCAGACACATGTGACACACCTTGCTGGTTTTGGAGCTCAATCGAATCCGTGCAGCGCATGAAGGCCTCTATGCGTGCCTCGGTGGCCGTAGTGGTATCGACAACAAATGCGGTACCCAATCAAGTCGACTTTGCATTTGCGATCCTGGCTCCTATGCTAGATGATGATGGTGGTTCCCTAACACTTTCCCACTGCATGGTTTTCTCAACGAGGTTTTCTAGGAAAGCCCATGCCAGAACGAGCGTTCAAAGCTCAAAAAATTATTATGTTGTTTATAACGGTCCTAATCCAGGTATTTTCACCACTTGGGAAATGACAGAAAAAGCAACCAAAGGAGTCTCTGGGATTAAACACAAAAGGTTTAAATCCTTCCTTGAAGCAAAGGTCTCTGCAGATATTTATACCAGAGCAGAATTCAAACCACCTCTTGAACTAATCAGTTCAGACAATGGTTTAAGACCATCTTATTCTGAGGCACTTACAACGCCAAAGAAGAATTCAAAAGCAGTACTTGGAAAAGTTAAATCAGTTCTGCAAAATATTGAAGAGACTACCGATACCAGTTATTCTGGCTTCAGGTATCTTTACAAGCTCGGAAGAGAAGCAACTGAAGTAAGTTTTGTCGAAGAGAAATTCTTCACAGTGGACAAAAAGAACCTCAGTCTCTTTAACTTCTATCAGAATGCAAATCCAGAGATGGTTTTTGAAGTTTTCTGTTATGGATTATTAGCTTTGGTTTATCCTGCTAGTAATTTATTAGAAATTTCCAGATTTCCCACTGAATTCAGGAAAGCAATAAAGAATTATCGAAGCAAGTGCATGAAAGGAAGCGATAGAGAAATCTATCTGAAAATCCAGAGCACAGTGCCCTTTTGGGATGAAGAAGACGAACCCGTGCAACCTTATCACTTGGTTCAGATCGGAATGGTCAAACAAAAAGTCTACAATACCAGTAAGGTAATGGACACCAAGCTCGAGAAGGAGGATCTTTTCGATATTGCCAGTCAGAAATTACTTATCTTAATTGATAAGGTATTTGACTACACCAGAGATGACAAGATCAGAGTGAATCTCACCACCTCAAACTGCCTAGTACTCTCTTATTCCCACATGGAAATAAGTATTGAAGACTATGCAAAAATTCAGGCCTTCCAGAAACAACTTGTTAGCAAACACGTGTTCGGACGCCACTACTCTTCTTTATGTCAAAAGATAAGGAAGAACCTAGAAAGGAGAGGCATTTTGGACGAATGCTCTAAGTGCTCCACCAGCTTTGTCAGTGCGCCTTTTGCAAAAGAAGACATGACAAAGAAAGGAAAAGAAATGGAAACTGCACCGACAACTTCCACATCATCCACTACCTCTTCCACTTCAGAAAGTAGCCGACAAAAGTAAAGTTAAAACTTTACTTTAGTAAAGCAAGATTCCACTTTAATAAACCAATGCGTAAGCAATGACGCATGAAGGACTCTTGAAATGTAGTATAAATTAGCAAGTTCTCATTTTGTAAGGGGCATCGAAAAAACAAACCCCATTTTCTCTCTCTCTCTCTCCCTTAATATGTGTGAGTAGTACCTATATAGGGGAATGTAAGGAGTGTTGTAAGGACCCATACCAGGTCCTCTGTAATCTGCTTATACATGGAATAAAATAATAAGTTTGATCTTAAGTCGAAAGCTTGAATGTCTGGTTCTGAATAGTCCTGGAGGCTAGTACCTAGTGAGGCAGGAGGCCGTTTTTGGGAACGCTTGGATTGAACATTGGCAGGAAGGCTGAAACAGGAAGAACAAACCCAGAAAGGCAGGTATGCACTTTACTTCACCTTACAAAGTACCCTATAGTCTTAAAACAGTTTTCAGTCAAAAATAATAATTTGATCATTTTCTTTACAAATGACTAGAAATTTAGGACCTTTTAATCCTATTAACAATCAGAATCAGTTGGAATCTGAACAAAGTAAAATAAGTCTTATTTCCATAAGCCTTAGCAAGTCAGTCAGACTACACTTAAAACGTAATGAACTTTAAGTGTCCGACCCCCACATTTCGTTCCGTACCTTGGTATCAGAGCCATGTTTGTTTAAATGAATAATTTAAAAAACAAAGAACATCCTGAAGAAACTCTTGATGAAAATAATTTTGAAATCGAATTTTCTGAAAATGAAAAAGGATCTTCAAGCAGCTTTTTAATAAAGCAAGAAACTCTTTCCAAAATTAGGAAATCAAAACTTGATTTAAAGAAAGAAAAAATCTTTAACATACCGATGCAGATCCCTATGTTAAATATTCTGAAAAAGAAAAATAATGTCTTTTACTATGTCACCACAAAGGAAATGCATGTAGACATTAAAGACACCAAAGTTTCTGTTTTCTTACCCCTTATTACTAAGGAAGAAGTTAGCAAAAACCTACAGAAAATTGACCCTAAGATAAGATCCACAATTAGTGTAGTTCACTTAGGAGCCATAAAAATCCTTTTGAAATCTGAATTTCAAGAAGGAATTGATTCACCTATTAAGATGGCCTTAATAGACAACAGAATCAACGATCGAAGAGATTGTATTTTAGGTGCTGATAGAGGAAATTTAGCTTACCAAAAATTCATGTTTTCAGTGTATCCTAAATTCGGGTTTAGTATAAATACTAAGAATTTAGATCAAGTACTCTCGTTCGTTCACCAATTCGAAAGAGAAAACTTAATGAATTCTGGAGACAAAGTCTTTAGTATAACCTACCTTGTAGCTTATGCTTTGACCAATAGTCATCATAGTATTGACTATAAGAAATCTGAGTATATCGAGTTAGAAGACGTATTCTCAGAAATAGGATCAATAGAAGAAAAACAATTTTCTGATATTAGTCCATTAGATAATTCTTGGGCAATTGATATTGCTAAGAATAAACCATTCTTAGGAGAAAAACCTAGAATAAGTATCAGAAGAAATAACCTAGAATTAGGAGAATCTTCTGATAGATCTGATAAAAATCTTTTAAAACGATTTCTACCAGAATCGACAACCTAGGCTTACAACTTGATAAGCTTTCTTAAACTAGATGACATCATCTATGCATCCACATATTTACAAAAAAGGAAAGGTACTTAACTTAAAAAGATTAAGTGAAGGAACTGAACCAACAAGTAGAAGATATACCTTTAGTGGAACTACGGGTAGTCTAACTTCTGTTATGAATTCATGTAACAACTTGAATCAACTAACAGGACGATGTTTGCTGGGAATCTATAAACTTTTATCATATTTTGGTTTAAGTAAAGATCCTAGTATACAACTCTCCAAAGATCGTAGTATCTACGGACAGTTCTCCAGCTTTTTAGAAGGGGGAGATAAACGGGCAGTTACAACACTTGGAGACATACAAAAACTCCTAGTAAGTCAAAGTGCCAGACTAGAAAGACTAGAGGCTAGGATAAACCACCTTGATCAAGATAAAAACGAAACTCCTATAACTAGGATTGAAGTCCTTAACTTCACTTCTAAGCTAAACGAGATCCAGGAATACCTTAAGAAAATCTTAGGATGAGCCTTAAGGAATTACAGGAAGATTTCAATAAAATTATTAAGCCACAATTAGAAGAAATTCTTAGGTTGCTTAAAACACAACAAGCCCAAAATGTTACAAGTAACATAGAAGCAGCAGCCGCAAAGATAATCACTGAATTAAGATCAACAATTCAAGATTGTCATTGCAATGAAGAAATCTTAATAGCACTACAAGGAAAAGCAATTGTCCCTGTAGAACCATTATCCAAATCCGAACCCTGGAAATACAGTTACCCAAACTTTAGCGTTGGAAACGAAGACCTAGGAACAGGGAAAAACCACGGACAACTTCCAATTCGGTGCACCGACAACTTCCAATTCTTTTTGCCTTAAGATCAAACTTATTATTTTATTCCATGTATAAGCAGATTACAGAGGACCTGGTATGGGTCCTTACAACACTCCTTACATTCCCCTATATAGGTACTACTCACACATATTAAGGGAGAGAGAGAGAGAGAAAATGGGGTTTGTTTTTTCGATGCCCCTTACAAAATGAGAACTTGCTAATTTATACTACATTTCAAGAGTCCTTCATGCGTCATTGCTTACGCATTGGTTTATTAAAGTGGAATCTTGCTTTACTAAAGTAAAGTTTTAACTTTACTTTTGTCGGCTACTTTTTGAAGTGGAAGAGGTAGTGGATGATGTGGAAGTTGTCGGTGCAGTTTCCACTTCTTTTCCTTTCTTTGTCATGTCTTCTTTTGCAAAAGGCGCACTGACAAAGCTGGTGGAGCACTTAGAGCATTCGTCCAAAATGCCTCTCCTTTCTAGGTTCTTCCTTATCTTTTGACATAAAGAAGAGTAGTGGCGTCCGAACACGTGTTTGCTAACAAGTTGTTTCTGGAAGGCCTGAATTTTTGCATAGTCTTCAATACTTATTTCCATGTGGGAATAAGAGAGTACTAGGCAGTTTGAGGTGGCGAGATTCACTCTGATCTTGTCATCTCTGGTGTAGTCAAATACCTTATCAATTAAGATAAGTAATTTCTGACTGGCAATATCGAAAAGATCCTCCTTCTCGAGCTTGGTGTCCATTACCTTACTGGTATTGTAGACTTTTTGTTTGACCATTCCGATCTGAACCAAGTGATAAGGTTGCACGGGTTCGTCTTCTTCATCCCAAAAGGGCACTGTGCTCTGGATTTTCAGATAGATTTCTCTATCGCTTCCTTTCATGCACTTGCTTCGATAATTCTTTATTGCTTTCCTGAATTCAGTGGGAAATCTGGAAATATCTAATAAATTACTAGCAGGATAAACCAAAGCTAATAATCCATAACAGAAAACTTCAAAAACCATCTCTGGATTTGCATTCTGATAGAAGTTAAAGAGACTGAGGTTCTTTTTGTCCACTGTGAAGAATTTCTCTTCGACAAAACTTACTTCAGTTGCTTCTCTTCCGAGCTTGTAAAGATACCTGAAGCCAGAATAACTGGTATCGGTAGTCTCTTCAATATTTTGCAGAACTGATTTAACTTTTCCAAGTACTGCTTTTGAATTCTTCTTTGGCGTTGTAAGTGCCTCAGAATAAGATGGTCTTAAACCATTGTCTGAACTGATTAGTTCAAGAGGTGGTTTGAATTCTGCTCTGGTATAAATATCTGCAGAGACCTTTGCTTCAAGGAAGGATTTAAACCTTTTGTGTTTAATCCCAGAGACTCCTTTGGTTGCTTTTTCTGTCATTTCCCAAGTGGTGAAAATACCTGGATTAGGACCGTTATAAACAACATAATAATTTTTTGAGCTTTGAACGCTCGTTCTTTCTTGCGAAAGTACTAAAGATTGCTCTTTAGATTTGATTGGGATTTGAATTCCCCCGTTGGGTCTCAGAATAAAGTCTGAAGGTTTAACCAACGTAGATGAGGTCTGTACCTCTGTCATGTTTTTTGGTAAAACATCAACCTTCAACGGATTTGTTGAGTCTTTACCTGGAGCCGTTTGCTCAGGACTAGTTTCGGCTTTCCGAGTTTCCAAGGAAGGTGCAGAAATAACCTTTTGTTGTTCAGTCTTTTCGCAAAGACTTACATACCTGATCTTGTTGCGTACAAGCTCAAGTTCTTGAAGGAGTATGCCTTCCTGAAGCCGAAGCTTTTCTAACTCACTCATTTGTAGGGTGGTTTTCTGAAGCCTATGGCTTTTTCTAATTCTCTCATTGAAAGGCTGGTTGATGCCTTGAGAAGTGTTTTTGGTGGTAGGAAGATTATGAGTTGTGAGGATTACCTTGCAAGGTCATCAGTATTTATAGCCTTCTGAGCTTCCTTTTTCCTGTAACATAATCAACCAATTCGTAAAAAAGGATGGTATTTATTATGAGTTGTATTCTCTTGTCAAAAAGTCGGCCAAACAGTTTTTGACGCCTTCGATGTGTTCCACATCAAAAGTGTAGCGAGATAGCCATTGCTGCCATCTTACTAGTCTTCCTTGCTTATTGTCTCCCTGTAACTTAATACGAAGAAAATAAGTAAATTTTTTATTATCTGTTCTAATCAAAAATTTGACTGGAGTTAGATAAATAGAAAATTTATTGATAACTCTAATAACTGCAAGATATTCCTTTTCATTGGAATGATAATTCTTTTCAGCATTTTTATTAAAGTGGAATCTTGCTTTACTAAAGTAAAGTTTTAACTTTACTTTTGTCGGCTACTTTCTGTAGTGGAAGAGGTAGTGGATGATGTGGAAGTTGTCGGTGCAGTTTCCACTTCTTTTCCTTTCTTTGTCATGTCTTCTTTTGCAAAAGGCGCACTGACAAAGCTGGTGGAGCACTTAGAGCATTCGTCCAAAATGCCTCTCCTTTCTAGGTTCTTCCTTATCTTTTGACATAAAGAAGAGTAGTGGCGTCCGAACACGTGTTTGCTAACAAGTTGTTTCTGGAAGGCCTGAATTTTTGCATAGTCTTCAATACTTATTTCCATGTGGGAATAAGAGAGTACTAGGCAGTTTGAGGTGGCGAGATTCACTCTGATCTTGTCATCTCTGGTGTAGTCAAATACCTTATCAATTAAGATAAGTAATTTCTGACTGGCAATATCGAAAAGATCCTCCTTCTCGAGCTTGGTGTCCATTACCTTACTGGTATTGTAGACTTTTTGTTTGACCATTCCGATCTGAACCAAGTGATAAGGTTGCACGGGTTCGTCTTCTTCATCCCAAAAGGGCACTGTGCTCTGGATTTTCAGATAGATTTCTCTATCGCTTCCTTTCATGCACTTGCTTCGATAATTCTTTATTGCTTTCCTGAATTCAGTGGGAAATCTGGAAATTTCTAATAAATTACTAGCAGGATAAACCAAAGCTAATAATCCATAACAGAAAACTTCAAAAACCATCTCTGGATTTGCATTCTGATAGAAGTTAAAGAGACTGAGGTTCTTTTTGTCCACTGTGAAGAATTTCTCTTCGACAAAACTTACTTCAGTTGCTTCTCTTCCGAGCTTGTAAAGATACCTGAAGCCAGAATAACTGGTATCGGTAGTCTCTTCAATATTTTGCAGAACTGATTTAACTTTTCCAAGTACTGCTTTTGAATTCTTCTTTGGCGTTGTAAGTGCCTCAGAATAAGATGGTCTTAAACCATTGTCTGAACTGATTAGTTCAAGAGGTGGTTTGAATTCTGCTCTGGTATAAATATCTGCAGAGACCTTTGCTTCAAGGAAGGATTTAAACCTTTTGTGTTTAATCCCAGAGACTCCTTTGGTTGCTTTTTCTGTCATTTCCCAAGTGGTGAAAATACCTGGATTAGGACCGTTATAAACAACATAATAATTTTTTGAGCTTTGAACGCTCGTTCTTTCTTGCGAAAGTACTAAAGATTGCTCTTTAGATTTGATTGGGATTTGAATTCCCCCGTTGGGTCTCAGAATAAAGTCTGAAGGTTTAACCAACGTAGATGAGGTCTGTACCTCTGTCATGTTTTTTGGTAAAACATCAACCTTCAACGGATTTGTTGAGTCTTTACCTGGAGCCGTTTGCTCAGGACTAGTTTCGGCTTTCCGAGTTTCCAAGGAAGGTGCAGAAATAACCTTTTGTTGTTCAGTCTTTTCGCAAAGACTTACATACCTGATCTTGTTGCGTACAAGCTCAAGTTCTTGAAGGAGTATGCCTTCCTGAAGCCGAAGCTTTTCTAACTCACTCATTTGTAGGGTGGTTTTATGAAGCCTATGGCTTTTTCTAATTCTCTCATTGAAAGGCTGGTTGATGCCTTGAGAAGTGTTTTTGGTGGTAGGAAGATTATGAGTTGTGAGGATTACCTTGCAAGGTCATCAGTATTTATAGCCTTCTGAGCTTCCTTTTTCCTGTAACATAATCAACCAATTCGTAAAAAAGGATGGTATTTATTATGAGTTGTATTCTCTTGTTAAAAAGTCGGCCAAACAGTTTTTGACGCCTTCAATGTGTTCCACATCAAAAGTGTAGCGAGATAGCCATTGCTGCCATCTTACTAGTCTTCCTTGCTTATTGTCTCCCTGTAACTTAATACGAAGAAAATAAGTAAAATTTTTATTATCTGTTCTAATCAAAAATTTGACTGGAGTTAGATAAATAGAAAATTTATTGATAACTCTAATAACTGCAAGATATTCCTTTTCATTGGAATGATAATTCTTTTCAGCATTTTTAAAGTTACTAGAAGCATATCTACAGATTAATTCTTGATTGGAATTAACTGCTTTCAGAACTCCTCCCCAGAATTCACCAGAGGCGTCTGTCTCAATGATAAGCTTATCATCCGGTAGCGGATGGTAGAGTTTTGGAAAAAATTTAAGATTCTTTTTTACCTTGCTAATATAGCTGGTGTCCGAATCTTTCCATTCCCAAGGAATGTCCTTCTTGAGCTTGACCTGTAATGGTGCACGCAAAGCTGCAAGTTTTTGAATGTAATCAGAAGCATAGGTTAAAATACCTAGAAACCTCTGTAGTTGTTTCTTGTCTTCAATCTTATCAGGAAATTTATGAATATGTTCCAGAATATGGTTTTGAGGACAGTGCGTTCCTTGATCAATTTCTAGTCCTAAGAAATTAATCTTAGTCTTAAAGAGCTGTGCTTTTTTCTTTGATAAAATTATTCCTAGATTTTGGCATCTTTTAAGAACTATGGCTATGTGTTTTAGATGGTCAGATTCATTATCACTAAAGATTAGAATGTCATCTACATAAACACAACAATATTTTTCATAGGCTCTAAATGCGTTCTGCATATGCCTTTGAAAGATGGATGGTGCCTGTTTTAATCCAAAAGGGACCACGATCCATTGATAATGTCCTTGTGGACATGTGAATGCAGTTAATAATTGTGAATCTTTATCTAGCAATACTTGCCAAAAACCGGATTTACAATCAAGAGAACTGAATATCTTTTTACCACGAATGAGGGTTAGTAACTCATCTTTGTTGGGCAAGTTATGGCTGTCTCCTATGGTGGCATCATTAATAGCCTTATAGTTGACTACCATTCGTTTCTTTCCTCTTCTTCTTTCAGCTTCGTTTTCTACAAGAAAGGCTGGAGACATATGAGGAGATTTACTGGGTATGATGATTTTCATATCCAGAAGCTCATGAATTTGTCTGGCAAATTCTTCTCGATCCTGTGGACTGTATTTCATGGGTTTTACCTTGATTACAGTATTAGGGTCTTTAAGCCTAATGCTTGCTTTCATCCATTTTTTAGTCTTTTCAGGATCTAATGGATTTTCAGAGCAAACTAAATCTAATAATTTTTTAGTCTTGAGGAAAGAAACGAATGGTAGTCAACTATAAGGCTATTAATGATGCCACCATAGGAGACAGCCATAACTTGCCCAACAAAGATGAGTTACTAACCCTCATTCGTGGTAAAAAGATATTCAGTTCTCTTGATTGTAAATCCGGTTTTTGGCAAGTATTGCTAGATAAAGATTCACAATTATTAACTGCATTCACATGTCCACAAGGACATTATCAATGGATCGTGGTCCCTTTTGGATTAAAACAGGCACCATCCATCTTTCAAAGGCATATGCAGAACGCATTTAGAGCCTATGAAAAATATTGTTGTGTTTATGTAGATGACATTCTAATCTTTAGTGATAATGAATCTGACCATCTAAAACACATAGCCATAGTTCTTAAAAGATGCCAAAATCTAGGAATAATTTTATCAAAGAAAAAAGCACAGCTCTTTAAGACTAAGATTAATTTCTTAGGACTAGAAATTGATCAAGGAACGCACTGTCCTCAAAACCATATTCTGGAACATATTCATAAATTTCCTGATAAGATTGAAGACAAGAAACAACTACAGAGGTTTCTAGGTATTTTAACCTATGCTTCTGATTACATTCAAAAACTTGCAGCTTTGCGTGCACCATTACAGGTCAAGCTCAAGAAGGACATTCCTTGGGAATGGAAAGATTCGGACACCAGCTATATTAGCAAGGTAAAAAAGAATCTTAAATTTTTTCCAAAACTCTACCATCCGCTACCGGATGATAAGCTTATCATTGAGACAGACGCCTCTGGTGAATTCTGGGGAGGAGTTCTGAAAGCAGTTAATTCCAATCAAGAATTAATCTGTAGATATGCTTCTGGTAACTTTAAAAATGCTGAAAAGAATTATCATTCCAATGAAAAGGAATATCTTGCAGTTATTAGAGTTATCAATAAATTTTCTATTTATCTAACTCCAGTCAAATTTTTGATTAGAACAGATAATAAAAATTTTACTTATTTTCTTCGTATTAAGTTACAGGGAGACAATAAGCAAGGAAGACTAGTAAGATGGCAGCAATGGCTATCTCGCTACACTTTTGATGTGGAACACATCGAAGGCGTCAAAAACTGTTTGGCCGACTTTTTGACAAGAGAATACAACTCATAATAAATACCATCCTTTTTTACGAATTGGTTGATTATGTTACAGGAAAAAGGAAGCTCAGAAGGCTATAAATACTGATGACCTTGCAAGGTAATCCTCACAACTCATAATCTTCCTACCACCAAAAACACTTCTCAAGGCATCAACCAGCCTTTCAATGAGAGAATTAGAAAAAGCCATAGGCTTCAGAAAACCACCCTACAAATGAGTGAGTTAGAAAAGGAAAATAATGTCTTTTACTATGTCACCACAAAGGAAATGCATGTAGACATTAAAGACACCAAAGGTTCTGTTTTCTTACCCCTTATTACTAAGGAAGAAGTTAGCAAAAACCTACAGAAAATTGACCCTAAGATAAGATCCACAATTAGTGTAGTTCACTTAGGAGCCATAAAAATCCTTTTGAAATCTGAATTTCAAGAAGGAATTGATTCACCTATTAAGATGGCCTTAATAGACAACAGAATCAACGATCGAAGAGATTGTATTTTAGGTGCTGCTAGAGGAAATTTAGCTTACCAAAAATTCATGTTTTCAGTGTATCCTAAATTCGGGTTTAGTATAAATACTAAGAATTTAGATCAAGTACTCTCGTTCGTTCACCAATTCGAAAGAGAAAACTTAATGAATTCTGGAGACAAAGTCTTTAGTATAACCTACCTTGTAGCTTATGCTTTGACCAATAGTCATCATAGTATTGACTATAAGAAATCTGAGTATATCGAGTTAGAAGACGTATTCTCAGAAATAGGATCAATAGAAGAAAAACAATTTTCTGATATTAGTCCATTAGATAATTCTTGGGCAATTGATATTGCTAAGAATAAACCATTCTTAGGAGAAAAACCTAGAATAAGTATCAGAAGAAATAACCTAGAATTAGGAGAATCTTCTGATAGATCTGATAAAAATCTTTTAAAAACGATTTCTACCAGAATCGACAACCTAGGCTTACAACTTGATAAGCTTTCTTAAACTAGATGACATCATCTATGCATCCACATATTTACAAAAAAGGAAAGGTACTTAACTTAAAAAGATTAAGTGAAGGAACTGAACCAACAAGTAGAAGATATACCTTTAGTGGAACTACGGGTAGTCTAACTTCTGTTATGAATTCATGTAACAACTTGAATCAACTAACAGGACGATGTTTGCTGGGAATCTATAAACTTTTATCATATTTTGGTTTAAGTAAAGATCCTAGTATACAACTCTCCAAAGATCGTAGTATCTACGGACAGTTCTCCAGCTTTTTAGAAGGGGGAGATAAACGGGCAGTTACAACACTTGGAGACATACAAAAACTCAATTTTCTGTAGGTTTTTGCTAACTTCTTCCTTAGTAATAAGGGGTAAGAAAACAGAACCTTTGGTGTCTTTAATGTCTACATGCATTTCCTTTGTGGTGACATAGTAAAAGACATTATTTTTCTTTTTCAGAATATTTAACATAGGGATCTGCATCGGTATGTTAAAGATTTTTTCTTTCTTTAAATCAAGTTTTGATTTCCTAATTTTGGAAAGAGTTTCTTGCTTTATTAAAAAGCTGCTTGAAGATCCTTTTTCATTTTCAGAAAATTCGATTTCAAAATTATTTTCATCAAGAGTTTCTTCAGGATGTTCTTTGTTTTTTAAATTATTCATTTAAACAAACATGGCTCTGATACCAAGGTACGGAACGAAATGTGGGGGTCGGACACTTAAAGTTCATTACGTTTTAAGTGTAGTCTGACTGACTTGCTAAGGCTTATGGAAATAAGACTTATTTTACTTTGTTCAGATTCCAACTGATTCTGATTGTTAATAGGATTAAAAGGTCCTAAATTTCTAGTCATTTGTAAAGAAAATGATCAAATTATTATTTTTGACTGAAAACTGTTTTAAGACTATAGGGTACTTTGTAAGGTGAAGTAAAGTGCATACCTGCCTTTCTGTAAGGTGATTATGATGAAATAGAACCTGGGTTTGTTCTTCCTGTTTCAGCCTTCCTGCCAATGTTCAATCCAAGCGTTCCCAAAAACGGCCTCCTGCCTCACTAGGTACTAGCCTCCAGGACTATTCAGAACCAGACATTCAAGCTTTCGACTTAAGATCAAACTTATTATTTTATTCCATGTATAAGCAGATTACAGAGGACCTGGTATGGGTCCTTACAACACTCCTTACATTCCCCTATATAGGTACTACTCACACATATTAAAGGAGAGAGAGAGAGAGAAAATGGGGTTTGTTTTTTCGATGCCCCTTACAAAATGAGAACTTGCTAATTTATACTACATTTCAAGAGTCCTTCATGCGTCATTGCTTACGCATTGGTTTATTAAAGTGGAATCTTGCTTTACTAAAGTCCTGTGGACTGTATTTCATGGGTTTTACCTTGATTACAGTATTAGGGTCTTTAAGCCTAATGCTTGCTTTCATCCATTTTTTAGTCTTTTCAGGATCTAATGGATTTTCAGAGCAAACTAAATCTAATAATTTTTCAATTTTAGATTTCTTTTCTATATCAAAGATTAGATTTTGACAAATAAAATTCATTTCTTTGAACTTATTAATACTATCCCTCCCCCTCTGTAAAAGTTGGATTTTATTGGGGCTAATATTAATTACTTCAGTTTTCTTAGTTCTAGAATTCTTTTTCATAGAATTAAGGAAACCAATAACACCTACCTTTTTGGCAAAGGTGATTTTTCGAATGAATATCTCTTCATGGTTAAGTGTGAGAATAATCATTTTTGTTAACTGTGTAAAAGGTCCATATAATTGTAAGAAGTTATTACCAATTATAAAGTCAATACCAGTTTCTTGTTGATAGACAGTTGGAATATGAAATATCTCTCCTGCAATTAGTATATCAAGATTTTTACAAACCTTGGTTATTGCTATGGTTTTACCATTGGCAATTTTTACCTGTAAAGGTCTTTCAGCGTTAACCCAGTGTTCTTCTGGAATAACGTGCTTACTTGCTATGCATAGACTTGCACCTGTGTCGACATAACAATGTAATTCAATTTGTTTATATCCTGTAAATTTAAATTTACCTTTGATATAAATAGAATTGGGATTAGTGATGTTTGACATCGCTAATTCTTCTTCAGTCTGATTCTGAGGAAGGAGTGAAGTCATCCGATTCTGTTGATGAATCAATTTCTTCAATATAGTATACATCTAGTGTATCTTCATAAGGGTCTTCAATAGGAATGAATCCTAATGAGTAAACATGTTCGAGCATATTTGTGATAAGGTTGCACGGGTTCGTCTTCTTCATCCCAAAAGGGCACTGTGCTCTGGATTTTCAGATAGATTTCTCTATCGCTTCCTTTCATGCACTTGCTTCGATAATTCTTTATTGCTTTCCTGAATTCAGTGGGAAATCTGGAAATTTCTAATAAATTACTAGCAGGATAAACCAAAGCTAATAATCCATAACAGAAAACTTCAAAAACCATCTCTGGATTTGCATTCTGATAGAAGTTAAAGAGACTGAGGTTCTTTTTGTCCACTGTGAAGAATTTCTCTTCGACAAAACTTACTTCAGTTGCTTCTCTTCCGAGCTTGTAAAGATACCTGAAGCCAGAATAACTGGTATCGGTAGTCTCTTCAATATTTTGCAGAACTGATTTAACTTTTCCAAGTACTGCTTTTGAATTCTTCTTTGGCGTTGTAAGTGCCTCAGAATAAGATGGTCTTAAACCATTGTCTGAACTGATTAGTTCAAGAGGTGGTTTGAATTCTGCTCTGGTATAAATATCTGCAGAGACCTTTGCTTCAAGGAAGGATTTAAACCTTTTGTATTTAATCCCAGAGACTCCTTTGGTTGCTTTTTCTGTCATTTCCCAAGTGGTGAAAATACCTGGATTAGGACCGTTATAAACAACATAATAATTTTTTGAGCTTTGAACGCTCGTTCTTTCTTGCGAAAGTACTAAAGATTGCTCTTTAGATTTGATTGGGATTTGAATTCCCCCGTTGGGTCTCAGAATAAAGTCTGAAGGTTTAACCAACGTAGATGAGGTCTGTACCTCTGTCATGTTTTTTGGTAAAACATCAACCTTCAACGGATTTGTTGAGTCTTTACCTGGAGCCGTTTGCTCCCAAAAAACTCCTAGTAAGTCAAAGTGCCAGACTAGAAAGACTAGAGGCTAGGATAAACCACCTTGATCAAGATAAAAACGAAACTCCTATAACTAGGATTGAAGTCCTTAACTTCACTTCTAAGCTAAACGAGATCCAGGAATACCTTAAGAAAATCTTAGGATGAGCCTTAAGGAATTACAGGAAGATTTCAATAAAATTATTAAGCCACAATTAGAAGAAATTCTTAGGTTGCTTAAAACACAACAAGCCCAAAATGTTACAAGTAACATAGAAGCAGCAGCCGCAAAGATAATCACTGAATTAAGATCAACAATTCAAGATTGTCATTGCAATGAAGAAATCTTAATAGCACTACAAGGAAAAGAAATTGTCCCTGTAGAACCATTATCCAAATCCGAACCCTGGAAATACAGTTACCCAAACTTTAGCGTTGGAAACGAAGACCTAGGAACAGGGAAAAACCACGGAAGCCTGACATGGCCGTTCGATGCAGATAAAAAGAAAGCATGAACCACATGGAAAAGGTTGAAAAATTCTTTTGGGATAACCTTGAGAATGATGAATTACAGGTTAATGACGACAATTATGAAATCCTTAACCAAGCCATAAGACTTATGGATCTTGACGATGACAACATCGCCAACAGAGAAATAGAATCAGATCCAACCCTGTTACGACTATTTGGAATCCAAGATTCTATTGAGACCATAAACGTTATTGAGGAAAGCAACTCTGAACCAGTTACTCCTCAGAACGAGAATCTTACAGAATATGAATCTGATTATTCTGACCGACCTAGGGAAAACTTTAGAATGGATAGGCAAGAATTTCCCGAAGAAAAACCAGAATCGTCTGGTCAAGGAGCCAACCCAAGGAAAAGAAAAGGTAATTTCTTTCCCTTCAATGATGGTAAAAATACAACCAGTATCTTTGGAAGCAATATCCTAGACATTGACTGTAAACCCAATAGAAAAGAGCTAATTGATAAATGGGCTCAGGAAATCAGTTTGATCATTCAAACTAATAAAGAAGCTTATGATGATCCTAAGACTGTATTACTCTTAGTCGAACATAAGACTACTGGTATCATTAATAATTTCATTAAGAATACCAATTGGACACCCAGATTAAGTTCAACTGACACCTTTGAAGATGTTATAAATGCACTTTACACCATCTTTTTAGGAATCGATCTCTGTGGAGATAAAGAAAGAGAACAGGAAAAAATTAGGAACAAGGCAGTACACCGCCTTACTAATATGACCCTGTGCGACATATGTTTTCTCGATGATTTCTTTTGTGATTACGAGAAAAACTTATATGTCTTAAAAGACCAAACTCTTTATAAGAAGTACATCCTTGATTACCTCTTAAAAATCCCCATCGTAGGAGAAAAAGCTTACAATAGATTTATAGTAGAATCTTCAGCCACCGCAGAGTTTAGTTTAGGCTTTGCACAACGATTAGTCAAAGAAGAAATCTCACAAGTTTGTGACTTGGCTAGAAAACAACGTAGACTTAAAAAATTCAACAAGAATTGTTGCAAGTCTATACAAGAACCATCCTTAGAGTATGGCTGTAAACCAACCAAAAAGAAGGTGAGAAAACAAAAGCAAAAATATGCTTCTAAATATAGGTTTAAAAAGAAAAGAAAACCTTTTAAACCTGGAAAATTTGTTAGGAAAAAACATGATACTAACAAACAAAAATTTTGTCCAAAAGGCAAAAAGAATTGTAGATGTTGGGTCTGCAACGAAGAAGGACACTATGCCAACGAGTGTCCTAATAGGAAAAAACATGAGTATAAAACAAATATGCTCGAACATGTTTACTCATTAGGATTCATTCCTATTGAAGACCCTTATGAAGATACACTAGATGTATACTATATTGAAGAAATTGATTCATCAACAGAATCGGATGACTTCACTCCTTCCTCAGAATCAGACTGAAGAAGAATTAGCGATGTCAAACATCACTAATCCCAATTCTATTTATATCAAAGGTAAATTTAAATTTACAAGATATAAACAAATTGAATTACATTGTTATGTCGACACAGGTGCAAGTCTATGCATAGCAAGTAAGCACGTTATTCCAGAAGAACACTGGGTTAACGCTGAAAGACCTTTACAGGTAAAAATTGCCAATGGTAAAACCATAGCAATAACCAAGGTTTGTAAAAATCTTGATATACTAATTGCAGGAGAGATATTTCATATTCCAACTGTCTATCAACAAGAAACTGGTATTGACTTTATAATTGGTAATAACTTCTTACAATTATATGGACCTTTTACACAGTTAACAAAAATGATTATTCTCACACTTAACCATGAAGAGATATTCATTCGAAAAATCACCTTTGCCAAAAAGGTAGGTGTTATTGGTTTCCTTAATTCTATGAAAAAGAATTCTAGAACTAAGAAAACTGAAGTAATTAATATTAGCCCCAATAAAATCCAACTTTTACAGAGGGGGAGGGATAGTATTAATAAGTTCAAAGAAATGAATTTTATTTGTCAAAATCTAATCTTTGATATAGAAAAGAAATCTAAAATTGAAAAATTATTAGATTTAGTTTGCTCTGAAAATCCATTAGATCCTGAAAAGACTAAAAAATGGATGAAAGCAAGCATTAGGCTTAAAGACCCTAATACTGTAATCAAGGTAAAACCCATGAAATACAGTCCACAGGATCGAGAAGAATTTGCCAGACAAATTCATGAGCTTCTGGATATGAAAATCATCATACCCAGTAAATCTCCTCATATGTCTCCAGCCTTTCTTGTAGAAAACGAAGCTGAAAGAAGAAGAGGAAAGAAACGAATGGTAGTCAACTATAAGGCTATTAATGATGCCACCATAGGAGACAGCCATAATTTGCCCAACAAAGATGAGTTACTAACCCTCATTCGTGGTAAAAAGATATTCAGTTCTCTTGATTGTAAATCCGGTTTTTGGCAAGTATTGCTAGATAAAGATTCACAATTATTAACTGCATTCACATGTCCACAAGGACATTATCAATGGATCGTGGTCCCTTTTGGATTAAAACAGGCACCATCCATCTTTCAAAGGCATATGCAGAACGCATTTAGAGCCTATGAAAAATATTGTTGTGTTTATGTAGATGACATTCTAATCTTTAGTGATAATGAATCTGACCATCTAAAACACATAGCCATAGTTCTTAAAAGATGCCAAAATCTAGGAATAATTTTATCAAAGAAAAAAGCACAGCTCTTTAAGACTAAGATTAATTTCTTAGGACTAGAAATTGATCAAGGAACGCACTGTCCTCAAAACCATATTCTGGAACATATTCATAAATTTCCTGATAAGATTGAAGACAAGAAACAACTACAGAGGTTTCTAGGTATTTTAACCTATGCTTCTGATTACATTCAAAAACTTGCAGCTTTGCGTGCATCATTACAGGTCAAGCTCAAGAAGGACATTCCTTGGGAATGGAAAGATTCGGACACCAGCTATATTAGCAAGGTAAAAAAGAATCTTAAATTTTTTCCAAAACTCTACCATCCGCTACCGGATGATAAGCTTATCATTGAGACAGACGCCTCTGGTGAATTCTGGGGAGGAGTTCTGAAAGCAGTTAATTCCAATCAAGAATTAATCTGTAGATATGCTTCTGGTAACTTTAAAAATGCTGAAAAGAATTATCATTCCAATGAAAAGGAATATCTTGCAGTTATTAGAGTTATCAATAAATTTTCTATTTATCTAACTCCAGTCAAATTTTTGATTAGAACAGATAATAAAAATTTTACTTATTTTCTTCGTATTAAGTTACAGGGAGACAATAAGCAAGGAAGACTAGTAAGATGGCAGCAATGGCTATCTCGCTACACTTTTGATGTGGAACACATCGAAGGCATCAAAAACTGTTTTGCCGACTTTTTGACAAGAGAATACAACTCATAATAAATACCATCCTTTTTTACGAATTGGTTGATTATGTTACAGGAAAAAGGAAGCTCAGAAGGCTATAAATACTGATGACCTTGCAAGGTAATCCTCACAACTCATAATCTTCCTACCACCAAAAACACTTCTCAAGGCATCAACCAGCCTTTCAATGAGAGAATTAGAAAAAGCCATAGGCTTCAGAAAACCACCCTACAAATGAGTGAGTTAGAAAAGCTTCGGCTTCAGGAAGGCATACTCCTTCAAGAACTTGAGCTTGTACGCAACAAGATCAGGTATGTAAGTCTTTGCGAAAAGACTGAACACCAAAAGGTTATTTCTGCACCTTCCTTGGAAACTCGGAAAGCCGAAACTAGTCCTGAGCAAACGGCTCCAGGTAAAGACTCAACAAATCCGTTGAAGGTTGATGTTTTACCAAAAAACATGACAGAGGTACAGACCTCATCTACGTTGGTTAAACCTTCAGACTTTATTCTGAGACCCAACGGGGGAATTCAAATCCCAATCAAATCTAAAGAGCAATCTTTAGTACTTTCGCAAGAAAGAACGAGCGTTCAAAGCTCAAAAAATTATTATGTTGTTTATAACGGTCCTAATCCAGGTATTTTCACCACTTGGGAAATGACAGAAAAAGCAACCAAAGGAGTCTCTGGGATTAAACACAAAAGGTTTAAATCCTTCCTTGAAGCAAAGGTCTCTGCAGATATTTATACCAGAGCAGAATTCAAACCACCTCTTGAACTAATCAGTTCAGACAATGGTTTAAGACCATCTTATTCTGAGGCACTTACAACGCCAAAGAAGAATTCAAAAGCAGTACTTGGAAAAGTTAAATCAGTTCTGCAAAATATTGAAGAGACTACCGATACCAGTTATTCTGGCTTCAGGTATCTTTACAAGCTCGGAAGAGAAGCAACTGAAGTAAGTTTTGTCGAAGAGAAATTCTTCACAGTGGACAAAAAGAACCTCAGTCTCTTTAACTTCTATCAGAATGCAAATCCAGAGATGGTTTTTGAAGTTTTCTGTTATGGATTATTAGCTTTGGTTTATCCTGCTAGTAATTTATTAGAAATTTCCAGATTTCCCACTGAATTCAGGAAAGCAATAAAGAATTATCGAAGCAAGTGCATGAAAGGAAGCGATAGAGAAATCTATCTGAAAATCCAGAGCACAGTGCCCTTTTGGGATGAAGAAGACGAACCCGTGCAACCTTATCACTTGGTTCAGATCGGAATGGTCAAACAAAAAGTCTACAATACCAGTAAGGTAATGGACACCAAGCTCGAGAAGGAGGATCTTTTCGATATTGCCAGTCAGAAATTACTTATCTTAATTGATAAGGTATTTGACTACACCAGAGATGACAAGATCAGAGTGAATCTCGCCACCTCAAACTGCCTAGTACTCTCTTATTCCCACATGGAAATAAGTATTGAAGACTATGCAAAAATTCAGGCCTTCCAGAAACAACTTGTTAGCAAACACGTGTTCGGACGCCACTACTCTTCTTTATGTCAAAAGATAAGGAAGAACCTAGAAAGGAGAGGCATTTTGGACGAATGCTCTAAGTGCTCCACCAGATTTGTCAGTGCGCCTTTTGCAAAAGAAGACATGACAAAGAAAGGAAAAGAAGTGGAAACTGCACCGACAACTTCCACATCATCCACTACCTGAAAATCCAGAGCACAGTGCCCGTGCAACCTAGTACTCTCTTATTCCCACATGGAAATAAGTATTGAAGACTATGCAAAAATTCAGGCCTTCCAGAAACAACTTGTTAGCAAACACGTGTTCGGACGCCACTACTCTTCTTTATGTCAAAAGATAAGGAAGAACCTAGAAAGGAGAGGCATTTTGGACGAATGCTCTAAGTGCTCCACCAGCTTTGTCAGTGCGCCTTTTGAATCCTAAAAAGATGATTATCTCCACAGAGATCGATTCCTAAAAAGATGGTGTAAAGTGCATTTATAACATCTTCAAAGGTGTCAGTTGAACTTAATCTGGGTGTCCAATTGGTATTCTTAATGAAATTATTAATGATACCCGTAGTCTTATGTTCGTTCATTAATTTACACCAGAAGATGTAAATTAATGATACCCGTAGTCTTATGTTCGTTCATTAATTTACACCATTAATTTGCAAAAGGCGCACTGACAAAGCTGGTGGAGCACTTAGAGCATTCGTCCAAAATGCCTCTCCTTTCTAGGTTCTTCCTTATCTTTTGACATAAAGAAGAGTAGTGGCGTCCGAACACGTGTTTGCTAACAAGTTGTTTCTGGAAGGCCTGAATTTTTGCATAGTCTTCAATACTTATTTCCATGTGGGAATAAGAGAGTACTAGGCAGTTTGAGGTGGCGAGATTCACTCTGATCTTGTCATCTCTGGTGTAGTCAAATACCTTATCAATTAAGATAAGTAATTTCTGACTGGCAATATCGAAAAGATCCTCCTTCTCGAGCTTGGTGTCCATTACCTTACTGGTATTGTAGACTTTTTGTTTGACCATTCCGATCTGAACCAAGTGATAAGGTTGCACGGGTTCGTCTTCTTCATCCCAAAAGGGCACTGTGCTCTGGATTTTCAGATAGATTTCTCTATCGCTTCCTTTCATGCACTTGCTTCGATAATTCTTTATTGCTTTCCTGAATTCAGTGGGAAATCTGGAAATTTCTAATAAATTACTAGCAGGATAAACCAAAGCTAATAATCCATAACAGAAAACTTCAAAAACCATCTCTGGATTTGCATTCTGATAGAAGTTAAAGAGACTGAGGTTCTTTTTGTCCACTGTGAAGAATTTCTCTTCGACAAAACTTACTTCAGTTGCTTCTCTTCCGAGCTTGTAAAGATACCTGAAGCCAGAATAACTGGTATCGGTAGTCTCTTCAATATTTTGCAGAACTGATTTAACTTTTCCAAGTACTGCTTTTGAATTCTTCTTTGGCGTTGTAAGTGCCTCAGAATAAGATGGTCTTAAACCATTGTCTGAACTGATTAGTTCAAGAGGTGGTTTGAATTCTGCTCTGGTATAAATATCTGCAGAGACCTTTGCTTCAAGGAAGGATTTAAACCTTTTGTGTTTAATCCCAGAGACTCCTTTGGTTGCTTTTTCTGTCATTTCCCAAGTGGTGAAAATACCTGGATTAGGACCGTTATAAACAACATAATAATTTTTTGAGCTTTGAACGCTCGTTCTTTCTTGTGAAAGTACTAAAGATTGCTCTTTAGATTTGATTGGGATTTGAATTCCCCCGTTGGGTCTCAGAATAAAGTCTGAAGGTTTAACCAACGTAGATGAGGTCTGTACCTCTGTCATGTTTTTTGGTAAAACATCAACCTTCAACGGATTTGTTGAGTCTTTACCAGGAGCCGTTTGCTCAGGACTAGTTTCGGCTTTCCGAGTTTCCAAGGAAGGTGCAGAAATAACCTTTTGTTGTTCAGTCTTTTCGCAAAGACTTACATACCTGATCTTGTTGCGTACAAGCTCAAGTTCTTGAAGGAGTATGCCTTCCTGAAGCCGAAGCTTTTCTAACTCACTCATTTGTAGGGTGGTTTTCTGAAGCCTATGGCTTTTTCTAATTCTCTCATTGAAAGGCTGGTTGATGCCTTGAGAAGTGTTTTTGGTGGTAGGAAGATTATGAGTTGTGAGGATTACCTTGCAAGGTCATCAGTATTTATAGCCTTCTGAGCTTCCTTTTTCCTGTAACATAATCAACCAATTCGTAAAAAAGGATGGTATTTATTATGAGTTGTATTCTCTTGTCAAAAAGTCGGCCAAACAGTTTTTGACGCCTTCGATGTGTTCCACATCAAAAGTGTAGCGAGATAGCCATTGCTGCCATCTTACTAGTCTTCCTTGCTTATTGTCTCCCTGTAACTTAATACGAAGAAAATAAGTAAAATTTTTATTATCTGTTCTAATCAAAAATTTGACTGGAGTTAGATAAATAGAAAATTTATTGATAACTCTAATAACTGCAAGATATTCCTTTTCATTGGAATGATAATTCTTTTCAGCATTTTTAAAGTTACCAGAAGCATATCTACAGATTAATTCTTGATTGGAATTAACTGCTTTCAGAACTCCTCCCCAGAATTCACCAGAGGCGTCTGTCTCAATGATAAGCTTATCATCCGGTAGCGGATGGTAGAGTTTTGGAAAAAATTTAAGATTCTTTTTTACCTTGCTAATATAGCTGGTGTCCGAATCTTTCCATTCCCAAGGAATGTCCTTCTTGAGCTTGACCTGTAATGGTGCACGCAAAGCTGCAAGTTTTTGAATGTAATCAGAAGCATAGGTTAAAATACCTAGAAACCTCTGTAGTTGTTTCTTGTCTTCAATCTTATCAGGAAATTTATGAATATGTTCCAGAATATGGTTTTGAGGACAGTGCGTTCCTTGATCAATTTCTAGTCCTAAGAAATTAATCTTAGTCTTAAAGAGCTGTGCTTTTTTCTTTGATAAAATTATTCCTAGATTTTGGCATCTTTTAAGAACTATGGCTATGTGTTTTAGATGGTCAGATTCATTATCACTAAAGATTAGAATGTCATCTACATAAACACAACAATATTTTTCATAGGCTCTAAATGCGTTCTGCATATGCCTTTGAAAGATGGATGGTGCCTGTTTTAATCCAAAAGGGACCACGATCCATTGATAATGTCCTTGTGGACATGTGAATGCAGTTAATAATTGTGAATCTTTATCTAGCAATACTTGCCAAAAACCGGATTTACAATCAAGAGAACTGAATATCTTTTTACCACGAATGAGGGTTAGTAACTCATCTTTGTTGGGCAAGTTATGGCTGTCTCCTATGGTGGCATCATTAATAGCCTTATAGTTGACTACCATTCGTTTCTTTCCTCTTCTTCTTTCAGCTTCGTTTTCTACAAGAAAGGCTGGAGACATATGAGGAGATTTACTGGGTATGATGATTTTCATATCCAGAAGCTCATGAATTTGTCTGGCAAATTCTTCTCGATCCTGTGGACTGTATTTCATGGGTTTTACCTTGATTACAGTATTAGGGTCTTTAAGCCTAATGCTTGCTTTCATCCATTTTTTAGTCTTTTCAGGATCTAATGGATTTTCAGAGCAAACTAAATCTAATAATTTTTCAATTTTAGATTTCTTTTCTATATCAAAGATTAGATTTTGACAAATAAAATTCATTTCTTTGAACTTATTAATACTATCCCTCCCCCTCTGTAAAAGTTGGATTTTATTGGGGCTAATATTAATTACTTCAGTTTTCTTAGTTCTAGAATTCTTTTTCATAGAATTAAGGAAACCAATAACACCTACCTTTTTGGCAAAGGTGATTTTTCGAATGAATATCTCTTCATGGTTAAGTGTGAGAATAATCATTTTTGTTAACTGTGTAAAAGGTCCATATAATTGTAAGAAGTTATTACCAATTATAAAGTCAATACCAGTTTCTTGTTGATAGACAGTTGGAATATGAAATATCTCTCCTGCAATTAGTATATCAAGATTTTTACAAACCTTGGTTATTGCTATGGTTTTACCATTGGCAATTTTTACCTGTAAAGGTCTTTCAGCGTTAACCCAGTGTTCTTCTGGAATAACGTGCTTACTTGCTATGCATAGACTTGCACCTGTGTCGACATAACAATGTAATTCAATTTGTTTATATCCTGTAAATTTAAATTTACCTTTGATATAAATAGAATTGGGATTAGTGATGTTTGACATCGCTAATTCTTCTTCAGTCTGATTCTGAGGAAGGAGTGAAGTCATCCGATTCTGTTGATGAATCAATTTCTTCAATATAGTATACATCTAGTGTATCTTCATAAGGGTCTTCAATAGGAATGAATCCTAATGAGTAAACATGTTCGAGCATATTTGTTTTATACTCATGTTTTTTCCTATTAGGACACTCGTTGGCATAGTGTCCTTCTTCGTTGCAGACCCAACATCTACAATTCTTTTTGCCTTTTGGACAAAATTTTTGTTTGTTAGTATCATGTTTTTTCCTAACAAATTTTCCAGGTTTAAAAGGTTTTCTTTTCTTTTTAAACCTATATTTAGAAGCATATTTTTGCTTTTGTTTTCTCACCTTCTTTTTGGTTGGTTTACAGCCATACTCTAAGGATGGTTCTTGTATAGACTTGCAACAATTCTTGTTGAATTTTTTAAGTCTACGTTGTTTTCTAGCCAAGTCACAAACTTGTGAGATTTCTTCTTTGACTAATCGTTGTGCAAAGCCTAAACTAAACTCTGCGGTGGCTGAAGATTCTACTATAAATCTATTGTAATCTTTTTCTCCTACGATGGGGATTTTTAAGAGGTAATCAAGGATGTACTTCTTATAAAGAGTTTGGTCTTTTAAGACATATAAGTTTTTCTCGTAATCACAAAAGAAATCATCGAGAAAACATATGTCGCACAGGGTCATATTAGTAAGGCGGTGTACTGCCTTGTTCCTAATTTTTTCCTGTTCTCTTTCTTTATCTCCACAGAGATCGATTCCTAAAAAGATGGTGTAAAGTGCATTTATAACATCTTCAAAGGTGTCAGTTGAACTTAATCTGGGTGTCCAATTGGTATTCTTAATGAAATTATTAATGATACCAGTAGTCTTATGTTCGACTAAGAGTAATACAGTCTTAGGATCATCATAAGCTTCTTTATTAGTTTGAATGATCAAACTGATTTCCTGAGCCCATTTATCAATTAGCTCTTTTCTATTGGGTTTACAGTCAATGTCTAGGATATTGCTTCCAAAGATACTGGTTGTATTTTTACCATCATTGAAGGGAAAGAAATTACCTTTTCTTTTCCTTGGGTTGGCTCCTTGACAAGACGATTCTGGTTTTTCTTCGGGAAATTCTTGCCTATCCATTCTAAAGTTTTCCCTAGGTCGGTCAGAATAATCAGATTCATATTCTGTAAGATTCTCGTTCTGAGGAGTAACTGGTTCAGAGTTGCTTTCCTCAATAACGTTTATGGTCTCAATAGAATCTTGGATTCCAAATAGTCGTAACAGGGTTGGATCTGATTCTATTTCTCTGTTGGCGATGTTGTCATCGTCAAGATCCATAAGTCTTATGGCTTGGTTAAGGATTTCATAATTGTCGTCATTAACCTGTAATTCATCATTCTCAAGGTTATCCCAAAAGAATTTTTCAACCTTTTCCATGTGGTTCATGCTTTCTTTTTATCTGCATCGAACGGCCATGTCAGGCTTCCGTGGTTTTTCCCTGTTCCTAGGTCTTCGTTTCCAACGCTAAAGCTTGGGTAACTGTATTTCCAGGGTTCGGATTTGGATAATGGTTCTACAGGGACAATTTCTTTTCCTTGTAGTGCTATTAAGATTTCTTCATTGCAATGACAATCTTGAATTGTTGATCTTAATTCAGTGATTATCTTTGCGGCTGCTGCTTCTATGTTACTTGTAACATTTAAGGCTTGTTGTGTTTTAAGCAACCTAAGAATTTCTTCTAATTGTGCCTTAATAATTTTATTGAAATCTTCCTGTAATTCCTTAAGGCTCATCCTAAGATTTTCTTAAGGTATTCCTGGATCTCGTTTAGCTTAGAAGTGAAGTTAAGGACTTCAATCCTAGTTATAGGAGTTTCGTTTTTATCTTGATCAAGGTGGTTTATCCTAGCCTCTAGTCTTTCTAGTCTGGCACTTTGACTTACTAGGAGTTTTTGTATGTCTCCAAGTGTTGTAACTGCCCGTTTATCTCCCCCTTCTAAAAAGCTGGAGAATTGTCCGTAGATACTACGATCTTTGGAGAGTTGTATACTAGGATCTTTACTTAAACCAAAAGATGATAAAAGTTTATAGATTCCCAGCAAACATCGTCCTGTTAGTTGATTCAAGTTGTTACATGAATTCATAACAGAAGTTAGACTACCCGTAGTTCCACTAAAGGTATATCTTCTACTTGTTGGTTCAGTTCCTTCGCTTAATCTTTTTAAGTTAAGTACCTTTCCTTTTTTGTAAATATGTGGATGCATAGATGATGTCATCTAGTTTAAGAAAGCTTATCAAGTTGTAAGCCTAGGTTGTCGATTCTGGTAGAAATCGTTTTTAAAAGATTTTTATCAGATCTATCAGAAGATTCTCCTAATTCTAGGTTATTTCTTCTGATACTTATTCTAGGTTTTTCTCCTAAGAATGGTTTATTCTTAGCAATATCAATTGCCCAAGAATTATCTAATGGACTAATATCAGAAAATTGTTTTTCTTCTATTGATCCTATTTCTGAGAATACGTCTTCTAACTCGATATACTCAGATTTCTTATAGTCAATACTATGATGACTATTGGTCAAAGCATAAGCTACAAGGTAGGTTATACTAAAGACTTTGTCTCCAGAATTCATTAAGTTTTCTCTTTCGAATTGGTGAACGAACGAGAGTACTTGATCTAAATTCTTAGTATTTATACTAAACCCGAATTTAGGATACACTGAAAACATGAATTTTTGGTAAGCTAAATTTCCTCTAGCAGCACCTAAAATACAATCTCTTCGATCGTTGATTCTGTTGTCTATTAAGGCCATCTTAATAGGTGAATCAATTCCTTCTTGAAATTCAGATTTCAAAAGGATTTTTATGGCTCCTAAGTGAACTACACTAATTGTGGATCTTATCTTAGGGTCAATTTTCTGTAGGTTTTTGCTAACTTCTTCCTTAGTAATAAGGGGTAAGAAAACAGAACCTTTGGTGTCTTTAATGTCTACATGCATTTCCTTTGTGGTGACATAGTAAAAGACATTATTTTTCTTTTTCAGAATATTTAACATAGGGATCTGCATCGGTATGTTAAAGATTTTTTCTTTCTTTAAATCAAGTTTTGATTTCCTAATTTTGGAAAGAGTTTCTTGCTTTATTAAAAAGCTGCTTGAAGATCCTTTTTCATTTTCAGAAAATTCGATTTCAAAATTATTTTCATCAAGAGTTTCTTCAGGATGTTCTTTGTTTTTTAAATTATTCATTTAAACAAACATGGCTCTGATACCAAGGTACGGAACGAAATGTGGGGGTCGGACACTTAAAGTTCATTACGTTTTAAGTTTAGTCTGACTGACTTGCTAAGGCTTATGGAAATAAGACTTATTTTACTTTGTTCAGATTCCAACTGATTCTGATTGTTAATAGGATTAAAAGGTCCTAAATTTCTAGTCATTTGTAAAGAAAATGATCAAATTATTATTTTTGACTGAAAACTGTTTTAAGACTATAGGGTACTTTGTAAGGTGAAGTAAAGTGCATACCTGCCTTTCTGTAAGGTGATTATGATGAAATAGAACCTGGGTTTGTTCTTCCTGTTTCAGCCTTCCTGCCAATGTTCAATCCAAGCGTTCCCAAAAACGGCCTCCTGCCTCACTAGGTACTAGCCTCCAGGACTATTCAGAACCAGACATTCAAGCTTTCGACTTAAGATCAAACTTATTATTTTATTCCATGTATAAGCAGATTACAGAGGACCTGGTATGGGTCCTTACAACACTCCTTACATTCCCCTATATAGGTACTACTCACACATATTAAGGGAGAGAGAGAGAGAGAAAATGGGGTTTGTTTTTTCGATGCCCCTTACAAAATGAGAACTTGCTAATTTATACTACATTTCAAGAGTCCTTCATGCGTCATTGCTTACGCATTGGTTTATTAAAGTGGAATCTTGCTTTACTATAGTAAAGTTTTAACTTTACTTTTGTCGGCTACTTTCTGAAGTGGAAGAGGTAGTGGATGATGTGGAAGTTGTCGGTGCAGTTTCCACTTCTTTTCCTTTCTTTGTCATGTCTTCTTTTGCAAAAGGCGCACTGACAAAGCTGGTGGAGCACTTAGAGCATTCGTCCAAAATGCCTCTCCTTTCTAGGTTCTTCCTTATCTTTTGACATAAAGAAGAGTAGTGGCGTCCGAACACGTGTTTGCTAACAAGTTGTTTCTGGAAGGCCTGAATTTTTGCATAGTCTTCAATACTTATTTCCATGTGGGAATAAGAGAGTACTAGGCAGTTTGAGGTGGCGAGATTCACTCTGATCTTGTCATCTCTGGTGTAGTCAAATACCTTATCAATTAAGATAAGTAATTTCTGACTGGCAATATCGAAAAGGTCCTCCTTCTCGAGCTTGGTGTCCATTACCTTACTGGTATTGTAGACTTTTTGTTTGACCATTCCGATCTGAACCAAGTGATAAGGTTGCACGGGTTCGTCTTCTTCATCCCAAAAGGGCACTGTGCTCTGGATTTTCAGATAGATTTCTCTATCGCTTCCTTTCATGCACTTGCTTCGATAATTCTTTATTGCTTTCCTCAATTCAGTGGGAAATCTGGAAATTTCTAATAAATTACTAGCAGGATAAACCAAAGCTAATAATCCATAACAGAAAACTTCAAAAACCATCTCTGGATTTGCATTCTGATAGAAGTTAAAGAGACTGAGGTTCTTTTTGTCCACTGTGAAGAATTTCTCTTCGACAAAACTTACTTCAGTTGCTTCTCTTCCGAGCTTGTAAAGATACCTGAAGCCAGAATAACTGGTATCGGTAGTCTCTTCAATATTTTGCAGAACTGATTTAACTTTTCCAAGTACTACTTTTGAATTCTTCTTTGGCGTTGTAAGTGCCTCAGAATAAGATGGTCTTAAACCATTGTCTGAACTGATTAGTTCAAGAGGTGGTTTGAATTCTGCTCTGGTATAAATATCTGCAGAGACCTTTGCTTCAAGGAAGGATTTAAACCTTTTGTGTTTAATCCCAGAGACTCCTTTGGTTGCTTTTTCTGTCATTTCCCAAGTGGTGAAAATACCTGGATTAGGACCGTTATAAACAACATAATAATTTTTTGAGCTTTGAACGCTCGTTCTTTCTTGCGAAAGTACTAAAGATTGCTCTTTAGATTTGATTGGGATTTGAATTCCCCCGTTGGGTCTCAGAATAAAGTCTGAAGGTTTAACCAACGTAGATGAGGTCTGTACCTCTGTCATGTTTTTTGGTAAAACATCAACCTTCAACGGATTTGTTGAGTCTTTACCAGGAGCCGTTTGCTCAGGACTAGTTTCGGCTTTCCGAGTTTCCAAGGAAGGTGCAGAAATAACCTTTTGTTGTTCAGTCTTTTCGCAAAGACTTACATACCTGATCTTGTTGCGTACAAGCTCAAGTTCTTGAAGGAGTATGCCTTCCTGAAGCCGAAGCTTTTCTAACTCACTCATTTGTAGGGTGGTTTTCTGAAGCCTATGGCTTTTTCTAATTCTCTCATTGAAAGGCTGGTTGATGCCTTGAGAAGTGTTTTTGGTGGTAGGAAGATTATGAGTTGTGAGGATTACCTTGCAAGGTCATCAGTATTTATAGCCTTCTGAGCTTCCTTTTTCCTGTAACATAATCAACCAATTCGTAAAAAAGGATGGTATTTATTATGAGTTGTATTCTCTTGTCAAAAAGTCGGCCAAACAGTTTTTGACGCCTTCGATGTGTTCCACATCAAAAGTGTAGCGAGATAGCCATTGCTGCCATCTTACTAGTCTTCCTTGCTTATTGTCTCCCTGTAACTTAATACGAAGAAAATAAGTAAAATTTTTATTATCTGTTCTAATCAAAAATTTGACTGGAGTTAGATAAATAGAAAATTTATTGATAACTCTAATAACTGCAAGATATTCCTTTTCATTGGAATGATAATTCTTTTCAGCATTTTTAAAGTTACCAGAAGCATATCTACAGATTAATTCTTGATTGGAATTAACTGCTTTCAGAACTCCTCCCCAGAATTCACCAGAGGCGTCTGTCTCAATGATAAGCTTATCATCCGGTAGCGGATGGTAGAGTTTTGGAAAAAATTTAAGATTCTTTTTTACCTTGCTAATATAGCTGGTGTCCGAATCTTTCCATTCCCAAGGAATGTCCTTCTTGAGCTTGACCTGTAATGGTGCACGCAAAGCTGCAAGTTTTTGAATGTAATCAGAAGCATAGGTTAAAATACCTAGAAACCTCTGTAGTTGTTTCTTGTCTTCAATCTTATCAGGAAATTTATGAATATGTTCCAGAATATGGTTTTGAGGACAGTGCGTTCCTTGATCAATTTCTAGTCCTAAGAAATTAATCTTAGTCTTAAAGAGCTGTGCTTTTTTCTTTGATAAAATTATTCCTAGATTTTGGCATCTTTTAAGAACTATGGCTATGTGTTTTAGATGGTCAGATTCATTATCACTAAAGATTAGAATGTCATCTACATAAACACAACAATATTTTTCATAGGCTCTAAATGCGTTCTGCATATGCCTTTGAAAGATGGATGGTGCCTGTTTTAATTCAAAAGGGACCACGATCCATTGATAATGTCCTTGTGGACATGTGAATGCAGTTAATAATTGTGAATCTTTATCTAGCAATACTTGCCAAAAACCGGATTTACAATCAAGAGAACTGAATATCTTTTTACCACGAATGAGGGTTAGTAACTCATCTTTGTTGGGCAAGTTATGGCTGTCTCCTATGGTGGCATCATTAATAGCCTTATAGTTGACTACCATTCGTTTCTTTCCTCTTCTTCTTTCAGCTTCGTTTTCTACAAGAAAGGCTGGAGACATATGAGGAGATTTACTGGGTATGATGATTTTCATATCCAGAAGCTCATGAATTTGTCTGGCAAATTCTTCTCGATCCTGTGGACTGTATTTCATGGGTTTTACCTTGATTACAGTATTAGGGTCTTTAAGCCTAATGCTTGCTTTCATCCATTTTTTAGTCTTTTCAGGATCTAATGGATTTTCAGAGCAAACTAAATCTAATAATTTTTCAATTTTAGATTTCTTTTCTATATCAAAGATTAGATTTTGACAAATAAAATTCATTTCTTTGAACTTATTAATACTATCCCTCCCCCTCTGTAAAAGTTGGATTTTATTGGGGCTAATATTAATTACTTCAGTTTTCTTAGTTCTAGAATTCTTTTTCATAGAATTAAGGAAACCAATAACACCTACCTTTTTGGCAAAGGTGATTTTTCGAATGAATATCTCTTCATGGTTAAGTGTGAGAATAATCATTTTTGTTAACTGTGTAAAAGGTCCATATAATTGTAAGAAGTTATTACCAATTATAAAGTCAATACCAGTTTCTTGTTGATAGACAGTTGGAATATGAAATATCTCTCCTGCAATTAGTATATCAAGATTTTTACAAACCTTGGTTATTGCTATGGTTTTACCATTGGCAATTTTTACCTGTAAAGGTCTTTCAGCGTTAACCCAGTGTTCTTCTGGAATAACGTGCTTACTTGCTATGCATAGACTTGCACCTGTGTCGACATAACAATGTAATTCAATTTGTTTATATCCTGTAAATTTAAATTTACCTTTGATATAAATAGAATTGGGATTAGTGATGTTTGACATCGCTAATTCTTCTTCAGTCTGATTCTGAGGAAGGAGTGAAGTCATCCGATTCTGTTGATGAATCAATTTCTTCAATATAGTATACATCTAGTGTATCTTCCTAAGGGTCTTCAATAGGAATGAATCCTAATGAGTAAACATGTTCGAGCATATTTGTTTTATACTCATGTTTTTTCCTATTAGGACACTCGTTGGCATAGTGTCCTTCTTCGTTGCAGACCCAACATCTACAATTCTTTTTGCCTTTTGGACAAAATTTTTGTTTGTTAGTATCATGTTTTTTCCTAACAAATTTTCCAGGTTTAAAAGGTTTTCTTTTCTTTTTAAACCTATATTTAGAAGCATATTTTTGCTTTTGTTTTCTCACCTTCTTTTTGGTTGGTTTACAGCCATACTCTAAGGATGGTTCTTGTATAGACTTGCAACAATTCTTGTTGAATTTTTTAAGTCTACGTTGTTTTCTAGCCAAGTCACAAACTTGTGAGATTTCTTCTTTGACTAATCGTTGTGCAAAGCCTAAACTAAACTCTGCGGTGGCTGAAGATTCTACTATAAATCTATTGTAAGCTTTTTCTCCTACGATGGGGATTTTTAAGAGGTAATCAAGGATGTACTTCTTATAAAGAGTTTGGTCTTTTAAGACATATAAGTTTTTCTCGTAATCACAAAAGAAATCATCGAGAAAACATATGTCGCACAGGGTCATATTAGTAAGGCGGTGTACTGCCTTGTTCCTAATTTTTTCCTGTTCTCTTTCTTTATCTCCACAGAGATCGATTCCTAAAAAGATGGTGTAAAGTGCATTTATAACATCTTCAAAGGTGTCAGTTGAACTTAATCTGGGTGTCCAATTGGTATTCTTAATGAAATTATTAATGATACCAGTAGTCTTATGTTCGACTAAGAGTAATACAGTCTTAGGATCATCATAAGCTTCTTTATTAGTTTGAATGATCAAACTGATTTCCTGAGCCCATTTATCAATTAGCTCTTTTCTATTGGGTTTACAGTCAATGTCTAGGATATTGCTTCCAAAGATATTGGTTGTATTTTTACCATCATTGAAGGGAAAGAAATTACCTTTTCTTTTCCTTGGGTTGGCTCCTTGACCAGACGATTCTGGTTTTTCTTCGGGAAATTCTTGCCTATCCATTCTAAAGTTTTCCCTAGGTCGGTCAGAATAATCAGATTCATATTCTGTAAGATTCTTGTTCTGAGGAGTAACTGGTTCAGAGTTGCTTTCCTCAATAACGTTTATGGTCTCAATAGAATCTTGGATTCCAAATAGTCGTAACAGGGTTGGATCTGATTCTATTTCTCTGTTGGCGATGTTGTCATCGTCAAGATCCATAAGTCTTATGGCTTGGTTAAGGATTTCATAATTGTCGTCATTAACCTGTAATTCATCATTCTCAAGGTTATCCCAAAAGAATTTTTCAACCTTTTCCATGTGGTTCATGCTTTCTTTTTATCTGCATCGAACGGCCATGTCAGGCTTCCGTGGTTTTTCCCTGTTCCTAGGTCTTCGTTTCCAACGCTAAAGTTTGGGTAACTGTATTTCCAGGGTTCGGATTTGGATAATGGTTCTACAGGGACAATTTCTTTTCCTTGTAGTGCTATTAAGATTTCTTCATTGCAATGACAATCTTGAATTGTTGATCTTAATTCAGTGATTATCTTTGCGGCTGCTGCTTCTATGTTACTTGTAACATTTAAGGATTGTTGTGTTTTAAGCAACCTAAGAATTTCTTCTAATTGTGCCTTAATAATTTTATTGAAATCTTCCTGTAATTCCTTAAGGCTCATCCTAAGATTTTCTTAAGGTATTCCTGGATCTCGTTTAGCTTAGAAGTGAAGTTAAGGACTTCAATCCTAGTTATAGGAGTTTCGTTTTTATCTTGATCAAGGTGGTTTATCCTAGCCTCTAGTCTTTCTAGTCTGGCACTTTGACTTACTAGGAGTTTTTGTATGTCTCCAAGTGTTGTAACTACCCGTTTATCTCCCCCTTCTAAAAAGCTGGAGAACTGTCCGTAGATACTACGATCTTTGGAGAGTTGTATACTAGGATCTTTACTTAAACCAAAATATGATAAAAGTTTATAGATTCCCAGCAAACATCGTCCTGTTAGTTGATTCAAGTTGTTACATGAATTCATAACAGAAGTTAGACTACCCGTAGTTCCACTAAAGGTATATCTTCTACTTGTTGGTTCAGTTCCTTCACTTAATCTTTTTAAGTTAAGTACCTTTCCTTTTTTGTAAATATGTGGATGCATAGATGATGTCATCTAGTTTAAGAAAGCTTATCAAGTTGTAAGCCTAGGTTGTCGATTCTGGTAGAAATCGTTTTTAAAAGATTTTTATCAGATCTATCAGAAGATTCTCCTAATTCTAGGTTATTTCTTCTGATACTTATTCTAGGTTTTTCTCCAAAGAATGGTTTATTCTTAGCAATATCAATTGCCCAAGAATTATCTAATGGACTAATATCAGAAAATTGTTTTTCTTCTATTGATCCTATTTCTGAGAATACGTCTTCTAACTCGATATACTCAGATTTCTTATAGTCAATACTATGATGACTATTGGTCAAAGCATAAGCTACAAGGTAGGTTATACTAAAGACTTTGTCTCCAGAATTCATTAAGTTTTCTCTTTCGAATTGGTGAACGAACGAGAGTACTTGATCTAAATTCTTAGTATTTATACTAAACCCGAATTTAGGATACACTGAAAACATGAATTTTTGGTAAGCTAAATTTCCTCTAGCAGCACCTAAAATACAATCTCTTCGATCGTTGATTCTGTTGTCTATTAAGGCCATCTTAATAGGTGAATCAATTCCTTCTTGAAATTCAGATTTCAAAAGGATTTTTATGGCTCCTAAGTGAACTACACTAATTGTGGATCTTATCTTAGGGTCAATTTTCTGTAGGTTTTTGCTAACTTCTTCCTTAGTAATAAGGGGTAAGAAAACAGAACCTTTGGTGTCTTTAATGTCTACATGCATTTCCTTTGTGGTGACATAGTAAAAGACATTATTTTTCTTTTTCAGAATATTTAACATAGGGATCTGCATCGGTATGTTAAAGATTTTTTCTTTCTTTAAATCAAGTTTTGATTTCCTAATTTTGGAAAGAGTTTCTTGCTTTATTAAAAAGCTGCTTGAAGATCCTTTTTCATTTTCAGAAAATTCGATTTCAAAATTATTTTCATCAAGAGTTTCTTCAGGATGTTCTTTGTTTTTTAAATTATTCATTTAAACAAACATGGCTCTGATACCAAGGTACGGAACGAAATGTGGGGGTCGGACAGTTAAAGTTCATTACGTTTTAAGTGTAGTCTGACTGACTTGCTAAGGCTTATGGAAATAAGACTTATTTTACTTTGTTCAGATTCCAACTGATTCTGATTGTTAATAGGATTAAAAGGTCCTAAATTTCTAGTCATTTGTAAAGAAAATGATCAAATTATTATTTTTGACTGAAAACTGTTTTAAGACTATAGGGTACTTTGTAAGGTGAAGTAAAGTGCATACCTGCCTTTCTGTAAGGTGATTATGATGGAATAGAACCTGGGTTTGTTCTTCCTGTTTCAGCCTTCCTGCCAATGTTCAATCCAAGCGTTCCCAAAAACGGCCTCCTGCCTCACTAGGTACTAGCCTCCAGGACTATTCAGAACCAGACATTCAAGCTTTCGACTTAAGATCAAACTTATTATTTTATTCCATGTATAAGCAGATTACAGAGGACCTGGTATGGGTCCTTACAACACTCCTTACATTCCCCTATATAGGTACTACTCACACATATTAAGGGAGAGAGAGAGAGAGAAAATGGGGTTTGTTTTTTCGATGCCCCTTACAAAATGTGGGGGTCGGACACTTAAAGTTCATTACGTTTTAAGCTTTGTATGTGGGGGAAATAAGCAAGCTGCTTGAAGATCCTTTTTCATTTTCAGGACATTCGACATCTATCTGTTTATATAAACGTCGGTTTTTTAGTATAACCGACGTCTATACCTCCTGAAAGAAGAAAATATTTTTTGTTTATTTTTTGGATTTATTTCGTATAAGAATTCATGTAGATTTATTTTGTATAAGAAATAAATCATTTTTTTTGAATTTATTTCGTGTAAGAATTAACGTAATTTTTTTAGATTTATTTTGTTTAAGAATTAACGTAATTTTATTGAGATTTATTTTGTGTAAGAATTCATGTGGATTTATTTTGTATAAGAATAATGTGAATTTAAAAATAGTTACATCAATGTAACTATCACATGTGTGTGTATGGTCACATGTGTTGATGTTTAGTCCCACATTGGAGAAATTGTTTTATTGGTGGAGTTGAAGTACTTCACCACTTATTTACTTTTAAATGGGAGTTTGGTACCACACTACAAAATGCCAGTAAGGTATATATATATTTAATGGTCAAAAGATTGGCACTTGGGGCACTTGGATATCCAAAGATATTGTGGTCCATTTCCAGCCTTATTTGGTGCCTGGTGGTTAGGCCGGCCACTAATGCAATAATCCCAAGGAATTTGTGTTCCACCTGCCTTTGTAGTTAATTGATTCGTTTTATGTTAAACCGCAAGTGCACGACCGCGTTGAAGCGGTGGCAAATACGGGTCGATCCACAGGGAGGTGTGTCGACTTTTCGTTTGTTCGAAGGCGAGTGGTAAAGAAAGGAGAGAAAGGTTGGTTACACTAAACTACACTACAATGCAAAAAGGAAATGGAAGATAAGCAATAAAACTAAACCCCATAGGGGGTAGAGAAATAATGTGAATATAAAGATGTGTGTGTGTGTTCAATTATGCTCTTCACACCATTTAGTGCATGAAATCATAAAACAAAATCCAACTTTACCTCCACATGAAATAAGATAAGACTATATCATTAACATACAAGACAATAATTGGAATGAAGCTAAATGAACTCATGTATAAAGACTAGACCCCACTATGCCTCAACATGAATAACATAACCCAATATCATTAAAACATACAAGGCATTAACCAAGTTAAATGCAAGAAGAGTACATACACTACAAATTGTGTTTCCAACATTAATTCCATCCATATCTTCACATTATCATTCCCCATAAAATAGGTCCACTACTCTAAGCATAAGCTAAGCTTCATTCAAGAGCATTAGCATATCAAAGATAAGAGTGAAATCCCATTAGATGGTTATGGAAATCATATAAGGCTCAAGGGATTAAGATAAGACACACCTAATACACTACATGATCATATCACATATTTCCCCACCCCCCAAATGGGGATGAAACTACTCACTAATCATTACACTACCTACATTGACAACATGAAACATTATACTGAAAGGAAATTTAACTAAGCAAGAAAGGAGCATTGAAGAAGCTTAAAAGGAAAGGAAAGACTAAACAAGTATGCACAAATTTAAAGACAAGATTAAAAGAAACTAGAACAATTATTTTATTAACAATGACTCACATTGAAGGTAACATTCTTCTCCACCTTGAGTTTTGCTTCAAGGCTTACTCCTTAGTGGAGAGAATTCCACCAAGTAATGGGTAGTTTACAATAGAATGTGAAGAGTTCTATTTATAGCCAAAGAAAAAGACAATCTGGGACAATCCCTCCATGTGGGACTAAACAAATACCAGAAATCGACTAAATACACACTAATACGCGACCGAACAAAATCTTAGCGGATTTTGGCCAAAATAGACCGCCAATTAGCGGTCTTGGACCGCCAATTGGCGGTCTATATGGTCCGGATGACGTTGGATTTTATTATGGTCTTTTCTGGATGTCTTTTTTGGTATTTGATGCATATACTTCACTTGTTGGAGCTTCGACCCGAAAAGAATTGCCAAAATACTCCCCATGATGGTGTGGAGTTTTTTGTTTTGCTCTTTGGTCCTTCGATCTTATGTTCAGGTCCTTCGCCCTTGCATCTTAGTACCCATGTCTCACAATTAAGTCATTTTTCCCTGCTTTTGGGTCCTTTCATGCTTCATCTCTTCAAACCTATTTATTTCTGAAATTCAAACATAAAACTCGTCACGTAGCATTGCTTAGGTGTAAGATAATGGATATAAGATACAAATATAAGCATGAAATGATGTCAATCAAATACCCCCACACCTAAGTTTTTGCTAGTGCCGAGCAAAACAAAGAAAGAGAAAAACAAACGAGAAACAAGAAATCCTAACTCACTTTCGTTGGAATCACGGTTGCACTTTGCACGTGCAACAAGCCGTTAAACCTCCTTGTCGCCAAGGAGGAGTGTTGTCTCCTAAGGGTTTTTAGCGGATATACCCACAAAATCCGAACAAGATGCATTATTCAATCTAGACACTCGACTCGTTGGACATATTTTGTCGATCATTGGACGCGGTAATCCTACGGGCCGACTCTATAAAGGTAATCAGTCCACACACCTAGCCTAATGAACCATTCGTGCAAGTTAAATAAGAAATTAAGTGAAAGACATGGACAACCTCAACATCCTCAAGTGATACAAAGTGTAAAGTCCATTAAGGTTCTTATTTGCATTACCATTTTTTCTTTTTGTTTCTTTTCTCATTTTTATTTTTCATTTTTTTCTTCTTTTCTTTTTATTAGTTGGAGTTTCATTCTCCCAGGGTCAGGTTTCGTGCATCATTGCCTATGAGGACTTACACTATCACGTACACCTTTCCCCAAATCTCCACATAGGGCAATCCCTACCACCCGTGTAACGGGAGTTCGGTCGGCGCATCCCAAGTCAGATGACTCGAAAGCACCAGGCACAAAGTCCCCTCAGACCTACTTTCCCAAGTGATAGGAGCCGTGCGAGAAAAGAGAACACCTACTCGCTTATTTCTTATCTACACATGAACCAAAACCCCTACACTTAATGTCTCACAACAAGATTTAAAGCGTCCTTGACTACAACAAACTCCCTTAAATTAACAGACACGAATTATTGACTCAATAGGTTCAGGGTGGACATCTTTAAATGTCTGAGCACTGAAACCCTATTATTACTCACCCCCGAGAGAAAACTGGGGTGCATCCTAACGATTAGATAAATCCTAAAGCCACTGTACTAGATATCCTAATGCATCAAGTTCAAGACAATTTGGGGACCTTTCTTTTTACTTTGCCTCTCAACGGTTTTGCACATGCTAAACACACACAAAACCCACAAAACATTTTCTTTCGCAAACACATGGAGATTTTGAAAGAAATGTGAAAATTTTGAAGCCTAGGCAAGCAAAAGAAGACAAGTCACCCAAGGATCGTGGCAAGCAGATAAATCGATATTAAATGCAACACACTAACATGACCCTATCAATACACACAAAAGAAAACAAAAATCAAAGGAAAAGACTCAACTATGGACACACGTAAAACACCCCCCACCTACTTCATGCATTGTCCTCAATGAATGTGAGCAAGATGCTACATGGATTTATGCATGAAAAAAGAGAGATCACACCAACATGAAGTACAAAGGGAAGTTCAAGGTCATGTTGATGGACACAAACCCGAATTCCCTCAAAACCTGTGAGATGCTAAAGAAGGGATACAAATACGTGTAAGAAATGGAGCCCAGATACACAAGGATTGGAGCCCACAACAATCGATGCTTACTGAAGGAGTCTTTTATTGTACCTTTTTTTCTTCTTTTTTTAACTATGTACAAACATAAGTTCCCATCTTCATTTGTCAAAAGACATCAAATGGGAACCTAAAGAGTGGGTCAATGCACTTGGAAAGGGAACATGACACCACGCGGGAACAAAATACTCATGTTTGGGCCTCCCTCACAAAGAGCACAAGATGACAGGAGAGGTTCATGAATTGGACACAAAGGTGTCTCATTCAAAGGATCAAATTGTAAGAGCTTGAACCTCTCAAGAGTTTGGGAAAAATGGGGCAACGGAAGAAGAGTTTCTCCCATTGCGGAGCTGAAGTTATGATCGTCAATCCAAACTCTCCAACCAACAGACTGGTGCGTCGGAACGAGGTCAAGAACCTCATTAGGTATGTCTGACAGACCAGGCGAACAAAAAGTGGGTCTCATACCCAAGGTATCCTCCAAGGAACTCCTTATACCCTCATGAGCAATGTAGTTGTTTGATGTCCCATCATTTCCAAGGTGATTAGGAACAATAGTGAGAGGTAAACTCTCATCAGATCGTATGAGATTAAGGGTACTAGGGAGCTCTTGCTCCACCAAAGGTGAGTCCTTAGGAGGTACAACAATAAGATCATGTGGCTCAAAATGGTTGCAACGTTTTTTTTACTATTAACCCATGTATAGACGTCAGATGTATAGCATGGCCGACGTCTATAGGGTGTATTTTTTTATTAATTATTGATATATCAATGTATAGACGTCGGATGTATAGCATGGCCGACGTCTATAAGGCGTAAAAGTTTAGTCCCACATCGGAGAATTTATTTTTGTTGGTGTGGTTGATGTACTCTACCACTCCTTTACTGCTGAACGCAAACGAGTTGGTGCACCTGGGCATGTTGGTCTTGATATTCTTGGTTATTTGTCAAAAGATTGGCACTTGGGGCACTTTGGTATCTTGGGCTTGATTAATGTGAGTGCAGATTGCCCGATATAGGATGTAATGTATTTTTTGGATTTAATTGAACGTATAATAGACTTCGGTCGTATATAGCCGACGTCTATACATTGTATAGACGTAAGGGAAATATACGTCGGGTACTTGGATTGTCCAAATCCGACGTCTATAACACTGTATATCCGACGTATATGGCATTTTCTGCACTAGTGATGAAATCATAAAACTAAATCCAACTTTGCCTCCACATGAAATAAGATAAGACTATATCGTTAAATCATACAAGACAATAATTGGAATGAAGCTAAATGAACTCATGTATAAAGACTAGACCCTACTATGCCTCCACATGAATAACATAACCCAATATCATTAAAACATACAAGGCATTAACCAAGGTAAATGCAACAAGAGTACATACACTACAAATTGTGTTTCCAACATTAATTCCATCCATATCCTCACATTATCATTCCCCATAAAATAGGTCCACTAATCTAAGCATAAGCTAAGCTTCATTCAAGAGCATTAGCATATCAAAGATAAGAGTGAAATCCCATTAGATGGTTATGGAAATCATATAAGGCTCAAGGGATAAAGATAACACACACCTAATACACTACATGATCATATCACATATTTCTCCACCCCCCAAATGGGGATGGAACTACTCACTAATCATTACACTACCTACATTAACAACATGAAACATTATACTGAAAGAAAATTTAACTAAGCAAGATAGGAGCATTGAAGAAGCTTGAAAGGAAAGAAAAGACTAAACAAGCATGCACAAATTAAAAGACAAGATTAAAAGAATCTAGAACAATTATTTTATTAACAATGACTCACATTGAAGGTAACATTCTTCTCCACCTTGAGTTTTGCTTCAAGGCTTACTCCTTAGTAGAGAGAATTCCACCAAGCAATGGGTAGTTTACAGTAGAAGGTGAAGAGTTCTATTTATAGCCAAAGAAAAAGGCAATCCGGGACAATCCCCCCATGTAGGACTAAACAAATACCAGAAATAGATTAAATACACACTAATACGTAACCGACCAAAATCTTAGCGGATTTGGGCAAACAGAGACCGCCAATTGGCGGTCTATATGGTCCGGATGACGTTGGATTTTATTATGGGCTTTTCTGGATGTCTTTGTTGGTCTTTGATACATATACTTCACTTGTTAGAGCTCCGACCCGAAAAGAATTGCCAAAATACTTCCCATGATGGTGTGGAGTTTTCTGTTTTGCTCTTTGGTCCATCAGGTCTGCTACTCATCAGATTGTAAGGCCAAAACACGTCACACCACGTCCAATTCGGAGGTGGCATAACCCAAGTGTCCACCTTCTTCCACACGGCGGTCCCTGGGGGGCACGAGCACGTGTCTGCCGTCACATTCCGGCTCATGCTCTAAGAGAGGACACGTGTTTCCGTAGACAGAGTTGACACAACCACAAGACAAGGAATTCGGTTCTACACACAAACGGTCAAGCGAAAAAACCTAACCGATCGACCATTCCCAATAGGTTTGGTCGACCAAAAGTCTACAACGGTCGAACTATTCTGCGCGTCACTTAAGTCAAACGGTCGAACAAAATTCTAAAACCGGTCGACCGAAGGCGAGGTCAAAATCCGGAGTTGGTCAAAATTACAAAAGACTATTCGGTCGACCGACTGAGGATTCCCGGTCGACCGAAAACAACCAGGGTCATCCTAATAGTCTACGTCATATAACGATTGAACAATATACATAAAACGGTCGAACAACATGCATAAATATCAAGTGCACTTAAGTTCCGGTTGAACCCACGCCAAGTGATGGTCGACCGAAAACCAACAGGAAGCCCCAAACTAACCAGCACATAAGCAACTGGTCGACCGCCACATTGGCATCGTTCGACTGGTGATGGTTAAAGTCGGGTAAAACACTACATCGGTCGACCACCCGCAGGAACCCGGTCGACCGTTGGTCCTCTTCAACCTCGCGCCAGCCGAGGATTTACGCCATTCTCGTCGCTGGGGAGGCCTTCGACCTCCCCCGACCGACCAACAAAACCCTCCCACGAGGATGAGCAACCACAAAACACACTAGTAGCCGGCATACCTCAAATGTGTGATCAACGATGCCAGCCGGAGAAACCACGACACCACCTCGGATCCGCGACCGCATGTGCGCCTCCTCGCACACCGACCTCCGCGCCTCACACCGGAGCAACCTCCATGCCTCCTGGTCGCCGGAAGAGAAGAAGAAAGAGTGAGAGGAAGGATGAGTGAGGAAGAAGAGAGGAAATCGAGAGAGATGATGGTTTTCTCCTCAAAACCAACAAAACCCAACAGTAACCGCCCCCCTACTCCATCACTCCATCACCCATCACTAGACCTTCCAGAGGCAAAGTGGTCCTGATCGCTAAGAAGTGCTCCGACTTGGTCAGTCGATCGACTATCACCCAAATCGCGTCACGGAATTTCCTCATCTTTGGCAGGCCCGTGACAAAGTCCATCGTCACGTGCTCCCACTTCCACTTAGGAAGCTCAATACACTGTATCGGTCCCGCTGGTCGTTGATGCTCAATCTTCACCCGCTGACAGACTAAGCACCGGGCCACGAACTCTGCAATATCTCTCTTCATGCCCTTCCACCAGAAGTTCCGCTGCAGGTCCTTATACATCTTCGTACTCCCCGGGTGGATGGTATATCTCGCTCGATGTGCCTCCTCCATGATGTCATCTCTCAGCCCATCAACCCTCGGCACCCAAATCCGACTCCTGAACCTCAGACCACCATCAACCCCCACACTGAAGTCTGATCCATCTCTGACAGCCAACTGTAACAGACCAGTTAACTCCTCATCACCATGCTGAGCCTGCACAACACGTGAGATGGTCTGCGGCTCCACCCTCATCCCAGCAATCACTGCTCCCTCAGAGCCCTCGGTGAACGGCCTCCACTCTGACAATGTCTCGGGTAGCCTCCACTCCTGAATGCACAAGCTCGCAACTGACACCTCAACCTTCCTGCTCAGTGCATCTGCGACCGAATTCGCCTTCCCCGGATGATAGGAAATGGTGAAGTCGTAGTCCTTAATGAACTCAAGCCATCTGGACTGCCTCATATTCAGCTCCTTCTGCGAGAATAGATACTTCAGGCTCTGATGATCCGTGAAGACCTCAAACTGCTCGCCATAAAGATATTGCTGCCAAGTCTTCAACGCGTGAACTGCCACTGCTAACTCCACTACCTTCCCGTGCCGCATTAGAACACAGCCCAAGCCAACCCCTGACGCATCGCTGTAAATCACATAGCCTCCACTGCCACTCGGTAGCGTCAGGATCGACGCTGTCGTCAGTCGCCTCTTCAGCTCCTGGAAACTGTCCTCGCACTTCTGGGACCAAACGAACTTGACGCCCTTCTGTGTCAACGCTGTCAACGGCGAAGCAAGTGTGGAGAAGTCCTGAATGAACCGTTTGTAATACCCAGCAAATCCCACGAAGCTCCTGATCTCAGTCACGCTCGTCAGGGCCCTCCACTGTGTCACAACCTCAACCTTCGCCGGATCAACTTAAATCCCATCTGCTGACACAATATGCCCCAGAAATGCCACCTGATACAACCAAAACTCGCACTTTGTGTACTTGGCATACAACTCCTGATCTCTCTAGATGCCAAGCACAATCCTCAGGTGCTCCCGATGCTGCTCCCTGTCAGACGAGTACACCAAGATGTCATCCACAAACACGACAACAAATCTGTCGAGGTACGGCTGAAAGGTCCTAGTCATCAGGTCCATGAATGCTACAGGTGCATTCGTCAGTCCAAACGGCATCACCAAGAACTCGTAGTGCCCGTACCGTGTCCTGAAGGCTGTCTTCCGAACATCGGCCTCTCTGATCCGCAGCTGGTGATAACCCGAACGCAGATCAATCTTCGAAAACACTCTCGTTGTCTGCAACTGATCAAACAGATCATCAATCCTGGGGAAAGGGTACCGGTTCCTGATGGTAACCTTATTCAGCATCCTGTAGTCGATGCACATCCGCAACGACCCATCCTTCTTCTTCACGAACAACACGAGGGCTCCCCATGGCGAGACACTCGGTCGGATAAACCCGGAATCCATCAACTCCTGCAACTGCTTCTTCAGCTCTGTCAACTCAGCAGGTGCCATCCGATAAGGTGCCTTCGACTGGGGTGTTGCGCCAGCCACCAACTCAATGCCGAACTCGATCTCTCGGTGCGGCGGAAAATGAGGAATCTCTGCAGGAAACACCTCAGGGAATTCTCTTACAACCTTTATATCCTCCAACCTTCTCGCCTCAGGATCAGGAACAACTAAGGTCGCCACAAACGCTCTGCAACCCTGACGCAACAACCTCTATGCCTTAACAGCAAACACAATCAGACGATCTCCTCTACTCCTCCTCCCTCTGATCAACACATCAGGCACGCCCTACCTCGGAATAAGGATCTTCTTCTCACGGCAAATGACTCGCACGTCGTACTGTGATAGCCAGTCCATCCACAGTATGACGTCGATGTCCTCCATCGGTAGCAAGACCAGATCTGTCGGAAAATCATGGTCTCCCGAAACAACTGTGGTGCTGGGGCGGAAGCTCCCCACAGTGCCCACATCACCCATGGGCGTACTGACTTCCAACAAATAAGTCAGCAGCTCAGGGGTCTGATCGAATTTGCCAGCAAACTTCTCCGAAATGAAGGAGTGTGTGGCACCGCAATCAAATAAAACACGAGCAACCAAACCTAAAATGACAAGAGTACCTTCCACAACAGTGTTGGAGTTCTTCGCCTCCTCAGCCCGGACGGTGAAGACTCACCCTGCTCTCCTGGTCTGGCTCTGCAGAACAACGAACCTGCTGCCTCCGCTCCTCCCTGAGACCGGTTGTCCTGGCCTCCTGCTCGTCTCGCCCTGCCTGCTTGGACAATCTCGGATGAAATGGCCCATCTGACCGCATCCCAAGCACACACCTATACGTCGGGGGCACTCCAGACCCGGATGAGATCTCCCACACATACCACACGCACCAGACCCGGGTTCCCAGTGGAACGTCCAACTACACGTCCTCCCGTGCTCACTGGTGGCTTCAACGCGTCCTGCTAATTCTCCTGGTAGTCCTGATCGATGAGAGTCGCATACTTCACCGAATCCGCCAGGGTCTGCGGCATGCTAGTAATCACACGCGACCTGAGATGCTTCCTAAGCCCCTTGATGAACTTCCGTGCACGCTGCTCGGTCGTCACGTAAGTCTTAGAACAATAACGCTCAAGGGCGTTAAACCTGCTGATGTAACAAGCCAAGGACATCTCCTTCTGCTCGAGGGCCAAAAACACCTCCTTCTTCCTATCTCTGATGTGCTACGGTAAGAACTGCTGGTTGAACTCAACGAGGAATTCCTCCCAGCTTACGTCAACTCGGTCAGTGAACACCACAGCAGATGTGGTCCTCCACCAGTTTGCTGCCTTTCCATCCAGCACATAGGTGGCCAGGCTCACCATCCGCTCCGGTACACAGCCGATCGCCTGGAAAATCCTCAGGATCTTAAAGACCCAGTCCTCTGCAGCCTCAGGGTCACTCCGGCCATCGAAACTAGGCGGGTGCTGCCTCATGAAGCGATCATGCTCCGCACCTGTCCCTGTCTGCTCTACCCTTGCTGCCTGACGCTCAAGGAACTCGCTCAACCTATCCCAGGTAGCGTCCCCAGTGGCATCACTAGAAATGCACTCATTCACGACGTTCCTCACACGTCTCGGAGGCATCTAGCACAAGAAACAACTCAAGATCAGTCATGAATGCATGCTAAATGTAAAGTGCAACCTACACTACTACACTGGGGTGATTTCTTTGGGAGCCACACATAGGGACCAACCGCTCTAATACCAAGTTGTAACATCCCGAAACAGCGGAAATTTAAAAATTTAAACAATCAAGAGATTACTTAGATCAAATCATCAACGGGAATGTTACTCGAATAAATCAATAGTCGGTGCACCAATAATACAACAGAGTTTGTCAAAAGACGTGATTACATCAATACAATGAAAAGACAGGTAAAGTAATCACAACGATCTCGAAGAGTCCGATGAGGATCCTGGCCCCAAAATGTGTGCGCCCGTTGTCACCACCCGACAGAACCTACTGTGGTCCTGAAACCTGAATCAAACAACCATGCCTGAGTTTCCCATGAGGAAACCCCGTATGCCAAGCTCACCTATATGCACACATTAGTACGGTAAGTGAACCTATCATACTAGTAGCATGTTATGTCACATCTGCAATGCATCAAGTTCCTCAACAGGGTAAACGGGACCTCAGTCCAACAACAACAACCCTCAACAGGGTCCACAAGGACATCAGTCCAGCAACAACAACGGGTCTCCCTCGGAAACCTACCGTAGGCACATACGGTCTTACTGACAGCAAACGACGCGTCCCCCCACACGCGACTACACGAGCCTAAGGGATCGGTGAGGAGCGTCCGCACTTCCGCACAAGGAACCACGTGGTCTACACCACCTTGGAAGGAGCCGTAGCCCGGTTGGTCAACATCCCAGGATAGGTGCCCAATCGGGGATCATCGCTGGCACAACATCAGCTGCATCGCCGGCACAACATCGGCGGTACAACATACATCCGACACAACATCGGACGGCACAATCACAAGCCGGAACATCATTGACACCATCATCGCCGGCACAAACCTCGGCGGCATCGTCGACACAACATCGGCGGTACAACATATGTCCGGCACAACATCGGACGGGTCCAGACCGTAGTCTGCAGGGTCATCATGCTCCACGAGCCATGCGTCACACGCATTGGGATCCACGATCCCTCAGGTCTGCTACTCATCAGAGAGTAAGGCAACAACACGTCACACCACGTCCAATCCGGAGGTGGCGCGACCCAAGTGTCCACCCTCTTCCACACGGCGGTCCCTGGGTGGCACGAGCACGTGCCCGCCGTCACCTCCCGGCTCACGCTCTAAGCGAGGACACAGGTTTCCGTGAACAGAGTTGACACAACCACAAGACCAGGAATTCAGTTCTGTACACAAACGACCAACTGAAAAAGCCTAACCGGTCGACCGTCCCCAATAGGTTCGGTCGACCGAAAGTCTACAACGGTCGAACTATTCCGCGCATCACTTAAGTCCAAACGGTCGAACAGAAGTCTAAAACCGGTCGACCGAACACGAGGTCAAAATCCGGAGTTGGTCAAAATCACCAAAGACTATTCGGTCGACCGACTCAGGGGTCCCGGTCGACCGAAAACTACTAGGGTCATCCTAATAGTCTACGTCATATAACAGTCAAACAATATACATAAAACGGTCGAACAACATGCATAAATATCAAGTTCACTTGAGTTCCGGTCGAACCCACACCAAGTGACGGTCGACCAAAAACCAACAGGAAGCCCCAAACTCACCAGCACATAAGCAACCGGTCGACCGCCACATTTGCATCGGTCAACCGGTGATGGTTAAAGTCGGGTAAAACACTACATCGGTCGACTGCCCGTAGGAACCCCGTCGACCGTTGGTCGTCTTCAACCTCAGGCCAGCCGAGTATTTACGCCGTTCTCGTCACCGGGGATGCCTCCGACCTCCCCCGACCGACCAACAAAACCCTACCATGAGGGTGAGCAACCACAAAACACACTAGAAGCCGGCATACCTCAAATGTGTGATCAACGACGCCTGCTGGAGAAACCGCGACACCACCTCTGATCCGCGACCACACGCGTGCCTCCTCGCACACCGACCTCCGCGCCTCACGCCAGAACAACCTCCATGCCTCCTGGTCGCCGGAAGAGAAGAAGAAAGAGTGAGAGGAAGGATGAGTGAGGAAGAAGAGAGTAAATGGAGAGAGATGATGGTTTTCTCCTCAAAACCATCACCAGCCCACTATTCATCGCCTCTTCCCCATGCTAATCCCTCCACTAAACACGAAATTAGCCTAAGCAAGGTTAGGATCTAACGGTTTGTGTGTGTGTCGTGTGTGTGTCTTCATGCATAAGAAGTGTCTAAAGATGTGGCAAAACCTATCAATCCATTCACACAACGTATCGACAATTACTACTTAATTAACATAAGATTAGACTCAACATGCGAAGTGTCTAAAGATATGACAAGACTCATCAAAAACCATAAACTCATGTGAATAACAAAGGTAAGCATGGGATGTGTCTAAATGTTATGGCAAAACCCATCAAAACAAAGTTTGTTCCATCAATCAAGAAAGCAAACACAAATACAAACACATAACTAACATGTAGCTATTCAACAGGAAATTTCAGTCAATAAACATGAGAAAACTAAGCATGGGAGGTGTCTAAATATTATGGCAAAACCCATCAAAATTCCCCAACATGTAGATGATTAAAATACCCCCAATGAACATACAAAACATGCAAGTCTACACAATCAAAAATTCAAACATCCAAACTTCACAATATATATGAACATCATGTCCACCCCAAAAGGGGATGGATCTACTCACTACAAATTATGCTACCAATTAAACTAAAGAAGAAAGGAGACATTCTTACTAATTTAGCCTAAGATCAAAGAAACAAGACTAAGCTAAGCATGCATAAAAAGGAGACAACATGAGAACAAAACAATGAAAAATTATTTTATTAAATGACTCATATTACTAGTAGCATTCTTCTCCACCTTGAGTTTTTGCTCCAAGGCTTACTCCAAGTAGAGAGAACGCCACCAAGCAATGGCTGAATACAGAGGAGGAGTTCTATTTATAGCCAAAGAAAAAGGCAATCGGGGACAATCCCCTGATATGGAACTAATACACTACTAAAAATAGACAGAAAATACCCTAATACATGACCCGACTAAACCTCAGAAGATCCAGACTAATCCAGACCGCCAATCTGAGGTCTATATGCTTCAGATTGGGCTCTAGTTCAAAGTGTTGTTGTCTGGCTCGATTTCTTCATGTATGATGCATCCTAATCGGTTGTATGGCTTGCGACCTGAATCCAATTGCCAAACTACTCCTCATGATGGTGTGGAGTTTCTTCATTTTCTCATTGGTCCTTTGGTTTTATATTCGGGTCTCTTTATCTTGCATCTCAGTCCATAAGTCTTGCAACTTAGTCATTTTTCTTGCTTTTAAGTCCTTTTATAGTCTCTCATTCTCAAGCCTAATTATTACTGAAACTCAAACCCAAAACTCGTTACGTAGCATTGTTTAGGTGAAAGATAATGGATATAAGACACAAAAAAATGCATGATATGTTGTCAATCAACACCTCCCCTCCCCAAAAACCACATGGTACTCCTCAAAACACCCCCACATCCACCCACACCGCCCCGCCCCACCCCACCCCGACTCTCCTCAATGTCAGTGGGACCATCAGAATGACGTACGATGCATGCGTCACCCATGTCAAGTCGATCCTTTCCTTCGACAAGTGTGACTTTTGAGATCGCCGAAGACTCTCTCATCTCCGATTGCGCACAGTCGTTCGTCCTCCCTCTTGTCACCCGTTCTCTAATTAATTTTGTTCAGAATTTCATACATTGGGGCTAGTTTCTCTAAATTATACTTGTTATATTAAAAGTTTTTTGTTTATATGGATTGTTAAATTGAAGATTCAAATTAGATTTATGGATTGTTGAATTGAAAATTTATGTGTAGGCTGTTTTGTAGGGGTTAGTTTTGGTAAAATAATGTATTTGGATTTATGAGGTTTGATTGTTTAATTGTTGAAATGAATGTCGAACCTCAACTGAAAATAGTCCAATAGACGATTTAATAGCCACAACAAAAAATAATTTCTTGGTCGGTGCGGAACCGATCTCTATGCTCCAACTCCCCACATTCCACTAGATGCCCCAGTGATATAGGTCAAGTTTCTTGTGAGATATACCTCATTTGGCACAAAATGAGTTACTGTAGTTTTAGTCTTAGATCATGACCATGTGGTTGGTGCGGCTCCAACTTTTCGACTAAAAGAATGGATGCTAGTTGTTAAATCCTAAACCCTCATTAGGGTGTTAAGTGTAGTTTAGTGGAGGCTTTGCTTGGTAGATGGGAGAAGGTTGGACATATGTGATAGGGCATGGTGACGTGATTGTGGTATGGGTGGAGGGATGGCTTGGTATCGGATGGAGGTAAGGTGATGTGATAGGGGTATGGATGGGTGGGTTTGGGTGTTTGTATAAGAAGAGGATGCACCCATCTTTCTTCCCTTTTGCTCACTCAAATCTTCTCTCCCTCACCACAACTCTTTTTCTCCCTCACACTCTCGACGGTCGACGATCAGAGGAGGAGTGATCGAAGGCACAAGGAGACACGGTGGTAGAGGTTCTGCACGTGACATTGCAGGAGCGTACGTGACTCGTGGCTGGACGACACGGAGACGAATCGCGAAAATGTATTTTAAGTTCACTAGTTGCATTTTTGCTCATAGCGGAGTGTGTGTGGTTCTCCTCGTCGCCGGAGGTCGGAGACCTCATCGGCAACGAGGGAAGCACGATGTACCTGGCAAGGCCAGGTAGTTACTAGCTTCCGGTAGACCAGTTCTAGTGTTTTTCTCTGATCTTAACCAACACTGGTTGAACGATGCCTTGTGGTGGTCGACCGATTTTGTTTATGCTGGTGGGTCGGAAGAGTGCCGGTTGTTTTCGGTCGGACGAGCCTTCTTGTGTTCAACCGTTGCTTTGTGGACTTGTCTGCACAGAGCACGGACCATCTAAACGGTCGACCGCTCTTGCTCTGGTCTGATTGGTCGTTTAAGTGTTTTGAATGTTAGGTCGACCGATTATGACTTGATAATCGAATGCACGACACAAGTGTAGGATCGATGACCCCTAATTAATCTAATCACCAAACTCTTTACTCTTTGACAAAGAAGGTAACCTGAGTATTCAACACTCTCTAACATGAGCACATGTTTGAGTATGATTGGAATTTGATCAAAGTGGTGGAAGTTTAAGCTTGAGTGTAGGATTTGGGGCTTTGAAGATTTGGAGGAATCTCTATTTATAAGCTCCTAAATTTTTATAGTCGTTGGGGAAGAATTGATTGAATTGTGTGTAAGATACACAAAACGTAAATTGAAGTTCTGCAATTCTGTTCCACAATAGTCGACCAAATCGGGAAGAACGGTCGACCGTTTCTTTATGAATAAAGAAACATTCGAACAAATTAGAGAATGGTTGAACCAATTAGGCTATGACTTAAGTCATCGGTCGAACAAGGTTAGGGGTCGGTCGACCAATCTCAGGGTTTTGGCTAGGTTGAAGGTATAACGATCTAACAGAAAGATTGGTTACGTTCGACCAAAAATAACATGCACTTTTGGGCTCAAGAATTGTGTTCATCTGGTCGAATGTTTTCAGGTCAACGTTCGACAAGTTGCCAAATGTATTCCAAGGGTTAGGTGAATTTATACGAATACGACCATTGTATAATACGACAACGTTAACGATCATTTGAAGAATACGGAAATGGTCAACTGAAAGGTCAAAGGCGCTTATCCAAGAGAACTGCGAAAAATCACTTAGAGTGTCTGTTATAATCAATCGAACAAAGATCTGGTTTCGGTCGACCGATTGGCGCAGCAAGTCTAGGTTTGGTTTAAGTGATTTTCCGGTTAAGGTGTGAGTGATCTATTGAAGTCCAATTGATGTGAAATTGTGTGTGACTTCGACAAGGAACCTAGTGTGTATGTGACTAAGTTTAACTCTTGTATGCTCAAGTTTACACAAGTTCCTAAGACTCAAAATAAAGTAAAATTACATGTCTTCAAATAACTTTGATTACATGTCTTGACTTCATTCCATTCTTGAGGCTTGATCACCTGTAGATGTTAGCACAATACAATATATGTTCTTTCCATTATGTGTGCTACACTACATTTGTTTGTGATTAAGATTAGGTTGATTAAATCATCAAAACAAGGATTAAGGCCAAAGAGCCAACAACAAGAACTTTATTGATTGGTGTAGGGAGACAGGGCGAAATAAAAACATTAGTGATTGGCACGTCGCTCGGGGTCCGAAACACCGTGGCAAGGAGGCATTCGGGATATATAAACATTGGATTTAGGTTTCGCACAGAGAAATATAAGTCCTAAGGGAAAACCCAAAATTGTGGAGTATATGTGAATGCCACAACAAAAAGTTACTCAACAACATGAGATAACAATCCTGTTAGTACACTGGTCGATTACTTTGATTATTGCAAGATATAATCAATTTCACTACTATAGTGATGTGAATTATGTTTTGTTCAAGTACAAGTGGTACGACGTTCTTGATTGAGACAATACAACTAGAAGTGACAAATATGGGTTCACATTGGTGAACACAAATACATTTCTGAAATCAAATGAACCATTTATGCTTGCATCCCAAGAAAAACAACTTCTTTTATGTTGTAGAGCCCAAAGAAAGATCAAGCAACGGACAATGGTTAGTCGTTGTACGAATGTTGCCGAGAGATTTATATAGTATGGAGGATGAAGAATCCGAAGATCCTGAGTACGCACTACAACATAATAGGGTTTCGCCAATATTAGATATCCATCACTGTAGGTTACTATTCGTCAGAGTGGGTGAACACCGACTGATATACCTATTGTTGGTGTTGTTTGCGTCAGTGTTTAGTTAAACAAATGGATGTTCCGATGGATAACTGAAATTAGTGTTAATTCTACATTATTTCGTCAGAGCAAAGAACACTGATGGGGAATCACCGATGGATATCTATCAATGTAGGATACACCAACTAATACTTCTTCCAAGTATCATGGATTGATGACAACTTACACACACGGAAAAGTTTCATCAGTGAATTTTGTTGGTAACCTTCACCGACGGATAAGTTATGTCAGTGTAGGTTACCCGACAAACGTTAGAACTTACACCGACAGATAAGTACCATTGCTATAGGTCCTATCTCAAAAACTTACATCGACGGAAAAGTGTCATTGGTGATTTCTGTCGGGGAGTGGTCGGGAGAGGAGTATGGTCGAGGAGGAGGTTGTGGCCAGGGAGGGTTTTCGATAAGGGAGGAGAGGAAGCCTACCGTAGTTGAGCGAAGGCGACGACGGTGGGTGGCAAACAAGAGCAAAGGAGTCAGCAGCATGGTGACGAGGCAAAGAGGAGCAACGTAGTGGGGGCAGCATGGTGGGGCAGGCCAGTGTGGTTGTGATAGGGGAGGTTTGGGATTTGGTAGACGGAGAAGAATGAAGAGGAAGCATGATTTGGGATTACTGATAAAACAAAACCCCGACGATACTTATCCATTGATGATTCTTTAATCATTCGTTGGAGATTAATACATAACGATCGCATTTCGAAATATTCAATCAGACTATATAAATTTGGTAGTTTTTGTTAAACACAATTTAGAAATAGTGGTTGAGTAGTGCACCTCTTAAAATTTATGACCACGAATGTGATGGCAAACCTAATGTCTGAATTCTTTGATTTGTTGATTATAATATTTTGATGCAATTTCTGATAAATTACACTACTCAATTCAGGTATTACTAAATGTCGATCATCGCCATCAGATAGTGTACCTAAGGGTATCGGTGATAAGCCAAAACGTCGATGACATCGCGGGGGGGGGGGGGGGGGGGGGGGGGGGGGAGATGCCCTTGCAGCCGACATCGAGCACATTGGCGATGGTGCAACAAATCTTTCTCAAAATGGGGACGTTCGTAGCACTTTGATATCTAGTAATAAAAGTCAATTATAATACAATTTTCATTTATGTGAAATGCTAATTTACGCTTCATACAAGTGCAGCTAGTTCGAGTAGGCGTCGTGGATCCCCACAACTTCTTGAGGTTTGGAACTCAATAGAATCCGTTGAGATTGTGTTTACACCGGAGGGCATACCGAAAGGAAATAACACAAAAGCTTCTAGAACCTCATGGGGATGATAGCCAGGAGGACACATGTACTTCCTCTGTGTTATTTAAACTAGAGATTAGTGCCAAAGAAGAATAAAGAAGTGGATTGTGGAAGTCAGTGAGTGGTACTATTACATCCATACTTAAGTTATGTCATTATGGATTTTAATTGAACACTATCTTGATTTTTGTAGGCACACAAAATGGTACTGGAGGGGTTCAGAGATAAGATGATGAAGTCTTCAAAGGCAAAATGGAAGAAAATGAAGCACCAAATGTACCAGGATGTGGAGCACTTGGAGACTTGAGAGGAGAGATTGGCGACTCGACTTCTTGCAGATCTCGCCTAAGGATTGGTCCACTCTACTAGAAAACTAGTTCAACGAGACTTTAAATGTACAATTATAATGTCTTTTATTTATTTATATTCATTATTTGTAAAAACATTTTTTTGTATTTTTGGTGATCTAGAGAAAGAGCAAGACAAACATAAAAACAAATCGAATTTAGTTATACGACATTTGTGTAGTACCAAGTATGTAGTGCAACATTGGGAGAAGAAGGTAATACCTTATTTACAATTTGTAAATTCTTATATATTTAATAGTTTTTTTATATAAAATATTTTTTTATCTATTAATGGTATTGCTAATAGCGGCCACCCCGACGCTTCCACACTTACTTGTAGGAATATGTACATTCGACAACATGATAAGAAGAATCCAGAAGTTAGGGCTAATCATCGGTCCAGACCCGGACCGGACCCAGATGCCTTTTAGGGTCCGGATCGAATACCAAACCGGTCAGATTTTGTGCGGATCAAACTCGGATCGATTGGTCCGGCCCAGAAACCCAGATCGGATTGAGTTTTTATGGGAAAATTTGGGTTTTAGACCAGACCAGACCGAAAGCGTAACCCATCCTGGGGTCCGGACCGGAACCCAAATCGATCGGTCAAGTCCGGTCCAAAAATTCGGACCAGAACAAAAAATGCTCTCCCCTACCAGTAGCTGTGATTATCATTGTAAGTTTATATTCATATTAATTTTTAATTACTTTATGTTTTTTAGGTTGCATTGATTTCTAATTCTTGAAATCTACTGTTGGCAGGAAAAATAGGAGGCTCTACGAGGACCGAGTGAGACAAGATTGGCTGCCTGCGAGGACCGGGTCGGGACTCTTCTGGCGACGGGCACAGACATATGCCAATGTACTCAAGTCTCATCACCTTTACAGACATGTTTTGACCTCGAGTGATGCCAACCCAAACATAGTTGAACGCCAGATCAAAGGTTGAGCGGAGTGACCATGAGAGTGAGGAGTAAGGCAAGTGAGGATCAAGCTAGTGGAGATGCAAGGTAAGCTCGTGATTATGCAGAGGAATGTCATCCTTTTGTTGGTGGCAAGGAGTTATAACACTCAAGTATAGTAATTGTAATTAAGTAATATGTATTAGCTTTGGTTGGTTTATATGAATTATAATATTAAGATATAATTTGTTGTAGCATGTAGGATAACATAGCTAGTGGAGATGCAATTTATTTGCACAACACCACCACTACAAAAATGGTAGGACGATCTCAGAGCATCAGGCAGAGTTGGCATCGGAGGTTTGACGACCTAGTGTTCGTGTTGTTTTCTACTTTTATCATTATTAAACTTCGTTTTCATAATTTCTAAATTGTAAATTTCAATTTCAATATAGTTGCTACATTTTTTATGAATGCGTTTGTTGTTTGAATGGATGAATGAATATATTAGTTGCCTAGGTTTGTTGTTTGTGGATGAGCACATGAAGGTGTTGTGTTTTAGATGAAGTGTCTTATTAATTTCGTTTCGTCAAGAAAATCGAAACCTGGAAAAATCGAATGTGCTTTCCTGGTTTCTGGACACGACTTACACCAAAGGTACATATCCGTCATTGTATGTTTCCCAAAGAAAACATTGACAAAACATATCCATCAGTGTAAGCCCTGATACGTTACTGATACCGTGAAAGATACTTAGTCAGTGTACACCGACGGATACGTTTGTCGTTGCGAATCACCAATGAATATCTATCGATGTTCTTGTTTTTGATTGGAAAAAAAGTTTGGCAGGAAATTTGGTGCCAAAATTAACATTGACGACACTTGTGCTTTGGAACATTTGTTGGTGAAAGTCAACACTAACGCAGGAAACACCAAGGTACCTTTATCCCTCAGTGTTTACCTACACCAATAGATGTGCATCTTCATCGATATATAAGTTCCATCGGTGAAGGCATGTTCTGCTGTAGTGACTCTAATGAAGATAAAGGAGGTTCAAGAAGCCAGTGATGGCAAATTTGAGACTAAGATAGTCCCTAACCATGATCATGAGGCACGGTGACGCTCGATCATCTTCTCAAGGCCTAGATCATCAGCGCACTCACTGAAGATGTGTTTCGTGTTGTCGTTCAACTACAAACTTCCAAGGAAGTGTAGGATTCTTTTCGATTCTTTTTGACTCAGAATTCGAAGGAGTGGGGGTTCCTCCTGCTACAACAAATCCAACTCCTGGGCAAAAATAATTTTCCCACCCTTTTTTGAGTACATGGAGAAGTTGCAGCCATTGGACGACTGATCAAAGAACAAACTAAGGTATATTGCCTTCTAAATAACTTGGGATGGATTATAATGCTTCAGCACATTCACTCTTACGTCCCATCTTCCCACCATTGCTGAGCTCATCCCTATGGTCCAAAGTTATGAGATGCACACTCAAATCCACAATGCGGATGCTCAAAATAATATGGTGTTCTTTGGACAGAAGGAAGATGCCAACGGGAAGAACCTAGGGAAATGCAGAAGGATGCTAACTTTTCGTCCAAGGGGTGTGGATTTCAGTCACCGACTCATAAATTGTCGTGCGTGCTTATTTAACAGGGTTAGCATTTAAAAGTCTCTAAAACACACGACCATTTCATCAAACACCTCATGTGCATGCTTATTTGTGGTTAGAGGCGGCATACCTGAAAATATTGGCAACCGTACAACTTCTTCCCATAGTTATGACTCTTGTGAGGAATGCCCAGAGTAGACGACACCTTGCAGTGACACTCTGGTACTTTGCGACTCATGGGACATGATACTTGCGAGTTAGAGCTCATACTGGAAGGAGAGGTCATGATTGTGGAAGCTTAAAAAAGAGAATTGAATCATAGCTATCCTTTCATGCAAACATTCAAGATCCAAACCAAGGTGGATCTCTTACTGGGTAAAATGATGGTGCCACACAAAGGCACCCTTCTGTGACTTGCCAAATTGGCCTAGAGTATAGACATAATGTTCTGAAGTGCTGCCATCAATTCAATCATAGCTACCAATCTCAAGAAATTTCTCAATAATTGGCTGCTTTGATTGTGGAGTATCACCACTTTGACTGGTTCACAAATATGGGTACCACACATCATGTTACGAGTAACAAAGGTATGCTCATTACTAATGCCCTATAAGGGAAGGACAAGATCATGGTTGGCAATGACACTCTTTTACCCATAACACATTTGGTCTAGCTAAAATCTAAAGATGCTAACGGTGAATTCATGATGAAAGATGTTATGTTAGCACCTTAGATGAAGACAAATGTCATCTTCATTAGTAAATTCACTAACACATTCCTTTAAATGTAAAGTTCTCAAATAACCAATTCTTTGATAATAAGAAAAGCATGGGAGTAGTTGTAGCCACTAGACTGCAAAGGAAGGCATGTACTGTCTGAATGATCATATACATCAGGTGTTTTCTCAAACTAACATATACATGTGGATAAAACTATTTGGCACTGCAGACTTGTCCACCCCAATCATAAGGCTTAAAAATCTTGCAGGATCAGGGGGAACATCTGTGTGTCAACTAGCCCTCAAACCCATACCTCCTTTTGTAGTAGGTACCAGTTAGAAAAATTAACGAAACTTTCATTTTATGACTTTAATAATCCTGCTTTACATACTTTTGGATAAGATCCATTGTAATTTGTGGGTGCCTGCCCCAATTATTAGCATGAACAACTTTATATTTTATGTGCTTCTTTGTTGATGATTTTATCACTTTGAAAGTTATATCTTTAGACAATCTCATTTGAAGCTCCACGATTACGATCGAACACACACACAAATCAACTTCATCCACACTTCACATCATTCCCCACCTCCCAATGGGGATGGATTACTCACTAATCAGCTCACCAACAAAGAAAACAAAAAAAGTAAAAACAACTCATGAACAAGTAAAGAAATCTAGATCTAATCAACACAAGAATGTAAATAACAAAAAACAATGCTTGAGTAATGAAAGAAGATTACAAAAGTTCTTCCTCTCCACCCCTTACTTACTAAAACAACAAATAAATGTACTCTAATGGGGGAGAAAAGAGGAAGAAGAAAAAAAATGGAAGGCTTGAAAGTTTATTTATTGAAGATGGGAAGGTCTGGATTATTCTGAGCGCAATTGGATGGCTCCAAATCAGATCTGGATGGACCAAAATTCTCCTACCCGAATACCCGAGACACGCTAGAAATCTGGGCTTCCATCTCGCAACCAGATTTGCTGGTGGCAGAACGTTTTGGTCGGATTAGCCCCATATATCAACAATAGCTTCCGGTCACCAGTTCAACACGTAGGATGCACCCCGATCTGTCTATGCGAGCGTGTTTGGTTTGAATTATAGAATTACTCCTCAGGTTCTTGTGATTATGGATTTTTGCAACCAAACTATCTTCTTTATGACCCGATCCCTCTAGGTTTTCAATTAGGTCTTTTATGACTTGCATTCTGGTCCGTGGGCATTACAAATAGGTCCAAATGCTTTCAAATTAGTCCTTTCTTCTTGCATTTGAGTCATTTTTTCTCTTTTTTCTATTCTTTATTACCTTAAATGTGAAATTCATATAAGAACCCGAGTAGCATAAATAAGGGATAAAAAAGGATATATAGCTTGAACACTTATGATATGCTACTAATAAAATACCCCCCCCCCCCCAATCTTTTGCTAATCCCGAGCAAAACAATAAAAAATGAAATGGAAAATCCTAACACACTTTCATAGGAATCACGATTGCACTTTGCACGTGCAACAAACTATTGAATCCTCTTGTCTCCAAGGAGGAGAAGTGGTGTCGTGAGGGTTTTTAGTGGATATACCACAAAATCCGAACATTGATGCATTATTCAACGTAGCAACACCACTCGATGGACATACTTTCGTTAATCATTGGACACGGCAATCTTATAGGTCGATTGATTAGTAACATATCACGTATCATATTCATGCTATATATCCTTCATTTTACTCCAATATTGTGCTACTCGAGTTGTTGTTTTTAGTGTTTTAGGAGTTAGGTAATAAAGAAGAGGAAGGGAGCAAAAAATACCTAAATATAGCAAGTATGGACTGATTTGGAAGGTTCTGGACCTATTTGTATTGCACAATGACTGGATCGCAAATTAGGAAAGACCCAAGTGCAAACCCGGAGTGACCTGATTGTGAAATGCAAAATATGGTGACAAAATGACTTGAATCAGATCATTATTTCGCCAATTGAACTCATAGTGATTCGAGCCAGCAGACCAGGACTTAGTGTAATAAGGGGGTTGGAGAGGAGCAAACTTTGTATTTACTTTGATGCAATTTCTTTTATATTATTGTTTGCTTAATATTGTTTTGCTTCATTTCTATTTTGGGTTTGTGTTCTTTTCATGCTTTCTTTAGTGTAGAGATGATTAGAGAGTAATCCATCCCCATGGGTGGGCAGTGAGTGGAGAAGAAGGTGATGTGATCATGTGATGAATTAAAGTGTGTGTATGTTATTCTTAATCCATTGAGACTTACATGATTTCCATAACCATTTAATTGGTTTCACTCTTATCTTGGATGTGCTAATGCTCTTGAATGAAGCTTAGCACATGCTTAGATTAGTGGGCCTATTTTATGGGGAATGATGAAGTTTGGATAAGGATGGAGTGGAAGAAGGAAACAAGACATAACGAGAATACCTTGGGTAACCTTCTGTTTGCCTGGTGAGTCGGACATGCATAATGAGGTTCTTCGTCTCGTTCTGACCCACCAGCTTGTTGGTTGGAGAGTTTGGATTGATGATCATAACTTCAGTACTGCAACGGAAGGATCTCTTCTTTCATTGCACAATTTTTCCCCAACTCTTCAGAGGTTCGAGCTCTCTCAGTTTGATCCCTTAAATGAGATGCCTTTGAGTCTAATTCATGACCTCTCGTTACATTTTGTGCTCTTTGTGAGGGGGCCACGCATGAGTTTTTTGTCCCCACGTGGTGTCATGTTCCCATTCGAAGTGCATTGACCCACTTTTGAGGTTCCCATTAGGTGTCCTTTGACAAATGAAGATGGGAACTTATTTATGTACTATCTTTCAAAAAAAAGGAAAAAAGAAAAAGAAGAAGAAAGAAGACTCCAAAAGTGGGCACTGATTGTTGTGGGCTCCAACCCTTGTGTATTTTGGTCTCATTTCTTTCACGTATTTGTTTCCCTTCTTTAGTATTTCACAGGTTTTGAGGGGAATTTGGGTTTGTGTCCATCAACATAACCATGAGCTTCCTGTTGTGCTTCACAGGTCAGATTTTTTTTTCTTTCATGCATAAATCCATGTAGTATCATGCTCACATTCATTGAGGACAATGCGTGACGTAAGTGTGGGGGGGTTTTTTGCATGTGTTCATAGTCGAGTCTTTCTCCTTTTGTTTTATTTTCTTTTGTTTGTACTGTTAGGGTCATGTTAGTGTGCTGCATTTAATATCAATATATCTGCTTGCCATGATCCTTGGGTGACTTGTCCTCTTTTGCTTGCCTAGTGCTTTAAATTTTTTATTTCTTTCAAAAATCTTCATGTGTTAGCGAAAGAAAATGTTTTGTGGGTTTTGCGTGTGTTTAGCATATGCAAAACCGTTGAGAGTCAAAGTAAAAAAGAAAGCTCCCAAAATTGTCTTCAACTTGATGCATTAGGATATCTAGTATACCAACTTTAGGCCTTATCTAGTTGTTAGGATGCACCCTGGTTTTCCCTCAGGGGATAGTAATCATAGGGTTTCAATATTCAAACAAATAAAGAAGTCCACCCAAAATCTAGTGAGTTGAATAATTCGTATCTGTTAATATAAGGAAGTTTGTTGTAGTCGAGGATCTTAAGCTCATGTTCTGAGACATTATGTGTAGGGGTTTTGGTTCATGTGTAGATCAGAAATCATTGAGTAGGTGTTCAATCTTCTCGAACGGTTCATGTGTAGACTGAGTGCCTGGTGCTTTTGAGTCATCTGACTTGGGATGCACCGACTGAACTCACGTTGCACGGGTGGTAGGGATCGCCATATGTGGATATTTGGGGAAGGGTGTACGTGATAGTGTAAGTCCTCATAGGCAATGATGCACGAAACCTGACCCTGGGATAATCAAACACCATCTAGACAAAAATAAAATGAAAAAGAGACAAAAAAGAATAAAATAAAATAAAATAAAAATTGCAATGCAAGTAAGAACCTTAATGGACTTTACACTATATCACTTGAGGATGATAAGGTTGTCCATGTCTTTCATTTAAGTACTTAATTAAATTGCACGAAAGATTCATTAGGCTACGTGTGTGGACTGGATACATATATAGAGTTGGCACATAGGATTACCATGTCCAATGATCGAAAAAATTATGTCCAACAAGTTGTGTGGCTATGCATCAATGTTCGGATTTTTGGGTATATTCGCTAAAACCCTCAGAAGACACCACTCCTCCTTGGAGACAAGGAGGTTTAACAAGTTGTTGCACGTGCTAAGTCCAACCGTGATTCCTACAAAAGTGATTAGGCTTTCCCTGTTTTTTGTATGTTTTCCTTTCCTTCATTTTTCTCCTCCTTTGTTTTGCTCGGGACTAGCAAAAGGTAAGTGTGGGGGTATTTTATTGGTAGCATATCATGCATCATATTCATGCTATATATCCATTATGTTACCCCAATATTGTGATACTCGAGTTGTTGTTTGTTGTGTTTTAGGAGTCAGGTAATAAAGAAGAGGAAGGGAGCAAAAAGACCTAAATATAACAAGTATGGACTGATTTGGAATGTTCTGGACCAATATGTAATGCACAAGGACTGGATAACAAATTAGGAAGGACCCAAGTGCAAACCCGGAGGGACCTGATTGTGAAATGCAAAATATGGTGACAAAATGACTTGAATCAGATCATTATTTCGCCAATTAAACTCATAGTGATTCGAGCCAGCAGACAAGAACTTCACCCCATGTGCCAATTGAAGAAATAAAGCAACACATAAAATTTCAACCCGATCGGACCCATTCGATCCGCCACTGGTGGATAAAAATGGTCCAAATGATCTCCAATGTTGGTCGTGGTTCGGGTTGTCGGGTCAGAGCATTCCAGGACTATCAGATGTGATTTGGAGTCGTCCCATTATTCCCATATTTATCCCAACCATGTATTAGTCTATATATACCATTCTAATCCCTCCTCTCCACCTCTTCTTCCTCATTCCCCCATTAGAGTAGGTTTTAGTTTCCTGTTTTAGTAGTGTAATAAGGGAGTTGGAGAGGAGCAAACTTTGTATTTTTGTTTCTTAATCTAGTTTTGTTATTGTTCTTTACTTAAGTGTCTTTACTTTGATGCAATTTCTTTTATATTGTTGTTTGCTTAATCATGTTTTGCTTCATTTCTATTTTGCCTTTATGTTCTTTTCATGATTTCTTTAGTGTAGAGATGAGTAGTGAGTAGTCCATCTTCATGGGGGGTGAAGAAGAAGGTGATTTGATCAATTGATGGATTAGTGTGTGTGTGTGTTAATCTTAATCCTTTGAGCCTTACATGATTTCCATAACCATCTAATGAGTTTCACTCTCATTTTTGAAGTGCTAATGCTCTTGAATGAAGCTTAGCACATGCTTAGATTAGTGAGCCTCTTTTATGGGGAATGATGAGGTTAGGATAAGAATGGAGTGGAAGAAGGAAACGAGGCGTGTGCATGCATGTGCTCATGTTGACTTTTCCAAATTAATGTCTTGTATGTTTTAATGATTGTGATAAATCTTATTTCATGTTGAGACATAGTTGGATTTGAGTCCTGATGCATGTGAGCATATTAGCTTCATTTCAATTATTGTCTTGTATGTTTTAATGATAATGTCTTATCGTATTTCATGTGGAGGCAAAGTTGGAATTGAGTTTTATGGATTTCAGGTATGACATGTTTTGATGAGCACAAATAAACACACACACTACACACATTTTCATTCCACTTTATTTCTCTACTCCCCGATGGGTTAGTTTTATTGCTTATTTTCCGATTTCTTTTGCATTGTAGTGCAGTATCGATAACATGTCTCTCTTCTTCTCCCTCACTCGAGTATCGTGAATCCGACTCACACGCGCTCCCTATGGACCGACCCGTATTTGCCACCGCTTCAACGTGGCCGTACACTTGCCGTATTTTTACTGATTCAATCACCGACTCTATGTTGTATTTCTCATCCCCACACCTAGCCTAGGGAATCATTCATGCAAGTTAACTAAGGACTTAAGTGAAAGACATGGGTAACCATCATATGCTAAAGTGATACATTGTGTAAAGCCATTAAGGTTGTTATTGGGGGTGGTTTTTTCTTTTTTATATATTCCCAAATTGCCTTTTTTGGTGTGTTGGTTCTCCCAACTTTAGTATGAAATTTCAAAGTATTATGTTTGCAACTATCATGCTTGGTTGTGATTGTACTCGAATTTTCAAATCCTTCATGCCATTTTAAAATTTTATCTCTATATAAAATTTGTCAAAATCAAGTTCCATGATGGGAGGTGGATTTTTTTTTAAAAAACTTTAGTCATTCAAATTAATACAAAATATTAAAATTATGTTTCGAATATGATTTTATGCATATTAGTATATGCTTTTTATTGTTCCAAATTGAGAAAGTTATAAAATAACTTATAATTTTTTTGTCGTCATTTTAAAGTAAAATACTTGTCCAAACGTAGTAAATATAAACCACGTTATTTATAAATCTTAAAATTTGTAAATCTGGTCAAATGCAATTTGCACGAAAATTGCAAGTAGCACATCCAAAGTCAACTTAGATGATTTTACCAACTATGTTCAAAATTTAAAAAGTTGGTGTCAATACAAATATATATAATAATAAATTTTAAAAGAAGTACATCACCTGACAAATCATCAAATCACATACAAATCAACAAACACCCGCCAAGGAAGAATCAGATTTTCCACATCACCCAAAGGGGCTCTCACCAATGTAATTCCCCGGCGGATCGTAGTTGCAAGAAATAAGGACCCCACCCTTCTTGCAGGCCACACGCGCGCACCCAATCATAACACTACTATTCCACACAATCTGGGTGTAGTGCCCGCACATCCTCCCGGGCAAACACGAGTTACGGTTCGGATCGTAGTAATAGTGCTCCAAAGCCCAGTTCTGGACAGCATCCACAGCCCTCCACCTGTCCCCTGTACCCCAGAACAGGTTCTCCCCGTAGGGCCCACCCGAGTGTTGCATGCTGCATGACTTTCTGAGGCTCTTCGACCACTTTCGGGCGTAGGCTGCTAATGTTTTGTTCCAGATGTACGGTTTTTCTCCGAAATAATCCCTCAAGCTGTTGTGGGCGTCTAGAAATTCCTTGGCGGCGTGGCGCTGGTAGGCAAGGAAGCCATGGCGTTTTAGGAGGTTGACCGGCATCGGCATGGAGGTCGAGACGCCCTGGATGTTGGGGTGGTGGTGGTGGCCAGGGAGGGTGTCGAGGATAGTAGTGGTGTTGAGGGCGTCGGAGAGGAATAGGGAGAGGAGGAGGGAGAGGACAACGAGGATTAGAGGGGTGGAAGCCATTGGTGTTTCCTTTGCCATGGAGGCAAGAGAAACGTAATGGAGGGTGAGGTAATGGGGGGGATTGTGTGCTTTTTCGGTTGGTGATTGGTGGGGCCATTGGATCCCATGATTTGGTATATTACATGGATAATTATGGTTTTCGTTGTAATTTTGGGGAAGGGTGGCGGTGGTCAAGTTGGTTTCTTTGGATGGGGAGAGTTGATACAGGGAGGGTAGTTGGAGCTTGGCGTTTTTGTCGGCTAAGCGCTTGTTGATTGTGAGGTTCTTGTTTAGTTTTATTTTATTCCTTTCCATTTACACACCTATAAAAACACAATTTGAGTAGTGATTAACAGGACGTGAGATAGGATTTTCGCTTGCAGAAATCCCACTATTGTGTTAATACCAATCTCTCTCTACTTTCCTTCCAAATTTGACTTTTAACTATAACCAACCGATCACACCTCTCTCTCTCTCTTTTGCACCTTACATTCCAAAATTTACTTTTTCATATGATTTTGTATTTTTTTACTTGTCCCTGCATCTTATCACACCGGATTGTCGTCCCCATATCTGTGCTTCATAGGTTGTAGAAATATTAAGCATCCTATATAACTAATTACCACATGACTGGAAAAGAAAAATGGAACTCATTGTATCATTTTCATTTTTTTCTTATTACATTAAAATGCTTTTTGCGAGATACGATTTACTATTTCGTGAGATATATCATCACTCTAAATACCACCTTTTTTGGGGGGGGGGGGGGGATAATCTTTTCTGTTACAAAATCACACACATGCCTACCATTGGGTGGGGGGGGGGGGGGGATAAACTTTTCTGTTTCAAAATCACACATATGCCGAATTTGAATAAATTCGCATCCGAACCATGTTCAAAATCCATTCCGAAGTAGGATATCCGAATTCGTTAAAAAATCCGAATAGACTTGAAAATATTTTTTGATTGAATCTTATTTTCAGGTAATACTACTAAACAAGAATAAATCTCAACCCTTAATTTTTTGCAACCATGAAAATATATGAAACATAATATAATTAAGATAAATTAATTCATATATGTTTTATATATTATTATTTTTATTTTTATGTGCATATAAAATACGAAGCGGATATTATTCGAATTCGATGTACTAATATCCATATTCGTTTCATTTTTTTACGGATGTTTATATCCGAATACAAATTTGGTTGCGAATTTTATTTTCTCAGATAAATTTTTTGATTTCGGAAACAAAGATTCACCCCTACCTACCATGACCTCTAAAATTATATTCTAAAATGCTATATTTAAAATAAATTAAAAATGTCAAACTAATGCAATATGTAGCTCCGTCCATTTACGTTGTTCAACTAAAATCCGTGATTTTGAATTCCCAAAACAATAACAATGTGCGGGAACAAAGCCAGGATTTGTGTGTTGGGGCGATTTTGTTTTTAAATATTTGATGTCAATAAGTATCAAAATACTTGTAGGTAAATATGTAAAAAAGAAAAAGTGAAATAAAATGAACATCAAAAATCTAATTCCTTCGCATACAAAATCTTTTATAATCATAATTAATTCAATTTCTTTTGTAATTTTCATTAAAAATTTGGACAACCATAAAGTATGTAACAAATTCATTATTCGTTTTGTTGCGGAGTTTTTTAAACAATATTCATAGTTGAAAATATACGTTCAATTTTTCTGATCGGTATGCACGTTCAGTTAATACAGTAGAGACAAGCAGAGTTAACACAACTCGATCAATCAATCAAATAGTACGTCTTTCACTTAATTTGAAGATTTACGAACCAAATTTAAAACTTACTAATTTCTGACTTTAATTTGGATCAAGTCATATTACATTCTTTCAAGCCTTAATAGACGACAATTTTCATGACTTTTCCTCAATTTTCAACGAGGCTCACTTTATTAATCATTTCTCTCCCCGTTAGTTGCATTCCTTATGGTTATGTTCAATTTCATTTAAATCAGCCGAACGATAAATGGAATGTTTTCTTTACGCATTAAATGTAACGTCCCCGAAAACAGCGGAAAATTTAAACAATATAAAAGACTGTCAACGGTCAACAAGGGGCACGTCACGGGAAACAAACCAACATATATAATATAAATAAGATCCACGTGGAAGTCAAACATACAGACTGACTGTGATTACAAACAAAAGCTATACAACATGTAATCACCTCAAAAGAAGAAGACAAACTACAGGATCAGATCCCGGGGGCACCCTCCTCGGTCACCACCTCGACTCTAATGCTGCTCGCTACCTGAAATGCAAACAAACAAACATGCCTGAGTTCCCTACTAGAACCCCGTATGTCAAACCACCTAAAATACAAAATGGAATTAAAGACAATGCAATGCAATGCACATGATCATCCACCTCGGGTCCAAAATGATACCCCTCACCGCGGTACTGAACCACTCCTGCCACGAGGGTCAAGTCAGTCCATCGCTGCCTGACAAGGGTCAGTCGACACCACTGCTCCCCAAGAGCCGCAGGAAGGAACCCCGGTACTACGCCGCCACCCCAGGAGCGAGTCAGCCTACCGAATGCACAACTCGGGCCAGACGACAGCCGCTGCTCCCCCAAGAGTCTGCTAGACGCGCACCCTGCCGAAACATCATCGGTCTACCGACAAACCAAAGCAAATAGCCCAAGGTTTACGACAATCATCTCTCACACCCCGCACGATATGAGAGGCCCAACAATAATACGCCCTCGTCGAAGGTGAAATCCGTAGCTCTCAAGGCCGGTAATCGACCGTCGCCTCGGAGCCGGTAGTCGACCTATACTCAACGGCTCGCGTGTGGATAAATCCACCAACCTGCGGCAGATCGGTCGACCGCTACAAGCACACCAGTCGACTGGTCTTCCGCACATTACTCAGTACTGTACAAACAATGCATTCGGTCGAACCACGCCAACCGAATTACCATGCAATCGGTCGAACAAAAGTCATCTAGCGGTCGACCGTTTGGATGGTCTACGCTATACAATATTTATAATTTATATATATCCGACCGGTCGAACCAAGGGTCCGTTCGATCGATAACATGGATTCTTAGCATTTTGCCCAAGTAATATTCGGTCGACCGGAACTGATATACAGTTCGACCGAAACATCACAGGCACTCTACTGCTTATTTAAAATGCTCAGTCGGTCGACCGAAAGTTAAAGAGTGGTCGACCATTTTGATGGTCAAAGCTCCCAACCGACTTAGCATCGAATAGATCGGTCGAACCAGGTTAAGGGTGTTCAACCGTTTAATAAGTCAAAACCCCCAACCGACCTATTCTCATTGTTTCGGTCGACCGGCGAAGTGGATCCGTTCGACCGATAACAGCATCAAACCCTTTTTCCCGCAGAAATCTGGCATAACGGTCGACCGTCCTTCGACATCGTTCGACCGTTTGCAGGTGCAAAACAATTTAATAATAGAATCGGTCGACTGCCCACAGGCACCGGTCGACCGATTGCCGTCTTCAACCTCTGAATAGGTTGCAATCTGACGGGGAATTCGACACCAACGTCGATCCCCAACACCCACAAAGCTTATGTGAGTTATATTGAATACTTGGCATACCTTATTGAAGTTTGTGGATGCTTCCCAAGCTTGGCAACCCAACCCAACTTCTTCTCCTACTCTTCTTCTTCTTCTCTTTCTCCTCTTCTTCTCCTCTCCTCTTCTTCTCCTCTTCTTCAACCACGACCAAAACTCACACAAAGGATTGAGGATAACGAAAACTCTCTCAATTTAACCCTAACCCCCTATTTAGAAAAAATCAAATCTTATCCAACACCTCCACCTCACCAATTACTGTAGCACGATTAATTAAGTTTAATTAGGTTTAGTTTAGGTTAATTAGGGTTTTTAGATTAAGGTTATTACATTAAATACCAATACTCTTGGTAGAAGAATAAAAAGGAAAACAACACGTAACCATAACAAAAAATTTAAAATTATATGGTAAAAACAAATATTCCTTGGGTTGGTCTTCTAATTATCGAAACTTGAGAAAGATGAAAATGTAAGCGTGCCCTATAGTGGGTAATAAGTATATAAGGTGAGAGTGTACATAGAATAATTGAGGCTTTTGCATTAGGAAATTAGTTTTAGGCTTAAAATAAAAGTCAATGTGTGTGTGATTGGTCTTTCAGTGTAATCCAAATAAATACTTTGAAAAGTCACCCTCAGTGGAACATAAATATGAAAATTTCACTATACAAATCGGTGAGGACATAAGCAGATTGAACATTCGCTTCACCGATATCACTAATTCTCTCTTGGTTCTTGAAAGAAATCAAGCTTGCTGAGGATTATTCGTGAGCCTATGGTGTAAATGATTAATCTCGGCCCAAAATGAGATTGGATAGTGAAGACGAAGGCGGAGTTCGCGGAGTCGAGCAGAGCTTGCAAGAGGGGAAGTAGGCAAGTGGCTGAACCTCTATAAAAATCCCCCGGTGTCCATTGTGGTTCGAATTGTTTTCTTTACTTGCTTTTGTTTTTTTATTCCGCTGCATCTTTGATTAAGCAAGTAGGAGATTAACTTAAAAGTGATTAGAAATAGGGGCCATCGATCCTACTGATAAATCTTAAGCCTTGTAAAAACACACATGTGCTTTGGTTTTTATAGATTTTTGTGGTATGCATTGTAGGATCGTGTATGACTCTAATTATCTAATCAAATTAGTCTAATCTCTACTAAATAAGAAGCCGAAACGAATTTGAAAAAAGGTAGAGAAAAGACAAGCAAACCATAAGAAGACTCGACGATTTTTATAGAGGTTCGGCCTCACGCCTACTTCCTCTATTGCAAGTTCCGCTCGACTCCGCGAGCTCCACTTACGTCTTCATTATCAAACCTCATTCTGGGTAGAGATTAAGTCTTTACAAAGAAAGCCTTGCGAAGACCCTCGCAAGCTGGGTTTTCTTCTTTAAACAATCCGAGAAGGATTACTTCGAGCTTTCACCAAAGTCTTTAGGAGTTGCCTCGGGCTTTCACTGAGACCTTTGCTTCTTTGAGAATAAGGTTGAGTGGATAACCCACTCTCTAACTTGAGCACACTTTGAGTATGATTGGAATTGGATCAAAGTTGTGGAAGTTTAAGCTTGAGTGTAGGATTTGGGGCTTTGAAGATCGGGAGAAGTCTCTCTTGTATGTGGAGCAATTGGAAGTGTGAGAGATGTGTAAGTAAGGTGTATGAACCTCTGTTTATAAGCTCCTAGAGATATATAGGCGTTGGGGATGAATTGGTTAAGTTGTTTGAAAAACACACAAAGCAGAAACATGATCAACAATTCTGTCCCTCAACGGTCGACCAAAAAGGGATGAACGGTCGACTGTTTCTTTAAGTATAAAGAAACGTTCGAACAATCAAGATCATGGTCCAACCAACAAGGCTATAACATAAGTTCACTTAAGTGAACTGTTGAACCAAATAGTGGGACAATTTACCATTCAGGGACATTTGGCCAGGGTAAATTGTAATCGGTCGAACGAAAAACTGGATAAACGTATCGACCGAAAATAGGAAGTATTGGGCTCAAGATATGTCCTCATCCGGTCTACGGTTCTTAGGTCAACGTTCGATCGGTGGCCAAATGTATTTTAGGGGTTAGGTAAATTTATACGAATACGACCTTTGTAGAATATGACAAGGTTAACGGTCATCCAAAAATAAGGGAAACAGTCAATCGAAAGGTCAAGGGAGGTCGACCGGTAGAACGGGGAAAACTCACTTAGAGTATATGTTATAAACGGTTGAATAAATAACTGGTTTCAGTCGACCGTTTGTGTCAGGTAGTTAGGTTTGCTTTAAGTGATATTCCGGCTAAGGTTTGGGTGATCTATTGAAGTCTAATTGATGTGAAATTTTGTGTGTGACTTCTACAAGGAACCTAGTATGTATGTGAGTAAATTTTAAGTCTTGTATGCTGAAGTTTACATAAGTTCTTAAGACTCAAAATAAAGGCAAAATTACATGTCTTCAATAAACTGGATTACATGTCTTGACTTCATTCCATTCTTCCTTGAGTCTTGATCACCTGTAAATGTTAGTATAATACAATATATGTTTTATGCATAATGTGTGCTACACTACACTTATTTGTGATTAACATTATTTGATTAAATCCTCAAAACACGGATTAAGACCAAAAACCCAACAATCTCCCATTTTTGATGATGGCAACCTATATCTTAATACTTGAAATTTAAACTTGTAAATCATGCATATAAGATGCTCCTCCTATTAGTGTACATAGTTTTTGTTCAATTATTTCAATTTCAAGTTTCTTCTCCCCCTTTGACATCAATCAAATTCTAAACGATGTAATCATGCGATGTCTACTTTCTTCTCCCCTTTTTAATGTAATGAATTTGCTCCCCTTGCAATTCATTACTTTCTAGATAAAGATTTTCAATAAGCTCCCCCTACCAATATGCATAAGGATATATTAATTAAACTTAATTCTTCTCCCCTTTTTACATCTATTAACAAATTTGACAATTTAGCATATGATGTAATTCTCAAATAGTTGATATGACAATTAAGCATTCAATGTCCTATTTTAACCAATTCTATATGCTTAGGAGGATGAAATATTATACCCAATTTACATTCCCTATGGTTATGGTTCCATACTCCATTTCGATAGTGCAACCGGCTTGGTATTCCTTTTTGCAAGCTTTGGTCAATCACTACCGATCTCTCATCTTCTAAGTACCCACAAGTGTAGACTTTGGTACCCAAATGACTTTGAGTCCTTGAATATTAGCTTTAGGAATCCAAACCATTTTGGTCTTGGGAGCCCATACACTTGGGGAACTATGTTTTACAAACATGTTTGTCATTTAAAGTAGTATGAGATACATGGTTTTTCAATTGACATTATATCCTAAACCATGTTTGTCTAGTGATTGTCTTTGACTACCTAGAAGCATTTCAAACATTTTTGTTCCATTTGTGAACTTTTCTAGATCTTTTCGTAATTGCATATTACGAGTTCTAAAATCTAGTTGTTCAACATCAATCAATAGGTGTTGCTTTTAGACAAGAAAGTTCTAATGCATTTGTTTCATGTCTTATCGCAAATGATCTTATATTGTTTAACTAAATCATGAAATGCATTTTCAAGCTCATCAAAACTATATGTATCTTGTTTAGAGCATGAGCTATCACTAGAACATGATCTAGTTGAGAAAGAAATAATTCTAGTAGAGCAAGAGTTAGAAGCTACCTCACTTTGTTCATCTCCAATTGCCATGAAGCATGTGTGGGCAACCACTCTTCCACTATGTATGGAGGATGATGATGAAGAGGATGAAGAGTCATCCCAAGTTGCTTTGTGAGATTCCTTCTTCCTTTCTCTTCTCTTGCTCTTTTCCTTTTCTCTCCTTCTCTCCATTCTTTCAATTCGCTTCTCCTTTTCTCTTCTCTCGTTTTCACTCTTCTCCTTCTTCTTTTCTATCTTCTCACTTTTTCTTCCTCTTATTTCTTTCATTTCTCCCTTATCTTTCTTAAGGAACTTGAAGAAGTCTTTGGCAAGAACCTCAATATCATTCTCCTCTCTTCCCCTTGGCTCATCCTATTTCGCATGCAAATCAAAGGTTGGGTTCTTCTTGGTGGCTTCTTTCTCCTTTCGATGACTCATTTGGATTTCATACGCCATGAGGTTTCCAATTAGATCCTCTATATCTAGTTGGGAAAGGTCATATGCTTCTTTAATTGCAACAACCTTAGCTTCCCATTCATTGTCGAGTGACCGGAGGAACTTTTGAGTCATTTCTCCTTCACTAATTTTCTTCCATGAACACAAAGAGAGTTAGATATATCGGTGACGTGAGTGTTCATCTCGCTTATGTTCTCACCGAGTTGCATAGTGAAAATTTCATATTTATGCAGGAGGAGACTAATTCTAGTTTCATTGGTCTTACTGTCACCCTCATGATGCATTTGAAGTCTATGCCACATCTCATATGAACTATCACAACTCCTAATTCTATTATATTCACCCTCATTCAAGCCACAATAAAGAATGTTCATGATAGTTGAATTCATTTCATATTCATTCATTTTAACTCTAGTTAAGATGATTAAGTCTTCTTCCTTAGGGGGTTTGTAGGGGTTTTGAAGAAACATCATTACTTAAGGTCATTAGAAATCAAGAAAATTTCCATTATATTCTTCCAATATTCATAATTTGACCCATTTAGTAAAGGTGGTCTATTTGTGCACTACATGATTAGATGATGTTCATGTAATGCTAAAATACGATTATGTATATGAAATTTAGCACCTATGCTCTGATACCAAATGTAGGATCGTGTATGGCCCTAATTATCTAATCAAATTAGTCTAATCTATACTAAATAAGCAGTATAAATGAATTTGAAAAAAAAAGTAGAGAAAAGATAAGCAAACCATAAGAAGATTCGACGATTTTTATAGAGGTTTGGCCTCACGCCTACTTCCTCTATTGCATGCTCCGCTCGACTCCATGAACCTCGCTTACGTCTTAACTATCCAACCTCATTCCAGGCGGAGATTAAGTCTTTACAAAGCAAGCCTTGTGAACACCCTCGCAAGCTTGGTTTTCTTCTTCTCACAATCCGAGAAGGATTACTTCGGCCTTTCACCAAAGTCTTTAGAAGTTGCCTCGAGCTTTCACTAAGACCTTTGCTTCTTTGACAACAAGGTTGAGTGGATAACACTCTCTCTAATTTGAGCACACTTTGACTATGATTGGAATTGGATCAAAGTGGTGGAAGTTTAAGCTTGAGTGTAGGATTTGAGGCTTTGAAGATTGGGAGAAGTCTCTCTAGTATGTGGAGCAATTGGAAGTGTGTGAGATGTGTAAGTAAGGTGTATGAACCTCTATTTAGCTCCAAGAGAGATATATCCGTTGGGGCTGAATTGGTTAAGTTGTTTGAAGAACACATAAAACAGAAACAGGATCAACAAATATGTCCCTCAACGGTCGACCAAAAAGGGACGAACGGTCGACCGTTTCTTTAACAATAAAGAAACGCTCGAACAATCAAGAGGATGGTTCAACTAACAAGGCTATAACATAAGTTCACTTAAGTGAACGATCAAACAAAATAGTGGGACAATTTATCGTTCAGGGTCATTTGGCCAGGGTAAATTGTAATTGGTCGAACGAAAAACTGGATAAACGTATCGACCGAAAATAGGAAGTATTGGGCTCAAGATATGTCTTCATCCGGTCTACGGTTCTTAGGTCAACGTTTGATCGGTGGCTGTTGAACGTTTTAATTTAAACCGCAAGTGCACGACCGCGATGAAGCGGTGGCAAGTACGGGTCGTCCTCAGGGAGGTGAGCAGCCTCTTGTTTGCACGAAATCAAGTGGCGAAAATAATGGAGAAGAGAGTTGGTTACACTACTCTACACTAAACTACGCTAAGAAGTACGAAATGCGAAAGAAAGAAATAAACGATCAAATAAAAACTAAGCTAAGAACAAAATAGAAGTGCTGGAATTTCAGGAATGGAAAACCCCTAAGGGGTGGAGTGAGTGCACACAAGCAAAGAGGTGGGTGTAGAATACATTCTTTAAGCACATGAAGGTGGTGTTTATCAAGCATAGGAAGTGTCTAAATGTTATGGCAAAACCTATCAATCTATTCACCAACTTGGTTGATTAACATTTACATATGCAAGTTGTTTATTTCAGAACCTAAACAAGCATGAGAGGTGTCTAATCATTTTGGCAAAACTCATCAAGTTATAAATTCTATCCTAAACAAGCAAGCATACATTCATGTTTAATCAACACATTGAAATTAAAGCATTCATCCCATTCTCTAATGCATGTATGTACATCTACTCCACCCCCCAAAGGGGATGGAACTACTCACTAAACATTACACTAATTATTAAACTATGGAAAGAAAGCATATTAAAACTAAGCTAGAATTAAAAGACGATTAAACTAAAACATGCACAAACAATAAAAGAAGCATAAACAAACAATGAAAGAAACACAAAACTTTATTGATAAAATGACTCACATTAAAAGTAGCATCCTCCTACTTTAGTGTGTGCTTCAAGGCCTCACTTCTAGTAGGAAGAATAGCCACTTAAAATATGGAGTGATTACAATGGAAGGTGAAGAGTTCTATTTATAGCCATGGAAAAAGGCAAACCGGGACAATCCCCCGATGTGGGACTAAACAAACACCAAAAATAGCCTAAACGAACATTAATACAAGTCCAGGAGAAATTTGAGCGCATTTGGGCCAAAAGTGACCGCCAATTAGCGGTCTTGGACCGCTAATTAGCGGTCTACAGTGTCTGGATCGCTCTGGAATTTTTTGTGGGCTTTTCTGGAAGGCTTTGTTGGTATTTGATGCATCTATTTTGCATGTTGGAGCTCCGACCCGAATAGAATTGCCAAAATACTCCCCATGATGGTGAGGAGTATTCTGTTTTGCTCTTAGGTCCTTCGGTCTTGCATTCAGGTCCTTCTTCCTTGCATCTTGGTCCACATATCTCACAATTCAGTCCTTTTTCCCAGCTTTTGGGTCCTTTTATGCTTCATCTCTTCAAACCTATTTATTCCTGAAAACTAAACATAAAACTTGTAACATAGCATTATTTAGGTGAAAGATAATGGATATAAGATACAAATATGAGCATGAAATGATGTCAATCAAATACCCCCACACCTAACTTTTGCTAGTCCCGAGCAAAACAAAGAAAGAGAAAAGCATGCGAAAAAAAACAAGAAATCCTAACTCACTTTCGTAGGAATCACGGTTGCACTTAGCACGTGCAACAAGCCGTTAAACCTCCTTGTCGCCAAGGAGGAGGAGTGTTGTCTCCTGAGGGTTTTCAGCGGATATACCCACAAAATCCGAACAAGATGCATTAATCAATCTAGCTACACGACTCGTTGGACTTATTTTGTCGATCATGGGACGCGGTAATACTATGGGTCGACTCTATATATGTAATCGGTCCACACACCTAGCCTAATGAGTTATTCGTGAGAGTTAGTCAAGGACTTAAGTGAAAGACATGGGCAACCTTAACTTCTGAATGTGATACAATGTGTAAAGTCCATTTTGGTTCTTATTTGACTCTTTTTTTTTCTTTTTTTCCTTTTTTTTCTTTTTTTTTCTTTTTCTTTGGAGCATTTTATTGGTTGGTGTTTGATTCTCCCCAGGGTCAGGTTTCGTGCATCATTGCCTATGAGGACTTACACTATCACGTACACCTTCCCCCAAATCTCCACATAGGGCGATCCCTACCACCCGTGTAACGGGAGTTCGGTCGGCGCACCCCAAGTCAGATGACTCGAAAGCACCAGGCACAAAGTCCCCTCAGACCTACTTTCCCGAGTGATAGGAGCCGTGCGAGAAGAGAGAACACCACTTATTTATCTATATGGGAACCAAAACCCCTGCACTTAAGTTTCACAAAAAGAGATTAAGGGCCCTTGCCTACGACAAACTTCCTTATACTAACAGACACGAATTATTTGACTAACTAGGTTCAGGGTGGACTTTTTTTAAATGTTTGAGTACTGAAACCCTATGATTACACGCCCCCCGAGGGAAAACCGGGGTGCACCCTAACGACTCGATAAGACCTAAAGCCAGTAAACTAGAAATCCTAATGCATCAAGTTTCAGACAATTTTGGGAGCTTTCTTTTTACTTTGCCTCTCAACGGTTTTGCACATGCTAAACACACGCAAAACCCACAAAACATTTTCTTTCGAAAACACATGAAGATTTTGAAAGAAATGTGAAAATTTTGAAGCACTAGGCAAGCAAAAGTAGACAAGTCACCCAAGGATCATGGCAAGCAGATATATCGATATTAAATGCAGCACACTATTATGACCCTAACAATGCAAACAAAAGAAAACAAAATCAAAGGAAAAAGACTCAACTATGTACACACGTAAAACACCCCCCCACACCTACTTCATGCATTGTCCTCAATGAATGCAAGCAAGATACTACATGGATTTATGCATGAAAAAGGAGAGATCTCACCAACGTGAAGTACAAAGGGAAGTGTATGGCTATGTTGATGGACACAACCCAAATTCCCTCAAAACCTGTGAGATGCTAAAGAAAGGGTACAAATACATGAAAGAAATGGAGCCCAAATACACAAGGGTTGGGGCTCACAACAATCGATGCTCACTGAAGGAGTCTTTTATTGAACTCTTTTTTATATATATATAACTATGTACAAACATAAGTTCCCATCTTCATTTGTCAAAAGACATCAAATGGGAACCTCAAGAGTGGGTCAATGCACTTGGAAAGGGAACATGACACCACGCGGGGCCAGAATATTCATGCGTGGGCCCCCTTCACAAAGAGCACCAGATGAAATGAGAGGTTCGTGAATTGGACGCAAAGGCGTCTCATTAAAAGGATCAAACTGAAAGAGCTTGAACCTCTCGAGAGTTTGGGAAGTAAGGGGCAACGGAAGAAGAATCTCTTCTGTTGCGCTGCTGAAGTTATGATCGTCAATCCAAACTCTCCAACCAGCTGGCTGGTGAGCCGGAACGAGGTCAAGAACCTCGTTAGGCATGTCCGACTCACCAGGCGAACAAAAAGTGGGTCTCATACCCAAGGTATCCTCTAAGGAACTCCTAATACCCTCATTAGCAATGTAGTTGTTTGATGTTCCATCATTTCCAAGATGATCAGGAACAATAGTGAGAGGCAAACTTTCATCAGGTGGTTTGAAATTGAGGGTACTAGGGAGCTCTTGCTCCACCAGAGGTGAGTCCTTAAGGGGCACAACATGAAGATCATGTGGCTCAAGGGCCATGGGACAAAAAGATAGGGCACAATCCTGTGCCGACTCATAATGAAATTGGTCCATGTTATTCTCAATTCGGATCGAATCTCCCACAATGTGATCGTGAATTGAAACCCCAAGTCCCTCAGACTGACTAGGAGTTTGACTCTGAAAGATTGTGCTTCGAATTTGTGAATGTGGTGGTGGTTCGATATCAAACGATGAATCCACATGTTCACAAGAAATGTCACCCTCCTCACGTTTACTTAATTGTTGTGTAATTTGACCCACATACATTTCCATAGTTTGCAGGGAATCGTGATTGGACTTCAACACATTTTGAGTGGTTTCCATGAACGTTTGGAGGGCTTGTTCCAAAGAATCAAGTTTGGGGTCAACTGTGAGGTTCATGTCAGAATTTGGGAAATGGATGGGTTGGGTGGTGATGGGCTGAGAATGAGTCCAATGATTGGTCGTGGGGTGTTGGTAGAATTCAGGATATTCAGAAGGAGGGTACTGGGGTGGGAGTGATGTATAAGAATTTGAATAAGAATTGTCTCCCCATGAATCCATCCTTCTCGGGTTGTACGCGGATGCGTAATGGTCATACTGAGCATTTTGGGAAAAGGTATGCTCATACTCAGGCTCTGAGGGAACATAAGGACATTCCCCGCAAACATGACCACTCAACCCACAACAGCGACACGGTACAGCTACTAGAGCCACCGGTGCACTCATGTCTTCTACCACATGCATGAAAGAGGCCAAAGGTTCTTGAAATGTCTCAGTTTGATGACCAACATATGATCCGACGTAACTAGATGGAGATCTAGCAGTCGGTGCCTCTCTCATATCACCCCTATATGAAGATTGCTCAGTCACACAATGAAGATTATCCCAACCATACGGGGTGTTTGTCTGAGCCACCCCAGGTTGCATGGGTCCGGAGTACCAGGGAGAATTGTCCTGGTCCCAACAATGATATGGATGGTCGCCCATGTAACCATCCATCTCGGCAAAGAACTCTCGAGTCGATCACTCTCACCACCACGAGGCCAACCTCGCAAAAAGTGCTCGACTCGACCCTAAAACGCTAACAGAGAGTGTAAAGGGGAGGAGACTAAAACGTAGAAGTAGGTGAGAAGAAGATGACTCAGAGGAGAAGGGACGAATCCCTAAAAACTAGCGTGGGTAAAGGGTGAGGTTAGAAGCCTAGTCTAGCAAACACGGCTCAAACAAGCTTAGGCTAGCTATGGGTCCTTACAGCTAGACGACGCCTAACTACGAGGTCACACGGCCTCAACACGCCTCACCTCCCTACGACGAAGACCACAATGCCCAGCAAGTAAGCCAAGATCCGGAGATCTCGTCTCTCCTACTATCGACAAAGTGGGCAACGCCGATCAGGCTATGACGGTCGTGACCGGTTCACTCTCCTAATGCGCCCAAGTCCTAATGGCCAATGTCTACTTGCTTTTAGATTAAGCCTTTACTTGAGTGTGCTTTTTGGGGCTAAGGAAGGGGTGATGAAATCCCCCACCTTATCTTTGAAGACTATAGGTGGTGCCCCTTAAGATGTTTTGATCCTTAAGCTAGCAAGCAACTCACCAAGCAAACACTCACCTCACTCTTGTTTCGATGCAAACCTTACTCACTAATGAATGTCCTAATGCGTGAATGAGTGTTAAGGAATGCGTACCTCGCTCCAGCAATCAACGACAAAGATTAAAACTAAGAGAAGACAATTAACATGCTCAAGTCATTACTAGATGATGCATGACCTAAACATAGCAAATGCGTAATCTTTTGCTTTGGGTTTTAGTGTCCAAGTTGATTAAAGGAGGGTTGATTGGTTATTTATTGATCTGGGAGCAAACTATAGGTTCACACATGCCAAATTGGGCTCCCAGATAACTAAACTGTAAATAGAAACAAACAGAAGAAAACTGGGGGTGAAAAGGTCTCACCAGGCCGCCAAACAGCGGTCCCAGACCGCTATTTGGCGGTCTTGAGGGCTTGAAGTGTACCCAAATTTTTCCTGCTGCTTTATCCTTGAATCCCAAATGTCCTGAGACAACACAAAACTAAAAAAAAGATCAAATCCACTCGAATCGTCTAAACAAGAGTCTGGACTGGCACCTCCCCGGCAACGGTGCCAAAAACTTGTTGAACGTTTTAATTTAAACCGCAAGTGCACGGCCGCGATGAAGCGGTGGCAAGTACGGGTCGTCCTCAGGGAGGTGAGCAGCCTCTTGTTTGCACGAAATCAAGTGGCGAAAATAATGGAGAAGAGAGTTGGTTACACTACTCTACACTAAACTACGCTAAGAAGTACGAAATGCGAAAGAAAGAAATAAACGATCAAATAAAAACTAAGCTAAGAACAAAATAGAAGTGCTGGAATTTCAGGAATGGAAAACCCCTAAGGGGTGGAGTGAGTGCACACAAGCAAAGAGGTGGGTGTAGAATACATTCTTTAAGCACATGAAGGTGGTGTTTATCAAGCATAGGAAGTGTCTAAATGTTATGGCAAAACCTATCAATCTATTCACCAACTTGGTTGATTAACATTTACATATGCAAGTTGTTTATTTCAGAACCTAAACAAGCATGAGAGGTGTCTAATCATTTTGGCAAAACTCATCAAGTTATAAATTCTATCCTAAACAAGCAAGCATACATTCATGTTTAATCAACACATTGAAATTAAAGCATTCATCCCATTCTCTAATGCATGTATGTACATCTACTCCACCCCCCAAAGGGGATGGAACTACTCACTAAACATTACACTAATTATTAAACTATGGAAAGAAAGCATATTAAAACTAAGCTAGAATTAAAAGACGATTAAACTAAAACATGCACAAACAATAAAAGAAGCATAAACAAACAATGAAAGAAACACAAAACTTTATTGATAAAATGACTCACATTAAAAGTAGCATCCTCCTACTTTAGTGTGTGCTTCAAGGCCTCACTTCTAGTAGGAAGAATAGCCACTTAAAATATGGAGTGATTACAATGGAAGGTGAAGAGTTCTATTTATAGCCATGGAAAAAGGCAAACCGGGACAATCCCCCGATGTGGGACTAAACAAACACCAAAAATAGCCTAAACGAACATTAATACAAGTCCAGGAGAAATTTGAGCGCATTTGGGCCAAAAGTGACCGCCAATTAGCGGTCTTGGACCGCTAATTAGCGGTCTACAGTGTCTGGATCGCTCTGGAATTTTTTGTGGGCTTTTCTGGAAGGCTTTGTTGGTATTTGATGCATCTATTTTGCATGTTGGAGCTCCGACCCGAATAGAATTGCCAAAATACTCCCCATGATGGTGAGGAGTATTCTGTTTTGCTCTTAGGTCCTTCGGTCTTGCATTCGGGTCCTTCTTCCTTGCATCTTGGTCCACATATCTCACAATTCAGTCCTTTTTCCCAGCTTTTGGGTCCTTTTATGCTTCATCTCTTCAAACCTATTTATTCCTGAAAACTAAACATAAAACTCGTAACATAGCATTATTTAGGTGAAAGATAATGGATATAAGATACAAATATGAGCATGAAATGATGTCAATCAGTGGCCAAATGTATTTTAGGGGTTAGGTAAATTTATACGAATACGCCCTTTGTAGAATACGACAAGGTTAACGATCATCCAAAAATAAGGGAAACAGTCGATTGAAAGGTCAAGGGCGGTCGACGGTTGAACAACAAAAGGTAACTTAGAGTATCTGTTATAAATGGTTGAACACACAACTTGTTTCGGTCGGCCTTTTGGGACACATAGTTAGGTTTGGTTTAAGTGATTTTCTAGCTTTGGTTTGGGTGATCTATTGAAGTCCTATTGATGTGAAATTTTGTGACTTCTATATGGAACCTAGTGTGTATGTGAGTAAGTTTTAACTCTTGTATGCTCAAGTTTACATAAGTTCCTAAGACTCTAAATAAAGGCAAAATAACATGTCTTCAATAAGCTTGATTACATATCTTGACTTCATTCTATTCTTCCTTGAATCTTGAACACTTGTAGATGTTAGCACAATACAATGTGTTCTATGCATAATGTGTGTTATACTACATTTGATTACGATTAAGATTATGTTGATTAAATCATCAAAACACGAATTAAGGAAAAAAAAGCCAACATGCATGTCATTAGGGTTAATTATACACACATGTATAACACAACTACACTTTTGCATGCATTCTCTATCCCCTATAAGACTAATCAACATAGGTTCATTTTAGCATTTGTGTTGCTTTAATTAGTGAGTTTAGTTACTCTCCATATCTATTTTCTCCCCCAACTCAGTATAGTCGACGTCGTCCCGTACTCACTTCTCATGGACACAACCTGTACTTTCCACCACTCCAATTCAGCCGTGCAATTGCTGTTTTGAACTTCATTCCCAAAGTTTTTGGCACCGTTGTTGGGGAGTAAGTTTTGGTTGTCACGTCAACCATTTTAGTGGTATTTTATTTCATTTTTATTGTTTTTGTTTGATTGCTTTGTAGGGGCTTGGTGTGGCAGGAGAAGACATAGGATAGGGAGAGCATTGAGGACAAACTGTGGAGCCAAATATGACACTAAATCTACAAGTAGCAGATTTGCATCCACCATTGGCGGATTAGGTGTGTATGTTGACTTTAGTTTTGATGGGAATGTATTCTAAAAGTTTACTTTTATATGTCGATTATTATGAATTGGATGTGCAAACATTTTGTTCCTTGATTAATGTATTCGACTTTTAGAAGTGTTAAGGAAGGGGCTTGTTCCTTAACTGTAGAGTTTTAAAAGATAATGGTTTACATAAATCAAAATATATTCACAATGATGGTAATTGAGAAGGAACATTCATTACCGAGATAAGATCGTCATGTTGGTTAAAGTGTATTGTAGCTCTGCAAATATTTAATGACACGAGTATATAAAAGAGGAAAATAGTTACTTTTATATATTAAATAGACCGAACAAATGAAATATTATGGAATTGTGTTATGTGTCATTAATGCTTTCATTGTGTCTTGAATCCTAAGATATGAGACTTATATCTTTTCACATGAGAAGTGTTTAATTTGATTGTTGTCAAAAGCTGTCAATGAGAATAGTGATAAAGGCAATAGTTGGATGAGCTCGACTTGTGCTGGAAAAGATAGTTCGTCAAAAGATTATTATGGCCCCTCTTTATTTGAGTAATGATATTAGTGCGCCCCTTGATAAAGCAAAATTATACTGTGCACAATGTGACTTATGTTATGTTACATATTTATAATTGGCTTAAGAGATCAAGAAATGATTATAAAATACAAAGGTGACACATTTCTACTTTGTATAAAATTCTGAAAATCATGAGGCAAGGGATAGACACAAGTGATGTTCTTATATCACTAAATGGATCGTGTTTAGTTCAAGTGAGCAAGACATCTTTGCTAATTGGGTAACTATAATGTGTACCTAGATATCGCTTATAGTTTGTGATATTAAGTGTTAAATATCATTGACAATATAGCTTAGATCTTCCTATAGGTCACACCACAAAACTGGGAAACAAGAAGCTTGATTTTGTATTCGTATAATGTATCGGGTTTCATGTGAAATGGGATACATGTGGTGAATCGATAAAATCCATATGTCATGAAAATTGACATAATTAGAATCATAAATAAATTCATATGAGATGTATTTATTATGGGGTGTAATAGTTTGACATTACACATGATAATATGTTACATGATATATGAATTTGCTAAAACCCCCAAGGATCAAATTTGGTTGGATATAAATACAAAATTTGACAAAGGCAAAATTGGGTCAAAACGGTAGACCGTTTTGATATCGATCGACTGGGTTCTTCGGAACGGTCGACCGGACAGAGACCGGATACACGTGGTTCGACCGAAAATTAGCGAGACATGTCTTGATAATAGGAACGATCGACCAAGAGTAGTACACGGTCGACCGTACATTTCAGGAAATGTCTTGGTGATAGAACGGACGACCGGCCTAGGGACACGGTCAACCAAAAATTATTAGGAGCAATTTTCATAAGGGAACGGTCGACCGGAGTGAGACGTGGTTCAACCGATATTGTCTAGGGACTTTTCCTTATAGATATTCAGTCGACCATCTAGCTCAAGGTACGACCAAACTTGTCAAAGTCATAACCGTTCGGTCGACCGTTTGGCACGATTTTGCCTTTAATTGTTGAGAGATTAGTGTTAATCATGGGCTAGATTTATTCCAATTATGGTCAAACGTATTTGAGGATGATTATGTGTCAAACGTATTTGAGGATGATTAGGTGTCAAACGGGGTTGAGGATGATTATGTGCCAAACGTATTTGAGGATGATTATGTGTCAAACGTATTTGAGCACGATTCTGCCTTTAACCCGTATCATGGGTTAGTGGGTAGCCCATGATATGGGTGTTGAAGAGTCCATAAATAGGTCTCCTCTCTCCCTACTTGTTTAAGAAAATGCAAAAATATTCTCTCTCCCTAACCTCTCCACTAATCCATCCGAATTTCTCTTAATTATTTCGAGCTTTTGGAGATTAAATTCTCAGAGAGCTTTAGAGGGGTTATTAGCTAGATTCTAAGCTTGATTTAGAGATTGAATTGGCTAGCTCCTTTCTCTCTAATCTTGTTTAGAGTTTGGTAAACACTTGGAGGCGAATTGACGGGCGATTTCAACGCGCAACGCACCTCCAGATCTTCATAAAAGTTTTAGAGAACCTTTGGGTATAATCCTCTTCTATTTATTTTTATATATGTAAATTACTATGTATTAAAATAGTATATAAAACAATGTACATGAAATCATCGAAAATATGACATCGATCCTACATGCATGTATAAATTCGAAAAATATATACATACATAGGGGCACGAAATCCAACAAATTTTTCAGCACATGCGTCCTGCTTTGCTTAAGTATGTTTTAGTCTCCTTCTACACTTAGTACATGCTTCATACTATTGTCCGAACCAATTATATGTGCATGAACACCCCCTTTAAGATAACTGGCCTTTAAAACCCAAATTAAGCAAAAGACTAGATTGATTGCCATCTAGGACATGCATCTTTTGTACACCTTGAACGCATTCGTTTTTCTTTTCTTTACATTCTGTTGTCGATTGCTGATGTGAGGTACGTGCATTCTTCCCTTCTACGTGCATAGTTAAAGCATGCATTAGTTAGTAAGCTGCATTTGGACAAGCGTGAGGTGAGCGTTTGTTTGGAGACTTGATTTCTAGATTCAAGACTCAAAATGATACTAAGGAGGGGTTGTCCCATAAAAGGTAAGGTGAGGATTTCATCACCTCTTCCTTCGCCCCAAAAATTACACTAATCTGAAGCCCTAATCAAAATCTAGTAGACATCGGCCCTAAAGACTTTGGGCACACTTAGTAGAATCTCATTCTCGACGTTGTGGCCTAAACGTCGTTCTTTGATTTGTATTTGAGAATTTTGGGACCTCCGAGTCCTTACTTTATCATTTAGCTTTGTGACCTGCGGCGAAGGGAGGTGAGGCATTTGGGAGTGTAGGGAGTCGTGGTTAGGTGTCATCTAGCCTAAGGACCTATATTCAAAATTAGGTTTGCTTAAGTTGTATTTGGATGCTACCCAACCGCACTACCCACACTATTTCTTAAGTCTTCTTCTCTTCTCACCAAGGTCATCTTCTCCTCTACTTCTATCAATTAGTCTCCTCGTCTACTACACCTTCTCTAAGTGTTAGGGTCGAGTCAAGCACTTTTGTGGTGCTGAGAATGTCGATTTGAGAGTGTTATTGTCAAGATGGATGATTACATGGGGGATCATTCATTTCATTGTTAGGACGAAGACTACTCTCCCTGGTATACCCAATCCATGCATCTTGGGGTGCCTCAGACAAACACCAAAGTGGGATGGGACAATTTTAATTGTGTAGCTGAGTGGTCTTTAGATTGGGGTGATATGAGAGTGGTACCAACTAATTGTGTTGGATCATATGTTGGTGAACAAACTGAGTCATTAGAAGAACTGTTGGCCTCTTTCGTGTGTGCATTATAAGATAGGAGCACATCAGTGGTTCCAGAAGCCACGTTAAATGACCAAATTGGTTTAAGTGGTCCCGTGTTTGAGGAATATTTGTATTTTCTTCCCAAACACGATTATGATGGTGTTTTTCCCCAAATTACCCATTATGACCTATACGCATTTGTGTATAACCAAAGGAGGACATATTCATGGGGGAAGTATACAATCTTGATATCATACATCATGTTCACCCCAATATCTTCTTCTTGAATACCCACAACTCTACCAACACCCAACTACCAATGGTTTGACTCATTATCGGCACATCAACACCCAACCCAAAAATTCCAAAATTCTGACTTCAACCTCATAATTGACCCCAGACTTGATTCTTTAGAGTAAATCCTCCAAACGTTCATGCAAACCACTCAAAATTTGATGAAGTGTAATTTGAATTCCTTGCAAACTGTGGATATGCAAATGAGTCAGATGACACAATAATTAAGTGAACCTGAGGAGGATGGCTTTTCTTGTCAACATGAGCACTCATTTTCTGATATCAAATCACCACCACATCCACAAATTTAAAGCACAATCTTTGAGAGTCAAACTCCTAGTCAGTTTGAGGGATTTTGCGTTTCAATTCACAATCACTTGGTAGAGGATTCAACCAAAATTAAAAATAACATTGACCAACTTGATTTTGAGTTGGCACAAGATTGTGCCTTATCTTTTTGTCTCGTGATCCTTGAGCCACATGATCTTACTGTTGTACCCCTCAAAGAAACACCTTTGGTGGAGCAAAACCTACATAATACTCTTATTTTCATAAGACCTGATAAGGGTATTGGAAAGTCCTTAAAGGATAATGAGGTTCTTGACCTCAATCAAACAAACCACCCTATTGGTTGGAAAGTTTGGATTGATTATCATGACTTCAATACCGCAATAGGGGAAACTCTTCTTCTGCTGTGCAATTGTTGCCTAACTCTTGAGAGGTTCGAACTCTTTCAGTTTCATCATTTGAATCATATGTCTTTGTGCCTAATTCATGAACCTCTCCTTATATTTGGTAAACTATGGGGGGGGGCACACATGAGTATTTTAGCCCCGCATGGTGTCATGTTTCTATTGTAGGCACATTGATCCACTACGAGATTCCCTTTTATTGTCCTTTTACAAAGGACAATGGGAGCCTCCTTGTGTATATAGTTATATTAAAAACATTGATTGTCATGAGTCCTACTCCTTGAGTATTTGGTTTCCATTTCTTAATGTACTTGTATTACCTTCTTAAATATCTTAATGGTTTTGGGGAATTCAGATTTATGTCCATCAACTTAACCATGAAGTTCCTTTTGCGTTTCATGTTGAGAGACAAAGTAAGAAGGAAGCTCTCAACGACTTGAATATGATGCATTAGGATATCTAGTATACCGACTTTAAGTTTTATCTAATAAAAAGGATGCACCCCGGTTTTCCCTCAAAGGGAGAGTAATCATAGGGTTTTAGTACTCAAACAAATAAAGAAGTTCACCCTGAACCTAGTGAGTATAAGAATTCGTGCCACTTAGTATAAGGAAGTTTGTTGTTGTTAGGGACCCTTAAACTCCTATTGTGAAACCTTAAGTGTAGGGGTTTTGATTCATATATACATAAAATAATTTAGTGTGGTGTTCTCTCTTCTCACACGACTCCTATTACTTGGGAAAGTAGGTCCCATGGGGATTTAATACTTGGTGCTTTCGAGTCATCTAACTTGAGATGCACTGATCGAACCCTCTTTACACGGGTGGTAGAGATCTCCATAGGTGGAGATTTGGGGAAAGGTGAATGTGAGAGTGTAAATCCTCACAGGAAATGATGCACGAAACCAGAACCTCGAAGAATTTAACAGCAAGAAGCCTACCTCATCATTGTAGTTGTTACAAAAATAAGGGAAAAGAAAAAAAGAAAAAAAACTTTACTGGACTTTACACGATGTATCACTTGAGGATGTTAAGGTTGCCCTAGTATTTCACTTAATCGTTAATTAACTTTCACTAATGGTTCCCTAGTTTCGGTATAACCGCTGAAAATCCTCAAGAGATACCACTCCTCCTTAGCAACAAAGGAGATTTAACGGCTTGTTGCACGTGCTAAGTGAAACCGTGATTCCTACAGGTGATCAAGACTCAAGGAAGAAAGGAATTCAAGTCATTATTGAAGACATGTAATTTCTATTTCTTTTGAGTCTTACGAATTTTGTGTATTTTAGCAGACAAGAGTTAAAAACAACTTAAACACACACTAGGTTTCTTATAGAAGTCACACACAAAATCTCATAACATTTGGACTTAAATAGGTCACCCAAACTTAGACCGGAAAACACTAAAACCCACACCTGGACTATCTGAGCTAAATCGATCGACCGAACCAGTTATCCGTTTGACCGATTGGATCAGTTAATCACTTAGTCTTTAAGGTCAAACTGCTCGACCGTTGCGTGCATGTTGTTCGACCGTTTACACGTGTCTTGTTACCGTTAAACTTGTCGTATTATACCAACGGTCGTATTCGTATAAACTTTACAAAAAAACGCATAATACTTTGGCCACTAGTCGACCGTTTCCTAGACTCCGGTCGACCGTTCCAAGACGTTTTCATGAACCCCAGAGTTCCTGTCTTTTTTCGGTCGACAACAAAAACCTCTTTGTTCGACCGAACTAATAACCCCATAGTGCCTATTAGATTTTGGTCGACCATTTCACCTTTTAGTTCGACTATTAACTTAGGTGAACTTGAGTTATCGCCTAATTGGTTTGACTGTCCACTGCTCGGTCGACCGGTCGACTGTTTGACCCGTTCGGTCGATCGAACTTGTTCTGGAAAGTGAGCTGCAGTTTTTTGTTTTGTGTTTCTTGCACAACTCTTCACCACACTTAACCCCAATGGCTATAACTCTTCTACAACTTATAAATAGAGGTTCCCCAACCTTCTTTAGACAACTCTCCTACTCTTATTTGCCTCCAACATTAGAGAGATCAATCCAAACAGTCAAAGCCTCCATTTCTATACTTTAGTCTTAATTCCAATCATACTCAAGTGTGCTCAAGTTAGAGAGTGTTTGAATTAGGGTCATACATGATCCTACAGGTTTGTGGACTTATTTGTATTGCTCAAGGACCAATTGCAAGTCATAAAGAACCTAGGTGAAACCTAGAGTGACCTTATCGTAGAGAAAATATGATAGTCGTAAAAGTCCAAACTCTCATAAACCTGAGTGACTCGACAATTAAGACAAAATCGCCTCCAGACAATGGACTAGGGCTTCACCCACATGCACGAAAGAAAACTTAAACAACTGGGAAGTTGCATACGGCTCAGGGCAACTGGATCCATGAGTGATGGATTTTTATCTGCTATTGGTGCCCCCCCCCCCTCGTCTATTTGACCCATTATTTCTCCGATGGGTCAGGTAGTCAGGTCGGAACGCTCCCGAACATATATCCAAATCTGATTTGCAGTCGTCAGATTGCACCTAGAGTAATCTAAACCCTCTAATATTCTATATATACACTTGTAATCCCTCTTCTTCCCTTCTTCTCCTCATTAGGTTAGGTTTATATCTTTTTAGTAGAGTAGTGGTGGAGAGGATAAGAACACTTGTAATCTTTCTTTTGATTAATCAAAGTTTGTGGTTGTTAACAACTTGTTTTAATTAGATCTAGTTTTCTTTACTTATGGATGTGTTGTTTCCTTTGTTAACATGGTGACTAGTGAGTAATCCATCCCCATTGGGGGTGGAGGATGATGTGAAGTGTGAATATTGTTACATTTGTGTGTGTTTTAATCTTAATCTTGGAGCTTTAAATGATTTCCATAGCTATTTTGATGGGTTTCTCACTCTTGACTTTGATGTGTTAATGGTCATCATCGATGCTTAGCACATGCTTTTGTTAGTGGGCCAAATTTATGGGGAATGATGAGGTGAGGATAAGATTGGAGTGGATAAAGAGATAAGTTTGACAAGTAATCTTGTGGTTATCTTTAGCCTTATTTTAAGTAGTATTTTGTAGGTTTTAATGATGATGATAAATCTTAATCCATGTAGACACACACTTGTGGTTTGATTTTTATAGATTTCTATGGTATGCATGTCATTATGGCTTAATTATACACACACATGTAACACACATCTACACTTTTGTATGCATTTTCTGTTGGCTTTTTAGCCTTAATCCGTGTTTTGATGATTTAATCAACCTAATCTTAATCACAATCAAATGTAGTGTAGCACACAAAATGCATAGAGGATATATTGTATTGTGTTAACATCTACATGTGATCAAGACTCAAGAAGAATGGAATTGAAGTTAAGACATCTAATCATGCTTTTGAAGACATGTAATTTGCCTGTATTTTGAGTCTTAGGAACTTGTGTAATCATGGGGATACAAGAGTTAAAACTTAGTCACATACACACTAGGTTCCTTGTAGAAGTCACATACAAAATTTCACATCAATTGGACTTCAATAGATCCCCTAAACCTTAACCGGAAAATCACTAAACCATAACCTAAATTACCTGTGCCCATCGGTCTACCGGAACCAGTGCCTTGTTCGATCGATTATAATAGACCTTCTAAGTGTGTTCTCCTAGCTCCACCGGTCGACTGCTTTTGACCTTTCGATCGACTGTTCCCATAATTTTATATGTCTGTTATTCTTGTCGTATTCTTCCAATGGTCGTATCCGTATAAATTCAATCTACCCCTGAATACAATTGGCGACATGTCGAACATTGACCACAGAACGGTCGACCGGATGAAGACATATCTTGAGCCCAAAAGTTCATTATTTTGGTCAAAGCACCTTTCGTTTGACCGATTACCTTTTCCCTGGCCAAAACCCCCTAAGCTTTAGCCTTGTTGGTTCGACCGACTCTTTACTCGTTCGATCGATTCTTCCTTGCTAATTCTGGACTTCATTTCTGGACGTCATTTGGTCGACCGGTTACCCTGATTCAGTCGTCCATTGAAGAACATAATTGTGAATTTCTATTTTAGTGTTCTTCACAACAATCAATAAACTCATCCCCAATGGCTAGAAATCTTTAGGAGCTTATAAATAGAAGTTAAAACACATTGTTTTGACAACTCTCACACTTCCAATTGTCTCATACATTGGAGACAAATCCTCAACTCCTAAACCTCCCAATCCTACACTCAAGAACTTTCATTCCATATCTTTGATCAATTCAATATCATACTCAAAGTGTGCTGAAGCTAGAGAGTGTTGTTCCACTCAAGTTCTTTGTTCAAAAAAGAGTAAAGACTCCAGTGAAAGCCCGAAGCATCCTTCTCGGATTGTGATAAGAGGCTTCCAAGCTAGGCGAGGGTTGTTCGCTAGCTTGAAGATTGTAAAGGCGTTGTCTCGCAGCCTAGAACGGGGAGCGGAGGTTGAAGTTCGAGCGGAGCTTGCAAGAGAGGACGTAGGCGGGTGGCCGAACCTCTGTAAAATCCTCGTGTCCATTTGTGGTTTGGTTGTTTCTTCCCTACTAGTTTAAATTCGTTACCGCTACATCTATTGTTTATTTGAGTAGGGATTAAGCATAATTTGATTAGATAATCAGGGGCCATCGATCCTACATTTTCTACCCCTAATGGGACTAATCATGTTAGGTTCATTTAAGCATTTGTGTCTCATTAGTTAGTTTGTTTAGTTACTCCAACTCTATTTTCTTCCGCCATTCAAGTATGGTCTATGACGACCCGCACTCACTCCTCATGGACACGACCCGTACTTTCCACCACTCCAACACGCCCATGCACTTGCGGTTTGAACTTAAATTCACAACATACATATTTAAGGGTACCTGAAATACAAAAGAAATAAAACCCAAATTCTAATGTCCTAAGTTGAAAAAATGGGACTTGCACATAAAAAACTTTTAACATCTCAAAAAGCTATCCACCTCTAAAATACAACTTTTAAGAATCTCAAACTCAAAAGTTGAGTGTCCCAAACTGACCAATAAAAACCTATAAACAATTTTGTATTTTATACTTCTTTGAAGAGCTATCGTTGTTAAGAAAAATTCACCAATTTGTAGAATAAATCTTTGCCAAACATTAAAACACATGGAGATTTCGGGAAGTATGATGAATATTTTTCATTGCTCTCACATAGAGATTTTGGGGAGAAAAATAGGACACATACTTTTAAAACTAAATCGTTCAAAAAGCTATCCACCTCTTAAACGAAGCTTTTAAGAATCTGAAACTCTAAAGTTGAGTGTTTCAAACTGACTAATAAAAACCTATTAACAATTTTAAATTTTATACATTTTTGAAGAGCTATTGTTCTATATAAAGCTTTGAGAAACCTGAAAAGAAGATTTTGGGGAGTAAGAGGAATACTTTTCATTGTTCTCACATAGACAATACAATGAGCCACTATATATACACAAGAGGCATAGATGTTACAATGCAATAAATAACAAGCTAATGAATTGTAGTTACTACAACATTTGAATGAGACATATAATATACATCAATGAAGAGGTCACAATAGTCATTGGAGAATATACATCATATGTCGAGGTTATTCTTCTATAAAATATTATAAATTCATAATACATGTATATACTATACGCTTTTTTGCCCTACCTCGTTAAAAACCTTGCAAAAAAACTGTGGCACAAAAACATTGTGAATGAAAAAAGAGTACAGAACATATAAATATCCCAATCAAAATATATGCATTATGTTTATGTCTTGTTAAAAACCTTACTACAAAACCCAGTGGGAAAAATTAACAAAGGAAAAACTCTCCGTGCAATTTTTCTCAAATATTATACTGAGAGTAATACAAACTGAGGGTAACTTTTGCAAATATGAATATGTTACTTCAAAAACGTTATACATTGACAATTTAAAGTTGTCTCATATTTATATTTTGATAATGGTATGAGAATGTAAAGACCAAGAATTGCTTCACCAGCCTGCATAAAAATTGTAATATCCCAACAAAAAACACATAATAGTTTGTTGTTTTGTGTGATGTGGATCACATGTATAGAAAATATCACTAATATAAACATTTCTCTCATGACTATAACAGGTAAAGATTGATGTATTCATAAAGAGGTAGTGAAAAATATGTTGAAGTCATTTAAATGTTTTCAAACAAACATTATGCTTGAATAAAACATTCACCATGAACCTTACAATGTTTTGGTCTGATTTGCAAGGTATAATAGGATTTTCATGACATTCTGATAAGGAAGTCCATGTCCCTTTTCAACCTCTTTAGTTTAATATTACAATTGGATCTTTGTGCATATAGAATTGACAAACTTTCAATGGTTTTCTTTCAAGGTGAGCTTTCTTTGTAGAATATTTCTTCTTTAATATTCTCTTTATATAATTGAATCGTAGTAACAATTCTCTTCGAGGGGATGTTCGAACTTCATCTCAAAAAATAATGGACTCCTCTAGTCACTTATTTCAAAATTTCCTCGTCAAATATTTCAAAGGTTTTCAAAACTCCTTAGTAGTTCCTATGACATTTAAGACATTAACATACAATAAAAATAATTGTAAATTTTAATGTTAGGCAAAACATATGAACTAATAAGATAATACTTCATACCATTACTCAATATGAGTTTGACCAGAGAGACTATATGCACATTCTACTTTCTTTCTTCATATAATAATATTGTACGAATTAAAAGACGTCTCTTTTGATGTTTGAAAATAAAATATGTTTGTAGCATTTTAGTCCTTGAGGAACTCTCATATTAATATCAATATCAAGTGACTCCAATAAATTTGCAGTCACAACATATATAATATGCATGCCTATTTTCGTGTTTGTAAGTCATACTGATCACGTAACATAACGTACTATTATACATTACAAGAGAATGAGTATCATGATGGATGTTGGGTCTTGCAAATACTCTTGTGTCAATACTCGCTTTACAATGTACCACCTTATTATTGTAATGTGATTTCTATTCGTATCCCGTAAGGATACAGTTTCAGAAATCAGGACTACAAGTACAAATAATATGTTTTCCTAAGCAAGCTTAGCTTTATATTGTTTGTCTTCTTTCATTCATTTTTTAATACGAATGCTTCTGGTATTCTTGTCATAATGTAGGTTCTGTATCCAAATTTTGTCTTGGTGAAACATACTCTAAGAAGGTTAATTAGTCGTCGCCGATAACTAGTTATTTTGTAATCTCTCTCGTATCAACATAATTAATTGTAACTTTTTGTCAATAATAATCAAATCATCGCCCTTTCCTAAAACATTAGGATTTGACCGTTCTATATTCCTGAGATTGTTGTGTTTGGTAGCTGTTTTATAAAATTACCAGGTTAATTTACAGTGTTCAGGAATAACCTCTTTAGGAGGCACAATGAGTGACTAACTTTTATTTTTATTCCCACAAATAATATATTTTCCTGCTCACGCTTCTAGCGCTCAAATATTTCTTTTCTTGTGGAGATCTCTACTTTATGTTATGTGTGTTTATGTCTAGTAATACAAGATTTAGCTACTCATTTGTGATCAATAAAGATGTATGACAAATACTTACTAGATATTTCAATTTTATCAGCCTAATATTCAATCATACTTGTATGTATATTCTCTTTTGAAGTTTAGCTTCAAATTTAATATATGCTTTCCATAAGCTTCAGACTTTATCCTTCTAAAGATAGAAAATATGTCTCAATACATATATAATTATTAGGCTGGACAATAAACAATTAGCCCTTTAGGGGATTTAAATACTTTGATATTATCAAAACATCAAAATTGTCCAATGACATTTGAGGCTATTTATAAACATTGTGGCAATGGTAGCGATCAAAAAATTATATAGAAAAGAAATCAGAGGAAGAAAACATTTTATTAATTATTGTACAAGTAAAATAACAGAATATTTATGATATGATGGTCTAGTATGAAAAATATCATGTTTTCTCAACTGAGGGACTCTCATTTTATTGTGCAGATTGGCCAACAAATTTTGCTTCATTTTCCATTTTATTTAGGCACTTCTCGGCCTAGGTTTGTTTAGTTGACGTTTAATATGAAGAGTCATTTCAATTTTTTTCATTTCATAATTGCAATTTCTCTCCACTGTTTATGCACTTTCTTTCACCATGCTTTGTAGCGTGTGCTTAGATCACACAAACAAAAATACAATGGAAGATATTATGACTTTTAATCACAAATAATATATATATCAACCCAAAACACATGTGGTTTTTGACTCCGTACTACAACTGTAGTATGGTTGTTAACTTGTAAGGCGGATAAAACATTTTCCCTATACATCTCAACCCTCTATGGTCTTCTGGCCACAGAGCTAGATTCTGGAATGAATTTGATGGATTTACGCAAATTCTATTCAATTTACATTTGCACAATATTTTAATGGTCATAAGAATCCTTCAATATTTGATATGAAATTTCATATTCATCTTCAAAAGCAAATGTACGGTAAAAAAGGATAGCAAGTGTATGAATGACCCGCTCATAACGAGACATTTACTTTTGACCAAACACCAGGTAATGAAAGCTCAAACATGAAATCCTTGAATATAATAATAATAATAGCACGTGAAAAAAATTAAAGTTTTCGCCTTCCAGGCAAAAAATATACATTCATATCTTTAGATACTCGGAATGTTTGACTAATCTGTAACGAGGTCCAAGGGCAACTTGCAATTAGAAATCCATATTAGATAACTACTTCTGATAATATTCATCATGAAAAATTCTCAAATTTTATATATGCTCAATATGGAGACATTATCATATCAACGATATATAGCAAGTTAAGCAAAATATTATGAATCATGGATCATGTACATATGATCACGGCATAGATAAGCACACAAAAAACTCGTGTGCTTGGAATTATAAATTAGTTGTTGATAAGCATAATGTAAACATGCATTGTCAAGTCCCTAACCCTTTAGGGTTACTGTTGGAGGAGGTGGGTTTTGCATGGGAAATGGAGGAGTGAACAGTGATGCGTGAGAGATGGGGGTTGGTCACTGTCGGGCTTGGATTGGTTTTGAGGAGAAAACCAACATTCTTCTTCTTTTCCATTTGCCGCTCTCTCTCAATATCTTCTTCCTTATCCAGTGATCCAAAGGTGGTGGACATGGCTCCGACGTGTTGAGGCGAGTGTGGCACAAGCGTGGGGCGCGCTAGATCGGGGTTTCGGAGGTTGCAGTCATGTGGCGATGTCGAGCAAAACTCCGGCGTGCTCCGTCTTGCTTGTGAGGTATGCTGGTTCAATAGCATGGTTTGTTTTTCTCACACTTGTGGGTGTGTTTGTGATCGTCGTCGGGTGGTAGGAGACCTCGCCGGTGACGAGGGCGGCCAGAGATACCTGACAGGTCGGGTGGCTGCCGGATTTCGGTCGACCGATTTAGTGTATTTTGCCCGACTTTAACGAACACCGTTCGAACGATGCCATGTGGCGGTCGACCGGTTGTGCTTCTGCTGGTGGGTCGGAGGATCGTATGGTAGATTTCGGTCGACCACTCGGGAATTTTGTCCGACCGGTAACTTATGTGACTTATTACTTGTTCGACCGATTATTATACTTGTTCGACCATTAGTTGACTAGACTGCTAGGATGTCCCTGGTAGTTTCCGATCAACCGTTGGACTTGTATGATTTTGACCACGTATCGGTCGATCGGTTTTAGACTCTTGTTCGACCGTTAGGACTTAAGGGATGCGCAAAGAGTTCGACCGGTGCAGACTTTCGGTCGACCGGACCCTATGGGAACCGTCGACCGAATTGCCTATTTCGGTCGACCATTTGTGCGCAGAACTGGATTCTGTAGGATCGTGTGGGTTATGGGTTCACTAATCACTTTTCAATCTAATCACCTACTTGATTAAGCAATCGATATGCGCAGCGGAAATTAAAAACAAAACAAGCAAGTGTAGGAAAATGCAAACCACAAGAAGACGTGTCGGTTTTTATAGAGGTTCGGCACCCCACCCGGGTCCTAATCCTCTCTTGCAAGCTCCGCTCGGATCACCAAGCTCCGCTCACGACTTCACTAACCACTCCCCGTTCCGGGCCGGGAGAGAACGCCTTTACAACCGTCAAACTCGCGAACAACCCTCGCCCAGCTTGGAATCCTCTTCTCACAATCCGAGAAGGATGCTTCGGGCTTTCACCGGAGCCTTTACTCTTTTGACAACAAATGAGAACTTGAGTGAAGCAACACTCTCTAAATCTTGAGCACACTTGAGTAGGATTAAGGAATTGATCACTAAGTGTGTAAGGTTTGAAGCTTTGAGTGTTTGGGATTCTCTCTAATGTTTGGGACAAGTTTGTAGTGGGAGAGTTGTGTTAAAATGTGTTTTACAACTCCTTATATAGGCATTAAAGAGAATAGAGCCGTTGGGATTGATTGGGTATGAGTTGAAGTGTGATTACACAAAACAGAAAGTTCAGAACCCAATTCTGGCTGAATTCGGTCGACCGGATGGGGACAATCGGTCGACCGTTAGGCAGTTTTACACTCAGTTCGGTCGACCGGTTAAGCAACGGTCGACCTCCCAACTCTACGACTTAGGTTCACTTAAGTCATCAGTCGAACACAAGATAGGGTTCGGTCGACCGATTTCGTCCAGGCACTTTTGGGGTGACAAACAAATGTGTGAACGGTCGACCGAAACTGGTTTTGGCGGTCGACCGATTATGGACAGGCACTTTGGGTTTGTCAAGAGATGAACCAACGGTCGACCGATCGTGGTCCTCGGTCGACCGATACATGAAATAGATTTGGGGTATTTTTGGTTTAATACGAATACGACCGTTGGGTATATACGACAAAAGTAACGGTCGAGAAAATATGATCTGACGGTCGACCGAAAGGTAAAACACGGTCGACCGAAAATGGGCAGTGAAAACACAAACAGGAGACATGATCACTCGGTCGACCGAACGGCATGTTGCGGTCGACCGAATGTTGGTAGACTTTTGTAGTTCAGGTTTTGGTGTTTTCCGGTCTAAGTTTGGGTGATCTATTGAAGTCCAAATTATGTGAAATTTCGTGTGTGACTTCTATAAGGAACCTAGTGTGTGATTAAGTTGATTTTAGCTCAAGTATGCTCAATTACACTTTGTTCCTAAGACTCAAAAGAAATCAAGATTACATGTCTTCGATTTAGCTTTAATTACATGTCTTGACTTCATTTCCATCTTTCTTGAGTCTTGATCACCTGTAGAGGTTAGCACAATACAATATATATGCAATGCATAGTGTGTGCTACTCTAATTAAGATTCGGTTGATTAAATCATCAAAACATAAGATTAAGGCCAAAAAGCCAACAATCTCCCCCTTTTTGATGATGGCAACCGATATCTTAATACTTGAAAATTGTATATGTAAACTATGCATATAAATGCTCCCCCTATGGATGTGCATAGTTTTTGTTCAAATTTTATCAAGTTTTTCAAGTAACCCCTTAATTATCTCTCCCCCTTTGACATCCATCAAAAACAATGATTAATTAAGACTTTAAGCATAGAATTTTGGATGTCTTGTAATGAAGTGGCTCCCCCTAAATTTTTCACTTCATTACTCTAATAAAAGATATAACAATTAAGCTCCCCCTATCAATAAGGCTAGATGAAAACTATGAATATGATTCAAGTTAAGTTCATTTAAGTTTCAACTTAAGCCTTATTCTAACATCCATTTAAAATTTGACATATAAAATCAATGGATGTGATAAATGATTTGCAATGAATAGGGTATATAATTTGCAATGAATTAAACTATATGATATGTCAATTAAGCATATGAAGCTAGATTAGAGCTAATTTAACATGAATTGTATAGATAAGAATTTATACCAATGTTGAATTCGAATTTAGCTCCAATCTCATTTGGTGATGCAACCGGATTTGAATTTGACTCTTGACCTCACCCGGTCACCACCAATCTCCTCCTCAAGCTCCTACAAGAGTAGATTTAGGTACCCAAACAACTTTGGGTCCTTGAATGTTAGCTTTGGGAACCCAAACCATTTTTGTTTTGGGAGCCCACACACTTGAGGAACTATGGTTTACAACTAAGTGCTTTCCATTTAGAGTAGTGTGAGATACATGGTTTTTCAATTTTGCATTGTATCCTAACCCATGTTTTTGCAAAGATTGTCTTTGACTACCTAATAGCATGTTAAGCATCTTAGTTCCATGTGTGAATTTTTCTAGATCTTTTCTTAGTTGCACATTGCAAGCTTGAAGATCTAATTGTTCACAATCTATAGGTGTTGCTTTTAATTTATCAAAATTTGATGCATAATTTTCTAGTTTAGCAACCACCTCATTCTTCTCATTCATGCATGTTTCAATTTGGCTTTGGAGATCTTTGATTAACTTTCTAGCATTCTTGTTTTTATCACAAATGATCTCATATTGTTTAACTAAGTCATGGAATGCATTTTGAAGCTCATCATGTGTATTATTTTTATTATTTGCACTAGAGTTTGAGCTATCACTATAATAAGACTTAGTTGAGCATGAATTACTAGAACAAGAGTTAGAATCTACCTCACTTTGATCTTCAATAGCCATGAAGCATGAGTGAGCCACTTCTCTTCTACTTTGCAAGGAAGAAGACGATGATGATGGTGATGAAGAATCATCCCATGTAGCCTTGTGTGCTTCCTCCTTCCTTTCTCTTCTCTTGCTCTTCTCCTTTTCTTTTCTCCTCTCCCTTCTCTCCTTTTTCTTCTCCCCTTCTCTTCTCTCATTTTCACTCTCCTCCCTCTCTTTTTCTTTTTCTCTTTTCTCACTTCTTCTACCTCTTCTTTCATTCTTTTCTCCCTTATCCCTCTTGAGGTATTTGAAGAAGTCTTTGGCTAGGACTTCTATGTCCTCATCTTCTATACTCCTCCGTGGTTCATCTAAATTTGCATGTAATGTCAAGGTGGATGTTTTCTTGGTGGCTTCCTTCTCCTTCCGATGATTTATTTGAAGTTCATAGGCCATCAAGTTTCCAATGAGCTCCTCCATCTTTAATTTTGAGAGATCATGCGCCTCTTCAATTGCGACGACTTTATCTTCCCAATCGATGCTAAGTGACCGGAGGAACTTCCTTGTCATCTCTCCTTCATTGATTTTTCTTCCAAGAACCAAAAGAGAGTTAGTGATATCGGTGAAGCGAGTGTTCATTTCGCTTATGTTTTCACCGATTTGCATAGAAAAAAATCTCATATTTATGCATGAGGAGACTAATGCGTGTTTCCTTAGTTTTACTATCCCCCTCATGGTGCATTTGAAGTCTATGCCATATCTCATGTGCACTAACACACCCTCTAATCCTATTATATTCACCCTCATTTAGCCCACTGATGCATTGCATACATTGCATCATATGTCTTTCATTTAGATTACTTTTATATCAATAAATGCTACTAAGGTATGTGTTTAGTCGTATTTACAGAATACAGGGACCTGAATGCAAATTACCCACATTCCGAGCATAAACGTGTGCAAAAGATTCATTTCTATCATAAAAACCGAATTCAAGTTTATCGGGTTTCAATTGGAAATGCATCCAAGCATAAAAGCATTCAAGGAGCTAATCACAAAAAGGTCAAGGGCTTAATTGCAAAATGCCAAGGACCTGATTGCAAAAGAAAAGGATCAAGTTATGTTGTTGGAAAAGTCAAAAGAAAAGTCAAAAATAAATCCCCAACAATGGAAGGAATTAATCCGGAGCTCAAGACAATGGAAAGAAATCATCCAGACGCGCAAATAAAGATTAAATCATGCCATAAACGCACCGCAGAAATCCGGACCCAATCCCATCAAACTGGGCGGCGAATTAGCCGCACCTCCCATGTATTGGGCGGAGAATTCGCCGCCCCTCAGGCTCCAAAAGATTTCAAATTTCTTCCAGTGTTGCTTTGACGCGTGTACTCTCCTTTTATGTATTCGTATCCCCTGTAGCAACTATAAATAGACCCGAGAACGATGTAAAAAGGGTCCTTAGTGGTTGTTCTTATTTGTGTACCTTAGTTTTATTAATAAAATTCTGTTATTTTAATTCTTGTTTTAGTTTTCTTCTAATGTCTCTAGGATCCCTTCTTCTTCCTCCCTCCATGAGTTTCTAACTCTTTCCAAAGGGTGGAGGTGATGGAATGAGGGTTAGAGAAGATGAATTGCATGTTATTATTTTAAGTTCATGATTAGTATATTTTGATTACTTGAGTTTATGTTAAGTCATTTATCTTGTAATGCTTCATAACTAACATGATTTACAATAAGTTTCAGTAATTCTCTGATCTAAACCTAAATCTAAACCTCCACCCAACGGATTTCTCTTCTTATTTCTTGTTTTAGTTCTAATTGCTTTTGTTTCGTACTTTAGATAATTAAATCAAAAATACCAAAAACCCAACTTATTTCTTCTCCCTTCTTCCCCTCAATCGAAATCACACTAACAACGAAATCTCTCCCTCATTGTGTTCGACCCGTACTTGCCACGTCTTCATAGACGCCGTGCACTTGCGGTATAAATTTAATTCTCAACACCCACAATATAGAATGTTCATGATCTTTGAGTTCATCTCAATTTCTTTCATTTTGGGCCTAGTGAGTGAATCTAATTCATCTTCATTTGGTGGTGTGTATGGATTTTGGAGAAACATCCAATACTTAAGGTCATTAGAAATTAGGAAAATCTTCATCCTATTCTTCCAATAATCATAATTTGACCCATTAAGCAAAGGAGGTCTAGTGGTGCATAATCCCTCTACATGATTAGATGTGCTAGCCATGCTAAAAATACGATTAAGTATAGAATTTAGCTAACAAGGCTCTGATACCAAATGTAGGATCGTGTGGGTTATGGGTTCACTAATCACTTTTCAATCTAATCACCTACTTGATTAAGCAATCGATATGCGCAGCGGAAATTATAAACAAAACAAGCAAGTGTAGGAAAATGCAAACCACAAGAAGACGTGTCGGTTTTTATAGAGGTTCGGCACCCCACCCGGGTCCTAATCCTCTCTTGCAAGCTCCGCTCGGATCACAGAGCTCCGCTCACGACTTCACTAACCACTCCCCGTTCCGGGCCGGGAGAGAACGCCTTTACAACCGTCAAACTCGCGAACAACCCTCGCCGAGCTTGGAATCCTCTTCTCACAATCCGAGAAGGATGCTTCGGGCTTTCACCGGAGCCTTTACTCTTTTGACAACAAATGAGAACTTGAGTGGAGCAACACTCTCTAAATCTTGAGCACACTTGAGTAGGATTAAGGAATTGATCACTAAGTGTGTAAGGTTTGAAGCTTTGAGTGTTTGGGATTCTCTCTAATGTTTGGGACAAGTTTGTAGTGGGAGAGTTGTGTTAAAATGTGTTTACAACTCCTTATATAGGCATTAGAGAGAATAGAGCCGTTGGGATTGATTGGGTATGAGTTGAAGTGTGATTACACAAAACAGAAAGTTCAGAACCCAATTCTGGCTGAATTCGGTCGACCGGATCGGGACAATCGGTCGACCGTTAGGTAGTTTTACACTCAGCTCGGTCGACCGGTTAAGCAACGGTCGACCTCCCAACTCTACGACTTAGGTTCACTTAAGTCATCGGTCGAACACAAGATAGGGTTCGGTCGACCGATTTCGTCCAGGCACTTTTGGGGTGACAAACAAATGTGTGAACGGTCGACCGAAACTGGTTTTGGCGGTCGACCGATTATGGACAGGCACTTTGGGTTTGTCAAGAGATGAACCAACGGTCGACCTATCGTGGTCCTCGGTCGACCGATACATGAAATAGATTTGGGGTATTTTTGGTTTAATACGAATACGACCGTTGGGTATATACGACAAAAGTAACGGTCGAGAAAATATGATCTGACGGTCGACCGAAAGGTAAAACACGGTCGACCGAAAATGGGCAGTGAAAACACAAACAGGAGACATGATCACTCGGTCGACCGAACGGCATGTTGCGGTCGACCGAATGTTGGCAGACTTTTGTAGTTCAGGTTTTGGTGTTTTCCGGTCTATGTTTGGGTGATCTATTGAAGTCCAAATTATGTGAAATTTCGTGTGTGACTTCTATAAGGAACCTAGTGTGTGATTAAGTTGATTTTAGCTCAAGTATGCTCAATTACACTTTGTTCCTAAGACTCAAAAGAAATCAAGATTACATGTCTTCGATTTAGCTTTAATTACATGTCTTGACTTCATTTCCATCTTTCTTGAGTCTTGATCACCTGTAGAGGTTAGCACAATACAATATATATGCAATGCATAGTGTGTGCTACTCTAATTAAGATTCGGTTGATTAAATCATCAAAACATAAGATTAAGGCCAAAAAGCCAACAGATTCCTGGTCCTAGTGAAGTACCAACTCTATTCACGGAACCTGTGTCCTCGCTGAGTGCGTGAGCCAGGAGGTGACGGTGGGTGCATTGATCGGGCCTACCCAGGGACCGCCAAGTGGAGGAGTGTGGGTACTTTGGACGAGCCACCTCTGTTGATAGACTATGGTGTGATGTATTGTTGTCTTGACTCGTAGTAGGGTCGTGGACCTGAGGGATCACGGATCCCAATGCATGATGATGCATGGCTCGTGGAGCATGATGACCTTGTGGACTACAATCCAGAACCGTCTGATGTTGTGTCGGTCGTATGTTGTACCACCGATGTTGTGTCGGCGATGTTGTGTTGGCGATGATGTTACCGACGACGTTCCGGCTTGTTGCCGTCGATGTTGTTCTGACAATGATGTTGTGACGTCCAATGTTGTGCCGGAAGTATGTCGTACCGCCGATGTTGTGTCAGTAATGCCGCCGATGTTGTTCCTGCGATGATAGCTCAGCTCGGCACATACTGAGTGATTGTTGAACTGACCGAGCGACGACTCCGTTGGTGTAGTGCAGACCACGATGTTTCAGATCTGATCCATTTGGCGTGGAAGTGCGGACGCTCCTCACCGTTCCCTTGGCTATAGTAGTGACGTATGGGGGTGTGTTGTGTATTGTCCGTAAGACCGTATGTGCCTACAGTAGGTCTCTGAGGGAGACCCGATGTTGTTTGCAGGACAGAGGTCCCTGTTGGCCCTTAGAGGGTGCTTGTTGTTGTTGTTGGACTGAAGTCTTGTTTTACCCTTGGAGGGGATCTATTTTTCATTGCAGTTGATGACATGACAAGCTACTAGTACGATATGTTCATTACCGTACTGTTGCATTCATATAGGTGAGCTTGGCATATGGGGTTTCCTTATGGGAAACTCAGGCATCATTGTTTAATTCATGTTTCAGGACCGCAGTAGGTTCTGTGGGGTGGTGACAGCGGGCACACATTTTGGGCGTAGGATCCTCTTGAGACTATTCGAGGTCGTCATGATTACATGTATTCCTTTGTTGTATTGATGTAATCATATATTTTGACAAACTCTATTGTATTTGGTGCACCGACTAGTTATTTATATGAGTAACTTTCCCGCATGATTATTATTATCTTGAGATCTCTTTATTGTTAAAATTTCAAAATTTCCAATGTTCCGGAATGTTACATGCATTGATTACATGAATATAAAATAAAACAATTTAATAAATATTTTAAATGAAATTTAACATTTATTTCATAATACACATGAGGAGGGTCATACGTCCGAGAAAGCAAGCCCAAAATAGCTAGAGCCCCCTTATTTTCGAACTATATGTCAGTACTTGGTTGGTAACTAACTAACTTCGTTAGTTGGGCACGTAATGTTTAAGGGATCTTTTCTACCTCTCAATCATGATTAGCACAAAATAAAATGGTACGATAATCACAAATCACTAATGTCTGATTAAAGGCTAAGTAAGGAGAAATAGCTTTGTTCAATCACGCTTAAACCAGAAAATTTCAATTTGAGATACTCTTCTTTTGTCGTTAACACCTTCATAATTGTCTATAGTCGAAGGAAAGAAAAATAAAGTATAATTATTTTAGCAGTCATAAAATGCTTATTTGTAGAATTAAAGTCACTAACAATAGAGATTTCATTTATTGATGTAATGGTAGCACCATTAAGAAGTAAGAACCCTATGTAAAATCACATCCTTGTTAGACACAGGAGAAAGACGGGGAGCACTAGAGCAAGCCACCCCAGAAACCCGCCCTCCACCAGAGGCACATGGACCGCCAATTGGCAGTTCAGAAGTTGCGCCTGGTGCGCGGTTTTAGCTCGCCTTGTTCTCCATGCTGAGGGCCTTCTATTGTCATCACTAGATCCATATTTTGACCTACTCAATTGGTGGACACGAAGGAAAGAAGAGAACTCACTACTTAACACTCATAAGCAAAAAAACGAGATTTGCACCAAACTCATCTTTTCTTTCTTCTTTCTCACTTACATTCTCCTTTCTTCTTTTCACTCATTCTATGACTTTACTTGACTTGTTTTACAAATGGAGAACTCTTGTGCTTATAAAGGCACTTACAAAGACTCTTCAACTTAACCTAAAACACAAACATAACATAAACTACATAAAGATGATCATTCAAGATCATTACAACCTCTACTTAAATTGCATCATAAAATAGGACGAAAATCATGGAAACAAATGAAGAGTCCCTTGTCTCTTCCTTTCCCACAACCTTTTGTCTTCCTTCTTGTTGAGTCATCAACTCCTAGATGACTCACCCTCCATTGGTGATGTGGCTAGTGACTAGGATGCCACCTAGGATTAAGTTCAATTCTCAATACTACTCCTTGAATTTAATCCTCTTCCATCCACCATCCCAAGTAGGTTGCACATCCTTTCCTGCAACCTTATTGACAACGTTTTTGTTTGAGCTAAAATACACACCATGTGAACCTCACTTGTTCATAAGCCACACAATGAGGGATTGTCTCCATGCATGCCACCGGTGCGAACACTTCTTCATAATCTATGCCGGTCTTTTTCTTGTAGCCTTTTGCTACCAAGCGTGTCTTGCATCGCTCGACCTCTCCTTGTGGTGTTGTCTTCTTCTCATACACCCACCTGACACCAATTCCTTTGTGACGTTTTGGAAGCAAAGTTAGCTCCCAAGTCTCATTCTTTTCTATCGACTCCATCTCCTCATTCATCGTGGCTCGCCTTCTTGCTTTTGCCACCACCGCTTCTTCTAACGGCATGCTCTTGCCTTGAGCGGAGAGGCAAACCAAGTGTAGCTCACTTGTTCCCTCGTATATATCACGAAGACTCCTTTTCTTCCTCAGTCTCTTCTCTTCATCATCGGATGATAAAACTTCGTGCTTGGTGGAATCTGCAACCTCCACCTCTTGCTCCTCATTTTCATTATTTTCTTCATATTCCTCGTTATGCTCATCATCAACTTGAGCATGCATGACATGATTTGTCACCTCCTCGTGGTTAACAAACAAAGTCATTCCATCACCGCGGGCATCTTCCTCCTCGGCAAAAAGATTGGAACTCTCTTCCACCTTCTTCTTCGACCAACACTCACTAGCATTGTGTCCATGCTTCCCACAATTGAAGCACTCAATCTCCTTCTTTGATCCACGATAACCACGGACATGGCTGGAGCTTTCCTCCACCTTCTTTTGCGACCAACACTCTTTTGCAAAAAGGCCACACTTCCCACACTTGAAGCACTCGACCTCCTTCTTTTTTGGACTGCCTCCATAGTCACAACCGCTTCCACTATCTACGTTGCGAGGTTTCTCCTCCTTAAGCGACATCTTCGCTTGCAACGCCTCCTCCAAGACATCTTGCCTCTTCTTCCTCTTCCTTTGCTCATGTGCCTCCAACGAGCTTGGTAGGTCGTCGACGGTCATCTTCTCGAGGTCCTTTGATTCCTCGATAGCACACACAACATTTTCAAAGTCTTCGGTGAGAGAACGCAACACCGTTTCCACCACTCTTCCTTCAGTCAATGCCTCCCCATTTCTCTTCAATTTGTTCGCCGCCATGCGAACCCTCGTCACGAAATTGGCAACACCTTCCGATTCCTTCATTTTCAACACCTCGAACTCGCCTCGAAGGATTTGGAGACGAACTTTCCTCACTCGATCAGCACGCTTGTAGCTCTTCTCAAGGGTGTCCCACACCTCCTTCGACGTCTTCGCTTCAGCGATATTCTGAAAGCCACTCTCATCCACCGCTTGGAAGATAAGGAAGAGAGCACTCTTGTCTTTGACTCTTCTCTCCTTTTGTGTTTTGATTTGTGCGACAGTTGCCACCCCCGTCACGACCTCCTCCTCGAAGCCGCTCTCCACAAGATCCCAAGCATCATGCGCACCGAGCAGGGCACGCATCTGGATACTCCAATTGTCATAGTTTCCCTTCGAAAGGCGAGGCAACGATACTTGTCCAAACGAGGTCATCCCTGAGGTCCCCATCAGACGAGGCTCTGATACCAGATGTTAGACACGGGAGAAAGACGGGGAGAACACGAGCAAGCCACCCCAGAAAGCTGCCCTCCACCAGACGCACATGGACCGCCAACCAGTGGTCCCAAACCGCCAATTGGCGATTCAGAAGTTGCGCCTGGTGCGCGGCTTTAGCTTGCCTTATTCTCCATGCTGAGGGCCTTTTATTGCCATCACTAGATCCATACTTTGATCTGCTAAATTGGTGGACACGAATGAAAGAAGAGAACTCACTACTTAACACTCATAAGCAAAAAAAACGAGATTTGCACCACCCTCATCTTTTCTTTCTTCTTTCTCACTTACATTCTCCTTTCTTCTTTTCACTCATTCTATGACTTTACATGACTTTACTCGATTTCACTTGACTTATTTTACAAATGGAGAACTCTTGTGCTTATATAGGCACTTACAAAGACTCTTCAACTTAATCTAAAACACAAACATAACATAAACTACAAAAAGATGATGATTCAAGAACATTACAACCTCTACTTAAATTGCATCATAAAATAGGACGAAAATCATAGAAAAAAAATGAAGAGTCCCTTGTCTCTTCCTTTCCTACAACCTTTTGTCTTCCTTCTTGTTGAGTCATCAATTCCTAGATGACTCACCCTCCATAGGTTATGTGGCTAGTGACTAGGATATCACCTATGATTAAGTTCAATTCTCAATAATCCTTATAATTTTCTTGTTATCCAAACTTGAATGAAAGATGAAATGACAATATATAAACTTGAATGTAAACTTGATTACCTCCGTTTCATCAGATTTGGTGATATTATCAAAAGCTACCATGGGAAAATCATCAAAGAATTATAAAATGGTGAATTGTTTGGGTGCCACTAACAATCAACGAAATTCACTTTTATGTCATCTGAAAGTAAATATTTAGCCTAATGTCATACAAAAACCAAAAATATTGCCCTAATCTTTTTTTCTTCCAATGTCATTCCGTAAGCAAGCATCTGTTAACCGTTAACTTTATTGTTAATGTTCATTAGTTATATTAATATTTAATGGAAACTATGCAGAAACACCGTGAATAAACCTAGAATTTCTAAATTTCATTATGTGTTGTAAATTTTGCAACAAATCACTTAAATAATTTATCTAAACTCTCTTTCAGCTCTTCTTTCTCTGTTACTAAACATAATGACTCGGTTACTAAACTAATAAAATTCGATAATTTCTTATATTTTAAATTATAAAATAATAACTTAATTTATATAAAAATATATTTTCTAATAAATTTTTTATTATAAGTTACTTCTTTCGAAAAATATTTATTTTATAAAATTTAGTTTTTCTAAAAACTATTTATTTTTATTTATCATATTTCAAATTCGTGATTTTTTAATATATTTAGTAAAAGAATTTGATTATAAATAAATGAAAAAACATTTTCACAAAAGGCAATATTTTCAAAAAAATACAAAAAAATATTTTGAAAAGAGAAAATATTTTATTAATTCAAATTCAAAATTATCATATTTGAATACTTTAAATATCAAACATTTAACTTTAGGAGAAAAATGTGAGATAAGAGAGATGAGAGAGAAGAGAATGGAGGGATGAGAAAGAAGAGAGAGGAGAGATGAGAGAAGAATTATGAGTTCTCGGTTTATAGAGGGTGTTTCTAATTTTCCCTAAAAAGTAATATAACTAACGGACGTTAGCAGAAAAGTTAAAAGTTAACGGATGCTTGCTAACACAATGACGTTGGGAAAAAAGTGATGCCGTTAGGATAAGATTTTTTAGTTTTCTACGATATTAGGCCAAATAGTTACTTTCATAAGGCAAAAAATCAATTTCATTGATTGTTAGTGTCATCCAAACAATTCACCCATTATAAAATTGTTTCTGCACTTTTAAATGATCCATTCAAACATATACCATATCTCAACCTTCCAACAAGAGATCCAAGTGCGCGTATATAAATTTCTTAACTATATCTTGATTTTTAGAAACAAATTTATTGTTTATATACAAGTGGACATGTAATACTGCTTTAGATAAGAAATCAAGCATGATATGAAAGAGAATACTACCAACAGTGACTATTTAGCAATAATGAGACAAACAAATACATAATTAAATCAAACTAACTTGCTGAAATCAAAGGATTCTTGATAGGGAAAGCCAAAGCCTACGTAACGAAAATTTTAAAGGCTCTTAATGGTTTTTATATGTACTTAAAAAACTTTGCAGGTGTTAAGGCCATACATTTGTGCTTAGCTTTGCTTAATTAAGGAAACTCCTAATGCACTTCATTGTTCCATTTGTGTAGGCTACAATGCCATATGAAAGCAACAATTAGTTCAATGGGAGACTACTACGTAAATAGATGTATTGAAAAAGAGTGAAAATTAAACAACATTGATAGGTCATTTTCAGACCAAAGATAAACAAAGTTAATACATACAAAGCATTACCCACCTCAAAAGGGTCGTATAAATATGCAAAAGAACGTGTAAAGCAGGCTTCAACAAAAGTGTGCACAAGAGGGGGGGGGGGGGGGATTCTTCATTTGTGATGGTGACACTTGGCACTATATCATGCATTTTATTTGAGAAAAAATCAATAAATAAATAATTACGTAATCCTTGAGATCAAAGGAATACTATTCCTTTTAACATTCCTCCGTTTTGAGCTACGCCAAGTCGATCCACAAGTCGTGATTTTTTTTATGCCCATCGTGCTTAGTTGGTTATGGCAGAGGCAAAATCTTGCAGATAACCGCGTTGTAAAATAAAATTTTGCTAAACATGAAAAGACATGGAGATTTTGGGGAGGAAGTTAGAATATTTTTTATTGCTCTCACATAGAATATGCAATGAGCTTATATATATAGACAAGAGGTATAGATGTTACAACAAAATAACAAGGTAATGAAATGTAGTTACTACATTAGCATTAGACGTATAATAGTGATAATAGTGATCATAGATTAATATGTAACGTCATGTGCCAAGGTGATTTATCCATAAAATGTTATAATTTCACAACCCTAGCTTAATTTTATTTTTAAAGGGGAAGGCACGCATCCTATGTAAAATTTAGTTTTATTTGCAATTCAATTTTGTTTTTACATTCTGATTCATCCTACTACCTGTAGGATTTCGTGTTCCTATGTATGTATATATTTTAAAAAAATTAATACAACATACAAGATCGATTTCATACTTTCAACAATTTTTTCTACATTACTTTGTCTTTATTCTTATACATATTAAAATAAACAAAAAATAGGGGATCATACCCAAAGGTTCTCTAAAACCTTTCAGAAGATCCGGAGTTCCGTTGCTCGTCGAATCGCCCGCCGATTCGCCTCCAAGTGTTCACAAACTCTAAACAAGATTAGAGAGAAATGAGCTAGCCAATCAATCTCTAATTAGGCTTACAATCTAGCTAATAACCCCTCTTTAAGCTCTTGAGATTTCTATCTCCAAAACATAAAACTATTAAGAAATTTTCGTGCTGATTAAGGGAGAGATTAATGAGAGAAAGAATTTTTGCATTAACGTAAACAAGTAGGATGAGGGGTCCTTTTATAGGCTCCCAAAACATCATTATCAAGAACTATTCTTTTGTCATGATCTCTTGCTTATTCACTCCTAAAATTAATCTCAAATTACCACATAAGCATCCTAAAAAATGTTTAATTAAATCTGCAATTAATCCAAGCCATGATCTAATAATTCTCTTAATAATTCAGGCAAAAATCGCACTGTTCGGCTGACCGAGAATTTTTCTCGGTTAACTGAACCATTCGGTTATAACACATGTTCGATGGACCGTGAGCTAGACGGTCGACCGAATATGCATGAGAAAAATTTTATGAAAAAATTCAGACGATCCGCGTCTTGCTCGGTCGACCGTTGACCCACCAAAATTTCTCCTGGTGAACATTCATCGGACGACCGTGTCACCTTCGGTCTACCGAAAATATTCCAAGATATTTTCTCTCGGTTGACCGTTCACTCTCGGTTGACCATTCACGCTCGGTTGACCGAATCCAATTGTCCAGGTACTCCAGACAATTTCGGTCAATCAATTGTGCTTACCCGTTCCCCGTTCGGTTGACCGAACCCTAAATGGTTCACCGTGTTTAACCTCGATTTTGCCTTTGTCAAATTTTGGATTTATTTCTGATTGACATCATTTCATGCTTATATTTGTATCTTATATCCATTATCTTACACCTAAGAAATGCTACGTGATGAATTTTATGTTTGAATTTCAGAAATAAATAGGTTTGAAGAGATGAAGCATAAAAGGACCCAAAAGCAGGGAAAAAGGACTTAATTGTGAGACCTGGGGACTAAGATGCAATGGAGAAGGACCTGAACGTAAGACTGAAGGACCAAAGAGCAAAACATAAAACTCCACACCATCATGGGGAGTATTTTGGCAATTCTATTCGGGTAGGAGCTCCAACAAGTGAAGTAGATGCATCAAAGACCAACAAAGACATCCAGAAAATCCCAAAATAAAATCCAGCGTGATCCGGACCATATAGACCGCCAATTGGCGGTCCAAGACCTCTAATTGGCGGTCTGGTTTGGCCCAAATCTGCTAAGATTTTGGTGGGTCGCGTATTAGTGTGTATTTAGTCCATTTCTGGTATTTGGTTAGTCCCACATCGGGGGATTGTCCCGGAATGTCTTTTTCTTTGGCTATAAATAGAACTCTTCACCTTCTATTGTAAACCACCCATTGCTTGGTGGCATTCTCTCTACTAAGGAGTGAGCCTTGAAGCAAAAACTCAAGGTGGAGAAGAATGCCTCCTTCAATGTGAGTCATTGTTAATAAAATAATTGTTCTAGTTTCTTTTAATCATATCTTTTAATTTGTGCATGCTTGTTTAGTCTTTCCTTTCCTTTTAAGTTTATTTAGTATTTCTTGATTGCTTAGTGTAGTTTCATTTCAGTATTATGCTTTATTTTGTTAATATAGTTAGTGTAATGAGTAGTGAGTAATTCCATCCCCACTTGGGGGGTGGAGAAATATGTGATATGATCATGTAGTGTATTAGGTGTGTGTTATCTTAATCCCTTGAGCTTTATATGATTTCCATAACCATCTAATGGGATTTCACTCTTATCTTTGATATGTTAATGCTCTTGAATGAAGCTTCGCTTATGCTTTGATTAGTGGACCTATTTTATGGGGAATGATAATGTTAGGATATGGATGGAATTAATATTGGAAACACAATTTGTAGTGTATGTACTCTTGTTGCCTTTACCTTAGTTAATGTCCTGTATGTTTTAATGATATTGGGGTACCTTAATTCATGTGGAGGCATAGTAGGGTCCAGTCTTTATACATGAATCCATTTAGCTGCATTTCAATTATTGTCTTGTATGTTTTAATGATGTAGTCTTATCTTAAATTCATGTGGAGGCAAAGTTGGATGTAGTTTTATGATTTCATGCACTACATGTTGTGAGGAGCTTAATTGAACACACACACACACATCTTTATATTCACATTATTTCTCTACCCCCTATGGGGTTTAGTTTTATTGCTTATCTTTCATTTCCTCTTGCATTCTAGTGTAGTTTAGTGTAATCAATCTTTCTCTCTTTTCTTTACCACTCGCCTTCGCACACACCAAACGTTGACATACCTCCCAGTGGACGACCCGTATTTGCCACCACTTCAACGCGGCCGTGCACTTGCGGTTTTAATAAAAACTATCAATCATGTTTTTGGCGTCGTTGCCGGGGAGGTGCTCTGTCCAGACTTTGGTTTGGACGATTCGAGTGGTTTTTAATTTTTTGTTTTCAGTTTTTTTTAGTTTCAGGGATCCTAGAGCTCACGGGGAGGCTACTGGACGAGTTGAAGCACCAAAGGTTTAACAAGGACCGTCAATCAGCGGTCTTGGACCGCCAATTGGCGGCCTGGTGAGCGTTTCTTGCTCTTAATTTTCTTCTGGTAGTTGGTAGGAATTGCATGTTGTGACTTCTAGTTTGCTCCCAGATCATTATACCAATTCCCATTAATTAACTTGGCCTTAAAATCCAAAGCAAAAGACTAGACATTCTTACTTGTTTAGGTCACGCATCATGTACTTGACTTAGGCAAGTAGTTGTCTTTTCTTTTAGCTTTATTTTCAGTTGTTGAGCGCTGGCGTGAGGTACGCATTTCCTACACTCATTCATGCATCTTGTATGCTCATTCATTAGTTAGTAGGAATTGCATCAGGACAAGAGTGAGTTGAGCGTTTTGATTGGAGCGTTGATTGCTAGATTTAGGATCAAAACGCTACTAAGGAGGGGCTGTCCCATAAAAGATAAGGTGGGGGATTTCATCACCCTTTCCTTTGCCCCAAAAATCACTCTTAATCAAGCCTTAACTAAAAGAAAGTAGACATTGGCCCAAGGATTTCGGACGTACTAGGAGAGTAATCTAGTTGAGACCGTCATGGTCTGATCGGCGTTGCGTACCTTGTCGATAGTAAGAGGTACTGGATCTCCGGATCTGGTATCACCTGCTGGGCATTGTGGTCTTCGTTGTAGGGAGGTGAGGCGTGTCGAGGCTAGTGACCTCGAAGTTAGGCGTCATCTAGCCTAAGGACCCATTGCCTTACATTGTTTGAGTCGTGCTTGCTAGTTAGGCTTCTACCTTCACCCATTCCCCACACTAGCTTTAGGGATTCCTCCCTTCTCCTCTGAGTCATCTTCTTCTCACTTACTTCTACGTTCTAGTCTCCTCCCCTTTACACTCTCTGGTAACGTTTTAGGATCGAGCCGAGTACTTTTTGCGAGTTTAGCCTCGTGGTAGTGAGAGTGGTCGACTCTAGAGTTCTCTGTTGAGATGGATGGTTACATGGGCGACCATCCATATCATTGTTGGGACCAGGACAATTCGTCCTGGTATTCCGGACCCATGCAACCTGGGGTGCCTCAGACAAACACCCCGTATGGTTGGGATAATCTTAATTGTGTGACTGAGCATTCTTCATATTGGGGTAATATGAGAGAGGCACCGACTGCTTTACCACCATCTAGTCACGTCGGATCATATGTTGGTCATCAAACTGAGACATTACAAGAACCTTTGGCCTCTTTCATGCATGTGGTAGATTACATGAGTGCACCGGTGGCTCCAGTAGCCGTAACGTGTGACTGTTGTAGGTTAAGTGGTCATGTTATCGGGGAATGTCCTTTTGTTGCCCCTGAGCCTGAGTATGAGCACACATTTTCCCAAAATGCTCATTATGACCATTACGCATCCGCGTACAACCCGAGAGGGATGGATTCGTGGAGAGACAATTCATATCCAAATTCTTATACTTCATTTTCACCCCAATATCCTCCTCCCGAATACCCTGAATTCTACCAACACCCCACTTCAAATCATTAGACTCATTCTCAGCCCATCAACACCCAACCCAAAAATTTCCCAAGCTTTGACTTGGACCTCATAGTTGACCGCATACCTGATTCTTTGAAACAAACTTTCCTTACGTTCATGGAAACCACTCAACAGTCCATACAAAATATGGCACTGCAAGTGAGTCAAATGTCGCAGCAATTACGTGAACGTGAGGAGAGTAACTTTTCTTGTCAACATGAGGATTCATCTTTTGATATCAAGCCACCACCACATCCACAAATTCAAAGCACAATCTTTCAAAGTCAAACTCCTAGTCATTCTGAGGGACTTAGGGTTTCAATTCACGATCACCTAGTGCAGGATTCGATTCAAATTGAGATTAACATGGACCAGCTTCATTATGAGTCGGCACAGGATTGTGCCTTATCTTTTTGTCCCGTGGACCTTGAGCCACTTGATCTTCATGTTGTGCCTCTTAAGGACTCACCTCAGGTGGAGCAAGAGCTCCTTAGTACCCTCAATTTCAAACAACCTGATGAGAGTTTGCCTCTCACTATTGTTCCTAATCATCTTGGAAATGACGGAACATCAAACAACTACATTGCTCATGAGGGTATTAGGAGTTCCTTGGAGGATACCTTGGGTATGAGACCCACTTTTTGTTCGCCTGGTGTGTCAGACATGCCTAACGAGGTTCTTGACCTCCTTCTGATGCACCAGCCTATTGGTTGGAGAGTTTGGATTGACGATCATAACTTCAACAGCGCAACGGGAGAAACTCTTCTTCCGTTGCCCCTTATTTCCCAAACTCTTGAGAGGTTTAAACTCTTTCAGTTTGATCCTTTGAATGAGACGCCTTTTCGTCCAATTCATGAACCTCTCATTTCATCTTGTGCTCTTTGTGAAGGGGCCCCACGTATGAGTATTCTGGCCTCGCGTGGTGTCATGTTCCCTTTCCAAGTGCATTGACCCACTTTTGAGGTTCCCAGTTGATGTCTTTTGACAAATGAAGATGGGAACTTATGTTTGTACATAGTTATATTAAAAAAAAGAAAAAAAAGTACAATAAAAGACTCCTTCAATGAGCATCAATTGTTGTGGTCTCCAACCCTTGTGTATTTGGACCCCTTTTCTTTCACGTATTTTTGTCTTCCTTTTTAAGTATCTCACAGGTTTTGAGGGGAATTTGGGTTGTGTCCATGAACATGACCTTGAACTTCCCTTTGTACTTCATGTTGGTGAGATCTCTCCTTTTTCATGCCTATATCCATGTAGTATCTTGCTCGCATTCATTGAGGACAATGAATGAAGTAGGTGTGGGGGGGGTGTTTTACGTGTGTACATAGTCAAGTCTTTTATTTGGATTTTGTTTTCTTTTGTGTGTATTGTTAGGGTCATGTTAGTGTGCTGCATTTAATATCAATATATCTGCTTGCCATGATCCTTGTGTAACTTGTCTTCTTTTGCTTGCCTAGTGCTACAAAATTTTCACATTGCTTTCAAAATCTTCATGCGTTTACGAAAGAAAATGTTTTGTGGGTTTTGTGTGTGTTTAGGATGTGCAAAATCGTTGATAGGCAAAGTAAAAAGAAAGCTCCCAAAATTGTCTTGGACTTGATGCAATAGGATATCTAGTACAATGGCTTTAGGATTTATCGAGTCGTTAGGATGCACCCCAGTTTTCCTTTGGGGATGAGTAATCATAGGGTTTCAGTGCTCAAACATTTAAAGAATTCCACCCTGAACCTAGTGAGTCACTAATTCGTGTCTGTTAACTTAAGGAAGTTTGTTGTAGTCAAGGACCCTTTAAATCTTGTTCTGATAGATTAAGTATAGGGGCTTTGGTTCATGTGTAGATAAGAAATAAGTGAGTAGGTGTTCTCTCTTCTCGCACGGCTCCTATCACTCGGGAAAGTAGGTCTGAGGGGACTTTGTGCCTGGTGCTTTTGAGTCATCTGACTTGGGATGCGCCGATCTAACTCTCGTTACACGGGTGGTAGGAATTGCCCTATGTGGAGATTTGGGGAAAGGTGTACGTGATAGTGTAAGTCCTCATGGGCAATGATGCACGAAACCTGACCCTGAGAGAATAAAGCTCCAACTAATAAAAAGAAAAAAAAGAGAAAAAAATGATGAAAAGAAAAAAAATGGTAATGCAAATAAGAACCTTAATGGACTTTACACTTTGTATCACTTGAGGATGTTGAGGTTGTCCATGTCTTTCACTTAATTCCTTATTTAACTTGCATGAATGGTTCATTAGGCTTGGTGCGTGGACTGATTACCTATACAGAGTCAGACCGTAGGATTACCGCGTCCATTGATCGACAACATACGTCCAACGAGTCGAGTGTCTAGATTGAATAATGCATCTTGTTCGGATTTTGTGGGTATATCCGCTGAAAACCGTCAGGAGACAACACTCCTCCTTGGCAACAAGGAGGTTTAACGGCTTGTTGCACGTGCTAAGTGCAACCGTGATTCCTACGAAAGTGAGTTAGGATTTCTTGTTTCTCGTTTGCTTTTCTCTTTCTTTGTTTTGCTCGGGACTAGCAAAAACTTAGGTGTGGGGGTATTTGATTGACATCATTTCATGCTTATATTTGTATCTTATATCCATTATCTTACACCTAAGCAATGCTACGTGACGAGTTTTATGTTTGAATTTCAGAAATAAAAAGGTTTGAAGAGATGAAGCCTAAAAGGACCCAAAAGCAGGGAAAAAGGACTTAAATGTGAGACCTGGGACTAAGATACAATGGAGAAGGACCTGAACATAAGACCGAAGGACCAAAGAGCAAAACATAAAACTCCACACCATCATGCGGAGTATTTTGGCAATTCTATGCGAGTAGTAGCTCCAACAAGTGAAGTAGCTGCATCAAAGACCAACAAAGACATCCAGAAAATCCCAGGATCAAATCCAGCGTGATCCGGACCATATAGACCACTAATTGGAGGTCCAAGAACGCTAATTGGCGGTCTGGTTTGGCCCAAATCCGTTAAGATTTGGTGGGTCGCGTATAAGTGTGTATTTAGTCCATTTCTGGATTTGTTTAGTCCCACATCGGAGGATTGTCCCGGATTGCCTTTTCATTTGGCTATAAATAGACCTCTTCACCTTCTATTGTAAACCACCCATTGCTTGGTAGCATTCTCTCTACTAAGGAGTGAGCCTTGAAGCAAAAACTCAAGGTGGAGAAGAATGCCACCTTCAATGTGAGTCATTGTTAATAAAATAATTGTTCTAGTTTCTTTTAATCTTGTCTTTTAATTTGTGCATTCTTGTTTAGTCTTTCCTTTCCTTTTAAGTTTATTTAGTATTTCTTGCTTGCTTAGTGTAGTTTCATTTCAGTATTATGCTTCATTTTGTTAATATAGTTAGTGTAATGAGTAGTGAGTAGTTCCATCCCTACTTGGGGGGTGGAGAAATATGTGATATGATCATGTAGTGTATTAAGTGTGTGTTATCTTAATCCCTTGAGCTTTATATGATTTCTGATGCATTGCATACATTGCATCATATGTCTTTCATTTAGATTACTTTTATATCAATAAATGCTACTAAGGTATGTGTTTAGTCTTATTTACAGAATACAGGGACCTGAATGCAAATTAACCAGATCCCGAGCATAAACGCGTGCAAAAGACTCATTTCTATCATAAAGATCAAGCTCAAGATTATCGGGTTTCAAATGGAAATGTATCCAAGCATAAAAGCATCCAAGACCTAATTACAAAAAGAACAACGACTTAAGCACAAAAGTAGCCGGGGACTTAATTGCAAAAAGACAAGGACCTAATTGCAATTAAAGCACCAAACTATTATCTTGGAGAAAATCTAAAGAAAAATCAATGTGGATCTCCAAATATATGAAGGAATTAATCCGGAGCTCAAAAGAATGGAAAGAATCAATCCAGATGCGCAAAGGAGGATCAAATCATACCATAAACACACAACAAAAATCCGAATCAAATCCGACCTTATTGTGCAGCGATTTAGCCGCACATTACATGTATATTGAGGTGTTTCCGCCGCACCAGAGTCGATCCGCGTCTCAAATTTTGTCCAGTCGTGTCTGGACACGTGTACTCTCCAATTCTATACTTAGGTCTCTTGTAACAACTATAAATAGCCCCGAGAACGATGTTAGAAGGGTCCTTGGCCATAGACCTAGTTTTTAGTTGTTGTTTTTATTTGTCTTTATTTTAGTAATAAAATTCTGTCTTTTAGTTCTTGTTTTTACTTTTCTTTTGTAATGCCTCTAGGACCCCTTCTTCCTCCCTCCATGAGTTTCTAACTCTTTCCAAAGGGTGGAGGTGACGAATTTAGAGTGAAGAGAAGAGAATGAATGTTATTATTTTAATGTCGTGATTAGTCTATTTTGATTACTTGAGTTTATGTTAAATCATTTATCATGTAATGCTTCATAACTAACATGATTTATTATAAGTTTCTGAATTCTCTAATCTAAACCCTAAATCTAAACCTCCACCCGACGGAATTCACCTCCTTGTTCTTGTTTTAGTTTTAATTGTTCATGTTTCTTGCTTTAGATAATTAAAACCCAAAAATCTCAAATCCAACTTATTTCTCTCTCTTCCTTTCCCCTAATCGAAATCACACTAATAACAAATCTCTCCCTCCTTGTGTTCGACCCGTACTTGCCACGTCTTCAATGACGCCGTGCACTTGCGGTATAAATTTAATTCTCATCAATGTCCATAAGCATCTAATGGGATTTAACTCTTATCTTTGATGTGCTAATGCTCTTGAATGAAGCTTAGCTTATGCTTTGATTAGTGGACCTATTTTATGGGGAATGATAATGTTAGGATATGGATGGAATTAATATTGGAAACACAATTTGTAGTGTATGTACTCTTGTTGCCTTTACCTTAGTTAATGTCTTGTATGTTTTAATGATATTGGGTTATCTTAATTCATGTGGAGGCATAGTAGGGTCTAGTCTTTATACATGAGTTCATTTAGCTTCATTCCAATTATTGTCTTGTATGTTTTAATGATGTAGTCTTATCTTAATTCATGTGGAGGCAAAGTTGGATGTAGTTTTATAATTTCATGCACTACATGTTGTGAGGAGCTTAATTGAACAGACACACACACACATCTTTATATTCACATTATTTCTCTACCCCCTATGGGGTTTAGTTTTATTGCTTATCTTTCATTTCCTCTTGCATTCTAGTGTAGTTTAGTGTAATCAATCTTTCTCTCCTTTCTTTACCACTCGCCTTCGCACAAACCAAACGTTGATATACCTCCCAGTGGACGACCCGTATTTGCCACCGCTTCAACGCGGCCGTGCACTTGCGGTTTTAATTAAAGCTATCAATCAATTTCCAACAAAATTTGATCTTTTGGGGTTTTTAGAAAATTCATATCTTATGTAATATATTATCTTATGTAATATTAAATTATTACACCCCATAATATACACACCTCATATGAATTTATGATGATTCTAATGATGTCAATTCTCATGACATATTGATTTTATTCCTTCACCACATGTGTCCCTCTTTCACATGAAATCCGACACCTCATATGAACTCAAAATCAGGCTTCTTGTTTCCCAGTTTTGTGGTGTGACATATAGGAGGATCTAAGCTAAATTGGCAGCGATATTAAATACTTAATATCTCAAACTATAAGCGGTATCTAGCTACACATTATAGTTACCCAATTAGCATAGATTTATTTGTTCCACTCAAACTATACACGATCCATTTAGTGATGTAAGTCCACCACTTGTGTCTGTTCCTTGCCTCATGATATTAAGAATATATACAAAGTAGAAATGTGTGACCTTTGTATTATATTCATTTCTTGATCTTTTTACGTTAATTATAACTATGTAACTTAACTCAAGTTACATTGTGCACATTATAATTTTTCTTTATCAAGGGACCCACTAATACAACACTCAATTAAAAGAGGCAACAATAATCATTTGACTAGCTATCTTTTCCAGCTAGAGTCATGTTCAACCAACTATTGCCTTTATCACTATAATCATTCATAGCTTTTGACAATAATCAAATTAAGAACTTCTTGAGTGAAAAGATACAAGTCTCATATCTTAGGATCCAAGACACAGTAAAACATTAATGACACGGAACACAATTCCATAATGTTTTACTTGTTAGGTCTATTCAATATATAAAAGTAATCATTTCGTCTTTTAAATACTCGTATCGTCAATTATTTGTAGAGCTACAACAATCGATGACCAACACGACAATCTTATCTCGGTGATTAATGTTCCACGTTAATTATCATGATTGTGAATAACTTTTGATTTACGTAAACCATTATCTTTTAGAGCTCTACGGTTAAGGACCAAACGCCTCTTCCTTAACACTTCCAAAAGACGAATATCATAATCAAGGAACAAAATGTTTGCACATCCAATTCATAATAATTGACATATAAAAGTAAAACTTTTAGAACAGATTCCTTTCAATCTCCCACTTGTTATCAAAGTTTTCTTTCACATATATTCTCAATGTATAAAACAATAATAACTAGGGTAACCCTCTCTAATCACTCATCAAGCCAATCCACATAGTTCCTCAGACCCATGGAATCGAAATGCATTTTGCCCTTGGCTTGGGATAAGGGATTGGTGAATGGAGCAGCTATGTTGTTGTTCGTGTCCACCGATAATAGATTTATTTTGCCTTCGTCGATGAAGTCACGTGTGACAAAGTACTTGCGATCCATGTACTTCACTTTGTGGTGTGATTTGGGATCCTTGATTTGTGAGATAAATGCACTATTATCGTAAAATAACTCTATTGGATCCTCGCACGAGGGAACCACTCCAAGATCATCAAGGAACTTCTTAATCTACACTCCTTCCTTGCTCGCTTTAGCGACACCCATTACTTTGGAAGCGGTGATTGAGTCGGCCGTAGTGCTTTGCTTCCAACTACGCCAACTCACAGCTCCACCATTCAGAAGGAAGACATATCCTGATGGCAACCTTCTATCATTGTGAGCACTCATGAAACTCACATCCAAATAGCCCTAGGCTATTAACTCCCTTTGTCCTCCATAAACAAGAAACTTAGCGTTGGTCCGGTTAAGGTACCTCAGAATATTCTTGACTGCAGTCCAATGCTCAGGAACTACGTTGGATTGGTGACGACTTGTCACGCTTAGAGCATACGAGACATCAGGTCTTGCGCAAGTCATCACGTACATGATCGATCCTATTGCCAAAGCATAAGGGACATCTTTAATGTACTCCATGTCTTGACGTGATTCAGCACGTTGAGACTTCTTGAGTTGCACACCCATACTCATTGGCACATTGCCCTTTTTGGAGTTGTTCATGCTGAACATTTCCAAGACCGTGTTAATGTATGTACGTTGACTTAGGCCAATGAGTCTAGGGGATCTATCTCTATATATCTTGATTCCAAGATATATTGAGCCTCACCCATATCTTTCATCGAAAATGCAGATTTCAATGAACTTCTCGTTTGCTCAAGCAAAGGTATATGATTTCCTATGAGGAGTATGTCATCGACATATAAGATCAATAATACTATGTGGCTCCCACTAACCTTCTTGTATATACAAGGCTCTTCCTTACTTTGGACGAAGTAAATCTTTTTCACTTCTTCGTCAAAGCACTTGTTCCAACTCCTTGATGCTTACTTCAATCCATAAATGGATCTTTGAAGCTTGCATACTTTCTCGTTATTCTTTGGATCTTCAAAATCTTAAGGTTGTACCGTGTACACATCCTCCTCCAAGTTCCCATTGAGGAACGCCATTTTGACATCCATTTTCCATATCTCATAATCATGAAATGCGGCAATAACGAGCATAATCCGAATAGACTTGAACATGGCAACCGGTGCAAAAGTTTCATCATAGTCAATTCCTTGAACTTGAGTGAAACCTTTTGCTACAAGCCTCGTTTTGCAGGTTGTCAAGTTTCCATCCATGTCCATCTTTCTGTTGAAAACCCATTTATTTTGAATGACCTTTTTCCCTTGAGGAAGGTTAGCCAAGTTCCACACTTGATCATCACACATGGATTCTATTTCGGATTCCATGGCCTTAAACCATAGTTTGGAGTCATTTCTTTCCATTGCTTCTTGAAAGGTCGAGGGATCATCGGTATCTAGTACCATTATTTCATGAAGTCCCAAATACATATCGGGTTTCTTCCTTTCCCTCGTTGGCCTTCTAAGTTATTTTGGTTCTACGTGTACTTCTCGAACTTCTTCCACAATTTCTTGCAAAATTGGTTCGTGTTCGATTCTTGAACGTACACTAGGTGGGGAAGATTGAGTTTCACTCACGATTGCTTGAGAGGGTCTCTCACTCACGCTCCCACTAACCAAAGGAACCTCGGCTGGGCTTTCATGTTCTTGAATGTCATCATTCATATCATGATCTTGTAGAATATCTTGAGTCTCCTCAAGCACAACTCTACTCCCACTACATTTTATTCTTTCCAGAAATTCTTTTTCTAGAAATACGACATCCCTCTCTACAATCACCCGATTGGAGGTTATATGCCAAAAGTAGTATCCTCTTGTCTCACGAGGATAACCTATAAAGAAGCACTTATCCGCTTTTGGTTGAAGTTTGGTCGACATCAATCTCTTGATGTAGGCCTCACAACCCCAAATTTTGAGAAAATTGAGCTTAGGTGTTTTACCACTCCATAGCTCATAAGGCGTTTTCTCTACGGATTTGGATGGAACATTATTTAGTGTGTAAGCCGCAGCTTCTAGTGCATAACTCCAAAAGTAAAACGGCAATTTAGCTTGACTCATTATTGATCAAACCATGTTGATTAATGTCCTATTCCTCCTTTCGGATACCCCATTCCACTGAGGTGTACCGGGAGGGGTGAGTTGTGGTACAATACCACACTCCTTTAGGAATGAGTCAAATTCGGTACTTAAGTACTCACCTCCACGATCCGTTCGTAGAGACTTGATTTTCTTGTTGAGTTGGTTCTCTACTTAATTCTTGAATTCCTTGAACTTGTCAAAGGATTCACTTTTGTTTCTCATTAGATAAATATAGCCACAACGACTATAGTCATCCGTGAACGTAATGAAGTACCTAAAACCGTCTCTCGCACTACTACTCATCGGACCACATACATCGGAATGTATCAAATCCAACAAGTCATTCTCTCTTGGTCCTTTCTTTTTGAAAGGCCTCTTGGTCATTTTGACCATTAGGCAAGGTTCACACGTCTCCAATGATTTAAAATCAAGTTGACCAAGAAGGTTAGCTTCTTGCAATTTCTTGATGCGTTTTTCATTTATGTGACCAATACGATAGTGCCACAAGAGTGTATCATTCACGTGAGTAGTTTTAAGTCTTTTGTTATTGTTGTTTAAGATTTGTTTATTATTTAATTCAAGCAAATAGAGACCATTCCTCACGAATGCATTTTCATAGAAAATACCATTCTTCGATATAGACAAGCAAGAATTTGAAATATTTATATTAAAATTATCCATATCCAAACATGATACATAAATAATATTCTTGCTAATCGAAGGCACATAATAAATGTTCTTTAAACATAAATTTAAACCACTAGATAATTGAATCTCCACAGAACCTTGTGCAATCGCAGCAACGCTCGCACAATTTCTGACCTTCAAAATCATCTCGTTCTTCACGAGTTCCTTCCTATCCTTTAGTAGTTGCACATTAGAAATTATGTGAGCACAAGATCCGGTATCAATTACCCAATCATGGACATAGGTGGCTAAATTTATCTCAATAACAAATTTACCTTTGGCCTTTTTGGGGCGCTTACGTTCAATCACTCCATTGTCAAGGTCTTCCTTGTACTTTGGGCAATTTGGCCGGATGTTTCCCTTTTCACCGCAGTGAAAGCACTCTTGTTGGGAGTCGGAGATTTCGAAGAATTCCCCCTTGAGGCACTCACATGAGCACCTCCTACTCCCTTGCTCTTGATTGACGTATTGTTTGGTGAATTTTCCTTTACCTTTGGTGATCTTCTTGCTCCTCTCATAGACGGCTAGGACGTGCTGGTCCCGACCCTTGCCCATGTCGACTTCAGCTATTTTGAGAGCATTGTGAAGTCCTTGTAGGACGGGGCTAGAGAGCCAAGAATCACATCTTCCGCAATGTCATCGGGCATCGGAGAAGAGAGCTTCGACAACTTCTCAAGGTATCCTTGCATTGTGAGAAAATGCATGGATACCGATGTTCCCTCCGCCATGTGGCACCTTGTGAGTGCGATGGTGGTCTTATAGCGCTCGTTTCTAGCACTATCCATGTACATCTTTATTAAAGCTTCCATGGTCTTCTTGGGTGTTGAATCCAAGTACTTCGCTTGAAGCGAGTCACCCATGGAGGCCAACATTAGACCGTGAACCTGGTTCTGTTGGTCTTCCCACTTGGCTTTTGCCTCTATCTCGCTATCGGTTGCCGTCTCATTTAATTTTGGGATTTCACCATCCAAAATATGAGATAGTTTCTCAAACTTCAACACGATATTGAGCTTGAGTTCCCAGTTTATGAAGTTTGAGACATCATTTGCCAAAGGAATGAATATTCGACAATTTTACAAAATAAATTATATGGGATTTATTGTCAATTTTATGTTTGTTTTAAAAAAAACAATACCGCAAATAAAAAATTTGTCCATAAATGCAGCAATTCAAGATCCTATCAATTATAATATAAACTAGCTAAGGGCAATCAGATATATTATAAAATCAACGTAAGAAAACATTTTTCTATTCATAACCATTTTGAAATATTGCAACATTTGCATTTTCAAACTGTTATGACTCTTGTCGTTTTAATTAAGAGGGAATTTGACCAATCCTCGTAAGAAAAACTCTCTTTCTCAAAACCGAGCTAGGGCTCCGGGTCTTGTTAAGAAAACTTATTTCATTTGATACGAGATACGTTTATCCATTGTATTCACAAACAAATATACTTGGTGTCCACTAAGGGTGAATCGCACCTCGTACATCTATTCATGGCACAACAATAGACAACCTTATATCTCCCACTATTCCCAAAGATGGAGGAAGCTATCTCCCGCTAAGGGCGAGCAGAGTATCCCTCGATCGATGACTGCTAGTGGATGAAATAAGAATGAAAAATACTCTTAATTTTTGGTTGGACAATTTAAACATTTATGTGTAATTTTAGAATTTAGGTGATCATGCATATTTATCATCTATACACATCCTAACTTTCATCCATACAATCACATACATGTCAAGCACACAAACATAAATATATCCATTCACACACACATTAGCTTTGGGGTATAGAACGACAAGCATCAAATGAGCTCCGATTATATATATAATTAGAAGTTTATTACAAAATCAAATTCTAATTACTTTCAATTAACAAAGTTACCTATCATGATAGGAGGCCATGTAATATTTTTTGCCATGTTCTTTCATAATATCCGCAAGCTCACCCAATTTATCGTCATTCCCGTATTTAATAAAAGTAGATGGACACAGAAATCCAAAAACTTTATCATCGGGAAAGACTAACCTTCTGGAATCATAAAGGCGTCTACAAGAGTAAAGTTACATTATATTATAATTATGATAAAATTATTCAATACATTTCATCTTATACACAAGAAAACACTTACTTCAATGCACATCAATAATTGATATGCACAATTGATCCATTACCAAGAATTGCATAACATCCTCTTTGGAGACATATAAATCCGACGACAAACCTTTAACCTCCACCTCCAAATGGCAAGTAGTTACAGATTGTGATTCCTTTACTAGCATTAATTCATACAACATTTTGCACCTATTTGGTAGCAAATTAATGTTGATCGGAGGTTGGTTGTTTGATCGTTTGCTCCGGGGGCTTGAAACCTTACCGATATATATAAAAACATTAGAAATACAATTATTAACAAATTGGCAATTTAATTTTTTTCAAAATTAAAGGATACCTCATGTGTGTCATGAAGCTCTACTAAATGACGATGCCACCTCAGGAATGCACCGCATGCTTCACCCAGGGTAACAACCTCTTCCTTAGGAATTGCCACCAGAACATCAGTATCTAAACAATTCCCCACGACAACCTTCACGACTCCCTCTTCCACATATTTGAAGTGGTGTTTTGATAGGTTATAAACTATTTTGTGTCCTACCAATCTTCTCTCGGGCTCTTCCACAAATAGATGACATCTATTGACAAATCTCGAAAATGAGCCGGGAAATATGATAGTCGGACGGGGTTGACCACTGGTTGCACTGGAGGAGTGGTCACTGGGTAAGAAACGGTCCTACGGCGGGTTGGAGAAGTAGGCGAAACACGATCCATTCTCTCCATAACATATTGCAATTGATTTTGCAATTCTAATATTTTCTGCTCGCATTTTGTATGAACTATCAATGAACTTGGGCGATTAGTCATTCCTTAATATTGTCGCAGTCTAACCCTACTCCCTATGAGGTACACGACCGTGATGCTCATCATTTCCCAAGGCTTTGCGTAGAATGTCATTCCAACCATCTGAAACAAAATCGCCTTGAGATTCTCTCAACTTCAGAGAGTACTAAAGTTGTAAAAACAATTTTTACAAACAATTGAAAAATATAATTTTTTTAGAATGTGATTTATTGACAAACAAGTGATACAACTTATTATCTTTGAGCCGACTGCTTGCGACTTGCCTTTGATGTACTCGATTTGGAGTTTGTCCTCACTCTCTTCCAAGAATCACATCGAGCTACGGGAGAAGGAGACAAGTTGCTTGGTTGCTCCTCACTCATACCTGATCAATTGCTTCTTCTTTCTTCCGAGCAATTTTTTCGGCCATCATGTGTTCTTCTAATTTTCAGTATCCCGATCTAGATATACGATGAAGATACATGTTAGAAGTTCAGCGTTCTGGGTTTTTTGCTCGAAGGGCCTATAACAAATTTTATTACATGATCATTTAAAGAAATAAGTTAATAAGTTCATATTCTAAATTAAACTCAGTTACCTGAAACTCCGGGGTTTCTCTTAATTTTATGAATTGAGCTCATGTACTCGGAGTGATAAAGTTATAGTAATCGCATAGATTTCTGTCCTGATACTCTCCATATATACACTTGTTTGTTAACTTTGTCTTGCAGTCCCTCCAACGGACCGCAATGTATTTCATCCACTTTTTCTTCAAAGTGACAATGGATGAGAACTCAAAACTTGCCTATAACACGTTAACATTTTCAATTTCCATAAATTAAAAGTTTGACTAAAACTAAAGAACATTATAATGGACTCATTATCTGCATGGCATCCCAAATGGGAGAAAGACAAAGAACTACAATTATGGACAAATTGTACACGTACGCCTTTCCAGAACGTACCTAGTACACCAAGCCAAAGAGAACTTCTTTGGTTGACAGAGCGGCAAAGACCTCGGCAAGGACACCTTGATGATGCCCGTTTAAGGTGCCTCCACATCCTAGGTCGAACCGATCAAAATCTTCACCAATGAAATGGCATGTGTCCTTTTAAAGCATTGAAAATAAAATGTGACCTTTAAAAATAAGAAATTTGTTCTTCGAAACACATCTTTGTCCCTTAAAGGACAAGTTTCAGCTTAAAAGGCCATCTGTGTCCCTAAAAGGACACAAGCATCCTTCTAAGGACAAAAGTGTCCCTAGAAGGACATCATGTGGACTATGGTGTGTGTCTTAGCTCGACAGTGTCCCTTGAAGGACACCTTTACCTCTCCGACCGTGTCTCTACTACATTCATTAAGATTTCCCTATCCTGATGACATTATGTGACATTAAACAAGAAAAATGATGAATCTTGAATTCATTGGTGGAGAAGAAGCACAAGACGAGACGAGGGAGGAAGAGGAAGAAAAAAAGAAAATGGACGAGTAGGAAGAGAAGGCAAGAAAAGAAGTAGAGGAGAAGAGGAAGATAAAGGAAGAGGAGAAGGCAAGAAAAGAATTAGGGAGGGGAGGAAGAGAAAGGAAGGGGAGTAGGTAATAAAAGAAGTAGGGAGGGGAGGAAGAGAAAGGAAGAGGAGAAGGTAATAAAAGAAGTAGGGAGGGGAGGAAGAGAAAGGAAGAGGAGAAGGCATTAAAAGAAGTAGATGAGGAGAGGAAGAGGAGAAGGTAAGGAAAGAAGTAGAGGAGAAGAGGAGAAGGCAAGCAGAGATAAAGCAGAGGAGGAGATGAAGAGAAAGGAAGAAGAGAACGAAGAAGGAAGAAGGAAAGGAAGAGGAGAAGGCAAGAAAAGACAAAGCAGAGGAGGACAAGAAGAGAACGTTGAAAGAAGAAGGAAAGGAAAGGAGGAGAAGAAAAGAAAAAGAGAAGAGAATGAGGAGAGGAAAGAAGAAAGAGGGAGATGATAAAAGGAAAAAAGAGGGGAAGAATAATGGAGTAAAGGAAAATATGAAAGAACAGGAGAAGAAGAAAGAGGGAGAGGGGAAAAGAAAGTAGAGGAGGGGATGAAAGAAGAGAGGTGATTGACATCATTTCACGCTCATATTTGTATCTTATATCCATTATCTTACACCTAAGAAATGTTACGTGACGAGTTTTATGTTTGAATTTTAGAAATAAAGAGGTTTGAAGAGAAGAGTCACGAAAGGACCCAAAAGCAGGAAAAAGGACTTCATTGTGAGACCTGGGGACTAAGATGCAAGGGAGAAGGACCTGAACATAAGACCGAAGGACCTAAGAGCAAAACAGGAAACTCCACACCATCATGGGGAGTATTTGGCAATTCGATTCGGGTTGGAGTTCCAACAAGCAAAGTAGATGCATCCAAGACCAACAAATATACCAAGAAAAGCCCAAAACCAATTTCGACGTAATCTGGATCCTGTAGACCGCCAATTGGCGGTCCGGATCTTCCCAAATCCGCTCAAACTTCTGGAACGCGTGTATTAGATGATGTTTAGTCTATTTTTGGTATTGGTTTAGTCCCACATCGGGGGATTGTCCCGCTTTACGTTTTTCTATGGCTATAAATAGAACTCTCCCCCCTCTCATGTATCCATCTCTCTCTTTGGTGGCCATCTTCCCTACAAAGAGTGAAGCCTTGAAGAAAAACTCTGGTGGAGTAAGGGCTACTTGTAATTGAGTGAGTTAATAATAAATGTTTTCCTTTAATTGTGTTGTTTCTCTCTTAGTTTAATTTCCTTTCATATGCATGCTTGCTTGTTTTGTTTTATGTCATTTTAGTCTTTAATAATTCTTGCTTGCTTAGTTTAATTTCATTTCAGTAGAATGTTTCTTGTTAATGTAGGTTGTAGTGTAATGATTAGTGAGTAGTTCCATACCCATTTGGGGGTGGAGAAATATGTGATATAATCATGTAGTGTATTAGGTGTGTGTTATCTTAATCCTTTGAGCCTTATATGATTTCCATAACCGTCTAATGGGTTTCACTCTTGTCTTTGATATGCTAATGCTCTTGAATGAATCTTAGCTTATGCTTAGATTAGTGAACCTATTTTATAGCGAATGATAAGGTGAGGATATGGATGAAATTAATATTGGAAACACAATTTGTAGTGTTTGTACTCTTGTTGCCTTTACCTTGGTTAATGTCTTGTATGTTTTAATGATATGTGTTATCTTAATTCATGTGGAGGCATAGTAGGGTCTCGTCTTTATACATGAGTTCATTTAGCTTCATTCCAATTATTGTCTTGTATGCTTTAATGATATGATCTTATCTTAATTCATGTGGAGGCAAAGTTGGATTTAGTTTTATGATTTCATGCACTACTTGTTGTGAGGAGCTTAATTACACACACACATTTTTTATATTCACATTATTTCTCTACCCCCTTTGGGGTTTAGTTTTATTGCTTATCTTTCATTTCCTTTTGCATCCTTGTGTAGTTTCGTGTAATCAATCTTTCTCTCCTTTCTTTACCACTCGCCTTCGCACAAACCAAACGTCGACACACCTCCTAGTGGACGACCCGTATTTGCCACCGCTTCAACGCGGTCGTGCACTTGCGATTAATATAAAAAGAATCAATCAAGAGGTAGAAGAAAGAAGAAGATGAGAAAAAATAGGAAGAGGACATGGATTGTGGGACCAGACATGTAAGAACAATAAGAGATGCCCTAGAGAAAGAAAACACAGAAGAAAAGAAGGAAATGGAGGAGTTGACAAAATAGTCTCAAGAAGAGCGAGTTGGGTGAAAAGAAGAACAAGAACGAGAAAAAAGAATGATAGCATAAATAAGTGAAGAGGCAATCGTGGAGAAGAAACCCAAATTCGATGGAAATCAAATTACAGCCAAACAAGACAAATTTTCTCCAATAAAGAAACAGCAAAATAAACCATGTGTAAATTTAAAAGAAAACATCGACATGGAAGCCATGGCAGGGTTGACTGATGCAGAAAAGAATGTGCTTTCGAATCTAACGACACCCGGAGGACACATAAAAGTATATGTTTGGTGCATGGAACTCATCCAGGTGAGCTAAGGGGATCTAAAGGATCTAATATCGAAAAGATTAGAGTTGTCAACAGAAGTAAGTAAATTTCATTTTAAGAGTTCAGTTCTTTTTAAGCAAAAAAAAAGTGAAGTTAATGTTACTAATTTTAATGGACAAATAATAGACGCATTGCTAGATGTGTTGGAGCAAAGGCAGAAGATGGGATGCTATCCACGGAAGGTGCTCACAATTCCAAGCGTCACCATCCAAGCCATCTTGTCTGGACAACCTGATTTGGTTGCATATTATGTACATCTTATACTAAACCATACTAAAATATTGGGACCTAAAGGACTCAATGATTGCCTAACCACTGTTAAATTCAGGATACATTACACTATTGATTGTGGACGGGATCATGGAACGATTTACCCAACTAAACAACATTCTGTGTGTTTAAGTGTTTTAAAATAACCGCAAGTGCACAGCCGCGTTGAAGCGGTGACAAATACGGGTCGATCCACAAGGAGGTGTGTCAACTTTGGTTAGTTCGAAGGCGAGTGAGAAACAAAGGGGGAGAAGAGATGTGATTATGCTAACCTAAGCTACACTAAACTAGAAGCTAACAAAGGAGAAAGATGAAAGCACTAGACTACTAAAAGTAAGATAAACAACTAACAAAAGGAAGATGGAATTCAGTAAGGAAAATCCCTAAGGGGTGGAGTGTGTGCACACATGTAATAAGATGGTGAAGAATGCATTCAATAGGCACAAATGTAGGTAGTGTTTTCATGTATAGAAAGTGTCTAAAGGTTATGGCAAAACCTATCAATCCATTCACTAACCTAGTTGATTAACATTCACATATACAAGTTGGTTATTTCAGAACCTAAACAAGCACGAGAGGTGTCTAATATTTGAAGAACTGTCTACTCTAAACAATCACATTTATCAACACATTTCAAAATCAAGCATTCATTTCCATTCTTTAATGCATGTATGAACATCATCTCCACCCCCAAAAGGGGATGAAACTACTCACTAGTCATTACACTACAAACAACATTTACAAAACAAAACATTCTAATGAAAGGCAATTAAACTAAGCAAACAAGAAATATTAAAAAAGCAAAATGAAATGAAACTAAACTAAAGAACCACGCAAGAATTAAAAAACAAGACAATATTAAAAGAAACTAAGAAAAATTATTTTATTAACATGACTCACATTGCAAATGACATTCTTTTCCACCTTGAGTTTTTTCTTCAAGGATTTTACTCCTAGTAGAGACAATGCCACCAAGCAAATGGGTGAATACAAATGAGGAGGAAGAGTTCTATTTATAAGCATGAAAAAAGGTAACCGGGGACAATCCCCAGGTATGGGACTAATGAAACCTTCCCAGAATACACATACACACATAAGCCATGTCCTGGAGAAATCGGGTCGGATTGGAGACAAACGGACCACTAATTGGCGGTCACTTTTCCACGGATCTGATCCATTTTCGGAAATGTTTTTTAGTTCTTCAATTAGTCACATGGGTGCACTCAGTTTGGTTATTGGAGTGTCGGCCCGGATCTAATTGCCAAAATACTTCTCATGATGGTGTGGAGTTTCTTGATTTTCACATTGGTCCTTCGGTCTTACATTCGGGTCCCTCTCTTGTGCATCTTAGTCCATAAGTCTTGCAATTTAGTCCTTTTTCCTGCTTTTAGGTCATTTTATGACTCTTCTCCTCAATCTTGTTTATTTCATGAAACTCAAACATAAAACTCATTACGTAGCATTGTTTAGGTTCAAGATAATGGATATTAGACACAAACGAATGCATGAAATGATGTAAATCAAATACCCCCACACCTAACTTTTGCTAGTCTTGAGCAAAACAAAGAAAGTATAAAAATGAATGAAAGGAAAAAACATACGGAAAACATGGAAATCCTAACTCACTTTCATAGGAATCACAGTTGCACTTAGCACGTGCAACAAGCCGTTAAACCTCCATGTCGCCAAGGAGTTGTGTTGTCTCCTGAGGGTTTTTAGCGGATACACCCACAAAATCCGAACATAGATGCATTATTCAATCTAGAAACTCGACTCGATGGAGTCATATTTACCGATCATTAGACGCGGTAATCCTACGGGCCGACTCTATATATGTATCCAGTCCACACACATAGCCTAATGAATCATTCGTGGAAGTTAATTAAGGACTTAAATGAAAGCCTCAAGTGATATAGTGTAAAGTCCATTAAGGTTCTTCTTTGCATTACAATTTTTAGTTTTTATTTTTCTTTTTGGTCTCTTTTCTTCATTTTATTTTTTTCTACTTGGTGTTTGATTATCCCACGGTTAGGTTTCATGCATCATTGCCAATGAGGACTTACACTATCACGTACACTTTTCCCCACATCTCCACATAGGGCAATCCCTACCACCCGTGTAACGGGAGTTCGGTCGGTGCATCCCAAGTCCCCTCAGACCTAATTTCTCGAGTGATAGGAGCCGTGCGAGAAGAGAGAACACCTACTCACTTATTTTTTGTTGTACTTTTTTTCTTTTTTTAATATAACCATTTACAAAAACAAGTTCCCATCTTCATTTGTCAAAAGACATCAAATGGGAACCTCAAAAGTGGGTCAATGCACTTGAAAAGGGAACATGATACCATTCGAGGCAAGAATACTCATGTTTGACCCCCATCACAAAGAGCACAAGATGAAAGGAGGGGTTCATAATTAGACACAAATGCGTCTTATTCAAAGGATCAAATTGAAAGAGCTTGAACCTCTCAAGAGTTTGGGAAATATGGGGCAACAAAAGAAGAATTTCTTCCGTTACAGTACTGAAGTTATGATTGTCAATCCAAACTCTCCAACCAACAGGCTAGTGGGTCGGAACGAGGCCAAGAACCTCGTTATGCATGTCCAACTCACCAGATGAACAGAAAGTGGGTCTCATACCCAAGGTATCCTCTAAGGAACTCCTAATACCCTCATTAGCAATGTAGTTGTTTGATGTTCCATCATTTCCAAGATGATCAGGAAGAATAGTGAGAGGCAAACTCTCATCAGGTCGTTTGAAATTGGGGGTACTAGCGAGCTCTTGCTCCACCAGAGGTGAGTCCTTAAGAGGCACAACATGAAGATCATGTGGCTCAAGGGCCACGGGACAAAAAGATAATGCACAATCTTGTGCCGACTCATAATGAAGCTGGTCCATGTTATTCTCAATTTGGATCAAATCCCCCACCATGTGTTCGTGAATTGAAACCCCAAGTCCCTTAGACTGACTAGGAGTTTGACTTTGAAAAGTTGTGCTTTGAATTAGTGGATGTGGTGGTGGTTCGATATCAGAAGATAAATTCTCACGTTTACAAGAAATGTCACCTTCCTCACGTTTATTTAATTGTTGTGTAATTTGACTCACATACATTTCCATGGTTTGCATGGAATTTTGAGTGGACTTCATTACATTTTGAGTGGACTATTAAATTCAGGATATGTTACACTATTGATTATGGACGGGAGCACGGAACGATTTACTCAATGATTACCTAACCACTGTTAAATTCAGGATACGTTACACTATTGATTATGGACGGGAGCACAAAACGATTCACCCAACTAAACAACATGCTGTGGTTAGTTGGAGACCACAAAAAAGTAATGGGTTCATGAAAATGCTGTGCAGACTATGGCAAAATTCTGGAGATCCTACATAAAAATGGATTGGAACCTGACCAACGAAAGACAAACAAACCAACACTAAGCACCAAATAGCAATGACTGTGCAGTGTATGTCATGCACTGCATCGTTGTTTGATACTGGATGTACATCCCATTGCGGAGATGGATGACAAATTTCTACACTCGGTCAGAGGTGAATTGACAATGTATTTGCTTAGGGACTCTTGATTCAAGGGCCGAATGTTGTTAGCAGACGACTGATTTAGGATACTTTTCAACTCACATAGAAAAAATTAAAATATTTTTTTAACACTAATTAATTTGTATAGAAAAATTAGTTTGCCTGATGTTGGTAAACCTTTGTATTATTGCACACTAATTTTATTCAATTGATGTAATTTTTAATGATTTGAACACTACACTTATGTCCTCTTGTAGCAGTGTATGATTTCCTACTTATATATCAATACACTTATTTACTTGAGAATGTCACCTATGTCCACGTTGGGAAAGGTTTGTCTTTTGAAGAACATTATACTTTGTAGGACACATACGTGTCCTTTGTGGGACACGATTGTCCTCCGAAGGACACGGTACTTTGTAGCATGCATACATGTCCTTCGTTGGACAGGATTCTCCTTAGAAGGACACTGTCCTTTGAGCACCTATTGTGTCAACCGAAGGACACATACCTTTGGAGCATGCACCTGTGTCCTTCAAGGGACACAAGTGTCCTTCGACAGACAAGTTTGTCCTTTTGAAGGACACAATCCTTCCCAAAACGTGGTCCTAGGAAACCATGCCTACTTTTCCTAATGAAACATATATAACACGCCGAATATTGTGTTAACTACCGACGAGAGATGCCCTTTTAATAAGAAGTTATGGTGAGGTTGTGCTTTAAAAGAATATAGGACACATACAATTTTAAAGGATAGACTGGGGTTTAAGGGACACATTTGATCTTTAAAGGACTCACGTGTCCTTTAAAGGATAAAAGTTGCCTTTGTTAGGACAGAATTTTTTAGGACACATTTGATGATAAAGGACACAAGTGTCCTTTAAAATAGGGGCTTGTTATTTGAGGACACAATTTATTTTTAAAGGACCAACTTGGGGTTTACTGGAATGATTCGTAGGTTTGAAAGGACAATGTTTGTATGTCTTTTTAATTTTATGTTTTAAGTTTTCACCGCCAACAATTTTCATCTGAACATGAAATTTTCACCCAACTTGGAACCGTCCAAGCTGTGCCTCCTAGTTTCCTATTTTGCCTCGAGCATCCCCAACCTGCAATGACCATCCCCGATCACGAACACCAACCCAATCTCTCCTAAGCAGACATCAACCACTCTCAACCCATCCCCTCTGACCTGTCCCGACCATTTGTGACCACGTAAATGGCTTCCAACAGGCAAACCAACCAGCCAAATGCAAACAGTAAAATAAAAGTTGACGATACAAATAATAGTGACATGAAAGGGTCTCATGCCTGCGGAGCTACTGCTATGTTGATGTTTAAGAAAAAAATTGCCAGTGGAGTTTGAATCTTACTTGGAGCTCACTAGAGAAAACATATATTATTGGATAAGTTATATAGGTGCTCTGGCAAGAAGCAAAGTATGTATTTGTATTGCCAAGTGGTCAATGGTGGATGAATCATTGAAAGAACAAATTTGGAAAAATGCAATGGTTAGTTCATTATTATCCAGATTTTCTTTTAGGTTAATTTCGTTCTTTAGATGTTTTTATCTAATCAATACCATTTTCTTTATTTCGTGTTACAAGAAAATTTCATTTTCCAATCAACTTCAGAGTTGAGAAATAAGTGGATTTCATTTCTGGGTACTAGATAGAAGGATTTCAAAACAAAGTTGACGTCCAATTTAATTTTTGGAAATTCTAAGGATTGATATCCACGAAACATTTACAATTTATTAATTAAACAACATGGGCTGAATTCAAAAGTTGAAGGTGAACTACAGAATTTTTGGTAAAATATACATTCATACTTCATTCACACATTGAAATGTTTAATACGATATCTAAGCTCTTTTTTTGGTTTGTAGGAACTATGAGCACTGAACCCAGAATAACAATTGAAGAACAAGTTTCCATATTGATTGTCACGGCGAGAATATCGTAAATTGGAGAAGACAATGATGGCCAAAAAAGTTGCCAAGAAAAGGTTGGAAGCTTTAGAGGTTGGTTTGAGTAAAGAGCAAGACAATAATTTGGCTCCTCCATCTCCTTTAGATTGACAAGATAAGTGGAAGAGAGCACACGTTACTTCCGACGAGAGTTACATTAACTCTGAGTTGGCAGAGGTTGCAACGAAAATTGTAGGTGGTTACATTGAATTCTTATGTTTCATATACTACCTAATTAATTAATTAATTAATTTTAACGTTAGTCAATGATATAGTTTCTAAAATTCTTGTGATCCGTAATAGAACAATCTTACACTGCAAGCTTCCCAAGACGATTTTATTTCAGAGGGCAGAAAAAATATTTTGACTATAGCGATGGGTGAAGAGGAGAATGTTAGATGAGTACTTGGTGTCAGTAGTCGAATAGGACTATGATAATACTTTAGGTCATCCACCTTGAACCGTAGTAGGGAAGGAATTTACGCGGATCGTGAAGAAAATATCCATACACTTCAAGAACAAATGGTTGTGGTACTTAATAAATTAGGTTTGAATCCCAATATGGCCATACCTATTTAGATACCACAAAGTACTGCAACAAGTGCGAATCTTGAAGATGAATGCCCAATTAAATCCATGAGGAAACAAAAGTAAACAAATTAAGAAGGCAATGTTATTACCTTTGAATTTCATAACTCCGTAATTGTAGATATATTACTCTTGTTGTTTTGTTCTAATAATATTTCTTTGTGTTTTAGAATCAGGATAGTGTTTCATCGTCAAAAGCATGTTCTCCTGAGGAGTTGTGTTATGAGAGACCTTTACATTCAAATTGCAAAATGTTGTACATTCTTGTAGAGGATAAATCGATAGTTTCTACAATAAAAGGTGTTATGCTGAAAGAAATGATAAGCCAAACAACGGGGGAGGCATAGAAGATAAGGTATATGTCTGCATAAGTGATGTCATTTAGTTTTTAAAGATGGAAAGATTGTGTATAACAATCATTCAGGTTCAATTGAAGTAACTCATGTTTTCCTTTTTCATGGTTGTTTATGCTACATTTAAATTGTAATGGTGTTAGATGGTTTATATTAGGAGTTTGTACCAAATGCCGAATAACAAAAAGTACGATTATGTGTCTCTCACTGTATTGATCAAACGTGGATCTCCAAGGAAAGACAGCAGATCAATAAAGTTTCCAATGGTGTTGCAATCATCAAGGAAGGCTTCCTATTTTCTAGTACCATATTAGAAGAAGTAAGTAGCTCATTATATTTTATAATACCTTTTCATTATATTTCATTTAGGAATCATAAATAAGATTAGCATTGACCTAATTGATGAAGTAATTTAATATGAGTGGTTTTCAGTGAACATTGGATGTTAGTTATGTGGACAACCTACTTCTTTGATCCTATCGCATCAAAGAATCGTAGGGTAGGTTTAGTGAACAATATTCAAACGTAGTTATTTAGAATAATTCCATTCATATTCTAAATTAAAATTTTGAATCCATTTTTGAATGTTTGAATCCATTTTTGAACATTTACATATTTGGTAGGGGCATTGAGGTCTGTCAAATCTCGTCAGGTGGTCGAACCCCTGCAGTAAAAAAGAAACTAAATTGGCTTGTCATGGATGTAAGATGATTCAGTAATGTTTGTTTCATATATGCATTATACTTTGCAATAATTTCGTTGTTTTTCTAATATACATGACATTTTAATTGTAGTATTGTAAACAAGTTGGAATTACATAATGCGATTACTACATAATGAGGTATGTGGATGAACTTGTTGAGAATGGAGTGACTACAGGAGATTTAAGAATGGTAATTTTTGATATTGATCTTATATTACGTTACATATTTTTTCTGGCACAATTTATATGTTAATAAATGAGTTTGTTTACTTTGTAGTCTTTCGAAGAATCCTTTGAACCATTTTCTCAGGAAGAGATAGACATGACCCAAGAGAAGAGGTCCTCTTTTCACATCAGCCATATGATTTAGCAACTTAATTTATGAATGTAAGTTTATCGGGTGATGTAATCTTTAAGCTTTTATTATAATAGATGAATATATACATGATATCATTGGTCTTGATGTATAGGATTTTCAGACTGATATTCAGACCAGACCAAACTGTAAAGCCGAACCTGAGACATTGCAACCACATTCAACTTAGTAACTGAGAATTCTGGTATGACATGCATAGCGTACGTACAACAACAACATAGTTAAGAGACAATTCATATTTATATGCAGCTGAATTGAAGGAACATAGTTTACAACACAAGCATAGTGTACAACACCAATGTAATTTACACCACAAAGATAGTTTACAACACTACCTTCACTTGAACAACCTTATACCTTCATTTTTTTGCAAGTGTACGTCTTCTTCTGTTGGATATATGTACATATTAAAACATTTGAAATTATGTAATAGGTTAATTGATATGTGTGTGTGACATTTTTGGTATATACATTTCAAGGATCCTAGTGTATATATGTGATATTTTTGGCAATTCCATTGGCAGAACACAATCATAATGTCGTGGTGTATGCTTGCCTCAATCGCAAGGAATTTTATGAGGTGTATTTCTGTTTCAATTGTAGGGAATTTTATGAAGAATTAAAAATAAAATCATAATTTAACAAAAAATTAAATTAAGGACATAACTCGTCAGTTATTTCATTCAGATCGACGTGGAATTTCACAAAAAATAAAGGAGATAACATGTTTGTGTGTTGAAAGTAACCGATATCGTTAGGAATTATTATTTCAATGAAAAGGACATACCATTTTGATTCTTGTTTACCAACTAACTGACATGGTATATTATATTTTTTGATTTTTTTTGAAATTCTATTTTTAATAATTGGATAGACCACGTCAACCTTCTATTTCAATTAACACGTTGTGTCTACAGACCACGTCGGTCATTTACCAACAAATCAGCATGGTATGGCCTATTATTGGATTTTTTTTGGGGGTAATAAAATGACATACGATGTCAGCATTCTGGGTGCCGCAGACGTGGTATTGTGTAAATACCACGTCAGTGTAATTGCTAATACTGACGTGGTACACCTACATATCACATTAGATTATTGTCCGACTTGATATCCCTGCCTGACCACGTCCTTGCGGACACACGTCGATCAGCTGGGATCAGTCAACCTGAGGTGATATGTTAAAAACCCCAACTTAATAGCCATGTTATGCAACAGTGTAAACTTCACGAAATCTGCTATGACAATATTTAAATGCATGTGGGTGGACAATAACAATGGACTTCTGGTGGATGAGTTGGGATTTACCATGTTGAACCTTAATAAACCAGGATTCAAGAAAATCCTTTTATTTTGGTATCTCAAGACAAACATATTTTCTATGTAGCAGATCCTTGTGATAAACAATGGTCGGTAGTTTTACAAGGAAAATGTCAGATTATTTCTTAAAAAGATGTCAATGATGAGGAAGAAATTTCCTCATTTTCACACCAAGTGCCTTAAATCAAGTCAGTCGATGATGATAGAAATGTTGACATCTTATTCAGGATGATCATAGTGAAGGAATATGGAACGAAGATCCTATCATAAAAAAACTAAAAACAAAATCACATAGGATAAGTTAGTATTTTATTAGTTTATTTTAAGATCTTATGAGTTTATTGAATTTTTGAACTTACAATTTCACTTCAGTTGGCATTAACTTTGTTTTTTTAGTTTTTTCAAGTGAATGTCAAACTTTATTGTGGTACATCACATTTGCTATTGATACATATTGTGAGTGCCTTGGACTGGGCAGGAAGCTGGGATGAGCATCTATCGCTAATCGAGTTTGCGTACAACAACTTCCACGCTAGTATCGAGATGGAACTTTCGAGGCATTATATAGACGACCATGTACATCACCCTTGCGTTGAGGCGAGGTGGGCGAGTGATTAGTAGCATATCATACATCAGATTCATCCTATATGTCCTTTGTTTTACCCCAATTTTGTGTTAGTCGAGTGTTTGTTTGTGGTGTTTCAGGTGTTGGGTAATGAAAACGAGAAAGAAAGAAAAAAGGACTGAAATGCAAGAAGAAAGGACTAAAATGAAGGCAAGAGAACCTATTTGTCATGCATAAGGACCCATATGCAAATAAAAAAGGACCCACATGAAATCCAGAGGGACCTAAATGCACGAAAAAGATTTCGGACGCAAATACCATTCAAAACCATGATTTTGAGGAGTATTTGGGAAATTAAAAACAAACGGGCACGAACCAACAGACCAAGAAGGCACCCCATGTGCCGAATAGGACATTTAAGTGACTGGAGAAAATTGGTGCAGATGGGACCCAATTGATCTACTAGTGGCAGATTTTAATTTGCCATTGGCGGATCCAATGGGTCCAATTGGTCCCCAATTTCTCCCGTCGCTTTGTCTTGATTATATGGGTGCACTAGACAATAGAGAAAGTTATTACAACTGTCAAATTACTTCCAGATCCATCCAAACCCTTATTTCTTCTATAAATAGACTTATAATGCCTCATTTCTTCTTCTTCCTCCTCTCCTCCTTAGGTTAGTTTCCTTTCTTGCTTAGTAGAGTAGGTTTTATTTCTTGTTTATTAGAGGAGGTTTTAGTTTCTTAATTAGTAGTGTAGAGGAGGAGAAGAAGAGCAACCTTGTAATCTTTCATTTTAATCTAATTTTCTACATTTCCATTATGGTTTTGGGTTGTTTTAATGTTTTCTTGAGTTTAGAGATGAGTAGGGAGTAGTCCATCCCCATTGGGGGTGGAGAATAAGGTGATGTGATTATGGGATGTAGTAAGTGTGTGAGTGTGTTAATCCTAACCTTTGAACCTCACATGAGTTCGATAAGCATGTAATGAGATTTTCACTCTTATCTTTGATGTGCTAATGCTCTTGAGTGATGCTTAACACATGCTTAGATTAGTTGGCCTATTTTATGGGGAATGATGAGGTGAGGATAATGATGAAGTAGATAAGAAGGAAACATGACATGTCTATGCATGTGCTCATGTTGGCCTCACCTTAATTGATGTCTTGTATGTTTTAATGATTGTGTTAAATCTTATTTCATGTGGAGACATAGTGGTGTTTGATCATTATATATTTCATGTTAGCCTCATCTCAATTATTGTCTTGTATGTTTTAATGATAATGTTTTATCTTATTTCATGTGGTGACAAAGTTGGATTTGGTTTTTATGAATTTCATATATTACAACTTGTGATGAGCACCAATGAACACACACGTACACATATTCTCATTTCCGCATTCTCTGTCTACTCCCTAAGGGTTTTATATATCGTTTGTTTTGTGATTTAGTACGCATCGTAGTGTAATTCTGATCTCATATCTCTTTTTTCATTCCCCACTCGAGTGTTGTATACTCCGACTCGTACGTGCTCCACGTGGACACTGATTGATTCAGTTATAATAACCACAAGTGCACAACGTCAGTGAACACGCGGCAAGTACGGGTCGAGTTCATAGGGAGGTGTGTCAACTTTAGTTCTTCAGAAGACAAATGGAAAAGTAGGGGAGAATAAGTTTGATTACACTAAAATATGAAAGAATTAACAATTAAACTAAACCCCCATGGAGTGGAGGTGTGTAGGTATGTGTGTGTGTTAGTGGGTCTTCATTTCAATTAGGCACAAGTGTAATTTGTGTGGCATACAAATAGATGCTAGTGTAGTTTGTGTGGCATACAAATACATGGCAAATGATTGACATCATTTCATGCTTATATATGTATCTTATATCCACTATCTTTCACTTAAACAATGCTATGTAACGAGTTTTATGTTTAGTTTTCAGGAATAAATAGGTTTGAAGAGATGAAGCATAAAGGACCCAAAAACAGGGAAAATGACTGAATTGTGAGATCTGGGGACTGAGATGCAAGGGAGAAGAACATGAACGTAAGACCGAAGGACCTAAGAGCAAAACAGAATACTCCAAACCATCATGGGGAGAATTTTAGTAATTCGATTAGGGTCGGAGCTCCAACAAGCCAAGTAAATGCATCCAAGACCAGCAAATATACCAAGAAAAGTCCACAACAAATCTGAGCGCGATCCGGATCCTGTAGACCGCCAATTGGCGGTCCGGATCTTCCCGGATCCGCTGCGTTTTCTAGAGCATATGTAATAGTGTTTGTTTAGGCTATTTTTGGTATTTGTTTAGTCCCACATCGGGGGATTGTCCCGCAGTGACTTTTTCTATGGCTATAAATAGAACTCTTCACCTTCTAATGTAATCACTTCATATTTTGAGTGGCTATTCTTTCTACTGAAGTGAGGCCTTGAAGCACACACTAAAGTGGGAAGATGCTACTTGAATTGTGAGTCATCTTAATAAAAGTTTTTTTATTATGTTGTTTGTTTCATGTTGTTTGTTTTACTTTGCTTAATTTCATTTCATTAGTTTTTAATAGCTTAGTTAATATGCTTTCTTTTCTTAGTTTAATAATTAGTCTAATGTGTAGTGAGTAGTTTCATCCCCTTTGGGGGGTGGAGTAGATGTACATACATGCAAATGAGAATGGAATGAATGCTTTATTTCCAATGTGTTGATAAAACATGAATGTATGCTTGCTTGTTTAGGATAGAATTTATAACTTGATGAGTTTTGCCAAAATGATTAGCACCTCTCATACTTGTTTAAGTTCTGAAATAAACAACTTGTATATGTAAATGTTAAATCAACTAGGTTGGTGAATGGATTGATAGGTTTTGCCATAACACTTAGACACTTCCTATGCATGATAACACCACCTTCATTTGTGCTTAAAGAATGTGTTCAACAGCCATCTCTTTGTATGTGTGCACTCACTCCACCCCTTAAGGGTTTTCCCATTCCTGAATTCCAGCATTTCGTTCTTAGCTTAGTGGGTATTTCATCGTTTGTTTCTTTCTTTCGCATTTCGTACTTCTTAGTGTAGTGTAACGTAGAGTAGCATAATCAACACTCTTCTCCATTTTTTTCGCCACTTGATTTCGTGCAAACGAAAGGCTGCTCACCTCCCTGAGGATGACCCGTATTTGCTACCGCTTCAACGCGGCCGTGCACTTGCGGTTTAATTAAAATGTTCAACAAGTTTTTGGCGCCGTTGGCGGGGAGGTGCCAGTCCAGACTCTTGTTTAGACGATTCAAGCATATTTAATTTGTGTTGTGTAGTTTTTCTTTGTTTCAGGAGACTTGGAGTCACCAGGAGGAACAGCTGGAGAAGTTTTGAGGCAACCTGTACACTTTGGACCGCCAATCAGCGGTCTGAGACTGCCAATTGGCGGTCTGGTGAGCCTTGTTTCCCTTCTCTTTTCTTCATCTTGTTGCCATAACTGATGTAGTGATCTGGGACTTGATTTAGCATGTTTTGACTTATAGTTTGTTCCCAGATCAATAATCAAACCTCCTTTATGCAACTTGGTCCCTAAAACCCAAAGCAAAAGATTAGGCATTCTTTCTTGTTTAGGTCATGCATCATGTATGTGACTTAGGCATTTAGGTTGCCTTTTATTTTAGCTTTTTTGCAGTTGCTGAGTGCTGGCATGAGGTACGCACCTTCTACTCTCATTCATGCATTTCGTATGAACATGCATTAGTTAGTAGGAAGTGCATTGAAACAAGTGTGAGTTGAGCGTTTTGTTTGGAGAGTTGATTGTTAGATTAAGACTCCAAAACGCTACCAAGGAGGGGTTGTCCCATATAAGATAAGGTGGGGGATTTCATCACCCTTCCCTTCGCCCCAAAAACCACACTAACCAAGAGCCTAATTTTAAAATCAAGTAGACATTGGCCCTAAGGATTTCGGGCGCATTAGGAGAGTGATCCGGTCCCGACCGTCATCACCTGAACGGCGTTGCCCACTTTGTCGATAGTAGGAGAGACGAGATCTCCGGATCTTAGCTCACTTGCTGGGCTTTGTGGTCCTCATCGTAGGGAGGTGACGTGTGATGAGGCCGTGTGATCTCGCAGTTAGGCGTCGTCTAGCTGTAAGGACCTATAGGGACCTTAGGATTGCTTGAGCCTTGTTTGCTTGTGTGCTTCTACCTGTACCCATCCGCCGTAGCATAAGTACTTCTTCCCTTCTCTCCTGAGTCATTCTTTCTCTTCTGTGTTCCCCCTTCTTCTCCTCTACGCACATGCTTTGGCCAAAAAAAAGAAAGTTTTGGTTTGTGTGCGTGCACCTTTGTGCATGCTTTCGTGGGCACGAGACGAGAGTGGTCGTTTGACGAGGCGCATTGTCAATCCGGTCTCGGTAGTCGATTTCTCGACGTCTTCCTCCTCTCGTGTTCCACATAGTCTGGGTTCAATGGCTGCTCATTTCCGTGAGGAGGAGCAGTTGCTGCACCACCTGTTCCACCTGTGCTTCCTATTGTGGCTCCCATACCTCTACGTGATCGATGCTACCTGAGCCGTACTGCTCTACCCTCATGCATCGTACTGCCAGAGGCAAATGGAAACCATTTTGAGGTTAAGCCTCAGTTTATTTCCATGCTCCCTCATTTCACTGGGAAAGGTGACCCCTATATCTTTCCTAGGGAATTTGAAGAGGTCTGTGCTTTGTTCAAGCTGCAACAACTTAGCACAGACTCCATTCATCATAGGCTTGTCCCTTTTGCGCTGAAGGATGATGCCAAGAAGTGGTTGTACAGTAACCAGGTGAATGCCTTTAGGACTTGGGATGAGTTTCAATCTGCATTCCTCAAGAAGTACTTTCCAAATCATCGGACTCAAAAATTGAGGAACGAAATCAATTCGTTCCATCAACATGAGACCAAATCATTCCATGCATACTTAGAGAGGTTCAAGGAGCTACTATTCTCATGCCCTCACCATGGCATTGAGTTGTGGCCTTTTTGTCAGATTGTTTACGAGGGTCTTCACATCCCGTGCCGAACGCTCCTTGAGTGCATGTGTCAAGGAGAGTTCTTAGGAAAGGGTGAAAGGGAGGCATGGGCTTTCCTAGAAGACCTCGCTGAGAAAACCATGCAATGGGAGAGTGTAAGGGAACCACCTGCATCATCTAGGATAGGAGCAAGGATCGCAACTGCAAACTCGACTAGATCGGGTGCCACATTTGCTGTCGATACCACTACGTCCACCGAGGTGCGCATGACGGCCTTAATGCGCCGTATGGATTCGATTGAGCTCCGAAACCAACAAGGTGCACCTCACATGTCCACATCTGGTCGAGTTCCTTGTCATTCATGTGGTAGGATAGGTCATGTAGAAAGAGAGTGTGCGTCCATTCCTCCTGAGATGGAACATGTCAACGCCATCTATGACAGAGCTAGGAATGACCCATACTTATCATCTTATAATCTTGGATGGAGGAACCACCCCAATTTTTCATGGAACCAAAATAATGCCCCGGGTGGTCCTTCAAACTCCTCTAGACCACCTAACCAACCACACCAACCTCCCATGCACGCGCAATCTTATCAGCCACCCCAAGCTCCAATCACCAATCAATCTGGTTTCCCAAATTCCAATAATATGGAAACCAGATTGATTGATTGAAGTAAGTGTTTTCATCTTATACACAAGAAAACACTTACTTCAATGCACATCAATAATTGATATGCACAATTGATCCATTACCAAGAATTGCATAACATCCTCTTTGGAGACATATAAATCTGACGACAAACCTTTAACCTCCACCTCCAAATGGCAGGTAGTTACAAATTGTGATTCCCTTACTAGCATTAATTGATACAACATTTTGCACCTATTTGGTAGCAAATTAATGTTGATCGGAGGTTGGTTGTTCGATCGTTTGCTCCGGGGGCTTGAAACCTTACCGATATATATAAAAACATTAGAAATACAATTATTAACAAATTGATAATTTAATTTTTTTCAAAATTAAAGGATACCTCATGTGTGTCATGAAACTCTACTAAATGACGATGCCACCTCAGGATTGCACCGCATGCTTCACCCAGGGTAACAACCTCTTCCTTAGGAATTGCCACCAGAACATCAGTATCTAAACAATTCCCCACGACAACCTTCACGACTCCCTCTTCCACATATTTGAAGTGGTGTTTTGATAGGTTATAAACTATTTTGTGTCCCACCAATCTTCTCTCGGGCTCTTCAACAAATAGATGACATCTATTGACAAATCTCGAAAATGAGCCGGGAAATATGATAGTCGGACGGGGTTGACCACTGGTTGCACTGGAGGAGTGGTCACTGGGTAAGAAACGGTCCTACGGGTTGGAGAAGTAGGCGAAACACGATCCATTCTCTCCATAACATATTGCAATTGATTTTGCAATTCTAATATTTTCTGCTCGCATTTTGTATGAACTATCAACGAACTTGGGCGATTAGTCATTCCTTAATATTGTCGCAGTCTAACCCTACTCCCTACGAGGTACACGACCGTGATGCTCATCATTTCCCAAGGCTTTGCGTAGAATGTCATTCCAACCATCTGAAACAAAATCGCCTTGAGATTCTCTCAACTTCAGAGAGTACTAAAGTTGTAAAAACAATTTTTACAAACAATTGAAAAATATAATTTTTTTAGAATGTGATTTATTGACAAACAAGTGATACAACTTATTATCTTTGAGCCGACTGCTTGCGACTTGCCTGTGATGTACTCGATTTGGAGTTTGTCCTCACTCTCTTCCAAGAATCACATCGAGCTACGGGAGAAGGAGACAAGTTGCTTGGTTGCTCCTCACTCATACCTGATCAATTGCTTCTTCTTTCTTCCGAGCAATTTTTTCGGCCATCATGTGTTCTTCTAATTTTCAGTATCCCGATCTAGATATACGATGAAGATACATGTTAGAAGTTCAGCGTTCTGGGTTTTTTGCTCGAAGGGCCTATAACAAATTTTATTACATGATCATTTAAAGAAATAAGTTAATAAGTTCATATTCTAAATTAAACTCAGTTACCTGAAACTCCGGGGTTTCTCTTAATTTTTTGAATTGAGCTCATGTACTCGGAGTGATAAAGTTATAGTAATCGCATAGATTTCTGTCCTGATACTCTCCAATTATACACTTGTTTGTTAACTTTGTCTTGCAGTCTGATGCATTGCATACATTGCATCATATGTCTTTCATTTAGATTACTTTTACATCAATAAATGCTACTAAGGTATGTGTTTAGTCTTATTTACAGAATACAGGAACATGAATACAATTTACCCACATCCTGAGCATAAACGCATGCAAAAGACTCATTTCTATCATAAAGACCAAGTTCAAGATTATCGGGTTACGAATGTAAATGTATCCAAGCATAAAAGCATTCAAGTCCTAATTGCAAAAAGAACAAGGACTTAAGCACAAAAGTAGTCGGGGACTTAACTGCAAAAAGTCAAGGACCTAATTGCAAATCACGAGTAACTTTTATTCTCTTGGAGTAAATATATAGAAAAATCAATGTATATCTCCAAATATGTGAAGGAATTAATCCGGAGCTCAAAAGAATGGAAAGAATCAATCCAGACGCGTAAAGGCGGATCAAATCATACCATAAACATCCAACCAAAATCTGGACCACATCAGAGCATGATGTGCGGCGATTCCGCTGCAGATCACACACCATGCGGCGATTCCGCCGCCCCCTAGTCGATCCGTGTGCTCCAATTTCGTCCAGTCGTGTCTGGACACGTGTACTTTCCAATATTATACCAAGATCCCTTGTAGCAACTATAAATAGACCCGAGAACGATGTTAAAAGGGTCCTTAGTCTTTGGTGGTAGTTTTTATTTTTAATCTTAGTTTTGTATTCTTCCTTTTAATTAATAAAATTCTGTCTTTTATTACTTACTTTTAGTTTTCTTTTGTAATGTCTCAAGGACCCCTTCTTCCTCCCTCTATGAGTTTCTAACTCCTTCCAAAGGGTGGAGGTGACAGATTTAGGGTGAAGAGAAGACGAATAAATGTTATTATTTTAAGTTCGTGTTAGTATATTTTGATTACTTGAGTTTATGTTAAATCATTTATCATGTAATGATTTATAACTAATATGATTTATTATAAGTTTCTGAATTCTCTAATCTAAACCTTAAATCTAAACCTCCACCCAACGGAATTCGCTTCTTTGTTCTTGTTTTAGTTTTAATTGTTCTTGTTTCTTGCTTTAGATAATTAAAATCCAAAAAATCTCAAAACCCAATTATTTCTTCTCTCCTTCTTCCCCTTAATCGAAAATCACACTAAATACAGAATCTCTCCCTCCTTGTGTTCGACCCGTATTTGCCACGTCTCCATTGACGCCGTGAACTTGCGTTATAAATTTAATTCTCATCAAGTTTTTGGCGCCGTTGCCGGGGAGGCGACACAGATTTTGTTTTTTGTTGATTTCGATTCTATTCTGTTTATCTTGTGCGCGATCTAACTATTTGGATTTGTGTTTCAGGAGACAACAGAGCGCGCGGCGAAATCTGATCGCAGTCTGAGCAACAAGGGCGGCGGAATCGCCGCACATCAAGAGGAACCAGCGGCGGAATCGCCGCACAATTGAAGCATCTGGGCTTCAAATTTTTCTGGGGTTAGCACCATCTCTGGGTGGACGCGTGGAGCTACTGAAATTTCGAGAGCGGGCGGCGAACCCGACTGAGCATTGCGTAGGTAACCTTTGTTGCCTTTTTCCTCGTAATTTCTAGTTTCAGACAATTTCCTTTTCATAGAACTGCATGTGTTAGGGAAAAATTCCATAATTGGCAATAATTCAACTCTGACCTAAAATTGGCAAAACTAGAAGAACTTAGTGCATGCATCATATAATGTTTTGTTTGCATTATTCTTGCTAAATTCTTGCAAATTATTTTTATTGTTGAAGAGTGCTGGAGGCAAGGTACATATCGCGTTTTAACGATTGCATTTAAGCATATAATTTAGTTTGCATACAATCTTGCAATTGCCCCCCACTAAAGACCATTGTTTGACTATCTTTGCTAGATCTAAGTTAAACTATCTTAAGGGCAACTCCATAGGCAAAGATACGGTGGGGATTTCATCACCCTTCCGTGGCCCACAAATCACAATCCTAAAGTGTCACCTAAGCCTTAAATTTAAAATCAATTAGACATTGGCCCCTAAGGACTCGGACTCATTTAAGGAGAAGAATTGGTTTGACTTGCTATGACCTGAAGCCGATTGAATTTAATTTGGTGTCTAGAAAGTGTTTTTGTGTTGACGTAAGTCTTCCAAGCGAAGTGGTTGTCTAATTGGCACCGACTCTGTCGGAAGTGCCCCCACTAGCTATACACGGCCTGGCCAAGTTGGTCTGATTAGTGAGGGAGGTGAATCAAGCGAAACAATTCGACTCAACCAGTTAGGAGTCGTCTAGATCTAAGCGACACTAGGTCTAGGATTGTTTGAACCGTGCTTTCTTAGGAATTTTCTGACCAACCCTCTTTCTATCTTTGGAGTTAGGTTTCCCATCTCATCTGAGTCTTCTCTCTCTTCTCACCTAAATTCTCTAGATTAGGATTCATTCTCATCTTTCCCCATTCTATTGTTTGTTTCCCTTTTGAAAAAAAAACATAAAAAAATATATATATTAAAAAAAAACCAAAAATATAAAAACAAATTAATTAATTCTTGAACTTAAATTTGGAATTTAAATTCCGAATTTGAATTCAAAAATTGATTCAACCCGGTGCACTCAGATTTGGATTCGGGACTTGAGTAATCGACTCTCACGAGTTCATCTAGATTCCAGTCTGGAACTTAACCCCAATCCACCTGTTGCACCACCTCACCCGGATCGAATGGGTGAGAACGTAGTGGACCCGCCTGTTGCACAACCTATAACTCTGAGGGATCGATGCTATCCAGCGATGGCTGCTCAGCCATCGTGCATCGTTATGCCCACCATACCGGGTCACGACTTCGAACTTAAGGCACAATACATGAGTATGTTGCCTAAGTTCACCTCTAGGGAAGACCCATATCTCTTCCTTAGAGAATTTGAGGAAATCTGCTCTCTTATGCAATACCAGCATATCCCTGAGGAGGCAGTGCGTTTGAAATTCGTGCCTCTAGCACTAAAGGACGACGCTAAGAAATGGCTATATAGTCTAGCCGAAAGATCTATTAGGAGTTGGGCTGAGTTTGTTCAAGTATTCCTGAAAAAATATTTTCCCAACCATAAGACTATGAGGATTAGGAATGAAATTGTTGCATTCGTTCAGTCTGAGAGCGAGCCGTTCTATTCCTATCTAGAAAGATTTAAGAGTGTACTGACCCAATGCCCTCATCATGGAATTCCAAGATGGCAATTATGCCAAATTATTTATGAGGGATTGACACCCACATCTAGGGTTATGGTAGAATCCGTAAGCCAAGGGAACTTTATGTCGAAAAATGAAAATGATGCCTGAACTTTCCTTGAGGATTTAGCTGAAAACAGTATGCAATGGGACAATGCTAGAACACCGCTTAACCCGAGTATTGGATCTAGAATAGCAAGTAAACCCAAACCAGGTGTCTTAGCTGTAGATGCCAACATAGCGGCTGAAGCAAAACTAGCTACTCTTATGCGCAGAATGGAAAGTTTAGAGCTACAAACCCAAAACCGAGTGAATCAAGCCTCGACTATCCCGTGCTCTAGATGTGGTCAGACTGGTCATGTAAAGGAGGATTGTGCGGAATGGGACCAAGTTAATGCCATGTATAACCATGCTAGAAATGACCCATACGCATCAACCTATAACTCGGGTTGGCGTAATAATTCCAATTTCTCATCAAACCAACAGGGTCAACCTCCTAGACAACAACCAAACCCGTATAACCCAAATAATACATCATCTGGGTTTAGTAACAATAACGATCATGAGGTTAGGTTGACAAGCTTGGAAAATTTGATGAAAACCTTTACACAAACAACCAACCAGAACTTCCAAAGGCTAGAGACACAAGTCAGCCAACTAGCACAAATAGTAGGTGAAAGAGAAAAGGGTCGGTTTCCAAGTCAACCTGAAGTGAACCCTAGATCTAATAATAATTCATATCAATCCTATCAAGCACCTTCAGGAAATAACAACCCTAGACCGGTTCAAATGGTTAATGAGGAAGGACCGTTCCAACAAATAAATGCAGTAGTATCATTACGGTCCGGAAGACAAGTTGATAACAATGTGGTAAACCCTAGAGTGTCCAATCAATCTAGCCATCAAGCACCCACATATGACCTGACCATTGAACCTGACGTCCAATCTGAAACGCCCAACCCACCTACTCAACCTGAACCCATAGCTCAACCTGAACCTGAGCGAGTCTATGTTCCTAAAGCTCCATTTCCCAATAGACTCAAAAAGAACTCAAGTGCACAAATAGAGAAAATCTTGGAAGTATTTAAGCAAGTTAAGGTGAACATTCCACTCTTAGATATGATTCAACAAATACCTGCTTATGCTAAATTCTTAAAAGATTTGTGCACTAAAAAGCGAAAAACGAACGTACCAAAGAAGGCATTCTTAACTGCAAACATAAGCTCTATCCTGTCAAACTCGTCTCCTATAAAATATAAGGATCCTGGATGTCCCACAATTTCATGTGTAATAGGAGATACTTTTATCAACAAAGCCCTTCTAGACCTTGGTGCTAGTGTTAAACTACTCCCGTACTCTGTCTATGAGCAAATGAACCTTGGTCCACTAAAACCCTCTAAGACAACCCTTCAATTTGCTGATTGTTCTATTAAGAAACCAAGAGGTATAGTCGAGGATGTTTTGATCAAGGTTGGTGACTTCATTTACCCAGTGGATTTTGTCGTACTAGATACTGCACCTGTTGTAAATCCTAATCGACAAATCCCTGTAATTCTAGGCAGACCCTTTTTAGCCACTTCGGAAGCATTGATAAACTGTCGAAATGGGCTCATGCAATTATCTTTTGGGAACTTAAAAGGTGAATTTAATATCTTTCATATTGATAGTGAGCCAGAAATAATATGCAATCAAAGTGACGTTGTGATGAAATCATGAATCTATAATATTTCTGAATCGTCACAAAATCAAAAAGGAAGTAAGAAAAAAGGGAGGAATTCATCTACACACCCACCGTCACTCGAGCAAATAAGAGAACCAATTTATGTGCGGGGTGTGGAACCTGTGACTCAGGACTCTCATTGCAACATGGGGAACAATTCAACTGGATACATGCACCAATATGGTGTCATTCAATCCAGTTCTGACTATGGTTGACTTTGAGCAAATTTCATCCTTCCACCGCATTTCACCAAGGTAATAAGTGCATTTGCTTTATATGTGCATACATTGAGGACAATGCATGATTTAGGTGTGGGGGGGTGTTTTTGTATATATTTATCTATATATTCTGTCTTTTATTTTTAAATAATAATAATAATAATAATAATAAATAATTAATGTTTCATGACATAGCTTAAGATTGAACTGCTAAAACCCGTGTACAAATTGCATTGAGTTTTTGTTCCTTATTATATAGTTTTGCTTGTAGAAATTGTGACATAAATCTAAGTTCCAAAGAAATAACCCATTGCCCTTTAAGACATGTATGCACTTAAATTGGATGAATCAAATCTTTGAAGTGGTTGATAAAAAGCAGAGGTTGAGGAAAATATACCGGGAAGTGTGGACTTCTAATAGCAATTAAGCCTTGAGGAAAATAAAAATAAAAATAAAGGAATAAAGTGAAGAAAACAGATTTTGCAAAATGATTACAAAAGCCCAAGCCTTTGAGTCACTGGTCCGTAGGGGTATCTTGAAACCCGGTAACTTGAGTCTACCAGCTCGGGATTATCGACCAAACTCGGTACACAAATGCAAAAGGGTAAAAGTGTCAAAAAGCAAATGTGTTGAATCACGGAAGAAAAGAAAAGAAAAAAATAATAATACTCAAGGCCCAAAGCTAAAAGAATGATCCATGCCACGGTTGATCCGAATGATACTTCACCACCAGAGGAGGCGTGCAAAATAATTCAAGTGATAAACATGTGTAGAAGGGTTAGTGGTGTGAATGTTGGCGGAATAAAGACCAAGTCATATTTTTAATGAGTTAGATTCATATAATGAGCGTACAAGAATTCTAAGTGAGATGTATAAGGTTAAGGTGGAGATATTAAGAGCTATTAATGGAATGTTGATTTAAGACTTTGTGGGTGTGTCAACTGAAAACCCTCACGAGACAAAACTCGTCCTCTAAGGAAACTTGGAGGTTTAAAGGCTTGTTGCACATGCTAAGTGCAACCGTGATTCCTACGAAAATGAGTTAGGATTTCCCTGTTTTTATTTTTCGTATCTTCTGTTTTGCTAGGGACTAGCAAAATCTAGATGTGGGGGTATTTGATGCATTGCATACATTGCATCATATGTCTTTCATTTAGATTACTTTTACATCAATAAATGCTACTAAGGTATGTGTTTAGTCTTATTTACAGAATACAGGGACCTGAATGCAATTTACCAACATCCCGAGCATAAACGCATGCAAAAGACTCATTTCTATCATAAAGACCAAGTTCAAGATTATCGGGTTACGAATGGAAATGTATCCAAGCATAAAAGCATTCAATTCCTAATTGCAAAAAGAACAAGGACTTAAGCACAAAAGTAGCCGGGGACTTAACTGCAAAAAGTCAAGGACCTAATTGCAAATCACGAGTAACTTTTATTCTCTTTGAGAAAATATATAGAAAAATCAATGTATATCTCCAAATATGTGAAGGAATTAATCCGGAGCTCAAAAGATTGGAAAGAATCAATCCAGACGCGTAAAGGAGGATCAAATCATACCATAAACATCCAACCAAAATCTGGACCACATCAGAGCACGATGTGCGGCGATTCCGCCGCAGATCACACACACCATGCGGCGATTCCGCCGCCCCCTAGTCGATCAGTGTGCTCCAATTTCGTCCAGTCGGGTCTGGACACGTGTACTTTCCAATATTATACCTAGATCCCTTGTAGCAACTATAAATAGACCCGAGAACGATGTTAAAAGGGTCCTTAGTCTTTGGTGGTAGTTTTTATTTTTAATCTTAGTTTTGTATTCTTCCTTTTCATTAATAAAATTCTGTCTTTTATTTCTTACTTTTAGTTTTCTTTTGTAATGTCTCAAGGACCCCTTCTTCCTCCCTCTATGAGTTTCTAACTCCTTCCAAAGGGTGGAGGTCACGGATTTAGGGTGAAGAGAAGACGAATAAATGTTATTATTTTAAGAACTGTTAGTATATTTTGATTACTTGAGTTTATGTTAAATCATTTATCACGTAATGCTTTATAACTAATATGATTTATTATAAGTTTCTGAATTCTCTAATCTAAACCTTAAATCTAAACCTCCACCCAACGGAATTCACTTCTTTGTTCTTGTTTTAGTTTTAATTGTTCTTGTTTCTTGCTTTAGATAATTAAAATCCAAAAAATCTCAAAACCCAATTATTTCTTCTCTCCTTCTTCCCCTTAATCGAAAATCACACTAAATACAGAATCTCTCCCTCCTTGTGTTCGACCCGTATTTGCCACGTCTCCATTGACGCCGTGCACTTGCGGTATAAATTTAATTCTCATCACAGTCCCTCCAACGGAGCGCAATGTATTTCATCCACTTTTTCTTCAAAGTGACAATGGATGAGAACTCAAAACTTGCCTATAACACGTTAACATTTTCAATTTCCATAAATTAAAAGTTTGACTAAAACTAAAGAACATTATAATGGACTCATTATCTGCATGGCATCCCAAATGGGAGAAAGACAAAGAACTACAATTATGGACAAATTGTACACGTACGCCTTTCCAGAACGTACCTAGTACACCAAGCCAAAGAGAACTTCTTTGGTTGACAGAGCGGCAAAGACCTCGGCAAGGACACCTTGATGATGCCCGTTTAAGGTGCCTCCACATCCTAGGTCGAACCGATCGAAATCTTCACCAATGAAATGGCATGTGTCCTTTTAAAGCATTGAAAATAAAATGTGACCTTTAAAAATAAGAAATTTGTTCTTCGAAACACATCTTTGTCCATTAAAGGATAAGTTTCAGCTTAAAAGGCCATCTGTGTCCCTAAAAGGACACAAGCATCCTTCTAAGGACAAAAGTGTCCCTAGAAGGACATCATGTGGACTATGGTGTGTGTCTTAGCTCGACAGTGTCCTTTGAAGGACACCTTTACCTCTCCGACCGTGTCTCTACTACATTCATTAAGATTTCCCTATCCTGATGACATTATGTGACATTAAACAAGAAAAATGATGAATCTTGAATTCATTGGTGGAGAAGAAGCACAAGACGAGACGAGGGAGGAAGAGGAAGAAAAAAAGAAAATGGACGAGTAGGAAGAGAAGGCAAGAAAACAAGTAGAGGAGAAGAGGAAGATAAAGGAAGAGGAGAAGGCAAGAAAAGAATTAGGGAGGGGAGGAAGAGAAAGGAAGAGGAGTAGGTAATAAAAGAAGTTGGGAGGGGAGGAAGAGAAAGGAAGAGGAGAAGGTAATAAAAGAAGTAGGGAGGGGAGGAAGAGAAAGGAAGAGGAGAAGGCATTAAAAGAAGTAGATGAGGAGAGGAAGAGGAGAAGGTAAGGAAAGAAGTAGAGGAGAAGAGGAGAAGGCAAGCAGAGATAAAGCAGAGGAGGAGATGAAGAGAAAGGAAGAAGAGAACGAAGAAGGAAGAAGGAAGAAGGAAGAAGGAAAGGAAGAGGAGAAGGCAAGAAAAGACAAAGCAGAGGAGGACAAGAAGAGAACGTTGAAAGAAGAAGGAAAGGAAAGGAGGAGAAGAAAAGAAAAAGAGAAGAGAATGAGGAGAGGAAAGAAGAAAGAGGGAGATGATAAAAGGAAAAAAGAGGGGAAGAATAATGGAGTAAAGGAAAATATGAAAGAACAGGAGAAGAAGAAAGAGGGAGAGGGGAAAAGAAAGCAGAGGAGGGGATGAAAGAAGAGAGGTGATTGACATCATTTCATGCTCATATTTGTATCTTATATCCATTATCTTACACCTAAGAAATGTTACGTGACGAGTTTTATGTTTGAATTTCAGAAATAAAGAGGTTTGAAGAGAAGAGTCATGAAAGGACCCAAAAGCAGGAAAAAGGACTTCATTGTGAGACCTGGGGACTAAGATGCAAGGGAGAAGGACCTGAACATAAGACCGAAGGACTTAAGAGCAAAACAGGAAACTCCACACCATCATGGGGAGTATTTGGCAATTCGATTCGGGTTGGAGTTCCAACAAGCAAAGTAGATGCATCCAAGACCAACAAATATACCAAGAAAATCCCAAAACCAATTTCGACGTGATCTGGATCCTGTAGACCGCCAATTGGCGGTCCGGATCTTCCCAAATCCGCTCAAACTTCTGGAACGCGTGTATTAGAGGATGTTTAGTCTATTTTTGGTATTGGTTTAGTCCCACATCAGGGGATTGTCCCGGTTTACGTTTTTCTATGGCTATAAATAGAACTCTCCCCCCTCTCATGTATCCATCTCTCTCTTTGGTGGCCATCTTCCCTACAAAGAGTGAAGCCTTGAAGCAAAACTCTGGTGAAGTAAGGGCTACTTGTAATTGAGTGAGTTAATAATAAATGTTTTCCTTTAATTGTGTTGTTTCTCTCTTAGTTTAATTTCCTTTCATATGCATGATTGCTTGTTTTGTTTTATGTCATTTTAGTCTTTAATAATTCTTGCTTGCTTAGTTTAATTTCATTTCAGTAGAATGTTTCTTGTTAATGTAGGTTGTAGTGTAATGATTAGTGAGTAGTTCCATCCCCATTTGGGGGTGGAGAAATATGTGATATAATCATGTAGTGTATTAGGTGTGTGTTATCTTAATCCCTTGAGCCTTATATGATTTCCATAACCGTCTAATGGGTTTCACTCTTGTCTTTGATATGCTAATGCTCTTGAATGAAGCTTAGCTTATGCTTAGATTAGTGAACCTATTTTATAGGGAATGATAAGGTGAGGATATGGATGAAATTAATATTGGAAACACAATTTGTAGTGTATGTACTCTTGTTGCCTTTACCTTGGTTAATGTCTTGTATGTTTAAATGATATGTGTTATCTTAATTCATGTGGAGGCATAGTAGGGTCTCGTCTTTATACATGAGTTCATTTAGCTTCATTCCAATTATTGTCTTGTATGCTTTAATGATATGATCTTATCTTAATTCATGTGGAGGCAAAGTTGGATTTAGTTTTATGATTTCATGCACTACATGTTGTGAGGAGCTTAATTACACACACACACATCTTTTATATTCACATTATTTCTCTACCCCCTTTGGGGTTTAGTTTTATTGCTTATCTTTCATTTCCTTTTGCATCCTAGTGTAGTTTAGTGTAATCAATCTTTCTCCCCTTTCTTTACCACTCGCCTTCGCACAAACCAAACGTCGACACACCTCCTAGTGGACGACCCGTATTTGCCACCGCTTCAACGCGGTCGTGCACTTGCGATTAATATAAAAAGAATCAATCAAGAGGTAGAAGAAAGAAGAAGATGAGAAAAAATAGGAAGAGGACATGGATTGTGGGACCAGACATGTAAGAACAATAAGAGATGCCCTAGAAAAAGAAAACACAGAAGAAAAGAAGGAAATGGAGGAGTTGACAAAATTGTCTCAAGAAGAGGGAGTTGGGTGAGAAGAAGAACAAGAATGAGAAAAAAGAATGATAGCATCAATAAGTGAAGAGGCAATCGTGGAGAAGAAACCCAAATTCGATGGAAATCAAATTACAGCCAAACAAGACAAATTTTCTCCAATAAAGAAACAGCAAAATAAACCATGTGTAAATTTAAAAGAAAACATCGACATGGAAGCCATGGCAGGGTTGACTGATGCAGAAAAGAATGTGCTTTCGAATCTAACGGCACCCGGAGGACACATAAAAGTATATGTTTGGTGCATGGAACTCATCCAGGTGAGCTAAGGGGATCTAAAGGATCTAATATCGAAAAGATTAGAGTTGTCAACAGAAGTAAGTAAATTTCATTTTAAGAGTTCAGTTCTTTTTAAGCTAAAAAAATGTGAAGTTAATGTTACTAATTTTAATGGACAAATAATAGAAGCATTGCTAGATGTGTTGGAGCAAAGGCAGAAGATGGGATGCTATTCACGGAAGGTGCAAACAATTCCAAGCGTCACCATCCAAGCCATCTTGTCCGGACAACCTGATTTGGTTGCATATTATGTACATCTTATACTAAACCATACTAAAATATTGGGACCTAAAGGACTCAATGATTGCCTAACCACTGTTAAATTCAGGATACATTACACTATTGATTGTGGACGGGATCATGGAACGATTTACCCAACTAAACAACATTCTGTGTGTTTAAGTGTTTTAAAATAACCGCAAGTGCACAGCCGCGTTGAAGCGGTGACAAATACGGGTCGATCCACAAGGAGGTGTGTCAACTTTGGTTAGTTCGAAGGCGAGTGAGAAACAAAGGGGGAGAAGAGATGTGATTATGCTAACCTAAGCTACACTAAACTAGAAGCTAACAAAGGAGAAAGATGAAAGCACTAGACTACTAAAAGTAAGATAAACAACTAACAAAAGGAAGATGGAATTCAGTAAGGAAAATCCCTAAGGGGTGGAGTGTGTGCACACATGTAATAAGATGGTGATGAATGCATTCAATAGGCACAAATGTAGGTAGTGTTTTCATGTATAGAAAGTGTCTAAAGGTTATGGCAAAACTTATCAATCCATTCACTAACCTAGTTGATTAACATTCACATATACAAGTTGGTTATTTCAGAACCTAAACAAGCATGAGAGGTGTCTAATATTTGAATAACTGTCTACTCTAAACAATCACATTTATCAACACATTTCAAAATCAAGCATTCATTTCCATTCTTTAATGCATGTATGAACATCATCTCCACCCCCAAAGGGGGATGAAACTACTCACTAATCATTACACTACAAACAACATTTACAAAACAAAACATTCTAATGAAAGGCAATTAAACTAAGCAAACAAGAAATATTAAAAAAGCAAAATGAAATGAAACTAAACTAAAGAACCATGCAAGAATTAAAAAACAAGACAATATTAAAAGAAACTAAGAAAAATTATTTTATTAACATGACTCACATTGCAAGTGACATTCTTTTCCACCTTGAGTTTTTCCTTCAAGGATTTTACTCCTAGTAGAGAGAATGCCACCAAGCAAATGGGTGAATACAAATTAGGAGGAAGAGTTCTATTTATAGGCATGAAAAAAGGTAACCGGGGACAATCCCCAGGTATGGGACTAATGAAACCTTCCCAGAATACACATACACACATAAGCCATGTCCTGGAGAAATCGGGTCGGATTGCAGACAAACGGACCGCTAATTGGCGGTCACTTTTCCTCGGATCTGATCAATTTTCGGAAATGTTTTTTAGTTCTTCAATTAGTCACATGGGTGCACTCAGTTTGGTTATTGGAGTGTCGGCCCGAATCTAATTGCCAAAATACTTCTCATGATGGTGTGGAGTTTCTTGATTTTCACATTGGTCCTTCGGTCTTACATTCGGGTCCCTCTCTTGTGCATCTTAGTCCATAAGTCTTGCAACTTAGTCCTTTTTCCTGCTTTTAGGTCATTTTATGCCTCTTCTCCTCAATCTTGTTTATTTCATGAAACTCAAACATAAAACTCATTACGTAGCATTGTTTAGGTTCAAGATAATGGATATTAGACACAAACGAATGCATGAAATGATGTAAATCAAATACCCCCACACCTAACTTTTGCTAGTCTTGAGCAAAACAAAGAAAGTATAAAAATGAATGAAAGGAAAAAACATACGGAAAACATGGAAAACCTAACTCACTTTCATAGGAATCACAGTTGCACTTAGCACGTGCAACAAGCCGTTAAACCTCCATGTCGCCAAGGAGTTGTGTTGTCTCCTGAGGGTTTTTAGCGGATATACCCACAAAATCCGAACATAGATGCATTATTCAATCTAGAAACTCGACTCGATGGAGTCATATTTACCAATCATTGGACGCGGTAATCCTACGGGCCGACTCTATATATGTATCCAGTCCACACACATAGCCTAATGAATCATTCGTGGAAGTTAATTAAGGACTTAAATGAAAGCCTCAAGTGATATAGTGTAAAGTCCATTAAGGTTCTTCTTTGCATTACAATTTTTAGTTTTTATTTTTCTTTTTGGTCTCTTTTCTTCATTTTATTTTTTTCTAGTTGGTGTTTGATTATCCCACGGTTAGGTTTCGTGCATCATTGCCAATGAGGACTTACACTATCACGTACACTTTTCCCCACATCTCCACATAGGGCAATCCCTACCACCCGTGTAACGGGAGTTCGGTCGGTGCATCCCAAGTCCCCTCAGACCTAATTTCTCGAGTGATAGGAGCCGTGCGAGAAGAGAGAACACCTACTCACTTATTTTTTGTTGTACTTTTTTTCTTTTTTTAATATAACCATTTACAAAAACAAGTTCCCATCTTCATTTGTCAAAAGACATCAAATGGGAATCTCAAAAGTGGGTCAATGCACTTGAAAAGGGAACATGATACCACTCGAGGCCAGAATACTCATGTTTGGGCCCCCTCACAAAGAGCACAAGATGAAAGGAGAGGTTCATAATTAGACACAAATGCGTCTTATTCAAAGGATCAAACTGAAAGAGCTTGAACCTCTCAAGAGTTTTGGAAATATGGGGCAACAAAAGAAGAATTTCTCCCGTTACAGTACTGAAGTTATGATTGTCAATCCAAACTCTCCAACCAACAGGCTAGTGGGTCGGAACGAGGCCAAGAACCTCGTTATGCATGTCCAACTCACCAGATGAACAGAAAGTGGGTCTCATACCCAAGGTATCCTCTAAGGAACTCCTAATACCCTCATTAGCAATGTAGTTGTTTGATGTTCCATCATTTCCAAGATGATCAGGAAGAATAGTGAGAGGCAAACTCTCATCAGGTCGTTTGAAATTGAGGGTACTAGCGAGCTCTTGCTCCACCAGAGGTGAGTCCTTAAGAGGCACAACATGAAGATCATGTGGCTCAAGGGCCACGGGACAAAAAGATAATGCACAATCTTGTGCCGACTGATAATGAAGCTGGTCCATGTTATTCTCAATTTGGATCAAATCCCCCACCATGTGTTCGTGAATTGAAACCCCAAGTCCCTTAGACTGACTAGGAGTTTGACTTTGAAAAGTTGTGCTTTGAATTAGTGGATGTGGTGGTGGTTCGATATCAGAAGATAAATTCTCACGTTTACAAGAAATGTCACCTTCCTCACGTTTATTTAATTGTTGTGTAATTTGACTCACATACATTTCCATAGTTTGCATGGAATTTTGAGTGGACTTCATTACATTTTGAGTGGACTATTAAATTCAGGATATGTTACACTATTCATTATGGATGGGAGCACGGAACGATTTACTCAATGATTACCTAACCACTGTTAAATTCAGGATACGTTACACTATTGATTATGGACGGGAACACAAAACGATTTACCCAACTAAACAACATGCTGTGGTTAGTTGGAGACCACAAAAAAGTAGTGGGTTCATGAAAATGCAGTGCAAACTATGGCAAAATTCTGGAGATCCTACATAAAAATGGATTGGAACCTGACCAACGAAAGACAAACAAACCAACACTATGCACCAAATAGCAATGACTGTGCAGTGTATGTCATGCACTGCATCGTTGTTTGATACTGGATGTACATCCCATTGCGGAGATGGATGACAAATTTCTACACTCGGTCAGAGGTGAATTGACATTGTATTTGCTTAGGGACTCTTGATTCAAGGGCCGAATGTTGTTAGCAGACGACTGATTTAGGATACTTTTCAACTCACATAGAAAAAATTAAAATATTTTTTTAACACTAATTAATTTGTATAGAAAAATTAGTTTGCGTGATGTTGGTAAACCTTTGTATTATTCAACACTAATTTTATTCAATTGATGTAATTTTTAATGATTTGAACACTACACTTATGTCCTCTTGTAGCAGTGTATGATTTCCTACTTATATATCAATACACTTATTTACTTGAGAATGTCACCTATGTCCATGTTGGGAAAGGTTTGTCTTTTGAAGAACATTATACTTTGTAGGACACATACGTGTCCTTTGTGGGACACGATTGTCCTCCGAAGGACACGGTACTTTGTAGCATGCATACATGTCCTTCGTTGGACAGGATTGTCCTTAGAAGGACGCTGTCCTTTGAGCACCTATTGTGTCAACCGAAGGACACATACCTTTGGAGCATGCACCTGTGTCCTTCAAGGGACACAAGTGTCCTTCGACAGACAAGTTTGTCCTTTTGAAGGACACAATCCTTCCCAAAACGTGGTCCTAGGAAACCATGCCTACTTTTCCTAATGAAACATATATAACACGCCGAATATTGTGTTAACTACCGACAAGAGATGCCCTTTTAATAAGAAGTTATGGTGAGGTTGTGCTTTAAAAGAATATAGGACACATACAATTTTAAAGGACAGACTGGGGTTTAAGGGACACATTTGATCTTTAAAGGACTCACGTGTCCTTTAAAGGATAAAAGTTGCCTTTGTTAGGACAGAATTTTTTAGGACACATTTGATGATAAAGGACACAAGTGTCCTTTAAAATAGGGGCTTGTTATTTGAGGACACAATTTATTTTTAAAGGACCAACTTGGGGTTTACTGGAATGATTCGTAGGTTTGAAAGGACAATGTTTGTATGTCTTTTTAATTTTATGTTTTAAGTTTTCACCGCCAACAATTTTCATCTGAACATGAAATTTTCACCCAACTTGGAACCGTCCAAGCTGTGCCTCCTAGTTTCCTATTTTGCCTCGAGCATCCCCAACCTGCAATGACCATCCCCGATCACGAACACCAACCCAATCTCTCCTAAGCAGACATCAACCACTCTCAACCCATCCCCTCTGACCTGTCCCGACCATTTGTGACCACGTAAATGGCTTCCAACAGGCAAACCAACCAGCCAAATGCAAACAGTAAAATAAAAGTTGACGATACAAGTAATAGTGACATGAAAGGGTCTCATGCCCGCGGAGCTACTGCTATGTTGAAGTTTAAGAAAAAAATTGCTCGTGGAGTTTGAATCTTACTTGGAGCTCACTAGAGAAAACATATATTATTGGATAAGTTATATAGGTGCTCTGGCAAGAAGCAAAGTATGTATTTGTATTGCCAAGTGGTCAATGGTGGATGAATCATTGAAAGAACAAATTTGGAAAAATGCAATGGTTAGTTCATTATTATCCAGATTTTCTTTTAGGTTAATTTCGTTCTTTACATGTTTTTATCTAATCAATACCATTTTCTTTATTTCGTGTTACAAGAAAATTTCATTTTACAATCAACTTCAGAGTTGACAAATAAGTGGATTTCATTTCTGGGTACTAGATGGAAGGATTTCAAAACAAAGGTTACGTCCAATTTAATTTTTGGAAATTCTAAGGATTGATATCCACGAAAAATTTACAATTTATTAATTAAACAACATGGGCTGAATTCAAAAGTTGAAGGTGAACTACAGAATTTTTGGTAAAATATACATTCATACTTCATTCACACATTGAAATGTTTAATACGATATCTAAGCTCTTTTTTTGGTTTGTAGGAACTATGAGCACTGAAACCAGAATAACAATTGAAGAACAAGTTTCCATATTGATTGTCACGGCGAGAATATCGTAAATTGGAGAAGACAATGATGGCCAAAAAAGTTGCCAAGAAAAGGTGGGAAGCTTTAGAGGTTGGTTTGAGTAAAGAGCAAGACAATAATTTGGCTCCTCCATCTCCTTTAGATTGACAAGATAAGTGGAAGAGAGCACACGTTACTTCCGACGAGAGTTACATTAACTCTGAGTTGGCAGAGGTTGCAACGAAAATTGTAGGTGGTTACATTGAATTCTTATGTTTCATATACTACATAATTAATTAATTAATTAATTTTAACGTTAGTCAATGATATAGTTTCTAAAATTCTTGTGATCCGTAATAGAACAATCTTACACTGCAAGCTTCCCAAGACGATTTTATTTCAGAGGGCAGAAAAAATATTTTGACTATAGCGATGGGTGAAGAGGAGAATGTTAGATGAGTACTTGGTGTCAGTAGTCGAATAGGACTATGATAATACTTTAGGTCATCCACCTTGAACCGTAGTAGGGAAGGAATTTACGCGGATCGTGAAGAAAATATCCATACACTTCAAGAACAAATGGTTGTGGTACTTAATAAATTAGGTTTGAATCCCAATATGGCCATACCTATTTAGATACCACAAAGTACTGCAACAAGTTCGAATCTTGAAGATGAATGCCCAATTAAATCCATGAGGAAACAAAAGTAAACAAATTAAGAAGGCAATGTTATTACCTTTGAATTTCATAACTCCGTAATTGTAGATATATTACTCTTGTTGTTTTGTTCTAATAATATTTCTTTGTGTTTTAGAATCAGGATAGTGTTTCATCGTCAAAAGCATGTTCTCCTGAGGAGTTGTGTTATGAGAGACCTTTACATTCAAATTGCAAAATGTTGTACATTCTTGTAGAGGATAAATCGATAGATTCTACAATAAAAGGTGTTATGCTGAAAGAAATGATAAGCCAAACAACTGGCGAGGCATAGAAGATAAGGTATATGTCTGCATAAGTGATGTCATTTAGTTTTTAAAGATGGAAAGATTGTGTATAACAATCATTCAGGTTCAATTGAAGTAACTCATGTTTTCCTTTTTCATGGTTGTTTATGCTACATTTAAATTGTAATGGTGTTAGATGGTTTATATTAGGAGTTTGTACCAAATGCCGAATAACAAAAAGTATGATTATGTGTCTCTCACTGTATTGATCAAACGTGGATCTCCAAGGAAAGACAGCAGATCAATAAAGTTTCCAATGGTGTTGCAATCATCAAGGAAGGCTTCCTATTTTCTAGTACCATATTAGAAGAAGTAAGTAGCTCATTATATTTTATAATACCTTTTCATTATATTTCATTTAGGAATCATAAATAAGATTAGCATTGACCTAATTGATGAAGTAATTTAACATGAGTGGTTTTCAGTGAACATTGGATGTTAGTTGTGGTAGAACCGTTTATGTGGACAACCTACTTCTTTGATCCTATCGCATCAAAGAATCGTAGGGTAGGTTTAGTGAACAATATTCAAACGTAGTTATTTAGAATAATTCCATTCATATTCTAAATTAAAATTTTGAATCCATTTTTGAATGTTTGAATCCATTTTTGAACATTTACATATTTGGTAGGGGCATTGAGGTCTCTCAAATCTCGTCAGGTGGTCGAACCCCTGTAGTAAAAAAGAAACTAAATTGGCTTGTCATGGATGTAAGATGATTCAGTAATGTTTGTTTCATATATGCATTATACTTTGCAATAATTTCGTTGTTTTTCTAATATACATGACATTTTAATTGTAGTATTGTAAACAAGTTGGAATTACATAATGCGATTACTACATAATGAGGTATGTGGATGAACTTGTTGAGAAGGGAGTAACTACAGGAGATTTAAGAATGGTAAATTTTGATATTGATCTTATATTACGTTACATATTTTTTCTGGCACAATTTATATGTTAATAAATGAGTTTGTTTACTTTGTAGTCTTTCGAAGAATCCTTTGAACCATTTTCTCAGGAAGAGATAGACATGACCCAAGAGAAGTGGTCTTCTTTTCACATCAGCCATATGATTTAGCAACTTAATTTATGAATGTAAGTTTATCGGGTGATGTAATCTTTAAGCTTTTATTATAATAGATGAATATATACATGATATCATTGGTCTTGATGTGTAGGATTTTCAGATTGATATTCAGACCAGACCAAACTGTAAAGCCGAACCTGAGACATTGCAACCACATTAAACTTAGTAACGGAGAATTCTCGTATGACATGCATAGCGTACGTACAACAACAACATAGTTAAGAGACAATTCATATTTATAGGCAGCTGAATTGAAGGAACATAGTTTACAACACAACATAGTGTACAACACCAATGTAATTTACACCACAAAGATAGTTTACAACACTACCTTCACTTGAACAACCTTATAACTTCATTTTTTTGCAAGTGTACGTCTTCTTCTGTTGGATATATGTACATATTAAAACATTTGAAATTATGTAATAGGTTAATTGATATGTGTGTGTGTGACATTTTTGGTATATACATTTCAAGGATCCTAGTGTATATATATGTGATATTTTTGGCAATTCCATTGGCAGAACACAATCATAATGTCGTGGTGTATGCTTGCCTCAATCGCAAGGAATTTTATGAGGTGTATTTCTGTTTCAATTGTAGGGAATTTTATGAAAAATTAAAAATAAAATCATAATTTAACAAAAAATTAAATTAAGGACATAACTCGTCAGTTATTTCGTTCAAATCGACGTGGAATTTCACAAAAAATAAAGGAGATAACACGTTTGTGTGTTGAAAGTAACCGATATCGTTAGGAATTATTATTTCAATGAAAAGGACATACCATTTTGATTCTTGTTTACCAACTAACTCACATGGTATATTATATTATTTGATTTTTTTGAAATTCTATTTTTAATAATTGGATAGACCACGTCAACCTTCTATTTCAACTAACACGTTGTGTCTACAGACCACGTCGGTCATTTACCAACAAATCGGCATGGTATGGCCTATTATTGGATTTTTTTTGGGGGTAATAAAATGACATACGATGTCGGCATTCTGGGTGCCGCAGACGTGGTATTGTGTAAATACCACGTCAGTGTAATTGCTAATACTGACGTGGTACACCTACATATCACATTAGATTATTGTCCGACTTGATATCCCCTGCCTGACCACGTCCTTGCGGACACACGTCGATCAGCTGGGATCAGTCAACCTGAGGTGATATGTTAAAAAACCCATCTTAATAGCCATGTTATGCAACAGTGTAAACTTCACGAAATCTGCTATGACAATATTTAAATGCATGTGGGTGGACAATAACAATGGACTTCTGGTGGATGAGTTGGGATTTACCCTGTTGAACCTTAATAAACCAGGATTCAAGAAAATCCTTTTATTTGGGCATCTCAAGACAAACATATTTTCTATGTAGCAGATCCTTGTGATAAACAATGGTCGGTAGTTTTACAAGGAAAATGTCAGATTATTTCTTAAAAAGATGTCAATGATCAGGAAGAAATTTCCTCATTTTCACACCAAGTGCCTTAAATCAAGTCAGTCGATGATGAAAGAAATGTTGACATCTTATTCAGGATGATCATAGTGAAGGAATATGGAACGAAGATCCTATCATAAAAAAACTAAAAACAAAATCACAAAGGATAAGTTAGTATTTTATTAGTTTATTTTAAGATCTTATGAGTTTATTGAATTTTTGAACTTACAATTTCACTTAAGTTGGCATTAACTTTGTTTTTTAGTTTTTTCAAGTGAATGGCAAACTTTATTGTTGTACATCACATTTGCTATTGATACATATTGTGTGTGCCTTGGACTGGGCAGGAAGCTGGGATGAGCATCTATCGCTAATCGAGTTTGCGTACAACAACAACTTCCACGCTAGTATCGAGATGGAACTTTCGAGGCATTATATAGACGACCATGTACATCACCCTTGCGTTGAGGCGAGGTGGGCGAGTGATTAGTAGCATATCATACATCAGATTCATCCTATATGTCCTTTGTTTTACCCCAATTTTTTGTTAGTCGAGTGTTTGTTTGTGGTGTTTCAGGTGTTGGGTAATGAAAACGAGAAAGAAAGAAAAAAGGACTGAAATGCAAGAAGAAAGGACTAAAATGAAGGCAAGAGAACCTATTTGTCATGCATAAGGACCCATATGCAAATAAAAAAGGACCCACATGAAATCCAGAGGGACCTAAACGCACGAAAAAGATTTTGGACGCAAATACCATTCAAAACCATGATTTTGAGGAGTATTTGGGAAATTAAAAACAAACGGGCACGAACCAGCAGACCAAGAAGGCACCCCACTTGCCGAATAGGACATTTAAGTGACTGGAGAAAATTGGTGCAGATGGGACCCAATTGATCCACTAGTGGCAGATTTTAATTTGCCATTGGCGGATCCAATGGGTCCAATTGGTCCCCAATTTCTCCCGTGGCTTTGTCTTGATTATATGGGTGCACTAGACAATAGAGAAAGTTATTACAACTGTCAAATTACTTCCAGATCCATCCAAACTCTTATTTCTTCTATAAATAGACTTATAATGCCTCCTTTCTTCTTCTTCCTCCTCTCCTCCTTAGGTTAGTTTCCTTTCTTGTTTAGTAGAGTAGGTTTTATTTCTTGTTTATTAGAGGAGGTTTTAGTTTCTTAATTAGTAGTGTAAAGGAGGAGAAGAAGAGCAACCTTGTAATCTTTCATTTTAATCTAATTTTCTACATTTCCATTATGGTTTTGGGTTGTTTTTATGTTTTCTTGAGTTTAGAGATGAGTAGGGAGTAGTCCATCCCCATTGGGGGGTGGAGAATAAGGTGATGTGATTATGGGATGTAGTAAGTGTGTGTGTGTTAATCCTAACCTTTGAACCTCACATGAGTTCGATAAGCATGTAATGAGATTTTCACTCTTATCTTTGATGTGCTAATGCTCTTGAGTGATGCTTAACACATGCTTAGATTAGTTGGCCTATTTTATGGGGAATGATGAGGTGAGGAAAATGATGAAGTAGATAAGAAGGAAACATGACATGTCTATGCATGTGCTCATGTTGGCCTCACCTTAATTGATGTCTTGTATGTTTTAATGATTGTGTTAAATCTTATTTCATGTGGAGACATAGTGGTGTCTTATCATTATATATTTCATGTTAGCCTCATCTCAATTATTGTCTTGTATGTTTTAATGATAATGTTTTATCTTATTTCATGTGGTGACAAAGTTGGATTTGGTTTTTATGGATTTCATATATTACAACTTGTGATGAGCACCAATGAACACACACGTACACATATTCTCATTTCCGCATTCTCTGTCTACTCCCTAAGGGTTTTATATATGGTTTGTTTTGTGATTTAGTACGCATCGTAGTGTAATTCTGATCTCATATCTCTTTTTTCATTCCCCACTCGAGTGTTGTATACTCCGACTCGTACGTGCTCCACGTGGACACTGATTGATTCAGTTATAATAACCACAAGTGCACAACGTCAGTGAACACACGGCAAGTACGGGTCGAGTTCATAGGGAGGTGTGTCAACTTTGGTTCTTCAGAAGACAAATGGAAAAGTAGGGGAGAATAAGTTTGATTACACTAAAATATGAAAGAATTAACAATTAAACTAAACCCCCATGGAGTGGAGGTGTGTAGGTATGTGTGTGTGTTAGTGGGTCTTCATTTCAATTAGGCACAAGTATAATTTGTGTTGCATACAAATAGATGCTAGTGTAGTTTGTGTGGCATACAAATACATGGCAAATGATTGACATCATTTCATGCTTATATATGTATCTTATATCCACTATCTTTCACTTAAACAATGCTATGTAATGAGTTTTATGTTTAGTTTTCAGGAATAAATAGGTTTGAAGAGATAAATCATAAAGGACCCAAAAGCAGGGAAAAGGACTGAATTGTGAGATCTGGGGACTGAGATGCAAGGGAGAAGAACATGAACGTAAGACCGAAGGACCTAAGAGCAAAACAGAATACTCCAAACCATCATGAGGAGAATTTTAGCAATTCGAATAGGGTCGGAGCTCCAATAAGCCAAGTAAATGCATCTAAGACCAGCAAATATACCAAGAAAAGTCCACAACAAATCTGAGCGCGATCCGGATCCTGTAGACCGCCAATTGGTGGTCCGGATCTTCCCGGATCCGCTGAGTTTTCTAGAGCATATGTAATAGTGTTTGTTTAGGCTATTTTTGGTATCTGTTTAGTCCCACATCAGGGGATTGTCCCGCAGTGACTTTTTCTATGGCTATAAATAGAACTCTTCACCTTCTAATGTAATCACTTCATATTTTGAGTGGCTATTCTTTCTACTGAAGTGAGGCCTTGAAGCACACACTAAAGTGGGAAGATGCTACTTGAATTGTGAGTCATCTTAATAAAAGTTTTTTTATTATGTTGTTTGTTTCATGTTGTTTGTTTTACTTTGCTTAATTTCATTTCATTAGTTTTTAATAGCTTAGTTAATATGCTTTCTTTGCTTAGTTTAATAATTAGTCTAATGTGTAGTGAGTAGTTTCATCCCCTTTGGGGGGTGGAGTATATGTACATACATGCAAATGAGAATGGAATGAATGCTTTATTTCCAATGTGTTGATAAAACATGAATGTATGCTTTCTTGTTTAGGATAGAATTTATAACTTGATGAGTTTTGCCAAAATGATTAGCACCTCTCATACTTGTTTAAGTTCTGAAATAAACAACTTGTATATGTAAATGTTAAATCAACTAGGTTGGTGAATGGATTGATAGGTTTTGCCATAACACTTAGACACTTCCTATGCATGATAACACCACCTTCATTTGTGCTTAAAGAATGTGTTAAACACCCATCTCTTTGTATGTGTGCACTCACTCCACCCCTTAAGGGTTTTCCCATTCCTGAATTCCAGCATTTCGTTCTTAGCTTAGTTGGTATTTCATTGTTTGTTTCTTTCTTTCGTATTTCGTACTTCTTAGTGTAGTGTAACGTAGAGTAGCATAATCAACTCTCTTCTCCATTTTTTTCGCCACTTGATATCGTGCAAACGAGAGGCTGCTCACCTCCCTGAGGATGACCCGTATTTGCCACTGCTTCAACGCGGCCGTGCACTTGCGGTTTAATTAAAATGTTCAACAAGTTTTTGGCGCCGTTGGCGGGGAGGTGCCAGTCCAGACTCTTGTTTGGACGATTCAAGCATATTTAATTTGTGTTGTGTAGTTTTTCTTTGTTTCAGGAGACTTGGAGTCACCAGGAGGAACAGCTGGAGAAGTTTTGAGGCAACCTGTACACTTTGGACCGCCAATCAGCGGTCTGAGACTGCCAATTGGCGGTCTGGTGAGCCTTGTTTCCCTTCTCTTTTCTTCATCTTGTTGCCATAACTGATGTAGTGATCTGGGACTTGATTTAGCATGTTTTGACTTATAGTTTGTTCCCAGATCAATAATCAAACCTCCTTTAAGCAACTTGGACCCTAAAACCCAAAGCAAAAGATTAGGCATTCTTTCTTGTTTAGGTCATGCATCATGTATGTGACTTAGGCATTTAGATTGCCTTATATTTTAGCTTTTTTGCAGTTGCTGAGTGCTGGCATGAGGTATGCACCTTCTACTCTCATTCATGCATTCCGTATGAACATGCATTAGTTAGTAGGAAGTGCATTGAAACAAGTGTGAGTTGAGCATTTTGTTTGGAGAGTTGATTGTTAGATTAAGACTCCAAAACGCTACCAAGGAGGGGTTGTCCCATATAAGATAAGGTGGGGGATTTCATCACCCTTCCCTTCGCCCCCAAAAACCACACTAACCAAGAGCCTAATTTTAAAATCAAGTAGACATTGGCCTTAAGGATTTCGGGCACATTAGGAGAGTGATCCGGTCCCGACCGTCATCGCCTGAACGGCGTTGCCCACTTTGTCGATAGTAGGAGAGACGAGATCTCCGGATCTTAGCTCACTTGCTGGGCTTTGTGGTCCTCATCGTAGGGAGGTGACGTGTGATGAGGCCGTGTGACCTCGCAGTTAGGCGTCGTCTAGCTGTAAGGACCTATAGGGACCTTAGGATTGCTTGAGCCTTGTTTGCTTGTGTGCTTCTACCTTTACCCATCCGCCGTAGCATAAGTACTTCTTCCCTTCTCTCCTGAGTCATTCTTTCTCTTCTGTGTTCCCCCTTCTTCTCCTCTACGCACATGCTTTGGCCAAAAAAAAGAAAGTTTTGGTTTGTGTACGTGCACCTTTGTGCATGCTTTCGTGGGCACGAGACGAGAGTGGTCGTTTGACGAGGCGCATTGTCAATCCGGTCTCGCTAGTCGATTTCTCGACGTCTTCCTCCTCTCGTGTTCCACATAGTCTGGGTTCAATGGCTGCTCATTTCCGTGAGGAGGAGCAGTTGCTGCACCACCTGTTCCACCTGTGCTTCCTATTGTGGCTCCCATACCTCTACGTGATCGATGCTACCCGAGCCGTACTGCTCTACCCTCATGCATCGTATTGCCAGAGGCAAATGGAAACCATTTTGAGGTTAAGCCTCAGTTTATTTCCATTTTCCCTAATTTCACTGGGAAAGGTGACCCCTATATCTTTCCTAGGGAATTTGAAGAGGTCTGTGCTTTGTTCAAGCTGCAACAACTTAGCACAGACTCCATCCATCTTAGGCTTGTCCCCTTTGCACTGAAGGATGATGCCAAGAAGTGGTTGTACAGTAACCAGGCGAATGCCTTTAGGACTTGGGATGAGTTTCAATTTGCATTCCTCAAGAAGTACTTTCCAAATCATCGGACTCAAAAATTGAGGAACGAAATCAATTCGTTCCATCAACATGAGACTAAATCATTCCATGCATACTTAGAGAGGTTCAAGGAGCTACTATTCTCATGCCCTCACCATGGCATTGAGTTGTGGCCTTTTTGTCAGATTGTTTACGAGGGTTTTCACATCCCGTGCCGAACGCTCCTTGAGTGCATGTGTCAAGGAGAGTTCTTAGGAAAGGGTGAAAGGGAGGCATGGGCTTTCCTAGAAGACCTCGCTGAGAAAACCATGCAATGGGAGAGTGTAAGGGAACCACCTGCATCATCTAGGATAGGAGCAAGGATCGCAACTGCAAACTCGACTAGATCGGGTGCCACATTTGCTGTCGATACCACTACGGCCACCGAGGTGCGCATGACGGCCTTAATGCGCCGTATGGATTCGATTGAGCTCCGAAACCAACAAGGTGCACCTCACATGTCCACATCTGGTCGAGTTCCTTGTCATTCATGTGGTAGGATAGGTCATGTAGAAAGAGAGTGTGCGTCCATTCCTCCTGAGATGGAACATGTCAACGCCATCTATGACAGAGCTAGGAATGACCCATACTCATCATCTTATAATCCTGGATGGAGGAACCACCCCAATTTTTCATGGAACCAAAATAATGCCCCGGGTGGTCTTCAAACTCCTCTAGACCACCTAACCAACCACACCAACCTCCCATGCACGTGCAATCTTATCAGCCACCCCATGCTCCAATCACCAATCAATCTGGTTTCCCAAATTCCAATAATATGGAAACCCGATTCAATTCGCTTGAGACCTTGACTCGTGGACTTGAAAACTCAATGAATTTTTTTATGTGAACCACAAGTCAAGTTCTCACTTCAAATCAGCAGACCATCAAATCTCTAGAGCTTCAGATGGGCCAATTGGCTCTATCTGTACATGAAAGAGAGAGAGGGTTTTTGCCTAGCCAACCTGAGGCTAACCCCCGCATGTACCAACAGCAAGACGTGCAAAATGAGAATGTGGTACCTCAGGGGAGGCAAGTGAACAATGTGGAGGAACATGTTCACCATGTCAATTCCATCGTAACCTTAAGGAATGGAAAGCAGGTTGACAATCACATTTCCTTGCCACCACCACCACCATCTATGCAGCCCCTCAGTGGGAATGGTGGTGAAGAAGAAGCTGAGGGTGAGGGTAATACACCAACGCCTGCTTCGCAAGCACCGCAAAAAACCTACCTGCCAAAAGCTCCCTATCCAAGTTGGTTAACCAAAAAGCAGAGTGACACAATGGATAAGATATTATAGGTGTTTAAGCAAGTGAAGGTTAACATCCCCTTGTTGGATGTTATGCAACAAATACCTCAATATGTCAACGTGTTGAAGGATCTCTGCACAACCAAGAGGAAGACCAATGTTCCTAAGAAAGCATTCTTGGCTGCAAATGAAAGCTCACTTTTGTCCAATCCCGACTACACAAAATACAAGGACCCTGGGTGTCCTACTATTCAGTGTACGATAGGGGACACTAGCATGAGTAATGTATTGCTTGATTTAGGATTGGCGGTCAACCTCCTCCCATTTTCTGTTTATCAACAGTTGAATTTGGGAGAATTGAAACCAACTAAGATCACCCTCCAATTGGCGGATAGATCCATTCGTATTCCAAAGGGGATTATCGAGGACGTGCTTATCAAAGTTGGAGATTTTATATTTCCAGTCGATTTTGTTGTCCTCGATACCAATCCTGTTGCGAACACCCACTCTCAAATACCTTAGTGAAGGGAATGTGTTCGAAAAGTTTTTCTTTTAAATGTTGATTATTATGAATTGAATGAGAAATCATTTTGTTCCTTGTTTGTGTTATTCGTCTTTTAGAAGTGTTGAGGAAGAGGCTCTTGGTCCTTAACCATAGAGCTCTAAAAGATATTGGTTTACATAAAACAAAAAGATATTCGCAATCATGGTAATAAACATGGGACATTTATTACCGAGTTAAGATTGTTGTGTTGGTCATAGATCATTGTAGCTCTACAAGTGAGTGACAACACGAGTACGCAAAAGAGGAAAATATTACTTTTGTATACCGAATGGACCGAATAAGTAAAATATTATAGAAATGTGTTTCTGTGTCATTAATATTTTACTGTGTCCTTGGTCCTTTGATATGAGACTTATATCTAATCACTTAAAGAATGCTTGATTAGGCTAGTGTCTTGAGCTATCGATAAGTGTAGTGTAAAGGCATTGGTTGGTTAAGTGTGACTTTTGTTGGAGAAGATAGTTAGTCAAAAGATTATCATTGCCCCTCTTCATTGAGTGATGATATTACTGGGCCCCTTGATAAAGCAAAGTTATAATGTGCACAATGTGATTTGAGTTAAGTCACATATTTATAACTAGCTTAAAGAGATCAAGAAATGAATACTAATACAAAGATGACACAATGCTTCTTTGTGAGTATTCTTAACATCATGAGGCAAGGGACGGACACAAGTGGTGCACTCCATCACTAAATGGATCGGGTTTTGGTTCGAGTGGAATTAAGACATCTAATTGTTTGATTTCGTGCCCTATTACATGTATATATTTTCCAAATTTTATACACATATAGGATCGAAACATTCCTATTTTTCTTCGATTTTGATATAGACATGCATTTGTTTGTCCTAATTATTTAACATGCAATAGAACAAAAAAACAATTGCAAAGAGGATCATACCTAGAGGTTCTCTAAAACCTCTTGAAGATCCGGGGTTGCTGAGGATGCTTCTCTATGCGCCGGATGCCTCCGAGTATTCAGCAAACTCTAAACAATATTGGAGAGAGAAAAGCTAGTCTCTCAATCTCCAATAGGGTTTAGAATCCGACTACTAACCCCTCTTTAGTTCCGTTGAGAAGAAGATCTCTCAAAACTAAAACTAAACTTAAGAATAATTTCGTGGAGAATTATGGAGAGAGAATTTTGCACAAGAAAATAATGAATAAATTGATTAGGTAATGAGATAAACTTGTATTTATAAGTTCTCTCCAAATAATCTATTCATGTGCAATCACTTGCCCATGATTTCATGCAAACTTCCATCTAACCATCCATTATTTGTCAACAAATAGTCTTAGCCATGAATTAAATCAATTATGGACCCATTCCATGCATGATCTAATTAATTCTTAAATTAATTCTGCATAAAACCGTCTGGCCGGTCGACCGTTTGTGAACTCGGTCGACCGTTTAGACCGAGTTTCGGTCGACCGTTCGCAACAGTAGAATTTTTCATCGCAATGTTCAGTCGACCGACTGATAGATTCGATCGACCGTTCCGAACAAACGAAAACTCCCTGTTATCGGTCGAGACGTGTCCGGTCAACCGTGCACCTATCGGTCGACCGTTTACTGTTGTTTGGTCGACCGTTTGTGCACTGTTCTGTAGAATTGTCAAATTTCGGTTTAACCCCTACAAAATTTGACATTTCGGGATTAGTAGTAAATTCACAACTTATGTAACATATTATCCTATGTAATGATTAATCATTACACCCCATAATATGTACATCACATATGAATTTAATTCAGATTCTAATTATGTTATTAATTACAACATAATTTTGATTTTGCTTGTTCACCACATGTGTCATATTTTCTACATGAAACCCGACACATCATATGAGCTCAAAATCCCCATCTCTTGTTTCCCAGTTTTGTGGTGTGACCTATGGGAGGATCTAAACTAAGTTGGCAGTGATATTAAGAACTTAATATCACAAGCTATAAGCGGTATCTAGTTACACATTATAGCTCCCAATTGTTAGATGTCTTAATTCCACTTGAACCAAAACCCGATCCATTTAGTGATGGAGTGCACCACTTGTGTCCGTCCCTTGCCACGTGATATTAAGAATACACACAAAGTAGTATTGTGTCATTTTTGTCTTAGTATTCATTTCTTGACCTCTTTAAGCTAGTTATAAATATGTGACTTAACTCAAATCACATTGTGCACATTATAACTTTGCTTTATCAAAGGGCCCAGTAATATCATCACTCAATTAAGAGGGGCAATGATAATCTTTTGACTAACTATCTTCTCCAACAAAAGTCATACTTAACCAACCCATGCCTTTACACTACACTTATCGATAGCTCAATACACTAGTCTAATCAAGCATTTCTTAAGTGATCAGATATAAGTCTCATATCAAAGGACCAAAGACACAGTAAAATATTAATGACACAGAAAACACAATTCTATAATGTTTTACTTATTAGGTCTATTCAGTATACAAAAGTAATATTTTCCTCTTTTGTATACCCATGTTGTCACTCACTTGTAGAGCTACAATGATCTATGACCAACACGACAATCTTAACTCAGTAAAAAATGTCCCATGTTTATTACCATGATTGCGAATATCTTTTGTTTTATGTAAACCATTATCTTTTAGAGCTCTACGGTTAAGGACCAAGAGCCTCTTTCTTAACACTTCTAAAAGACGAATAACATAAACAAGGAACAAAATTATTTCTCATTCAATTCATAATAATTGACATTTAAAAGTAAAACTTTTAGAACACATTCCCTTCAATCTCCCACTTGTTATCAAAGTTTTCTTTCACATATATTCTCAATGTATAAAACATTAATAACTAGGGTAACCTTCTCTAATCACCTATCAAGCCAATCCACATGGATCCTCAGATCCATGGACTCGAAATATATTTCGCCTCTTAGCTTGGTATGAAGGTTTGTTGAATGGATCAGCTGTGTCACTGTTGTGTCCACCCATTTATTTATTTTGTCTTTCGTTGGTGGTTGAGTTAGCCGTAGTGATATTACTCCTAACTACACTAGCTCACACCTGCACCTTCGATAATGATGATGCATCATCATTCCAACCTCCTATTGTTAAGAATCTTTATGAGAATTGCATCAAAATAGCCCTCGGCTATTTTCTCATTTGTCCTCCATAAACAAGAACTATATCTTTAGTCCGGTTAAGGTACTTCAGAATATTCTTGACCACAATCCTATGCTTAGGACTTGCGTCGGATTGGTGACTACTTTCACGCTTAGAGCATACGAGATATTGAGTCTTGTGCAAGTCATCGTGTACATCGTCCTTCCTTTTGCCGAAGCATAAGGGATACCTTCATGTACTCCAACTCTTTACGTCATTGGGAACATTTGAGACTTCTTGAGTTTTACACCTATACTCGCACTTATTGGCATATTGTCCATATTGGAATTGTTCACCCTGAACATTTCCATGACTTTGTCAATGTATACACGTTGACTTAGGCCAATGAGTCTATGGGATATATCTCAATGTATCTTGATTCTCAAGATGTATTGAGCCGCATCCATATCTTTTCATTGAAGATGCCGATTTCAATGAAACTTCTCGTTTGCCAATGCTAATGTATGTGATTGCTCATGAGCAATATGTCATCGACATATAAGATCAGAAGTACTACATGGCTCCCACTAATCTCCTTGTATATACAAGGTTTTCCTTTACTTTGAATGAAGTGAATCTTCTTCACCTCTTCGTCAAAGCGTTTGTTCCAACTCCTCGATGCTTGCTTCAATCCATAAATGGATCTTTGAAACTTGCATATCTTCTCCCTATTGATCATCAAAACCTTGAGGTTGTACCATGTACATATCCTCCTCCAAGTTCCCGTTAAGGAACGCCATTTTGATATCTATTTTCCATATTTCACAATTGTGAAATGTGGAAATAGCGAGCATAATCCGAATAGATTTTATCATGGCAACCTCTCTAAAAGGTTTCATCAAAGTCAATTTCTTGAATTTGAGTATAACCTTTTGCTACAAGACTTGCTTTGTAGGTTGTCAAGTTACTATCCATGTCCATCTTCCTCCGAAAGCTCATTTATACTAAATGACATTTTCTCTTGAGGAAGGCAAATCAAGTTCCATACTCGATTATCATACATGGATTCTATTTCGGATTCCATGGCTTCAAGCCATAGTTTGGAGTCTTCCCTTTCCTTTGCTTCTTGGAAGGTCGAGGGATTTTTGGTATCTAGTACCACGATCTCATGAATCCCACATACTTATTGGGTTTCTTCCTTTACCTCGTTGACCTTCTCTATTCTTTTGGTTCTTCTCGTGTCTCTCGAACTTCTTCCACAATTTCTTGAGGAATAGGTTCACGTTCGACTATCGAACATACACTAGGTGGGGATGACTGAGATTCTCTCACAATTTCTTGTAAGGATCTCTCGCTCATGCTCCCACTAACCAAATGAATCTCGGCTGGGCCTTCATGATTTTGAATGCAACATTCACATCATGATCTTGTAGAGTATCTTGAGTTTCCTCAAGCTTAACTCTACTCCCACTACTTTTCTCTCTTTTCCAGAAATTCTAGAAAAACCATATCTCTCTCTACAATCTTTCGATTGGAGGTGATACACCAAAAGTAGTATCCTCTTGCCACTCGAGGACAACCTATAAAGAAGCACTTATCCGCTTTTGGTTGAAGCTTGGTCGACATTAATTTCTTGATGTATACCTCACAACCCCAAATCTTGAGAAAGTCGAGCTTAGGTGTCTTTCAACTCCATGGCTCACAAGACATTTTCTCCACGGATTTGGATGGAACATTATTTAGTGAGTTTGTCATTATTTGTAGAGCATAATTCCAAAAGTAAACATGTAATTTAGATTGACTTACTATTGATCGAACCATGTCGAGCAATATCTTATTCCTACTTTAGGAATGAGTCAATTTGGGTATCCTAAGCACTCACCCCTACGAACCTTTCGTAGAGACTCGATATTCTTGTTGAGTCGGTTCACTACTTCATCCTCGAATTCCTTAAACTTGTCAAAGACTTCACTTTTGTTTCCCATTAGACAAATATAGCCATAATGACTATAGTCATCCGTGAACAAAATGAAGTACCTTAAACCGTCTCTGCACTTGTACTCATCGGACCACATACATTGGAATGTATCATATCCAATAAGTCACTCGTTTTCGTTCCTTTCTTTTTGAAAGGTCTCTTGATCATTTAATTGACAATCCGATAGTGCTACAAGAATGAATCATTCACGTGAGTTATCTTAGTTTCTTTTGCTATTGTTTGTTTGAGTTTGTTTATTATTCATTTCAAGCAAGTAGAAACCATTCTATACGAATGTATTTGCATAGAAAATTCCATTCTTCGATATAGACGAGCAAGAATTAAAATATTTATTAAAATTTATCCATATCTAAAAAACTTGATACAGAAATGTTCTTGTTAATCGAAGGCACATAACAAACACTCTTCAAAACATAAATTTAAATAATTAGACAATTGAAGTTCCATAGAACCTTGTACGATCGCAGCTATGCTTGTACTATTTCCGATCTTCAATATCATCTCGTTTTCCACGAGTTCCTTCCTATCCTTCAATAGCTGCACATCAAAATTATGTGAGCACAAGATCCGGTAACCATTACCAAATCAAGGATAGAGGTGATTAAATTTATCTCAATAACAAACATACCTACGGCGTTTCTCGGGCGCCTACGTTCAATCATCCCATTTTCAAGGTCTTCCTTGTACTTGGGGCAATTAGGTCGGATGTGTCCCTTTTCACCGCAGTGAAAGCACTCCGTGTTGGGAGTTGGAGATTTCAAAGATTTCCCCCTTGAGGCACTCCTATGAGCACCTCCTACTCCCTTCCACTTGATTGACGTATCTTTGGTAAATTTGCCTTTACCTTTGTTGAACTTTCTGCTCCTCTCATGGACGGTTAGGACGTGATTGTCCTGACTCTTGCCCATGTCAACTTCTGCCGTTTTGAGAGCGTTGTGAAGCTCCTCAAGACTCACCTCTTTTTCACGCACATGATAGTGCATCACAAATTCTTTAAAGGACGGGGCTAGAAAGCCAAAAATCAGATCTTCGGCAATGTCCTCGGGCATTGGAGAACAGAGCTTCGACAATTTCTCAAGGTATCCTTGCATCGTGAGAAAATGCATGGATACCGATGTTCCCTCCGCCATGTGGCACCTTGTGAGTGCGATGGTGGTCTTATAGCGCTCCTTTCGGGCACTATCCATGAACATCTTTGTTAAAGCTACCATGGTTTTCTTGGGTTTTTAATCCAAGTATTTCGCTTGAAGCGAGTCACCCATGGATGCCAACATTAGACCGTGAACTTGATTCTCTTGGTCTTCCCACTTGGCTATCGCATCTTTCTCATTACCGGTTGCCTTCTCATTCAATTTTGGGATTTCACCATCCAAAATATGATGTAGTTTTTCAAACCTCAACACGATATTAAGATTGAGTTGCCATTTCATGAAGTTTGAGCCATCATTTTGCAATGGATTCTTTTCGATCATAGATCGCACAATTTGTTGGATATTAGACATTTCTACAAAATAAATTATACAGGATTTTAATGTAAATTTTATGTTTTAAAATACATACATATATATCGAATATAGATGTAAATACTGCAAATAAAATTTTGCCCGTAAATGCAATAATCCAAGATCCTATCAATTGCAATATAGACTAGCTAAGGGCTATCAAATATATTACAATATCAAGGTAAGAAAACTCTTTCTAATCACAACCTTTTTGAATTTTAGCAATATTAGAATCTTCAAACTCTTGTGAATTTTGTCGTTTTAATTATGAGGGAATATGACCTATCCTCGTAAGAAAAACTTTTTCCCAAAACCGAGCGAGGGCTCTAGGTAATGTTAAGAAAACTTATTTTCATTTGATACGAGATTCGTTTATCCATTGTATTCACAACTAAACTTACTTGGGGTTCACTAGGGTGAAACGCACCTCATATATCTAATCGTGACACAACAATAGACAACCATTATATCTCCCACTATTCCCAAAGATGGAGGGAGCTATCTCCCGCTAAGGGCGAGCAGAGTATCCCTCGATCGATGGCTGCTAGTGGATGAAATAAGAAGGAAAATTACTCTAAATTTTGTTGGACAATTTCTTATATTAACATGTGATTCGGAATTTTAGGTTATCATGCATATTATCATTCATACACATCCTAACATTCAATCACATTCATCACATGCATAGCAAGATTAAAAAGCAGAAATTAAACCATTCACACAATCCACATCGTGTGAGTTTATATGTTCCCATCGATCCTTGATCCTCGATCCATGATCCTCGATCCTCGATCGATGTGCTATAGCGGCGACTTCCTCTTGCACCGGAGATGTAGATTTTACAGAAAATAAACATGCTCCTCACATTCAATTAAAAACCGACTAGTGCAAATCCTATGTAAAACCTCTCAAATGCAATGCAATTATCTAAAGATAGAAAGAGAGAATTTGGCTTTTACATATAAATAAGCCCCTGTATAATAATAATAATATATTCAAAGGCGGCGACCTTTTGGAAAATATAAACTCACTTATCCCTGCAAAGAGAACTCGAGCAACGCATACACGCATGTCCAATATAAACTAATTAATCTAGATTATCAAGCATCTAAAATGAAACAATTCTAGAAAAATCATTTGAAATCCATTAAAATGATTTTCATGCATCCATAGTTCAAAATTAATTATTTTGAACAGCCATTCATCCAATTTCCAAAAAGAAAGATGAACATTAGTCCTTTTCGGTTTTGTTGAGTTTTTTATAAAATAATCATTTAAAATAAAATGAAAATTCTATAAATTAGACAAATGTCTAAATTTCAATTCTAACAATCATGTGTGATGTTTTTAAAACATATAAAACCATCAAAACGAATTTATTAGAATTTTATCAACAAAACATCGTAAAACCCGAAAAAGACATAAAACCGAATTGTTTTGATTCTAGATGATAGCCTAAATAGATTTTATAGTCTAAATCAAATATAATATGAATCAAAAGCTCTAACACCACTGTTGGATTTCGTGCCCTATTACATGTATATATTTTCGAAATTTTATAAACAAATAGGATCGAAACTTCCTATTTTCTTCGATTTTGATATAGACATAAAACCGAATTGTTTTGATTCTAGATGGTAGCCTAAATAGATTTTATAGTCTAAATCAAAGATAATATGAATCAAAAGCTCTAACACCACTGTTGGATTTCGTGCCCTATTACATGTATATATTTTCTAAATTTTATAAACAAATAGGATCGAAACATCCTATTTTCTTCGATTTTGATATAGACATGATTGTGAATATCTTTTATTTTATGTAAACCATTATCTTTTAGAGCTCTACGGTTAAGGACCAAGAGGCTCTTCCTTAACACTTCTAAAAGACGAATAACATAAACAAGTAACAAAATGATTTCTCATTCAATTCATAATAATTGACATTTAAAAGTAAAACTTTTAGAACACATTCCCTTCACTAACTAATTGGGAGCTATAATGTGTAGCTAGATACCACTTATAGCTTGTGATATTAAGCTATTAATATCACTGCCAACTTAGTTTAGATCCTCCCATAGGTCACACCACAAAACTGGGAAACAAGAAATAGGGATTTTGTTTTCATAAGATGTGTCGGGTTTCATGTTGAAAATATGACACATGTGGTGAACAAGCAAAATCAAAATTATGTTGTGATTACTAACATAATTAGAATCTAAATTAAATTCATATGTGATGTAAATATTATGGGGTGTAATGATTTATCATTACGTAGGATAATATGTTACATAAGTTGTGAATTTACTACTAATCCCGAAATGTCACATTTTGTAGGGTTAAACCGAAATTTGACAAGTCTGCATGCACTGTGCAAAAACGGTCGACCGCTAAATAGTAAACGGTCGATCGAATGTTGCGCGGTCGACCGCAATGTTGCACGGTCGACTGGATGTGTATCGATCGTAACGAGAATTTCGTATGTTCATTTTCGGTCGACCGAGTATTCTCGGTTGGTCGACCGAACATTGTGATGAAATTTTTTTTTTTGCTAACGGTCGACCGAGTATATCGATCGGTCGACCGAAACGCGGTCTAAACGGTCGACCGGACCTCACAAACGGTCGACCGGCCAGACGGTTTTATGCAGAATTAATTTAAGAATTAATTAGGTCATGCTTGGAATTGGTCCATAATTGATTTAATTCGTGGCTAAGATTATTTGTTAGCAAATAATGGATGGTTAGATGGAAGTTTTCATGAAATCATGGGCAAGAGGTTGCACATGAATAGGTAATTTGGAGAGAACTTATAAATACAAGTTTATCTCATTACCTCATTAATTAATTCATTATTTTCTTGTGCAAACTTCTCTCTCCATAATTCTCCACGAATTTCCATTAATTCTTGAGTTTAGTTTTAGTTTTAGAGGAGAAGAGGAAGATAAAGGAAGAGGAGAAGGAAAGAAAAGAAGTAGGGAAGGGAGGAAGAGAAAGGCAGAGGAGTAGGTAATAAAAGAAGTAGGGAGGGGAGGAAGAGAAAGGAAGAGGAGAAGGTAATAAAAGAAGTAGGGAGGGGAGGAAGAGAAATGAAGAGGAGAAGGCATTAAAAGAAGTAGATGAGGAGAGGAAGAGGAGAAGGTAAGGAAAGAAGTAGAGGAGAAGAGGAGAAGGCAAGCAGAGATAAAGCAGAGGAGGAGATGAAGAGAAAGGAAGAAGAGAACGAAGAAGGAAGAAGGAAAGGGAGAGGAGAAGGCAAGAAAAGACGAAGCAGAGGAGGACAAGAAGAGAAAGGAAGAAGAGAACGTTGAAAGAAGAAGGAAAGGAAAGGAGGAGAAGAAAAGAAAAAGAGAAGAGAATGAGGAGAGGAAAGAAGAAAGAGGGAGATGATAAAATGAAAAAAAGAGGGGACGAATAATGGAGTAAAGGAAAATATGAAAGAACAGGAGAAGAAGAAAGAGGGAGAGGGGAAAAGAAAGAAGAGGAGGGGATGAAAGAAGAGAGGTGATTGACATCATTTCATGCTCATATTTGTATCTTATATCCATTATCTTACACCTAAGAAATGTTACGTGACGAGTTTTATGTTTGAATTTTAGAAATAAAGAGGTTTGAAGAGAGGAGTCACGAAAGGACCCAAAAGCAGGAAAAAGGACTTCATTGTGAGACTTGGGGACTAAGATGCAAGGGAGAAGGACCTGAACATAAGACCGAAGGACCTAAGAGCAAAACAGGAAACTCCACACCATCATGGGGAGTATTTGGCAATTTGATTCGGGTTGGAGCTCCAACAAGCAAAGTAGATGCATCCAAGACCAACAAATATACCAAGAAAAGCCCAAAACCAATTTCGACGTGATCTGGATCCTGTAGACCGCCAATTGGCCGTCCGGATCTTCCCAAATCCGCTCAAACTTCTGGAACGCGTGTATTAGAGGATGTTTAGTCTATTTTTGGTATTGGTTTAGTCCCACATTGGGGGATTGTCCCGGTTTACGTTTTTCTATGGCTATAAATAGAACTCTCCCCCCTCTCATGTATCCATCTCTCTCTTTGGTGGCCATCTTCCCTACAAAGAGTGAAGCCTTGAAGCAAAACTCTGGTGGAGTAAGGGCTACTTGTAATTGAGTGAGTTAATAATAAATGTTTTCCTTTAATTGTGTTGTTTCTCTCTTAGTTTAATTTCCTTTCATATTCATGCTTGTTGTTTTGTTTTATGTCATTTTAGTCTTTAATAATTCTTGCTTGCTTAGTTTAATTTCATTTCAGTAGAATGTTTCTTGTTAATGTAGGTTGTAGTGTAATGATTAGTGAGTAGTTTCATCCCCATTTGGGGGTGGAGAAATATGTGATATAATCATGTAGTGTATTAGGTGTGTGTTATCTTAATCCCTTGAGCCTTATATGATTTCCATAACCGTCTAATGGGTTTCACTCTTGTCTTTGATATGCTAATGCTCTTGAATGAAGCTTAGCTTATGCTTAGATTAGTGAACCTATTTTATAGGGAATGATAAGGTGAGGATATGGATGAAATTAATATTGGAAACACAATTTGTAGTGTATGTACTCTTGTTGCCTTTACCTTGGTTAATGTCTTGTATGTTTTAATGATATGTGTTATCTTAATTCATGTGGAGGCATAGTAGGGTCTCGTCTTTATACATGAGTTCATTTAGCTTCATTCCAATTATTGTCTTGTATGCTTTAATGATATGATCTTATCTTAATTCATGTGGAGGCAAAGTTGGATTTAGTTTTATGATTTCATGCACTACATGTTGTGAGGTGCTTAATTACACACACACACACATCTTTTATATTCACATTATTTCTCTACCCCCTTTGGGGTTTAGTTTTATTGCTTATATTTCATTTCCTTTTGCATTCTAGTGTAGTTTAGTGTAATCAATCTTTCTCTCCTTTCTTTACCACTCGTGTTAGAGGAACTTTAGTGTGGTAGCTACAGTGAGATAGATTAGAGATATAATAGAGGGTAAAGACAGAAGCGTTGTAGAATGAGGGAGAAGGGAGAGAGAGATGAGGGAGAAGAAGAGAGAAGATTGTTGAATATTGTCTGTTTATTTCCTCTCACAGCTGATACAATTATAGGCTATCAGCCCTTGATTATTGCCTAAACAAAAGCACTAATAAAAATAGAAATGTAAAGCAAATCCTTAAATCCTCCCTAAATCCTGCCTAAGGATTAGCTGTCCAAATTTCCTCTTGCTGGCTGATTTCAAATCAGACCTTAATTGCACTTTTCAATTTTAGCATCATCAGTTCATGATTGAATGCAATTGTATTTCTGTTACGTCTTGTGTAAACCTTTAGGGGCTGGTTTAATTGTGTAACATTCCCACCTCCATGGGAAGACGACTTGTCCTCAAGTCGGAGTTCATCCAAATTAACCAGGTCCTCCCAACTTGAGTCTTCTAACAATAGGCCTGACCACTGGACGAGAGCTTGAGGGACAGATTCTCCATTTCGAAGTATGGTGCGCCTAGCTAGAATGGCAACTGGTTGGTGGATTGGATGATTATCCTCAGTTAGGATAGGCAGATCATGAACATGTGGTGTTGCTTGGCCATGGTATGGTTTTAAGAGAGAACAGTGAAAGACTGGATGAATGCGAGTAGTTGATGGTAGTGTCAGGAGATATGCAACTGATCCAATGCGTTTCTCTACTTTAAATGGCCCGTAATAGCGCAATCCGAGCTTGTGAGCTGAGCTTTGGCGTGCCGTCACTTGACGGTAAGGCTGAAGCTTTAGCAACACCAATTGGCCAGGTTCAAAAGTAATTGCAGTGCGGTTCTTGTCAGTGTAGAATTTCATGGCTGTTTGTGATTTCAGCAAGTTGTCCCTTAGTTGAGATAATATCACATCACGGGAACGGAGGTCTGCGTCAACTGATTCGAAGGCAGAGGTGCCGCTGCAATAATTGAGCATTGATGGTGGTTTATGGCCAAATGTGACTTCGAATGACGTCATGCCTGCTGAAGCTTGAAATGTTGTGTTGTGATGGTATTCTGCCCAACTGAGTAAATTGGCCCACTTTTTTGGTTGGTCGTGAACAAAGGCCCGCAAGTATTGCTCAATGCATCGGTTGACACGTTCGGTCTGCCCGTCTGATTCTGGATGGTATGCAGATGAAAAGTTGAGCTTTGTTCCCTGAAGTTTGAAAAGTTCCCTCCAAAAATGACTTTGAAAGATTGGATCACGGTCAGAGATAATGGATTTAGGTACTCCATGAATTTTGCCCACCGACTCCCAAAAAATGGCTGCAACTCGAGGGCCGTTGTATCGTCGTGGCAAGGCAGCTAGATGCACCCCTTTAGAGAAGCGATCAACCACTACCAAAATAGCTGTATGCCCTTCAGATGGTGGCAAATGAGTGATGAAGTCCATCGATAGGTCAGCCCACAGGGAAGTTGGAGGAGCAATGGGTTGCAGCAATCCATAAGGGTGCTGATTTGTAGGTTTGCACTTTTGACATATGTCACAAGAGTGCACATAGTCTTTGACATGTTGCTGTATTTTCTTCCAATAAAAGTGTGGTGTTAGCCGTTGGACAGTGCGCTGCACACCAGAGTGACCACCAAGAAGAGTTGAGTGATATTCAGCCAAAAGGATGGGAATTAGGGTTGAGTTTTCTGGTAAGTATATGCGACCTCTATAGCGCAGTAAACCATGTGAGAAGGACCAGCCTGCTGTTTTGGATTTATTGGCTGATATTTCAGCTATAATTTGCTGGCAGTAGATATCATTAGCCACTTCTTGCTCCAAGGTTTTCAAGTCAGAACTAACAGGTCTAGAAATGGCTAGGAAGACTTGGTCAGTTTTGGTGATCAGGTTGCCAGGTTTGGAGACAGATGTTGTGTCAGTTGTGTTGTGAATAGTGGAGGTGGAAAGGGCTTGACCTGCCATGGTCTCAGTGTTGTTGGTGAACTCAGGTACACGAGAGAGAGCATCTGCTGCGGCATTCGAAGAGCCTGATTTGTATTCAATGGAGTAACTATAGCCCACAAGTTTGGATAGGAATTGTTGTTGCTCCGGAGTTTGAATCGTCTGCTTTAGCATATTTTGCAAACTGCGATGGTCGGTTCTAACAATAAAGTGATTTCCCAGTAAATATTGGCGCCATTTTGCCACCGCTGATTGAACTGCAAATAACTCTCTAACATATGTGGACTTCCCTTGCATTGTTTTTGAGAGTTTTCGACTATAGAATGCGATCGGGTGAGATTGCTGCATGAGTACTGCACCTATGCCTACACCGGAAGCATCAGTTTCCAACACAAACTGTGAAGAGAAATTTGGTAATGCAAGCACTGGTGCAGATGTCATTGCTGATTTGAGCGTGGTGAAAGCTTGGTTTGCCTTTTCGGACCACTTGAAACCATCTTTTGTGAGGAGATCTGTCAGGGGGGCTGCTATAGATGCATAATGACGAATGAAACGTCGATAGTAGCCCGTGAGACCCAGAAAACCTCGAACTTGCCGCTGATTGGTAGGAGTCGGCCAGGCACTGATGGCTTCGATTTTAGAGGGATCAACTGCCACCCCTTGTGTTGAGATTATGTGGCCCAGAAATTCGATGGAAGGGCTGCCAAATGTACATTTGGATCTTTTCACCGCCAGATTGTGCTCTTTTAGTGTGGAAAATATTTTACGAAGATGGTCAATGTGCTCCTCATGGCTGCTGCTATATACCAAGATATCATCGAAAAATATGACCACAAATTTTCGTAGATATTGTTGGAATACCTCGTTCATTAAAGCTTGAAAGGTCGAGGGTGCGTTTGTGAGTCCGAATGGCATGACTAAGAATTCAAAGTGGCCATGGTGTGTGCGGAAGGCAGTTTTGTGCACATCGGTTTCACACATTCTCACTTGATGATAACCTGAACGAAGGTCTAGCTTAGAGAAAACTTTTGCATCATGGAGCTCATCGATTAATTCATCCACTGTGGGAATTGGAAATTTGTCTTTGATGGTGGCTGCATTCAAGGCACGGTAATCTACGCAAAAACGCCATGTGCCATCCTTCTTTTTCACCAATATTACTGGTGAGCTGAAAGGTGAGCGACTTGGACGAATGACTCCTGTTTTGAGCAACTCGCTGACCTGCCTTTCAATTTCATTTTTTTGAAAATGAGGATAGCGGTATGGGCGAACATTCACCGCTTCTGTGCTTGGATGTAAGGGAATGCAATGGTCTATGGAGCGAGGTGGAGGTAGGCCGATGGGTTCAGCAAACACATCTTGAAATTCATCCAATAGTTTTTCCAAAAATGGTGGCTGTTGTTCTGTATTGTTGTCTAAAGACAATGTGTTCGTAGTAGTTGGTGTGGCCTGCAAACACATGTAACAGGAGCTTACACCCCCTGATGTGACCATCTTGTTGAAGCCTGCTGGAGAAAGTGGATGAGCCAAGGCAGAGTCATCGCCACAGAGTTTTATTTGCTGTCCTTGTAGGCAGAATTCCATCGTTAGAGTAGCATAGTTTGTCAAGATCGGCCCCAATGTAGCCAACCATTGAATGCCTAAAACGACATCTGTGCCTTCAATGTCCAGTACGAACAGGTCCAGGTTGAAGGTGTGAGATTGCAGAATCAAGGTGACCTCATTGCAGATTTGATGACAATGGAGGTAAGCGCCGCTGCCAACACGGACCTTGAATGGTTGGGTGGGTGATGTGGGTAGTGCCAGAAAGGATGACATGCGGTTAGAAATAAAATTATTTGTACTACCGCTGTCAATAAGCACCTGAATGGTATGGCCATTTATGCTCCCTTTCATACTCATTGATTTGGCCGAGCGTTGCCCTAAAAAGGCATTAAGGCTAATTTCTGGGCTGAGCTCTTCCTCCGGTTGCGGAGTCAAATCGACTATTGGTGTCTCCAAATCGTCAGTTGAGTTATCTTCCACTTCTATATAAAGGAGTGAAGCACGCCCTTTGCAACGATGACCTGGTGTGAATCGCTCATCACAGTTAAAACACAACCCTTTTGCTCTTCGATCTTGCTGCTCGGCTGCTGTTAGTCTACGAATAGGGAGTTTATTTGTTGGTTGTGACATGGGAGAAGCTACAGGCTGTGATTGTGGGTTTGGGCGGGCAACCCAAGGTCTTGGTAATGATCGGGTGTCAGCAAACTGATCTTCGAAAACTCGAGCTAAAGCAAATGCATCATCCAGATCGCGAGGTCGTTGTGCTGTAACTGCACGCTGAATTTTAGGTTGGAGTCCAGAAATAAATGAACTCTTTAGGATATCAGGTGTAAAGCCAGTCACTTTACTAGCCAAAGCCTCAAACTTATTTTGATAGTCGACCACTGAAGCTGATTGTGAAAGCTTCATTAGTTGACCAGCTGGGTCGGTGTATTCTGATGGACCAAATCTCCTATTCAGACCAGAGACGAAAGTGTCCCAATCTGTAAGACGGCCTGCTTGAGCCATGCTTTGGAACCAACAAGAGGCCGGTGTGTCGAGGTGCATGGAGGCTAGGAGTAACTTGTCTTCCTGTGGTGTTGCATAGTACATGAAGTACCGTTGAACGCTAAAAAGCCAATCAGCAGGGTCGCCAGAGGAAAAACGAGGGAATGTCAAACGAAGGTTGCGGTTTGTATGTGTCTCCGGTTGAGCTTCTGGTGTGCAGAGTGTTGAGTGCGGGCCTGGGCCAAGAACACTTGATGACGGTTGATGAGGTGGAGTGGAATTAGCTCGTATTTGCTCGATCATTGTGGCCAAGAAACGTTGTTCCCGTTCTTGCTCACGTTGCTGTGAAAGTTGGTCACGGTTTTCAAATGCTGTGTTGATTTGTGCTAGTAGTCTCTCAAAAGTGTCATCTTTTGTGTTTGGGTTGTGTGTTCGAGTCTGTGGTGCCATTGAGGAGGTTGAGGTACAATGAAAGCACCAATTGTTAGAGGAACTTTAGTGTGGTAGCTACAGTGAGATAGATTAGAGATATAATAGAGGGTAAAGACAGAAGCGTTGTAGAATGAGGGAGAAGGGAGAGAGAGATGAGGGAGAAGAAGAGAGAAGATTGTTGAATATTGTCTGTTTATTTCCTCTCACAGCTGATACAATTATAGGCTATCAGCCCTTGATTATTGCCTAAACAAAAGCACTAATAAAAATAGAAATGTAAAGCAAATCCTTAAATCCTCCCTAAATCCTGCCTAAGGATTAGCTGTCCAAATTTCCTCTTGCTGGCTGATTTCAAATCAGACCTTAATTGCACTTTTCAATTTTAGCATCATCAGTTCATGATTGAATGCAATTGTATTTCTGTTACGTCTTGTGTAAACCTTTAGGGGCTGGTTTAATTGTGTAACACTCGCCTTCGCACAAACCAAACGTCGACACACCTCCTAGTGGACGACCCGTATTTGCCACCGCTTCAACGCGGTCGTGCACTTGCTCAACGACAAGCATCCTCAACGCTCACATAAATTCCATAGCCATTTTGTTGGGTTCCTCACTCTTGCCTTTGTTGTGGCTAGTGGGCCACTTTATGGGGAATGATGAGGTGAGGATAAGATTGGAGTGGTAAAGGGATATGGATGGCATGTAGGGGAGCATGTCCTCCTGTTGGCCTCATCTTAATTAATGACTTCTATGTTTTAATGATAATGTTATATCTTAATTCATGTGGAGACATAGTTGAGTTTTGGTCATTATGGATTCCATGTTCTTTATGTCATTAAGCATATAATAATGTGGATGTCTTTGTCCTCATCTTGAGTAGTGTTTTGTATGTCTTAATGGTGGTGATAAATCTTAATCCATGTAGAGACACACTTAGGATTGTGGCATTATAAGATTTTCATGTGATGCATGTCATGAGCACTAAATGTTACACACACACATGAATAGACATCTACACTTTCGCATTCATTCTCCACCTCTTACGAGACTTGTTTTTGATTAATTGCTTTTGTTTTACGTTGCATTTGTAGCATAGTTTGATACCCTCATTCTCCTCTCCTTTCCCACTCGAGTATGGTAATTACAACAACACTCACATCTCCTTGAGGTTCGATCTGTATTTGCCACGTCTTCAGTGAGTTTATTGTTTTAACAAATGGGCTCATATTTATGAACTAGCTCTTGAAATACATTTTTGAGCGTATCAAAAGATTATGAATCATTCTTCGAAGTAAAGGTAGAACTACAACTACAAGAAGATCTTTAGGATACCTCACTTTCTTCACTCCTCTATTGCTATGAAGCACATGTGGGAAACTTCCCTTAGTAGCAAAGATGAAGAGGTTGATGATGTGTCAACCTAGTTATCTTTTTGAGCTTCCTCATCTTTCTCTTTTATCTTTCTCTCCTCCTCTGTTTCTTGTCCTCTCTCTTCTTTTTCTCATTTTCACTCATTTCTTTGTCCTTTTTTCTCCCCTTCTCTCTTTTCCTCTTTTCTCACTCTCTTGCTTTTTTATTTTGTCTCTTTTGAGAAATTTGATGAAATCATGAGTCAGACGATCCACATTATCATTTTTTCTTCTCCTTGGTTTTTCGGAATCGAACATTGAATGGAGCTCGAAGGACTTCATATCGACGACTTCTTTCTCCTTTCGCTCATTCATTTGTAGTAGCTCATATGCCTTTAGAATACCCATAAGCTTCTCATCCTTCAATTGGGTGAGGTATAGGTTAGGATTGATGGCCCTCTAATTCGATCTAAAGTCAGAATTAAGCGATAAATAGAGATTAAGGAGTTGCAAACAAAATTGACGCCATAAAATTAGAGAGGTTCGGCACCGCACTCGGTCCTAGTCCTCCACGCAGGCCATGCACGATCCTCCAAGCTCCGCTTATGGTTCCACTTACACTTCTTCGTTACTTGTCGATCTTAACACCTTTACAAAACCAAGCCTCATGAACAATCCTCACCTTGCCTCGCTCGTGTCTCCTCTCACAACTCGAGAGGGAGCTTTCTAAAAGATTTACAACACTTGGGAGATTCTTGGATGTAAAAGTTAAATCACTATCTATACACTCTAACTTCAGCATACTAAGATGTAGGATGGGGAATTCATATGCAAGTGGTGAAGTTTAATTAAATTTGAGTGTATTGGGACTTTGAAGGTGTGGGAATGTAGAGTTATAGTTTGTGTTTCTTGAATGGGGCTTATATAGGCTTCAAATCAAATAGAATCATTGGGGAGTTGGTGGATTTATTAACCAATGAGAAGCAAGATTTGACTTGAAGTTCGAGCAAATTTCTGAGCTAGTTCGGTTGACTGTTTACAGAATGGTTGTCCGAAATAGGAGTGCTTCAGTATACCTAATGGAATTCGAATAACCATTTGGTAGCTCCAAACAATGACATCAAATTTAACCAATACAAATGTCAATTGACCGAAAGGTGTTTGGTGCACTGTTTCAACAAACCGAGAAGATTGGTTGTTTTCTTGCTCAACACTGATCGGTCGACCACCGTCTATTCAGATGATCGAAAGAGGTGTGGGTTAGCACTGACAGTTATGGTTCGAATATCCATTAAAGGCAACAATCATATGCCATGTGTGAAGAGTCATTGTGCAGTGAAGGCCAAAGAGGAATCGGTTGGCCGATAGGAAATCGATCATTTGCAAATGGACAAGTCAATTGGTCTCTAAGGCCAAATTCATATGTGACCATTGGAGTAAAATTCCACAAATGGTCCAAGGGTATTTCGTCGACCAAATTCCTTTCGGTTGTCTTACCGGAGAGCATGGCAATGACTACTGATGAGAAGATTTTGTTATCTATTAGGTGTTCGGTTGACCGAACATGGCCGAGATGGAATCCTATTGCTAAAGTTAACCTTTAATCCTATGGACTCAATAACTGGAAAATTTTAAGTCTTGATATAAATATTTGTTACAATCTTGAGTCTTTGTCTGAATGTTAGTTCTCTTGAATATCTTGATCAACCTATTAAGATGGTTGACAAGTATACTAGTGTACATGCAATGCATGTAATCATGTTTGCCCACTTTGATTGACTAGGTTGATGGATTAAGATTAGTTTGATTAGTCATCAATATCAATATGGAATCGGTTGAGCACACATGGATATAGGATAGGGAATTCATATGCTAGTGGTGAAGTTTAGCTTTGAGTGTATTGGGGCTTTGCAAGTTTGGGAATGTAGGGTTCTAATTTGTGTCTCTTGAATGACGCTTATTGATTGACATCATTTCATGCTTATATTTGTACCTTATATCCATTATCTTACACCTAAGCAATGCTACGTGACGAGTTTTATGTTTAGTTTTCAGAAATAAAGAGGTTTGAAGAGAAGAGCCATGAAAGGACCCAAAAGCAGGAAAAAATGACCCAATTGTGAGACCTGGGGACCAAGATGCAAGGGAGAAGGACCTGATCGTAAGACAGAAGGACCTAAGAGCAAAACAGGAAACTCCACACCATCATGAGGAGTATTTTGTCAATTCGATTCGGGTCGGAGCTCCACTAAACAAGTTAGATGCATCCAAGACCAAGAAACACACCAAGGCAAGCCCACCAGAAGACCCAGACGGATCTGGGCTTTATAGGCCGCCAATTGGCGGTTTGGAACCGCCAATTGGCGGTCTGGATCATGCAAGATCCGCCCCAACTTCTCCTGGACTTGTATTAGTGTTCGTTTAGGCTATTTTTGGTATTGGTTTAGTCCCACATCGGGGGATTGTCCCTGATTAGCTTTTTCCATGCTTATAAATAGAACTCTTCACCTCCCATTGTATCTATCTTCCCTCTTGGTGGCCATCTTCCCTACTAAGAGTGAAGCCTTGAAGCAAAACTCTAGTGGAGGAAGAGCTACTTGTAATTGAGTGAGTTAATAATAGAAGTTTTCTTTTAATGATGTTGTTTCTCTCTTAGTTTAATTTCCTTTCATTTGCATGCTTGTTTGTTTGTTTAGTTTTATGCTTCTTTAATATTTCTTGCTTAAGTAGTATAAATTTCATTTCAGTATTATGCTTTCCTTTGCTAAATTAGTTAGTGTAATGAGTAGTGAGTAGTTCCATCCCCATTTGGGGGGTGGAGAAAAATGTGATATAATAATGTAGTGTATTAAGTGTGTGTTATTTTTATCCCTTGAGCTTTATATGATTTCCATAACCATCTAATGGGTCTCCACTCTTATCTTTGATATGCTAATGCTCTTGAATGAAGCTTAGCTTATGCTTTGATTAGTGGACCTATTTTATGGGGAATGATAAGGTTAGGATATGGATGAAGTTAATGTTGGAAACACAATTTGTAGTGTATGTACTCTTGTTGCCTTTTCCTTAGCTAATGTCTTGTATGTTTTAATGATGTAGTCATCTTAATTCATGTGGAGGCATAGTAGGGTCTAGTCTTTATACTTGAGTTCATGTAGCTTCATTCCAATCATTGTCTTGTATGTTTTAATGATGTAGTCTTATCTTAATTCATGTAGAGGCAAGATTGGATGTAGTTTTATGATTTCATGCACTACATGTTGTGAGGAGCTTAATTGAACACACACACACACACATCTTTATGTTCACATCAGTTCTCTACCCCCTTTGGGGTTTAGTTTTATTGCTTATCTTCATTTCCTTTTGCATTCTAGTTTAGCATTGTAGTGTAGTTTAGTGTAACCAATCCTTTTCTCCTTTCTTTACCCCTTGCCTTCGCACGAACCAAGTGTCGACACACCTCCCAGTGGACGACCCGTATTTGCCACCGCTTCAACGCGGCCGTGCACTTGCGGTAGAAATATAAAACGATCAATCAAGTTTTTGGCGCCGTTGCCGGGGAGGTGCTCTGTCCAGACATTGGTTTGGACGATTCGAGGGGTTTTTAATTTTTTGTTTTCAGTTTTTCTTTGTTTCAGGGAACCACAAGGTCAAGGGGAGGCTACTGGAGAAGTTTGAGGAAGCGACGACGTAAACAGACCGCCAATCAGCGGTGGAAGACCGCCAATTGGCGGCCTGGTGAGCGTTGATTTCCTTGAAAATTTTGTTGGTAGTTAGTCTTGAAATTTGTGTTATCTGGGAGCCCAATTTTGCATGCTTTGACCTCTGGTTTGCTCCCAGATCATTAATCACTCCCCCATTAATCAACTTGGACCATAAAACTCAAAGCAAAAGATTAGACTTCTTGCCATCTAGGTCATGCACCATTGGTAGACCTTGCATGCATTTGTCTTTTCTTTGCTTTACATTTTGTCGTTGATTGCTGGCGTGAGGTACGTGCACCCACATCCCTCATTCATGCATGTTTATTTCATGCATTAGTTAGTAAGGTGCATCGGGACAAGAGTGAGAGAGCGTTTGATTGGAGCGATTGATTGCTAGATCTAGGATCAAATCGCTACTAAGGAGGGGCTGTCCCATAAAAGATAAGGTGGGGGATTTCATCACCCTTTCCTTGGCCCCAAAAATCACTCTTAATAAAGCCTTAACTAAAAGCAAGTAGACATTGGCCCTAAGGAATTCGGACGCACTAGGAGAGTAATCTAGTCGAGACCGTCATGACCTGATCGGCGTTGCCTACCTTGTCGATAGTAGGAGGTACTGGATCTCCGGATCTGGTATCACTTGCTGGGCATTGTGGTCCTCGTTGTAGGGAGGTGAGGCGTGTCGAGGCTAGTGACCTCGAAGTTAGGAGTCGTCTAGCTTAAGGACCCATTACCTTACATTGTTTGAGCCGTGCTTGCTAGTTAGGCTTCTTCCTGATCCCACTACCCACGTGTTGAACGTTTTATTTTAAACCGCAAGTGCACGGCCGCGATGAAGCGGTGGCAAGTACGGGTCGTCCTCAGGGAGGTGAGTAGTCTCTTGCTTGTACGAAATCAAGTGGCAGAAATAGGGGAAGAAAGATGTTTATGCTAACCTACGCTACACTACGCTAAGAAGTACGAAATGTGAAAGAAGCAAACAAACGATGAAATAAGAACTAAGGTAAGAACAAAAGAAGAATGCTGGAATACAGAAATGGGAAAACCCCTAAGGGGTGGAGTGAGTGCACACATGCAAAGAGGTGGGTGTAGAATACATTCTTTAAGCACATGAAGGTGGTGTTTATCAAGCATAGGAAGTGTCTAAATGTTATGGCAAAACCTATCAATCTATTCACCAAATTAGTTGATTAACATTTACATATGCAAGTTGTTTATTTCAGAACCTAAACAAGCATGAGAGGTGTCTAATCATTTTGGCAAAACTCATCAAGTTATAAATTCTATCCTAAACAAGCAAGCATACATTCATGTTTTATCAACACATTGAAATTAAAGCATTCATCCCATTCTCTAATGCATGTATGTACATCTACTCCACCCCCCAAAGGGGATGGAACTACTCACTAAACATTACACTAATGATTAAACTATGGAAAGAAAGCATATTAAAATTAAGCTAGAATTAAAAGACGATTAAACTAAAAAATGCACAACAATAAAAGAAGCATAAAACAAACAATGAAAGAAACACAAAACTTTATTGATAAAAATGACTCACATTAAAAGTAGCATCCTCCTACTTTAGTGTGTGCTTCAAGGCCTCACTTCCAGTAGGGAGAATAGCCACTTAAAATATGGAGTGATTACAATGGAAGGTGGAGAGTTCTATTTATAGGCATGGAAAAAGCTAATCCGGGACAATCCCCCGATGTGGGACTAAACAGATACCAAACATAGCCTAAACATCCTCCAATACATGTGCTGGAGAAATTTGAGCGCATTTGGGCCAAAAGTGACCGCCAATTAGCGGTCTTGGACCGCTAATTCGCGGTCTACAGTGTCCGGATCGCTCTGGAATTTCTTGTGGGCTTTTCTGGAAGGCTTTGTTGGTATTTGATGCATCTAGTTTGCATGTTGGAGCTCCGACCCTTATAGAATTGCCAAAATACTCCCCATGATGGTGAGGAGTATTCTGTTTTGCTCTTAGGTCCTTCTGTCTTGCAATCAGGTCCTTCTTCCTTGCATCTTGGTCCCCAGATCTCACAATTCAGTCCTTTTTCCCAGCTTTTGGGTCCTTTTATCCTTCATCTCTTCAAACCTATTTATTCCTGAAAAGTAAACATAAAACTCGTGACATAGCATTGTTTAGGTGAAAGATAATGGATATAAGATACAAATATAAGCATGAAATGATGTCAATCAAATACCCCCACACCTAACTTTTGCTAGTCCCGAGCAAAACAAAGAAAGAGAAAAGCATACGAAAAAACAAGAAATCCTAACTCACTTTCGTAGGAATCACGGTTGCACTTAGCACGTGCAACAAGCCGTTAAACCTCCTTGTCGCCAAGGAGGAGGAGTGTTGTCTCCTCAGGGTTTTCAGCGGATATACCCACAAAATCCGAACAAGATGCATTAATCAATGTAGCTACACGACTCGTTGGACTTATTTTGTCGATCATGGGATGCGGTAATACTACGGGTCGACTCTATAAATGTAATCGGTCCACACACCTAGCCTAATGAGTTATTCGTGAGAGTTAGTCACGGACTTAAGTGAAAGACATGGGCAACCTTAACTTCTGAATGTGATACAATGTGTAAAGTCCATTTTGGTTCTTATTTGACTCTCTCTTTTTTTCTTTTTTTTTCTTTTTCTTTGGAGCATTTTATTGGTTGGTGTTTGATTCTCCCCAAGGTCAGGTTTCGTGCATCATTGCCTATGAGGACTTACACTATCACGTACACCTTTCCCCAAATCTCCACATAGGGCGATCCCTACCACCCGTGTAACGGGAGTTCGGTCGGCGCATCCCAAGTCAGATGACTCGAAAGCACCAGGCACAAAGTCCCCTCAGACCTACTTTCCCGAGTGATAGGAGCCGTGCGAGAAGAGAGAACACCACTTATTTATCTATATGGGAACCAAAACCCCTACACTTAAGTTTCACAAAAAGAGATTAAGGGCCCTTGCCTACGACAAACTACCTTATACTAACAGACACGAATTATTTGACTCACTAGGTTCAGGGTGGACTTCTTTAAATGTTTGAGTACTGAAACCCTATGATTACACGCCCCCCGAGGGAAAACCGGGGTGCACCCTAACAACTCGATAAGACCTAAAGCCAGTAAACTAGAAATCCTAATGCATCAAGTTCAAGACAATTTTGGGAGTTTCTTTTTACTTTGCCTCTCAACGGTTTTGCACATGCTAAACACACGCAAAACCCACAAAAACATTTTCTTTCGCAAACACATGAAGATTTTGAAAGAAATGTGAAAATTTTAAAGCACTCGGCAAGCAAAAGAAGACAAGTCACCCAAGGATCATGTCAAGCAGATATATCAATGTTAAATGCGGCACACTAACATGACCCTAGCAGTACAAACAAACGAAAATAAAACCAAAGGAAAAAGACTATACTATGTACACACGTAAAACACCCCCCCACACCTACTTCATGCATTGTCCTCAATGAATGTGAACAAGATACTACATGGATACATGCATGAGAAAGGAAAGATCTCACCAACATGAAGTACAAAGGGACGTTCAGGGTCATGTTGATGGACACAAACCCAAATTCCCTCAAAACCTGTGAGAAGCTGAAGAAGGGAGATAAATACGTGAAGAGATTGGGCCCAAGTACACAAGGGTTGGGGCCCACAACAATCGATGCTCACTGAAGGAGTCTTTTATTACACACTTCTTCTTCTTTTCTTTTTTTTGTTGTTGTTTTTAATAAAGATATATACATCAACCAAGATATTCTCATAATCATTTGGTCAAGGAACATCAAATGAGAACATCAAGTCAGGAGGACCAGAGACTTGCCGAGATGGGCAAACTCCACTGGTACTCTGAGGTGTCATGAGGGGTGAAAGGTCAAAGCTGAAAGGCTCGAACCCCTCATGATATTGGTTGGGTGTGGGCAACAAAGAATGAAGTTGAGTTGCCTCACTAGGGTTTAATTGCTCATCGAAGAAAACCCTCCAACCAATAGGCGGGTGCATCGGAATGAGTTCCTCAGGCTCATTCGATGGATGCAACAGACTTGCATCACTAAGAATGGGGCTTCTCCCCAAGTCATCCAACAAGGACCTCCCACCATCATTTAGATCATCAAGCATAAGCTCGGTCATAGGTGGGTCCTTGTTGGAGTCAATATGAAGCTCCAATGGCTCAATGGCCATGGGACATGAGGTAGAGACACCTTCTAGTATAGGCATATGGTGAGGTGTCTCACTCTCACTAGTACTCTCAACTGAATCATGCAACGAACACTCCCTTTGGACATTCATGTTTGAGGCCAGCTCACTCTGTTGCATTGCAAAGACAGGCAATGAGTCTTCGCTGAGCCTACAAACATTCTCAACGGGTTGCATTGGTGTTAGAGGTGTTCGTTTATTTTGTGGTGCTTTCTCCAATTGGCGGATGAGATTGAGATTTAAAGGTTCATCCATGGGTTCCTGTTGCCTACCAGAGTTGAACACATGAAACTCGGCACTCATGTTACCGAATGAGAGCTTCATGAGACCATTTCTACAATTAATCAAGGCATTGGAGGTTGCCAGAAATGGTCTACCCAAAATCAAAGGTATTTGAGAGTGGGTGTTCGCAACAGGATTGGTATCGAGGACAACAAAATCGACTGGAAATATAAAATCTCCAACTTTGATAAGCACGTCCTCGATAATCCCCATGGGAATACGAATGGATCTATCCGCCAGTTGGAGGGTGATCTTAGTTGGTTTCAATTCTCCCAAGTTCAACTGTTGATAAACAGAGAATGGGAGGAGGTTGACCGCTGATCCTAAATCAAGCAAAACATTGCTCAATCTAGTGTCCCCTATCGTACACTGAATAGTAGGACACCCCGGGTCCTTGTATTTTGTGTAGGTAGGATTGGACAAAAGTGAGCTGATATTTGCAGCCAAGAATGCTTTCTTAGGAACATTGGTCTTCCTCTTGGTTGTGCAGAGATCCCTCAACACTTTGGCATATTGAGGTATTTGTTGGATGACATCCAACAAGGCGATGTTAACCTTCACTTGCTTAAATACCTCTAATATCTTGTCCATGTTGTCACTCTGCTTTTTGTTTAACCTACTTGGATAAGGAGCTTTTGGCAGGTAGGTTTTCTGCTGTGCCTGAGAAGAAAGCTTTGGTGTATTACCCTCACCCTCAGCTTCTTCTTCACCACCATTCCCACTGAGGGGCTGCATAGATGGTGGTGGGTGTGGCAAGGAAATGTGATTGTCAACCTGTTTTCCATTCCTTAAGGTCACAATGGAATTGACATGGTGAACAGGTTCCTCCACATGGTTCACTTGCCTCCCCCGAGGTACCACATTCTCATTTTGCATTTGTTGTTGTTGGTACATGCGGGGGTTAGCCTCAGGCTGGCTAGGAAAAGACCCTCTCTCTCTTTCATGTACAGACTGAGCCAATTGGCCCATCTGAAGCTCTAGAGATTTCATGGTCTGCTGATTTGAAGTGAGAACTTGACTTGTGGTAGACATAAAATTTTTCATTGAGTTTTCAAGTCCACGAGTCAAGGTCTCAAGCGAATTGAATCGGGTTTCCATATTATTGGAATTTGGGACACCCGATTGATTGGTGGTTTGCACTTGGGGTGGCTGATAGGAATGTGCATGCATGGGAGGTTGGTGTGATTGGTAAGGTGGTCTAGAGGAGTTTGAAGGACCACCCGGGGCATTATTTTGGTTCCATGAAAAATTGGGGTGGTTCCTCCATCCAGGGTTATAAGATGATGAGTATGGGTCATTCCTAGCTCTGCCATAGATGGCGTTGACACGCTCCATCTCAGGAGGAATGGACTCACACTCGCTCTCTACATGACCTATCCTACCACATGAAGGACAAGGAACTGGACCAGATGTGGACATGTGAGGTGCACTTTGTTGGTTTTGGAGCTCAATCGAATCCATACGGCGCATTAAGGCCGCCATGCGTGCCTCGGTGGCCGTAGTGGTATCGATAGCAAATGCGGAACCCGATCTAGTTGAGTTTGCATTCGCGATCCTCGCTCCTATACTAGATGATGCAGGTGGTTCCCTCACACTCTCCCACTGCATGGTTTTCTCAACGAGGTCTTCTAGGAAGGCCCATGCCTCCCTTTCATCCTTTCCCAAGAACTCTCCTTGACACATGGACTCAAGGAGCGTTCTGGACGGGATGTGAAGACCCTCATACACAATCTGACAAAGACGCCACAACTCAATGCCATGGTGAGGGCACGAGGATAGTAGCTCTTTGAACCTCTCAAGATATGCATGAAATGGTTCGGTCTCATGTTGACAGAACGAATTGATTTTGTTCCTCAATTTTTGAGTCTGATGATTAGGAAAGTACTTCTTGAGGAATGCAGATTGAAACTCATCCCAAGTCCTAAAGGAATTCGCCTGGTTGCTGTACAACCACTTCTTGGCGTCATCCTTTAGTGCAAAAGGAACGAGCCTAAGATGGATGGAGTCTGTGCTAAGTTGTTGCAGCTTGAACATAGCACAGACCTCCTCAAATTCCCTGAGAAAGATATAGGGGTCACCTTTCCCAGTGAAATGAGGGAGCATGGAAATGAATTGAGGCTTAACCTCAAAATGGTTCCCATTAGCCTCTGGTAATACGATGCATGAGGGTAGAGCTGTACGGCTCGGGTAGCATCGATCACGTAGAGGTATGGGAACGACAACTGGAAGCACAGGTGGAACAGGCGGGTCCAGCAACTGCTCCTCCTCACGGAAATTAGCAGCCATTGGATCCGAACTACGTGCGACACGAGAGGAGGAAGGTGTCGAGAAATCGATGACCGAAGCAGGATTGACAACGCTCCTCGTCAAACGACCACTCTCGTCTCGTGTCCACGAAAGCATGCACAACGGTGCACACACACAACCACAATTTTTTTTTCTTTTTTTTTTCTTTTTTTTTTGAAAAACAAAGAATGTACGTAGAAGAGAAGACGAGGGAACACAGGAGAGAAAGAATGACTCAGGAGAGAAGGGAAGAAGTCCTTAAGCTACGGCGGATGGGTACAGGTAGAAGCACACAAGCAAACAAGGCTCAAGCAATCCTAAGGTCGCTATAGGTCCTTACAGCTAGACGACGCCTAACTGCGAGGTCACACGGCCTCAACACGCCTCACCTCCCTACAACGAGGACCACAAAGCCCAGCAAGTGAGCCAAGATCCGGGGATCTCGTCTCTCCTACTATCGACAAAGTGGGCAACGCCGATCAGGTCATGACGGTCGGGACCGGATCACTCTCCTAATGCGTCCGAATTCCTTAAGGTCAATGTCTACTTGATTTTAAAATTAGGCTCTTGATTAGTGTGGTTTTTGGGGCGAAGGAAAGGGTGACGAAATCCCCCACCTTATCTTTTACGGGACAGCCCCTCCTTAATAGCGTTTTGGAGTCCTAAATCTAGCAATCAACTCTCCAAACAACGCTCAACTCACACTTGTTGCAATGCACTTCCTACTAACTAATGCATGTTCATACGAAATGCATGAATGAGAGTAGAAGGTGCGTACCTCACGCCAGCTCTCAGCAACAGAAAATAAAGCTAAGATAAAAGACAATCTAAATGCCTAAGTCACATACATGATGCATGACCCAAACAAGAATGAATGCCTAATCTTTTGCTTTGAGTTTTAGGGTCCAAGTTGCTTAAAGGAGGTTTGATTATTGATCTGGGAACGAACTATAAGTCAAAACATGCCAAATTGAGTCCCAGATAACTAGATCATTTAGAGCAACAACAGCAAGAAATTAAAAGATGAACAGAGCTCACCAGACCGCTGATTGGCGGTATGAAGTGCTCAGGTCGTCTGGAAATTTCTCCAGTAGCCTCCACTTGCTATTCCCAGTCTCCTGAAACAAAGAAAAACTACAACACACAAATTAAATCCACTCGAATCGTCCAAACAAGAGTCTGGACTGGCACCTCCCCGGCAACGGCGCCAAAAACTTGTTGAACGTTTTATTTTAAACCGCAAGCGCACGGCCGCGATGAAGCAGTGGCAAGTACGGGTCGTCCTCAGGGAGGTGAGTAGTCTCTTGCTTGTACGAAATCAAGTGGCAGAAATAGGGGAAGAAAGATGTTTATGCTAACCTACGCTACACTACGCTAAGAAGTACGAAATGTGAAAGAAGCAAACAAACGATGAAATAAGAACTAAGGTAAGAACAAAAGAAGAATGCTGGAATACAGAAATGGGAAAACCCCTAAGGGGTGGAGTGAGTGCACACATGCAAAGAGGTGGGTGTAGAATACATTCTTTAAGCACATGAAGGTGGTGTTTATCAAGTATAGGAAGTGTCTAAATGTTATGGCAAAACCTATCAATCTATTCACCAAATTAGTTGATTAACATTTACATATGCAAGTTGTTTATTTCAGAACCTAAACAAGCATGAGAGGTGTCTAATCATTTTGGCAAAACTCATCAAGTTATAAATTCTATCCTAAACAAGCAAGCATACATTCATGTTTTATCAACACATTGAAATTAAAGCATTCATCCCATTCTCTAATGCATGTATGTACATCTACTCCACCCCCCAAAGGGGATGGAACTACTCACTAAACATTACACTAATGATTAAACTATGGAAAGAAAGCATATTAAAATTAAGCTAGAATTAAAAGACGATTAAACTAAAACATGCACAACAATAAAAGAAGCATAAAACAAACAATGAAAGAAACACAAAACTTTATTGATAAAAATGACTCACATTAAAAGTAGCATCCTCCTACTTTAGTGTGTGCTTCAAGGCCTCACTTCCAGTAGGAAGAATAGCCACTTAAAATATGGAGTGATTACAATGGAAGGTGGAGAGTTCTATTTATAGGCATGGAAAAAGCTAATCCGGGACAATCCCCCGATGTGGGACTAAACAGATACCAAACATAGCCTAAACATCCTCCAATACATGTGCTGGAGAAATTTGAGCGCATTTGGGCCAAAAGTGACCGCCAATTAGCGGTCTTGGACCGCTAATTAGCGGTCTACAGTGTCCGGATCGCTCTGGAATTTCTTGTGGGCTTTTCTGGAAGGCTTTGTTGGTATTTGATGCATCTAGTTTGCATGTTGGAGCTCCGACCCGAATAGAATTGCCAAAATACTCCCCATGATGGTGAGGAGTATTCTGTTTTGCTCTTAGGTCCTTCTGTCTTGCAATCAGGTCCTTCTTCCTTGCATCTTGGTCCCCAGATCTCACAATTCAGTCCTTTTTCCCAGCTTTTGGGTCCTTTTATCCTTCATCTCTTCAAACCTATTTATTCCTGAAAAGTAACATAAAACTCGTGACATAGCATTGTTTAGGTGAAAGATAATGGATATAAGATACAAATATAAGCATGAAATGATGTCAATCACCACGCTAGCTCTAGGGATTCTTCCCTCCTCATCTGAGTCATCTCCTCATCTATTCTCTACGTTTAGTCTCCTCCTCTAGTACACCTTCTGTTGTGTGTTTGTTAGAGTCGAGTCGAGCATTTTTATGCGAGGTTGGGCTCGTTCTGGTGAGAGCGCTCGACTCGAGAGAGTGCTTATTTCTGAGATGGAAGATCTTGGTGATCGACCATCTCCGCCTCGTGCTCCTTTGGAGCAAGAAGGCGAGTCGTCTCGTGGTGGCGAGGGAGACCGGGTTCCATACATGGACTACCTCGGTCCATTCCCACCACCACGTAGACCTCCTTATCCTCCTCCTCTGACTCGAGAGGAAGGGAGATTCGGTCAGGATCGATTTCTTGGTGCACCACCACCTTTAGCTCGACATGATAGACCGATGACGTTGTGGGAGCGGACCCATCCTGTTCGGGCCGCACAGCCTTCTTGCATAGTTGTTCCCCCTGCTCGCGGGAACAACTATGAGCTGAAACCTCAATATGTGAGCATGCTTCCAACCTTTACTGCCAATAAGGAGGATCCGTATATCTTTATACGCGAATTCGAGGAAGTATGCTCCATGTTCAAGCTTCAACAGCTTGACGAGGATTCAGTCCGGTTGAGGATGATTTCTTTCGCATTGAAGGATAATGCGAAGAAATGGATGTATAGCCTCCCGGCGAGCTCGATTCGGTCATGGGATGACTTTGTGACCGTCTTTCTGAAGAGATTTTTCCCTCAAAGGAAAACTCAACAGATACGGCACCAGATACATCAAATGTATCAGACCGAGACCGAATCGTTTCATGGTTTCTTTGAGAGGTTCAAGGACCTTCTCCAGCAGTGCCCTCATCATGGATTTGAGTTATGGCAGCTGTGCCAAATTGTTTATGAGGGCATCAACTACAACACCCGCACATTGTTGGAGTCGATGTGTCAGGGTGACTTCCAAATGAAACCCATCGAGGAGGCATGGGATACTTTTGAATCCATGGCTGAACGTACCTTCGAGTGGGATACCATGAGAGAGCCACCAGCCGCCAGGTCTTCTGGTCGAGCTGGATCTTATCAAGTTGACTCATCGATCGCGTCTGAGGCGAAAATGGCTGCTCTCATGCGTAGGATAGAGAGTTTGGAGATGGACCGAGCTCCTGTAGCTCAGGTCGCTACTCCCGGGTGTACTAGGTGTGGACTGTCGGGACATGATGACTTGGAGTGCGCTTACTCTCCAAGGGATACTGAGCATGCAAATGCGATGTATCAACAAAGGCCCCGAAACGACCCGTACAGTCATTCCTATAACCCGGGATGGCGTAACCATCCTAACTTCTCTTGGGGGTCTAGTGGAGGCCACGGTCAGAGCTCGCACGCTCAACCTCAACCTCCACCTTATCAACCTCCACGCCCATCGGCGACCTACCAACCCCCACATCAACGGTCGCAGCACCAAAATTACCAACCTGCTCATGCCTCATCGTCGGGTTATTCCAACCAGACTCCACCACCCCAGCGGGTTGACCCTAAGGACCCTTCTTGTGATCCGACCTTTCAAGCGTTGCAAAGTACAGTCAAGGCTTTGGAAATGCAGGTTAGCCAGTTGGCTCATCAACTCCATGAACGCGAGAAAGGTCAGTTACCGAGTCAACCTGAGGTGAATCCTCGGGGTACCCATTCTCAAGGAAGGACACCTTTACCTCATGCCACCTCTGAACCGACCAATCATATTAATGTGATTCATACTTTGAGGTCTGGTAAGGAGGTGGATAACCACATTGGGGTACCTTCTTTGTCATCACCATCTTTGAGGGAGCCGGATCCTGAGGCTCCCTCCACAAATACTTCCAGGAAGGAGCCAGATCCTGAGGTTCTTTCTACATTTCCTCCGACAAAGGGGCCGAACCCTGAGGTCCCCTTGTCTCCTCTTGTGTCGAAGGAACCAGATTCTGAGGTCCCCACTCATGTTTCTTTGGACCTGAATTCTGGGGTGCCTTCGCATCCTTATGCCCCAAAGGCGCCATTCCCTGAGCGCCTTAAAAAGAAAACCTCTGATCAACATGACAAGATGCTTGAGATGTTTCGGCAGGTTAAGGTGAATATCCCTCTTTTGGAGGTGATTCAGCAAATGCCACCTTATGCCAAGGTTCTCAAGGACTTATGCACCAAGAAGAGAAAAACTCATGTTCCCAAGAAAGCTTTTCTTGCGGCTAACGTGAGTTCCTTGTTGGCACAACCCATGCAAGTCAAGTACAAGGACCCTGGCTGTCCTACTATCTCGTGTGTGATTGGTGATGTGCCCATACATCGAGCCTTATTGGACCTTGGTGCATCTGTTAATCTTCTGCCATATTCTGTCTACGTCCACCTCGGTCTTGGAGACCTCAAACAAACAAAGACCACTCTTCAATTGGCTGATAGGTCCATGAAGAAACCGAGGGGTGTGGTGGAAGATGTGTTGATCAAAGTGGGAGAGTTCATTTATCCAGTCGACTTCTTTGTCTTGGATACTGAACCTGTGCCAAACCCACTTGGACAAATTCCTGTCATTCTGGGGCGACCATTTCTTGCGACTTCCAATGCCTTGATCAATTGTCGCAATGGTCTGATGCGCTTGACTTATGGTAGTCAATGCGCTGATTTCAACATCTTCACCATTGGCAAGAAGCCAGATGCCTTCAATGACCCTGTTGGGGTTAACCTTATCCAGGGCATGGATGAGAGTGAAGTTGAGGGCACCTTCAAGTACTTCAGAGAATTGTTCGATGAAGATCCTGAAGGTGGTGAAGATGTTTCACCTGGGCTGGCACAAGAAGGTGCCTTATGTTCTGATCATGTGGCCTCAGAGCCACATCCTTATGATCTTGTGGCCCTTGAGCGACATTATTTTGATCTTGTGGCCCTTGAGCCACATCCTTCTGATCTCGTGGCCCTTGAGCCATATTCTTTTGATCACGTGGCCCTTGAGCCACAACCTTTCGATCACGTGGCTTTTGAGCCACCAGATACCTTTTTTATGGCCTCTGGGCCACATGATCTTCATTCTATATCTGTTGAGGACCCCATGTGGGTTAAGAATCAACCACCTGACACCCTTCAACCTGGTAGAGGTTCACCTCTCATTCATGCCTCCTCTTTTGTTAACTCTCAAGAGGCATCGAACGACCACAATGCGAATAAGGGTGTCAGGTGGTCAAGCAATTCTGTTTTGTATGTTGCGAGCCCATACAGGTCCATTTCTGGCTCGAGAGATGGCGGGTTCCCATTTGATGTCCCTTGATATATGAAGATGGGAGCCCATTGTTGTACATAGTTTGTTAAAAAAAAAAAACTCCTTCAGTGAGCATCGATTGTTGTGGGCCCCAACCCTTGAGTATTTGGGCCCCATTTCTATCACGTATTTGTATCCCTTCTTTAGCATCTCACAGGTTTTGAGGGAAGTTGGGTTGTGTCCATCAACATAGCCATGAACTTCCTTGTGTACTTCACGTTGGTGAGATCTCTTCTGTTTCATGCATACATCCATGTAGTATTTTGCTCACATTCATTGAGGACAATGCATGAAGTAGGTGTGGGGGGGTGTTTTACGTGTGTACATAGTCGAGTCTTTTCTTTTGATTTTGTTTTCTTTTGTTTTCATTTTTAGGGTCATGTTAGTGTGCTGCATTTAATATCGATATATCTGCTTGCCATGATCCTTGGGTGACTTATCTTCTTTTGCTTGCCTAGTGCTTTAAAATTTCCACATTTCTTTCAAAATCTTCATGTGTTTTCGAAAGAAATTGTTTTGTGGGTTTTGCGTGTGTTTAGCATGTGCAAAACCGTTGTGAGGCAAAGTAAAAAGAAAGCTCCCAAAATTGTCTTGAACTTGATGCATTAGGATATCTAGTACGTGGCTTTAGGATTTATCAAGTCGTTAGGATGCACCCCAGTTTTCCTTTGGGGGTGAGTAATTATAGGGTTTCAGTGCTCAAACATTCAAAGAAGTCCACCCTAAACCTAGTGAGTCAATAATTCGTGTTTGTTAATTTAGGAAGTTTGTTGTAGTCAAGGACCCTCTTAATCTTGTTGTGAGACATTAGTGTAGGGGTTTTGGTTCATGTGTAGACAATGAATGAATAAGTGGTGTTCTCTCTTCTCGCACGGCTCCTATCACTCGGGAAAGTAGGTCTGAGGGGACTTTGTGCCTGGTGCTTTCGAGTCATCTGACTTGGGATGCACCGACCGAACTCCCGTTACACGGGTGGTAGGGATCGCCCTATGTGGAGATTTGGGAGAAGGTGTACGTGATAGTGTAAGTCCTCATAGGCAATGATGCACGAAACTTGACCCTGGGAGAATCAAACACCAACCAATAAATGCTCCAAAGAAAAAGAAAAAAAAAAGAAAGAAAAAAAAAAGAAAAGAAAAGAAAAGAAGAGTCAAGTAAGAACCAAAATGGACTTTACACATTGTATCACATTCAGAAGTTAAGGTTGCCCATGTCTTTCACTTAATTCCTTAGTTAACTCTCACGAATAACTCATTAGGCTAAGTGTGTGGACTGATTACATATATAGAGTCGACCCGTAGTATTACCGCATTCCATGATCGACAAAATAAGTCCAACGAGTCGTGTAGCTAGATTGATTAATGCATCTTGTTCGGATTTTGTGGGAATATCCGCTGAAAACCCTCAGGAGACACCACTCCTCCTCCTTGGCAACAAGGAGGTTTAACGGCTTGTTGCACATGCTAAGTGCAACCGTGATTCCTACGAAAGTGAGTTAGGATTTCTTGTTTTTTCGTATGCTTTTTCCTTTCTTTGTTTTGCTCGAGACTAGCAAAAACTTAGGTGTGGGGGTATTTGATTGACATCATTTCATGCTTATATTTGTACCTTATATCCATTATCTTACACCTAAGCAATGCTACGTGACGAGTTTTATGTTTAGTTTTCAGAAATAAAGAGGTTTGAAGAGAAGAGCCATGAAAGGACCCAAAAGCAGGAAAAAAGGACCTAATTGTGAGACCTAGGGACCAAGATGCAAGGGAGAAGGACCTGATCGTAAGACAGAAGGACCTAAGAGCAAAACAGGAAACTCCACACCATCATGAGGAGTATTTTGTCAATTCGATTCGGGTCGGAGCTCCACTAAACAAGTTAGATGCATCCAAGACCAAGAAACACACCAAGGCAAGCCCACCAGAAGACCCAGACGGATCTGGGCTTTATAGGCCGCCAATTGGCGGTCTGGATCATGCAAGATCCGCCCCAACTTCTCCTGGACTTGTATTAGTGTTCGTTTAGGCTATTTTTGGTATTGGTTTAGTCCCACATCGGGGGATTGTCCCTGATTAGCTTTTTCCATGCTTATAAATAGAACTCTTCACCTCCCATTGTATCTATCTTCCCTCTTGGTGGCCATCTTCCCTACTAAGAGTGAAGCCTTGAAGCAAAACTCTAGTGGAGGAAGAGCTACTTGTAATTGAGTGAGTTAATAATAGAAGTTTTCTTTTAATGATGTTGTTTCTCTCTTAGTTTAATTTCCTTTCATTTGCATGCTTGTTTGTTTGTTTAGTTTTATGCTTCTTTAATATTTCTTGCTTAAGTAGTATAAATTTCATTTCAGTATTATGCTTTCCTTTGCTAAATTAGTTAGTGTAATGAGTAGTGAGTAGTTCCATCCCCATTTGGGGGGTGGAGAAAAATGTGATATAATAATGTAGTGTATTAAGTGTGTGTTATTTTTATCCCTTGAGCTTTATATGATTTCCATAACCATCTAATGGGTCTCCACTCTTATCTTTGATATGCTAATGCTCTTGAATGAAGCTTAGCTTATGCTTTGATTAGTGGACCTATTTTATGGGGAATGATAAGGTTAGGATATGGATGAAGTTAATGTTGGAAACACAATTTATAGTGTATGTACTCTTGTTGCCTTTTCCTTAGCTAATGTCTTGTATGTTTTAATGATGTAGTCATCTTAATTCATGTGGAGGCATAGTAGGGTCTAGTCTTTATACTTGAGTTCATGTAGCTTCATTCCAATCATTGTCTTGTATGTTTTAATGATGTAGTCTTATCTTAATTCATGTAGAGGCAAGATTGGATGTAGTTTTATGATTTCATGCACTACATGTTGTGAGGAGCTTAATTGAACACACACACACACACATCTTTATGTTCACATCAGTTCTCTACCCCCTTTGGGGTTTAGTTTTATTGCTTATCTTCATTTCCTTTTGCATTCTAGTTTAGCATTGTAGTGTAGTTTAGTGTAACCAATCCTTTTCTCCTTTCTTTACCCCTTGCCTTCGCACGAACCAAGTGTCGACACACCTCCCAGTGGACGACCCGTATTTTCCACCGCTTCAACGCGGCCGTGCACTTGCGGTAGAAATATAAAATGATCAATCACTTATATAGGCTTGAAAGCAAACAAAGCTATTGGGGAGTTGGTGGAGTTATGAACCAATGAGAAGTAAGATTTTATTTGAAGCTCGGGTAGATTACTAAGATTGTTCGGTCGACCGTTTACATAATGGTTGTCCAAAGTAGGAGTGCATCAGTATACCGAATGGAATTGTGAAAAACCATTTGCTAGATCTAGAAAATGATTTCAAATTTAACCAATAGAGATGTCGATTGACCAAAAGGAGTTTGTTGCACCATTTCAACAAAACAAAGAAGAATGATTATTTTCCTGCTTAACACATATCGATCGACCATCGTCTATTCGGATGACCGAAAGAGGCACGACTTGTGCACTGATAGTTATAGTTCAAATGTGCGTTGAAGACAATGATGATATGGCACGTGTCAAGAGTCGTTGCGCGACAATTGCCAAGAAGGAACCCGTTGACTGATGGAACATAGGTTGCCCTAAAATGGACAAGCCAATTGGGCTCTAAGGCTAAATTGAAATGGGTCTGTTGGAGTAAAATTCCATAACCGATCCAAGGCTATCCGGTCGACCAAATGCCTTTCTGTCATCCGACCAGAGAGCATCCCAATGGCTACTGATGAGAAGATTAGGTTATCCGTTAGATGTTCGGTTAACCGAACATGGTCAGGACAATATCCTAGTGCTCAAGTTTACATTTAATCCAATGGACTCAATAATTGGAAAAATACAAGTTTTGATCCAAAGCTTAGTTACAATCTTGAGTCATCGTCCTGATGCTTCTTCTCTTGAATATCTTGATAAACATAGTAAGATGATTGGCAAGTAAACAAGTGTATATACACTGCATGTAATCATATTTGCCCACTTTGATAGACTAGGTTGATTGATTAAGATTAGTTTGATTACTCATCAATATAAATATGGATTAAGGCCTAAAAGCTAAAAGTCTAGTGCTTCCTCTAATGACCTTCTCCTCCCAACCATTTGTGAGTAATTAAAGAATCTTTCGAACCATATCTTCCTCATTGAATTTTCAACCAAGAGGTTTGAATGAGTTAATCATCTCGATGAAATGAGTGTTCACCTCACTTATGTTATCAATGAGTTGCATAGAAAAGAGTTCATAGTTATGCCTGTGTAGACAAATCTTAGTTTCTTTTATTTTACTGTCACGCTAATTATGCATTTAGAGTTTATGCCATATATCATATACAGTCTCAACCTCTAATACATATTCTACATCATTCAAGCCACAATAAAGAATGTCCATGATAGGTGAGTTAATTTTGACATCTTTCATTTTGGCTCTAATAAGGATGGTGAATTCATATTCCTATGGAAGATCCAATACTTTAGTTAACGATCAAATTTCAAATCCATAAATGGTGGAACAAAATGCTGCAACAGGTTGTTCGTTCAAGAGCAGATTCACTACTCAAGTCAACGGTCGAACAAGACCTCGAATAATCTCGTATGCTTAAGTTTACAAAGGTTCATAATGACTCAAACAAAGATAAAATTATAGGTATTCAATAACTTGATTACATGTGTTAACTTCAATACTTTTCTCCTTGAGTCATTGATCACCTTATAACATAAGAATATGCACAACACAAGTATATGTGCACTATATGGAATATGTTTGCTTTAATGTGATTCTAATTAAGATTAAGTTAATTCAATCATCAAACTAACATGATTAAGGCCTAAAAGCTTACATGAATGTTACCAACTAAAGAAATGTGTGCTTCTAGAAACTGACTTAAATGTTTTTTAGTAATCTTTGTTTGGGCTCACACTTTACATTTGTAATTTTGAATAGATATGTCCAATATAATGTTATATGTCTTAGTTAAATGTTGCATACTCTTTTAGTTTACATGTCCACGTCTATTATGCCATAATTTTGGATCAATCAACTTAGAACTTACACGATTTATGCTATCAATTTTTGGCTCAATCTATACACCATTAGTTATCAATGCCCAACCAAAATAACATGAACGAATAGATAACATTTTACTACCCTTTATTGTAGAAAGACACATGCCAGCTTTATCAAGTAAACTTTCAAATATCAATTTTTTTGTAATTGAAGGTACTACTCTAACATGTTTTAACGTAACTATTTTACCTAAAGAAAGCATCAAACTTACAGTTCCTGTGTGAGTCACTTTAGCCTCAACACCATTGCAATTTCCGTAAGAGTTTCAATTTTGAGACCTCACTGAGCAAGTTCTTGTCAATATATAGCAGCATGCCATGTAGTACCACTGTTCAACCACCAGTCAGAGAAGGGACTGCCCTTCCCTTCTTCGACATGTTGATGAAGGCTCGAGGCTCAAATTCACTAATCAACATGTTAACCTCCTTCTTTGGTGTGTTTGGTTTTGATTTGTTTGCTAGCTTACACATTGTTGCCTAGTGAACCTATTTTCCAAAATTATGACACTTGCCCTTCTTCTTTCCTTTCAGTTAAGGCTATTTGGCCACCAGCTGCGATGACGATTCATCTTTCGATGGATTGGACGATCTTTGAGGCCTTTTGGAGTGTTATTTTTGCAATAGTATTCATAATTATTTGTTTTATTTAAGGTTATTTACAGATTGCCCCATGAACTATCCTTGATTTCAATTTGCATCCTTGAACTTCAGAAGATGACAGTTACCCCCCAGAACTTTAGTTTTGTAACATTTTGCCCCCTTGAACTTAAAAAATCCATTATCTAAACACCACACCTTTTTTGCTTGTTTGTTGTATTGTACGTAATTGGAAGTAACCAATTAGGTTTACGGAGCACGGTCCTCCAAAATCAGAGTAGTTCCGGTGGAGATTCACGAATTAGTCTTGCGCTATTTACCAGTTAGTGGTATTGTTGGACTGATCCTTTGGTGGGAAATGTTTTTCTTTTTAGACTCGATGACCCTCTAATTACAAACTAAATGTGGAATTAAAATTAAGTAGAGAGATAGAAGAATGCAAACCCCAATGTGGATGGAGGAGATTTTTATTGAGGTCTTATCACAACCACCGTCATCTAGTCCTCTTCTCCAATTCCGATCTATCCTCTGATCCTGACTTGAGTATTCAGTATCTGATCTCCATTATCGACTGAGATCAACACTTCTACTGCACAAGCCTCAGTGAACACCCCCGCCTTATTTGATTTTCTCCTCTCACAACCCGAAAGGGAGCTTCCTCTAAGCTTTACAACTTTTGTGATTCTTGGATATGGAATCGTAATCACTAGCTAATGGTCTACTACTTGAGCACACTTGGATATGATATAGAATGGTTACAAAATGGTGAAGTTTGGCTTTGACGATAGGAAAATGAGAGATTGAAGAAGTAGAATGTTTGGCATTAAGGTATGAATCAATAAGGAGTATTCAAGGTGTGTGAAACAAAGATATGTGACTCTATTTATAAGCTTTCAAGCTCTACGAGCCGTTTGGAAGCGTTTGTGAGATTCAGACCAAGAGAAGTAAGATTTGACTTGAGCTTGGGCAGAACGGTCGACCATTTGTAGAACGGTGGTCCAAAACAAGAGGGTTGCCTTTGTCAAAATAATGGGTTTGGTTGACGGAGTAAGGTTTGGATAACCAAACACCAACTGCTAGTAACTTTTGTCAAATTTTCTCTAATTTAATTTTGGTTGACAAAATTGGGTTCAGGTGACCAATCCAAAATAATAGTAAGGATTCAATTGGCTCTGTTACAAGATTTCAGTCATCCAGGACCAATTCGGTCATCCAGATCAGCAGTTTGTCTTCTAGCACCAAATGCTGGAAATCAAATATTCGTTGTGAGTCCAACGACTATATTGACAAATGGAACGAATTGTTGTGCGATAGAGGCAAAAAGGTAAATGGTTGACGGATAGAAGATCAGTCATCAAAAAATGGACAAGGTAAATAGACTTTAACACAAAATACATATGTGTTATCGTTGGAGTAAAATCAAAAACCGGTCCAAGGGGTTTCGGTCAACCGAATGACAATCGATCATACGAGATCACAACTCCAGAGAGCATCCTAACGGTTACTGAGGATATGATTGTAGGATTTCTAGTTTAATTGCACATATATATTTTCGAAATTTTTATGCACAATAAGGATCAATTGCAATTTTCTATGATTTGTTTCATGCATGCATTTGTTTGTTTCAATAACTAGTTTCAAAACTTTATTAAAACAAACATGGGCTCTGAATTTCATACCTAGAAGTTCTCTAAAACTTCTTGATGATCCCGAGACGTTGAGGATGCTTATCGCTGCGTCGGATGCCCCCGAGTATTCACCAAACTCTAAACAAGATCGGAGAGAGAAGAGCTAGCCTCTCAATCTCCGATAGGGTTTAGAATCTAACTACTAACCCCTCTTTAGTTCCCTTGAGAAAAAGATCTCTAAAAACTAAAACTAAACTCAAGAATTTAGGAAATTCGTGGAGAATTATGGAGAGAGATGTTTGCACAAGAAGATAATGAATTAATTAATGAGGTAATGAGGTAAACTTGTATTTATAAGTTCTCTCAAAATTACCTATTCATTTGCAACCACTTGCCCATGATTTCATGCAAACTTCCATCTAACCATCTATTATTTGCTATCAAATAATCTCCGCCACGAATTAAACCAGTTATGGACAATTCCATGCATGATCTAATTAATTCTTAAATTAATTCTGCAAAAAACCGTCTGGACGGTTGACCGGTTGCAGGTTCGGTCGACCGTTTAGACCAAGTTTCAGTCGACCGATCGATATACTCGGTCGACCGATCGTAACAAAACATTTCATCGCAATGTTCGGTCGACCGACCGAAATAACTCGGTCGACCGAAAACGAACAGACAAAATTCTCGTTATCGGTCGAGACACATCCGGTCGACCGTGCAACATTCGGTCGACCGTTTACCGTTTAGCGGTCGACCGTTTTTGCACAGTACTGGAGACTTATCAAATTTCTGTTTAACCCCTACAAAATTTGACATTTCGGGATTAGTAGTGAATTCACAACTTATGTAACATATTATCCTATGTAATGATAAATCATTACACCCCATAATATTTACATCACATATGAATTCAATTTAGATTCTAATTATGTTATTAATCACAACATAATTTTGATTTTGCTTGTTACCCCATGTGTCATATTTTCTACATGAAACCCGACACACCTTATGAACTCAAAATCCCTATTTCTTGTTTCCCAGTTTTGTGGTGTGACCTATGGGAGGTTCTAAACTAAGTTTCCAGTGATATTAAGAGCTTAATATCACAAGCTATAAGCGATATCTAGCTACACATTATAGCTCCCAATTAGTTAGATGTCTTAATTCCACTCGAACCAAAACCTGATCCATTTAGTGATGGAGTGTACCACTTGTGTCCATCCCTTGCCTCATGATATTAAGAATACACACAAAGTAGTATTGTGTCATCTTTGTATTAGTATTCATTTCTTGATCTCTTTAAGCTAGTTATAAATATATGACTTAACTCAAATCACATTGTGCACATTATAACTTTGCTTTATCAAGGGGCCCACTAATATCATTACTCAATTAAGAGGAAAAATGATAATCTTTTGACTAACTATCTTCTCCAACAAAAGTCATACTTAACCAACCAATGCCTTTACAATACACTTATCGATAGGTCAAGACAATAGTCTAATCAAGCATTTCTTAAGTGATCGGATATAAGTCTCATATCAAAGGACCAAGGACACAGTAAAACATTAATGACACAGAAAACACAATTCTATATTATTTTACTTATTAGGTCTATTCAATATACAAAAGTAATATTTTCCTCTTTTGTGTACCGGTGCTGTCACTCACATGTAGAGCTATAATGATCTATGACCAACACGACAATCTTAACTCGGTAATTAATGTCCCATGTTAATTACCATGATTGCGAATATCTTTTATTTTATGTAAACCATTATCTTTTAGAGCTCTACGGTTAAGGACCAAGAGCCTCTTCCTTAACACTTCTAAAAGACGAATAACATAAACAAGGAACAAAATGATTTCTCATTCAATTCATAATAATTGACATTTAAAAGTAAAACTTTTAGAACACATTCCTTTCATTGATTTTGGTCATTCATTTGGTGTTTGGAATTCATACTGGGCTGGGACAGAATCCTACTGCTCAAGTTTATATTCAAACCTATGAACTCAATAAGTCAAAAATTACAAGTCTTGGTCCACAACTTTGTTACAATCTTGAGTCTTTGTCCCAGTTCTCCTTCTGTTGATAATCTTGATCAATATATTAAGATTATTTGCACAAATACAAAAATATACTGAATGCATGTAATCATGTTTGTCCACTTTGATTGACTAGGGTTATTAATTAAAATTAGTTTGATTAATTATCAATATTAATATAGACGAAGGCCTAAAAGCCCACAATATCCCTAATACACTCCAAAACCTAACTTTACGTCAAAGTTAGGATCGAATGAGAGGTCACGTGTAATGCCCCCGATCTCACGAGTATGCACGCTGGGGAGTCCAAGCGATGTCGCGATCAGAGTCTCTACGGCAACCGAGAGAGATACAATAAAACAAATACATACGGGAACCAAAACATACATGGATAGGCAACACTAGACAAAAACCAAAAAAGGAAATTGTCCATATATGGAAAGAAATTCAGAATTCATAACATCAAGTTAAACTTAAGGAAATACATCAAAACATGCGGAAGTAATAGATAACTGAAGGAAAAATGATCGACATGTCTCTCGTGTACAGAACCCTCCAAAACTTCTCCATACCAACCCCTGTCAAAATCCTAAGTAGCTGAGGCAAACCCACAACAAAATATGCGTGAGTTTTCAATAAGAAAAACCCATATGCCTCTTGTCCAAAAATAGGATAAATAGTCATAATCAAATCCTAAATGCGACACATGCAAACAATAAGAGGTCATAACTCTACATAGTCGGGACTACCAGGCGTCACCCGATGATATCCCTCTACATAGGAATCCGACCACCAGCCATGTGGTATAATGCACAAGCGGGTCACCTGAAAGTGTGATCCACCTCGCGGCAAAGTCCTACATGATACCATCGCAAACTGGGTATGACCATTCTGTAGAAAATGACAATGCGCATGTCCAGGTCTTATCTCATGCCTGGCCTCTCTACATAGAGATCTTTCCATTAGGCCCGTCGGCCCCACAAATAATAGTGCCTGGATTAATTAAATTTCAGGAATGAACATGCAAGGCATCTAATGCACACATACATATATAGACATGAATAACATAATTAATGCAATGACCATGCTATGAGCGTCCACCATAAAGCCATATGCATCATATAATCCACAATAAGAAAACATGCATGCACATCTACATGGCAATAGGATCATGATTATAACATTCACATATATGACAAATTATATAAGGCATGATGTCGATAAAACGACTAGCTACGATCATGCGAAATTTGTCACAAGATATCAAAATACATGGCAATAAAATATGTGCATGCACCCACGATTCAGATCCTTCATAAACCAATAAAAATCAGTAGCAAATTATCAATGAGCAAGTAACGATAGTCATGCAATGTATGTAGTAGTGAAATTAACAAAACTTGCAAGCAACCCAAGAGGATTCAACCGCATTCCACGCTCACCCTGTGTCAGCCAACCTTCCCCGAGTGCGTGGTAAGAAACAAGGAGGTCATGATCACACCCATGGCTATCATAACATCAACCCATGCACAACACACGCGAGCCTCCACAAGCCCCAACACGTCGAGGCGAGTGTACCTACAGGAGCAACTCGCACAACCATGTGCATGGGGTTTTGTGGCTTCGAAGTACGGGGTGTGGGTCAGTTGGAGGCGTCTATGGGGACTCACCCTCGTGCACCACCATTGAGCATCATCGTCGGTCAGCAGGCACCAGCCTTGATCCCCTCAATCAGCACCAACCTTGCCCAATCGCCAAGGAGCTGGCATGCATGGAGTCACTCTCGGTTGCACTAACTGTAGCCCTAACCCAAGCCTACCCCCAACCTCGCTAGTTGCTGGCCCCAACCACACTGGAGAAGACCAAATATCAACAAGATCCGAAGCCTCCAGTAAGTGGTCAAGCCGGCCAGCCATGGAGCACAAGCAACAACCGCATGCATGGCTAGCACGTGGCCAGGTGAAGCTTTCCCATAACAACAATACCGACCATGCAAGCATCGACCCAACCCCAGGCGCACGCCCGAAATTCTCTCACCCACTCTTGCTCAGGCGCATACCTGAGAATTGAACAAGAATACCCCGAAAATTGCCAAAATTATTGTTGGTTGCCTCCTTGCACTTCTCCTCTTCTAGTCAGCCTTGCCTTCTTGCTAGCTCACCGGAGAGATGGCCTAAAAGCCTGTTGGTTGCCGGAGTTGGGAAGGGAAGAGGAGAGGGAGGGAATTGTGTATTGAGAATTGAACATAATCCTAGGTGGCGACTTAACCCTATGTGGCGTCCTAGTCACCCGCCACATCATCATTGCTTGATGACTCATCAAGGGGGTGAAGAGTCAACACATGAGAAGACAAAAGGTTGAGGGAGTGGAAGAGACAAGAGTCTTTTCATTTTTGAGTAATTTTCGTCCTAATTATGTATGCAATTTAAGTAGAGGGTGTAATGATCTTGAATGATCATGTTTATGTAGTCTTTATGTTTGGAAGTTGTAGGGTCATGTAAGTGCCTATATAAAGCACTAGAATTAACCATTTGTAACACAACAACAATACAACAACAATATATATCAAGCTTTAGAAGTTGAGCCACGAAATTGTGTGAGAAAAGAGTGAGTTTGTGAGTGTCAAGGAGAGAGCCACCTTCTTTCCGTCGTGCCCCTTAGTAGCATAAATCAAGAATGGATCTAGTGGAATCAAAAGAAGGCAAAAGGAATGGTGATCAGGGTGGTCTAAGGCAGCGCTCGAGGCGTGCCTTTTAGACCACCAATTGGCAGTTGGGGACCGCCAATCAGCAGTCCCTGTAGCCCAGGAGACCGGTACTCTCCTGTGGGAAGTTGATCAGTAGCTCCCCGTCCTCCTTCGGTCCTCCAACATCTGGTGTCAGAGCCTCGTTCGATGGGAAGCTCGGGAATGACCTCGTTTGGTCATGCGTCGTTGCCTCGATTGTCAAAAGGCAACTACGACAATTGGAGTATCCAAATGCCTGCGCTGCTAGGTGCGCATGATGCTTGGGATCTTGTGGAGAGCGGCTTCGAGGAGGAGGCCAAAGATAAGAGCGCTCTCTTCCTTCTCTTCCAAGCGGTGGATGAGAGTGGTTTTGAGAAGATCGCTGAAGCAAGGACGTCGAAGGAGGCGTGGGACACCCTTGAGAGGAGCTACAAGGGTGCTGATTGAGTGAGGCAAGTGCGCCTCCAAATGCTTCGAGGCGAGTTCGAGGTATTAAAGATGAAAGAATTGGAAGGAGTTGCTGATTTCGTGACAAGAGTTCGCATGGTGGCGAACAAGTTAAAAAGAAATAGGGAGGCACTGACCGAAGGAAGAGTGGTGGAGAAGGTGTTGCGTTCTCTCCCCGAGGACTTCGAGAATGTGGTGTGCGCAATCGAGGAATCAAAGGACCTCGAGAAAATGACTATTGATAATCTAGCTAGCTCATTGGAGGCACACAAGCAACGAAAGAAGAAGAAAAGACAAGATGTCTAGGAGGAGGCGTTGCAAGCGAAGATGTCGCTTAAGGAGGAGAAACCTCGCAACGTAGATCGTGGAAGCGGTCGTGACTATGGAGGCCGTCCAAAGAAGTAGGAGGTCGAGTGCTTCAAGTGTGGGAAGCATGGCCATTTTGCGAAAGAGTGTTGGTCGCAAAAGAAGGTGGAGGAGAGCTCCAGCCGTGGCCGTGTGTTAGCAATCTACGATTGAATCTACAGGTTCAGAATTACCTTTGGTGGAGAGAACCTGTGGCAGCGGAATGGATCGGCGATCACCTCACAGAATCCTCTGGAGAACCGGTCGGTCTTCTACTCTCTTGGAGAAGAAGCACGAGTCCACAACCCAAGAGTCCACCGATTTGGCTTGGTGGATGTGGAGGGACGAATGGGAGAGAGAGGGAGAGGTGGAGGCTAGGGTTTGGTGGGGCTAGGGTTTGCACACAAGAATAATAATCCAATGGGAGTCTCCCCTCCTTATATAGATGACCCCACCCTAAACCCTAATGCGCAGCCAATGAGAGTGCGCCACGTGTCAGTGCTTTGGGCAAACATCATCTTAATCCTTAGATTAATCCAATATCTCCCACTTGCACAACAGCACGTCAACAACACTTCATCTTCTTTTGTGTCCCTGACACATACGTATATATCCCGCTACATACAATCATAAGATGGCAATCTGTCACCTCTTCATGTGTCCCCGACACATGTATACATCCCTGATATATACAACTATTTCTCTCTTCCAAGAATGCATCCACAATACGCAAGTCTCTGATCATGTATCCCTGATACAAGACCATCTGTGTCCCCGACACATGTACTCTTCCGATCATACGGACAAATGGGTCGTGCGACCGGTGATGCACCTGCAATTAGGAGTCTCAAACTAGAAACCTTACTAGAAGGCCAGAATGACAACATCCTCAAAAACAACAATAAATAAGCAGTCAAATGCACATCACAGTTCCCCAGGTTTACTCAGAAACTCACTTGACATGAACGGTATCTCGATCCCTCGGAGAGAATACCTTCTTGTCCTCAAGGTACTTGCTACTGTATCCAATATAGTTGGGCCCAGCAAATACTTTTAGTGCTGTCGAGTCAAACCTTTCCCTTCGTCCCAGACCACCATTACACTCAGAGTTGACTCCTTTCCCGAGGATGCCTCTTTAGACCGAATCTCTCATGGTCATAGATAACATCCCAAAGTAGCCACATCAACTCTTTGCTTCATGGTGTCGTCGAAGGTCACTGAGGGCAACTAATAACAATCAAGTCTTGGACTCACACAGTGAAGGAGCAGGGATCCATCCTTTCACATCCATATGGTCGCTCAGCACATGTTGTATGACAAACATGTTATGGTGGATCATACTGTACACAACAGTATGTTTGTCTCTCAACACCATACAAGTCTTAGTCCAGTCGCACCCCCTCTGCGCCTGACCCGAGCTTCATCATTGTGGCCTTAACACCAAACAGGTGCCACATGTGATGCTCGCACTTGGCTTCTATAGGTCACATGAATCGTGGGAACATTCATGTCAATCCTCACCAACATAGAGGATCTCATCTTGATTCTCAATCAAGGTGACTGTCCTATCATGAACTTCTCTGTATCTAACATACAAGATCTCCTCATGATCAGTCTCATCTCTGCTCGCTATCAAAAGCACCAGAGGCGAATGCTCGTGTCAGTGAGCATTCTTCAGCCTATTGACAGAATAATATTTTATGCTAGAACAACTACATCAACCAAACAGATATAGTCGAAAGAAAAAACACAATCACTCATAAAAGGAAGTTAGACATGCCAATACATCAAAGTCTGCGTAAGCCTAAGGACTTCACATGAGACACAAACGAGTCCTTACCTATAGCCTTGGTAAGAGGGTCAACTACCATAAGACTAGATTAACTTTCATTGACTCCATCTCTTCCTTTATAGCTTCTAACCACTCTTTAGCATTTGGACCTTCCAAAGCCTCTTTCAAGGTCTCTGGTTCTTGCTCATCGATTACTGTCATCCCAGATGATTCATAATCAATTTCTTCTTGAGCTATTATGATGGCCTCTTCCTCTAAGAGAAATCGCCTACGTGGAATGAGCCCGCGTTTACTTCGACGCAGATGGGTATTTGATGGCTCATCCTCCGTGAGAGCTATCGGATCCTCAGCATTGCTGCTCCCACTAGGATTGACTGGTGGAACCTCATGTTCAACTTCCAGATCCTGCTCCCGTGGAGTGGCAATGTCCTCATCTTGTCGTTCAAAGAAGTCCACTGACTCTTTGATAGCTCCAGCAAGGGTTGGAAAATCATTTTCCAAGAATGTGGCATCCCTAGACTCCAGTTCCGTCCTTCTTTCATTCTCGTCTAACCCGATAAAAACATAACCTTTCGAGAGATCACTGTATTTTACAAAGATACATTTTTTCCCTCTAGGTCCTAGTTTTCCATATCGGTGACTAGCAGAATGAATGTATGCCGCGCATCCCCAAAGACGCAGCAGACTAAAATCAGGCTTCCGTCATGTCCATAACTCATATGGAGTTGAGGGAACCGATTTTGTTGGAACTCTATTGAGGATATAGGCAGCAGTCATTAGAGCATCTCCCAAAACGAAATTGGTAAGCTCGCATGCGCCATCATGGATCTAACAATGTCTAGCAACGTTCTATTCCTTCTCTCGGCAACACCATTTTGCTGAGGAGTATAAGGCATAGTGAGTTGTCTAGATATCTCATTTTCATCACATAACTATTTGAACATTATGGAGAGATATTCACCACCTCTATCCGTTCTAAGAGTTTTTACCTTATTATCCAACTGATTCTCAACTAAGCTCATGAATTTCTTAAAACATTCTAGAGCTTCAGACTTGTAAGAAATAAGATAAATATGACCATATCTAGTGAAGTCGTCAATGAATGTGATGAAGTAACTCTGTCCATGTCTAGTACGCACATTCAAAGGTCCACAAATATCTGAGTGAATTAGTTCTAAAGGAGAAGTAGCCCTAATGGCTTTTCCGAACGGTTTTCTAGTTGTCTTTCCAGCTAGACAAGATTCACAGGTCGGCAATTCAAATTTGGAGCATTCTCCTAATACCCCCTCCTTTGCCAACCTGTTCATCCGGTCAACACCAATGTGACCTAGTCTAGCATGCCACATAACTGAATCATTATTCATGGAACTTTGGCTCATAAAGGCACTAGTATTACTATTGAAATCATAAATTGCGTCCAACACAATAAAACCGTCTGAAAGGAAAGCATGTCCATAATAAATGTTAGAAAGGTATAAACCATATCATTGTTCTCAAAAACAACTTTAAAACCATGTCTCATCAAAACAACAACATAAATAATATTTCGCCGTATAGCTGGTGCATACAACACGTCGTGAAGTAATAGGATCCGGCCACTTCGCAAAGCCACTTTGCATGTGCCAACTCCAAGAACTTCAATGCTAGTGTTGTTTGCCATGTTTATTCGCCCCCCACTTGGAACACGGCGATATTCCACGAAGGCAGAACGATCCTTTGTTACGTGGTCCGTGGCACCTGAATCCACAATCCACACAGGAGAATGATCAGTGAGCATCACAGAACTAGTCACGTCACAATTCGAGGGATTACACACAGTAATTACCTTTTGCTCAGTGCACTTACGAGCAAAATGTCCAGTCTTTCGGCAGTTAAAACAAGTCACATTAGACTTATCTTTCCCACCTATGGATCCTCGAGGTCGTTTCTTTCCAGCTTTGTTTTCTGTTTTGTTTGCATTTGCACCCTTCTTGCCTTTAAAACCCTGAGCTCTATCTCTTTTGCACTTAAAACCTGCACTCCTCCGAAGAGCGCCAGCTTCAGCAGCAAACACTTCTGTTAGAGGGGCTTCCGCAAGCATGCGGTCCTCCTCCAGCTCTAGGTGTTTTGCGGCCTGGTCAAATGTCCTGATGTCATCAGCATGGGTCAGATGGACCTTCATATGCTCCCAACTCTTCGAAGGCAATGATCTGATGAGAGCAGACACTTGCTCCTCATCGGTCTTAGCACGACCGGCAGCGCTAAGCTCGCTAATCATGTTTGACATTGCGGTAATATGCTGCCTCATTGTGTGACCTTGGCGCATTTTATACCCATCAAACATTAGCCCAAGCTGGCGGGTCCTTGTGACAGAGGTCACTCCGTACTGAAACTTCACAGCTTCCCACAAGGGCTTTGCAGTTCGAAACTTTTCTAACAGCAGCAACAGATCGTCCCTCATTGAACTTAGAATTGTGATTCGAGCAATTCGGTCTTTCTTTTTCCATGCATTATAAACATCCAAGTTTCTGCGATGTTGCGCAGTATTCCCCTCCTCGGGGGGAGACATAGATTGGTTTATGTTTTCTAACATGTCCTAATCCTCTAAGAGATACTCAATTTTACGATGCCACAGATCGTAATTTCTTTCATTGAGTTTATCTCTTCGAGTCAGATCAGCGACAATGCTTTTGGAAGCAGCCATAAACAATCTAGGACAATAAAAAATACATAGCGATACATGAGTTCTAGCATAAAATATAACGAGCTACAATAGTCATAAAAAATAAACTGACTTAATAGCTATAGCATTCAGACCAAAAGAAAACATAAAGCATTCGATCAAATCCTCATGCAATAGTTAATAATGCCATTTTACTAATCTAGATATTGAGCTCCATCATGATTTAATGACCCAAAAAAATGTTTTAAATCATGGCAAATCAGCAAATAAATAAAAAAATTATTTGCCGTCGGTTGCAAGGTGGTTCACACAAAACACTTCTACCTTGCAACTCCCACTAGGCATGCGAGTTCCCAAAAACGGTTTTCAAAAAAACAATTAACATCACACAGATATGATTACTACATTACTTCCATATCGAGCTAATGATCCCCATTAGGGATTTAGCCTCGTCAACGGGAACCTGCATGAGTCTTATAGCAATAATATCGCAATAATAAAAATAAAGGAGCCCCTCGTCTCCTTAGGGCAATAAACAGTCCATAATTATTACAGTCCATAAATATTACAGCCCATTGCGATAACTATTGCGAATGGAAATAAATGAATGAAATTACGCTCATCTCTCAATAAGGCAGTAAATAAAATCAGCAATCATTCATTCCATGCAAGCACAATCTTTCAATACGTTAGCACAATCCGACGTATGAAAAAAATACCATAAAGTGTGCACCTCATTCAAACAATAAGGAATTAATGCATAAGGAAACAATGCATGAATGGTGCACGAAAATAGGGAAAAAAACGTGTTAGGTAATGACAACCAATCTCCACAATAATCATTCTCAAAACAGAATTTTTTTTTCTTTCCCTAATCAATCTAATCATGATAGCACAAAATTATCCTACTTTGATTAGGAAAGAAAAAATCGAAATTATATGGTGGAGAGCAACACATATTTTTGCATCAAAGGAAAGCATCCAAACATATTTTTAAGGCAATAAAATTCCAGCCCATAATATCTCCAAAAAAATTTCAGAATTAGCCAATCTTTCCATAATCAATATAAGCAAGCAATCAACAATAATTATGCTACTTGTAATGGAAATAAAAATTCGAAATTCTTTGGTGGATGGCATCACATGTATGCAGATTTGATGAAAAGGAAATATTTCAAATGAAATACGTGCAATCATTGCAAAAGAAATCCGAAAATCCTTAATGAGATTAACATATATGTGTATTCAATCATAAAGGAAATATTTCAAATGAAATGCATGCAATTATTCCAAAAGAAATCCAAAAATCCTTAATGAGATTAACATATATGTGCATTCAATCATAAAGGAAATATTTCAAATGAAATGCATGCAATTATTCCAAAAGAAATCCGAAAATCCTTAATGAGATTAACATATACGTGCATTCAATCATAAAGGAAATATTTAAAATGAAATGAATGCTCTCATTCCAAAAATCCGAAATATACAATATGGTAACTCAATATTCATGTATGTGCATGATTTTTGCAATCAACATGTAATCCTAGATGCATGCACATGTGATTAAAAATTACATATACATGAATAAGGCAACAAGCATCTAACCTTAGATGTATGTACAAGAGTTTAAATAAATGCACAATCAAATCATACCATCCGAAATGTATGATCACATTATATGATACATGCAATAATTAACTCTTGTAAAATTATCATCATATTTCAAACAACATATATGCGCATATTATCAAGAACAAACAAACTCTAGCCGCAAGTTTCAAGGATGAAAGAAATATGGGCAACAAACATAGATTAACATGTAACCCTAGGTACATGCATCAAATGAAATCTAAGCTATGCGCAAGAATGAAATAATGATGAAACTTGTAATACAATTCACATGTAATGAAATGAATCAAGAAGAAACATGCGCAAGGGTGAGAAAATGCCATCAAACCCTAGGCACATGAAGAAGAGAAAAAACTACACATGTATGCGATTTTTCTCAAAAAACAACCGAAATTATTTCAACATATATGAAATAAGAAAGTGCTCAAAAATTCGGAGGTGAACAAGATGGCTCTGGTACCAATGTTAGCAATCTACGATTGAATCTACAGGTTCAGAATTACCTTTGGTGGAGAGAACCTGTGGCAGCGGAATGGATCGGCGATCAGCTCACGGAATCCTCAGGAGCACCAGTCGGTCTTCTACTCTCTTGGAGAAGAAGCACGAGTCCACAACCCAAGAGTCCACGGATTTGGCTTGGTGGATGTGGAGGGACGAATGGGAGAGAGAGGGAGAGGTGGTGGCTAGGGTTTGCACACAAGAATAATAATCCAATGGGAGGCTCCCCTCCTTATATAGATGGCCCCACCCTAAACCCTAATGCGCAGCCAATGAGAGTGCACCACGTGTCGTGCTTTGGGCAAATATCATCTTAATCCTTAGATTAATCCAATACCGTCGTGATCGCGAATCGAAGAAGGTGATTGAGTGCTTCAATTGTGGGAAGCATGGACACTACGCAAGCGAGTGTTGGTCGAAGAAAAGGGTTGAAGAAAACTCCAACCTTGTGGCCGTGGAGGAGAATGCTTTTGATGAGGATGTAGTCTTGCTTGCCGACAAAGGAGTGGAAGCCGAACAAGAAGGAGTATGGTATCTCGATACGGGAGCAAGCAACCACATGTGTGGAAATAGACACATGTTCACACATTTGGAGGACGGAGTACATGGGCACGTTTCATTTGGAGATGCATCAAAGGTGCGCGTGGAAGGGAAAGGCCACATCATGATTCAAGTGAAGGATGGATCACAAAAGCTTATCTCCAACGTCTACTTTGTGCCCCATATGAAGACAAACATACTAAGCATGGGACAACACTTGGAGAAAGGTTTCACGATCTTGATGAAGGATCGACACATGACCGTGCGAGGACAAGATGGGCGCTTGATTGCAAAGGTAGAGATGTCCAAAAATCGAATGTTTAAATTGAATCTAACATGTGCTCGTGCTAGATGTTTGAAGGCATGCATCGAGGGAGATTGGTTGTGGCATATGCGACTTGGACACTTGAACTTTGGAGGGCTCCAAGAAATGGCGCAAAAGGGAATGGTGCATGGTCTGCCGATAATCGAATCCAAAGACGGATTTTGTGAAGGTTGCATGGTTGGAAAACTACCAAGGAAGAGTTTTCCAAAGCAAGCTGAACATAGAGCAAAGAAGGTGCTAGAGTTGGTGCATACCGACATATGTGGACCGATCACTCCACACTCGATTAGTAAGAATCGTTATTTCTTAACGTTTATTGATGACTTTTCACGGAAAACGTTGGTGTACTTCTTGAAGGAGAAATCTGAGGCATTTCGCATGTTCAAGAAGTTCAAGGCATATGTGGAGAAACAAAGTGGAAACAACATCAAGACATTAAGGTCTGATTGAGGAGGCGAGTTCACATCAACCGAGTTGAACAACTTTTGTGAGGAGAGTGGCACAAAACGCCATTTGACGGTTCCATACTCACCACAACAAAATGGTGTAGCTGAAAGGAAGAATAGAACCATCATGGACATGGTTCGAAGTATGTTGAAAAGCAAAAACGTGTCAAAAGAGCTATGGGCCGAAGCAGTGGCCTGTGCAGTGTACATGTTGAATCGTTGCAAAACTTCAAGCTTGGAGGGAGTAACTCCACAAGAAGCGTGGAGTGGCTACAAGCCAACCGTAGCACATATGAAGGTGTTTGGAAGCACATCATATGCACATGTACCAAAAGAAAGAAGGATAAAACTTCATGATAGGAGCATCAAGCTTGTATTTATTGGCTATGATGAACGATCGAAAGCTTATAGGCTTCTCAATCCGACTAACAACAAAATTGTCATTAGTCATGATGTATAGGTTAACGAGGAGGTAACAAGGGAGTCCAAAGAGGAGATTCCACAAGTGCCAAATGAAGAACAAGAAGAGGAGATAGCCAACCCCACTGATCATGAAACGGTTCCATCTGACAAACATGACGAGATGAGACCAAGGAAGTTCAAGACACTTCGTGAAATCTACGAGACAACGAGTGAGTTGCACATGGTGTGTCTTCTCACACAAAAGAAAATCATGGCCAATCCGCTTGTATGTGAAGTTGCGAAATCATCTTGGGATGGTGGATGGAAGAGGATTAAGTTCAAGGAGGACTATTGAGAATTGAACTTAATCCTAGGTGGCGACTTAACCCTATGTGGCATCCTAGTCACCCGCCACATCATCATTGCTTGATGGCTCATCAAGAGGGTGAAGAGTCAACACATGAGTAGACAAAAGGTTGAGGGAGTGGAAGAGACAAGAGTCTTTTCAGTTTTGAGTAATTTTCGTCCTAATTATGTATGCAATTTAAGTAGAGGGTGTAATGATCTTGAATGATCATGTTTATGTAGTCTTTATGTTTGGAAGTTGTAGGGTCATGTAAGTGCCTATATAAAGCACTAGAATTAACCATTTGTAACACAACAACAATACAACAACAATATATATCAAGCTTTAGAAGTTGAGCCACGAAATTGTGTGAGAAAAGAGTGAGTTTGTGAGTGTCAAGGAGAGAGCCACCTTCTTTCCGTCGTGCCCCCCCAGTAGCATAGATCAAGAATGGATCTAGTGGAGTCAAAAGAAGGCAAAAGGAATGGTGATCAGGGCGGTATAAGGCAGCACACGAGGAGCGCCTTTTAGACCGCCAATTGGCGGTTGGGGACCGCCAATCAGCGGTCCCTGTAGCCTAGGAGACGGGCAGTCTCCTGTGGGAAGTTGATCAGTAGCTCCCCGTCCTCCTCCCGTCCTCCAACATTGTGTGTATGATGGCTAGGGTTGCATCCTATGTCATGCACACAATCTCCTTTCCAAATCCCACTATATTGCATCCAAACGAGATCTTGCAATATCCTCCCAATTTCTCCATGATCTTCCTTCCTAATCCATTCTCTTGCTGACTCAACCAAGCCCAAATGCACAAGCCCTTGTGGAAAGAAGAAATTAAGTCCAAAGCCACACACTCCCAAAGCAAAACCCACCGAGCCTAGCTACACATGCCCCTGGCGCGCCAGACCCGCTCCACCAAAAAGGAAACTTTTCCTCAAAAAAGAAACTTTCTCGGAAGAAGGATTTTTCCCAAGAGGAACTATTCCCGAAAAGGAAACTTTTCCCCGAAAATAGAAACTTTCCTGAAACAAGAACATACACACAATCACAAGCAAACAACATAACAAACCATCACAGAAATACGAAAGATGAAAAGGGATTTTATTATAGTATTAGGGAACTTTTGGATTCAGTACCAGTCCGACCCAAATTTGAACCATATATGACATTTGATCCACTATGAACTTTCACGTAAAGTTATTATTAAGAGTGTATTGATGCTACAACGTATAAAAATAAAAAATGGCAGATGGGTGTTTAACTAATGATTTTTTAAAGTTTACGTGGCAAAGTCACTAGTGCAGAAAAGGTCATATACGTCAGATATACAGGGGTATAGACGATGGCTTTTGGTGGTCCAACGACTGTTTAATTGTCCCGACGTCTATGCCCTGGTGTAGACGACCGACGTCTCTACCTTATATAGACATCGCCTATATAGGGTAGCCGATGTCTCTACAGGTTACAAATGTCGGCTACCCTATAAAACCGACATCTATAACTTTAAATAATCCTGAAAAGAAATAGATTGCATCCAAACACTACCACATTTCTAAGTACATCCCCAACCATCTTAAGCCAAAGTTGCCAAGTTCCCAAACTGCTAATCTTTTGACCATTAAATATATATATCCCACTTGCCAATTGTAGTATGGTACCCAACTCCCATTTAGAAGTAGAGTGGTGGAGTACTTCAACCCACCAATAAAAATCATTCTCCAATGTGGGACTAAACTACATGTATCAATTTATCATAAAAATAAAGAGACATAGTAAATTGTTCACCTTAACATGCTCAAACCCAAGCATAAACATACCAACTTGATGGTTTACAAAATCCCAATTTAAAGTGTGGTAACTATAGGTTGTTAATAGAAAGGGCATATACATTTCATGTTGAAAGACTACTATAAAAAGGGCATATACATTTAAAATATATTGTTGCACCTACTGAAGATTCTATTGGAAAATACATGTAGTAGTTAATCGATCTTCTAAAATCAAACAAATGAAATCACGTAAATCGCAAGATCTCTAAAAATGGAACCCTATAACAAAATTAAGGGCCCAGTTTTTTCTCCTATATATTTATCTAAAGGATAATTACCTCAATATAATCCAAATTTCAAAACAAAAAAACAAGAAACTCATATTCATACATATATGTAGATCCAAAACCACATAATCTAAACAGAAACTATAATACAAAAATCACACAAAGTATCAAAATCTCAAAAACAAAACACATACATGCACTAAGAATCTATCTCAAAACAACCCAACCACCATATATATATAAAACAAACATCTGGTCCAGAACGAATTAGAATTAAAAGAAGATCAAGATGGTTTTACAGAATTGGGAGGCAAATGGGTGGTCATCTCAAATGTCCTTATGAACTCAACGAGATTCTTATCACAAGCAACATTCTCCTTGGCATCCTCCAAGCCATAGTCTTGAATGCCCCTGCACCCCTCCTTCCAAAGCTTCTGCAATGTCTTAGAAGCCTCGATAATATTCTCCCTAGCATAAAAGTTCCCATAAACCATCTTCTTCATCTCCGGAAGCATATAGTGCATCACATTGGAGACAACACGAGAAAAGGTGAGGGTTTGAGATTTTCGTACTGATCGAGAGGGGAGGAGGAGGGGAAGAAGGTGGACCAATCAAGGCAAGCGGGGAGGTCGCCAAGGAGGGCGGTCTAAAGGGGCTGGAGAACAGGGTGGAGGAAGGAGGGAATAGAAAAGAGCGGCGAGGTTCAGAGTTTAAGGTTTTGGGAAAGAGTGATTCGAACGTCGACTATTTTATATTTTTTTTGAGGAGGTATAGATGACATATATACAACAACTAACGTCTATGCATAACTATAGACGTCAGTCGTAGAATAACTAACGTCTATAGTTATGTATAGGTGTCAGCCTCCCTTATACGCGATGTATATACCTATAGACGTCACGTTTACGGGAGACCAACGTATATTTGGAGACGCTTATTCCCTATTCTGCACTAGTGAGTGTTACAAAATGAAAATTCAGGAGAGACCTGTCACCTTTTAAAGTTAAGAGGTGCAAAGTGAAATTAAGGTATAGTTCGGGAAGGCAAACTGTAATTAACCCTTTAAGTTACTTCATTTAACAATTGCCAATATAAACACTTATCTATTATACTAATACTAGCTCGTGGTCATGCATTTCTGAAAGTTATTTTCACTACTGATCGATATATTTCAGAACACCAGGAAAACAAGAACATTTCATGTAATTAAACACTAACCTCTTCATCTCATAGAACTATAGGTACGTTCGTATGTGATTTCTTACTATACATTATAATTTTTCAATACTCATAGGTATTACATGCCTTCTGTCCAAGTTGAGAAACACGAATTGTACAAGTTGTTCTAATCCTTTTTTATTCATTATGGCATCAACTATCAACATTAGTACACTAACTTCATACTATCTTTTACTAAGTTTTAATCCTTATTACTTCATAGTTAGTCTTTTAAGTGTTCATACTTACTTTTGACTTTTACATATCATTGAAAGGAATGTGTTCTAAAAGTTTTACTTTTAAATGTCATTTATTATGAATTGAATGTATTCATCATTTTGTTACTTCATTAATGTATTCGTCTTTTGGAAGTGTTAAGGAAGAGACTCTTGGTCCTTAACCGTAGAGCTCTAAAATATAATTGTTTACATAAATCAAAACTAATTCACAATCAGGGTAATTAACATGGGACATTAATTACCAAGTTAAGATTGTCTTGTTGGTTAAGAGAGATATTGTAGCTCTACAAATATTTAACGACATGAGTATATGAAATAGAAATTGTTTCTTTCGTATATTGAATTGACCTAACAAATGAAATATTATGGAATTGTGTTTGTGTCATTAATGTTTCATTGTGTCTTTGAATCCTAAGATATGAGACCTATATCTTTTCACATAAGGAGTCTATGATTTGATTATTATCAAAAGCAATCAATGACTATAGTGAGAAAGGTATTAGTTGGTTATACATAACTTGTGTTGGAAAAGTTGATATGTTAAAAGATTATCATTGCCCCTCTTGACTTGAGTGATGATATTGTTGGGCCCCTTGATAAACCGAAATTATAATGTGCACAATTTAAGTTGTGTATGGTTATATATTTATAATTAGCTTGAGAGATCAAGAAATTAATATAAAATACAATGATGGGACAGTTCTACTTTGTATAATATTCCTAATATCATGAGATAAGGGATAGACACAAGTGATATAACATATCACTAAATATATCGTGTTTAGTTTGAGTGAGCAAAACATCTTTCTTATTGGGTAACTATAATGTGTAGCTAGATACCACTTATAGTTTATGATGTAATATATTTTATATCATTGTCAACATAACTTAGATTCACTTATAGGTAACACCACAGAACTGGGAAACAAGGAATTTGATTTACATTTTATATGATGTGTTTCAATACATGTGGTAAAATATTAAAATCAAATATGTCGTGATTATGGCATGGTTAGAATTAAGAATTTTGTAGGAGATGTAAATATATTATGGGGTATAATGTTTGACATTATATATGATAATTGATTGACATCATATCATGCATATATTCGTGTCTTATATCCTTTATATTGAACCTAAGCAATGCTACGTAACGAGTTTTATGTTTATATTTCAAGAATATATAGGTTTGAGAAGAAGAGACTAAAAAGGACTTAAAAGTAAGGAAAATAACTAAGATGCAAGACCTATGGACTGAGATGCAAGAGAGAAGGACCCGGATGTAAAACCAAAATGATCAATGAGAAAATCAAGAAGCTCCATGTAACGTCCCCGAAAACAACGGCAAATTTAAACAATATAAAAGACCGTCAACGGTCAACAAGGGGCACGTCACGAGAAACAAACCAACATATATAATATAAATAAGATCCACGTGGAAGTCAAAATACATATGAGTCAATTGTGATTACAACCAAAAACTATACAACATGTAATCACCTCAAAAGAAGAAGATAAACTACAGGATCAGATCCCGGGGGCACCCTCCTCAGTCACCACCTCGACTCTAATGTTGCTCGCTACCTGAAATGCAAACAAACAAACATGCCTGAGTTCCCTACTGGAACCCCGTATGCCAAACCTCCTAAAATACAAAATGGAATTAAAGACAATGCAATGCACATGATCATCCACCTCGTGTCCAAAATGATACCCCTCACCGCCTCCACGGTATTGAACCGCTCCTGCCACGAGGGTCAAGTCAGCCCACCGCTGCCTCACAAGGGTCAGTCGGCACCACTGCTCCCCAAAGGCCGCAGGAAGGAACCCCGGTACTACGCCGCCACCCCAGGAGCGAGTTAGACCGCCGAATGCACAACTCGGGTCAGACGACAGCCGCTGCTCCCCTAAGAGCACCCTGCCGGAACATCCTCGGCCTACAGACAAACCGCAGCAAACAGCCCAAGGTTTACGGCAATCATCTCTCACACCCCGTACGATATGAGAGGCCCAACAATAATATGCCCTCGTCGAAGGTGAAATCCGTAGCTCTCAAGGCCGGTAATTGACCGTCTCCTCGGAGCCGGTAGTCGACCTATACTCAACGGCTCGCGTGTGAATAAATCCACCAACCTGCGGCAGATCGGTCGACCTGTTACAAGCACACCGGTCGAACGGTCTTCCGCACAGTACTCAGCACTGTACAAACAATGCATTCGGTCGAACCACGCCAACCGAAATACCGACCAATCGGTCGAACAAAAGTCATATAGCGGTCGACCGTTTGGATGGTCTACGCTATACAATATTTATAATTTATATATATCTGACCGGTCGAACCAAGGGTCCGTTCGACCGATAACAGGGATTCTCAGCATTTTGCCCAAGTAATATTCGGTCGACCGGAACTGATATACAGTTCGACTGAAACATCACATGCACTCTACTGCTTATTTAAAATGCTCAGTCGGTCGATCGAAAGTTAAAGAGCGGTCGACCGTTTTGATGGTCAAAGCTCCCAACCGACTTAGCATCGAATAGATCGGTCGAACCAGGTTAAGGGTGTTCGACCGTTTAATAAATCAAAACCCCAACTGACCTATTATCATTGTTTCGGTCGACTGGCGAAGTGGATCCGTTCGACCGATAACAGCATCAAACCCTTTTTCCCGCAGAAATCTAGCATAACGGTCGACCGTCCTTCGACATCATTCGACTGTTTGCGGGTGCAAAACAATATAATAATAGAATCGGTCGACTGCCCACAGGCACCGGTCGACCGCTTGCCGTCTTCAACCTCTGAATAGGTTGCAATCCGACGGGGAATTCGACAACGTCGATCCCCAACACCCACAAAGCTTATGTGAGTTATATTGAAGACTTAGCATACCTTTTTGACGATTGTGGAAGCCTCCCAAGCTTTGGCAAGCCAAACCCAACTCTCCACCTTCACTTCTTCTTCTTCTCCTTCTCTCATTCTTCTTCTCCTCCAAGATCGCCTCTCTCACTCTCTGATTAACTCAAGCAAAGAGAAAAACGTTTCAATCTAACCTAACACCTCTATTTATAACAAAACCCAATCTTATCCAAACTTCCACCTCACTCTTCACTGTAGCACGACTAGATTAAGGTTAGTTAGGTTTAGTTTAGTTTAATTAGGGTGTTTAGATTAAGTTTATTACACTCCACACCATCATGAGGAGTATTTTGGCAATTAGATTTGGGCCCAAACATCAACAACCAAATCGAGTTCACTAAACATCAAGAAATCAAGTCCTAAACAAGCGGCCAAAACCCAAGGCCAATCAGACCAAGATGGACCGCCAATCAGCAGCCATAGACCGCTAATTGGAGGTCCAATATGGCCCAATTGCAACATCCCTTGGCATGGGTGTTTGTTATATAGTCTTATGTCCATTTGTGGTATGCGTTTTAGTCCGATACCGGGAGATTGTCCCCGGTTACCTTTTTTCGTGGCTACAAATAGAACTTTTCTTCCTCCTTTGTAATAACACATTTCTTGGTGGCATTCTCTCTACTTGGAGTAAGGCTTCGAGCAAAACTCAAGTAGAGAATAATGCTACTTGTAATGTGAGTCATGTAAATAAAATAATTCTTCATAGTTTGTTTTAATGTTGTCTTTGTTTTAATGATTGCTTGTTTAGCTTGTTTTGTTTTTCTTAATCTTAGTATAAGTAATTAGCATGTCTCCCTTTCCTATCTTAATTACGTTAATTTCATTTTGTCTTATTTTAATGAGTAGTGAGTAGTCCATCCCCATTTGGTGGGTGGAGAAGAAGGTGATGTGATTATGTGATGTATTAGGTGTGTGTTATCTTAATCCGTTGAGCCTTACATGATTTCCATAACTATCTAATGGGATTTTACTCTTATCTTTGATGTGCTAATTCTCTTGAATGAAGCTTAGCACATGCTTAGATTAGTGGGCCTATTTTATGGGGAATGATGAGGTGAGGATAATGATGGAGTTGATAAGGGAAACTTGATTTGTGGTTGTATGTACTATTGTTGCCCTCACCTTAATTAATGTCCTGTATGTTTTAATGATTGTGTAAATCTTATTTCATGTGGAGACATAGTGGGGTTTGGTCTTTATGCATGGGTTCATTTAGCTTCATTCCAATTATTGTCTTGTATGTTTTAATGATAATGTGTTATTTTATTTCATGTGGAGGCAAAGTTGGATTTGGTTTTATGGTTTTCATGTACTACATGTTGTGATGAGCACAATTGAATACACACATACACATATTTTCGTATTCACATTCTTTCTCTACCCCCTATGAGGTTTAGTTTTATTGTTTGTTCATTCTTAGATTAGTGTAGTGTAATCACACATTTTCTCCCATCATGTTTCCCACTCGCCTTCAAACTAACCAAAGTCGACACACCTCCCTGTGGATCGACCCGTATTTGTCACCGCTTCAACACAGTCGTGCACTTGCAGTTAAACTTAGATTCAATCAATAATATGTTACCTAGTGTAATGTGATCCGCAACATTATAAAATATAAATTTTCAAAATTTATATTGTTGGGTATTAATCCAAAAATTTATAAAGCCAAAAGTAGTACAAAACGGTCTAACGTTTTGCTTGGATCAGTCGACCGAATGTAACAGTAAATTTTAAATTCGGAAACGATCAACCGGTTCGACGTGTCGTTCAACCAAAAATAACATGAACTTCTTCTATTGTGAAATGGTTGACCGGTGTGGGGTCGTGATTCGATCGAAATTATCAGGAGCTTTCTTCGTAAAGATTCAGTCGACCGACCAGGAGCACAGTCTAACTGAAGGTGTCGATTGTTTATCGATCGGTCGACCGATTCTACACGATTTTGCTTGAATTAATAAGAGAATTTCTTTTATCATGGATGGAATTGTTCCAATTCGGTCAGAGGAGGTTAAGAGATGATGAAATATGATTAGATTAGAGGAGCTATTAACAAGGAATCATGTGCAACTGGATTGCATATGAATAGGTTTTGAGGAAGTCCTATAAATAAGACCCTCCTCTCCTCATTGTTAATATATGAGTACACTATTCTCCTCTCCATATTTCTCCACCAAATCCATCCAAAAAATTCCTTGTTAGTTGAGTGTTTGAGAGATTAAATTCTCAGAAGCATCAAAGGGATAATTAGCTAGATTCTAGGCTTGAATTATAGATTGATTGGCTAGCTCCTTTCTCTCTAAATCTTATTTAGAGTTTGGTGAACACTTGGAGGAAGTCCGAGCCGATCCAAGTGCAACACGACTCCGGATCTTTGAAAAGGTTTTAGTACAATTTAATATTTATGTACGATATATATATTAAAATGTATAGTCTATGTTTTGCACATGAAAAATTATTAGAAACATGAAAATCGATCCTAAATGCTTGTTAAAAATTCTAAAAGTATACACAAATATAGGGCCCAAAATCCTACAATGGTATCAGAGTTTTTTGTTCACATTTTCAATGATTAGGTTTTTTCCCCCTTTTCGAGTCTTTTTTATTTTTGATGGATGCATCAAATTGTAATCATAGATTTTTATGTTTCTTATTTTCATACATTAGTTTGTAATGTTAGAAAATATTTTAACCATTAAAATAAATTGATTAATTTTTATTTTAATGTGAAACAAAGAAAATCGGGAAAATAGGACTATTTTTGTCGATTTTTATATTTATTTATTTTCTTTTGAGAGTTTTAAAAGATGTCATATGATTATCAAAATCAAAGTTTAGACTTGCGTCTAAATTTTGTAAAAATGTTGTTTATTTTAAATGATTATTTTACTTGGAATCAACAAACCAAAATAAGCAAATAAGTTTATTTTTTCTTGAAGTGTTCTTGGGAATTTAGATAAAGTTCGGTTAAAATATTTTAATATGTTGAACTATGGATGAATGAATCATTTTAAAGGATTTCTAATGATTTTGAATATTTAATGGAGAGATGAAGGATCAACTAGATAATGTAGAATAGCATATGTACATATTGTTGCACTTGTTCGGTTTTGCAGAAATAAGTGAGTTGATATGTTCCAATCAAAGCCATATCTGAATGAACGATATGTGTATGTCAATGCTGTTATTATTATTATCACATGGGTTTATGTATATGTAAAAACCATTTATTTTATACGCATAAATATGAGATGACTTTTATATATATGACTTACACTAGACAATTTTCAAATTGAGAGATGCATGTTTATATTTTGCAATATTTACATCCATCGTGCAAGAAGAAGGTGCAAAGAAGGCGCCAACGTCGAGGACACGGGAACATATAAACTCACACCAATGTGTGAATGGATTTTTTTTGTTTGTGTGTTTGACATGTATGTGATGGAATGAATGGTTAGGATAGGTATGCTTAAATGAACACCTAAATTCTAAAATCACATGTAAAATATTTAATTGTCCAAACTAAAATTTAAGAAGTTCTTTATTTCTTATTTCATCCGCTAAAGTCATCGATCGAGGGATATTCTGTTCGCCATTAGCGGGAGATAACTTCCTCCATCTTTGGAAATAATGGGGGATATAACGATATGAAGGGAATGTGTTCTAAAAGTTTTACTTTTAAATGTCAATTATTATGAATTGAATGATAAATCATTTTGTTCCTTGTTTATGTTATTTGTCTTTTCGAAGTGTTAAGGAAGAGGCGTTTGGTCCTTAACCGTAGAGCTCTAAAAGATAATGATTTACGTAAAACAAAAGATATTTGCAATCATGGTAATTAACATGGGACATTAATTATCGAGTTAAGATTGTCGTGTTGGTCATAGATCATTGTAGCTCTACAAGTGAGTAACAACACGGGTACGCAAAAGAGGAAAATATTACTTTTGTATACTGAATAGACCTAATAAGTAAAATATTATAGAAATGTGTTTCTATGTCATTAATATTTTACTGTGTCCTTGGTCCTTTGATATGAGACTTATATCCGATCACTTAAGAAATGCTTGATTAGACTAGTGTCTTGAGCTATCGATAAGTGTAGTGTAAAGGCATTGGTAGGTTGAGTACGACTTTTGTTGGAGAAGATAGTTAGTTAAAAGATTATCATTGCCCTCTTAATTGAGTGATGATATTAGTGGGCCCCTTGAAAAAGCAAAGTTATAATGTGCACAATGTGATTTGAGTTAAGTCGCATATTTATAACTAGCTTAAAGAGATCAAGAAATGAATACTAAGACAAAGATGACACAATACTACTTTGTGTGTATTCTTAATATCATGAGGCAAGGGACGGACACAAGTGGTGCACTCCATCACTAAATGGATCAGGTTTTGGTTCGAGTGGAATTAAGACATATAACTAATTGGGAGCTATAATGTGTAGCTAGATACCGCTTATAGCTTGTGATATTAAGTTCTTAATATCACTGCCAACTTAGTTTAGATCCTCCCATAGGTCACACCACAAAACTGGGAAACAAGAAATGGGGATTTTGAGTTTATGAGATGTGTCGGGTTTCATATAGAAAATATGACACATGTGGTGAACAAGCAAAATCAAAATTATGTTGTGATTCATAACATAATTAGAATCTAAATTAAATTCATATGTGATGTAAATATTATGGGGTGTAGTGATTAATCATTACATAGGATAATATGTTACATAAGTTGTGAATTTACTACTAATCCCGAAATGTCAAATTTTGTAGGGTTTAAACCAAAATTTGACAATTCTGCAGAACAATGCTCAAAAGGTCCACCGAACAACAGTAAACGGTCGACCGATAGGTGCACGGTCGACCGGACACGTCTCGATCGATAACAAGGATTTTTCGTCTGTTCGGAATGGTCGACCGAACATTGCGATGAAATATTCTACTGTTGCGAACGGTCGACTGAAACTCGGTCTAAACGGTCGACCGGACCTCGCAAGCGGTCGACCGGCCAGACGGTTTTATGCAGAATTAATTTAAGAATTAATTAGATCATGCATGGAATTAGTCCATAATTGATTTAATTCGTGGCTAAGATTATTTGTTAGCAAATAATGGATGGTTAGATGGAAGTTTGCATGAAATCATGGGCAAGGGGTTGCACATGAATAGGTAATTTGGAGAGAACTTATAAATACAAGTTTATCTCATTACGTCAATTATCTAATTCATTATTTTGTTGTGCAAAATTATCTCTCCATAATTCTCCACGAAATTTCCTTAATTCTTAAGTTTAGTTTTAGCTTTGAGAGATCTTCTTCTCAAGGGAACCAAAAAGGGGTTAGTAATTAGATTCTAAACCCTATTGGAGATTGAGAGACTAGCTTTTCTCTCTCCAGTCTTGTTTAGGGTTTGGTGAATACTCGGAGGTATCCGGCGCAGCGACAAGCATCCTCGACGTCTGCGAATCTTCAAGAAGTTTTAGAGAACTTCTAGGTATGAATTTCGGAGCCCATATTTGTTTTAATAAAGTTTTGAGTATCAGTTTGAAAAACGTAAAAGGTTGCAAATTTTCAAAATGCTTATGATTAGAAAATGTTTCTTACCTTGAATTTGTGACATATTCGATAGCCCTTAGCTAGTCTATGTTATAAATAATAGGATCTCGTATTACTGTATTTATGCACATATTTATTTATTTACGGTACAGATTTTTACAAACGTAAAATTGACATGAAAGGCCATATAAATTGTTATGTAGAAATGTCGAACATTCAACCTATTGTGCGATCTATGATTGAAAAACATACATTGGTAAATAATGGCTCCAACTTCATAAGCTGGCAACTCAAGCTTAACATCATGTTGATGTTTGAAAAACTATGTCATATTTTGGATGGTGAAATCCCAAAATTAAAAGAGAAGGTAAGCGATGCTGAGAAAGAGGCTGCAGCAAAATGGGAAGACCAAGAGAACCAAGTTCACGGTCTAATGTTAACCTCCATGGGTAACTCACTTCAAGCAAAATACTTGGACTCAAAACCCAAGAAGACAATGGAAGGTCTCACCAAGAAGTTTATGGATAGTGCTCGAAAGGAGCGTTGTGAGTCACCCATAGCACTTACAAGGTGCCACATGGTGATGGGAACATCTGTGTCTGTTGAACGTTTTATTTAAAACCGCAAGTGCACGGCCGCGATGAAACGGTGGCAAGTACGGGTCATCCTCAGGGAGGTGAGCAGCCTCTTGTTTATCAGAAATCAAGTGGAAAGAATTGGGGGAGAAAGATGGATTATGCTACTCTACACTAAACTACGCTAAGAAGTATGAAATGCGAACGAAACAAACAAACAATGAAATGACAACTAAGCTAACAACAAAAGAAGAATGCTGGAATACAGAAATGGGAAAACCCCTAAGGGGTGGCGTGAATGCACACAAGCAAAGAGGTGGGTGTTGAACACATTCTTTAAGCACATATAAAGGTGGTGTTTTCATGCATAGGAAGTGTCTAAATGTTGTGGAAAAACCTATCAATCTATTCACCAACTTAGTTGATTAACATTTACATATGCAAGATGTTTATTTCAGAACCTAAACAAGCATGAGAGGTGTCTAATCATTTTGGCAAAACTCATCAAGTTATAAATTCTATCCTAAACAAGCAAGCATACATTCATGTTTTATCAACACATTGTAAATAAAGCATTCAATCCATTCTCATTTGCATGTATGTACATCTACTCCACCCCAAAAAGGGGATGAACTACTCACTAAACACTACACTAATTATTAAACTAAACAAAGAAAGCATATTAACTAAGCTAATAAAACTAATGAAATGAGATTAAGCAAAGCAAAACAAGAAACATAGAACAAACAACATAATAAAGAAAACTTGTATTAAAATGACTCACATTAAAAGTAGCATCCTCCTACTTTAGTGTGTGCCTCAAGGCCTCACTTCTAGTAGGAAGAATATCCACTTAAAATATGGAGTGATTACAATGGAAGGTGAAGAGTTCTATTTATAGCCATGGAAAAAGGCAAATCGGGACAATCCCCCGATGTGGGACTAAACAGATACCAAAAATAGCCTAACCATCCTCTAATACATGTGCTGGAGAAATGTTAGTGGATTTGGGCCAAAATGGACCGCCAATTAGCGGTCTTGGATCGCCAATTAACGGTCTATATGGTTCAGATCCTGCTCATTTTTGTTGTGGACTTTACTTGGTATATTTGCTGGTCTTGGATGCATTTAATTGGTTTGTTGGAGCTCCGACCCGAATCGAATTGCTAAAATACTCCCCATGATGGTGTGGATTATTCTGTTTTGCTCTTAGGTCCTTCTGTCTTACGTTCAGGTCCTTCTCACATGCATCTCAGTCCCAGATCTCACAATTCAGTCCTTTTTCCCAGCTTTTGGGTCCTTTTATGCTTCATCTCTTGAAACCTATTTGTTCCTGAAAACTAAACATAAAACTCGTAACATAGCATTGCTTAGGTGAAAGATAATGGATATAAGATACAAATATAAGCATGACATGATGTCAATCAAATACCCCCACACCTAAGTTTTGCTAGTCCCGAGCAAAACAAAGAAAGAGAAAAGCATACGAAAAACAAGAAATCCTAACTCATTTTCGTAGGAATCACGGTTGCACTTAGCACGTGCAACAAGCCGTTAAACCTCCTTGTCGCCAAGGAGGAGGAGTGTTGTCTCCTTAGGGTTTTCAGCGGATATACCCACAAAATCCGAACAAGATGCATTAATCAATCTAGCTACACGACTCGTTGGACTCATTTTGTCGATCACGGGACGCGGTAATACTACGAGTCGACTCTATATATGTAATCGGTCCACACACCTAGCCTAATGAGTTACTCGTGATAGTTAGTTAAGGACTTAAGTGAAAGACATGGGCAACCTTAACTTATGAATGTGATACAATGTGTAAAGTCCATTTTGGTTCTTATTTGACTTTTTTTTCTTTTTCTTTTTCTCTTTTTTTTTCTTTTTCTTTGGAGCAGTTTATTGGTTGGTGTTTGATTCTCCTAGGGTCCGGTTTCGTGCATCATTGCCTATGAGGACTTACACTATCACGTACACCTTCCCCCAAATCTCCACATAGGGCGATCCCTACCACCCGTGTAACAGGAGTTCGGTCGGTGCATCCCAAGTCAGATGACTTGAAAGTACCAGGCACAAAGTCCCTTCAGACCTACTTTCCCGAGTGATAGGAGCCGTGCGAGAAGAGAGAACACCACCTATTTATTTAACTACATGGGAACCAAAACCCCTACACTTAAGTTTCACAAAAAGAGATTAAGGGCCCTTGACTACGACAAACTTTCTTATACTAACAAACATGAATTATTTGACTCACTAGGTTCAGGGTGGACTTCTTTAAATGTTTGAGTGCTGAAACCCTATGATTACACGCCCCCCCCCCCCCCCCCGAGGGAAAACCGGGGTCCATCCTAACGACTCGATAAGACCTAAAGCCAGTAAACTATATATCCTAATGCATCAAGTTCAAGAAAAATTTGGGAGCTTTCTTTTTACTTTGCCTCTCAACGGTTTTGCACATGCTAAACACACGCAAAACCTACAAAAACATTTTCTTTCGCAAACACATGAAGATTTTGAAAGAAATGTGAAAATTTTAAAGCACTAGGCAAGCAAAAGAAGACAAGTCACCCAAGGATCATTGCAAGCAGGTATATCAATGTTAAATGCGGCACACTAACATGACCCTAACAATGCACACAAAAGAAAAAAAATCAAAAGAAAAGACTCGACTATGTACACACGTAAAGCACCCCCCCACACCTACTTAATGCATTGTCCTCAATGAATGTGAACAAGATACTACATGGATATATGCATGAAAAAGAAAAGATCTCACCAACATGAAGTACAAAGGGACGTTTAGGGTCACGTTGATGGACACAAACCCAACTTCCCTCAAAACCTGTGAGAAGCTGAAGAAGGGAGATAAATACGTGAAGAAATTGGGCCCAAGTACACAAGGGTTGGGGCCCACAACAATCGATGCTCACTGAAGGAGTCTTTTATGACTCGTTTTTTTAACATGATATATACAGTAGCAACGATATTCTCATAATCATTTGGTCAAGGAACATCAAATGCGAACATCAAGTCATGAGGACCAGAGACTTGCCGAGATGGGCAAACTTCACCGGTACTCTGAGGTGTCATGAGGGATGAAAGGTCAAAGCTGAAAGGCTCGAACCCCTCATGATATTGGTCGGGTGTAGGCAACATGAAAGAGTGAAGATGTGTTGCCTCACAAGGGTTTAGTTGCTCATCGAACAAAACCATCCAACCAATAGGCGGGTGCATCGGAATGAGTTCCTCAGGCTCATTCAATGGATGCAACAGACTTGCATCACTAAGAATGGGGCTTCTCCCCAAGTCATCCAACAAGGACCTCCCACCATCATTTAGATCATCAAGCATAAGCTCGGTCATAGGTGGGTCGTTGTTGGAGTCAATATGAAGCTCAAATGGCTCAATGGCCATGGGACATGAGGTAGAGACACCTTCTGGTATAGACATGATGAGGTGTCTCACTCTCACTAGTACTCTCAACTGAATCATGCAACGAATACTCCTTTTGGACATTTATGTTTGATGCCAGCTCACTCTGTTGCATTGCAAAGACAGACAATGAGTTTTCCCTGGCCCCACAAACATTCTTCATGGGTTGCATTGGGTTTAGGGGTGTTCGTTGATTTTGTGGTGCTTTCTCCAATTGGCGGATGAGATTTAGATTTAAATGTTGATCCATGGGCTCTTGTTGCCTACCAGAGTTGAACACATGAAACTCGGCACTCATGTTACCGAATGAGAGCTTCGTGAGACCATTTCTACAATTAATTAAGGCGTTGGAAGTTGCCAGAAATGGTCTACCCAAAATCAAAGGTATTTGAGAGTGGGTGTTCGCAACAGGATTGGTATCAAGGACAACAAAATTGACTGGAAATATAAAATCTCCAACTTTGATAAGCACGTCCTCGATAATCCCCTTTGGAATACGAATGGATCTATCCGCCAGTTGGAGGGTGATCTTAGTTGGTTTCAACTCTCCCAAATTTAAGTGTTGATAAACAGAAAATGGGAGGAGGTTGACCGCTGATCCTAAATCAAGCAAAACATTACTTATGCTAGTGTCCCCTATCGTACATTGAATAGTAGGACAAAAGTGAGCTTACATTTGTAGCCAAGAATGCTTTCTTAGGAACATTGGTCTTCCTCTTGGTTGTGCAGAGATCCTTCAACACTGTGGCATATTGAGGTATTTGTTGGATGACATCCAATAAGGGGATGTTAACCTTTACTTGCTTAAATACCTCTAATATCTTATCCATGGTGTCACTCTGCTTTTTGGTGAACCTACTTGGATAGGGAGCTTTTGGCAGGTAGGTTTTCTGCGGTGCCTGAGAAAGAAGTCCTGGTGTATTACCCTCACCCTCAGCCTCTTCTTCACCACCATTCCTACTGAGGGGCTGCATAGATGGTGGTTGTTGTGGCAAGGAAATGTGATTGTCAACCTGTTTTCCATTCCTTAAGGTCACAATGGAATTGACATGGTGAACAGGTTCCTCCACATGATTCACTTGCCTCCCCTGAGGTACCACATTCTCATTTTGCATGTGTTGTTGTTGGTACATACGGGGGTTTGCCTCAGGGATGCTAGGAAATGACCCTCTCTCTCTTTCATGTACAGACTGAGCCAATTGGCTCATCTGAAGCTCTAGAGATTTGATGGTTTTCTTGTTTGAAGTGAGAACTTGACTCGTGGTTGACATAAAAATTTTCATTGAGTTTTCAAGTCCACGAGTCAAGGTCTCAAGCGAATTGAATCGGGTTTCCATATTATTGGAATTTGGGAAACCGAATTGATTGGTGGTTTGCGCTTGGGGTGCCTGATAGGAATGTGCATGCATGGGAGGTTGGTGGGAAAGGTAATGTGGTCTAGAGGAGTTTGAAGGACCACCCGGGGCATTAGTTTGGTTCCATGAAAAATTGGGGTGGTTCGTCCATCCCGGATTATAAGATGATGAGTACGGGTCATTCCTAGCTCTGTTATAGATGGCGTTCACATGTTCCATCTCAGGAGGAATGGACGCACACTCGATTTCTACATGACCTATCCTACCACATGAATGACAGGGAACTGGACCAGATGTGGACATGTGAGGTGCACCTTGTTGGTTTTGGAGCTCAATCGAATCCATACGGCGCATTAAGGTTGCCATGCGCGCCTCGGTGGCCGTAGTGGTATCGAAAACAAATGCGGCACCCGATCTAGTCGAGTTTGCATTCGCGATCCTTGCTCCTATGCTAGATGATGCAGGTGATTCCCTCACACTCTCCCATTGCATGGTTTTCTCAGCGAGGTCTTGTAGGAAGGCCCATGCCTCCCTTTCATCCTTTCCCAAGAACTCTCCTTGACACATGGACTCAAGGAGCGTTCGGGACGGGATGTGAAGACCCTCGTACACAATCTGACAAAGGCGCCACAACTAAATGCCATGGTGAGGGCACGAGGATAGTAGCTCTTTGAACCTCTCTAGATATGCATGAAATGGTTCGGTCTCATGTTGATAGAACGAATTGATTTCGTTCCTCAATTTTTGAGTCCGATGATTTGGGAAGTATTTCTTGAGGAATGCAGATTGAAACTCATCCCAAGTCCTAAAGGCATTCGCCTGGTTGCTGTACAACCACTTCTTGGCGTCATCCTTTAGTGCAAAAGGAACGAGCCTAAGATGGATGGAGTCTGTGCTAAGTTGTTGCAGCTTGAACATAGCACAGACCTCCTCAAATTCCCTGAGAAAGATATAGGGGTCACCTTTCCCAGTGAAATGAGGGAGCATGGAAATGAATTGAGGCTTAACCTCAAAATGGTTCCCATTAGCCTCTGGTAATACGATGCATGAGGGTAGAGCTGTACGGCTCGGGTAGGATCGATCACGTAGAGGTATGGGAACGACAACTAGAAGCACTGGTGGAGCAGGTGGGTCCAGCAACTGCTCCTCCTCACGGAGATTAGCAGCCATTGAACCCGGGCTGTGTGCGACATGACAGGGGGAAGGTGTCGAGAAATCGATTACTGACGCCGGATTGACAACACTCCTCGTCAAATGACCCCTCTCGTCTCGTGTCCACGAAAGCATGCACAAAGGTGCACACACAAACCAAAACTTTTTTTCCTTTTTTCTTTTTCAAAGAATGTGCGTAGAGGAGAAGACGAGGGAACACAGGAGAGAAAGAATGACTCAGGAGAGAAGGGAAGAAGTCCTTATGCTACGGCGGATGGGTACAGGTAGAAGCACACAAGCAAACCAGGCTCAAGCAATCCGAAGGTCACTATAGGTCCCTACAGCTAGACGACGCCTAACTGCGAGGTCACACGACCTCAACACACCTCACCTCCCTACGACGAGGACCACAAAGCCCAGCAAATGAGCCAAGATCCGGAGATCTCGTCTCTCCTACTATCGACAAAGTGGGCAACGCCGATCTGGTCATGACGGTCGGGACCGAATCACTCTCCTAATGCGCCCGAAATCCTTAGGGCCGATGTCTACTTGATTTTAAAAATTAGGCTCTTGATTATTGTGGTTTGTGGGGCGAAGGAAAGGGTGATGAAATCCCCCACCTTATCTTTTATGGGACAGCCCCTCCTTAGTAGCGTTTTGGAGTCCTAATCTAGCAATCAACTCTCCAAACAAAATGCTCAACTTACACTTGTTTCAATGCACTTCCTACTAACTAATGCATGTTCATACGAAATGCATGAATGAGAGTAGAAGGTGCATACCTCACGCCAGCACTCAGCAACTGAAAATAAAGCTAAAATCAAAGACAATCTATATGCCTGTCACATACATGTTGCATGACCTAAACAAAAAGAGTGCCTAATCTTTTGCTTTGAGTTTTAGGGTCCAAGTTTCTTAAAGGAGCTTTGATTATCGATCTGGGAATACACTATAAGACAAAACATGCCAAATCAAGTCCCAGATCACTAAATCAATTATGTAAATACGCCACACAAATAAGAGAGTAAAATGAGCTCACCAGACCGCCAAGTCTCCTGAAACAAAGACAAACTACAAAACACAAATTAAATCCACTCGAATCGTCCAAACAAGAGTCTGGACTGGCACCTCCCCGGCAACGGTGCCAAAAACTTGTTGAACGTTTTATTTGAAACCGCAAGTGCAAGGCCACGATGAAGTGGTGGCAAGTACGGGTCGTCCTCAGGGAGGTGAGCAGCCTCTTGTTTATCAGAAATCAAGTGGCAAGAATTGGGGGAGAAAGATGGATTATGCTACTCTACACTAAACTACGCTAAGAAGTATGAAATGAGAACGAAAGAAACAAACAATGAAATGACAACTAAGATAAGAATAAAAGAAGAATGCTGGAATACAGAAATGGGAAAATCCCTAACGGGTCGAGTGAGTGCACACAAGCAAAGAGGTGGGTGTTGAACACATTCCTTAAGCACAAATAAAGGTGGTGTTATCATGCATAGGAAGTGTCTAAATGTTGTGGCAAAACCTATCAATCTATTCACCAACTTAGTTGATTAACATTTACATATGCAAGATGTTTATTTCAGAATCTAAACAAGCATGAGAGGTGTCTAATCATTTTGGCAAAACTCATCAAGTTATAAATTCTATCCTAAACAAGCAAGCATACATTCATGTTTTATCAACACATTGGAAATAAAGCATTCAATCCATTCTCATTTGCATGTATGAACATCTACTCCACCCCAAAAAGGGGATGGAACTACTCACTAAACATTACACTAATTATTAAACTAAACAAAGAAAGCATATTAACTAAGCTAATAAAACTAATGAAATGAGATTAAGCAAAGCAAAACAAGAAACATAAAACAAACAACATAATAAAGAAAACTTGTATTAAAATAACTCACATTAAAAGTAGCATCCTCCTACTTTAGTGTGTGCTTCAAGGCCTCACTTCTAGTAGGAAGAATAGCCACTTAAAATATGGAGTGATTACAATTGAAGGTGAAGAGTTCTATTTATAGCCATGGAAAAAGGCAAATCGGGACAATCCCCCGATGTGGGACTGAACAGATACAAAAAATAGCCTAAACATCCTCTAATAAATGTTCTCGAGAAATGTTAGTGGATTTGGGCCAAAATGGACCGCCAATTAGCGGTCTTGGACCGCCAATTAATGGTCTATGTGGTTCAGATCCTGCTCATTTTTGTTGTGAGTTTTTCTAGGTATATTTGCTGGTCTTGGATGCATTTAATTGGTTTGTTGGAGCTCCGACACGAATCGAATTGCTAAAATACTCCCCATGATGGTGTGGAGTATTCTGTTTTGCTCTTAGGTCCTTCTATCTTATGTTCAGGTCCTTTTCCCATGCATCTCAGTCCCCAGATCTCACAATTCAGTCCTTTTTCCCAGCTTTTGGGTCCTTTTATGCTTCATCTCTTGAAACCTATTTATTCCTGAAAACTAAACATAAAACTCGTAACATAGCATTGTGTAGGTGAAAGATAATGGATATAAGATACAAATATAAGCATGAAATGATGTCAATCAGTGTCCATGCATTTTCTCATGATGCAAGGATATCTTGACAAGTTAGAAAAGCTCTCTTCTGTGATGCCCAATGACATTGTGGAATATTTGATTCTTCACTCTCTAGCCCCATCCTATAGATTTCATCATGCATTACCATGTACGTGAGAAGGGGGTGGGTCTTGATGAGCTTCATAACACTCTCAAAATAGCTGAAGATGATATAGGCAATGGTAGGGACAAGAATGTCCTAGCCATCCATGGTGGAAGTAAAAATACCACCAAAAATAAAACAAAAGGCAAATTCACCGAAAACACGCCAATCAATCGCAAGGGAGTAGGAGGTGCTCATGCGAGTGCCTCGAGAGCGAATTCTTTGAAATCTCCAACTCCTTTGGTTATACATAACTTGTGATGGAAAAGTTGATATATCAAAAGATTATCATTGCCCCTCTTGACTTGAGTGATGATATTGTTGCGCCCCTGCAAAAAGCAAAATTATAATGTGCACAACGTAACTTCTGTATAGTTACATATTTATAATTTGCTTGAGAGATCAAGAAAAATTAACATAAAATACAATGATGAGACAATTCTACTTTGTATAATATTCTCAATATCATGAGGCAATGGATAGACACAAGTGATATAAAATATCACTAAATGTATCGTGTTTAGTTCGAGTGAGCAAAACATCTTTGTTATTTGAGTTAGCTAGATACCGCTTATAGTTTATGGTGTGATATGTTTTATATCATTTCCAACAAAACTTAGATCCTCAAAATTAATAAATTTATATGATATTTTAATATAATATGTGGTACATGATAGCCTAAAATTCTGAATCACATGTTAATATATGAAATTGTCCAACAAAAATTAAGAGTAATTTTCCTTCTTATTTCATCCACTAGCAGCCATTGATCGAGGGATACTCTGCTCGCCCTTATCGGGAGATAGCTCCCTCCATCTTTGGGAAAAGTGGGAGATATAATGGTTGTCTATTGTTGTGCTACAATTAGATATATGAGGTGCGTTTCACCCTAGTGAACCCCAAGTATGTTTAGTTGTGAATACAATGGATAAACGTATCTCGTATCAAATGAAAATAAGTTTTCTTAACATTACCTAGAGCCCTCGCTCGGTTTTGGGAAAACGTTTTTTCTTACGAGGATAGGTCGTATTCCCTCATAATTAAAACGACAAGAATCACAAGAGTTTGAAGATGCTAATGTTGCTAAAATTCAAAAAGGTTGTGATTAGAAAATGTTTTTCTTACCATGATATTGTAATGTATTCGATAGCCCTTAGCTAGTCTATCTTACAATTGATGGGATCTTGGATTGTTGCATTTATGGGCAAATTTTTTATTTGCAGCATTTACATTTATATGTATGTATGATAAACATAAAATTGGCATTAAAATCCGGTATGATTTATTTTGTAGAAAAATGTCGAACATCCAACCTATCGTACGATCCATGATAGAAAAACACCCTTTAGCAAATGATGGCTCAAACTTCAATAGTTGGCAACTCAAACTCAACATCATGTTAAAGTTTGAGAAACTGTCTCACATTTTGGAAGGTCCAATCCCAAAATGGAATGAGAGATTAACCGATGAAGAGAAACAGGATAAAGCCAAGTGGGAAGACCAAGAGAACCAAATTCACGGTCTTATGCTAGCATCCATGGGTGACTCGCTTCAAGCGAAATACTTGGATTCAAAACCCAAGAAGACCATGGAGGCTTTGTCTAAGATGTTCATGGATAGTGCCTGAAAGGAACGCTATAAGACCACCATTGCACTCACAAGGTGCCATATGGCGGAGGGAACATCGGTATCCATGCATTTTCTCACGATGCAAGGGTACCTTGAGAAGTTGGCAAAGCTCTCTTCACCAATACCTGAGGACATTGCTGAAGATATGATTCTTGGCTCTCTAGCCCGGTCCTTTAATGACTTTGTGATGCACTATCACGTGCGTGAAAAAGGGGTGAGTCTTGAGGAGCTGCACAATGCTCTCAAAACTGCTGAAGTTGACATGGGCAAGGGTAGGGACAAGCAAGTCCTTGCCGTCCATGGAAGGAGCCAAAAGATTGGTAAAGTAAATGGCAAATCTACCAAAAGTGGTTCAATCAAGAGCAAGGGAGTAGGAGGTGCTCGTGCGAGTGCCTCAAGGGGGAAATCTCAGAAATCTCCAACTCCCAATACGGAGTGCTTTCACTGCGGTGAAAAATGACACATCCGGCCAAATTGCCCCAAGTACAAGGAAGACCTTGACAACGGAGTGATTGAACGTCGGCGCCCCAAAAAGGCCAAAGGTATATTTGTTATTGAAATAAATTTAGCCACCTTTGTCCAGGATTGGGTAATTGATACCGGATCTTGTGCTCACATAGTTTCTAATGTGCAGCTACTCATGGATAGGAAGGAACTCGTAAGGAACGAGGTAGAATTGATGGTCGGAAATGGTGCGAACGTGTCTGCGGTTGCACAAGGTTCTGTGGTGCTTCAATTATGTAGTGGTTTAAATTTATGTCTAAAGAATGTTTATTATGTGCCTTCGATTAGCAAGAACATTATTTCTGTATCATGTTTAGATATGGGTAATTTTAATATAAATATTTCAAATTCTTGCTTGTCTATATCGAAGAATGGTGTTTTCTATACAAATGCATTCATAAGGAATGGTCTCTATTTGCTTGAATTGAATAATAAACAAATCTTTAATATCAATAACAAAAGATTTAAGACCACTCACGAGAATGATATTCTCTTGTGGCACTATCATCTTGGTCACATAAATGAAAAGCGCATCAAGAAATTGCAAGAAGCTAACCTTCTTGGTCTACTTGATTTTAAATCATTGGAGACGTGCCAACCATGTTTAATGGGAAAAATGACCAAAAAGCCTTTCAAGAAGAAAGGCCCAAGGGCGAGTGGCTTGTTGGATTTGATACATTCCGATGTATGTGGTCCAATGAGTACTAGTGCACGAGATGGTTTCAGGTACTTCATTACGTTCACGGATGATTATAGTCGTTATGGCTATGTTTATCTAATGAGAAATAAAAGTGAATCATTTGACAAGTTCAAAGAATTCAAGAATGAAGTAGAGAACCAACTTGACAAGAAAATCAAGTCTCTATGAACGGATCGTGGAGGTGAGTACTTAAGTGCCAAATTTGACTCATACCTAAAGGAGTTTGGTATTGTACCTCAACTCACCCCTCCCGGTACACCTCAGTGGAATGGGGGTATCCGAAAGGAGGAATAGAACATTGCTCGACATGGTTCAGTCAATGATGAGTCATGCGGAATTACCTCTTTACTTTTGGAGTTATGCACTACAAACTGCGGCTTACACACTAAATAATGTTCCATCCAAATCCGTGGAGAAAACTCCTTATGAGCTATGGAGTGGTAAAACACCTAAGCAAAGTTTTCTCAAGATTTGGGGTTGTGAGGCTTACGTCAAGATATTGATGTCAACCAAACTTCAACCAAAAGCGGATACTACTTTTGGCATATCATCTCCAATCGAGTGATTGTAGAGAGGGATGCCACATTTCTGGAAAAGGAATTTCTGGAAAGAGTGAAAAGTAGTGGGAGTAGGGTTGTGCTTGAGGAAACTCAAGATACTCTACAAGATCATGACATGAATGATGACATTCAAGATCATGAAGGCCCAACCGAGATTCCTTTGGTAAGTGGGAGCGTGAGCGAGAGACCACCACAAGAAATTGTGAGAGAATCTCAATCATCCCCACCAAGTGTACGTTCAAGAGTTGAACATGAACCTATTCCTCAAGAAATTGTGGAAGAAGTTCGAGAGACACGAGAAGAACCAAAAGAACTAAGAAGGTCAATAAGGGAAAGGAAGAAACCCGATATGTATTTGGGACTTCATGAGATCATGGTACTTGATACCAATGATCCCTTGACCTTCCAAGAAGCAATGGAAAGAGAAGACTCCAAACTATGGCTCAAGGCCATGGAATCCGAAATAGAATCCATGTATGATAATCAAGTATGGAAATTGGTTGACCTTCCTCAAGGGAAAAAGGTCATTCATAATAAATGAGTTTCTAAGAGGAAGATGGACATGGATGAGAATTTGACAACCTACAAAGCGAGGCTTGTAGCGAAGGGTTTCACTCAAGTTCAAGGAATTGACTATGATGAAACTTTTTCACCGGTTGCCATGTTCAAGTCTATTCGGATAATGCTCGCTATTGCTGCATTTCATGATTATGAAATATGGCAAATGGATGTCAAAACGGCGTTCCTTAATGGGAACTTGGAGGAGGATGTCTATATGGTACAGCCTCAAGGTTTTGAAGATCCAAACAATAGCGAGAAGGTATGCAAGCTTCAAAGATCCATTTATGGATTGAAGCAAGCATCAAGGAGTTGGAACAAACGCTTTGACGAGGAAGTGAAGAAGCTTCACTTCATTCAAAGTAAGGAAGAACCTTGTATATACAAGAAGGTTAGTGGGAGCCATGTAGTATTCCTAATCTTATATGTCGATGACATATTGCTAATGGGCAATCATATTCCTTTGCTTGAGCAAACGAGAAGTTCATTGAAATCTGCATTTTCAATGAAAGATATGGGTGAAGCTCAATACCTCTTGAGAATCAAGATATACAGAGATAGATCCCGTAGACTCATTGACCTCAGTCAACGTGCATACATTGACAAGGTCTTGGAAAGGTTCAAGATGAACAACTCCAAAAAGTGCAGTGTGCCAATGAGTATGGGTGTGCAACTCAAGAAGTCTCAACGTGCGCAATCACGTAAGGACTTAGAGTACATGAAGGATGTCCCTTATGCTTCGGCAATTGGGTCCATCATGTACACGATGACTTGCACAAGACTCGATGTCTCGTATGCTCTAAGCGTGACAAGTTGTCACCAATCCAATGCAGGTCCTGCGCATTGGACTGCGGTCAAGAATATCCTGAAGTACCTTAATCGGACTAAGAATAAGATTGTTGTTTATGGAGTACAAAGGGAGTTTATAGCCGAAGGGTACTCGGATGCGAGTTTCATGAGTGATCCAGACGATAGAAGGTCGCAATCAAGATATGTCTTTCTTCTGAATGGTGGAGCTATGAGTTGGCGTAGCTGGAAGCAAACCACTACGGCCGACTCAACCACCGCTTCAGAAGTGATGGCTGTCGTTGAAGCGAGCAAGGAAGGAGTATGGATCAAGAAGTTCCTTGAAGAGCTTGGAGTAGTTCCCACGAGCGAGGGACCCATCGAGCTATTTTACGATAATAGTGCATCTATCTCGCAAATCAAGGATCCTAGATCACACCAAAAAGTGAAGTACATGGATCGTAAGTACTTCGTGACACATGACCTCATCGACGAAGGCAAAATAAATCTATTATGGGTGGACACCAACAGCAACACAGCTGATCCAATCACAAAACTCTTATCCCAAGCCAAGGGCGAAATACATTTCGAGTCCATGGGATTGAGGAACCATGTAGATTGGCTTGATGATTGATATGTAATGGGGTTTACCCTAGTTATTATTGTTTTATACATTGAGTATGTATGTGAAACAAAACTTTAATAACAAGTGGGAGATTGAAGGGAATGTGTTCTAAAAGTTTTACTTTTAAATGTCAATTATTATGAATTGAATCAGAAATCATTTTGTTCCTTGTTTATGTTATTCGTCTTTTAGAAGTAATAAGATGAGCTTCATAACGCTCTCAAAATAGCTGAAGATGATATAGGCAATGGTAGGGACAAGAATGTCCTAGCCATCCATGGTGGAAGTAAAAATACCACAAAAAATAAAGCAAAAGGCAAATTCACCAAAAACACGCCAATCAATCGCAAGGGAGTAGGAGGTGCTCATGCGAGTGCCTCGAGAGCGAATTCTTTGAAATCTCCAACTCCTTTGGTTATACATAACTTGTGATGGAAAAGTTGATATATCAAAAGATTATCATTGCCCCTCTTGACTTGAGTGATGATATTGTTGCGCCCCTGCAAAAAGCAAAATTATAATGTGCACAACGTAACTTCTGTATAGTTACATATTTATAATTAGCTTGAGAGATCAAGAAAAATTAACATAAAATACAATGATGAGACAATTCTACTTTGTATAATATTCTCAATATCATGAGGCAATGGATAGACACAAGTGATATAAAATATCACTAAATGTATCGTGTTTAGTTCGAGTGAGCAAAACATCTTTGTTATTTGAGTTAGCTAGATACCGCTTATAGTTTATGGTGTGATATGTTTTATATCATTTCCAACATAACTTAGATCCTCAGAATTAATAAATTTATATGAGATTTTAATATAATATGGGGTATAATGTTTGACATTATATATGATAATATGTTACATAGTATAAGGTGATCTGCAACATTGTAAAATATAAAATTACTAAACCCCAAAGATCAGATTTTGTTGGGTATTAAACCAAAATTTGATAAAGGCAAAATCAGTGCAAAACAGTCGAACGTCTTGCTTGGATTGGTCGAACGAATTTAACAGTAAATTTTAAATTCGGAAACGGTCGACCGGTTGGTCGTGTGGTTCGATCGAATTTATCCGGAGCTTTCTTGGTAAAGATTCGATCAACCGGCTAGTAGCACAGTCCGACCGAAGCTGTTGATTTTTGTTCAATCGGTCGACCAATTAGAAATTTTGGTTGACCGTTTCTACACCGTTTTGCTTGAATTAATAAGAGAATTTCTTTGATCATTAGTGGAATTGTTCCAATTCGGTCAGAGAAGGTTAAGAGATGATTACGTGTCGAAATATGATTGGATTAGATGAGCTATTAACAAGGAATCATGTGCAATTGGGTTGCACATGAATAGGTTTTAAGGAAGTCTTATAAATAGGACCATCATCTCCTCATTGTTAATATATGAATGCAATATTCTCCTCTCCATATTTCTCCACCAAATCCATCCGAAAATTCCCTTGTTAGTTGAGTTTTTAAAAGATTAAATTCTCAGGAGCATCAAATAGGTAATTAGCTATATTCTAGCCTTGAATTAGAGATTTATTGACTAGCTCCTTTCTCTCTAAATCTTGTTTACAATTTGGTGAACGCTTGGAGGAATTCCGAGGCGATCCAAGTGCAACGCGATTTCCGATCTTCGAAAAGGTTTTAGAGGACACTTTGGGTATGATTTTCTTCTATTCAACTTAATATTTACGTAGGATACATATATTAAAATGTATAGTCTATGTTTTGCACATGAAAAATTATTGAAAATATGAAAATCGATCCTAAATGCTTGTTAAAAATTCTAAAAATATAGACAAATTTAGTGCACAAAATCCTACACTAACTTCATACTAGCGTATAGGCTATTATGTTTTAATCCTTATTACTTCGTACTTAGTCTTTTAAGTGTTAATACTTACTTTTGACTTTTACATTTCATTAGAAGTTTAATATCAAAAGTAGTGAAATATAATTAAAATATATCATAATTAATAATGGGGTTTGTTGTAACTTTGTATTAGACTACGGTCGGGCTGATGTTTTCTACAGTTGAAGGGAAGCTATTAATATGCAGGGATAACCAAAAGCATCTACTGTTGACCGCACTTGCATCGTCAACACTTCGAAAAAGCAGAGTCAGAAATCTTCCTTTACGCAACCAGATATTGTGTTGAAATGTGTTTCTCAACGCTACAGCACTCCATCTTCTCTTTTTCTTATGTCTTAACGTCCTTTGACTTTTCAAACCTCTTCTTCCTAGGTGTTTTGCTCACTTCCATTTTCTACAATTTGTATAGTGATGTGTGGTTCTTGGTGGTATCAAAGAAGTGTGTTTGTACTTTTAGTTTTGCATCATTATTTTTCCTATGTTTGCCTTCCGTCATGCTGGTCATTGAATTTTCATTTCCTTTATTAAATTATCTTCCTTACGCAACGTATATTTTCTTTTATATTTTAATAGAATGTCATCATAATCTATGATACGGAAACGTTGACCTTCTAATATGTAAAACGTTTTCTCCGTGAACAATACGAAACTCATGTATTTATATGAAAATGATGAATAATATTTGTCTTAAAAGTGTTTAAGGTGTACCCACATATTTAACTCATGTGTTTCCCTGTAATTGTAATGTCGGTCTACATGTGTCATTTGTGTGTTATTGCAGTCATGGAAATACCCATTTGAAGTTTTAAACAGACAATGGCCTTATAGGGGAAACAATTAGTTGAGTTGTGAAGGTCGTTTCCGCTTTATCTCTGTAAAATTGTTTGATAAGCTTCCCAAGGATGATTAAGGCAAGTACTATATCGACTTATATACTCCGAAACATCTAAACATTGATACCCTTCCGATACTAAAAGGACTTGTATAGCCTTTCGAATTGTTCCGCTGAATTTTGTTAATAACCTTTTGAAATTAGACATCAAATAGCAATTATATTGATAATTTTTAATAACACAACGATCCAAGTGATTGCAAAATAAAATGCTTCTTTCTACTATTCTACATGGATACTGTTAGATCCTAAACCCATGCTTAGGCTAATCCCCGGTTTAGTGGGGGATTAGCATGGGGAAGGGAAGAAAGAAGGGGGGGCCGGTTACTATGGAGAGGGTAGGGTGATGGTTGTAGGGTGATGGTGAGGTGATTTTGGGTTGGGTTTTTAAACGAAAAATCTCTCTCTCTCTCACTTGCACTCTCTCACTCTCATTCTCTTCCATTCCGGCGCAGCTGAAGAGACGGAGGCGGGTCCAGCGGAGGTCGTGCGAGGAGGCGAGCGCGCGAGGTGATCTCCGGAGGCGACGTGCGCGAGCGAGGCTCCGGCGAGTTCGTCGTTTCTTTGAGGTATGCCGGCTTCTAGCTTGTTTTGTTGCTTCCCCACGTTGGTGGGTTGTTTTTGGTCGGTCGGGGGGAGGTCGGGGATCTCCCCGGCGACGTGATTTGCGTAAATCCTCGGCTGGCGCGAGCTTGAAGACGACCAACGGTCGACCGGGTCCCTTTGGGCGGTCGACCGGATCTAGTGTATTTTGCCGATTTTAACCATCACCGGTCGAACGATGCCTTGGGACGGTCGACCGATCGTGCATTTTTGCTGGTGGATCGGATTGCATGTCTGTTTTCGGTCGATCGGTTCCTTTTGGTCGTTCGACCGGAACTTAAGTGTACCTGTTATTTTATGCATATCGTTGGACCGTTCGTGTTTATTGTTCGACCGTTATATAACGTAGACAATTAGGATGACCCTGGTAGTTTTCGGTCGACCGGGACCCTTGAGTCGGTCGACTGATTAGTCTTTGGTGATTTTGACCAACTCCCGATTTTGACCCCGTATTCGGTCGATCGGTTTTAGACTTCTGTTCGACCATTTGGACTTAAGTGACACGCAGAATAGTTCGACCGTTGTAGACTTTCGGTCGGCCGAACCTATTGGGGACGTTCGATCGGTTAGACTTTTTCGGTCGACCGTTTGTGTGCAGAACTGGATTCCTGGTCCAGTGATTGTGTCAACTCTGTCCACGGAAACCCGTGTCCTCACTTAGAGCGTGAGACGGGAGGTGACGGCGGGTACGTGCTCGTACCGCCCAGGGACCGCCGTGTGGAAGAGTGTGGACACTTGGGTCGCGCCACCTCCAGATTGGACGTGGTGTGACGAGTTGTTGCCTTACTCTCTGATGAGTAGCAGACCTGAGGGATCGCGGATCCCAATGCGTGTGACGCATGGCTCGTGGAGCATGATGACCCTGCAGACTACGGTCTGGACCCGTCCGATGTTGTGCCGGACGTATGTTGTACCGCCGATGTTGTGCCGGCGATGCCGCCGAGGTTTTTGCCGGCGATGATGGTGCCGACAATGTTCCGGCTGTGGTTGTGCCGTCCGATGATGTGCCTGACGTATGTTGTACCGCCGATGTTGTGCCGGCGATGCCGCTGATGTTGTGCCAGTGATGATCCCCGATTGGGCACCTATCCTGGGATGTTGACCGACCGGGCTACGGCTCCGTCGAAGGTGGTGTTGACCACGTGGTTCCTTGCACGGAAGTGTGGACGCTCCTCACCGATCCCTTAGGCTCGTGTAGTCTCGTGTGGGGGGATGCGTCGCGTATTGTCCGTAAGACCGTATGTGCCTACGGTAGGTTTCCGAGGGAGACCCATTGTTGTTGCCGGACTGATGTCCTTGTGGACCCTGTTGAGGGTCATTGTTGTTGGACTGAGGTCCCGTTTACCCTGTTGAGTGATTTGATGCATTGCAGATGTGACATGACATGCTATTAGTATGATAGGTTCTTTTACCGTACTATTGAATGCATTTAGGTGAGCTTGGCATACGGGGTTTCCTAAAGGGAAACTCAGGCATCGTTGTTTGATTCATGTTTCAGGACCGCAGTAGGTTCTGCCGGGTGGTGACAGCGGGCGCACACATTTTGGGGCCAGGATCCTCATCGGACTCTTCGAGGTCGTCGTGATTACTTTATCTGTCATTCCTTGTATTGTTGTAATCACGTCTTTTGACAAACTCTGTTGTATTATTGGTGCACCGACTGTTGATTTATTCGAGTAACATTACCGTTGATGATTTGATCTGAGTGATGTCTTCATTGTTTAAATTTTTAAATTTTCCACTGTTTCGGGATGTTACAACTTGGTATCAGAGCGGTCGGTCCCTATGTGTGGCTCCCCAGTGTAGTTGTGTAAGTTGCACTTTACATTTCGCATGCATTCATGACTGATTTTGACTGTTTCTTGTGCCAGATGCCTCCGAGACGTCTGAGGAACGTCGCGAGTGAGCGCGTTGCCAGTGATGCCACTAAGGGCGCTACCTGGGATAGGTTGAGCGAGTTCCTTGAGCGTCAGGCAGCGAGGGAAGAGCAGACAGGGACAGGTGCGGAGCATGATCGCTTCATGAGGCAGCACCCGCCTAGTTTCGACGACAGGAGTGACCCTGAGGCTGCAGAGGACTGGGTCTTTAAGATCCAGCGGATTTTCCAGGAGATCGGTTGTGTACCGGAGCGGATGGTGATCCTGGCCACGTATGTGCTGGATGGAGAGGCAGCAAACTGGTGGAGGACCACATCTGCGGTGGTGTTTGCAGATCGAGTTGATGTGAGCTGGGAGGAATTCCTTGAGGAGTTCAACCAGCAGTTCTTCCCGCAGCACGTCAGAGACAGAAAGAAGGAGGAGTTTTTGGCCGTCGAGCAGAAGGAGATGTCCTTGGCTAGTTACGTCAGCAGGTTTAACGCCCTTGAGCGTTATTGTTCTGAGACCTACGTGACGCCGGAGCAGCGTGCACGGAAGTTCATCAAGGGGCTGAGGAAGCATCTCAGGTCGCATGTGATTACCAGCATGCCGCAGACCCTGGCGGATGCGGTGAAGTATCCAACGCTCATCGATCAGGACTACCAGGAGAATTACCAGGAGGCGCGGAAGCCGCCAGTGAGCACGGAAGGACGTGCAGTCGGACGTTCCACTGGGAACCCGGGCAAGAGGCCCCGGTTCGATGGAGGAGGATCACGCCAGTCTGGAGCGTGTGGTACTTGCGGGCGATCTCATCCGGGTCAGGAGTGCCCCCGACGTACAGATGCATGCTTAGGATGCGGTCAGATGGGCCATTATATCCGGGATTGCCCTAGCAGGCAGGGCGAGACGAGCAGAGGCTGCAGGCCCGTCGTTCCGCAGAGCCAGACCAGGAGAGCAGGCCGAGTCTTCACCGTCCGGGCTAAGGAGGCGAAGGACTCCAACACTGGTGTGGAAGCTACCGTTGTCATTTCAGGTTTGGTTGCTCGTGTTTTGTTTGACTGCGGCGCCACGCACTCCTTCATTTCGGAGAAGTTTGCGGGCGAGTTGGATCGGACCCCTGATCTGCTGACTGATTTGTTGGAAGTCAGCACACTCATGGGTGAGGTGGGCACTGTGGGGAGCTTTCTCCCCGGCACCACAGTTGTTTCGGGAGGCCATGATTTTCCGGCAGATCTGGTCTTACTACCGATGGAGGACTTCGACGTCATACTGGGGATGGACTGGCTATCACAATACGATGAGCGAGTCTTTTGTCGTGAGAAGAAGATCCTTATTCCGAGGCAAGACGCGCCGGATGTGTTGATCAGAGGGACGAGGAGAAGAGGAGGTCGTCCGATTGTGTCTGCGGTTAAGGCACAAAGGCTGATACATCAGGGTTGCAGAGCGTTTGTGGCGACTTTGGTTGTTCCTGATCCTGAGACGAGGAGACTAGAGGATATAGAGGTCGTACAGGAGTTTCCAGATGTGTTTCCTGCAGAGATTCCTCGTTTACCGCCACACCGAGAGATCGAGTTCGGCATCGAGTTGACGGTGGGCACGACACCTCAGTCGAAGGCACCGTATCGGATGACACCTGCTGAGTTGACAGAGCTGAAGAAGCAGTTGCAGGAGTTGATGGACTCTGGTTTTATCTGACCGAGTGTCTCGCCATGGGGAGCGCATGTGTTGTTCGTGAAGAAGAAGGATGGGTTGTTGCGGATGTGCATCGACTACAGGATGCTGAATAAGGTTACCGTCAGGAACCGATACCCTTTGCCCAGGATTGATGATCCGTTTGATCAGTTGCAGACATCGAGAGTGTTCTCGAAGATTGATCTGCGTTCGGGTTATCACCAGTTGCGGATCAGAGAGGCAGACGTTCCGAAGACAGCCTTCAGGACACGATACGGGCACTACGAGTTCTTGGTGATGTCGTTTGGACTGACGAATGCACCTGCTGCGTTCATGGACTTGATGAATAGGACATTTCAGCCGTACCTCGACAGATTTGTCGTGGTGTTTGTGGATGACATCTTGGTGTACTCGCTGATAGGGAGCAGCACCGGGAGCACCTGAGGATTGTGCTTGGCATCTTGAGAGATCACGAGTTGTATGCCAAGTACACGAAGTGCGAGTTTTGGTTAGATCAGGTGGCTTTTCTTGGGCATATTGTTTCAGCAGATGAGATTTCAGTGGATCCGGCGAAGGTTGAGGCGGTGACTCAGTGGAGAGCACTGACAAGCGTGACAGAGATCAGGAGCTTCGTGGGACTTGCTGGGTATTACAGGCGGTTCATTCAGGACTTCTCCAGACTCGCTTCGCCGTTGACAGCATTGACGCAGAAGGGCGTCAAGTTCGTTTGGTCCCAGAAGTGCGAGGACAGTTTTCAGGAGTTGAAGGGGGGACTGACAACGGTGCCGATTCTGACGCTACCGAGTGGCAGTGGAGGCTACGTGATTTACAGTGATGCGTCAGGGGTTGGCATGGGTTGTGTTCTGATGCAGCACGGGAAGGTGGTGGCGTACGCTTCGAGGCAGCTGAAGGTACACGAGAAGAACTACCCTACTCATGATCTGGAGTTAGCAGTGGTGGTTCACGCGTTGAAGACCTGGCGACATTATCTTTATGGCGAGCAGTTCGAGGTCTTCACCGATCATCAGAGCCTGAAGTATTTGTTCTCTCAGAGGGAGATGAATATGAGGCAGCGCAGATGACTTGAGTTCATTAAGGACTACGACTTCACCATTTCCTATCATCTGGGGAAGGCGAATTCGGTCGCAGATGCACTGAGCAGGAAGGTTGAGGTGTCAGTTGCGAGCTTGTGCATTCAGGAGTGGAGGCTACTCGAGACATTGTCAGAGTGGAGACCGTTCACCAAGGGCTCTGAGGGAACAGTGATTGCTGGGCTGAGGGTAGAGCCGCAGACCGTCTCACGTGTTACACAGGCTCAACAGGGTGATGAGGAGTTAGCTGGTCTGTTACAGTTGGCTGCCAGAGATGGATCAGACTTCAGTGTGGGGGTTGATGGTGGTCTGAGGTTCAGGAGTCGGATCTGGGTGCCGAAGGTTGATGGGCTGAGAGAAGACATCATGGAGGAGGCACACCGAGTGAGATATACCATCCACCCTGGGAGTACAAGGACCTGCAGCGGAACTTCTGGTGGAAGGGCATGAAGAGAGATATTGCTGAGTTTGTGGGCCGGTGCTTAGTCTGTCAGCAGGTGAAGATTGAGCATCAGCGATCGGCGAGACCGATGCAGTGTATAGAGCTTCCTGAGTGGAAGTGGGAGCACGTGATGATGGACTTTGTCACGGGCCTGCCGAAGACGAGGAGATTCCACGACGCGATTTGGGTGATAGTCGATCGACTGACCAAGTCGGTGCACTTCTTAGCGATCAGGATCATGTTGCCTTTGGAGGGTCTAGCTAAGTTGTACGTGGAGGAGATAGTCAGATTGCACGGAGTACCAGTGAGCATCATCTCTGATCGAGATCCCAGGTTCACTTCCAGATTTCGGGTGAGTCTGCAGTAGGCTTTGGAGACGCGTCTGTGGTTAAGTACAGTGTTTCATCCGCAGACAGATGGTCAGTCGGAGAGGACGATTCAGACCTTAGAGGATATGCTGAGAGCATGCACACTGGATTGGTCGGGACACTGGGATGAGCACTTGCCGCTGATAGAGTTCGCCTACAACAACAGCTACCATTCGATTATTGGGATGGCACCGTACGAGGCCTTGTACGGGAGGCCTTGAAGATCACCGGTATGCTGGAGTGATGTGGGCGAGAGGCAGTTAGTGGGGCCAGAGCTCGTGCAGATGTATGCAGAGAAGGTGGATCTGATCAGGAGGAGATTGGCCACAGCACAGAGCAGGCAGAAGAGTTATGCCGACAGACGCAGACGGGCGTTGAGCTTCGAGGTTGGTGACCACATGTTTCTGAAGATTTCCCCTGCCCGAGGAGTGATGAGGTTTGGTAAGAAGGGGAAGCTCAGTTCGAGGTATGTGGGGCCGTTTGAGATCCTAGGCCGAGTCGGAGAGGTTGCTTACAGGATTGCATTGCCACCGCAGTTTTCAGGTCTTCATATCGTCTTCCATGTCTCGATGCTGACGAAGTACGTTGCAGATCCAGCTCACATTATTGAGATTGCAGTACCAGAGATACAGCAGGACTTGTCACTCGAGGAGAGACCAGTCGAGATCGTTGATCGTATGGATCACCAGCTCAGGAGGCGGACCATTCCGATGGTGAAGGTCCAGTGGCAGCATCACAGTGAGCGCGAGGCCACCTGGGAGATCGAGGAGGAAGTCAGAAGGCAGTATCCAGAGCTTTTCGGTGAGTTGTTTGTTTTGATTTCGGGATGAAATCCTTTTAAGGTGGATGGATTGTTAGATCCTAAACTCATGCTTAGGCTAATCCCCGGTTTAGTGGGGGGATTAGCATGGGGAAGGGAAGAAAGAAGGGGGGCCGGTTACTGTGGAGAGGGTAGGGTGATGGGTGTAGGGTGATGGTGAGGTGATTTTGGGTTGGGTTTTTAAACGAAAAATCTCTCTCTCTCACTTGCACTCTCTCACTCTCATTCTCTTCCATTCCGGCGCAGCTGAAGCGACGGAGGCGGGTCCAGCGGAGGTCGTACGAGGAGGCGAGCGCGCGAGGTGATCTCTGGAGGCGACGTACGCGAGCGAGGCTCCGGCGAGTTCGTCGTTTCTTTGAGGTATGCCGGCTTCTAGCTTGTTTTGTTGCTTCCCCACGTTGGTGGGTTGTTGTTGGTCGGTCGGGGGAGGTCGGAGATCTCCCCGGCGACGTGATTTGCGTTGTTGCCTTACTCCCTGATGAGTAGCAGACGTGAGGGATCGCGGATCCCAATGCGTGTGACGCATGGCTCGTGGATCATGATGACCCTGCAGACTACGGTTTGGACCCGTCCGATGTTGTGTCGGACGTATGTTGTACCGCCGATGTTGTGCCGGCGATGCCGCCGAGGTTTTTTTCCGGCGATGATGGTGCTGACGATGTTACGGCTGTGGTTGTGCCGTCCGATATTGTGCCGGACGTATGTTGTACCGCCGATGTTGTGTCGGCGATGCCGCTGATGTTGTGCCAGTGATGATCCCCGATTGGGCACCTATCCTGGGATGTTGACCGACCGGGCTATGGCTTCGTCGAAGGTCGTGTTGACCACGTGGTTCCTTGCACGGAAGTGCGGACGCTCCTCACCAATCCCTTAGGTTCGTGTCGTCGCGTGTGGGGGGACACGTCGCGTACTGTCTGTAAGACCGTATGTGCCTACGGTAGGTTTCCGAGGGAGACCCGTTGTTGTTGCTGGACTGATGTCCTTGTAGACCCTGTTGAGGGTCGTTGTTGTTGGACTGAGCTCCCGTTTACCCTGTTGAGGGATTTGATGCATTGCAGATGTGACATGACATGCTATTAGTATGATAGGTTCTTTTACCGTACTATTGCATGCATTTAGGTGAGCTTGGCATACGGGGTTTCCTAATGGGAAACTCAGGCATCGTTGTTTGATTCATGTTTCAGGACCGCAGTAGGTTCTGCCGGGTGGTGGCAGCGGGCGCACACATTTGGGGGCCAGGATCCTCATCGGACACTTCGAGGTCGTCGTGATTACTTTATCTGTCATTCCTTGTATTGTTGTAATCACGTGTTTTGACAAACTTTGTTGTATTATTGGTGCACCGACTGTTGATTTGTTCGAGTAACATTCCCGTTGATGATTTGATCTGAGTGATGTCTTAATTGTTTAAAATTTTAAATTTTCCGCTGTTTCGGGATGTTACAGATACAATCCTAGTATGAGTACATGCATATATCTTATGATTTGTATACATGAACAAGTCATATGTTTGCTTCATGCTGCAAAGATATAAAATTTGACATGACAATGGTTCATTATGTTTTCTTTATTTTCCATACATGGACAATGATAAGTCACATGCCCTATCATACTCCATACTCAAATATTGGAAAAGATAGTTCATCAGGCTGCATCAATGACAAATCCTACCAATTTATAGCCAGGATGATGCAACCACCCTAACTTCTCTTGGGAGTAGGCAAAGGAGGTCAAGGTTACAGTTTGCACGCTCAGTCTCAACCTCTGCACTATCACCCTCCACGCCCAGCGGTGCCTTACCAAACCCCACATCAATGGTCTCAGCCACATACTAAATTTCAAAACCAGCCTCATCGTCTGGCTATTCCAGTCAAACTCCACCACCACGCACTACTGCAATACAAGATTTTTACGTCAGTTTTTTTTACTATCAGATCAAGATGACCAACCCTAGTTGACCAACGTGGTACCGGGGGGACGTGGTAAGGGAGAGCACATCACGTTGGTCGATAATCCGACGTGGTATATAGGTATACCGGCCACGTCGGTATTTAACGATAACATCGACATGGTATATAGGCAATACCACGTGTGCAACACCCAGAAGGCCGACCTAGTATGTCTTATTATTAAAATCCAAAAGTCAGAAAAGAAACCAACAATAGGTCTTATCACGTCGGTTTGTTGGCAAATGACTGACGTGGTCTATAGACACACCACGTTGGTTGAAACTGAAGACCGATGTGGTCTCTCTTTATTAAAAAAAAAATTTCAAAAAATCAAATAATAGAATATATCACGTCAGTTTGTTGGGAAACGACCACCAGCGTGGTATTTCCTTTTGATTAAAATAATAGTCCCAAACAACGTAAGATATTAGGACATGACCGACGTTTTATATGTAAATACCATGTTGATTCCTTCCAACACACTCACGTGATATGTCCTTAATCAAATTTTGTTGTGAGTTTCATGTCACTTTCAACAAATAACTGACATTTTGTGTTCTTAATTGAATTTCTTTTATTAAATTCGAATTTTATTTTGAATTTCTCATAAAATTCCCTACGATTGAAATAGAAATACACCACACAAATTCTGATTTTCGCATATATTCCAAAAATGTCATATAGGGGTGTGTGTGTGTCTAAGTTAACCTATTACACATAATCTCAAAAGTTTTAATATGTACATCCAACTGAAAAAGACGTATACTTGGAAAAAAATTGAAGTTGTAAGGTTGCTCTGTAAACTATCTTTGTAGTGTAAACTGTCTTGGTGCTATACACTATGTTTGTGCTGTAAACTATGTTCCTTCAATTCAGCTGCCTTTTAATATGAATTGTCTGTAAACTATGTTATTGTTGTACACTACGTGATACCAGAATTCTCAGTTAGTAGCTGAATATGGCTTCAACGTCTCAGCTCCTACTCTACAAGTTGGTTTGGTCTGAATGTCAGGCTAAAAATCCTATACATCAGCACCAATGATAACATGTATATATTGATCTATTTTAATAAAAGTTTAAAGACAACAACATCACCCGATAAACATATATTCATACATTAAGATGCTAATAACATGTGGCTGACAAAAAAAGAAGACCACTTCTCTCGCGTGCAGTCAATCTCTTCCTGAGAAAATGGTTCAAGGGATTCATGGAACAACTAAAAAGTAAACAAACTCATTTATTAACATATAAATTGTGCCACAAAACGTATGTAACGCAACATAATATCAATATCAAAATTTACCAATCTTAAATCTCCCAATGTCACTCCCATCTCAACAAGTTGGTTCATATACCTCATTATGTAGTAACCCATTCAATATTTACATCATGTTTACGGTACTACAATTAAGATGTTATGTTTATTAGGAAAACAACAGAATTAATTCTATGATGCATATTATCAAAACAAACATTACTAAATCATCTTACCTTCATCACACGCCAAGTTACTCTCCTTTCTGCTGTAGACCATCGAACAGCCGAGACCTCAAAGCTCGTACCAAAATATGTAATGGTTCAAAAATGGATTAAAATAGTCAATAACAACAAATTAACTTATAATATGAATGAAATTATTCTAAATAACTTACAATTGAATGATACCCTTTGAACTTCGTTGGGTTCCTTCGATGCCAATGGATAAAACCAGTGGACCGTCAACGTAACGAGTCCTACCACAGCTAACATCCAATGATCATTAAAAACCACATGTTAAATTACTTCATCAATTAGATCAATGCTAATCTTCTTTATGATTCCCAAATGAAATATAATGAAATTGATGTTATTATAAAATATAATGAGCTACTTACTTCTCCCAATATGTTACGAGAATAATAGGTCATTATCTTTTATTCTTGCACCACGTCCGCAAACTTTGAAGATTTGTTGTCTACATATGGACGTGGTCATTTCAACATTAAAGTGTGACACACATAACCATATTTTTTGTCATTTGCCATTTGGTACAGATTGCTAACATAAACAAATTAACACCATTAAAATTCAAATGTAATATAAACATGTATGAAAAAGACAAACAAGACTTACATCAAGTGAGCCTGAATGATTGTTACACACAATCTTTCCATCTTCAGAAACTGTGTGACATCACTCTTGCAGACATATACCATGGCTTCTATGTCGCCCTTGGTTTTTTACCTACCATTTTTTCTACATAACACCTTGTACTGTAGATTCTTGAGATTTACTCTTTACAATAGTGTAAAGCATGTTGAAACACTATCCTGAAACATAAAAAATATTATTAGATCAAAACAACATGATCAATATATCTACAATTTGAGAGTTATTAAATTCAGAGGTAATATCTTCCCCTTCATTTTTTTATTTCTACTTGTGTTTCCTCATGGATTGAAATTGGGCCTTCAACTTCAGGATTCAGACTTCCCTCAATACTTCATAGTGTTGGTGTAGTTGTAGCCATATCGGTGAGTGCTCTTAAGCGATTGAATAAATTATTTGACATGTCACACAGCTCCTAGATCTCCTTTTTGCGATTCTCGTGAATTTCTCTTCTACTAAGATTTGAGGATGATGACCCAAAGTATTTTCATATTCCTATTTGACTACCAACACCACGTACTCGTCCAGCATGCTCCTCTTTGCCCAAGACTTCAGTCAGCATATCACTTTTGCCCTCTGAAACAAATTCGCCTTAAGAAGCTTGCATTGTAAGATCGTCCTATTACAAAACATCACAAAATATTAGAAACTATATCATTCCCCAATGTTAAATACTATTTGATTAATTAATAAGGTAGTATACGAAATACAAGAATAAAATGTAACTACTTACAATCTTCATTGCGACCTCTGCCGACTCAGAGTTAATGTAACATCCATCAGGAGTAATGTGTTCTCTCTTCCACTTTTCTTCTCTAATTAGGGGAGATGGAGTAGGAAAATTATTGGCTTGCTCTTCACTGAAACCATTATCTAAAGCTTCATTGTCTCCTTCAGTTTACGATATCTCCCTGCGACAATCGGTGTTGAAACTTGTTCATCGATTGTTAGTTTTTGTTGAGCCCTCGTAGTTCTTACAAACAGAAAAGGAAATTAGTAATCATATTAAACATTTCAATGTGTCAATATAGTATGAATGTATATTTTACCAAAAAAATTGGAGTTAGTGTTGGGAAATTAAAGTTCAAAACCGCAAGTGCACGACCACGTTAAAATGGTGACAAGTACAGGTCGTATCCACGAGGAGCGAGTGCGTGTCATCATCGACATACTCAAGTGAGGGAAGAAAATGAAGAGTGAGTGAGTGTATCTACACTAAATTACTCTAATTACAATTTGTAAAATAAATGCGATTAATCCCACAGGAGGTGGATAATGCGTGTGATTGACATCATATCATGAATATATTTGTGTTTTATATCCATTATATTTCACCCAAACAATGCTACGTAACGAATTTAATGTTTATGTTTCAGGAATAAGTAGGTTTGAGAAGGAGAGACTATAAAAGGACTTAAAAGCAAGAAAAAGGACTAAGATGTAAGAGAGAGGGACCCGAATGCAAAACCAAAGGACCAATGAGAAAATGAAGAAACATCACACCATCATGAGGAGTATTTTGGCAATTGGATTCGGGTCGCAAGCTACACAACCGATTAGGGTGCATCAAACATGAAGAAATCAAGTCAGACAACCACACCCCAACACCTGACCCGATCTGGACTTTATAGACCGCCAATTGACGGTCCAAGACCGCTGATTGGCAGTCTTGGTTGGTCCGGATCCGATGCGGTTTAGTCGGGTCATGTATTAGGGTGTTTTATGTCTATTTTTAGTAGTGTTTTAGTCTCATATCGGGGGATTGTCCCCGATTGCCTTTTTGTTTAACTATAAATAGAACTACTACTCCTCCTCCCTTGTAATGTACACATACTTGGTGGCCATGCTCTCAACTTGAAGTGAGCCTTAGAGCAAAATCTCACATAGGGAGACGCTACTTGTATTGTGAGTTTGAAATTAATAAAGTTTTACTTTAGTTATGTTATTTCTTTCTTTAGTTAACTTTCCTTTCATTTAATATCCTTTCATATGTCTTGCATGCTCCTTTAGTTTTATTTCCTTGCAATTAGCTTCTTTAATATTTCTTGCTTGCTTAGTTTAATTTTCTTTCAGTAGAATGTTTCATTTTGTTAATGTAGGTTGTAGTGTAATGATTAGTGAGTAGATCCATCCCCATTTAGGGGCTGGAGAAAAATGTGATGTGATTATGTGATGTATTAGGTGTGTGTTATCTTAATCCTTTGAGCCTTACATGATTTCCATAACCATCTAATGGGATTTCACTCTTGTCTTTGATATGCTAATGCTCCTGAATTAAGCTTAGCATATACTTAGACTAGTGGACCTATTTTATGGGGAATGATGAGGTGAGGATATGGATGGAATTAATAAAGGAAACATGACTTGTAGTTGCATGTACTCTATTTTCCTTTACCTTGGTTGATGTCTTGTATGTTTTAATGATTGTATCAATCTTATTTCATGTGGAGGCATAGTGGGGTTTGGTCTTTATACATGAGTTCATTTAGCTTCATTACAATTACTGTTTTGTATGTTTTAATGATATTGTGTCATCTTATTTCATGTGGAAGCAAAGTTGGATTTAGTTTTATGATTTTCATGCACTACATGTTGTGATGAGCATAATTGAACACACACACATACACATATCTTTGTATTCACATTCTTTCTCTACCCCCTATGGGGTTTAGTTTTATTGCTTATTTTCCATTCCCTTTAGCATTTTAGTGTAGTTTGATCATAACTCCTTTCTCTCATTTCTTTCCCACTCGCCTTTGAACAAACTAAAGTCGACACACCTCCCTGTGGATCGACCTGTATTGGCCACTGCTTCAACGCGACCGTGCACTTGCGGTTTATTCTAAAATGTTCAATCAGTGTGCAACAATGTAGATGTGTGACGTGTATGTGTACAATTTTACTCTCATGAAATGAATTAATACGGATATCTATAATGACCATTATCCTAAGTGTGTTTTCACAATGATTAAGATTTATCACCATCATTAAAACATACAAAATACAACTAAAGCTAAGGCTAAAGATAACCACATGTTCACATGTCAATCTTATTTCTTTATCCACTCCAATCTTATCCTAACATCATCATTCCCTATAAAGTGGGCCCACTAACCAAAGCATGTGCTAAGCATCCATTAGGATTATTAAGACATCAAAGGTAAGAGTGAGAAACCCATCAAAATGGCTATGGAAATCATTTGAAGCTCCAAGACTAAGATTAAAAACACACAAATCTAACAACATTCACATTTCACATCATCCTCCACCCCCCAATGGGGATGGATTACTGACTAATCATATCCATAACGAAGAAAAGAACAGAAGAAAAATAACACATGAACAAGTAAGGAAACTAAATATAACCAAAGCAATGGAATAAAAATTGCATCAAATTAAGGACAAGAACATAAAGAACATGAAACTAATACTTGGTTAAGAAAGAAAGAACATCAAACTAAAACTTCGTCACCGGTCTTCCTGACACGCACTAACAGTCGACCGAACAAAGAGATTTAGGGAAAAATTTAGTCGATTTGAGCGTGGGTTCAACCGGAAATGAGACACGGTCGACTGAAAATAGATGTAAAAAGTGCCTGTTATTTTTTGTCGAACGAGAAAGGGAAATAGTCGGCTGAAATGAGAGGCAGAAAGTGTCTGTTATGTTTGGTCGAAGGAGAAAGAAGTAACGGTCGACCAACACAAGGTAGAAACTGCCTATTATTTTTTGTTGAACTAGAAAGAGGCAACAGACAACCGAAACGAGGTAGAAAGTGCAAGTTATTTTTGGTGAAACGAGAAAGAGGCAATGGTCGAAAAAAAGCAAGAGGCAGAAAGAGCTTGAAAACATCGATCGAAATAAAGAGAACCACGATCGAATGACAGTGGTCAAACGGTTCGACCGGTCAGTTAAGTGCCAGATCGATAGAAGGCTAACTGGACGAACGGAACTCATTTGAAAGTATGAGACAATATGACCTTGTTATTTGTCATTGAAATTACACATGCTTAGATTAAGTTGTATGTGATTAAATTGATCAATAATTAAAGGTTTGGTGAAAATATCCACTAATTGATCATTTGTAGGAACAAACACAAGTTTAATTTCTCCCTTAGTTGCATGATCTCGAAAAAGTAATGTCTTACTTCGATGTGCTTGGTTCTTGAATGCAAAATTGGATTTTTTGAAAGATTGATAGCACTAGTATTATCACAAAGAATCAGAGTACTTTGAAACACAAGTTTCAAGTCTTTGAAGGTTTGCCTCATCAATTAGACTTGTGCACAATATTGTAGACAATGCAATATTGTTTTGTTTCTTACTAAACTAAGACACAAGAGATTGTCATAAAAAATGGCAAGTGCCACTAGTGTTGTTTTCGATCTAAGATACAACTGACATAGTCGACGTCGCTATAAGCAACAAGATTGAAAGCCTTAGTCTTGGGATAAAATAACCCAAAATCTGAAGAACCTTTATGATAGCGAAAATTCTTTTTTAAGTGAGATTCTGTAGGACATGCTTGAAAATGAGCACACAAACACACAACAAACATGATATCGGGGCGAGTAGCAGTAAGATAAAGTAAATTAAAATCCAATCATACAACAATATTTCTTGTTGTCCAGATCTTTCCCATTTTCATCCTTGTCTAATTTCAAGCTTGTGCTCATGGGAGTCTTGTGGGTCTTGCAATCTTTAAGGCCAACGCACTTAGGAAGCTGTTTTGTGCACTGTGCTTGGTGTATGAAGTTCTCATTTTGAGTTTGCTTGATTTGGAGTATGAGGAAAAAAATTATTTCCTCAATTATGCTCATCTCGAACTCGCGCAGCATAGACTTAGAAAATTCTTCGCAAAGACAAAGGTTATTATGATCATCAACATATATTTGTACCACTAATAAATTGTTATTATGAGATTTTACAAATAGAGTGGTATCCACTTTACCCATTGTGATACCTTTGTTAATAAAAAAGTTCTTCAACCTTTCATACCAAGCCCTAGGAGCTTGCTTGAGTCCATAAAGAGTTTCTTGAGTTTAAGCACATGGTTCATGAGTTTCATTTTCAAATCTGGGTGGTTGTGCAACATAAATTGCTTCAGAAATAAAGCCATTAAGAAAAGTACTTTTAACATCCATTTGAAAAGGTTTGATATCCATAAAAGATGCATAAGCTAAAAGCATACGGATGGCTTCCATACGAGCAACAGGAGCATAAGTTTCATCAAAGTCTATCCATTCCTCTTGGTGGTAGCCTTGAGCAACGAGTCTAGCTTTGTTTGTAACTACATTCCCGTCTTCATCAAGTTTATTTCGGAAAATCCACTTAGTTCTAAGAACAGTTTGATTAGTTGGTTTTTCAAGAAGTTCCCAAACGTGATTTCAGACAAATTGATTTAGCTCTTCGTGCATAGCCATATCAAAATTCATCATTACATGCTTGTTCTACTTTCTTGGGTTCTAATTTGGAGATAAAAGCGTAAGACTCACAAATCACATGAGCTCTAGAACGTGTTGTCACACCTTGAGAGACATCTCCTATCACAAGGTCCTTCAGACGATCCTTTTTTATAGGTCCAATCCTTGGGAAGCTCCTCTTTATCCTCTAGTGATGAACTTGGACGATCTTGGTGAGACTCAAGGGTGGCATCTTGCGATGAGACATGTCTAATGATATCCATGTAGTCATCATCAAGAGACGAATTATCTACACATGCCAATTCACCAAAGTTGATGTGTAGAGATTCCTCAACACAACTAGTTCTTTTATTGTAGACTCTATAAGCCTTAATCCTATCAGAATACCCTAAAAAGATGGCATCATCAGATTTAGCATCAAATTTATCCAAGTTATCTTTAGTGTTTAGGACAAAACATTTTTAACCAAAAGCTTTGAAATAGGAAATCTTCAAGATACGGTTATACCAAAGCTCAAAAGGTGTTTTCTTTAAAATGGACGAAAGAGAACACGGTTCAAGACATAACAAGAGGTATTAACAGATTCGCACCAAAAATACTTTGGAAGCCATTTCTCTACAAGCATAGTTCTTGCAATTTATTGTAGTGTTCTATTCTTACTCTCAACTACCCGATTTTGTTGAGGAGTGCGAGGAAAAGAAAATTTGTGTTCAATGACTTATTTTTCACAAAGTTTTTGAAAAGAATCATTTTCAAATTCTCCTCCATGATCACTACTAATAGCAATGATGTTGGAATCCTTTTCCCTTTCAACACGTTACACAAAAACTTTTGAATCTTTCAAATGCATCGTATTTGTTTGCTTAAAATAAAACCCAAGTAAATCACGAAAAATTATCAACAATCACAAATGCATATCTTTTTCCTCCTAGACTAATAGTCCGTGAAGGTCCAAAAAGGTCTAGGTGCAAAATCTCAAGAGGTTTTGAAATTGATACCACAATTAAAGATTTGAAAGATGATTTAAACTGTTTTCCAAATTGGCATGCATCACAAAGCTTGTCCTTTTTTGAATCAATTTTCAGAAGTACTCTAACTAATTCAAGCTTGGATAATTTGTGCAATTGTGACATACTATTATGTTCCAAACGGTTATGCCATTACCAAGCTTTGTCATGTGAGGCAGCTAAACAAGTCTCAAGAGCCATATAATTTAGATTATCAACATGCACGATGTAAATGTTATTAGATCTATAACCTTTGAACATGGTTTTCAAGTTAAGTTTATAAATGATATAGCAAGTAGTCTTATCAAAAACAACTAAGTATTTTTTATTAATTAATTGACTAACACTAAGTAGGCTATGTTTCAAACCTTCTACTAGCAAAACTTTCTCAATAGATGGAGTAGAATGATTGCCAACATTACCAATGCCGACAATAGGACCTTTACGTTATCTCCAAATGTGATGGTTCCTCCATTCATAGGCTTTAAGCTTGATAGGACATGGGAGTCTCCCATCATGTGTCTCAAACATCCGCTATCGAGTATCAACTTGCCATTTCTCCTCGCTTTTATCTACAAACGAGATAACAAGTGAAGACTTTGGTACCCAAATTTTGTTTGGATCCTTGAGGGTTAGCTTTTGGTACACAAACTAGAGTAGTCTTAGGTACCCAAACATTTGAATAATTTACTTTCTTAACCAGGGACTTATTCAATATAACAACGTACGATGCAGATTTCTTTTGTTTCCCTCCCTTGTATCCTAAGTCATGCTTTGTTAGAGATTGAGTTTGGGTGCCAAGAAGCATATCAAGCTTTTTTCTTCCCAATGTGAATTTCTCTAGATCTTTTGTAAGTTGTTTATTCTTAGCAATAAGATCTTCATTCGTATTACAAACATTGGTAGATTTCAAGATTTTTATCTCATCATTAAGCAATTCATTTTCTTTAACTAAAGTTTCAAATTTTATGGAAAAATCTAGATGCACTTTTCTTCCTAATTTGTTCTTATGACAAATTATTTGATAGCGCTCAGCAAGTTCATGAAATGCCTCTAACAAGTCATCATAAGAAAATGTTTCATGGGAGGATACCTGATTGACATCATTTCATGTTTATATTTGTATCTTATATCAACTATCTTTCACCTAAACAATGCTATGTAACGAGTTTTATGTTTAGTTTTCAGGAATAAATAGGTTTGAAGAGATGAAGCATAAAAGGACCCAAAAGCAGGGAAAAAAGACTGAATTGTTAGGTATGGGGACTGAGATGCAGGGGAGAAGGACCTGAAGGTAAGACCGAAGGACCTAAGAGCAAAACAGAATATTCCACACCATCATGGGGAGTATTTTAGCAATTCGATTCGGGTAGGAGCTCCAACAAGCCAAGTAAATGCATCGAAGACCAGAAAATATACCAAGAAAAGCCCACAACAAATCTGAGCACGATCCGGATCTTGTAGACCGCCAATTGGCGGTCTGGAATCGCCAATTGGCGGTCCAGATCCGCTGATTTTTCTGGAGCATATGATTAGTGTTTGTTTAGACTATTTTTGGTATCTGTTTAGTCCCACATCGGGGAATTGTCCCGGAGTGCCTTTTTCTATGGCTATAAATAGAACTCTTCACCTTCTAATGTAATCACTTCATATTTTGAGTGGCTATTCTTCCTACTGAAGTGAGGCCTTGAAGCACACACTAAAGTGGGAGGATGCTACTTGAATTGTGAGTCATCATAATAAAAGTTTTTTTATTATGTTGTTTGTTTACTTTGCTTAATTTCATATCATTAGTTTTTAATAGCTTAGTTAATATGCTTTCTTTGCTTAGTTTAATAATTAGTCTAATGTGTAGTGAGTAGTTCCATCACCTTTGGGGGTGGAGTAGATGTACATACATGCAAATGAGAATGGAATGAATGCTTTATTTCCAATGTGTTGATAAAACATGAATGTATGCTTGTTTGTTTAGGATAGAATTTATAACTTGATGAGTTTCGCCAAAATGATTAAACACTTCTCATGCTTGTTTAAGTTCTGAAATAAACAACTTGTATATGTAAATGTTAAATCAACTAGGTTGGTGAATGGATTGATAGGTTTTGCCATAACACTTAGACACTTCCTATGCATGATAACACCACCTTCATTTGTGCTTAAAGAATGTGTTCAACACCCACCTCTTTGTATGTGTGCAATCACTCCACCCCTTAGGGGTTTTTCCATTTCTGAATTCCAAACTCTTCTTTCGTTCTTAGTTATGTTTTGAGTTAATTGTTTGTTGCTTTCTTTCGCATTTCATACTTCGTAGTGTAGTGTAGCGTAGCGTAGCATAATCCACTCTCTTCTCCATTTTTTTGCCACATGATTTCATGCAAACGAGAGGCTGCTCACCTCCCTGAGGATGACCCGTATTTGACACCGCTTCAACGCGGCCGTGCACTTGCGGTTTAATTAAAACGTTCAACAAGTTTTTGGCGCCGTTGTCGGGGAGGTGCCTGTCCAGACTCTTGTTTGGACGATTCGAGTGGATTTAATTTATGTCGTGTAGTTTTTCGTTGTTTCAGGGGACTTGGAGTCGCAAGGAGGAACAACTGGAGAAGTTGTGAGGCATTCTGGGCACTTTAGACCGCCAATCAGCGGTCTGGCGAGCTTAGTTTACTCTCTTATTTCTGTGGCATGTTTACATAATTGATGTAGTGATCTGGGACTTGATTTGGCATGTTTTGACTTATAGTTTGTTCCCATATCAATAATCAAACCTCCTTTAAGCAACTTGGACCCTAAAACCCAAAGCAAAAGATTAGGCATTCTTTTTGTTTAGGTCATGCATCATGTATGTGACTTAGGCATATAGATTGTCTTTCATTTTAGTTTTATTTTCAGTTGCTGAGTGCTGGCGTGAGGTACGCACCTTCTACTCTCATTCATGCATTTCATATGAACATGCATTAGTTAGTAGGAAGTGCATTGAAACAAGTGTGAGTTGAGCATTTGTTTGGAGAGTTGATTGTTAGATTAAGACTCCAAAACGCTACTAAGGAGGGGTTGTCCCCTAAAAGATAAGGTGGGGGATTTCATCACCCTTTCCTTTATCCCACAAACCACACTAATAAAGAGCCTAATTTTAAAATCAAGTAGACATTGGCCCTAAGGATTTCGGGCGCATTAGGAGAGTGATTCGTTCCCGACCGTCATGACCTGATCGGCGTTTCCCACTTTGTCGATAGTAGGAGAGACATGATCTCCGGATCTTGGCTCACTTGCTGGGCGTTGTGGTCCTCGTCGTAGGGAGGTGAGGCGTGTTGAGGCCGTGTGACCTCGCAGTTAGGCGTCGTCTAGCTGTAAGGACCTATAGCGACCTTAGGATTGCTTGAGCCTTGTTTGCTTGTGTGCTTCTACCTGTACCCATCCACCGTAGCATAAGGACTTCTTTCCTTCTCTCCTGAGTCATTCTTGCTCTCCTGTGTCCCCCCGTCTTCTCCTTTATGCACATTCTTTGTAAAAAAAGATTTTGGTATGTGTGCACCTTTGTGCATGCTTTCGTGGACACGAGACGAGAGTGGTCGTTTGACGAGGAGCGTTGTCAATCCGGCTTCGGTAGTCGATTTCTCGACGCCTTCATCCTCTCATGTCGCACACTGTCTGGGTTCAATGGCTGCTAATTTCCGTGAGGAGAAGCAGTTGCTGGACCCACCTGTTCGACCTGTTCTTTCAGTTGTCATTCCCATACCTCTCCATGATTGATGCTACCTGAGCCATACAGCTCTACCCTCATCCATCGTATTGCCAGAGGCAAATGGGAACCATTTTCAGGTTAAGCCTTAGTTTATTTCCATGCTCCCTCATTTCACTGGGAAAGGTGACCCCTATATCTTTCTCAGGGAATTTGAGGAGGTCTGTGCTATGTTCAAACTGCAACAACTTAGCACATACTCCATTCATCTTAGGCGTGTCCCCTTTGCGCTGAAGGATGATGCCAAGAAGTGGTTGTACAGCAACTAGGCGAATGCCTTTAGGACTTGGGATGAGTTTCAGTATGCATTCCTCAAAAAGTATTTTCCAAATCATCGGACTCAAAAATTGAGGAACGAAATCAATTCGTTCTATCAACATGAGACTGAATCATTCCATGCATACTTAGAGAGGTTCAAGGAGCTACTATCCTCATGCCCTCACCATGGCTTCGAGTTGTGGCACCTGTGTCAGATTGTTTACGAGGGTCTTCACATCCCGTCCCGAACGCTCCTTGAGTCCATGTGTCAAGGAGAGTTCTTAGGAAAGGATGAAAGGGAGGCATGGGCTTTCCTAGAAGACCTCGCTGAGAAAACCATGAATTCGGAGAGTGTAAGGGAACCACCTGCATCATCTAGCATAGGAGCGAGGATTGCAAATGCAAACTCGACTAGATCGCATGGCCGCCTTAATGCGCCGTATGGATTTGATTGAGCTCCAAAACCAGCACGATGTATCTCATGTGCCTGCATCTGGTTCAGTTCCATGTCATTTATATGATAGGATAGGTGATATAGGGGGGTTAGTGTGCATCCATTCCTCCTAAGATGGAACATGTAAATGCCATCTATGATAGATCCAGGAATGACCCATATTGATCATCATATAACCCTACATGGAGGAACCACCCTAATTTTTCATGGAACCATAACAATGCCTCAGGTGGTCCTTCAAACTTTTCTCGACCACCTAACCGACCACACTACCCTCCCGTGCATTCACAGTCTCATCAGCCACCCCAAAGTCAGAACACCAACCAACCAGGTTTCCCAAATTCAAACAACTTAGAAACCCAGTTTAATTCGCTTGAGAACTTAACTTATGGACTTGAGAACTCTGTAAAAAACTTTATGTCATCCACGAGTCAAGTTCTCACTTCGAATCAGCAGACCATCAAATCTCTCGAGCTTCAGATGGGTCAGTTGGCTCTGTCAGTACATGAGAGAGAGAGAGAGAGAGGGAGCCTGCCTAGCCAACATGTGGCTAACCCCCGTGCTCAACAACACTCGAACATGCAAAATGCAAGTTCAAGACCACAGGGAGGCAAGTGAACTACGTGGAAGAACCTGTAGACCATTTTAATGCCATTGTGACCCTGAGAAATGGAAGCAGGTCAACAACCATGTGTCCTTGCCAGAAAATCCATCTGTGCAGCCCCCTTGTGGGAATGAGGGTGAGAAAGAGGCCGAGGGTGAGAGTAATACACCAAAGCCTCCTTCTCCGGCTCCGCCCAAGACATACCTACCAAAAGCTCCTTATCCTAGTAGGTTGTCTAAGAAACAGAGTGACAGTGTGGATAGAATACTGGAGATATTTAAGAAAGTGAATGTCAACTTTCCTTTGTTAGACATGATTCAACAAATACCTCCCTATGCAAAATTCCTGAAGGATCTCTATAGCACGTGAGACCACGAGATGATTCACCTTTTCCTTTTGTGAATTTTCCCTTACCGAGAAATTTCTTGAATTTTATGGTTAGGAAAGCAACGTCTTCATCAATATCTTTATCTTCGAATAATTCCGAATCTGAGGTTGCTTTTAGAGCAATTGTCTTTTCTTTCCTTCTTGAGCTTTCCCTCTCCTTTTCCTTCTCTCTCCTTTCTTCCATTTGTATCTCATAAGCCATGAGGCTTCCTATGAGATCCTCCATCTTCAATTTGGAGAGGTCTTTGGCTTCTTCAATCGTCGTAGTTTTTTTCTCCCATTCGATGGATAGTGACCTAAGAAACTTCCGCACCCTGTCACTTTCATTAAAAACCTTACCAAGGTTCTTCAAAGAGTTAGTAATATAGGGAAAGCGAGTGTGCATCTCGCTTATGGTTTCATAGAAAACAATTCATATTTTTGCATGAAAGAATCTATCCTAGTTTCCTTAACGGACGATCTTCCCTCGAAGTGAGTTTCAAGCATGAGACATGCCTCAAATGCAGAGTAACATGAATCAATCCTACTATATTCTTCCTCTATTAATCCACATATGAGGATGTTCATAAGTTTAGCATTCATTTGAGTCATCTCAAGCTCATCATCCGTCATGAGTACAAGTTCCATAGCGTTAATGTACGGAATTTGAAGAAACACCCATAATTTTATATCATATGATCGGATAAATGTAATCATGCATTTCTTCTAATAAGCATAGTTTGTTCCATCAAACAAAGGAGGCCTACCAGTGTGGAATCGCTCACATTGTTGGGCTATTGCTACAAAGGTTAATTTGTTAAATGCAATATACGAGACTCTGATACCAAATATACGATCTAACTAGCCCTAGAATTTGTCTAAAGGGGGTGAAAAAACTAATTGAGTTCTTAAAAACTTAGGCAAATAATGCAATGAAAAAATAACATCATTAAATGAGAGAGTCAGACAATCAAACCACAACACCGATGTATAGAGGTTTGGATCCATCAACTGAATCCTACTCTTCTCTTACGAATTGCTCCTATAAGAGCAACTTCATGTTTTCCCCTATCCGTCTCCCAGTTCCGGGATGAGAGATCTTACCTCTTCACTTCAAGCTTGCGAACACCCTCGCCAAGCTTGGACCACCTTCTCACAATCCAAGAAGAGCTTCACTCCGAAAGCTATTACAACACCTTGCTGAAGATTGTAGTAAACACTTCTAATATTGAGCACTTGAATAATTCAACTTAAAGATTAAGCACAATGATAAGTTTGAGGGCAATTTGAAGTAGTATGAGTATGAGATGTTTAGAGAGAGGATTGGCAACCTTGTAAGGTTGTTCTAAGCTCTATTTATAGGCTCTAAATTTAATGTAGCCGTTGGGATTGATTTGGAAAGAATTTGTGTAAGATACACAAAATAGAAAGTTTAGAACACAAATTTGTCCACCAACGGTCGACCGATACGGGAGAAATGTTCGACCATTTTCTTATAAGTAAGAAAACGTTGGATCTAAAGTACACGTCAGTCCAACCACTGAGGCTAGAACTTAAGTGAACGATCGAACTAAGACTAGGGGCGGTCGACCGTTCTGAAGGTTTTGGCCAGGATAATTTTAAAGAAATGAGGTAATGGTCGGACTCAAAGGAGAATCCCGTCCAAGCAAAAATAACAGGGAGTTTGGAGCTGGAATTGTTCTTGATCCGTTCGATCATTGTCGTGGCATTGTTCGACCGATGGCCAAAATACGAATTGGGTTAGTTCAAGTATGTGTATACGGCCGTTATATAATACGACAAGTATAACGGCCATATTAAAGACAAATATGAAGTTTCAAACGGTCGAACCAGAACTTTCGGTCGACCAGTTTGCACACTAACCGAGACATGTGTAAAGTAATAACCACTGAAGAAGAGATGAATAAGTTTAAGGCATGTTTCGGTTATTCAAGTATAACGATCGAACTGGGATAAATAATTGGCCGACCATTTTGGACAGGGTAATAACCTGTTAAAATCAGTCGAACTAGGTAAACTACTATTCAACCATTCTGAGAAAAGAATAAGAGTCTGTTAAATTCGGTCGAACCAGATGGTCTACCGGTCTACCATTTTCTGCAAGAACTCTGATCCAAGAGGAATTCTTGTGTGTAATGGGTTATCTAAAAGAGTCAATTTGGTATGGAATGTTGTATGAGACTTCTATAGGTTTTATATGGATCATGTAATTCAAATCAACAAGATTTCAAGTGCCCAAGTTACAATTGAATCCAAAGTACAAGAAACATAAATCCTATACTATTCTTCAATTTGATTTCTTGTCTTGTATCAACACTTGTCTCCTAAAATGGTTAATAAAACCAACAATATATGTGCATATGCATGTGATGTAGTGATAGATGTACATGGATTTATTGAAATCATAATTAATCATCGAAACCGAATTAACGGGTATTAGCCAAAAAACCAATAGAGGAGGTATGTTCCTTCATGAACCTCCCTTGCACTCAACCATTTGAATGGTTGAGATTTCATGTTTGTACGAACATATAAAAAAAGAAGAAAAAGAAAAAGAAAAAAAGAAAAGAAAAACAAAGGAGGTTGTCATGGGTCCCACTCCATGTGGATGTAGGGTTCAATTTATTAATATACGTCAAAATAAATCACCCTATTTTGTTGTTCAATTTGTTAATGTACATGGGTCCCACTCCTTTCTTCTTCTTCCTCCCTCTCCTCCTTAGGTTAGTTTCTTTCTTGTTTAGTAGAGTAGATTTTATTTCTTGTTCATTAGAGTAGGTTTTAGTTTCTTAATTAGTAGTGTAGAGGAGAAGAAGAAGAGCACCCTTGTAATCTTTCATTTTAATCTAGTTTTCTGAATTTTACATTATGGTTTTGGGTTGTTTTTATGCTTTCTTGAGTTTAGTGATAAGTAGGGGTAGTCTATTAAACGTTCTAGTAATTAACCGCAAGTGCACAGCCGTCGGTGACGATGCGGCAAGTACGGGTCAATCCGCAGGGAGCGTTGCCAACCTTTGAGCGAGCGAAATCAAGTGGGAAATAATGGTGGAAGAAGAGATAATTACGCTACAACTGAAAAGACGATTATACTAAGAATGCAAAACAAACTAGATGACGATGCAAATGAAAACTAAAGAAATTCAGCAAATGATATGGAACGAAATATGGATGAACCCTTAAGGGGTGGAATGTGTGCATATATGAGGTGAGAGAAGTGATGAATGACGCATGTAAGGATGTATGTGTGTCATGTGTGTGTCTTCGTGCATAGGAAGTGTCTAAAGTTATGGCAAGACCTATCATTCCATTCGCACAACGTATTAGCAGTTACTACTTGATTATCATAAGACAAGGCTCGGCATGAGAAGTGTCTAAAGATATGGCAAGACTCATCAAAAAACAGGAATTCATGTGAAGAACGAAGCTAAGCATGAGAGGTGTCTGAATCTTATGGCAAAACTCATCAAAATAAAGTTTCTTCAATCAATCAAGCGAGCAAATAGTAATACAAACACATGACTAACATGTAGCATACCCAACATGAAATTTCAGTAAATAAACATGTGGAAACCAAGCATGGGAAGTGTCTGAAACATATTGCAAAACTCATCAAAAATCCCCCTACATGTAGATGATTAAAACAAACCTGATGAACATACAAACATTCAAGTCTACACAATCAAAATTCGTCAAACATCAAAACCTCAAAACATACATGTGCATCATCTCCACCCCTCAAAGGGGGATGGAACTACCCACTAATCATTAAGCTAATATTTATATTAAGAAGAGAAAACATTCTAACTAATTCTACTAAGATTAATAAAACAAAATTAACCTAAGCATGCAAGAATTAAAAGAGACAACATGAAACTGACAAAGATTTCTTTTATTCATGACTCACATTACAAGTAGCATCTCTCCACTTAAGTTTTGCTCTAAGGCTTTACTCTAAGTAGATGGAATTGCCACCAAGCAATGATTTTATTACAAAGGAGGAAGAGGAGTTCTATTTATAGACATGAAAAATGCAACTGGGGACAATCCGCCGATGTGGGACTAATGAAACTTATACAAATGGATAAAAACAACAAAATACACACCCACCCGAAGCTGGATCGGATTCTGACCAAAATGGATCAAAAATTGGGGGTCTAGGGCCGCCAATTAGTGGTCACTTTTTCTCTGATGTGGTCTGATTTCAGATATCTTATTTAGTGCTTCAATTCTGCATGCGGGGTGCACTTGGATTGGTTATTGGAGTGTGGTCCTGAATCTAGTTGCCAAAATACCCATGATGGTGTGGAGTTTCTCGGTTTGCTATTTGGTTCTTCTAGGATTACGTCGAAGTCCTTACCTCTTGCATATGGGTCCTTGTGCATGACAGAGAGTTTTGTTTTGCTTCATTTAAGTCCTTTCTTCTTACGTTTCAGTCCTTTTTCTCTTCCCCTCTTTTCTTTATTACCTAATACCTTAAATACAACAACAAACACTCGAGTAGCATAAATATTAGTGTAAAATTAAATATATATAACATGAATATGATGCATGATATGCTACTAATCATAGTCCATCCCCATTGGGGGTGGAGAAGAAGATGTGATTATGTGATGTATTAAGTGTGTGTGGTAATCTTAACTTTCGAGCCTCACATGAGTTCCATAACCATCTAATGAGATTTTCACTCTTATCTTTGATGTGTTAATTCTCTTGAGTGATGCTTAGCACATGCTTAGATTTGTGGACCTATTTTATAAGGAATGATGGGGTGTGGATAAGGATGGAGTTGAAGAAGGAAACATGACATGTGGGAGCATGTGCTCTTGTTAGTCTCATCTTAATTAATTTCTTTTATGTTTTAGTGATTGTGTTAAATTTTATTTCATATGGAGACATAGTGGGGCTTGGTGGTTATGCATGAGCTCATATTAACCGCATTTCAATTATTGTCTTGTATGTTTTAATAATAATGTTTTATATTATTTCATGTGGAGGCAAAGTTGGATTTGGTTTTATGGATTTCATGTATTACATGTGTTTTGAGCACAAATGAACACACACACACGTACACATATTTTCATTACCGCATTCTTTCTCTACCCATAAGGGGTTTATTTTTATCGTTTGTTTTCGAATTTCGTACGCATCGTAGTGTAATTCAGATCTCATACCTCTCTTTTGCTTTTTGCTACTGGAGTATTGTGGACTCTGACACGCACGCGCTCCCTGTGGACTCGACCCGTACTTGCCACCGCTTCATCGCGGCCGTGCACTTGTGGTATTATAACTGAATCAATCACTATACATTATAGTTCCCCAAATAACAAAGATGTTTTGTTCTCTAGAACAGAACACGATCCCTTTAGTGATACGTAATAATATCACTTGTGTCTATCCCTTACCTCATGATATTAGGAATGTTATAAAAAGTAGGAATATGTTGTCTTTGTATTATGTATTCTTTTCTTGATCTCTTAAGCAAATTATAAAAATGTAATCATATATAAGTTACATTGTGCACATTATAACTTTTGCTTTATCAAGGGCCCAACAATAACATAACTCAAGTCAAGAGAGGCAATGATAATCTTTTGACATATAACTTTGTCTTACACAAGTTATATATAACCAACTAATATTTTTGTCACTATACGTAATGACAGCTTTTGGTAATAATTAAATTATATACTTCTCATGTAAAAAAGATATAAGTCTCAAATCTTAGGATTCCAAACCATAATGAAAACATTAATGACACAAACACAATTTCATAATGTTATTTATTAGGTCTTTCAATATATAAAAGAAAACATTTTCTATTTCATATACTCATGTTGTTAAAATATTTGTAGAGATAGAATACCTTTTAACCCACTGCACAATCTTATCTTAGTAATTAATGTCCCATTTTAATCACCATGATTGTGATTTACTTTTGTAAACCATTATCGTTTAGAGCTCTACGGGTAAGGACCAAGAACCTCTTCCTTAACTCTTCTAAAAGACAAATTCATAAATCAGGGAACAAAATATTTATACATTCAATTCATAACAAAAGACATATAAAAGAATATTTTTAGAACATGCATTCCTTTCAATTGTTCCCAGTGAAGTAAGGGAGCACAGAGATAAATGAGGCTTAACCTCAAAGTGGTTCTCATTCTCCTTTGGCAAGACAATGCATGAAGGTAGAGCAGTGCGACTCGGGTAGCCTCGCTCACGGAGAGGTATGGGACCCTGGGGAAACAACTAAGGAGGTTGTAGACCCATACCTGCTAGATCTGCTAGTGGTGTAGGTTCAAAACCTGTGTCGTCCTAATGTGGTACACGAGTGGCCATGCTCCCTGGACTGTGTAGGATATGAGACGGGGACGTGTTCGAAAAGTCGACAATCAAGGATAGATCGATGTCGTATCTTGTCAAACGGCCCCTGCGTCTTGTGACCACACTACCATGCACAAAGGTGCACACCCATACGAGTGACAAAAAATTTAACAAAATTAAAATAGAGGGTACGTAGAGGAGAAGATGAGAAGACTCAGATGAGAAGGAATGACTCGGATGAGAAGGGAGGAAGTCCTTATGCTACGACAGGTACGTAATGCCAGAAGCATACAAGCAAACACGACTCAAACAGTCTATGGTCATTATAGGTACTTACAGCTAGATAACGCCTAACTACGAGGTCACACGGCCTCAACACACCTCACCTCCCTACGAGGAAGACCACAAAGCCTAACAAGTGAGCCTAGATCTGGAGATCTCATCTGTCCTACTATCGATAGAGTGGGTGACGTTGATCAGGCTATGACGGTTGTGACCGGATCACTCTCCTAATGTGCCTGAGGTCCTTAGGAGTAAATGTGTACTTGATTACATATGCTTTTTGAGAGGTGTTTTATGGGGCTAAAGGAAGGGGTGAGGAAATCTCCTACCTTATCTTAAAGTCCTAAGGGGTGGAGAGTGTGTGCACATGTAATAAGGTGGTGAAGAATGCATTCAATATGGCACAAGTATAGATTGTATTTTCATGCATAGGAAGTGTCTAATGGTTGTTGCAAAACCTATCAATCTAATCACTAACATAGTTGATTAACATGAGCAAAAAAAGTTGGTTATTAAGAACCTAAACAAGTATGGGAAGTGTCTAAAAGTTGTGGCAAAACTCATCAAGTTAAGTATTCTAATTTAAACAAACAAGCATGCATTCACATTCAACACATATTGCATAAGATAGCATTCATTCACATTCTTCATACATGTATAAACATCATCTCCACCCCCAAAGGGGGTGGAAGTACTCACTACATATCACGCTAACAATTATACTAAGAAAGAAAGACATTCTAACTAATTATACTAAGATTACAAAAAAACTAAGCTAAACATGTAAGCATTCAAAAGAGACAACATTAAAACAAAATTAGAAGAAATTGTTTTATTGATGATGCACATTACAGGTATCATTCCTTCCACTTGAGTTTTGCTCCAAAGGCTTACTCCAAGTAGAGAGAATGGCCACCAAGCAATTGGTCATTTATAAAGGAAGAAGAAGAGTTCTATTTATCGACATGAAAAGGCAACTGGGACAATACACCGATGTGGAACTAATGAAAGTTCTACAAATAGACAAAAGTGATGTACCCAACATCCGGGCCAAAGGGAATCAGATTCAGGTCATAGTGGGCAACCAACCGATTGTTTGAGGCCACCACTTGGTGGTCACAAAGTGGCCGATCCTATCCGTTTTCGTCTAGCGTCTTAAATTCTTCAAATGGTAACGTTGGGTGCACTCTAGTCGGTTATGTGGATCTAGAGGCGAGCCAAATTGCCATAATACTCCTCATGATGGTGTGGAGTTTTTCGGTTTGCAATTTGGTCCCTCTGGCTTACATCAAGGTCCTTGTCTCGCAGATAGGTCCAAAAGTCCCACAGATCAGTCCTTTCGCTCGCGTTTTAGTTCTTTTTGTGTCTTATTCTTCTTCAACTTGTTTATTCTTGAAACTTCAACTTAAAACTCATTACATAGCATTGCTTAGGCTCAGAATAGAGGAATTAAGTGTTCTAGTGATTTTGGCAACAAAAAGTAAGTTTGTATCAAAATTGGGTACATAAAGGATATTATCATGAATATCCTTTATGTAATTTTGTATCACCTGTTACTTTAATCTCAACTTGATTTCCATTTGCGATAGTAACAAACTTATCTAATAATCATAGATTATTTTTACATTATTTAGCATAGTAGGATCCCCTGTCATATGATTGGTAGCCTTGGAATCAATAATCCATTGTTTGATATTTGATTTATTTGTTGAAAGGGCACGAATATGAATATCAAGATTCTTTTCTACACCTGACATATTACCTGATCTAGGAGTTTTATTATGCAAATAACCATTCAAGTGGCCCACCAGTACACTTATTTGTTGAGGATCCGGAGCCTCGCTCACGAACCCATTTGAGGCAGCGCTCACAAACCCAGCACCCACGAACCCACCAAGCCCATATCCGCCCGACCCAACAGCAAATATGTTCCAGCCTTTAGTCTGTATCGGGTTTGTTGGTTGTGGATATCTGATTGGGTGTCCGTTCATATAAAGGTCGCCATTATTTCCAAACTTGTTATTTGCGTTAGAGTTGGGCTTAGGGTTTCCATCTGAGCGGTCGTCGCCACCTCTGGGTTGGCTATTGCTGTCGTCGGCAGTCCCATCCACCATATTTGCTTTGGCATTTCTTTTTCCGTTCTTTAGAGGCCTGAGATAGGAAAGAGAAACCAACATGAGTTTTTATTGTTGCATTGTTTCTTACAATTTTCGCAGTGTTCGTTTGTTTTATTTCTGAATTGCATTTTGCTGTTGTACTTGTTACCCTGAGCCTAGTTACGACCGGCGACGAAGGCTTGGTTGTCGAAGACCGCACTGTTGGTGTTATATGGCATGGTTTTCCTTCAAATTTCCTCGCGTTGAATGAGACTTGTGATAGTGGCGAAGCTTGGTGGCTCTGGCCCCATTAGGATTTGAGATCTTATAGCTTCATAGCTTGGGTCCAGCCCTACGAAGAACTAGTAGATATGGTTTGGCTCTTGTTGGATTTGGTTGATTTTGGTGTCTCTTGTGGGGGTTCATACACCCGCAGTTCATCCCATTATTTCCTAAGAGTACCAAAGTACTACATGATGGGTGTTCAGTTTTGTCGTGTCTGGGATATTTCTTGTTTGAACTTGAAGACAAGCGCAAAGTTCTCGACCTTTCCATAGTGCTCTTAGACAGTGTCCTATAGCTCCTTTGAACTTTCTTTGCGTTAAGATATTCATGATGTTTGGTTGCATAGAGGCAATGATCTACAATATGACCTAATGGTCCATCGTCTATCATTCTTCTTCCTTGTTTTTGGTCCCTTCTCCTTTGAACTTTTGCGACTTCTCGGTGATAGTTTGTCCAGTTTAGGGAGGTTGTGACAAGGTGTTGGGGGTTGTTCACCTTTAGGTGACTGCTTCCAATGTCGTCTTACATGTTTATGAGAGGGTTTTGGGTATTTTGGGTATTGATGTTGGCTATTTTTTGGCCTTCAACCCCCTTGGATGTGGTGAAGCTGATGATGATCTTCGGGGAGAGTCTAAGGTTATGGATTTTCTCAAATCAATGCTCTGATACCATGTTGATTTTGGTACAAGAGATATAAACGATGTGTTTATGTTATGATTATGTTTGTGCATTACAGATTGTATGAATGTGTTTATATATGTGCTAAGAAAATAAATGTGGGCGACATAGCCATTGTACAAGCTAAAGAGACGATGGATGTTGCTTGATTTCTTTCCTTGAGTGAGCCTTTGATTGCAGGAGGTTGCCAAAGCCGGATATATGGTTGGGCGATGATAGATACTAAGCCCAACAGTCATTTTCAACCAATCTCTTAACTTGAAATATTATTAGTAGCACCAATGATAATATAATCAACATATATTTGTGCCAATAATAGATCCTTATTTTTACATTTTATAAACGGGGTTGGGTCCGCTTTCTGTATTGTAAGTTCCTTATCAATCCAGAAGTTCCATAATCAATCCTACCAAGCTTTTAGATCTTGTACAAGTTCATAATCTGCCTATTTATTTTTAATACATGATTTTGAAATGCTTCAAGCACAAATTTTGGAGGTTGTTGTAAATGGATTTCTTCCATGATAAAGGCATAGGAGAAAGCACTTTTGAGATCCCTTTGCAAGTGTTAAAAATCCATGAAAGAAGGAAAGGCTAACAAAATTCTAATTTGTTTTAATTGACATACAACTGCAGAAGTTTCAGCAGAAATGATTCCCTCCTTAAGGTTGTAACTTTGCCTCATTGGTGTACATTCGTGACTAACCACAAGCCCTTGCTATTAGACCTTAAAGCATAATTGGGGAACTTACCTATTTAGAGGAGAGAATGAATGGTTAGTGGGTGTTTTGACCTTGGGGTATGGAGGTGGGTATGGTTGGGAGTGAGGGTGGTTGAGGTGATGGTGTAGAGGTATGGGTTGGTTTGGTGGTTGGTGTGGTTTTTGGTTTATAAAAGAAACACAATCCTCTCCATCTCTCTCTTTCCCTCTCACTCTCCCTGACACTCATTTGTCTCCCTCTCTTTTACAGTTCCCACGACCACCGGTGATCGAAGCTCCTACCAACAGTAGCGAGGTGGTAGAGGCAAAGCACGATGTGACGGGGAGAATGTGTGTGGCTTCGAGGTGTGACGGTGAGAGACGAAGTGAAGAAAGGTATGCCAAGTTCCAATAGAATGTCCACACAAGTTATGTGAGAGGTTTTTCTCATCGTCGGAGGCCTCACCGGTGACGAGGGCAGTTAGGCATCTACCGTGTAATGGTTGACCGATGCTTGTTGGTGGTTGACCGATTTTAGTGTAATGCTAGACTTTGCCCCACACCAGTCGAACGATGTATGTCGGTAGTCCACCAGTTGTGTATATTTATCAGGCATGAGAGAGAGTTTGTTATTTTCGGTCGGACGGGACCCCATTGTCATTCGACCATTACATTGTTAAAGTTTACTTCGGGCCAAGACCATCTAAACGGTCGACCGCCTTAGACCCAATTCAACCACTAACTTAAGTGTATTGCCTTGCGTTTGACCAGCTTGTGCCTTAGGTCAACCGTTTGTAGTTAGTTTGGAGCTTAAGAAACCCTTGTTATTTTCGGTCGAACATGACCCCTTTATCGTTCGACTGTTGCTTGATTATTTAATGGTTTCCCAACGTAGACCTTCCAACTGGTCGACCGCCCAATTTAAGTTGTTCAACTGTTCGTACTTATGTTCGTCCAATCGGTTGGGTTGGGGTTCGAACCTTCTTCTGATTCAAGAGGAAACGTCGACCACTTTGTCATTTTCGGTCGACTGTTGGCGCCTAGTATTGTTGTTCCTTATTTCTTTGATAGTGTCACATTTGTCCACAGAATCCCATGTCTTCACCTCGTGTGTGTGCCAGGAGGTAATGGTGGGTGTGGTGATCGTGCCTGCCTAAGGACCACTGTGTGGAAAAGTGTGGATGCTTGTTGCACGTGTCTATTGTATTTTTTTGGCCGTGTATGGCTTATTGCATTTCATGACCACCCACACCCTATGTAGTAAACTAAAAGGATTGCAAATCCTAGTGCTTTGCATTGTCACGCAACTCCGTGGGGGTGAGGTGACTACCGGTCTTGATGGCGATGGAGGTTACCGACCAGCCTGTGTGGCAGCGGGGATGACCGCCCAGACTTCTTCTCGGCGGAAATGTGTCAGCTTGTGTGGGAAAATGTGTCAGCTTGTGTGAGCAATATGTGTCAGCTTGTGTGAGCAAATGTGTCAACTTGTGTGAGTAACCCGACTGGGACTACTTTCCCTTATTACCCCTAGATGGGGAAGGTTTTTACATTGCATTATTGTATGCCTTGTATACTAGTATGATAGTTTCTATGCAGTATACATTCATATGAATATATAGGTGGACTTGGTATACAACGTTTTTTTAATGAAAACTTAGGCATTATTTCATGTTTGCATTTTAGTCCTTGAGTGGCACTGAGTGGATGGCGACCGAGGACGAACACACCAGGACTGAATCCTCTAGTCTCATATCCTAGGTTGCTATAGTTATCCGTATATTTTTTACTTCTGTGTAATCGATGTAATCGTATTTTGAAACTCCTGTGTAATGGTGCACTTTGTTTCAATATTTTATGAGTAATGTTTGGTTTATTTCTGGTCTCTTGTTGTCTTCATATTTCATTTAAATTTTCCACTATTTCGGGGATGTTACAACTTGGTATCAGTGTAGATCAGTTTCGGTGTACTCATCCAAATAAACCACCCCTAGGAGTAGTTGGATAGAATCACGCATTTCTTCTAGTAGATCATGCATGCATTGTGAATTCATTCTATTTCCTTGGTTATTGTTCTAGAGGCCTCTGAGACATGTGAGACTCCGACCGTGCGACCGTAGCACCAATGAAGGGTCTGAGAGTGTAGTGTGAGAAGAAGAGTGATGGATTCTCTACGGGATGGTAGAAAGGTTGGGTGAGTTCCTGGAACGTCAGACGGCCCATAATGAGAAGACAGGGTTGGGCACGATGCATGAGAGATTCATGCACCAGCATCCACCTACCTTCGAGGGCAGAGTGAATCCTGAGGAAACTGAGGACTGGGTCTTCATGATCCAGAGGATATTCTGGGTGATTGGATGCTTCTCAAAGATCAAGGTAGATGTGGCCACCTATGTGTTGGGCGTTCATCGTCCAACTGGTGGAGGACAACGTCTGTTGTGGTGTTCAGTGACAGAGAGGACGTGTGTTGGGAAGAGTTCCTGAAGGAGTTCAACCTGAAGTATTTCCCGTAGCATGTCAGAGACACAAAGCGCGAGGTGTTCCTAACCCTAGAGCAGAAAGAGTTGACGCTGGAGAGCTACGTCAACAAGTTTAACACCTAAAAGCGCTACTGCCCGAAGATCTACGTCACCCAGGAGCAGAGGGTGATGAAGTTCATACGGGGACTGCGGAAGCAGCTTAGGCCCTGTGTGCTCTGGCAGATGTTGTGAAGTGCGCGACGATTATAGATAAGAATTACCAAGAGAACTATCAAGAGGCCAAGAGGCCGCAGGGGAATTCTGCGGGACTTGCAGATGGACGTTTTCACAGGAAATCCGAGAAAGTGGGTCTAGATTGAAGGAGGTGGTGCATGGCGACCTAAGGCATGAAGAGCTTGTGACAAAGTTCACCCAGGACTGGAGTGATTTTTCTATCCTGAGGTTTGTTTAGGTTGCGGTCAGCATGGGCACTATATCTGAGAGTGCCCGAGCAGGAAAGGCAAGCCTAGTAGGCGACCAGGACCACCAGTGGCAGGGAGACGCGGAGTCAGCCAACTTGTTGCACCACATGAGCAGGGGAAAAGAGCTGGACATGTCTTTACCGTCCACACTGAGAATGCGAGGGACCCCAACACTGTGGTAGAAGGTACTCTTTACAATGATGGTCATGTAGCTAGAGTCCTTTTTGATTGTGGTACTATGCATTCTTTCTCGGTGAAGTTTTTGGGCGTGTTGTGTCGTACTCCTGTGCAGCTGACTGGCAGTTTTGAAGTCAGTACGCTCATGGGAGAGGTGGGCACTGTGTGGAGCTTTCTCCAGCAATACAGTTGTTTCAGGAGACCTGGATTTTCTTGCAGATCTGGTCTTGCTACCAATGGAGGACTTCGATGTCATCCTGGGGACGGAATGGCTGTCACAGTATGACGTTTGAGTCTTTTGCCATGAGAAGAAGATTCTGATTCGAAGGAATGACCAGCCTGATGTGCTGATCAAGGGAATGAAGAGGAGAGGGGACTGAATCATTGTCTGTGCAGTGAAGGCAAAGAAGTTGATGCACCTGGGTTGCAGGGCATTCTTGGCTACTCTAGTGGTTCCAGATCCTTGGATGAGGAGACTGGAGGACATTGAATTAGTGCAGGACTTTTCAGAGGTGTTTCCAGATGATATCACCGGTCTACCACCACACCGAACGATTAAGTTTGGCATAGAGTTAGTGGCTGGTACCACTTCACAGTCTAAGGCTTCGTATCGGATGGTGATTGACATCATATCATGTATATATTTGTGTCTTATATCTTTTATTTTTAGCCTAAGTAATGCTACGTAACGAGTTTTATGTTTAAGTTTCAGGAATAAACATGTTTGAGAAGAGGAGACTCAAAAAGGACTTAAAAGCAAGGAAAATGACTAAGATGCAAGACTTATGGAGTGTGATGCAAGAGAGAAGGACCTAGATGTAAAACCAAAAGGACCAATGAGCAAATCAAGAAGCTCCACACCATCATGAGGAGTATTTTGGCAATTATATCCAGGTCTAAGCTCCAACAACTACTTCAGATGTATGAAGAAATCGATCCACAAAACTGAAAGTTCGAAAAGTTTTACTTTTATATGTCAATTATTATGAATTGGATGTGCAAACATTTTGTTCCTTGTTTATGGTATTCATCTTTTGGAAGTGTTAAGGAAGAGGCGCTTGGTCCTTAACCATAGAGCTCTAAAAGATAATGGTTTACATAAATCAAAAGTTATTCACAATCATGGTAATTAACATGGAATATTAATCACCGAGCTAAGATTGTCATGTTGGACATTGATTGTTGTAGCTCTGCAAATAATTGACGACACGAGTATATAAAAGAGGAAAAGATTACTTTTATATATTGAATAGACCTAACAAGTAAAAAATTATGGAATTGTGTTTTGTGTCATTAGTGTTTTACTGTATCTTGGATCCTAAGATATGAGACTTATATATTTTCACTCAAGAATTGCTTAATTTGATTATTATCAAAAGCTATCAATGAGTATAGTGATAAAGGCAATAATTGGTTGAACATGACTTGTGCTGGAAAAGATAGCTAGTCAAACAATTATCATTGCCCCTCTTAATTGAGTGATGATATTAGTAGGCCCCTTGATAAAGCAAAATTATAATGTGCACAATGTAACTTGAGTTAAGTTACATAGTTATAATTAGCTTAAAGAGATCAAGAAATGAATATAAGACAAAGGTGACACATTTCTACTTTGTACATATTCTTAATATCATGTGGAAAGGGACGGATACAAGTGGTGCACTTACATCACTAAATGGATCGTGTTTAGTTCAATGGAACAAAGACATCTATGCTAATTGGGTAACTATAATGTGTAGCTAGATACCGCTTATAGTTTGAGATATTAAGTGTTTAATATCGCCGCCAATTTAGCTTAGATCCTCCTATAGGTCACACCACAAAACTGGGAAACAAGAAGTTTGATTTTAAGTTCATATGATGTGTCGGGTTTCATGTGGAAAAAAAGACACTTGTGGAGAATCAATAAAATCAATATGTCACGAGAATTGACATAATTAGACTCATGGATAAATTCATATAAGGTGTATATATTATGGAGTGTAATAATTTAGTATTACATAGGATAATATATTACATAAGATATGAATTTGCTAAAAACCCCAAAAAATCAAATTTCGTTGGAAATAAATCCAAAATTTGACAAAGGAAAAATCGGAGTCAAACACGGTAAACCGTTTAGGGTTCAGTCGACCGACGTGTCTTCGGAACGGTCAAACGACGAGGAACGGATAAACATAATTGGTTGACTGGAATTGTCTGAAGTGCCTGGAAAATTGGGTTTGGTCAACCGAGAGAAAATATCCAGGAACTATCTTGGGATATTTTTGGTAGACCGAAGGTGACACGGTCGTCCGATGAGATTCGACCAGGAGAAATTTTGGTAGGTCAATAGTCGACCGGAGCAAGACGCGAATCATCTGAATTCTTCCCGGGAATTTTTCTCACGTACATTCGGTCGACCGTCTAGCTCACGGTCAACCGAACGTGTGTTAAAACCGAATGGTTCGGTCAACCGAGTAGAATTCTCAGTTAACTGAACAACACGATTTTTTGCCTGAATTATTTAGAGAATAATTAGATCATGGGTTGGATTAATTCCAGATTTAATCAAACATTTTTTAGGTTGTTTATGTGGCAATTTGGGATTAATTTAGGTGTGAATAAGCAAGAGATCATGACTAGAGAATAGTTTTTGATAAGGATGTTTTGGGAGCCTATAAAAGGACCCCTCATCCTTATTGTTTATGTTAATGCATAAATTCTCTCTCTCATTAATATCTCCCTTAATCACCATGAAAATCTCTTAATAGTTTTAAGTTTTGGAGATAGAAATCTCAGGAGCTTAAAGATGGGTTATTAGCTGGATTCTAAGCTTAATTCGAGATTGATTGCCTAGCTCCTTTCTCTCTAATCTTGTTTAGAGTTTGGTGAACACTTGGAGGCGAATCGGCGGGCGATTTGACGAGCAACGGAACTCTGGATCTTCTGAAAGGTTTTAGAGAACCTTTGCGTATGATCCTTTCTATTTTGTTTATTTTAATATATGTAGGAATGCATGATATTAGAATAAACATATACAAGTACATAAAATCAATGAAAATATGAAATCGATCTTGTATGTTTGTATTAAAATCTTAAAATATACACATACACAGGGACACAAAATTCTACAGTGGTATCAGAGCATTTAATTCATATTTTCAATGATTACACTATATAATTAATTTTAGTTTACCATCTACAATCGAAACAATTCATGTTCTATGTCTTTTTCGAGTTTTGCGATAGTTTTGTTGCTTTATATCTAATTGATTCCTTTGATAATTTTAAATATTTTGAAACACATCATGTGAATGTTAGAATTAAAATTTAGACTTATGTCTGATAAATAAAAATTTTGTTTTTAATTAAATGATTATTTTATAAGGAATCGACAAAACAAAAAAAGCATATGTTTATCTTTCCTTAAAAAAATTATTTTTGGAAATTGGATAAACAACGGTTCAAATATTTTGTGTTTTGAAGTATGGATGCATAAAATCATTTTTAATGGATTTCAAATGGGTTTATATTTTTTTGATTTAGAGATGCATGATAAACTAAATCGAGTAATTTATAGTATATGTACATGCGTTGCTCGAGTTCTCTAATGCAGGGATATGTGAGTTTGTATGTTCTGATGAAGCCATGTGTGAATGAATGAATGTATATGTTATTATTATTCAATCACAATGGCTTATCTATATGTAAAAGCCAAATTTTTATTTTTATGTATATAAATGCATATGAGAGACTTTTTACATAGCACTTGCACTAGGCAATTTTTTAAATTGTGAGTTGCATGTTTATATTTTTGCAATATCAACATCCATGGTGCAAGAGGAAGTCGCGGAGAAGGCGCAAAAGTCAAGGACACGGGAACATATAAACTCACATCAATGTGTGTGTGAATGGATATATTTATGATTGTGTGCTTGACATGTATGTGATTGTATGGATGAATGTTAGGATGTGTATAAATGATAAATATGCATGATCACCTAAATTCTAAAATCACAAATAAATATTTAAATTGTCCAACCAAAAATTAAGAGTATTTTTCTTACTTATTTCATCAACTAGCAGCCATCGATCGAGGGATATTCTGCTCGCCCTTAGCGGGAGATAGCTTCGTCCATCTTTGGGAATAATGGGAGAAATAAGGTTGTCTATTGTTGTGTCATGAATACATGTACGAGGTGCGATTCAGCCTTAGTGGACACCGAGTATATTTGTTTGTGAATACAATGGATAAACGTATCTCGTATCAAATGAAATAAGGTTTCTTAACAAGACCCGGAGCCCTAGCTCGATTTTGAGAAAGCGTTTTTCTTACTAGGATTGGTCAAATAATTTTGCTTGTTTGAATTAAAGAGAATACTTAACTTGATGGTTTATGTCATAATCTTTAGGTACATTCCATACTTGTTTAGGTTCTTAATAACAAACTTGTTCATGCTCATATTAATAACTTAGGTTAGTGATTTGGATGATAGGTCTTGGCATGAGGTACTTCTTATGCATAGCAACACTACCTACACTTGTGCTTTAATAAATGCATTCATCACCACATATTTCATGTGTACACACACTCCACCCCTTAGGATTTTTACATTCCTGATTTCCAGCTTGCTTCTATTAGTCACTTTGTTTAGTTTTACTTAGTCTCCTGCTTTCATCTTCTTTGTTGTTTCGTACTAGTGTAGTGTAGCATAGTTTAGTCTAGTTTAGTGTAATCAATTTCTTCTCTCCTCTTTTCCCACTTGCCTTCGAATAGACCATAGTCGACACACCTCCTCATGGACACGACCCGTACTTGCCGCGTCTTCACCGACGCCGTGCACTTGCGGTATTAAAACAAACAAATCAAGTTTTTGACGCCGTTGCCGGAGAGGTGCTTTGTTCAGACTCTGGTTTGGACGATTCGAGTGGGTTTAATTTTTACATTTTAGTTTTGGTTTGTTTCAGGAATTCCCAGGACGAAGGAGAGGTGGCAGGAGAAATTGAAGGGAGTAAAACACCAATCTGACCGCCAACCAGCGGCCTAGTGAGTGACTCTTGCCTCGGATTTTCTTCTAGCTATTTCTTTTTGCAACATTGCTCCCAGCTCAATAAATAATCAACTCTCCTTTTTAAGACAACTTGGACCCTAAAACTCAAAGCGATAGACTAGATTATTTGTTATCTAGGTCATGCATCATATGTAGACCTTGCACGCATCTTGTCTTTCCTTTACTTTAATTTCTCATTGTCGATTGCTGGCGTGAGGTACATGCATCCATTTTCTCATTCATGCATGGTTAAAGCATGCATTAGTTAGTAAGGTGCATCAGGACAAGAGTGAGGCGAGTGATTGATTCGTGGGTTGCTTGATAGATTCAGGATTCAAAACATCTTTCAGGGGCACCACCTATAGTCTTCAAATATAAGGTGGGGGATTTCATCACCCCTCCCATAGCCCCAAAAAGCTCACTCAAGTAAAGACTTAATCTAAAATCATGTAGACAATGGCCATTAGGACTCGGGCACATTGGGAGAGTGATCCGGTCACGACCATCATAGCCTGATCGACGTCGCCCACTTTGTCAATAGTAGGAGATACGAGACCTCCGAATCTTGGCTCACTTGATGGGCATTGTGGTCTTCGTCGTAGGTAGGTGAGGCGTGTTGAGGCCGTGTGAGCTCGATGTTAGGCGTCGTCTAGCTTAAGGAACCATAGCCAGCCTAAGCTTGTTTGAGTTGTGTTTGCTACGCTAGGCTTCTACCCTCACCCTCTACCTACGTTTGTTTTTAGGGATTCTTCCATTCTCCTCTGAGTTGTAATCTTCTCACCTTCCTCTACATTCTAGTCTCCTCCCCTTTATACTCTCTGTTAGCGTTTTAAGGTCGAGTCGAACACTTTTTGCGAGCTTGGCCTCATGGTAGTGAGAGTGGTCAACTCGAGAGTTCTTTGTCGAGATAGGTGGTTACATGGGCGACCATCCATTTTATTGTTGGGACCAGGACTATTCTCCCTAGTATTCCGGGCTCATGCAGCCTGGGCTGTCTCAGACCAACACCACGTATGGTTGGGACAATCGTAATTGTGTGGCTGAGCAATCTTCGAATTGGGGTAACATGAGAGAGACACCGACTGCTAGACCACCATCTAGTTATGTCAGATCATATGTTGGTCAACAAATTGAGACATTACAAGAACCTTTGGCCTCTTTCATGCATGTGGTAGATGACATGAGTGCACCGGTGGCTCCAGTAGTCGTACCATGTGACTGTTATGGGTGGAGTGGTCACGTTATTTGGGAATGTCTTTACGTTCCCCCAGAGCCAGAGTATGAGCATACCTTTTCCTAAAATGTTCAATGTGACCTTTACGCATCCACGTACAACCCGAGAGCGATGGATTCATGGGGAGACAATTCTTATTCAAATTCTTATACATCATTTTCACCCCAGTATCCTCCTCCCGAATACCCAGAATTCTACCAACACCCCACTTCAAATCATTGGACTCATTCTCAGCCCATCAACACCCAACCCTAAAATTTCTCAAACTCTGACTTGGAACTCATACTTGACCACATACCTGATTCCTTGAAACAAACTTTCCTTACGTTCATGGAAACCACTCAACAGTCCATGCAAAATATGGTAATGCAAGTGAGTCAGATGACACAACAATTACGTGAATGTGAGGATGGTAACTTCTCTTGTCAACGTGAGGATTTATCTTCTGATATCGAACCACCACCACATCAACAAATTCAAAGCACAATCTTTCAAAGTCAAACTCCTAGTTTGTTTGAGGGATTTGGGGTTTCAATTCACGATCACTTGGTGTAGGATTCGATTCAAATCGAGAATAGCATAGACCAACTTCATTATGAGTCGGGACAGGATTGCACCTTACCTTTTTGTCCCATGGCCCTTGAGCCACATGATCTTGTTGTTGTGCCTCTTAAGGACTCACCCGTGGTAGAGCAAGGGCTCCCTCGTACCCTTAATTTCATACGACTTGATGAGAGTTTGCCTCTCACTATTGTTCCTGGTCATCTTGGAAATTATGGGACATCAAACGACTACATTGCCAATGAGAGTATTGGGAGTTCCTTAGAGGATACCTTGGGTAAGAGACTCACTTTCTATTCTTCAGTTGAGTTTGACATGCATAACGAGGTTCTTGACCTCGTTCTGAGCCACCAGCCTGTTGGTTGGAGAATTTGGATTGACGATCATAACTTCAGTACCGCAATGGGAGAATCTCTTTTTCCGTTGCACAATATTTCCCAAACTCTTTAGAGGTTCGATCTCTTTCACTTTGATCCTTTGAATCAGATGCTTTTGCGTCCTATTCATGAACCTCTCCTTTCATCTTGTGCTCTTTGTGAGGGGGGGGCCAGGCATGAGTATTTTGGCCCCATGTGGTGTCATGTTCCCATTACAACTACATTGACCCACTTTTTAGGTTCCCATTTGATGTCCTTTGATAAATTAAGATGGGAACTTCTTTTTGTACATGGCGATATTGCAAAAAAACAAAAAAGAAAGAAAGAAGACTCCATGAGTGAGCACAGCTTGTTGCGGGCTCCAACCCTTGTGTATTTGGGGGCCATTTTTCACGTATTTGTCTCACTTCTTTAGAATCTCACAGGTTTAGAGTGAATTTGAGTTTGTGTCCATCAACATGACCATGAAAATTTTCTTGTGCTTCACGTTGGTGAGATCTTGTCTTTTTCATGCATATATCCATGTAGAATCATGGTCACATTCATTGAGGACAATGCATGAAGTAAGTGTGGGGGGTGTTTAACGTGTGTACATAGTCGAGTCTTTCTCCTTTTGTTTTGTTTTGTTTTTTTGCATTATTAGGGTCATGTTAGTGTGTTGCATTTAATATCGATATATCTGCTTGCCATGATCCTTGGGTGACTTGTATTCTTTTGCTTGCCTAGTGCTTTAAAATTTTCATTTCTCTCAAAAGTCTTCATGTCTTTGCGAAAGAAAATGTTTTGTGGGTTTTGCGTGTGTTTAGCATGTGTAAAATGCATGTAAGGCAAAGTAAAAATAAAGCTCCCTAAATTGTCTTGAACATGATGCATTAGGATATCTAGTATACTAGTTTTAGGTCTTATCGAGTCGTAAGGATGCACCCGAATTTTTCCTTGGCGGGCGCGTAATCATAAGGTTTCAGTACTCAAATAAACAATGAAGTCCACCCTGAACCTACTGAGTCAAATAATTCATGTATGTTAATATAAGGAAGTTTGTCGTAGTTATGGACCCTTAAAATCTTTTTCTAAAACCTTAAGTGTAGGGGTTTTGGTTCCCATGTAGGTAATAAATAAGTGGTGTTCTGTCTTCTCGCATGGCTCCTATCACTCAGGAAATTAGGTTCGAGGGGACTTAGTGCCTCGTGCTTTCGAGTCATCTGACTTGGGATGCACCGACCGAACTCCCGTTACACGGGTGGTAGGGATTGTCCTATGTGGAGATTTGGCGGAAGGTGTACGTGATTGTGTAAGTCCTTCACGAAACCAACCCTGGGAGAATCAAACACCAACTAGTGTAATCCATAATGCTCCAAAAAATGATGAAAAAAAAGAAACAAAAAAAGACAAATAAGAACCTTAAAGGACTTTACACTTTGTATCACTTGAGGATGTTAAGGTTGCCCATGTTTGTCACTTAAGTCCTTAACTAACTTGCATGAATGGTTCATTAGGCTAGGTGTGTGGACTAAATACCTATATCGGGTTGGCCCATAGAATTACCATGTCCAATGATCGACAGAAATGAGTCCATCGAGTGGTGTGCTAGATTAATGCATCTATGTTTTGATTTTGTGGGTTTATCCGCTAAAAAACCTCAAGAGACAACACTCCTCCTTGGCAACAAGGACGTTTAATGTCTTGTTGCACATGCTAAGCACAATCGTGATTCCTACAAAAGTGAGTTAGGATTTCCCTGATTTACGTATACCTATTCCTTTCTTTCATTTTTCCCTTTCTTTGTTTTGCTCGGGACTAATAAAAGTTAGGTGTAGGGTATTTGATTGACATCATATCATTCATAAATTTTTGTCTTATATCCTTTTTTTAGCCTAAGCGATGCTACGTAATGAGTTTTATGTTTAAGTTTCAGTAATAAACAGGGCTGGGAAGAAGAGACTCAACAAGGACTTAAAAGCAAGGAAAATGACTAAGATGCAAGAATTATGGACTGACATGCAAGAGAGACGGACCCGGATGTAAAATCAAAAGGACCAACTCACTTTGTTAGCTTGTGTGAGGAAATGTGTCACCATGTGTGCGCAAGATGTGTCAGCTTGTGTGAACAACGCAACTGGGACCGCTGTCCGTTATTACCCCAGACGGGGAAGGTTTTTACATTGCATTATTGTATGTCATGTATACTAGTATGATGGGTTCTATGTACTATACATTCCTACGCATATAGGTGGATGGTTGAATCAGTTTAATTACCACAAGTGCACGGCCACGTTGAAGCAGTGGCAAGTACGGGTCAGTCCACAGGGAGCGCGTGTGAGTCGGATTCACGATACTTGAGTGGGGAGAAGAAGAGAGAGATGTGATCAAAATTAAACTACAACACGTAGGAAATCGGAAAATAACAAAATAACAGCTAAACACCGTAGGGGGTAGAGAGCAAAACGGAATACGAAAATATGTGTATGTGTGTATTCAAATGTGCTCATCAAAACATGCCATACATGAAATCCATAAAACTCAATTCCAACTTTTCCTCCACATGAAATAAGATAAAACCTTATCATTAAAACATACAAGACAATAATTGAAATGAAACTAATATGTTCACATGGACCATGACTCAAATCCAACTCTGTCTGCACATGAAATAAGATTTATCACAATCATTAAAACATACAAGATATTAATTTGGATAAAGCCAACATGAGCACATGCATGCACATGTCTTATTTCCTTCTTCCACTCCATCCTTATCTGAACCTCATCATTCCCCATAAAATAGGCCCACTAATCTAAGCACGTGCTAAGCACCACCCAAGAGCATTAGCACATCAAAGATAAGAGTGAAATCCCATTAGATGGTTGTGGAAATCATGTAAGGCTCAAAGGATAGGATTAACACACACTAATTCATCACATGATCAAATCACCTTCTTCTCCACCCCCCAATGGGGATGGACTACTCTCTACTCATCTCTATACTAAAGAAAGTATGAAAAGAACATAAACCCATAAAAGAAATGTAGAAGACTAGATAAAAGAAATTGCATAAAATGAAAACATCAACATAAAGAACATGAACTAAAGTAGATTAAGAAATAAAAATACAAAGTTTGCTCATCTTCAAACCCCTTATTACACTACTAAAACAGGAAACTAAAACCTACTCTAATAGGGGAAGAAGAGGTGGAGAGGAGGGATTACAATGGTATTTATAGAAGAAATAAGGGTTTGGATGGATCTAGGAGAAATCCGACGGCTGTCATAACTTTCTCTATACTTTGGTGTGCCCAATTAATAAATTCCGAGCCACAGGAGAAATTGGGGATCAATTGGAGCAAAATGATCCGCTAGTGGCAAATCTTTTGCGCCCGATCGGTCCTGCTTCCTTCCAGGAGCTTCAATATTTTATTTGGAAGGTTGGGTGAAGCCCTGGTCCACTGTCTTGAACCGCTTTGAATTTAATTGGTGAAATACTGATCTTGTTCAAGTCATGTGTCACAATACTTTGCATTTCACAATCAGGTCCCTCTGGGTTTTCACTTGGGTTCTTCCTGATTTGCAATCCAGTCCTTGTGCAATACAAATGGGTCCAGAAGCCTTCAATTTAGTCCATTCTTGTTGCATTCAGGTCCTTTTTGTTTCTTTTTCTCTTCTTTATTATCTAACACCTGAAACACTACAACAATAACTCCAGTAGCACAATATTGGGGTAAAATAAAGGATATATAGCATGAATATGATGCATGATATGCGACTAATCAGTGGACTTGGTATATAGGGTTTTCATTATGAAAATTCAGACGTTGTTTCATGTTTGCATTTAAGGCTTTGAGCGGCACTGAGTGTGTGGCGACTGAGGAAGAGCAGACCAGGACTGGATCCTCTAGTCTCATCTCCTAGGTTGCTATAGTTATCTGTATTTTGTACTGGTGTGTACTCGATGTAATTGTATTTTGAAACTCATGTGTAATGGTGCACCTTATTTAAGTATTTTATGAGTAATGTCCTGTTTATTTCTGGTATCTTGTTGTCTTGATATTTCGTTTAAATTTTCCATTTTTTCGGGAACGTTACACTTGCCTTGTTTCGTCAAGTTCGTATCTATACACACACTTTGTAACAAAAATCAAGTTTGATGATTGGATCTTTCAAGAAGATCTAATGCTCCACTCAATGTGAATCAGATTACTTCCTTATGCATACTAATTAACGAAATTCATTGCTACATCTCTATTCAATTTTGGGGTTTTGCATGACAAATGAAACATTTAAGAGTCGCAAACTAAGATGGCATAGGTTCTAGTTTGTAGCACTTGAGTCACTTTACCAACAAATATATCTCCAAGATGATCTTTCTGAATTTACCTTTTCATTGGAAGATTTCATAAATCATTTAGTGTCACAATATGTTGTTTTTCATAGTCTTAACATAATTGCCATCTAACCAACGCTCATCAATGATGGGATATTCATTAATACATGTATTCCACTACAATCCTCTTATTGCAAACCCTTATGCTTTAGTTCGAGCAAAGGTACCCAAAAGGGAAATTGTAACGCCCCGAGCCCGGACAACTGCTCACCCGCCCGAACCCGGTGCGTTAAGATACGATCCACGATCCTGACCGCTACGCACTCTGATATTTAAATCCATCTGATAGGCCCATAATTAATCTGAAAAATATAATCAACAATTTGTGAGCTCGACAGCCCGCAAGTACCAACCATCAATCAATCAGAATCATAATCATGTGGAAAATAACATAGAATATGACGTTTAGTCAATGAGCACAATCAAGAGACATGCATCACAAATAATATGTATGCATAACAATCTGGAACCCCCATTCGGATTCGACCACATCCTGTGCTTCTGAAATCTATCAATCAGTCAGACGCACACCTGGTAGCTCCACACTAACGACAGGCAGCCATTTCCTCTCTCGGGTGGCTCCATGTTGTCCGCTAGGCAGCTCTTTCCTAAGTTGCTCTGCCAGAAACATACACACAGCCACAGAAAATGTCAACCAAAACACCACCATGCAATAATATGCATATCAATGAAATCAACATCGATACTCAGCATGCATGCAACTACGAATATCAACAGAGACAGACATGATATGAAACTGAAGAATAACGAATCAGTACTTGCCTCAAAATCTCCATCTTTTTCTTCTCAGTATTCTTCTCAAAATTCCATCTTCTCCTAAAACCACACAATCATCCAACAATCTTAATTAGTCCATTAAGATATTTGATTATTACCTCAACTAAAAAATTCAGGATATTACATTCTACCCTCCTTAAAAGAAATTTCGTCCTCGAAATTTGATCTCAATACTGTCTCAATCCAAACAAATCAATACAAATTTTTCAACTCATTATTTATCAAATCTAAAAACCTAACACCACTTATCGCTCATAATTTAGATAATCAATCCAACCAAATCAAAATTCACATTTAAACTCAAGTCCAAATATCTCTAAATTCATCTTTCATTGTAATAACCTAATCTAAACACCTAAATTAAACTAAACTAAACCTAATTAACCTAATTAAGCCTTGATTAGTGAAGCATGAGGTGGCTTGTTTTGATTGGAAGATTTGGAGGTGAATTGAAGATAAACTTGGATTCTTGTATAAATAGGGTTGAGGTTAAGGAAAAACGTTTTTCTGGATCATTTGTGTTCTTCAGAGAGTGAGAGAGGCATTTTCTTTGGAGAAGAAGGAGAGAAGAAGAGGAGAAGAAGAGGAGAACAAGAAGAAGAAGGAAGAAGAAGAGGAGTGAAGTGGCTCAAGTTCGGGAGGCTTCTTCACTCGACCAAAAGGTATGCCAAATCTTCATTATAACTCACATGAGCTTTGTGAGTGTTGGGGATCGACGTTGGTGTCGAATTCCCCGTCGGATTGCAACCAATTCAGAGGTTGAAGACGACGATCGGTCGACCGGTGCCTGTGGGCAGTCGACCGATCCTATTATTATATTGTTTTGCACCCGCGAACGGTCGAACGATGTCTATGGACGGTCGACCGGTATGCCAAATTTGTGCGGGAAAAGGGTTGATGTTGTTATCGGTCGAACGGGTCCACTTAGCCGGTCGACCGAAAAACAATGAGAATGGGTCGGTTGGGGATTTTGACTTATTAAACGGTCGAACGTCCTTAACCTTGTTCGACCGATCTATTCGATGCTAAGTCGGTTGGGAGCTTTGACCATCAAAACGGTCGACCGCTCTTTAACTTTCGGTCGACCGACTGAGCAGTTTAATTAAGCGGTAGAGTGCCTGTGATGTTTCGGTCGAACTGTATAGCAATTCCGGTCGACCGAAAACCACTTAGGCAAAATACTGAAAGTCCTGTTATCGGTTGAACGGCCCCTTGGTTCGACCGATCGGATATATATATTATATAAAATTGTATAGCGTAGACCATCCAAACGGTCGACCGCTAGATGACTTTTGTTCGACCGATTGGTCGGTAATTCGGTTGCCGTGGTTCGACCGGTAGACTTGTTTGTACAGTACTGTGTACTGTGTGGGGGACCGGTCGACCGGTGTGCTTTTAGCGGTCGACCGATCTGTCGCAGGTTGGTGGATTTATCCACACGCGTTCCGTTGAGTATAGGTCGACTACCGGCTCCGAGGCGACGATTTATTACCGACTTTGAGAGCGACGGATTTCACCTTCGACGAGGGCGTATTATTGTATTACTGTTGCCTCTCTTACCGAGCGGGGTGTGAGGGATGTGTGCCGTAAACCTTGGGCAGTTTGCGAGGGTTTAGCGGTAGGCCGAGGATGTTCCGGCAAGGTGCGCGTCTGGCGGCTCTTGGGGGAGCAACGGCTGTCGTCTGACCCGAGTTGTGTATTCGGCGGGCTGACTCGCTCCTGGGGTGGCGGCGTGTACCAGGGGTTCCTTCCTGCACTTTTGGGGAGCAGTGGTGTCGACTGACCCTTGTGAGGCAGCGGTGGACTGACTTGACCCTAGTGGCAGGAGTGGTTCAGTGCCGCGGAGGCGGTGAGGGCATTATTGTGGGCCCGAGGTGGATGATCATGTCCATAGTATTGCATTGTCTTTAATTCCTTTTTATATTTTAGGAGGTTTGGTATACGGTGTTCCTTCAGGGAACTCAGGCATGTTTGTTTGTTTTCATTTCAGGTAGCGAGTAGCATTAGTGTCAGGTGATGACCGAGGAGAGTGACCCCGGGATCAGATCCTGTTCTCTTTTGTATATCTTTGTTTGAGGTAGTGATTACATGTATATTCACTTTTGTTGTAATCACAGTTGACTCATTTGTATAGTTTGACTTCCACGTGGGTCTGTATCTTATATATTTTATATATATGTTGGTTTGTTTTCCCGTGACGTGCCCTGTGTTGACCGTTGACGGTCTTTATTATTGTTTAAATTTTCCGCTGTTTTCGGGTACGTTACAATTTGGTATCAGAGCATTGATCTCGGCGTACTTGTCCAAAGAAACCACCTTTGAGTTAGGAGTTAGGTTTAGAGGATCATGCATACATATTTTATATTGATGATCGTCTTGTTTCCTTGGCAGATGCCTCCTAGACGGGGGAAGGACGTTGCCCATACTCGCGGTGAGAGTGAGACTGCGAGGGATGAGGCTTGGGAGGATTAGTGTCGGACGTTGTTCGATACGGTCGGACGTCTGACAGAGATGCTACAGCAGCAGACAGCACAGACTGGGCAGACGGGGACTGGCGCTATGCATGACCGGTTTATGCGCCAGCATCCGCCTACCTTTCTGGGGCAGTATGACGCAGAGGCTGCGGAGGAGTGGATCTTCACGATGCAGAAGATCTTCAGTGCTATTGGTTGTCCTCCAGAGGCGAGAGTGGGCCTGGCTACATACGTTTTGGGCGGTGTTGCGTCCAACTGGTGGAGGTCCACATCTGCAGTGGTGTTTGCGGATCGAGATGATATAGCTTGGGAGGAGTTCGTTGGCGAGTTCAACGAGCAGTACTTTCCGCAGTATGTTCAGGACGCGAAGAGGGAGGAGTTTCTGAGTCTTCAGCAGGGAGACATGACTTTGGCAGGCTACATCGGGAAGTTCAACGCCCTTGAGCGTTACTGTCCCGAGATGTACATCACACAGGAGCAGAGGGCTGGGAAATTCGTCCGAGGGCTCCGGAAACAGTTGAGGACGAAGGTGCTGAGTCATATGCCGAGCACATTAGCCGATGCCGTGAAGAGTGCTACTGTTCTCGATCGTGACTACAGAAAGAACTACCAGGATGAGAGGAGGCATCGGGTAGGTTCTCTGGGAGGCCGGGAGGTCAGACTGGAGGGAATCCAGGAAAGAGGCCCCGGTTCGAGGGAGCAGGAGCTGCAGCACCACGACCTGAGCCTTGTGGTAGTTGTGGCCGGTTTCACTCTGGGTCGTGTTTTCCCACCGGAGATTGTCATGGTTGTGGCCAGCTGGGCCACTTTATTAAGAGCTGTCCGAGTCGAGGAGCTGGACCGAGCAGACCACCGGGTTTACCAGCACCAGGCAGAGGTGGAGGCGGAGGTAGACCACCTGTTAGGCCACAGCAGGGACAACGCACTGGCAGAGTTTACACCATCCAGGCAGAGGAGGCTCGTGATGGAGGCGCTGTTGTGGAAGGTACGCTTCTTGTCGCTGGTTCGGTAGCTAGGGTGCTTTTTAATTGTGGCACGACACACTCGTTCATCTCAGAGCGATTTGCGGGAGTGTTGGGTTGTACCCTTGCGATGTTGACTGCCACTTTGGAGGTCAGCACACCCCTGGGTCTGGTGGGCACTGTGGGGAGATTTGTCCCCGGCGCCACGGTTGTTTCGGGAGATCAGGAGTTTCCGGTAGACCTGGTCTTGCTACCGATGGAGGACTTTGATGTCATACTTGGGATGGATTGGCTGTCCCAATATGATGTTCGAGTCTTGTGCCGTGAGAAGAAGATTTTGATCCCGAGGAATGGTTTGTCTGATATTCTGATTAGATGGATCAGGAGCAGAGGAGGTCGCATTATTGTATCTGTCGTGAGAGCTCAGAGGCTGTTACAGCAGGGTTGTGCGGCATTTTTAGCGACACTTGTGGTTACGGAGGCAGAGTCTCAGAGGCTAGAGGACATTGAGGTGGTGAAGGAGTTCGCGAATGTTTTTCTAGCGGAGATTCCAGGTTTACCACCACACCGGGAGTTGGAGTTTGGCATAGAGTTAGTAGCTGGCACTACACCACAGTCGAAGGCTCCATACCGGATGGCACCTGCTGAGTTGACAGAGTTGAAGAAGCAGTTGCAGGAGTTGATGGACTCTGGATTTATCAGGCCGAGCGTCTCGCCTTGGGGTGCACGAGTTTTGTTTGTGAAGAAGAAGGACGGATCCTTGAGGATGTGCATAGACTACAGGATGTTGAACCAGGTGACGGTGAAGAATAGGTATCCCTTACCTAGGATCGAGGACCTCTTTGACCAGCTGCAGTCAGCGAAGATTTTCTCGAAGATTGACCTGCGTTCAGGATATCACCAGTTGAGGATTCGAGATGAGGACATCCAGAAGACAGCTTTCAGGACGACATATGGACACTATGAGTTCTTGGTGATGCCATTTGGATTGACGAATGTTCCGACAGCATTCATGGATCTAATGCACCGGACATTCAGGCAGTATATTGATATATTTGTGATTGTCTTCGTGGATGACATTTTGATCTATTCACCAGATGTGGAGCAGCACAGAGAGCATCTGAGGATTGTACTCAGCATCTTGAGGGCTCAGCAGTTATATGCTATGTTCTCAAAGTGCGAGTTTTGGTTGGACAGAGTGACATTCCTCGGACACATTGTATCAGCAGAGGGGATATCAGTGGATCCGGCGAAGGTAGAGGCAGTGACACAGTGGAGGACCCCTACGAGCGTGACGGAGATTAGGAGCTTTGTTGGACTGGCGGGTTGTTACCGTCGCTTCATCAAAGACTTCTCGAGATTGGCAGCACCACTGACGGCTCTGACGTAGAAGGGAGTCACTTTTGTTTGGTCACAGAAGTGCGAGGACAGCTTTCAGGAGCTGAAGAGATTGTTGACCACAGCACCAGTTTTGTCATTGCCGAGTGGCACGGGTGGGTTTGTGATTTATAGTGACGTTTCAGGTGTTGGCTTAGGATGTGTACTTATGCAGCACGGGAGGGTGATCGCGTACGCATCCAGACAGCTGAAGGTCCATGAGAGGAATTACCCGACGCATGATTTGGAGCTAGCAGCAGTGGTTCACGCACTGAAGACCTGGAGACACTATCTTTATGGCGAGCAGTTTGAGATGTTTACAGATCATCAGAGTCTGAAGTACCTGTTCTCGCAGAAGGAGCTGAACATGAGGCAGCACAGATGGCTTGAGTTGATTAAGGACTATGATTTCACTATCTCTTACCATCCGGGGAAGGCGAACACAGGTGCAGACGCTTTGAGCCGGAAGGTGGAGGTATCAGTAGCAGGCCTATGCATTTAGGAGTGGCGACTACTGGATTCTTTAGCAGAGTGGAGACCATTTGCAGATAGCTCGGAGGGTGCAGTGATTGCAGGATTGAGAGTAGAGCCTCAGACAGTATCAGCAGTGATTCATGCTCAGACTACAAATGAGGAGTTGAGCAGTTTGTTACAGTTAGCTGCTAGAGATGAGTCAGACTTCAGAGTTGGAGTTGATGGAGGTCTGAGATTCAGAGACCGTATCTGGGTGCCGAAGACAGAGGACCTGAGGCGTGATATCATGGAGGAGGCACACAGATCGAGATATTCCATTCATCCAGGGAGCACCAAGATGTACAAAGATCTGCAGCGGAACTTCTGGTGGCGAGGTATGAAGAAGGACGTTGCAGACTTTGTGTCGAGGTGTTTGGTCTGTCAGCAGGTGAAGATCGAGCACCAGAGACCAGCAGGGCAGATGCATAGGATTGAGTTGCCCGAGTGGAAGTGGGAGCATGTGACGATGGATTTCGTTACGGGGCTACCGAAGACACGGAGTTTCCACGACGCGATTTGGGTTATAGTCGATCGACTGACCAAGTCGGCGCATTTTTTAGCTATTAAGACCACTCTTGCTCTGGAGGGTCTAGCTAAGTTATATATTGATGAGATTGTCAGACTTCATGGTGTACCAGTCAGTATCATTTCAGATAGAGATCCCAGATTTACTTCGCGATTTTGGGAGAGTCTACACAGAGCACTGGGGACACGTCTGAAGTTTAGCACAGCTTTCCACCCACAGACTGATGGCCAGTCAGAGCGGACGATACAGACATTGGAGGACATGCTGAGAGCATGTACATTGGACTGGGCCGGGCATTGGGATGAGCACTTGCCGCTGATAGAGTTCGCCTACAACAACAGCTACCACTCGAGTATTGGGATGGCACCATATGAGGCATTATACGGGAGACCGTGTAGATCGCCGGTATGCTGGAGTGATGTGGGCGAGAGACAGCTAGTTGGACCTGACATTATACAGTTATATTCAGAGAAGGTCGACGTGATTCAGAGACGACTAGCTACAGCACAGAGCAGGCAGAAGAGTTATGCTGATACGCGGAGGCGTGAGCTGACTTTTGAGGTAGGAGATCATGTCTTCCTGAAGATCTCGCCTTCCAGAGGGGTGATGAGATTCGGGAAGAAGGGGAAGCTGAGTCCGAGGTACGTTTGACCTTTTGAGATATTGGATCGGGTCGGTGAGGTGGCATATAGGATTGCTTTACCGCCACAGTTCGCAGGACTTCACAACGTCTTCCATGTTTCTATGCTGAGGAAGTACGTGGCCAATCTAGCTCATGTGATTGAGATATCAGTACCGGAGATCCATCAGGATTTGCCATTAGATGAGAGACCACTTGAGATTGTGGATCAGATGGTACATCAGCTCAGGAGGAGAGCGATTCCGATGGTGAAGGTCAGGTGGCAACATCACAGTGGCAGATAGGCTACCTGGGAGATCGAGGAGGATGTCAGGAAACAGTATCCAGAGTTATTCTGGTAAGTCAGTTGTTTCGAATTTCGCGGACGAAATTCTTTTAAGGAGGGTAGATTGTAATAACCTAATCTAAACACCTAAATTAAACTAAACTAAACCTAATTAACCTAATTAAGCCTTGATTAGTGAAGCATGAGGTGGCTTGTTTTGATTGGAAGATTTGGAGGTGAATTGAAGATAAACTTGGATTCTTGTATAAATAGGGTTGAGGTTAAGGAAAAACGTTTTTCTGGATCATTTGTGTTCTTCAGAGAGTGAGAGAGGCGTTTTCTTTGGAGAAGAAGGAGAGAAGAAGAGGAGAACAAGAGGAGAACAAGAAGAAGAAGGAAGAAGAAGAGGAGTGAAGTGGCTCAAGTTCGGGAGGCTTCTTCACTCGACCAAAAGGTATGCCAAATCTTCATTATAACTCACATGAGCTTTGTGAGTGTTGGGGATCGACGTTGGTGTCGAATTCCCCGTCGGATTGCAACCAATTCAAAGGTTGAAGACGACGATCGGTCGACCGGTGCCTGTGGGCAGTCGACCGATCCTATTATTATATTGTTTTGCACCCGCGAACAGTCGAACAATGTCTATGGACGGTCGACCGTTATGCCAAATTTGTGCGGGAAAAGGGTTGATGTTGTTATCGGTCGAACGGGTCCACTTAGCCGGTCGACCGAAAACCAATGAGAATGGGTCGCTTGGGGATTTTGACTTATTAAACGGTCAAACGTCATTAACCTTGTTCGACCGATCTATTCGATGCTAAGTCGGTTGGGATCTTTGACCATCAAAACGGTCAACCGCTCTTTAACTTTCGGTCGACCGACTGAGCATTTTAATTAAGCGGTAGAGTGCCTGTGATGTTTCGGTCGAACTGTATAGCAGTTCCGGTCGACCGAATACAACTTAGGCAAAATGCTGAAAGTCCTGTTATCGGTTGAACGGCCCCTTGGTTCGACCGATCGGATATATATATTATATAAAATTATATAGTGTAGACCATCCAAACGGTCGACCGCTAGATGACTTTTGTTCGACCGATTGGTCAGTAATTCGGTTGGCGTGGTTCGACCTGTAGACTTGTTTGTACAGTACTGTGTACTGTGTGGGGGACCGGTCGACCGGTGTGCTTTTAGCGGTCGACCGATCTGCTGCATTTTGGTGGATTTATCCACACGCGTTCCGTTGAGTATAGGTCGACTACCGGCTCCGAGGCGACGATTTATTACCGACTTTGAGAGCGACGGATTTCACCTTCGACGAGGGCGTATTATTGTATTACTGTTGCCTCTCTTACCGAGCGGGGTGTGAGGGATGTGTGCCGTAAACCTTGGGCAGTTTGCGAGGGTTTAGCGGTAGGCCGAGGATGTTTCGGCAGGGTGCGCGTCTGGCAGCTCTTGGGGGAGCAGCGGCTGTCGTCTGACCTGAGTTGTGTATTCGGCGGGCTGACTCGCTCCTGGGGTGGCGGCGTGTACCAGGGGTTCCTTCCTGCACCTTTTGGGAGCAGTGGTGTCGACTGACCCTTGTGAGGCAGCGGTGGACTGACTTGACCCTAGTGGCAGGAGTGGTTCAGTGCCGCGGAGGCGGTGAGGGCATTATTGTGGGCCCGAGGTGGATGATCATGTGCATAGCATTGCATTGTCTTTAATTCCTTTTTATATTTTAGGAGGTTTGGTATACGGGGTTCCTTCAGGGGACTCAGGCATGTTTGTTTGTTTTCATTTCAGGTAGCGAGTAGCATTAGAGTCAGGTGGTGATCGAGGAGAGTGCCCCCGGGATCAGATCATGTTCTCTTTTGTATATCTTTGTTTGAGGTAGTGATTACATGTATATTCACTTTTGTTGTAATCACAGTTGACTCATTTGTATAGTTTGACTTCCACGTGGGTCTGTATCTTATATATTATATATATATGTTGGTTTGTTTTCCCGTGACGTGCCCTGTGTTGACCGTTGACGGTCTTTATTATTGTTTAAATTTTTCACTGTTTTCGGGTACGTTACAGAAATGGTAAGTGTGCTCTTTTTGAAGGCTCTTTTCTGGGCTCTTGGGCAAAATCCTAGATATATCTGGGGATATAATGATCTCCGACACTCCACGTCTCCTCAGATATATCTGGTTACCCCCATATTGCTTTTTCTTCACCCGAATTTAGCTCCTTCAACAATTCTCTAAGCCATATTGTATGACACACACAAGCACTAGCTACCAGATATTCGGCCTCACAAGTGGATAACTCAACTATCGGTTGTTTCTTGGATGACCATGAGAAAGCCGCGTCTCCAAGACAAAATATGGAACCGGATGTGCACTTTCGATCATCCACATCTCCACTCCAATCTCTATCTGAATATCCAAAGAGGACTTCTTTATCATCGGATATTCCATAAAATAGACCTAGTTTCAACGTGCCTTTAATATAGCGAAATATTCGCTTGACCGCCATCCAATGTTCCATGGTTGGCTCCCCATGTAGAGACTCACCAAGCCCACTCCATATACAATGTCCGATTGTGTGCAAGTCAAATACCACAAGCACCCCACCGCGCTCTTGAATAAGGTCGCGTCAACCAATTCACCTTCTTCGTGCTTAGACAATTTTAGACCACACGCCACCATTGTGTTCATCACGGGCTTGCACTCGCTCATCTTGAACCTCTTCAAGATATCTTCTGCATAGCCTTCTTGTGACACAAAGATCCCATCGTCGCCTTGCTTGAATTCTTGACCGAGGAAATAGGACATAAGCCCTAGATTTGTCATCTCAAACTCCTTCTTCATGGTATGCTTGAACTCTTCAAGCATCCTCTCATTGCTGCCTGGAAAGATAAGTTCATCAACATACAAAGCAATAATCAATATATCATTACCACTCTTCTTCACATAGAGCGCATGTTTGTGCGGCCATTGCACTAACCCATGTTGCTTGAAATACGCATCAATCCTTGCATTCCACGCTCTCGGGGCTTGCTTCAATCCATATAGTGTCTTTTTTAACTTTAGCACCTTCGCTTCTTTGCCTTTCTTTTCATAACCTGGCGGTTGCTCTATATAGACCTCTTCTTCAAAGATCCCATTCAAGAATGCAAACTTCATGTACATTTGATGCACGTGCCACCTTCTTTGAGGTGCAAGTGAGGTTAGGAGACAGATTATCTCCATGCATGCCACCGGAGCGAATACTTCTTCATAATCTATGTTGGCCCTTTGCTTGTTGCCTTTAGCCACCAATCACGCCTTGTACCTTTCCACTTCTACTTGGAGCATCATCTTCTTTTTTAACACCCATTTGACACCAATAGCCTTGTGTCCTTTTGGCAATGAGACTAACTCCCAAGTCTCATTCTTTTTGATGGAACGCATTTCTTCATCCATCGCCGCATGCCACCTAGCATCCTCCATCGCCTCTTCAAAGGGAACATTTTCTCCTTGTGCTTGGATACACATCACGTGATCCTCACTTGTAGCCTCACAAAGCTCCTTTGGCCTCATCTCCTTGTCAACAAGGAGAGTCACCGCCTCCACTCCTCTCTCATTTTCTTTATTTTCTTCGTATTCCTCCATATGCTAATCATCAACTTTAGCATGCATGACATGATTGGTCACTGATTGACATCATACCATGCATATATTTGTGTCTTATATCCTTTATTGTTAGTCTAAGCAATGCTACATAACGAGTTTTATGTTTAAGTTTCAGGAATAAACAGGTTTGAGAAGAAGAGACTCAAAAAGGACTAAAAAGAAAGGAAAAAGACTTTGTTGCAGGACTTAAGGACTGAGATACAAGAGAGAAGGACCCGGATGTAAACCAAAAGGACCAATGAGCAAATCAAGAAGCTCCACACCATCATGAGGAGTATATTGGCAAATAGATTCGGGCCTAAACATAAACAACCAAATCTTAGTTATGTGTTTGTATTTGTGTTTGCTTACTTGATTGATTGAAGACACTTTGTTTTGATGGGTTTTGCCACAACATTTAGACACTTCCCATGCTTAGCTTTGTTCTTCACATGAGTTCCTGGTTTTTGATGAGTCTTGCCATAACATTTAGAAACCTCTCATGCTGAGCCTAGTCTTATGTTAATCAAGTAGTAATTGCCAATACGTTGTGTGAATGGATTGAAAGGTTTTGCCACATCTTTAGACACTTCCTATGCATGAAGACACACACATGGCACACACACTTACATGATTACATGCGTCATTCATCACCTATTTCACTTCATATGTGCACACACTCCATCCCTTAGGGGTTTCCATTCCTGATTTCCAGCTTTCTTTTATTAGTCACTTAGTTTAGTTTTATTTCGTCTCGTGCTTTCATGTTCTTTGTTTGTTTCGTGCTAGTTTAGCGTAGTTTAGTTTAGTGTAATCAATCTCTTCTCCCTTTTTTTCCCATTTTCCTTCGAAGGAACCAGAGTCGACACACCTCCTTGTGGATCAACCCGTATTTGTCACGTCTTCACCGACGTCGTGCACTTGCGGTATTAAAACGAACACATCAAGTTTTTGGCGTCGTTGTTGGGGAGGTGATCTGTCCAGACTCTGGTCTGGACGATTCTAGTGGGTTCAATTTGTTGTTTGTAGTTTTTCTTTGTTTCAGGAGGCTCTAAAGATTAAGGGACATCACAAGGAGAAGTTTGGAGGGGAACGGGAGTAAACATATAGCCAATCAACGGCGGTGGACTGCCAACGGACGGCCTGGTGAGCTCTGTTTCTCTATAATTTCTTCTGGTTGTTTCTACATTCGATAGCGTGGTCTGGGGCTCAATTTGGCATGTTTTGACTTAAAGTTTGCCCCCAGATCAATAATCAATCCCCTTTAATCTACTTGGCCACTAAAATCCAAAGCAAAAGACTAGGCATTCTTGCTTGTTTAGGTCATGCATCTTATACTTGACTTCGGCACGTAGTTTGTCTTTTATTTAACTTTACTTTCAGTTGTTGAGTGCTAGCGTGAGTACGCATTTCCTACTCTCATTCATGCATTTTGTATGACCATGCATTAGTTAGTAGGAATTGCTTTGCAACAAGTGTGAGTTGAGTGTTTGTTTGGAGAGTTGATTTCTAGATTAAGACTGCAAAATGCTACTAAGGAGGGGTTGTCCCATACAAGATAAATGAGGGATTTCATCACCCTTTCCTTAGCCCCAAAATTCACACTAATCAAAGCCTTAATTCGAAAAGCAAGTAGACATTGGTCCCTAAGGATTTCGGACTGACTAGGAGAGTGATCGAGTTGAGATCGTCATGACCTCATCGGCGTTGCCTGCCTTGTCGATAGTAGGAGGTACTGGATCTCCGGATCTGGTATCACTTACTGGGCATTGTGGTCTTTATTGTGGGAGGTGATGCGTGTCGAGACTATTGATCTCGAAGTTAGGCATCGTCTAGCCTAAGGACCTACAGCCACAAGTTGTTTGAACCTTGTTTGCTTGTGTACTTCTACCTTCTCCCACTACCCATGCTAGCTCGAGGGATTCTTCCTTTCTCATCTGAGTCTTCTCCTCCTCTATATTCTTAATTATAGTCTCCTCCTCTGATTACACCTTCTATTGTGTGTGGTTTTCGAGTCAAGTTGAGCATTTTATGCGAGGTTTGGCTTGTTCTGGTGAGAGCACTCGACTTGAGAGACTACATTGGCAGTCTAGATGACCGGCCCTCTCCGCCTCGTGCTCCTTTGGAGCATGAGGCCGAGTCATCCCATGGAGATGGGAGAAACCGAGTTCCATACATTGATTACCTTGGACCACTCCCACCACCACGTAAACCTCCTCCTCCTCCGACTCAAGAGGAAGAGGGCCTCGGTCAGGATTGATCTCTAGATGCACCACCACCTTTAGCTCGACAGGATAGGCTGATGACTTTGTGGGAGCGGATCCATCCTGTTTGGGCCGCGTAACCTTCTTGCATAGTTCTAACTATGAGCTGAAACCTCGATATGTGAGCATGCTTCCTACCTTCCCTGCTAATAAGGACGATCTGTATATATTTTTACGTGAATTTGAGTAGGTATGTTCCATATTCAAGCTTCAACAGCTTGACCAGGATTCTGTCTGGTTGAGGATGATTTCTTTCGCATTGAAGGATAACGCGAAGAAATGGATGTACAGCCTCCCAGCGAGCTCGATTCGGTCCTGGAATGACTTCCTGACTGTTTTTCTGAAGATATTCTTTCCTCAAATGAAGACTCAACAGATACGGCACCAGATACATCAAATGTATCAAACTGAGACCGAATCGTTTCATGCTTTCTTTAAGAGGTTCAAAGACCTTCTCCAGCAGTGCCCTCATCATGAAATTGAGTTGTGTCAGTTGTGCCAAATTATTTACGAGGGCCTCAACTACAACAGTCGTACATTACCCATGCTAGCTCTACGATTCCTCCCTCCTCATCTATTTTCTACGTGTAGTTTCCACCTCTGACTAAACCTTCTATTGGGTGTTTTTAAAGTCAAGTCGAGCATTTTATGCGAGGTTGGGCTCGTTCTAGTGAGAGCGCTCGACTTGAGAGAGTGCATTTTTCTGAGATGGACGGTCTAGGTGATCGACCATCTCCGCCTAGTGCCCCTTCGGAGCATGAGGCCGAGTCGTCTCGTGAGGACGGGGGAGACCGGGTTCCATACGTGGATTACCCTGGTCCGCTCCCACCACCACGTAGACCTCCTTCCCCAACTCCTCTGACTCAAGAGGAAGGGGGATTCGATCAGGATCGAGTTCTTGTTGCACCACCACCTTTACCTCGACAAGATAGGCCAATAACTTTGTGGGAGCGGACCCATCCTGTTCGGGCCGCGTAGCCTTCTTGTATAGTTCTTCCCCTTGCTCGCGGGAACAACTATGAGCTAAAACCTCAATATGTGAGCATGCTTCCAACCTTCACTGCTAATAAGGAGGATCCGTATATTTTTATACACGAATTCGAGGAAGTATGCTCCATGTTCAAGCTTCAACAGCTTGATGAGGATTCAGTCCGGTTGAGGATGATTTCTTTCGCGTTGAAGGATAACACGAAAAAATGGATGTACAGCCTCCCGGCGAGCTCGATTCGGTCTTGGGATGACTTTATGACAGTCTTTCTGAAGAGATTTTTCCCTAACAGGAAAACTCAACAAATACGACACCAGATCCATTAAATATATCAGACTGAGACCGAATCGTTTCATGCTTTCTTTGAGAGGTTCAAAGACCTTCTCCAGCAGTGCCCTCGTCATGGAATTGAGTTGTGGCAGTTGTGCCAAATTATTTACGAGGGCCTCAACTACAACAGTCATACATTGTTGGAGTGGATGTGTTAGGGTGATTTCCAAATGAAACTCATCGATGAGGCGTGGGACACTTTTGAATTAGTGACTGAATGTGCCTTTGAGTGGGACACCATGAGAGAGCCACCAGTTGTCAGGTCTTATGGTCGAGCTGGATCATATCAAGTTGAGTCAACTATCGCGTCTGAGGTGAAATTGGTTGTGCTCATGCGTAGGATTGAGAGTTTAGAGTTTGACCGAGCTCTTGTAGCTCAGGTCGCTACTCCCACGTGTAGTAGGTCTGGATTTATGGGACACAGTCACTTGGAGTGTGCTTACGCTCCAAGCGATACTGAACATGCAAATGCAATGTATCAAGAGAGGCCCTGTAACGACCGGTACAGTCACTCCTAAAACCCGAGATGGCAAAACCACCCTAACTTCTCTAGGGGGCCTAGTGGGGTCCACAGTCAGAGCTCGCATGCTCAACCTCAACCTCCACCTTATCACCCTCCACGCCCACTGGCACGCTACCAACCCCCACATCAAAAGTCTCAGCATCATAATCACCAACCTCCTCAGGCCTCACTGTAAGGTTATTCTAACCAAACTCCACTACCCCAGCGGGTTGACCTGAAGAACCCCACTCTAGAACAAACCCTTCAAGCATTTGCAGAGCACACAACCCATGCTAGCGGCCAACAACAATTCGGTCAAAGCATTGGAAATGCAAGTCAGCCAGTTGGCTCATCAGCTCCATGAACGTGAGAAGGGTCAGTTGCTGAGTCAACCCGAGGAGAATCCTCGGGGTACCCATTCTCAAGGGAGGCCACCTGTGATTCATGCTACCTCTTAACCAACCCATCCTGTTAATGTGATTCATACTCTAAGGTCTAGTAAAGAGGTGGACAACAAAATTGGGTTGCCTTCCTTGCAATCATCATCTCTAGGTGTCACTAGACCTGCGACGATACCTGCATCTATGAGGGAGCCAGATCTGGAGGTTCCCTCAACAAATACTTTCAGGAAGGAGCTTGATACTGAGGTTCCTTCTACATTTATTTCGACAATGGGTCCAAACCCTGAGGTCCCCTTGTTACATCTTGTGTCGAAGGAATCAGATTCTGAGGTCCCACTGATGTTTCTATGAACCAAAATTCTGAGATTCCTTCGAAAGACCCTTATGCCCCGAAGGCGTCATTCCCTGAGCGCCTTGCAGAGAAAACTTTAAATCAGCATGACAAGATGCTTGAGATGTTTCGGCAAGTTAAGGTGAACATCCCTCTGTTGGAGGTGATTGATTGATTCGTTTTATATTAAACCGCAAGTGCACGGCCGCGTTGAAGCGGTGGCAAATACGGGTCGATCCACAGGGAGGTGTGTCGACTTTTGGTTTGTTCGAAGGCGAGTGGTAAAGAAAGGAGAGAAAGGTTGGTCACACTAAACTACATTGCAATGCAAAAAGGAAATGGAAGATAAACAATAAAACTAAACCCCATAGGGGGTAGAGAAATAATGTGAATATAAAGACGTGTGTGTGTGTGTGATCAATTATGCTCCTCACAACATGTAGTGCATAAAATCATAAAACTAAATCCAACTTTGCCTCCACATGAAATAAGATAAGACTATATCGTTAAAACATACAAGACAATAATTGGAATGAAGCTAAATGAACTCATGTATAAAGACTAGACCCTACTATGCCTCCACATGAAATAAGATAACCCAATATCATTAAAACATACAAGGCATTAACCAAGGTAAATGCAACAAGAGTACATACACTATAAATTGTGTTTCCAATATTAATTCCATCCATATCCTCACCTTGTCATTCCCCATAAAATAGGTCCACTAATCTAAGCATAAGCTAAGCTTCATTCAAGACCATTAGCATATCAAAGATAAGAGTGAAATCCTATTAGATGGTTATGGAAATCATATAAGGCTCAAGGGATTAAGATAACACACACCTAATATACTACGTGATCATATCACATATTTCTCCACCCCCCAAATGAGGATGGAACTACTCACTAATCATTACACTACCTACATTAACAACATGAAATATTATACTGAAAGGAAATTTAACTAAGCAAGAAAGGAGCATTAAAGAAGCTTAAAAGGAAAGGAAAGACTAAACAAGCATGCACAAATTAAAAGACAAGATTAAACGAAACTAGAACAATTATTTTATTAACAATGACTCACATTGAAGGTAGCATTCTTCTCCACCTTGAGTTTTGCTTCAAGGCTTACTCCTTAGTAGAGAGAATGCAACCAAGCAATGGGTAGTTTACAATAGAAAAAGGTAATCCGGGACAATCCCCCGATGTGGGACTAAACAAATACCAGAAATAGAATAAACACACTCTAATACACATGCCCACCAAAGATTAACGGATCTGGAGCTAAACAGACAGCCAAGTGGCGGTCTATTGGTTCTGGATTGGTCTGGAATTTGTTGTGGGCTTTTCTGGATATCTTTGTTGGTCTTTGATGCATCTACTTCACTTGTTGGAGCACTGACCCGAATAGAATTGCCAAAATGCTCCCCATGATGGTGTGGAGTTTTCTGTTTTGCTCTTTGGTCCTTCGGTCTTACGTTCAGGTCCTTCTCCCTTGTATCTTAGTCCCCAGGTCTCACAACTAAGTCTTTTTTCCCTGCTTTTGGATCCTGTTATGCTTCATCTCTTCAAACCTATTTATTTCTGAAATTCAAACATAAAACTCATCACGTAGCATTGCTTAGGTGTAAGATAATGGATATAAGATACAAATATAAGCATGAAACGATGACAATCAGTGATTCAGCAAATGCCACCTTATGCCAAGGTTCTCCAGGACTTATGCACCAAGAAGAGAAAAACCCATGTTCCCAAGAAAGATTTTCTTTCGGCTAACGTGAGTTCATTGTTGGCACAACCCATGCAAGTCAAATACAAGGACCCTAGTTGTCCTACTTTTTCTTGTGTGATTGGTGATGTATCCATACATCGAGCTTTATTGGACCTAAGTGCATTTGTTGATCTTTTGTCGTATTCTGTCTACGTATACCTTGGTCTTGGAGAACACAAACAAACAAAAACTACTCTTTAGTTGGCTGATATGTCAACGAAGAAACCAAGAGGCGTGGTGGAAGATGTCCTGATCAAAGTGGGTGAGTTCATTTATCCAGTCAATTTCTTTGTTTTGGATACTAAACCTGTGCCAAACCTGTTATTTTGGGATGACAATTTTTAGCAACTTCCAATGCCTTGATCAATTGTTGTAATGGTCTTATGCACTTGACTTATGGTAATCAATGCGCTGATTTCCTCATCTTCACTATCGGGAAGAAGCCAGGTGCCTTCGATAACACTGTTGCGGTCAATCTTACCCAGGACATGGATGGAAACGAAGTGGAAGGCACCTTCAAGTATTTTAGAGAATTGTTCGATGGAGATCCTGATGGTGGTGAACATGTTTCACTTGGGCTGGCAAAGGAAGGTGCCTTATCTTGTGATCATGTGGCCTTTGAGCCACATCCTTTCGATCATGTGTCTCTTGAGCCACAAGATACCATTTTTGTGGTCTCTGGGCCACCTGCTCTCCACTCTGTATCTGTTGAGGACCCCATATGGGTTAAGAATCAACCACCTGATACCCTACATTTCAAACAACCAGACAAAGATTCACCTCTCATTCATGCATCTTATCGTTCTCATTCTCAAGAGGCATCAAATGACCACAGTGCTTATAAAGGTGTCAGGTGGCCAAGCAATTCTATTTCTGGACTTCGTTGTCTGGGTAATAAGTCCACGGTATCACCTTGTGTGAATGAAATGATCCCAGTGCACCCAAATATCGATTGGAGGGTATACATTGATGACACTCAACTCTGTCATGGAGTGGAAACATCTTTGTTTCCATATCCTTTCACTGACCCCTGTTCTGAGAGGTATGAACTGTCATCCTTGGTTCATAAACCTCTTAGCAATAATCCCGTTTCTTATGTTGCGAGCCCAGGTAGTTGCATTTCTGGCTCAAGAGATGATGTGTTCCCATTTGATGTTCCTTAACAAATGAAAAAGGGAGCACATTGTTGTACATAGTTATATTTGAAGAAAAAAAGAAAAAAGAGGAAAAAAAAGAAAAAAAAGAAGACTCCAAGAGTAAGCATTGATTGTTGTGGGGCCCAACCCTTGTGTATTTGGGCCACATTTGTTTGACGTATTTGTATCCCTTCTTTAGTATTTCACAGGTTTTGAGGGGAATTCGGGTTTGTGTCCATCAACATAACCATAAACTTCCCTTTGTGCTTCACGTTGGTAAGATCTTTTCTTTTTCATGCATAAATCCATGTAGTATCATGGTGACATCCATTGAGGACAATGCATGAAGTAAGTATGTAGGGGGGTGTTTTATGTGTGTACATAGTCGAGTCTTTCTCCTTTTGTTTTGTTTTCTTTTGTTTGTACGAATAAGGTCATGTTAGTGTGCTGCATTTAATATCGATATATCTGCTTGCCATGATCCTTGGGTGACTTGTCTTCTTTTGCTTGCCTAGTGCTTTAAAATTTTCATTTCTTTCAAAAAAAATCATGTGTTTGCGAAACAAAATGTTTTTTGGATTTTGTGTGTGTTTAGAATGTGCAAAACCATTTTGAGGCAATCAAAAGAGAAGCTCCCAGAATTGACTTGAACATTATGCATTAGGATACCTAGTATACTAGCTTTAGGTTTTAATCATGTCGTAAGGATGCACCCCGATCTTCCCTCGGGGTGAGTAATCATAGGGTTTCAGTACTCAAACAATTAACGAAGTCCACCCTGAACCAGTGAGTCAAATAATTCGTGTCTGTTATTATAAAGAAAGTTTGTCGTAGTCAGGGACCCTTAAAATCTTGTTGTGAAACTTTAAGTGTAGAGGTTTTGGTTCCCATGTAGATAATAAATAAGTGGTGTTCTCTCTTCTCGCCCGGTTCCTATCACTCTGGAAATTAGGTCCGAGGAGACTTAATGCCTGGTGATTTCGAGTCATCTGAGTTGGGATGCACCGACCGAACTCCCGTTACATGGGTGGTAGGGATCGCCCTATGTGGAGATTTGGGGAAGGTGTACGTGATAGTGTAAGTCCTCATAGGCAATGATGCACGAAACCCGACCTTGGGAGAATCAAACACCAACTAGTGTAAATCATAATGCTCCAAAAAGAAGAACAAAAAAAGACAAATAAGAACCTTAATGGACTTTACACTTTGTATCACTTGAGGATGTTAAGGTTGCCTATGTCTGTCACATAAGTCCTTAACTAAGTTGAACGAATGGTTCATTAGGCTAGGTGTGTGGACTGATTACATATATAGAGTCGGCCCGTAGTATTACCGTATCCTATGATCGACAAAGATAAGCCCATCGAGTCGTGTTGCTAGGTTGAATATTGCATATATGTTCAGATTTTGTGGGTATATCCGTTGAATACCCTCAAGAGACAACACTCCTCCTCCTTGGTGATAAGGAGGCTTAACATCGTGTTGCACGTGCTAAGTGCAACCGTGATTCCTACGAAAGTGAGTTAGGATTTCCCTATTTTACGAATGTTTTTCCTCTCTTTCATTTTTCTCTTTCTTTGTTTTGCTCAGGACTAGCAAAAGTTAGGTGGGGGTATTTGATTGACATCATATCATGCATATATTTGTGTCTTATATCCTTTATTATTAGCCTACACAATGCTACATAATGAATTTTATGTTTATGTTTCAAGGAAAATGAATAAGTTGCAAGACTTATGGACTGAGATGCAAGAGAGAAGGATCCGAATGTAAACCAAAATGACCTATGAGCATATCAAGAAGCTCCACACCATCATGAGGAGTATATTGACAATTAGATTTGGGCCTAAACATAAACAACCAAATCGGATTCCCCAAACATCAAGAAATCAAACCAGAAACAAGTCATTCAAATCCAGACTCGATCCAACCAATCCAGACCACCATTGGCTATCCCAAACTGCTAATTGGTGGTCCACATTACTCCAAATGGTTCATGGTTTAGTCGGGTGTTCGATTATGTTGTTTTATTTTCATTTATAGTATGCGTTTAGTCCCATACCAGGGGAATTGTCCCCGGTTACCTTTTTTCATGACTATGAATAGAACTCTTCCTCCTCCTTTGTAGAGATCTCCTCTCTTTGTGTCCATTCTCTCTAATAAGAGTAATGTCTTGGAGCAAAACTCTGGTGGAGAGAGGCTACTTGTAATGTGAGTGAGCAACAAAAAATGTTTTGTTAGTTTCTTTGTGTTTCTTTTAAGTCTTGCAAGTTAAGTTAATTTTATTTGTTTTAATATTCGTAGAAATAATTAACATGTTTTCATTACTTAATATAAATGTTAGCTTAATAATTTGTGGGTAGTTCCATCCCCCTTTGGGGGGTGGAGATGATGTACATATATGTTGTGAAGTTTGGATGTTTGATGAATTTTTGATTGTGTAGACTTGCATGTTTACATGTTCATCGTGGGTGTTTTAATCATCTACATGTTGGGGAATTTTTTATGGTTTTTGCCATAAGATTTAGACATTTCCTATGCTTAGTTTCCTCATGTTTATTGACTCAAATTTCCTGTTGGATATGATACATCTTAGTTATGTGTGTGTATTTGTGTTTAATTGCTTGATTGATTGGATAAACTTTGTTTTGATGGGTTTTGCCATAACATTTTGACACTTCCCATGCTTATAAGCTTTGTTCTTCACATGAGTTCCTGGTTTTTTATGAGTCTTGCCATAAAATTTAGAAACCTCTCATGCTGAGCCGAGTCTTATGCTAATCAAGTAGTAATTGCCGATACCTTGTGTGAATGGATTCATAGGTTTTGCCACATCTTTAGACACTTCCTATTTATGAAGACACACACATGACACACACACTTACTTACTTACATGTGTCATTCATCACTTATTTCACTTCATATGTGCACACACTCCATCCCTTAGGGGTTTCCATTCCTGATTTCCAGCTTGCTTTTATTAGTCACTTAGTTTAGTTTTATTTTGTCTCGTGCTTTCATCTTCTTTGTTTGTTTCGTGCTAGTTTAGCGTAGTTTAGTTTAGTGTAATCAATCTCTTCTCCCCTCTTTTCCCACTTGCCTTCGAATGAACCAGAGTCGACACACCTCCCTGTGGATCGACCCGTATTTGTCACGTCTTCACCGATGTCGTGCACTTGCGGTACTAAAATGAACACATCAATCACCTCCTCGTTGCTAACGAACAAGGTCATTCCATCAGACGGGCATCCTCCTGTACGGCAACAATGTTGGAACTCTCTTCCACCTTCTTCTTCGACCAACACTCACTAGCAAAGTGTCCATACTCCCCACAATTAAAGCATTCAACATCCTTCTTGGATGTTTGGCCTCCATGACCACGGTTGGAGCTCTCCTCCATCTTCTTTTGTGACTGACACTCGTTCACAAAATGACCACGCTTCCCACACTTGAAGCACTTGTCATCCTTCTTATCTGAACGACCTCCATAGTCACGACCTCTTCCACGATCTACGTTGCGAGGTTTATCCTCCTTAAGTGACATCTTCGCTTGCAACGCCTCCTCCAAGACATCTTGCTTCTTCTTCTTCTTTCTTTGTTCGTGTGCCTCCAATGAGCTAGGAAGATCGTCGATCGTCATCTCCTCGAGGTTTTTTGATTTGATGGCACACCACATTTTCAAAGAATTCAGTGCGAGAATGCAAGATCTTCTCCACCACTCTCACTTCCTTCAGCTCCTCTCCATTTCTTTTCAATTGGTTCGCAACCATGAGCACCCTTGTGATATAGTCGGTCACTCCTTCCGACTCCTCCATCTTCAATGCTTCGAACTCGCCTCCAAGCGCTTGGAGGCACACTTGCCTCACATGATCCGCACCCTTATATCCCTTCTCAAGAATTTCCCACACCTCCTTAGATGCCTTTGCTCCCGTGAGCTTCTCAAAGCCGACCTCATCGACCGTCGTGCCTTGATCTCTTTTGTGTATCTCCTTTGCCACGTTCCTTTGGTTTGCATTCATGACCTCTGACTCCTCCTCGAAGCCGTTCTCGACCAACTCCCATGCATTTTGCAAACCCGGCCAATAGTGCGCGCATCTGAATACTCCAATTGTTGTAATTGGATTTCGACAGGCGGGGCAACATAACTTGACCGAACGGGATCATACTTGAGCTTCCCATAGCAACGAGGCTTTGATACCAGTTTGTTGGAATACAGAACGCTCGTATACGTATTTGGTGGTCGAGGTAGTGGACAAGAAGTAGATGGAGAGGCTTAAAATTCTTTTTCCTTTAACTCTTAACAAGAAAATACAACACCTCTTGCTCTACACTTTCTTCCACACATAACACACATGACTTGTGTGTTATTTATACTACTACAAATACTCTTAGACTCCCTCTATATTAAGAGGACTTTTGGCCTTCTATCTTCCATGCATTAAGAGGACAAGCAATCAAAACTATTCAAATCAAATTATTACAATGTATTGTGACTTATCGTTTCAGCTTCTCCTCATCTTTTCATCTTCCAACTTGATGACTCATCACCTTTGATGACTTGGTTTCCAACTATGATGGATTGAGATCAATTTTCAACACAATTGTCTTTTTCTATGATGGATTAAGATCAATTTTCAACACAATTGTCTTTTTCTGTAGAAAAATGTAGTATTTTTGTCGGAAAATCTGTAACTTTTTTTACTAAATATATGATGATAATTTTTTCTTAACTTTAGCCCAACCCTGATGTCATTCCTGGTTCCGCGACTGTAGGTTATCCATGAAGATGCTAAGCCATGAAATCCTTAGATCATCCTAAACATGCATCAAAATTCATACAATAGAGTTTTATTTCTTTCTGAACAACTAAAATAAATCTTACGCCGTCGGTATGTCTTTATCATGGACTTATCGTAATGTTCGTAGTTGTGATAGTCAAAGCTAATACAGAAGAGCGCCTTGAGAAACTTGCACTTGAAGTTTAAAGCTGATACATCATAGTATCGAATTCAAGTACGCAGAGCTCAGTGATTCTTGCAGTCCAACACTTCGGATATTTGGAGGCTTATCTCTCATGAGAAAATCTTTGTACCAAAATGCTGATTTCTTTGGCTTCCTTTTTCTATTGAGGTCCTCAAAGTCGACATGATACAATCCATATCTTGTCTCGTATCCATATAAGAATTCGAAAATGCCGACGAAGGCCCAAACAAAATAACCCTTTACGTTCAGTCCATTCCTGCACACAGAAAGAAAATACTAAAATCTAGAGGCATATAAAAGAAAATAACTATTTCACGACGACCCTAACTTAAATATTTGTAATACTACTTTTCTTATGGTACTTCATGAAAAATTCTCATGAAAATAGTACAGAAATGGTTCTACACCGGAATTTGTAAGTAATTTTTTATAACAACCTTGTTCTCTTTCTTCGGTGCGGCAAACTAGACCGATGTATGAAGGCATAGTTCAGAGATGCTCATATTTACCGAATCTGTTATTTGAGAATGTGGGTACAACACCAATGTAAGCATTTAGGATGCAAATTATATCATGTCGTTGAGGGTGCTGTTATATGGTTTCCCAAAACCTGCAAGACAGTATTTTTACTAAACTTGATTAATGATTTAAAAATATGTAAGAACATATATAGCTGCAAAAATGAGAAGAGAAAATTACCACTTTCTTGAATGTAAATGGTAGGATTATTGTAGTCCTTTTGTAGGTACTCTAGAACGTTTTTGCAGAGCAGAAGGATCAGCATATGGATTGTGAGGTATATTGTAACATCCCCGAACAACGGAAAATTTAAAACTTTTTAAATCAAGGGAAACACGTGGACAAAACCATCAAGAGTGGGGACATTACGGAAGGAAATACATAAATAAGTCTGGTGCACCATATTACATAAGAGTTTGTCAAAAGAGTTATTACATCATAACACAAAACACATAGTACATGTAATCACGACAACCTAAAGTAGGTAGACGACAGGATCCAGTCCCAAAGTGCAGTCTCCCTCGGTTACCACCCGTCGGAACCTAACGCGGTCTGGAAAAAGATGCAACAACAATACCGGAGTTTCCATAAGGAAACCCCGTATGACAAGCTCACCTATATGCCGTAACATACTAGTATAGCATGACATGGAATACAAAGCAGTAAAACAACATTGCCACCAAGGGCCAAACAGGACATCTATCCTGCGATCGTTCCCGCTGCCACATAGGCCCCGCGGTCTACAATCGCCACCGCTGCCACACAGGCCCCGCGGTCTGCAACATCGCCGTCGCCACACAGGCCGCACGGTCAAACATCACCGCCGCCACACAGGCCGCACGGTCCAAACAACGGGTCCCCGTAGAGACCTACCGTAGGCATATACGGTCTAACGGACAGTACACAACGCATCCCCACACGCGACTACACAAGCCAAGGGATTGGTGAGGAGGCATTCGCACTTCCGCGCAGATAGAATCAGATCTGAAAACATCGTGGTCTACCAACACACCAACAGAGCCGTCGCTCAGGTCGGTCCATCACCGGCACCACACAGGCCACACGGTACCTCACTCGATAGGTGCCTAGTCGAGCTACCTGCCGGAACACATCATCGGAAGTCCATCGCCGCAACCACACCGGCTACGCGCGATCCTCCCTGCCGCCACACAGACCGCAAAAGGGCCCTACCGCCGCCACACAGGCCGCACGACACGTGCAATAACTGCCATCAAGGCCAGTCGAACATATCCGCCACACAAAGGGCCAGACAATCGACAGATCCAAACCGAAGTCCGCAGGGTCAACGAGCTCCACGCGCAACACCAACTCCAGCTCCATACGAGCAGGGCCGCGACCTCCGTCGCCGTCAATAGGTCGGTACCTCTCTGGACCTCCGTCGCCAATCCTGGCCGGCAGTCTCTGTGCCTCTGTAGCCATCGACGGGTAGTCACTGTACCCGTCGGCAGTTGCGTGTTGCTGAAGCAATCGGATCCGCAATCCCTCAGGCTGCTACTCTAACGCGAGTCAAACGATCCACCAGATTTGTCACGATCCATACATGGAGGTGACACGTTCCGGACACCCACACTTTTGAAGGAGAAGAAGGAAAGAAACGTGAGAGGGAGAGAAGTAAAGGAAGGAGAGCGTTGGGCTTCCTTCACCAAAACCAATACCAACACCAGCCTACAACCCTCACCTCAACCAAACCATTACCACAACCGCACCCTACACCCCTGTCACTGTTCACCCGAGCCTCCACCATTCTTCCTCCATTCCCATGCAAACCCTCCATTACACCACCTAATCACCAATTAAACCCTAATCAAGGTTAGAGTCATAACATATATACTGTCCATGTATATATCAATAAGTATTGATGAAATCTAATTTCAAGGGAATGTTTAGATCAACTTAGTTCTGATGCGATTTTACTTCAAATATAGCAATATAATTTATTTTTCAAAGTCTATTTTGACATAGGCAAACATCTAACTAAGCTATGTTATCCTTTCTGAACTGAAATCCAATTGAATTCTCTTGTTATATCAACAGTTGAAAGACTATTAATTTGTTCAACCAAATTTAAGCAAAACACAACATGAGTTCTTTCTAATTAGGTAAGATCTAGAAATGGTTTTGCAAAACTTTACTATATCAAAAGGTTTTAGCCAATAACTTACCCCTGAGGATGGTGTTTTGCTCTTTTATCCTGCATTAAGTTGCCAAAATTAAATGTGTCGTTGATGTAGCCATGTAGGGGATAAATCAAAAGAAGGTTGTACAGGAAGATTGTTTCTGAAAATAAATTGTTCAATCATGTAACAATAGTGTTCAATGAGAAACAAAAGACATACGTTCACAAAAGGTTTAGAAATGTACTAATTTGACTTGCTCTATGGATATACGAATTGTTTCACTTTCAACATCTGAGTGTACGAAATACTACTTAACAAGACAAATGGATAAGATTTTAAAGTTGATTGTGCAATAATAAATAACATCTCAAATTGAGGTTGCATCTTTCAGTGTTACCCCAAAAGGAGGTTGCACGTTCAAACCCCACTAGCCGCAAGCGGTCTGTATTTTTTCCATTCCCCATTCTTCCCAGGGCTTATGTTTGTATACATTCTCTCCTTAAATAATAAAAATCGTTTTGAAAAAATCACAAATATGTCCCGACTTAAACATCACATGTTACCTTTGTATTCTAAGTAGGCGTATATGTTTTTGCATGGTGAATTTGTAAAAGTTTTGCAATAAAGTCATTGAATCATTCATCCTATAGGAATAGCTACGCTAGATTGAATTGAACATTCCAAGTATCTAAACTTGAGTTTTGACTTTCTAGCCGAATATCAATAAGCGAAGCAATGAAGAAAGCATTTGTCCTTACTGAACCCAACTTTGCCATATCTGAAGTTAAATTGGCCACTTCAACAAAACTCAAATCTTAAACTCTTAGGCCGGAACAAATTTTGGTCATATTAGTACGAAAAATAATAGAAACGGGATTTGAACCTGCAAACTTGACCCTCATGTCAACATTGTAGTCCCGAAGATTATCAGAGTAATTATCATTGGTAACGAAGCTGGAAGAGTAGTAATTGATGCCAAGGAAGTCGAAAGATCCCTTCACAAGTTGGGATTCGTCCGGAGTGAAGATAGGAAGCCTACGCCCCACTATTTCCTTCATGGTCTTCGGCTAATCACCATAAACAAGAGGATCAAGCATCCAGAATTTAGAAGAGAGGATGTTGTAAAATTAAGAATAACATACGTGTGAATCTTCTCCTTAATGTTACTTCATGAAATTCAAACAGAGTGCGTATTGGTCAAGTTGTCCAAAACAACTTTTTTTCGCATTTGAATAAGTCTGAAATCTTCATGAAGGCTGTAAGCAATCAAAACATTAAAGCATAACTTGCTTAACAAATCTCAAGCTTTAGCCCAACATTAGTCAACTATCGTTTAGAAACACTACGAAAATTGCAATTACTGGAATCTGTGATTCATCTTTCAAAATTGGACAGATTCCTAGTGAAGACCGTGTTAGCAATCTACATTGAATCTACAGGTTCGGATTTAACTTTGTAGGAGAGAACCTGTGGCAGCGGAAGGGAACCGGAGATCACCTCACAGAGTCGCCTCGAGCACAGGCCGACCTTCAACTCTCGTGGAGAAGTAGGACTAATCCACAACCCAAGAGTCTACGGGAGGAGTGGAGGAGGTGGGACGGATGGGAGGGAGAGAGGAGAGGTGGCGGCTAGGGTTAGGGTTTTGCACACAAGGAATGCAACCCCCTCCAATGAGACCCTCCTCTTCTTATATAGAAGAGTCTTCCCTAAACCCTAATGCGCAGCCAATGAGAGTGCGCCACGTGCCAGTGCTTTGGGCAAATATCCTCTTAATCCTTAGATTAATCCAATATCTCCCACTTGCACAACAGCACGTCATCTTCTTTTGTGTCCCTGACACATATGTATATATCCCTGATACATACAATCATAAGATGGCAATGTGCCACCTCTTCATGTGTTCCCGACACATATGTATACATCCCTGATATATATAACTATTTCTCTCTTCCAAGAATGCATCCACAATACGCAAGTCTCCGATCGTGTATCCCTGATACAAGACTATTTTTGTTCCACGACACATACACTCTTCCGATCATACGGACAAATGGGTTGTGCGACCGGTGATGCACCTGCAATTAGGAGTCTCAAACTAGAAACCTTACTAGAAGGCCAGAATGAGAACATCCTCAAAAACCCATAAATAAGCAGTCAAATGCATATCACAGTTCCCCAAGTTTACTCAGAAACTCACTTGACATGAACGGTATCTCGATCCCTCGGAGAGAATACCTTCTTGTCCTCAAGGTACTTGCTACTATATCCAATACAGTTGGGCCCAGCAAATACTTTTAGTGCAGTCGAGTCAAACCTTTCCCTTCGCCCCAGACCACCATTACACTCAGAGTTGACTCCTTTCCCGAAGATGCCTCTTTAGACCGAATCTCTCATGGTCATAGATAACATCCCAAAGTAGCCACATCAACTCTTTGATTCATGGTGTCGTCGAAGGTCACTGAGGGCAACTAATGACAATCAAGTCTTGGACTCACACAGTGAAGGAGCAGGGATCCATCCTTTCACTTCCAAATGGTCGCTCAGCACATGTTGTATGACAAACATGTTATGGTGGATCATACTGTACACAACAATATGTCTGTCTCTCAACACCATACAAGTCTTAGTCCAGTCGCACCCCCTCTACGCCTGACCCGAGCTTCATCATTGTCACCTTAATACCATACAGGTGCCACCTGGCTCCACATGTGATGCTCGCACTTGGCTTCTATAGGTCACATGAAGCGTGGGAACATTCATGTCAATCCTCACCAACATAGAGGATCTCATCTTGATTCCTAATCAAGGCAACTGTCCTATCATGAACTGCTCTGGATCTATCATACAAGATCTCCTCATGATCAGTCTCATCTCTGCTCGCTATCAAAAGCGCCAGAGGCGAATGCTCGTGTGAGTGAGCATTCTTCAGCCTATTGACAAAATAATATTTTATGCTAGAACAACTACATCAACCAAACAGATATAGTCGAAAGAAAAAACAATAACTCATAAAAGGAAGTTAGACATGCCAATACATCAAAGTCTGCATAAGCCTAAGGACTTCACATGAGACACAAACGAGTCCTTAGTTATAGCCTTGGTACGAGGGTCAGCTTCCATAAGACTAGTAGACACATGTCTTAACACAACTTCCTTTCTCGCTATGATGTCCTTCACAAAATGATACCTAACCTGTATATGTTTGGTCTTTCCATAATATTTGGGGTCTTTCACATAACAAAGGGCAGCCATGCTGTCACAATAGACAACAATAGGCTCATCAGATGTCTCTACTAGCCCAGTATGTTGTAAGAACCTCCTCAACCAAACTGCCTCCTGTACTGCTGCAGAGCATGCAACATACTCTGCTTCCATAGTCGACAGGGCTATACAAGTTTGCTTCTTGCTGGACCATGAGATGACCCCATTAGCCAGCAAGAAAGCATAACCAGAGGTAGACTTCCTTTCATCAATGTCTCCAGCCCAATCGGCATCACTATAGCCAATCAGGCGGAGATCTGAAGCTTGGTAACACAGCATGTAGTTACTCGTTCCTCTGAGGTATCTCATGATTCTCTTGACTGCCTTCCAGTGCTCCATGCTTGGGTTGGACTGGTATCGACTCACCATGCCCACAACATAACAAATGTCTGGCGTAGTACACATCATAGCGTACATAAGGCTTCCCACAATATTGGAGTATGGAACCTTGCTCATTTTGGCCTTCTCTTCAGGAGTCTCAGGATGCTTATCAAGGCTTAAGTGCAAACCCTTCTCAACAGGAGGGTCGATTGGTTTGCATTTGTCCATATGGTATTTCTTCAAGACGTTGTTAATATAAGTCTCTTGAGAAAATCCCAGAAGTCTCTTGGACCTATCTCTAACAATCTTGACACCAAGGACGTAGCTAGCTTCACCCATGTCCTTCATATCAAACGTGGAGGACAACCACTCTTTAGTGGATTTCAGCAACTCTTTGCTATTGCCAGCCATGAGTATGTCATCAACATACAAGGTCAAAATGACAAATTTACCATTGGATCTCTTAACGTATACACAGTGATCTTCCTCAAGCATAGAGAACGTATTCTCTGATATAGCTTGATGGAAGCGAATGTTCCACTGTCTAGACGCTTGTTTTAAGTCATACAAGGACTTATTGAGCTTGCACACTTTGCGCTATTGTCCTTTGACTTCAAAATCTTGAGCTTGATTCATATAGATCTCCTCCTCAAGTTCTCCATTGAGAAAAGCAGTCTTTACATCCATTTGGTAAAGCTCTAAGTCCATCTGAGCTACAATAGCTAGTAGAAGGCGGATGGAGGCAAACCTAACCACGGGTGAAAAGGTTTCCTCAAAATCCACGCCTTCTCTTTGGGTGTAGCCTTTAGCTACCAGTCTAACCTTGAATCTATCAATAGATCCATCCGCCTTTCTCTTAATCTTGAGGATCCACTTGGCCCCAATGGCCTTTCGGTTCGGCGGTAAGTCGACCAAGTCCCAGACTTGATTAACTTTCATTGACTCCATCTCTTCCTTTATAGCTTCTAACCACTCTTTAGCATTTTGGACCTTCCAAAGCCTCTTTCAAGGTCTCTGGTTCTTGCTCATCAATTACTGTCATCCCAGATGATTCATAATCAATTTCTTCTTGAGCTTTTATGAGGGTCTCTTCCTCTAAGCGAAATCGCCTGCGAGGAATGAGCCCGCGTTTACTTCGACGCAGATGGGTATCTGATGGCTCATCCTCCGTGAGAGCTATCGGATCCTCAACATTGCTGATCCCACTAGGATTGACGGGAGGAGTGGAGGAGAAGGTGGGACGGATGGGAGAGCGAGAGAAGAGGTGGCGGCTAGGGTTAGGGTTTTGCACACAAGGAATGCAACCTCGTCCAATGAGAGCCTCCTCTTCTTATATAGAGGAGTCTTCCCTAAACCCTAATGCGCAGCCCATGAGAGTGCACCACATGTCAATGCTTTGGGCAAATATCCTCTTAATCCTTAGATTAATCCAATAGACCGAGTGGGACAAGGCTTTCCCTTTGGTGTTGTCGGATTACCTCGTATCATCTCTGATCATTTTCCTATTTTCCTCGACACTAAATGTCTTAATTGGGGTTCTGTTCCTTTTAGATTCGGTAGAATGTGGTTTGAAAAAGATGATATCACGACCATCATAGCCTGATCGGCGTCGCCCACTTTGTCAATTGTAGGAGATACGAGACCTCCGGATCTTGGCTCACTTGATGGGCATTGTGGTCTTCGTCGTAGGGAGGTGAGGCGTGTTGAGGCCGTGTGAGCTCGATGTTAGGCGTCGTCTAGCTTAAGGAACCATAGCCAGCCTAAGCTTGTTTGAGCTGTGTTTGCTAGACTAGGCTTCTACCCTCACCCTCTACCTACGTTTGTTTTTAGGAATTCTTCCATTCTCCTCTGAGTTGTCATCTTCTCACCTTCCTCTACATTCTAGTCTCCTCCCCTTTATACTCTCTGTTGGCGTTTTAAGGTCGAGTCGAACACTTTTTGTGAGCTTGGCCTCATGGTAGTGAGAGTGGTCAACTCGAGAGTTCTTTGACGAGATAGGTGGTTACATGGGCGACCATCCATTTCATTGTTGGGACCAGGACTATTGTCCCTGGTATTCCGGGCCCATGTAGCCTGGGCTATCTCAGACCAACACCCCGTATGATTTGGACAATCGTAATTGTGTGGCTGAGCAATCTTCAAATTGGGGTAACATGAGAGAGACAACGACTGCTAGACCACCATCTAGTTATGTCGGATCACATGTTGGTCAACAAGCTGAGACATTACAATAACCTTTAGCCTCTTTCATGCATGTGGTAGATGACATGAGTGCACCGGTTGCTCCAGTACTCGTACCATGTGACTGTTATGGGTGGAGTGGTCACGTTATTTGGGAATGTCTTTACGTTCCCCCAGAGCCTGAGTATGAGCATACCTTTTACTAAAATGTTCAATGTCACCTTTACGCATCTACGTACAACCCGAGAGGGATGGATTCGTGGGGAGACAATTCTTATTCAAATTCTTATACATCATTTTCACCCCAGTATCCTCCTCCCGAATACCCAGAATTCTACCAACACCCCACTTCAAATCATTGGACTCATTCTCAGCCCATCAACACCCAACCCTAAAATTTCTCAAACTCTGACTTGGAACTCATAATTGACTACATACCTGATTCCTTGAAACAAACTTTCCTTATGTTCATGGAAACCACTCAACAGTCCATGCAAAATATGGTAATGCAAGTGAGTCAGATGACACAACAATTACGTGAATGTGAGGAGGGTAACTTCTCTTGTCAACATGAGGATTTATCTTCTGATATCGAACCACCACCACATCAACAAATTCAAAGCACAATTTTTCAAAGTCAAACTCCTAGTTTGTCTGAGGGATTTGGGGTTTCAATTCACGATCACTTGGTGTAGGATTCGATTCAAATCGAGAATAGCATAGACTAACTTCATTATGAGTCGGGACAGGATTGCGCCTTACATTTTTGTCCCATGGCCCTTGAGCCACATGATCTTGTTGTTGTGCCTCTTAAGGACTCACCCGTGGTAGAGCAAGGGCTCCCTCGTACCCTTAATTTCATACGACATGATGAGAGTTTGCCTCTCACTATTGTTCCTGGTCATCTTGGAAATGATGGGACATCAAACGACCACATTGCCAATGAGGGTATTGGGAGTTCCTTAGAGGATACCTTGGGTAAGAGACTCACTTTCTGTTCGCCTGGTGAGTTCGACATGCATAACGAGGTTCTTGACCTCGTTCTGAGCCACCAGCCTGTTGGTTGGAGAATTTGGATTGACGATCATAACTTCAGTACTGCAATGGGAGAATCTCTTTTTCCGTTGCACAATATTTCCCAAACTCTTTAGAGGTTCGATCTCTTTCACTTTGATCCTTTGAATCAGATGCTTTTGCGTCCTATTCATGAACCTCTCCTTTCATCTTGTGCTCTTTGTGAGGGGGGCCCAGGCATGAGTATTTTGGCCCCATGTGGTGTGATGTTCCCATTACAACTGCATTGACCCACTTTTTAGGTTCCCATTTGATGTCCTTTGATAAATTAAGATGGGAACTTCTTTTTGTACATAGCTATATTGCAAAAAGAAACAAAAAAGAAAGAAAGCAAGAAGACTCCATGGGTGAGCACAGCTTGTTGCGGCCTCCAACCCCTGTGTATTTGGGGGCCATTTTTCACGTATTTGTCTCCCTTCTTTAGAATCTCACAGGTTTAGAGTGAATTTGAGTTTGTGTCCATCAACATGACCATGAAAATTTTCTTGTGCTTCACGTTGGTGAGATCTTGTCTTTTTCATGCATATATCCATGTAGAATCATGGTCACATTCATTGAGGACAATGCATGAAGTGTGGGGGGTGTTTAACGTGTGTACATAGTCGAGTCTTTCTCCTTTTGTTTTGTTTTATTTATTTATTTTGCATTATTAGGGTCATGTTAGTGTGTTGCATTTAATATCGATATATCTGCTTGCCATGATCCTTGGGTGACTTGCATTCTTTTGCTTGCCTAGTGCTTTAAAATTTTCATTTCTCTCAAAAGTCTTCATGTCTTTGCGAAAGAAAATGTTTTGTGGGTTTTGCGTGTGTTTAGCATGTGTAAAATGCATGTGAGGCAAAGTAAAAATAAATCTCCCAAATTTGTCTTGAACATGATGCATTAGGATATCTAGTATACTAGTTTTAGGTCTTATCGAGTCGTAAGGATGCACCGGAATTTTTCCTTGGCGGGCGAGTAATCATAGGGTTTCAGTACTCAAATAAACAATGAAGTCCACCCTGAGCCTACTGAGTCAAATAATTCATGTATGTTAATATAAGAAAGTTTGACGTAGTTATGGACCCTTAAAATCTTTTTCTAAAACCTTAAGTGTAGGTGTTTTGGTTCCCATGTGGGTAATAAATAAGTAGTGTTCTCTCTTCTCGCATGGCTGCTATCACTCAGGAAATTAGGTTCGAGGGGACTTAGTGCCTCGTGCTTTCGAGTCATCTGACTTGGGATGCACCGACCAAACTCCCGTTACACGGGTGGTAGGGATCGCCCTATGTGGAGATTTGGGGAAAGGTGTACGTGATTGTGTAAGTCCTCATACGAAACCTGGCCCTGGGAGAATCAAACACCAACTAGTGTAATCCATAATGCTCCAAAAAATGATGAAAAAAAGAAACAAAAAAAGACAAATAAGAACCTTAAAGGACTTTACACTTTGTATCACTTGACGATGTTAAGGTTGCCCATGTTTGTCACTTAAGTCCTTAACTAGCTTGCATGAATAGTTCATTAGGCTAGGTGTGTGGACTAAATACCTATATCGGGTCGGCCCATAGAATTACCGTGTCCAATGATCGACAGAAATGAGTCCATCGAGTGGTGTGCTAGATTAATGCATCTATGTTTGGATTTTGTGGGTGTATCCGCTAAAAAACCTCAAGAGACAACACTCCTCCTCCTTGGAAACAAGGACGTTTAATGTCTTGTTGCACATGCTAAGCACAATGGTGATTCCTACAAAAATGAGTTAGGATTTCCCTGATTTACGTATACCTTTTCCTTTCTTTCATTTTTCCCTTTCTTTGTTTTGCTTGGGACTTACAAAAGTTAGGTGTAGGGGTATTTGATTGACATCATATCATTCATAAATTTGTGTCTTATATCCTTTTTTAGCCTAAGCAATGCTACGTAACGAGTTTTATGTTTAAGTTTCAGTAATAAACAGGGCTGGGAAGAAGAGACTCAACAAGGACTTAAAAGCAAGGAAAATGACTAAGATGCATGACTTATGGACTGAGATGCAAGAGAGACGGACCCGGATGTAAAATCAAAAGGACAACTCACTTTGTTAGCTTGTGTGAGCAAATGTGTCACCATGTGTGCGCAAGATGTGTCAGCTTGTGTGAGAAAATTGTTAGCTTGTGTGAGCAGCCCAACTGGGACCGTTGTCCCTTATTACCCCCAGATGGGGAAGGTTTTTACATTGCATTATTGTATGTCATGTATACTAGTATGATCGATTCTATGTACTATACATTCATACGCATATAGGTGGATGATTGAATCAGTTTAATTACCACAAGTGCACGACCGCGTTGAAGCAGTGGCAAGTACGGGTCAGTCCACAGGGAGCGCGTATGAGTCGGATTCACGATACTTGAGTGGGGAGAAGAAGAGAGAGATGTGATCAAAATTAAACTACGACACGTAGGAAATCGGAAAATAACAAAATAAAAGCTAAACACCTTAGGGGGTAGAGAGCGAAACGGAATACGAAAATATGTGTATGTGTGTTCAAATGTGCTCATCAAAACATGCCATACATGAAATCCATAAAACTCAATTCCAACTTTTCCTCCACATGAAATAAGATAAAACCTTATCATTAAAACATACAAGACAACAATTGAAATGAAACTAATAGGTTCACATGCACCATAACTCAAATCCAACTCTGTCTGCACATGAAATAAGATTTATCACAATCATTAAAACATACAAGATATTAATTTCGATAAAGGCAACATGAGCACATGCATGCACATGTCTTATTTCCTTCTTCCACTCCATCCTTATCTGAACCTCATCATTCCCCATAAAATAGGCCCACTAATCTAAGCACGTGCTAAGCACCACCCAAGAGCATTAGCACATCAAAGATAAGAGTGAAATCCCATTAGATGGTTGTGAAAATCATGTAAGGCTCAAAGGATAGGATTAACACACACTAATTCATCACATGATCAAATCACCTTCTTCTCCACCCCCCAATGGGGATGGACTACTCTCCACTCATCTCTATACTAAAGAAAGTATGAAAAGAACATAAACCCATGAAAGAAATGTAGAAGACTAGATAAAAGAAATTGCATTAAATGGAAAACATCAACATAAAGAACATGAACTAAAGTAGATTAAGAAATAAAAATACAAAGTTTGCTCATCTTCAAACCCCTTATTACACTACTAAAATAGGAAACTAAAACCTACTCTAACAGGGGAAGAAGAGGTGGAGAGGAGGGATTACAATGGTATTTAAAGAAGAAATAAGGGTTTGGATGGATCTAGGAGAAATCTGACGGCTGTCATAACTTTCTCTATACTCTGGTGTGCCCAATTAATAAATTCCGAGCCACAGGAGAAATTGGGGATCAATTGGAGCAAAATGATCTGCTAGTGGCAAATCTTTTGCGCCCGATCGGTCCTGCTTCCTTCCAGGAGCTTCAATATTGTATTTGGAAGGTTGGGTGAAGCCCTGGTCCACTGTCTTGAACCACATTGAATTTAATTGGTGAAATACTGATCTTGTTCAAGTCATGTGTCACAATACTTTGCATTTCACAATCAGGTCACTCTGGGTTTTCACTTGGGTTCTTCCTGATTTTCAATCCAGCCCTTGTGCATTACAAATGGGTCCAGAAGCCTTCAATTCAGTCCATTCTTGTTGCATTCAGGTCCTTTTTGTTCCTTTTTCTCTTCTTTATTATCTAACACCTGAAACACTACAATAATAACTCGAGTTGCACAATATTGGGGTAAAATAAAGGATATATAGCATGAATATGATGCATGATATGCGACTAATCAGTGGACTTGGTATACAGGGTTTTCATTATGAAAACTCAGACGTTGTTAATGTTTGCATTTAAGGCTTTGAGTGGCACTGAGTGTGTGGCGACTAATGGGACTTTTATTTATACCTCAAGTGCACGGTGTCAATGAAGACGTGGCAAGTACGGGTCGAACACAAGGAGGGAGAGATATTGTTATTTTTGTGATTTTCGATTAAGGAAAGAAAGAGAGAGAAATAAGGTTGGTTTGAGATTTTGGATTTTTAATTTTCTAAAGCAAGAACAACGAAAACAAACTAAGAATAAAGCAAATATGTATGAGAGTCCAGCGGGTGAAGGTTTAGATATCGGGTTTTGTTTAGAGAAATCTGAAACTTATAATAAATCATATTAGTTATGGCAAAACCTATCAATCTATTCACAAACCTACATTCATGTTTTATCAACACATCAAAAATAAAGCATTCATCCCATTCTCTAATGCATGTATGTACATCTACTCCACCCCCAAAGGGGATGAAACTACTCACTAAACAATACACTAATTATTAAACTAAGCAAAGAAAGCATATAAAAACTAAGCTAGAAATAAAAGACGATTAAACTAAAACATGCACAAACTATAAAAGAAGCATAAACAAACAATGAAAGAAACACAAAACTTTATTGATAAAATGACTCACATTAAAAGTAGCATCCTCCTACTTAAGTGTGTGCTTCAAGGCCCCACTTCTAGTAGGAAGAATAGCCACTTAAAATATGGAGTGATTACAATAGAAGGTGAAGAGTTTTATTTATAGCCAAAGAAAAAGCCACTCCGGGACAATCCCCCGATGTGGGACTAAACCAATACCCAAAATGGACTAAATATACACTAATACGTAACCCAGAGAAATATTAGCGGATTTGGGCCAAAAGTGACCGCCAATTAGCGGTCTTGGACCGCAATGGGTGGTCTAAAAAGTCCGGATCCATCTGGAATTCGTGCTAGGCTTTGCTTAGTGTATTTGGTGGTCTTAGATGCATCTACTTCGTTTATTGGAGCTCCGACCCGAATAGAATTGCCAAAATACTCCCCATGATGGTGTGGAGTATTCTGGTTTGCTCTTAGGTCCTTCTGTCTTGCATTAAGGTTCTTCTCCCTTGCATCTTGGACCCTAGATCTCACAATTCAGTCCTTTTTCCCAGCTTTTGGGTCCTTTTATGCTTCATCTCTTCAAACCTATTTATTCCTAAAAACTAAACATCAAACTCGTGACATAGCATTGTTTAGGTGAAAGATAATGGTTATAAGATACAAATATGAGCATGAAATAATGTCAATCAAATACCCCCACACCTAACTTTTGCTAGTCCCGAGCAAAACAAAGAAAGAGAAAGGCATGCGAAAAACAAGAAATCTTAACTCACTTTCGTAGGAATCACGGTTGCACTTAGCACGTGCAACAAGCCGTTAAACCTCCTTGTCGCCAAGGAGGAGGAGTGTTGTCTCCTGAGGGTTTTCAGCGGATATACCCACAAAATCCGAACAAGATGCATTAATCAATCTAGCTACACGACTCGTTGGACTTATTTTGTCGATCATGGGACGCGGTAATACTATGGGTCGAGTCTATAAATGTAATCGGTCCACACACCTAGACTAATGAGTTATTTGTGAGAGTTAGTTAAGGACTTAAGTGAAAGACATGGGCAACCTTAACTTCTGAAAGTGATACAATGTGCAAAGTCCATTTTGGTTCTTATTTGACTTTTTTTTCTTTTCTTTTTTTTTCTCGTTTTTTAGAGCATTTTATTGGTTGGTGTTTGATTCTCCCAGGGTCAGGTTTCGTGCATCATTGCCTATGAGGACTTACACTATCACGTACACCTTCCCCCAAATCTCCACATAGGGCGATCCCTACCACCCGTGTAACCGGAGTTCGGTCAGTGCATCCCAAGTCAGATGACTTGAAAGCACCAGGGACAAAGTCTCCTCAGACCTACTTTTCCGAGCGATAGGAGCCGTGCGAGAAGAAAGAACACCACTTATTTATTTATCTATCTACATGGGAACCAAAACCCCTACACTTAAGTTTCACAAAAAGAGATTAAGGGCCCTTGACTACGACAAACTTCCTTATACTAAAAGACACGAATTATTTGACTCACTAGGTTTAGGGTGGACTTCTTTAAATGTTTGAGTGCTGAAACCCTATGATTACACGCCCCTCGAGGGAAAACCGGGGTGCATCCTAACGACTCGATAAGACCTAAAGCCAGTAAACTAGAAATCCTAATGCATCAAGTTCAAGACTATTTTGGGAGCTTTCTTTTTACTTTGCCTCTCAACGGTTTTGCACATTCTGAACACACGCAAAACCTACAAAACATTTTCGTTCGCAAACACATGAAGATTTTGAAAGAAATGTGGAAATTTTAAAGCACTCGGCAAGCAAAAGAGGACAAGTCACCCAAGGATCATGGCAAGCATATATATCAATGTTTAATGCGGCACACTAACATGACCCTAGCAGTACACACAAAAGAAAACAAAACCAAAGGAAAAAGACTCGAATATGTACACACGTAAAACACCCCCCCACACCTACCTCATGCATTGTCCTCAATGAATGAACAAGATACTACATGGATATATGCATGAAAAAGGAAAGATCTCACCAACATGAAGTACAAAGGGACGTTCAGGGTCATGTTGATGGACACAAACCCAAATTCCCTCAAAACCTGTGAGAAGCTGAATAAGGGAGATAAATACGTGAAGAAATTGGGGCCCAAGTACACAAGGGTTGGGGCCCACAACAATCGATGCTCACAGAAGGAGTCTTTTGTCACACACTTTTTTTTTGTTGTTTTTGTTTTTGTTGTTTTTTTTTGTTGTTGTTTTACAAGATATATACATCAACCAAGATATTCTCATAATCATTTGGTCAAGGAACATCAAATGAGAACATCAAGTTTTGAGGACCAGAGACTTGCCGAGATGGGCAAACTTCACTGGTACTCTGAGGTGTCATGAGGGGTGAAAGGTCAAAGCTGAAAGGCTCGAACCCCTCATGATATTGGTCGGGTGTGGGCAACAAAGAATGAAGTTGTGTTTCCTCACTAGGGTTTAATTGCTCATCGAAGAAAACCCTCCAACCAATAGGCGGGTGCATCGGAATGAGTTCCTCAGGCTCATTCGATGGATGCAGCAGACCTGCATCGCGAAGAATGGGGCTTCTCCCCAAGTCATCCAACAAGTACCTCCCACCATCATTTAGATCATGAAGCATAAGCTTGGTTAAAGGTGGGTCCTTGTTGGAGTCAATATGAAGCTCAAATGGCTCAATGGCCATGGGATCTGAGGTAGAGACACCTTCTGGTATAGGCATATGATGAGGTGTCTCACTCTCACTAGTACTCTCAACTGAATTATGCAACGAACACTCCCTTTGGACATTCATGTTCGAGGCCAGCTCACTATGTTGCATTGCGAAGACAGGCAATGCGTTTTCGCTGGGCCCACGAACATTCTCAATGGGTTGCATTGGGGTTAGTGGTGTTCGTTGATTTTGTGGTGCTTTCTCCAATTGGCGGATGAGATTTAGATTTAAAGGTTCATCCATTGGTTCCTGTTGCCTACCAGAGTTGAACACATGAAACTCGGCACTCATGTTACCGAATGAGAGCTTCATGAGACCATTTCTACAATTAATCAAGGCATTGGAGGTTGCCAGAAATGGTCTACCCAAAATCAAAGGTATTTGAGAGTGGGTGTTCGCAACAGGATTGGTATCGAGGACAACAAAATCGACTGGAAATATAAAATCTCCAACTTTGATAAGCACGTCCACGATAATCCCCATGGGAATACGAATGGATCTATCCGCCAATTGAAGAGTGATCTTAGTTGGTTTCAATTCTCCCAAGTTCAACTGTTGATAAACAGAGAATGGGAGGAGGTTGACCGCTGATCCTAAATCAAGCAAAACATTGCTCATTCTAGTGTCCCCTATCGTACACTGAATAGTAGGACACCCAGGGTCCTTGTATTTTGTGTAGGTGGGATTGGACAAAAGTGAGCTGATATTTGAAGCCAAGAATGCTTTCTTAGGAACATTGGTCTTCCTCTTGGTTGTGCAGAGATCCTTCAACACTTTGGCATATTGAGGTATTTGTTGGATGACATCCAACAAGGGGATGTTAACCTTTACTTGCTTAAACACCTCTAATATCTTGTCCATGTTGTCACTCTGCTTTTTGGTTAACCTACTTGGATAGGGAGCTTTTGGCAGGTAGGTTTTCTGCGGTGCCTGAGAAGAAAGAAGCGTTGGCGTATTACCCTCACCCTCAGCCTCTTCTTCACCACCATTCCCACTGAGGGGATGCATAGATGGTGGTGGGTGTGGCAAGGAAATGTGATTGTCAACCTGTTTTCCATTTCTTAACGTAACAATGGCATTGACATGGTGAACAGGTTCCTCCACATGGTTCACTTGCCTCCCCCGAGGTACCACAATCTCATTTTGCATGTGTTGTTGCTGGTACACACAGGGGTTAGCCTCAGGCTGGCTAGGAAAAGACCCTCTCTCTCTTTCATTTACAGACTGAGCCAATTGGCCCATCTGAAGCTCTAGAGATTTGATGGTCTGCTGATTTGAAGTGAGAACTTGACTCGTGGTTGACATAAAAAATTTCATTGAGTTTTCAAGTCCACGAATCAAGGTCTCAAACGAATCAAATCGGGTTTCCATATTGTTGGAACTTGGGAAACCTGATTGATTGGTGGTTTGCGTTTGGGGTGGCTGATATGAATGTGCATGCATGGGAGGTTGGTGTGATTGGTATGGTGGTCTAGAGAAGTTTGAAGGATCACCCGGGGCATTAGTTTGGTTCCATGAAAAATGGGGTGGTTCCTCCATCCAGGATTATAAGATGATGAGTATGGGTCATTCCTGGCTCTATCATAGATGGCGTTGACATGCTCCATCTCAGGAGGAATGGACACACACTCGCTTTCTACATGACCCATCCTACCACATGAATGACAGGGAACTGGACCAGATGTGGACATGTGAGGTGCACCCTGTTGGTTTTGGAGCTCAATCGAATCCATACGGCGCATTAAGGCCGCCATGCGTGACTCGGTGGCCGTAGTGGTATCGACAACAAATGCGGCACCCAATCTAGTCGAGTTTGCATTCGCGATCCTTGCTCATATGCTAGATGATGCAGGTGGTTCCCTCACACTCTCCCATTGCATGCTTTTCTCAGCGAGGTCTTCTAGGATGGCCCATGCCTCCCTTTCATCCTTTCCCAAGAACTCACCTTGACACATGGACTCAAGGAGCGTTCTTGACGGGATGTGAAGACCTTCGTAAACAATCTCACAAAGACGCCACAACTCAATGCCATGGTGAGGGCAGGAGGATAGTAGCTCTTTGAACCTCTCTAGATATGCATGAAATAGTTCCGTCTCATGTTGATAGAACGAATTGATTTCGTTCCTCAATTTTTGAGTCCGATGATTTGGAAAGTACTTCTTGAGGAATGCAGATTGAAACTCATCCCAAGTCCTAAAGGAATTCGCCTGGTTGCTGTACAACCACTTCTTGGCATCATCCTTTAATGCGAAAGGAACGAGCCTAAGATGGATGGAGTCTGTGCTAAGTTGTTGCAACTTGAACATAGCACAGACCTCCTCAAATTCCCTGAGAAAGATATAGGGGTCACCTTTCCCAGTGAAGCGAGGGATCATAGAAATGAATTGAGGCTTAACCTCAAAATGGTTCCCATTAGCCTCTGGTAATACGATGCATGAGGGTAGAGCGGTACGGCTCGGGTAGCATCGATCACGTAGAGGCATGGGAGCGACAACTGGATGCACAGGTGGAACAGGTGGGTCCAGCAACTGCTCCTCCTCACGGAAATTAGCAGCCATTGAACCTGGACAGTGAGCGACACGAGAGGAGGAAGGCGTCGAGAAGTCGACTACCAAAGCAGGGTTGCCAACGCGCCTCGTCAAACGAGCACTCTCGTCTCGTGCCCACAAAAGCATGCACAAAGGTGCACACACCCAAAACAAAACTTTTTTTTTCTTTTTTTTAACAAAGAATGTGCGTAGAGGAGAAGACGGGGGAACACAGGAGAGAAAGAATGACTCAGGAGAGAAACAAAGAAGTCCTTATGCTACGGCAGATGGGTACAGGTAGAAGCACACAAGCAAACAAGGCTCAAGCAATCCTAAGGTCCCTATAGGTCCTTACAGCTAGACAACGCCTAACTGCGAGGTCACGCGGCCTCAACACGCCTCACCTCCCTACGACGAGGACCACAAATCCCAGAAAGTGAGTCAAGATCCGGGGATCTCGTCTCTTCTACTAGACAAAGTGGGCAACGCCGATCAGGTTATGACGGTCGGGACCGGATCACTCTCCTAATGCGTCCAAATTCCTTAAGGCCAATGTCTACTTGATTTTAGAATTTAGGCTCTTGATTAGTGTGGTTTTTGGGGCGAAGGAAAGGGTGATGAAATCCCCCACCTTATCTTTTACGGGACAGCCCCTCCTTAGTAGCGTTTTGGAGTCTTAATCTAGCAATCAACTCTCCAAACAAAACGCTCAACTCACACTTGTTGCAATGCACTTCCTACTAACTAATGCATGTTCATACGAAATGCATGAATGAGAGTAGAAGGTGCGTACCTCATGCCAGCTCTCAGCAACAGAAAATAAAGCTAAGATAAAAGACAATCTAAATGCTTAAGTGACGTACATGGTGCATGACCTAAACAAGAAAGAATGCCTAGTCTTTTGCTTTGAGTTTTAGGGTCCAAGTTGCTTAAAGGAGGTTTGATTATTGATCTGGGAACGAACTATAAGTCAAAACATGCCAAATTGAGTCCCAGATAACTAGATCATTTAGAGCAACAACAGAAAGAAATTAAAAGATGAACAGAGCTCACCAGACCGCTGATTAGCGGTCTCAGACCGCTGATTGGCGGTCTGAAGTGCTCAGGTCGTTTGGATATTTCTCCAGTAGCCTCCACTTGCTATTCCCAGACTCCTGAAACAAAGAAAAACTACAAAAAACAAATTAAATCCACTCGAATCGTCCAAACAAGAGTCTGGACTGGCACCTCCCCGGCAACGGCGCCAAAAACTTGTTGAACGTTTTATTTAAAACCGCAAGTGCACGGCCGCGATGAAGCGGTGGCAAGTATGGGTCGTCCTCAGGGAGGTGAGTAGCCTCTTGCTTGTACGAAATCAAGTGGCAAAAATAAGGGGAGAAAGATGTTTATGCTACTCTACTCTATACTACGCTAAGAAGTAGGAAATGTGAAAGGAAAAACCAAACAATGAAATAATAACTAAGCTAAGAACAAAGGAAGAATGCTGGAATACAGAAATGGGAAAACCCCTAAGGGGTGGAGTGAGTGCACACATGCAAAGAGGTGGGAGTAGAATACATTCTTTAAGCACATGAAGGTGGTGTTTATCAAGCATAGGAAGTGTCTAAATGTTATAGCAAAACCTATCAATCTATTCACCAACATAGTTGATTAACATTTACATATGCAAGTTATTTATTTCAGAACCTAAACAAGCATGAGAGGTGTCTAATCATTTTGGAAAAACTCATCAAGTTATAAATTCTATCCTAAACAAGCAAGCAAACATTCATGTTTTATCAACACATCAAAAATAAAGCATTCATCCCATTCTCTAATGCATGTATGTACATCTACTCCACCCCCCAAAGGGGATAGAACTACTCACTGAACATTACACTAATTATTAAACTAAGCAAAGAAAGCATATAAAAACTAAGCTAGAAATAAAAGATGATTAAACTAAAACTTGCACAAACTATAAAAGAAGCATAAACAAACAATGAAAGAAACACAAAACTTTATTGATAAAATGACTCACATTAAAAGTAGCATCCTCCTACTTTAGTGTGTGCTTCAAGGACTCACTTCTAGTAGGAAGAATAGCCACTTAAAATATGGAGTGATTACAATAGAAGGTGAAGAGTTCTATTTATAGCCAAAGAAAAAGCCACTCCGGGACAATCCCCCGATGTGGGACTAAACCAATACCAAAAATGGACTAAATATACACTAATACGTAACCCAGAGAAATATTAGCGGATTTGGGCCAAAAGTGACCGCCAATTAGCGGTCTTGGACCGCCAATTGGCGGTTTAAAAAGTCCGGATCCATCTGGAATTTGTGCTGGGCTTTGCTTAGTGTATTGGGTGGTCTTAGAAGCATCTACTTCGTTTATTGGAGCTCCGACCCGAATAGAATTGCCAAAATACTCCCCATGATGGTGTGGAGTATTCTGTTTTGCTCTTAGGTCCTTCTGTCTTGCATTAAGGTCCTTCTCCCTTGCATCTTGATCCCTAGATCTCACAATTCAGTCCTTTTTCCCAGCTTTTGGGTCCTTTTATGCTTCATCTCTTCAAACCTATTTATTCCGGAAAACTAAACATAAAACTCGTGACATACCATTGTTTAGGTGAAAGATAATGGATATAAGATACAAATATGAGCATGAAATGATGTCAATCATCACCAAACCGCAAGTATATATATAATATAAGGTGGTAAACTGTACAATACAAGAGTCAAGGATGATTACAACCCAACACAAAAGATATACAACGCATGTACAAGGGAAATCATCCACCTCGAAGAACAAAAGGGATAGGATCTGGTCTGGGTGCTCCTGCCCGCAGTCACCACCTCCTACTGATGTGCACGACCTGAAATGTAAACAAACAATGCCTGAGTTTCCCCTAGGGAAACCCCATATGCCAAACCCCTAAAATATGAACATAATATGTGTATATGAAACATGAAATGAAGAATGCAGTAAAAGCATATCAATCTCCCGTGCACACCAGGCACTGCCGGAAAATATCGGCAACTACAACACATGTGCACACAAAGCACCGCCGAAAAATCATCGACCATGGGTCTCAAGAGTCCTCTCACCCCAACCCCACAATCACACGTGCACACAAGGCACAACCGGAAAATCATCGGCCACGGGTCTCAATGGTCCTCTCACCCCAACCCCACAAGCACACGTGCACACAAGGCACCGTCGGAAAATCATCGGCCACGGGTCTCATGGGTCCTCTCACCCCAACCCCACAATCACACGTGCACACAAGGCACCGCTCCGTAGAGCCACAACCACGATCTCCTCTCAGGCCGGCAATGTCTGTACCGTCGCCCCAAAAAAGGCCGGAGACCGGTTGCCCTCGAGGCAGATCCAACTACACACGGCACAAGCATCCATATGCAAAACAGTGCCCAAACGGTCAAACAGAAGACCCCAAACGGTTGACCGAACACCACTACTATTCCGCATATCAACCGAAATAATGTCCAACCGGTCGAACGGCAAAGGGGCCCGTTCGACCGAAATCCATCAGTGAATCCTCTCTTGCTCAAAAAGCATCAACGGTCGAACCATCCTGAAATCACGGTCGACCGATTCCCACCAGTACAACTCACCAACAATCCGCACTACACGGTCGACCGAAACAACTCTTCAGGTCGACCGGCCAATAAGTTAACTTAAGTTCCGGTCGGACGAAGTCAACGAGCGGTCGACCATTTAGATGGTCAACGCCCCCAACCGACTTACAACAGTGCTTCCGGTCGACCGGCAAAGGGGACCCGTTCGATCGAAAACACCCAGGGCCTTTTTCCCTTGGTAAAATGTACCACCGGTCGAGTACGCCTAGAGTATCGTTCGACCGGTGCAAAGGATTTTGCTCAAATCACGCTACGTCCGGTCGACCCCAGCCAACCCGCCGGTCAACCGTTCCAGAGCAGAAAAGCTGCTGCAAGGTTCTCGACGAGCCTTTCGGCCTACCGTCGACCACTCCAATCCTCTCAAAGGCTAAAAGGAGGATTAAACTAAAGCTTGGCATAGCTTTATGGCTTGAAAAAGCCTTTGAAGAACCCACAAAGGTCGCTTCCACGAGCACCTCTTCTCCTCCGACGAACTCCTCAAACGCGATCACGTCAACTCCGGCCATCACCTGAGCTCCTCCATTTGCCGTCGATCACGCCTCCACGGCTTCCCCCAAGCTGGATCAGAAAAGGATCGAGAGAGAGAGACGTGAGAGAGAAAGGATTGTGAAGAGAGAGAAGTGAGAGGGAGAGAGATGAATCCAACCTTTTATACTCTTCTCCCAACCAATCTCAGCCGTCTATCTCAACCTCTTCTAATCCACCACCTAATCACAATTAAACCCATAAGCAAAGGATTAGGATGTAACAGAGTTGATTTCTAGATTAAGACTGCAAAATGCTACTAAGGAGGGGTTGTCCCATACAAGATAAATGGGGGATTTCATTACCCTTTCCTTAGCCCCAAAAATCACACTAATCAAAGCCTTAATTCTAAAAGCAAGTAGACGTTGGTCCCTAAGGATTTCGGACTGACTAGGAGAGTGATTGAGTTGAGATCGTCATGACCTCATCGGCGTTGCCTGCCTTGTCGATAGTAGGAGGTACTGGATCTCCGGATCTGGTATCACTTGCTGGGCATTGTGGTCTTTATTGTGGGAGGTGATGCGTGTCGAGACTATTGATCTCGAAGTTAGGCATCGTCTAGCCTAAGGACCTACAACCACAAGTTGTTTGAGCCTTGTTTGCATGTGTACTTCTACCTTCTCCCACTACCCAGGCTAGCTCAAGGGATTCTTCCTTTCTCATCTGAGTCTTCTCCTCCTCTATATTCTTCATTATAGTCTCCTCCTCTGATTACACCTTCTATTGTGTGTGGTTTTAGAGTCAAGTTGAGCATTTTATGCGAGGTTGGGCTTGTTCTGGTGAGAGCGCTCGACTTGAGAGAGTACACCGACGGTCTAGATGACCGGCCCTCTCTGCCTCTTGCTCCTTTGGAGCATGAGGCCGAGTCATCCCATGGAGATGGGAGACACCGAGTTCCATACATGGATTACCTCGGACCACTCCCACCACCACGTAGTCCTCCTCCTCCTCCGACTCAAGAGGAAGAGGGCCTCGGTCAGGATTGATCTCTGGATGCACCACCACCTTTAGCTCGACAAGATAGGCTGATGACTTTGTGGGAGCGGACCCATCCTGTTCGGGACGCCAACCTTCTTGCATAGTTCTAACTATGAGCTGAAACCTCAATATGTGAGCATGCTTCCTACCTTCCCTGCTAATAAGGATGATCTTTATATTTTTACGTGAATTCGAGGAGGTATGCTCCATGTTCAAGCTTCAACAGCTTGACCAGGATTCTGTCTGGTTGAGGATGATTTCTTTCGCGGTGAAGGATAACCCGAAGAAATGGATGTATAGCCTCCCAGCGAGCATGATTCGGTCCTGGAATTACTTCGTGACTGTTTTTCTGAAGATATTCTTTCCTCAAATGAAGACTCAACAGATACGGCACCAGATACATCAAATGTATCAGACTGAGACCGAATCGTTTCATGCTTTCTTTGAGAGGTTCAAAGACCTTCTCCAGTAGTGCCCTCATCATGGAATTGAGTTGTGTCAGTTGTGCCAAATTATTTACGAGGGCCTCAACTACAACACTCGTACATTACCCACGCTAGCTCTAGGATTCCTCCCTCCTCATCTGAGTCCCCTCCTCATCTATTTTCTGCGTGTAGTCTCCTCCTCTGACTACACCTTCTATTGGGTGTTTTTAGAGTCGAGTCGAGCATTTTATGCGAGGTTGGGCTCCTTCTAGTGAGAGCGCTCGACTTGAGAGAGTGCATTTTTCTGAGATGGACGGTCTAGGTGATCGGCCATCTCCACCTCGTGCCCCTTTGGAGTATGAGGCCGAGTCGTCTCGTGGGGATGGGGGAGACCGGGTTCCATACGTGGATTACCTCGGTCCGCTCCCACCACCACGTAGACCTCCTTCTCCAACTCCTCTGACTCGAGAGGAAGGGGGATTCGGTCAGGATCGAATTCTTGGTGCACCACCACCTTTAGCTCGACAGGATACGCCAATGACTTTGTGGGAGCGGACCCATCCTGTTCGGGCCCCGCAGCCTTCTTGTATAGTTCTTTCCCGTGCTCGCGGGAACAAATATGAGCTAAAACCTCAATATGTGAGCATGCTTCCAACCTTCACTGCCAATAAGGACGATCAGTATATTTGTATACGCGAATTCGAGGAAGTATGCTCCATGTTCAAGCTTCAACAGCTTGATGAGGATTCAGTCCGGTTGAGGATGATTTCTTTCGCGTTGAAGAATAACGCGAAAAATGGATGTACAACCTCCCGGCGAGCTCGATTCGGTCTTGGGATGACTTTATGACTGTCTTTCTGAAGAGATTTTTCCCTTAAAGGAAAACTCAACAGATACATCAAATGTATCAGACTGAGACCGAATCGTTTCATGCTTTCTTTGAGAGGTTCAAAGTCCTTCTCCAATAGTGCCCTCATCACGGAATTGAGTTGTGGCAGTTGTGCCAAATTATTTACGAGGGCCTCAACTACAACACTCGTACATTGTTGGACACCATGACTGACTCAATGTGCCTTTGAGTGGGATACCATGAGAGAGCCACCAGTCGTCAGGTCTTATGGTCGAGCTAGATCATGTCAAGTTGAGTCAACTATCGCGTCTGAGGTGAAATTGGTTGCGCTCATGCGTAGGATTGAGAGTTTAGAGTTTGACCGAGCTCTTGTAGCTCAGGTCGCTACTCCCACGTGTAGTAGGTCTGGACTTACGGGACACAATCACTTGGAGTGTGCTTACGCTCCAAGCGATACTGAACATGCAAATGCAATGTATCAAGAGAGGCCCTGTAACGACCCGTACAGTCACTCCTACAACCCGGGATGGCAAAACCACCCTAACTTCTCTTGGGGGCCTAGTGGGGTCCACAGTCAGAGCTCGCATGCTCAACCTCAACCTCCACCTTATCACCTTCCACGCCTATTGGCAACCTACCAACCCCCACATCAAAAGTCTCAGCATCATAATCACCAACCTCCTCAGGCCTCACTGTCAGGTTATTCTAACCAAACTCCACTACCCCAGCGGGTTGACCCGGAGAACCCCACTCTAGAACAAACCCTTCAAGCGTTTGCAGAGCACACAAACCATGCTAGCGGCCAGCAACAATTCGGTCAAAGCATTGGAAATGCAAGTCAGCCAGTTGGCTCATCAGCTCCATGAACGTGAGAAGGGTCAGTTGCTGAGTCAACCCGAGGTGAATCCCCAAGGTGAATCCTCGGGGTACCCATTCTCAAGGGAGGCCACCTGTGCCTCATGCTACCTCTGAACCAACCCATCATGTTAATGTGATTCATACTCTAAGGTCTAGTAAGGAGGTGGACAACAAAATTGGGTTGCCTTCCTTGCAATCATAATCTCTAGGTGTCACTAGACCTGCGATGATACCTGCATCTATGAGGGAGCCAGATCCGGAGGTTCCCTCAACAAATACTTCCAGGAAGGAGCTTGATATTGAGGTTCCTTCTACATTTATTTCGACAATGGGTCCAAACCCTGAGGTCCCCTTGTTACATCTTGTGTCGAAGGAATCGGATTCTGAGGTCCCCACTCATGTTTCTATGAAGAGCCGTGATAGACGGACGCGCGCGTCACGGACGCGCCTTACGTGGATCTGTACAGCTCAGATATTTTTCTTTGAGTCAGCGTCCAGTCAGCGAAATTTCTCTTCGCGCGTTTTGGTCTTTTTAAAAAACGCCGGTTCTTTAAGTTGAACGATTCATTTCCCAATACACAGATAAGACAGTGTGCAGACCCTAGGACATCGTGCAGTCTCATTATTCGTGCAGAGCCCACACTTATCATAATAAAATATTTGTCTAGCTTACTTTATGTGTGTGTGCAGTTTACATTATGTGTTTGTCCTGTTTACGTTATGTGTATGTCCGGAATAAGTGTATTTGCTGTCCGGAATAAGTGTATTTGTTGTCCGGACTAAGTGTATTTGTTGTCCGGTTTAAGAATAAAGTGTGTCCAGAAACGGAACATAAAGTTTGTCCGGAATAAGTTGATTTGTTGTCCGGAATAAGTGTATTTGCTGTCTGGAATAAGTGTATTTGCAGTCCGGAATAAGTGTAATTGTCCAGAATAAGAAGAAAGTGTGTCCAGAAACGGAACAGAAAGTTTGTCCGGAATAAGTGTATTTGCTGTCCGGAATAAGTGTATTTGTTGTCCGGACTAAGTGTATTTGTTGTCCGGTTTAAGAATAAAGTGTGTCCAGAAACGGAACATAAAGTTTGTCCGGAATAAGTTGATTTGTTGTCCGGAATAAGTGTATTTGATGTCCGGAATAAGTGTATTTGCAGTCCGGAATAAATGTAGTTGTCCAGAATAAGAAGAAAGTGTGTCCAGAAACGGAACAGAAAGTTTGTCCGGAATAAGTGTATTTGTTGTCCGGAATAAGTGTATTTGTTGTCCGGACTAAGTGTATTTGTTGTCCGGTTTAAGAATAAAGTGTGTCCAGAAACGGAACATAAAGTTTGTCCGGAATAAGTTGATTTGTTGTCCGGAATAAGTGTATTTGATGTCCGGAATAAGTGTATTTGCAGTCCGGAATAAGTGTAGTTGTCCATAATAAGAAGAAAGTGTGTCCAGAAACGGAACAGAAAGTTTGTCCGGAATAAGTGTATTTGTTGTCCGAAATAAGTGTATTTGTTGTCCGGAATAAGTGTATTTGTTGTCCGGTTTAAGAATAAAGTGTGTCCAGAAACGGAACATAAAGTTTGTCCGGAATAAGTGGATTTGCTGTCCGGAATAAGTGTATTTGCTGTCCGGAATCGGAATAAGTGTATTTGCAGTCCGGAATAAGTGTATTTGCAGTCCGGAATAATATATGGCTTCATTATTGTCGGAATAAACGAATCAATATATGGAATGCAATAATATGATGTCAAAAAAACGTCCGCAAAGCGCGCTCCCTCTGTCCGCTCGCTTTGCGGGGGGGACTCACGTCCCCCGCAGGGGCTGCCGCCCCCTGCCACCCCCGCACAAACTCAACAAACCTCCCACTGTATATTTTACCCCACAAGAATTACGTTTAGGAAAAAAATAGCATCTCAGATTTCCTGTTTATGTAGAACATCAGGAAGTCTTCGCACCGTCTCATTCACGCTGCTTACGTTGTGAAGAATCCTGGGAGTCGGCATCAGACGCTTCTTCAACCTAATATCTTGCTCGAAATGGTGATTTATTCTGGAGAGAAAGAATGAAGAAGAAAGAAAGAGTGTCATCATATTTGTATTTGGGTGGAGAGAGAGAACGTGCTGAGTTGAAACACATTTAATGTGATTTGAGTGGACATCAGGAAGAAAAAACAAAAAAACATTCATGCTTTGGCCACGTAAGGGCTGACATGGATGTCCACGTAGAGCGCGTCCGTGACGCGCTGCGTTCATAAAACATTTCCCTTCTATGAAACAGAATTCTGAGATTCCTTCGAAAGACCCTTATGCCCCGAAGGCGTCATTCCCTGAGTGACTTAAAGAGAAAACTTTAGATCAGCATGACAAGATGCTTGAGATGTTTCGGCAAGTTAAGGTGAACATCCCTCTGTTGGAGGTGATTGATTGATTCATTTCATATTAAACTGCAAGTGCACGACCACGTTGAAGCGGCGGCAAATACGGGTCGATCCACAGGGAGGTGTGTCGACTTTTGGTTTGTTCGAAGGAGAGTGGTAAAGAAAGGAGAGAAAGGTTGGTCACACTAAACTACATTACAATGCAAAAAAGAAAAGGAAGATAAGCAATAAAACTAAACCCCATACGGGGTAGAGAAATAATGTGAATATAAAGATGTGTGTGTGTGTGTGTGTGTGTGTTCAAATATACTCCTCACAACATGTAGTGCATGAAATCATAAAACTAAATCCAACTTTGCCTCCACATGAAATAAGATAAGACTATATTGTGAAAACATACAAGACAATAATTGGAATGAAGCTAAATGAACTAATGTATAAAGACTAGACCCTATTATGCCTCCAAATGAAATAAGATAACCCAACATCATTAAAACATACAAGGCATTAACCAAGGTAAAGTCAACAAGAGTACATACACTATAAATTGTGTTTCCAATATTAATTCCATCCATATCCTCACCTTATCATTCCCCATAAAATAGGTCCACTAATCTAAGCATAAGCTAAGCTTCATTCAAGAGCATTAGCATATCCTAATGCTACGAAGGGAAGAAGTCCTTATGCTATGGCGGAGAGAAAGGACCACGAGTCAAGGTCTCAAGCGAATTGAATCGGGTTTCCATATTATTGGAATTTGGGAAACCTGATTGATTGGTGGTTTGCGATTGGGGTGGCTGATAGGAATGTGCATGCATGGGAGGTTGGTGTGATTGGTAATGTGGTCTAGAGGAGTTTGAAGGACCACCCGGGGCATTGGTTTGGTTCCATGAAAAATTGGGGTGGTTCCTCCATCCAGGATTATAAGATGATGAGTATGGGTCATTCGTAGCTTTGTCATAGATGGCGTTGACACGCTCCATCTCAGGAGGAACAGACACACACTCGCTTTCTACATGACCTACCCTACCACATGAATGACAGGGAACTGGACCAGATGTGGACATGTGAGGTGCACCTTGTTGGTTTTGGAGCTCAATCGAATCCAAACGGCGCATTAAGGCCGCCATGCGTGCCTCGGTGGCCGTAGTGGTATTGATAGCAAATGTGGCACCCGATCTAGTCGAGTTTGCATTCGCGATCCTCGCTCCTATACTAGATGATGCAGGTGGTTCCCTTACACTCTCCCATTGCATTGTTTTCTCAGCAAGGTCTTCTAGGAAATCCCATGCCTCCCTTTCATCCTTTCCCAAGAACTCTCCTTGACACATGGACTCAAGGAGCGTTCAGGACGGGATGTGAAGACCCTCGTAAACAATCTGACAAAGACGCCACAACTCAATGCCATGGTGAGGGCATGAGGATAGTAGCTCCTTGAACCTCTCTATATATGCATGAAATGTCTTGGTCTCAAGTTGATAGAACGAATTGATTTCGTTCCTCAATTTTTGAGTCTGATGATTTGGGAAGTACTTCTTGAGGAATGTAGATTGAAACTCATCCCAAGTCCTAAAGGAATTCGCCTGGTTGCTGTACAACCACTTCTTGGCATCATCTTTCAGGGCAAAGGGGACAAGCCTAAGATGGATGGAGTCTGTGCTAAGTTGTTGTAGCTTGAACATAGCACAGACCTCCTCAAATTCCCTGAGAAAGATATAGGGGTCACCTTTCCCAGTGAAGTGAGGGAGCATGGAAATAAACTGAGGCTTAACCTCAAAATGGTTCCTATTTGCCTCTGGCAATACGATGCATGAGGGTAGAGCAGTACGTCTCGGGTAGCATCGATCACGTAGAGGTATGGGAGCCACAACAGGAACCACAGGTGGAACAGGTGGGTCCAGCAACTGCTCCTCCTCACGGAAATGAGCAGCCATTGAACCCGGACTGAGTACAACACGAGAAGAGGAAGGCGTCTAGAAGTCAACTACCGAAGCCGGGTTGACAACGCGCCTCGTCAAACGACCACTCTCGTCTCGTGTCCACGAAAGCATGCACAAAGGTGCACACACACAAACCAAAACTTTTTTAATAACAAAGAATGTGCGTAGAGGGGAAGACGGGGGAACACAGGAGAGAAAGAATGACTCAGGAGAGAAGGGAAGAAGTCCTTATGCTACGGCGGATGGAATTTGACTATAGGTCCATTTGACCTACTTCCTGTTCATTAGCATTAGGTCCATTGTTTATGTCAACCACGAGTCAAGTTCTCACTTCAAATCAGCAGACCATCAAATCTCTAGAGCTTCAGATGGGCTGATTGACATCATTTCATGCTCATATTTGTATCTTATATCCATTATCTTACATCTAAGCAATGCTATGTGACGAGTTTTATGTTTGAATTTCAGAAATAAAGAGGTTTCAAGAGAAGAAGCATAAAAGGACCCAAAAGCAGGGAAAAAGGACTTAATTGTGAGACCTGAGGACCAAGATGCAAGGAAGAAGGACCTGAACGTAAGACAAAAGGACCTAAGAGTAAAACAGGAAACTCCACACCATCATGGGGAGTACTTTGTCAATTCGATTCGGGTCGGAGCTCCACTAAACAAAGTAGATGCATCTAACACCAAGAAACACTCCAAGCAAAGCCCAAAACAAAAACCAAGCAGATCTGAAGTTTATAGACCGCTAAATGGCGGTCCATATGGCCCCAGATCCGCCAAGCTTTCTCCTGGACTTGTATTGTCATGTGTTTAGGCTATTTTTTGTATTGGTTTAGTCCCACATCGGGGGATTGTCCCCGATTAGCTTTTTCCATGCTTATAAATAGAACTCTTCACCTTCCATTGTAATTACCCATTGTTTGGTGGAATTCTCTCTACTAAGGAGTGAGCCTTGAAGCAATAACTCAAGGTGTAGAAGAATGCTACCTTCAATGTGAGTCATTGTTAATAAAAGTTTATTTGTTTCTTTTAATCTTGTTTTGTTATGTTGCATGTTTTGTGTGGGTTGCTTTACTTTGTTTAATCTCTTGTTTAGTAATTTTAGTATCTTAGTTAAATGTTTTCTTTACTTAGTCTAATCATTAGTGTAATGAGTAGTGAGTAGTTCCATCCCCATTTGGGGGGTGGAGAAATATGTGTTATAATCATGTAGTGTATTAAGTGTGTGTTATCTTTATCCCTTGAGCTTTATATGATTTCCATAACCATCTAATGGGTTTTCACTCTTATCTTTGATATGCTAATGCTCTTGAATGAAGCTTAGCTTATGCTTTGATTAGTGGACCTATTTTATGGGGAATGATAAGGTTAGGATTTGGATGAAGTTAATATTGGAAACACAATTTGTAGTGTATGTGCTCTTGTTGCCTTTACCTTAGCTAATGTCTTGTATATTTTAATGATGTAGTGAAATCTTAGTTCATGTAGAGGCATAGTAGGGTATAGTCTTTATACTTGAGTTCATGTAGCTTCATTCCAATTATTGTCTTGTATGTTTTAATGATGTAGTCTTATCTTAATTCATGTAGAGGCGAAGTTGGATGTAGTTTTATGATTTCATGCACTAGATGTTGTGAGGAGCTTAATGAACACACACACACACTTCTTTATGTTCACATTATTTCTCTACCCCCTTTGGGGTTTAGTTTTCTTGCTTTTCTTCCATTTCCATTTGTACCTTGGTGTAGTTTAGTGTAACCAACCTTTCTTCCCTTTCTTTACCTCTCGCCTTAGCACAAACCAAGTGTCGACACACCTCCCAGTGGACGACCCATATTTGCCACCGCTTCAACGCGGCCGTGCACTTGCGGTTAAATATAAAACGAGATCAATCAAGTTTTTGGCACCGTTGCCGGGGAGGTGCTCTGTCCAGACCTTGGTTTGGACGATTCGAGGGGTTTTTGATTTTTTGTTTCCAGTTTTGTTTAGTTTCAGAAGAGACCGCCAATTAGCGGTTGGAGACCACCAATTGGCGGCATGGTAAGGGCTTCCTACTCTCAAATTTCTTCTGGTGGTTTATTGATTTACTTTAGTTATCTGGGAGCCCAATTTTGCATGCTGTGATCTTTAGTTTGCTCCCAGATTTAATTTCAATCCCCTTTAATCAAGTTGGACCATAAAACTCAAAGCAAAAGATTAGACTTCTTGTCATCTAGGTCATGCACCATTGGTAGACCTTGCATGCATTTGTCTTTTCTTTGCTTTACATTTTGTCGTTGATTGCTGGCGTGAGGTACGTGCACCCACATCCCTCATTCATGCATGTTTCGTTCATGCATTAGTTAGTAAGGTGCATCGGGACAAGAGTGAGAGAGCGTTTGATTGGAGCGATTGATTGCTAGATCTTGGATTAAATCGCTACTAAGGAGGGGTTGTCCCATAAAAGATAAGGTGGGGGATTTCATCACCCTTTCCTTGGCCCCAAAAATCACTCTTAATAAAGCCTTAACTAAAAGCAACTAGACATTGGCCCTAGGATTGCGGGCGCACTAGGAGAGTAATCTAGTTGAGACCGTCATGACCTGATCGGCGTTGCCTACCTTGTCGATAGTAGGAGGTACTGGATCTCCGGATCTGGTATCACTTGCTGGGCATTGTGGTTCTCGTTGTAGGGAGGTGAGACGTGTCGAGGCTAGTGACCTCGAAGTTAGGCGTCGTCTAGCCTAAGGACCCAAAATACAAGGACCCTGAGTGTCCTACTATTCAGTGTACGATAGGGGACACTAGAAAGCAATGTTTTGCTTGATTTAGGATCAGCGGTCAACCTCCTCCCATTCTCTGTTTATCAACAGTTGAACTTGGGAGAATTGAAACCAACTAAGATCACCCTCCAATTGGCGGATAGATCCATTGGTATTCCCATGGGGATTATCGAGGACGTGCTTATCAAAGTTGGAGATTTTATATTTCCAGACGATTTTGTTGTCCTCGATACCAATCCTCTTGCGAACACCCACTCTCAAATACCTTTGATTTGGGGTAGACCATTTCTGGCCACCTAAAATGCCTTGATTAATGGAAGAAATGGTCTCATGAAGCTCTCATTCGGTAACATGAGTGTCGAGTTTCATGTGTTCAACTCTGGTAGGCAATAGGAGCCCATGGATCAACCTTTAAATCTAAATCTCATCCGCCAATTGGAGAAAGCACCACAAAATCAACGAACACCCCTAACCCCAATGCAACCCGTTGAGAATGTTCGTGGTCCCAGCGAAAACTCATTGCCTGTCTTCGCTGTGCAACAGAGTGAGCTGGCCTCGAACATAAATGTCCAAAGGGAGTGTTCGTTGCATGATTCAGTTGAGAGTACTAGTGAGAGTGAGACACCTCATCATATGCCTATACCAGAAGGTGTCTCTACCTCAGATCCCATGCCCATTGAGCCATTTGAGCTTCATATTGACTCCAACAAGGACCCACCTTTAACCAAGCTTATGCTTGATGATCTAAATGATGGTGGGAGGTCCTTGTTGGATGACTTGGGGAGAGGCCCCATTCTTAGTGATGCAAGTCTGCTGCATCCATCGAATGAGCCTGAGGAACTCATTCCGATGCACCCGCCTATTGGTTGGAGGGTTTTGTTCGATGAACAACTAAACCCTAGCAAGGCAACACAACTTCATTCATTCATGTTGCCCACACCCAACCAATATCATGAGGGGTTCGAGCCTTTCAGCTTTGACCTTTCACCCCTCATGACACCTCAGAGTACCGGTGAAGTTTGCCCATCTCGGCAAATCTCTGTTCCTCATGACTTGATGTTCTCATTTGATGTTCCTTGACCAAATGATTATGAGAATATCGTTGTTGCTGTATATATCATGTAAAAAAATTCGAAAAAAAGAACAAAAGAAAAGAAAAAGTGTGTAATAAAAGACTCCATGAGCGAGCATTGATTGTTGTGGGCTCCAATCCTTGAGCATTTGGGCCCCAGTTCTTCACGTATTTGTCTCCCTTCGTCAGTATCTCACAGGTTTTGTGGGGAATTTGGGTTGTGTCCATCAACATAATCATGAATTTCCTATTGCGCTTCACGTTGGTGAGATCTATTCTTTTTCGTACATAAATCCATGTAGTATCTTGTTCACATTCATTGAGGATATTGCATGAAGTAGGTGTGGGGGGTGTTTTACGTGTGTACATAGTTGAGTCTTTTTCCTTTGATTTTATTTTCTTTTGTGTGCATTGTTAGGGTCATGTTAGTGTGCTGCATTTAGTATCGATATATCTGCTTGCCATGATCCTTGGGTGACTTGTCTTCTTTTGCTTGCCTAGTGCTTTAAAATTTCCACATTTCTTTCAAAATCTTCATGTGTTTGCGAAAGAAAATGTTTTGTGGGTTTTGCGTGTGTTTAGCATGTGCAAAACCGTTGAGAGGCAAAGTAAGAAGAAAACTCCCAAAATTGTCTTGAACTTGATGCATTAGGATTTCTAGTTTACTGGCTTTAGGTCTTATCGAGTCGTTAGGATGCACCCTGGTTTTCCCTTGGAGGGCGTGTAATCGTAGGGTTTCAGCACTCAAACATTTAAAGAAGTCCACCCTGAACCTAGTGAGTGAAATAATTCGTGTCTTTTAGTATAAGGAAGTTTGTCGTGGTCAAGGGCCCTTATTCTCTTTTTGTGAAACTTAAGTGTAGGGGTTTTGGTTCCCATGTAGATAAATAAATAAGTGGTGTTCTCTCTTCTCGTACGGCTCTTATCACTCGGGAAAGTAGGTCTGAGGGGCCTTTGTGCCTGGTGCTTTCGAGTCATCTGACTTGGGATGCACCGACCGAACTCCCGTTACATGGGTGGTAGGGATCGCCCTATGTGGAGATTTGGGGGAAGGTGTACGTGATAGTGTAAGTCGTCATAGGCAATGATGCACGAAACCTGACCCTGGGAGAATCAAACACCAACCAATAAAATACTCCAAAGAAAAAAAAAGGAAAAAAAAGAGTCAAATAAGAACCAAAATGGACTTTACACATTGTATCACATTCAGAAGTTAAGGTTGCCCATGTCTTTCACTTAGTCCTTGACTAACTTTCACGAATAACTCATTAGGGTAGGTGTGTGGACCGATTACATATATAGAGTCGACTCGTAGCATTACCGCGTCCCATGATCGACAAAATAAGTCCAACGAGTCGTGTAGCTAGATTGATTAATGCATATTGTTCGGATTTTGTGGGTGTATCCGCTGAAAACCCTCAGGAGACAACACTCCTCCTCCTTGGCGACAAGGAGGTTTAATGGCTTGTTGCGCATGCTAAGTGCAACCGTGATTCCTACGAAAGTGAGTTAGGATTTCTTGTTTTTCGTATGCTTTTCTCTTTCTTTGTTTTGCTCGGGACTAGCCAAAGTTAGGTGTGGGGGTATTTGATTGACATCATTTTATGCTTATATTTGTATATTATATCCATTATCTTTCACCTAAACAATGCTATGTTACGAGTTTTATGTTTAGTTTTCAGGAATAAATAGGTTTGAAGAGATGAAGCATAAAAAGACCCAAAAGCTGGGAAAAAGGACTGAATTGTGAGATCTGGGGACTGAGATGCAAGGGGATGGACCTGAACGTAAGACAGAAGGACCTAAGAGCAAACCAGAATACTCCACACCATCATGGGGAGTATTTTAGCAATTCGATTCGGGTCGGATCTCCAACAAACCAATTAAATGCATCCAAGACCAGAAAATATACCAAGAAAAGCCCACAACAAAAATGAGCAGGATCTGAACCATATAGACCGCCAATTGGTGGTCCAAGACCGCTAATTGGCGGTCCAGTTTGGCCCAAATCCGCTAAAATTTCTCCAGCACATGTATTAGAGGATGTTTAGGATATTTGTGGTATCGGTTTAGTCCCACATCGGGGGATTGTCCCGATTTGCCTTTTTCCATGGCTATAAATAGAACTCTTCACCTTCCATTGTAATCACTCAATATTTTAAGTGGCTATTCTTCCTACTAGAAGTGAGGTCTTGAAGCACACACTAAAGTAGGAGGATGCTACTTTTAATGTGAGTCATTTTAATACAAGTTTTCTTTATTATGTTGTTTGTTTTATGTTTCTTGTTTTGCTTTGCTTAATCTCATTTCATTAGTTTTATTAGCTTGGTTAATATGCTTTCTTTGTTTAGTTTAATAATTAGTGTAATTTTAGTGAGTAGTTCCATCCCCTTTGGGGGGTGGAGTAGATGTACATACATGCAAATGAGAATGGATTGAATACTTTATTTCCAATGTGTTGATAAAACATGAATGTATGCTTGCTTGTTTAGGATAGAATTTATAACTTGATGAGTTTTGCCAAAATGATTAGACACCTCTCATGCTTGTTTAGGTTATGAAATAAACATCTTGCATATGTAAATGTTAATCAACTAAGTTGGTGAATAGATTGATAGGTTTTGCCACAACATTTAGACACTTCCTATGCATGATAACACCACCTTTATTTGTGCTTAAAGAATGTGTTCAACACCCACCTCTTTGCTTGTGTGCACTCACTCCACCCCTTAGGGGTTTTCCCATTTCTGTATTTCAGCATTCTTCTTTTTTTCTTAGCTTAGTTGTCATTTCATTGTTTGTTTCTTTCATTCACATTTCATACTTCTTAGCGTAGTTTAGTGTAGAGTAGCATAATCAATCTTTCTCCCCCAATTTTCGCCACTTGATTTCTGATAAACAAGAGGATGCTCACCTCCCTGAGGACGACCCGTATTTGACACCGCTTCAACGCGGCCGTGCACTTGCGGTTTTAAATAAAACGTTCAACACTTGCGTAGGCTGTGTCAGAAGCGAACTTACATTGGCAACCAAGAAGACTTTCTTAGGAACATTAGTTTGTCTCTTCTGGGTGCACAGAACTTTGAGGAATTTGACGTACAGTGGCATTTGTTGAACAATATCCAACAATTGAATGTTCACCTTGACTTGTCGTAGTATCTCAACAATCTTATTCCAGTGCTCATCCATTTTCTTTACCAACCTATGTGGGTATGGTGCCTTGGGGACATATAAATCAAAAGGTTGAACCTTAGGAATAGGTTATTTGGGAGGCTCATGACTCTTTTCTTGAGAGTTACTCAGGGGTTCAAATGTAGGCATTTCAACATGAATATCCACCATCGTACCTAATCTCAATGTTTGAACAACATTTGCATGTTGAGGAGGATGACTTCCACGTTGTTTGTATAATGCCTGCTATGAGAAGGTTGACTTGGTAATTAACCCTTCTCATCCTCACTCAGCTATTGTGCCAATTGGCTCATTTTCACTTCCAATGCATTAACAGAAGTATTGGTGGCCATAATCATGGTTTTAGTGCTCTATATGAACGTGTGAAGCATTTTCTCTAGAGTGGAGACCTTAAGGTCAACTTGCTGTGGAGGTGATGTTTAGTTGGAATAGTTAGACAACGAGGCTTGGTTCTGAAATTGACTGTGTCGTTGAGAACGTTGATGTGAGGGTTGGTAGGGCACCACAGGGCTTGAAGGGTGAAAGTGAGGAGATTTAGATTGAGCGTGTGAGCTCTGACCTTTACCTCTGCTACCCCCAAGAGAAGTTAGGGTGGTTACGTCATCCCAAGCTATAAGTGTTATTGTACGGGTCATTACGAGATCATTGTTGATACATTGCATTTGCATGCTGAGCCTCGTGGGAAGCATATGCACACTCCATGTCCATGTTTCTCGTCAGACCACACTTACTACAAGAGGGGTTGGCAACCTGAGCTACAATAGCTCGGTCCACCTCTAGACTTTCTAACCTACATATGATAGAATCCATTTTTTGCATCAAATGCAATAGTTGAATCTATTTGGTATGATCCGACTCGACTAGAAAATCTTGCAGTCAATGGCTCTCTCATGGTATCCCACTCAAGTATTCGTTCAACCATACTTTCAAAGGTTTGCCATACTTCATCAATTTGCTTCATTTGAAAGTCACCTTAGCATCACTCCAACAATGTGCGGGTGTTGCAATTCAGATCCTCATAAACAATTTGGCATGGCAAAGCTCAAGTTCATGATAGGGCATTGTTGGTGGAGATCTTGAAATTTATCGAAGAAGGAATGAAACAATTCGGTCTTAGTCTGATATGACAGGAGTATCTGGTGCTGGAACTGTTACATCTTTATTTGAGAAAAGAATCTCTTCAGAAAAATTGTCAAAAATGCCTTCCAAGACCGAATCGAGTTTGCCAGAAGGTTGTACATCTTTCTTCGCGTTGTTCTTCAACGCAAAGGAAATCATCCTCAATGACACTGAATCCTCATCAAGTTGTTGTAGCCTAAACATGGATCATACACTACTAGAAAATAAGGGTATTACATCACCTCCCTTAAGTCGGAACAGGCAAATTCGACGTGGTTTTTGGTGAACCACGTCGGTAGCTAAAAATTCAACGTGATATTAGACTTCCCACATTAGCAGTAATATGTTCGACGTGCACCGATATGGTTTTAGACTTATCACGTCGGCAAGCTTATGACCAACTTGAATGTTTGTGTTACCACATCGGCCGTTATATGTTCAACACGGAACGACGTGGTTTTAGCCTTATCACGTCGGTAAGTTTACGATCGACGTGAATGGTCGTGTTACCAGGTCAATCGTATTATGTTCATCGTGCATCGACGTTGTTTATTTTGGGCATCGTAGCACATTATTTCCTAAGCATTTGTATTCAATTGACCGAATGCCTTTCGGTTGTCCGAATGACAATCTTTGCCCACAACGCCTCCATATCGCGCAACCTCAGCGGTGGGAGGTTCCATTCCCCATGTCGGATAAAGAATGATACCTTAGTGTCCCAAGGAACCCCGAAATCATAGTGAAGCCTCTCACCCATGTCTAGTCTTTGGAAAGGTTCCCCGCACCACGGGTGTTGGAAGAAACGAATGAGCTAACCATCACCCACTTTGTATTGAATAAACTTGCTTGCAATGCTCCGCACTCGCAATATTCCTCTCTAAGCCCATGAGCAGCCCGAAGGGGGACGCGCAAACCAAATCAAGAGGTATCTCAAGTATTTCGTCCTCAAACTTTTGACCTATAACGAGTCCTTGTTCTCCACCACATGCCAAAGAAGGTGCACCATGCCTACATCATTCCACTCTGTGAGTCTTTTCAGCCCCAAACCCCCTTCACTCTTCGGTGTACAAACGTCTTTCCATGCCACCGCAACACACTTCTTTGCCCCCAGATGAACAGGCACATAATGCTCTCCACTTCCTTCAGCACTTGCATTGGAACAAGGAAAGCTGAAGTCCAATAGATGATCAAAGACACCAACACACTCCCTACAAGCTCTACTCGGCTGGCCATCGAAAGGTGTGATTTGTTCCAAGTGCTTAGCCTCGCCTTAATCTTTTCCAGAAGAGTTGTGCAATGCTTTCGACCCATCCTTCCTGAGTATAAGGGCAGTCCAAGGTAAATGACCGGGAGTTCGACCCTTGGCATCCCAAGGTACTCACAAATCCACGCCCCATGCTCCGCCCAAGAAGATTTGACTCTTCATGTTGTTGAAATGGAGGCCCGAACACGCCGTAAACCTGTCCAACACGTGCTTGATTACTAGAGCATTTCGCTTTGTGGCTTTGGCAAATAGCAAGGCATCATCTGCAAACAACAAGTGGGAGACCTGCTCGTCCACACAAGATAACGGCTACAACCTACCCCCTACAACCTCCTCCATTATCATCTCGCTCAACACTTCCATGCAAAGGACAAATAAATATGGGGCCAAGGGGTCACCTTGTCTCAGCCCATTTGTTGCTCGAAAGGGGCTCAAATTTTCTCCATTGACGGTCACAACAAATGAAGCATGCATACATGTTGAAAGTTTTTATTAAACCGCAAGTGCACGGCCGCGTTGAGGCGGTGGCAAATACGGATCGTCCTCAGGGAGGTGAGCAGCCTCTCGTTTGCACGAAATCAAGTGGCGAAAAAATGGAGAAGAGAGTGGATTATGCTACGCTACGCTACGCTACACTACACTACAAAGTATGAAATGCGAAAGAAAGCAACAAACGATTAACTAAAACTTAACTAAGAACGAAAGAAGAGTGCTGGAATTCAGAAATGGAAAACCCATAAGGGGTGGAGTGAGTGCACACATGCAAAGAGGTGGGTATTGAACACATTCTTTAAGCACACATGAAGGTGGTGTTATCATGCACACATACGAAGTGTCTAAGTGTTATGGCAAAACCTATCAATCCCTTCACCATCCTAGTTGATTAACATTTACATATGCAAGTTGTTTATTTCAGAACTTAAACAACTATGAGAGGTGTCTAATCATTTTGGCAAAACTCATCAAGTTATACATTCTATCCTAAACAAGCAAGCATACATTCATGTTTTATCAACACATTGGAAATAAAGCATTCAATCCATTATCATTTGTATGTATGTAAATCTACTCCACCCCCCAAAGGGGATGGAACTACTCACTAAACATTAGACTAATTATTAAACTAAACAAAGAAAGCATATTAACAAAGCTATTAAAACTAATGAAATGAGATTAAGCAAAGTAAAACAAACAACATGAAACAAACAACATAAAGAAGAAACTTTTATTAAGATGACTCACAATTCAAGTAGTATCCTCCCACTTTAGTGTGTGCTTCAAGGCCTCACTTCAGTAGGAAGAATAGCCACTCAAAATATGAAGTGATTACATTAGAAGGTGAATAGTTCTATTTATAGCCATAGAAAAAGCCACTCCGGGACAATCCCCCGATGTGGGACAAAACAGATACCAAAAAAAACCTAAACAAACGTTAATACATATGCTCCAGAAAGTTGAGCGGATTTGGGAAGATCCGGACAGCCAATTGGCGGTCTACTGGATCCGGATCGCTCTCAGATTAGCTTTGGGCTTTTCTTGGTATATTAGCTGGTCTTGGATGCATTTACTTGGTTTGTTGGAGCTCGGACCCGAATCTAATTGCTAAAATACTCCCCATGATGGTGTGGAGTATTCTGTTTTGCTCTTAGGTCCTTCGGTCTTACGTTCAGGTCCTTCTCCCTTGCATCTCAGTCTCCAGATCTCACAATTCAATCCTTTTTCCCAGTTTTTGGGTCCTTTTATGCTTCATCTCTTCAAACCTATTTATTCCTGAGAACTAAACATAAAACTCGTAACATAGCATTGTTTAGGTGAAAGATAATGGATATAAGATACAAATATAAGCATGAAATGATGTCAATCAAATACCCCCACACCTAACTTTTTCTAGTCCCGAGCAAAACAAAGAAAGGAAAAAGCATACGAAAACAAGAAATCCTAACTCACTTTCGTAGGAATCACGGTTGCACTTAGCACGGGCAACAAGCCGTTAAACCTCCTTGTCGCCAAGGAGGAGGAGTGTTGTCTCCTGAGGGTTTTCAGCGGATATACCCACAAAATCCGAACAAGATGCATTAATAAATCTAGCTACACGACTCGTTGGACTTATTTTTGTCGATCATGGGACGCGGTAATACTACGGGTCGACTCTATATGGGTAATCAGTCCACACACCTAGCCTAATGAACCCTTCGTGAAAGTTAGCTAAGGACTTAAGTGAAAGACATGGGCAACCTTAACTTCTGAATGTGATACAATGTGTAAAGTCCATTTTGGTTCTTATTTGACTCTTTTTTTCTTTTCATTTTTTTTGTTTTTTTTCTTTTTCTTTGGAGCATTTTATTGGTTGGTGTTTGATTCTCCCAGGATCAGGTTTCGTGCATCATTGCCTATGAGGACTTACACTATCACGTACACCTTCCCCCAAATATCCACATAGGGCGATCCCTATCACCTGTGTAACGGGAGTTCGGTCGGTGCATCCCAAGTCAGATCACTCGAAAGCACTAGGCACAAAGTCCCCTCAGACCTACTTTCCTGAGTGGTAGGAGCCGTGTGAGAAGAGAGAACACCTACTCACTTATTTCTTATCTACACATGAACCAAAATCCCTACACTTAATGTCTCACAACAAGATTTAAAGGGTCCTTGACTACAACAAACTTCCTTAAATTAACCGACACGAATTATTGACTCACTAGGTTCAAGGTGGACTTCTTTAAATGTTTGAGCACATAACCCTATGATTACTCACCCCCAAGGGAAAACTGGGGTGCATCCTAACGACTAGATAAATCCTAAAGCCACTGTACTAGATATCCAAATGCATCAACTTGAAGACAATTTTGGGAGATTTCTTTTTATTTTGCCTCTCAACGGTTTTGCACATGCTAAACACACACAAAACCCACAAAACAATTTCTTTCGCAAACACATGAAGATTTTTGAAAGAAATGTGCAAATTTTAAAGCATTAGGCAAGCAAAAGAAGACAAGTCACCCAAAGATCATAGCATGCAGATATATCGATATTAAATGCAGCACACTAACATGACCCTATCAATGCACACAAAAGAAAACAAAATCAAAGGAAAAGAGTCAACTATGTACACACGTAAAATACCCCCCACACCTAACCCATGCATTGTCCTCAATGAATGTGAGCAAGATACTACATGGATATATTCATGAAAAAATGAAAGATCTCACCAACATAAAACGCAAAAGGAAGTTCATAGTTATGTTGATGGACACAAACCCGAAGTCTCTCAAAACCTGTGAGATACTGAAGAAGGGAGACAAATACGTGATGAAATTGGGCCCAAGTACACAAGGGTTGGGGCCCAGAACAATCACTGCTCGCTCATGAAGTCTTTTATTACTCACTTTTTTCTTTTCTATTTTTTTTCTTTTTTTCGATTTTTTTTCAAGATATATACATCAACAAAGATATTCTCGCAATCATTTGGTCAAGGAACATGAAATGAGAATATCGAGTTATGAGGACCAGAGACTTGCCGAGATGGGCTAGCCTCACAGGTACTCTGAGGTGTCATGAGCGGTGAAAGGTCAAAGCTGAAAGGCTCGAACCCCTCATGATATTGGTTGGGTGTAGGCAACATGAATGAGTGGAGTTGTGTTGCCTCACTAGGGTTTAGTTGCTCACAAACAAAACCCTCCGACCAAGAGGTGGATGCATTGGAATGAGTTCCTCAAGCTCATTCGATGGATGCAGCAAACCTGCATCACTAAGAATGGGGCTTCTCCCCAAGTCATCCAACAAGGACCTCCCACCATCATTTAGATCATTAAGCATAAGCTCGGTCATAGGTGGGTCCTTGTTGGAGTCAATATCAAGCTCAAATGACTCAATGGCCATGGGACATGAGGTAGAGACACCTTCTGGTATAGGCATATGATGAGGTGTCTCACTCTCACTAGTACTCTCAACTGAGTTATGCAACGAACACTCCTTTTCGACATTTATGTTTGATGCCAGCTCACTCTGTTGCATTGCAAAGACAGGCAATGAGTTTTCGCTGGCCCCACAAACATTCTCAATGGGTTGCATTGGGGTTAGGGGTGTTCGTTGATTTTGTGGTGCTTTCTCCAATTGGCGGATGAGATTTAGATTTAAAGGTTGATCCATGGGCTCTTGTTGCATACCAGAGTTGAACACATGAAACTCGACATTCATGTTACCGAATGAGAGCTTCATGAGACCATTTCTACAATTAATAAAGGCGATGGAAGTTGCCAGAAATGGTCTACCCAAAATCAAAGGTATTTGAGAGTGGGTGTTCGCAACAGGATTGGTATCGAGGACAACAAAATCGACTGGAAATATAAAATCTCCAACTTTGATAAGAACGTCCTCGATAATCCCCTTTGGAATGCGAATGGATCTATCCGCCAATTGGAGGGTGATCTTAGTTGGTTTCATTTCTCCCAAATTTATATGTTGATAAACAGAAAATGGGAGGAGGTTGACCGCTGATCCTAAATCAAGCAAAACATTACTCATGCTAGTGTCCCCTATCGTACACTGAATAGTAGGACACCCAGGGTCCTTGTATTTTGTGTAGGTGGGATTGGACAAAAGTGAGCTTACATTTGCAGCCAAGAATGCTTTCTTAGGAACATTGGTCTTCCTCTTGGTTGTGCAGAGATCCTTCAACACTTTGGCATATTGAGGTATTTGTTGGATGACATCCAACAAGGGGATGTTAACCTTCACTTGCTTGAATACCTCTAATATTTTATCCATCGTGTCACTCTGCTTTTTGGTTAACCTACTTGGATAGGGAGCTTTAGGCAGGTAGGTTTTCTGCGGTGCCTGAGAAAGAAGCCTTGGTGTATTACCCACACCCTCAGCCTCTTCTTCACCACCATTCCCACTAAGGGGCTGCATAGATGGTGGTGGTTATGGCAAGGAAATGTGATTGTCAACCTGTTTTATATTCCTTAAGGTCACAATGGAATTGACATTGTTAACAAGTTCCTCCACATGGTTCACTTGCCTCCCCCGCAGTACCACATTTTCATTTTGCATGTGTTGTTGCTGGTACATGAGGGGGTTAGCCGCAGGCTGGCTAGGCAAAGACCCTCTCTCTCTTTCATGTACAGACTGGGCCAATTGGCCCATCTAAAACTCTAGAGATTTGATGGTCTGCTGATTTGAAGTGAGAACTTGACTTGTGGATGACATAAAAAATTTCACAGAGTTCTCAAGTCCACGAGTCAAGTTCTCAAGCGAATTAAACCGGGTTTCAAAGTTGTTAGAATTTGGGAAACCTGGGGGATTGATGCTTGGAACTTGGGGTTGCTGATATGAATGAGCATGCATGGGAGGTTGGTGTGGTTGATTAGGTGGTCGAGAGGAGGTTGAAGGACCACCCGGGGCATTATTTTGGTTCCATGAAAAATTGGAGTGGTTCCTCCATCCAGGATTATAAGATGATGAGTATTGGTCATTCCTAGCTCTGTCATAGATGGCGTTGACATGTTCCATCTCAGAAGGAATGGATGCACACTCGCTTTCTACATGACCTATCCTACCACATGAATGACAGGGAACTCGACCAGATTTGGACATGTGGACAGGGAATTGGCCATGCGTGCCTTGGTGGCCGTCGTGGTTTCGATAGCAAATGTGGTACCCGATCTAGTCGAGTTTGCATTCGCGATCCTCGCTCCTATACTAGATGATGCAGGTGGTTCCCTTACACTCTCCCATTGCATTGTTTTCTCAGCAAGGTCTTCCAGGAAATCTCATGCCTCCCTTTCATCCTTTCCCAAGAACTCTCCTTGACACATGGACTCAAGGAGCTTTCGGGACGGGATGTGAAGACCCTCGTAAACAATCTGACAAAGGTGCCACAACTCAATGCCATGGTGAGGGCATGAGGATAGTAGCTCCTTGAACCTCTCTAGATATGCATGAAATGTTTCGGTCTCAAGTTGATAGAACGAATTGATTTCGTTCCTCAATTTTTGAGTCCGATGATTTGGGAAGTACTTCTTGAGGAATGCAGATTGAACTCATCCCAAGTCCTAAAGGAATTCGCCTGGTTGCTATACAACCACTTCTTGGCATCATCCTTCAGCGCAAAGGGGACAAGCCTAAGATGGATGGAGTCTGTGCTAAGTTGTTGCAGCTTGAACATAGCACATAGCTCCTCAAATTCCCTGAGAAAGATATAGGGGTCACCTTTCCCAGTGAAGTGAGGGAGCATGGAAATAAACTAAGGCTTAACATCAAAATGGTTCCCATTTGCCTCTGGCAATACGATACATAAGGGTAGAGCTGTACGGCTCGGGTAGCATCGATCACGGAGAGGTATGGGAACGACAACTGGAAGAACAGGTCGAACAGGTGGGTCCAGCAACTGCTCCTCCTCACGGAAATTAGCAGCCATTGAACCCGGACTTTGTGCGACACGAGAGGAGGAAGGCGTTGAGAAATCGATTACCGAAGCCGGATTGACAACGCTCCTCGTCAAACGACCCCTCTCGTCTCGTGTCCACGAAAGCATGCACAAAGGTGCACACACACAAACAAAACCTTTTTTTAATGAAGAATGTGCGTAGAGGAGAAGACATGGGGACACAGGAGAGAAAGAATGACTCAAGAGAGAAGGGAAGAAGTCCTTATGCTACGGCGGATGGGTACAGGTAGAAGCCCACAAGCAAACAAGGATCAAGCAATCCAAAGGTCGCTATACGTCCTAACTGCGAGGTTACACGGCCTCAACACACGTCACCTCCCTACGACGAGGACCACAAAGCCCAGCAAGTGAGCCAAGATTCGGGGATCTCGTCTCTCCTACTATCGACAAAGTGGGCAACGCCGATCAGGTCATGACGGTCGAGACCGGATCACTCTCCTAATGCGCCCGAAATCCTTAGGGCCAATGTCTACTTGATTTTAAAAATTAGGCTCTTTATTAGTGTGGTTTGTGGGGCGAAGGAAAGGGTGATGAAACCCCCACGTTATCTTTTATGGGACAACCCCTCCTTAGTAGCGTTTTGGAGTCCTAATCTAGCAATCAACTCTCCAAACAAATGCTCAACTCACACTTGTTCCAATGCACTTCCTACTAACTAATGCATGTTCATACGAAATGCATGAATGAGAGTAGAAGGTGTGTACCTCACGCAGCACTCGACAACTGAAAATAAAGCTAAAATGAAAGACAATCTATATGCCTAAGTGACATACATGATGCATGACCTAAACAAATAGAATGCCTAATCTTTTGCTTTGGGTTTTAGGGTCCAAGTTGCTTAAAGGAGGTTTGATTATTGATCTGGGAACAAACTATAAGTCAAAACATGAAAAATCAAGCCCCAGATCACTACATCAATTATTTAAACAGACCAAAGAAATGAGAGAGCAAACAGAGCTTACCAGACCGCCAATTGGCGGTCTCCGGCCGCTGATTGGCAGTCTACAGTGCTCAACTTGCCTCAAAATTTCTCCAGGTGTTCCTCCGGGCGATTCCAAGTCTCCTGAAACAAAGAAAAACTATAAAACACAAATTAAATCCACTCGAATCGTCCAAACAAGAGTCTGGACTGGCACCTCCCCGGCAACGGCGCCAAAAACCTGTTGAACGTTTTAATTAAACCGCAAGTGCACGGCCGCGTTGTAGCGGTGGAAAATACGGGTTGTCCTCAGGGAGGTGAGCAGCCTCTCGTTTGCACGAAATCAAGTGGCGAAAAAATGGAAAAGAGAGTGGATTATGCTACGCTACACTACACTACACTACACTACACTACGAAGTATGAAATGCGAAAGAAAGCAACAAACGATTAACTAAAACTTAACTAAGAACGAAAGAAGAGTGCTGGAATTCAGAAATGGAAAACCCCTAAGGGGTGGAGTGAGTGCACACATGCAAAGAGGTGGGTATTGAACACATTCTTTAAGCACACATGAAGGTGGTGTTATCATGCACACATACGAAGTGTCTAAGTGTTATGGCAAAACCTATCAATCCCTTCACCATCCTAGTTGATTAACATTTACATATGCAAGTTGTTTATTTCATAACTTAAACAAGTATGAGAGGTGTCTAATCATTTTGGCAAAACTCATCAAGTTATACATTCTATCCTAAACAAGCAAGCATACATTCATGTTTTATCAACACATTGGAAATAAAGCATTCACTCCATTCTCATTTGTATGTATGTACATCTACTCCACCCCCAAAGAGGATGGAACTACTCACTAAACATTAGACTAATTATTAAACTAAACAAAGAAAGCATATTAACTAAGTTATTAAAACTAATGAAACGAAATTAAGCAAAGTAAAACAAACAACATCAAACAAACAACATAAAGAAGAAACTTTTCTTAAAATGACTCACAATTCAAGTAGCATCCTCCCACTTTAGTGTGTGCTTGAAGGCCTCACTTCAGTAGGAAGAATAGCCACTCAAAATATGAAGTGATTACATTAGAAGGTGAAGAGTTCTATTTATAGCCATAGAAAAAGCCACTCCGGGACACTCCCCCGATGTGGGACTAAACAGATACCAAAAAAGCCTAAACAAACGTTAATACATATGCTCCAGAAAGTTGAGCGGATTCGGGAAGATCCGGACCGCCAATTGGCGGTCTACAGGATCCGGATCGTGCTTAGATTTGCTTTGGGCTTTTCTTGGTATATTTGCTGGTCTTGGATGCATTTACTTGGTTTGTTGGAGCTCCGACCTGAATCGAATTGCTAAAATACTCCCCATGATGGTGTGGAGTATTATGTTTTGTTCTTAGGTCCTTCGGTCTTATGTTCAGGACCTTCTCCCTTGCATCTCAGTCCCCAGATCTCACAATTCAGTCAGTTTTCTTAGCTTTTGCGTCCTTTTATGCTTCATCTCTTCAAACCTATTTATTCCTGAAAACTAAACATAAAACTCATAACATAGCATTGTTTAGGTGAAACATAATGGATATAAGATACAAATATAAGCATGAAATGATGTCAATCAATACACGCCAATGCATGGGAAAACCAAACCTCTCCATAACAAGGGCAAGAAACTCCCAAGACACCGAATCGTTGGCCTTACTTAGATCAAGCTTGATACACATACGTCCCTGGCCCTTTACCAAATGGATATTGTGACATACTTCATGTGCAAGGCGAATATTGTTGGTGATCCTTCGTCCTTGGACAAACGCACTTTGTGTTTCTCCCACAAGCCTCGGTAGGAGCACCTTTAACCGGTTAGCTAGGATCTTTGCGAGGAATCTATACGTCATATTGCAAAGCGATATTGGCCTATAGTCATCCACCGTAATAGGAGTCTTCTTCTTTGGTATTAAGGTGATAATCGTTTAGTTAACTTTTTTCAAAAGCTTTCCACTCTTCAAGAAATCATCGAAAGCCTTGAACATATCCCTCTTGACAATACCCCAAGAAGTCTTGAAGAAACACGCATTCATCCCATCCGGGCCTGGAGCTCGATCCCCATTTGCCCCTAAGACCACAACTTCCACTTCCTTCATCTCTAGCTTGCGAATTAACATGTCCCCATCCCGTTGTCCCACTTGAGGAAGGACTAAGCGAGAGAAGTCGGAGCTGACCTGAAAAGAAGTAGCAAAAAAATTAGAGTAACGACGCCTAAACGCCTCCCTAATCTCCCCCTCCTCCTCGATTTGGTGGCCCTCCTCACTAACTCTACCCACATTGTTGGTGGCTCTCCTCACACATAGGGAAGCATGGAAGAACCGGGTGTTCCGGTCTCCCTCTCTCAACCATTTAACTCTCGATTTCTGCCTCACAAGGGATTCCTCCCAAACCAAAACACGAGCAAGATCATCTTTAGTGACACCTTCGTCAGCAAGCAAGCCGGAATCACTTGGGCAATCTCTTGTATCCAACCTAATCCGCTCAAGGTTTATACGGGCAGCAACCACCTCTTCTCAACGTTCCCGAACTCCGCTTCGCTCCACAATTTAAGCATTTGCTTGACCATGTGTATCTTAGCTGTCAAGCGATACAATAGTATCCCCTCAACGTACTGTCCCCATGCAGCCTCAACAACCCTCAAGAAGCCCTCACGCTTCACCCAAAAAATTGAGAAACGGAACATACGCTTCTTCTTGTGCTCCACAACCTCCGTAGAGAGGTTTAACATGGCATGATCACTAAGGTTACGAGCCCCCACCACATAGAAGGATGCCGGGAACGCCTCAAGCCAAGCATGCGACATAAAGATGCGATCAATCCGAGTTTCAATGAAAGCTTCACCTTCCAATGACTTCGTCCACGTAAACTCCCCTCCGGTTGAAGGAACCTCCAACAATTGTAGTGAGTCCACACACTCATTAAACTCCTCCATTGCTGCCACATGTAGCCCCGTTCCTCCTCGTTTCTCCCCGCCATGCCTAACGCAATTACAGTCTCCTCCCACCAGCCACGGGACATCTAGGGTCGGGGCTGCACTCCCTAGGTCCTCCCAAAGTTTCCTACGCTCCAAGTGCCCATTTCCCCCATAGATGGTCATTATAGTGATGGGCCTCCCATCTTGCTTCATGCACCCCTCCAAGTGGAATAGTTGTGTAGTTTCAAAAGTGACCTTGAGATCAACTATATTGTCATTCCATAGCACAAGGATTCTCCTCGAATCTCTAACCATTCCATTTGAAGCCCACGTATGTGGCCAAATTGCCTTCTTAAAGCGCTCAATTTTTTTCAACTTCACCTTATGCTCCATTAAACAAACAACATCCGCTCTTGCCTCCACAATATGACCCCGAATCATGTGTGCGCGACCGGGTCCATTTGCACCATGCACATTCCAAAATTTGACATTCATATTGTTGAGTCATGGGGCCGCGACCCCTTACCCCCACGAGATTTTTGTTGCATCGATCCTTTCTCTCGAGTCACTTTGATCGCCCCGGGCAGATCCACAAAATGCTTAGATCTCCTCGGGTTGAGAACAAAAGGATTCACTCCTCCCTTCCCACCATCAGCCTGTTCCCCAACCCCCGCCATCAGCACACCCCCTCCTCACTCTCCCCCACACAACCCTCATCCCCTCCAAGTGCCTCAAACTGACCACCCTCACCCATCCTCCTAACTTCCGCAGGCCCAATCTCCATCTCCCTCGCCACCTTCTTGGGCGACACCCAACCATACTCAAGCCCGAGCACCGAGGCCACACCCATAGAACACAACCCCTCTCCTACTCCCTCACCAACACTCCCAATCACACCCGGACCACAACCCTCTCGGCTACCACATCCGTCTCTCTCAACCAAGCCTACTAGATCACAAGACACACAAGCCTCAATCCCATTAGCATGCGAAGGCCCATGCTCCATGCCTTCCTCATGTGAGGGTCCAACAGATTTCCCCACTTTGTGCTGGTCCCCACTAACCAAAGGAGACATCTTTCCTCTACTAACCACCATTCCACTACATTTCCCCATTTGTTCCACCACTAGCATACTTTTCACAAAAGCTGAACTTGTCTCCTTTCTTATACTTAGTCCTTATCCCATCTACCCTTTGCAAACCAAGGATCTCTCCTCCCTTGTCCTCTCCCAACCACTTCCCCTCCTTTCCACGTGGCACTCTCTCACTAGCCACTTCAAGACAAGTGTCACACACCAAGCCGCCTCCCTCCTCCCATGCTATCTACACGATGCCACATGGACCGTTCTCTCCACATGGCAGCTTAGCCAAGGCCACACCCTCCACGTCACCCCCAACCTTCAATGCCACGTCACCATCGTCACTCCCACCACCACCTTCACCCTCAGCCTTGTCACCCCCGACCTCCATCTCCCCTTCCACCACCACCCTTAGCGCCTCCACCTCCCTAGCTCCTACCCCCTCCTCGACTTCCTCCCTTAGTCCGCCCGGACTCCTACCCTCTCCACCCGTCTCCAACACCCCACACCCACCCTCTCCTCCTTTCCCCATACCACGCCCACCCTCTCCTCCTTTCCCCACCCCATCACGACACCCCACCACCACCCATTCCGAAGCCTTCTTCACATTCCCAGTGGTAGCTGGTGGTCCTCTCCGCGGACACTTCACCAATTGATGCCCCAACTCCTTGCATTCACTACAATAGGCTGGCCTCCACTCATATTCCACAAACACTCTCTCCACTTCTCCCCCCTTCAATCCAAACATCCACCCAACTTGGGTAGGTGATTGACATCATTTCATGCTTATATTTGTACCTTATATCCATTATCTTACACCTAAGCAATGCTACGTGACGAGTTTTATGTTTAGTTTTCAGAAATAAAGAGGTTTGAAGAGAAGAGCCATGAAAGGACCCAAAAGCAGGAAAAAGGACCTAATTGTGAGACCTGGGGACCAAGATGCAAGGGGGAAGGACCTGATCGTAAGACAGAAGGACCTAAGAGCAAAACAGGAAACTCCACACCATCATGAGGAGTATTTTGTCAATTCGATTCGGGTCGGAGCTCCACTAAACAAGTTAGATGCATCCAAGACCAAGAAACACACCAAGGAAAGCCCACCAGAAGACCCAGACGGATCTGGGCTTTATAGGCTCCCAATTGGCGGTCTGGAACCGCCAATTGGCGGTCTGGATCATGCAAGATCCGCCCCAACTTCTCCTGGACTTGTATTAGTGTTCGTTTAGGCTATTTTTGGTATTGGTTTAGTCCCACATCGGGGGATTGTCCCGGATTAGTTTTTTCCATGCTTATAAATAGAACTCTTCACCTCCCTTTGTATCCATCTCTCTCTTGGTGGCCATCTTCCCTACTAAGAGTGAAGCCTTGAAGCAAAACTCTAGTGGAGGAAGAGCTACTTGTAATTGAGTGAGTTAATAATAGAAGTTTTCTTTTAATGATGTTGTTTCTCTCTTAGTTTAATTTCCTTTCATATGCATGCTTGTTTGTTTGTTTAGTTTTATGCTTCTTTAATGTTTCTTGCTTGAGTAGTATAAATTTCATTTCAGTATTATGCTTTCCTTTGCTAATTTAGTTAGTGTAATGAGTAGTGAGTAGTTCCATCCCCATTTGGGGGGTGGAGAAATATGTGATATAATAATGTAGTGTATTAAGTGTGTGTTATCTTTATCCCTTGAGCTTTATATGATTTCCATAACCATCTAATGGGTTTTCACTCTTATCTTTGATATGCTAATGCTCTTGAATGAAGCTTAGCTTATGCTTTGATTAGTGGACCTATTCTATGGGGAATGATAAGGTTAGGATATGGATGAAGTTAATATTGGAAACACAATTTGTAGTGTATGTGCTCTTGTTGCCTTTACCTTGGCTAATGTCTTGTATGTTTTAATGATGTAGTGAAATCTTAATTCATGTGGAGGCATAGTAGGGTATAGTCTTTATACTTGAGTTCATGTAGCTTCATTCCAATTATTGCCTTGTATGTTTTAATGATGTAGTCTTATCTTAATTCATGTAGAGGCAAAGTTGGATGTAGTTTTATGATTTCATACAATACATGTTGTGATGAGCTTAATAAACACACACACACTCTTTTATGTGCACATTATTTCTCTACCCCCTTTGGGGTTTAGTTTTATAGTTTCTTCTCAATTTCATTTCAGCTTTGTAGTGTAGTTTAGTGTAACCAATCCTTTTCTCCTTTCTTTACCCCTTGCCTTCGCACAAACCAAGTGTCGACACACCTCCCAGTGGACGACCCGTATTTGCCACCGCTTCAACGCGGCCGTGCACTGCGGTAGAAATATAAAACGATCAATCAAGTTTTTGGCGCCGTTGCCGGGGAGTTGCTCTGTCCAGACCTTGGTTTGGACGATTCGAGGGGATTTTAATTTTTTGTTTTTAGTTTTTCTTAGTTTCAGGGAACCACAAGGTCAAGGGGAGGCTACTGGAGAAGTTTGAGGAAGCGACGACCTAAACAGACCGCCAATCAGCGGTGGAAGACCGCCAATTGGCGGCCTGGTGAGCGTTGATTTCCTTGAAATTTTTGTTGGTAGTCAGTCTTGAAATTTGTGTTATCTGGGAGCCCAATTTTGCATGCTTTGACCTCTGGTTTGCTCCCAGATCATTAATCACTCCCCCATTAATCAACTTGGACCATAAAACTCAAAGCAAAAGATTAGACTTCTTGCCATCTAGGTCATGCACCATTGGTAGACCTTGCATGCATTTGTCTTTTCTTTGCTTTACATTTTGTCGTTGATTGCTGGCGTGAGGTACGTGCACCCACATCCCTCATTCATGCATGTTTATTTCATGCATTAGTTAGTAAGGTGCATCGGGACAAGAGTGAGAGAGCGTTTGATTGGAGCGATTGATTGCTAGATCTAGGATCAAATCGCTACTAAGGAGGGGCTGTCCCATAAAAGATAAGGTGGGGGATTTCATCACCCTTTCCTTGGCCCCAAAAACCACTCTTAATAAAGCCTTAACTAAAAGCAAGTAGACATTGGCCCTAAGGAATTCGGACGCACTAGGAGAGTAATCTAGTCGAGACCGTCATGACCTTATCGGCGTTGCCTACCTTGTCGATAGTAGGAGGTACTGGATCTCCGGATCTGGTATCACTTGCTGGGCATTGTGGTCCTCGTTGTAGGGAGGTGAGGCGTGTCGAGGCTAGTGACCTCGAAGTTAGGCGTCGTCTAGCTTAAGGACCCATTGCCTTACATTGTTTGAGTCGTGCTTGCTAGTTAGGCTTCTTCCTGATCCCACTACCCACGCTAGCTCTAGGGATTCTTCCCTCCTCACCTGAGTCCTCTCCTCATCTATTCTCTACGTTTAGTCTCCTCCTCTAGTACACCTTCTGTTGTGTGTTTGATAAAGTCGAGTCGAGCATTTTTATGCGAGGTTGGGCTCGTTCTGGTGAGAGCGCTCGACTCGAGAGAGTGCTTATTTCTGAGATGGAAGATCTTGGTGATCGACCATCTCCGCCTCGTGCTCCTTTGGAGCAAGAAGGCGAGTCGTCTCGTGGTGGCGAGGGAGACCGGGTTCCATACATGGACTACCTCGGTCCATTCCCACCACCACGTAGACCTCCTTCTCCTCCTCCTCTGACTCGAGAGGAAGGGAGATTCGGTCAGGATCGAGTTCTAGGTGCACCACCACCTTTAGCTCGACAGGATAGGCCGATGACGTTGTGGGAGCGGACCCATCCTGTTCCGGCCGCGCAACCTTCTTGCATAGTTGTTCCCCCTGCTCGCGGGAACAACTATGAGCTGAAACCTCAGTATGTGAGCATGCTTCCAACCTTTACTGCCAATAAGGAGGATCCGTATATTTTTATACGCGAATTCGAGGAAGTATGCTCCATGTTCAAGCTTCAACAGCTTGACGAGGATTCTGTCCGGTTGAGGATGATTTCGTTCGCATTGAAGGATAATGCGAAGAAATGGATGTATAGCCTCCCGGCGAGCTCGATTCGGTCTTGGGATGACTTTGTGACCGTCTTTCTAAAGAGATTTTTCCCTCAAAGGAAAACTCAACAGATACGGCACCAGATACATCAAATGTATCAGACCGAGACCGAATCTTTTCATGGTTTCTTTGAGAGGTTCAAGGACCTTCTCCAGCAATGCCCTCATCATGGACTTGAGTTGTGGCAGCTGTGCCAAATTGTTTATGAGGGCATCAACTACAACTCCCGTACATTGTTGGAGTCAATGTGTCAGGGTGACTTCCAAATGAAACCCATCGAAGAGGCATGGGACACTTTTGAGTCCATGGCTGAGCGCACCTTCGAGTGGGACACCATGAGAGAGCCACCAGCCGCCAGGTCTTCTGGTCGAGCTGGATCATATCATGTTGAGTCGACTATCGCGTCTGAGGAGAAAATGGCTGCTCTCATGCGTAGGATAGAGAGTTTGGAGATGGACCGAGCTCCTGTAGCTCAGGTCGCTACTCCCGGGTGTACTAGGTGTGGACTGTCGGGACATGATGACTTGGAGTGCGCTTACGCTCCAAGGGATACTGAGCATGCAAATGCGATGTATCAACAAAGGCCCCGAAATGACCCGTACAGTCATTCCTACAACCCGGGATGGCGTAACCATCCTAACTTCTCTTGGGGGCCTAGTGGGGGTCACGGTCAGAGCTCGCACGCTCAACCTCAACCTCCACCCTATCAACCTCCACGCCCATCGGTGACCTACCAACCCCACATCAAAGGTCTCAGCACCAAAATTACCAACCTGCTCATGCCTCATCGTCAGGTTATTCCAACCAGACTCCACCACCTCAGCGGGTTGATCCCAAGGACCCTTCTAGTGATCCGACCCTTCAAGCGTTCATGCAGAGCATGCAAAGTACAGTCAAGGCTTTGGAAATGCAAGTTAGCCAATTGGCTCATCAATTCCATGAACGCGAGAAGGGTCAGTTCCCGAGTCAACCAGTGGTTAATCCCAGGGGTCAGCCTGCTAATACCAGGCAGAATGTACACAATGTCTAAAGTGACCCTTCCCAACATGCTAATGTTATTCATACCTTGAGATCGGGAAGGGTCGTTGACAACAATGTGAACATGCCGGAAGCCAACCCTGTTGGCGAGTCTTCCGAGGAGAGTCTTGAGCCTGTCAAGGAACCTAATTCTGAGACTCCTCCTCGTGATTCCTATGTCCCCAAGGCACCATTCCCTCATCGGTTGACTAAAAAACGTGATGAGCATTGGGATAAGATCGTTGAGGTACTTAGGCAAGTAAAGGTGAACATCCCGTTGTTGGACGTTGTTCAACAAATGCCACCGTATGCCAAGTTCCTCAAAGACCTTTGCACCACCAAGAGAAAAACAAATGTGCCCAAGAAGGCCTTCTTGGCCGCCAATGTGAGCTCCATATTGACACAACCCATGAATGTCAAGTACAAGGACCCTGGTTGTCCGACTGTCTCTTGCATGATTGGGAATGTGACCATCTCTCAAGCTCTATTGGATTTGGGGGCATCTGTGAATCTCCTGCCTTACTCAGTCTATGTCAACCTTAGAATAGGCGATCTTAAACCAACGAGGACAACCCTCCAGTTGGCTAATAGATCCGTCAAAATCCCACGAGGGAGTGTGGAGGATGTCCTTATCAAAGTGGGTGAGTTCGTATTTCCAGTTGATTTCATCATCATGGATACCGAACCCGTGTCCAACCCACAAGGAGAAATTCCTGTAATCCTTGGGAGGCCATTTCTTGCGACATCTAATGCTTTGATCAATTGTCGCAATGGCTTGATGAGGTTGTCTTTTGGAAACCTCACGACGGATTTCAACATCTTCACTCTTGGTAAGCAACCTGGGCTCTTCGACGACACTGTCGGAGCCAATTTCATCCAGGACACGGATGAGCCTGACTCATTAGGCATGTTCGACTCACATCGACATATTATTGAGGTGCCTAATGATCAGGTTGCGAGTGAAGAGGATCTTGAGGAATCCGCCAGCATATCTCTGGATGAGGAGGCACATCTGGGTGCTTGCTCCTCTTACCCCATGGCCCTTGAGCCACTTGAAATTAACTCTGAATCCGACAAGGACCCACCTCTGGTCGAGCTTAAACCGCTCCCCGATAACCTAAAGTACATCTTTTTAGGGGATAATGAGACCTTGCCACTCATTATTGCTTCTGATCTTGAAAAAGATCAAGAGGTTGCCCTCAAAAGAGTACTCTTTGAAAACAAAGAGGCGATCGGGTGGTCCTTGAAGGATATCAAGGGAATTAGCCCTGGTATTGTTCAGCATCGGATCCACATGGAAGAGGAATCTAGGCCCCGCAGGGACCCACAACGGAGATTGAATCCTGTACTGAAAGAAGCCGTCCGAAAGGAGGTTCTTAAGTGCTTGGATCATGGCATAATCTATCCTATCTCTGATAGTTCGTGGGTGAGTCCTGCCCATGTGGTTCCCAAGAAGTCAGGCGTGACGGTTGTGGAGAATGAGCATAATGAGCTTATCCCGACACGCCTGGAAACTGGCTGGCGAGTTTGCGTTGATTATCGCAAGCTCAATGCGGCAACGCGGAAAGATCATTTCCCGTTGCCATTCATTGATCAGATGTTGGAAAGGTTGGCCGGACATGAGTACTATTGTTTTCTTGATGGATACTCCGGTTACAACCAAATTCCCATCGCCCCCGAGGACCAAGAGAAAACCACATTCACTTGTCCCTTTGGCACGTTTGCCTACCGTCGCATGCCCTTTGGGTTAAGCAATGCGCCGGCAACGTTTCAGAGGTGTATGATCAGCATCTTCTCCGATATGGTTGAGCGTTTCCTTGAGATCTTCATTGACGACTTTTCCATATTTGGCGCTTCCTTTGATGAGTGCCTTCATCACTTGAGCCTTGTCCTCAAGCGATGCCGTGAGAAGAACCTCGCTCTCAATTGGGAGAAATGTCACTTCATGGTGAAGCGAGGGATTGTACTTGGACATGTGGTCTCAAGTAGGGGAATTGAGGTCGATCCCGCCAAAGTGGGTATCATTGCTAATCTCCCACCGCCACGTAATTTGAAGGATATCCGCGCCTTTTTGGGGCATGCTGGATTCTATCGGCGGTTCATTCGGGATTTTAGCAAAATCGCTCGACCTCTCACCGCCTTGTTGGCTAAGGATGCCATTTTTGAGTTCACACCGGATTGCCACCATGCTTTTTTGACCTTGAAGAAAGAGTTGACTTCAGCTCCCATTATTAAGGCACCGGTGTGGACTGAACCCTTTGAGTTAATGTGTGATGCATCTGACTTCGCTGTGGGAGCAGTGCTTTGGCAACGATTGGACAAATTGCCTCATGTGATCTACTATGCCAGTAGAACACTCAATGATGCCCAATTGAACTACACTGTGACCGAGAAGGAATTCTTAGCGATCATATTTGCTTTGGAGAAATTCCGGTCGTACTTGATTGGCTCCCACGTGATTATCTATTCTGATCACACAGCCATCAAGCACCTAATGGCGAAGAAAGATGCAAAATCCCGACTCTTGAGATGGATCTTGTTGCTACAAGAATTCGATCTCGAAATTCGGGACAAAAAAGGGTGTGAAAACGTTGTAGCTGACCACTTGTCTCGACTAGAGACGACCAACCCACAGGACCAAATCTTTGACGATAAATTTCCTGACGAGCAGTTGTTCATGATCGAAGATAACCCTTGGTTTGCCGACATCGTGAACTACCTCGTGACCGAGCAACTTCCTGTGGGTTGGTCAAAATCTGACCAATCCAAATTTAGATCGTATGTCAGATTCTTTCACTGGGACGACCCCTACCTATTCAAATACTGCTCTGACCAAATTTTCAGGCGGTGCGTCCCAGATACCGAGTTCCAAAGTGTGCTCCATTTCTGCCATTCCAAGGCATGTGGAGGACACTTTGGAGCAAAGAAAACTGCTGCCAAGGTGCTCCAATCTGGATTCTACTGGCCCTCTCTTTTCAAGGATGCTTACGACTTTTGTAAGCAATGTGATAGGTGCCAGCGCCTTGGCAGGATTGGTCGACGTGACATGATGCCTTTGCAAAATGTCCTTGTTGTCGACATCTTCGATGTGTGGGCCATCGATTTCATGGGTCCCTTCCCGAACTCTTTCGGGAATGTTTACATTCTGGTGGTCGTTGACTATGTGTCTAAGTGGGTTGAGGCTATACCCACAAAGACCAATGACAACAAGGTGGTCACCAAATTCTTGAGGGACGTTTTTGCGCGATTTGGTACTCCTCGTACCATAATCAGCGATAGGGGTACCCACTTCTGTAATCGCTCCTTTGAAGCGCTTATGAGGAAATATTCGATCACCCACAAGCTTGCGACCCCATACCATCCGCAAACTAGTGGGCAGGTTGAAATCTCTAACCGTCAATTAAAGCAAATTCTTGAGAAGACGGTTAGTTCCTCGAGGAAGGATTGGTCTACCAAGTTGAATGACGCGTTGTGGGCTTTCCGCACCGCGTACAAGACCAATTTGGGTATGTCCCCTTATCGGGTAGTGTACGGCAAGGCTTGCCACCTACCCGTCGAGCTTGAGCATCGTGCATTCTGGGCGATCAAGAACCTGAATATGGATCTTGATCAAGCAGGAGTACAACGTAAGCTCGACATTGTGGAATTAGAAGAGCTACGCAATGATGCGTACGAGAATGCCAAAATTCATAAGTCCCGAGCCAAGATGTTTCACGATCGCATGATTATGCGAAAGGTGTTTACGGCCGGGCAGAAGGTGTTGCTCTACAATTCCCGGCTTCATCTGTTTGCGGGTAAGCTCCGCAGTCGCTGGTCTGGCCCGTTTATTGTCCAAACCGTTTATCCTCATGGAGCGGTTGAGATCTTGAACCCAGGGAATGGGGACGTGTTCAAAGTTAATGGACAACGCCTCAAACCCTACTTGGAGGGGGCACCAGCCGAAGTCGAGGAGGTCATGTTCCTTCATGAACCTCCCTCGCACTCAATCATTCATGCTCCTACATGAGTGGTTGAGCTTTCATGTGTATATATGTTAAAAAAAGAAAAAAAAGAAAAAAAAAGAAGAAGAAAAAAAAGACTCCTTCAGTGAGCATCGATTGTTGTGAGCCCCAACCCTTGTGTATTTGGGCTCCATTTCTTTCACGTATTTGTACCCTTTCTTTAGCATCTCACAGGTTCTGAGGGAATTTGGGTTGTGTCCATCAACATAGCCATACACTTCCCTTTGTACTTCACGTTGGTGAGATCTCTCCTTTTTCATGCATAAATCCATGTAGTGTCTTGCTTGCATTCATTGAGGACAATGCATGAAGTAGGTGTGGGGGGGTGTTTTACGTGTGTACATAGTTGAGTCTTTTTCCTTTGATTTTGTTTTCTTTTGTTTGCATTGTTAGGGTCATGATAGTGTGCTGCATTTAATATCGATATATCTGCTTGCCATGATCCTTGGGTGACTTGTCTTCTTTTGCTTGCCTAGTGCTTCAAAATTTTCACATTTCTTTCAAAATCTTCATGTGTTTTCGAAAGAAAATGTTTTGTGGGTTTTGCGTGTGTTTAGCATGTGCAAAACCGTTGAGAGGCAAAGTAAAAAGAAAGCTCCCAAAATTGTCTTGAACTTGATGCATTAGGATATCTAGTACGTGGCTTTAGGATTTATCGAGTCGTTAGGATGCACCCCAGTTTTCCTTTGGGGGTGAGTAATCATAGGGTTTCAGTGCTCAAACATTCAAAGAAGTCCACCCTGAACCTAGTGAGTCAATAATTCGTGTTTGTTAATTTAGGAAGTTTGTTGTAGTCAAGGACCCTCTTAATCTTGTTGTGAGACATTAGTGTAGGGGTTTTGGTTCATGTGTAGATAAGAAATAAGTGAGTAGATGTTCTCTCTTCTCGTACGGCTCCTATCACTCGGGAAAGTAGGTTTGAGGGGACTTTGTGCCTAGTGCTTTCGAGTCATCTGACTTGGGATGCGCCGACCGAACTCCCGTTACACGGGTGGTAGGGATCGCCCTATGTGGAGATTTGGGGGAAGGTGTACGTGATAGTGTAAGTCCTCATACGCAATGATGCACGAAACCTGACCCTGGGAGAATCAAACACCAACCAATAAATTCTCCAAAGAAAAAGAAAAAAAAAAGAAAGAAAAAAAGAAAAAGAAAAGAAGAGTCAAATAAGAACCAAAATGGACTTTACACGTTGTATCACATTCAGAAGTTAAGGTTGCCCATGTCTTTCACTTAATTCCTTAGTTAACTCTCACGAATAACTCATTAGGCTAGGTGTGTGGACTGATTACATATATAGAGTCGACCCGTAGTATTACCGCATTCCATGATCGACAAAATAAGTCCAACGAGTCATGTAGCTAGATTGATTAATGCATCTTGTTCGGATTTTGTGGGTATATCCGCTGAAAACCCTCAGGAGACACCACTCCTCCTCCTTGGCAACAAGGAGGTTTAACGGCTTGTTGCACATGCTAAGTGCAACCGTGATTCCTACGAAAGTGAGTTAGGATTTCTTGTTTTTCGTATGCTTTTTCCTTTCTTTGTTTTGCTCGAGACTAGCAAAAACTTAGGTGTGGGGGTATTTGATTGACATCATTTCATGCTTATATTTGTACCTTATATCCATTATCTTACACCTAAGCAATGCTGCGTGACGAGTTTTATGTTTAGTTTTCAGAAATAAAGAGGTTTGAAGAGAAGAGCCATGAAAGGACCCAAAAGCAAGAAAAAGGACCTAATTGTGAGACCTGGGGACCAAGATGCAAGGGGGAAGGACCTGATCGTAAGACAGAAGGACCTAAGAGCAAAACAGGAAACTCCACACCATCATGAGGAGTATTTTGTCAATTCGATTTGGGTCGGAGCTCCACTAAACAAGTTAGATGCATCCAAGACCAAGAAACACACCAAGGAAAGCCCACCAGAAGACCCAGACGGATCTGGGCTTTATAGGCCGCCAATTGGCGGTCTGGATCATGCAAGATCCGCCCCAACTTCTCCTGGACTTGTATTAGTGTTCATTTAGGCTATTTTTGGTATTGGTTTAGTCCCACATCGGGGGATTGTCCCGGATTAGCTTTTCCCATGCTTATAAATAGAACTCTTCACCTCCCTTTGTATCCATCTCTCTCTTGGTGGTCATCTTCCCTACTAAGAGTGAAGCCTTGAAGCAAAACTCTAGTGGAGGAAGAGCTACTTGTAATTGAGTGAGTTAATAATAGAAGTTTTCTTTTAATGATGTTGTTTCTCTCTTAGTTTAATTTCCTTTCATATGCATGCTTGTTTGTTTGTTTAGTTTTATGCTTCTTTACTGTTTCTTGCTTGAGTAGTATAAATTTCATTTCAGTATTATGCTTTCCTTTGCTAATTTAGTTAGTGTAATGAGTAGTGAGTAGTTCCATCCCCATTTGGGGGTGGAGAAATATGTGATATAATAATGTAGTGTATTAAGTGTGTGTTATCTTTATCCCTTGAGCTTTATATGATTTCCATAACCATCTAATGGGTTTTCACTCTTATCTTTGATATGCTAATGCTCTTGAATGAAGCTTAGCTTATGCTTTGATTAGTGGACCTATTCTATGGGGAATGATAAGGTTAGGATATGGATGAAGTTAATATTGGAAACACAATTTGTAGTGTATGTGCTCTTGTTGCCTTTACCTTGGCTAATGTCTTGTATGTTTTAATGATGTAGTGAAATCTTAATTCATGTGGAGGCATAGTAGGGTATAGTCTTTATACTTGAGTTCATGCAGCTTCATTCCAATTATTGCCTTGTATGTTTTAATGATGTAGTCTTATCTTAATTCATGTAGAGGCAAAGTTGGATGTAGTTTTATGATTTCATACAATACATGTTGTGATGAGCTTAATAAACACACACACACTCTTTTATGTGCACATTATTTCTCTACCCCCTTTGGGGTTTAGTTTTATAGTTTCTTCTCAATTTCATTTCAGCTTTGTAGTGTAGTTTAGTGTAACCAATCTTTTTCTCCTTTCTTTACCCCTTGCCTTCGCACAAACCAAGTGTCGACACACCTCCCAGTGGACGACCCGTATTTGCCACCGCTTCAACGCGGCCGTGCACTTGCGGTAGAAATATAAAATGATCAATCAGTAGGAGAAATCAAGACTAACCTCCACGCAAACCCTAGCAAAAGCAAGTCTCCTCCCCGTGGTGGTATTTGCATCCATGTAGAGAGGCTTTCCAAGTACGCTTACGATGTTACTTAACAACTTCGCCGACCAAAACTTGAGGTCCAACTCCGGCAAGCGAATCCAAATGGACATAGTAACTATCTTGGCACATTTCATCACTACCTCGGGGGACCAGGCTTGCACGACCAAGGGGCTTCCTCGGATAAACCAAGGCCCTCCTTCCAACACCATTTGCCGGTCTTCCCCAAGAGTAAACCAAAATAGCAAGAAGTCTTGCCTCCTACGAAGCACTTCAAAGCCACCCACTAAACCCCATAGTTTATGTAGGTGTTTCTCTAACGTGGGAAGGTGAGGCTTGAAATCAATGAAATAGCCAAGTAAGACTTTATCCCACCTTTTAAGAGCATCACACACGTCCTCTCTAGAGCAAACAACAACCTTCTCTCCTCCTATCACCTCCGGCTCAACAAAAGATAGTGCAATTTCTGCCTTAGCTCCGGCTTTGAACAAGTCCGACCACCTCTTTGGTGAGACCACTCCGCCCTCTGAGATGGGAAAGAAATCGGCCCTCAACTCTCCAAACCTGAGAGTGGAAGGTGCTTTGGTGCTTCATGGGCGTACTCAACGTTGCCACCACTCCCAATCAGCTCACCCACATGCAAAGAACATGTTGTAGGGTCCATTTTGATGAAGAAATCAAGAGTTTTGGTGGAGGAAAAGAGGTTTAGACCCTAGGAACCCCTAGGAACCTGATTGAACATTTTAATTATAATCGCAACTACACAGCTGCGTTGAAGCGGTGGCAAATACGGGTCGATCCACAGGGAGGTGTGTCGACTTTAGTTTATTCGAAGGCGAGTGGTAAGGAAAGGAGAGAAAGGATTGATTAAGCTAAACTACACTAAACTAAACTACTAAACTAGAAAGGAGGGAATGAAAGCACGAAATGAACTAAAATAAGTGACTAATAAAAGAACAGAGAAATCAGGAATGGAAAATCCGTAAGGGGTGGAGTGTGTGTGTACACATGTAATAAGTGTGGTGAATGCATACAATAAGCTCAAGTGTAGCTAGTGTTTGTTAATGCATAAGAAGTACCTCATGGCAAGACCTATCATTTAAAGCACTAACCTAGGTGATTAATATGAGCATGACAAGTTTGTTATTAAGAACATAAACAAGCATGGAATGTACCTAACATTATGGCAGAAACATCAAGTAAAAGATCTTATTAATTCAGGCAAGCATACTAACATTTCTCACAAACAACAATGTCTAGCATTCATACCATCTACATAACATGCATACACATCTACTCCACCCCCAAAGGGGATGGAACTACTCACACATATTTAAACTAACATTTATACTAAGGAAAGAAAACATGCTTAAACTAATTATAAGAAGAATAAAACAACAAGTTAACTAAGTATGCAAGAATTGAAAAGACAAGACAATATGAAGAAAACTTAACAAAACATCTATTATTACTCACTCAATTACAAGTAGCTTCTCTCCACCAGGGTTTTTGCTTCAAGGCTTTTACTCCTAGTAGAGAGGTTGGCCACCAAGAGAGAGACGGGGTACAAGAGAGGAGGGAGAGTTATATTTATAGCCATAGAAAAAGGTAATCCGGGACAATCCCCCGGTATGGGACTAAACAAATACCAGAAATAGACTAAATACACACTAATACACAACTCTACAAAATCTTAGCGGATCTGGATCAAAATAGACCGCCAATCAGCGGTCTATATTGTTTGGATCCGATCGTTGTTTCGTGTGGGCTTTTCTGGATGTCATTGTTGGTCTTTGATGCATCTACTTCGCTTGCTGGAGCTCCGACCCGAATAGAATTGCCAAAATACTCCCCATGATTGTGTGGAATATTCTTGTTTGCTCATTGGTTCTTCGATCTTACATTCAGGTCCTTCGATCTTGCATCTTAGTCCTCGAGTCTCTCAACTCAGTCCTTTTCCCTGCTATTAGGTCCATTTATAGTCTTTCCTTCTCAAACCTACTTATTCCTGAAAACTAAACATTAAACTCGTTAGTCAAGGTCTTGACATAAAGAATGACTCAGGAAGCACACAAGCAAACAAGGCTCAAGCAATCCTAAGGTCGCTATAGGTCCTTACAGCTAGACGACGCCTAACTGCGAGGTCACATGGCCTCAACACGCCTCACCTCCCTACGACGAGGAGCACAAAGCCCAGCAAGTGAGTCAAGATCTGGAGATCTCGTCTCTCCTACTATCGACAAAGTGGGCAACGATGATCAGGTCATGACGGTCGGGACCGGATCACTCTCCTAATGCGCCTGAAATCCTTAAGGCCAATGTCTACTTGATTTTAAAAATTAGGCTCTTTATTAGTGTGGTTTGTGGGGCGAGGGAAAAGGTGATGAAATCCCCCACCTTATCTTTTATGGGACAACCCCTCCTTAGTAGCGTTTTGGAGTCATAATCTAGCAATCAACTCTCCAAACAAAACGCTCAACTCACACTTGTTTCAATGCACTTCCTACTAACTAATGCATGTTCATACGAAATGCATGAATGAGAGTAGAAGGTGCATACCTCACGCCAGCTCTCAGCAACAGAAAATAAAGCTAAGATAAAAGACAATCTAAATGCCTAAGTCTCATACATCATGCATGACCTAAACAACAAGAATGCCTAATCTTTTGCTTTGAGTTTTAGGGTCCAAGTTGCTTAAAGGAGGTTGATTATGGATCTGGGAACAAACTATAAGTCAAAACATGCCAAATTAAATCCCAGATCACTACGTCAATTATGAAAACCAACCAAAGAAATACGAGAGCAAACAGAGCTTACCAGACCACCAAATGGCGGTCTCAGGCCGCTGATTGGCGGTCTGAAGTGCCCAGATTGACTCAAAACTTCTCCAGGTGTTCCTCCTGACCACTCCAAGTCTCTTGAAACAAAGAAAAACTACAAAACACAAATTAAATCCACTCGAATCGTCCGAACAAGAGTCTGGACTGGCACCTCCCCGGCAACGGTGCCAAAAACTTGATGAACGTTTTATTTAAAACCGCAAGTGCACGGCTGCGTTGAAGTGGTGGCAAATACGGGTCGTCCTCAGGGAGGTGAGCATCCTCTTGTTTATCAGAAATCAAGTGGCAAAAATTGGGGGAGAAAGATTGATTATGCTACTCTACACTAAACTACGCTAAGAAGTATGAAATGTGAACGAAAGAAACAAACAATGAAATGACAACTAAGCTAAGAAAAAAAGAAGAATGCTGAAATACAGAAATGGGAAAACCCCTAAGGGGTGGAGTGAGTGCACACAAGCAAAGAGGTGGGTGTTGAACACATTCTTTAAGCACAAATAAAGGTGGTGTTATCAAGCATAGGAAGTGTCTAAATGTTGTGGCAAAACCTATCAATCTATTCACCAACTTAGTTGATTAACATTTACATATGCAAGATGTTTATTTCAGAACCTAAACAAGCATGAGAGATGTCTAATCATTTTGGCAAAACTCATCAAGTTATAAATTCTATCCTAAACAAGCAAGCATACATTCATGTTTTATCAACACATTGGAAATAAAGCATTCAATCCATTCTCATTTGCATGTATGTACATCTACTCCACCCCCCAAAGGGGATGGAACTACTCACTAAACATTACACTAATTATTAAACTAAACAAAGAAAGCATATTAACTAAGCTAATAAAACTAATGAAATAAGATTAAGCAAAGCAAAACAAGAAACATAAAACAAACAACATAATAAAGAAAACTTGTATTAAAATGACTCACATTAAAAGTAGCATCCTCCTACTTTAGTGTGTGCTTCAAGTCCTCACTTCTAGTAGGAAGAATAGTCACTTAAAATATGGAGTGATTACAATGGAAGGTGAAGAGTTCTATTTATAGCCATGGAAAAAGGCAAATCGGGACAATCCCCCGATGTGGGACTAAACAGATACCAAAAATATCCTAAACATCCTCTAATACATGTGCAGGAGAAATTTTAGCGGATTTGGGCCAAACTGGACCGCTAATTAGCGGTCTTGGACCGCCAATTGGCGGTCTATATGGTTCAGATCCTGCTCATTTTTGTTGTGGGCTTTTCTTGGTATATTTTCTGGTCTTTGATGCATTTAATTGGTTTGTTGGAGATCCGACCCGAATCGAATTGCTAAAATACTCCCCATGATGGTGTGGAGTATTTTGTTTTGCTCTTAGGTCCTTCTGTCTTACGTTCAGGTCCTTCTCCCTTGCATCTCAGTCCCCAGATCTCACAATTCAGTCCTTTTTCCCAACTTTTGGGTCCTTTTATGTTTCATCTCTTCAAACCTATTTATTCCTGAAAACTAAACATAAAACTCGTAACATAGCATTGTTTAGGTGAAAGATAATGGATATAAGATACAAATATAAGCATAAAATGATGTCAATCAGCAAGTAAAATACAAAGGACCCTAGTCGTCCAACTATTTTTTGTGACATTGGTAATGTTCTTATCCACCGAGCTTTACTTGATTTGGGGCATCTGTGAACCTCCTATCTTATTCTGTCTACGTCAACCTAGGAATTGGAGACCTTAAGCCAACAAGGACCACCCTTCAGTCGATTGATAGGACAGTCAAAGTTCCATGAGGGGTCATTGATGACGTCCTTATAAAAGTGGGTGAGTTCATATTTCTAGCCGATTTTATTATCCTGGATAAAATTAGTGTCTAACCCACTAGGATAAATCTCGATGATCCTTGGGAGACCATTTATGGCGACGCTAATGCTTTAAAACGTAGTCATAAAGTCTTGATGAGGTTGTCTTCTGGCAATCTAACTTCGAATTTCAACATCTTCACTCTAGGTAATCAACTTGGTTTTTTCAACGATTCTGTCGAAGCAAATCTCATTCAAGACATTGATGAGATTGAGTTAATGGGCACATTCGAGTTTCAACGACATTTTATTGTGTTTCCCAATGACAAAGTTGTGAGAGATTATGATCTTGAGGAATCCACATCTAGATTCCTTAATGAGGAGGCACGTCTGGGTGCCTGATCTTCTTATCTTGTGGCCCTTGAGCCACTTGAGATCAAATCTGAATCTGACAAGGACCGTGCACCGGTCAAGCTTAAGTCACTCTCTGATAACTTGAAATACATATTCTTGAGGATAATGAGACCTTACCAGTCATTATTGCTTCCGATCTTGATAAAGAACAGGAAGCTACCCTTAATTCAGCTCTTTAGGAGAATAAAGAGGTTATCGAGTGATTGTTGAAGGATATTAAGGAAATAATCCCTAGTACAGTGCAACATCGAATCCACAAGGAAGAGGAGTGCTTAAATGCTTGGATAATGGTATAATCCACCCCATTTTGGATAGGTACGCGGAAAGTTCATTTCCTCTACCGTTCATTGACCAGATACCTCATAGGTTGGCCAGACACTAGTATTACTATTTTCTTGATGGATGTTCCAGTAACAACCAAATCCCCATTGCCACAGAAGTCAGGAAGGACCTAAGTGAAAACCTAGAGAGACCATATCATAAAGAAAATATGTTGGTCACAAAAATCCAAATTCTCATGAACGTGATGAGCAATTCAACAATTAAGACCAAACGGGCTCGCACCAATGACTCTGGGTGCGGGTACACCCCACATGCTAATTTGGTGAACGTAAGGTGATGGTTACATTTGGGGTTGATCCTACTCAAAAAATCCGCTCGTAGTGTATCCAAACCCACCACTGAAGGATCGACGCCCGGATTTCTCCAATAGGTCAGGTATTCGAGTAGAAGCACTGCGGATCATCTAGATCTAATTGACAGTCGTCCGATTGCATCTAGATTGGAACCTTTCCATTTTTCTTTTTCTTCCTCTTTCTCATCATTAGGTTAGGTTTGTTTTCTTGCTTAATAGGCTAGTGGAGGAGAGGAAGAACACTTGTGTAATCTACTTTCATTGATCAAAAGTTTGTTGTTGTTACCTATATTCTTGTCTTGGTTTGAGGGTTTGATTTAAATTTCCTTACTTATTCATGTGTTTTTACTTTGTTGTTTTCTTTGTTAATATGATGATTAGTGAGTAATTCATCCCTATTGGGGTGGAGGATGATGTGAAGTGTGGATATTGTTAGATTTGTGTGTGTTTTAGTCTTAATCTTGGAGCTTCAAATGATTTCCATAGGCATTTTGATGAGTTTCTCACTCTTACGTTGGATGTGTTAATGGTCCTAATGGATGCTAAGCGCATTCTTTGGTTAATGGGCTCACTTTCTTGGAAATGATGAGGTGAAGATAAGATTGGAGTGGATAAGAAGATGCGATTGACATGTAAGTTTATGATTATCTTTAGTTGTATCTTAAGTAGTATTATGTATGTTTTAATGATGGTGATAATCTTAATCCATGTAGAGACACACTTAAGGTTTGAGTCTTTATAGATTTCAATAGTATGCATGTCAATAGGTCTTAATTTGTACACACACATGTATCAAACATCTACACTTTTGCACACATCCTCCACCTCCTACGGGACTAGTTATATTAGTTTTTTGTTAATTCCCATCATATTCGTTACTTAGTTTAGATAGTCTCAATCTCAATTTCATTCCCCACTCGAGTATGGCAACGACGACCCACGCCCTCTCCTCGTGAACACTACCCGTACTTGCCACCGCTTCAACACGACCGTGCACTTGCGATTTTGAACTTAAAATCACCAATAGTTAAGTAGAATTTGTTTCTCTTGCCTCATTATTTTCTGATTGGATGGAAACTTCCCTTAATTGGCTTGTTTGTTATTGGCATCAAATTAATTTTCCTGCCACCATAGTTGTTGCCTCATTATTCTGAGATCTATTGCTTACATGTCTTTGCTTTCTTGTTGTCTGATAAGAGAGTAGGTCTTGTTTATGTTTGGTAACGGATCCAAGAGGAGGATCTGACCTCTTACAACAAATTAAGACTCACTGTGTCCAAGGAGAACCTTTTCCTCTTGTTATTTCTCTTGATACTCCTTCACAATACCACACTTGCATTGTCTCATGACACCAAATGTGTAGAAGTGATTTACAAGTTAAAAACAATCAAACAACCATAAAATCCATCCACAATCAAGAAAAGGGAAAACCCTATAAAATAGATACATATTTTTGTTATCTGTTTTAAAGGGGGAAACCCTTATTTATATTACTTGTAATTTGATCGTTCAATCAACTGATCTGTTTAGCATGTTTACAAGTAATGTTGGGCTGAAAGCCCATTAAAGTAGTACAAATTTGTTTGGCAGCTAGCACTCGTGTCGTATCATGTACTTTTGTGTCGTGGTTTTTACATGTATTAACCAATTCGACCATACACGAACGTGACACAAATGTATTTTGTTTACCAAGATAAGGCACATGAACACGACCTGAATCATTTCATGTAAACAAGAAATAACCCGAACATCCACGAAAAATTTCATTAAATTTAGAAACGGAATCATGATTTCAACTAATATACCATAACATTTCTTTTAACCTGGGAACTTCTGAAGGAGGAAGTCACATTCAAGGGGTTTGGATTGTTAACATATGTTGGCAATCCTTTTATAGCCATGGCATCGGATGTGTTTGTTGCATTAGTCGAGGTGGGACTAAAATCTTGCACATTCTACAGTTGATTGGAAAGAAAAATATGTGATACAAAATCTTGGTTGCCCTAGTGGTATGTTTCACCGTTTTTTCCCCACAAGGTCTCAGGTTAGAGCCCTGCTAAGTATCCTATTTTGTTGGTTAAAAAATATTTGTTTTTGAAAAAACTAGCAAATCAAACCCGACATCTCAAGTGCTTCTAGTATCTCGTCACACCACTCGGCTACCACAATAAATTGATTCATATTTCTACTAACATAATATAATCATATTGTGTACATTCAGATAGTTTCGTGTCTGTATAAGTAAACACAAAGATGACACATAATTTCGGGTACCCGAAACATAAAATCCATAAAACCAAACACAAATTTTTCATGTAGTGTTTCGTGTCAAATTGTCGCATCTAGACCAAGATATACTCCATAGAAGTGAAATATAGACTAAAATAGATGATATCTAAATTTTAACAAGGTATTTTTTATACCCCGATATATATTAAGATATAATGGTGAAATGGCTAATTTTATCCCTTTCTAAGCAACTGATGCATGGTGTGGTGTAGATGTTCATGCCTTAGAATTTCTTCTTTCATATAATTTTACGATGAAATTCTTTTGAACAATCATGATAAAAATTTTATCTCACCTTGTCCCGTACGTACTCTACATAAGTCCCAATATCATAAAAATTGTGAATAGGTCTGTATATTCCATAACTTATGTTAATAAGGAAATATAGAGAAGAATGAAAAATTCGAACATTTTTCCAAAAAATAATTATAAGGTCATTGACTGGGGTCTATTTATTTGAGGGTCATTGAATTTTTCTGGCTTTAAAAAGAATACCAAATGTCACATTACCCATGTTCATTTTTCCTAATTACAAATCATATCTTTCTTCTGCCCAACATCCATATTTCTCCCAACTCTCACAACCAACATATTTCTCCCCTAAATCAAACAACCCCAGTCCAACCATCCTACTTAATACACCAGAGTATTAAGATTTATTTCCATTATGTAAGTTTTATTTTGGTATCTTTTTCGGTTTTAACACAAAATGGACCAAACGAGCTTGCTTGTTCTCAACAAGCGAGCCGAACGACCTCAGTCAGTGTCGACCAAACGACCAGGATCGTTTTCACCGAACGAGCTTGTTCATTTCTACCCAACGAGCTGAGTTGTTTTCCCAAACAAGCCGATTCATTTTCACCAAACGAGCTGGTCATTTTCCCAAAAAATCTGGGTCTTTTTCACCAAACAAGATGGGTCGTTTTTCCAACCAAGATGGGTTGTTTTATTCATAACATCGACATTTAAATATGGAATTTTATGATTCCAGATCCATTGGAAAGGTAATTGAAAGAATAACATATTTGTTTCTCTTATGATTTGCAAAATTCAGATTATACGAGGGTGAAAAATGTGTCTCAAGATATATCGTATTTGGAAACTGGACAAGCAACAGATCTTGAATAATTTGTACATAACTCTCTCATCTAATATCCAAATAAGGCTATTATAGACTCGTTACATAGAAAATTTTGAGAATCAAAACTTTAACATTTACATATTTTCATATTCGGAACTGAATGAGTCCGTAAAGGGCATGGAAGACGTACCAGTTCAACTCGGGACGCACCAGTCCTGCTCGGGACGCACTCGTCCCGTTCATGACACGTCACTTAATTTACTCATAACATCCACATCCAAATATAGAATTTTATTATTCTACATTCTTTGGAAAGAAAATTGAATGCTGAACATATTAGTGTGTCTTATGACTTGAAGAATTCCGATGAACAATGGTGAAAATGTGTGTGAATACGGACCCGTATTTGGAAACTCGACAATTGACAGATGATTACTAATTCGTGCATAACGCTCTCTTCCAATATCCAAATAAAGCAATTCAAGATGTTTTATAAATAAAAGTTTGAGACACAAAACTTTCCTATTTAACATATTTCCAAGTACGGAACGTCATAGGTTCATAAATGGCGTGGAAGACGCACCAGTCCTACTCGGGATGCACTCGTGTTACTCATAACATCCACATCCAAATATAGAATTTGATGATTCCAGATCCGTTCGAAAGATAATTCAAAGGACAAAATTTTACTGTGTCTTATCACTTGCCAAATTCCGATGATACCAGGGTGAAAAATGTGTCTCAAGAGAGGTCGTATTTGGAAACTGGAAGCTCGATGGACTCGATAGATGTTCGATAGGAACACCATTGTTGTGCTCGATAGACTCGATTCTTTTTTCATGTGAGCTCGATAAGGCTCGACAAAAGTTTATTGAGTATGTTTTAACTTAATGAGCTGGGTCATTTGGTCGAAACGAGCTGGGTCGTTGAATAACACGACTATTCACAGCACGATTTTTGAGGAAACGAGGTGGGTCATTTTTCCACAAAACAAAGCTGGGACGCAGCAGCCCCGCACGGGACGCACCAACGAGCTGTGTTGTTTTCACCAAATGAACTGGGTTGTTTTCACCAAACGATCTATCTCATTTACACCAAACGAGTCGGGTTGTTTTCACTAAACAAGCTGGGTTGTTCTAGCAAACGACCTGTGTCGTTTTTCCACAAAACAAATATGGGATGCACCAACGAGCTCAGACGTTTTCACCAAACGATCTGGGTCGTTCTAGAAAACAAGCTGGGTCATTTTTCCACAAAACAAAGCTAAGACTCAGCAGTCCCATGCGGGGCGCAACAATAAACTGGGTCGTTTTCACCAAACGAGCAGGGTCGTTGTAGCAAACAAGTTGGGTCGTTTTTTCACAAAACAAAGCTGGGACGCAGCAGTCCTGCGCGGACGCACCAACGAGTTGGGTCATTTTCACCAATCGAGTCGGGTCGTTTTCACCAAACAAGCTAGGTCGTTGTCTAGCAAACGAGCTTGGTCGTTTTTCCACAAAACAAAGCTGGGACGCAATAATCCCGCACGGGACACACCAACGAGCTTGGTCGTTTTTACCAAACGAGCAGGGTCATTTTCACCAAACAAGCTAGGTCATTTTCACCAAATGAGCTAAGTCACTCTAGCAAACGAGCTGAGTCATTTTTCCACAAAAAAATTTGAGACGCAATAGTCCCGCGCGTGACACATCATTTGGTTTACTCATAACATCCACTTCCAAATATAGAATTTGATGATTATAGATCCGTTGGAAAAATAATTGAAAGGACCACATATTAGTTTCTCTTATGACTTGCCAAATGCCAATTATACGTGGGTAAAAATCGTGTGTGAAGACATACCGTATTTGGAAACTCGACAATCGACAGATCAACAATAATTTTTGTATAACTCTCGCATCCGATTTCCAAAAAAGGTGATTCAAGACGTGTTATCAAAAGGATTTCCAGACGCAAAACATTAATATTTAACATATTTCCAAATTCGGAATCTAATAGGATCATAAATGGTGTGGCAGACGCACCAATCCATCTCGGGGCGCATCAGTCCTGCGTGAAATCGACAGATCATCAGTAATTTGTGCATAACTCTCTTCTCCAATATCGAAATAAGGCAATTAAAGGCTCGTTACAAAGACAATTTGGAGACGCAAAACTTTTACATTTAAGATATTTCGAAATTGGGTACCTAGTAGGCTTATAAATGGCGTGGAAGACATACACGTCCAACTCAGGACGCACTAGTCCAACTCGGGACGCACCAGTCCTCCGCGAAATCGACACATCATCAGTAATTTGTTCATAACTCTCTACTTCGATATCCAAATAAGACGATTCAAGGCTTGTTACAAAGACAATTTGGAGACGCAAAACGGTTGTATTTAACAAATTCCGAATTCGGAACGTAATGGGCTGATAAATGACATGGAAGATGCAACAGAATGTGTATACAAAATGTGTAACCAGAATGTGTGTCCAAAGTGTGACCATCGAGAAACTATCGAACTCAGTTCGAACCCATCGAGTTTCATTGGAATGAGTAACCAGAATGTGTGTCCAAAGTGTGACCATCGAGCATCTATCGAACTCATATCGCGCCCATCGAGTACTCGTCCCACTCGGGACACACTACTCCTGCGTGAAATCGACAGATCATCAATAATTTCAGTAGTACAGAATAGTGCATACTCGTTGCCTAATCGACGTTGGATGTATTAACGGCCGACGTCTATACCTATAGACGTCGAATATATTCACAGCCGACGTGTATTGTTTACTGTAGACGTCGGGTGTTGGAACATGCATTGGCATCCGACGTGTATAGCCCTCAGACATCGACTGAAAATACGAATGTGGTTATTACGTGATGAGATACATGGAGGAAATTCTCGAATTTGCAACTCAAGATGTATCCCTATCCGAGGTAATATAGATGGCTATTCTGTTGTATAGTTATAGTTTCATTATTTAGATATTAATATTTTTACTTGTATTTTGATAGGTCTTCCCAAAAAGTAGTGATCCCTACATGCAACAGGAGGTCGATGTTACTCGTGACTGATGGGCTCGCTATTTTATTAGAAATATGTTGATAAACTAAGAGGTTCTCATGTCACTAACACTTTTTTTGTAAATTATTTAACAAGTTCACTTGTATTACAAACATACAATGTTATGCCTTAATATAATCGCCTCACTTTTAGAATGAATGTCAAGTGTTTGCGTATGAATGCCAAGTGTGTTGAATGATTATGTGTATGCTTGTATGTCTGTGTTTGTGTATGTATGCTTGTATGTATGTACGTATTTATGGATGAAAGTGTGTATGTATTTGTGTTTGTGAACGAATTTGGTGCAGGATCAATGTGTTTGCTATGAAGTATTTTTGGTGCAGGATGATTGATATTTATTTTTTTGTCCAGTTTAGGAATAGACATCGGTTGTATGTATTAGCCGATGTCTATTCTTTTGAAAAAAAAAGTATAGATGTTGGTCGTTATATGCGACCAACGTCTATACCTAACGAATAGACGTCGGGTAGGAAAGACAACCGACGTCTATACTTTAGGTATATACTACGTATACATAGACGTTGGATCTGGGGAGGCTAATATCCGACGTATATACCCCCATATATCCGATGTATATTCCCTTTTCTACAATAGTGTTTGTGCATAACTCTCTCATCCGATATGCAAATAAGTTGATTCAATGCTCGTTACAAAGATAATTTTGAGACACAAAACTTTTTTATTTGACATATTTTCAAATTAGGAACGTAATAGGCTAATAAATCGCGTGGAAGACATACAAGTCCAACTCAGGACGTACTCGTCCAACTCGGGACGCACCAGTCCTCCGAGAAAATGACACATCATCTGTAATTTGTGAACAACTCTCTCCTCCAATACCAAAATAAGATGATTGAAGGCTCATTAAAAAGACAATTTGAGACGTAAAACTTTCCTATTAAACATATTTCCAAATTAGGAACGTAATAGGTTCATAAATGGCGTGGAATATGCACCTGTCCAACTCGGGACACTCGTCCAACTCGAGATGCACCAGTTCTGCGGAAAATCGACTAATCATCATTAATTTGTGCATAACTCTCTCCTCCGATATCCAATTAAGGCGATTCAATACTCATTACAAAGACAATTTGGAGATGCAAAGTGTTTATATTTAACAAATTTCCAAATAGGAAACATAATGGGCTCACAAATGACATGGAAGATGTACTAGAATGTGTGTCCAGAATGTATGTCCAAAGTGTGATCATCGAGCCACTATCAAACTCATATCGAACCCATCGAGTTTCGTTGGAATGAGTGACCAGAATGTGTGTCCAATGTGTGACCATCGAGCATCTATTGAACTCATCGAGCACTCGTCCAACTCGGGACGCACCAGTTCTGCGTGAAATCGACAAATTATCAGTAATTTATGCATAACTCTCTCATCCAAAATCTAAATAAGATGATTCAAGGCTCGTTACAAAGATAATTTTGAAACGTAAGACTTTTCTATTTAATATATTTCTAAATTGGGAATGTAATAGTCTCATAAATGGCGTGGAAGACATACCAGTCCAACTTGGGACGCATTCGTCCAACTCGGGACGCACCCGTCCTCCGCGAAATTGATACATCATCAATTATTTGTGCATAACTCTCTCGTCCGATATCCAAATAAGGTGATTCAAGGCTCGTTACAAAGATAATTTGGAGACTCAAAACTTTACTATTAAATATATTTCCAAATTCGGAAATTACTAGGCTCATAAATAGCGTGGACGATGCACCAGTCCAACTCGTGACGCACTCGTGACGCACCAGTTCTGCATGAAATCGACTGATCATCAATAATGTGTCATAACTCTCTCATTCAATATCCAAATTAGGCGATTCAATACTCGTTACAAAGAAAATTTGGAGACGCAAAACATTTATATTTAACAAATTTTCAAATTGGAAACGTAATGGGCTCAAAAATGACGTGCAACATGCACCAATTTGTGTCCAGAATGTGTGTCCAAAGTGTGACCATCAAGCTACTTTTGAAGTCATGTCAAGTCCATCGAGTTTCATTAGAATGAGTTACCAGAATGTGTTTCTAAAGTGTGACCATCGAGCATCTATCGAACCCATCGAGCACTCGTCCAACTCGGGACGCACCAGTCTTGCGCGAAATCGACAGATGATCAGTAATTTATGTATAACTCTCCCATCCGATATGTAAATAAAGTGATTCAATGCTTGTTACAAAGACAATTTTTAGACGCAATTATTTAACATATTTTCAATTGGGAACGTACTAGGCTCATAAATGGCATGGAAGACATACCAGTCCAACTCGGGACGCACTCGTCTAGCTCGGGACGCACCAGTCGTGCGCGAAATCGACAGATCATAAATAATTTGTGCATAACACTCTCCTCCTATCTCCAAATAAGGTGATTTAAGGCTCGTTACAAAGATAATTTTGATTCGCAAAACTATTCGATTAAACATATTTCCAAATTCGGAACATAACAGACTCATAAATTGCATCGAAGACATACAAGTCCAACTCGGGACTCACCAGTCCTCCGTGAAATCGATACATCATCAGTTATTTTTGCGTAACTCTCTCCTACAATATCCAAATAAATCTATTCAATACTCGTTACAAAGATATTTTGGAGACGCAAAACGTTTGTATTTAACAAATTTCCAAATTGGAAACGTAATGGGCTCATAAATGATATGGAAGATGCACCAGAATGTGTATCCGAAGTGTGACCATCGAGGAACTATCGAACTCATATCCAGCCCATCGAGTTGTGTTCGAATGAGTGACCAGAATGTGTATCCAAAGTGTGACCATCGAGCATCTATTGAACCCATCGAATACTCGTCAAACTCGGGACGCACCAGTCCTGCGCAAAATCGATAGATCATCAGTAATTTGTGCATAACTCTATCCTCCAATATCCAAATAAGGTCATTCAAGTTTCGTTACAAAGACCATTTGAAGATACAAAACGTTTATATTTAACATATTTCCAAATTTCGAACGTAATAGGCTCATAAATGGCGTGGAAGATGCATCAGTCCAACTCGAGACGCACCAGTTCTGCGCGAAATCGACATATCATAAATTATTTGTGCATAACTCCCTCCTGCGATATTCACATAAGGTGATTCAATACTCGTTACAAATACAATTTTTGTACGCAAAACTTTCATATTTAACATTTTTCAAATTCGGAACCTAATAGGCTCATAAATGGCGTGGAAGACACAGTAGTCCTGGTGTGTCCAGAATTTGTCTCGAACGAGCTGGGTCGTTTGACCGAACGAGCCAGGTCGTTTCGTTCTACCAAACGAACTGGGCCGTTTTTCCACAAAACAAAGTCGGGGCGCACCAATCCCGCACGGGACGCACCAAACGAGCTAGGTCGTTCTACCAAGCGAGTTGGGTTGTTTTTCCACAAAACAAAGTTGTGACGTTCTACCAAACGAGCTAGGTCGTTTTCCCAAACAACCTGGCGATGGTTACAGATCCGTTGGAAAGACAATTGAAAGGAGCACGTATTAGTTGTCACGACTTGCTAAATTTCGATGATATGAGGGTGAAAACTCGACAATCGACAGATCTTTAATCATTTGTGCATAACTCTCCTCTAATATCCAAGTAAGGTGATTTAAGACTCGTTACAAAGAAGATTTCGAGATGCAAAACTTTTATATTAAACCTATTTCCAAATTAAGAACCTAATGGGTTCATAAAAGTTGGAATGTTTAGGATTTGGTGTAGGAAGGAGGAAGATTTGGTGGGTTTGTTTGGGATGTGAGATGATGGTGATGGGGGTGGGGTATTTTAGGGTTAAAATTAGAAATATATTAAAATATATTAAATTTTTGGCATTCAAAAGAACTTGTGAAGTGGTTGGTCTTATGTAACTTTTGGATGACCTACTTTGATCCTTTAATATATTCTTCTTTTTTCCTAAAATAAATTTTTGAAGGTGTAAATAAAATCTAAAGATATATTTAGTATTTGAAGTATTGAAGGATACCAATCAACCCAATATTTATTTCAAGAAACGACGTGAGAAGCAGTTTGTTGGATGTGTGTGGATCCCAAAATACAAACAGAAGTTCATTGTCAATGATAGGCAACGCGTTAAATATGTCACTGTTATTACAATGAAGTCCAGAATGATTCAGAGAGAAAATTAAACATTGAGATTGTGACTACTAACTCATAAGCACATTGCCCCATCCAATGAACATTTTTCCTAGAAAACAAATGCAAGGACAAAAACGTCTATCGTAAATAGAGTAATCTAACATGTGACATGCGTATATATAACATGAGGCCTCACATAACATATAATGTTATGTTCATGGAAAGATAAATGACTGTAAAATGTAATATATGTATGCTTGATACTATATTAACATTAGAATAATGCCAAAATACAGTTGTAACCTTGAAGGAGGCCTACGATTGGTGTCTATCAGCTTTTAATGGTATTTCTTTAAAGGAGAAGAGGCTCGTAAGCTTTTGTCCTCTGAACCAGAACATAATAATAAAAGATTTTAGGTTGGTATAATTAGTTGTCACCATGTTTTAATGTCAAATTATGGTTTGCCTACACGTAGCGTATTTAGCTTTTTGGGGTTTGCACCGACCATTAATTAGCTAAATTATATTTGCCATATGTTTCCGACAAAAGAAAGATCTAAATTTCGAAATTTTAGGGACAACAAAGTTTTCGAGGATTGAATTCTCAGTTCTTTATGTCACTTGTTTTTTAGGTTGTGATTGGTTATATAGGGAACGTCCAAGTAGTTCTTATCTAAGAACTTCAATTTTTAGTGCTTGATTCAATTATATATCACATTATGACTTATGTTAAAGTAAGAAAAATCATTGATTTTTGTAACATAGTAAGATAGAATATGTTTTACGTATAAATGTACAGGACTTGATTTGAGATTCGCCTTGATTTGTAAGGACCCTCTGAGATTTTGACCACCTCAAACTTTAATTCGTTAGGTTGAAAGTCAAAGCTGTTAGACCCTAACCCTTGATTATGACTAATCCCTTGTTTAGTGGAGGGTTTTCATGAGAAATGGGAGGGGAATAGTATTGGGTGTAGGGGCCGGTTACTGTTTGGCCTTGGTTTTGGTTTTATCGAGAAAACCAACACAATCCTTCATTCCTACTTTCAACCCATCTCTCTCTCACCTTCTTTCTCTTCCATTTCCGGCGACCCAGAGGTGGTGGAGGCGACCCCGGCGAGTGGAGTCGAGCACAGCATTGCCGAGGCGCAGACGTGAGGTGCGTTGGAGCGGGGGTGCTGTTGGACGTCGATGTTGAGCGGATCTCCGGTGTGCTCCGTCTTCCTTTGAGTTATGTCGGCTTATTACTTTGACTTGTTGCTCACCCATGTTGGGGTGATGTTGTGGTCAGTCGCGGGAGGTCGGAGACCTCGCCGGCGATGTGAAACAGCGTAAAATCCTCGGCTGGTGCGGGGTTGCTGTCGGCCAACGGTCGACCGGTTTAGTGTTTTACCCGATGTTAACCATCACCAGTCGGATGATGCCATGTGGCGGTCGACCGGTTGGGCATATGCTGGTGGATCGGAGGAAGGTTTGTTGGATTTCGGTCGACAGTTCCTAGTTTTTGGGTCGACCAGAACTTAAGTGTACTTGTTTATTATGCATGTTGTTCGACCGATTTTGATATATTGTTCGACCGTTATATGACTTAGACTATTAGGTTGACCCTGGTAGTTTTCGATCGACCGAGACCCCTGAGTCGGTCGACCGAATAGACTTGTAGAATTTTGACCAACTCCGGATTTTGACCTCATATTCGGTCGACCGGTTTTAGATTGTTGTCCGACCGTTTGGACTTAAGTGATGCGCAGAGAGTTCGACCGTTGCAGACTTCGGTCAACCGAACCTATTGGGAACGGTCGACCGGTTAGGCTTTTTCGGTCAACCGTTTGTGCACAGAACTGAATTCCTGGTCTTTGTGTTGTGTCAACTCTGTCTACGGAAACCTGTCTCCTTGCTTAGAACGTGAGCCGGGAGGTGACAGCGGGTACGTTGCTCGTGCCTACCCAGGGACCGTCGTGTGGAAGAGTATGGGCATTTGGGTCGCACCACCTCCGTTGATGGACAGTGGTGTGATGTGTTGTTGCTTGACTCTCTGTAGAGTACACTACTACAGAAAAGGGAATATATGTCGGATGTACGGGGCTATAAACGTCGGATATAAGCACTCCCCGATCCGACGTCTATGTGTGCGTCGTCTATACATAGACGTCGGCCATAGTATAGCCGACGTCTATACCTAACGAATATACATCGGCTATACTTAGAAACCGACGTTTATTCGTTAACATATAGACGTCGATCTATACTATGGACGACGTCTATACTTTAGGGATAGACGTCGGTTAACTAACATACGACGTCTATACTTTAGGGATAGACGTCGGTTAACTAACATACGACATCTATACTTTAGGGATAGACGTCGGATTCATACTAAATCCGACGTCTATTCCTTTCTTCAGAGGAATAGACGTCGGCTAATAACAACAGCCGTCGTCTATTCCTAAACCTGGACAAAAAAAATAAATAGCATCCGACGAAATTGTTTTTAGTCATCGTATTCGTGTACATACAACTGCACCAAATTCGTTCACCTATAAATTTGTTCACAAATACTCACAATTTCATCCACATATACATACAAGCACAAACAAACAAGCATAGATGCACAAACACAAACACAAACACACATAAACACAAACACAAACACAAACATACAACCATACATGCACAAACATACAAAGCATACACAGTTGACATTCAACACACTTGCAATTAATTCATTCTAAAATTAAGGCGATTATATTAAGGCATAAAGTGTAGGTTTGTAATACAAGTGCACTTGTTAACTAAATTACAAAAAATGCTATTGGCAGGAGAACCTCTTAGTTCGTCAGCATGTTTCTGATGAAATAGTGAGCCCATCAGTCGCGAGTTTCATCGAGCTCCTGTTGCGAGAAGAGATCACTACTTTTTGGAAAAACCTATCAAAAAAATACAAGTGTATTGAATATTAATAACTAAATATTGAAACTACACAACTATACAATTGAATAACGATCTACATTACCTCGGATAGGCATACGTCTTGAGTTGCCAATTCGAGGATTTCCTCCATGTATCTCATCACGTAGTAACCGCATTCCGTATTTCCAACCTGCTTCCGGTACTACAAACATAGGAATTCGCCAAATATTTGTTCCTAACTTAATTAACAAAAATGGGATAGAACGTACTCTCATTCCATGCCATGTTATTCCTGCTTTTGTGGTTGTTCTCCTACCACCTAAAGCTCTGTAAACCTTAATTGCCCTGAGTAGCACAAGTTAAAATATCATTCAATAATACTAATAAAAATACACGAATTACTTTATTCACGACTAAACAAACTTACATATTTAGAAGTTTCTTTATTGAGTCCCAAACCAATATGCCGAATTAGTCGTGGGGCATACAACGACAAGTATCCAATGAGCCCTGTGTTATATATATAATTAGAAGTTTATTACAAAATAAAATTTCACTTTGAATTACAAAGTTTACCTCTCATGATAAGGGAGCAGATAATATTTTTTGTCTTCTTCTTTAAAGAATGTCCCAAGTTGACCCGATTTATCGTCATTCCCGTATATATGTAGATGGACTGATAAATCCAAATACTTGATCCTCGGGAAAGATTGACCTTCTGGCGTTGTAAAGATGTCTACAAGTATAAAAATTATAATTTATTACAGTTTTGATAAAATTATTCAATACTTTTCATTGTATACAAAAAAACACTTACTTCACTTGCACGTCGATAATCATGATGCACAACGAATCCATCGCCATGAACTGCATGATATCCTCTTTGGTGACGTACAAAGCGGGAGGCAACCCTTTATCCCCCTCCAACTCCCAGGTACTTAAGGATTGTGCTTCCCTACCTACCATAAATTGATACAACATTTTGTACCTACTTGGAAGCGAATTAATGTTGATCGGAGATTGGTTGTTTGACCCTTTGCTCCGGAGGCTTGACACCTTACAGATATGTATACAACCGTTAAAATACAATTGTTAACAAATTTGAAGTTTAAAGTCTTTCAAAGTTAAACTATACCTCATGTTTGTCGTTTAGCTCTACTAAATAACTAGGCCACCGAACGAACCCACCGATAGAATCGCCGAGAGTAACAATCTCTTCTTCCGGAAATGGCACAAAAACACCAGGATCTAAGCAACTCTCAACTGCAACCTTCAATTCTCCCTCTCCTACCTCTGTGAAGTGGTGTCTGGAGATGCTATAAACTTTCCCGTGTCCCACCAATCTTCGATCAGGGTCTTCGACAAATAAAGCACATCTAGATCCATCCGCGAACTTTCCAAATGAGGGACAGTCGACGAGGGCCAATTCTCGAGAATGAGACACGAAATCATCTTGTCGATCAGGGTGGAACACTGGCGGAACTGGAGTAGTCTCCGCGGAAGAACCGGTCTTACGACGGGTAGGAGAAGTAGGCAAACGATCCAATCTCTCCAAAACAAGTTGCAACGTATTCTTCAAATCTGCGATCTCTTGGTGGCATTTGGTATGACCAGTCGACGAAGTAGACCGTTGAGTCTTCCCATAATATTGTCGAAGTCCAACTCTACTCCCTACCCCTCGCACACGACCGAGGTGTTCGTCGTTTCCCAAGGCCTCGCGTAGAATATCATTCCGACCATCGGAAGCAAATTCGCCTTGAGATTCTCTCAACTTCAGAGAGTCCTAAGTTTAAAACAATATTTACTAACATTTGAAAAATATAAAATTAATGATTCTGAATTAATAACATATATATAAGTGATGCAACTTACTATCTTCGAGCCGATCGCTTGCGACTCGTCTGTGACGTACTCCCCTCTGGAGTTTACTCTCGCTCTCTTCCAAGAATCACAACGAGCTACGGGAGAAGGAGGAGATAGGTTACTTGCTTGCTCCTCACTCATACCGGAGTCAATTGCCTCTTGTTTCTTCTGAGCAATTTTTTCATCCATCATTTGTGCTTCTAACTTTTGGTACCCCGCTCGAGACATACGATGGGTATACTTGTTAGAAGATCTAATCTTTTGGTTTTTGCTCGGATGGCCTAAAATCAAGTTTATTAGATTGTCACTAAAATCAATAACTAACAAGTTTGTTTTGAAACTCAGTTACTATATTATAAATTAAACTCAGTTACCTCAAACTTCGGGCTATCTTTGGATTTTCTTAATAGCTCCCATTGATTCGGAGTGATAAAGTTATAGACATCGCATGGATGTCTATCCTGGTAGTCTTCGAATATGTACTTGTTCGTTAAATTTATTTTGAAATCCCTCCAACGAACTGACATGTATGTCATCCACTTTTTCTTCAACTTGTCAGTGGATTGGAACTCAAAAGATTCCTACAACACGTTAACTTTATATATATCAAACGTTCGACTAAAACTATAGAAATATATAATGGAATCATTACCTACACATTATCCCATATTGTGTCCTTCAACTTCTCATCTACATCAGCCCAACTGGATAAACAAATGTCAACTTTGGCCCTCGCTAAGCTACCCAGAAAACTTTTCCAATTATCAGACAGCATGCCTAACGGCTTAAGATGGTCATCAAACTGGATTGGAACTCTACCGTCCCTATTTCTTCTGCCCACGAATTCTTTCATGAGACAAGGACCTCGTGTACTGTATGTCTTCGAGCCTTCAGACTCGGAGGAAGTGGGTTTCTTTTTCGGAGCCATTATACTATAAAAGATAAATTCAAGTAATTAAATAAGGTAAAGAGCCCAAGTCGTACATTCCTGGATTCATTCCGTCAGTACAGAGCCCAAGTCGTACATTCCGGGATTCATTCTGTCAGTACAGAGCCCAAGTCGTACATTCCTGGATTCTTCACCAAACACGGGAAAGTCGACATTTATTTTTTTCCACTGACGTGAATCTGCAGGGTGACGTAGCAACTGATCATTTGGTTTCTCACGATCAGCATGCCATGTCATGTTCTTAGAATCCTCTTTACCCACAAACAAACGTTTAAGCCTTGGTATTATCAGAAGATACCACAAAATCTTAGCAGGAGGTCCTTTGATTTTCATCTCATCAGCCTCTTCATTGTGGTTTGGTCCACTACGTTTCATTTTGTATCTTGAAACATTACACCTGGGACAGGAATGTAAGTTTTCAAACTCACCCCTATACAATATACAATCGTTCGGGCATGTGTGTATCTTCCTATATTTCATTCCCATAGGGCACAACACTTTCTTTGCATCATAAGTTCTATCTGGCAACTCATTATCATCTGAAAGCATCTCTTTCACTAACTTCAACATTGATGTGAACCTCACATCGGACCAACCATTTCCAGCTTTTAAATTGTACAACTTCAACACCGCTGACAATCTAGTGAATTTGGTACAATTCTTATACAACGGCTTCTCATTGTCACTCAACAAATTACCAAGTAAATCGGGGTTGGACGAAAACTTTTCAGCCATATCCTGAACCATTTCGTCTGAGTGATCTTCCACACTAACATCTTCTCCATCATTCTTGGAACGACTAAATGATTCATTTTCACCGTACCATATCCACCGTCTGTAATTTAGGTCGAACCCTTTCTCAAACAAATGATCTTTCATTTTCCGAAAAGTCAACACTGACATATTATGACACTTATTGCACGGACAATACGCGATGTTGCTGTCTTTCATTTTCTTAGAATGTTTTTGGCAACCTCTAAAAACATATTCACTCCATTCTCATACTCATCACTCAATCTGTTTGAAACAATCCACTCTCGATCTATTTCAATCTAAACAGAGGCAAAAATGATAGTTATTATTACAAAAAATAAATAAAATTTCAATTTAAAAGAATGTGTTCGTAGATGAGAAGATTCGGAGACATTAAGATGAGAAAAGAATGACTCAGAGGAGAAGAGATGAAGTCCTTAATCTAGCGTGGAATAAGGAATGTTAGAAATCTAACTAAGCAATCAAGGCCAAAACAAGCCTAAAGTCCACTATAGGTCCTTAGTAATAGACGACGCCTAACTTCGAGGTCCCACCGAGGACCACTATTATGTAGGAAATCAAGAACCCGGAGGTCCCTAATATCTCAGGGAGACCAGATGGGCAACGACGTTCAGGCCGAAACGGTCTTAAACATCGAGGACCACTAATCTATAGGAAATCAAGAACCCGGAGGTTCCTAAAATCTCAGGGAGACTAGATGGGCAACGACATTCAGGCCATAACAGTCTTAAACGGTTTCCTCTCCTTAATGCGTCCGAAAATCCTAGGGGCCAACGTCTATTTGATTTTATTAAGGCTCTTTTATTAAGTGGTTTCTGGGCCAAGGAAAGGGTGATGAAATCCCCCACCTCATCTCCTATAGGTGACTGCCCCCTAAGTGTTTTCCATACCTTAATCTAACAAACAACACACCAAACAAACACTCACCTCACTCTTGTTCCAATGCAAGCCCTACTAACTAATGTGTGCTTTCTAATAAATGATGAGTGAAAGATAGTATGTACCTTACGCCAGCAATCTACGACAGAAATCGTAAATAATAGAAAAATACAATGCATGCAAATCCTATATGATGAATGACTTAGCAAATATTGTCTAATCTTTTGCTTTGGGTTATTAAAGGCCAAGTTGTTGAAGGGGGGCAATGAGTTATTATCATAATATTAAAAATTCAAAAAATTAAGGCAATAAACATTTAAAATATTAAAAGAAAGTATTAAAAATAATTACTTGAATTGACAGAAAAAAAAATTAAACACAAATTATAATGTTATTAATAATAATTGGGAATCCTAACTTTATTGAAATTTTGGCAGAACCTCCACTTAAAATTTGATATGTAAAATTCTTCAAATCCTGAAATCAACAAGAAAAATTTATATCTAGTTATCTACTCACATTCACATCATGTATTTCTCTACTCAATCCAAACCAAATTCTTAACAAAATCCAAACCAAATCAATCCAATGAAAACAAAGTTTGGTTAAATCATCCAACCAACCCAACTCAATCCAAACCAAATCAATCCAATGAATGAGTCAAATCAAATGAATTAAACATTCACACAATCACACTCCATTCACCAATAAACTTTGTTGAAAATTCTTCACCACGATGTATGTTTTCATGGGATTTTCACTCTTTCTTAACATATCTAAACATATCAAATATTTTTACAAGTTTAAGAATATTTCTAAACACCACAATCTAAACATATCTAAATATATCCGAACACCATTACAACCTAATCAAACAATATGATTTTTCTACAGGTGGTTAAGCACGAACCAGAGGAGGGAAAAGTTGTGATGCCGGAGGAGGTCTTTGTGGTTCCCGAAGACGTCGCGGAGGTGGTGCGGTGACGGCTGTAAACAACACGAGATGAAGGCTAACTTAGAAAGAATATGTGGACAAAGACGGAGGAAGACGAACTTAAACAACCAAAAACGAACTTAAAACTTACATGTGGAGAGAGACGGAGGAAGACGGAGGAAGAAGGAGAAGAGGGCCGGAGAAGTGGAGGAGAGCTTGGGAGCTCGCTGCGGTGCCGGAGACGGTGCAGATCGGTCGGAGATCGGTCGCGGAGGAGAGTTCGGTCGCGGGACGGCTAGGGTTTGGGTGGGTTTCGTCTGAAATGAATGAAAGAAAACGCGTCTGTCCGATTTCTTAAGACCTATATACGTTGGATGTTATATAACGCCGACGTCTATATGGTTGGCGTATAGACGTCGGTCTTATATTATGTACGACGTCTATAGGGCGACGTCTATACCATATAGACGTCAGATTCACAAGGTACTAAAACAACCGACGTCTATAGGTCGACGTCTATACACTATAGACGTCGGCTAAACGTGTTATTCCCAAACCCGACGTCTATAGTACCACATAGACGTCGGCCTCAATGAAGACCGACGTCCATTCGGTCCTCTCCCTACTAGACGTCGGTGGTTATAACGGCCGACGTCTATTGGGCCACGAGTAAAGCCTATTCTGCACTAGTGGTAGCAGACCTGAGGGATCGCGGATCCCAATGCATGTTGATGTATGACTCGTGGAGCATGATGACCTTGCAAACTACGGTCTGGACCCGTTCGAGGTTGTGTCGGATGTATGTTGTACCGTCGAGGTTGTGCCGACGATGCTGTCGAGGTTTTTTGCCGGCGATGATGGTGCCGACGATGTTCGGGCTTGTGGTTGTGCCGTCCGATGTTGTGTCGGACGTATGTTGTACCGCAGATGTTGTGTCGACGATGTCGTCGATGTTGTTCTGGCGATGATCCCCGATTGGGCACCTATCTTGGGATGTTTGTCCGACCGGGCCACGACTCCGTTGGGGTGGTGTAGACCACGTGGCTACTTTGCGCGGAAGTGTGGACGCTCCTTACCGATCCATTTGGCACAAGTAGTCGCGTGTGGGGGTGCGTCGCGTACTGTCCGTAAGACTGTATGTGCGTACTGTAGGTTTCCGAGGGAGACCCGTTGTTGTTGCTGGACTGATGTCCTTGTTGACCCTTCGAGGGTACTTGTGTTGTTGGACTGAGGTCTCGTTTACCCTTGGAGGGATTTGTTGCATTGCAGATGTTGATATGACATGCTACTAGTATGATAGGTTCATTTACTGTACTGTTGCATTCATATAGGCGAGGTTGGCATACGGGGTTTCCAATGGGAAACTCAGGCATTGTTGTTTGATTCGTGTTTCAGAACCGTAGTAGGTTCTGTCGGGTGGTGACAGCGGACGCACACATTTTGGTGTCAAGATCATCTTCGGACTCTTCGAGGTCGTCATGATTACTCGTTTTCATTTGTTGTAGTGATGTAATCATGTCTTTTGAAAAACTTTGTTGTATTTTGGTGCACCGACTGTTGATTTATATGAGTAACATTTTCGTTGATGAGTATTATCTTGAGATCTTTTGGTTGTTTAAATTTTCAATTTTTCCGCTGTTTCGGGATGTGGTTGGAATAACAATATTAGGTGATTATTTAAATTTTTCCAATTACTGTAGTTCACGAGTATTTAGTTAAATTTTACCCATTTATAGGTAAAGTTCCTTGTCAAATTTCAAATCAAACCCCAAATAAAAGCACCAACCAATATATAGATTTTTTAACATCATCTCTACAAATTTCGTTGCCTTACCTGATTTCTTAACACCACTCCTGTTTCATTTCCTTTGGTTTTGGTATGGAAGTGAGAGAACTCTTTAAAATATAATATATGAAGTCACAATTTTTCAATTTCAAAAATTCAAGGTTTCGTAAGAAAAAACACATTGGGAAGTTATCTCAGAGGTCCATATCCTTGATTTCCTTGTCCGCAAACCATTAAAACGTTGTCATCCACGGTTGTCTTTTGCAATTAATTATACCCGGCCCCTTTAGACATCTTAATTTACCCGCGTAAAATTCAAATATACAACCGTCTTTATGTCAATTTTCTTATTTTCAATCCTATTATATAGGCAATCATTTCATCTCTCTAACTAAGCACGCCGATTTCCGCTTTTTTGTACATAGGTTTCTCTAATTTTATACATTTAGAACATGATGGACCATTGTAAAGTTGTAATGTATGCAAGAATAATTAAAGAGTTAGTAAGAATATCTAATCCATCGTTCAATTACCAAATATGTCGTTCATTTTGGTCAACATGTGGATGCGAACATAGACCCACACGCACTACGTGGTGAAATTGAAATTTTGTTGTTTTCGTATTTGTAATTGGGCAATATAAAAGAGGAGTATAAATATATACGTCTTAAAATTCAAGGATGTTACCATAATCATTATATATGGATGATTTTTGGGTATATTAACATTTTCATAAGCATAAAACATTTTAACTTATCAAATCTTCACCGCACGTTTGCTCATACAAAAAGTTAAATTATCCAATAGAACTTCCCAACTCAAAAAAATAAAAATAGAATGAACACATAGTCAGAAAAGCCTTTTACCCGTGATAGAATCTGTTGCTATGGCCTATGGCTTCGTCTGGGAATCCCTGCATTGTGCAGTGGGCGTTCCCAACGCAATATTGTTTTGTTTTCCAACAGGTGATGAAAATTTAGTCCACCGGAACACCTGCACATCAGCACATGTCTGATTGTTACATTATAAATAGTTGTGTTTTCGGAACCCTTGGTCAAATTTAATTACTTCAGTTGGGATAAGATACAAGAAAGTACCTGGGTAATAGGTCAAGTACAAGCAACTACGAGATTTTGTTAAAATACAATAAATTGCTTACGTTGGTGGAGATATAAGAAATTATCTACATAGTGGTTGAAATACAAGGAATTACTTAATTTTAATAAATACAATAAATTGCTTGAGTTTGAAGAAATTACCTAGATTTTGGCTAAAATACAGGAAATTAATTGATTTTGGTGAAATATAATAAATTTATTAAATTGCTTTTTGGTTAGGATAAAGAAATTACCTAGATGATGGGTAAAATACATGAAATAACTTGATTTAGGGTAAACACCAAAGATTCCAGTAATCTAACCATTATATGTTAGGGTCGAACTTGGAAAATAAAGTTTCTCTCTCCTGCGTTTTCGAAAAGCAGGGTAACGATCCAAATTTAGAGTGGTGGTCGGTAGAGTGTAATGCCCCACATAGAACGTCCAAAAACCAATTTGGATGGAAAAAAAAACGTTGCAGTGCCAAAACTCTTGCTCCAAACGGAGGCTATAACACGATGTTGGTCTAAAAAAACTAGGATTGGCTAAATGTGATTCGAAATAGTACAAGTAGCTCTAAACGTCATGCAAAATTAACCCGTAATATTTTATGTATCATTAAATTGTAACTACTATATATGTAGGACACGCCACTATTTTTTAGTTGATAGTTTCAGTTGTGTTCTTCGATAACGATTTTAACCAAGCGTTGTTTAACGTGCTAGGAAACCTGAATTTCACAATGGGGTTTTTGCTTAGGTGCATCTCCAAAAGTCGTTTATTATATTTTTGCACTCGTGTATTTTTTATTTCTCCAAAACGCCCACAAATCCAACTAATTGCTTTGGTGCACCTCCTTCCAACACCGTTAACGGATTTCGTTACACTGTTAGTTGCCCCCGTTATGTTCGAATCCAAACGGTCGACAATAAACCAAATTGACTCCCAATTCGAGCCGATCGAGTCTAAATATGTCACTTCACACATAATTATACACCAATTAAGTTCGAATCCAACAGTCAACTTGTAATGTCCCTAACCCTCATTAGGGGTTAATGGTTGGGTTAAGTGGAGGTTTGACTAGAGAGGAGAGAGAGAGGTATGATTGGGGTGTTAGGGAATGGGTGAAGTATGACTGACGTGATGGAGAGGTGAGGAGGAATTGGCGGGGTTGTTTCTTGGACTATTTGAAGGAAACACTCATCTCCCTCTCATCTTTTCTTCTTCTAATCACCATCTCTCTCACCACATTCTCTTCCCTTCCATCGTAGCATAGGCGCCGGTGGGAGCTCCAGTGGAGTAGGCGAGCGTGACCAGGAGGCGTGAGACGTGCGGAGGTTGGCGCGTGAGGAGGTTCCGGAGGCGACGTTGCGCGAGCGAGGCTCCGGCGGGTTTCATCGTGTTCGAAAGGTATGCCGGCTTAATATGGTGTTTTGTTGTGCACCCGTGTTGGGGTGTTATGGTGGTCAGTCGCGGGAGGTCGGAGACCTCACCGGCGACGAGGGAGGTGTAAATCCTTGGTTGGTGCAAGGTTACAGACGACCAACGGTCGACCGGTTCCTTCGGGTGATCGACCGATGTAATGTATTTTGCCCGACTTTAACCAAAACCGGTCGGACGATGTCTTGTGGTGGTCGACCGGTAGTGTATGTGCCGGTGGGTCGGGGTTGCCAGTTGGATTTCGGTCGACTGGTTTATGTTTTCGTTCGACCGGAACTTTAGTGTACTCGATTATTATGCATGATTGTTCGACCGTTGTTTGGTATGTTGTTCGACCGATATATGACTTAGAACTGCTAGGATGCCCTGGTAGTTTTCGGTCGACCGAGACCCCTGAGTCGGTCGACCTTTAGTATTGATTGATTTTGATCAGACTCCGGATTTTGACCACGTATCGGTCGATCGATTTTAGACTTGTGTTCGACCGTTGGGTTTAAGTTAGGCGCAAAGAGTTCGACCGTTGCAGACTTTCGGTCGACCAGATTGCCACTTTCGGTCGACCGTTTGTGCGCAGAACATAATTCCCAGTCCTTTAAGGATGCCAACTTTGTCCACGGAAACCCGTATCCTCGCCTAGTGCGTGACCCGAGAGGTGACGGTGGGCGCGTTACGCGTGCCTGCCCAGGGACCGCCGTATGGAACAGTGTGGGTTTCGGGACGTGTCACCTCCATGTATGGATCGTGACTTAATATGATGGATTGATGGACTCATAGTAGAGTAGCATACCTGAGGGATCGTAGATCCCAATGTATGATGTGCGGCTTGTGGAGCCTGATGAACCGGCGGACTTCGGTCTAAACTCATCTGATGTTGTGCCGAACGTATGTTTGACCACCGATGTTGTGTCGGTGATGTCGCCGATGTTGTTCCGGAGATGATGGGTCGATGTTGTTCCAGCTATGTTTTCCTCAGCTGGGCACCTACTGAGTTGATGATTGATGAACCAACCGTGCGACGACTCCGTTGGGGTGGTTTCGACCACGAAGTTACAGATCTGTTTCTTATGGAGCGGACCTGGCGGATGCTCCTTGCTGAACCCCATGTTTAGTATAGCCGCATGTGGGGAGCGTCACATCTTATTCCGTTGGACCGTATGTGCCTACGGTAGGTCTCCGAGGGAGACCCGATGATGATTGTCGGACTGATGTCCTGTTTTACACTTTGGGGGAACTATTTTCCTTACTGTTGATGACATTACATGCTACTAGTATGATAGATTCATGGGTACTACTGCATCCATATTGGTGAGCTTGGCATACGGGGTTTTCTTATGGAAACTCAGGCATTGTTCTTGCATGTTTTATTTCAGGACCAAAGTAGGTCCATATGGGTGGTCATGGCGGGCGCATGTTTTTTGGGATCAGATCCTCTTGTTCGGACCACTGAGATCGACATGATTACTTGTATCTTCTTTTGTTATATCTGATGTAATCATGTAGCTTTTTGACAAACTCTGATGTAACATGGTGCACCACTTCTACATTTTATTAAAAGTAACAGTCCCGTCTTTGATTATTGGTCTCTAGTATCTTGATAATAAATTTTAAAATTTCCGCTGTTTTGGGATGTTACAATTTGGTATCAGAGTGGTCGATTCCTATGTGGCTCCCAAAGAAATCACCCTTGTAGTAATAGGACATGCATTTTAGCTTTTAGCATGCATTCATGGCTAAAGTTTGTGATTATTTCTTCTGTTAGATGCCTCCTAGACGTGTGAGGCGCTCTCCGCGTGAGCGCAGTACTAGTGACGCCACTGAGGGTGTTAACTGGGACAAGTTGGGCGAGTTTCTGGAGTGCCAAGCAGCCCAGAATGTGCAGGGCAGGATGTCATTTTATGCGTCAGCACCCATCGAGTTTTGACGACTGGAGTGCTCCCGAGGTAGCGGAGGACTGGGTCTTCAAGATGCAGAAGATCTTCCGAGCGATTGGAGTTGCACCAGAGAGGAGGGTGGACCTTGCCACCTATGTATTTGATGGTGAGGCAGCCAACTGGTGGAGGACCATGTCCACAGTGGTGTTTGAGGACCGTAAGGACGTCAGCTGGGAGGAGTTTCTGGAGGTGTTCCATGTGCAGTATTTTCCCCAACACGTCAAAGATCGGAAGATGGAGGAGTTCATGTTGCTGGAGTAGAAGGAGATGACCCTGGCGAGTTACATCAGCAAGTTCAACGCATTGGAGCGTTACTGCCCGGAGATTTGTGTGACACCTGAGTAGCGGGCAAGGAAGTTCGTGAAGGGACTGAGGCAGTCGCTCCGATCGCATGTGATCAACAGTATGTCGCTGACCCTTGCAGACGTGATGAAGCATGCTACTGATTGACATCATTTCATGCTCATATTTGTATCTTATATCCATTATATTGCACCTAAGCAATGCTACGTGACGAGTTTTATGTTTAGTTTTCAGGAATAAAGAGGTTTGAAGAGAAGAGCCATGAAAGGATCCAAAAGCAGGAAAAAGGACTTAATTGTGAGACCTGGGGACTAAGATGCAAGGGAGAAGGACCTGATCGTAAGACCGAAGGACCTAAGAGCAAAACAGAATACTCCACACCATCATGGGGAGTATTTTACCAATTCGAGTCGGGTCGGAGCTCCAACAAGTCAAGTAACCGCATCAAAGACCAACAATACCAGAAAGAAAAGCCCACAACAAATTCCAACAGGATCCGATGATTTTGGACCGCTAATTGGCGGTCCATATTGCTCAGGATCCGTCGAAATTTCTCCTGGACTTGTATTAATGTTCGTTTAGGCTATTTTTGGTATTGGTTTAGTCCCACATCGGGGGTTGTCCCCGATTAGCTTTTTCCATGCTTATAAATAGAACTCTTCACCTTCCATTGTAATTACCCATTGTTTGGTGGCATTCTCTCTACTAAGGAGTGAGCCTTGAAGCAATAACTCAAGGTGGAGAAGAATGCTACCTTCAATGTGAGTCATTGTTAATAAAAGTTTATTTGTTTCTTTTAATCTTATTTTGTTATGTTGCTTGTTTTGTGTGGGTTGCTTTACTTTGTTTAATCTCTTGTTTAGTAATTTTAGTATCTTAGTTAAATGTTTTCTTTACTTAGTCTAATCAGTAGTGTAATGAGTAGTGAGTAGTTCCATCCCCATTTGGGGGGTGGAGAAATATGTGATATAATCATGTAGTGTATTAAGTGTGTGTTATCTTTATCCCTTGAGCTTTATATGATTTCCATAACCATCTAATGGGTTTCCACTCTTATCTTTGATATGCTAATGCTCTTGAATGAAGCTTAGCTTATGCTTTGATTAGTGGACCTATTTTATGGGGAATGATAAGGTTAGGATATGGATGAAGTTAATATTGGAAACACAATTTGTAGTGTATATACTCTTGTTGCCTTTACCTTAGCTAATGTCTTGTATGTTTTAATGATGTAGTGAAATCTTAATTCATGTAGAGGCATAGTAGGGTATAGTCTTTATACTTGAGTTCATGTAGCTTCATTCCAATTATTGTCTTGTATGTTTTAATGATGTAGTCTTATCTTAATTCATGTAGAGGCAAAGTTGGATGTAGTTTTATCATTTCATGCACTACATGTTGTACGGAGCTTAATGAACACACACACACACTTCTTTATGTTCACATTATTTCTCTACCCCCTTTGGGGCTTAGTTTATTGCTTATCTCCATTTCCATTTGCATCTTAGTGTAGTTTAGTGTAACCAACCTTTCTCTCCTTCTTTTTACCTCTCGCCTTCGCACAAACCAAGTGTCGACACACCTCCCAGTGGACGGCCCGTATTTGCCACCGCTTCAACGCGGCCGTGCACTTGCGGTTAAATATAAAACGATCAATCAAGTTTTTGGCGCCGTTTCCGGGGAGGTGCTCTGTCCAGACCTTGGTTTGGACGATTCGAGGGGTTTTTAATTTTTGTTTTCAGTTTGTCTTAGTTTCCGGGAACCACACGATCACGGGGAGGCGACAGGCGAAGTTGCAGGAAGAGAAAACCTAAACAGACCGCCAATCAGCGGTTGAAGACTGCCAATTGGCGGCCTGGTGAGAGTTTCTTGCCTTGTAATTTTTTCTGGTACTTAGTGTTCAAATTGGTGTTATCTGGGAGCCCTATTTTGCATGCTATGACTTCTGGTTTGCTCCCAGATCATTAATCACTCCCCCTTTAATCAACTTGGACCATAAAACTCAAAGCAAAAGATTAGACTTCTTGCCATCTAGGTCATGCACCATTGGTAGACCTTGCATGCATTTGTCTTTTCTTTGCTTTACATTTTGTCGTTGATTGCTGGCGTGAGGTACGTGCACCCACATCCCTCATTCATGCATGTTTCGTTCATGCATTAGTTAGTAAGGTGCATCGGGACAAGAGTGAGAGAGCGTTTGATTGGAGCGATTGATTGCTAGATCTAGGATCAAATCGCTACTAAGGAGGGGTTGTCCCATAAAAGATAAGGTGGGGGATTTCATCACCCTTTCCTTGGCCCCAAAAATCACTCTTAATAAAGCCTTAACTAAAAGCAAGTAGACATTGGCCCTAAGGAATTCGGACGCACTATGAGAGTAATCTAGTCGAGACCGTCATGACCTGATCGGCGTTGCATACCTTGTCGATAGTAGGAGGTACTGGATCTCCGGATCTGGTAACACTTGCTGGGCATTGTGGTCCTCGTTGTAGGGAGGTGAGGCGTGTCGAGGCTAGTGACCTCGAAGTTAGGCGTCGTCTAGCTTAAGGACCCATTGCCTTACATTGTTTGAGCCGTGCTTGCTAGTTAGGCTTCTTCCTGATCCCGTTACCTACGCTAGCTTTAGGGTTTCTTCCCTTCTCCTCTGAGTCATCTTCTTCTCACCTTCTTCTACGTTATAGTCTCCTCCCCTTTACACTCTCTGGTAGCGTTTTAGGGTCGAGTCGAGCACTTTTTGCGAGCTTAGTCTCGTGGTGGTGAGAGTGGTCGACTCGAGAGTTTTTCTTGAGATGGATGGTTACATGGGCGACCATCCATATCATTGTTGGGACCAGGACGATTCTCCCTGGTACTCCGGACCCATGCAACCTGGGGTGGCTCAGACGAACACCCCGTATGGTTGGGATAATCTTCATTGTGTGACTGAGCAATCTTCATATTGGGGTAACATGAGAGAGGCACCGACTGCTAGACCACCATCTAGTTACGTCGGATCATATGTTGGTCATCAAACTGAGACATTACAAGAACCTTTGGCCTCTTTCATGCATGTGGTAGATGATATGGGTGCACCGGTGGCTCCAGTAGCCGTACCGTGTCACTATTGTGGGTTGAGTGGTCATGATTTCGGGGAATGTCCTTATGTTCCCCCAGAGCCTGAGTATGAGAATACATTTTCCCAAAATGCTCATTATGACCATTACGCATCCGCGTACAATCCAAGAGTGATGGATTCGTGGGGAGACAATTCGTATTCAAATTCTTATACTTCATTTCCACCACAGTATCCTCCTCCCGAATACCCAGAATTCTACCAACACCCCACTCCAAATCATTGGACTCATTCTCAGCCAATCAACACCCAACCTCAAAATTTCCCAAGCTCTGACTTGGACCTCATCGTTGACCGCATACCTGATTCCTTGAAACAAACTTTCCTTACGTTCATGGAAACCACTCAACAGTCCATACAAAATATGGCACTGCAAGTGAGTCAAATGTCGCAACAATTACGTGAACGTGAGGAGAGTGACATTTCAGGTCAACATGAGGATTCTTCTTTTGATATCGAACCACCACCACATCCACAAATTCAAAGCACAACCTTTCAAAGTCAAACTCCTAGTCAGTCTGAGGGACTTGGGGTTTCAATTCACGATCACTTAGTGGAGGATTCGATTCAAACTGAGAATAGCTTGGACCAGTTCTATTATGAGTCGGCACAGGATTGTGCCTTACCTTTTTGTCCCGTGGCCCTTGAGCCACATGATCTTATTGTTGTACCTCCTAAGGACTCACCTTTGGTGGAGCAAGAGCTCCCTAGTACCCTTAATCTCATACGACCTGATGAGAGTTTGCCTCTCACTATTGTTCCTGATCATCTTGGAAATGATGGAACATCAAACAACTACATTGCTCATGAGGGTATTAGGAGTTCCTTGGAGGATACTTTGGGTATGAGACCCACTTCCTGTTCTCCTGGTGAGTTGGACAAGCATAACGAGGTGCTTGACCTCGTTCCGACCCACCAGCCTGTTGGTTGGAGAGTTTGGATTGATGATCATAACTTCAGTTCCGCAACGGGAGATATTTTTCTTTCGTTGCCCCTTATTTCCCAAACTCTCGAGAGATTCAAGCTCTTTCAGTTTGATCCTTTGAATGAGACGCCTTTGCGTCCAATTCATGAACCTCTCATTTCATCTGGTGCTCTTTGTGAAGGGGGCCCACGCATGCGTATTCTGGCCCCGCGTGGTGTCATGTTCCCTTTCCAAGTGCATTGACCCACTCTTGAGGTTCCCATTTGATGTCTTTTGACAAATGAAGATGGGAACTTATGTTTGTACATAGTTATATAAAAAAAAGAAAAAAAAAGAGTTCAATAAAAGACTCCTTCAGTGAGCATCGATTGTTGTGAGCCCCAACCCTTGTGTATTTGGGCTCCATTTCTTTCACGTATTTGTACCCTTTCTTTAGCATCTCACAGGTTTTGAGGGAATTTGGGTTGTGTCCATCAACATAGCCATACACTTCCCTTTGTACTTCACGTTGGTGAGATCTCTCCTTTTTCATGCATAAATCCATGTCGTATCTTGCTTGCATTCATTGAGGACAATGCATGAAGTAGGTGTGGGGGGGTGTTTTACGTGTGTACATAGTTGAGTCTTTTTCCTTTGATTTTGTTTTCTTTTGTTTGCATTGTTAGGGTCATGATAGTGTACTGCATTTAATATCGATATATCTGCTTGCCATGATCCTTGGGTGACTTGTCTTCTTTTGCTTGGCTAGTGCTTCAAAATTTTCACATTTCTTTCAAAATCTTCATGTGTTTTCGAAAGAAAATGTTTTGTGGGTTTTGCGTGTGTTTAGCATGTGCAAAACCGTTGAGAGGCAAAGTAAAAGAAAGCTCCCAAAATTGTCTTGAACCTTATGCATTAGGATATCTAGTACGTGGCTTTAGGATTTATCGAGTCGTTAGGATGCATCCCAGTTTTCCTTTGGGGGTGAGTAATCATAGGGTTTCAGTGCTCAAACATTCAAAGAAGTCCACCCTGAACCTAGTGAGTCAATAATTCGTGTTTGTTAATTTAGGAAGTTTGTTGTAGTCAAGGACCCTCTTAATCTTGTTGTGAGACATTAGTGTAGGGGTTTTGGTTCATGTGTAGATAAGAAATAAGTGAGTAGATGTTCTCTCTTCTCGCACGGCTCCTATCACTCGGGAAAGTAAGTTTGAGGGGACTTTGTGCCTGGTGTTTTCGAGTCATCTGACTTGGGATGCGCCGACCGAACTCCCGTTACACGGGTGGTATGGATTGCCCTATGTGGAGATTTGGGGAAAGGTGTACGTGATAGTGTAAGTCCTCATGGGCAATGATGCACGAAACCTGACCCTGGGAGAATGAAGCTCCAACTAATAAAAAGAAAAAAAATGTGTGAAAAGAAACAAAAAGAAAAAAAAATGGTAATGCAAATAAGAACCTTAATGGACCTTACACTTTGTATCACTTGAGGATCTTGAGGTTGTCCATGTCTTTTACTTAATTCCTTATTTAACTTGCACGAATGGTTTATTAGGCTAGGTGTGGACTGATTACCTTTATAGAGTCGGCCTGTAGGATTACCGCGTCCAATGATCGACAAAATATTTCCAACGAGTCGAGTGTCTAGATTGAATAATGCATCTTGTTTGGATTTTGTGGGTATATCCGCTGAAAACCCTCAGGAGACAACACTCCTCCTCCTTGGCAAAAAGGAGGTTTAACGGCTTGTTGCACGTGCTAAGTGCAACCGTGATTCCTACGAAAGTGAGTTAGGATTTCTTGTTTCTCGTTTGCTTTTCTCTTTCTTTGTTTTGCTCGGGACTAGCAAAAACTTAGGTGTGGGGGTATTTGATTGACATCATTTCATGCTCATATTTGTATCTTATATCCATTATATTACACCTAAGCAATGCTACGTGACGAGTTTTATGTTTAGTTTTCAGGAATAAAGAGGTTTGAAGAGAAGAGCCATGAAAGGATCCAAAAGCAGGAAAAATGACTTAATTGTGAGACCTGGGGACTAAGATGCAAGGGAGAAGGACCTGATCGTAAGACCGAAGGACCTAAGAGCAAAACAGAATACTCCACACCATCATGGAGAGTATTTTACCAATTCGAGTCGGGTCGGAGCTCCAACAAGTCAAGTAACCGCATCAAAGACCAACAATACCAGAAAGAAAAGCCCACAACAAATTCCAACAGGATCCGAAGATTTTGGACCGCTAATTGGCGGTCCATATTGCTCAGGATCCTTCGAAATTTCTCCTGGACTTGTATTAATGTTCGTTTAGGCTATTTTTGGTATTGGTTTAGTCTCACATCGGGGGTTGTCCCGATTAGATTTTTCCATGCTTATAAATAGAACTCTTCACCTTCCATTGTAATTACCCATTGTTTGGTGGCATTCTCTCTACTAAGGAGTGAGCCTTGAAGCAATAACTCAAGGTGGAGAAGAATGCTACCTTCAATGTGAGTCATTGTTAATAAAAGTTTATTTGTTTCTTTTAATCTTATTTTGTTATGTTGCTTGTTTTGTGTGGGTTGCTTTACTTTGTTTAATCTCTTGTTTAGTAATTTTAGTATCTTAGTTAAATGTTTTCTTTACTTAGTCTAATCAGTAGTGTAATGAGTAGTGAGTAGTTCCATCCCCATTTGGGGGGTGGAGAAATATGTGATATAATCATGTAGTGTATTAAGTGTGTGTTATCTTTATCCCTTGAGCTTTATATGATTTCCATAACCATCTAATGGGTTTCCACTCTTATCTTTGATATGCTAATGCTCTTGAATGAAGCTTAGCTTATGCTTTGATTAGTTGACCTATTTTATGGGGAATGATAAGGTTAGGATATGGATGAAGTTAATATTGGAAACACAATTTGTAGTGTATGTACTCTTGTTGCCTTTACCTTAGCTAATGTCTTGTATGTTTTAATGATGTAGTGAAATCTTAATTCATGTAGAGGCATAGTAGGGTATAGTCTTTATACTTGAGTTCATGTAGCTTCATTCCAATTATTGTCTTGTATGTTTTAATGATGTAGTCTTATCTTAATTCATGTAGAGGCAAAGTTGGATGTAGTTTTATCATTTCATGCACTACATGTTGTGCGGAGCTTAATGAACACACACACACACTTCTTTATGTTCACATTATTTCTCTACCCCCTTTGGGGCTTAGTTTATTGCTTATCTCCATTTCCATTTGCATCTTAGTGTAGTTTAGTGTAACCAACCTTTCTCTCCTTCTTTTTACCTCTCGCCTTCGCACAAACCAAGTGTCGACACACCTCCCAGTGGACGGCCCGTATTTGCCACCGCTTCAACGCGGCCGTGCACTTGCGGTTAAATATAAAACGATCAATCAAGTTTTTGGCGCCGTTGCCGGGGAGGTGCTCTGTCCAGACCTTGGTTTGGACGATTCGAGGGGTTTTTAATTTTTGTTTTCAGTTTGTCTTAGTTTCAGGGATCCACACGATCACGGGGAGGCGACAGGCGAAGTTGCAGGAAGAGAAAACCTAAACAGACCGCCAATCAGCGGTTGAAGACTGCCAATTGGCGGCCTGGTGAGAGTTTCTTGCCTTGTAATTTCTTCTGGTACTTAGTGTTCAAATTGGTGTTATCTGGGAGCCCTATTTTGCATGCTATGACTTCTGGTTTGCTCCCAGATCATTAATCACTCCCCCTTTAATCAACTTGGACCATAAAACTCAAAGCAAAATATTAGACTTCTTGCCATCTAGGTCATGCACCATTGGTAGACCTTGCATGCATTTGTCTTTTCTTTGCTTTACATTTTGTCGTTGATTGCTGGCGTGAGGTACGTGCACCCACATCCCTCATTCATGCATGTTTCGTTCATGCATTAGTTAGTAAGGTGCATCGGGACAAGAGTGAGAGAGCGTTTGATTGGAGCGATTGATTGCTAGATCTAGGATCAAATCGCTACTAAGGAGGGGTTGTCCCATAAAAGATAAGGTGGGGGATTTCATCACCCTTTCCTTGGCCCCAAAAATCACTCTTAATAAAGCCTTAACTAAAAGCAAGTAGACATTGGCCCTAAGGAATTCGGACGCACTATGAGAGTAATCTAGTCGAGACCGTCATGACCTGATCGGCGTTGCATACCTTGTCGATAGTAGGAGGTACTGGATCTCCGGATCTGGTAACACTTGCTGGGCATTGTGGTCCTCGTTGTAGGGAGGTGAGGCGTGTCGAGGCTAGTGACCTCGAAGTTAGGCGTCGTCTAGCTTAAGGACCCATTGCCTTACATTGTTTGAGCCGTGCTTGCTAGTTAGGCTTCTTCCTGATCCCGTTACCTACGCTAGCTTTAGGGTTTCTTCCCTTCTCCTCTGAGTCATCTTCTTCTCACCTTCTTCTACGTTATAGTCTCCTCCCCTTTACACTCTCTGGTAGCGTTTTAGGGTCGAGTCGAGCACTTTTTGCGAGCTTAGTCTCGTGGTGGTGAGAGTGGTCGACTCGAGAGTTTTTCTTGAGATGGATGGTTACATAGGCGACCATCCATATCATTGTTGGGACCAGGACGATTCTCCCTGGTACTCCGGACCCATGCAACCTGGGGTGGCTCAGACGAACACCCCGTATGGTTGGGATAATCTTCATTGTGTGACTGAGCAATCTTCATATTGGGGTAACATGAGAGAGGCACCGACTGCTAGACCACCATCTAGTTACGTCGGATCATATGTTGGTCATCAAACTGAGACATTACAAGAACCTTTGGCCTCTTTCATGCATGTGGTAGATGATATGGGTGCACCGGTGGCTCCAGTAGCCGTACCGTGTCACTATTGTGGGTTGAGTGGTCATGATTTCGGGGAATGTCCTTATGTTCCCCCAGAGCCTGAGTATGAGAATACATTTTCCCAAAATGCTCATTATGACCATTACGCATCCGCGTACAATCCAAGAGTGATGGATTCGTGGGGAGACAATTCGTATTCAAATTCTTATACTTCATTTCCACCACAGTATCCTCCTCCCGAATACCCAGAATTCTACCAACACCCCACTCCAAATCATTGGACTCATTCTCAGCCAATCAACACCCAACCTCAAAATTTCCCAAGCTCTGACTTGGACCTCATCGTTGACCGCATACCTGATTCCTTGAAACAAACTTTCCTTACGTTCATGGAAACCACTCAACAGTCCATACAAAATATGGCACTGCAAGTGAGTCAAAAAATCGTAGCAATTACGTGAACGTGAGGAGAGTGACATTTCATGTCAACATGAGGATTCTTCTTTTGATATCGAACCACCACCACATCCACAAATTCAAAGCACAACCTTTCAAAGTCAAACTCCTAGTCAGTCTGAGGGACTTGGGGTTTCAATTCACGATCACTTAGTGGAGGATTCGATTCAAACTGAGAATAGCTTGGACCAGTTCTATTATGAGTCGGCACAGGATTGTGCCTTACCTTTTTGTCCCGTGGCCCTTGAGCCACATGATCTTATTGTTGTACCTCCTAAGGACTCACCTTTGGTGGAGCAAGAGCTCCCTAGTACCCTTAATCTCATACGACCTGATGAGAGTTTGCCTCTCACTATTGTTCCTGATCATCTTGGAAATGATGGAACATCAAACAACTACATTGCTCATGAGGGTATTAGGAGTTCCTTGGAGGATACTTTGGGTATGAGACCCACTTCCTGTTCTCCTGGTGAGTTGGACAAGCATAACGAGGTGCTTGACCTCGTTCCGACCCACCAGCCTGTTGGTTGGAGAGTTTGGATTGATGATCATAACTTCAGTTCCGCAACGGGAGATATTTTTCTTTCGTTGCCCCTTATTTCCCAAACTCTCGAGAGATTCAAGCTCTTTCAGTTTGATCCTTTGAATGAGACGCCTTTGCGTCCAATTCATGAACCTCTCATTTCATCTGGTGCTCTTTGTGAAGGGGGCCCACGCATGCGTATTCTGGCCCCGCGTGGTGTCATGTTCCCTTTCCAAGTGCATTGACCCACTCTTGAGGTTCCCATTTGATGTCTTTTGACAAATGAAGATGGGAACTTATGTTTGTACATAGTTATATAAAAAAAAGAAAAAAAAAGAGTTCAATAAAAGACTCCTTCAGTGAGCATCGATTGTTGTGAGCCCCAACCCTTGTGTATTTGGGCTCCATTTCTTTCACGTATTTGTACCCTTTCTTTAGCATCTCACAGGTTTTGAGGGAATTTGGGTTGTGTCCATCAACATAGCCATACACTTCCCTTTGTACTTCACGTTGGTGAGATATCTCCTTTTTCATGCATAAATCCATGTAGTATCTTGCTTGCATTCATTGAGGACAATGCATGAAGTAGGTGTGGGGGGGTGTTTTACGTGTGTACATAGTTGAGTCTTTTTCCTTTGATTTTGTTTTCTTTTGTTTGCATTGTTAGGGTCATGATAGTGTACTGCATTTAATATCGATATATCTGCTTGTCATGATCCTTGGGTGACTTGTCTTCTTTTGCTTGGCTAGTGCTTCAAAATTTTCACATTTCTTTCAAAATCTTCATGTGTTTTCGAAAGAAAATGTTTTGTGGGTTTTGCGTGTGTTTAGCATGTGCAAAACCGTTGAGAGGCAAAGTAAAAAGAAAGCTCCCAAAATTGTCTTGAACCTTATGCATTAGGATATCTAGTACGTGGCTTTAGGATTTATCGAGTCGTTAGGATGCATCCCAGTTTTCCTTTGGGGGTGAGTAATCATAGGGTTTCAGTGCTCAAACATTCAAAGAAGTCCACCCTGAACCTAGTGAGTCAATAATTCGTGTTTGTTAATTTAGGAAGTTTGTTGTAGTCAAGGACCCTCTTAATCTTGTTGTGAGACATTAGTGTAGGGGTTTTGGTTCATGTGTAGATAAGAAATAAGTGAGTAGATGTTCTCTCTTCTCGCACGGCTCCTATCACTCGGGAAAGTAAGTCTGAGGGGACTTTGTGCCTGGTGCTTTCGAGTCATCTGACTTGGGATGCGCCGACCGAACTCCCGTTACACGGGTGGTATGGATTGCCCTATGTGGAGATTTGGGGAAAGGTGTACGTGATAGTGTAAGTCCTCATGGGCAATGATGCACGAAACCTGACCCTGGGAGAATGAAGCTCCAACTAATAAAAAGAAAAAAAATGTGTGAAAAGAAACAAAAAGAAAAAAAAATGGTAATGCAAATAAGAACCTTAATGGACCTTACACTTTGTATCACTTGAGGATCTTGAGGTTGTCCATGTCTTTTACTTAATTCCTTATTTAACTTGCACGAATGGTTTATTAGGCTAGGTGTGGACTGATTACCTTTATAGAGTCGGCCTGTAGGATTACCGCGTCCAATGATCGACAAAATATTTCCAACGAGTCGAGTGTCTAGATTGAATAATGCATCTTGTTTGGATTTTGTGGGTATATCCGCTGAAAACCCTCAGGAGACAACACTCCTCCTCCTTGGCAAAAAGGAGGTTTAACGGCTTGTTGCACGTGCTAAGTGCAACCGTGATTCCTACGAAAGTGAGTTAGGATTTCTTGTTTCTCGTTTGCTTTTCTCTTTCTTTGTTTTGCTCGGGACTAGCAAAAACTTAGGTGTGGGGGTATTTGATTGACATCATTTCATGCTCATATTTGTATCTTATATCCATTATATTACACCTAAGCAATGCTACGTGACGAGTTTTATGTTTAGTTTTCAGGAATAAAGAGGTTTGAAGAGAAGAGCCATGAAAGGATCCAAAAGCAGGAAAAAGGACTTAATTGTGAGACCTGGGGACTAAGATGCAAGGGAGAAGGACCTGATCGTAAGACCGAAGAACCTAAGAGCAAAACAGAATACTCCACACCATCATGGGGAGTATTTTACCAATTCGAGTCGGGTCGGAGCTCCAACAAGTCAAGTAACCGCATCAAAGACCAACAATACCAGAAAGAAAAGCCCACAACAAATTCCAACAGGATCCGAAGATTTTGGACCGCTAATTGGCGGTCCATATTGCTCAGGATCCGTCGAAATTTCTCCTGGACTTGTATTAATGTTCGTTTAGGCTATTTTTGGTATTGGTTTAGTCTCACATCGGGGGTTGTCCCGATTAGCTTTTTCCATGCTTATAAATAGAACTCTTCACCTTCCATTGTAATTACCCATTGTTTGGTGGCATTCTCTCTACTAAGGAGTGAGCCTTGAAGCAATAACTCAAGGTGGAGAAGAATGCTACCTTCAATGTGAGTCATTGTTAATAAAAGTTTATTTGTTTCTTTTAATCTTATTTTGTTATGTTGCTTGTTTTGTGTGGGTTGCTTTACTTTGTTTAATCTCTTGTTTAGTAATTTTAGTATCTTAGTTAAATGTTTTCTTTACTTAGTCTAATCAGTAGTGTAATGAGTAGTGAGTAGTTCCATCCCCATTTGGGGGGTGGAGAAATATGTGATATAATCATGTAGTGTATTAAGTGTGTGTTATCTTTATCCCTTGAGCTTCATATGATTTCCATAACCATCTAATGGGTTTCCACTCTTATCTTTGATATGTTAATGCTCTTGAATGAAGCTTAGCTTATGCTTTGATTAGTTGACCTATTTTATGGGGAATGATAAGGTTAGGATATGGATGAAGTTAATATTGGAAACACAATTTGTAGTGTATGTACTCTTGTTGCCTTTACCTTAGCTAATGTCTTGTATGTTTTAATGATGTAGTGAAATCTTAATTCATGTAGAGGCATAGTAGGGTATAGTCTTTATACTTGAGTTCATGTAGCTTCATTCCAATTATTGTCTTGTATGTTTTAATGATGTAGTCTTATCTTAATTCATGTAGAGGCAAAGTTGGATGTAGTTTTATCATTTCATGCACTACATGTTGTGCGGAGCTTAATGAACACACACACACACTTCTTTATGTTCACATTATTTCTCTACCCCCTTTGGGGCTTAGTTTATTGCTTATCTCCATTTCCATTTGCATCTTAGTGTAGTTTAGTGTAACCAACCTTTCTCTCCTTCTTTTTACCTCTCGCCTTCGCACAAACCAAGTGTCGACACACACCCAGTGGACGGCCTGTATTGGCCACCGCTTCAACGCGGCCGTGCACTTGCGGTTAAATATAAAACGATCAATCAAGTTTTTGGCGCCGTTGCCGGGGAGGTGCTCTGTCCAGACCTTGGTTTGGACGATTCGAGGGGTTTTTAATTTTTGTTTTCAGTTTGTCTTAGTTTCAGGGAACCACACGATCACGGGGAGGTGACAGGCGAAGTTGCAGGAAGAGAAAACCTAAACAGACCGCCAATCAGCGGTTGAAGACTGCCAATTGGCGGCCTGGTGAGAGTTTCTTGCCTTGTAATTTTTTCTGGTACTTAGTGTTCAAATTGGTGTTATCTGGGAGCCCTATTTTGCATGCTATGACTTCTGGTTTGCTCCCAGATCATTAATCACTCCCCCTTTAATCAACTTGGACCATAAAACTCAAAGCAAAAGATTAGACTTCTTGCCATCTAGGTCATGCACCATTGGTAGACCTTGCATGCATTTGTCTTTTCTTTGCTTTACATTTTGTCGTTGATTGCTGGCGTGAGGTACGTGCACCCACATCCCTCATTCATGCATGTTTCGTTCATGCATTAGTTAGTAAGGTGCATCGGGACAAGAGTGAGAGAGCGTTTGATTGGAGCGATTGATTGCTAGATCTAGGATCAAATCGCTACTAAGGAGGGGTTGTCCCATAAAAGATAAGGTGGGGGATTTCATCACCCTTTCCTTGGCCCCAAAAATCACTCTTAATAAAGCCTTAACTAAAAGCAAGTAGACATTGGCCCTAAGGAATTCGGACGCACTATGAGAGTAATCTAGTCGAGACCGTCATGACCTGATCGGCGTTGCATACCTTGTCGATAGAAGGAGGTACTGGATCTCCGGATCTGGTAACACTTGCTGGGCATTGTGGTCCTCGTTGTAGGGAGGTGAGGCGTGTCGAGGCTAGTGACCTCGAAGTTAGGCGTCGTCTAGCTTAAGGACCCATTGCCTTACATTGTTTGAGCCGTGCTTGCTAGTTAGGCTTCTTCCTGATCCCGTTACCTACGCTAGCTTTAGGGTTTCTTCCCTTCTCCTCTGAGTCATCTTCTTCTCACCTTCTTCTACGTTATAGTCTCCTCCCCTTTACACTCTCTGGTAGCGTTTTAGGGTCGAGTCGAGCACTTTTTGCGAGCTTAGTCTCGTGGTGGTGAGAGTGGTCGACTCGAGAGTTTTTCTTGAGATGGATGGTTACATGGGCGACCATCCATATCATTGTTGGGACCAGGACGATTCTCCCTGGTACTCCGGACCCATGCAACCTGGGGTGGCTCAGACGAACACCCCGTATGGTTGGGATAATCCTCATTGTGTGACTGAGCAATCTTCATATTGGGGTAACATGAGAGAGGCACCGACTGCTAGACCACCATCTAGTTACGTCGGATCATATGTTGGTCATCAAACTGAGACATTACAAGAACCTTTGGCCTCTTTCATGCATGTGGTAGATGATATGGGTGCACCGGTGGCTCCAGTAGCCGTACCGTGTCACTATTGTGGGTTGAGTGGTCATGATTTCGGGGAATGTCCTTATGTTACCCCAGAGCCTGAGTATGAGAATACATTTTCCCAAAATGCTCATTATGACCATTACGCATCCGCGTACAATCCGAGAGTGATGGATTCGTGGGGAGACAATTCGTATTCAAATTCTTATACTTCATTTCCACCACAGTATCCTCCTCCCGAATACCCAGAATTCTACCAACACCCCACTCCAAATCATTGGACTCATTCTCAGCCAATCAACACCCAACCTCAAAATTTCCCAAGCTCTGACTTGGACCTCATCGTTGACCGCATACCTGATTCCTTGAAACAAACTTTCCTTACGTTCATGGAAACCACTCAACAGTCCATACAAAATATGGCACTGCAAGTGAGTCAAAAAATCGTAGCAATTACGTGAACGTGAGGAGAGTGACATTTCATGTCAACATGAGGATTCTTCTTTTGATATCGAACCACCACCACATCCACAAATTCAAAGCACAACCTTTCAAAGTCAAACTCCTAGTCAGTCTGAGGGACTTGGGGTTTCAATTCACGATCACTTAGTGGAGGATTCGATTCAAACTGAGAATAGCTTGGACCAGTTCTATTATGAGTCGGCACAGGATTGTGCCTTACCTTTTTGTCCCGTGGCCCTTGAGCCACATGATCTTATTGTTGTACCTCCTAAGGACTCACCTTTGGTGGAGCAAGAGCTCCCTAGTACCCTTAATCTCATACGACCTGATGAGAGTTTGCCTCTCACTATTGTTCCTGATCATCTTGGAAATGATGGAACATCAAACAACTACATTGCTCATGAGGGTATTAGGAGTTCCTTGGAGGATACTTTGGGTATGAGACCCACTTCCTGTTCTCCTGGTGAGTTGGACAAGCATAACGAGGTGCTTGACCTCGTTCCGACCCACCAGCCTGTTGGTTGGAGAGTTTGGATTGATGATCATAACTTCAGTTCCGCAACGGGAGATATTTTTCTTTCGTTGCCCCTTATTTCCCAAACTCTCGAGAGATTCAAGCTCTTTCAGTTTGATCCTTTGAATGAGACGCCTTTGCGTCCAATTCATGAACCTCTCATTTCATCTGGTGCTCTTTGTGAAGGGGGCCCACGCATGCGTATTCTGGCCCCGCGTGGTGTCATGTTCCCTTTCCAAGTGCATTGACCCACTCTTGAGGTTCCCATTTGATGTCTTTTGACAAATGAAGATGGGAACTTATGTTTGTACATAGTTATATAAAAAAAAGAAAAAAAAAGAGTTCAATAAAAGACTCCTTCAGTGAGCATCGATTGTTGTGAGCCCCAACCCTTGTGTATTTGGGCTCCATTTCTTTCACGTATTTGTACCCTTTCTTTAGCATCTCACAGGTTTTGAGGGAATTTGGGTTGTGTCCATCAACATAGCCATACACTTCCCTTTGTACTTCACGTTGGTGAGATCTCTCCTTTTTCATGCATAAATCCATGTAGTATCTTGCTTGCATTCATTGAGGAAAATGCATGAAGTAGGTGTGGGGGGGTGTTTTACGTGTGTACATAGTTGAGTCTTTTTCCTTTGATTTTGTTTTCTTTTGTTTGCATTGTTAGGGTCATGATAGTGTGCTGCATTTAATATCGATATATCTGCTTGCCATGATCCTTGGGTGACTTGTCTTCTTTTGCTTGCCTAGTGCTTCAAAATTTTCACATTTCTTTCAAAATCTTCATGTGTTTTCGAAAGAAAATGTTTTGTGGGTTTTGCGTGTGTTTAGCATGTGCAAAACCGTTGAGAGGCAAAGTAAAAAGAAAGCTCCCAAAATTGTCTTGAACTTGATGCATTAGGATATCTAGTACGTGGCTTTAGGATTTATCGAGTCGTTAGGATGCATCCCAGTTTTCCTTTGGGGGTGAGTAATCATAGGGTTTCAGTGCTCAAACATTCAAAGAAGTCCACCCTGAACCTAGTGAGTCAATAATTCGTGTTTGTTAATTTAGGAAGTTTGTTGTAGTCAAGGACCCTCTTAATCTTGTTGTGAGACATTAGTGTAGGGGTTTTGGTTCATGTGTAGATAAGAAATAAGTGAGTAGATGTTCTCTCTTCTCGCACGGCTCCTATCACTCGGGAAAGTAAGTCTGAGGGGACTTTGTGCCTGGTGCTTTCGAGTCATCTGACTTGGGATGCGCCGACCGAACTCCCGTTACACGGGTAGTATGGATTGCCCTATGTGGAGATTTGGGGAAAGGTGTACGTGATAGTGTAAGTCCTCATGGGCAATGATGCACGAAACCTGACCCTGGGAGAATGAAGCTCCAACTAATAAAAAGAAAAAAAAATGTGTGAAAAGAAACAAAAAGAAAAAAAATGGTAATGCAAATAAGAACCTTAATGGACCTTACACTTTGTATCACTTGAGGATCTTGAGGTTGTCCATGTCTTTTACTTAATTCCTTATTTAACTTGCACGAATGGTTTATTAGGCTAGGTGTGGACTGATTACCTTTATAGAGTCGGCATGTAGGATTACCGCGTCCAATGATCGACAAAATATTTCCAACGAGTCGAGTGTCTAGATTGAATAATGCATCTTGTTCGGATTTTGTGGGTATATCCGCTGAAAACCCTCAGGAGACAACACTCCTCCTCCTTGGCAAAAAGGAGGTTTAACGGCTTGTTGCACGTGCTAAGTGCAACCGTGATTCCTACGAAAGTGAGTTAGGATTTCTTGTTTGTCGTTTGCTTTTCTCTTTCTTTGTTTTGCTCGGGACTAGCAAAAACTTAGGTGTGGGGGTATTTGATTGACATCATTTCATGCTCACATTTGTATCTTATATCCATTATATTACACCTAAGCAATGCTACGTGATGAGTTTTATGTTTACTTTTCAGGAATAAAGAGGTTTGAAGAGAAGAGCCATGAAAGGATCCAAAAGCAGGAAAAAGGACTTAATTGTGAGACCTGGGGACTAAGATGCAAGGGAGAAGGACCTGATCGTAAGACCGAAGGACCTAAGAGCAAAACAGAATACTCCACACCATCATGGGGAGTATTTTACCAATTCGAGTCGGGTCGGAGCTCCAACAAGTCAAGTAACCGCATCAAAGACCAACAATACCAGAAAGAAAAGCCCACAACAAATTCCAACACGATCCGAAGATTTTGGACCTCCAATTGGCAGTCTTGGACCGCTAATTAGCGGTCCATATTGCTTAGGATCCGTCGAAATTTCTCCTGGACTTGTATTAATGTTCGTTTATGCTATTTTTGGTATTGGTTTAGTCCCACATCGGGGGTTGTCCCCGATTTGCTTTTTCCATGCTTATAAATAGAACTCTTCACCTTCCATTGTAATTACCCATTGTTTGGTGGCATTCTCTCTACTAAGGAGTGAGCCTTGAAGCAATAACTCAAGGTGGAGAAGAATGCTACCTTCAATGTGAGTCATTGTTAATAAAAGTTTATTTGTTTCTTTTAATCTTGTTTTGTTATGTTGCTTGTTTTGTGTGGGTTGCTTTACTTTGTTTAATCTCTTGTTTAGTAATTTTAGTATCTTAGTTAAATGTTTTCTTTACTTAGTCTAATCAGTAGTGTAATGAGTAGTGAGTAGTTCCATCCCCATTTGGGGGGTGGAGAAATATGTGATATAATCATGTAGCGTATTTAAGTGTGTGTTATCTTTATCCCTTGAGCTTTATATGATTTCCATAACCATCTAATGGGTTTTCACTCTTATCTTTGATATGCTAATGCTCTGGAATGAAGCTTAGCTTATGCTTTGATTAGTGGACCTATTTTATGGGGAATGATAAGGTTAGGATATGGATGAAGTTAATATTGGAAACACAATTTGTAGTGTATGTACTCTTGTTGCCTTTACCTTAGCTAATGTCTTGTATGTTTTAATGATGTAGTGAAATCTTAATTCATGTAGAGGCATAGTAGGGTATAGTCTTTATACTTGAGTTCATGTAGCTTCATTCCAATTATTGTCTTGTATGTTTTAATGATGTAGTCTTATCTTAATTCATGTAGAGGCAAAGTTGGATGTAGTTTTATCATTTCATGCACTACATGTTGTGCGGAGCTTAATGAACACACACACACACACTTCTTTATGTTCACATTATTTCTCTACCCCCTTTGGGGCTTAGTTTATTGCTTATCTCCATTTCCATTTGCATCTTAGTGTAGTTTAGTGTAACCAACCTTTCTCTCCTTCTTTTTACCTCTCGCCTTGGCATAAACCAAGTGTTGACACACCTCCCAGTGGACGACCCATATTTGCCACCGCTTCAACGCGGTCGTGCACTTGCGGTTAAATATAAAATGATCAATCAGCTACCAACATCGAGCAGGACCAGAGGGAGTGTCTTCAAGAGGCGAGGAAGGCACCAGTGAGCATGACATGCTACCGTATGTGCCTACGGTAGGTCTCCGAGGGAGACCCGATGATGATTGTCGGACTGATATCTTGTTTTACCCTTCGAGGGAATTGTTTTCCTTACTGTTGTGACATGACATGCTACTAGTATGATAGGTTCATATGTACTACTGCATGCATATATGTGAGCTTGGCTTATAGGATTTCCTTATGGAAACTTAGGCATTGTTGTTACATTTTTATTCCAGGACCGCAGTAGGTCCAATTGGGTGGTCACGGCGGGCGCGCGCATTTTGGGATCGGATACTCTCGTTCGGACCACTGAGGTCGACATGATTACTTGTGTCTCTTTTTGTTATATCTGATGTAATCATGTAGCTTTTTGACAAACTCTGATGTAACATGGTGCACCGTTTCTACATTTTATTCTAAGTAACAATCCCGTCTATGATTATTGGTCTCTGGTATGTTGATGATAAATTTTAAAATTTCCGCTATTTCGGAATGTTACACAACTGGAAGTCAAACGGTCGGCTGAAAACCAAATTGAGTCCAAATTCCAACCGACCGAGTTTTCTAGATACTTTCGGATGTTAGCTAGAGCTCAAAGTGGTGTTTAATTAAGTATCAAGTAGCATATTTAAATTCGATCGACTCGAATTGAGAGTTAATTTGGCTTTCGGTCGACCGTTTAGATTCGAACTTAAAGGATGCAACTAACAGTGTCACGAAATCAGTTAACGGTATTTGAGGGATGTGTACCTAAGCAATTATTTGGATTTGTGGGCGTTCTCGAGCAATAAAAAAATACACCAGTGGAAAGGCCTAATAAACGACTTTTGGAGGTGCACCCAATCAAAAATCTCATTTCACAATGCATAGGTTGTTGGTTTGGTTGATAAAATAAATTTTCAGATGTTAGTAAAATAATCAAATTAATTAAGTAATGGAATCGCCATGAAGACATTTTGGTGTACTTCGCAGACAGAGAGCAGCATCGAGATCACCTGAGGATTGTGTTTGGCATCTTGAGAGATCAACAACTCTATGCCAATTACACAAAGTGCGAGTTTTGGTTAAATCAGGTGGTATTTTTGGGGCACATTGTGTCAGCAGATGGGATTTCGGTGGATCCGGCGAAGGTTGAGGTTGTGACTCAGTGGAGGGCCCCGACGAGCGTGACAAAGATCAGGGGCTTCGTGGGACTGGCTGGGTACTACAAACTATTCATTCGGGATTTCTCAAGACTTGCTTCGCCGCTGACAGCGCTGACACAGAAAGGCGTCAAGTTCGTTTGGTCCCAAAAGTGCGAGGACAGCTTTCAGGAGATGAAGAGGCGACTAACGACAGCACCGATTCTGACGCTACCGAGTGGCAGTGGAGGCTATGTGATTTACAGTGATGGGTCAGGGATTGGCTTGGGCTGTGTACTGATGCAGCACGGGAAGGTGGTTGCGTATGCTTCGAGGTAGCAGAAGGCACACGAGAAGAACTACCCTACCCATGATTTGGAGTTGGCGGCGGTGGTTCACGCATTGAAGACCTTGCAGCATTGTCTTTATGGAGAGCAGTTCGAGGTCTTCATAGATCATCAGATCCTGAAGTATTTGTTCTCGCAGAAGGAGCTGAATATGAGGCAGCGCAGATGACTCGAGTTCATTAAGGACTACGACTTCACCATCTCCTATCATTCGGGGAAGGCGAATTCGGTTGCGGATGCACTGAGCAGGAAGGTTGAGGTGTCAGTTGCGAGTTTGTGCATTCAGGAGTGGAGGCTACTCGAGACGTTGTCAGAGTGGAGGCCGTTCACAAAGGGCTCTGAGGGAGCACTGATTGCTGGGCTTCGAGTGGAGCCGCAGACTGTCTCGCGCGTTGTTCAGGCTCAGTATGGTGATGAGGAGTTAGCTGGGCTGATATGGTTAGCTTCCAGATATGGATCAGACTTCAGTGTAGGCATTGATGGTGGTTTGAAGTTCAGGAGTCGGGTCTGGGTACCGAAGGTCGATGGGCTGAGAGATGACATCATGGAGGAGGCGCACAGAGTGAGGTATATATCATCACCCGGGGAGCACGAAGATATATAAGGACCTGCAGCGGAACTTCTGGTGGAAGGGCATGAAGAAGGACATTGCAGAGTTTGTGGACTGATGCTTAGTTTGTCAGCAGGTGAAGATTGAGCATCAGCGACCAGCAGGACCGATGCAATGTATTGAGCTGCCGGAGTGGAAGTGGGAGCACGTGACGATGGATTTCGTCATAGGTCTGCCGAAGACGAGGAGATTCCACGACACGATTTGGGTGATAGTCGATCGACTGACCAAGTTGGCTCACTTCTTAGCGATTAAGACCACGTTGCCCTTGGATGGTCTGGCTAGGTTGTACGTGGATGAGATAGTCAGGCTGCACGGAGTACCAATGAGCATTATCTATGATCGGGGTCCCAGATTTACTTCCATATTTTTGGGGAGTCTGCAGCATGCATTGGGGATGCATTTGAGGTTCAGTACAACGTTCCACCCACAGACATATGGTCAGTCAGAGAGGACGATTCAGACCCTGGAGGATATACTGAGGGCATGTACACTGGATTGGGCAGGACACTGGGATGAGCACTTGCCACTGATAGTGTTCACCTACAACAACAGCTACCATTCTAGTATTGGGATGGCACCGTACGAGGCATTGTACGGGAGGCCTTGTAGATCACCAGTATGCTGGAGTGATGTGGGCGAGAGGCAATTAGTGGGGCCAGAGCTTGTGCAGATGCATGCAGAGAAGGTTGATGTGATCCGGAGGAGACTGGTCACGGCACAGAGCAGGCAGAAGAATTATGTTGATCGACGCAGACGGGTGTTGAGTTTCGAGGTGGGCGACCATGTGTTTCTGAAGATTTCCCCAACCCGAGGAGTGATGAGGTTTGGGGAGAAGGGGAAGCTCAGTCTGAGGTATGTTGGGCCGTTTGAAATCCTCGACCGAGTTGGAGAGGTTGCCTACCGGATTGCTTTGCCACCACAGTTTTTTTGGGTCTTCACAACGTCTTCCATGTGTGATGCTGAGGAAGTATGTTGCAGATCAAGCTCATGTGATTGAGATAGCAGTGTCAGAGATTTAGCAGGACTTGTCCCTCGAGGAGAGACCAGTGGAGATTGTCGATCGCATGGACCATCAGCTCAGGAGGAGGACCATTCCGATGGTGAAGGTCAGGTGGCTGAATCACAGCAAGCACAAGGCCACTTGGAAGATCGAGGAGAAAGTTCGGAGCCAGTACCTGGAGCTTTTTGGTGAGTTATTTGTTTGATTTTGGGGCGAAATCCTTTTAAGGTGGGTGCATTGTAATGTCCCTAACCATCATTAGGGGTTAATGGTTGGGTTGAGAGGAGATTTGACTTGAGAGGAGAGAGAGGTATGGTTGGGGTGTTAGGGAATGGGTGAGGGTATGGCTGACGTGATGGAGAGGTGAGGAGGTATGGGTGGGGTTGTTGCTTAAACTATTTGAAGGAAACACTCATCTCCCTCTCATCTTTTCTTCTTCTAATCCCCATCTCTCTCACCGCATTCTCTCCCCTTCCATCGTAGCAGAGGCGCCGATGGGAGCTCTTGTGGAGTAGGCGAGCGTGACCAGGAGGCGTGAGACGTGCGGAGGTTAGCGCGCGAGGAGGTTCTGGAGGCGACATTTCGCGAGCAAGGCTCCGGCGGGTTTCGTCGTGTTCGAAAGGTATAACGACTTAATATTGTGTTTTGTTGTGCACCCGCGTTGGTGTGTCATGGTGGTCGGTCGCAGGAGGTCAGAGACCTCACCGGCGACAAGGGAGGCGTAAATCCTTCGGGGGGTCGACGGATGTAATGTATTTTTTCCGACTTTAACCAACACTGGTCGGACGATGCCTTGTGGCGGTCGACCGGTAGTGCATGTGTTGGTGGGTCGGAGTTGCCTGTTGGATTTCAGTCAACCGGTTCTATGTTTTCGTTCGACCGGAACTGTAGTGTACTTGATTATTATGCATGATTGTTCGACCGTTGTTCAGTATGTTGTTCGACCGATATATGACTTAGAACTGCTAGGATGCCCTGATAGTTTTCGGTCGACCGGGACCCCTGAGTCGGTCGACCGTTAGTATTGATTGATTTTGACCAGACTCTGGATTTTGACAACGTATCGGTCGACCGGTTTTAGACTCGTGTTCGACCGTTGGGACTTAAGTTAGGCGCAGAGAATTCGACCGTTGCAGACTTACGGTCGACCGAACCCTATGGGAACGGTCGACCGGATTGTCTCTTTCGGTCGAACGTTTATGCACAAAACATAATTCTCGGTCCTTTTAGGATACCAACTCTGTCCACGGAAACCCGTATCCTCGCCTAGTGCGTGAGCTGGGAGGTGACGGTGGGCGCGTTACGCGTGCCTGCCCAGGGACCACCGTGTGGAAGAATGTGGGTGTTCGGGACGTGTCACCTACATGTATGGATCGTGACTTAATGTGATGGATTGATGGACTCATAGTAGAGTAGCAGACCTGAGGGATCACGGATCCCAATGTATGATGTGCGGCTTGTGGAGCCTGATGACCCGGCGGACTTTGGTGTGGAACCGTCCGATACTGTGTCGAACGTATGTTTGACCACCGATGTTGTGCCGGTGATGTTGTTCCGACGATGATGGGCCGATGTTGTTCCGACTATGATGTTTGATGTGCCGATGTTGTTCCAGCTATGATGTTTGATGGGCCGATGTTGTTCCGGCTATGTTTTCCTCAGTTGGGCACCTACTGAGATGATGATTGATGGACCAACCGAGCGACGGCTCCGTTGGGGTGGTTTCGACCACAAAGTTACAATTCTGTTTCTTATGGCGCAGACGTGGCGGATGCTCCTTGCCGAACCCCATGTTTAGTATAGCCGTGTGTGGGGAGCGTCACGTCTTGTTTCGTTAGACCGTATGTGCCTACGGTAGGTCTCCGAGGGAGACCCGATGATGATTGTCGGACTGATATCTTGTTTTACCCTTCGAGGGAATTGTTTCCTTACTGTTGTGACATGACATGCTACTAGTATGATAGGTTCATATGTACTACTGCATGCATATATGTGAGCTTGGCATATAGGATTTCCATATGGAAACTTAGGCATTGTTGTTACATTTTTATTCCAGGACCGCAGTAGGTCCAATTGGGTGGTCACGGCGGGCGCGCGCATTTTGGGATCGGATACTCTCGTTCGGACCACTGAGGTCGACATGATTACTTCTGTCTCTTTTTGTTATATCTGATGTAATCATGTAGCTTTTTGACAAACTCTGATGAAACATGGTGCACTGTTTCTACATTTTATTATAAGTAACAATCTCGTCTATGATTATTGGTCTCTGGTATGTTGATGATAAATTTTAAAATTTCCGCTATTTCGGAATGTTACACAACTGGAAGTCAAACGGTCGGCTGAAAACCAAATTGAGTCCAAATTCCAACCGACCGAGTTTTCTAGATACTTTCGGATGTTAGCTAGAGCTCAAAGTGGTGTTTAATTAAGTATCAAGTAGCATATTTAAATTCGATCGACTCAAATTGAGAGTTAATTTGGCTTTCGGTCGACCGTTTGGATTCGAACTTAAAGGATGCAACTAACAGTGTCACGAAATCAGTTAACGGTATTTGAGGGATGTGTACCTAAGCAATTATTTGGATTTGTGGGCGTTCTCGAGCAATAAAAAAATACACCAGTGGAAAGGCCTAATAAACGACTTTTGGAGGTGCACCCAATCAAAAATCTCATTTCACAATGCATAGGTTGTTGGTTTGGTTGATAAAATAAATTTTCTGATGTTAGTAAAATAATCAAATTAATTAAGTAATGGAATCGCCATGAAGAGCACTAAGTAGATGAAGGTGAACGGTTTGGTGGTTAAAGAAACTTTGAATATGTTAAGCATTTTAAAAAACATAAATAAATTACTTAACTCTGTTCCATTGACTACAAGCATGATTATCACCTTCTCTCTCTTCTTCTAGACCTTGTCATTCTGAGATCTCCGACACAAAACTACCATGCAATCTCTTGTTCTCTATCTACTCTTCCTCTTCTCATTGATCTCATTCTCTTCAGCAGCAAGTACATTTTGTTGGCTTCATTCATGTTTTCTAGTTTTCTTCTTTTGTATATTGATATATAATCATCTAATATAATTCAAACAAATAAAACAGGTTCTTGGAGCATCAATTCTGGCGCAAACGAATCCTTCACAAACGAAAAGGGCATCAAGTGGCTCGCCGATGGCAAACCTTATATTGCGACCGGAGAAGTACATAAGGTCGAAAACACATCCCTTCCTCTCCCCGAGGAGCTCAAATCTCTTAGAGCCTTCACCCATCACCGGAAGAAACAATGCTACATATTCGGAGTCGGAAAGGGTTCAAAGATCCTCGTGCGGGTCGGATTCTACTATGGGAACTACGACAAATTAGGTCATCCCCCGGAGTTCGTAGTCATGTTTGACGCGAATCACTGGGCTACCGTAAAGACGAGTACGAGGAAAGAGTTGTGGGAGGAGGTGGTCTATGTAGCGACGGCGTATAACACAACGATTTGCTTCGGGAGGAAGAACAAGAAGGACATTCCTTTTGTTTCCTCCATTGAGGTGAGGGACTTAGCATTGGATATGTACGGTGGAGAGGATCAAAGTCGCGGTTTCTTCCCTAGATGGAGGTATAATTATGGCGGGAACGACATGATCAGGTAAATAGTTAATTTATCGAATTTACAATTGAAATTAACCCAGTTTGTAGATAATGAATTAACCTACTAGCAGAAAATCAAACCCCGATAACTAAACATTATCCATAAACTTGAAAATGAAACATGATCTTGCACATTATGCCCTCAATCAATGAAAACACTGAAAAAGAAGCAGGATTTCAATTTGTAGCTTTGAGAGATACCGAGTGTCAACGTGAAAGTGAACTGGATGTTTCATCAGGTTGACAACATATATATACGTTTGTTTGCTGACAATCAGAGGATTCCGATCCGCTAGACTAATCAGATTGAACCAATATACAAACAGAGATCGACCAAGTTAATTACATAACAAATGACATGGAGTCTTGTAGGCTGACTTCAGTTTGAATTAATAAGCTCATCATTAACGTCAGATCTCAAACCCAATTGTGATGCGGTGCATCAAGTTCAATCGCTGACCTGACATTGAAATTTTTGGTTCATCACCGAGGTCATGCACTTTCATGTAACTTGTGTGACACTTGTGCCTTGATCAACATTTCAGATCGCCGTGGTTATGTGCTTATCATATGCTCCTTGATTGGCTCAGGAACTTGTTTGATGTTGGGGATTTGATTTTTAACAAAAGTTAGCTAGTTAAAGATTTGAGGCATTCACTTCACCATAGTCCTCTAAGTAACTTCTATTCTAGGGAAATGACTTCAATCAACCATCTTCAAGAAGTCACCCGACGATGACATTCATTTTGTTAAAGATCCAATATTACGTTGAGCTAGCGTGTCATGCTTACCGTCCTAATGGGAGTGAGAAGTTAATTTGGATTGAGATAATCAAAATCATTTTGATCAATCTTTGCAGTCACATTCTAATGTTTGAGAGTTTGGGATTTAAAATAAAGTGGTTGTAGTTGACTAGATAATAAAATGAAGTTAATTAAAAGAGAATACTTACCAAAGGGTTCCTCCTAGAAAGAGCAAAATAATGAATCGTTCCTGGATCAAGCTACAGTGGCATGCAATGTTGATTGCTGCATATCTTGGTGTCGTGAATATGGTTCGTGGTTTGAGTAAAGCATGAGCTTCAAACAATGTTTACAGGAAAAAAATGGTTTGAACTTTCTACTCGTGCAGTGTATTGTAATTATGCAAACGGTGAGCTCTTTGGCAATGAAAAAGTGAAATAGGTTAATATGATGGTCAATATATAATGCAATAATATGTCGGTTTGTCCTAATTATAAATTATTTTATTCCTTTAACAGCTAAATGTGTAACATCTAACATATTAAACCTATCTTATCAAATGATAGATGATACAAGTGGATTGACGCCTTGTTGCATTCATGTAGATACCCAGATGATATCTACGACCGACGATGGTTCCCAGCAACAGAAAAAGGCTACAATGTGCTACAAGACACGTCCAACGTCCCCATAAATAGAAACTCAACTAAGGACAATCCTCCGGAATCAGTCCTCCGCTCCGCCATTTACCCTAACGGCACAAACACACTAACCATCACAAATTGGTTCCGGAACCAATCCGACCAAGTCAAGGTTCACCTCAACATGTACTTCACGGAGTTGGTCAACAATCGTACTGCAAGAAGATCGTTCAATGTGTACATGGACCAAGAAATGATCTCCAAGGGTGCAATTAATGTCACACTTAGGCTTGGGCAAGGGGTAGAGTTGTCGGATTCAACAAGAATGGCGAGTAACACTAGTGTTTTGAAGCTTGAACCCACCGTGAATTCCACTCTACCGCCCCTTATAAACGGATTGGAGGTCTTGGAGATTGGTGACGTTGTTAGTAATGGGACCAATGCTAGTGATGGTATGTTTGTCAATCTTTCACTCCGTATATATTGCTTTGGATTAATTGAGGTTGGACGTATTGTTGCATTTTCAGTTGACATGTCAATCGTGTCATGTTCATGTACTATCATGTCAAACAATTATGTACGTAGTCGTGTCAGAATTTCATGTTATCGTGTTTATCGCAATTCGTAGAAAATCTATCATGTTTAGATTAAAAACAATTAAGTAACATGTTGTATTGATATTTAAAAAAACAAATTAAGTGACAATTATTAAGTAAAAACAATTGATGTTATTCGTGTTTGTTTCGTGTAAACATGTCGTGTTCGTGTTAAATCATGTACCACTTATTTTATGTGTAAATCTTCACAAATTATCATAATAAAATATTTCAACAACACAATTTTTTTGTGTAATGTCGTGTCTAAATCGTGTCGTCTTATCGTGTCGCGTCAGAAATAAACAAACCTAGTTTTCAGTCCATAATATGGGATGAGTTCTCTACTAATAACTATGTAATAGTCGTTTGATCTTCATAGTTCATACAAGCTATTAGCTATCCTAATGTTTTTCTTCTATTAATGGATGAGATGTGTTTCCTTGCAGTGAGAACTTTATCCCAGATGCAGAATTCGTTCGAAGCACTAAGTGGTTGGACGGGAGATCCATGTCTTCCAGAGGGATATAACTGGGAGTGGGTCACATGCAACAACAACACGCCCCCTCGGATCATCGAATTGTATGTAACTTAATGACCTTCTATTTTGTACCACAGTTGGGATATTATAAGAGATCATGACAGGACATTATAAGTCAAGTAAGATATTAAGCATCTTCACTCAGCGCACACCATTAATTTGCTTCCAGTGGAAATATGATATCATAACAGTGCAAACTGTGCAATTGAGTGGGGTTAATAAGGAATGTAAATGATTACTAACCAGTGAAAGGGGATGTGGACAATTGTGATATATTTATCTTGTTTAAGAGCATATGTAACGGGTCGTCTCACCTGACGACCCCCAACGACCTGGTCATCCGAGTCGTCACGACCGGGTCGTCTGTGTCATCACGTTTTTTAAAGTTTTTTTTGTTTTGATTTTTTAAAATTAGTTTTCATCTTTTTTTAATTTTTTTTTGAAAATACGTTCTCTAATTTTTTGATTTTTTAGAATTTTTGTCAAGATCGCCCCCAAAATGATGTGAAGTAGAAAAATGAGTTGTGGTGGGTTGTGGTTAAGATGTCAATAGTGTAAGAAATAAAGGAAAGTGGGTTGGGGAGAGATAAAGTTGATGTGAAAGATAGAGAAAATTGATTTGGAAGAGAGAGAAAGCTCATGACCAAGTCGTTTGTGTCATGGTTACAGATGATCTAATAGGTAGAGGTCAATTAGAAAGATACCTGTGTCCACTACGCCTCTGGCCCACTAATATATACGTGCCTATAATACCTTCCAGTAATGATTTTATTGCACAATTCTTGTTTTTTTATTTTTTGTTTAGAAAATAGGGGAATTTGACAAGGTCAGTTCCAGCTATAATTGTTAAAATCCGAATTTAATGTCGAATTTTTAACTGATTATTCAATTTATTTTTTAGATTATCCACGTTTAGTTATTGCCAGTGTAGGGCACTGGCAATATGGTATAATGTCTGTCTACATGAGACAATATATGGTATAGTGTTTGTCTACATTCTTGAAATATACACACGCGAGAACACTGAGAGAGAGTAAGTAAAGATGTGAAATAATTAGTTATAATTATGTGTAACTAGTATATTGTGACCTTAAATTTTGTAAAATCCATGCAAGATGTTTTGATAGCACTTTTTGGATTTTGATTTTAATTTAACGCATGTAGGAATCTCAACGCATATGGTCTTGTGGGTCCTCTTCCTAACTTCAGCTCGTTGGATGCTCTTCAAGTCATGTGAGTATTAATTCAAGGCCTTTCATGTGGAATAAATTCTAGAAAACAAATGTATTTTACAAACTATATACTTCCACAACCATTACAAATCAGCAAGCCTTGTCCGCCAACCCTTTAGTTATATTATAATTAGGCAAATAAGTAGTCGGAAAATCTTAAGAATTAATACGTTGTTAGAATCTGATATGTGTAATTTAATTTCTTAATTACATTTTACCCCTTCTACTACGATGAGTATTTTTCTCTAAAGTACATAAAATAGGAGGAAGTGCAATCTAGTCAAATCAAAACGATGGAGTTCGTTATCCTTTGACTTGAAATTACAATTGTACCAATAATTTAAAGCAAAAAATTTTGAAAAAAAAATTATTTAATTGTTTTTCCAAACTAGACTTCTTTTAGAATTATTTTTCAAACTATACTTACTGTCATCACGTAACAAAATTAAACATTAATTCCAAGTGCAGCAAAAAATAAATTAATTAAGTGCTATCTGCCGAGATAGGCAAGTGTAAATGAAATTTGACTCACCAGAAATCCACAATCTCACAAACAACTAAAATTCCATCAGATTAGTCGAGATATATGTTTTAATGTCATCAAAGACGGATTCAGGATTGAACCCGAAGTTAGAAATCTCATATATCATCTTAATGGGAATAATAAGAGCAGTCTCACGATAAATATTTTGTTTAGAGCTTATATTTTTTTCATTATGTAACTCATAATGCCGGGGTTCGATCTTTGTCCCCTAATAAATCAAGATCAGAGATATTCCAATTAAATTACCCCCAATTAATTGATCAAAAGTACGTAGTGGCCTTTGGAATTTAGATTATGTAGCTTTTTATATGATAAAACAACATCACGTGTTTCTTTGTTTTTTGCTCTTATGTCACTGAGAAACATCTATTTTATCTTTATGTCATCATAGTTTTGTGTTTGAGGTGATGCGGTTACAAAAAATATATATTTATTATAAAATATCATTACATACCTACATATTTATATTTATGGCGATCATTTAGTTCGGATATGTTCATGTTAATGAAGGAAGTCACAACTCCTTATTGGATTGGCACTAGTTATCTCTAAGATATGAGCAATTTTTGTTGTTATTAATTTTAATTAAACTTTAATATAAACAATAATTTGTCCTTTTTATAAGTATTTTTTCACTTTTTATTTTTAGAGATAGGACGGCCGGCTATGATTACTTTATAACCTTAGCTAAACGTTGGTGTCAAGAATTACATAAAAGGTGGGGTCACCATTATTACAGTGACATAAACATATATGAGGACTTTTTAGTGGCATGAAAATAAATACGAAGATACGGTGACATAAGGATAGATCATAGACGTGTTTTTCAATGCATAGAAACAAAAAACCTTAATTTTTTTTTACAATTCTATGGTACGAAAACGATTTAGACGTGCATTGGGGTACTCTATAAATGGATGAAACTAAAATTTTGTGTGTTAACATATGACATTTGTTATTCAAGAGATATGCATGACAACCTTCTCAGTGGAGACATTCCAGAGTTTTTAGCCTACTTACCAAATCTTCGAGTGCTGTAAGTTTCATTCTACTCATTTTTACTAACTTATCTCTGGTTATGCTTATTAATTATATTTAAATCTGATGATTAACTTCTAATTCTATTGTGCATTTGATCTGAAAAGCAATTTGGCGGAGAATGACTTTGATTCAATTCCTCAAGCTTTATGGAACAAACCCAACTTAGATTTGAAGTAAGCAACTTATCATTATGTTTAGTGAAGTTCACTTTTTGTTGTTTAGTTCACGAAAGACTTAGAGTTGAGTTGAATAACAATCTTCAAAAACATCGAAGGGCAAAAGTTTCTTTCGGTAACTTGATCTGCAAATTTGGAGAAAAGTTTTCTAAGAAATGAGAATTAATAATTTAATTTGAAGAATTGACACCCATTTTCTCTACATTTACATTTCAAAAAGAAAAAAAGGTCCGTGATGGTCTTATGTTGTTCTGTTTTAAAAAAGATATTAGCTTCAATAAAACTAACATTAAAGATTTAAAGGTTTGAAGCGAGCTTGTCACTGGTTTTAAAAATTAAATTGGTTAAGGATTATGCGAACACTATTCCTACTTCTGATGAACATTGAATCAATAATACATACCTTACATTTTTTTTATATAATAGTAAAGTCCTATAACCATTTAACTGATCAATTTCTTTGAAAATATTTTCCCTCCGATAATAAGTCAAACGGTGTAAAATAGCAATCCTTGTTTAATTATCAAAATATTCATCAAAATAATTATACATAAACATACACACACATGTAGGTAAGTGTGAAGCATAATTTTAAGTTTTTCTAAAGTCTAGATAGGGTTAATTACAGTTGAATCCTCCAAAATAAGCATTGATTTCACTTTGTCCCTTAAATGTAAAACTTGACAATCATTTCTTTTGTACTTTGGTTTTATAATACTTTGCTCTTGAACTTTAGGAATTCAAAAATTAACCTTAATTTTTTAATTTTTTGGTGGTCCCGTGCTTCCAATCCTAATTTCATGTTAAAAATTAGATAAAATCGAATGTTAGATTTCGTTCGAATTTGAGTCGGATCAATAACAATCTTACCCAAATTCTTATCAAATCTAGCATTTGATTTGATTCGAACTTTAACATAACATCGGGAGTAGGGGTAACGACAAATTCAAACCACGCAAAAAATCTCAAAATAACAACAAATGTATGGAAATTAGTAGATTGTTAAAGTTAAAGATGGTAAAATGTTATGAAACAAAAGTACATGGTGAGATAATTGTCACGTTTTAAGTTTCAATGTGGAAAAGTTAAATCCGGACATAGATCCGGGGTTTTGAATCAAACATGTTATTTAACAAACCCGTTATTACTAGCACACATTAAATCGGTATATTGTTCTTGTTTATACAATTTCCATGTTCATTTAATTTCCTCTCAGTACCATCACAAAGACACCAGCAAAAGTTATGTTCCATTTGAGCACATGATTAAAACATTCTATTTGTTGTTCAATTCAGCATTACAGGTAACCCAACCTTGTGCAACAGTGGCCCATATTGTGGAACATCAGGTCCTCGTGGATCTTCAGCTTCAGGTCTGATGAATTGCTACAGAATCAGAAGATTCATGTCCTCGGCTTCTGCTATCATGCTTGCTGTTATTTTACTCATTGCTTAGAAATCAGCATGTGGTTATGTTACGTGCTTTGCAAGTCCATAAAAATTAATCAATTTGTTATGTAATAAAAAAATAAATGAGATAGAGATTTTGAAATGTTTAATCTTCTGATTCACAGATCCGAAAAATAAAAACACCAAAATTTTTGGACAGAGGTAGTAGCAAAGCAAAGGTTTTGCCACTAGAGCGGGAGCAAATTCCAACACAAAATAACACAAATATACAATCTACAATAATAATTTGCTCGCCGACATTGTGGTGTCTATGTTGAAACAATGACCAATTGTTTGAGCATATGAGTTCTTGAACATATATATCTCATGAAAGTGGAGTGCAAATTCCATGAAATTGAGCTTGTGAAGGCGAATAGTTGGCAACAAAGGAATTATTTTGAGATGAAAGTAGGTCTTTCGAATTTTGATAGACTTAATTAGATGGCATCTAGCAGACTTAGAATTAGAATCCTAAAACTCTACGATTTAGAAGAATATTTTTTGCGTTAAAAGGTAGTGTAGTTAGGTTCAGAGATGGTCGTCAAACATATTATTATCTTTAGAAAACACCTATCTGGTTGAGGTTACTTAAGTAAATGGGCAAGTTGGGATTTCCCATGCTTTTGTAATGGTGTCATACGAGAACGGAGAAATTTTGGAATGGTCTTGCAAAATTTGAAGAAATTCGTGTATCTCTTTTACATTCATCTTCGATCGTTGTAAAGATCTCACTTCATCTGTGAAACGGCTTTTACCCACCCATCACCATGTTTTTTTACGTCATTTAGAAGACAATTTCAAAGTTCAAATTCTTCGACATATTGTTGGGGCAACTTTTTTAAAATAGGTTAGTGTTATTCAAATTATTAATGTGGAATGTTTAAGTGTGTGATCCATCTTCTTCTTACACAATGTTGGTCTTTTTTCGAAAGATGTGCGTAGCATCCCGAAACACCAAAAAATTTGAAAATTTAAACAAACGAGATCTCAAGACAAAAGTCATCAAATGGGAATGTTACTCATATAAATATAACCAATCGGTGCACCACAATACAACAGAGTTTGTCAAAATACATGATTACATCAATACAACGAAAGACAAATACAAGTAATCATAAAGACCTCGAAGAGTCCGAAGATGATCCTGACCCCAAAATGTGTGTGCCCGCTGTCACCACCCGACAGAACCTACTGCGGTCCTAAAACATGAATGAAACAACAATGCCTGAGTTTCCCATTACGAAACCCTGTATGTCAAGCTCACCTATATGAATGCAACAGTACGTTAATGAACCTATCATACTAGTAGCATGTCATGTCATTAGCAATGCAACAAATCCCCTCCAAGGGTAAAGCAGGACCTCAGTCCCTCGGCAACAACAAATACCATCAAAGGGTCAACAAGGACATCAGTCCAACGACAACAACGTGTCTCCATCGGAAACCTACCGTAGGCACATACTGTCTTGCGGACAGTACGCGATGCACCCCCACACGCGATTACTCGAGCCAAAGGGATCGGTGAGGAACGTCCGCACTTCCGCGCAAAGAGAACCACGTGGTCTATACCACCCCAACGGAGCCGTAGCCCGGTCGGTCAAACCATTCCCGGATGGGTGCCCAATCGAGGAATCACCGCCGAAACAACATCGGCGGCATCGCCGACACAACATCGGTGGTACAACATACGTCCGGCACAACATCAGACGGCACAACAACAAGCCGGAACATCGTCCGCAACATCATCGCCAGCAAAAACCTTGACGGCATCGCCTGCACAACCTCGGCGGTACAACATACGTCCGACACAACATCAGACGGGTCCAAACCGTAGTCTGCAAGGTCATCATGCTACACGAGCCAAGCATCCTCATGTATTGGGATCTGCGATACCTCAGGTCTGCTACTGTACAGGGAGACATGTAATAACATGTCACACCACGATCCATCAACGAAAGTGGCACGACCCAAGTATCACACTCTTCCACACGGCGGTCCCTAGGCAGGCACGAGAAACATACCCGTCGTCACCTCCCGGCTCACGCTCTAAGCGAGGACACGGGTTTCCCTGGACAGAGTTAACACAGCACAAGGACCAGGAATTCAGTTCTGCGCACAAACGGTCGACAGAAATAGGCACTCCAGTCGATCGTTCCAAATAGGTTCGGTCGACCGAAAGTCTGCAACGGTCGAACTCTCTGCGCATCACTTAAGTCCAAATGGTCGAACAACAATCTAAAACCGGTCGACCGAATACGAGGTAAAAATCTGGAGTCCGGTCAAAATCAGACAAGTCTAATCCGTTGACCGACTTAGGGGTCCCGGTCAACCGAAAACTACCAGGGGCATCCTAATAGTCTAGGTCATAAATCGGTTGAACAAGATAATTAATCGGTCGACATGCAATAATAACAAGTTCACTTAAGTTCCGGTCGAACAAAAATATAGGAACGGTCGACCGAAAACTAACAGGCAATCCCCCGACCCACCAACACACATGCAACCGGTCGACCACCACATGACATTGTTTGATCGGTGTTGGTTAAAGTCAGGCAAAAATAGTAGACCCGTCGACTGCCAGAAGGCACCGGTTGACCATTGGTGGACAGCAACCACACGCCAGCCGAGGATTTTACACCGTTTCTCATCGCAGGCGAGCTCTCCAACCTCTCGCGACTGACCACAACATCACCCTAACGCGGGTGAGCCACAATCAAACTAAAAAGTCAGCATACCTCAAATGCAAGACGGAGCACGCTAGAGTTTTGCTCAACGTCGCCCGTCGACCGCAACCTCCAATCACACGCGCCTCACGTCCATGCCTCCGCTGCTCCAAGCTCGTCACCACTCGCCGGAGCCTCCGCAACGCCCTCTGGATTGACGGAAAGGGAGAGAAGGTGAGAGGGGGATGATGAAGAAAACAAGAAAGAAGGGAAGAAGAGAAACTTTTTTCTCTTCAAACCTACCCAAAACACTCCATCATCACAACCACCACCAAACCCATCACCCTCCAGCCATCATGATTCCTCCATCCCCATGCAGGAGACTATTCACCACAGTAACCCTAAAGGGTTAGGGTCTAACAATCCACCCACGTTAAAAGGATTTAGTCCCGAAATCAAACAAGTGACTCACCGATAAGCTCTAGGTATTGCTTCCGAACCTCCCGCTCGATCTCCCAGGTGGCCTCACGCTCGCTGTGATGCTGTCACCGGACCTTCACCATCAGAATGGTCGTCCTCCTGAGCTAGTGATCCATGCGATCAATGATCTCGACTGGTCTCTCCTCAAGCGACAAGTCCTGTTGGATCTCTAGCCCTGCTATCTCAATCATATGAGTTGGATCTGCAACATACTTCCTCAGCATCGACACGTTGAAGACGTTGTGAAGACCCGAAAACTGCGGTGGCAACGCAATCCGGTAGGCAACCTCTCCAACTCGGTCTAGGATCTGCGATGACTGAGATTCCCCTTCTTCCCAAACCTCATCACTCCCCGAGCTGGGGAGATCTTCAGAAACACTTGGTCGCCAACCTCAAAGCTCAACGCCCGCCTACGTCTGTCGGCATAACTCTTCTGCCTGCTCTGTGTTGTGGCTAATCACCTCCTGATCACATCCACCTTCTCTACATACATCACTCCAGCATACCGATGATCTGCAGGGCCTCTCACAACGCCTTGTACAGTGTCATCCCAATACTCGAATGGTAGATATTGTTGCAGGCGAACTCTATTAGCGACAAATGCTCATCCCAGTGTCTTGCCCAATCCAGTGTGCATGCTCTCAGTATATCCTCAAGGGTCTGGATCATCCTCTCTGACTGACCATCTGTCTATGGGTGAAACATTGTACTGAACCTCAGTCGTGTCCCCAAAGCTTGCAAACTCCCCCAAAACCTAGATGTGAATCTGGGATCTCGATCAGAGACTGGTACTCCGTGCAGTCTGACTATCTCCTCCAAGTACAACTTAGCTAGACCCTCCAAAGGAAACGTGGTCTTGATCACTAAGAAGTGCGCTGACTTGGTCAGTCGACCGACTATCACCCGAATCGCATCGTGGAATCTCCACTTCTTCGGCAACCCCGTGACAAAATCCATCGTCATGTGCTCCCACTTCCACTCTGGCAGCTCAATACACTACATCGGCCCTGCTGGTCGCTGATGCTCAATCTTCACCTACTGACAGACTAAGCATCGGTCCACAAACTCTACAATATCTCTTTTCATGCCCTTCCACCAGAAGTTATGTTGCAGGTCCTTATACATCTTCGTACTCCCCGGGTGAATGATATATGTTTCTCGGTGTGCCTCCTCCATGATGTCATCTCTCAGCCCATCGATCTTCGACACCCAGATCCGACTCCTGAACCTCATACCACCATCAACGCTTACACTGAAGTCTGATTCATCTCTGGCAGCTAACTGTAGCAGACCAGCTAACCCCTCATCATCATGCTGAACCTGAACAACTCGCGAGACGGTCTGCGGCTCCACCCGAAGCCCAGCAATCACTGCCCTCTCAGAGCCCTCTGTGAACGGCCTCCACTCTGACAACGTCTCGAGTAGCCTCCACTCCTGAATGCACAAACTTGCAACTGACACCTCCACCTCCCTGCTCAACGCATCTCAAACAGAATTCGCCTTCCCCGGATGATAAGAGATGGTGAAGTCGTAATACTTAATGAACTCGAACCATCTGCGTTGCCTCATATTCAGCTCCTTCTGCGAGAATAAATACTTCAGGCTCTGATGATCTGTGAAGACTTCGAACTGCTCTCCATAAAGATAATGTCGTCAGGTCTTCATCGCGTGAACCACCGCTGCTAACTCCAAATCGTGAGTAGGGTAGTTCTTCTCGTGCACCTTCAGCTGCCTCGAAGCATACGCCACAACCTTCCCATGCTACATCAGAACACAGCCCAAGCCAATCCTTGATGCGTCACTGTAAATCACATAGTCACCGCTGCCACTCGGTAGCGTCAGAATCGGTGATGTCGTCAGCTGCCTCTTCAGCTCCTGAAAGTTGTCCTCGTACTTCTGGGACCAAACAAACTTGACGTCCTTCTACGTCAACGCCGTCAGCAGCGAAGCAAGTCGGGAGAAATCCTGAATAAACCGCCTGTAATACCAAGCGAGTCCCACGAAGCTCCTGATCTCCGTCACGCTCGTCAGGGCCCTCCATTGAGTCACAACCTCAACCTTCGCCGGATCCACTAATATCCCATCCGCTGACACAATGTGCCCCAGAAAAGCCACCTGATCCAACCAAAACTGACACTTCATGTACTTGGCATAGAGCTGCTGATTCCTCAAGATGCCAAGTACAATCCTCAGGTGCTCCCGATGTTGCTCCCTGTCTAGCGAGTACACCAAGATGTCATCCACAAAGACAATAACGAATCTGTCGAGGTACAACTGGAAGGTCCTATTCATCAGGTCCATGAATGTTGTAGGTGCATTCGTCAGTCCATACGGCATCACCAAGAACTCATAGTGCCCGTACTGCGTCCTGAAGGTTGTCTTCTAGACATCTGCCTCTCTAATCCTCAACTGGTGATAACCGGAACGCAGATCTATGTTCGAGAACACTCTCTCCGTCTGCAGCTGATCAAACTGATTCTCAATCCTGGGCAAAGGGTATTGATTCCTGATGGTAACCTTATTCAGCATCCTATAGTCGATGCACATCCGCAACGACTCGTCCTTCTTCTTGACAAACAACACAAGCGCTCCCCAAGGTGAAACACTCGGTCGGATAAACCTGGAGTCCATCAACTCCTGCAACTGCTTCTTCAGCTCTGTCAACTCAGTAGGTATCATCCAATACAGAGCCTTCAATTGTGGTGTCATGCCAGCTACCAACTTGATGCCAAACACGATCTCTCGGTGCGGCGGTAAACCAAGAATCTCTGCAGGAAACACCTCTAGGAACTCCTGTACGACCTATATATCCTCTAGCCTCCTCATCTCAGGATCAGGAACAATCAGAGTAGCCACAAACGCTATGCAACCGTGATGCAAAAACCTCTATGCCTTAATCGCAGACACAATCACACGACCTCCTCTACTCTTTGTCCCTCTGATCAATACATTTGGCAATTCCTTCCTCGGGATAAGGATCTTCTTTTCATGGCAGAAGACTCACACATCGTACTGTGACAGCCAGTCCATCCCCAGTATGATGTCGAAGTCCTCCATCGGTAGCAAAACCAGCTCTGTTGGAAAATCATGTTCTCCCGAAACAACTGTTGTGTCGGGGAGAAAACTCCCTACAATGCCCACCCAACCCATGGACGTACTGACTTCCACCAAATCAGTCAGTAGCTCAGGGGTCTGATCTAACTCGCCAGCAAATTTCTCCGAAATGAAGGAGTGTGTGGCGCCGCAATCAAATAAAACACAAGCAACCAAACCTGAAACAACAAGGGTACCTTCCACGACAGTGTTGGAGTCCTTCGCCTCCTCAGCCTGGACGGTGAAGACTCGCCCCGCTCTCATGGTCTGGCCAACGGAACAACGAACCTGCTCCCTCTGCTCCTCCCTGAGACTGGTGGTCCCAGCCTCCTGCTCGAGTCACCCTGCCTGCTCGGGCACTCCCGGATATAATGGCCCATCTGAACGCATCCTAAACATGCACCTGTACGTCGGGGGAACTCCTGACCCAGATGAAATCTCCCACAGGTACTGCACGCACCAGACTGGCGTGCTCCTCCTCCATCAACCTGGGGCCTCTTGCCCGGGTTCCCTCTGAAACGTCCAACTGTACGTCCTCCTGTGCTCACTGACGGCTTACGCGCCTCCTGGTAATTCTCCTGATAGTCCTGCTCGATGATAGTCGCGAACTTCACATCATCCGCCATAGTCTGCGTCATGCTGGTAATCACACGCGACTGGAGTTGCTTCCTCAGCCCCTTGATGAACTTCCTCGCACGTTTCTCTGGTGTCACATAAGTCTCAGAACAGTAACGCTCCAGGGCGTTAAACCTGCTGATGTAGCTAGCCAGGGACGCCTCCTTCTGCTCGAGGGCCAAGAACTCCTCCTTCTTCCTGTCTCTGACATGTTGCGGAAAGAACTACGGTTGAACTCCTCAAGGAATTCCTCCCAGCTCACGTCACCTCGGTCAGCAAACACCACTGCAGATGTGGTCCTCCACCAATTTGTCGTCTCATCATCCAGCACATAGGTGGCCAGGTCCACCATCCGCTCCGGTTCACAGCCAATCACCGGAAAATCCTCTGGATATTAAAGACCCAGTCCTCAGCAGCCTCAGTGTCACTCCTGCCATCAAAACTAGGCAGGTGTTGCCTCATAAAGAGATCATGCTCACCACATCTCCCTGTCTGCTCTGCCATCACCGCCTAACGCTCGAGGAACTCGCCCAACCTATCCCAGGTAGCGCCCTCAGTGGCATCACTTGCACTATGCTCATTCACGGTGTTCCTCACACGTCTCGGAGGCATCTGACAGAAGAAACAACTCAAGATTAGCCATGAATGCATGCTAAAAGTAAAGTGCAACCTATCTCTACTACACGAGGGTGATTTATTTGGGAGCCACACATAGGAACCGACTTCTCTAATACCAAATTGTAACATCCCGAAACCACAAAAATTTGAAAATTTAAACAAACGAGATCTCAAGACAAAAGTCATCAGACGAGAATGTTACTCATATAAATATAACCAATCGGTGCACCACAATACAACGAAGTTTGTCAAAATACATGATTACATCAATACAACGAAAGACAGAACATCGTCCGCAACATCATCGCCAGCAAAAACCTTGACGGCATCGCCGGCACAACCTCGGCGGTACAACATACGTCCGACACAACATCAGACGGGTCCAGACCGTAGTCTGCAAGGTCATCATGCTACACGAGCCAAGCATCCTCATGTATTGGGATCTGCGATACCTCAGGTCTGCTACTGTACAGGGAGACATGTAATAACATGTCACACCACGATCCATCAACGAAAGTGGCACGACCCAAGTATCACACTCTTCCACACGGCGGTCCCTGGGCAGGCACGAGAAACATACCCGCCGTCACCTCCCGGCTCACGCTCTAAGCGAGGACACGGGTTTCCGTGGACAGAGTTAACGCAGCACAAGGACCAGGAATTCAGTTCTGCGCACAAACGGTCGACCGAAAGTCTGCAACGGTCGAACTCTCTGCGCATCACTTAAGTCCAAACGGTCGAACACCAATCTAAAACCGATCGACCGAATACGGGGTAAAAATCCAGAGTCTGGTCAAACTCAGACAAGTCTAGTCGGTTGACCGACTCAGGGGTCCCGGTCAACCGAAAACTACCAGGGGCATCCTAATAGTCTAGGTCATAAATCGGTCAAACAAGATAATTAATCAGTCGAACAACATGCAATAATATCAAGTTCACTTAAGTTCTGGTCGAACCCAAAAATAGGACCGTTCAACCGAAAACTAACAGGAAATCCCCCAACCCACCAGCACACATGCAACCGGTCGACCGCCACATGGCATCGTTCAACCGGTGTTGGTTAAAGTCGGGCAAAAAAGTAGACCGGTCGACCGCCCGAAGGCACCGGTCGACTGTTGGTCGACAGCAACACCACGCCAACCAAGGATTTTACGCCATTTCTCATCGTTGGCGTGGTCTCCGACCTCCCGTGACCGACCACAACATCACCCATACGCGGGTGAGCCACAATGAAACTAAAAAGTTGTCACACCTCAAATGCAAGACGGAGCACGCTGGAGTTTTGCTCAACGTCGCCCGCCAATCGCAGCCTCCGATCACACGCGCCTCACGTCCGTGCCTCCGCTTCTCCAAGCTCGTCACTACTCGTCGGAGCCGCCGCAACGCCCTTTGGAACAACGGAAAGGGAGAGAAGGTGAGAGGGGGATGATGAAGAAAAGAAGAAAGAAGGAATGAAGAGAAACATTTTTCTCTTAAAACCCCACCCAAAACACTCCATCATCACAACCACCACCAAACCCATCACCCTACACCCTCCAGCCATCATGGTTCCTCCATGCCCATGCAGGACACTATTAACCACAGTAACCCTAAAGGGTCAGGGTCTAACAATGTGTATACAGTGCAATGCTAGCATTTCAAGGTGGGGGCATAATTTGTATGACAAAACACCAAAAACATAAATAATATGGAGATAAAACACCGAAAACTGATAAATATAAATAACGTGGTGATCAACCATATCGTAAATGTGAGGAACATAAACAAAAATGTGATAAATTATATCGAAAATGTCATGATTATGATTTACAAGGTCCTAATGTTAAAGTAAAGACGAACCTTTCATCGGGCCACTTCTGTTATTTGGCTTATAGTTTTGAAGTCTATACACATTTACTTCATAGATGATTGGTCTTTAAGTGCATGGGTCGCTTATGTTTTATGGTTTTTTAATTTTGACATTAATAACTAGTAACGAGTCTTTTGTCGGATCACTACTGCTACGTGAGTAATATGAAAAATGTAAAAAACATAAAACACAAGGGCATCTGTCATATCTAAAGGGTCTTAGGGAAAAGCAACAAATTGTTCAACTCGATACTGAAACTCGATTTGGTAATAACCAACTAAGACAATCTTAAAAACTACTCAAAAATGTCGAATGTGGTACTCAAATGAATTTGCTTGATAAGAGGAACTTAAATATGTGTTTATATTTCTTAAAAAAATTGTACGATTCTCTAAGTATAAGATTAACAAAAAATAGTTGGAACGGTAGAAACCATAAAATTTTATGTGAACTAGTTTCTCTCTCCTCCATTTGCTGACACACGGAGGGAAGTTATTCACTACTACAGAAAAAGGAATATACGTCGGATGTACGGGGGTATATATGTCGGCTATAAGCACTCTACGGAAAAGGGAATATTGTGCGTTGACTGTGTTCAAGCACAACTTCCACCTCCGAGCATATCATCTTCTTTTGTATTTAATCTTATGCTAATAAAAAATTTTTTGTTTATTCTTTTAACATTACAAAATCCATATATTTGTGCTTATATTTATGTTTAGATCATTCTCATGACATTACAAAATAGTCTTCCCAATACATATGTGAATGATTTGCTAGGGGGAAGGTAAAAAAGAATTCTGAAATTGGTACAAACATCAAAAATGTTAATTAACTAGAATTTGAATTCTTTTCTCACGGATATTACCCTTCGTCCAAATAAAATTTTGCCTTATATGTTTTAAAAATTATCAACTAGTTAGTCATCACAAGCTAATAGCATCCAAATGTTGTATATGTAAGAATGTCAGAGAAACGATTAATTGTCTTGCTTAACTTTCAAACCTTTATGAAACACTCAATTACATGGTAGGCGATTTCAAAACAAAAGTATCAAGTTAGCTATGTAAGTTGAATCAATCACTAATCTAGATGGGGGGAACATATTATTTACAAATTAAGCTAAACAATGCACAATAAAAAATAGAAATGAGGGAAATGCAAACCATGAGTGGACTCCGGAGATTTTAAAGATTTTAGATGACACCATCGTGATCTACTCATCTCCTTGAATTCTGATCAATCCTCCGATCCCTACTCGAGAGTTCAATAATCTCTTTGTTCTGGGTCGAAGATAAACTCTCTTACAATTGGAGTATTGCGAACATCCTCGCCTTGCTCGAATCTCCTCTCACAAACCGAAAGGGAGCTTCCTCAAAGCTTTACAACGTAATGGAAGGTGTTGAAAGTGGTTGGACTCTGACTTGAATGCACTCAAAGGATTTAATACACAATGACCCATCTGCAAGAGGAAAGGACATGGACGTAAGCCCGAAGGGACCAAATAGCAAATCGAGAAACTCCGCACCATCATGAGGAGTATTTTGGCAATTAGATTCGGGCCCAGACTCCAATTACTGATACGAGTGCATCCCACGTGACAAATTGAAAAACTTAAGTATATATCTGAAAATTGGTCCGATCTAAGATAAAGTGACCGCCAATTGGCTCTCTCTTTTTCTCCGAATCCGACTCGGTTTCGTGTGGATATGGGTTAGGTGCTTATGTCTATTCTAGAAATGTTTCATTTGTCCCACATTGGGGGATTGTCTTCAGTTTCCTTTTTTCATGCCTATAAATAGAACTCTTCTTCCTCCTTTGTAATCAACTCATCTCTTGGTGGCTACTCTTTGTACTTGGAGTAAAACCTTGGAGCAAAACTCTAGTGGAGAGATACTACTTGTAATGTGAGTGAGTAATAAGAGAATTTTTGTTAGTTTTATACTATCTCTTTTCAATTCTTGCATTCTTAGTTTAATTTTGTTTTGTCTCCTTTTCTTAATGAGTAGTATGTAGTTTCATCCCCCTTTGGGGGTGGAGGTGATGTAGAATATGTGATAGTGATGGGTTCTTTTATTTGTGTCATTTCATATGCTTAATGTAGATCTATACTTGTAGCATGCTTAAACTTGTATTAGATGAGATAATGTCCACACTAGGTACTTATCTCATGCTAATTTTAGAGTTTATCTTATTGCTTGTAATGGTTTGATGTGAATGACTTGTTATGTATGGATTCATGTTTGGTGCACATTCACATGATTGATTTTGGTTGTATATAGGATCGATTGATGCTCTAATAGCCACACTAGGTACTTATTGCATGCTTGATAATCTAAAATCTACCTCAACTTTATGTGAGATATGCATGTTCATGTGAGAAAAGACTAATCGACTTAAAATCGTTGATGATGATTTTCTGCTCTAGAAACTGGATTGGCACCGCTAATAGAGTAGTAGATCCTCAAATTTCCAGTTGTAGAAAATGTCATCTTAGTAAGGACGAAAATAATCATCAATAGGTTCATTTGCCGGATGTGCCGAAGAGGATGAGATATCAAGGTTGAGTCGCTTCTTCTTCAATGAAGGAATGAGTTTCTTTCCTTTCTTTATCGTTGGTTGCTTCAATGGAGGAATTTAGTTTATATGCATTATAATATATCAAGTTGCTTAATGTATAATATTTTAATCGTGTAGGATTTTTGCACGCCACCTCCTTGGCCTAGTATAGATAACGATGACAATCCACCGGGCGGAGTCGGCAAGGGAGGTTTGGTAACTTAGTGTTTTCTATTTTCTATCTATTGTCATTGTTAAAGTTTGTTTGAGTACTTAGTGAATTCAAATGTTAATTTTAATGAAATTACAACTTTTGTGTTTGAATTGTTTTGAGATGAATCAATATATATGACTTCTTGTGTTAAGATGTTTGAGTTGTTTGAGATGTTTAGATTTGTATAAATGTTTGGCGAATAATGAATGAATTGGATTGTTTAGTATGAACAAGGATAATTGGAACCTGGAAGAGCAAATATACTCTTTTGGGGTTCTGGATGTGACTTACACTGACAGAAAGGAATCCGTCGGACAAAGTTTTGACATTAGTTGGTATACATACACCGACGGTACATATCAGTCGGTGGAGTATGTGAACATGTATCCGTTGGCGTATGTGAACAACCATCTCCGTTGGTGTATGTGAACAACCATCGGAATATATATTAGTCGATGTAACATACACCAACGAATCCATTCGTCAGTGTTACGTCGTCGGTGTTCTTCGATGCGACGAAAGAAGGTGAAATATTTTGGCAGTAACTTTCACGCAAAATGTAACACTGACAACGTCTATCCCTCGGAACATTGATTGAAGTAGAGAAACACTAACAAATGTAACATCGACGACGGTATATCCGTCAGTGTCAACTACACCGATGGAAGCGGACATGCACCGACGGATAAGCACCGTCGGTGAAAACCTGTACTGTTGTAGTGTATGTTAAACTACCACCCAGTTTTGTGAATGAAACATACCCGGATCATGTGTTCAAGCTCAAGAAGGCTCTTTATGGGCTCAAGCAAGCTCCTAGATCTTGGTATAAGAGATTGAAGAACTTTTTTCTTGAAAATGGATTCACAATGGGTAAAGTTGACACTACATTATTTACTAAAACTAAGAACAAAGATTTATTAGTAATACAAATTTATGTTGATGATATTATATTCGGTGCTACTAATGATTGTCTATGCCAAGAGTTTTCTAAGTCCACGCAAGGTGAATTTGAAATGAGCTTGATGGGTGAACTAAACTTATTCCTTGGAAATAAGAGGGAAACATCATCAACAAAACCAAATACACTAGAGAACTTCTTAAGCTCATCATACTCCCATGATCACAAGCATTAAATTGGATAAAGATGAATGCAAAGAGGTTGTCATTAAAAGGTATCAAGGTATGATCGGTTCACTTCTTTATTTAACCGCTAGTAGACCTGATATCATGTTTAGTGTTTGTATATGTTCTCGTTTTCAATTTTGCCCCAAAAATCTCTTATGCATGCCTTGAAAAGGATTTTTCGCTATTTGACAGCTATTTATGACTTTGGATTGTTTTATCCCAAGACTCAATCTTTTGAAATTATTGCTTATAGTGATGTTGACTATGCCGGGTGCAAATCCGATCAGAAAAACACTAGTGACACATGTCAATTATGGGGTAAATCATTGGTTTCTTGGTTTAGTAAGAAGTAAAATAGTATCGCACTCTCAGCAACCAAATCTGAGTATGTAGCCGTCGGGTGTTGTTTTGCACAAATCTTTTGGATGAGGCAAACCTTTAAGAATTTGAGACTTAAGTTTCATGTTATACCAATATTTTATAATAATACTAGTACCATAAATCTTTCAAAAAATCCTAGTCTACATTCTAGATCTAAGCATATAGATGTCCACCAACATTTTTTTAGAGATCATGCACCTAAGGGTGATATTGAATTAAAATTTATTCAAACTATGATCAATTTGTGGATATATTCACTAAACCTTTGAATGTTGATCAATTTGATAAAATTAGACAAGAACTAGGGATGTGTAGTGCTAAAGAAATATCATAATTCACATGGATTGATTAAATTAACTTGTTTGAATACTTGTCTTCTTTGCTCTTGTTGTCTGTCCGAGCATAACGAACAACCAAATATATTTTAGTTGACCAATCGGTGTAAGGACAGGGATTCAGACTTAGTTTGGATCTGTATGCGATAATCAACTGAACCTGGACAGGTTGACCGTGTTTGATCCCCTGCTGAGAGTAGCAAACTTCATGTTTCCCTATATACGGTGATCCGAATATGTCTTGGTTGACCGGATATGTTGGGTGAAGTTTTGAATCTTTTCCTTGTTTCTGATTGAACGAATCAGACTGTTAGATCCGTTTATCCGATTTTGAATCGGATGACCGTTTTAGCCATTTAAAAATTTCTTTGACCTCTGGTCTACGGTTGACTGGTGGTGCTTTGGTCTCCGATATGGAGATCCAGTAGCTACTTCAGATCTTACTATCCAACCAGTTTGGTGCACAAAAGGCCATTCGGTTGACCGAATACTGTGTTTTCTAGCCCTTGGATTCTTCCCAACGGTTATTTGTCCCATTTATGGACGACCATTGGAGGCTTTTATCTCCTTTTTGCCTTTCCTATCTTCTTTACATAAAAACCTTTTCTATCAATTCTTTCACCCCAAAGCAATCTTCTTGCATACTCCTTATTCTCAAAGTCTAAATCTTCATTTCTCCATCACATTTTCATCTTCTCATATAGGTCCAAGAAAAATTCTTACGCCGAAGAAAGGAAAGAAAGGAAGTGAAAGAAAAATGTAATACAACTTATTAAATTACAAATAGAATACCTCAGGATTATAACCCCCTTCGCAATCAAAAACTCGACCATCCATTGCATGTTTGTTAGCTTGTTTTTTGTCTATGCTAGCTCGCTTCTCATCATCTTTATCTCTTGACCTCACTCAACATGCGCTCTAGCATCACTCTCTGCTTGGGATGACATCCTACGTGGTCCGTACATGTCAGTCGGGATGACGAGACTGGAGTACATCCTCCCACGTCTGTGTCGGTCGTCAAGAAGAGTCCCGACCAGATCTTGGGCGGCAGCCGCCGAATTCATAGAGCCCTGAGAGCTCGTCTCACCCGACCCTCGCAAAGACTCTAATTGTTCCTAAAAGAAGAAAACATTATAAATTCATAAACAAATGTATCAAACAATATTTACTAATTGAAAACGAATAATAATCTTAAACTTACAATAACACCTACAACTTCGGGGAGTTTCTTGTCATGAAGCTAGATGTACATATTTGTACGACTAGACTCAAGAGCGTTCGAGTTTTCGGGGAGTTTCTGCAATACTTCTGAAAATAACAATCATTTCAGTTTATTTTGAAAAATAATGAATCTATAAGAATTTTAAAAAATTAAATAATATCTCACTATTTTCTTCCTGTGTTGCACCACTGATTTGGTACCACACTGATGTGGTATGACTGAATTTGCCATATTTTTCTTAGCCTCGTTCTTCTTCTGCATCACCAAATAAACCAAATTATTAAGCTTTTTAGTCATTGATAATAAATAACTAAAAATCAACAAATTTACCTCGTTGGACCAGTACTCTAGCAGAGTAGACTAATCCTCCACAGAAATGTGGTGGTCTAGGCGCCAATCTAGGCTCTCTATTACATAATAAAATTTATCATCAATTGGATAATAAAATTTATAAACTATAAATCTATTCATGCATATATTGGGTTTGTCATGACATTTGTTTTTGTACATGCATGTTAAATTGTGCAATTCCCTAAGGGTGTACTACTCCACCACTGGTTCGAAATCTGGTCTAACAAAATCAACCAAATTAATATAATCTAATTTGAGTCTAACTTGTAAAAGATTTCTTTTCCCATACTAAAGAATTTCGGATGCTTCATCCTCCACGCTATATAAATCCCTCGGCAACATTTGGACAACGACCAACCATTAGTCGTCGATTTTGTTTTTCTTTGGGCTCTGCAACATAAAATAGTTGCTTCACTAAGGATGCAAGTACAAATGGTGTAGGATCGTATGTCGCCTAATTATTAAATCAAATTCTTAATTCTCTACTTGATAAGAAGCGGAAATAAACAATAAAAGCAATTAAAGAAAACAAGGCAAACCACACAAAGAAGAAGACGATTTTTATAGAGGCTCAGCAGCCCACCCGGGTCCTACTTCCTCTCTTGCAAACTCCGCTCGACTCCTCGAGCTCCGCCTACATCTTCACTATCCACTCCCCGTTTCGAGCTGGGAGAGAACGCCTTTACAAAACAAACTCTACGACACCCTCGTGAACTTGGTTTCTTCCTCTCACAATCTGAGAGGGATGCTTCGGGCTTTCTCTAAAACCTCTACTTCAAACACTCTCTAACTTGAGCACAATTTGAGTATGATTGGGAATTGGTCAAAGGTGTAAGTTTTGGCTTTTGAGTGTAGGATTTGGGATTCTAGGAGTAGAGGATTTCTCTCTAGTGTATGTATGAGTTTGGTGTAGGAGAGTTGTGTAAATAAGGTGTGTGAACCTCTGTTTATAAGCTCCTAAAGGTTTGTAGCCATTGAGGAAGAGTAGGTTGAAGTTTATGTAAGATACACAAAACAAAATTCTAAGTTACCAAATATGTCCTAAATCTGTCGACCGATACAAGATAAACGGTCGACCGTTTCCTTAAGCATAAGGAAATGTTTGATCCAACTTAAGCTATGGTTGAAACAATTGGGCTACAACTTACGTCATCGGTCAAACCAAGTGTGGAGGCGGTCGACCGATTAAAGGGTTTTGACCAGGTAAAAGATTAGTCGTTTAACGCAAGACGAAGGATCGTTCGACCGAAAATAACATGCACTTTTTGGTGACAAAATGTCTTCATCGGGTCGACCGCCATGAAGGAATCTTTTGACCGGTGGCCAAATACAAATGTATTTGGGGGTTTAGGTAGAATTATAAGAATACGACTATTGTGTAATACGACAAGAATAACGGTCATATAAAAATGTGTATAATGTTCGACCGAAAAGGTGAAATAGGTCGACCAGTGGAGTTAGGTAAAATCACTATTTGTAAATACATTAACTTGTAGAAATGGTCGAATGGAAAACTTGTTTCGGTCGACCTTTCTACACAAACAGACAAAAGGTTGGTTCAAGTAATTTTCCTACCTAAGTTTGTCTGACCTATTGAAGTCAAATTGATCTGAAATTTTGTGTGTGACTTCTACAAGGAACCTAGTGTATATGTGAATAGATTTTAACTCTTGTATGCTTAAGTTCACTTAAGTTCCTAAGACTCAAATAAAAAGTAAAATTACATGTCTTCAAGAAGCTTGATTGCATGTCTTGACTTCATTCCATTGTTTCTTGAGTCTTGATCACCTGTAGATGTTAGCACAATACAATATATGTTCTATGCATAATGTGTGCCACTCTACATTTGATTGTGATTAAGATTAGGTTAGTTAAATCATCAAAATACATATTAAAGCCAAAGGGCCAACAAATGGTTTTTCCAGCTTTAGAAATCTATTCACGTTCACCAACCTGAACCCATATTCGTCGCTTTTAGTGGTATTGTCCCGACTCAGAACATCATACCACCTTGATTAGTAGCATATCATACATTGCATTCATGCTATATATCCTTTATTTTGCCCCAATTTGGTGCTACTCGAGTGTTTCTTTGTGGTGTTTCAAGTGTTAGGTAATAAAGAAGAGAAAGGAAGAGAAAGAGACTGAAATGCAAGAAAAAATGACCCAAGTGAAGCAATGTGTACATGTCTACCATGCACAGGGACCCATCTGCAAATCAGGAAGGACCCAAATGAAATCCTAAGGGACCTGAACGCACAGAAAACATTTCAGTAGCAAAAAATCCCTCAAAACCATGATCTTGAGGAGTATTTAGGCTATTAAAGACAAACGGGCTCGAACCAGTGGACCAGGAGTGCACCCCACATGCAAAATAGGACGTTTAAGTTGCTGAAGAAAATTGGGGCCTATCAGACCCAATTGATCCACCAATAGAAGATTGCGATCTGCCACTAGCCGATTATTTTTGTCCAATTGGTCCCCAATTTTTCCCGTGTCTTCGTCTTGATTATATGGGTGCATCTGACTAGAGAGAATGTTATTACAGCCGTCGGATTGCTTCTAGATCCATCTCAACCCTTATTTCTTCTATAAATAGACTTGTAATGCCTCCTTTCTTCTCTTTCCTCCCTCTCCTCCTTAGTTTAGTTTCCTTTTTTGTTAGTACAATAGGTTTTATTTCTTATTTATTAGAGTAGGTTTTAGTTTCTTAATTAGTAGTGTAGAGGAGGAGAAGAGGAGCAGCCTTGTAATCTTTCATTTTAATCTAGTTTTCTACATTTTCCATATGATTTTGTGTTGTTGTTTTTCTTTGGTTAATATTTTGAGTAGGGAGTAGTCCATCCCCATTGGGAGGTGGAGAAGAAGGTGATGTGATTATGTGATGTATTAGGTGTGTGCGCGTTAATCCTAACCTTTGAACCTCACATGATTTCCATAACATCTAATGGGATTTCACTCTTATCTTTGATGTGCTAATGCTTTTGAGTGATACTTAGTACGCATTGTAGTGTAATTCCAACCTCATTTCTTTCTTCTTTCCTCACTCGAGTATGGTGGATTTTGACTCAAACACGCTACCTGTGGACTCGACCCGTACTTGCCATCGCCTCATCGCGGTCGTGCACTTGCGGTGTTATAACTGAATCAATCTTAGTGGTATTGTCCCGACCCAGAACGCCGTACCACTTGCACTTGAACAAAACATATTTCACATCACCGTAGTATTGAAGTTCAATTATGTCATCACACCAGAGTAGTCGACTAGTGCACGGATAAGATTGTTATCTCGTGCTGTTGAGTAACTTTCTGTTGTTACCTTTACAAACATTCCAAAATTCTGAGTTTTTCCTTTGAACTCGCGTTTCTTACATGGGTATAAGATTTTCCCATCATGAATATATTGGTTGTGAGGACCAAAGGCAAGGTTCAGGAATGAGTTCATATTTTCCGTGAATTTCTGAGTAATTCTCTTGTCATACATCCAACTTCTGTCTGAGCTCATAATTCTATTGATTTCAAACAAAACATGTTAAACATAACATGTTAAAAATTTGGACTACTAGGAATATTCCACTCAAACTAATTAACACATCGAACTCATTCAAATCAATCTAGCTAACTCAATTAACCAATCTAACAATTAACTAATTAATCCAACTCAATATATAACTAAACCGTAAATACATTTAGTTTTTATAGATTTTTTTTATAAATTTCGGCAGAACCTCCCCTATATTTTCATATAGAAATTTTCTGAGAACCTGTATTAACAAGAAAAAACAACATATCTTTCAAACAATTTCATCAATCAATTCCACAACTCACAATCCAGACAATAAAAATCTGCATTCAAATAGATAACATCCAAATCAAACATGACACAAATCACACATCCTAAAGTAAACTTCAAAATTTAATCCTCATATTACTCCAACAAATCATATTTGACATTGTGGTCGTTGCCATCCTTTCATTGCTATATTTTCATGAGTACTCTCTGAGTAAGCATTGGTTTTATCATTTCTATATTCATGATGATCATTGTCGTGAATTCTAGCCATTGACATGAATTTCTATATAACGTGTTTAACTTGAGCATAAGTTGGATTGGGCTCGACTCGACTCGCTCACACATGACAAAATCTCTAAATCTGGGCCATCAGATTAGAGTTGAGAACCAAAGAAAAAAGAAAATCTCTAATCTAGAGATTTAAACAATGACCAAAGGCGGAGGACGGTCCATCATAGAGCAACTATTAATAGTCATCCAACTAGCCAGTCAGTGATCGGCTTGAAGTCGACTAGTCAGCCCAATTCGTAAACCCAGTCTCCAACTAGTCAACTTAAACTCCCTTAAGAACTAAAATAAATCTCTCATTTTATTCCAGTTTAAAACTTATTTTACTCCAGCAAAAAATAACTCAATCAAATCAAAAACCAATCCAACTAATTCTGCAACTAGTCAACTTAAAATCCTTGCGGCAAAACACCAACCCATATTTGTTGTCTACTTCGAATCACAAAGTTTCCACCAATTTCCTCACAATCAAAAGGGCATTCACTGGTGTCCAAACTCCCTTAACCACTACAAATAAATCTCTTGATTTATTCCAATTTAAAACATATTTTACTCTGGCAAAAATCAATCCAAGTAAATTCAATTCAACTTAATCTAGCACAATCAACTAATTGATCCAACAAAATCGAACTAAGTCAATCAAACTAGCACATGTCACTCAATGTAATTCAATATAACTAAACCGTAAACACATTTACATTTAATAGATTTTTTTATATAAATTTGGACAGAATGCCCCCTATATTTTCAATAATACTTTTTTCAAATACATGTATTGTCAAGAAAAAATGACCAATTTTCGTGAGAACCATCATAATATTATCAATTGATCAAACATAAATCATACAAAATCACCACAACATAAATATATCTTGTATCTAATGATTAAATTAATCAATCAATTCATAAATATATCTTCTATCTTCTATCTAATGATTAAATTAATCAATCTCGCTACCCATCTCGCATACACTTTTCTATTCTAAACCAATTAAATAAAAATTCAACATTTTATAATCAAACAATATTAAAATTTATCACATGCAAATTTATTAGGTTAGAATATATGAATCCTACAAATTCTACAAATAAATCTACAAAATTAATTAACAAATTCTACAAATAAATCTACAAATTAATATACAAATAAATCTACAAAATTAATTAACAAACTCCTAGGGTTGTCGTTGAGGTGGCGGGGTCGGGTTGAGGTTGTAGGACCGTAATGGCCCCTAATTATCAAATCAAATTACGCTTAATCCCCACTTAAACAAACAAGATGTGCAGCGGAAAAAATTTAAACAAAATAGGGAAGAAACAAGCAAAACACAATGGAGACGAGATTTTTACAGAGGTTCAGCCACCCGCTTACGTCCTCTCCTGCAAGCTCCGTTCGACACTTCGAGCTCCGCTCACGACTTCACTATCCGCTCCCCGTTCTGGGCCGGGAGACAACGCCTTTACAATCTTCAAGCTAGCGAACAACCCTCGCCTAGCTTGGAATCCCCTTCTCACAATCCGAGAAGGATGCTTTGGGCATTCACCGAAGCCTTTACTCTTTTGAACAAAGAACTTGAGTGGAACAACACTCTCTAACTTGAGCACACTTTCAGTAGTATATGGAAATGATTAAAGGTGTGGAATTTAGGCTCTTGAGTGTAGGAATGAGAGTTTTAGGAGTTTGGAATTTCTCTCTAATATATGTCCCTTTACATTAGGATCCTTTAAATGTATATACCAAAAATGTCACACACACATAGATATATATATACACACATAGATATATATATACACACACAGATATATATATATATATATATCAGTTAACATATTACACAATCTCAAAATTTATAATAAGTACATCCAACAAGAACAGACGTACGTTTGCAAACAAAATTGAAGTGGTAAGGCTGTTTAGGTGAAGGTAGTGTTGTAAACCATCTTTGTAGTGTAAATTACGTTGGTGTTGTACACTATGTTTGTGTTGTTGGTGTACGTACACTATGCAGTCATACCAGAATTGTCAGATAGCATGCTGAATATGGCTGCAATGTCTTTGGTTCTGCTTTACAATTTGATTTCAATGTCAGGTTGAAAATCCTACACATTAGTACCAATGATATATGATGAGAATTAAATTTATACCGCAAGTGCACGACGTCAATGAAGACGTAGCAAGTACGGGTCGAACACAAGGAGGGAGAGATCTTGTTATTTTGTGTGATTTTTGATTAAGGGAAAGAAGGAGAGAAGAATAAATTTAGTTTTGAGATTTTTGGGTTTTTAATTTTCTAAAGCACGAAACATGAACAAATAAAACTAAAACAAGAACATGATGGTGAATTCCGTTGAGTGGAGGTTTAGATATTGGGTTTAGATTAGAGAATTCAGAAACTTATAATAAATCATATTAGTTATAAAGCATTACATGATAAATGATTTAACATAAACTCAAGTAATCAAAACATACTAATACGAAATTAAAATAATAACTTTATTCTTCTTCTCTTCACCCTAAATCCATCACCCCCACCCTTTGGAAAGAGTTAGAAACTCATGGATGGGAGGAAGGAGAAGGGGTCCTAGAGGAATTACAAAAGAAAACTAAAAACAAGAAATAAAACAACAGAAATTTATTACTAAACTAAGGAATAAAAACTAGAACATAAGCTAAGGACCCTCACAACATCGTTTCGAGGCTATTTATAGCCGATACAAGTAACCCTAATATGAAATAGGAAAGTACACGTGGCACACCATGACTGGACAAAATTCGGAGGCGTGGATCGACAGGGGTGCAGCGGAATCGCCGCACAATACATGTAACTTGCGGCTAAATCGCCGCACAATATGCTCTGATTGGATCCGGATTTTTGCTGTGTGTTTATGGTATGATTTAATCCTCCTTTGCGCGTCTGGATTGATTCTTTCCTTTCTTTTGAGCTTCGACTTTATTTCTTTATATATTTGGAGATCCACATTGATTTTTCTTTAGACTTTCTCCATAATAATAAAAGCTACTCGTAATTTGCAATTCGGTCCTTGGCTTTTTGCAATTAAGTCCCTGGCTCCTTTTGTGCTTAAGTCCTTGTCCTTTTTGTAATTAGGTCTTGAATGCTTTTATGCTTGGATGAACTTCCATTTGACTCCTGATAATCTTGACTTGGTCTTTATGATAGAAATGAGTCTCTTTGCACGTGTGTATGCTCGGGATATGGGTAATTTGCATTCAGGTCCCTGTATTCTGTAAATAAGACTAAACACATACCTTAGTAGCATTTATTGATATAAAATTAATCTAAATGAAGGACATATGATGCAATGTATGCAATGCATCAATATATCATGTATATATTTAATAAAACCTTAAAGAAAACAGCATCACCCAATAAACTTACATTCATCATTTAAGTTGCTAACATCATATGGTTAATGATAAAAGAAGATCACTTCCCTCACGTAATGTCTATCTCTTCCTGAGAAAATGGTTCAAGGGATTCTTTGAACGACTACAAAGTAAATAAACTCATTTATTAACATATAAATTGTGCCACAAAACATATATAACGCAACATAATATCAATATCAAAATTTACTGATCTTAAATCTTCCGTTGTCACTCCCTTCTCGACAAGTTCTTCTATCTACCTCATTATGTAGTAACCACATTCAGTAGTTCCAACTTGTTTATATTAGTACAATTAAAATGTCATGTATATTAGAAAAACAACGAAATTAATGTGAAATATAATGCATATATCAAAACAAACATTACTGAATCATCTTACACCCATGACAAGCCAATTTACTTTCTTTTTTGCTACAAGCCTTCAACAACCAGACGAGATTTGAGAGACCTCAAGCCCCCTACCAAAATATGTAAAGGTTCAAAAATGGATTCAAATTTTAAATGGAATATGAGTGAAATTATTCTAAATAACTTACGTTTGAATAATGTTCACTAAACCTTCCCTGAGATTCTTCGATGCCGTAGGATCAAACGAGTAGGTTGTCCACCTAAGTGGTTCTACCACAGCTAACATCCAATGTTCACTGAAAACCACTCATGTTAAATTACTTCATCAATTAGATTAATGTCAATCTTCTTTATGATTCCCAAATTAAATATAATGAAATTGAAGGTATTATAAAATATAATGAGCTACTTACTTCTCCCAATATGGTACTAGGAAATAAGAAGCCTTCATTGATGCTCGCAACACCTCTGCAAACTTTGTAGATATGTTGTCTTTACTTGGAGATTCTCGTTTGATCAATAGAGTGGGACACACATAACCAAACTTGTTGCCATTCGACATTTGGTACAAATTCCTAATATAAATAAACTAACACAATTAAAACAGTTATGAAAAAGACAAGCACGATTACTTCTATTGAACCTGAATGATTGTTCTACACAATCTTCCCATCTTTAGAAACTACAGGACATCGGCTATGCAGACATATAACCGGTCTTGTATGCCGCCTTTGATTGTTTTTCCTACCATTTCTTTCAGGATAACACCTTTTATTAGAGAATCTACAAATTTATCCTTTACAAGAACGTACAGAATTTTGCAATTCAAACGCAATTGGCTCTCATCACACAACTCCTGAGGAGAAGATGATTTTGACGATGGAAGACTATCATAATTCTTGATTATTTCTACTTTTGTTTCCTCATGGATTGGAATTGGGTATTCATCTTCAAGATTCAAACTTCCCGTAGTACTTCGTGGAGTCGGAATAGGTGTGGCCATATCGGGTAATGCACTTAATTTATTAAGTATCATAGTCATTTGTTCTTGCAACGTATGAATCTTTTCTTCAAAATCCACATGAATTCCTTTCCTACTACGGTTCGAGGAGGATGATCCAAAGTATTGTCGTAGACCTATTCGACTACCAACACGACGTACTTATCCAGCATGCTCCTCTTTGCCCAGGGCTACATTCAAAATATATTTTCAGCCTTCTAAAAGAAATTTGCCTTGGGAGCTTGCAGTGTAAGATCGTCCTATTAAGTATGAAACACAAGAATCTTAGAAACTATATCATTGCCTAATGTTAAACACTATTTTATTAATTAATTAGGTAGTATACCAAACACAAGAATTAAATGTAACCACTTACAATCTTCGCTGCAATCTCTGTCGACTGAGGGTTACTGTAACTCTCGTCCAGAGTAAAACACGCTCTCTTCCACTTATCTTGTCTAGCTGGGAGATGGAGGGGAGCAAAATTACAGGCTTGCTCCTCGCTAAAACCAGCCTCTAAAGCTTCCTGTCTTTTCTTGGCAATCTTTTCGGCCATCATTGTCTTCTCCAGTTTACGGTATCCCCCCACGACAATTTGGGTGGAAACTTGTTCTTCGATTGTTGTTCTTGGTTGAGCGCTCATAGTTCCTTCAGACCAAAAAAATAGATATCATATTTAACATTTGAATGTGTTAAGTATGAAAGTATATTTTACTAAAAACTCTTGAGTTAGCCTTGAGCTTTTGAATTCAGCCTATGTCGTGTGAGTAATAAAATTATAAATTCTCCATGGATCTCAATCCTTATAATTTCCAAAAATGAAATTAGACATCAACTTTGTTTTAAAATCCTTCCATCGATGAAACTTAATAAAACCCTATAAAGAAAGGATTTAACTTAAAAGAAAATCTTAATAAAAAGAACTAACCATTGCATTCTTCTAAATTTACTCTTTCAATGATTAATCCACCATTGACCACATGGAAATACAAATACACACTTTGCTTCTTACCAGAGTACCCATATAACTTATTCAATAGTCTTTGTTTTCTCCATTTACCTGGTCGGGACCGGTCGAGGGGATGGGTTTAGGGTGGTTGATGCCTGCTCTGAAGAACCTGGTTGGTGTGCATAATAGGGGATGGTTGATCGTGGCAGGTCGGGAATTCTCGGGGCAAAATAGGAAACGGATGGTTCAAAGTTGGGCAAAAATTCCAGGCAAGCAAATGAAAATTACAGGAAGTGAAAAGTTAAAACTTAAGTGAAAATGACTTACAATCGTTGTCCTATCAAACCCACAAATCTGTCATGTAAACCCCAAGTCTGTCCTTTAAAAATCGAGTATGTCCTCAAATAACATGCCCCTATTTTAAAGGACACCAATGTCCTTTAACGTCGAATGTGTCATAACGAAGGTAACTTATGTCCTATGAAGGACACATAAGTCCTTTAAACTCCAAGTATGTCCATTAAAATCAAGTGTTCTTTATTCCTTTAATCTTTAAAGCACAACCTTGTCATAACATTCTTCTTATAAAAAGGACATCTCACATTCTCACGTTGGCCGTTAACATAATATTCAGCGTGTTATATATGTTTCATTTAAAAAAATATAACATTCTAAAAAAGGATATCCAGTTATCCACTTCAGATTTGTCTTATATTGACTGAATGCATTTCGGTTGTCCGAACTATTGATTCTACTTCAATTCCCAGGACCGTATCCTTCGAAGGAAAAACCTTTCCCACCATGGACACGGGTGAGCTTCTCAAAGTAAACAAGTGTACTGGTATATAAGTAAGAAATTATACACTGATATAAGAGGACATAACTGTACTGTTCAAACCATTAAAAATTACAACAATTGAATAAAATTAGTGTTGAATAATACGACAGTTTACGAACATCAAGAAAACTAATTTTTCAATACAAATTAATTAGTGTTGAATAAAAATTAATGTTGTTTTTTTTCTATGTGAGTTGAAAAATTATCCTAAGTTAGTCAGTCTGCTAACAAAATATGGCCCTTGAATTTGGAGTCCCTAAGCAAAAACATTGTAAGTTCCATCCTGAACGGGTATAGATATTTGTCCTCCATCTTTGCACAGTCACTGCTATTCGGTTCTTGAACGTATATCTGTAGTGGGATGTACGTCCAGCATCAAGCATTTGATCTAGTGCATGACATACACTACACAATCATTGTGATTCGGTGCTTGGCGTTGGCATGCTTCTCTTTCGAAGGTAAGGTACTGGTCCATTTATAGGTAGGATATCCAAAAGGCAGTCATAGTCTGCACTGCTTTTTCGTGACCGCCCACTAATTCTGTATGGTCTTCAGCTAACCACGAAATGTTGTTTAATTGGGTTAATCTTTCTCTTCTCCCATCGACGATAAAAAATATACCAATACGCTTATTTTCCAGCCATTCTTCACAAGAAATAAAAAATCCCAGGCGACGTAATACCCTTATTTTCCAGCCATTCTTCACAAGAAATATACCAATACGCTTCTTGTTATCTGTTGAAGAATATAGACATACTGCAACCAAATACACTCTTTGTAGATAAAAAAGGTTAACACCGACCAAAGGAGACGTCACCGGAGGCGATGAGGCAGAGCTGGAGAGGGTGGATGGTTGAGTGGACTGGAGAGAAGGCATCACTGGAGGGGATGAGGCGGGGTTGTAGAGGGTCAGATGGGGGGGACATTTTCACTTCTCCAAATATCCCTAAACCCTAAATTTTCAATTTTCCAAGTTATGCACAAACATAGGGAAAATACTGGGTCAAACCATCAAAGGTAAGACATTTTCTTTTCCATTGGATTCCAACTACACAAAGCCCCCCTAAAAGTACAAAGCCCGACTGTTAAAGGACACAACATCCATTGTTTAAAGGATAGATCCTGGCAAACTTAACACGACTACACCATAGTGGTTGATAGCTTGATTAAAACAAAACCAAGAGAACCCTAGACCAGTGAAAACGACGACAGTGTTTTCACGACAACCAACTCATCTTCTTTCTACCGCTGCTACTAGAGACTTCTATGTTTTGGACATCCATGTTTGGGACTTCCATGTTAGTTGTCATTTCTTCAGTTTTGGTTTTTTGTTGGGATCGGCGACATAGCGGAGGAAGATTTACGGTTTGTTTTTAAAATTAATAAAAGACAAATCTTTCAAAAGTTACAGTTTATCCCGATTTTGTTGTTAATGGAAAGAATCATTCCCACCATTTTTTGGGAAACCGCAATTGTTTTCCACTCTATCAGAATTCAAAGTACAAATTCTGAATTGCTTTAAAAATCAAAAACAAATCTTCAAAATTGGTTGATATGGCTGGTGAGTGGTAACACGCAGTGTCGGTGTATCAGACTATCGATTAGTCCTCTTTAAAACATCATTCCATGTATAGGACAGGCTTGTGGCTTAAGGACCCTTTCGAGTTTTAAAGAACAAACTTATGTGCTTTAAAGGACATACGTATCTTTATAGTGTTAATTTTTTTTATCCATTAGATGATCTATATATCAAACATTTGTTTATTTATTGTGTTGCAAGTTACAACCATACATTAATCCTGTAGAATTTTTCAAATCCTTATTCTTGAATTTCTTCCTTCGTGAAAAAATCCATATTATTCTTTAACTTCTTGAGTTCTTGTTCCATATAATCTTGTCTAGTCTTTATATTTCCCCAACATGTCTTATATATATTAACCGAATGCATTTTGGTTGTCCGAACTTGTATTCTAGTTAGGGGTTTTAGGGGACCGAAATGGGTTCAGGCAACCGCATACGATAGGTTTTCGATACTTTCAGGTGAAAAGAAAAAATGGGGATGGATTTGGTGCACAAACAAGTGAAACAACCCCCCTCCACCGCACCACGGACGTCTGTTACAAAATTCCATATGCGAATTTGGAATTCACTGTCCACACATTCAGAGGACCGCCAGTTGCGGTCGACCGAGGCCCTATGGAATTTAGTCATTAGACCTCCCCAACAGCTATCCGCACCATTAAGGACGACCGTTGGACACAAATTTCCCAATTCAACCTTGTCGTTTTCTATATAAACAAGTCCCCATTCACTTTTTTCATCCATCTTTTCTACAAACATTCTAAACTCTTTCTTTTACTCAAATTCTTCCAATCCCTACTATCTTTACCACTTTTCAATTTCTCCTAAGAAGGTTCTTGCCTCAAAGAAAGTGGTGGCCCCAACTAAGAAATCAATCGAGAAGAGAGGCAAGAAGTTGATCCCTCCGGTGAAGAAAAGTCATCTTAATCCTGACATCACATCCACCTTGACGGCACCGTCAGAAGAAATTCCTGAAGAGCTCTTCCCTTACCTGCCATCCCACACCTTGATCCACCAAAAGGCAGAGCGGCACTTTATATTGATTAGCAATGCCAAACCTATTCCAGAGCGGAAGATCGTAATTAAAGATCTCAAGGAATCGACCTCTCAACTTTTCTCGCCAAAGATCATTTGGGTGATTTATTCGATGATAAGCTTCCAGTGAAATGTTCCTCTGATGATTGCCGGCAATTTTATGTCAATCTTGTAGAAATCGCTCAAGATGGTACTCAAACGACCCTCACATCCAAAATCAACGATGTTACTTTCACTCTCACCGCCTCACTACTTGGGAAGATCACCGGTCTCCCAAGCTCCAAAGACGACATCTACAACTTGGCTTGGGAGGAGGTAGTTGGATCCATCGATCAATTGGTTGATGTAACCAAACCAATGGTGCCACCACAACAAAAGCTCTACATCACTTATCTACTAATCATTGGTAAAGTCGTTTGCCAATTCATCTCCTACAATCTTTTCATTCGCAGAGGTCATCAAGATGAACTCATTCATCAAATGATGAAATGTTTATTCAATCTTTGCACCGGGACATGCACAAATTGGCCTCCCTTCATCATCAATCGCATGCGCTATGTCTCTCGTTGCAAGCTTAATTTTCTTCCTTTTCCGATGATCATCTCCCCCATTGGCGAACACTTCAAAGTAGGCTCCGACTACGATTTGTTCAAATCATCCCAAAATGACATCGACAAAAACACGCTCAAACGGATGAAAATTGAGAAGCAAAACTGTTGGATCGTGTGGGTTATGGGTCCACTAATCACTTTTAAGCTAATCCCTAATTAATTAAACAATAAACGCAGCGGAAACAAATTTAAAAACAAGTAGGGAAATTAACAGAAAATGCAAACCACAAGAGACGCGTCGGTTTTTATAGAGGTTCGGCACCCCACCCGGGTCCTAGTCCTCTCTTGTAAGCTCCGCTCGACTCCGCGAGCTCCGCCTACGTCTTCACTAACCACTCCCCGTTCCGGGCCGGGAGAGAACGCCTTTACACCACAAGCAACGCGAACAACCCTCGCTTGCTTGAATTCTTCCTCTCACAATCCGAGAGGGACACTTCGGGCTTTCACCGAAGTCCTTGCTTCTTTTGACAACTCTTGTAACTGAGTGGGATTCACTCTCTAATTGAGCACACTTTGAGTAGGATGAGTATATGATCACTAAGTGTGGATTTTAGGCTTGTGGAGTAAAATTGGGAGCTTTGAGGATTGAGAGCTTCTCTCTAATGAATTGGACAATTGGAAGTTGGAGAGTTGTATTAACAACAAGTCTTGATCCTCTATTTATAAGCTCCTAAGGTTTTCTAGCCGTTGGGGATAGATTTGATTGGGTTTTGTGCAAGATACACAAAGCAGAAAATCGGGCTGCAAATCTGTCCAGAACCGGTCGACCGAAACTACTAAACCGGTCGACCGTTCACTTGATTTCAAGGAGAACGGTCGAACAAAAGAATATTCGGTCGGACAAACGAGCTAGAACTTAACTCTACTTAAGTGAATCGGTCGAACCAAAGTATGGAGCGGTCGACCGAAAAGGGGATTCGGTTGAGACAAAGGTCAATCGGTCGAACGAGAAATGTGTCGACCGATAGCAGGGAATTTTGTTTCTTGAAGAAATGTTCAACCGGTCGACCGAAACAAGGTCGTCGTTCGACCGGTTACCGAATGTATTTTGGGGTTAAGTTTGTTTTATACGAATACGACCGTTATAGGAATACGACAAGAAAAACGGCCATATTAAAATCCGGGATCGGTCGACCGAAAAGGTAGAACCGGTCGACCGGTAGAGTTCGGTAAAATCACTGTGGAGAGTCTGTTATAAACCGGTCGAACTGAGAACTGGTTCGGTCGACCGGTTCACACAGGAAATCTGGGTTTTAAGTTTATAAGTGATTTCCGACTAAGGTTTGGGTGATCTAATGAAGTCCAAATAATGTGAAATTTTGTGTGTGACTTCTCTAAGGAACCTAGTGTGTATGTGATTGGTTTTTAACCCTTGTATGCTCAATTTACACATGTTCCTAAGACTCAAAATAAATCAAGGTTACATGTCTTCGATTTAGCTTTAATTACATGTCTTGACTTCATTTCCTTCTTTCTTGAGTCTTGATCACCTGTAGAGGTTAGCACAATACAATATACATGCAATGCAATATGTGTGCTACTCTACATCATCATAATTAAGATTAGGTTAATTAAATCATCAAAACCTAGATTAAGGCCAAAAAGCCAACAATCTCCCCCTTTTTGATGATGGCAACCTATATCTTAATTCTATCTAAATACATGGAATTTGTATATGTAAACTATGCAAATTAATGCTCCCCCTATGGATGTGCATAGTTTTTTTTCAATTTTATGCCAAATTCCAAGTTACCCCCATAATTATCTCTCCCCCTTTGACATCCATCAAAAATAATAATTATTTAAGACTTTAAGCTTAGAATTTGGATGTCTTGTAATGAAGTTGCTCCCCCTAAATTTTGCACTTCATTACTCTAATAAAATATATAACATTTAAGCTCCCCCTATCAATAAGGCTAAATGGAAACAATGAGTATGATTCAAGTTAAGTTCATTTAAGTTTCAACTTAAGCCTTATTCTAACATCCATTTAAAATTTGGCATTTAGAATCAATGGATGTGATAAATGATTTGCAATGAATAGGGATAAATGATTTTCAATGAATTGAACTATATGATATGTCAATTAAGCATGTGAAACTAGATTAGCGCTAATTTTCAGAAAATTTCAAAGATAGAAATTTATACCAAACTTGAATCTTAATTAGCTCCAATCTCATTTGGTGATGCAACCGGATTCGAATTCGACGCTTTGGCTCACCCGGTCACCACCAATCTCCTCCTCAAGTACCTACAAGTGTAGATTTTGGTACCCAACCTACTTTGGGTCCTTGAACATTAGCTCTTGGGATCCAAACCATTTTGGTTTTGGGTGCCCACACACTTGAGGAACTATGGTTAATGAACATATGCTTACCATTTAGAGTAGTGTGAGATACATGGTTTTTCAATTTAAAATTGTAACCTAAACCATGTTTTTGCAAAGATTGCCTTTGACTACCTAATAGCATGTTAAGCATATGAGTTCCATTAGTGAATCTTTCTAAATCTTTTCTTAATTGCAAGTTAGAAGCTTGAAGATTTAGTTGATCACAATCTATAGGTGTTGCTCTTAATTTTTCAAGATTTGATGCGTTCTTTTCAAATTTAGCAATCACCTCATTCTTCTCATTTATGCATGTATCAATTTGGCTTTGAAGATCTTTGATTAACTTTCTAGCATTCTTGTTTTTATCACATATGATCTCATATTGTTTAACTAAATCATGGAATGCATTTTGAAGTTCATCATAAGAATAAGTTTCTTCTTTAGAACATGAACTATCACTAGCATATGATTTAGATGAGCAAGAATGTGATCTACTAGAGTAAGAGTTAGAGGATACCTCACTTCCTTCATCTTGAATTGCCATGAAGCATGAGTGAGCCACTTCTCTTCTACTTTGCAAGGAAGAAGACGATGATGATGGTGATGAAGAATCATCCCATGTAGCCTTGTGTGCTTCCTCCTTCCTTTCTCTTCTCTTGCTCTTCTCCTTTTCTTTTCTCCTCTCCCTTCTCTCCTTTTTCTTCTCCCCTTCTCTTCTCTCATTTTCACTCTCCTCCCTCTCTTTTTCTTTTTCTCTTTTCTCACTTCTTCTACCTCTTCTTTCATTCTTTTCTCCTTTATCCCTCTTGAGGTATTTGAAGAAGTCTTGGGCAAGGACCTCAATGTCCTCTTCTTCCACCCTCCTTGGCTCATCAAACTTTGCATGTAATGCCACCACGGAGTTTTTCTTTGAAGCTTCCTTCTCTCTTCGATGACTCAATTGGAGCTCATAGGCCATGAGATTTCCAATGAGTTCCTCCATCTTTAATTTTGAAAGATCGTGCGATTCTTCGATTGCCACGACCTTGTCTTCCCAATCGTTGCTCAATGACCGGAGGAATTTTCGAGTCATCTCTCCTTCATTTATCCTTCTTCCAAGAATCAAAAGAGAGTTAGTAATATCGGTGAAGCGAGTGTTCATGTCGCTTATGTTCTCACCGATTTGCATAGAAAATATCTCATATTTATGCATGAGGAGACTTATCCTAGTTTCTTTGGTTTTGCTATCACCCTCATGATGCATTTGTAACCTATGCCATATTTCATTTGCACTTTCACATCCCCTAATTCTATTGTATTCTCCCTCATTAAGGCCACAATAAAGAATATTCATAATTTTTGAATTCATTTCAATTTCTTTCATTTGAGCCCTAGATAGAGAATCTAAATCATCTTCATTTGGGGGTATGTATGGATTTTGAATAAACTTCCAATACTTAAGGTCATTTGATATTAAAAAGATTTTCATTCTATTTTTCCAATAATCATAATTTGACCCATTAAGCAAAGGAGGCCTTGTGGTGCATAAACCCTCTAAGTGATTAGATGTGCTAGTCATGCTAAAAATACGATTAAGTATAGAATTTAGCTAACAAGGCTCTGATACCAAATGTTGGATCGTGTGGGTTATGGGTCCACTAATCACTTTTAAGCTAATCCCTAATTAATTAAACAATAAACGCAGCGGAAACAAATTTAAAAACAAGTAGGGAAATTAACAGAAAATGCAAACCACAAGAGACGCGTCGGTTTTTATAGAGGTTCGGCACCCCACCCGGGTCCTAGTCCTCTCTTGTAAGCTCCGCTCGACTCCGCGAGCTCCGCCTACGTCTTCACTAACCACTCCCCGTTCCGGGCCGGGAGAGAACGCCTTTACACCACAAGCAACGCGAACAACCCTCGCTTGCTTGAATTCTTCCTCTCACAATCCGAGAGGGACACTTCGGGCTTTCACCGAAGTCCTTGCTTCTTTTGACAACTCTTGTAACTGAGTGGGATTCACTCTCTAATTGAGCACACTTTGAGTAGGATGAGTATATGATCACTAAGTGTGGATTTTAGGCTTGTGGAGTAAAATTGGGAGCTTTGAGGATTGAGAGCTTCTCTCTAATGAATTGGACAATTGGAAGTTGGAGAGTTGTATTAACAACAAGTCTTGATCCTCTATTTATAAGCTCCTAAGGTTTTCTAGCCGTTGGGGATAGATTTGATTGGGTTTTGTGCAAGATACACAAAGCAGAAAATCGGGCTGCAAATCTGTCCAGAACCGGTCGACCGAAACTACTAAACCGGTCGACCGTTCACTTGATTTCAAGGAGAACGGTCGAACAAAAGAATATTCGGTCGGACAAACGAGCTAGAACTTAACTCTACTTAAGTGAATCGGTCGAACCAAAGTATGGAGCGGTCGACCGAAAAGGGGATTCGGTTGAGACAAAGGTCAATCGGTCGAACGAGAAATGTGTCGACCGATAGCAGGGAATTTTGTTTCTTGAAGAAATGTTCAACCGGTCGACCGAAACAAGGTCGTCGTTCGACCGGTTACCGAATGTATTTTGGGGTTAAGTTTGTTTTATACGAATACGACCGTTATAGGAATACGACAAGAAAAACGGCCATATTAAAATCCGGGATCGGTCGACCGAAAAGGTAGAACCGGTCGACCGGTAGAGTTCGGTAAAATCACTGTGGAGAGTCTGTTATAAACCGGTCGAACTGAGAACTGGTTCGGTCGACCGGTTCACACAGGAAATCTGGGTTTTAAGTTTATAAGTGATTTCCGACTAAGGTTTGGGTGATCTAATGAAGTCCAAATAATGTGAAATTTTGTGTGTGACTTCTCTAAGGAACCTAGTGTGTATGTGATTGGTTTTTAACCCTTGTATGCTCAATTTACACATGTTCCTAAGACTCAAAATAAATCAAGGTTACATGTCTTCGATTTAGCTTTAATTACATGTCTTGACTTCATTTCCTTCTTTCTTGAGTCTTGATCACCTGTAGAGGTTAGCACAATACAATATACATGCAATGCAATATGTGTGCTACTCTACATCATCATAATTAAGATTAGGTTAATTAAATCATCAAAACCTAGATTAAGGCCAAAAAGCCAACAAAAACGCCACTGGTGAACCATCTCTTGTAAATGAAGAAGGCGACTCCACCAATGATGACCAATTTCGAATGACGAAGAAATGGCTGACGCTCAATCTTTGTCTCCCACTCTAACCAAACTCGCAATTGACCCAAGATGGGAACCGAAATCGACTCGTGATCCTTGGCGCTACACTCGTCCCGAATGACAATCCAATTCGGATGCTCAATGGAATCATCCCTCATCAGCTTATCTGCTTGAGAGGATTGTGGACACGAATTGCCATGAGACCCAAGAAGTTCATGGGCTAGTGGTTCACAACTACAATGGAATAGAAGAGTTCACCGATGATATTCATGCTTTTCCAACTGTAAACATCGAATTTTGTCAACGAAATCAACAACCAAATTCGTGTGGTTGGAGATTCTTGCCAAGCGTTCATCGATTCTCAAAATGAGATCACGGATTTCCTTCGCAATATGAACAAGCCAGACAACTAGCATTGTAGCACATTTGTTCATTCGGTGAACCGATATCTATTTGGTCGTTTGTTTTGCACATGGGTTTCCATCACTTTCCCACGGTCCCACCTCAAACACTGAGAAAGAAAATGATATAGTAGGCATGGATTCCAAGGAGTGCATAAACAACCACAATACCCCTTGCACGGAGTCAAATCGAATTTATAAGTCAAATCCACAAACAAAAATCTAACCATATGTTAAGATAGCTAGATGAATATACTAATTACAAATCCACAAACTGAAATCTCTTACCAAATGGCAAATGTACTACTCTGGTCTTTGGCCAATGTTCCATTCTATGGTTTATTGACTTCCTGATTTACAATGTGATTGTTGCATGCAAACTTGATGTAATCTTATTTTCTTTATTGTGTTACATAATTGCATTTCAATTGACAACTCACTTATTGTTTACTCGTGTGAATTACATGTAGCAATCGTGCATTAATACTCATATTCGACTATTCGTGTTCTTAAATGTACAATTAGTGGGGGTGTACTATTGTATCATTATAGTTCTAATCGTGTTTGTCCATTAAATCTATATCAAGCATCTGTTTATTAATTATGTTACAACCTTACACTAAGAACTTAATCGTGTAGATTTTTTCCAATCCATATTCATGAATTGTCATGAAAAAATCCATATTATTTTTTAACTTCTTGTTGTATAATCTTGTCTTCTCTATATTGATTGAACGTGTTTTGGTTATCCGAGCTTGTGATTCTAGTTAAGGGTCTCAGGCGACCGAAATGAATTCAACCGTCTGCATACGATAGGTTTCAGATGCTTTCTGACAAGAAGGAAAATAGGGCATGGATTCAGTGCACAAACAAGTGAAACAACTCCCCCCCCCCCCCCCCCATCACTCCATGGACATCCGTTCCAAAATTCTTATGCGAATTTAGAATTCACTGTCCACATGTTTCGGAGGACCGAAGAGGTTGCGGTCGGCCAACGGGATGGGGAATTTAGCCATTAGATTAAGTGTCCTTTCAAGGAATAGAAGTGTCCTTTAAAAGAATTGGATATCGGTGCACTCCTTGGAAATTTGGAAATTGGAATTGATGCACACTTTTCCTTTTCCTTCACAAATAACAACGTTTGAGGGCAGAAACTGAAAGCAATTCAAACCATATAGGCAAGCGGTCGACCGAACCCATTTTGGTTTAACGAAACGTGCTACACCGACCACCAATGAGGGACTGAGTGAAAGACCAAACATATCTCGGCCACCAAAATCCCTCATAAAGCAACATACTCATTCTTTAAAGGACAGACTTGAGGTTTAGTGGACAGACATGAGGTTAAAGTTTAGCATCGTGTTTTAAAGGACATAGGTGTCCATTTGAGGGAAGGCTTGTCATTTAAGTACCCTTTTGATTTTCAAAGACAGACACGTGCCTTAAAGGACACATCAGTCCTTTAATGGACTTGATCAGTTTAATGGACATACATCAGTTTAAAGGACAAATTGATGCTTTAAATCCAATGAAATGAAACGTCGCAAAAAATATCCAAGAAATAAAACGTCGCATCAAAGACAAATAAAACCGACATATCCCTTGACAACATCTTAATGTGATTGGATGCAACCTTTCAGTATAGCCTTAAGGGGTCTACAAATTATTGTCATCGCTGGTCAAATTTCGGTGTTCCTTGCCTTTCTTACTCCCACATCCAGTGTCATTTCAGTTTGCTTACATCACGAAAAAATGGCCTTCCAACACAATAATGATCATTACTCCAGAAATGTTGAGGATTACATAATCAGAGGATCCTGTGTAGACACAATCCACTCGGCACCGGTGAGAAGTCGGCAGACTATAGAGCTTAACCGTATTATCTAGTGTGCTTGCAGGTGACTGGTCGCATATCATTGGAGCATTCACTTCCAATGGATTTGGTGTTAGCTTGGTTTGCTGGAAACCCTTTTGGCGTTCGATTGGTTTCGAGGGAAAATGCCTAGCAAATCCAATCTGCATTAGTTAGAGTGGTTTGCTAGAACAATTTGGTCAAAACCATCTGCCTGCATAGCAGTCTAAACTACCAAGCCCCTTTTTATGAAGGGCTTCTGAAATCTTTTTCATGCACAGCAACACAAATGAAGGTGTTGTTTTTCTGTTTCTGTCCAAAACCATTTTCCTAGAAACCAATCACACTGAGCCCTTCTGATGAAGACCATCAAGACATGGGCTTCTGGACATGGAATTCAGTTTTATTTTTTGCACAATGAAAATTTGTTGTCATTTTTTTGTTTGTGTCCAAAATGACATTCCAGCACACCAAACTACCAAGATGAAGATAATGTTTCTGTTGTTCAAAGCCTTTATGATTTTGTCCAAACCCTTCAGGTGAATGTAACCTGAAGATTTAAATAGATTAAAATTGTACTTTTGGATATCTAGTGAAATTTCTCTGAATCAAGAAAAAATTGTTGCTGAAAATGTAAACGAAAAGACATCTTGCGTCGAAATTTTCCTTGTTTTTATGTCATCCATAGAGAATGAATTTTTTCCCTCTACCATCCACAATTACAAAATAAACTAAATAATAATTTAAAAATTAATAAATATGAGACCATGAGTGTCTTAAAAAAACCATGTCAATAAGTTACAAAATTATACCATAAAGCTATATAATAAAAGATTAACTATAAGAATAGATATTGTTTAATTAAATATCTAAAATAAAATTTTAATCATTTCTAACAATTTTTTTGAAAATATGAAAATAAAAATGGGTATCAAATTTTAGTAATAATTCATACATACAATTATATAAATGTCGATTTATAAATTTACGACCAAGATCTAGTGAGCTCAAACTCCCTATAGTCTCATCATTAAATCTAAGTTACGGTTAATCTGCACTATTAGATCCTTTTATTAACATAACAACCCATAGCCTTAATCTACTTTATAATTTCAGATGAGTGGTGGATATGGTGGGAGCTTGAAATAGAAAAATTAAGCCCCAGGCTTACTAGAGAATTATTGTATTATAAATTTATTTAATTATTGGTAAAATGTAAGAAATGAATTGGAGGAAAGAGAACAATTGTTTTGACAGGATAATCTTTTTAAAGATCATGGTTGAGAAGATGAAAGAGAAATAGATTGCAGGATACTCCATTACTATAGCATATCCTCATTGGGTTTCGTTATGACATGACACAACACAACCTTTCATTACATTTTACATAGTTTGTACTTTGTAGTCTGTTCCACTCCTCATAGTTCTTCTAGTGCAATGATGAGCGATGTGTACATGATAAAGGAAGTATCCTTTAAAAGAATGAGCTTGTTATTTGAGGATTTTGTTAAGTTTAAAGGACACATTTCTAAGAATTTGAAGGACAGACTTGATTTTCCAAGGACAGACTATAGTGACCGAATGCATTTCGATTGTCAAAACTGGTGATTCTATTTAGGGAAATCGGTGAACCAAACGCGGTTCGGTCGACCACATACCTGAATGGTTTTTGTTGCATTTCATTTCCGACCACAAATGTTGAGAAAAGAAATTGATCAAAAAAAAGATAGCAAATCTTGTTGATTTGGGTTCTCAATTAGTGTCAAAAAACTATAGCATACCCTATTTGGGTTTCGTCATGACCATTATATGGCCTTCAATATCATAGATTGTATTGTGATCAATTCATAGGTCCTACCCTAGAAGGGACATCTCGCGTCAGCGATATAAGTGGGAAATGAGAATACATATATAATTATATATCCACTTTTTCAGTTTCCTCGAGAAAGGGTTTTAGTGTCCTTTAAAGCATATAAGTATCCTTTAAAAGAAAGGGATTTCGGTGCACTCCTAGGAGCTCTGCTTTTTGTCATGAGATATACTTTTTATTAGAATTTATTGTGACATTGGCCATGTTTGGATGGCATGTTTTGGGAAAGGGATTAATGGAAACGTGCATTTCAATAATGATAAACCTTATTAGCTATTTTTGAAATGGGTTGATTGGTTGTTTGGATGGAACGATGCATTCCCGTTTGAGAAACGTCTTTCGGAAAAAAATGTAGATTTCAACCCTCTTCTCTCCCCTTATCCCTTCAAAAGCCCCACCCTTGCACCAAACCGATCATGTTCGTCGACCTCTCCTTCAAAACTTCTGTCGAAGCGTGATGCATTGCATACATTTCATCATATGTCTTTCATTTAGATTAATTTTATATCAATAAATGCTACTAAGGTATGTGTTTAGTCTTATTTACATAATACAGGGACCTGAATGCAAATTACCCATATCCCGAGCATAAACGCGTGCAAAAGACTCATTTCTATCATAAAGACCAAGCTCAAGATTATCGGGTTTCAAATGGAAATGTATCCAAGCATAAAAGCATTCAAGACCTAATTACAAAAAGAACAAGGACTTAAGCACAAAAGTAGCTGGGGACTTAATTGCAAAAGGACAAGGACCTAATTGCAATTAAAGCACCAAAATATTATCTTGGAGAAAATCTAAAGAAAAATCAATGTGGATCTCCAAATATATGAAGGAATTAATCCGGAGCTCAAAAGAATGGAAAGAATCAATCCAAACGCGCAAAGGAGGATCAAATCATACCATAAACACACAGGAAAAATCCAGATTAAATCGGAGCTAAAAAGGTGGCGAATCCACCGCACCTTATGTACAAAATGCGGCGAATCCGCCGCACCAAATTAGACTCATGCTCTAAAAATTTTACCGGTTGCGTGTTGACGCGTGTACTTTCCTATTTTATACCTAAGTCCCTTGTATCGGCTATAAATAGCCCTGAAACGATGTTGTAAGAGTCCTTAGCTTATGTTCTAGTTTTTATTCCTTAGTTTAATAAATTTCTGTTGTTTTATTTCTTGTTTTTAGTTTTCTTTTGTAATTCCTCTAGGACCCCTTCTCCTCCTTTCCATCCATGAGTTTCTAACTCTTTCCAAAGGGTGGAGGTGACGGATTTAGGGTGAAGAGAAGAAGAATAAAAGTTATTATTTTAATTTCGTGTTAGTATATTTTGATTACTTGAGTTTATGTTAAATCATTTATCATGTAATGCTTTATAACTAATATGATTTATTATAAGTTTCTGAATTCTCTAATCTAAACCCAATACCTAAACCTCCACCCAACGGAATTCATCATCTTTGTTCTTGCTTTAGTTTTATTTGTTCATGTTTCATGCTTTATGAAATTAAAAATCAAAAATCTCAAAACCCAATTTATTTCTTCTCTCCTTCTTCCCCTTAATCGAAAATCACACAAATAACAAGATCTCTCCCTCCTTGTGTTCGACCCGTATTTGCCACGTCTTCATTGACGTCGTGCACTTGCGGTATAAATTTAATTCTCATCAAGTTTTTGGCGTCGTTGCCGGGGAGGTGACGCAGATTTTGTTTTTTTTGTTGATTTCGATTTTATCCTGTTTCTCTTGTGCGCGATCTAAGTATTTGGATTTGTGTTTCAGGCAACAACAGAGTGCACGGAGAAATTCGGGCACATTTGGAGCTAAACGAGCGGCGAAATCGCCGCACCTATAGAGCAACCTGCGGCGGAATCACCGCACACCTGAGGCATCTGGGCTTCAAACGTTTCTGGGACGCGACTCATCTCTGGGTGGACGCGTAGAGCTACTGAAATTTCGAGAGCGGGCGGCGAGCCTGACTGAGCATTGCGTAGGTAACTTTTGTTGCCTTTTTCCTCGTAATTTCTATTTTCTGAAAATTTCCTTTTCGTAGAACTGCATGTGTTAGGGCAAAATTCCATAATTTTCAATAATTCAACTCTGACCTAAAATTAGCAAAATTAGAAAGGCCTTAGTGCATGCATCATCTAGTGTTTTGTATGCATTATTCTTGCTAAATTCTTGCAAATCAATTTCTGTTGAAGAGTGCTGGAGTCAAGGTACGTATCGTGGTTTTCATCGATTGCATTTAAGCATATAATCTAGTTGCATATAACCTTGCAATTGCCCCCCTCTAAAGACCATTGTTTGACTATCTTTGTTAGATCTAAGTTAAACTATCTTAAGGGCAACTCCGTAGGCAAAGATACGGTGGGGATTTCATCACCCTTCCGTGGCCCACAAATCACAATCCTAAAGTGTCACCTAAGCCTTAAACTTAAAATCAATTAGACATTGGCCCCTAAGGACTCGGACTCATTTAAGGAGAAGAATTGGTTTGACTTGCTATGACCTGAAGCCGATTGAATTTAATTTGGTGTCTAGAAAGTGTTTTTGTGTTGACGTAAGTCTTCCAAGCGAAGTGGTTGTCTAATTGGCACCGACTCTGTCGGAAGCGCCCCCACTAGCTATACACGGTCTGGCCAAGTTGATTTGGTTAGTGAGGGAGGTGAATCACGCAAATCAATTCGACTCAACCAGTTACGAGTCGTCTAGATCTAAGTGACACTAGGTCTAGGATTGTTTGAACCGTGCTTTCTTAGGAATTTTCTGACCAACCCTCTTTCTATCTTTAGAGTTAGGTTTCCCTTCTCATCTGAGTCTTCTTTCTCTTCTCACCTAAATTCTCTAGATTAGGATTCCTTTCTCATCTTTCCACATTTTATTGTTTGTTTCCCTTTTGAAAAAAAAACATAAAAAAAATATATTAAAAAAACGAAAAAAAAATTGCAATTAATTCTTGAAATTAAATTTGGAATTTAAATTTCGAATTTGAAGTCAAAAATTGATTCAACCCGGTGCACTCAGATTTGGATTCGGGACTTGAGTAATCGACTCTCACGGGTTCATCTAAATTCCAGTCTGGAACTTAGCCCCAATCCATCTGCTGCACCACCTCACCCGGATCCAATGGGTGAGAACGTAGTGGACCCACCTGTTGCACAACCTATAACTCTGAGGGATTGATGCTATCCAGCGATGGCTGCTCAGCCATCGTGCATCGTTATGCCCACCATACCGGGTCGCGACTTCGAACTTAAGGCACAATACATGAGTATGTTGCCTAAGTTCACCTCTAGGGAAGACCCATATCTCTTCCTTAGAGAATTTGAGGAAATCTGCTCTCTTATGCAATACCAGCATATCCCTGAGGAGGCAGTGCGTCTAAAATTCATACCTCTAGCACTGAAGGACGACGCTAAGAAATGGCTATATAGTCTAGCCGAAAGATCCATTAGAAGTTGGGCTGAGTTTGTTCAAGTATTCCTAAAAAAATATTTCCCCAACCATAAGACTATGAGGATTAGGAATGAAATTGTTGCATTCGTTCAGTCTAAGAGCGAGCCGTTCTATTCCTATCTAGAAAGATTTAAGAGTGTACTGACCCAATGCCCTCATCATGGAATTCCAAGATGGCAACTATGCCAAATTATTTATGAGGGATTGACACCCACATCTAGGGTTATGGTAGAATCTGTAAGCCAAGGGAACTTTATGTCGAAAAATGAAAATGATGCCTGGACTTTTCTTGAGGATTTAGCTGAAAACAGTATGCAATGGGACAATGCTAGAACACCGCTTAACCCGAGTATTGGATCTAGAATAGCGAGTCAACCCAAACCAGGTGTCTTAGCTGTAGATGCCAGCATAGCGGCTGAAGCAAAACTAGCTACCCTTATGCGCAGAATGGAAAGTTTAGAGCTACAAACCCAAAACCGAGTGAATCAAGCCTCGTCTATATCTCTTGCTCTAGATGTGGTCAGACTAGTCATGTAATGGAGGATTGTGCAGACTGGGACCAGGTTAATGCCATGTATAACCATGCTAGAAATGACCCATACGCATCAACCTATAACTCGGGTTGGCGTAATAATTCCAATTTCTCATCAAGCCAACAGGGTCAACCTCCTAGACAACAACCAAACCCGTATAACCAAAATAATACATCATCTGGGTTTAGTAACAATGGCGATCATGAGGTTAGGTTGACAAGCCTGGAAAATTTGATGAAAACCTTTATACAAACAACCAACCAGACCTTCCAAAGGCTTGAGACACAAGTCAGCCAACTAGCACAAATAGTAGGTGAAAGAGAAAAGGGTCGGTTTCCAAGTCAACCTGAGGTGAACCCTAGATCTAGTAATTCATATCAATCCTATCAAGCACCTTCAGGAAATAACAACCCTAGACCGGTTCAAATGGTTAATGAGGAAGGACCGTTCCAACAAATAAATGTTGTAGTATCATTACGGTTCGGAAGACAGATTGATAATAATGTGGTAAATCCTAGAACGTGTAATCAATCTAGCCATCAAGCTACCACGTATGACCTAACCATTGAACCCGACGTCCAATCTGAAACGCCCAACCCACCTACTCAACCTGAACCCATAGCTCAACCTGAACCTGAGCGAGTCTATGTTCCTAAAGCCTCATTCCCCAATAGACTCAAAAAGAACTCAAGTGCACAAATAGAGAAAATCTTGGAAGTATTTAAGCAAGTTAAGGTGAACATTCCACTCTTAGACATGATTCAACAAATACCTGCTTATGCTAAATTCTTAAAAGATCTGTGCACTAAAAAGCGAAAAACAAACGTACCAAAGAAGGCATTCTTAACTGCAAACATAAGTTCTATTTTGTCCAACACATCTCCTATAAAATATAAGGATCCTGGGTGTCCCACAATTTCTTGTGCAATAGGAGATACTTTTATCAACAAAGCCCTTCTAGACCTTGGTGCTAGTGTTAACCTACTCCCGTTCTCTGTCTACGAGCAACTCAACCTTGGTCCACTAAAACCCTCTAAGACAACCCTTCAATTTGCTGATTGCTCTATTAAGAAACCAAGAGGTATAGTGGAGGATGTTTTGATCAAGATTGGTGACTTTATTTACCCAGTGGATTTTGTCGTCCTAGATACCGCACCTGTTGTAAATCCTAATCGACAAATCCCTGTAATTCTAGGCAGACCATTTTTAGCCACTTCTGAAGCATTGATAAACTGTCGAAATGGGCTCATGCAATTATGTTTTGGGAACTTAAAAGCTGAATTTAATATCTTTCATGTTGATAGTGAGCCAGAAATAATATGCAATCAAAGTGATGTTGTGATGAGAGCACGTATATATAAGATTTCTGAATCAAATAAATCATCACAAAATCAAAAAGGAAGTGAGAAAAGGAGGAGTAATTCTGCGACACACCCACCATCACTCGAGCAAATAAGAGAACCAATACATGTGAGGGGTGTGGACTTTGTGCCTCAGTGCAACATGTGGAACAATTCAACTGGATACATGCACCAACATGGTGTCATTCAATCCAGTTCTGACTATGGTTGACTCTGAGCAAATTCAACCCCTCTACAGCAATTTAACTCAGGTAATAAGTGCATTTGCTTTTTCTTTGCATACATTGAGGACAATGCATGATTTAGGTGTGGGGGTGTCTATCTATCTGTTTTATTTTTCTGTTAAAAAAATTCAATGTTTCATGACATAGCTTAAGATTGAACCACCAAAACCTATGTACAAATTGCATTGAGTTTTTTGTTCCTTATTATATAGTTCTGCTTGTAGAAACTGTCACATAAATCTAAGTTCCAAAGAAATAACTCATTACCCTTTAAGACATGTATGCACTTAAACTGGATGAATCAAATCTTTGAAGTGGTTGATAAAAAGCAGAGGTTGAGGAAAATATACCGGGAAGTGTGGACTTCTAATAGCAATTAAGCCTTGAGGAAAATAAAATTAAAAATAAAAGAATAAAGTGAGGAAAGCACATTCTGCAAAATGATTACAAAAGCCCAAGCCTTTGAGTCACTGGTTCGTAGGGGTATCTTGAAACCCGGTAACTTGAGTCTACCAGCTCGGGATTATCGACCAAACTCGCTACACGAATGCAAAAAGGGTAAAAGTGTCAAAAAGCAAATGTGTTGAATCACGGAAGAAAAGAAAAAAATATAATAATAATACTCAAGGCCCAAAGCTAAAAGAATGATTCATGCCATGGTTGATCCGAATGATACTTCACCACCAGATGAGGCGTGCAAAATAATTCAAGTGATAAACATGTGTAGAAGGGTTAGTGGTGTGAATGTTGGAGGAACAAAGACCAAGTCATATTTTTAATGAGTTAGATTTATATAATGAGCATGCAAGAATTCTTAGTGAGATGTATAAGGTTGAGCTAGGGATATTGAGAACTATTATTGAAATATTGAATTAAGACTTTGTGGGTGTGTCAACTGAAAACCCTCACGAGACAAAACTCGTCCTCTAAGGAAACTTGGAGGTTTAACGGCTTGTTGCACATGCTAAGTGCAACCGTGATTCCTACGAAAGTGAGTTAGGATTTCGTTGTTTTCATTTTTTCTTATATTCTGTTTTGCTAGGGACTAGCAAAATCTAGGTGTGGGGGTATTTGATTCATTGCATACATTGCATCATATCTCTTTCATTTAGATTAATTTTATATCAATAAATGTTACTAAGGTATGTGTTTAGTCTTATTTACATAATACAGGGACCTGAATGCAAATTACCCATATCCCGAGCATAAACGCGTGCAAAAGACTCATTTCTATCATAAAGACCAAGCTCAAGATTATCGGGTTTCAAATGGAAATGTATCCAAGCATAAAAGCATTCAAGACCTAATTACAAAAAGAACAAGGACTTAAGCACAAAAGTAGCCGGGGACTTAATTGCAAAAGGGCAAGGACCTAATTGCAATTAAGGCACCAAAATATTATCTTGGAGAAAATCTAAAGAAAAATCAATGTGGATCTCCAAATATATGAAGGAATTAATCCGGAGCTCAAAAGAATGGAAAGAATCAATCCAGACGCGCAAAGGAGGATCAAATCATACCATAAACACACAGGAAAAATCCGGATTAAATCGGAGCTAAAAAGGTGGTGAATCCGCCGCACCTTATGTACAAAATGCGGCGAATCCGTCGCACCAAATTAGACTCATGCTCTAAAATTTTTACCGGTTGCGTGTTGACGCGTGTACTTTCCTATTTTATACCTAAGTCCCTTGTATCGGCTATAAATAGCCCTGAAACGATATTGTGAGAGTCCTTAGCTTATGTTCTAGTTTTTATTCCTTAGTTTAATAAATTTCTGTTGTTTTATTTCTTGTTTTTAGTTTTCTTTTGTAATTCCTCTAGGACCCCTTCTCCTCCTTTCCATCCATGAGTTTCTAACTCTTTCCAAAGGATGGAGGTGACGGATTTAGGGTGAAGAGAAGAAGAATAAAAGTTATTATTTTAATTTCGTGTTAGTATATTTTGATTACTTGAGTTTATGTTAAATCATTTATCATGTAATGCTTTATAACTAATATGATTTATTATAAGTTTCTGAATTCTCTAATCTAAACCCAATACCTAAACCTCCACCCAACGGAATTCATCATCTTTGTTCTTGCTTTAGTTTTATTTGTTCATGTTTCATGCTTTATGAAATTAAAAATCAAAAATCTCATTTATTTCTTCTCTCCTTCTTCCCCTTAATCGAAAATCACACAAATAACAAGATCTCTCCCTCCTTGTGTTCGACCCGTATTTGCCATGTCTTCATTGACGCCGTGCACTTGCGGTATAAATTTAATTCTCCTCAAAGCGTATGCTGCGGTCGTCATGGTGCTCCAGACTCCTCCATGTGACCTTCCTCGCCAGTGCCTTAAATGCTTATACAGTTTCGACGCGACGCGAGTCTGTATTGGTGCCGTTGGGTGGGTGATTTGGGTGTACTGGGAGTACGGCGCAGTGAAGTCGAATGTATTTTTTTGCATTTGTAGTTAGTTCTAGTTTTCTTTCTGTTATTTGTTGTCCGAATATTTTAATATTGTGGTGTGTTCGTAGGAGGGAATCGCATGTCCGTTTGTCCTTTGGGAACAATCTCTGGTCACCCAGGTGGTTATGAGCGAGTACACATGATTGACATCGTATCATGCATATATTTGTGTCTTATATCCATTATCTTGAACCTAAACAATGCTACATAACGAGTTTTATGTTTGAGTTTCAGGAATAAACATGATTGAGTAAAAGAGGCATAAAAGGACCTAAAAGCAAGAAAAAAGACTAAACTGCAAGGCTTGTGGAGTAAGATGCACAAGAGAGGGACCCGAATGTAAAACCAAAGTGCCATTGAGCAAATGAAGGAACTCCACACCATCATGAGGAGTATTTTGGAAATGCAATTCGGGCCTGAGCTCCAACAACCGACTTGGATGCATCACACATGAAGAAATCGAGCCAGACAACCACACACCAAAACCTGACCAGATCCAAAGCATATAGACTGCTGATTGGTGGTCTGTTTTGCTCCAGATTCGATAAGTTTTAGTCAGGTCATGTATTAGGGTGTTTTATGTTTATTTTTTGTGGTGTATTAGTCCCATATCGGGAGATTATCCTCAATTGCGTTTTTCTATGGCTATAAATAGAACTCATCATCCTCCCTTGTATTTTACCCATTGCTTGGTGGCATTCTCTCTACTTGGAGTAAAAGTCTTGAAGCAAAAACTCAAGGTGGAGAAGAATGTCACTTGCAATTTGAGTCATGTTAATAAAATATTTTTTCTTAGTTTCTTTTAATATTGTCTTGTCTTTTAATTCTTGCATGCTTCTTTAGTTTAATTTCTTTTCATTTAGCTGCTTTAATATTTCTTGTTTTCTTAGTTTAATTGTCTTTCATTAGAATGTTTCATTTTGTTGATGTAGTTTGTAGTGTAATGATTAGTGAGTAGTTTCATCCCCATTTGGGGGGTGGAGAAATATGTGATGTGATTATGTGATGTATTAGGTGTGTGTTATCTTAATCCTTTGAACCTTACATGATTTCCATAACCATCTAATGGGATTTCACTCTTGTCTTTGATATGCTAATGCTCTTGAATGAAGCTTAGCATATGCCTAGATTAGTGGACCTATTTTATGGGGACTGATGAGGTGAGGATATAGATGGAATTGATAAAGGAAACATGACTTGTAGTTGCATGTACTCTTGTTGTCTTTACCTTGGTTAATGTCTTGTATGTTTTAATGATTGTGTAAATCTTATTTCATGTGGAGGCATTGTGGGGTTTTGTTTTTATACATGAGTTCATTTAGCTTCATTTCAATTATTGTCTTGTATGTTTTAATGATAATGTGTTATCTTATTTCATGTGGAGGCAAAGTTAGAATTAGTTTTATGATTTTCATGCACTACATGTTGTGATGAGCACAATTGAACACACACACATACACATATTTTTGTATTCACATTCTTTCTTTACCCCCTATGGGGTTTAGTTTTATTGTTGATTTTTCAATTCCTTTTGCATTCTAGTGTAGTTTCGAACATAACTCATTTCTCTCCTTTCTTTCCCATTCGCCTTCGAACTAACCAAAGTCGACACACCTCCCTGTGGATCGACCCGTATTTGTCACCGCTTCAACGCGGCCGTGCACTTGCGGTTATTATAACTGATTCAATCAACACACCCAAGCTGGATCAACTTGGTAGACTCGTCAGTGCACTCGACCGTTATTTAGCAGTTGTCCAAGACATGTTGGAAGACGTCACCATAGACCTCTGAATGTTTTTTTGGAGCAGTTGTAATGCATTTGCATGCTTCCTGTACCAATGTTTTTGTTAAAAATCTGATATAGACCAACTAGCATACGATTTTTTTGCATAGTTTCATCCCCGAAGACCCTAACAGAACCACCAGCGTTCACCGAGAACAACTACCCCAACTGCGGTATGACTTCATTCGTGGAGACACCCACTGCTATTGAGCAGACCATCCCAAAGCCTGACGTCCCTCCAGGCTTTGTAGACCATTCCGGGTGGACCAGAAAATGGCCAAAGGTGGAATTTTGAAGGTTGTGAAAAGCTTTTTGTGGGTGGAATACGTTTTGGGTTTAGGAAGTTCGTAGGATCAGTTCTAACAATCCATTTTTTGTTGAAACTTTATGTTAGAATGTTAACTTTATGTCTGAAACCTTTAACTTTATGTTTGTAGCAAAACATTTGGCCTAAGATGAGTTACTCAATAATCATAAATTGTTTCTTCCTCATAAATATTTATTGTAACATATTAAGAACGTAATAATTCGTCATTGGACGTATCAATAAATTGACTATTAGTGAAGAAAATAATTTATTTGGCTTAACTTATCACTTAGGAATACTAAAATAAATTTCAAACTTTGAAAGTGACACTCAGATAGGCATAAATCATAGGATTATCATCTGCTCACTTCATATTACTTAAACAACAATTTCAATTATTTGAGATAAGGATTAAAAATTAAGCAAAAAATGACAAGACTGCAATAAATGCAATTTTCTTATGACACATCCTTTTATCATGAGTTCATGTTTTCATCACGATTCCGAATAAACCACCTATAACTGTGTCTTAAAAATTGGCCTTTCCATGTCGGCCTTACCATTTCATTATGGCTACTTTATGTTCATTAAATATGATGATACATGTTTTGGCGGCTTATTGCATTGGGAGTCGTTATGAAGGGGAGACAACCTTTCAGTTAACATGGTATGAATAGAGACTCAACCTTCCATTCCTTTTATAAAATCATTGGTTGTAGTGTATTCCGTTCATACTTCCTAAACCCTTGGTGTAATCTGTCCTTCCTCCCCCCGAAAGCCCACTTCTTGAAATGGCCTCCATCGTCGTGCAGGAAGACTACACTCTCTCCCACCGCACGCCCACTTGCTTTTGTGGTTTGTTGCCGAAGCGCGACCGTGTAGGGACGTCAGAGGTCCTCGATCCCTTTTTTTTCCTACCCCACTCCTCCAAATCAGGTGGATTTTTTTGTGCCTTCTTCATCATATGTTTTTATATTTTGGTAGGTCCTAACATTTATTTTTGTTTATTTTTTTGTACCCCCCCCCCCCCGGTTTTGTCTATTTTGTTTATGAAGACCCAGTGACTGTGATCGGCTTAATTTTCCAATGGTTAGACAACATGCAATTCTGCATGGATGACCTGGACCAACTTCTGGAGAGGTCGGTATCACTGGGGGAGGAGGTCACCCGACTTTCATGCTCTCGATACCCCCCTCCAATCGATGATTTTCTAGAGGTCCACTGTTGTAACTATGGGGTTGTTTACATGCATGAGAAATCGACTAGAGGTGTCTCCTATCCTGATCGCACTCGTACCACCAGAGTCCAGTGCACCAGTGCAGCCTCCAAAGTTGGTGGTCATCTTGAAGAGGCAGTCCCCAAGAGTACCAACTTCCCAACTGGAGGCCATCGTGGAGAAGGAGTCGGTGACAACTCCTGCCCACCAATTGGAGGTCATCTTGGAGAAGGAATCGGTAAGAGCTCAAGGCTCCCAAGTTGGTCGTCAGCGGATCCTGACGCACCTTCCAACAGCTCTAGCCTCCCAAGTTGGTCGTCAGTTGATCCTGATGCACCTTCCAACAGCTCCAGCCTCCCAAGTTGGTGGTCAGCTGATCTTGATGCACCTTCCCATAGCTCCAACCTCCCAAGTAGGTGGTGAGCTGATCCTGATGTACCATCCAACATCTCCAGCCTCCCTAGTTGGTGGTCAGTTGATCCTGATGCACCTTCCAATTGCACTATTATAGACAAATGATGTGAAGCATTACATTGAGCACTGGGCATGCTTGAACTCGATGTAACTCACCCAATCAGCAATTCACCACCAGAGAGATGTGAGGTGGTCAGTATGTTCTAGTGCAGATAATGATCAATTGATGCATTCAGTGTGAATGCTATGCGTATCCTGGCATCATTGCGAAGCAAATAAAATGATGTGAGGCAACTCTACATAATTTTCAAATTGAATGCACCAATTGATCATTATCTGCACTAGGATACGTTAACCACCTCACATCTCTCTGGTGCTGAATTGATTATTGGGTGAGTTACGTAGAGTTCAAGCATGCCCAGTGCGTAATGTATTGTTGTCGTCTATAATAGTGATCCATCTTATTAAATTTACGACATTATTGTATCTTTTTGGAATCTAAAATGCATAGTTACTCGTTACAAGTTACCAGCTACAATTCATTTTTGAACGCAACTATTATTGTTCTCATGCGAAAATCGAAAAGTCAACCACTAATATCTATGTAATTAACCACAATTTCCAGGCAGAAAAAACATCAAACCACATTAATGTAAGAAATCCAGGTATTTACATAAGATTGATCTTCGAATAAAAGTTGAGATGCGTAAAAAAAAGATTAGAGACGACAAAGGAAGAGTTTGGAGTACAACTGGCTGATGCGAAGAAGATTGGAGACGACGAAGAGTGCATCAAACCTTTGTTTTATCTTCTTTTCACTACCTTCCTTTGCTGCAATGCTTCAGATAGAGTGAAGATATGGTACATATCTGTGATCAAAAACCTGGAGGAAATGAGAAAGTATTTATGGGCGGAGGTGGTTTTCGAGTACCTGACTACAGGCATAAAAAAGGCCAGTAGAGATCTGAAGAGAAGGAAATCTATCGGTAGTGTTACCTGTAGTACATGGAACGTAGACGAATGCGTGGTCATACTTCAGGTAAAAAATAACAGTTTCAATCAATCTCCCTCATTTTATGATACCAATAGTTTTCCCTAAAACGAGATGTCTACATATTGATGCAGGTATGGCTCTGTGCGAAGATAAAAATAGAGAATAACAATTCGTCATGATTCCCATTAATGAACCGTTAGTGTTTGTTAACCGAGGCAAGGAATATGCGGAGGTCGTTGGAACTGCGGGGCATCACCCTCCTCAAAATAGCCAACGGAGAAGTTGAGTTGAGAGAAGAAGATGAGTTGGAACCACCTGAAAATGTAGGATCATGGTGGGTGCCCATGACATTCTGAGGGACCCACTGCAAGACAAGTTTAACTACCAGGAGCTAAAATTGAGATGGCTCAAGGCGAAGTAGACGATCAAGGATCTGCATCAACAGCTGGGAGAGAAAGACAATGAACTGGGGAGAAAGTCTAAGAACAGGGGGAGAAAGAAAAAGAACCGGAGGAGAAAGTCAAAGAACTGGGGGTGAAAGACAAAGAACTACAATTCTGGAAAGACATGTCAATGGACAAATCGTACGCGTACGCCTTTCCAGAATGTACCCAGAACACCCAGCAAGAGATTAGAGAGAGGTTAGCCCGAATCTCCGAAGAAGGTGCCCCTACATCTACCCTAATGAAATGGTATTTGTCCATTTAAGTTTTAAACCCTCCAAAATAAAAAATGTCATTTAAAAACAAGAAATTTGTCCTTCAAAGCACACACACCTTTGTTTTAAAGGACAAGTTTAAGCTTAAAAGGACACCTTTGTTCTTTGAAAAATAAGAAATTTGTCCTTCAAATTTCTACTAAATTTATTAAGAATTAGCGCATGATGACATCACATGATATTAAACCAAACGAGAATGTAGCCCCTTCCAAAATTTACCCAGAACACCCAGCCAGAGAGAACTTCTCCAGTAGACGAGAGAGGAAAGGACACCTCGACAACGCCTGTAGAAGGTGCCCCCACATCCCAATATGAAGCGGCAGATGTCTACACCAATGAAATGGTATGTGTCCTTTTAAGTTTTAAATGCTCAAAAATAAAATGTGTCATTTAAAAACAAGAAATTTGTCCTTCGAATTTGTACTATAAGAATTTGCGATCCTGATGACATTACATGATATTAAACAGGACAAGAAGGTAGCCTTTCCAGAATGTACCCAGAAAACCCAGCCAGAGAGAACTTCTTCGGTAGATGACAGCAGCAAGGAAACCTTGACGACACCTGCAGAAGGTGCCCCCACATCTCAGGTTGAAGCGGCAGACGTCTAGACCAATGAAATGGTATGTGTCCTCTTAAACCCTTGAAAATAACATGTACGTCCAAGCACCAAATAGCAATGACTGTGTGTAGATGGATAGCAAATATCTACACTCGGTCAGGGGTGAACTGGCAATGTTTTTGCTTAGGGACTCCAAATTCAATGGCCAAATTTTGTTAGCAGATTGACTAATTTAGGATATTTTTCAACTCACATAGAAAAAACATTAATTTTTATTCAACACTAATTAATTTGTATAGAAAAATTAGTTTGCCTGATGTTCATAAACTTTCGTATTATTCAACACTAATTTTATTCAATTGTTGTAATTTTTAATGGTTAGAACAGTATAGTTATGTCTTCTTGTATCAGTGTATGATTTCCTACTTATATACCAGTACACTTGTTTACTTTGAGAAGCTCACCCGTGTCCATGGTGGGACAGGTTTGTTCTTCGAAGGACACGGTCCTGGGAATCGAACTAGAATCAACAGTTTGGACAATCGAAATGCATTCAGTCAATATAAGACAAATCCGAAGTAGAACATTCTGTTTTAATAATGAAACATATATAACACGCTGAATATTATGTTAACGGCCAACTTGAGAATGTGAGATGCCTTTTTTATAAGAAGTACATTATGGCAAGGTTGTGCTTTAAAGATTAAAGGAACAAAGGACACACACAATTTTAATGGACAGACTTGGAGTTTAAAGGACACATTTGATCTTTAAAGGACTTTTGTGTACAGGACATAAGTTACCTTCGTTATGACAGATTTTTTAGGACACATTCGACATTAAAGGACACTTGTGTCCTTTAAAATATGGGCATGTTATTTGACACACTCGATTTTTAAAGGACATACTTGGGGTTTACAGGACAAATTTGTGGGTTTGATAGGACAGCGTTTGTAAGTCTTTTTCACTTTAAGTTTTAAGTTTTCATCGCCACTAATTTTCATCTGTGTGACAGGAATTTTCGCCCAACTTTGAACCGTCTGTTTCCTATTTTGCCCCGAGCATTCCCGACCTGCCACGACCATCCCCTATCACGCACACTGACCAGGTCTCTCCAGAGCACACATCAACCACCCTATAATCCTCAACTCATCCCCTCTGATCGGTCCCAACCATTCACGACTAGGTAAATGGCTTCCAACAAGCAGACCAACCAGTCTAAGGCAAACAAAAAGAAAAATGACGACGATACAAGTGACAGTGACATGATAGCATGATAGAGTCTCATGCCCGCAAAGTTACTGTGATGTTGGAGTTTCAGGAAAAAATTCAGCAGCAAGATCCATTGCCTGTGGAGTTTGATTCTTACTTGAAGTCCATTGGAGAAAAGAAAGATTATTGGATAAATTATATGGGTACTCTGGTAAGAAGCAAAATGTGTATTTGTACTGCCAAGTGGTCAATGGTGAATGAATCATTGAAAGAGCAAATTTGGAAGAATACAATGGTTGGTTCATTTTTATCCATATTTTCTTTTAAGTTAATTCCCTTCTTTATAGGTTCTTATCTAATCAATACTACTTTTCTTTATTTTGTGTCGCAGGAAAAAATCATTTTCCAAACAACTAAAGAGGTGAAAAAGAAGTGGATATCGTGTGTAGGTACTCGATGGAAGGATTTCAAAACAAAGTAGACGTCCAATTTCATTTTTGGAACATATAAGGATCAAGATTCATGGAAAATTTACAATTTTATTAGTCAGACGACATGGGCTGAATTCAAAAGCTCAAGGCTAACTCAAGAATTTTTGGTAAAATGTACATTCAAATTTATATTTTTCTTGTTGAGACAAACCTTTAGCCACGAGAAAAATTCATAACTAAATACATCAAATTTCCATCACTAATTTGTTTCTCTCCTGCCAATTCTTCCCTCCAAAAACAATCGGTGACAGTTGTCATTCATCACAAAATCCGTCGTAAAAACCTTTCTGCGACGTTGGTATCTACAACGGTATATATCCTTTGTTAAAAACTGCTAGCGATGGATTCTTGGATTTAGTAACGGATTTGTACCATCACTAAAACCCAAAATTCTTGTAGTGTTATGCTAATCGAATAGTACCCATTCACCCCAATCTATGTCAAACCTTCATCACCCCAATTCACCCTTTTGAACGTCCGCGAGGGTCTTGTGATTAATTGTCAGATCACCCGTGCTATTTGGGAGATGGTACAAATTCAACCTCATTTTCGATGAACCATGCTCATTGGGTACCGGTCAAGTATTTTCTAGGCAATCTAGCTCGACACGAAGCCTTGTTGGTAATACAAGAATATGTTGGGATTATTTGTCGGGTCACCCATGTTATATGGGTTATAGTACCAATTCACAAGAATTTATGTCAAGCCTTCCTCACTAGGTCCTGCTAAACTCATTTGCAGACCCTCTAGCGTCGCACCACGTCCCTCTCGCAGGGTCGCGAGGGTCTTGTGATTAATGGTTGGGGCACCCATGCTATTTGGGAGATAGAACATATTCGACCCCATTCTCAATGAATCAGGTTCATTTGGTCTCGGTCAAGTATTTTCCGGGTCATCTGACTCAACATGAAGTCCCTCTGGTAATTCATGACTGTTATTGATTTTCGGGTCACTCATGCTATCTGGGTGATACTACAAATTCAACCTCATTTTTCGATGAACCGTGGTTATTGGGTCCTCGTCAGTTACCTTGGGTTCATCTAGCTCGGCACGATGTCCCTTTGGTAATTCGAGAACGTGTTGTGATATTAAGGTTGGGTCACCCATGCTTATAAATGTACAGGTTCCTGACATCAATTTCATGGGTCCTTGGAATTGGCTAGAGTAACAACCAACTAAAGAAAAATGATGATCTGAAAAGTACTCAAAACATAGTGAATATGATATTCAAACAGACCAAGTTAATGAGCGGAACTGAAATCTATGTTTAAATCTCTCTAAAACATCTTGTGGTTCTCTAAATTAAAGATTGAAGAAAAATAAACAGATGATGTGACATGTGATTTGACACAAAAAGAGAGTTGAACAACAAAAACTCACACAATAAACTATTCCTCCACTTACATGAGCTCTCTACTAACTTTCACGACCCACCCATCGCGTGATCATACGTTACAGAGAGTGGCAAAGCGTCCAAGAAAAGTGTCAGTCTCCAAACACTATATGTAATGGATATTTTTCCTTTATATTTTCGCTCCCCTAAATGAAATTCATGATTCTTGGAGTTTACAAGAAGTGTATGTTTGGGTATTGATTCTCAACTATATTCTCAAGAATCTATAAGTAGAATCAGTTTTCTGCAAACACCATCACCCAGAATCGGTTTTTGAAATCAAGAATCTGATTCATACGCTTAAAATATCCTCTCACGGTTCCTCTCCTCTGTAATAAAAAAAATTGGTTCCAGAATATTATTCATGGATGTTGGGAACAAATGTCTATATTGGCCCCATCAACATGAAATATTTACCAAACATACCACCAATTATTTTGAGTTTTGCTATTTTAATTATTATAGTACAATATTTTATTTTTTTGATTAATTACTTTATTGACATGTTTGGTTCATGACATGGGCATGTGGATTTTTAGTTTATTTTTCGCTTCAAGTTGGTAATTGTGATTTCGTAACTATTGTTTCGAATAAGTTATTAGTAGCAAACAATTTTAGATATTCAATCAAATTTGTTATTATGTTATTACACAATTCTCATGGGATTGAAATGGAAATTTGACTTCAAGTGAAATCATTTCCATCCAAACACTTTCATACTTGGAATCGATTCTAAGTGAATTAGATTCATTGAAATTAATCTAGAATCAAATTTTAGTAAAATCGATTTTCTAAAATAGATATCCAAATGTTTTTTGGGTATTGATTCCCAAACTATATTCTCAAGAATGTGTCAGTATAATCAGTTTTACCTAAAGCATCATTCCCTAGAATTGTTTCTGAAATCCATATTCTGATTCTCACCCTTCAAATGTGCTCTTGCAGTTCTCTTTGATCAAGAAATCAAAAAAAAAATGATTCATGATACTATTTATGGATTTTGGGAATAAATGTTTGCATCCCCGGCAAAATAGAATATTACAAAACATACCACCAATTATTTTGACATTTGCCACTTCTAATTATTATATTTGTTTTGGTTAAATACTTTTGTAAGTTGGTTAGGGTCAAATTATTCATGACACAGGCATGTGGATTTTTTGTTTATTTTTCATTATAAGTTGGTAAATGTGAGTTCGTAATTATTATCCCGTTGATGGCAAACAATTTTAGATGATCAATCAAATTTGTTATCATGTTATTACATACAATTCTCAATTATGTATACATCATGATGTTGGAATTGTAATTTCATCCGCACTTTCATTTCTGGAATTGATTCCAAGTGAATCAAAATCTTTGAAATTAATGTAGAATCAGATTTCAGTGAAAACGATTATCTGAAATCAATATCCCAAAGACCGTAACACGAGCGGATGTGGAACGATCACAATTGTTTGGGTTAAAGGTTTGCAATTTGCATACGGCATGGGAGCATGCGGATGTAGTTATATATTTTTTATATTTTTTTACCAATTAATGACATTTTTATACGGAAATAAATACTTAAAAATGTATTAAAAATGAAGTACATATTGAGGAAAAAGTTGGGCTAAAATTTATAAATACATCTTCACAGTATAAAACGATACATTTAAGATATTGCAAATGGAAACGAGTCAACAGACTACCATAACACATCGTACAATTCCCCCCATTCCGACTCCAAAGTTAAAAATAACCATGAGTAGCATAAATGTCTAAACTCAAATTTTATCTGAAATTTCAAGACATAATTCCCTATTTCTTCTTAGAACTGTATACGTGACTCTGATCCAGCGACACAAGATGGTCAACCAAACATAATACACTTTTCAACATAGTGCAAAGTGAACACTGAAGAGACCTAGCTTCAATCTACGATTACTCAACACTCCATACAGAAAAATAGATACTGAAATTGAACCATCTAGTAAATGAAAATGAAAAGTCATCAAGCAATCACAAGATAAAGAATAATTCATAATATCAAATGAAAATCTTTTGCAGCAACAAAAGGTATTAGGCAGAAAACTTAGATAAAGTGCCCTAATAAAGTTACTCTAGCACAGCAAACAAAATGTAAGAAGAAAGCACAAAATCAATCCTCTTCCTCTGCTTCATTCTCAGCAATGTTGAAGTATCTAAGCTCGTAGACATTGCGATCTTTGTTGGAGGCAATCACTCGGAGCCAATCACGAACATTATGCTTCTTTAGGTACTTCTTGGTCAAGTACTTCAAGTACCTGAAAAAATGCAGGATGCATGTCAGGACGATATTATCATGACATGAATTTATGCTGTTAAAGATATGATAATGATGTAACACCCTCATAAGAGGGAAATTCATGATCCAAATCAAACAACCATTAAAGACCTTATATCCGGTAAAAATTTCAGCAACCATTAGAACAAAAGGTTAGTTGAACATCAATACATAACAATTTTGACCTGTTACTGACAGTATGAAAAAGGTGGTCTAATCCTAAACATGTCATAAAATTCATCAATAATTAGCTATATGAACCATAAGTTCAGCCGCCCTCATAAGACTACACAAATTTCATAATCCAGATAGAACAAAAATTGTATAAGACAGCATCCTGTAGTGATGGTATGCACTATTATTTAGTACATAGGGCAAATATAAGGTCCACAAAGTTATAGATAAATGTCTTTTCATAATAAATTTCAAGCTAATACTCACAGTAAGAAAGATGGCACAATCAAAACAGGTGATACATAGCTTATTACCAATTAGCTAGAACAACCTTAAGTTACTATACATTTTATCAACATTGAAATCAGGGAGCAATGTACTTCCTGACAGTACAGAAAGAGCAAGACAATGTAAATGTAATCGACAAAGCACAAGTAACAAAACATTAACATTTCATAAATCTCAATCGACATTATTTCTTATCGGTACAGTTAAAAGGGCACGATAGTTCTCACAGTAGCAAACTAAACACAACTAATCTGCATCCTCGTGAGGAAACGTTTGGACCAACCAATTAAGAGTAACCTGACGGCAATCTCATATTCATGCACCCTCTAGAGAAGGCAGGTTGGTACGTACGACATCTTGGGGAACTTCATAACAGATCTATGGCTATTCTTAAATTCCGTTCTATCTGGCTTTATATTTCCTTATGCATTGATCCTCATGCCAAAAACAATCGATTCGCAACTAGCACAGCCTAAACATAACCCGTTAATGCCAACTTCAAAACAGGTCCACACTCGCAACCAGCTGCATTAACTGTCATTTCCATTCAACATCAAATCTAAATAATAAAAAAATTAAATCACACCCAATCACAAACCTAAAGAACAAACTTTACATTTGGCGTCAAATCCAAATCTACTCAAACTCAAAAGAAATTCATGACGGAGAGAGAGAGACTACCTTTTGGAGAAGTTGCCGTCGGAGGTGACGGTTATCTTGTTCTTTTCCCTGGAAACGGTGACGGCGTCCCCGAGCTGACCCGGCTTGCCGCCGCCGACCTTGATCCTCTCCTGGAGGAACTTCTCCAGCGACGCGACGTCCATGATCTTGTCCTCCACCGGCTTCGCGCAGTCGATGGTAAAGGTTGTGGTGCCCTTCTTCTTCCCTCCTTTCGCCGGAGTAACAACGCCACGAGCCATCTTTTCCTCCTGTCCGCTGCCGCCGCTGGTGAAAGTGGGAGAGAAGAAGATTAGGATTAGGGTTTTGAGGGAGAGAGGCTTATATAAAGAGCGGTGTGGTGCTCCGCGGGTGTGTTGTTATTTAAAGGCTATTTCGGTGTGATATAATCTTGACCGTTGGATTTTGTTTTTCATTTTTTTCTTCTTAGTTTTTCTCTATTTGTAATTTTGTATTTCATACTTCTTCCAAATAAGGTTGGCAAAGTGAATTCAGGCCGATTCTAGTTTAATTTGTTTCAAATTTAGCGGGTTTTGGGCGTATTCAACCTGACAAATTGACGGGTCAAGGATTGGATGTACATATTGGTGGGTTGCCTTCTGAAATTAAATATATATTATTTTTAATGCAGATCTTTCAATTGCAACCTAAATAACAATTTCTTCATTTAATTGCTTCGTATTAATGTGTTATTTGTTAAGGAAAAGGATACTTATTTTCGGAGTTGCGTATTGTAGTCACAATTATAATTACCATATTTTTCTATTAGTTTTTACAAGGGTCGTTATACACGGACGCTGACGTCCGTGACGCGCCCTACGTGGCACCCAAAAGTGGGCGAGTCAGCGTCTACTGGGATTGTCATGTCACCCTTTCCAAACGCGCCTTAAATAGCGGTGGGTCTCTAATTTTGTTTTCCCCTGGGTTGTTATTTTTTTGATGAACTTTCGTTTCTTCAATTTTTTGTTTTAGGGAACCACCTACTACTTTCGGAAATCCCGGTGCTCATGGACGGTCATCCGAAAGTAGTTTGACAGGATGAAGAAGGTTGAGAAGGAGGTTTTCCGGAGCACCCCTTTCGGTCACTTCCTAGACCTTCCTAACATTACTACGGACAACGAAATAGTCAGTTGGTTCGTCGAACACTACGATGCGGAGGAGGTGGGGCTGAGAATAGGATCAGGGGTAGTTCCCCTTACACCGGAAGACGTTGCCCTAATTTTGGGGTTACGTATGCATGGGAAGACCGTGGTGATGGAACCATTGGGTGTACAGAGGCGAGAAGGGGTGAACCTTGACAACACACAACTTTTAGGTCATCTGCTGGCAAGCAGTGCCATGGGCGACACGGAGGAGTACGTTCGTCTCCTGATTTCTTTCATCTTCAACCATTTTTTGTTCTATGATGGAACACTTCGACCGAAGCAATGGTTCATGCACCATTTGAGGAACATCAGACGCATAAACAGATACGCATGGGCAAGGGAAGTTCACGAAGCCCTGGTTGGGGCCTGGAGAAAGCCAGCTTAGAACTGCAGGAGAGAAGAAAGGCAGGGAACCTCATTATGAGGCAGGGGAACGTCAACGGTTGTGTGGCAATACTACAAGTAAGCGTTTTTTTGTTTTTTTGTGTCTGTTCGGATTAAGTGGTGTGTCTGTTCGGATTAAGTTTTCTGTCTGTTCGGAATATGTTGTGTGTCTGTTCGGTTTAAGTTGTGTGTCTGTTCGGAATATGTTGTAAGTCTATTGGGATTAAGTTGTGTGTCTGTTCGGATTAAGTTGTGTGTCTGTTCGGATTAAGTTGTGTGTCTGTTCGGAATATGTTGTGAGTCTGTTCGGAATAAGTTGTGTGTCTGTTCGGTTTAAGTTGTGTGTCTGTTCGGAATAAGTTGTGTGTCTGTTCGGATTAAGTTGTGTGTCTGTTTGGTTTAAGTTGTGTCTGTTCGGAATATGTTGTGGGTCTGTTCGGAATATGTTGTGGGTCTGTTCAGAATAATTTGTGTGTCTGTTCGGATTAAGTTGTGTTTCTGTTCGGAATCAGTTGTGTGTCTGTTCGGTTTAAGTTGTGTGTCTGTTCGGATTAAGTTGTCTGTCTGTTCGGATTAAGTTGTGTGCTTGTTCAGATTAAGTTGTCTGTCTGTTCGGAATATGTTGTGGGTTTGTTCGGAATAAGTTGTGTGTTTTTTCGGATTAAGTTGTGTTTCTGTTCGAAATATGTTGTGGGTCTGTTCGGAATAAGTTGTGGGTCTGTTCGGAATAAGTTGTGGGTCTGTTCGGAATAAGTTGTGTCTGTTTAGAATATGAACGTATGTCTGTTGAGTCGTTCTAAATAGTTGATTTTTTCCATTTGAAGGTGTGGTTTTGTGAGAAATTCAAATTGGGGGAGCCCAGAACTGGAGTTTTTCCACGAATGAAAAGTTGGACGGAAATGTTTGGGAAACGTTTAACCCTGAGGAAATGGGAGGAACGTGGAATTACATTACCTCGGATTTACAACGGCAAGTTCGACCTGATGGGGGCTCCATCAATGAGTGAAAGGGAGCTGGAACTTATTAGTTCTGTTGGAACTCCTGTTCGAAAGGGCTCAGCTTCAACATGCAGTTTGCCAAGGCTCCAACTGACAGACTGCAACATTCCATGTGACCCGCTGCTCCAAGAGTTGGAGCTGAGTGAGGTGAAGACGAAATGGCTGAGGGCCGAAGCTGCCCTTAAGAAGGCGACAGAAGAGGTTAACGACCTGAAGGAAGAACTGAGGATGACCTAAGAAGAGTGTGGGAGGCTGAGGGAAGAAATTATATATCTTCGAGGGACAGGGACAGGGAAGGTGAAAATACTGGTGGGGAGAAAGAGGAAGATCTAAATAAAGAAGAGGAGGAGGAAGAAGAAGAGAGGAAAAGGGAGGAGGAGGAAGAATTAGAGAGAGGAAGAGGGAGGAGAAGGAAGAAAAGAGAAAGAGAGAGGAAGAGAAGGAAGAAGAGAGAAAGAGGGAGGAGGAGAGGAAGAAGGAAGAAGAGGAGAAGGAAGAAGAGAGAAAGAGAGTGGAGAAGGAGGAAGTGAAGAAGAGGGAGGAGGAGAGGAAGAAGGAAGAAGAGAGAAAGAGAGTGGAGAAGGAGGAAGAGAAGAAGAGGGAGAAGGAGAAGAAGAGGGAGGAGGAGAGGAAGAAGGAAGAAGAGAGAAAGAGAGTGGAGAAGGAGGAAGAGGGAGGAGGAGAAGAAGATGGAGGAGGAGAGGAAGAAGGAAGAAGAGAGAAAGAGAGTGGAGAAGGAGGAAGAGAAGAAGAGGGAGGAGGATAGGAAGAAGGAAGAAGAGAGAAAGAGAGTGGAGAAGGAGGAAAAGAAAAAGAGGGAGGAAGAGAAGAAGAATGAAGAGAAGAATAAAGAAGAGGAAAAGGAACAAGAAAGCAAGGCCCATAAACCAAACTGGGGCGTGAAAAGACAACGCTCGACGGCCATTGTGGAACAGCAGATGAAGGAAGATGAACAACGGGGCAAGAAGAAGAAGGTGGAAGAAGAGCAAAAGAGAAAAGAGAGAGCGGCTCAAAGGAGCCTAAAGAAAAAAAGGGAAAAAAGAGAGGAGAATTATAGGTTGGTTGTCCACTTAGGAGGGAAAATGCCTGATGTTGACATGGCTGCAATGGGAACGTTGTCAGCTGATGAGGTCAACATGATATTGAACTTCACCGCAGCCAACAAGGACAATAGAGAGGTCATCTGGAGAGGCGATATGTGTAGTTTAACACGCACCGACCTGAAGGAACTTATAACACCTGGGATGGATATTACCGACCAAACTATCGACGATATGCTTTCGGTTCTCGAAGAAAGACGCCCAACACAAAAAGTTATATGCATATCAACATTCGAGTCAGGGCGAATTTTGGGTGGCCAAGGCAGAGCAATTGATGATTTTATCCTCCCTAAAATAGAAGGTGCGTCTCCAATAGAGTCCGTAATCGCACAACCATGCTGGTCTGCAGGTCATTGGACTCTGGTGGTTGTCCACGACCCGTCCAAGGAGATTTTGGCGTTCAACAGTATCTCTAGGGAGCTAGAGCAAGGTGAAGATCCAGAGCAGACCATAGGCGTACATGAATGCGCAGCAGCGGATGTGGCTGAATACTGGATCGATCTACTAAAGGTCGACTGGCCCCTGAGAATCCTCAGCAAAAATAGCCAACGACAACCACCGGGGAGCAACGATTGCGGCGCCTATATTTTATACTGGATAAGGTGCCTAATGCTAAAACTTGACCCGACGAAGGAGAAGGACCCCAATAACATCCATTGTATCAGGGGTGAATTGGCGGTCATGTTACTTAGGGACCGCCGATCGTGTGTGCAGATCTGAACAGACACACAACTTTTAGTGTTTATTTGTTTACATGTACAAATTACAAACTCTTTATTTTGGTTATTTTTTTAGTCGTGTTTTTTAAATGTACAAATTACAAAATCTTCCCAGACAACTTATTCCGAACAGAAACACAACTTAATCCGAACAGACAAACAACATATTCCGAACAGACAAACAACATATTCCGAACAGACAAACAACATATTCCGAACAGACAGGCAACTTAATCCGAACAGACACACAACTTATTCCGATAAACAAAATTATAAATCGGATATTTTCAAATTATAAATCGGATATTTTCAAATTATAAAGATTAAATGAAATTTATCATGTTATTTGTTGGAACATGTAACAAGTTGGATTTACCACATTTTTAACAAAAGCTATTTTTTTCAAATTATAAATTGGACATTTTCAAATTATAAAGATTAAATGAAATTTATCATGTTATTTGTTGGAACATGTAACAAGTTTGATTTACCACATTTTTAACAAAATGTATTTTTTTTCAAAATTCATGGGTATTATACCAATTATAATTTTTGAGATGGGTAACATACCAATTGTAATTGTTGGGATGGGTACCACAACAATATTTCTTAATTACTTAATTAGTAGGTTAATACATTTTTTAATTATTTCATTAACGGCGTCGTAACGGAATCCGTTAACGGCAGCAGACAGAAGTGGGGCCCACGTTAATGGAACTATATTAAAACAATTTACATGCTAACGGTAGGTATCAAAACAATTTTTGAGAAATCATGGGTATTAGGTCAATTTTGAACATTTTGATATGTATTGCTGCAAAAAACCCAAAAAAACACTTGACCGAATCTAAAAGACCATCTAAGGGTGCGTTTGGCAAAGATCTTCTGGGTGAAGCTTGAAGACTCGAATCTAGCTTCTGGGTATTCTAATGCTAAACATCTCCTCGGGATTGGATTCTGGTCAGAAGTTCCAAGAAGCAACCTCTCACATGACAATAGTAAACCAAAAGCACCTTGATAGGTGCTTCACGAGCTTCTCCCCGTTTTCTCCCCTCGATTGCCATTGCTTTCTCCATTAATTACTTTTGTACCGGTTCCAAATTATGATTTCTGCCACTCTCATTTATCCTCTCACTCACCCTCATCCCCATCCTCTCATCTTTTCACCCCAACCCTAGCAGCACCCAAATCTTGCACACAAATTCAATGGCACTGCTATCGTCGTCGTTCTTCGCTCGAAAATTGTTGGTGGGAGACTTCTTCACCAGGTACGTGCCTCTCGATGTCGTGATCCTCCTCATCAATTTGGTTTATGAAATCTTCCAAGCTATCCACGAATCCACCAATTTCTTTGCTGTTATTTGTAGAAATTCCCCCAGCTTTGGATGTTAGGTCAACATTTCCATGCATATTAATAACAATAAGAATAATATGCGTGAGATATTTTTTGTTTCTGTATTGTGTCTTTGATTGACTTATTTTTGTGTGTTGATGAACAAATTCACTCACCCTTCGAAATGATAATTTGGTGGTGTCGATTTTTGGTCAGCAGTCAACCAGACTTGAGACCATGAGAGGTTGCATGTGTTGTTTCACCTTCGTGGTGTCTCTGTTTGGGGGTTTTTTGGTTGGTTGATTTGTTATGGTGATTGTGGTCCATTTGAGAAGAGATAAGGTAATTAAATTTAGTAACAACTAACAAACTTTTGATGCACTTTCCTGAAAATTTTGTAGTAGACATATCACCCAATAGAGATATATAGCCATTGAAGGAATTGATTATTACCTATGATTGAACGTAGGTATTATAGTTCAACATTTATTTATGGGGTTGCAAATGTAATTTATGAAACATACAGTTTTACTAATCAATAAAAAGCGACATCGTTCTTCGTTAATAAAGATAACGTTGTAGTGCTCAGCTCATTAGTGAAAAAATGTAGTCATGAAGCTATAATTATCAAAGTGATCGTTACATATAGGCTTGTCAATTGTAATGTCCTACCCTCATCATGTGATGAAACATAGTTTGATGAATTTAGCATTGTCATATTTGAATAACATGTCCACATGCCTTCACTCACGCCTATTAAACACTCAATCAAGTGGTGTACTCTTAATAGAGTCATAAGATTAACTGGGTAGACAAATTCCCAATTATTTATGTTTTAAGCTAGATGGATGACTAATAAATTCATCTATTTATATTTACAGCTAATTTCTAAACTGTACATAAAATTTCCAATGTCATAAATTTTATAAGAATGTCTTTTCATGTTATTGTTTATAGATTTTCCACCTCTACGTCAGCCATGTAATTCTTTTTCCTATGTCTAGGTGTTCAATTATGGATGACTTATTAAATGTTTTGAATGACCCACAAGTTCATTTGTCAGACGATGAGTTCGAGGCTATGATAGTTGTCTGTAGGGGTGAGCTTCGGTCCGGGACCGGACCGGACCGAAGACCGAAATTTTCGGAAGCCCAGACCGAAGATCGGACCGAATAAATTCGGTTCGGTCCGGTTCGGTCCAAAACCCGAATTTAACCTTTAAAATTTCGGTCTTTGACCGAACCGAACCGAACCGGAACGGACCGAAGACCGAAATGTCGTGGTCTCCCGGACTGAAGACCGGACCGAAAAAGTTCGGTCTGGTTCGGTCCGGACCGAAAAATTCGATTCGGTCCGGACACCCGGACCGAACCGAATTTTGCTCACCCCTAGTTGTCTGTTTCGTTGTCACGTATTACCAATAATGTGTTCTACCCACCTCCCATTTGTCTAGGCAATTGGTTCACACTGCTCCTTTCACAGGAAATGTCATTATTAATGACTTATTACAAGGACACTATAGAATAGTGTATGACTCCATTAGAATGTTACCGGATGTATTTAGGTTGTTGTGTGCCATCTTAAGGGGTAGAGGATTGATGAGTGATACAAGGGTTGTGTCCGTGGAGGAGCAAGTATGGATTTTGTTGAAAACCTTTGCTCATGGGGATTCCAACTGGTCTCTTCAGACTTAATTACAACATAGTGGAGAGACAATAAGTAGGCATTTCAACAAAGCCTTACATTGTTGTTTCATTTGGGGATGTGAGATGGTTTGACCAAAGGGTAGTTTAGCAGACACACCATGTCACATAATAGAAGGTGGCGGGGGTAAGTATTTTCCATACTTCAAAGATTGTATTGGAGCATTAGATGGGACACATATCGATTCATGGGTACCAGTAGAATTCCAACCAGCATATCGTTCTGGACGACATCCCACGCAATGCAGTCAAAATGTTTTAGGAGTGTGTGATTTCAACATGCGGTTCATTTTTGCTTCCGCTGGGTGGGAGGGATCGGCACACGATTGTAGAGTTCTAAATGACGCATTAAACCACCCCTCCAACAGTTTTCCCAGTCATCCTGGTATGTACTTACTAATTAAGATAAGTTATTACTTTTAATGTTTGTAAACACTCCCCTAATACTAAATTCCTTATAACAGATAAATATTACGTTGTTGACGCTGTTTATCCTAATCGACCAGGATTTTTAGCCCCGTACCGTAATACCAAATATCATGTCCATGATTTCCAATCACAAGGCCCTAGAGGACGGAAGGAGTTGTTCAACCACCTTCACTCATCGTTAAGGAATGTAATCGAACGGGCCTTCGGAGTATTGAAAAAAAGGTGGAAAAATCTGAGAGTGATGCCACCCCACTCCTTAAGGAATCAAGTTTGGATTGTAATTGTTGCAATGACGTTACATAATTTCATAATTGAACAAAGAATGGGGGACGATATTCTAGACACTTACGTAGACAGTACGTCCCCAGTGCCCGAGCCTACAACGCAACCTGATGAACCGAGAACGGTTGAGGACAACCAAATGAATGTACTGAGGGAGACCATTTGTGATTTAATTGCCAAAGCACATGGACTTTAGTATGTTATAATATAAGTTAGTTGTTCCTAAAGTTTAATGTAATAATAACATGTAATATTTTGTGTTGTCACTTCGCAACTCCTAGTATCAATGTTATTTCTTTCATTCCTTATAGTTTGCCCTTTCTGAATTTTTTTAATGTTGACTTATTGTTTGCCATTTATAACCAATTGTGTTGTGTAGAAATGACAGATGGCATTGACAGATTTTGTGGTAGTCCTAACTCACAATACGCAGCAATGGACAATGATGACTCCGTGGAATTTCATACCCCAACGAATACACCACCAATTTGTCGTAACTTGGGTTTGAGGAACCCCAACAATTTCATTGTCCCCCTTCATGTCCCCCTCCGCAACATTCCTACAACCATTTCCATAGGATCAGAAGGAGTTGCTTTGTCTAGGTTAGGAATGAACCAACTATCTCTTGGAAATTATACAATGTCTATGTCACATTTTGGCATGTCGCAGGATATGTTAAGCAATCCGCACCCACCTCCTCCATTTTCCCCAACACCAACAATCCAAACCAGCCCACTCCTAGCACAACCAAACCCAAATAGTTTCCAAGAAGTGACAAATTTTCCACAACCAACCCCAAGTCCACAACCACCACCAACTGAAAAGCACATTCCTACCACAGATCCCCCCTCGTTCCACCACCACCCCTGAGGAATTTCGTGGGACGAGAAAATCAAAGGCAAAGGGAAAGAAACTGATTAAAGACAATGGGCCTAAAGCCGAATGGACACCTGTTAGACATGAAATTTTTCTTAGGCTATGTCTTGCCGAGGTGAGGAAGGGGAACGCCCACAACAATTCATTGAATAAAGATGGGATTGCAAATCTCATTACCAACTTTGAAAAATAAACCTCATTACTATTTGATTATAAGCAAATGCGCAACCATTGGGACAAAAGTAGAGGTAAGTGGGGTTTGTTTCGTCGATTAAGTATGGTGACTGGGTTAGGATGGAATGATGACACATGGACTTTTACGATGGACTCGGAGAGATGGGAAGACACTATTAAGGTGAACTTTACTTATTTTCAAACTACTTGCTTTGTTTGGATCCCAAAAGCGATTCGTTATTTCTCACAACTTGTTTGATTTTTGTAGAAATTCTCAGACGCTAAAGAGTTCAAGGAAGGCCCCCCAAAGCATTTAGAGCTGATGGATGAAATATTTCGTGGAAAATGTGCTGTCGGGGGTCTTTCGTTTCAAACACGAAGCAGTGTGGGGTCTTCATCACTCATGTCATCAACTCCTTCAAGAAGCATTAACATCACAGATGAGGCAGATTGTGGGGGCAAGCTCGGGTAATTACGAGGCAGAAGACATCATGTCGCCACCAAAGAAAAGAACTCGACGTAGGCCTGCTCCTGCTACCACACCAGCATCACCACCATCAATGCCTGCGGAAATGAGTGATGCACTTACGAAGATAGTGACTGCCTTACAAACGAGGAAGACAAAGGATCAGGATAAATGTGAGGAGGAGGAGGAGGATGATTACGTGTACTGTATTTCCCTTCTAGAGGAGACACAATACATAGAGACATCAGAGATTTATGCCTTCGCGGCGTCAATGCTTCTACAGAAGAAATACAGGTTGTTTTTCAAGACTATGAAGACCGTTGCAGCACGAGAGACTTGGTTGTCGTGGGAGTTCAAGAAAAACAACTGATTACAGAAAGCGTTCGTCATCCAAATAAATAACTGGTGTTGTGGTTGTCATTTATATTGAAATTATATTGCAGAACTTAAAAGTTTGTTTGTAATGGAGTTGTAAAACTACAGACTTATAAAAACAATTTGTAGTTGGTGTTCGGCTGTAATTAGGGGTGATATGTTTGTTTAAGTTTGTGATGCTGCAGTCATCTGAATTCGTATCTCCCTTGGATTCGTATTTCATACAAGTTGTGTTTGTCAGGACTAACTGTTGCAGAATTATACCCACTTATGTTTTCCTTCTTCTGGAATTATATAATTTTCAGCCCTATGTTCTCATTCCTGTAGAAGAACAAATCAATGTGTGTTGTCCTGCTCTATATTATTTATTTTCTTCTTAATCCGTATCTCCCTTGGATACTACTCAATTTGAGCAATCTATATTATTTATTTGCTTCTGAATTTGTATCTCCCTTGGATACTACTAAACTTGAGCAAGTTCTTATATGTCTCCATTGATTAATAACAACAAGAATGATTGTCTGTTTAATGATATATTTACATGGTTGTGCATTTAGTTAATGTAGGTTTCATACTAGCCCACTTAAAACTGTGATGGGTGTTCAACTTCAAATTTGCAGACACCCAACTGAATGTCTTACTGAAATTTATCTGACCTTGTTTCACAGTATGTGGAAATTGAAACAAATTACAAAGAGTAGCTAAAACCATTACTGAATACCTAAACTAATGAATTTATGAATGTATGAAAATAATAGAAGTGCTAGAAATACACATCTAGTGTTTTGAGATGAGTTAAATATGTAAACAAGGTAATCTTGTAGCTGCGAAAATGATTGAATGCAACATGAAGAACAAAACATCCAACTATCCCACTATCTGAATAACATCCATAATAACTTTACTCATAACAGAACTTGAAAAGGAGCAAAGAATTTTGGTTGGCCACTCAAAATTTCTCAAGCTGCAGCATCTACTAATTTATTTGATAAATCCTTATACATGTCTTATGCAGTTTTCAAACGCCTAGGCGAGGAACACCTAGGTGAGGAACAAAACAAAGGAAGTGTATTTCAGCGATTCACCTGTAATAATCTTTTCTCGTTAGATTGACCCCACGACATACCACCATAGAAGGCAATAACATACACATAAGAACATTAGAGGTTGGTTTGTCAACAAGAACAAAGTAGATAGAATTAATAAAGCAACAAGAACAACAACAATAAAGTTCAACAAACAAACCCATACATATAACGATGCAGCAACAACAATCACCACAACTTACAACACACAAACCCATACATATATTACCCCCAACCGTAGCAAAAACACATGGTTCATCCATCATTAAACAAAAAGGCAACCATACCATCTGCATACCCTCCATTACCATTTTTCCTTCCTTACGGTAGAACAAAAGCAAGGTTGGGGGTGGTTGCGCATTCAGAGGAAATAAATGCCCATCACCACAATGATGAAGCAGCAAAGGAACACGAACCGAAAGCGATTCTCGAGGACCGACATTCGCTGCTCGAGGCCCACCATCCTACTGTTAGTGAGTGTGGGCTCCATCATGTTAATCAGTGTGGGGCATGTACTGGGGGTGTTTCCAACATGGGGGTGGTCATCCACCCACTTGAAGAATCCACAACGAATGCAATCCTACGTGACCAAGAAATAGTGGTTAGGCCAAAATTTTACAACAACTTGAGGAAGAAATGGGAAGGATAGGGCTCACGTATGGTGATCCGCAGGAGTAGAACCAACGACCAAGATTCTTGGATGTTCGGGACTGGACCTTCATTGCACGGAGGCCGCAGAGGCAGGTTGGGCGACGATAAATGGTGGATTCGGCGGTGGAGGTCGACATGAGCCAAAAGGTTGGAGTACGTGGTAGAGGCAAGGTGGAAGAACAATAGCAACTGATGGGAGGGTCGGAGGAGGAAGACATGGGGTGCTTAAAAAGGCGCGAAGACTAGCTGGGCGGGAAGAAGACTAGTTGGGCGCGTATGGTTCGATGGGATGGAGCGGGGGCAGACTCGGGATTTCTAGCTGAGATGGGAGGGGAAGACGAGATGAGAAGCCAGCCAGACCCAAACATCCTGGCTCCTCCCAGAGCTTCTATCAGTGGATGGGATGGGAGGGTTGTCAGGTGGAATGGCGCTTTCGAGTAGAAGTTGGGGTCCGAAGCCCCAAACCAAACGCAACCTAAAAATGGAGCATACGTGCCTCCATACAATTCACACAAAAATGAAGAAATTGTGATTGGTTGGAGGCAACATGCTCATTTTAGAAGCTTTTTTAGATTTAGATTTCTAGGGAATCTAACGAAAACCATCGTCAACAATACCAATGTACAATAAAGCGTTGTTTTCACGACATTATTTTTAAAAAGTTGTTGTCACCGCGTGACAATGGCTTATATTTTCTTGACTAATTCAAAAGTTCTCCATTATATGAACTTATATGGCTTCGTTTCGTAAAAAAAGTTTTTAAAAAATATAAAATCTATTGCCTTCGGAAACTTTTCCCACACAAAATGACAAATCACACCACCAAACCTATAAAACCTTTTTAAGTTTCTTAATTAAACTGGTTGTCGTCGGAAAACTATTTAAATCGTCCATGCAAATTATCGTTTTGTCATTCTCTCATTTCTACTTATATGTCTCGACATTTCACTTTCCTACCACCCCTCTCTCGTCATCTTCCTCTCATAATCATAAAAAACAATGTTTCGGAGTTCATAAAAAACAGACACACTGGTGTATTCGAATATGGTAAAATGTCCAACTTTTTTTAATAAAATAAAATAAAAAATAAAAAAATTTAGGGGGAATCCGCTGGAGCCCCCCCATGGGGTAGGCGTTTGGCTTAGACAACCCTATTTTTTAATAAAAAATTTAAAAAAATATACGGTGTGTTATCTCAAATTATTTCAGGTTTCATTCCAAGTTTTTGTGTATTAATAAGGTGGATTACAATGAGTTTTTTTGTAAGTTGGGAAGTTTTACCAAATACCACCTCGACAGGTCGGTCGGGGGTCTCAGACGCCTGACCCGAATTTTTTTTTGCTGGGCTTACTTCACCGAATCCAGACGTTTCGCCAAACATTTTCGTGGTGTTGGTACTCAGAAAATGAGGAAAACGTAGGCAAAAACCTTATTTTAAGAGACGAGACGAAATGTGTATTAAATGAATTGTGAATAACAAAATGTTAATTGTTGGGGTAATTTAAGTAGTTTTCCGACGACGAAGAGTAGTTCCCTAATTAAATCCAAAAATATAACTTTTTCTTTCATTTGGGATTTAATTAAAAAATATAAAATGTTTATATGAAAGACCTTGCCAATCGAACTCCGGACTAAAAACTAATATGTTATTTGTTTGGGTGCACTTGCAAAGTTGTGAATCATGTGATATTGAATTTATACACTTGAGTTTTTAAATTTACTTGAGTGTACTTGCATAAAATCATATTGATTTTGTACACTCCAAATTGACGACGTTTCACTCTATCACTTTACTGTTCATAGATATTGTTATCCCTCCGTCACGTTACTGTTCCCAACCACCACCTCCAGTCAAAAACCCAGCATGGACTCAAACTTCCCTTAATTACAACCCCCTCCCCGACTCCTCCAACTCACTCTATACCCTTTTCCGTCCATCAGTTGGTTGTCACCTTTGCCAAATCACATCCGTCTTTGAGGTCTTCGCCTAGAGGGTTATTGGTGTGGTGATATATTGCCAGAAGGAGGTCAGGGCTTCTGACACCGTCAATTTGGAGTGTAGAAGACCAATATGATTTTTATACAAGTGTACCCAAGTAAAATCCAAAAATTCAAATACATAGATCCAATATCATCACTTTACAAATACACTCAAGCAAATAACCCAAAACTAATTAAGCCGGTCATTGGTTCGATAATCCACCTTAGAGCATCTGTAATGGGGGGTTGTGCGCCCCCACGACCCGGTCGTGGGGTCATCTCCCCCTTAACGGGGAGACGATTAGGTCGTCGACAACCGGGTCGACGACTCGGTCGTTGAAACGCGGTCAACGACCCGGTCGTCCGATTTATTTATTTATTGTTTTTTCGTTTTTTTTAATTTTTGTTTGAATCTGTTTTTTTTTGAAAATACGTTTTATAATAGTTTTGATTTTTTAGAATCTTTTTAATTTTTTTCCAAGATGGACCCCGAAATGACGTGGATGAGAGAGATAAGTTGTGGTGGGTTGTGATTATGATGTGAATAGTGTAGGAAAGAGAAGAAGAAAATTGGTTGGGGAGAGAGAAAAGTGACGTGGAAGAGAGAGAAAACTGATTTGGAAGAGAGAGAAGAGAGAGAAAACTCATACAAAGTCGTCGAGGTCATGATTACAGATGATCTTATTAGGTTTTCAAAAGAAAAAAATACAGACCCACGGTGTCAATGAATATTCGAATATCCGAACATCCGTCCGTATCCGTATTCGAATTTGGACATTCGATCCGCGAAAAAATATCCGTAAGACCGTATTCGTATCCGATCCGTAAAGTCGTGGAGCAGATATGGTTATTGGTACATCCGGTCCGTATAATATCCGATCCGGGATCGGATATCCGTAGTACAACATCCGTATTCATATCCGTATTCGAATCCGTATTATATATAGTTATTCTTTAAATTAATGAAATATTTATATGTTAAGTATTTTTTCTATAAATTACCCAAGTATATAACCTATCCTAAATTCCTAACCCTAAACCTACCTAAAGTCCCCCAAACACAACTCCAGCGGATATAAATACGGATACAGATAATATCCGTATTCGATTCATATCCGGATACGGATAATATCCGTATTCGATCCGTATCCGACGGATTCTAAAATGGATATTCAATTTAATATCCGTCCGAATACGGATCCGGATACAGATGTATCATTTGTTCCACGGATACGGATACGGATATTGGTAGATCCGGTCCATATTCACTCCGTTAACACCCCTGAACCCACCTTATTCGTCTCTTGCGAAAATTCAAAAAGCCTAGACCGGAGATTCAACCTCCACTCCTTCCCACTTTTTTTGAAGACCTCTGCTCCTTCCCACGCACACCTCTTCATCTCGCTTTCCCATTCCCATCTTCTCTCGTACGCTTGCTTCAACCCAAACACGATAAATACCCATCTTCACTTTTAACCAACCCACACACAGGCAGCGATGTCTCTCTCCAACCTGAAAGTCCACGAGCTCCGGTCCCAACTCGCCGATCGCCAACTCGACACCTCCGGCACCAAACCCACACTTGTACCCACTTTTCTCTTCAAAAAACGAACCTCTCATTACTATCATTATTGTTATTCTGCTGATGTGGAAATCTCACTTAAAGGTGAAGAGACTTAAGGAGGCCGTCGCGAAAGACGCCCAACTCGTCGGGAAGAAGCGGTCGGGGGATCCCCTGGACGAAGGGGCGCTGCGGAAGATGACCGGTCGCCAGTTGCGCAAGAGACCCGAGGAGTTGGGAATCGCAACAACCCGTTCGAAGACGGACATTGTAGGGAGGATAGTTTCCCAATCAGAAGATGGGAAGGTTGAGGACAAGTCGGAAGGTATGCAATTAAAGGATTTTTTATTTTTTGTGCTTTTGGTGTTGTTAGGGTTTGGTTTTGGATGATGTTTTTGTGATGTGAGTAGATGAAGAGGTTGTCGACCGGAAGGGCAACAGGTCGGTGAAAGTGGAAGAGGCGGGTGAGAATGATGGCTCCAAAGGTATCATTAAATTGTGTGGATTTTGAGATTACGAATTCAGTGTTACGAGGTTAGGATTTGGTTGAGTGTTTGCTTAATAGGTGCAGATTTGAAGTTGGGGGAGAAGGACAAGAATAAAAAAATGGTGATTGCCACCAAGAAGGGTGGAGCCGTTCTGGACCAGTGGCTGTCTGACCACATCAAGTCCAGCTACCATGTTTTGGACCGTGTAATCCTTACTGTATTGCTTGGATTTTCAAGAAATGAGTCAATGTTTGTTTCGACACATACATGAATTGAGCTTCTTTTCTATTTCTTGAAACTAGTAATTGGATAACCATTTATAGTTTGTATCGTGGCCATTTATAATAGATTAATAGCATTTCAATTTAATGTTGGTTGCTTCCTGTCTTGAAGAACTTATGACACTTTGCTATTTTTTTGTTCACTTTCCAAGTTTAGTTTGCTTATTATCTGAACTGTCAAGGATCTGTGGGTGGAGAGGACTGTTATATCTTCAAGCTTTCATTATATGCCTAAGCCAATACAATTTCATAGAAATTTTGTTAAGTGTATCGTGCAGTTGTTCAAATTGGATGATTTTTTTGGGAGGATTTGATCATTTGAAGAAAATAACCAAATACTCATCTCTTTTCTTCGATAATGAATTAAATCAAATTGATGGGGTTTTGTTTTTTGACCTTTTTAATTTTATTGGTTAGAATTCACTCTCTCTTAGATATTCTCTTTCTGTTTGTTTATACAGGGAGGAGACATATATGCTGCTATTCTAAATCAAACAAATGTGGGAGATAATAACAACAAGTTCTTCATAATCCAAGCTCTGGGTTGGTTCTTCATAATCCATTTTTTCCAAGCATTGTTCTGGCTCCATCTTCTAGTCTTGATCTCTACGAATTGATCCTCTAAAATTTTATTTAAAGAGCACGTGTTTGTTTCTCTTTGTAATCATCATGTTTTTTTCTTAGTAGAGTGCAGTGCATTTTTGTTACTAACTTTACATTGTTCCCACCCATTTCAAATTTGAGAGTAAATAATGTTTTTCATAGCATTGTTTTTGTTTCAAATTGTAATTTCATCACTTTAAACATTGATTCACTTCATAAGATTACGTTTAGCTTTCTTATTGATAGGTGATTACGTTTGCATAACATACCCTTTACAAATTTTACATGCACATATGTAATTGTCTCAACAATTCCCTCTTACATCTTGTGTAAATGCAGAATCAGACAATGGTGGAACTTTTATGGTGTACAATCGATGGGGTAGGGTTGGAGTGAGAGGTCAGGATAAGTTACATGGCCCTTACACATCAGTGGGAAGTGCTATAAGTGAATTTCAGATGAAGTTTTTTGCAAAGACAAAAAACCAGTGGGCAGATCGAAAGAGCTTCGAGTCCCACCCAAAATGTTATACTTGGTTGCAAATGGACTACAGTGAAACTGAAAAACAAATGGTTAAGTATAACTCCACAAGCAAGTAGACCTTTTATAATTTGTTTTCTTTTCTCATTTTTAAATTTTTTGTAATATAAGTTCTTGATTTTTTGTTGTAAATTATGTGGTTTCATGCATTATGTTTCTTCACTTATTACTTTAACTGAATTATCTAGATCTCAGAGCTCATAAGTGCTTTCATAAGTGTTAGCCATGAATATATCTTTCTTTTTCAGGATGAGAACAAGTCTAGTAAAGTTCTCACTGGGGCGCAACCTAAAGAATCACGACTTGAACCCCGTGTTGCACAATTCATTTCTCTGATCTGCAATGTCAGCATGATGAGACAACAAATGCTGGAGATAGGTTGGTGTTCTCATTATTTTGCACAAACTTCATGGAATATATGAATGGCAATCTAGACACTTTTCAAATGTACGGTATGTAGGGGTAATAATTGAGCTCAACTGCCTGAACATGAGCGAACAAAGTCTGTTTGTGTTCAGCTCGTTACGTTTTTGGTTATTTGGGTTCAGCTTGTGTTCAAGCTATGTTCATTACATTTTGTTCGTGTTCATGTTCGTTAATTTTTATTTGTTCGCATTTAGTTCGTTATATAACAAACGAGTTGTACACAAACTCGAACTTAAGTTGGTTACTCTTGTTTTGTCTCGTACTAGTTATGCTACTATACTATACACACATATTATTAATATATGTTTTCCATACGTTATTTACATGTGGTTAGAAATTAATGAGACTTTTATTAGTGATTCATCTACGTTTCGTTTAAGTATTTGTAAGTATATATTATAATATATTATACATAAACATTCTCGAACTCGAGCTGTTAACGAACAAACTGATTTGAGTTCATGTTCGGCTCGTTAAACTATCAAGTTTGAAAATTAAGCTTGTGTTCGATTCATTAAGTTCCAAACCGAACATGAATGAGCTCATATCGAGCTGAACTCGAACAAAACTTAAGTGAGCTTGGTTCAATAGACAGCCCTAATGGCATCATTGGGCTCATGATTGTTAAAAGTACTACTACTACTACCATAAGTTCGATTGTAGTTAGGAGGTAATTAAAAGAGAATAAGTGCGCTTAGGCCCAAAACCTGTAACTGCCATGCTTCAATATGAAACATCTTTTTGACAATTTGATTATCATGTTAATTTAGTATTATATGAATGGCATAAATCATAAAGTTCAGAAACTGTAACATATTACATAACAAAAAACCAACAACCACTTCCAAACTACTGGATTCAACAACATGGAACTCATCCCATTGTAGGGAAGTGAATTTTATGGTCGAATGAAAAGTGAGTATAGATAAATGAGAATACTATTTATTTTATTGGCCATGAACACATTTTAATGCTTTTGGAAATCAAATTCCATATGGCTACACAATTTTTAAAATTGATATTTCCCCACAATAAGGTCACCACAAGTCTGAAATGAACAGTGTCAACTAGAAGCTCACCCCGATTTCACTTGTTTTGCTGCATTTTAGTGTGGACCATACTGGCAGTTCACGAACCCATCTTGATTTGCTTTTGCAGGTTCCGTACAATTCATGTTTGTTTACAGATTGATGTGAATTTTCCCCCTTGGTGTGTACTGCATTTGATCGTCATGCTTACATGCATAATTGCCCTATTCTTTTCATTGAGGCGGAAGTTAATGTTCTTGAGAGATTCCTCATTAAATATCTTTAATGCCTCTTTGCCTTTCAAAAGATCAATTGGCTACTTAGGAAGGGGTTTTGTTGTTAACATGGTAAATGAAATCGAGTCCTAATGTTGCTTCCCCATTATTTTAGGGTATAACGCTGAAAAATTGCCTCTTGGTAGGCTGAGCAAATCAACAATCTTGAAGGTGAGATTTCCTAATTTTCTGTTATTGTGCTCTATTTCCTGGTTCAGTTACATTTTTATTGTGCTCAATCAGGATGTCATATAGTCATAATCAAGGTTTTCAGAACCGAACCGGACGTCGAACCGGCAACGTCAAAGGTTCAGAGGTTCGACCGGGGTCGGACCGGTTGAACCGGCGACGTCAGCATGACATCATAAATATATATTATAAATATAATAGTCATATTTAATTATTTATTAAGCAAAAAAATATTCAAAAAACAAAAAAACAGGGTTTTTTTCCTGAACCGGCGGTTCAACCCGGTCCGGTTCACCTCCCAAAACCGTTTTTTCCTAGAATTGGGTTGAACCGGACCGGACAAGCCTCCGGTTCACGGTTCAACCGGTTGAACCGGCCGGTCCGGTCCGGTTTTCAGAACAGTGGTCATAATTAGTTATCTTGCACTCATTCGGGAAGTGTTTGAAGTTTGAGTTCACTGACTAATTTCATTGAGGGTGTGGCCGAGCTTGTTTCTAAAGCTGCCTCTCTTGCAAGTCCAAGTAGTGAGGGAAAGTGGGGTGGGGTTTTGTCCTGTATAAGTTTTTTTCCTGAAATTATTGTCTTTCACTCCATAACTTCTAAAATTCAATATAGGTGGTTGTAAATTTTGGTTATTACTTTTGAAATCATACATCAACCTCGTAGAACCAGAAAGTCTCCATAAACGTGTTTACTTCCAACCTTCGCAAGCCTTGGTTATTTACTTCCATTCCATCTTACAAGTCACTGACAGAAAAAACTGTAAATGACACTTGATCGTGAATCGTAACGGCAAACCAAAAATTTAACTTAGGACAGCTAAGATCTGCTGTGTTTCTTTCGGAAATTTAGATTTTGTAGATGCTACTGTTGTCCTGCTTATGATATTTTAGAATCACTGTATACTGGTAATCAATACTCACATGAAATAATAAAATACTATGTATATCTAATGTAATATAGTGTAATGATATGGAGATTCTAAAGAAGACAAAACCCGATCCCTGCAGACATCTATTTTCTTTGTTGAAAGGGTATGGCCATTTAGTATGACCTTGAAATTTCATTTTTTAAAGAATATGGTGAAATATGAGGTTTTTGTGCTAGACATTTAATAGTTATGGTCTTATATTGGCATGGATATTGACTTGGAGGAAACAAAAACATTGCTGAAGGTCCCGAAATGCTATACGATGTTATGGAATTCATATACCTTTCAAATCTTTTGTTCAATGTTTGTATTGCAAGTCCCTCAATTTATAACTGTGGCATCATAAATCCATTCTGATACACCTGCTACTGTTTTAGGGCTATGATGTATTGCGAAGGATATCCAATATTATTGGACAATCTGACCGAAAAGAACTAGAAACGTTAAGTGGGTAAGCTCTTCTGCACTTCTAACTCATGTTGCACACTATTATGCTTGAATTATTACCGGTGATGTCTAATGAATTTCTCCCATAATATTTGCAGAGAGTTCTATACTGTTATCCCACATGATTTCGGTTTCAAAAAAATGCGTACGTCATAAATTTTATGTACACACTTGGAATTATCCGATTAAATCTTTACCTTGGTAGAAACTAGTGACATGCCTTGCAAACAATTTCAGGTGATTTTGTAATTGACACTCCTTCCAAATTAAAGCGCAAACTGGAAATGGTACTTTTCTTTTTTTTTCCTTCTCAGTTACATGTCATCTCACTTTTCTTCGTCAGAGTGCTTTAAAAGATGTAATATTTAATTTGACTTGGCACCCCAAAACGATCTTGCAGTATACAAGGTTTGCGTGTAACAATTTTCTGTATTTTTTAATAGCTAATGTTGATATGAATGACTTCTTTGGTTGTGTTAATTAAAGTTATTCTCTAACATGTGGTCTTACTCCATGCTTTACAGTCAATGCTACTGTTATTGGTATAATGTGAAGCTTATACATATTTGTTTTTTATAGGTCGAAGCCCTTGGTGAAATTGAGATAGCAACTAAGTTGTTACAAAAAGACATTGAATCAATGGTATGATTTAACACGTCTTGCTTAGTAGATTAAATATCATTGAGTTTCCCCCGTATGGTTTATATATGTAAAGAATGGCATCGGAAACCAATTTTTTTGTCCGACATTCTTTAATATATTAAATTGGTTGAGATTTTGTTTCTTATAAATGATATTTATACGATGGTTTAAACATTCAAGTTGTTGGATTTCGGATTTCGTGGTCTTGTTTCTCTTATTTCCTTGCTCAGCTCTCTTCTCTACCCTAATTATCTGTAGAAGCTTTTGAGGCCAACCGTTGCTCTTTATAGCAAAATTAGAACTTGCATCAACCAGGTGAAGGACACGTATCTAGATGGCTAGAAAATCCTGTGAGTCACAAGTCATTATAACTACTAACTCAGATTAAGAGATCAACACAAGTGCAGGAGTAACACTGTCAAATGACAGAATGGATAAGCGCTTGAATAACACATGAGAGAACACATGGAAATTTAATCACGGACACTTGCAGAGATCAAAGGTCCGAGTCAAGATGATTTTTACACCTTAAGAGTTATTTCACTTCAATTTTGAAAGATTTGATGCTCTGTTGGACATGACCATGTCTAACATAATATCTTTGGTTGTGGAAACTGTTCAATTCTACTTTCAGTGTTTTTTAACGTTCACGTAGTTTTATTTCTCCATAAATAATTAGTTAGGTGCAACACGACAGCCTCAAAAATTAAGTTAGTGATAGAGCAGGTGTATGAATCTTTTTTGGTGTGGATGGCGTAATGACATCAAAATTCTGTTGTGTAAATGCAAAACATAAGATTTAGTTTTTTTATGATACACTGAACTTAGTATCTTGTCCTTATTACTTAAAGAATTTAAATACAGATGATCCTTAAAGATATTTTGATACTTAAACACTGGATGGATTGTATATCTATCGTTTAGCTACATGATTTTCGAAATTTGAAAGAACGTGGGTCATCTACTTGGCAGGATCCTTTATATTCTCGTTACCAGCACCTCAATTGTGATTTGTGTCCTGTGGAGGTTGATTCAAGGGAATTCTCTATGGTAATATCTCTAACCATAATAAATATGAAATATTGCATTCATGTATTGTGCACTTGCTATAATCTTGGTATTGTAGTTGGAGTCCATTGATTAAGTTGGCATTCTGCTATTTGTCAAATACCATATTTTTTCCACTTTTGCAATGTTGCTCCATTAACACATAGGTCCATACATGTATAGAGTAAGGTAAGTTTGCACCAAAAAACTAATCCTAAAGTAGTCCTTGCTTTTGCATAAGGTCACTATTTAGAAAAAAAATTCATTCATTTCAAAATTTCAATTATTTCTCACTTCCCCTTTCTTCTTTGAGGATATAATTGAGAAACTACCGTTGTGTAAATTAAATGGCTAAAATCATTAAATATATATTTCTGAAATATATATGTCGAACTCAACAATTGGTTACCTCACAATTTTGAAGTTAAAATGTGGATGGTATTTGGAATATGAAGTAAGTTATTTAGTTGTACGGACCATTCTTCAAAGTTTTGTGCTTCTATAGCAATTTCTGATTCCGACAGAATATAAAACTATTTTCAGCTTGAGGAAGCAAGTTGCTTCATTATTATTTATTTTCTCAAGGTCTTTGATTGCAATAGGCCTGACAATTTCTGACACGACACGATAACACGACACGAACACGACACGATATGGTAACACGATTTTTACACGACATGACACGAATTTTTTTGTGTGGTTGAAATGCTTTATTATGATGATTTATGAAGATATAAACATAAAATAATTAGTACACGATTTGACACGAACACGACACGATTACACGGTATTTTAGTTTTTTACACGAAACTGACACGAATAACATCTATTTGTTAGGTAATCAATTATTTTTTACTTGATAATGGTCAATTAATATGTTAATTATATAGAAAAATATTAATATAACATGTCACTTAACTATTTTCAATCTAAACATGATTGAATTTCTTCAAATTGTGCTTAACACGATAACACGAAATCCTGACACGATTACGAAACTGTCTGACACGAAAGTACACGAACACGACACGATTGCCAGGTCTAAGCTACATCTAAATTAACCTTTCTATGTCTTGTCCAACGATGCCTTTTCCCTTTTATATGCAGATACAAAAATACTTGCTCAATACTCATGGTGAAACACACAATAACTACTCTGTGAACATTAAAAATATATTTAAAGTCTCGCGTAAAGGTGAATTTGAGCGTTTTAAAAAGGTGAGCAGTTTTTCAATTTTTTGTTTAAAATCTGAACCAAACAAATCTGGCTTTTGTAACAACTTATGAGTTTGTAATGCCGCACTTACCAAGTATGTATAAATCTTGCAGTTCTCTTCTACAATGAATAAGATGCTTTTATGGCATGGTTCTCGACTAACCAACTGGACAGGCATTTTATCACAAGGTTGTCATTAGTTCTTTCTTTCTACTATTGATTAACCTTATTTGAGTTTATCCATGTGTATTGTCAACCTTGGTTATGCTTGCATGGTGATTTAACATGTGACACAAATATTGAATCTTTTGCTCTTTGTGCTGGTTATTTTGCATTTTGAACTTGGTGGCTTATATTTGAAAAGCATAGATTCATGTTGCTTAATAATGTATGTTTGCCCTGATATATTTGTGATAGGATTACGAATTGCTCCACCGGAGGCACCTGTGAACGGCTACATGTTTGGGAAGGGTGTTTATTTTGCAGATATGTTCTCAAAGAGTGCAAATTACTGTTGCGCATCATCTGTGTCACGTGCTGGCGTGTTACTTTTGTGTGAGGTAGTCATGAACTCATGATAATGAAGTTTGAACATTTCAAGAATAATCTAGTTCCTTGAATGCTATAAGCTTTTGTAAGTTGGTTGTGAGAAGGTTGGATCACGGATGTTTGTCTCCTTTGCTCTCAGGTTGCTCTAGGTGATATGGCAGAACTCACAACTGCTAATTACCATGCAGACCGCTTACCACAAGGGAAACTCAGGTCTATACGCTTTCAAAAAAGTGTATTTCTTTTTTTATTAGAATGTCAGGCTAATTTTTGTCTTTAGCATCTTTGACTTTTGTATCCACATGCTACGTACTCAAATAAGATGACGTAAGAACCGTAAGTTATGGATTATGGGACGATGCTTATATAATGTTCGTGTAACCTTCAAATTTTAGCACGAAAGGAGTTGGAAATACTGAACCAGATGCTTCTGAATATGAGAAGCTTGATGATGTTGTTGTTCCGCTTGGAAAACCTAAGAAGAGTTCAGTTTCAAAGGTAAATATGCCTAAATTCTCGATTATAAATTATTTTATGTTTTAATATTGTATGACACTGCTACTTTGCCTCTCATTTCTTATTTCAGTGTCGTCTGTTGTATAATGAGTACATTGTGTACAATGTGGAACAAATACGAATGAGGTATGTTGTTCAGGTTAACTTCAATTTCAGCAGATAAAGTTGATACGATGCTGCGACTACGAAATTGTTCAAAAGTGATTGCTTCTTCTCATGCCGGTGTGGGTTGTTTAGTTTAAGGAGTTTATAGTTGTATTTGCAAGATGTATTTGGACCAACAATCGTTTGTTCTCTTTCCCTCTCTTTTCCAAAAATAATGTAATGTCTATGTGTTTGCACAAATTCTTTCTTTTCATAAAGTTCTTAGTGGATCCATCCGAATGGGGGTGGATAATAACGTAAGATTACATGGTTTAATGCTCAATTTGTGCTTCTAGTGTACATTAATGTCCTTAATGGTTGGATATGTGTCTGTCGTGGTTCGAAACTTCAAGTTATTTAAGATTTATTGAAGTTTTAAAAGTTCTTAACGCATGCTAACATGTAAGGATTTGTTTTTCATGAAACTTGTACGCATGTCATGTATGGTTAGATCTAGAATTCTAGATGTCAAACTATTTTTGTGAAAATAGTTTTTTCATGAAGCTTTAGTATGCATGAGTACATCATCTTATTGTTGCTTAAGCGGTTAAGCCTACCATCTTACTTTTGCACGTTTTTAACTCATGTTGAGATTTTAAAGCATGGTGAAGTCTAAATTGGACATAGTTTAATGTTAATTCAAGTATGCAATTGTGACTTCTATGTTTACATTAATGAGCTGACTAATGGGTAGGATGCGCTAACCACAAAAAATCACTTCATTATTTATCAGCTATAGTTGATATGTTTGTGGCTTGGTTGTAAGCTGGATCAGTTTGGATTGAGATATAAATATGTTTCGGCCTTTTAGCTATGGATGCAAACCTGAAACTGATGATGGATAGAATGCCTTTTTAGCTTGAGTTCGTACTCCTTGTAGTTCTAGTGCAAAATTGATTAGAGATTACAATTTGTTTAAACATCAAAGTCAGCTCCAAAATATGTTTAGGCTGACACTGCTACTTTCGGGAAAAAGGTTGAAAATCCAAGACATGGGTTTCCAAAACCCGGCAAGATTGGAAGAACACTAAATCATATTCCTGTTGTTGGTGTTGACCTTTTGACATTAATCTAATTTGGTTTTGATGATCATTGACATATTAATCTTAATCCATGTTCAATTAACTGATGTTCTTTGTAATATCAAATAGTCAATCAAGTTGGTCAACATGATTTTATGTATTGCATATATATTTGTATTTGTGCAAATTATCTTAATATGTTGATAAAAATTATCTTAATTGGATTTGAAAAGATCCAAAAATATTTTTGAAAATCTTGAAAATCAAGTAGGGATCTTTCCAAATCCAAATATTTTTAATTTTGAGTTTTTTTTTTCAATTTTCAAAATTTTCAATTTTTCTTTCTAATTATGCGAACAAGGAAGTAGAAAGATGAGAATTTCCTAAAGAAGAAATATGGAGGGGAGAGACTTAGATGAAGAGAGAGAGAAAGACTCGACTTCTAATGGGTCACATTTTGAATTTCACACCATAAACAAGGCTAAAATAACCTAGACTTGTGTTCTTAGAACTATACGATTCCTAACTGGGTGAGTCAATTAAGTAATTCTTTGTTCACCTCTCTCGGCAACCTGATAGATTGGTTAGGTCGTGTATAGCTAGTGCAAGCACTTCCGACTTAACCAACACCAATTAAATAACCACTTCACTTGGGGACTTTCGTTGTCACGAAAATATTTCATAGACACTAATTCACTCAAATTACGTTCAGGTCATACAAAGCACGACAAAATCAACTGCTTATTTGAGTCTGAATCCTTAGGGTCAATGTCTAATTGATTTTAAATTAAGGCTTCGGTAACACTTGGTTGGTGGTTTGTGGATAACGGGAGGGTGATGAAATTACAACAATATATTCATTTTTTATAGGTGGTGCCCGTTAGAGTTGTTTAACTTAGATATAATAATCAATTAAGTAAACAAACTTGTTTAAATGTTTTAAATTTAGTTACCGCAAGTGCACGACCGCGGTGAAGCGGTGACAAGTACGGGTCGATCCGCAGGGAGGTGAGTAGCCTCTGGTTTGTCAGAAATCAAGTGGAGAATAAATGGAGAAAAGATGTGATTACGCTAAAGCAAAACTACACTAAACTAATAAGTATGAAAGGCGAAAGAAAGCATGAAAGATTGGAAATGAAGAAGAGAAACCCCTAAGGGGTGGAGTATGTGCACATATGAAGTGAAAATAGTGATGAATGATGCATGTAAGCATGTATGTGTGTGTGTCGTGTGTGTGTTGTCATGCATAAGAAATGTCTAAAGATGTGACAAAACCTATCAATCCATTCACACAATGTATCGACATTTACTACTTGATTATCATAAGATTAGACTCAGCATGAGAAGTGTCTAAAGATATGTCAAGACTCATCAAAAACCATAAACTCATGTGAAGAACATAGGTAAGCATGGGAGGTGTCTAAATGTTATGGCAAAACCCATCAAAACAAAATTTCTTCAATCAATCAAGCAAGCAAATACAAATACAAACACATAACTAATATGTAACATATTCAACAGGAAAATTCAGTCAATAAATATGAGAAAACTAAGCATGGGAAGTGTCTAAATCTTATGGTAAAACCCATCAAAATTCCCCAACATGTAGATGATTAAAATACCCCAATGAACATACAAAACATGCAAGTCTACACAATCAAAAATTCATCAAACATCTAAACTTCACAATATATATGAACATCATCTCCACCCCCCAAAGGGGATGGATCTACTCACTACACATTATGCTAGCAATTAAACTAAAGAAGAAATGAGACATTCTAACTAATTTAGCATAAGATCAAAGAAACAAGACTAAACTCAGCATGCATAAAAAAGAGACAACATGCGAACAAAACAATAAAAAAATATTGTATTAAATGACTCACATTACTAGTAGCATTCTTCTCTACCTTGAGTTTTTGCTCCAAGACTTATTCCAAGTAGACATAATGTCACCAAGCAATGAGTGAATACAAATGAGGAGGAAAAATTCTATTTATAGGCATGAAAAAAGGTAACCGGGGACAATCCCCCGGTATGGGTCTAATGAAACCTTCCCAGAATACACATAAAAACATAACCCATGTGAAGGGAATGTGTTCTAAAAGTTTTACTTTTAAATGTCAATTATTATGAATTGAATGAGAAATCATTTTGTTCCTTGTTTATGTTATTCGTCTTTTAGAAGTGTTAAGGAAGATGCTCTTGGTCCTTAACCGTAGAGCTCAAAAAGATATTGGTTTACATAAAACAAAAGATATTCGCAATCATGGTAATTAACATGGGACATTAATTACCGAGTTAAGATTGTAGTGTTGGTCATAGATCATTGTAGCTCTACAAGTGAGTGACAACACGGGTATGCAAAAGAGGAAAATATTACTTCTGTATACTGAATAGACCTAATAAGTAAAACATTATAGAATTGTGTTTTCTGTGTCATTAATGTTTTACTGTGTCTTTGGTCCTTTGATATGAGACTTATATCCAATCACTTAAGAAATGCTTGATTAGACTAATGTCTTGAGCTATCGATAAGTGTAGTGTAAAGACATTGGTTGGTTAAGTACAACTTTTGTTGGAGAAGATAGTTAGTCAAAAGATTATCATTGCCCCTCTTAATTGAGTGATGATATTAGTGGGCCCCTTGATAAAGCAAAGTTATAATGTACACAATGTGATTTGAGTTAAGTCACATATTTATAACTAGCTTAAAGAGATCAAGAAATGAATACTAATACAAAGATGACACAATACTACTTTGTGTGTATTCTTAATATCATGAGGCAAGGGACAAACACAAGTGGTGCACTCCATCACTAAATGGATTGGGTTTTGGTTCGAGTGGAATTAAGACATCTCACTAATTGGGAGCTATAATGTGTAGCTAGATACCGCTTATAGCTTGTGATATGAAGTTCTTAATATCACTGCCAACTTAGTTTAGATCCTCCTATAGGTCACACCACAAAACTGGGAAACAAGAAATGAAGATTTTGAGTTCATAGGATGTGTCGGGTTTCATGTAGAAAATATGACACATGAGGTGAACAAGCCAAATCAAAATTATGTTGTGATTAATAACATAATTAGAATCTAAATTAAATTCATATGTGATGTAAATATTATGGGGTGTAATGAGTTATCGTTACATAGGATAATATTTTACATAAGTTGTGAATTTACTACTAATCCCGAAATGTCAAATTTTGTAGGGGTTAAACCGAAATTTGACAAGTCTGCAAGACTGTGCAAACGGTCGACCGGTTAACGCTTAACGTTCGACCGAAGGTGCCGGTCGACCGGTCGTGTCTCGACCGATAACAGGGATTTTTCGTCTGTTCGGAACGGTTGACCGAATCTATCAGTCGGTCGACCGAACATTGTGATGAAATATTCTACTGTTGAGAATGGTCGACCGAATGTCGAACGGTCGACCGAAACTCGGTCTAAGCGGTCGACCGGACCTCGACAACGGTCGACCGGCCAGACGGTTTTATGCAGAATTAATTTAAGAATTAATTAGATCATGCATGGAATTGGTCCATAATTGATTTAATTCGTGGCTAAGATTATTTGTTAGCAAATAATGGATGGCTAGATGGAATTTCGCATGAGATCATGGGCAAGGGGTTGCACATGAATAGGTAATTTGGAGAAAACTTATAAATACAAGCTTATCTCATTACCCCATTAATCTCATTCATTATTTTCTTGTGCAAAATTCTCTCTCCATAATTCTCCACGAAAATTCCTTAATTCTCAAGTTTAGTTTTAGTTCTTAAGAGATCATCTTCTCAAGGGAATTAAAGAGGGGTTAGTAATTAGATTCTAAACTCTATCGGAGATTGAGAGACTAGCTTCCCTCTCTCCGGTCTTGTTTAGAGTTTGGTGAATACTCGGAGGCATCCGGCGCAGCGAGAAGCATCCCCAACGTCTCTGAATCTTCAAGAAGCTTTACAGAACTTCTAGGTATGAATTTCGGAGCCCATATTTGTTTTAATAAAGTTTTGAAACTAGATATTGAAACAAATCGATGCATGCATGAAATAAATCATAGAAAATTGTAAATTGATCCTTATTGTGCATAAAAATTTCGAAAATATATATGTACAATTAAACATGAAATCCTACACCATGTGCTGGAGAAACCGGGTCGGATTCGGAGACAAATGGACCACTAATCAAGATCGCCCATTAGCGGTCACTTTTTCCCGGATCCGACCCATTTTCGGATATTTTCTTTAGTCCTTCAATTCTTCACATGGGGTGCACACGGATCGGTTATTGGAGTGTCGGCCTGAATATAATTGCCAAAATACTCCTCATGATGGTGTGAAGTTTCTTGATTTTCACATTGGTCCTTTTAGTTTACATATGGGTCATTGTCTCTTGCACCTTAGTCCATAAGTCTTGCAACTTAGTCATTTTTCTTGCTTTTGAGTCCTTTTTGAATCTCTTCTTCTCAAACCTATTTATTCCTGAAACTTAAACATAAACTCGTTACATAACATTGCTTAGGATAAAAAAAGGGATATAAGACACAAATATATGCATGATATGATGTCAATCAAAACTCTCATCTCAGTCTTGTCCCGATGCAACCCTACTAACTATATGCAATATAACTAAATGAATGAGTGCAAAAGATACATACCTCGCTCCAATAATCAACAATAAAAATTATAAAAAAGAAAAGACAATGATGCACAATCATTAAATGATGAATGACTTAAGCATGGAAATCTAATCGTTTGATTTTAAATTGGAGTCCAAGTTGCTTAAAAGAGAGCATCTAATAATTTTTTTGGGTATTACAACTATGAAATTAAAACACGCCAAATTTTGGTCCAAATGATCTCTAATGCAGAAAGGAACTATGAAAAGTTGAAGCATAATTAATTTACTTGAACCTCTAATCGCGGGTAAAAAACTGCCAATAATTGGTTTCGTAGATCTCATTTTGTACAAATTTTAGGACCAACCCAACTTTTCAGTAGATCTTCTTGTGCACTACACGCTTTTAACAAAGATGTCAGAAAAACAAATAAAAATCGAAAAAATGCGCAGTCTCCCTGACAAGTGACAACGATGCCAAAAACTTGACGAGTCTTGAATTTAACCGCAAACGTACTGATCGTGTAGCATGACTTGAAGTGATTAGATTATCAAATCATCAAACAACAACTAACATAGATTTAATTACCACTTCACAAACTCTTGCAAGTAGAGAAGCAATGACATAATTCTAAGCATAAATTAAGAAACTTACAAGTTACATTAACCTATCACATAATTATAAATTATCTACCTCTTGCAAGTGAATCATCAAGGTAATAACAAATCAAAATATCAACATGATGGCAATTCTAATTCTTAACTCATCCTAGTTCACATCTCCACCTCCCAAGAGATGGATTTAGTTACAAATCCTAGGGCTCCTACCTTATCATGTTTCAAAGTAATTGGTTTTTGAGGTTCCTTTGTAAAAGTCTATTTTAGGGGACAAATTACAGCTTCCATGTTTGCTAACAAGAAACTGGTTTTCTAGGTTCCTTGGAAATATCCTTTTGCCCTTAAGGTGCCTTTTCCCAAATTTATAAACAAGAAAATCTTTGACCAACACTAGAAAAGGTTTGAGATCTTTCGGCATGTTAAGATGAAAACTATTTTGTTGAAGATCATCCAACAAGTACGAGCTTATGTTAAGGTGCTGAAGGACTTTTGCACCAACAAGCGGAAAAATAATATTTGCAAAACGTTTTTCACGTAGTGAATGTGAGCAAGTTGTTGGCACAATCCACGCATGTAGAATACAATGACCCTTGTTATCCTTCTGTTTCTTGTGATTGGTGTGTTGGGATCGATGATGGGCACAAATCTAATCACTTAAACAAAGTAAAATGCAGTGGAACGAAACTAACAAGAAAGGGACATTCAAAGCACAATGTAGACCAGAGATTTTTATAGAGGTTCGGCACCCCAACTAGATCCTAATCCTCTCTTGCTAGCCCTTCTCGATAATCACGAGTCTCGCTCACGACTTCACTAATCCGATCTCCGTTCCGGGCCGAGATCAAGCCTTTTACAAAGCAAACTCACGAACAACCTCGCTGAACTTGATTTTTCCTCTCACAATCCGAGAGAGGAGCTTCCTCCCGAAGCTTTTACAACTCTTGTGATTCAACAAAGTAGGAGTGAGAATAACTAATCTACACTCTAGACTTGAGCACACTTGAGTAGGATAGAGGATTTGGGAACACAAGTGGTGAATCTTCGCTTGAGTGTGTGTAGTTGATGTTTGAGGATGGGGAAGGTTTTTCCTCAAGGAATGGATCAATAGGAGGTGTAAGAGATGTGTTAAACTAAAGTTTGAATACCTATTTATAGGCTTTAAAATCCATATAGCCGTTGGGGCTAAAGACAAAAAAGTTAAAGAAGCAACTGATAAAGGATGGCAAAAGTGAGATGCCAATCGGGTGCCAGATGGTCAACCGTTGGTCGATATGGTTTGACCGTTCACTTAAGTTATAAGTTAACAGTTGGATGGATATGCATAATGATCGGACCAACACACTATTATAAAAGGTGTTTTTTCCGATGAGCTTTTCCCGTTGGATTTTCCATCAGAATGTTTCCCGACGGCCCCTCCGTCGGAAACAACAAAAATCCGTCAGCTTGTGGTTAAAAGTGAGGACAAAATCCCTTCTCCTTCAAGTTATCCCCTTGACACCAAAACCCGCAATCCCCACCTGACGCTTCCACCCATGACGAATTCCTTTACTTGCCTCCTCCCCAGTGGCTTTCTGATTGACATCATTTCATGCTCATATTTGTATCTTATATCCATTATCTTTCACCTAAACAATGCTATGTTATGAGTTTTATGTCTAGTTTTCAGGAATAAATAGGTTTGAAGAGATGAAGCATAAAAGCTGGGAAAAAGGACTGAATTGTGAGATCTGGGGACTGAGATGCAAGAGAGAAGGACCTGAACGTAAGACAGAAGGACCTAAGAGCAAAACAGAATACTCCACACCATCATGGGGAGTATTTTAGTAATTCGATTCGGGTCGGAGCTCCAACAAACCAATTAAATGCATCCAAGACCAGAAAATATACCAAGCAAAGACCACAACAAAAATGAGCACGATCTGAACCATATAGACCGCCAATTGGCGGTCCAAGACCGCTAATTGGCGGTCCATTTTGGCCCAAATCCGCTCAAATTTCTCCAGCACATGTATTAGAGGATGTTTAGGCTATTTTTGGTATCCGTTTAGTCCCACATCGGGGGATTGTCCCGATTTGCCTTTTTCCATGGCTATAAATAGAACTCTTCACCTTCCATTGTAATCACTCCATATTTTAAGTGGCTATTCTTCCTACTAGAAGTGAGGCCTTGAAGCACACACTAAAGTAGGAGGATGCTACTTTTAATGTGAGTCATTTTATCAATAAAGTTTTGTGTTTCTTTCATTGTTTGTTTTAGGCTTCTTTTATTGTTTGTGCATGTTTTAGTTTAATCGTCTTTTATTTCTAGCTTAGTTTTAATATGCTTTCTTTGCTTAGTTTAATAATTAGTATAATGTTTAGTGAGTAGTTCCATCCCCTTTGGGGGGTGGAGTAGATGTACATACATGCATTAGAGAATGGGATGAATGCTTTATTTTTGATGTGTTGATTAAACATGAATGTATGCTTGCTTGTTTAGGATAGAATTTATAACTTGATGAGTTTTGCCAAAATGATTAGACACCTCTCATGCTTGTTTAGGTTCTGAAATAAACAACTTGCATATGTAAATGTTAATCAACCAAGTTGGTGAATAGATTGATAGGTTTTGCCATAACATTTAGACACTTCCTATGCTTGATAAACACCACCTTCATGTGCTTAAAGAATGTATTCTACACCCACCTCTTTGCTTGTGTGCACTCACTCCACCCCTTAGGGGTTTTCCATTCCTGAAATTCCAGCATTCTTGTTTTGTTCTTAGCTTAGTTCTTATTTCATCGTTTGTTTGCTTCTTCCACATTTCATACTTCTTAGCGTAGTGTAGTGTAGAGTAGCATAATCAATCTTTCTCCCCCAATTTTTGCCACTTGATTTCTGATAAACAAGAGACTGCTCACCTCCCTGAGGACGACCCGTACTTGCCACCGCTTCATCGCGGCCGTGCACTTGAGGTTTAATTAAAACGTTCAACAAGTTTTTGGCGCCGTTGCCGGGGAGGTGCCAGTCCAGACTTGTTTGGACGATTCGAGTGGATTTAATTTTTGTTTTGTAGTTTTTCTTTGTTTCAGGAGACTTGGAGTGGTCAGGAGGAGCACCTGGAGATGTTTTGAAGCAAGCTGGGCACTGTAGACCGCCAATCAGCGGCCTGAGACCGCCAATTGGCGGTCTGGTAAGCTCAGCTCGCTCTCTTATTTCTTTGGTCTGTTTACTTTATCTGATATAGTGGTCTGGGACTTAATTTGGCATGTTTTGACTTATAGTTTGTTCCCAGATCAATAATCAAACCTCCCTTAAGCAACTTGGACCCTAAAACTCAAAGCAAAAGATTAGGCATTCTTTTTGTTTAGGCCATGCATCATGTATGTGACTTAGGCATTTAGATTATCTTTTATCTTAGCTTTATTTTCTGTTGCTGAGAGCTGACGTGAGGTACGCACCTTCTACTCTCATTCATGCATTTCGTATGAACATGCATTAGTTAGTAGAAAGTGCATTGCAACAAGTGTGAGTTGAGCGTTGTTTGGAGAGTTGATTCCTAGATTTAGGACTCCAAAACGCTACTAAGGAGGGACTGTCCCATAAAAGATAAGGTGGGGGATTTCATCACCCTTTCCTTCGCCCCAAAAACCAAACTAATCAAGAGCCTAATTTTAAAATCAAGTAGACATTGACCTTAAGGAATTCAGACGCATTAGGAGAGTGATCCGGTCCCGACCGTCATGACCTGATCGACGTTGCCCACTTTGTCGATAGTAGGAGAGACGAGATCTCCGGATCTTGACTCACTTGCTGGGCTTTGTGGTCCTCATCGTAGGGAGGTGAGGCGCGTTGAGGCCGTGTGACCTCGCAGTTAGGCGTCGTCTAGCTGTAAGGACCTATAGCGACCTTAGGATTGTTTGAGCCTTGTTTGCTTGTGTGCTTCCACCTGTACCCATCCGCCGTAGCTTAAGGACTTCTTCATTTCTCTCCTGAGTCATTCTTTCTCTCCTGTGTTCCCCCGTCTTCTCCCCTACGTACATTCTTTGAAAAAAAGAGTTGTGGTTTATGTGTGCACCTTTGTGCATGCTTTCGTGGACACGAGACGAGAGTGGTCGTTTGACGAGGAGCATTGTCAATCCGGCTTCGGTCATCGATTTCTTGACACCTTCCTCCTCTCGTGTCGCACGCAGTCCGGGTTCAATGGCTGCTAATTTCCGTGAGGAGGAGCAGTTGCTGGACCCACCTGTTCGACCAGTGCTTCCAGTTGTCGTTCCCATACCTCTACGTGATCGATGCTACCCGAGCCGTACAACTCTACCCTCATGCATCGTATTGGCTGAGGCTAATGGGAACCATTTTGAGGTTAAGCCTCAGTTTATCTCCATGCTCCCTCATTTCACTGGGAAAGGTGACCCCTATATCTTTCTCAGGGAATTTGAGGAGGTCTGTGCTATGTTCAAGCTGCAACAACTTAGCACAAACTCCATCCATCTTAGGCTTGTTCCTTTCGCATTAAAGGATGATGCCAAGAAATGGTTGTACAACAACCAGGCGAATTCCTTTAGGACTTGGGATGAGTTTCAATCTGTATTCCTCAAGAAGTACTTTCCAAATCATCAGACTTAAAAATTGAGGAACGAAATCAATTCGTTCTATCAACATGAGACTGAACCATTCCATGCATACTTAGAGAGGTTCAAGGAGCTACTATCCTCATGCCCTCACCATGGCATCGAGTTGTGGCACCTTTGTCAGATTGTTTACGAAGGTCTTCATATCCCATCAAGAACGCTCCTTGAGTCCATGTGTCAAGGAGAGTTCTTAGGAAAGGATGAAAGGGAGGCATGGGTTTTCCTAGAAGACCTCGCTGAGAAAACCATGCAATGGGAGTGTGTGAGGGAACCACCTGCATCATCTAGTATAGGAGCGAGGATCGCGAATGCAAACTCAACTAGATCGGGTTCCGCATTTGCTATCGATACCACTACGGCCACCGAGGCACGCATGGCACCTTAATGCGCCGTATGGATTCGATTGAGCTCCAAAACCAACAAAGTGCACCTCACATGTCCACATATGGTCCAGTTCCCTGTCATTCATGTGGTAGGGTAGGTCATGTAGAAAGCGAGTGTGTGTCCATTCCGCCTGAGATGGAGCGTGTCAACGCCATCTATGACAGAGCTAGGAATGACCCATACTCATCATCTTATAATCCTGGATGGAGGAACCACCCCAATTTTTCATGGAACCAAAATAATGCCCCGGGTGGTCCTTCAAACTCCTCTAGACCACCTTACAAATCACACCAACCTCCCATGCATGCACATTCCTATCAGCCACCCCAAGCACAAACCACCAATCAATCGGGTTTCCTAAATTCCAATAATATGGAAACCCAATTCAATTCGCTTGAGACCTTGACTCGTGGACTTGAAAACTCAATGAAATTTTTTATGTCTACCACAAGTCAAGTTCTCACTTGAAATCAGCAGACCATGAAATCTCTAGAGCTTCAGATGGGCCAATTGGCTCAGTCTGTACATGAGAGAGAGTGTGTGTCTTTTCCTAGCCAGCCTGAGGCTAACCCCCGCATGTACCAACAACAACAAATGTAAAATGAGAATGTGGTACCTCGGGGGAGGCAAGTGAACCATGTGGAGGAACCTGTTCACCATGTCAATTCCATTGTGACCTTAAGGAATGGAAAACAGGTTGACAATCACATTTCCTTGCCACACCCACCACCATCTATGCAGCCCCTCAGTGGAAATGGTGGTGAAGAAGAAGCTGAGGGTGAGGGTAATACACCAAAGCTTTCTTCTCAGGCACAACAGAAAACCTACCTGCCAAAAGCTCCCTATCCAAGTAGGTTAAACAAAAAGCAGAGTGACAACATGGACAAGATAGTAGAGGTGTTTAAGCAAGTAAAGGTTAATATCCCCTTGTTGGATGCCATCCAACAAATACCTCAATATGCCAAAGTGTTGAAGGATCTCTGCACAACCAAGAGGAAGACCAATGTTCCTAAGAAAACATTCTTGGCTGCAAATATCAGCTCACTTTTGTCCAATCCTACCTACACAAAATACAAGGACCCTGGGTGTCCTACTATTCAGTGTACGATAGGGGACACTAGATTGAGCAATGTTTTACTTGATTTAGGATCAGCGGTCAACCTCCTCCCATTCTCTGTTTATCAACAGTTGAACTTGGGAGAATTGAAACCAACTAAGATCACCCTCCAACTGGCGGATAGATCCATTCGTATTCCCATGGGGATTATCGAGGACGTGCTTATCAAAGTTGGAGATTTTATATTTCCAGTTGATTTTATTGTCCTCGATACCAATCCTGTTGCGAACACCCACTCTCAAATACCTTTGATTTTGGGTAGACCATTTCTGGCAACCTCCAATGCCTTGATTAATTGTAGAAATGGTCTCATGAAGCTCTCATTCGGTAACATGAGTGCCGAGTTTCATGTGTTCAACTCTGGTAGGCAACAGGAACCCATGGATGAACCTTTAAATCTAAATCTCATCCGCCAATTGGAGAAAGCACCACAAAATCAACGAACACCCCTAACCCCAATGCAACCCGTTGAGAGTGTTCGTGGGCCCAACGAAAACTCATTGTCTGTCTTCGCAATGCAATAGAGTGAGCTGGCCTCGAACATGAATGTCCAAAGGGAGTGTTCGTTGCATGATTCAGTTGAGGAGTACTAGTGAGAGTGAGACACCTCATCATATGCCTATACCAGAAGGTGTCTCTACCTCATGTCCCATGGCCATTGAGCCATTTGAGCTTCATTTTGACTCCAACAAGGACCCACCTATGACCGAGCTTATGCTTGATGATCTAAATGATGGTGGGAGGTCCTTGTTGGATGATTTGGGGAGAAGCCCCATTCTTAGTGATGCAGGTTTGCTGCATCCATCGAATGAGCTTGAGGAACTCATTCCGATGCACCCGCCTATTGGTTGGAGGGTTTTCTTCGATGAGCAATTAAACCCTAGTGAGGCAACACAACTTCATTCTTTGTTGCCCACACCCAACCAATATGATGAGGGGTTCGAGCCTTTCAGCTTTGACCTTTCACCTCTCATGACACCTCAGAGTACCAGTGGAGTTTGCCCATCTCGGCAAGTCTCTGGTCCTCCTGACTTGATGTTCTCATTTGATGTTCCTTGACCAAATGATTATGAGAATATCTTGGTTGATGTATATATCTTAAAAAAAAGAAAAAAAGAAAAAAAAATGTGTAATAAAAGACTCCTTCAGTGAGCATCGATTGTTGTGGGCCCCAACCCTTGTGTACTTGGGCCCGATCTCTTCACGTATTTATCTCCCTTCTTCAGCTTCTCACAGGTTTTGAGGGAATTTGGGTTTGTGTCCATCAACATGACCCTGAACGTCCATTTGTACTTCATGTTGGTGAGATCTTTCCTTTTTCATGCATGTATCCATGTAGTATCTTGTTCACATTCATTGAGGACAATGCATGAAGTAGGTGTGGGGGGGTATTTTACGTGTGTACATAGTCGAGTCTTTTTCCTTTGGTTTTATTTTCTTTTGTTTGTACTGCTAGGGTCATGTTAGTGTGCCGCATTTAACATTGATATATCTGCTTGCCATGATCCTTGGGTGACTTGTCTTCTTTTGCTTGCCGAGTGCTTTAAAATTTTCACATTTCTTTCAAGATCTTCATGTGTTTGCGAAAGAAAATGTTTTTGTGGGTTTTGCGTGTGTTTAGCATGTGCAAAACCGTTGAGAGGCAAAGTAAAAAGAAAGCTCCCAAAATTGTCTTGAACTTGATGCATTAGGATTTCTAGTTTACTAGCTTTAGGTCTTATCGAGTCGTTAGGATGCACCCCGGTTTTCCCTAGGGGGACGTGTAATCATAGGGTTTCAGTACTCAAACATTTAAAGAAGTCCACCCTAAACCTAGTGAGTCAAATAATTCGTGTCTGTTAGTATAAGGAAGTTTGTCGTAGTCAAGGGCCCTTAATCTCTTTTTGTGAAACTTAAGTGTAGGGGTTTTGGTTCCCATGTAGATAGATAAATAAATAAGTGGTGTTCTTTCTTCTCGCACGGCTCCTATCGCTTGGAAAAGTAGGTCTGAGGAGACTTTGTCCCTGGTGCTTTCGAGTCATCTGACTTGGGATGCGCCGACCGAACTCCCGTTACACGGGTGGTAGTGATCGCCCTATGTGGAGATTTGGGGGAAGGTGTACGTGATAGTGTAAGTCCTCATAGGCAATGATGCACGAAACCTGACCCTGGGAGAATCAAACACCAACCAATAAAATGCTCCAAAGAAAAAGAAAAAAAAAGAAGAAAAAAAAGAGTCAAATAAGAACCAAAATGGACTTTACACATTGTATCACATTCAGAAGTTAAGGTTGCCCATGTCTTTCACTTAAGTCCTTGACTAACTCTCACGAATAACTCATTAGGCTAGGTGTGTGGACCAATTACATATATAGAGTCGATCCGTAGCATTACCGCGTCCCATGATCGACAAAATAAGTCCAACGAGTCGTGTAGCTAGATTGATTAATGCATCTTGTTCGGATTTTGTGGGTATATCCGCTGAAAACCCTCAGGAGACAACACTCCTCCTCCTTGGCGACAAGGAGGTTTAACGGCTTGTTGCACGTGCTAAGTGCAACTGTGATTCCTACGAAAGTGAGTTAGGATTTCTTGTTTTTCGTATGCTTTTCTCTTTCTTTGTTTTGCTCGGGACTAGCAAAAGTTAGGTGTGGGGTTATTTGATTGACATCATTTCATGTTCATATTTGTATCTTATATCCATTATCTTTCACCTAAAGAATGCTATGTTACGAGTTTTATGTCTAGTTTTCAGGAATAAATAGGTTTGAAGAGATGAAGCATAAAAGCTGGGAAAAAGGACTGAATTGTGAGATCTGGGGACTGAGATGCAAGCGAGAAGGACCTGAACGTAAGACAGAAGGACCTAAGAGCAAACAGAATACTCCACACCATCATGGGGAGTATTTTAGCAATTCGATTCGGGTCGGAGCTCCAACAAACCAATTAAATGCATCCAAGACCAGAAAATATACCAAGCAAAGACCACAACAAAAATGAGCACGATCTGAACCATATAGACCGCCAATTGGCGGTCCAAGACCGCTAATTGGCGGTCCATTTTGGCCCAAATCCGCTCAAATTTCTCCAGCACATGTATTAGAGGATGTTTAGGCTATTTTTGGTATCCGTTTAGTCCCACATCGGGGGATTGTCCCGATTTGCCTTTTTCCATGGCTATAAATAGAACTCTTCACCTTCCATTGTAATCACTCCATATTTTAAGTGGCTATTCTTCCTACTAGAAGTGAGGCCTTGAAGCACACACTAAAGTAGGAGGATGCTACTTTTAATGTGAGTCATTTTATCAATAAAGTTTTGTGTTTCTTTCATTGTTTGTTTTAGGCTTCTTTTATTGTTTGTGCATGTTTTAGTTTAATCGTCTTTTATTTCTAGCTTAGTTTTAATATGCTTTCTTTGCTTAGTTTAATAATTAGTATAATGTTTAGTGAGTAGTTCCATCCCCTTTGGGGGGTGGAGTAGATGTACATACATGCATTAGAGAATGGGATGAATGCTTTATTTTTGATGTGTTGATTAAACATGAATGTATGCTTGCTTGTTTAGGATAGAATTTATAACTTGATGAGTTTTGCCAAAATGATTAGACACCTCTCATGCTTGTTTAGGTTCTGAAATAAACAACTTGCATATGTAAATGTTAATCAACCAAGTTGGTGAATAGATTGATAGGTTTTGCCATAACATTTAGACACTTCCTATGCTTGATAAACACCACCTTCATGTGCTTAAAGAATGTATTCTACACCCACCTCTTTGCTTGTGTGCACTCACTCCACCCCTTAGGGGTTTTCCATTCCTGAAATTCCAGCATTCTTGTTTTGTTCTTAGCTTAGTTCTTATTTCATCGTTTGTTTGCTTCTTCCACATTTCATACTTCTTAGCGTAGTGTAGTGTAGAGTAGCATAATCAATCTTTCTCCCCCAATTTTTGCCACTTGATTTCTGATAAACAAGAGACTGCTCACCTCCCTGAGGACGACCCGTACTTGCCACCGCTTCATCGCGGCCGTGCACTTGAGGTTTAATTAAAACGTTCAACACTTTCCCTCACCGCCTCCATGGTTAGCCCCAATGAGCTACCACGACAATCTCCTCCCCTGTAGACGCTGCCAAACCCCTCCAATCACCAACATCGCCTACCATCCCAATCAAACCTTAACCCTAACTTTTTTCTCCCAACTACGAACCCTAGACTAGGCATCCCTTTCTCCACCATCAAAAGAACTTGTCCTCACCTTCAACCATTTCTGACAGCCATGGCAACCACCAGAGTTCAGACGATTATGATTCTAGAGTGTAAGTTCCCACCTTTTGCTTATTGCTTTTTTTGTTCAATTTCTTTCGGGGTTTGCTGATTTTTTTGGGTTTCTCATAAGGCAGGGATTCAGATAGTTCGGAAGAGGTTGAGTGGGCAGCAGATGTTGGAGGTGCTGGACAACTTGATTACATGTCTTGACTTGAATCCCTTTCTCCTTGAGTCTTAATTACCTATTAAGATAAAAGTATGCACAATACAAGTATATGTTCAATGCAAGGAACTATTTGACCCAATTGGATTGTGATTAAGATTAATTTGATTGAATCATCAAAATAAACAAGATTAAGGCCGAAAAGCCAACAATCTTCCATTTTTTGATGATGAGAAACCTATATCTTAATACTTGAAATTTAAATTATATTTCCCCCATTTCTATATGTAAATAATGCATGTATATGATGCTCCCCTATCAATTTAAGTTGAAATTCTCAATTTCAATTTCTCTCCCTCTTTTGACATCAACCAAATTCAAACATATGAAGCATGAGATGTAAAGGATGACATGTTTCTCCCCTTTAATTAAACAATGATGTTCAATATGCTCCCTGATGTGAATTAAATTTATACCGCAAGTGCACGACGTCAATGGAGACGTGGCAAATACGGGTCGAACACAAGGAGGGAGAGACTTGTTATTAATGTGATTTCGATTGGGGGAAAGAAGGAGAGAAGAAATAAGTTGGTTTTGAGATTTTTGATTTTTAATTATCTAAAGCAAGAAACAAGAACAATTAAAACTAAAACAAGAACAAAGAGGTGAATTCCGTTGGGTGGAGGTTTAGATTTAAGGTTTAGATTAGAGAATTCAGAAACTTATAATAAATCATATTAGTTATAAAGCATTACATGATAAATGATTTAACATAAACTCAAGTAATCAAAATATACTAACACGAAATTAAAATAATAACATTCATTCATCTTCTCTTCACCCTAAATCCGTCACCTCCACCCTTTGGAAGGAGTTTGAAACTCATAGAGGGAGGAAGAAGGGGTCCTAGAGACATTACAAAAGAAAAGTAAAAACAAGAAATAAAAGACAGAATTTTATTACTAAAGTGAAGAGTACAAAACTGAAAATAAAAACAACTAAAAACTAGGTCTAAGGCCAAGGACCCTTCTACCATCGTTCTCGGGGCTATTTATAGCCGATACAAGGGATCCCAATATATAAATGGAACGTACACGCGTCAATACAGCATTGGTAAAAATTTGAGCACACGGATCGACTTTTGTGCGGCTAAATCGCCGCAATTTGTACGTGAGGTGCGGCGGAATCGCCACCTTTTTGGCTCGGATTCGATCCAGATTTTTCCTGTGTGTTTATGGTATGATTTGATCCTCCTTTGCGCGTCTGGATTGATTCTTTCCATTCTTTTGAGCTCCAGATTAATTCCTTTATATATATGGAGATTCACATTGATTTTTCTTTAGATTTTCTCCATAATAATAAAAGCTATTCGTGATTTGCAATTAGGTCCTTGACTTTTTGCAATTAAGTCCCTGACTACTTTTGTGCTTAAGTCTTTGTTCTTTTTGTAATTAGATCTTGAATGCTTTTATGCTTGGATACATTTCCATTTGTAACCTGATAAACTTGAACTTGGTCTTTATGATAGAAATGAGTCTTTTGCACGCGTTTATGCTCGAGATGTGGGTAAATTGCATTCAGGTCCCTGTATTCTGTAAATAAGACTAAACACATACCTTAGTAGCATTTATTGATGTAAAAGTAATCTAAATGAAAGACATATGATGCAATGTATGCAATGCATCACTCCCCCTATTATCAAGACTAGCATGCATTTTGCTTTCAAAATCATCAATTAGGCCTAAAAGCATGCATGATCATGATATAACATTAAGCATTTGATTTTCTATATTAGAACCGATTCAATATGAAATAAGAGGATTGAAGATTTTACACAACTCTTGATCCTCGATTTCATATTTGGTTCCAATCTCCCTTTTGATAATGAAATCGGCTTGGTGAGTTTTATCGAAATGTTGACTTGAAGCTTGTATCGATCTTTTCTAACTTGAGATGATCACTACCGATCGTCCTTCTTCTAAGTACCTACAAGTGAAGATTTTGGTACCCAAAGTACTTTGGGTCCTTGAACATTAGTCTTTGGTACCCAAATCATTTTGGTTTTGGGAGCCCAAACACTTAAGGAGCTTTGCTTCACAAAGAAATGGTTTCCATTCAAAGTGGTATGAACTACATGGTTCTTGAAGTTCACATTAAATACCAAACTATGGTTATCTAAGGATTGATTTTGACTACCTAGAAGCATGTCAAGCATTTCTTTCCCTTGGCGAACTTCTTTAGATCTTTTGTTAATTGAACATTACATTCCTAAAGATCTATGTGTTCAACATCAATGGACGTTTCTTTTAGACTATCAAGTTCTAATGCATGTTTATCATGTCTACCAAGCACCTCATTCTTTTCATTCATGATAGATTCAATTTTACATTTAAGATCATCTACTTGCTTCCTAGCTAGTTTGTTGTTTTCAGAATGACCTCATATTTAGCAACTAGCTCATGAAATGCATTTTTTAGCTTATCAAAAGAATATGAATCATTGTTAGAAATAGAGCTAGAACTATAGTTAGAGCAAGATCTAGAGGATACCTCACTTTCTTTATCTTCTAATGCCACAAAGCACATGTGGGCAACTTCCCTTGTTGATGAAGATGAAGAGGATGATGTGTCATCTCATGTGTCCTTTTGAGCTTCTTTCTTTTTCTTTTTTCTTTTTCTTTTTTCTTTTTCTTTCTCCTCCTTTTCTTTTCCTTTATCTCTTCTTTTCTCCTTTCTCATTTTCACTCCTCTCCTTCTCCTCAATTTTTCTCTTCTTTCTTTTTCTTTTCTTTTCTCATTTTCTTCATCCTTGCTCCCTCTTTCTTTTCATCTTCTTTCTTTTTGTCTCTTGAATTTTGAAGAAATCTTGTGTAAGGCTTTCAATGTCTTTATCCCTCTCTTCACCTTGATTCATCGGAATTGGCTATTGACTGTAACACCAAGGAATATATCTTCTTGGAGGTATCTTTCTCTTTTCGGTCTTTCATTAGTAACTATATGCCATGAGGTTGCCAATTAGGTTCTCCACCTTTAGTTGGGAGCGATCTTGTACTTCTTCAATGGATATCACCTCCTTCGTAGAAAATTCTAGAAAGAACTTTAAGAGAGTTAGTTATCTCTGTGAAGCGAGTGTCATCTCGATTATGTTCTCACCGGGTTGCATAGTGAAGATATCATATTTATGCCTGAGGAGACTATCTCCTTCACGATGCATTTAAAATTTATCATATGCACTCTCACAACCTTAAATCCACAATAAAGAATGTCCATGATATGAGAGTTTATCTCTACTTCTTTCATTTTGGCTTTAGTAAGGGTAGCTAATTCAATTTCCTTAGGGTAGATGTAGGGTTTTGAAGGAATATCCAATACTTAAGGTCACTAGATTGTAAAAAATATATTATATTCTTCAAATAATCGTAGTTTGACCCATTAACCAAATGTAGTCTAGATGTTGAGAACCCTCACAATGATTAGATGATGATGATGTCATCCTAGACTACAGTTAAGTAGATGAATTTGACACCTAAGCTCTGATACCTATTGTTGGGATCGATGATGGTTGTTGGATCGATGAGTGGTCTCTAATTAATCTAATCACTAAATGCTCTAAACAAGAAGTAATATGCAATAGAAATAAAATAGAGCAAGTAGAGGAAAAGCAAACCACAAAGACATGAAGATTTTACAGAGGTTCGACACCCCACCCAGGTCCTAGTCCCCTTTTGCAAGCCCCGCTTGATCTCACGAGCCTCGCTTGCAACTTTACTAATTCGATCTCTGTTCTGGGCCGAGATCAAACCTTTACAAAGCAAACTCGCGAACCCACTTGTGTAAGACCATGACCTTGTGCTTGTTTATTGTGATCTTGCTTTTCCATTACTTCTATTCATGTGTGCCTAGTTTACCTTTTTTAACCCACACAAGGTGTGTGGAATGTCTCACCGTCTGCGGCGAGTGGCGGCCAGTGGGTCACCAGAGTGGTCTATCTCTACCAGACGTCGGACTAGCCGGTGGTCCGTACAAGGGGTGTCCGAGTTTTGTTTGGAGTGTTGGAAGGAGGGACAACACTTTAGGATGGAGGGACTGGACTTCTGTTATGAAGGACGCAACTCCGGGATGGAAGGACGCACTATGGGACCGACAGACGCGATGTAGGACCGAGGGACGCGATTGCGGGACCAAGGGATGCGATGTAGGACCGAGGGACGCAATTGCGGGACTGAAGGACGCAACTGCTGAACTAAGGGACGCGATGCTGGACTTCGGGATAAATTTCTGGACGGATTTCTGGACAATAGATAGTGGAGCTAAGGACTTTGTTGTGGCTGCTAGGTGCTGCCATGTGTCTTGGAAGACGAGAAGATTTGGGGTGCTTTTTGATGACCAATGGATGTGCATGCAAGGGGGGATGTGGAAGGGTCTTTGGTAAGATATAGATCTCAGCTATCCCTTCTTTCCTCCTCACTCTTTTGCACTACTCCATCCATCATTCTCCTCCCCTCCAGTAAAAGAAAGGTGACACCGGTGAAGCATCCATCTCCGGCGAGCTAGAAGTTCAAGGAAGAGGCATGTGCTAGGAAGGAAACATGGGCTGCAACTCCGACAATCTACAACCATCCTCCTCATCAAACTCAGGTATGCCTTAGGCCATTGAGTAGATTAGAAAGTGGGGGTGTTGGATGGAGGTTCATTCAGCACCAAAGGGGAAGTCGGGTTATGCATCTAGGGCATGCACACGTGTTGCAAACTCAGCCTAGTTGGGTTGGAGATGCGTGAGCCCTGGTTTGCTGAGGCTGTCTGAGGACATTTTCCCCTTCTTCATGACCTTAAGTATACTCTTTCCAGGTAGTTTTGAGGAGTAAAACTAGGGATGTTGTTTCTGGGTCAAGGGGGGGGGGGGGGTACGTCGGGTGCATTGCATGCATGTTTTTCTTGGTGTTGTGTGTTGCACCTGAAGGGAATGTGTTCTAAAAGTTTTGCTTTTAAATGTCAATTATTATGAATTGAATGAGAAATCATTTTTTCCTTTTTATGTTATTCATCTTTTAGAAGTGTTAAGGAAGATGCTCTTGGTCCTTAACCGTAGAGCTCTAAAAGATATTGGTTTACATAAAACAAAAGATATTTGCAATCATGGTAATTAACATGGGACATTGATTACCGAGTTTAGATTGTCGTGTTGGTCATAGATCATTGTAGCTCTACAAGTGAGTGACAACACGGGTACGCAAAAGAGGAAAATATTACTTTTGTATACCGAATAGACCTACTAAGTAATACATTATAGAATTGTGTTTTCTGTGTCATTAATGTTTTACTGTGTCTTTGGTCCTTTGATATGAGACTTATATCCAATCACTTAAGAAATGCTTGATTAGACTAATGTCTTGAGCTATCGATAAGTGTAGTGTAAAGGCATTGGTTGGTTAAGTATGACTTTTGTTAGAGAAGATAGTTAGTCAAAAGATTATCATTGCCCCTCTTAATTGAGTGATGATATTAGTGGGCCCCTTGATAAAGCAAAGTTATAATGTGCACAATGTGATTTGAGTTAAGTCACATATTTATAACTAGCTTAAAGAGATCAAGAAATGAATGCTAATACAAAGATCGCACAATACTACTTTGTGTGTTTTCTTAATATCATGAGGCAAGGGACGGACACAAGTGGTGCACTCCATCACTAAATGGATCGGGTTTTGGTTCGAGTGGAATTAAGACATCTAACTAATTGGGAGCTATAATGTGTAGCTAGATACCGCTTATAGCTTGTGATATTAAGCTCTTAATATCACTGCCAACTTAGTCTAGATCCTCCCATAGGTCACACCGCAAAAACCGGGAAACAAGAAGCTTGATTTTTGGTTCATATGATGTGTCGGGTTTCTTATAGAAAATATGACATATGTGGTGAACAAGTAAAATCAATTATGTTATATATATAAACATAATTAGAATCATGATAAATTCATATGAGATGCATATATTATGGGGTGCAATAATTTATTATTGCATAGAATAATATATTGCATAAGTTGTGAATTTGCTAAAACCCTCTTAAGTTCAAATTTTGTTGGAAATAAATCCAAAATTTGAAAAAGGCAAAATCGGGTAGTTCGGTAATCTGTTATGGTTCGGTCGACCGAAGGATCTGTGGATCGGTCAACCGAACGTGGAACGGATAGTCGTAGTTGATTGACCGAACTTGACCAAAGTGCCTGGAACTCTGGTACGGTGTACCGAACCAGGAACGGTCGACCGAACAATGTCAAGTTCCGATATTTTCGGTTAACCGAATGGCACTCGGTTTTAGACGAGAATTCGTCCGATCGGTTAAGGAGAATTTTTCTCCTTAAGATTCGGTCATCCGTCAGGTACTCGGTTAAACAATCGTGACATATTCGGTTAACCGAGTGGAACTCGGTAAACCGAATCACGATTGATTTTCTGGCTTTGATAATTAAGAGATTAATTTGATCGATGGTTGGATTAGCTCCAAACTTGGTCAAACGTTTTGTTGATGCATGTAATGCATTATGGATTTGTTTGTGAGAGAAAATGTCAAGAAAACGTGGCTTAAGAATAGCCATGATTGAGAGTAAGATTGGAGCCTATAAATAGGTCCTTATTCTCCTTAATTAATCTAGATGTTTTTCTAATTATTTTCTCTCCTAATTCACCACATAAAGCCACGAAAATTCTCTTAGTTTTCTAAGTCTTTGGAAGGAGAAATCTCAGAGATTAAGGAAGGGGTTTGTAGCTAGATTCTAAGCTAGTTTGGAGATTGATTGGCTAGCTCCTTTCTCTCCAATCTTGTTTAGGGTTTCGGTGAACACTTGGAGGCATCCGGCGCAACGGGAAGCGACGGTCGTCTTCCTCAACGTCTCTGGAACATCAAGAAGTTTTAGAGAACTTCTAGGTATGAACTTCGGAGTCCCTTGTGTTTGTTTTAATAAGTTTGAAACTAGTTATTAGAACAAACCGATGCATGCATGAAATAAATCGTAGAAAATTGTAATTGATCCTTATTATGCATAAAAATTTGAAAAATATATATGCATAATTAAACATGAAATCCTACAGCACCTTGGTTGTTGCTGAATTTATGATTGCTTGTAGGTTGTTGACGTGATTTTCATGATGGATTTCCATGATTATTTTCAAGATTTGTTTTCTGTTAAAATACCATATGTTCATGCATAATTTTTCTGCCGAGATCATGTTATTATTTGGAGGATTATTGCTGACTAGATACACCATGTGCATGCACATCTACCTATTGAGATATTGACTCATTTCCGGATTTATGTGTGGTTTTATGCTACCCTCATGTTAGTAGGATATAATGATGAGTTTATGTCTTCATATCAGGAATATATTGTTGCATGCAATTGATCTCCATTCCTGGAAATTACTAGCTCATGTTATGCATCTTTCGATCGATTCGTGCATAGTTTATGGTTCCTGTTGCAGGCATGATTCCTATTGTTAATCAATTGATAGTACATGAATTTGACTTGATTATAATGATGTTATTTGCTTCTGTAAAAATATGAAGTTGTGCATGTATATTGTAGGGTTAAGCTTGACCTTATAACCATCACTTTATGACCCGTAGCTCATGTTGGGACAACATGCACTAGTCTTATGTTTGGTCTGACTTGTTGATCTATTATTTCTGATTTTCTTCTCTTATGAGATATTATTGGCATAAGTTATACATGTAACAACTTGAGTCACATGATAGCGTGGTTGCATGTTGTTTGTTTGTGACTGTGCTGTCAAGTTGCTGATTTGCATGTGTTACTTCTATTATGTTTGGACCTACGGTGAGTGTATTTGTACACTCATTGTGTTGGGCTTGTGCTTGGCTATTTATCTATAGATTGGATATAGTTACATAGATAACTTGCATGTGCATTTAATAAATAAAAGGAATCTTGGGAACAATTGTTTTGGAGCCAACGGGCCACGGGTAGGACCTCTATGTAGAGAGGCCTATTCGAAAAGACCTATATGTAGAGAGGCCAAGCATAAGATAAGATCTTGGACAGACACGCTATCATCTCTACAGGATGGGCATTTCCAATGTCACGATGGCACCATGTAGGTCACCGCTTTGTGCCATGTGGTGGGTCACTGAAGAGAAGAGGCATAAAAGGACCTAAAAGCATGAAAAAGGACTGAGTTGAGGGACTCAAGGACTAAGATGCATGATCAAAGGACCTGAGTGTAAGATCGAAGGACCAATGAGCAAACAAGAACACTTCACACCATCATGGGGAGTATTTTGGCAATTCTATTCGGGTCGGAGCTCCAGCAAGCGAAGTAGATGCATCAAAGACAAACAAATACATCCAAAAAAGCCCAAAAGAAAATCCAAAGCGATCCGAACACTGTAGACCGCTAATTAGCGGTCCAAGATCGCTAATTGGCGGTCACGTTTGGTTCGGATCCACTAAGATTTATGTGGAGCGTGTATTAGTGTGTATTTCGTCTATTACTGGTATTTGTGTAGTCCCATACCGGGAGATTGTCCCAGATTACCTTTTTCTATAGCTATAAATAGAACTCTTCACCTTCTATTGTAATTACCTATTGCTTGGTGACATTCTCTCTAGTTGGAGTAAGCCTTGGAGCAAAATCTCATGGTGGAGAAGAATGCTACCTTCAATGTGAGTCCTCTAATGAAATAATTTTTCCATTGTTTTGTTCTTATGTTGTTTCTTTATGCATGCTTAGCTTAGTTTTATTTCTTTGATTCTAGGCTAAAGTAGTTAGAATGTTTCTTTTCTTCTTTAGTTTAATTGTTAGAGTAATGTGTAGTGAGTAGATCCATCCCCCTTTGGGGGTGGAGATGATGTTCATACATGCATTAAAGAATGTATATGAATGCTTTATATTTTGATTGTGTTGATAAATGTGAATGTATGCTTGCTTGTTGGAGTAGAATACTACACTTTATGGGTTTTGCCACACATATTAGACAACTCCCATGCTTGTTTAGGTTCTGAAATAACCACCTTGTGTATATGAATGTTAATCAACTAGGTTAGTGAATGGATTGATAGGTTTTGCCATAACCTTTAAACACTTCCTATGCATGAAAACACTACCTACATTTGTGCCTATAGAATGCATTCTTCACCATCTTTTTAGATGTGTGCACACACTCCACCCCTTAGGGGTTTTCCATTTCTGATTTCCAACTTTCAATTTCCCTCGCTTTCGTTTTCCTTGTTTGATGCTTACTCGTTTAGTGTACTTAGTCTAGTTTAGTGTAATCACAACTTCTTACCCTCTTTTCCCACTTGCCTTCGAACAAACCAGAGTCTACACACCTCCTTGTGGATCGACCCGTATTTGCCACCGCTTCAACGCGGTCGTGTACTTGCGGTATTTAAAACGATTAAACAAGTTTTTGGTACCGTTGCTGGGGAGGTGCCAGTCCAGACTCTGGTTTGGACGATTCGAGTGGATTTAATTTGTGTTTTGTAGTTTTCTTTGATTCAGGAAGCTCTAGAGATCAAAGGACGACATCTGGAGAAATTTTGAGGCAAACAGGAAGCTTCAGACCAACTGGCGGTCTGGTAAGCTTTGTTGCTCTTGTTATTTTTTGTCTTGTTGTATTATCTGATATAGTGATCTGGGACTCGATTTGGCACGTTTTGACTCATATTTTGTTCCTAGATCAATAATCAATCTCCCTTTAAGCAACTTGGACTTTAAAACCCAAAGAAAAAGATTATGCATCATTTCTTGTTTAGGTCATGCATCATGTGCTCGACTTAGGCACGTAGATATTCTTTTCTTTTAGCTTTACTTTCAGTTGCTAAGTGCTGGCGTGAGGTACGCATTTCCTTCTCTCATTCATGCATTTCGTATGAACATGCATTAGTTAGTAGGAAGTGCATTGCAACAAGTGTGAGTTGAGCGTTTGTTTGGAGAGTTGATTGTTACATTAGGACTCCAAAACGCTACTATAGGATAAGTGAGTTCATGAGGGGATGTCCCATATAAGATAAGATAAGGTGGGGGATGTCATCACCCTTTCCTTCGCCCCAAAAACCACTCTAATAAAGAGCCTAATTTTTAAAATCAAGTAGACATTGGTCCTAAGGATTTCGGGCGTATTAGGAGAGTGATCTGGTCCCGACCGTCATGGCCTGATCGGCGTTGCCCACTCTGTCGATAGTAGGAGAGACGAGATCTCTGGATCTTGACTCACTTACTGGGCTTTTTGGTCCTCGTCGTAGGGAGGTGAGGCGTGTTGAGGCCGTGTGACCTCACAGTTAGGCGTCGTCTAGCTGTAAGGACCTATAGCGACCATTGGACTGTTTGAGCCTTGTTTGCTTGTGTGCTTCTACCTGTAGCCACCGTCGTAGCATAAGGACTTCTTCCCTTCTCTCTTGAGTCATTCTTCCTCTCCTGTGTCCTCCCATCTTCTCCTCTACGCACATTCTTGGTTAAAAAAAGTTTTGGTTTGTGTGTGTGCACATTTGTGCATGCTTTCGTGGGCACGATACGGGAGTGGCCGTTTGACGAGGCGCGTTGTCAACCCTGCTTCGGTAGTTGATTTCTCGACGCCTTCCTCCACTCGTGTCCCACACAATCCGGGTTCAATGGCTGCTAATTTCCGCGAGGAGGAGCAGTTGCTGGACCCACCTGTTCTACCTGTTCTTCCTGTTGTCGCTCCCATACCTCTCCGTGATCGATGCTACCCGAGCCGTACTGCTCTACCCTCATGCATCGTATTGCCAGAGGCAAATGGGAACCACTTTGAGGTTAAGCCCCAGTTTATTTCCATGCTCCCTCACTTCACCGGGAAGGGTGACCCCTATATCTTTCTTAGGGAATTTGAGGAGGTCTGTGCTATGTTCAAGCTGCAACAACTTAGCACAGACTCCATCCATCTTAGGCTTGTCCCTTTTGCACTAAAGGATGATGCCAAGAAGTGGTTGTATAGAAACCAAGCGAATGCCTTTAGGACTTGGGATGAATTTCAATATGCATTTCTCAAAAAGTACTTTCCAAATCACCGGACTCAAAAATTGAGGAACAAAATCAATTCGTTCTATCATCTTAAGTACGAAACATTTCATGCATATTTAGAGAGATTCAAGGAGCTACTATCCTCATACCCTCACCATGGCATCGAGTTGTGGTGCCTTTGTCAGATTGTCTACGAGGGTCTTCACATCCCGTCCCGAACTCTCCTTGAGTCCATGTGTCAAGGAGAGTTCTTAGGAAAGGATGAAAGGGAGGCATGAGCTTTCCTAGAAGACCTCGCTGAGAAAACCATGCAATGGGAGAGTGTGAGGGAACCACCTGCATCATCTAGCACAGGAGCGAGGATCGCGAATGCAAACTCGACTAGATCGGGTGTCGTATTTGCTGTCGATACCACTACGGCCACCGAGACACGCATGACGGCCTTAATGCTCCGTATGGATTCGATTGAGCTCCAAAACCAACAAGGTGCACCTCACATGTCCACATCTGGTCCAGTTCCCTGTCATTCATGTGGTAGGATAGGTCATGTAGAAAGCGAGTGTGCGTCCATTCCTCCTGAGATGGAATGTGTCAACGCCATCTATGATAGAGCTAGGAATGACCCACACTCATCATCTTATAATCCCGAATGGAGGAACCACCCCAATTTTTCATGGAACCAAAATAATGCCCCCAGTGGTCCTTCAAACTCCTCTCAACCACCTAACCAACCACACCAACCTCCCATGCATGCACAATCTTATCAGCCACCCAAAGCTCAAATTACCAATCAATCAAGTTTCCAAAATTCCAACAATCTGGAAACCCGATTCAATTCGCTTGAGACCTTGACTCGTGGACTTGAAAACTCAATGAATTTTTTTATGTCAACCACAAGTCAAGTTCTCACTTCAAATCAGCAGACCATCAAATCTCTAGAGCTTCAGATGAGCCAATTGGCTCAGTCTGTACATGAATGAGAGAGAGGGTCTCTGCCTAGTCATCCTGAGGCTAACCCCCGTATGTACCAACAACACATGCAAAATGAAAATGCCATTGTAACCTTAAGGAATGGAAAACAGGTTGACAATCACCTTTCCTTGCCACCACCACCATCTATGCAGCCCCTCAGTGGGAATGGTGGTGAAGAAGAGGCTGAGGGTGAGGGTAATAGACCAATGCCTCCTTCTCAGGCACCGTAGAAAACCTACCTGCCAAAAGCTCCCTATCCTAGTAGGTTAACCAAAAAGCAGAGTGACACAATGGATAAGATGGTAGAGGTGTTTAAGCAAGTGAAGGTTAACATACCTTTGTTGGATGTCATCCAACAAATACCACAATATGCCAAAGTGTTGAAGGATCTCTACACAACCAAGAGGAAGACCAATGTTCCTAAGAAAGCATTCTTGGCTGCAAATGTAAGCTCACTTTTGTCCAATCCCTCCTACACAAAATACAAGGGCCTTGGATGTCCTACTATTCAGTGTACGATAGGGGACACTAGCATGAGTAATGTATTGCTTGATTTAGGATCGACAGTCAACCTCCTCGTACTTTCTGTTTATCAACAGTTGAACTTGGGAGAATTGAAACCAACTAAGATCACCCTCCAATTGGCGGATAAATCCATTCGTATTACAAAGGGGATTATCGAGGACGTGCTTACCAAAGTTGGAGATTTATATTTCCAGTTGATTTTGTTGTCCTCGATACCAATCCTGTTGCGTACACCCACTCTCAAATACCTTTGATTTTGGGTAGACCATTTCTGGCAACCTCCAATGCCTTAATTAATTGTAGAAATGGTCTCATGAAGCTCTCATTCGGTAACATGAGTGCCGAGTTTCATGTATTCAACTCTGGTAGGCAACAAGAGCCCATGAACCAACCTTTAAATCTCAATCTCATCCGCCAATTAGAGAAAGCACTGCAAAATCAACGAACACCCCTAACACCAATGCAACCCATTGAGAATGTTTGTGGGCCCAGCGAAAACTCATTGTCTGTCTTTGCAATGCAACAGAGTGAGCTGACATCAAACATGAATGTCCAAAGGGAGTGTTCGTTGCATGATTCAATGGAGACCATTAGTGAGGGGGACACACCTCAGCATATGCCCATTCCAGAAGGTGTTGTAACCTCGTGTCCTATAGCTATTGAGCTCTTTGAGCTCCAGATTAACTCCAACAAGGACCCACCTACGACCGAGCTTATGCTTGATGATCTAAATGGTGGTGGGAGGTCCTCGTGTCCTTGCTTGCCTAGTGCTTTTAAATTTTCACATTTCTTTCAAAATCTTCATGTGTTTGCGAAACAAAATGTTTTGTGGGTTTTGCGTGTGTTTGGCATGTGCAAAACCGTTGAGAGGCAAAGTAAAAAGAAAGCTCCCAAAATTGTCTTGAACTTGATGCATTAGGATACCTAGTATACCGGCTTTAGGTCTTATCGAGTCGTTAGGATGCACCCCGGTTTTCCCACAGGGGCGAGTAATCATAGGGTTTCAGTACTCAAACATTTAAAGAAGTCCACCCTGAACCTAGTGAGTCAATAATTCGTGTCGGTTAATATAAGGAAGTTTGTCCTAGTCGAGGGCCCTTAAACTCTTTTTGTGAAACTGTAGGTGTTGAGGTTTTGGTTCCCATGTAGATAAATGAATAAGTGGTGTTCTCTCTTCTTGCACGACTCCTATCACTCGGGAAATTAGGTTCAAGGGGACTTAGTGCCTGGTAATCTCGAGTCATCTAACTTGGGATGCACCGATCGAACTCCCGTTACACGGGTGGTAGGGATCGCCTTATGTGGAGATTTGGGGGATGGTGTACGTGATAGGGTAAGTCCTCATAGGCAATGATGCACGAAACCTGGCCCTGGGAGAATCAAACACCAACCAATATAATGCTCCAAGTCAAATAAGAACCTTAATGGACCTTACACTTTGTATCACTTGAGGATGTTGATGTTGTCCATGTCTTGCACTTAAGTCCTTCATTAACTTTCACGAATGATTCATTAGGCTAGGTGTGTGGACTGATTACATATATAGAGTCGCCCATAGTATTACCGCGTCCCATGATCGACAAAATAAGTCCAACGAGTCGTGTAGCTAGATTGAACAATGCATCTTTGTTCGGATTTTGTGGGTGTATCCGCTGAAAACCCTCAGGAGACAACACTCCTCCCCCTTGGCGACAAGGAGGTTTAACAGCTTGTTGCACGTGCTAAGTGCAACCGTGATTCCTACGAAAGTGAGTTAGGATTTCTTGTTCGTGGTATGCTTTTCTCTTTCTTTCTTTTGCTCGGGACTAGCAAAAGTTAGGTGTGGGGGTATTTGATTGACATCATTTCATGCTTATATTTGTATCTTATATCCATTATCCTTCACCTAAACAATGCTACGTGATGAGTTTTATGTTTAAATTTCAGAAATAAATAGGTTTCTAGAGAAGAGGCATAAAAGGATCTAAAAGCATGAAAAAAGACCGAGTTGAGGGACTCAAGGACTAAGATGCAAGTTTGAAGGACCTGAATGTAAGATGGAAGGACCAATGAGCAAACAAGAACACTTCACACCATCATGGGGAGTATTTTGGCAATTCTATTCGGGTCGGAGCTCCAGCAAGCAAAGTAGATGCATCAAAGACAAACAAATACATCAAAAAAAGCCCAGAAGAAAATCCAAAGCGATCCGAACACTATAGACCGCTAATTAGCGGTCCAAGACCGCTAATTGGCGGCGACGTTTGGTCCGGATCCACTAAGATTTATGTGGAGCGTGTAGTAGTGTGTATTTAGTCTATTACTGGTATTTGTGTAGTCCCATACCGGGGGATTGTCCCGGATTACCTTTTTCTATGGCTATAAATAGAACTCTTCACCTTCTATTGTAATTACCTATTGCTTGGTGACATACTCTCTACTTGGAGTAAGCCTTGGAGCAAAATCTCAAGGTGGAGAAGAATGCTACCTTCAATGTGAGTCATCTAATAAAATAATTTTTCCATTGTTTTGTTTTTATGTTGTTTCTTTATGCATGCTTAGCTTAGTTTTATTTCTTTGATTCTAGGCTAAAGTAGTTAGAATGTTTCTTTTCTTCTTTAGTTTAATTGTTACAGTAATGTGTAGTGAGTAGATCCATCCCCCTTTGGGGGTGGAGATGATGTTCATACATGCATTAAAGAATGGATATGAATGCTTTATATTTTGATTGTGTTGATAAATGTGAATGTATGCTTGCTTGTTAGAGTAGAATACTACACTTTATGGGTTTTGCCACACATCTTAGACAACTCCCATGCTTGTTTAGGTTCTGAAATAACCAGCTTGTGTATATGAATGTTAATCAACTAGGTTAGTGAATGGATTGATAGGTTTTGCCATAACCTTTAAACACTTCCTATGCATGAAAACACTACCTACATTTGTGCCTATAGAATGCATTCTTCGCCATCTTTTTAGATGTGTGCACACACTCCACCCCTTAGGGGTTTTCCATTTCTGATTTCCAACTTTCAATTTCCCTCGCTTTCGTTTTCCTTGTTTGATGCTTACTCGTTTAGTGTACTTAGTCTAGTTTAGTGTAATCACAACTTCTTACCCTCTTTTCCCACTTGCCTTCGAACAAACCAGAGTCTACACACCTCCTTGTGGATCGACCTGTATTTGCCACCGCTTCAACGTGGCCGTGTACTTGCGGTATTTAAAACGATTAAACAGAGACAGTTCGCTTGGTTTCCCCAGCGTGCGTACCCACGAGATCGGGGGCGTTACAACTTGAACCTTCCTTCTTATAATTCGAGAAGATGCTTCACTCTGGAAGCCTTGTACAACAACTGAGTATAAGTACAACTTTAGCTTGAGCACTTGAATAATTGATGAGAGTATGATTGGTTCAAGTGGAATTTGAAGCACAAAAGAGCTTTCTAAGAAATTGAGAGCTTAGAGATAGGATGGGTGAGGATTGGTCTGGATAGGTAACCTTTGTGGTTAGTTCCAAGCTCTATTTATAGGCTCTAAATCTCATATAGTCGCTGGGCAAGATTTGGTTGAGTTGTGTGTAAGATACATAAATCTGAAACTGAAGTTCAACAAATCTGTTCCTCACCGATCGACCGGCATGGGATAAACGGTCGACCGTTTCCATGAAAATAAGGAAACGTTGGAACCAACTTAAAATACGGTCGAACCAAAAGGCTAGTAACTTAAGTTATCAGTCGGACCATGTCATGGGGTGGTCGACTGATATAAGGGTTTTGAGTGAGTCTAGAGAAGATATAAGGTAAATGGTCAAACAATCAAGGAGAGACTTTTCTGGCTCTAAGAGTTACTCACCAGTCGACCACTAAGGTCAAATGGTCCGACTGATACCCTAAGACAAAATGGTGATTACGTAGGATTTATACGTATTCGACCGTTGTATAATACGACAAGAATAACGGGCAGATAAAATACATACAATAGATAAACGATCAAACAAAAGAAAATTACCGGTCGACCAAACCAAGGGTAAAATGTACTTGCCAACCAGTCGAATAGACACTCTATCGGTCGACCGTTTATGTGTAGACAGTTCTATCCATCTTGGTTTATCCTACAGATTTAGGTCGCCTATTCAAGTCGGATGATATGGAATTTTGTATGAGACCTCTATAGTTTCCCTAGAGTCTATGTATGAAGTTTATCAAGAGTTAAGTGCTCAAGTTATATAGATTCCTAAAGACTCAAATAAAGATAAAATTACATGTCTTCAAAGAGCTTGATTACATGTCTAGACTTTCATTCCATTTTTCTTTAGTCTTGATCACCTATTAAGATAAGAATATGAACAATACTAGTATGTGTGCAATGCATGGAATGTGTTTGACTCAAAAATTGTGATTAAGATTATGTTGATTAAATCATCAAAACTAACTAATATGATTAAGGCCAAATGTTGAACGTTTTATATTAAAACCGCAAGTGCACGACCGCGTTGAAGCGGTGGCAAATACGGGTCGTCCTCAGGGAGGTGAGCAGCCTCTCATTTAAACGAAATCAAGTGGCGAAAAGATGGAGAAGAGAGTGGATTATGCTACGCTACGCTACACTACACTACGAAGTATGAAATGCGAAAGAAAGCAACAAACGATTAACTAAAAACTTAACTAAGAACGAAAGAAGAGTGCTGGAATTCAGAAATGGAAAACCCCTAAGGGGTGGAGTGAGTTCACACATGCAAAGAGGTGGGTGTTGAACACATTCTTTAAGCACAAATAAAGGTATTGTTATCATGCATAGGAAGTGTCTAAATGTTATGGCAAAACCTATCAATCCATTCACCATCCTAGTTGATTAACATTTACATATACAAGTTGTTTATTTCAGAACCTAAACAAGCATAAGAGGTGTCTAATCATTTTGGCAAAACTCATCAAGTTATAAATTCTATCCTAAACAAGCAAGCATACATTCATGTTTTATCAACACATTGGAAATAAAGCATTCATTCCATTCTCTAATGCATGTACGAACATCTACTCCACCCCCCAAAGGGGATGAAACTACTCACTACACATTACACTCATTATTAAACAAAGCAAAGAAAGCATATTAACTAATCTACTAAAACTAATGAAATGAAATTATACAAAGTAAAACAAGAAACATCAACATAATAAAGAAACATTTATTAAAGTGACTCACATTTCAAGTAGCATCCTCCTACTTTAGTGTGTGCTTCAAGGCCTCACTTCTAGTAGGAAGAATAACCACTTAAAATATGGAGTGATTACAGTGGATGGTGAAGAGTGTAGGATCGTGTGGCATATGGGTCCACAAACTCTAATTAATAAATTAAGCCTAATTAGCTACTTGGTTGATTAACAAGATATGCGCAGCGGAAATTAAGACATAATCAAACATAAGTAGAACAAGCAAAGCAAACCACAATAGATGCGTCGGATTTTCCAGAGGTTCGGCCCCGCCTACGTCCTCTCTTGCAAGCCCCTCTCGAATCCCCGTTCGAGCTCCTCTTGCGTCTTCACTATGCTTCCCCGTTCCGGGCCGGGAGCAATGCCTTTTACACTTCTTCAAGCTCGCGAACAACCCTCGCCAAGCTTGGCACCACCTCTCACAATCCGAGAGGATCACTTCGGGCTTTCACCGAAGTCCTTGCTTCTTCTTCGGAATTTCACCGAAGCCTTTCCTTTGAAAACTCAATGAGTGGGACACACTCTTCTCTAACTGAGCACAACAATTGCTAAATGTGTGAGTGATGAATAATGTGGAGATTTGAGCTTAAGATCACTAAATGAGAGCTTTGAGGATTTGGGATTTCTCTCTATGAATTTGACTATGAGGAATTGGAGAGTTGTGTGTAAACTGAGTTTGATCCTCTATTTAAAAACTCTAAGAGATTCCTACCCGTTGGGGAAAAATTTGATTGATTTGTGTAAGAGATACACAAAACAGAATTCAAATTCAGCAAAAACTGTCTCCAACCGGTCGACCAAAAGTGGAACCGGTCGAACAAAACCTTACAAAAACTAATGGATCGGTTGAACAAATGGATGGTTTGGTCGAACGGTTGGGAATAGTGTTATGCGTATATGACCGTTGTATGAATACGACAACATAAAATGGTTACATGAAAACCCGGAACGGTCGAACAAAATGGCAAAACCGGTCGACCGTTTTAGTCTGGGCAAAACACTACTAAAATCGGTTGAACTATGAGGCAAATCGGTTGAACAAAATGGTCATGTAAAAACTCTAAATCTACTGAAACCGGTCGAACAAAAGGTCCAATCGGTCGAACGTTTTCGGACAGGATTTAAGGTTTAGTTTTAGTGATTTTCCGACTATGTTTTGGATGACCTATCGAAGTCCGATTGATCTGAAATTTTGTGTGTGACTTATCTAAGGAACCTAGTGTGTGAATGCATGGATATTAGCTTAAGTTATGCTCAATTCACATATGTTCCTAAGACTCAAAGAAAAGTAAAATACATGTCTTCAATTCAGTTTGATTACATGTCTTGACTTGATTTTTCTTCTTTCTTGAGTCTTGATCACCTGTAGATGTTAGCACAATACAACATATATACCATTATACTACATGTGCTAATCTACATGTCCTAATTAAGATTAGGTTGAATTACATCATCAAAATATGGATTAAGGCCAAAAAGCCAACAATCTCCCTTTTTTTTATGATGACAACCTATATCTTAAACTAACTTAATACTTGAAATATTTTATGCAAACTATGCTTCAAATGTTTCTTTAAATCTATTGCATAGTTTTTATTGACAATTTCATGCATATTTCAAGTTACCCTAATCTATTACTTGTCCCCCTTTGACATCCATCAAAAATAATAATCAATGTAAGATATGAAATAAAATTTCTCCCTCATTGACAATTATATAACTATTCAAGTTCAAATAGGATGTCATTTGTAATGAAGTTGCTCCTCCTAAATTTTGCATTTCATTATTCTAATAAAAGATATAACATTTAAGCTCCTCCTATCAATAAGGCTACATGGAAACTATAAGTATGATTCAAGTTAAGTTCATTTAAGTTTCAACTTAAGCCTTATTCTAACATCCATTTAAAATTTGACATTTAAAATCAATGGATGTGATAAATGATTTGCAATGAATAGGGTATATGATTTGCAATGAATTAAACTCTAAATGTATGACATTTAAGCACATAAACTAGACTAGAGCTAATTTAACATGAATTGTAGATGATAGAAATTTATACCAACTTGAGTCTTGAATTAGCTCCAATCATGACTTGGTGATGCAATCGGATTCGAATTCGATGCTTTGGCTCGCCCGGTCACCACCAATATCCTCCTCAAGCTCCTACAAGTGTAGACTTTGGTACCCATTTTTGCTTGGATCCATTAAGTTTAGCTTTTGGTACCCAAATCCAAGTTGATTTTGGTACCTCTACACTAATTTTCCTTTTCATGGCATAATTATGTTTAACATTAATTTGAACAGTAATGTTCTTAACATAAAAGTTATTTTGTTTGCCATGAGTGAACTTATGCAATTTATGAGTTAACATTTCATTTGTAGCAATAAGTTCACTGTTGTTAGTCTTAAGAGATTCATTCAAGCAATTAAGGTTTTGAATCATTGAAGCATGCTTTTCATTCATTTTATGCAAGTGAATCTCCAAGTTAACAACTTTATCGTTCATGCAACTTAAGTCATGTAACAATTGCTTGCTTTCAAGATAAGATTTATCTAATTTCATAAGCAAGTAATTTGTATCATTTTCTACAATATGACTATCAATTGCATGAGATGAGGTAGATTTGACATTCAAATTTTCTTCCTTGAAGCATGCATTCTATAAAGTTAGAACTTCAATTTTAGCAAGCAAATCAACTTTATTATCTAAGATAGATGCATTTTGACATTTAAGATCATGGATTTGCTCATTTGCTACTTGATTAGTCTTGTGAAGTTCTTTATATTTTTCAAATAATCTTTGAAATGCATTTTGTAGTTCATTAAAATCATAGACATTATATTTTGAACTACTACTTGAAGAATAACTAGAAGATACCTCATCTTCACTTTCTCCATCGGATGAGCTTGATGATGATGAAGATGTTGAGCTAATCTCCATTTTCTTTGCTCGAGCTACATCATTCGGAGTGGTTGCTCCTTTCTCCCCGGATGGTGAATCTTTTTCACCAAAATTCCTTTCTAATGTTTGCCATATAGAATGAGCACTATCACATGAGCAAACAAGATTAAAAAGTTCATCTCCTAATGCACAAAATATAACATTCATAGCTTTAGCATTTAGGGATGCATTTTTCTCATCTTCTAAACTCCATTTACTAATATGACATCTAGGTGATTCATATGGAGTTTGAATCATAAACCACATGTTAATGTTCATGGATTTAATAAATGATGACATTTTAGATTTCCATGAACTAAAGTTATTACCATCAAAGTAAGGTGGTTTACATGATTCTAAAGGTGTGGATGCATTAAGAGCCATGTTAATTTATCGGTTAAGAACAAAATTAACGAACGAGTCTCTGATACCAAATGTAGGATCGTGTGGGTTATGGGTCCACAAACTCTAATTAATAAATTAAGCCTAATTAGCTACTTGGTTGATTAACAAGATATGTGCAGCGGAAATTAAGACATAATCAAACACAAGTAGAACAAGCAAAGCAAACCACAATAGATGCGTCGGATTTTCTAGAGGTTCGGCCCCACCTACGTCCTCTCTTGCAAGCCCCTCTCGAATCCCCGTTCGAGCTCCTCTTGCGTCTTCACTATGCTTCCCCGTTCCGGGCCGGGAGCAACACCTTTTACACTTCTTCAAGCTCGCGAACAACCCTCGCCGAGCTTGGCACCACCGAGTGGGGAAGAAGGGGCCAGTGCCCAATGTTTTGCCCTAGCAAAAATGGTATCTCGGATACCATTTTCTATTTCATAAAAAAGTGTCTGCGATGTTGTTTTCTTTAAACATGTATAACAAAAATGACATCCGTGATGCCGTTTTTTCATTTAATAAAAACGGTAATAGATGTGTCGTTTATTTGCCTTATATTTTACCAAATAACTTTCCCAATCTTACTTGCTCTAATTATTATTTTTTGGAGGATTATTTAAAAAAATCCCCCATAAAATCATATATAAAGATGTGTTATTAATTACCTGTGTAAATTTTAATGGACTTTGTATTACATTTCATGATGCCTAGCTATGGGCCAAGGCTAGTTATATTAACATAAATTAAAAGAAAAGAAAATTTTGTTGAATTCGAGATTACCAAAATATGCATGAATTACCAAACAAAAAGGTGATTTTGCAATTGACATATTCGTGTTGTTAGCGGCGAGTTTGGTGACACCAAGGGTTAATATTAGTATGCTGGTGAAAGTTTGGTCTTATCTTTGTAAATTTTAGGTCTGTCGTTGATCCGAGTATGTGATTACATATCTTAAATTTAAATAAAAAATTATTATGTAATGAATACAAAAAATAAATTGTGGGATCTTGAACCTAATCCTATCCTAATTGAGTTTTGATGTGTTTAGGTGGTGATTAGGGGGAGATGGAGATGGACGGCTGGGATTGGAAGTTGATGGATGGAGGGTGGAGATGGAGTGGAGATGGATGAAGGGATGGGATGAATTGGTTTTGAATGGATGGTTGAGATTGAAGGTGAGGGATATATTTATTGGTGGAACTCTCTCTCCCTCTCATTCTCTCACGTCTCTCTCACTCTCATCTCTCTCTCTCTCTCTCTACCTCAGTGGTGCGCCGGCGAGGAAGGTGGAGCTCCGGCGAGGCGGAAGTGGTGGTCGGGCGTTGGTTTAGCTCGTGAAGGTGAGTGTGTGTCCTTAAACCTTTTCGCTTCTTGGTTCCCCCCTACCTTGACCTAACTCGTGTTTCTGTGGTCGTGGTTGGTTGGTGGAGGTTTCCGGAGGTGGAGTGGTGGTGGTGGATCGTCGAGGAGGTGTTGATCGTCGTTCGAGCGAGGGATTCGTCGACGGATCGTGATTTTGAGAGGCGTGCTCGTGGAGGCGTCGTCGTGGTTCTTCTAAGGTTTCTTCAAACCTTCCGGTATGTCAAGCTCGCTCACTTAAGTAGTGTGAGTATTTGGAAGTCGACGGTAGGCCTTCCGGCTCGTCGCAAGTAAACGTGCAGCAGATTTCACTGCCTGATCGGTCAACTGGTTGGTGCAAACGGTCGACCGTTCGTGAAGAGAATTCGGGTTCTGCCTCACATCGTCGAACGATGCCCCAGGGGCGGTCGACGTATTGTGCGTGGGAGGCAAGCCTGGTGAGTTTCGGTCGAACGGGTCCCCTTTGCCGTTCGACCGTGTGCACTATCATAGGTCGGTTGGGGGCGTTGACCATCTAAACGATCGACCGCTCGTTGACTTTGGGTCGACCGTGACTTAAGTGACAATAGTGGTCGGTTCAAACGAAGGTGGTTTCGGTCGACCAGACTTGTTGCTGAGCGTGGGGGAACGCTCTGGTGGAATTCGGTCGACCGAGAGTGCTCGGGCGTTCAACCGGATTCGTGGTGCGAGTGAGGGATCATTCCTTGGTGGGAATCGGTCGACCGAGAGTGCTTGGGGGTTTGACCGAATTCGTTGTGGAGTTGAGGGATTTCGTCCCTGGGGTTTGACCGAATTCGTTGTGGAATTGGTCGTTTTGTTCATTGAACCTGGGAGTTGACCATCTAAACGGTCGACCATCCCTTGACTCTGGTTCGACCGAACGAGTGCTGTTGGTGGGAATCGGTCGATCGAGGGAGTGTCGGTCGAGGCGATTGCCCTGTATTTGCTTGATTCGGTCGACCGGGACTTTTGGTTCGATCGACCGTTTGTGTCCAATTTTGCACTATGGAGGTGCGGTTGTTCTGGTCGTCCGTGTGGGGCGAGTTGTGGTGCCGATGTTCTTCCGGCGAGTGTGCTAGGGTGCACGAGTGTTGCGGTGGTTGGTTGAAAAAGACCTGGAGCCCCGTAACTGTGTGGAGCTTGGGTTGGCTGAAAAAGGCTTGGAGCCCAGCTTAGAATGTGTTGTTGCGGTGGTTGGTTGAAAAAGACCTGGAGCCCCGTAACTGTGTGAGAGCTACGGTTGGTTGAAAAACACCTGGAGCCCAACTAGTCTGTGCGGGGTTGGTTGAAAAAGACCTGGAGCTCCGTAGTGCGTTCAGGTTGGCTGAAAAAGGCCTGGAGCCTGAGCAGGGACCGCGTGTTAAGGGTTGGTTGAAAAAGACCTGGAGCCCAGCTTGGCGACGAGTGTGTGTTGCAGTGGTTGGGTGGAAAAGCCCTGGGGCCCCCGTGACTGTGGTGCGTGCTGTGGTTGGGTGAAAAAGCCCTGGAGCCCAGCCTGTTGAGATGCTTTTCTTGTTTAGTAGAATTGCATGCTAGGGTGCCTTTCATTTCATGCATTGTAGAGTTTGGCATACGGGGTTTCCTTCTGGAAACTCAGACATTGTTGTATGTTTACTTTCAGGCTGTGATCGGCGATAGGGGGTGGTGACCGAGGAGAGGAGCACCGCTACCGGATTCAGCTTTCTCTCAGTTGAGGTCGAGTGATTACTGCTTCGTTGTATAGTCTTTTGATGTAAGCACAACTTTTGAAATACTCTGATGTTCATATATATATATTATATATCTGTTGGTGCACCTATTTTCCTTAATTGCGTAATATCCTCTGTTGATTGTTTGTTATTAAAATTTTAAATTTTCCACTGTGTTGAGGATGTTACATAAATATTGCCACCAACACATGGTCATGCATTATTCCGACAACTTGAAATGGAAATGAGAAATGGAAGTTTGATTGCAGAAACACTGCCCTAAATTACGCTATTGGTGCCCAAACATTTCTGAGGTGAACCAAAACCGATTCCTAACACGTGCAAACAACTTCCCAGATCTTTTCCAACCTCCAGTCTCTCGTGTATACCTACCAGTCACGACACAACCTTCCTTGATGGAAATGTAGTCGGTCGTTAACTTAATGTCCCACCTAACCTCCCGTTGGACCACAACATGTCTTTGTCCTTTGTCATTGTCTTTGTTGTCCGTATTTTTGTTTGAGTAGTAGCATTTGTACTTGATGCTTTATAATGTTCATCATAAATAAAAAATTTCTAAGCAAACTTACCAAGCGAATAAAAAAATTCTTTTAAGGCATCACCATTCACGGCAGAATACCAAATTTAATCATTTCCGAAGAAATGAAATTACCTGTCTCTTTCTCTCACTCTCACTAGAAAATCGACAAACAGATATATATATTGAAAATTCATAATTCTAAGTTTCAAATACTCGTTAAACTTTCGAAGTTAATCTACAAGTAAGGGTGAGCGTGGGTAATCATTAATCTGCCAATCTGATCCGACTCGAACAACCAAACACATATATGGGTCAATATTTTTAACCCGTCAATCCGCTAACCTACTAAACTGCAAACACATTAAATAAACGGGTTGGGTTAGGGATTTCCAAATATCACCACATGTCAACCCACATAATATATTTATAAATAATATTTTTCATGTATTTATCTATGCCTATATAAACTATATATAACCGTAGGTACAAAACCAAAACTCCAAAAAATTTCTTTTAGATTTACATTAAAAACCTACAATAAAAAAACAAAATCCCTAATTCTCAACCACCACTAAACAAATGTTCCGCCTGAAACTCTCACATTTGTTGAGAAGTCCATGTTTTGTTTAAGAGAGTTGATATTTTTACATGGTGAATATCTTGTTGAGAATTATATGTGCGTATGCAAGACTTGATATGTTTAAAGTATATGCAGAAGCATTGGCCCTTTTAACCCAACAACTCAATTCAAATCCGCTTAGCATGTGCATTCCGGGGTTGATGTGTTCGTTTTAAAAACCACAAGTGCACGACCGCGATGAAACGGTGACAAGTACGGGTCGATCCACATGGAGGTGTGTCAACTCTGGTTCTTTCGAAGGCAAGTGGGAAAAGAGGGGAGAAGAAGTGTGGTTATACTAAACTAAACTATGAATGAACTACCAATTAAACTAAACTCCCATGGAGTGGAGGTGTGTAGGTATGTGTGTGTGAGTGAGTCTTCATTTCAATTAGGAACAAGTGTAGTTTGTGAGGTGTTTGCTGAGGCACCACAATCTGCATGGGTTCTGAATACCAAGGAGAATAGTCCTGGTCCCAACAATGAAATGGATGGTCGCCCATGTAACAACCCATCTCGACAAAGAATTCTCGAGTCGACCACTCTCATTACCACGAGACCAAGCTCGCAAAAAGTGGTCGACTCGACCCAAAAATGCTAACAGAGAGTGTAAACGGGGAGGAGACTAGAACATAGAGGTAGGTGAGAAGAAAATGACTCAGAGGAGAAGGGAATAATTCCTAAAACTAGCATGGGTAGAGGGTGAGGGTAGAAGTTTAGTCTAGCAAACACAACTCGGACAAGCTTAGGCTGACTATGAGTCCTTAAGCTAGACGACGCTTAACTTTGAGTTCACGCGGCCTCAACATGCCTCACCTCCCTACGACGAAGACCACAGATCCCAGCAGGTGAGCCAAGATCTGGAGATCTTGTCTCTCCTACTACCGACAAGGTGGGCGACACTGATTGAATCAATTAAAATACCGCAAGTGCACGACCGCGTTGAAGCGGTGACAAATACGGGTCGGTCCACAGGGAGCGTGTGTGTGTCGGATTCACAATACTCGAGTGGGGGAGAAGAAGAGAGAGATGTGATCGAAACTACACTACAATGCAAAAAAAATCAAAAAATAAGCAATAAAACTAAACCCCTCAGGGGGTAGAGAGAGAATGTGAATACGAAAATGTGTGTTGTTTGTGTGTTCAAATGTGCTCATCAAAACATGTCATACATGAAATCCATAAAACTCAATTCCAACTTTGGCTCCACATGAAATAAGATAAAACCTTATCATTAAAACATACAAGACAATAATTGAAAGGAAGCTAATATGTTCACATGCAAAATGACTCAAATCCAACTATCTCCATATGAAATAAGATTTATCACAATCATTAAAGCATACAAGACATACATTTAGATAAAACCAACATGAGCACATGCATGCACATGTCTTGTTTCCTTCTTCCACTCCATCATTATCCTAGCCTCATCATTTCTCATAAAATAAGCCCACTAATCTAAGCATGTGCTAAGCTTCATTCAAGAGCATTAGCACATCAAAGATGAGAGTGAAGTCCCATTAGATGGTTATGGAAATCATGTAATGCTCAAAGGATGAAGATTAACACACACACACACACACACTAATCCATCACAAGATCAAATCACCTTCTTCTCCACCCCCATGGGGATGAACCACTCTCTACTCATCTCTTCACTAAAGAAAGCATGAAAAGAACATAAACCCATAAAAGAAATGTAGAAGACTAGATTAAACAAATAACATAAAAGAAATTGCATCAAAGGAAAACATCAACACAATAAAAAAGAACTAAACTAGATTAAGAAAATAAAAGACAAAGTTTGCTCCTCTCCAACCCTCTTATTACACTTCTAAAACAGGAAACTAAAACCTACTCTAATGGGGGAAGGAGGAAGAAGAGGTGGAGAGGAGGGATTACAATGCTATATATAGACTAATACATGGTAATGATTAATCTGGGAATAATCAGACGACTCTAAATCACATCTGATAGTCCAGGAATGCTCTGACCGACAACCAGAATCACAACCAAAATTGGAGACCATTTTGATCGGCCAGTGGCGGATCAAATGGATCTGATCATGCTGAAATTTTGTATCTTGCTCTATGGCTTCATTTGGCACATGGGATGAAGTCCTGGTCTACTGGCTCGAATCACTTCGAGTTTAATTGGCGAAATACTGACCTGATTCAAGTCATGTGTCACCATATTTTGCACTTCACAATCAGGTTCCTCCAGGTTTGCACTTGGGTCCTTCCTGATTTGTGATCCAGTCCTTGTGCATTACAAATAGGTCTAGAACCTTCCAAATCAGTCCATACTTGTTACATTTAGGTCATTTTTGTTCCCTTTCTCTTCTTTATTACCTAATTCCTGAAATACTACCAACAACAACTCGAGTAGCGCAATATTTGGGTAAAATAAAGTATATATAACATGAATATGACACATGATATGCTACTAATCAGACGACGATCAGGCTATGACGGTCTTGACCGAATCACTCTCCTAATGCGCCCAAATCCTATTGGCCAATGTCTACTTGATTTTACATTAATGCTTCACTTGAGTGTGGTTTGTGGGGCTAAGAGAGGGGTGATGAAATCCCCCACCTTATCTTTAAGACTATAGGTGGTGCCTCTTAAAAATGTTTTGAAATCCTAGGCTAGCAAGCAACTCACCAAACAAGCACTCACCTCACTCTTGTTACAATGCACCTTACTAACTAATGCATGATCTAACCATGCATGAATGAGAGAACGGGTGCACGTACCTCACGCTAGCAATCGACAATAGGAATTTAAAGCAGATGAAAGACATTGTGCATGCGAGGACTACAAGTGATGCACGACTTAGATGACAATTAGTCTAATCTTTTGCTTAGAGTTTTATGGTCCAAGTTGTCTTAAAAAGGGGAATTGATTGATCTGGGAGCAAACTACAGGTCACAACATGCCAAATTGAACTCCCACACAACTAGATTGAAATAAAAAACAACCAGAAGAAATTTTAGAGCAAACAAAACTCACCAGGCCGCCAGTTGACGGTCCCAGACCGCTGATTGGAGGTCCAAATAGCTTCCCTCTTCTCCAAATTTCTCCTGGTTCCTCCCTGGATGCTGAGATGTTCCTAAAATAAACAAAAACTAAAAACAAACGATTAAACCCACTCGAATCGTCCAAACCAGAGTGTGGACAGAGCACCGCCCCGGCAACGGCGCCAAAAACTTGATGTGTTAGTTTTAAATACCGCAAGTGCACGACAACGATGAAGCGGTGGTAAGTACGGGTCGATCCACAGGGAGGTGTGTCAACTCTGGTTCTTTCGAAGGCAAGTGAGAAAAGAGGGGAGAAGAAGTGTGGTTACACTAAACTAAACTATGAAAGAATTACCAATTAAACTAAACCCCCATGGAGTGGAGGTGTGTAGGTATGTGTGTGTGAGTGGGTCTTCATTTGAATTACCAACAAGTGTAGTTTGTGTGGCATACAAGTAGAAGCTAGTGTAGAATCTAAGTGTATGATACACAACACTACATGGCAAACCACGAACATGCATATCTCACATAAAGTTGAGGTTGATTTAAGATTATCAAGCATGCAATAAGTACCTAGTGTGACCATTAGAGCATCAATCAATCCTACATACAACCTAAATCATTCATGTGAATGTGCACCAAACATGGATCCACACATAACAAGCCATTCCCATCAAACCATTACAACCAACAAGATAAACTCTAAAACCAGCATGAGATAAGTACTTAGTGTGGACATTATCCCATCTAATACAAGTTTAAGCATGCTACAAGTATAGATTTACATTAAACATATGAAATGACATAAATAAAAGAACCCATCACTATCACATATTCTATATTACCTTCACCCCAAATGAAGATGAAACTACTCACTACTCATTAAGAAAAGAAGACCAAACGAAATTAAACTAAGTATGCAAGAATTGAAAGAGACAATATAAAACTAACTAAGAAAATTTATTTTATTTACATGACTCACATTACAAGTAGCATTCTTCTTTACTTGAGTTTTTCTCCAAGACTTACTCTAAGTAGAGAGAATGCCACAAAACGATGAGGTAAATACAAAGGAGGAGGAAAAATTCTATTTATCCTTTCAAATATAAAAAAAATTGGCTTGTGGATATTTAAAATGATAAACATATGAATTTATGATACTGAAAAAATCAATATATACACTGAAAAAAATCTGACAACTAATAAAATGAAAGGAATAACGAGATAATTAAAGACAAAATGCATTAAGTTCATGAACTAGAATTTGATAATGTAATATTGTGTGTCGTAGATATTTCAAATATATAACAATGAAAAATATAGATTCAATAATGTAAATGAAATAACCGCTAACAAACGAATTCGGGCCGGAACTAACGAAATCATGAAAATTGTTTGCCTCGCCAAAGTCGTCCATGGTACATTACAATTCAAAAGAAAAAAAACCCGTTGGGATTCCAATGATGGAAAAAAAGGAAGAATAAGACGCGCGTGGAAAAGGAAAGGTAATCAAGGGACTAACGTTAGAATAAAACTAAGAAGATTACTTTTCTGCTTTTGCATGTGGGGTATAATGTACAATAAGTTATGTATGATTAGCAAATTACATTAACACGACCACAAAATATTGGAGACAGAGGGAGAGAGATTTTGTTTTATAAAAGAGTTATATACAATGCAAATTATCTGTTGGGGGAGAAACGCAAAACTATATATGTTAAGGAAAATATGAAACTACGACTGCAACTACATGGAGGAACTATAAGAACCACTTTCCTTTTCATTTTTTATTGTAACTATTCCGTTCCGTTATTTCAAATCTGAAAAAAAGTGAATGCGTACGGCGAGATTGAATGACAAGTCTTGAGAATTCCAAGACTAAGAATCCTCCACCTGAACTAGCTACAATTTGTGTAATCAACAGATTTAGTACCTTTTCAAACTAGGGTACGTGTTAGCTTGATGTTGCTTTTCAAGAAAGAATAAAACACATGATGCGATTCATGTAAAAGACCGGTGAAACTACGGGTGCAAACGGAACAAAGATATATTGGATATAGGAATTCCATAGCTTTACTTGTATGTCGATTACCGATACGAATCAAGTAAAAATAACATGCATATCCGTCTAATTATAAAATCGATAGAGATATCGATACAGAACATGTAACGTCCCGTAACAGCGGAAAATTTAAAACAAATAACAATAAAATTACAATCCAAAAGAGCGGGACCACTACTCATATATATATATCACCATGGGTACACCAAAATACAATAGAGTTTGTCAAAAGTATGATTATATCAAAAGATGTCAACTACAATTATATACAACACATGTAATCATAAACTACCTAAAAGATAGACAACAAGATCCGGTCCTGTGTGCTCCTCCGCCGTCACCACCTCCTAACGCCGTTCACGGCCTAAAATGCAAACGTAAAACTATGTTTGAGTTTTCATAAGGAAATCCCGTATGCCAAACCCTTAACACATATATGAACAAACAACAACAATAACATGGCATGATACAAAATGAAACAGATATAAAACATCGTCGTCGATACAGGCACCAGGGACCTCTCTCCCAACCCCAGCTGACACGATCCACAATAGACTCTAGGGTCCTCTCACCCATCACCCACACCACACGTGCACACAAGGCACCCGTCGGAACATTGTCGGCCATCAAAATCCCGCCACACAAGGATGGTCGCTCTAGAGCCCAAAATCAGTCTATATAGCAACAACTCGCTCTGTAGAGCCACCACTCGCTCCGTAGAGCCAACACTTGCTCCGTAGAGCCACCACAAATCGCTATTAGGCCGGTCTGTCCTTTCTGTTGCCCCAAAAGGGTCGATGAACCCGTTGCCCTCAAAGCAGATCACACACACCTCAAAACACAAAACAGAGCAACAACGATCGACCGAACCAAGCAAACCGGTCGACCGGCTCCCTCAAGAAACATGCATGGTTCAACCGTCACCTAGGCGGTCGAACGAAACCAACATACAACGGTCGAACCATAAGTCATGAGCGATCGATCATTTGGATGGTCAACTTACAGGTTCAACTAACAAAACGACCAATTGGTCGAACAGATGGTCACATGCGCTCGACCATTTTGAAGGTCTACGCCCCAAATATTATTAAAAATAATCATCCCAACGGTCGAACGACAAAGGGGACCCGGTCGACCAAAATAGGGATTTCCAACGTTTCTTCTCAAGTCTACAACTGGTCGAACAGACTTTAAGTTATCTTAAGTCACTGGTCATACCAGAGTTTAGGAGCGGTCGACCGTTTTGATAGTATACGCTCTTCCCAGACCAGTCCACAAAGCAACGGTCGAACAAACATATAGGCGGTCGACCGTTTAGAAGGTCTAGGTCACAACCGAATTGCTAAAGGTGAAATCGATCGAAATGGTCATCAAGGCGGTCAACCGTTTTAATGGTCTATGCCCCCAATTGACTCACCAACAGTGTAACCGGTCGAATGGCAAAGGGGTCCCGTTCGACCAAAAGCTTACAGAACTTGCCTAAAACACACAACCGGTTGACCGCCCAAAGGCATCGTTCAACTGGTGCAAGGCAGAAACTCACATTTACACTAGCATCGGTCAACCAAGGCACACGTCGGTCGACCGTTATTCAACAGAATCCTGCTGTTCAGAAACCTCCGACGAGCCTAACGACCACCGTTGACTAAATCCACCACTTACACACCTAGGTGAGTATTAACGAGAAACTTGACATACCTTGAAGGTTTGAAGAAACCTCTGAAGACCAACGATGATCACTTTCCACGCTAAAGCTTTTCTCTGGCGAGCTTCTCGTGCGAGCGACGATCACAACAATCTGTCGACTTCACTGAAATCCTCCTCTCCTCGCCATCGACCATGCCACCAACCAACCAAGGAGCGGAGAGGGGGAGAGAGATGTTTGAGAGTGAGGTTTGAGAGTGAATGAGAAGAAAAGAAGGGTTGCCTCCTCATATACTCTTACCTTTGCCTCCACCAATCACAACCCAACACCTCACTCAACCCACCTAAACAAGATTAATCTACTAATCTAACATTAGGATCTAACAAAACGAATATTTTATAAATACATTGAAATAAAAAAAAGATATTTTGAATGTACAAATACAAAATAAAGTATATGTATTTCTTGTAGCTCATATAAAAGTTTACTTATAATTGACTACAATTTTATATTTGATATATTAACATAGAAAAGAATAAAATTAATGTGTAGTAGTAACATTTAAGTAAATATTATAAATAATCATGAATAAATTTCTAACTTGACATAGATTAGACAAGAAATATTATAGAAATCTTGTAAATGCTTGTATCCGCCCAATAAGGTATATCCATATTCCTTTCCATATACGCCAGAATTAAAAATCCCATATCCATATCCATATCAACAAAAACTTTTAAAATAAGTATTTGTATCCCTAAAATAGGGATACATAGTTGACATTATTCACGAATAATTTATATCCGTGTTGCACCCCTCAGCAGAAACTTTAAGATATTTTTACTGTTATATCTCAAAATAAAACTATGTACCAGAGGGGTTTGTACACGCTGAAACCAAAAGGAAATGTAGTTTCCCTTTGATCCTAGTTTTTTGAGGTGTTTGTCACAATTTTGGAAAAAGAAAATCTTTACACTTTTATCTCCCACAGATAAAGAAGAAAATTTCTCAAACTTGAACTTCTTTAGATATTTGTATGTAAGTTTTAACAATATTGGAGGATCTAAATGACCCTAATAGATGTCTAAAGGGGGGTGAATATACCAAATTAAGTCCAACTGCCAAATTAAAAGACTAGTGGAAGAAGATCACAAACCACGAAAGGAACACTGATGCAAAGAGGTTCGGCACCACAACCCGGGTCCTAGTCCTCTCTTACAAGTCCCACTTGCGTCTTCATTATCCGATTTTCATTCCAGACTGAGATCGTGTCTTCCTTAGAACACAAGCACACAGACAACCCCTACATTGCTTGAACTTCTCCCGCAACCTAGGAGAACACTTTGATCTTGAATAACAACCTTAGAATCAGCAAGAAGTGTTGAACTCTAACTTTGGTACTTGAACCACAAAAATGAGAGTGGTGTTGATCAAGTGTGAGTGGAAGCTTAGAGTGGTGAGCAATAAGAGTAAGAGAGCAATAAGAGATTTCAGCAAGTGTAATGGGTCTATTCTCTCTTGGGTCTATGATGAGTATTTATATGCTCACAAGGGATAGGGTTAAAACCAAGTAAAGGGCAAAAGAGACAAGGAAACAATTTCTACTCGGGTCCAGATTCGGATGACCAAACAGGAATTGGAGTTGTCTAAAAGCTTGGCCAATCTTATAAGTTAAACACTAGTTCACAAATTCGGACGAGTACTAAATTGAAGTATGGGATATCCGAAGAGCTCCGGTCAACAAAATTTAGTGTGATCAATGAAGATTCGGACGACTAGAGTGAACTTTCGATTTTGTTGACACTAGGTTTCAAGATTTACTGGAATAAGATTCTGACAGCTAAAGGCAAGACCAGTTGTCCAAAATGTTACCTATGGTACGTCCGAATAGATAATGGTACGTCCAAAATAAAGGTGGGACAATGAGACAAATTTGGAAATATAGCCATTGGAAAATCTCTGACGTACCATTTTTGGTATAATCACTGTAACGTACCCGAAAATAACGGAAAATTAAAACAATAATAAAGACCGTCAACGGTCAACACTGGGCACGTCACGAGACAACAAGACGAAATGTATATATATATATAGATACAGATCCACGTGGAAGTCAAACTATACAAATGAGTCAACTGTGATTACAACAAAACTGAATATACATGTAATCACTACCTCAACAAAAGAAAGATATACAAGAGGACAGGATCTGATCCCGGGGGCACCCTCCTCGGTCACCACCTGACTCTAATGCTACTCGCTACCTGAAATGCAAACAAACAAACATGCCCGAGTTCCCTGCAGGAACCCCGTATACCAAACCTCCTAAAATACAAAAAGGAATTAAAGACAATGCAATGCAATGCACATGATCATCCACCTCGGGCCCACAATAATGCCCTCACCGCCTCCGCGGCACTGAACCACTCCTACCACTAGGGTCAAGTCAGTCCACCGCTGCCTCACAAGGGTCAGTCGACACCACTACTCTCCAAAAGTGCAGGAAGGAACCCCCGGCACACGCCGCCACCCCAGGAGCGAGTCAGCCCGCCGAATACACAACTCGGGTCAGATGACAGCCGCTGCTCCCCCAAGAGCTGCCAGACGCGCACCCTGCCGGAACATCCTCGGCCTACCGCTAAACCCTCGCAAACTGCCCAAGGTTTACGACACACATCCCTCACACCCCGCTCGGTAAGAGAGGCAACAGTAATACAATAATACGCCCTCGTCGAAGGTGAAATCCGTCGCTCTCAAAGCCGGTAATCAACCGTCGCCTCGGAGCCGGTAGTCGACCTATACTCAACGGATCGCGTGTGGATAAATCCACCAACCTGCTGCAGATCGGTCGACCGCTACAAGCACATCGGTCGACCGGTCCTCCACACAGTACTCGGTACTGTACAAACAATAGTATCCGGTCGAACCACGCCAACCGAATTACCGACCAATCGGTCGAACAAAAGTCATCTAGCGGTCGACCGTTTGGATGGTCTACGCTATACCAAATTTATATAATATATATATCCGATCGGTAGAACCAAGGGGCCGTTCAACCGATAACAGGACTTTCAGCAATTTGCCTAAGTGGTATTCGGTCGACCGGAACTGCTATACAGTTCGACCGAAACATCACAGGCACTCTACCGCTTAATTAAAATGCTCAGCCGGTCGACCGAAAGTTAAAGAGCGGTCGACCGTTTTGATGGTCAAAGCTCCCAACCGACTTAGCATCGAATAGATCGGTCGAACAAGGTTAAGGACGTTCGACCGTTTAATAAGTCAAAATCCCCAACCGACCCATTCTCATTGTTATTCGGTCGACCGGCTAAGTGGACCCGTTCGACCGATAACAGCATCAACCCTTTTTCCCGCACAAATATGGCATAACGGTCGATCGTCCATAGACATCGTTCGACCGTTCGCGGGTGCAAAACAATATAATAATAGGATCGGTCGACTGCCCACAGGCACCGGTCGACCGATCTTCGTCTTCAACCTCTGAATAGGTTGCAATCCGACGGGAAATTCGACACCAACGTCTATCCCCAACACTCACAAGGCTTATGTGAGTTATAATGAAGATTTGGCATACCTTTTTGACGGTTGAGGAAGCCTCCCAAGCTTTGGCAACCTCTACTCAACTTCTTCTTCTTCTTCTCCTCTTCTTCTTCTTCTTCTCTTCTTCTTCTCCTTCTCTTCTTCTCCTCTCCGAAACTCTCTCTCACTCTCTGCTGGATCAACTGAAGAAAACGTTTTTATTAAAATCTTATCTAACTATATATAATTACCTTTTAACTCACACCTCCATCTTCTCCAATCCTACACCAACACCTCATCTCTCAATTATTATCCAATTCCTCCACCTCATCCTTCACTAATCATGGCTTAATTAGGTTAATTAGGTTTAGTTTAGTTTAATTTAGGTGTTTAGATTAAGGTTATTACAATCACCTTTAATCAAACATGGTTCAGATGACAAAAAGAGTCAACTAGTCGTCCAAAATATGCAGTGTAACAGACATTATCGATGAGCAAAGAGGATGACTAAACGAGCCAACTAGTTGTCCGAAATAAATCGGGAACATATTTGAAAATGCAAGAAATTGTTCGGACAACTAAACAAGAGAAAGAGTCGTCTGAAACTGGGTAAAAAAAGTCTGAGTTTACTGACTGTGGATCCGGACGACTGAATGGGTGAAGGGGTTGTTTGAAACTGGATGGACAACATCTGAGCTCTATTGTTCAAGGTTTTGGATGACCGAATGGGTGGTGAGGGTCGTCCAAAACTGGGTGATCAAGAGATGTTGTTGGATTCAAACAACTAGGGATTGACTTTAGTCGTTTGAATTTGGCGTGCACAAAACTAAAGATTTTCTAAGTGCTTGATCATGAGTTAAATTTGTGTCCAAGTTTACATATTATCCTAAGACTCAATAAAAGGTAAAATTATGAGTCTTGAGCTTGATTACATGTATTGTCTTGAGTCTATTTTGCTTTGAGTCTTCAACACCTAATAAGAAAGAAACATGCACAAGTATGGTGTATAATGTGTATGTCTGTGTAAGAATTGATTCATTAATAGATTAAGTGTTAGAGTTTTCGAGACATAATCAAAACAAAAGAGTAGATTAAAGATTATCAAGCCAACAAATATTACTTATTTTAGTATTCAAAATAATACATATAGATTACAAAATTTGTATTACCCTTCTGATGGAAGAAAGGTATGTGCAATTAAAAGGAGGGCAATACTAAGAATTAGTTACTTGGTGGACAATGTATGGACACTAGCTTAGGACAATTGTATTTTTTCGGAGATATATAAAATAAACTGAAAATATACAATAAGGCCAAGGAATAAGGGGTTATTTGTTTGAGGACCCTTGACTTTTCATGGCCTTAAAAAGAATACCAAATGTTCTATTTACCATTGTTATTTTTGTCATAATTACAAATTATACCATTCTCCTTCCCAACATCTTTATTTCTCCAAACTCTCTCTCCCAACATATTTCTCTCCTAAACCTAGAACCTCACTCCAACCATCCTACCAACTCCGACGATCTGTTCTACATGGCCGACCAACTCCGGTGATCCATCATACTTCGGTCCATTTACACATGTATCCATCAACTAGAACAAGTAGAGATTTTGTAACTTTTTGGAGAAAATTTTAAAAAAGAGTTGGCTTGTGAGTATTGGAAACCAAAATGACCTATCTCGTTGTTCCAAACAAGTTGGCTCGTTGCCACAAATGAGCTAGCTTGTTGTTCCAAACAACTTGTCTCATTTGGTCCAACGAGCTAGCTTGTTTTGGTCCCAACAAGTTGGCTTGTTAGGTCAGAAGAACAAGCTGGCTCGTTGTTCCAAACAAGTTGGCTCGTTTTGTTCAATAAGCCAACTCGCTCAACCAAACAAGTTGTCCCGTATGTCCAACCGAGCTGGCTCGTTGCAACAAATGAGCTGACTCGTTGCAATAATCGAGCTGACTTGTTGCAATAATCGAGCTGACTCATTGCAACAAACGAATTGTCTCGTTGCAACAAACAAACTGGCCTAAACAAGTTGGCTCATTTGCACCAATAAGACTCATTATCACACCTATTGAAAACAAGCAAAACAATAAACTTGAAATGACCTAGGTAATTCAACTTAATTAACAATCTGGGTCGTTTAAAAAAATACTTTCTTAGGTCCTCAAAAAATTATTATCTTCAAAAATGTTATTCTAATAACTAATTATTCTTGTGTGATTTTAATGTAGGTCCTCAAATGAGTTATTATTTTTTTGTTTTGGTATAAGAATCAAGTCAAACTCCACACATTAAAGAGGAATACCACACATGTTGAATTTGTGGATTTTGTTTGATCATATAGGCAATGCTTAAGTCCAAATCTACAGTTATGTTATGAAGTGCCAGAAGTTGATGATAGGTACTCTTGTTACTGACGCCGATGTACATCTACTTCTTTTTATTACTCTTAAGTCTTGATTTGTCTCACATTAAGATAGACGTGGTTGTGCCCATCGATGATGAGTTTCCTGACGTGGAGGCACGAACAACCATCAATGTACCAATTGTGGAGGTGACTCCAGAAAAAAAGTTCCTTAAGAAGTATTATTGTTTAAAACACTCATACACTCCATTGTTAAATTGAGTCCAATAAGCACATCAAAGAAAAATAGTCACTATGACACTTCTAGTGGATCAAAGAGAATGAAATCACCACAGTTCTCCACAAACACGAAAGACAATTCGTAACGCCTGAACCCCTGAGTGACTCCTTGGATAATAGTCATGAACCTCCTAAAGAACCCATTTCCGAGGGTCAACCTTTTGACTCTTATGTCCCCAAGCGACCATACCCTCATTTGTTGGTTAAGAAAATGGACGAGCACTGGGATAAGATTATTGACGTACTACGGCAAGTTAAGGTGAACATTCTATTGTGGACGTCGTTCAACAAATGTCGTCGTATACCAAATTCATCAAAGATCTTTGCACCCAGAAGAGGCAAACTAATGTCCCCAAGAAAGCCTTGGCTGCAAATGTGAGTTCGATCCTGACACAACCTGCACAAGTAAAATACAGGGACCCTCGTTGTCCAACTATATCTTGTGTCATTTGTAATGTGCCTATCCATCGAGCCTTACTTGATTTGGGGGCATCTGTGAACCTACTGCCTTATTCTGTCTACATCAACCTAGGAATTGGTGACCTTAAGCCAATGAGGACTACCCTTCAGTTGGCTGACAGGTCGATCAAAGTTCCATGTGGGGTTGTTGATGATGTCCTTATAAAGTGTGCGACTTTATATTTCAAGTCGATTTTATTATCCAGAATACAGAACCAATGTCTAACCCAAAAGGGCATATCCCAGTGATCCTTGGGAGGCCATTTCTGGTGACGTCTAATGCATTGATTAACTGTCGTAATGGCTTGATGAGGTTGTCTTTTGGGAGTCTAACTACAGATTTTAACATCTTCACTCTGGGTAAGCAACCTGGTTCGTTCGACGATCCTATCAGAGCCAATCTCATTCAAGACACTGACGAGAATGAGTTATTGGGCGCATTTGAGTCTCATCGACATTTCATTGAGTTGCCCAACGACCAGGGTGTGAGAGAGGATGCTCTTAAGGAATCCGCATATGAATTTTGTGACGAAGAACAAATACGAGTGCCTGCTCTTCTTATCTAGTGGCCTTTGAGCAACTTGAGATTAACTCTGAATTCGACAAGGACTCACCTCTGGTCGAGCTTAGGCCGCTCCCCGATAACCTAAAGTACATATTCTTGGGGGATAATGAGACTTTACCACTCATTATTGGTTCATCGTGATAAAGACCAGGAAGCTACCCTTAAGTCAGTTCTTTTGGAGAACAAAGAGGCTATCGGGTGGTCCTTGAAGGACATCAAAGGAATAAGCCTTGGTATTGTCCAGTATAGGACCCACATGGAAGAGAATTCTAGGCCCATTCGGGACCCACAATGAAGATTCAATCCTGTACTAAAAGAAGCAATCCGAAATGAGGTTCTTAAGTGCTTGGATTATGGTATCATATATCCCATTTCTGATAGTTCGTGGGTGAGTCCTATCCTTATGGTTCCTAAGAAGTCAGTCGTGATAGTTGTTGAGAATGAGCATAATGAGCTTATACCGACATGCCTGCAAACGTGCTAACGAGTTTGCGTTGATTATTGCAAGCTCAATGCGGCAACGCAGAAAAATCATTTTCCATTGCCATTCATTGATCAGATGTCTAAAAGTTTAGCCGGTCATGAGTACTTTTGTTTTCTTGATGGATACTACGGCTACAACCAAATTCTCATCGCCACCAATGACTAAGAGAAAACCACATTACATGTCCCTTTGGCACGTTAGCTTACCGTCACATGCCCTTTAGGTTATGTAACGCACCTGTGACATTTCAAAGGTGTATGATTAGTATGTTCTTTGATATGGTGGAGCATTTCCTTGAGATTTTCATGGACAACTTCTACATATTTGACACTTCCTTTGATGAGTGCCTTCATTACATGGGCCTTGTCTTCAAGTGATGCCGTGAGAAGAAACTAGCTCTTAATTGGGAGAAATGTCACTTCATGGTTAAGCGAGGGATCGTACTTGGACATGTGGTCTCAAGTAGGGGAATTGAGGTCGATCCCGCCAAAGTGGGTCTTATTGTTAATCTCCCACTATCTCGAAATGTGAAGGATATCCGTGCTTTTTTGGGGCATCCTGGATTCTATCGGTGGTTCATTTGGGATTTTAGTAAAATTGCTCGACCTCTCACCGCTTTGCTGGATAAGGATGCCAATTTTGAGTTCACATCGTATTGCCACCACACCTTTTTGACCTTGAAGAAAGAGCTGACTTTGGCTCCCATAATTAAGGCACCGGTGTGGACCGAACCCCTCGAGTTGATGTGTAATGCATTTGACTTTGTTGTGGGAGCAGTGTTTGGGCAACGATTGGACAAATTGTCTCATGTGATCTACTATGCCAGTAGAATACTTAATTATGCCCAATTGAACTACACTTTGACTGAGAAAGAATTCTTAGCGATCATATTCACTTTGGAAATTTTTTGATCATACTTGATTGGCTTCAAGCATGATAATCCACTTTGATCACACAACCATCAATCACCTCATGGTGAAGAAAGATGCCAAATCTCGGCTCTTGAGATGGATCTTGTTGTTAAAAGAATTCGATCTAGAGATTCAGGAATAAAAAAAGGGTGTGAAAACGTTGTTGCAGACCACTTGTCTCACCTTAAGACAACCAACCGACAAGACCAAATTATTAATGATAAATTTCCTGACGAGTAATTGTTCACGATCGAAGATAACCTATGGTTTGTTAACATTGTGAACTACCTCGTGACTGAGCAACTTCTTGTGGGTTGGTCAAAATCTGACCAAACCAAATTTAGATAGTATGTCGAATTCTTTCACTGGGACAACCCCTATCTATTCAAATACTACTCTGACCAAATTTTCAGGCAGTGCGTCCCAAATACTAAGTTCTAAAGTGTGCTCCAATTTTTCCATTCCGAGACACGTGGAGGACACTTCGGAGCTAGCAAAGAAATTGCCACCGAGGTGCACTAATCAAGATTTTACTGGCGATTGCTTTTCAAAGATGCTTACGAATTTTGTAAGCAATGTGATAGGTGCCAGCACCTTGGCAAAATAAGTCAACGAGATATGATGTTTTTTCAAAATATCCTCATCGTTGATATCTTTTATGTATAGGGCATAGACTTCATGGGTCCTTTCCAAAACTCTTTTGGGAATGTTTACATTCTGGTGGCTGTTGACTATGTTTCTAAGTGGGTTGAGGCTATCCCCACAAAGACCAATGCCAACAAGGTGATCACCAAATTCTTAAAGGACAATTTTGCACGATGTGGTACGCCTCGTACCATAATTAAGAAGTACCCGATTATGCAACTGCTCCTTTCAAGCGTTAATGAGGAAGTACTCGATCACCCACAAACTTGTGACCCCATATCATCCGCAAACTAGTGGGCAAGTTGGGATTTCTAATTGTCAATTGAAGCAAATCCTTGAGAAGATGGTTATTTCTTCGCGGAAGGATTAGTCTAAGTTGAATGACGCATTGTGGGCTTTCAGCACCGCGTATAAGACCAATTTGGGTATGTCCCATTATCGAGTAGTGTACGACAAACCTTGCCACCTACCCGTCGAGCTCGAGCATCGTGCTTTCTGGGCGATCAAGAACCTGAATATGGATCTGAAAGGAATGTGTTCTAAAAGTTTTACTTTTATATGTTAATTGTTATGAATTGAATGTGCAAACATTTTGTTCCTTGATTATTGTATTCGTCTTTTAGAAGTGTTAAGGAAGAAGCTCTTGGTCCTAAATTGTAGAGCTCTAAAAGATAATGGTTTACATAAATCAAAAGTTATTCACAATCATGGTAATTAACATGGAACATTAATTACCGAGATAAGATTCTCGTGTTGGTCATCGATTATTGTAGCTCTACAAATATTTGTCGACACGAGTATATAAAAGAGGAAAATGGTTACTTTTATATATTGAATAGATAGCAAGTGAAACATTATGGAATTGTGTTATGTGTCATTAATGTTTTCACTGTGTCTTGAATCCTAAGATATGAGACTTATGTCTTTTCACATAGGAAGTGTTTAATTTGATTATTGTCAAAATCTGTCATTGAGTATAGTGATAAATGCAATAGTTGGTTAAGTATGACTTATGCTGGAAAAGGTAGTTCGTCAAAGGATTATCATTGTCCCTCTTTACTTGAGTAATGATGTTAGTGGGCCCCTAGATAAAGTGAAATTATAATGTGCACAATGTGACTTGTGTTAAGTTACATATTTATAATTAGCTTAAGAGATCAAGAAACGAATATATAATACAAAGGTGACACATTTCTACTTTGTATAATATTCTTAATATCACGAGGCAAGAGATAGACACAAGTGATATTTTACATATCACTAAATGGATTGTGTTTAGTTCAAGTGAGCAAAACATCTTTGTTATTTGGGTAACTATAATGTGTAGCTAGATATCGCTTGCAGTTTATGATATAATGTGTTTTATATCATTGCCAACATAACTTATATCCTTCTATAGGTCACACCACAAAACTGGGAAGCAAGAAATTTAATTTTATATTTTATATGATGTATTAAGTTTCATGTGTTATGAAATAATATACATGTAGTAATTTTATATTTTATATAATATACATGTGTCAATCATGTATGAAATAATAAAATCAATATGTCGTGAAAATGACATGGTTAGAATAATAAATAAATTCGTATGAGATGTATATATATTATGTGGTATAATGTTTTGACATTATATATGATAATATATGATTGACATCATTTAATGCATTCATTTGTGTCTTATATCCATTATCTTGAACCTAGACAATGCTACGTAATGAGTTTTATGTTTGAATTTCAGGAATAAACAAGTTTGAGGAGAAGAGGCATAAAAAGGACCTAAAAGCAAGAAAAAAGACTGAGTTGTAAGACTTGAGGACTAAGATGCAAGAGAGAAGGACCCGAATGTAAGCCTAAAGGACCAATGAGAAAATCAAGAAACTCCATACCATCATGAGGAGTATTTTGGTAATTCGATTCGGACCTTAACTTCAACAACCAACCTGGGTGCATTATACATTGTGAAATCAAGCAAGACGACAACACACGAAATCCAGACTGGATCCACAGACCGCCAATTTGTGGTCTGGGACCGCTGATTGGCGGTTAGGTCAGCTCTGGATCCGACAAGCTTCAGGCAGATCATGTATTAGCGTGTTTTATGTCTATTTTTGGTGTTGTATTAGTCCCACATCGGGGGATTGTCCCCGATTACCTTTTTAATGACTATAAATAGAACTCCTCATCTTCCCTTGTAATCTACTACATGCTTGGTGTCTATTCTCTCTACTTGAAGTGAAGCCTTGGAGCAAATACTCAAGTAGGGAGATGCTACTTGTATTGTGTGTCTGAAATTAATAAAATTTTCCTTGCTATGTTGCTTCTTTCATGTTGCTTGCTTGCTTAGTTTAATTTTGTTTCAAAAATCTTAGTAGACTTAGTTAATATGGTTTCCTTTCTTAAGATAATAGTTAGTTTAGTGAGTAGTGAGTAGTTCTATCCCCTTTTGGGGGTGGACTTGATGTTTTATACATGCAATAAAAATGGAAATGAATGCTTTGTTATGAAATGTGTTGATAAACATGAATGTATGCTTACTTGTTTAGGATAGAACATGTAACTTGATGGGTTTTGCCATAACTCTTAGACATCTCCCATGCTTGTTTAGGTTCTTAAATAACCAACTTGTGTATATGTTAATGTTAGTCAACTAGGTTAGTGATTGGATTGATGGGTTTTGCCATAATAATTAGACACTTCCTATACATGACAACACAACCTACATTTGTGCCTATTGATTGCATTCTTCACCATCTTCTTGCATGTGTACACTCACTCCACCCCTTAGGGGTCTCTCTTCCTGATTTACAGCTTTACATTAGGTTCTTTTGGTTTAGTTTGAATCACTAGTTGTTTCTTTCCTTCACATTTCTTCTTACTAGTTTAGTGTAGTTTAGATTAGTATATCTAAAACTCTTCTCCCTTTATTCGCCATTTGATTTCAGTCAAACCAGAGTCTACTCACCTCTCTATGGATCGACCCGTACTTGCCCCATCTTCACCGACGGCTGTGCACTTGCGGTCTAAATTTAAAACAATTAAACAAGTTTTGGCACCGTTGCCGGGGAGATGCCAGTCCAGAATCTGGTTTGGACGATTCAAGTCGATTTAATTTGTGTTTTGTAGTTTTCCTTTGTTTCAGGAGGCTCTAGAGAACAAGGGAAGGCACCAGAAGAAATTTGGAGGCCACCTGAAGCAAAGATACCTCCAATCAGCAGTTCTGGACCGTCAACTGGCGGCCTAATGAGCTCTGCTTGCACTATTCTTTCTTCTAGTTGTTTGGTGTTTCAGCATAGAGATCTGGGGCTCAATTTGGCATATTTTGACTTGTAGTTTCCCCCCAGATCAATAATCAATCCCCTTTAAAGCAACTTGGACCCTAAAACCCAAAGGAAAAGATTAGGCATTCTTGCTTGTTTAGGTCAAGCATCATGTACTTGACTTAGGCACGTAGTTTGTCTTTTGTTTTATCTTTACTTTCAGTTGTTGAGCACTGGAGTGAGGTACACATCTCCTACACTCATTCATGCATTTGGTATGATCATGCATTAGTTTGTTGGAATTGCCTTGCAACAAGTGTGAGTTGAGCGTTTTGTTTGGAGAGTTGCTTTCTAGATTAAGACTCCAAAATGCTACTAAGGAGGGGCGGTCCCATATAAGATAAGGTGGAGGATTTCATCACCCTTTCCTTAGCCCCGAAAATCACACTAATCAAGAGCCTAACTTTAAAATCAAGTAGACATTGGACCCTAAGGATCTCGGGAGCATTAGGACAGTGATCTGGTCCCGACCGTCATATCCTGATCGGCGTCGCCCACTCTGTCAATAGTAGGAGAGACGAGATCTCCGGATCTTGGCTCTCCTTCTGGGATTTGGGGTCTTCGTCGTAGGGAGGTGAGGCGTGTTAAAGCCACGTGACCTCGTAGTTAGGCGTCGTCTAGTTGTAAGGACCTATAACAACCTTAGGTTGTTTGAGCCTTGTTTGCTTGTGTGCTTCTACCGGTTGTAGGATTTCATGTTTAATTGTGCATATATATTTTTTCGAATTTTTATGCATAATAAGGATCAATTACAATTTTCTATGATTTATTTCACTCATGCATCGGTTTGTTTTAATAACTAGTTTCAAAAACTTATTAAAACAAACACAAGGGACTCCGAAATTCATACCTAGAAGTTCTCTAAAACTTCTTGATGTTCCAGAGACGTTGAGGAAGACGATCGTCGCTTCTCGTTGCGCCGGATGCCTCCGAGTGTTCACCGAAACCCTAAACAAGGTTGGAGAGAAAGGAGCTAGCCAATCAATCTCCAAACTAGCTTAGAATCTAGCTACAAATCCCTTCCTTAATCTCTGATATTTCTCCTTCCAAAGACTTAGAAAACTAAGAGAATTTTTGTGGCCTTTTGTGGTGAATTAGGAGAGAAAATAATTAAAAAAACATCTAACTTAATTAAGGAGAATAAGGACCTATTTATAGGCTCTAATCTTACTCTCAATCATGGCTATTCTTAAGCCATGTTTTCTTGACATTTTCTCTCACAAACTAATTCCATAATGCATTACATGCATCCACAAAATGTTTGACCAAGTTTGGAGCTAATCCAACCATCGATCAAATTAATCTCTTAATTATCAAAGGTAGAAAATCGATCGTGGTTTGGTTTACCGAGTCCCACTCGGTTAACCGAATATGTCACGATTGTTTAACCGAGTATTAGATGGATGACCGATTCTTAAGGAGAAAAATTCTCCTTAACCGATCGGACGAATTCGCGTCCAAAACCGAGTGCCATTCGGTTAACCGAAAATATCGGAACTGGACATTGTTCGGTCGACCGTTCCTGGTTCGGTACACCATACCAGAGTTCCAGGCACTTTGGTCAAGTTCGGTCAATCAACTATGACTATCCGTTCCACGTTTGGTTGACCGATCTACAGATCCTTCGATCGACCGAACCATAACGGATTACCGAACTGCTACCCGATTTTGCCTTTTTCAAATTTTCGATTTATTTCCAACAAAATTTGAACTTTTGGGATTTAGCAAATTCACAACTTATGCAATATATTATCCTATGCAATAATAAATTCTTGCATCCCATAATATATGCAACTCATATGAATTTATCATGATTCTAATTATGTTATATACAACATAATTGATTTTACTTGTTCACCACATGTGTCATATTTTCTATAAGAAACCCGACACATAATATGAACCAAAAATCAAGCTTCTTGTTTCCCGGTTTTTGCGGTGTGACCTATGGGAGGATCTAGACTAAGTTGGCAGTGATATTAAGAGCTTAATATCACAAGTTATAAGCGGTATCTAGCTACACATTATAGCTCCCAATTAGTTAGATGTCTTAATTCCACTCGAACCAAAACCCGATCCATTTAGTGATAGAGTGCACCACTTGTGTCCGTCCCTTGCCTCATGATATTAAGAATACACACAAAGTAGTATTGTGTCATCTTTGTCTTAGTATTCATTTCTTGATCTCTTTAAGCTAGTTATAAATATGTGACTTAACTCAAATCACATTGTGCACATTATAACTTTGCTTTATCAAGAGGCCCACTAATATCATCACTCAATTAAGAGGGGCAATGATAATCTTTTGACTAACTATCTTCTCCAACAAAAGTTGTACTTAACCAACCAATGCCTTTACACTACACTTATCGATAGCTCAAGACACTAGTCTAATCAAGCATTTCTTAAGTGATTGGATATAAGTTTCATATCAAAGGACCAAAGACACAGTAAAACATTAATGACACAGAAAACACAATTATATAATGTTTTACTTATTAGGTCTATTCAGTATACAAAAGTAATATTTTCCTCTTTTGTGTACCCGTGTTGTCACTCACTTGTAGAGCTACAATGATCTATGATGAACACGACAATCTTAACTCGGTAATTAATGTCCCATTTTAATTACCATGATTGCGAATATCTTTTGTTTTATGTAAACCAATATCTTTTAGAGCTCTACGGTTAAGGACCAATAGCATCTTCCTTAACACTTCTAAAAGACGAATAACATAAACAAGGAACAAAATGATTTCTCATTCAATTCATAATAATTGACATTTAAAAGTAAAACTTTTAGAACACATTCCCTTCAATCTCCCACTTGTTATTAAAGTTTTCTTTCACATACATACTCAATTTATAAAACAATAATAACTAGGGTAAACCCCATTACATATCAATCATCAAGCCAATCTATATGGTTCCTCAATCCCATAGACTCGAAATGCATTTCGCCCTTGGCTTGGGACAAGGGTTTTGTGAATGGATCAGCTGTGTTGCTGTTGGTGTCCACCCATAATAGATTTATTTTACCTTCGTCGATGAGGTCACGTGTCGCGAAGTACTTACGATCCATGTACTTCACTTTGTGGTGTGATCTATGATACTTGATTTGCGAGATAGATGCACTATTATCGCAAAACAGCTCGATGGGTCCCTCGCTCGTGGGAACTACTCCAAGCTCTTCAAGGAACTTCTTGATCCACACTCCTTCCTTGCTCGCTTCAGCGAAAGCCATTACTTCTGAAGCAGTGGTTGAATCGGCCATAGTGGTTTGCTTCCAGCTACGCCAACTCACAGCTCCACCATTCAGAAGAAAGACGTATCCTTATTGCGACCTTCTATCGTCTGGATCACTCATGAAACTCGCATCCGAGTACCCTTCGGCTATCAACTCCCTTTGTCCTCCATAAACAAGAATCTTATCCTTAGTCCGATTAAGGTACTTCAGGATATTCTTGACCGTAGTCCAATGCTCAGGACCTGCGTTGGATTGGTGACGACTTGTCACGCTTAGAGCATACGAGACACCGGGTCTTGTGCAAGTCATCGCGTACATGATCGACCCAACTGCCGAAGCATAAGGGACATCCTTGATGTACTCTAAGTCCTTACGTGATTGTGTACGTCGAGACTTTTTGAGTTGCACACCCATACTCATTGGCACACTGCCCTTTTTGGAGTTGTTCATCTTGAACCTTTCCAAGACCTTGTCAATATATGCACGTTGACTGAGGCCAATGAGTCTACAGGATCTATCTCTATATATCTTGATTCCCAAGATGTATTGAGCCTCACCCATGTCTTTCATTGAAAATGCAGATTTCAATGAACTTCTCGTTTGCTCAAGCAAAGGAATATGATTGCCCATTAGCAATATGTCATCAACATATAAGATCAGGAATACTACATGGCTCCCACTAACCTTCTTGTATACACAAGGTTCTTCCTTACTTTGAATGAAGTGAAGCTTCTTCACTTCCTCGTCAAAGCGTTTGTTCCAACTCCTTGATGCTTGCTTCAATCCATAAATGGATCTTTGAAGCTTGCATACTTTCTCGCTATTCTTTGGATCTTCAAAACCTCGAGGCTGTACCATGTACACATCCTCTTCCAAGTTCCCATTAAGGAATGCCATTTTGACATCCATTTGCCATATTTCATAAACATGAAATGCAACAATAGCGAGCATTATCCGAATAGACTTGAACATGGCAACTGGTGAAAAAGTTTTATCATAGTCAATTCCTTGAACTTGAGTGAAACCTTTCGCTACAAGCCTCGCTTTGTAGGTTGTCAAGTTCCCATCCATGTCCATCTTCCTCTTAAAAACCCATTTATTATGAATGACCTTTTTCCCTTGAGGAAGGTCAACCAAGTTCCATACTTGATTATCATACATGGATTCTATTTCAGATTCCATGGCGTTGAGCCACAGTTTGGAGTCTTCTCTTTCCATTGCTTCTTGGAAGGTCAAGGGATCATTGGTATCAAGTTCCATGATTTCATGAAGTCCCAGATACAAGTCAGGTTTCTTCCTTTCCCTCGTTGATCTTCTTAGTTCTTTTGGTTCTTCTCGTGTCTCTTGAACTTCTTGCACAATTTCTTGAGGAGTGGGTTCACGTTCAACTCTTGAACGTACACTAGGTGGGGATGATTGAGATTCTCTCACAATTTCTTGCGAGGGTCTCTCACTCACGCTCCCACTAACCAAAGGAATCTCGGTTGGGCCTTCATGATCTTGAATGTCATTATTCATGTCATGATCTTGTAGAGTATCTTGAGTTTCCTCAAGCACAACCCTACTCCCACTACTTTTTACCCTTTCCAGAAATTCCTTTTCCAGAAATGTGGCATCCCTCTCTTCAATCACTCGATTGGAGGTGATATGCCAAAAGTAGTATCCTCTTGTCTCACGAGGATAACCTATAAAGAAGCACTTACCGCTTTTGGTTGAAGTTTGGTCGACATCAATTTCTTGACGTAAGCCTCACAACCCCAAATCTTGAGAAAATTGAGCTTGGGTGTTTTACCACTCCACATCTCATAAGGAGTTTTCTCCACGGATTTTGATGGAACATTATTTAGTGTGTAAGCCGCAGTTTGTAGTGCATAACTCCAAAAGTAAAGAGGTAATTCCGCATGACTCATCATTGATCGAACCATGTCGAGCAATGTCCTATTCCTCCTTTCGGATACCCCATTCCACTGAGGTGTACCGGGAGGGGTGAGTTGAGGTACAATACCAAACTCCTTTAGGTATGAGTCAAATTCGGTACTTAAGTACTCACCTCCACGATCCGTTCGTAGAGACTTGATTTTCTTGTCGAGTTGGTTCTCTACTTCATTCTTGAATTCTTTGAACTTGTCAAAGGATTCACTTTTGTTTCTCATTAGATAAACATAGCCATAATGACTATAATCATCCGTGAACGTAATGAAGTACCTGAAACCATCTCGTGCAGTAGTACTCATTGGACCACATACATCGGAATGTATCAAATCCAACAAGCCACTCGCCCTTGGGCCTTTCTTCTTGAAAGGCTTTTTGGTCATTTTTCCCATTAAACATGGTTGACACGTCTCCAATGATTTAAAGTCAAGTAGACCAAGAAGGTTAGCTTCTTGCAATTTCTTGATGCGCTTTTCATTTATGTGACCAAGACGATAGTGCAACAAGAGAGTATCATTCTCGTGAGTGGTCTTAAGTCTTTTGTTATTGATATTAAAGATTTGATTATTATTCAATTCAAGCAAATAGAGACCATTCCTTATGAATGCATTTGCATAGAAAACACCATTCTTCGATATAGACAAGCAAGAATTTGAAATATTTATATTAAAATTATCCATATCTAAACATGATACAGAAATAATGTTCTTGCTAATCGAAGGCACATAATAAACATTCTTTAGACATAAATTTAAACCACTACATAATTGAAGCACCACAGAACCTTGTGCAACCGTAGAGACGTTCGTACCATTTCCGACCTTCAATTCTATCTCGTTCCTCATGAGTTCCTTCCTATCCATGAGTAGCTGCACATTAGAAACTATGTGAGCACAAGATTCGGTATCTATTACCCAATCCTGAACAGAGGTGGCTAAATTTATTTCAATAACAAATATACCTTTGGCCTTTTTGGGGCGCCGACGTTCAATCACTCCGTTGTCAAGGTCTTCCTTGTACTTGGGGCAATTTGCCCGGATGTTTCCCTTTTCACCGCAGCGAAAGCGCTCCGTATTGGGAGTTGGAGATTTCTGAGATTTCCCCCTCGAGGCACTCGCACGAGCACCTCCTACTCCCTTGCTCTTGATTGAACCACTTTTGGTAGATTTGCCCTTTCCTTTACCAATCTTTTGGCTCCTCCCATGGACGGCAATGACTTGCTTGTCCCTACCCTTGCCCATGTCAACTTCAGCAGTTTTGAGAGCGTTGTGCAGCTCCTCAAGACTCACCCCTTTTTCACGCACGTGATAGTGCATCACAAAGTCTTTAAAGGACGGGGCTAGAGAGCCAAGAATCATATCTTCAGCAATGTCCTCGGGCATTGGTGAAGAGAGCTTTGCCAACTTCTCAAGGTACCCTTGCATCGTGAGAAAATGTATGGATACCGATGTTCCCTCCGCCATATGACACCTTGTGAGTGCGATGGTGGTCTTATAGCGCTCCTTTCGGGCACTATCCATGAACATCTTAGACAAAGCCTCCATGGTCTTCTTGGGTTTTGAATCCAAGTGTTTCGCTTGAAGCGAGTCACCCATGGATGCTAGCATAAGACCATGAACTTGGTTCTCTTGGTCTTCCCACTTGGCCTTAGCCTCTTTCTCTTCATCGGTTAATCTCTCATTCCATTTTGGGATTGGACCTTCCAAAATGTGAGATAGTTTCTCAAACTTTAACACGATGTTGAGTTTGAGTTGCCAACTAATGAAGTTTGAGCCATCATTTGCTAAAGGGTGTTTTTCTATCATGGATCGTACGATAGGTTGGATGTTCGACATTTTTCTACAAAATAAATCATACAGGTTTTAATGCCAATTTTATGTTTTAATACACATACATATATATCGAATATAAATGTAAATACTGGAAATAGAATTTTGACCGTAAATGCAGTAATCCAAGATCCTATCAATTGTAATATAGACTAGCTAAGGGCTATCGAATACATCACAATATCAAGGTAAGAAAAACTCTTTCTAATCACAACCTTTTTGAATTTTAGCAATATTAGCATCTTTTAAAACTCTTGTGATTCTTGTCGTTTTAATTATGAGGGAATACGACCTATCCTCGTAAGAAAAACTTTTTCCCAAAACCGAGCGAGGGCTCTAGGTAATGTTAAGAAAACTTATTTTCATTTGATACGAGATACGTTTATCCATTGTATTCACAACTAAACATACTTGGGGTTCACTAGGGCGAAACACACCTCATATATCTAATCGTGGCACAACAATAGACAACCATTATATCTCCTGCTATTCCCAAAGATGGAGGGAGCTATCTCCCGCTAAGGGCTAGTGGATGAAATAAGAAGGAAAATTACTCTTAAGTTTTGTTGGACAATTTCATGTATTAACATGTGATTCAGAATTTTAGGTTATCATGCATATTATTATTCATACACATCCTAACATTCAACACATTCATCACATGCATAGCAAGATTATAAAAACAGAAATTAAACCATTCACACAATCCACATCGTGTGAGTTTATATGTTCCCTTCGATCCTCGATCCTCGATCCCTGATCTTTGATCCTCGATCGATGCGCTACAGCGGCGACTTCCTCTTGCACCGGAGATGTAGATTTTACATAAAATAAACATGCTCCTCACATTCGATAAAAACCGACTAGTGCAAGTCCTATGTAAAAACCTCTCATATGCAAATGCAATTATCTAAAAGACGGAAAGAGAGAATTTTGGCTTTTACATACAAATAAGCTCCTGTATAATAATGATTACATACATTCATAGTTGCTGATTTGGAACATATAAACTCACAATTCCTGCAAAGACAACTCGAGCATCCATGCACGCAATATTGCTATAAACTATACAATCTAGTATATCAATCATCTAGAATCTCAAACAATTCTTTGAAAAACATTTTGAAATCCATTAAAACGTTTTTCATCCATCCATAGTTCAAAAATAATTTTGAACCGCTGTCCATCCAATTTCCAATGGAAAGATGAACCGCAGTTTTTCGGTTTTGTTGATTCTCTTACAAAATAATCATTTCTTTATAAAATGAAATTATTGTAAGTTAGACTAATGTCTAAATATTAATTCTAATAATTACATGGCATGTTTTAAAACACTTAAAACATTTAAAACGAATTATTATAGAAAATTATATCAACAAAACATTCATAGACCGAAAAACCGGTAAACCGAATTGTTTAAATCCTATACAGTAAACTAAATTCGTTTACAGCCTTAAATCATAAAATAATTGAACCCTATGCTCTGATACCACTGTAGGATTTCATGTTTAATTGTGCATATATATTTTTCGAATTTTTATGCATAATAAGGATCAATTACAATTTTCTACGATTTATTTCATGCATGCATCAGTTTGTTTTAATAACTAGTTTCAAAAACTTATTAAAACAAACACAAGGGACTTCGAAATTCATACCTAGAAGTTCTCTAAAACTTCTTGAGGTTCCAGAGACGTTGAGGAAGACGATCGTCGCTTCCCGTTGCGCCGGATGCCTCCGAGTGTTCACCAAAACCATAAACAAGGTTGGAGAGAAAGGAGCTAGCCAATAAATCTCCAAACTATCTTAGAATCTAGCTACAAACCCCTTACTTAATCTCTGAGATTTCTCCTTCCAAAGACTTAGAAAACTAAGGGAATTTTCGTGGCCTTTTGTGGTGAATTAGGAGAGAAAATAATAAGAAAAACATCTAACCTAATTAAGGAGAATAAGGACCTATTTATAGGCTCCAATCTTACTCTCAATCATGGCTATTCTTAAGCCACGTTTTCTTGACATTTTCTCTCACAAACTAATTCCATAATGCATTACATGCATCCACAAAACGTTTGACCAAGTTTGGAGCTAATCCAACCATCGATCAAATTAATCTCTTAATTATCAAAGGCAGAAAATCGATCGTGGTTCGGTTTACCGAGTCCCACTCGGTTAACCGAATATGTCACAATTGTTTAACCGAGTATTAGACGGATGACCGATTCTTAAGGAGAAAAATTCTTCTTAACCGATCGGACGAATTCGCGTCCAAAACCGAGTGCCATTCGGTTAACCGAAAATATCGGAAATGGACATTGTTCGGTCGACCGTTCCTGGTTCGGTACACCGTACCAGAGTTCCAGGCACTTTGGTCAAGTTCGGTCAATCAACTATGACTATCCGTTCCACGTTCGGTTGACCGATCCACAGATCCTTCGGTCGACCGAACCATAACGGATTACCGAACTGCTACCCGATGTTGCCTATTTCAAATTTTGGATTTATTTCCAACAAAATTTGAACTTTTGGGATTTAGCAAATTCACAACTTATGCAATATATTATCCTATGCAATAATAAATTCTTGCATCCCATAATATATGCATTTCATATGAATTTATCATGATTCTAATTATGTTATATACAACATAATTGATTTTACTTGTTCACCACATGTGTCATATTTTCTATAAGAAACCCGACACATCATATGAACCAAAAATCAAGCTTCTTATTTCCCGGTTTTTGCGGTGTGACCTATGGGAGGATCTAGACTAAGTTGGCAGCGATATTAAGAGCTTAATATCACAGGCTATAAGCGGTATCTAGCTATACATTATAGCTCCCAATTAGTTAGATGTCTTAATTCCACTCGAACCAAAACCCGATCCATTTAGTGATAGAGTGCACCACTTGTGTCCGTCCCTTGCCTCATTATATTAAGAATACACACAAAGTAGTATTCTGTCATCTTTGTCTTAGTATTCATTTCTTGATCTCTTTAAGCTAGTTATAAATATGTGACTTAACTCAAATCACATTGTACACATTATAACTTTGCTTTATCAAGAGGCCCACTAATATCATCACTCAATTAAGAGGGGCAATGATAATCTTTTGATTAACTATCTTCTCCAACAAAAGTTGTACTTAACCAACCAATGCCTTTACACTACACTTATCGATAGCTCAAGACACTAGTCTAATCAAGCATTTCTTAAGTGATTGGATATAAGTCTCATATCAAAGGACCAAAGACATAGTAAAACATTAATGACACAGAAAACACAATTCTATAATGTTTTACTTATTAGGTCTATTCAGTATACAAAAGTAATATTTTCCTCTTTTGTGTACCCGTGTTGTCACTCACTTGTAGAGCTACAATGATCTATGATGAACACGACAATCTTAACTCGGTAATTAATGTCCCATTTTAATTACCATGATTGCGAATATCTTTTGTTTTGTGTAAACCAATATCTTTTAGAGCTCTACGGTTAAGGACCAAGAGCCTCTTCCTTAACACTTCTAAAAGACGAATAACATAAACAAGGAACAAAATGATTTCTCATTCAATTCATAATAATTGACATTTAAAAGTAAAACTTTTAGAACACATTCCCTTCACCAGTACCTACCTGCCGTAGCATAAGGACTTCTTTCCTTCTCTTATGAGTCATTCTCTCTTCTGTGTCCTCCCATCTTCTCCTCTACGCACATTCTGTTTTAGTTGTTTAAAAAAAGTTTTGGTTTGTGTGTGTGCACCTTTGTGCATGCTTGTGTGGGCACACGACGAGAGTTGCCGTTTGATGAGGCGTGTCATCAATCCTGTCTCGGTAGTCAATTTTTTGATGCCTTCTTCTTTTCGTGTTGCACACAGTCTGGGTTCCATGGCTGCTCATTATCGCGAGGAGGAGGAGTTGCTGGACCCACCTGTCCCACCAGTCTCACCTGTTCTACATGTTCTTGTTCCTGTTTCTCTACGTGATCGATACTACCCAAGCCGTACTGCTCTGCCCTCGTGCATCGTATTGCTAGAGGCGAATGAGAACTACTTTGAGGTTAAGCCTCAGTTTATATCCATGCTCCCTCACTTCACTGGGAAGGGTGACCCCTATATCTTTCTCAAGGAATTTGAGGAGGTCTGTGCTATATTCAAGCTGCAACAACTTAGCACAGACTCCATCCATCTTAGGCTTGTCCCCCTTGCACTAAAGGATGATGCCAAGAAGTGGTTGTACAGACACCAGGCGAATGCCTTTAGGACTTGGGATGAGTTTCAATATGCATTCCTCAAGAAGTACTTTCCAAATCATCAAACTAAAAAACTGAGGAACGAAATCAATTCGTTTTATCAGCATGAGACCGAATCATTCTAGGCATATTTAGAGAGGTTCAAGGAGCTACTATCTTCATGCCCTCACCATGACATTGAGTTGTGACACCTTTCTCAGATTGTCTACGAGTGTCTTCACATCCCATCTCGAACGCTGCTTGAGTCCATGTGTCAAGGAGAGTTCCTAGGAAAAGATGAAAGGGAGGCTTGGGCTTTCCTAGAAGATCTCTCTGAGAAAACCATGCAGTGGGAGTGTGTGAGGGAACCATCACCATCATCTAGCATAGGGGTGAGGATCGCAAATGCAAACTCGACTAGATCGGGTGCTACATTTGCTGTCGATACCACTACGACCACCGAGACACGCATGGCGGCCTTAATGCGCCGTATGGATTCGATTAAGCTCCAAAACCAATAAGGTGTGTGTCATGTGTCCGCATCTGGTCCGGTTCCTTGTTATTTATGTGGTAGGATAGGTCATGTAGGAGGCGAGTGTTCATCCATTCCTCCTGAGATGGAACAACTCAATGCTATCTATGATAGATCCATGAATGACCCATACTCATCATCATATAACCCTGGATGGAGGAACCACCCTAACTTTTCATGGAACCAAAACAATGCCCAGGGTGGTCCTTCAAACTTCTCTCGACCACCCAACCGACCACACCAACCTCCCTTGCATTCACAGTCTTATCAGCAACCCCAAGCTCAATGCACCAATCCACCAGGTCTCCCAAATTCTAACAACTTGGAAACCCTATTAAATTCGCTTGAGAACAGAACTCATGGACTTGAGAACTCTGTGAATTTTTTTATGTCATCCAAAAGTCAAGTCCGCACTTCGAATCAGCAGATCATCAAATTTCTTGAGCTTCAGATGGGTCAATTGACTTAGTGTGTACATGAGAGAGAGAGAGAGGGACTCTGCCGAGCCAACCTATGGTTAACCCCCGTGCTCAACATCAATTGAACACGTAAATTGTGAGTTCGAGACCCCAGGGCAAGTGAATAGTTTGGAAGAACCCATGGATCATGTCAATTCCATTGTAACCCTGAGAAACGGGAAACAAGTTGACAACCAAATTTCCATGCCGCAACCACCATCTATGCAGCCTGTGCAGCCCCTTTGTGGGAATGATGGTGAGAAGGAGGCTGAGGGTAATACACCAACACTTCCTTCTCAGGCACCCCAAAAAACCTACGTGCCAAAGGCTCCATATCCTAGTAGGTTGTCTAAGAAACAAAGTGACAGTGTGGATAAAATGCTGGAGATATTCAAGAAAGTGAATGTCAACATTCTTTTGTTAGACATGATTCAACAAATACCTCCCTATGCAAAATTCCTGAAGGATCTTTGTATGACTAAGAGGAAAACCAACATCCCCTAGCAAAGCCTTTATGGAGGCTAATGTGAGTTCGATCATTTCAAACCGAACGTACGTAAAATTGAAAGACCCAGGAAGTCCAACAATTTCATGTGTCATTGGGGGTTCTCACATTAATAATGTCTTGCTAGATCTAGGGTCAGCGGTTAACCTCTTACCAGCTTCTGTGTATCAACAATTAACCTTAGGCAAGCTGAAACCTACGAAAACAACTTTACAGTTGGTTGATCGTTCGATCAAAGTCCTAATGGGGGTCATTGAAGATGTCCTAATCAAGGTCGGCAATTTCATATTTCCTGTTGACTTTGTCGTCCATGAGACTGAACCAGTCAAGACTACCCATTCTCAGATTCCATTGATTTTGGGTAGACCCTTTCTGGCAAATGCCTTAATCAATTTCCAAACTTGACTCATGAAATTGTCGTTTGGGAACTTGACCGTGACATTCCATGTGTTCAATATGGCTAGGCAGCCGACATCTTTCTAGGACCCCATGGAAATTAATCTTATCCGGGACGTGGAAGAAGAAATAGAAGAATACAACTTGATTCATGAAAATCTAAATGCTTACATAATGGATGATTTTGATCATGAAGAGGACGGGGGTGAGTTGAGCAATGATGTGCATGCTATTCAGTACATGCGAGCTCCTCCTATCTTACATCTCGAGCTAGATATCACGCTTCACCTTGATAAGCCACCCACAATTGAGCTTAAAGAACTCCCTAAGGAACTGAAACACGTGTTTCTTGGTCCCGATAGGTCATTTCCGGTGATTATTTCATCGACGTTGGCTGGTGATTAGGAAGAACGTCTAATTTGAGTCCTAAAGGAGCACAAATTAGTCATTGGGTGGTCCTTGAAGGACATTAAATGGATAAGTCCCGTCATCGTGAAACACCACATCTTTATGGAGGATGAGGTACGACCACGTCGCGACCCCCAAAGGCATCTAAATCTTGCCATGACAGAAGTAGTTAAGAAAGAGATCATCAAGTGTTTAGATCATGACATCATTTTTCCTATTTTGGACAGTACTTGGGTAAGTCCTGTCCAGGTTGTGCCCAAGAAGTCGGGTATCATTGTTGTCCAGAATGATAACAATGTGCTTGTACCCACATGACTTCAAACTGGGTGGCGAGTCTGCATTGACTATAGGAAGTTGAACGTGGTCACGCGTAAGGACCACTTCCCTTTGCCTTTCAACGACCAGATGTTGGAGAGACTTGCTAGGCACGCCTTTTACTGTTTCCTCGATGGCTATTCGGGGTACAATCAAATCCTAGTTGCCCCTGAAGACCAAGAGAAAGCCACGTTCACATGTCCCTTTGGAACATTTGCTTATAGACGGATGCCTTACGGACTATGCAATGCACCAGCAACATTCCAACGTTGCATGTTGAGTATCTTTTCCGACATGGTCGAGAACTTCCTTGAGATCTTCATGGATGATTTCTCGGTTCATGACACCTCCTTTGATGAGTGCTTGCACCATCTAAGGCTTGTTCTCAAGAGGTGTTCGGAAACGAACTTAGCCCTTAATTGGGAAAAGTGTCATTTCATGGTGACAAAAGGCATCGTATTGGGTCATGGGGTATCTTGTGATGGTATCAAGGTGGATAAGGAAAATATTGAGCTTATTTCTAAGCTTCCTCCACCCACCTTGGTAAAAGAAATCTGTTCATTACTTGGACACACTGGTTTTTACCGGCGGTTTATTAAGGATTTCAGCAAGATAGCTCGCCCCTTGACGATCTTGCTTGCTAAGGTACCTCTTTTGAGTTCACACCCGAGTGCATGACTGTGTTTAAATTTCTGAAGCGTAGGTTGAGCTCCGCTCCTATTATTAAGGCACCAGTGTGGACTCTACCTTTCAAGCTGATGTGTGATGCATTTGACTATGCGATAGGAGAAGTTTTCGTTCAGAAAGTCGACAAATTGCCTCATGTAATCTACTATGCACGTCATACTCTCAATGATGCCCAACTCAACTACTCCATTACTAAGAAAGAGTTCCTCACGATCATATTTGCGTTGGAAATTTTTTGCCAGTACCTTATTGGGTCACACGTCATCATCGACACTGATCACTCAGCTCTTTTCTACCTTTTGTCTAAAAAGGATGCGAAACCCCATCTTCTACGTTGGATCTTGTTGTTACAAGAGTTCGACCTTGAAATACGGGACAAGAAGGGATGCGAGAATGTCGTGGAAGATCACCTCTCTCGCATTCCAGTTGATCTTTCACCGGACCCACCGGTGAACGAGTTATTCCCTGATGAGAACCTTATGGAAATAGCCTCATCCCCTGGTTCGCTGACATTGTGAAATATTTAGCAACTGGGGAGGTGGCGACTCATTGGACAGACAATGAGAAAAGAAAGTTCAAGTCATTAGTCAAGCACTTCTATTGGGATGACGCCTAATTATTTAAGTATTGTGCCAATCAAATCATAAGAAGGTGCATCCCTAACGACGAGATTCAGGTGGGCACTTTGGTGTATCATAAGTGATCGGGGGACACACTTTGTGAACCGATTCCTCGAGACAATGTAGAGGAAATATTCCATCACGCACAAGTTGGCCACACCTTATCATCCTCAAACCATTGGCCAGGTGGAAATTTCCAACCGTCAACTCAAGCAACTTCTTGAGAAAATGGTTAATGCTTCAAGGAAAGATTGGTCGGTTAAGCTTAATGATGCATTGTGTGCCTTCCGTACCGCATTTAAAACCGACCTCGGCATGTCCCCCTACCTGCTAGTTTATGGCAAAGCTTTCCATCTTCCGGTAGAGCTTGAGCACCGGGTGTAAGACCCGCTCTCCTGCTTTAATAATAATAAGTCCACTCTCCTCGGTTATGCATAATTGAGTTCTTGGAATGTAAAATTATGTTATGGCATGTTTGTTTGAGTATATTTGATCGGATTTCTTGTTGGTCAATCGGGTGCGACACATCGGGCGAGCGCGCGGTTGTTTGACTCGATCGACTCAATTTGGGTCCAAGTGAGTGTAGGGACGGTTTTGGGCTGGCCTAGGTGGGAGTGGCATGGAATTGGAAGGGATTCTTGGGAGTTACACAAATTTTCAAGGGTGTCTTTTGGATGTCCTTGCTGGTGCCATTTTTGGCATGCTTTGAGGTTGCTTGAATAGCCATGAAGACTATTGATGAAAGTGTTGTTTGCAACAAAAGATCCTTAGTTCCAGCCGACCCTCATTCTTCTTCATCTTTTACTCACGTCTCTCCACCTCCTCCACTCCTCAACCAAGTGATCAGGCCACTCAGGCGGTGCTCCGGAAAGCTGCAACTCCGGTGAGACAAGAAGCAACACTCCTTAAAGAAAGGCGTAAGATCAACACACTCCGGCGAACTTCCGACAACTCTTGACCACTTCTCTCTGCAACTTCAGGTATGCTTTAGGTCCAAGAGTCGAGTAGTGGGTGGGGGTGTTGGCTGGAGGGCCAGCCAACACCACTTTGGATGGTGGTGCAATCGGTTGCACCACCAAACTGGTTCTCCCACCTAGCGCATGCTGGTTTTGGTGCGTTATTAGGGCTGGCTGGTGGTACAACCAGGTATGCCAGAGCTCCGGAGAGTTCTGGAGACGCCTAACCAGAGTTGGGAGTGGTCACTTCAAGGCTGAGGGCAAGGGGGCTCCGGTTGTGGGCTGGTGTGGCTGGTGTACACACAACCCGCCTAGATTCTTTTCCATCCCCAAGCCGTGTTGCTCCGGAGTGGACGGCTGGTGCGGCTAATCTCTCACGGTTTCTGGTGTCTGGTGGAGTGGGAAGGGACCCTAGGGAGGCGGGGGATGCATGGAGCTTGGGTGGGCGCAACTGGCCTGTGCATGGGAGGTACAAGAGAGGGCTGACCGCAGGTTGGGTTGGTGCAACTTGTGCGTCTCTTGTACGGTTGATAGGCTGGAAACGATTCACCAGACTTCCTCACCCCTTCATGTCCTTGAGGTGTAATCCAAGCTGGTGGTTGGATAGACAGGGTGGGTCATGCACATGATTGTGATTTTAATGATGCATTTGATGCAATAGGTATGAGTACTATGTGTTGAATGTTGATGTGTTCTGACTTTGTTCCAGCAACTCTTGTTTCATGTTGATGATCTGATTTCTTGGATATGATCTTACCTATTATTACATGCATATCGTATGAGGAGGCCAAAAACTTGTTTAAACGTTTTAATTAATTACCGCAAGTGCACGGTCGCGATGAAGCGGTGGCAAGTACGGGTCGATCCGCAGGGAGGTGAGTAGTCTCTGGTTTATCAGAAATCAAGTGGCAAAAAAAGAGAAAGAGATTTGGTTATGCTAAAGCTAAACTACACTAAATTAATAAGTATGAAATGCGAAAGAAAGCACGAAAGATTGGAAATGAAGAAGAGAAACCCCTAAGGGATGGAGTGTGTGTACATATGAAGTGAACTAAGTGATGAATGATGCATGTAAGTAAGTATGTGTGTGTTTTCATGGATAGGAAGTGTCTAAAGATATGGCAAACCTATCAATCTATTCACACAATGTAAAGGCAATTACTACTTAATTATCATAAGATTAGGCTCAGCATGAGAAGTGTCTAAAGATATGAAAAGACTCATCAAAAACCATAAGCTCATGTGAAGAACAAAGGTAAGCATGGGAGGTGTATAATGTTATGACAAAACCCATAAAACAAAGTTTCTTCAATCAATCAAGCAAGCAAACACAAATACAAACACAAAACTAATATGTAGCATATTCAACAGGAAATTTCAGTCAATAAACATGAGAAAACTAAGCATGGGAAGTGTCTAAATGTTATGGAAAAAACCCATCAAAATACCCCAACATGTAGATGATTAAAATACCCCTAATGAACATACAAAACATGCAAGTCTACACAATAAAAAATTATTCAAACATCTAAACTTCACAATATATATGAACATCATCTCCACCCCAAAAGGGGATGGATCTACTCACTACAAATTATGCTACCAATTAAACTAAAGAAGAAAGGAGACATTCTAACTAATTTAGCCTCAGATCAAAGAAACAAGACTAAGCTAAGCATGCATAAAAAGAAGACAACATGAGAACAAAACAATGAAAAATTATTTTATTAAATGACTCACATTACTAGTAGCATTCTTATCCACCTTGAGTTTTTGCTCCAAGGCTTACTTCAAGTAGAGAGAATGACACCAAGCAATGGGTGAATACAAAGCAGAAGGAAGAGTTTTATTTATAGTGCTAGAAAAAGATAATCGGGGACAATCACCCAATATGAGACTAAACGCATACTATAAATGGACATAAAACACCATAATAGACAACCATACTCAATCATGGAACATTTGTACCAATTTAGACCGCTAATTAGCGGTCTGGGACAGCCAATTGGCGGCCCAAATTGCTTGTATTGAGTCTAAATTTTGGTGGTTTGTTTCTGGTTTGATTTCGTAATGTTTGATGAACCCGATTTGGTTGTTGATGTTTGGGTCCGAATCTAAATGCCAAAATACTCCTCATAATGGTGTGGAGCTTCTTGATTTCCTCATTAGTCCTTTTGGCTTTACATCCGGGTCCTTCTCTCTTGCACCTTAGTCCATAAGTCTTGCAATTTAGTCATTTTTCTTGCTTTTATGTGCTTTTTTAGTCTCTTCTTCTCAAACATGTTATTCCTAATACTAAAACATAAAACTCGTTACGTAGCATTGTTTAGGTTCATGATAATGGATATAAGACACACATGAATGCATGAAATGATGTCAATCAAGGAGGCAATCATAATATCTCTATATATACATCGTTTATGCTACTCGTTACGTGCCACGTTGTTGTGGATCAATTCGTTGTCGCATGCATATATGGTGGTAGATGGATGTGCTTGAGTTTCTGATTTTGTTCTCATGCTTAATTGATGAATGGTGCTACGGATACCAATGTATACATGCATGTAAGATATTTGATCATGTCATGAATGGGAACATAAATGTATCTAGGGCCTTAATCTAGACGATTAAGCCATGTAACACGTCGTAGCATTCTAATCTTGATATCCTTTGCTGCTGTGTATGTTTTATAACGTTTGTTGTGTATATATCTTACTGATCTGATGCATCCTTGAGGGAATGCGTATTGCTATTCAGGAACTCAACCTCATGACTTGTTCCTATTCCTCCTTTCGGATACCCCATTCCACTGAGGTGTACTGGGCGGGGTGCGTTGTGGCACAATACCACACTCCTTTAGGAATGAATCAAATTCGGTACTTAAGTACTCACCTCCACAATCCGTTCGTAGAGACTTGATTTTCTTGTTGAGTTGGTTCTCTACTTCATTCTTGAATTCTTTGAACTTGTCAAATGATTCACTTTTGTTTCTCATTAGATAAATATTGCCATAACAACTATAGTCATCTGTGAACGTAATGAAGTACCTAAAACCGTCTCTTGCACTTGTACTCATCGGACCAGATACATCGGAATGTATCAAATCCAACAAGTTATTCGCTCTCGGACCTTTCTTCTTGAAAGGCCTCTTGGTCATTTTGCCCATTAGGCAAGGTTCGCACGTCTCCAATGATTTAAAATCAAGTTAACCAAAAAGGTTAGCTTCTTGAAATTTCTTGATGCGTTTTTCATTTATGTGACCAAGATAAAAGTGCCACAAGAGTGAATCATTCACGTGAGTAGTTTTAAGCCTTTTGTTATTGATGTTTAAGATTTGTCTATTATTCAATTCAAGCAAATAGAGACCATTCCTCATGAATGTATTTGCATAGAAAATACCATTCTTAGATATAGACAAGCAAGAATTTGAAATATTTATATTAAAATTATCCATATCCAAACATGATACAAAAAATAATATTCTTGCTAATCGAAGGCACATAATAAACGTACCTTAAACATAAATTTAAACCACTAGATAATTGAAGCTCCACAGAAGCTTGTGCAAATGTAGCAATGCTCGCACCATTTCCGACCTTCAAAATCATCTCGTTCTTCACGAGTTCCTTCCTATCCTTTAGTAGCTGCACATTAGAAATTATGTGAGCACAAGATCCAGTATCAATTACCCAATCATGGACAAAAGTGGCTAAATTTATCTCAATAGCAAATATACCTTTGCCCTTTTTGGGGCGCTTACATTCAATCATTCCATTGTCAAGGTCTTCCTTATACTTGGGGCAATTTGGCCGAATGTGTCCCTTTTTACCGCAGTAAAAGCACTCCGTATTGGGAGTCGAAGATTTCAAAGAATTCCCCCTCGAGACACTCCTGTGAGTACCTCCTACTCCCTTGTTCTTGATTGGTGTCTTTTTGGTGAATTTGCCTTTACCTTTGGTGATCTTTTTGCTCCTCTCATGGATGGCTAGGACGTGCTTGTCCCGACCCTTGCCCATGTCAACTTCAGCCGTTTTGAGAGCATTGTGAAGTTCCTCAAGACTCACCCCTTTCTCACACACATGATAGTGCATAATGAAGTCTTTGTAGGATGGGGCTAGAGAGCCAAGAATCAAATCTTCCGCAATGTCATCGGGTATCGGGGAAGAGAGCTTCAACAACTTCTCAAGGTATCCTTGCATCGTGAGAAAATGTATAAATATCGATGTTCCCTCCGCCATGTGGCACCTAGTGATTGAGATGGTGGTTTTATAGCGCTCTTTTCTAGCACTATCCATGAACATCTTTGTTAAAGCTTCCATGGTCTTCTTGGGTTTCGAATCCAAGTTCTTCGGTAACATCCTCGAAAGCGAAAGAAATTTAAATTTTTATTAAAATACAACGCGAGGATATTACCAAAGAAAATGGACTACTGGTGCACCAACATATATACAATATATATCTGAGAGTTTTACAAAAGTGTGATTACAACAAAATATAAGGAAAATATACATGTAATCACTCGGACCTCAAAGCAAGGAAAGCAGGATCTGGCCTCGAAAGCGCTCCTCCTAAGTCACCACCTCCTAAATGCCGCTCACGACCTGACATAAAACATGAATATGCCTGAGTTTCCCATGAGGAAACCCCGTATGCCAAACTTCTCTCACAATAAATGAACTAGACATCTAATAGAATGTATGGTATGAAATGCAATAAACCAACATCTCACTGGGCCCCTGGGAACTCTCTCCCTACCACAGTAGACACCAAACAGTGACGGGTCTCGCGGGTCCTCTAGCCCAACCCACACACGTGCCCCAGGCACCAAAACCGGAAACACCCTCGGCTACAACACACGTGCCCCAGGCACTACAGCTGGAAATATGCTCGGCTACAACACAAGTGCCCCAGGCACCACAGCCGGAAACATCCTCGGCCAACACGCTGGATCACTCTCAGGTCGGTATCGTCTGTACCGCTGCCATCCTGAGCTGCTCTAGAAGACCACTCTGAAGCCGGCACCGTCACCCCTCTAGGGCCGGAGATCCGTTGCCATCTTGAGCTGACCCCATACGCGAACCACCCTCAGGCCGACACCGGTCACCCTCTAGGGCCGGAGATCCGTTGCCTTCTTGGGCTGGCCCGACAACACTCATTAACCACTCTCAGGCTGGCACCGGTCACCCCTCCAGGGCCGGAGATCCATTTCCATCTTGAGCTGGCTTCACAACACAGAAACACTCAAAAATCGTACCAAACGGTCGAACAAAACCTCACAACCGGTCGACCGATTCCTCTCCATTGGACTGGCCCAACCAACAAAGCTGTCAACCGGTCGAACGGCAAAGGGGTCCCGTTCGACCGAATTCGACCAGTAAAAATTCATTCCGTAATAAACAGCACAAACGGTCGAACCACACAATATCACCGGTCGACCGAAAACAGGTAGTACCAAATCCAAATCCAAGCATAGTGCACCGGTCGACCGAAACCTCACGCGGTCGAACCAACTTAAGTTATTTTAATTCGTCGGTCGAACGAGTCAACTAGGCGGTCGACCGTTGGATGGTCAACGCCCCAACCGACCTACAACAGTGCTTTCGGTCGACCGGCAAAGGGGTCTCGTTCGACCGAAAACACCTAGAGTCTCCATCCCTCGCTCAAAATGTACTACCGGTCGACCACCACCATGGTATCGTTCGACCGGTACAAGGGATTTTGCCCAATTTACTCTACGATCGGTCGACTGAACCATGCCACCGGTCGACCGTTCACAGTGCAGAACGCAGCTGCACGGTCCGACGAGCCATCCAGGCTACCGTCGACCACTCCAACACTCACCAAAGCATAAGTGAGCATCAAAGTAAAGCTTGACATACCTTGAAGACTTGAAGAAGCCTTCGAAGACCCAACGGCGAGCTTCTCCTCACCAAACACCTTCTCCGGCGAACTCCAACCGGGCCACGATCTACTCCTCTCCGGAGAACGTCCGAGCTTCACCTCGCCTTCTGAAACCCACTCCTCGAGCGCCTATGCACATCGAGGCTCTGATCAGAGAGAGAGGGAGAGGATTTGAGCGGGTGAGAGAGAAAACGCGAGAGAGAGAGAGGGTAAAACTCACCAACTTATACTCTTCTCCTCCAATCTCCACCATTCATCACATCTCTACCAAATCAATCCCAACCCTCCATCTAAAACCACCAATTAGGCACCTAAAAACAATTAACCAAGTTAATTAAGGTTTAGGATATTACAATTCCCAGGATTGATGAGTTTTGCCATAATCATTAGACACTTCCTATACATGACAACACAACCTACATTTGTGCCTATTGATTGCATTCTTCACCATCTTCTTGCATATGTACACTCACTCCACCGCTTAGGGGACTCTCTTCCTGATTTGCAGCTTTACATTAGGTTCTTTTGGTTTAGTTTGAATCACTAGTTGTTGCTTTCCTTCACATTTCTTCTTACTAGTTTAGTGTAGCTTAGATTAGCATATCTAAAACTCTTCTCCTTTTATTCTCTATTTGATTTCGGTCAAACCAGAGGCTACACACCTCCCTGCAGATCGACCCGTACTTACTCTATCTTCACCGATGGCTGTGCACTTGCGGTCTAAATTTAAAACGATTAAACACCACCTCCCCTTGATCCTGGGAATCCTTGAAACAAACCAAAACTAAAAACAAAAAATTAAACCCACTCGAATCGTCCAAAACAAAATCTGAACAAAGTACCTCCCCGGCAACGGCTCTAAAAACATGATGTGTTCGTTTTAATACCACAAGTGCGCGACGTCGGTGACGACGTGGCAAGTACGGGTCATGTCCACAAGGAGGTGTGTTGACTCTGGTTTGTTCGATGACAAATGGGAAAATAGGAGAGAAGAAATTGATTACACTAAACTAGACTAAACTATGCTACGCTACACTAGTACGAAACAACAAAGAAGATGAAAGCATGAGACAAAGTAAAACTAAACTAGGTGACTAATAGAAGCAAGCTGGAAATCAGGAATGGAAAACCCCTAAGGGGTGGAGTGTGTGTACACATCAAATAAGTGGTGATGAGTGTATTCAGTAAAGCACAAGTGTAGGTAGTGTTGCTATGCATAAGAAGTACCTCATGTCAAGACCTATCATCCAAATCACGAACCTAAGTGATTAATATGATCATGAACAAGTTTGTTATTAAGAACCTAAACAAGCATGAAATGTACCTAAAGATTATGGCAAAAATCATCAAGTTAAATATTCTCTTTCATTCAAACAAGCGTACTCATATTTCTCACATACAACAACATTTATCATTCATTCCATTCTACATGACTTCTATAAACATCAACTCCACCCCCAAAGGAGGATGGAACTACTCACACATTATTTATCTAGCATTCATATTAAGGAAAAGAAACATGCTAATTAATTCTACGAAGATTAAAACAAACAAGATTAACCAAGTATGCAAGAATTAAAATAGAAGACAACATTAAAACAAACTAATTTTTTATTTATTTACATGACTCACATTACAAGTAGCATTCTTCTCCACTTGAGTTTTGCTCCAAGGCTTACTCTAAGTAGAGAGAATGCCACCAAGTAATGAGTAAATACAAAGGAGGAGGAAGAGTTCTATTTATGTCATAGAAAAAGGTAACCTGGGACAATCCCCCGGTATGGGACTAAACGCATACCATAAACGGACTAAATACACACTAATACACCACCCGACCGAGCCTTATCGGGTTTGGATCCAAATGGACCGCCAATTGGTGGTTTGGGAGAGCCAATTGGCGGTCTGGGTTGGACTGATCGGGTTGTGCTTTGGTGGAGACTTTGTGGATCGATTTCTTCATGTTTGGTGCATCCGAAGTGGTTGTTGGAGCTTAGACCTGGATCTAATTGCCAAAATACTCCTCATGATGGTGTGGAGCTTCTTGATTTGATCGTTGGTCCTTTTGGTTTTATATCCGGATCCTTCTCTCTTTCATCTCAGTCCATAAGTCTTGCATCTTAGTCATTTTCCTTGCTTTTAAGTCCTTTTTGAGTCTCTTCTTCTCAAACCTGCTTATTCCTGAAACTTAAACAAAAAACTCGTTACGTTGAAGGGAATGTGTTCTAAAAGTTTTACTTTTAAATGTCAATTATTATGAATTGAATGAGAAATCATTTTGTTCCTTGTTTATGTTATTCGTCTTTTAGAAGTGTTAAGGAAGAGGCTCTTGGTCCTTAACCGTAGAGCTCTAAAAGAAAATGGTTTACATAAAACAAAAGATATTCGCAATCATGGTAATAAACATGGGACATTTATTACCGAGTTAAGATTGTCGTGTTGGTCATCGATCATTGTAGCTCTACAAGTGAGTGACAACACGAGTACACAAAAGAGGAAAATATTACTTTTGTATACTGAATAGACCTAATAAGTAAAATATTATAGAAATGTGTTTCTGTGTCATTAATATTTTACTGTGTCCTTGGTCCTTTGATATGAGACTTATATCCAATCACTTAAGAAATGCTTGATTAGACTACTGTCTTGAGCTATCGATAAGTGTAGTGTAAAGGCATTGGTTGGTTAAGTACAACTTTTGTTGGAGAAGATAGTTAGTCAAAAGATTATCATTGCCCCTCTTAATTGAGTGATGATATTAGTGGGCCCCGTGATAAAGCAAAGTTATAATGTGCACAATGTGATTTGAGTTAAGTCACATATTTATAACTAGCTTAAAGAGATCAAGAAATGAATACTAAGACAAAGATGACACAATACTACTTTGTGTGTATTCTTAATATCATGTGGCAAGGGACGGACCCAAGTGGTGCACTCCATCACTAAACGGATCGGGTTTTGGTTCGAGTGGAATTAAGACATCTAACTAATTGGGAGCTATAATGTGTAGCTAGATACCGCTTATAGCTTGTGATATTAAGCTCTTAATATCACTGCCAACTTAGTTTAGATCCTCCCATAGGTCACACCACAAAACTGGGAAACAAGAAATGGGGATTTTGAGTTCATAAGATGTGTTAGGTTTCATATAAAAAATATGATACATGTGGTGAACAAGCAAAATCAAAATTATGTTGTGATTCATAACATAATTAGAATCTAAATTAAATTCATATGTGATGTAAATATTATAGGGTGTAATGATTAATCATTACATAGGATAATATGTTGCATAAGTTGTGAATTTACTAGTAATCCCGAAATGTCAAATTTTGTAGGGGTTAAACCGAAATTTGACAAGTCTGCAGAACAGTGCTCAAACGGTCGACCGAACAACAGTAAACGGTCGACCGATCGGTGCACGGTCGACCGGACACGTCTCGACTGATAACAGGGAATTTTCGTCTGTTCGGAAAGGTCGACCGAATCTATCGGTCGGTCGACCGAACATTGCGATGAAATATTTTATTGTTACGAACGGTCGACCGAATGTCGAACGGTTGACCGAAACTTGGTTTGAACCGTCAACCGAACCTCCAAACGGTCGACCGGTCCAGACGGTTTTCTGCATAATTAATTTAAGAATTAAGTATATCATGCATGGAATTGGTCCATAATTGATTTAATTCGTGGCTGAGATTATTTGTTAGCGAATAATGGATGGTTAGATGGAAGTTTGCATGAAATCATGGGCAAGTGGTTGCACATGAATAGGTAATTTGGAGAGAACTTGTAAATACAAGTTTATCTCATTACCTAATCAATTTAATTCATTATTCTCTTGTGTTTAGTTTTAGTTTTCAAGAGATCTTCTTCTTAAGGGAACTAAAGGGGGTCAGTAATTAGATTCTAAACCCTATTGGAGATTGAGAGACTAGCTTTTCTCTCTCCAATCTTGTTTATAGTTTGGTGAATACTCGGAGGAAATCCACCGGGCGATTCGACCGGCAACGCGACTCCAGATCTTCAAGAGGTTTTAGAGAACCTCTGGGTATGATCCTCTTTTCAATTGTTTGTTTGTTCTAATGCATGTTAAATAATTAGGACAAACAAATGCATGTCTATATGAAAATCGAAGAAAATATGAATGTTTCGATGCTATATGTTTATAAAATCTCGAAAATATATACATATAATAGGGCATGAAATCCAACATTCGTAGCATTGCTTAGGCTAAAAATAAAGGATATAAGACACAAATATATGCATGATACAATGTCAATCACCATTCGATCCAGAGCCTTCGACTGCGGAGTGGTACCAGCCACTAACTCTATGCCAACCTTAATCTCTCGGTGTGGTGGTAGACCGGTGATATAATCTGGAAACACCTATGAAAAGTCCTGCACTACTTCAATGTTCTCTAGTCTCCTCGTCACAGGATTTGGAACCACTGGAGTAGCCTAGAACACCCTGCAACCCTGGTGCATCAGCTTCTGTGCCTTCACTACAGAGACAATGATTCGGTCTCCTCTCCTCTTTGTTCCCTTGATCAGCACATCACACTGGTCCTTCCTTGGAATCAGAATCTTTCTCATGGAAAAAGACTCAAACATCGTACTGTGACAACCATTCCTTCCCCAGTATGACATTGAAGTCCTCCATTGGTAGCATGACCAGATCTGCCAAAAAATCTTGGTCTTCTGAAACAACTTTGTTGTCGGGGAGAAAGCTCCCTACAATGCCCAAGGGTACGACCCAACACGCTCGCAAACTTCTCCGAGATAAATGAGTGCGTAACACCACAATAAAAAAAGACTCTAGCTACATGACCATCATTGTAAAGAGTACATTCTACCACATTGTTGGGGTCCCTCACATCCTCAGCCTGGAGGGTAAAGACATGTCCAACTCTTTTTCCCTGCTCATGCGGTGCAACAAGTCGGCTGACTCTGCATCTCCCTTCCGCTGGTGGTCCTGGTCGCCAACTAGGCTCGCCTTTCCTGCTCGGATACTCTTTGATATAGTGCCCATGCTGACCGCAACCCAAATAAACCCCAGGACGGAAAAATCACTCCAGTCCAAAGTGAACTCTGCCACAAGCTCTGCACGCCTCAGGTCACCATGCACCAACTCCTTCAATCTAGAGCCACTTGCCCGGATTTCCTGTGAAAGTCTGCAAGTCCCCCAGAATTCCCCTGCAGCCTCTTGGCCTCCTGATAGTTCTCTTGGTAATTCTTATCCAGATTCGTCACGCACTTCACAACATCTGCCAGAGCACACAGGTCCTGAGCTGCTTCCACAGTCCCGTATGAACATCATCGCCCTCTGCTCCTGGGTGACGTAGATCTCCAGGAAGTAGTGCTCTTGGGTGTTAAACTTGTTGACGTAGCTCTCCAGCATCAACTCCTTCTTCTCTAGGGCAAGGAATACCTCGCGTTTTGTGTCTTTGACGTGCTGCGGGAAATACTTCAGGTTGAGCACCATCAGGAACTCTTCCCAACACACATCCTCTCTTTCACTGAACACCACAACAGACGTGGTCCTCCACCAGTTGGATGATGAACCACCCAACACATAGGTGGCCAGATCCATCTTCATCTCTGAGAAGCATCCAATCACCCGGAATATCCTCTGGATCTTGAAGACCCAGTCCTTAGCTGCCTTAGGATTCACTCCGCCCTTTAAGGTAGGTGGATGTTGGTGCATGAATCTCTCATGCATCATGCCCACCCCTGTCTTCTCATGTTGCTCCAGGAACTCACCCAACCTCTCTACCATCCCATAGAGCGTCCGTCACTCTTCCTCCCGCACTATGCCCTCAGACCCTTCACTGGTGCTACGGTCGCACAGTGGGAGTCTCACACGTCTCGGAGGCATCTAGCACAACAACCAAGGAAATAGAATCAATTCACAATGCAGGCATGATCTACTAGAATAAATGCATGATTCTATCCAACTACTCCTAGCGCTGGTTCTTTTAGATGAGTACACCAGAACCGACCTGCACTGATACCAAGTCGTAATGTCCCCGAAAAAGATGAAAATTTAAATGAAATATCAAGACAACAAGAGACCAGAAATAAATGGAACATTAATAAAAAAATACTCAAACAAGGTGCTCCATTACACAGGAGTTTCAAAATACGATTACATCGATTGCACAGAAGTAAAAAATATGGATAACTATAGCAACCTAGGATATGAGACTAGAGGATTCAGTCATGTTGTGCTCATCCTCGGTCACCACCCACTCAGTGCCACTCAAGGACTAAAATGCAAACATGAAACAATGCCTGAGTTTTCATAAGGAAAACCCTATATATCAAGTCTACCTATATGCTTTTGAATGTATAGTGCAAGAACCTATCATAGTAGTATGTTGGCTTTTAGCCTTAATCCTTGTTTTGATGATTTAATCAACCTAATCTTAATCATAAGTAATGTAGAGTAGCACACATATTGCATTGCATATATATTGCACGTGCTAACCTCTACAGGTGATCAAGACTCATGGAAGGAAGGAAATCAAGTCAAGATATGTAATAAAGCTATATGAAGACTTGTAATCTTGATTTTATTTTGAGTCTTAGGAACATGTCTAAATTGAGCATACAAGAGTTAAAAACCAATCAGTTACACACTAGGTTCCTTAGAGAAGTCACACTCAAAGTTTCAGAACATTTGGACTTCATTAGGTCATCCAAACCCGAGTCGGAAAATCACTTTAAACCTAAACCCAGAATTCCTGTGTGAATCGGTCGACCGAACTAGTTCTCAGTTCGACCGATTTGTAACAGACACTCCACAGTGATTTTACCAAACTCTACCAGTCGACCGGTTCTACCTTTTCGATCGACCGATCCCAGATTTTAATATGGCCGTTTTCTTTGTCGTATTCCTATAACAGTCGTATTCGTATAAAACAAACTTAAACCCAAAATACATTCGGTAACCGGTCGAACGACGACTTTGTTTCGGTCGACCGGTTGAATATTTTTTTAAAAAACCAAATTCCCTGCTATCGGTCGACACATTCTTCGTTCGACCGGTTCACCTTTGTCTCAACCGAATCCCCTTAACGGTCGACCGCCCCATACTTTGGTTCGACCGATTCACTTAAGTAGAGTTAAGTTCTAGCTCGTTTATCCGACCGAATATTTATTTGTTCGACCGTTCTCCTTGAAATCAAGTGAACGGTCGACCGGTTTATTAGTTTTGGTCGACCGGTTCTGGACAAATTTGCAGCCCGATTTTCTGCTTTGTGTATCTTACACAAAACCCAACCAAATCTATCCCCAACGGCTAGAATACCTTAGGAGCTTATAAATAGAGGATCAAGACTTGTTGTTAACACAACTCTCACACGTCCAATTGTCCAATTCATTAGAGAGAAGCTCTCAATCCTAAAAGCTCCCAGTCTCACTTAATAAGCCTAAATCCACACTTAGTGATCATATCCTCATCCAACTCAAGTGTGCTCAATTAGAGAGTGAGTTCCACTCAAGTTACTTTTGTTGTCAAGAGAGCAAGGGTCTCTTGGTGAAAGCCCAAGACACAAGTATAGACTTCGGTGAGAGCCCGAAGTGATCTTTCTCGGATTGTGAGAAGAGGATTCCAAGCTCAGCGAGGGTTGTTCGCGAGTTTGAAGAATGTAAGGCATTGTCTCCCGGTCCGGAACGGGGAGCGGATAGTGAAGTCGTTGGTGGAGCTCGCGGAGTCGAGCGGAGCTTGCAAGAGAGGACTAGGACCCGGGTGGGGTGCTGAACCTCTATAAAAACTGACACATCTTTTGTGGTTTGCATGTCCTTTTCCCACTAGTCTTTAAATTGTTTCCACTGCGTTTATTGTTTGATTAGCTAGGGATTAGCGTAAAAGTGATTAGATTAACCCGACCCACGATGATCCTACATTTGGTATCAGAGTCTCGTTCGTTAATTTTGTTCTTAACCGATAAATTATTATGGCTTTTAATGCATCCACACCTAGTAAATCATGTAAACCACCATATTTTGATGGAAATAATTTTGTTTCATGGAAAAGTAAAATGATGTCATTCATTAAATCCATAAACATTAACATGTGGTTTATGATTCAAACTCCATATGAATCACCTAGATGTCATATTAGTAAATGGAGTTTAGAAAATGAGAAAAATGCATCCCTAAATGCTAAGGCTATGAATGTCATATTTTGTGCATTAGGAGATGAACTTTTTAATCTTGTTTGCTCATGTGATAGTGCTCATTCTATATGGCAAACATTAGAAAAGAATTTTGGTGAAGGAGATTCACCAACCGGGAAGAAGGGAGAAGCAAATCCGAAGGATGTAGCTCAAGCAAAGAAAATGGAGATTAACTCAACATCTTCATCATCATCAAGCTCATCGGATGGAGAAAGTGAAGATGAGGTATCTTCTAGCTCTTCTTCAAGTAGTAGTTCAAAAGATAATGCCTCTGATGTTAATGAACTACAAAATGCATTTCAAAGATTATTTAAAAAATATAGAGAACTTCACATGACTAATCAATTAGCAAATGAGCAAATCCATGATCTTGAATGTCAAAATGCATCTATCTTAGATGATAAAAATGATTTGCTTGCTAAAATTGAAGTTCTAACTTTAGAGAATGCATGCTTGAAGGAAGAAAATTTAAATGATAAAACTACCTCATCTCATGCAATTGATAGTCATATGCTAGAAATTGATACTAATCACTTGCTTATTAAACTTGATAAATCTCATTTAGAAAGCAAGCAATAATTACATGACTTAAATTGCATTAATGAAAAGGTTGCAAATTTAGAGATTCACATGCTTAACATGAATGAAAAGCATAATTCTATGATTAAAAATCTAAATTGCTTAAATGAATCTCTAGCAACTAAAACAGTGAACTTAATGCATTAAACAAAAAATTGTCAAATAAATTGCATAAGTTCACACATGGCAACACAAGTAATTATTATGTTAAGAACTTTCTTGTTCAAAACAATTATTATCATCATAATGCCATGAAGAGAAAAACTAGTGTAGAGGTACCAAAATCAACTTGGATTTGGGTACCAAAAGCTAAACTTAATGGACCCAAGCAAAAATGGGTACCAAAGTCTACACATGCAGGAGCTTGAGGAGGAGATTGGTGGTGACCGGGTGAGCCAAAGCGTCAAATTCAAATCCAGTTGCATCACCAAGTCAAGATTGGAGCTAATCAAGATTCAAGTTTGGTGTAAATTTCTCTCTTTGAAATTTCTAAAAAATTAGCTCTAATCTAGTTTATATGCTTAATTGTCATATCCTTAGAGTTTAATTCATTGCAAATCATTGACCCTATTCATTGCAAATCATATACCACATCCATTGATTTTAAATGTCATATTCTAAATGGATGTTAGAATAAGGCTTGAGTAGAAACTTAAATGAATTTAACTTGAATCATACTCATTGTTTCCATTTAGCCTTATTGATAGGGGGAGCTTAAATGTTATATCTTTTATTAGAGTAATGAAGTGCAAAATTTAGAGGGAGCAACTTCACTACAATTGACGTCCTATATTGAACTTAAATAGTTATATAATTGTCAATGGGGGAGAAATCTCATTACATATCTTACATTCATTATTGTTTCTTATGGATGTCAAAGGGGGAGAGATAATTAAGGGAAGTAATTAAGGGGGTTACTTGAAAATCGTGTAAAAATGAACAAAAACTATGCACATCCATAGGGGGAGCATTTATATGCATAGTTTACACTTAAAATTTTCAAGTATTAAGATATAGGTTGCCATCATAAAAAAGGGGGAGATTGTTGGATTTTTGGCCTTAATCCTTGTTTTGATGATTTAATCAACCTAATCTTAATCATGAGTAATGTAGAGTAGCACACATATTGCATTGCATATATATTGCATGTGCTAACCTCTACAGGTGATCAAGAGTCATGGAAGGAAGGAAATCAAGTCAAGATATGTAATAAAGCTATATGAAGACTTGTAATCTTGATTTTATTTTGAGTCTTAGGAACATGTCTAAATTGAGCATACAAGAGTTAAAAACCAATCACTTACACACTAGGTTCCTTAGAGAAGTCACACTCAAAGTTTTAGAACATTTGGACTTCATTAGGTCATCCAAAACCGAGTCGGAAAATCACTTTAAACCTAAACCCAGAATTCCTGTGTGAATCGGTCGACCGAACCAGTTCTCAGTTCGACCAATTTATAACAGACTCTCCACAGTGATTTTACCGAACTCTACCAGTCGACCGGTTCTACCTTTTCGGTCGACCGATCCCGGATTTTAATATGGTTGTTTTCTTTGTCGTATTCCTATAACGGTCGTATTCGTATAAAACAAACTTAACCCCAAAATACATTCGATAACCGGTCGAACGACGACTTTGTTTCGGTCGACCGGTTGAACATTTTTTCAAGAAACCAAATTCCCTGCTATCGGTCGACACATTCTTCGTTCGACCGTTGCACCTTTGTCTCAACCGAATCCCCTTAACGGTCGACCACCCCATACTTTGGTTTGACCGATTCACTTAAGTAGAGTTAAGTTCTAGCTCGTTTGTCTGACCCAATATTTATTTGTTCGACCGTTCTCCTTGAAATCAAGTGGGGTGACGAACCTCTATAAAAACTGACGCGTCTTTTGTGGTTTGCATGTCCTTTTCCCTACTAGTCTTTAAATTGTTTCTGCTGCGTTTATTGTTTGATTAGCTAGGGATTAACGTAAAAGTGATTAGATTAACCCGACCTACGACGTTCCTACATAGTATACATTGCATACAATAATGCAACGTAAAAGCCTTCCCTGTCCAGGGGTAATAAGTGACAGCGGTACCAGTCGGGTTGCTCACACAAGTTGACACATTTGCTCACACAAGCTGACATATATTGCTCACACAAGCTGACACATTTGCCCACACAAGTTGACACATTTCCGTCGGGAAGAAGTCTGGGCGATCATCCCCGCTGGCACACACGCCGGTCGGTAACCTTCGTCACCATCAAGACCGGCAGTAACCTCACCCCCACAGAGTTGTGTGACTATGCAAAGCATTGGGATCCGCAATCCCTTTAGTTTACTACATAGGGTGTGGGTGGTCATGAAATGCAATATGCCATACATGGCCAAAAAAATAAAATAGAAACGTGCAACAAGCATCCACACTTTTCCACACGGTGGTCCCTAGGCAGGCACGATCACCGCATCCACCATTACCTCCCGGCACACACACGAGGCGAGGACACGGGTTTCTGTGGACAAATGTGACACTATCAAAGAAATAAGGAACAACAATACTGGGCACCAACAATAAGTGGCCGACGTTTCCTCATGAATCAGAAGAAGGTTCAAACCCCAACCCAACTGATCGGACGAACACAAGTAGAAACAGTCAAACAAGTTAAATTGGGCGGTCGACCATTTGGATGGTCTACGTTGGGAAAACATTAAATAATCAAGCAACAGTCGAACGACAAATGGGTCATGTTCGACCAAAAATAGCAAGGGCTTCTCAAGCTCTAAACTAACTACATCTGGTCGACCTAAGGCAGAAGCTGGTTGAACGCAAGGCAATACACTTAAGTTAGCAGTTGAACTGGATCTAAGGTGGTTGACCCTTTAGATGGTCTTGGCCCGAAGTAAACTTTAACAAAAATGCAACGATCGAATGACAATCGGGTCCCGTCCCACCAAAAACAACAAAATCTCTCTCATACCCGACAAATATACACAACCAGTGGACTGCCGACAAACATTGTTCTACTGGTGTAGGGCAAAGTCTAGCATTACACTACAACAGGTCAACCACCAACAAGTATCGGTCGACCGTTACACGGTAGATGCCTAACTGCCCTCGTCACCGATGAGGCCTCCGGCGACGAGCAAAACCTCTCACATACCTTGTGTGAACATTCTAATGGAACTTGGAATACCTTTCTTCACTCCATCTCTCGCCGTCACACCTCGAAGCCGCACACGTTCTCCCCGTCACATCGTGCTTCACCTCTACCACATTGTTGCTGCTGGCCGGAGCTTCGATCGCCCATGGCCGTGGGAACTGTGGCAGAGAGGGAGACGAATGAGTGTGAGGGAGAGTGAGAGGGAAAGAGAGAGAGTTGGAGAGGGTTGTATTTCTTTTATAAACCAAAAACCTCACCAACCACCAAACCAACCCATACCTCTTCACCATCACCTCAACCACCCTCACTCCCAACCATACCCACCTCCACATACCCCAAGGTCAAAACACCCACTAAGCACTCATTCTCTCCTCTAAATAGGTAAGTTCCCCAATTAAGGTTTAGGGTCTAACAACAAGGGCTTGTTTTAGTCACGAATATACACTAATGAGGCAAAGTTACAACCTTAAGGAGGGAATTAATTCTGCTGAAACTTATGCAGTAGTAGCCCAACTAAAACAAATTAGAATTTCATTAGCCTTTCCTTCTTTCATGGATTTTAAACACTTCCAAAGGGATCTCAAAAGTACTTTCTCCAATGCCTTTATCATGGAAGAAATCCATTTACAACAACCTCCAAAATTTGTGCTTGAAGCATTTCAGAATCATGTATTAAAATTAAATAGGCGGTTTATGAACTTGTACAAGATCTAAAAGCTTGGTACGAGAGATTGTGGAACTTCTGGATTGATAAGGAACTTATAAGGAACTTGATAAGGATCTATTATTGGCACACATATATGTTGATTATATTACCATTGGTGCTACTAATAATATTTCAAGTTAAGAGATTTGTTGAAAACGACCATTGGGCTAAGTATCTATCATTGCCCAATCATATCTCCGACTTTGGCAGCCTCCTGCAATCAAAGGCTCACTCAAGGAAAGAAATCAAGCAACATCCATCATCTCTTTAGCTTGTACACTGGCTATGTCACCCACGTTTATTTTCTTAGCACATATATAAACACATTCATACAATCTGTAACACACAAACATAATCATAACATAAATTCATCATTTATAATCTCTTGTACCAAAATCAACATGGTATCAAAGCATTGATCTGAGAAAACCCACAACCTTAGACTCTCCCAGAAGATCATCATCGTCTTTACCTCATCCAAGGGGGTTGAAGGCCAAAAAATAGCCAACATCAATACCAAAAACACCCAAAACCCTCTCATACACATGTCAGACGACATTGGAAGCAATCACCTAAAGGTGAACAACCCCCAACACCTCGTCACAACCTCCCTAAGCTGGACAAACTATCTGTCTTGGGCCTGGGTAGTGACACATTCCCTCAGTGGCAGAGGGAGAGTTGGCAACATCACTGAGAAGTCATAAAAGTCCAATGGAGAAAGGACCGAAAACAAGGAAGAGGAATGACAGATGATGGACCATCATGTCATGTTGTAGATCATTGCCTCTATGCAACCAAACATCATGAATATGGGTCGGGCGGATATGGGCTTGGCAGGTTCGTAGGTGCTGGGTTTGTGAGTGCTGCCTCAAATGGGTTCGTGGGCGAGGCTCCAGATCTTCAACAAATAAATGCACTGGTGGGCCACCTGAATGGTTATTTGCATAATCAAACTCCTAGATTAGGTAATATGTCAGGTGTAGAAAACAATCTTGATATTCATATTCGTGCCCTTTCAACGACTAAATCAAATATCAAACAATGGATTATTGATTCAAAGGCTACCTCTCATATGACAGGGGATCCTACTATGCTAAATAATGTAAAAAATAATCTAATATTATTAGATAAGTTTGTTACTATTGCAAATGGAAATCAAGTTGAGATGAAAGTAACAGGAGATACAAAATTACATAAAGGATATTCATACCCAAATTTGATACAAACTTACCTTTTGTTGCCAAAATCACTAGAAAACTTAATTCCTCTATTATAAGCCTAAGCAATGCTATGTAATGAGTTTTATATTTAAGTTTCAAGAATAAATAAGTTGAAGAAGAAGAATACACAAAATGAACTAAAACGCGAGCAAAAGGACTGATTTGTGGGACTTATGGACCTATCTGCAAGAGAGAAGGACCTTGATGTAAGCCAGAGGGACCAAATAGAAAACCGAGAAACTCCACACCATCATGAGTATTATGGCAATTTGGCTCGCCTCTAGATCCACATAACCGACCAGAGTGCACCCAACGTTACCATTTGAAGAATTTAAGACGCTAGACGAAAAAGGATCAGATCGGCCACTTTGTGACAACCAAGTGGTGGCCTCAAACCATCGGTTGGTTGCCCACTATGGCCTGAATCTGATTCCTTTTGGCCCGGATGTTGGGTACATCATTTTTGTCTATTTGTAGAACTTTCATTAGTTCCACATCGGCGTATTGTCCTAGTTGCCTTTTCATGTCTATAAATAGAACTCTTCTTCTTCCTTTGTAAATGACCAATTGCTTGGTGGCCATTCTCTCTACTTAGAGTAAGACTTTGGAGAAAAACTCACGTGGAGGGAATGCTACATATAATGTGCATCATCAATAACATAATTTCTTCTATTTTTGTTTTAATGTTCTCTTTTGAATGCTTGCATGTTTAGCTTAGTTTTGTTTTTTTAATCTTAGTATAATTAGTTAGAATGTCTTTCTTTCTTAGTATAATTGTTATCTTAATATGTAGTGAGTAGTTTCATCCCCCTTTGGGAGTGGAGATGATGTTTATACATGTATGAAGAATGGGAATGAATGCTATCTTATGCAATATGTGCTGAATGTGAATGTATGCTTGTTTGTTTAAATTAGAATGCTTAACTTGATGGGTTTTGCCACAACTTTTAGACACTTCCCATGCTTGTTTAGGTTCTTAATAACCAACATATTTATGCTCACGTTAATCAACTATGTTAGTGATTGGATTGATAGGTTTTGCAATAACCATTAGACACTTCCTAAGCATGAAAATACAATCTATACTTGTGCCATATTGAATGCATTCTTCACCACTTTATTACATGTGTACACACACTCCACCCCTTAGGAGTTTTCCTTACTGAATTTCATCTCACCCTATTAGTTGCTTAGTTTAGTTTTAGTGAGTCTTGTGTTGTCAACTTTCTTGTTTGTTAATTAGTTGCTAGTTTAGTGTAGCCTAGTTTAGTGTAACCAACCTTCTTCTCCCCTTATTTGCCACTTGATTTTTGAAGAACCAGAGTTGACACACCTCCTTGTGGATTCGACCCATATTTGCCACTGCTTCATCGTGGTCGTGCACTTGCAGTTTAAGATTAATCGAAACAAGTTTTTGGCGCTGTTGTCGGGGAGGTACTCTGTCAAGACTCTAATTTGGACGGTTCGAGTGGATTTGATCTTTTGTTTGTTTCAGGACAACTAAGGATCATGGAAAGATCCGAGGAGAAATATGGAGGAATCAGAAGCTACTCTGACCGCTAATCAGCGACCATAGATCACCAATTGGCGGTCTGTTGAGCAGTGTTTGCCTCTTATTTTATTTTGTGTGTTGGTACTGACAATATAGTTCTTTGGGAGCCCAATATTGCATGTCTGGACTTGTAGACTGCTCCCAGATCAATCCATAAACAAATCAATCGCTCGTTTAATAAACTTGGATATTAAAATCCAAAGCAAAAGATTAGGCATTCTTGCTTGTTTAGGTCATGCATCATGTACTTGACTTAGGCACATAGCTGGATCAACGTCGCCCACTCTGTCGATAGTAGGACATACGAGATCTCCAGATCTTGGCTCACTGGTTGGGCTTTGTGGTCTTCATCATAGGGAGGTGAGACATGTTGAGGCAGTATGACCTCGTAGTTAGGCGTTGTCTAGCTGTAAGTACCTATAATGACCATAGGTTGTTTGAGCCATGTTTGCTTGTTTGCTTCTGCCATTACCTACCTGTCGTAGCATAAGGACTTCCTCCCTTCTTATCTGAGTCATTCCTTCTCATCTGAGTCTTCCAATCTTCTCCTCTACACACCCTCTATTTTAGTTTTGTTACTTTTTTTCGTGTCACTCGTATGGGTGTGCACCTTTATGCATGCTAGTGTGGTCATGAGACGCAGTGATCATTTGACAAGATACGACATCGATCTATCCTTGATTGTCGACTTTTCAAACACATCCTTGTCTCGTGTCCTACACAATAAAGGGAGCATGGCCAGTCGTCTACAACATCATGATGACCCAGGTTTTGGACCTACACCAGCAGCAGATCCAGCAGGTATGGATCTACAACCTCATCAGTTGTTTCCCGAGGGTCCCATACCCCTCCGTGATCGATGCTACCCGAGTCGCACTGCTCTTCCTTCATTCATTGTCTTGCCAAAGGAGAATGAGAACTACTTTGAGGTTAAGCCTCAATTTATCTCTGTGCTCCCTCACTTCACTGGGAACAATTGAAAGAAATGCATGTTCTTAAAGTATTTTTTTATATGTCTTTTGTTATGAATTGAATGTATAAACATTTTGTTCCTTGATTAATGAATTCGTCTTTTAGAAGAGTTAAAGAAGAGGGTCTTGGTCCTTAACCATATTCCTACTTTGTATAATATTCCTAATATCATAAGGCAAGGGATAGACACAAGTGATATTATTACGTATCACTAAATGGATCATGTTCTGTTCTAGAGAACAAAACATCTTTGTTATTTGGGTAACTATAATGTATAGTGATTGATTCAGTTATAATACCACAAGTGCACGACCGCGATGAAGCAGTGACAAGTACGGGTCGAGTTGCGTGTGAGTCGGAGTCCACAATACTCCAGTAAGGGAAAGCAAAAGAGAGGTATGCGGTCAGAATTACACTACGATGCGTATGAAATTCGAAAAAATGATAAAATAAACCACTTAGGCGGTAGAGAAAGAATGCGTAAATAAAAATATGTGTACGTGTATGTGTTCATTTGTGCTAAAAAACATGTAATACATGAAATCCATAAAACCAAATACAACTTTGCCTCCACATGAAATAAGATAAAACATTATTATTAAAACATACAAGACAATAATTAAAATTTGGCTAATATGAGCTCATGCATAACGATCAAACCCCACTATGTCTCCATATGAAATAAAATTTAACACAATCATTAAAACATAAAAGAAATTAATTATGATGAGGCCAACAAGAGCACATGCTCCCACATGTCATGTTTTCTTCTTCCACTCCATCCTTATCCTCACCCCATCAATCCCTATAAAATAGCCCCACAAATCTAAGCATGTGCTAAGCATCACTCAAGAGAATTAGCACATCAAAGATAAGAGTGAAAATCTCATTAGATGGTTATGGAACTCATGTGAGGCTCGAAAGTTAAGATTACCACACACACTTAATACATCACATAATCACATCATCTTCTTCTCCACCCCCAATGGGTATGGACTATGATTAGTAGCATATCATGCATCATATTCATGCTATATATATTTAATTTTACCCCAATATTTATGCTACTCGAGTGTTTGTTGTTGTATTTCAGGTATTATATAATAAAGAAAAGAGGGGAAGAGAAAAAGGACTGAAACATAAGAAGAAATGACTTAAATGAAGCAAAATTGACCTCTCTGTCATGCACAAGGACCCATATGCAAGAGGTAAGGACTTGGACGTAAGCCTAGAAGAACCAAATAGCAAACTGAGAAACTTCACACCATCATGAGGAGTATTTTGGCAACTAGATTCGGGACCACACTCCAATAACCGATCCAAGTGCACCCCACGTGCAGAATTAAAGCACTAAATAAGATATCTGAAATCAGACCACATCAGAGAAAAAGTGACCGCTAATTGGTGGCCCTAGACTCCCAATTGGGAATCCATTTTGGTCAGAATCTGATCCAACTTCTGGTCGGTGTGTATTTTGTTGTTTTATCCATTTGTATAAGATTCATTAGTCTCACATCAGGGGATTGTCCCCAGTTGCATTTTTCATGTCTATAAATAGAACTCGTCTTCCTCCTTTGTAATAAAATCATTGCTTGGTGGCCATTCCATCTACTTAGAGTAAAGCGTTAGAGAAAAACTTAAGTGGAGAGATGCTACTTGTAATGTGAAAAAGAAATCTTTATTAGTTTCATGTTGCCTCTTTAAATTCTTGCATGCTTAGCTTAATTTTGTTTTATTAATCTTAGTAGAATTAGTTAGAATATTTTCTCTTCTTAATATAAATGTTAGCTTAATGATTAGTGGGTAGTTCCATCCCCCTTTGTGAGGTGGAGATGACGCACATTTATGTTTTGAGGTTTTGATGTTTGACTAATTTTGATTGTGTAGACTTGAATGTTTGTATGTTCATCGGGTTTGTTTTTTGATGGGTTTTGCCACATGTTTTAGACACTTCCCATACTTGGTTTCCTCATGTTTATTTACTGAAATTTCTTGTTGGGTATGCTACATGTTGTCATGTGTTTGTATTACTATTAGCTCGCTTGATTGATTGAAGAAACTTTATTTTGATGGATTTTGCCATAAGATTCAGACACCTCCCATGCTTAGCTTCGTTCTTCACATGAATTCCTGGTTTTTGATGAGTCTTGCCATATCTTTAGACATTTCTCATGCCGAGCCTTGTCTTATGATAATCAAGTAGTAACTGCTGATACGTTGTGTGAATGGAATGATAGGTCTTGCCATAACTTTAGACAGTTCCTATGCATGAAGACACACACATACACATACATGTTCACATGCGTCATTCGTCACTTCTCTCACCTCATATGTGCACACACTCCACCCCTTAAGGGTTCATACATATTTTGTTCCATATCGTTTGCTGAATTTCTTTAGTTTTCATTTGCATCGTAATCTAGATTGTTTTGCATTCTTAGTATAATCGTCTTTTCATCGTAGCGTAATTATCTCTTCTTCCACCGTTATTTCCCACTTGATTTTGCTCGCTCAAAGGTTGGCAACGCTCCCTGCGGATCAACCCATACTTGCCCCATCTTAACCTACGATCATGCACTTGCGGTTAATTAGTAAAATGTTTAATAGACTACTCCCTACTCATCTCTAAACTCAAGAAAGCATAAAAACAACCCAAAACCATAATGGAAAATTCAGAAAACTAGATTAAAATGAAAGATTACAAGGTTGCTCCTCTTCTCCTCCTCTACACTACTAATTAAGAAACTAAAACCTACTCTAATGAACAAGAAATAAAACCTACTCTACTAAATAAGAAAGCAAACTAACCTAAGGACGAGAGGGAGGAAGAAGAAAAAAGGAGTGGGACCCATGTATATTAACAAATTGAAAAACAAAATAGGGTGTGCTTTTTTACATGTATATTAATAAATTGAACCCCATTCCACATGGAGTGGGACCCATGACAACCTCTTTTGTTTGTCTTTTCTTTTCTTTTTTTCTTTTTCTTTTTCTTCTTTTTTATTTTTTTATATGTATGTACAAACATGAAATCTCAACCATTATAATGGTTCAGTGCAAGGGAGGTTCATGAATGAACATAACCTCCTCTATTGGCTTTTTGGCTAATACTCGTTAATCCAGTTTTGACGATTAATTATCATATCAATAAATCCATGTACATCTATCACTACATCACATGCATATGCACATATATTGTTGTTTTTATTAACACTTTTAGGAGACAAGTGTTGATACAAGACAAGAAATCAAGCTGAAGAATAGTATAGGATTTATGCTTCTTGTACTTTGGATTCAATTGTAACTTGGGCACTTGAAATCTTGTTGATTTGAATTTAGTGATCCATAGAAAACCTATAGAAGTCTCATAAAAAATTCCATATCAAACCGACTCTTTTAGATGACCCATTACACACAAGAATTCTTCTTGGATCAAAGTTCCTACAGAAAACGGTAGACCGGTAGATCATTTGGTTCGACCGAATTTAATAGACTCTAACTCTTTTCCCATAATGGTTAAACAACAGTTCACCTAGTTCGACAGATTTTAAAAGGTTCTTACCCTGTCCAAAATGGTCAACCAATTATTTATCCCAGTTCGATCGTTATCCTTGAATAACCGAAACATGCCTTAAACTTATTCATCTCTTCTTTAGTGGTTATTTCTTTACACATGTCACGGTTAGTGTACATACCTGTCAACCAAAAGTTCCCGTTCGACCATTTGACACTTCATATTTGTCTTTCATATGACCGTTATACTTGTCGTATTATACAACGGTCCTATACACATACTTGAACTAACCCAATTCATATTTTCACCATCGGTCGAACAATGCCATGATGACGGTCAACCAGATCAAGAACAATTCGAGCTCCAAACTCCCTGTTATTTTTGGTCGGACGGGATTCTCCTTTGAGTCCGACCATTACCTCATTTATTTAATATTATCTTGGACAAAACTTTTAGAATGGTCGACCGCTCCTATTCTTAGTTCGATCGTCCACTTAAGTTCTGGCCTTAGTGGTTCGACCGACGTCTACTCAGATCGAACGTTTTATTACTTATAAGAAAATGGTCGAACATTTCTCCCATATCGGTCGACCGTTGGTGGACAAATTTGTTTTCTGAACTTTTCTATTTTGTGTATCTTACACAAATTCTTTCCAAATCAATCCCAATGGCTAGATTAAATTTAGAGCCTATAAATAGAGCTTAGAACAACCTTACAAGGTTTCCAATCCTCTCTCTAAAGATCTCATACTCATACTACTTCAAATTGCTCTCAAACTTCTCAGTGTGCTTAATCTTTAACTTGAATCATTCATTGCTCTCATCAATCATTCAAGTGCTCAAGATTAGAAGTGGTTACTACAATCTTCAACAAGGTGTTGTAATAGCTTCCGGAGTGAAGCTCTTCTCAGATTGTAAGAACGTGGTCCAAGCTTGGCGAGGGTGTTCGCAAGCTTGAAGTGAAGAGGTAAGATCTCTCAGCCCGGAATGGGGAGACGGATAGGGGAAAACACGAAGTTGCTCAAAGAGGAGCAATTCGTAAGAGAAGACTAGGAACCGATTGGTAGATCCAAACCTCTATACATCGGTGTTGTGGTATGATTGTCTTACTCTATCATTTAATGTTGTTATTGTTTCATTGCATTATTTGCTTAAGTTTTTAAGAACTCAATTAGTATATTCACCCCATTTAGACTAATTCTAGGGCTAGTTATATCGTACATTTGGTATCAGAGCCTCGTATATTGCATTTAACAAATTAGCCTTTGTAGCAACAACCCAACAATGTGAGGGATTGCACACCGGTAGACCTCCTTTTCCTAATGGAACAATCTATGCTTATTAGAAGAAACACATGATTACATTTATCCGATCATACGATATAAAATTATGAGTGTTTCTTCAAATTCCGTACATTAAAACTAAGGAAATGTACTCATGACGGATGATGAGCTTGAGATGGCTCAAATGAATGCCAAACTTATGAACATCCTCGCGTGTGGATTAATAAAGGAAGAATATAGTAGGATTAATTCATGTGACTCTGCATTTGAGGCATGTCTCAGGCTTCAAACTCACTTCGAGGGAAGATCATCCATTAAGAAAACTAGGATAGATTCTTTCATGCAAAAATATGAAATATTTTCTATGAAACCATAAGCGAGATGCACACTCGCCTTACCTATATTACTAACTCTTTAAAGAACCTTGGTAAGGTTTTGAATGAAAGTGACAGGGTGCGGAAGTTTCTTAGGTCGCTATCCATCAAATGGGAGAAAAAGGCTATGACGACTGAAGAAGCCAAAGACCTCTCCAAATTGAAGATGGAGGATCTCATAGGAAGTGATTGATATGTTTCAATTATAACTGCAAGTGCACGGCCGCGTTGAAGCGGTGACAAATATGGGTCGATCCATAGGGTTCGACTTTACTTTGTGCGAAGGCGAGTGGGAAAGAAAGGAGAGAAAGGATTGATGATCAAACTACACTACAATCCAAAAAGGAAATGGAAGATAAGCAATTAAACTAAACCCCATAGGGGGTAAAGAAATAATGTGAATATAAAGATGTGTGTGTGTGTGTGTGTTCAATTATGCACATCACAACATGTAGTGCATGAAATCATAAAACTCAATCCAACTTTGCCTCCATATGAAATAACATAAGATCATATCATTAAAACATAAAAGACAATAATTTGAATGAAGCTAAATGAACTCATGTATAAAGACTAGACCCTACTATGCCTCCACATGAATTAAGATAACACATTATCATTAAAACATATAAGACATTAACCAAGGTAAAGGCAACAAGAGTACATACACTACAAATTGTGTTTCCAATATTAATTCCATCCATATCCTCACATTATCATTCCCCATAAGTAGGTCCACTAATCTAAGCATAAGCTAAGCTTCATTCAAGAGCATTAGCATATCAAAGATAAGAGTGAAATCTCATTAGATGGTTATGGAAATCATATAAGGCTCAAGGGATTAAGATAATACACACCTAATACATCACAAAATCACATCACATATTTCTCCACCCCCAAATGGTGATGGAACTACTCACTTACCATTACACTACAACCTACATTAAAATGAAACATTCTTCTGAAATGAAACTACACTAAGCAAGCAAGAAATATTAAAGAAACTAAAAGGACATAAAATAAAAGAAGCATGCAAGCATATGAAAGGAAATTAAATTAAGAAAGAAACAACATAACTAAAGAAAAACATCTATTATTACTCACTCAATTACAAGTAGCCTCTCTCCACCAGGGTTTTGCTTCAAGGCTTGAACTCCTAGTAGAGAGGATGACCACCAAGAGAGAGATGGGGTACAAGAGAGGAGGGAGAGTTCTATATATAGCCATAGAAAAAGGTAATCCAGTACAATCCCCCGGTATGGGACTAAACAAATAACAGAAATAGACTAAACACACTCTAATACATAACCCACAGAAATATTAGCAGATTCGAAGCAACCCGGACCGCCAATTAACGGTCCCAGACCGCCAATTGGCGGTCTACAAGGTTTGGATCCGTCTGGTTTTTGTTCTGGGCTTTTCTTGATGGATTTGTTGGTCTTTGATGCATCGACCTAGCTTGCTGGAGCTCCGACCCGAATAGAATTGCTAAAATACTCCCCATGATGGTGTGGAGTATTCTTGTTTGCTCATTGGTCCTTCTATCTTGCATTCAGGTCCTTCGATCTTGCATTTTAGTCCTCGAGTCTCTCAACTCAGTCCTTTTTCCTTCTTTTAGGTCCTTTCATGCCTCTTCTCTTCAAACCTCTTTATTTCTGAAATTCAAACATAAAGCTCGTTACGTAGGATTGTTTAGGTGAAAGATAATGGGTATAAGATACAAATGTAAGCATGAAATGATGTCAATCAGGAAGCCTCATGGCTTATGAGATACAAATGGAAGAAATAGAGAGAAGGAAAAGGAGCAGGAAAGCTCAAGAAGGAAAGAAAAGAAGATTGCTCTAAAAGCAATCTCGGATTCAGAATTGTTCTAAGATGAGGATGTTAGCTTTTTGGCCTTAATCTTATGTTTTGATGATTTATTCAACCGAATCTTAATTAGAGTAGCACACACTATGCATTGCATATATATTGTATTGTGCTAACCTCTACAGGTGATCAAGACTCAAGAAAGATGGAAATGAAGTCAAGACATGTAATTAAAGCTAAATCAAAGACATGTAATCTTGATTTCTTTTGAGTCTTAGGAACAAAGTGTAATTGAGAATACTTGAGCTAAAATCAACTTAATCACACACTAGGTTCCTTATAGAAGTCACACACGAAATTTCACATAATTTGGACTTCAATAGATCACCCAAACTTAGACCGGAATACACCAAACCTGAACTGCAAAAGTCTGCCCACATTCGGTCGACCGCAACATGCCGTTCGGTCGACCGAATGATCAAATCTCTTGTTTGTGTTTTCACTGCCCTTATTCGGTCGACCGTGTTTTACCTTTCGGTCGACCGTCAGATCATATTTTCCCGACCGTTACTTTTGTCGTATATACCCAACGGTCGTATTCGTATTAAACCAAAAATACCCCAAATGTATTTCATTTATCGGTCGACCGAGGACCACGATCGGTCGACCGTTTGTCCATCTCTTGACAAACCCAAAGTGCCTGTCCATAGTCGGTCGACCGCCAAACTTGTTTCGGTCGACCGTTCACACATTTGTTTGTCACCCCCAAAGTGCCTGGTCGAAATCGGTCGAACGAACCCTTTCTTGTGTTCGACCGATAACTTAAGTTTTCTTAAGTCGTAGAGTTGGGAGGTCGACCGTTGCTTAACCGGTCGACCGAATCTTGTGCATAACTGCCAAACGGTCGACCGTTCGTCCCGATTCGGTCGACCGATTACAGCCAGAATTGGGTCCTGTCTTTTCTGTTTTGTGTAATCACACTTCAACTCATACCCAATCAATCCCAAAGGCTCTATTCTCTCTAAGGCTTATAAATAGAGTTGTAAAACACATTTTAGCACAACTCTCCCACTACAAACTTGTCCCAAACTTTAGAGAGAATCCCAAACACTCAAAGCTACAAACCTTCCACACTTAGTGATCATTTCTTAATCCTACTCAAGTGTGCTCAAGATTTAGAGAGTGTTGCTCCACTCAAGTTCTCATTTGTTGTCAAAAGAGTAAAGGCTCCGGTGAAAGCCCGAAGCATCCTTCTCGGATTGTGAGAAGAAGATTCCAAGCTCGGCGAGGGTTGTTTGCGAGTTTGACGGTTGTAAAGGCGTTCTCTCCCGGCCCGGAACGGGGAGTGGTTAGTGAAGTCGTGAGCGGAGCTCGGTGATCCGAGCGGAGCTTGCAAGAGAGGACTAGGACCTGGGTGGGGTGCCGAACCTCTATAAAAACGCCGAGTCGATTTGTGGTTTGCATATTCCTACACTTGCTTGTTTTAGTTTAAATTCCGCTGCATTTCTTTGATTGCTTATACAAGTAGGTAATTAGGTGATTAGCATTAATTGTGGACCCATAAACCCACACGATCCTACAGAGGATACTGATGAAGACGTTGCTTTCCTAACTCAAAAATTTGAGAAATTTCTCACTAAGGGAAAATTCACAAAAAGAAAAGGTAAATCATCTCGCGGTCTCACGTGCTATGAGTGCAACAAAATCGGCCTCATGAATAAGGATTGTCCCTTGCTTAGGCTGAGAGATCGTGAAAGGAGAGAAGAAAAGAGATGCCCTCCTAGAAGAGAAAGGTAGGAGAGACCAAGGAGAGACAGAGAAGAAAGGTTCTAAAAAAGATGGGATGATTAAAGCTCATCGACGTCTTCCGAACCGAATACTCTGAAGATGAAGAAGCACACATGTGTTTCATGGCTACTAATGAGGATTAGGATTCAAGCCATTCTTCATCGCAAGACAAGAGTGATCAACCTCAAGTTGTGGAAATTGAAGACGATGAGGTATCCACTGATGAAACATTTTTCTTATGATGACTTGTTAGATGCATTTCATGAACTTGCTGAGCGCTATCAAATCATTTTTCAAAAGATCTAATTCACATTGGGAACAAAAATGCTTGACATGCTTCTTGGCACCCAAACTCAATATCTAACAAAGCATGACTTAGGATACAAGGGATGGAAACAAAAGAAATCTGCATCGTATGTTGTTAAATTGAATAAGTCACTGGTTAAGAAAGTCAATTATTCAAATGTTTGGGTACCTACGACTACTCTAATTTGCGTACCAAAAGCTAACCGTCAAGGACCCAAACAAATTTGGGTACCAAAGTCTTCACTTGTTACCTTGTTTGTAGATAAAAGCAAGGAGAAATGGCAAGTGGATACTTGATAGCGGATGTTCGAGACACATGACAGGAGACTACCATGTCCTATAAAGCTTAAATCCTAAGAATGGAGGAACCATCATGATTGACATCATTTCATGCTTATATTTGTATCTTATATCCATTATCATACACCTAAGCAATGTACGTGTCGAGTTTTATGTTTGAATTTCAGAAATAAATAGGTTTGAAGAGATGAAGCATGAAAGGACCCAAAAGCAGGGAAAAATGACTTAATTGTGAGACCTGGGGATTAAGATACAAGGGAGAAGGACCTGAACGTAAGACCGAAGGACCAAAGAGCAAAACAGAAAACTCCACACCATCATAGGGAGTATTTTGGCAATATTATTCGGGTCGGAGCTCCAACAAGTGAAGTAGATGCATCAAACACCAACAAAGACATCCAGCAAAGCCCATAATAAAATACAGCGTGATCCGGACTATATAGACCACCAATTGGCGGTCCAAGACCGCTAATTGGCAGTCTGTTTTGGCCCAAATCCACTAAGCTTGTGGTCGGTCACGTATTAGTGTGTATTTAGTCTATTTCTGGTATTTGTTTAGTCCCACATCGGGGGATTGTCCCGGATTGCCTTTTTCTTTGGCTATAAATGGAACTCTTCACCTTCTATTGTAAACTACCCATTGCTTGGTGGCATTCTCTCTACTAAGGAGTAAGCCTTGAAGCAAAACTCAATGTGGAGAAGAATGCTACCTTCAATGTGAGTCATTGTTAATAAAAAAATTGTTCTAGTTTCTTTTAATCTTGTCTTTTAATTTGTGCATGTTTCTTTAGTTTATGTTTATTTCAATTAGCATCTTTAATGTTCCTTACTTGCTTAGTTAAATTTCCTTTCAGTATAATGTCTCATTTTGTTAATGTAGGTAGTGTAATGATTAGTGAGTAGTTCCATCCCCTTTGGGGGTGGAGTAGATGTATGTACATATCATGTAGGTGGTATGAATGCTAGATGTTATTGTTTGTGAGAGATATTAGTATGCTTGCTTGAATTAATAAGAACTTTACTTGATGGTTTTTGCCATAGTTAGGTACACTCTATGCTCGTTATATTCTTAATAACAACCTTGCATTGCTCATATTAATCACCTAGGTTAGTGTTGTAAATGATAGGTCTTGCCATGAGGTACTTCTTATTCATGAACAAACACTAACCACACTTGAGCTTATTGTATGCATTCACCACACTTATTTCATGTGCACACACACACACTCCACCCCATAGGGGTTTTCATTCCTGAGTTTTATCTTCCTTCATTAGTTGTTTAGTTTAGTTTGTGTTGTTATTTCGTAACAATCTTTTCTAGTCTCCTAGTTTAGTTTAGTGGAGTTAGTTTAGTGTAATCAATCTTTTCTCCCCTTTCTTACCCACTCGCCTTCGCACAAACCAAAAGTCGACACACCTCCTTGTGGATCGACCAGTATTTGCCACAGCTTCAACGTGGCCGTGCATTTGCAGTTTAATATAAAACGAATCAATCAAGTTGTTGACACCGTTGCCGGGGAGGTACTCTGTCCAGACCTTGGTTTGGACGATTCGAGTGGTTTTAATTTTTGTTTGTAGTTTTTTCTTAGTTTCAAGGATCCTAGAGCTCACGGGGAGGCTACTAGAGGAGTTGGAGCACAAAAGCTTCAACAGGGACCACCAATCAGCGGTCTGGGACCGCCAATTGGCGGCCTGGTTGGCGTTTCTTGCTCTCAGTTTTCTCCTCGTAGTTGATTCTTTCATTGTAGTTATCTGGGAGTCCTATTTTGCATGTTGTGACTTCTAGTTTGCTCCAAGATCATTAAACAAATCCCCATTAATCAACTTGGCCTAAAAATCCAAAACAAAAGATTAGACATTCTTACTTGTTTAGATCACGCATCATGTACTTGACTTAGGCACGTAGTTGTCTTTTCTTTTAGCTTTATTTTCAGTTGTTGACTGTCGGCGTAAGGTATGCATTTCCTACACTCATTCATGCATCTTGTATGCCCATGCATTAGTTAGTAGGAATTGTATTAGGACAAGAGAGAGTTGAGCATTTTATTGGAGCGTTGATTGCTAGATTTAGGATCAAAACACTACTAAGGAGGGGTTGTCCCGTAAAAGATAAGGTGGGGGATTTCATCACCCTTTCCTTCGCCCCAAAAATCACTCTTAATCAAGCCTTAACTAAAATCAAGTAGACATTGGCCCTAGGATTTCGGACGCACTAGGAGAGTAATCTAGTTGAAACCGTCATGGCATGATCAGTGTTGCCTACCTTGTCGATAGTAGGAGGTACATGATCTCTAGATCTGGTATCACTTGCTAGGCATTGTGGTCTTTGTTGTAGGGAGGTGAGGCGTGTCGAGGCTAGTGACCTCGAAGTTAGGAGTCATCTAGCCTAAGGACCCATTGCCTTACATTGTTTGAGTCGTGATTGCTAGTTAGGCTTCTACCTGATCCCATTACCCACGCTTGCTCTAGAAATCTTCCCTTCTCCTCTGAGTCATCTTCTTCTCACCTTCTTCTACATTAGAGTCTCCTCCCCTTTACACTCTTTGTTAGCGTTTTAGGGTCGAGTCGAGCACTTTTTGCGAGCTTAGCCTCGTGGTGGTGAGAGTGGTCGACTCGAGAGTTTTTGTTGAGATGGATGGTTACATGGGCGACCATCAATATCATTGTTGGGACCAGTACAATTCTCCCTGGTATTCCGGACCCATGAAACCTGGGGTGGCTCAGACGAATACCCCGTATGGTTGGGATAATCTTCATTGTGTGACTGAGCAATCTTCATAGAGGGGTGATATGAGAGAGGCACCGACTGCTAGATCTCCATCTACTTATGTCGGATCATATGTTGGTCATCAAACTGAGACATTGCAAGAAGCTTTGGCATCTTTCATGCGTGCGGTAGACGACATGAGTGCACCAGTGGCTCCAGTAGCCGTACCGTGCGACTGTTGTGGGTTGAGTGGTCATGTTATCGGGGAATGTCCTTATGTTCCCCCAGAGCCTGAGTATGAGCATACATTTTCCTAAAACGCTCAATATGACCATTACGCATCCGCGTACAACCCGAGAGGGATGGATTCATGAGGAGACAATTCATATCCAAATTCTTATACTTCATTTTCACCCCAGTATCCTCCTACTGAATACCTAGAATTCTACCAACACCTCACTTCAAATCATTGGATTCATTCTCTGCCCATCAACACCCAACCCCAAAATTTCCCAAGCTCTGACTTGGACCTCATAGTTGACTGCATACCTGATTCCTTGAAACAAACTTTCCTTACGTTCATGGAAACCACTCAACAGTCCATACTAAATATGGCACTACAAGTGAGTCAAATGTCGCAGCAATTACGTGAACGTGAGGAGAGTAACTTTTCTTGTCAACATGAGGATTCATCTTTTGATATCGAACCACCACCACATCCACAAATTCAAAGCACAATCTTTCAAAGTCAAACTCCTAGTCAGTTTGAGGGACTTGGGGTTTCAATTCATGATCACTTGGTGGAGGATTCGATTCCAATTGAGAAAAACATGGACCAATTTCATTATGAGTCAGCACAGGATTGTGCCTTATCGTTTTGTCCCATGGTCCTTGAGCCACATGATCTTCATGTTGTGCCTCTTAAGGACTCACCTCTGGTGGAGCAAGAGCTCCCTAGTACCCTCAATTTCAAACAACCTGATGAGAGTTTGCCTCTCACTATTGTTCATGATCATCATGGAAATGATGGAACATCAAACAACTACATTGCTAATGAGGGTATTAGGAGTTCCTTGGAGGATACCTTGGGTATGACACCCACTTTTTGTTCGCCTGGTGTGTCGGACATGCCTAATGAGGTTCTTGACCTCGTTCCGACGCACCAGCCTGTTGGTTGGAGAGTTTGGATTGACGATCATAACTTCAGCACTGCAACGGGAGAAACTCTTCTTCCGTTGCCCCATATTTCCCAAACTCTTGAGAGGTTCAAGCTCTTTCAATTTGATCCTTTGAATGAGACGCCTTTGCGTCCAATTCATGAACCTCTCCTTTCATCTTGTGCTCTTTGTGAGGGGGCCAAACATGAGTATTCTAGCCCCGCGTGGTGTCATGTTCCCTTTCCAATTGCATTGACCCACTCTTGAGGTTCTCATTTGATGTCTTTTGACAAATCAAGATGGGAACTTATGTTTGTACATAGTTATATTACAAAAACAAAAAAACAAAAACAAAAAAGTACAATAAAAGACTCTTTCAGTGAGCATCGATTGTTGTGGGCTCCAACCTTTGAGTATTTAGGCCCCATTTCTTTCACGTATTTGTATCCCTTCTTTAGCATCTCACAGGTTTTGAGGGAATTCGGGTTTGTGTCCATCAACATAACCTTGAACTTCCTTTTGCGCTTCATATTGGTGAGATCTTTCTTTTTTCATGCATAAATCCATGTAGTATTTTGCTCGCATTCATTGAGGACAATGCGAGGAGTAGGTGTGGGGGGGTGTTTTTACGTGTGTACATAGTCGAGTCTTTTTCTTTGATTTTTGTTTTCTTTTGTGTGCATTATTGCTGGGCTGCATTTAATATCGATATATCGATATATCTGCTAGTGTGCTGCATTTAATATCGATATATCTGCTTGCCATGATCCTTGAGTGACTTGTCTTGTTTTGCTTGCCTAGTGCTTCAAAATTTTCGCATTTCTTTCAAAATCTTCATGTGTTTGCGAAAGAAAATGTTTTGTGGGTTTTGTGTGTGTTTAGCATGTGCAAAACCGTTGAGAGGCAAAGTAAAAAGAAAGCTCCCAAAATTGTCTTGAACTTGATGCATTAGGATATTTAGTACAATGACTTTAGGACTTATCGAGTCGTTAGGATGCACCCCAGTTTTCCCTCGGCGGTGAGTAATCATAGGGTTTCAGTGCTCAAATAATTAAAGAAGTCCACCGCGAACTTAGTGAGTCAATAATTCGTGTCTGTTAATTTAAGGAAGTTTGTTGTAGTCAAGGACCCTTTAAATCTTGTTGTGAGACATTAAGTGTAGGGGTTTTGGTTTCTTGTGTAGGTAAGAAATAAGTGAGTCGGTGTTCTCTCTTCTCGCACGGCTCCTATCACTCGGGAAAGTAGGTCTGAAGGGACTTTGTGCCTGGTGCTTTCGAGTCATCTGACTTGGGATGCACGACCGAACTCCCGTTACACGGGTGGTAGGGATTGCCCTATGTGGAGATTTGGGGAACAGTGTACGTGATAGTGTAAGTCCTCATGGGCAATGATGCACGAAACCTGACCCTGGGAGAATGAAGCTCCAACTAATAAAAAGAAAAAAAACGAAACAAAAAGAAAAAAAATGGTAATGCAAATAAGAACCTTAATGGACTTTACACTTTGTATCACTTGAGGATGTTGAGGTTGTCCATGTCTTTCACTTAATTCCTTATTTAACTTGTACGAATGATTCATTAGGCCAGGTGTGTGGACTAATTACCTATTTAGAGTCGACCCGTAGGATTACCGCGTCCAATGATCGACAAAATTTGTCCAATTAGTCGAGTGTCTAGATTGAATAATGCATCTTGTTCGGATTTTGTGGGTATATCCACTGAAAACCCTCACGAGACAACACTCCTCCTCCTTGGCAACAAGGAGTTTTAACGGCTTGTTGCACGTGCTAAGTGCAACCGTGATTTCTACGAAAGTGAGTTAGGATTTCTTGTTTCTCGTTTTGTTTTTCTCTTTCTTTGTTTTGCTCGGGACTAGCAAAAACTTAGGTGTGGGGGTATTTGATTGACATCATTTCATGCTTATATTTGTATCTTATATCCATCATCTTACACCTAAGCAATGCTACGTGACGAGTTTTATGTTTGAATTTCAGAAATAAATAGGTTTGAAGAGATGAAACATGAAAGGACCCAAAAGCAGGGAAAAAAGACTTAATTGTGAGACCTGAGGATTAAGATGCAAGGGAAAAGGACCTGAACGTAAGACCGACGGACCAAAGAACAAAATAGAAAACTCCACACCATCATGTGGAGTATTTTGGCAATTCTATTCGGGTCGGAACTCCAACAAGTGAAGTAGATGCATCAAAGACCAACAAAGACATTCAGAAAAGCCCATAATAAAATCCAGCGTGATCCGGACTATATAGACCGCCAATTAGAAGTCCAAGACCGTTAATTGGCGGTCTGTTTTGGCCCAAATCCTCTAAGCTTTTGGTGGGTCGCGTATTAGTGTGTATTTAGTCTATTTCTGGTATTTGTTTAGTCCCACATCGGAGGATTGTCCCGGATTACCTTTTTCTTTGGCTATAAATAGAACTCTTCACCTTCTATTGTAAACTACCCATTGCTTGGTGGCATTCTCTCTACTAAGGAGTAAGTCTTGAAGCAAAACTCAAGGTGGAGAAGAATGCTACCTTCAATGTGAGTCATTGTTAATAAAATAATTGTTCTAGTTTCTTTTAATCTTGTCTTTTAATTTGTGCATGTTTCTTTAGTTTATGTTTCTTTCAATTAGCGTCTTTAATGTTCCTTACTTGCTTAGTTAAATTTCCTTTCAGTATAATGTCTCATTTTGTTAATGTAGGTAGTGTAATGATTAGTGAGTAGTTCCATCCCCTTTGGGAGTGGAGTAGATGTATGTACATATTATGTAGGTGGTATGAATGCTAGATATTATTGTTTGTGAGAGATATTAGTATGCTTGCTTGAATTAATAAGAACTTTACTTGATGGTTTCTGCCATAGTTAGGTACAGTCCATGCTCGTTACGTTCTTAATAACAACCTTGCATTGCTCATATTAATCAGCTATGTTAATGTCGTAAATGATAGGTCTTGCCATGAGGTACTTCTTATGCATGAACAAACACTAACCACACTTGAGCTTATTGTATGCATTCACCACACTTATTTCATGTGCACACACACACTCCACCCCTTAGGGGTTTTCATTCCTGAGTTTTATCTTCCTTCATTAGTTGTTTAGTTTAGTTTGTGTTGTTATTTCATAATAGGCTTTTCTAGTTTCCTAGTTTAGTTTAGTTATTTTAGTGTAATCAATCTTTTCTCCCCTTTCTTTCCCACTCGCCTTCGCACAAACCAAAAGTCGACACACCTCCCTGTGGATCAACCCGTATTTGCCACTGCTTCAACGCGGCCGTGCACTTGTGGTTTAATATAAAACGAATCAATCACATCATGTTTGGAGATAACGTTAAAGGTCCTATTGTCGTCATTCGTAATTTTGGCAATCATTCTACTCCATCTATTGAGAAAGTTTTGCTAGTAGAAGGTTTTAAACACAACCTGCTTAAAGTTAGTCAATTAACTGATAAAAAATACTTAGTTGTTTTTTATAAGACTACTTGCTATATCATTTCTAAACTTAACATGAAAACCGTGTTCAAAGGATATAGATCTAATAACATTTACATCGTGCATGTTGATAATCTAAATTATATGGCTCTTGACACTTGTTTAGTTGCCTCACATGACAAAGCTTGGTAATGGCATAACCGTTTGGAACATATTAGTATGTAAAAATTGCACAAATTATCCAAGCTTGAATTAGTTAGGGACTTCCAAAAATTGATTTAAAAAGGACGAGCATTGTGATGCATGCCAATTTGGAAAACAGTTTAAATCATCTTTCAAATCTTTAAATGTAGTATCAACTTCAAAACCTCTTGAGCTTTTGCACCTAGATCTTTTTGGACCTTCACAGACTGTTAGTCTAGGAGGCAAAAAATATGAATTTGTGGTTGTTGATGATTTTTCGTGATTTACTTGGGTTTTATTTTTAGCAAACAAACACGATGCATGTGAAAGATTAAAAAGTTTTTGCAAACGTGTTCAAAGGGAAAAGGATTCCAACATCATTGCTATTAGTAGTGATCATGGTGGAGAATTTGAAAATGATTCTTTTCAAAAACTTTGCGAAAAATAAGGCATTGAACACAAATTTTCTTTTCCTCGCACTCCTCAACAAAATGGGGTAGTTGAGAGTAAGAATAGAACACTACAAGAAGTGGCAAGAACTATGCTTGTGGAGAAAGAACTTCCAAAGTATTTTTGGTGCAAAGCCATTAATACCTCTTGTTATGTCTTGAACCGTGTTCCCTTTCGACCAATTTTAAAGAAAACACATTTTGATCTTTGATATAACCATATCTTGAAGATTTCCTATTTCAAAGCTTTTGGTTCAAAATGTTTTGTCCTAAATACTAAAGATAACTTGGATAAATTTGATGCTAAATCCAATGAGGCCATCTTTTTAAGGTATTCCAATAGGAGTAAGGCTTATAGAGTCTACGATAAAAGAACTAGTTGTGTTGAAGAATCTCTAAACGTCAACTTTGATGAATTGCCATGTGTAGATAATTCCTCTCTTTATGATGACTAGATGGATATCATTAGACATGTCTCATCGCAAGATGCCACCCTTGAGTCTCATAAGATCGTCCAAGTTCACCACTAGAGGATAAAGAGGAACTTCCCAAAGATTGGACCTATAAAAAGGATCGTCTGAAGGACCTTGTGATAGCAGATGTCTCTCAAGGTGTGACAACACGTTCTAGAGCTCATGTGATTGTGAGTCTTACGCTTTTATCACCAAATTAGAACCCAAGAAAGTAGAACAAGTATGTAATGATGAATTTTGGTTAATGGCTATGCACGAAGAGCTAAATCAATTTGTCTGAAATGACGTTTGGGATCTTGTTGAAAAACCAACTAATCAAACTGTTCTTGGAACTAAGTGGATCTTCCGAAACAAACTCGATGAAGACAGGAATGTAGTTAGAAACAAAGTTTGACTCGTTGCTCAAGGCTACCATCAAAAGGAATAGATAGACTTTGATGAAACTTATGCTCTCGTTTCTCGTATGGAAGCCATCCATATGCTTTTAGCTTATGCATCTTTTATGGATATCAAACCTTTTCAAATGGATGTTAAAAGTATTTTTCTAAATGGATTTATTTCTGAAGAAGTTTATGTTGCACAACCACCCAGATTTGTAAATGAAACTCATGAACCATGTGTTTAAACTCAAGAAGGCTTTTTATGGACTTAAGCAAGCTCCTAGGGCTTGGTATGAGAGGTTGAAGAACTTTTTGATTAACAAAGGTTTCACAATGGGTAAAGTGGTTACCACTCTATTTGTAAAATCTCATAATAACAATTTATTAGTGGTACAAATATTTGTTGATGATCATAATAACCCTTTTCTTTTTTGCGAAGAATTTTTTAAGTCTATGCAGGGCAAGTTCGAGATGAGCTTAATTGGGGAACTAATTTTTTTTCCTCAAACTCCAAATCAAGCAAACTCAAGATGAGAACTTCATACATGATTGACATCATTTCATGCTTATATTTGTACCTTATATCCATTATCTTACACCTAAGCAATGCTATGTGACGAGTTTTATGTTTAGTTTTCAGAAATAAAGAGGTTTGAAGAGAAGAGCCATGAAAGGACCCAAAAGCAGGAAAAAAGGACCTAATTGTGAGACCTGGGGACCAAGATGCAAGGGGGAAGGACCTGATCGTAAGACAGAAGGACCTAAGAGCAAAACAGGAAACTCCACACCATCATGAGGAGTATTTTGTCAATTCGATTCGGGTCGGAGCTCCACTAAACCAACCAGATGCATCTAAGACCAAGAAACACTTCAAGAAAAGCCCACAAAGAAAACCAGGCGGATCTAAACTTTATAGACCGCCAATTGGCGGTCTGGAACCGCTAATTGGCGGTCCATTTAGCCCAGGATCCGTCCAATTTTCTGTAGTACGTGTATTAGTGTATTCTTAGTGTATTTGTGGTATTGGTTTAGTCCCACATCGGGGGATTGTCCCTGATTAGCTTTTTCCATGCTTATAAATAGAACTCTTCACCTCCCTTTGTATCAATCTCACCCATTGCTTGGTGGCATTCTCTCTACTAAGGAGTGAGCCTTGAAGCAAAAACTCAAGGTGGAGAAGAATGTTACCTTCAATGTGAGTCATTTTGTTAATAAAATAATTCTTCTAGTTTCTTTAAATCTTGTCTTTTAATTTGTGCATGTTTGTTTAGTCTTTCCTTTCCTTTTATGTTTCTTTAATGCTTCTTGCCTTCTTAGTTAACTTTCATTTCAGTATTATGCTTTCTTTGCTTAGTCTAATCAGTAGTGTAATGAGTAGTGAGTAGTTCCATCCCCATTTGGGGGGTGGAGAAATATGTGATATAATCATGTAGTGTATTAAGTGTGTGTTATTTTTATCCCTTGAGCTTTACATGATTTCCATAACCATCTAATGGGTCTCCACTCTTATCTTTGATAGGCTAATGCTCTTGAATGAAGCTTAGCTTATGCTTTGATTAGTGGACCTATTTTATGGGGAATGATAAGGTTAGGATATGGATGAAATTAATGTTGGAAACACAATTTGTAGTGTATGTGCTCTTGTTGCCTTTACCTTAGCTAATGTCTTGTATGTTTTAATGATGTAGTGAAATCTTAATTCATGTAGAGGCATAGTAGGGTATAGTCTTTATACTTGAGTTCATGTAGCTTCATTCCAATTAATGTCTTCTTTGTTTTAATGATGTAGTGAAATCTTAATTCATGTAGACGCAAAGTTGGATGTAGTTTTATGATTTCATGCACTACATGTTGTGAGGAGCTTAATGAACACACACACACTTCTTTATGTTCACATTATTTCTCTACCCCCTTTGGGGTTTAGTTTTCTTGCTTTTCTTCCATTTCCATTTGCACCTTAGTGTAGTTTAGTGTAACCAACCTTTCTTCCCTTTCTTTACCTCTCGCCTTCGAACAAACCAAGTGTCGACACACCTCCCAGTGGACGACCCGTATTTGCCACCGCTTCAACGCGGCCGTGCACTTGCGGTTAAATATAAAACGAGATCAATCAAGTTTTTGGCGCCGTTGCCGGGGAGGTGCTCTGTCCAGACCTTGGTTTGGACGATTCGAGGGGTTTTTAATTTTTCTTTTTCAGTTTTTCTTAGTTTCAGGGAACACTCTGATCACGGGGAGTCCACTGGAGAAGTTTGAGGAAGCAAATCCAAGAACAGACCGCCAATCAGCGGTTTGGAACCGCCAATTGGCGGCCTGGTGAGGGATTCTGTCTTCCAATTTTTTTGTGGTCATTTGTGCTGTAATTTGTGTTATCTGGGAGCCCAATTCTGCATGCTGTGACTTCTTATTTGCTCCCAGATCATTAATCACTCCCCCTTTAATCAACTTGGACCATAAAACTCAAAGCAAAAGATTAGACTTCTTGCCATCTAGGTCATGCACCATTGGTAGACCTTGCATGCATTTGTCTTTTCTTTGCTTTACATTTTGTCGTTGATTGCTGGCGTGAGGTACGTGCACCCACATCCCTCATTCATGCATGTTTCGTTCATGCATTAGTTAGTAAGGTGCATCGGGACAAGAGTGAGAGAGCGTTTGATTGGAGCGATTGATTGCTAGATCTAGGATCAAATCGCTACTAAGGAGGGGCTGTCCCATAAAAGATAAGGTGGGGGATTTCATCACCCTTTCCTTGGCCCCAAAAATCACTCTTAATAAAGCCTTAACTAAAAGCAAGTAGACATTGGCCCTAGGATTGCGGGCGCACTAGGAGAGTAATCTAGTTGAGACCGTCATGACCTGATCGGCGTTGCCTACCTTGTCGATAGTAGGAGGTACTGGATCTCCGGATCTGGTATCACTTGCTGGGCATTGTGGTCCTCGTTGTAGGGAGGTGAGACGTGTCGAGGCTAGTGACCTCGAAGTTAGGCGTCGTCTAGCTTAAGGACCCATTGCCTTACTTTGATTGAGCCGTGCTTGCTAGTTAGGCTTCTTCCTGATCCCACTACCCTCGCTAGCTCTAGGGATTCTTCCCTCCTCATCTGAGTCCTCTCCTCATCTATTCTCTACGTATAGTCTCCTCCTCTAGTACACCTTCTGTTGTGTGTTTGGTAGAGTCGAGTCGAGCATTTTTATGCGAGGTTGGGCTCGTTCTGGTGAGAGCGCTCGACTCGAGGGAGTGCTTATTTCTGAGATGGAAGATCTTGGTGATCGACCATCTCCGCCTCGTGCTCCTTTGGAGCAAGAAGGCGAGTCGTCTCGTGGTGGCGAGGGAGACCGGGTTCCATACATGGACTACCTCGGTCCATTCCCACCACCACGTAGACCTCCTTCTCCTCCTCCTCTGACTCGAGCGGAAGGGAGATTCGGTCAGGATCGAGTTCTAGGTGCACCACCACCTTTAGCTCGACAGGATAGGCCGATGACGTTGTGGGAGCGGACCCATCCTGTTCGGGCCGCGCAACCTTCTTGCATAGTTGTTCCCCCTGCTCGCGGGAACAGCTATGAGCTAAAACCTCAGTATGTGAGCATGCTTCCGACCTTCACTGCCAATAAGGAGGATCCGTATATCTTTATACGCGAATTCGAGGAAGTGTGCTCCATGTTCAAGCTTCAACAGCTTGACGAGGATTCTGTCCGGTTGAGGATGATTTCTTTCGCATTGAAGGATAATGCGAAGAAATGGATGTATAGCCTCCCGGCGAGCTCGATTCGGTCATGGGATGACTTTGTGACCGTCTTTCTGAAGAGATTTTTCCCTCAAAGGAAAACTCAACAGATACGGCACCAGATACATCAGATGTATCAAACCGAGACCGAATCGTTTCATGGTTTCTTTGAGAGGTTCAAGGACCTTCTCCAGCAATGCCCTCATCATGGACTTGAGCTATGGCAGCTGTGCCAGATTGTTTATGAGGGCATCAACTACAACACCCGCACATTGTTGGAGTCAATGTGTCAGGGTGACTTCCAAATGAAACCCATCGAGGAGGCATGGGACACTTTTGAGTCCATGGCTGAGCGTACCTTCGAGTGGGACACCATGAGAGAGCCACCAGCCGCCAGGTCTTCTGGTCGAGCTGGATCTTATCAAGTTGAGTCAACTATCGCGTCTGAGGCGAAAGTGGCTGCTCTCATGCGTAGGATTGAGTGTTTGGAGATGGACCGAGCTCCTGTAGCTCAGGTCGCTACTCCCGAGTGTAGTAGGTGTGGACTGTCGGGACATGATGACTTGGAATGCGCTTACGCTCCAAGGGATACTGAGCATGCAAATGCGATGTATCAACAAAGGCCCCGAAACGACCCGTACAGTCACTCTTACAACCCGGGATGGCGTAACCATCCTAACTTCTCTTGGGGGCCTAGTGGGGGTAACGGTCAGAGCTCGCACGCTCAACCTCAACCTCCACCTTATCAACCTCCACGCCCATCGGCGACCTACCAACCTCCACATCAAAGGTCTCAGAACCACAATTACCAACCTCCTCAGACCTCTTCGTCGGGTTATTCTAACCAAACTCCACAACCCCAACGGGTTGACCCTAAGGACTCCACTCTTGAGCAAACCCTTCACGCGTTCATTCAGAGCACGCAAGCCATGTTTTCGGCCAACAACAATACGGTCAAAGCATTGGAAATGCAAGTGAGCCAGTTGGCTAATCAGCTCCATGAACGCGAGAAGGGTCAATTACCGAGTCAACCCGAGGTAAATCCTCGGGGTACCCATTCGCAAGGAAGGACACCTTTACCTCATGCTGCCTCTGAACCGACCCATCATATTAATGTGATTCATACCTTGAGGTCTGGTAAGGAGGTGGACAACCACATTGGGGTGCCTTCCTTGTCATCACCATCTTTGAGGGAGCCGGATCCTGAGGCTCCCTCCACAAATACTTCCAGGAAGGAGCCAGATCCTGAGGTTCCTTCTACATTTCCTTCGACAAAGGGGCCGAACCTTGAGGTCCCCTTGTCTCCTCTTGTGTCGAAGGAACCAGATTCTGAGGTCCCCACTCATGTTTCTTTGGACCTGAATTCTGGGGTGCCTTCGCATTCTTATGCCCCAAAGGCGCCATTCCCTGAGCGCCTTAAAAAGAAAACCTCTGATCAGCATGACAAGATGCTTGAGATGTTTCGGCAGGTTAAGGTGAATATCCCTCTTTTGGAGGTGATTCAGCAAATGCCACCTTATGCCAAGGTTCTCAAGGACTTATGCACTAAGAAGAGAAAAACTCATGTTCCCAAGAAAGCTTTTCTTGCGGCTAACGTGAGTTCCTTGTTGGCTCAACCCATGCAAGTCAAGTACAAGGACCCTGGCTGTCCTACTATCTCTTGTGTGATTGGTGATGTGCCCATACACCGAGCCTTGCTGGACCTTGGTGCATCTGTTAATCTTCTGCCATATTCTGTCTACGTCCACCTCGGTCTTGGAGACCTCAAACAAACAAAGACCACTCTTCAATTGGCTGATAGGTCTATGAAGAAACCGAGGGGTGTGGTGGAAGATGTGCTGATCAAAGTGGGAGAGTTCATTTATCCAGTCGACTTCTTTGTCTTGGATACTGAACCTGTGCCAAACCCACTGGGACAAATTCCTGTCATTCTGGGGCGACCATTTCTTGCGACTTCCAATGCCTTGATCAATTGTCGCAATGGTCTGATGCGCTTGACTTATGGTAGTCAATGTGCTGATTTCAACATCTTCACCATTGGCAAGAAGCCAGATGCCTTCAATGACCCTGTTGGGGTTAACCTTATCCAGGGCATGGATGAGAGTGAAGTTGAAGGCACCTTCAAGTACTTCAGAGAATTGTTCGATGAAGATCCTGAAGGTGGTGAAGATGTTTCACCTGGGCTGGCACAAGAAGGTGCCTTATGTTTTGATCATGTGGCCTCAGAGCCGCATCCTTATGATCTTGTGGCCCTTGAGCCACATCCTTTTGATCTTGTGGCCTCAGAGCCACATCGTTCTGATCTTGTGGCCCTTGTGCCACATTCTTTTGATCACGTGGCCCTTGAGCCACAACCTTTCGATCACGTGGCTTTTGAGCCACCAGATACCCTTTTTATGGCCTCTGGGCCACATGATCTTCATTCTATATCTGATGAGGACCCCATGTGGGTTAAGAATCAACCACCTGATACCCTTCAACCTGGTAGAGGTTCACCTCTCATTCATGCCTCCTCTTTTGTTAACTCTCAAGAGGCATCGAACGACCACAATGCGAATAAGGGTGTCAGGTGGTCAAGTAATTCTGTTTTGTATGTTGCGAGCCCATACATGTGCATTTCTGGCTCGAGAGATGGCGGGTTCCCATTTGATGTCCCTTGATATATGAAGATGGGAGCCCATTGTTGTACATAAAAAAAAAAAAAAAAACCTTCAGTGAGCATCGATTGTTGTGGGCCCCAACCCTTGAGTATTTGGGCCCCATTTCTTTCACGTATTTGTCTCCCTTCTTCAGCTTCTCACAGGTTTTGAGGGAATTTGGGTTTGTGTCCATCAACATGACCCCGAACGTCCCTTTGTACTTCATGTTGGTGAGATCGTTCCTTTTTCATGCATGTATCCATGTAGTATCTTGTTCACATTCATTGAGGACAATGCATGACGTAGGTGTGGGGGGGTGTTTTACGTGTGTACATAGTCGAGTCTTTTTCCTTTGATTTTGTTTTCTTTTGCATTGTTAGGGTCATGATAGTGTGCTGCATTTAATACCGATATATCTGCTTGCCATGATCCTTGGGTAACTTGTCTTCTTTTGCTTGCCTAGTGCTTTAAAATTTTCACATTTCTTTCAAAATCTTCATGTGTTTTCGAAAGAAAATGTTTTGTGGGTTTTGCGTGTGTTTAGCATGTGCAAAACCGTTGAGAGGCAAAGTAAAAAGAAAGCTCCCAAAATTGTCTTGAACTTGATGCATTAGGATATCTAGTACGTGGCTTTAGGATTTATCGAGTCGTTAGGATGCACCCCAGTTTTCCCTTGGGGGTGAGTAATCATAGGGTTTCAGTGCTCAAACATTTAAAGAAGTCCACCCTGAACCTAGTGAGTCAAATAATTCGTGTTTGTTAATTTAGGAAGTTTGTTGTAGTCAAGGGCCCTTAATATCTTTTTGTGAAACTTAAGTGTAGGGGTTTTGGTTCCCATGTAGATAAATGAATAAATAAGTGGTGTTCTCTCTTCTCGCACGGCTCCTATCACTCGGGAATGTAGGTCTGAGGGGACTTTGTGCCTGGTGCTTTCGAGTCATCTGACTTGGGATGCACCGACCGAACTCCCGTTACACGGGTGGTAGGGATCGCCCTATGTGGAGATTTGGGGGAAGGTGTACGTGATAGTGTAAGTCCTCATAGGCAATGATGCACGAAACCTGACCCTGGGAGAATCAAACACCAACCAATATATGCTCCAAAGAAAAAGAAAAAAAAAGAAAAAAAAAAGAAAAAAAAAGAAAAAGAAAAGAGGAGTCAAATAAGAACCAAAATGGACTTTACACTTTGTTTCACATTCAGAAGTTAAGGTTGCCCATGTCTTTCACTTAATTCCTTAGTTAACTCTCACGAATAACTCATTAGGCTAGGTGTGTGGACTGATTACATATATAGAGTCGACCCGTAGTATTACCGCATTCCATGATCGACAAAATAAGTCCAACGAGTCGTGTAGCTAGATTGATTAATGCATCTTGTTCGGATTTTGTGGGTATATCCGCTGAAAACCCTCAGGAGACACCACTCCTCCTCCTTGGCAACAAGGAGGTTTAACGGCTTGTTGCACGTGCTAAGTGCAACCGTGATTCCTACGAAAGTGAGTTAGGATTTCTTGTTTTTCGTATGCTTTTTCCTTTCTTTGTTTTGCTCGAGACTAGCAAAAACTTAGGTGTGGGGGTATTTGATTGACATCATTTCATGCTTATATTTGTACCTTATATCCATTATCTTACACCTAAGCAATGCTATGTGACGAGTTTTATGTTTAGTTTTCAGAAATAAAGAGGTTTGAAGAGAAGAGCCATGAAAGGACCCAAAAGCAGGAAAAAAGGACCTAATTGTGAGACCTGGGGACCAAGATGCAAGGGGGAAGGACCTGATCGTAAGACAGAAGGACCTAAGAGCAAAACAGGAAACTCCACACCATCATGAGGAGTATTTTGTCAATTCGATTCGGGTCGGAGCTCCACTAAACCAACCAGATGCATCTAAGACCAAGAAACACTTCAAGAAAAGCCCACAAAGAAAACCAGGCGGATCTAAACTTTATAGACCGCCAATTGGCGGTCTGGAACCGCTAATTGGCGGTCCATTTAGCCCAGGATCCGTCCAATTTTCTGTAGTACGTGTATTAGTGTATTCTTAGTGTATTTGTGGTATTGGTTTAGTCCCACATCGGGGGATTGTCCCTGATTAGCTTTTTCCATGCTTATAAATAGAACTCTTCACCTCCCTTTGTATCAATCTCACCCATTGCTTGGTGGCATTCTCTCTACTAAGGAGTGAGCCTTGAAGCAAAAACTCAAGGTGGAGAAGAATGTTACCTTCAATGTGAGTCATTTTGTTAATAAAATAATTCTTCTAGTTTCTTTAAATCTTGTCTTTTAATTTGTGCATGTTTGTTTAGTCTTTCCTTTCCTTTTATGTTTCTTTAATGCTTCTTGCCTTCTTAGTTAACTTTCATTTCAGTATTATGCTTTCTTTGCTTAGTCTAATCAGTAGTGTAATGAGTAGTGAGTAGTTCCATCCCCATTTGGGGGGTGGAGAAATATGTGATATAATCATGTAGTGTATTAAGTGTGTGTTATTTTTATCCCTTGAGCTTTACATGATTTCCATAACCATCTAATGGGTCTCCACTCTTATCTTTGATAGGCTAATGCTCTTGAATGAAGCTTAGCTTATGCTTTGATTAGTGGACCTATTTTATGGGGAATGATAAGGTTAGGATATGGATGAAATTAATGTTGGAAACACAATTTGTAGTGTATGTGCTCTTGTTGCCTTTACCTTAGCTAATGTCTTGTATGTTTTAATGATGTAGTGAAATCTTAATTCATGTAGAGGCATAGTAGGGTATAGTCTTTATACTTGAGTTCATGTAGCTTCATTCCAATTAATGTCTTCTTTGTTTTAATGATGTAGTGAAATCTTAATTCATGTAGAGGCAAAGTTGGATGTAGTTTTATGATTTCATGCACTACATGTTGTGAGGAGCTTAATGAACACACACACACTTCTTTATGTTCACATTATTTCTCTACCCCCTTTGGGGTTTAGTTTTCTTGCTTTTCTTCCATTTCCATTTGCACCTTAGTGTAGTTTAGTGTAACCAACCTTTCTTCCCTTTCTTTACCTCTCGCCTTCGAACAAACCAAGTGTCGACACACCTCCCAGTGGACGACCCGTATTTGCCACCGCTTCAACGCGGCCGTGCACTTGCGGTTAAATATAAAACGAGATCAATCAATACACCAAGCAAAGTACACAAAAGAGCTTCTTAAATGCTTTGGTCTTGAAGATTGCAAGCCCCCCACAAGACTCCCATTATCACAAGCTTAAAATTAGACAAGGATGAAAATGGAAAAGATCTGGCATCAAGAAATATTGTGGTATGATCGGATCTTAATTTACTTTATCTTACTGCTAGTCGCCCCGATATCATGTTTGTTGTGTGTTTGTGCGCTCATTTTCAAGCATGTCCTAAAGAATCTCACTTAAAAAGGATTTTTCGCTATCGTAAAGGTTCTCTGGATTTTAGGTTATTTTATTCTAAAACTAAGGCTTTTGATCTTGTTGCTTATAGTGTCGCCGACTATGTCAGTTGTATCTTAGATTGTCACAACACTAGTGGCAATTTCCATTTTTTTGGGAAAATCTCTGGTGTCTTGGTTTAGTAAGAAACAAAATAGTGTTGCATTGTCTACGACTGAGGCCGAGTATATCGCCGCTAGTTGTGCTTGTGCACAAGTCTAATGGATGAGGCAAACCCTCAAAGACTTGAAACTTGAGTTTCAAAGTACTCTGATTCTTTGTGATAATACTAGTGCTATCAATCTTTCAAAAAATCCAATTTTGCATTCAAGAACCAAGCATATCGAAGTAAGACCACTTTCTTCGAGATCATGCAACTAAGGGAGAAAGTAAACTTGTGTTTGTTCCTACAAATGATCAATTAGTGGATATTTTCACCAAACCTTTAATTGTTGATAAATTTAATCACCTACAACTTAATCTGGGCATGTGTAATTTAAATGACAAATAACTCGGTCATATTGTCCCATACTTTCAAAAATTGCATTTTGATTGAGTTCTTCTTTGTGTTTCACTTGTGTTTGATGAGTTAGGAGTAAGTTCGAGCTAAATCTTGCATTTCAGACTCAAAATGGTCGACTTGAAAATGAGTTCCGTTCGGCCAGTTAGCCATCTCTCGATCTGGCACTTAACTGACCGGTCGAACCGTTTTACCCCGTTCGATCGTGGTTCTCTTTATTTTGATCGATGTTTCCAAGCTCTTTCGACCTCTTGCTTTTGTTCAACCGTTACCTTTTTCTCGTTTCACCAAAAATAACAGGCACTTTCTGCCTCGTTTCGGTCGTTTGTTGCCTCTTTCTAGTCCGACCAAAAATAACAGGCATTTTTTGCCTTGTGTTGGTCAACCGTTACTTCTTTCTCGTTCGACCAAACATAATAGCCACTTTTTGTCTCTCATTTCAGTTGACTATTTCCCCTTCTCGTTTGACCAAAAATAACATGCACTTGTTTACATCTATTTTTAGTCGACCGTGTCTCGTTTCCGGTTGAACCCACGCTCAAATCAACTTAATTTTTCCCCAAATCTCTTCGTTCGGTCGATCGTTAGTGCGTGTCAGGTAGACCGGTGACGTAGTTTTAGTTTCATGTTCTTTCTTTCTTAACCAAGCTTTAGTTTCATGTTTTTTTATGTTCTTGTCTTTAAATTGATGCAATTTTTATTCCATTGTTTTGGTTATATTTAGCTTACTTTACTTGTCAATGTGTTATTTTTCTTTTGTTCTTTTCTTCGTTATGGATATGATTAGTCAGTAATCCATCCCCATTAGGGGGTGGAGGATGATGTGAAATGTGAATGTTGTTAGATTTGTGTGTGTTTTAATCTTAGTCTTGGAGCTTCAAATGATTTCATAGCAATTTTTATGGGTTTCTCACTCTTACCTTTGATGTCTTAATGATCCTAATGGATTCTTAGCACATGATTTGGTTAGTGGGCCCACTTTATAGGGAATGATGTTGTGAGGATAAGATTGGAGTGGATAAAGAGACAAGATTGACATGTGAGCATGTGGTTATCTTTAGCCTTATCTTTAGTTGTATTTGTATGTTTTAATGATGGTGATAAATCTTAATCCTTGTGGAAACACACTTAGGATAATGGTCATTATAGATATCCGTATTAATTCATGTCACGAGAGCAAAATTGTACACACACGCGTCACACATCTACATTGTTGTACGCATTATCCGCCTCTTGTGGGATTAATCGCATTTATTTTACAAATTGTAATTAGCGTAATTTAGTGTAGATACACTCACTCACTCTTCATTTTCTTCCCCCACTTGAGTATCGTCGATGACGACACGCACTCGCTCCTCGTGGATACGACCTGTACTTGTCGCTGCTTCAACACGGTTGTGCACTTGCGGTTTTGAACTTTAATTTCCCAACACTAACTCCAAATTTTTTGGTAAAATATACATTCATACTATATTGACATATTGAAATGTTTAAAATGATAACTAATCTCCTTTTTTGGTTTGTAAGAACTACGAGTGCTCAACCAAAAATAACAATCGATGAATAAGTTTCAACACCGATTGTCGCAGGGGGATACCATAAACTGAAGGAGACAATGATGGCTAAAAAGGTTGCCAAGAAAAGGCAGGAAGCTTTAGATACTGGTTTCAGTGAAGAGCAAGCCAATAATTTGCCTACTCCATCTCCCCCAATTAGAGAAGAAAAGTGGAAGAGAGCACGCATTACTCCTGATGGGTGTTACATTAAGTATGAGTCGGCAGAGGTCACAATGAAGATTGTAAGTAGTTACATTTTATTCTTGTATTTCGTATACTACCTTATTAATTAATCTAATAGTATTTAACATTGGGCAATGATATAGTTTCTAAGATTTTGCGATGTTTCGTAATAGGACGATCTTACAATGCAAGCTTCTCAAGGCGAATTTGTTTCAGAGAGCAAAAGAGATATGTTGACTGAAGTCCTAGGCAAATATGAGCATGCTGGACGAGTATGTGGTGTTGGTAGTCGAATAGGAATATGAAAATACTTTGGGTCATCATCCTTAAATCGTAGTAGGAGAGAAATTCACGCGAATTGCAAAAAGGAGATCCAGGAGTTGCGTGACATGGCAAATAATTTATTTAATCGCTTAAGAGCACTCACCGATATGGCTACAACTACACCAACACTATAAAGTATTAGGGAAGTCTGAATCTTGAAGTTGAAGGCACAATTTCAATCCATGAGGAAACGCAAGTAGAAATATAAAAAATGAAGAAGGTGAAGATATTACCTTTGAAATTTATACTCTCAAATTGTAGATATATTGCTTATGTTGTTTTGATCTAATAATATTTTTTGTGTTTCAGGATAGTGTTTCAACATGCTTTACACTATTGTAAAGAGTAGATCTCAAGAATCTACAGTACAAGGTGTTATGTAGAAAAAAAATGGTTGGTAAAAAATCGAGGGCAGCATAGAAGCCATGCTATATGTCTGCAAGGTGATGTCACACCGTTTCTGAAGATGGAAAGATTGTGTGTAACAATCATTCAATCTCACTTGATGTAAGTCTTGTTTGTCTTTTTAATACATGTTTATGTTACTTTTGAATTTTAATGGTGTTAATTTGTTTATATTAGGAATCTGTACCAAATGTCGAATGCCAAAAAATATGGTTGTGTGTCCCACTCTAATGTGGAAATGACCACGTCCATATGTAGACAACAAATCTTCAAAGTTTGCGGACGTGGTGCAAGAATAAAAGATAACGACCTATTATTCTAGTAACATATTGGGAGAAATAAGTAGCTCATTATATTTTATAATAACATCAATTTCATTATATTTCATTTGGGAATCATAAAGAAGATTAGCATTGATCTAATTGATGAAGTAATTTAACATGTGGTTTTTAATGATCATTGGATTTTAGCTGTGGTAGAATTCGTTACGTGGATGGTCCACTGGTTTGATCCTTTGGCATCGGAGGAACCCAGCGAAGATCAAAGGGTATCACTCAATTGTAAGTTATTTAGAATAATTCCATCAATATTATAAGTTAATTTGTTGTTATTGAATATTTGAATCCATTTTTGAACCTTTACATATTTTGGTACGAGCTTTGAGGTCTCGGTTGTTCGATGGTCTGCAGCAGAAAGGAAAGTTACTTGGCGTGTGATGAAGGTAAGATGATTTAGTAATGTTTGTTTTGATAATATGCATCATATCATTAATTTCGTTGGTTTCCTAATAAACATAACATCTTAATAGTAGTACCGTAAACAAGATGTAAATATTGAATGGGTATCCTACTAACTAAGAATTCTGGTATCACGTAGTGTACAACAATAACATAGTTTACAGACAATTCATATTCAAAGGCAGCTAAATTGAAGGAACATAGTTTACAACACAAACATAGTGTATAGCACCAAGTCAGTTTACACTACAAATATAGTTTACATAACTACCTTCACCTGAACAGCCTTACAACTTCAAATTTTTTGCAAGTATACGTCTTTTTCAGTTGGATGTACATATTAAAACTTTTGAGATTATGTGTCATAGGTAAACTTAGACACACACACACATACACACAAATATATATATATATGACATTTTTGGTATATACATTTCAAAGATCCTAGGGTAAACTGATATATATATATATATATATATATATATATATATATATATGACATTTTTGGAATATATGCACAGATCAGAATTTTGTGTGGTGTATGCTTGCTTCAATTGTAGGGAATTTTATGTGGTGTATGTCTGTTTAGATTGCAGGGATATTTATGTGGTGTATTTCTATTTCAATCGTAGCGAATTTTATGAGAAATTCAAAATAAAATTAGAATTTAACAACAAAAAAATTAATCACATAAACGTCGGTTATTTTGTTGAAATCGACATGAAATTTACAAAAAATTCAATGAAGGACATATCACGTCAGTGTGTTGGAAGGAATCGACATGCTATTTACATATAAAACGTCGGTGATGTCCTAATATCTTACGTTGTTTGGGACTATTATATTAACAAAAAGGAAATACCACACTAGTGGTCGTTTCCCAACAAACTACGTGATATATTCTATTATTTGATTTTTTGAAATTCTTTTTTTAAATAAAGAGAGACCACATCGGCCTTCTGTTTCAACCAACGTGGTGTCTGCACACCACGTCCGTGATTTGCCAACAAACCGATGTGGTAAAACCTATTGTTGGATTCTTTTTTGACTTTTTGATTTTAATAATAAGACATACTAGGTCGGCCTTCTGAGTGTTGCAGACGTGGTATTGCCTATATACCATGTCAGTGTTATTGTTAAATACAGACGTGGTTGATATACCTACATACCACGTCGGATTATCGGCCGACGTGATATGCTCTCCCTTATCATGTCCCTCCGGTACCACGTTGGTCAACTAGGGTTGGTCATCTTGATCTGATAGTAAAAACACCCGGCGTAATAATCTTGTATTGCAGTAGTGTGTGGTGGTGGAGTTTGACTGGAATAGCCAGACGATGAGGCTGGTTTTGAAATTTAATATGTGGCTGAGACCATTGATGTGGGGTTTGGTAAGGCACCGCTGGGCGTGGAGGGTGATAGTGCGGAGGTTGAGACTGAGTGTGTGAACTCTAACCTTGACCTCTTTTGCCTCCTCCCAAGAGAAGTTAGGGTGGTTGCATCATCCTGGTTATAAATCTTGCTATACGGGTCATTACGAGGTCCTTGTTGATACATAGCATTTGCATGCTCAGCCTCGTGGGAAGCGTATGCACACTCCACATCCACGAGTCCTGTCAGACCACCCTTAGTACAGGCAAGACTGGCGACCTGTGCTACAAGAGTTCGGTCTACCTCTAGACTTTCTATCGTATGCATGATAGGAACCATTTTGGCATCAAATGCAATAGTTGAATCTACTTGGTATGATCTGTCATCGATGTAGCCTGATGAACTATCTTTTCCAATATTTGAGTATGGAGTATGAGAGGGCATGTGACTTATCATTGTCCATGTATGGAAAATAAAGAAAACATAATGAACCATTGTGATGTCAATTTTTATATCTTTGCAGCATGAAGCAAACATATGACTTGTTCATGTATACAAATCATAAGATATATGCATGTACTCATACTAGGATTGTATCCATGTAGAATAGTAGAAAGAAGCATTTTATTTTGCAATCGCTTGGATCGTTGTGTTATTAAAAATTATCAATATAATTGCTATTTGATGTGTAATTTCAAAAGGTTATTAACAAAATTCAGCGGAACAATTCGAAAAGCTATACAAGTCCTTTTAGTATTGGAAGGGTATCAATGTTCAGATGGTTCGGAGTATATAAGTCGATATATTACTTGCCTTGATCATCCTTGGGAAGCTTATCAAACAATTTTACAGAGATAAAGCGGAAACGACCATCACAACTCAACTAATTGTTTACCCTATAAGGCCATTGTCTCTTTAAAACTTCAAATGGGTATTTCCATGACTGCAATAAGACACAAATGACACATCTAGACTGACATTACAATTATAGGGCAACACATGAGTTAAATATGTGGGTACACCTTAAACACTTTTAAGACAAATATTATTCATCATTTTCATATAAATACATGAGTTTCGTATTATCCATGGAGAAAACGTTTTACACATTAAGTCAACGTTTCCGTATCATAGATTATGATGACATTCTATTAAAATATAAAAGAAAATATACGTTGAGTAAGGAACATAATTTAATAAAGGAAATGAAAATTCAATGACCAGCATGACGGAAGGCAAACATAGGAAAAATAATGATGCAAAACCAAAAGTACATACACACTTGTTTGAAACCACCAAGTACCACACATCACTATACAAATTGTAGAAAATGGAAGTGAGCAAAACACCTAGGAAGAAGGGGTTTGAAAAGTCAAAGGACGTTACAGCATAAGAAAAAGAGAAGATGGAGTGCTGTAGCGTTGAGAAACACATTTCAACACTATCTGGTTGTGTAAAGGAAGATTTCTGACTCTGCTTTTTCGAAGTGTTGACGATGGAAGTGCGGTCAACAGTAGATGCTTTTGGATATCCCGGCATATTAATAGGTCCCCTTCAACAGTAGAAACCATCAGCCCGACCGTAGTCTAATACAAGTTACAACAAATCCCATTATTAATTATGATATATTTTAATTATATTTCACTACTTTTGATATTAAACTTCTAATGATATGTAAAAGTCAAAAGTAAGTATTAACACTTAAAAGACTAAGTATGAAGTAATAAGGATTAAACCGATAGGACCACACGTTCAACCGATCAACCGTTTCGGAATTTAAAATTTACTGTTAAATTCGTTCGACCGATCCAAGCAAAACGTTCGACTATTTTGCACTGTTTTTGCATTTATCAAATGTTGGTTTAATACCCAACAAAATCTGATCTTGGGGGTTTAGCAATTTATATTTTATAAGGTTGTGGATCATATTATACTATGTAACATATTATCATACATAATGTCAAACATTATACCCCATAATTTATTTACATCTCGTATAAATTTATTAATGGATTTTTTTTCAAAATAATTAGTTAAAAAGAAAAAAATTGAAAAAATATGCACGTGAAAAACTTAATTGGCAAAGTATGCACTTTGAAAACCGCACATGTAGTGCCGTTTTCATTAAGTAAAAACGGCACTGTAGATGTCGTTTTTACTCTTAATGAAAACGGTATCACTGATACCGTTTTCACTTGAGCAAATTTTTTCTTGGTTTCGAGATGTCGTTTTCATCTAATACATGTTGGTTCGCAACGGGTCGGTCGGGGGTCTCGCTCACCGGTGAGCGACGTTCCACCTTGCCGGTAAGGTGGCGGGGGTTGCAAGGGGGCAGCGCCCCCTGGAAATTTTTTGGATCTTTAAATTGTTTGATTTGGAAATTTTTTGGATCTTCAAATTGTTTGATCTGAAAAAAATTTAATCAAAAATTACTTATCAAAAATATAATCCAATTTTTGTTTGTAATGTGGGATTATAAATTTTTGATAAGTAATGTAACCCTCGTCAAAAAATTCAAACCAATTTTTGATAAGTGACGTGGGGTTATAAATTTGTATTATTGTGGTACCAGGTTGGATTAGAACGAGTTTTATGCAAGTAATTTTTTATTAGAATCTTTTGACAATAATACAAATTTATAACCCCACGTTACTTATCAAAAATTGGTTCGAATTTTTTGACGAGGGTTACGTTACTTATCAAGAATTTATAACCCCACATTACTAACAAAAATTGGATTATATTTTTGATAAGTAATTTTTAATTAAAAAAGTTTCAGATCAAATAATTTGAAGATCCAAAAAATTTCCAGATCAAACAATTTAAAGATCAAAAAAAATTCCAGGGGGTGTTGTCCCCTTGCAACCCCCATCACCTCACCGGCAAGGTGGAACGCCGCTCGCTCACCGGGGAGCGAGACCCCCGACCGACCCGTTGCTAACCAACATGTATTAGATGAAAACGACATCTCGAAACCAAGAAAAAATTTGCCCAAGTGAAAACGGCATCAGTGATACCGTTTTCATTAAGGGTAAAAACGGCATCTACAATGCCGTTTTTACTTAATGAAAACGGCACCACATGTGTCGTTTTCAAGGTGCATACTTTGCCAATTAAGTTTCTCACGTGCATATTTTTCCAATTTTTTCTTTTTAACTGATTATTTTGAAAAAAATTCTAAGGAGGATCTAAGTTATGTTGGTAATGATATAAAACATATTACATCATAAACTATAAGCGGTATCTAGCTGCACATTATAGTTACCCAAATAACAAAGATGTTTTCCTCACTCGAACTAAACACGATCTATTTAGTGATATATTATATAACTTGTGTCTATCCCTTGCCTCATGATATTGAGAATATTATACAAAGTAGAATTGTGTCATCATTGTATTTTATATTCATTTTTCTTGATCTCTCAAGCTAATTATAAATATGTAACTATACACAAGTTACATTGTGCACATTATAATTTTGTTTTATCAAGAGGTGCAACAATATCATCACTAAAGTCAAAAGGGGCAAAGATAATCTTTTGACATATAAACTTTTCCATCACAAGTTATGTATAACCAACTAATACATTTATCACTATACTCATTGATAGCTTTTGATAATAATCAAATCATACACTCCTTATGCGAAAAGGTATAGGTCTCAAATCTTAGGATGCAAAGACACAATGAAACATTAATGACACAAGTACAATTCCATAATATTTCATTTGTTAGGTCAATTAAATATATGAAAGAAAACTTTTCTATTTCAATATTTCTTATTGAGTTGGTTCTCTACTTAATTTTTAAATTCCTTAAACTTGTCAAAGGATTCACTTTTGTTTCTCATTAGATAAAAATAACCATAACGACTATAGTCATCCGTGAACGTAATGAAGTACCTATAACCATCTCATGCACTTGTACTCATTGGACCTCATACATGGGAATGTATCAAATCCAGCCAGTCACTTACTCTCGGACCTTTCTTCTTGAAAGGCCTCTTGGTCATTTTGCCCATAAGGCAAGGTTCGCATGTCTCCAATGAATTAAACTCAATAGGACCAAGAAGGTTAACTTCCTGTAATTTCTTGATGCGTTTTTCATTGATGTGACCAAGTCGATAGTGCCATAAGATTGTATCACTCACATGAGTTGTCCTAAGTCTTTTGTTATTGATGTTTAAGATTTGTCTATTATTCAATTCAAACAAATAGAGTCCATTTCTTATGAAAGCATTTGCATAGAAAATTCCTTTCTGCGATACAGACGTGTAAGTATTTGAAATATTTATTATAAAGTTATCAATATCTAAACACAACATGGATATAATATTCTTGCTAATCAAAGGTACATAATAGATATTCTTTAAACTTAAAATTAAACCACTAGATAAATGTAGATCCACGGAGCCTTGTGCAATTGCAGCGACGCTTGCATCATTTCCAACCTTCAGAATAATCTCTCCTCTTGCGAGGTCCCTCCTATCCTTTAGTTGCTGCACATTAGAAACTATGTGAGCACAAGATCCGGTATCGAGTGCCCAATCATGGACATAGGTGGCTAAATTTATTTCAATAACAAATATACATTTGACCTTTTTGGGGCGCTTACACTCAATCACTCCATTTGTCAAGGTCTTCCTTGTACTTGGGGAAATTAGGTCGGATGTGTCCTTTTTCACCGCAGTGAAACCACTCCGTGTTGGGAGTTGGAGATTTCGAAGGATTTCCTCTCGAGGCACTCACATGAGCACCTCCTACTCCCTTGCCCATGATTGACGTCTTTTTGGTGAATTTGCCTTTTGCTTTATTCTTGGTGATATTTTTACTTCCACCATGGATGGCTAGGACATTCTTGTCCCTACCTTTGCCCATATCAACTTTAGCCATTTTGAGAGCGTTATGAAGCTCCAAGACTCACCCTTTTCTCACGCACATGGTAATGCATGATGAAATCCTTATAGGATGTGGCTAGAGAGCGAAGAATCAAATCTTCCACAATGTCATTGGGCATCGGGGAAGAGAGCTTTTCTAACTTCTCAAGCTATCCTTGCATTATAAGAAAATGCATGGACACAGATTTTCCCTTCACCATGTGACACCTATTAAGTGCTATTGTAGCCTTATAGCACTCCTTTCGAACACTATCCATAAACATCTTTGTGAGAGTTTCTATGGTCTTCTTGGGTTTTGAGTCCAAGTATTTGGCTTGAAACGAGTCATCCATGGAGGCTAACATTAGACCGTGAACTTGGTTCTTTTGGTCTTCCCACTTTGTTGTAGTCTCTTTCTCAGCATCGGTTGCCTTCTCATTTAATTTTGGGATTTCACCATCCAAAATATGAGATAGTTTTTCAAACTTCAACACGATGTTAAGCTTGAGTTGTCAGCTTATGAAGTTTGAGTCATTATTTGCCAATGAATGTTTTTCAATCATAAATCGCACAATAGGTTGAATGTTCGACATTTCTACAAAAAACTTTATATGGGTTTTAATGTCAATTTTATGTTTGTAAAAATTTGTACCTTAAATAAATAAATATGTCCATAAATCCAATAATACGAGATCCTATTATTTATAACATAGACTAGCTAAGGGCTATCGAATATGTCACAAATTCAAGGTAAGTAACATTTTCTAATCATAACCATTTTGAAAATTTGCAACCTTTTACGTTTTTCAAACTCTTATAATTCTTGTCATTTTAATTAAGAGGGAATTTGCCAATCCTCCTAAGAAAATCACCCTTTGTCAAAACCGAGCGAGGGCTCCTGGTTTCGTTAAGAAAACTTATTTCATTTGATATGAGATACGATTGTCCATTGTATTCATGAACAAATACACTTAGTGTTCAAGGGTGAAACTCACTTCATGTAGTTATTCATGGCACAACAATGAATATCCTTATATCTCCCACGATTTCCAAAGATGGAGGAAGATATCTCCCGCTAAGTGCGAGCAGAATATCCCTCGATCGATGACTTCGAGTGGATGAAATAAGAAAGAAAGAACTTCTTAATTTTTAGTTTGGACAATTAAACATTTTACATGTGATTTTAGAATTTTGGTGTTCATGTAAGCATACCTATCCTAACCAATCATTCAATCACATACATGTCAAGCACATAAACATAAGTAAATCCATTCACACATTGGTATGAGTTTATATGTTCCCGCATCCTCGACGTTCGTGCCTTCTTCGCACCTTTTTCTTGCACCATGGATGTAAAAATTGACAAAAATATAAACATGCATCTCTCAATTTGAAAATTGTCTAGCGCAAGTCCTATATATAAAAGTCATCTGATATGCATGCATATAAAATAAATGACTTTTACATATACATAAGCCCCTGTGATAATAATAATAACAACAACAATGATATAGACATATCATTCATTCACATATGGCTTTGATTGGAACATATAAACTCAGTTATTCCTGTAAAACCGAACAAGTGCAACAATATGTACATATGCTATTCTACATAATCTAGTTGATCCTTCATCTCTCAATTAAATAATTTAAAATCATTTGAAATCCTTTAAAATGATTCATTCATCCATAGTTCAACATATTAAAATATTTGAACCGAAGTTTATCTAAATTCCCAAGAACACATCATGGAAAATAAACTTATTTGTTTCTTTTTGTTTTGTTGATTCCAAGTAAAATAATCATTTAAAATAAACAAAATTTTTACAAAGTTTAGATAAAAGTCTAAAACTTGATTTTGATAATCATATGACATGTTTTAAAACATTTAAAACTCTCAAAAGAAAAATTAAAATCAAAATCGACAAAACAGTCATATTTTCCCAATTTTCTTTGTTTCACCTTAAAATCAGAATTAATCCATTGATTTTAATGATTAAATTTTTTAACATTACAAACTAATGTACGAAAATAAGAAACATAAAAATCCATGATTACAATTTGATGTAGGGAAGAGCAAAACCCGGACCGGACCGGTCGGTCTGGGTTCGGTCCTGGAAGTTTTGGTTTCGTTTGGTCCGGTCCGGGTTTCGGTCCGGTCAATTTTAAAATTTCAGGTTCGGTCCGGTCCAGTCCAGACCGGTCTTTTTTTGTTTTTTATTTAAAAAAATTGGTTTTTGACGGGACCGTACCGATTTGGTCTGGTCTGGTCTTCGGTCCATAGGAATTCAGTCCGGTCCGGTCCGGACCGAATGCTCACTCCTAATTTGATGCATCCATCAAAAAATCAAAAAGACTTGAAAGAAGGCAAAAACCGAATCATTCAATTAAGAGATGACAAACTAAATATTTAAAATAACCTAATCATTGAAAATATGAACAAAAGGATCTGCTACCATAGTAGGATTTTGTGCCCTATATTTTGTATACTTTTAGTATTTTAACAAGCATTTAGGATCGATTTTCATGTTTCTAATAATTTTTCATGTGCAAAACATAGACTATACATTTTAATATATATGTCCTACATAAATATTTTCCATGTGCAAAACATAGACTATACATTTTAATAAATATATCCTTACTGACAAAATTTTAAGACAACAATTGAGTAAACTGATTGGTCTAAAGTCTTTCATGGAAATTGCCCCGGACGATTTAGGAATTAGGGAAATTAAGTTTGAATTGGCCAAGGAAAGATCAACCCCATCAAAACAATCCTTAATAAAACCCTCAACTTCCAGAGCCACAATTTCCCAACACTTTTGATAAAACAAAATAGGAAAACCGTCAGGTCCAGAGCACCATCAGCTCACATTTTAAAAATAGTGTCATTGATTTCATGTTTTGTTATTTGAGCCTCAAGACTCATATGGTCCTCAACAGTAAAAGATTTAAAATTATATTAGTAGCCCACGGGAGATCTCCAGTCCCTTTCTAAAAAAAAGATCATTTTTGTCCGATACCATCCCGGGGTCAATTTGTAGTTTTTAGATACCATTGAAATATTTTTGACTATTTGCATTTGCATGGAAAAAATTGTATTTTTGTGTCCCTCTTTCAACCATTTTACTTGAGATCGTTGTTTCCAATTTTATTTATTTATTTTAAGTAACTTTTCCCATTCAAATTTTAATTTTCCCTAGGTAATTTTTTGGTTCTCAGTAAGCAGTTGCACTTCTTCCAAAACATCCAACAAATGTAGTTCATTAAGAATCTTATCTTTATTCGCGTTGACATTTCCGAATTTTTCTTTATTCTAAATTCGAATTTGAGATTTAACTTCCTTTAACTTAAGGATAAATGTCAGAATTTTGTTTCTCTTTGGGGGCACCTTTTTCCACCACCAATCAATATTCTTAATGATATCAGCTTTTTCAAACCACATTCTACCGAATCTAAAAGGAACAGAACCCCAATTAAGACATTTAGTGTTGAGGAAATAGGAAAATGATCAGAGATGACACGAGGTAATCCGACAACACCAAAGGGAAAGCCTTGTCCCACTCGGTCTTCACTAGGAATTTGTCCAATTTTGAAAGATGAATCACAGATTCCAGTAATTGCAATTTTCGTAGTGTTTCTAAACGATAGTTGACTAATGTTGGGCTAAAGCTTGAGATTTGTTAAGCAAGTTATGCTTTAATGTTTTGATTGCTTACAGCCTTCATGAAGATTTCAGACTTATTCAAATGCGAAAAAAAGTTGTTTTGGACAACTTGACCAATACGCACTCTGTTTGAATTTCATGAAGTAACATTAAGGAGAAGATTCACGCGTATGTTATTCTTAATTTTACAACATCCTCTATTCTAAATTCTGGATGCTTGATCCTCTTATTTATGGTGATTACCCGAAGACCATGAAGGAAATAGTGGGGCGTAGGCTTCCTATCTTCACTCCGGACGAATCCCAACTTGCGAAGGGATCTTTCGACTTCCTTGGCATCAATTACTACTCTTCCATCTTCGTTACCAATGATAATTACTCTGATAATCTTCGGGACTACAATGCTGACATGAGGGTCAAGTTTGCAGGTTCAAATCCCGTTTCTATTATTTTTCTTACTAATATGACCAAAATTTGTGCCGACCTAAGAGTTTAAGATTTGAGTTTTGTTGATGTGGCCAATTTAACTTCAGTTATGGCAAAGTTGGGTTCAGTAAGGACAAATGCTTTCTTCATTCCTTCGCTTATTGATATTCGGCTAGAAAGTCAAAACTCAAGTTTAGATACTTGGAATGTTCAATTCAATCTAGCGTAGCTATTCCTATAGGATGAATGATTCAATGACTTTATTGCAAAACTTTTACAAATTCACCATGCAAAAACATATACGCCTACTTAGAATACAAAGGTAACATGTGATGTTTAAGTCGGGACATATTTGTGATTTTTTCAAAACGATTTTTATTATTTAAGGAGAGAATGTATTATGTATACAAACATAAGCCCTGGGAAGAATGGGAATGGAGAAAATACAGACCGCTTGGGGCTAGTGGGGTTTGAACGTGCAACCTCCTTTTGGGGTAACACCGAAAGTGACCATTTGAGCTATCTCAACTTGTCAAGTTGAGATGTTATTTGTTATTGCACAATCAACTTTAAAATCTTATCCATTTGTCTTGTTAAGTAGTATTTCGTACACTCAGATGTTGAAAGTGAAACAATTCGTATATCCATAGAGCAAGTCAAATTAGTACATTTCTAAACCTTTTGTGAACATATGTCTTTTGTTTCTCATTGAACACTATTGTTACATGATTGAACAATTTATTTTCAGAAACAATCTTCCTGTACAACCTTCTTTTGATTTATCCCCTACATCAACGACACATTTAATTTTGGCAACTTAATGCAGGATAAAAGAGCAAAACACCATCCTCAGGGGTAAGTTATTGGCTAAAACCTTTTGATATAGTAAAGTTTTGCACAACCTTTTCTAGATCTTACCTAATTAGAAAGAACTCATGTTGTGTTTTTCTTAAATTTGGTTGAACAAATTAATAGTCTTTCAACTGTTGATATAACAAGAGAATTCAATTGGATTTCTGTTCAGAAAGGATAACATAGCTTAGTTAGATGTTTGCCTATGTCAAAATAGACTTTGAAAAATAAATTATATTGCTATGTTTGAAGTAAAATCGCATCTGAACTAAGTTGATCTAAACATTCCCTTGAAATTAGATTTCATCAATACTTATTGATATATACATGGACAGTATATACCTCACAATCCATATGCTGATCCTTCTGGTCTGCAAAACGTTCTAGAGTACCTACAAAAGGACTACAATAATCCTACCATTTACATTCAAGAAAGTGGTAATTTTCTCTTCTCATTTTTGCAGCTATATATGTTCTTACATTTTTCTTAAATCATTAATCAAGTTTAGTCAAAATACTGTCTTGCAGGTTTTGGGAAACCATATAACAGCACCCTCAACGACATGATAGAATTTGCATCCTAAATGCTTACATTGGTGTTGTCCTTCTACCATGAGGTAACTGAGCCGTTAAATATAAAAGGGATTGCGTAACCACATTCTCAAATAACAGATTCGGTAAATATGAGCATCTCTGAACTATGCCTTCATACATCGGTCTAGTTTGCCGCACCGAAGAAAGAGAACAAGGTTGTTATAAAAAAATTACGTACAAACTCCGGTGTAGAACCATTTTTGTACTATTTTCATGAGAATTTTTGTAACATCCTCAAAACAGCGGAAAATTTTTAAATTTATAAACACTCGATCAACAGAGGACATTACGCAATAAAAGGGGACACGGGTGCACCAACATATATATAATATATATCCGAACATCAGAGTATACAAAAGTTGTGATTACATCAAAAGCATATACAAAGGAAGCAGTAATCACACGACCTCAACCGAGAGAAAGCTGGATCCGGTAGCAGCGCCCCTCTCCTCGGTCACCACCCCCTAACGCCTATCACGACCTGAAAGTAAACATGCAACAATGCCTGAGTTTCCAGAAGGAAACCCCGTATGCCAAGCCTCTAAATGCATAAATAAAATCATCCTAGCATGCAGTTCTACTCAACAAGAAAAGCATCTCAACACGCCCAACGCCAGGGCACACTACTGGTACGGGGCTCCAGGTCTAATCTCAACCAACCGCCGCACCCACCACAGTCACGGGGCTCCAGGTCTAATCTCAACCAACCGCCGCGACTCACACTCGTCACCAAGCTGGGCTCCAGGTCTAATTTCAAGCAACCACAGCTACCACGACACGACCAAGGGCTCCAGGTCTAATTTCAACCAACCCAAACGTATAAGGGCTCCAGGTCTAATTTCAACCAACCCCTACACGCGGTCCTTGCTCAGGCTCCAGGTCTAATTTCAACCAACCCGAACGCACTACGGAGCTCCAGGTCTAATTTCAACCAACTCCGTACAGACTAGCTGGGCTCCAGGTCTATTTTCAACCAACCACAGCAGTCACACAGTTACGGGGCTCCAGGTCTAATTTCAACCAACCACCGCAACCCTCGTGCACCTCGCACACTTGCCGGAACAACATCGGCACCACGACTCGCCCCACACGGGCAACCACGACCACAACACCTCCATAGTGCAAAACAGGATACAAACGGTCGACCGAACCAAAAGTCCCGGTCGACCGAATCAAGCAAATACAGGGCAATCCACTTCGACCGGCACTCCGTCGGTCGACCGATTCCCAACATCACTCGTTCGGTCGAACCCAAATCAAGGGACGGTCGACCGTTTAGATGGTCAACTCCCGGTCCAACGAACAAAACGACCAATCGGTCGACCGACAAAGGGGTCCCGGTCGACCGAAAGTCACCAGGGAACAAATCCCACAACACCACAACGAATTCGGTCGAACGCCGAGCACATCTCGGTCGACCGAATCAGCCCAGGGAAGTATCCCTCACATGCGCAACGAATCCGGTCGAACGCCGAGCTCACCTCGGTCGACCGAATTCCACCAGAGCGTTTCCCACGCTCAGCACACAAGTCCGGTCGACCGAATCCTCATTCGGTCGAACCGACCACAAGGTCCACTTAAGTCACGGTCGGACGAGATCAAAGGGCGGTCGACCGTTTAGATAGTCTACGCCCCCCAACCGACTTAAGACAGTGCACACGGTCGACCGGCAAAGGGGACCCGGTCGACCGAATCTCTCCAGACTTGCCTCCTATGCACGATCGGTCGACCGCCCCACATGCATCGTTCGATCGATTTGAGGCAGAGCCCGAATTCTCTACACGAACGGTCGACCGTTTGCACAAACCGGTCGACCGATCAGGCAGTGAAATCTGCTGCAAGTTTACTCGCGACGAGCCGAACGGCCTACCGTCGACTTCCAAATACTCACGGTAATTAAGTGAGCGAGCTTGATATACCTAAAGGTCTGAAGAGACCCTTGAAGAACCACGACGACGCCTCCACGAGCACGTCTCCCCAAAATGCGATCCGTCGACGAATCTCGCGTCCAAACGACGATCAACTCCTCCTCGACAATCCACACTCACGAATCCACCTCCGGCAACCTCAACCAATCAACCACGACCCCAGAACACAAGTTAGGTAGGGGGAGAGAACCAAACGTGCGGAAAGGGAAAGGAACCAACACTCACCTCAACCCGCACCCGCGCCGAGCCTCACTTCGCCGGAGAACACCACTACACGCCGGAGCACACCACTCGCCGGAGCTCAACCTCTGAGGTAGAGAGAGTGAGAAACGGAAGTGAGAGAGAGAGTGACGAGAGAGAGAGAGAGAGAACCCACTTAAATATCTCCTCCACTCAAATCCACACCATCCATTCCACTCCTCTCAATCTCAACCACTCATCCAATCCAACTCATCCAAACCCTTTGTTGAACGTTTTATTCAAAACCGCAAGTGCACGGCCGCGATGAAGCGGTGGCAAGTACGGGTCGTCCTCAGGGAGGTGAGTAGCCTCTTGCTTGTACGAAATCAAGTGGCAAAAATAGGGGGAAGAAAGTTGTCTATGCTAATCTAGACTACGCTACACTAAGAAGTATGAAATGCGAACGAAACAAACAAACGATGGAATAACAACTAAACTAAGAACAAAGGAAGAATGCTGGAATACAGAAATGGGAAAACCCCTAAGGGGTGGAGTGAGTGCACACATACAAAGAGGTGGGTGTAGAATACATTCGTTAAGCACATGAAGGTGGTGTTTATCAAGCATAGGAAATGTCTAAATGTTATGGCAAAACCTATCAATCTATTCACCAACTTAGTTGATTAACATTTACATATGCAAGTTGTTTATTTCAGAACCTAAACAAGCATGAGAGGTGTCTAATCATTTTGGCAAAACTCATCAAGTGATAAATTCTATCCTAAACAAGCAAGCATAGATTCATGTTTAATCAACACATTGAAATTAAAGCATTCATCCCATTCTCTAATGCATGTATGTACATCTACTCCACCCCCCAAAGGGGATGGAACTACTCACTAAACATTACACTAATTGTTAAACTATGGAAAGAAAGCATATTAAAACTAAGCTAGAATTAAAAGACGATTAAACTAAAACATGCACAAACAATAAAAGAAGCATAAAATAAACAATGAAAGAAACACAAAACTTTATTGATAAAATGACTCACATTAAAAGTAGCATCCTCCTACTTTAGTGTGTGCTTCAAGGCCTCACTTCTAGTAGGAAGAATAGCCACTTAAAATATGGAGTGATTACAATAGGAGGTGAAGAGTTCTATTTATAGCCATGGAAAAAACTAATCCGGGACAATCCCCCGATGTGGGACTAAACAGATACCACAAATAGCCTAAATATCCTCTAATACATGTGCTGGAGAAATTTGAGCGCATTTGGGCCAAAAGTGACCGCCAATTAGCGGTCTTGGACCGCCAATTGGCGGTCAAAAAGTTCCGGATCCAGTTGAATTTTGTTCTGGGCTTTGCTTGGTGTATTTGGTGGTCTTGGATGCATCTACTTCGTTTATTGGAGCTCCGACCCGAATCGAATTGCTAAAATACTCCCCATGATGGTGTGGAGTATTCTGTTTTGCTCTTAGGTCCTTCTGTCTTGCGTTCAGGTCCTTCTCCCTTGCATCTTGGTCCCTAGATCTCACAATCCAGTCCTTTTTCCCATCTTTTGGGTTTTTTATGCTTCATCTCTTCAAACCTAATTATTCCTGAAAACTAAACATAAAACTCGTAACATAGCATTGTTTAGGTGAAAGATAATGGATATAAGATACAAATAAGAGCATGAAATGATGTCAATCACCCTTCATCCATCTCCTCTCAATCCCAACCATCCATCTCTAATCCCCTCTAATCTCCACCTAACAACATCAAAGCACAATTATGATATGATTAGGATCAGAATCCTACAATTTTTCATGAAGTACCATAAGAAAAGTAGTATTACAAATATTTAAGTTAGGGTCGTCGTGAAATAGTTATTTTCTTTTATATGCCTCTAGATTTTAGTATTTTCTTTCTGTGTGCAGGAATGGACTGAACGTAAAGGGTTATTTTGTTTGGGCCTTCGTCGGCGTTTTCGAATTCTTATATGGATACGAGACAAGATATGGATTGTATCATGTCGATTTTGAGGACCTCAATAGAAAAAGGAAGCCAAAGAAATCAGCATTTTGGTACAAAGATTTTCTTATGAGAGATAAGCCTCCAAATATCCGAAGTGTTGGACTGCAAGAATCACTGAGCTCTGCGTACTTGAATTCGATACTATGATGTATCAGCTTTGAACTTCAAGTGCAAGTTTCTCAAGGCGCTCTTCTGTATTAGCTTTGACTATCATAACTACGAACATTACGATAAGTCCATGATAAAGACTTACCGACGGCGTAAGATTTATTTTAGTTGTTCAGTAAGAAATAAAACTCTATTGAATGAATTTTGATGCATGTTTAGGATGATCTAAGGATTTCATGGCTTAGCATCTTCATGGATAACCTACAGTTGCGGAACCAGGAATGTCATCAGGGTTGGGCTAAAGTTAAGAAAAAATTATCATCATATATTTAGTAAAAAAAGTTCCTGATTTTCCTACAAAAATACTACATTTTTCTACAGAAAAAGACAATTGTGTTGAAAATTGATCTTAATCCATCATAGTTGGAAACCAAGTCATCAAAGGTGATGAGTCATCAAGTTGGAAGATGAAAAGATGAGGAGAAGCTGAAACGATAAGTCACAATACATTGTAATAATTTGATTTGAATAGTTTTGATTGCTTATCCTCTTAATGCATGGAAGATAGAAGGCCAAAAGTCCTCTTAATATAGAGGGAGTCTAAGAGTCTTTGTAGGAGTATAAATAACACACAAGTCATGTGTGTTATGTGTGGAAGAAAGTGTAGAGCAAGAGGTGTTGTATTTTCTTGTTAAGAGTTAAAGGAAAAAGAATTTTAAGCCTCTCCATCTACTTCTTGTCCACTATCTCCACCACCAAGTACGTATACGAGCGTTCTGTATTCCAACAAACTGGTATCAGAGTCTCGTTGCTATGGGAAGCTCAAGTATGATCCCGTTCGGTCAAGTTATGTTGCCCCGCCTGTTGAAATCCAATTACAACAATTGGAGTATTCAGATGCACGCACTATTGGCCGGGTGTGCAAAATGCATGGGAGTTGGTCGAGAACGGCTTCGAGGAGGAGTCAGAAGCCATGAATGCAAACCAAAGGAACGTGGCAAAGGAGATACACAAAAGAGATCAAGGCACAATGTTTATTCTCTTTCAAGCGGTCGATGAGGTCGGCTTTGAGAAGGTCACGGGAGCAAAGGCATCTAAGGAGGTGTGGGAAATTCTTGAGAAGGGATATAAGGGTGCGGATCATGTGAGGCAAGTGTGCCTCCAAGCGCTTGGAGGCGAGTTCGAAGCATTGAAGATGGAGGAGTCGGAAGGAGTGACCGACTATATCACAAGGGTGCTCATGGTTGCGAACCAATTGAAAAGAAATGGAGAGGAGCTGAAGGAAGTGAGAGTGGTGGAGAAGATCTTGCATTCTCGCACTGAATTCTTTGAAAATGTGGTGTGCCATCAAATCAAAAAACCTCGAGGAGATGACGATCGACGATCTTCCTAGCTCGTTGGAGGCACACGAACAAAGAAAGAAGAAAAAGAAGCAAGATGTCTTGGAGGAGGCGTTGCAAGCGAAGATGTCACTTAAGGAGGAGAAACCTCGCAACGTAGATCGTGGAAGAGGTCGTGACTATGGAGGTCGTTCAAATAAGAAGGATGACAAGTGCTTCAAGTGTGGGAAGCGTGGTCATTTTGCGAACGAGTGTCAGTCACAAAAGAAGATGGAGGAGAGCTCCAACCATGGTCATGGAGGCCAAACATCCAAGAAGGATGTTGAATGCTTCAATTGTGGGAAGCATGGACACTTTGCTAGTGAGTGTTGGTCGAAGAAGAAGGTGGAAGAGAGTTCCAACATTGTTGCCGTACAGGAGGATGCCCGTGTGATGGAATGACCTTGTTCGTTAGCAACGAGGAGGTGATTGATGTGTTCATTTTAGTACCGCAAGTGCACGACATCAGTGAAGACGTGACAAATACGGGTCGATCCACAGGGAGGTGTGTCGACTATGGTTCGTTCGAAGGCAAGTGGGAAAAGAGGGGAGAAGAGATTGATTACACTAAACTAAACTACGTTAAACTAGCACGAAACAAACAAAGAAGATGAAAGCACGAGACAAAATAAAACTAAACTAAGTGACTAATAAAAGCAAGCTGGAAATCAGGAATGGAAACCCCAAAGGGATGGAGTGTGTGCACATATGAAGTGAAATAAGTGATGAATGACGCATGTAAGTAAGTAAGTGTGTGTCATGTGTGTGTCTTCATAAATAGGAAGTGTCTAAAGATGTGGCAAAACCTATCAATCCCTTCACACAAGGTATCGGCAATTACTACTTGATTAGCATAAGACTCGGCTCAGCATGAGAGGTTTCTAAATTTTATGGCAACACTCATAAAAAACCAGGAACTCATGTGAAGAACAAAGCTTATAAGCATGGGAAGTGTCAAAATGTTATGGCAAAACCCATCAAAACAAAGTTTCTCCAATCAATCAAGCAATTAAACACAAATACACACACATAACTAAGATGTAGCATATTCAACAGGAAATTTCAGTCAATAAACATGAGGAAACTAAGCATAGGAAATGTCTAAATCTTATGGCAAAAACCATAAAAATCCCCAACATGTAGATGATTAAAACACCCCCGATGAACATGTAAACATGCAAGTCTACACAATCAAAAATTCATCAAACATCCAAACTTCACAACATATATGTACATCATCTCCACCCCCCAAAGGGGGATGGAACTACTCACAAATTATTAAGCTAACATTCATATTAAGTAATGAAAACATGTTAATTATTTCTACGAAGATTAAAACAAATAAAATTAACTAAACTTGCAAGACTTAAAAGAAACACAAAGAAACTAACAAAACATTTTTTGTTGCTCACTCACATTACAAGTAGCCTCTCTCCACCAGAGTTTTGCTCCAAGACATTACTCTTAGTAGAGAGAATGGACACCAAGAGAGGAGATCTCTACAAAGGAGGAGGAAGAGTTCTATTCATAGTCATGAAAAAAGGTAACCGGGGAGAATTCCCCTGGTATGGGACTAAACACATACTATAAATGGACATAAAACAACATAATCGAACACCCGACTAAACCATGAACCATTTGGAGTGATGTGGACCACCAATTAGCAGTTTGGGATAGCCAATGGCGGTCTGGATTGGTTGGATCGAGTCTGGATTTGAATGACTTGTTTCTGGCTTGATTTCTTGATGTTTGGGGAACCCGATTTGGTTGTTTATGTTTAGGCCCGAATCTAATTGTCAATATACTCCTCATGATGGTGTGGAGCTTCTTGATATGCTCATTGGTCATTTTGGTTTACATTCAGGTCCTTCTCTCTTGCATCTCAGTCCATAAGTCTTGCAACTTATTCATTTTCCTTGCTTTAAGTCCTTTTTAGGTCTCTTCTTCTCAAACATGTTTATTCCTGAAACTTAAACATAAAACTCATTATGTAGCATTGTGTAGGCTAACAATAAAGGATATAAGACACAAATATATGTATGATATGATGTCAATCAAATACCCCCACCTAACTTTTGCTAGTCCTAAGCAAAAGAAAGAAAGAGAAAAATGAAAGAGAGGAAAACCATTCGTAAAATAGGGAAATCCTAACTCACTTTCGTAGGAATCACGGTTGCACTTAGCACGTGCAACAAGATGTTAAGCCTCCTTATCACCAAGGAGGAGGAGTGTTGTCTCTTGAGGGTATTCAACGGATATACCCACAAAATCTGAACATAGATGCAATATTCAACCTGGCAACATGACTCGATGGGCTTATCTTTGTCGATCATAGGATACGGTAATACTACGGGCCAACTCTATATATGTAATCAGTCCACACACCTAGCCTAATGAACCATTCGTGCAACATAGTTAAGGACTTATGTGACAGACATAGGCAACCTTAACATCCTCAAGTGATACAAAGTGTAAAGTCCATTAAGGTTCTTATTTGTCTTTTTTGTTCTTCTTTTTGGAGCATTATGATTTACACTAGTTGGTGTTTGATTCTCCCAAGGTCGGGTTTCGTGCATCATTGCCTATGAGGACTTACACTATCACGTACACCTTCCCCAAATCTCCACATAGGGCGATTCCTACCACCCATGTAACGGGAGTTCGGTCGGTGCATCCCAAGTAAGATGACTCGAAAGCACCAGGCATTAAGTACCCTCAGACCTAATTTCCAGAGTGATAGGAGCCAGGCGAGAAGAGAGAACACCACTTATTTATTATCTACATGGGAACCAAAACCTCTACACTTAAAGTTTCACAACAAGATTTTAAGGGTCCTGGACTACGACAAACTTTCTTTATACTAACAGACACGAATTATTTGACTCACTAGGTTCAGGGTGGACTTCTTTAATTGTTTGAGTACTGAAACCCTATGATTACTCACCCCGAGGGAAGACCGGGGTGCATCCTTACGACATGATTAAAACCTAAAGCTAGTATACTAGGTATCCTAATGCATAATGTTCAAGTCAATTCTGGGAGCTTCTCTTTTGATTGCCTCAAAATGGTTTTGCACATGCTAAACACACACAAAACCCAAAAAACATTTTGTTTCGCAAACACATGATTTTTTTTGAAAGAAATGAAAATTTTAAAGCACTAGGCAAGCCAAAGAAGACAAGTCACCCAAGGATCATGGCAAGCAGATATATCAATATTAAATGCAGCACACTAACATGACCTTATCACTACAAACAAAAGAAAACAAAACAAAAGGAGAAAGACTCGACTATGTACACACATAAAACACCCCCCACATACTTACTTCCTGCATTGTCCTCAATGGATGTCAGCATGATACTACATGGATTTATGCATGAAAAAGAAAAGATCTCACCAACGTGAAGCACAAAGGGAAGTTTATGGTTATGTTGATGGACACAAACCCAAATTCCCCTCAAAACCTGTGAAATACTAAAGAATGGATACAAATACGTGAAACAAATGTGGCCCAAATACACAAGGGTTGGGCCCCACAACAATCAATGCTCACTCTTGGAGTCTTCTTTCTTTTCTTTTTTTTCCTCTTTTTTCTTTTTTTCTTCAAATATAACTATGTACAACAATGTGCTCCCTTTTTCATTTGTCAAGGAACATCAAATGGGAACCCATCATCTCTCGAGCCAGAAATGCAACTACCTGGGCTCGCAACATAAGAAACATGATTATTGCTAAGAGGTTTATGAACCCAGGATGACAGTTCATACCTCTCAGAATAGGGGTCAGTGAAAGGATATGGAAACAAAGATGTTTCCACTCCATGACAGAGTATACCCTCCATGAAAGGATATGTATACCCTCCAATCGATATTTGGGTGCACTGGGATCATTTCATTCACACAAGGTGACACCGTGGACTTATTACCCAGACGACGAAGTCCAGAAATAGAATTGCTTGGCCACCTGACACCTTTATAAGCACTGTGGTCATTTGATGCCTCTTGAGAATGAGAACGATAAGAGGCATGAATGAGAGGTGAATCTTTGTCTGGTTGTTTGAAATGTAGGGTATCAGGTGGTTGATTCTTAACCCACATGGGGTCTTCAACAGATACAAAGTGAAGAGCAGGTGGCCCAAAGGCCACAAAAATGGTATCTTGTGGCTCAAGAGCCACATGATCGAAAGGATGTGGCTCAAAGGCCACATGATCACAAGATAAGGCACCTTCCTTTGCCAGCCCAAGTGAAACATGTTCACCACCATCAGGATCTCCATCGAACAATTCTCTGAAATACTTGAAGGTGCCTTCCACTTCGTTTCCATCCATGTCCTGGGTAAGATTGACCGCAACAGTGTTATCGAAGACACCTGGCTTCTTCTCGATGGTGAAGATGAGGAAATCAACGCATTGATTTCCATAAGTCAAGTGCATAAGACCATTACAACAATTGATCAAGGTATTGGAAGTTGCTAAAAATTGTCATCCCAAAATAACAGGTTTGGCACAGGTTCAGTATCCAAAACAAAGAAATTGACTGGATAAATGAACTCACCCACTTTGATCAGGACATCTTCCACCATGCCTCTTGGTTTCTTCATTGACATATCAGCCAACTAAAGAGTAGTTTTTGTTTGTTTGTGGTCTCCAAGACCAAGGTATACGTAGACAGAATACGACAAAAGATCAACAGATGCACTTAGGTCCAATAAAGCTCGATGTATGGATACATCACCAATCACACAAGAAAAAGTAGGACAACCAGGGTCCTTGTATTTGACTTGCGTGGGTTGTGCCAACAATGAACTCACGTTAGCCGCAAGAAAATCTTTCTTGGGAACATGGGTTTTTCTCTTCTTGGTGCATAAGTCCTGGAGAACCTTGGCATAAGGTGCCATTTGCTGAATCACTGATTGACATCATTTCATGCTTATATTTGTATTTTATATCCATTATCTTACACCTAAGCAATGCTATATGACGAGTTTTATGTTTGAATTTCAGAAATAAATAGGTTTGAAGAGATGAAGCATAAAAGGATCCAAAAGCAGGGAAAAAAGACTTAGTTGTGAGACCTGGGGACTAAGATGCAAGGGAGAAGGACCTGAACGTAAGATCGAAGGACCAAAGAGCAAAACAGAAAACTCCACACCATCATGGGGAGTATTTTGGCAATTCTATTCGGGTCGGAGCTCCAACAAGTGAAGTAGATGCATCAAAGACCAACAGAGATATCCAGAAAAGCCCACAACAAATTCCAGACCAATCCAGAACCAATAGACCGCAACTTGGCGGTCTGTTTAGCTCCGGATCCGTTAATCTTTGGCGCGCATGTGTATTAGAGTGTGTTTATTCTGTTTCTGGTATTTGTTTAGTCCCACATCGGGGGATTGTCCCGGATTACCTTTTTCCTTGGCTATAAATAGAACTCTTCACCTTCTATTGTAAACTACCCATTGCTTGGTGGCATTCTCTCTACTAAGGAGTAAGCCTTGAAGCAAAACTCAAGGTGGAGAAGAATGCTACCTTCAATGTGAGTCATTGTTAATAAAATAATTGTTCTAGTTTCTCTTAATCTTGTCTTTTAATTTGTGCATGCTTGTTTAGTCTTTCCTTTCCTTTTAAGCTTCTTTAATGCTCCTTTCTTGCTTAGTTAAATTTCTTTTCAGTATAATATTTCATGTTGTTAATGTAGGTAGTGTAATGATTAGTGAGTAGTTCCATCCCCATTTAGGGGGTGGAGAAATATGTGATATGATCATGTAGTGTATTAGGTGTGTGTTATCTTAATCCCTTGAGCCTTATATGATTTCCATAACCATCTAATGGGATTTCACTCTTATCTTTGATAGCATTATTTTGGTGAAAGATAATGGATATAAGACACAAAGATATGCATGAAATGATGTCAATCAGAACCCCATGCTTTCCCCAGAGCTTCTCTCTCCTACTTTTCTTTCCTCTACTGGCCTTCTAATCCCCTCATTCTCCTCTCCTTTCCCAGTCAAGTATTTTATCATCATCATCATCTTCTTCTTTTTCTTCTCCTTTTCTTTCTTTCTTTCTTTCTTCTTCTTGTTCTTGTTCTTGTTCTTGTTCTTCTTCTTGTTCTTCTTGTTCTTCTTTTCTTTCTTTCTTCTTCATCTTCATCTTCTTCTTCTTCCTCCTCCTCCTCCTCTTCTTCTTCTTCTTCTTCTTCTTCTTCCTCCTCCTCCTCTTCTTCTTCTTCTTCTTCTTCTTCCTCTTCCTCTTCCTCTTCCTCTTCTTCTTCTTCTTCTTCTCTTTCTTTCTTTCTTTCTTTCTTTCTTTCTTCTTCTTCTTCTTCTTCTTTTCTCCTTCTCTCCTTCTATCTATTCTTCCTTTTCTTTTCTACTTTTTTCCTTTACTTTTTTCTTTTTTTCTTGTTCATTCCTTTTCTACTTTTTTCAGCTTTGACTCTTCATCCTCCTTATCCTTCCTCCTCGCTTCTTCTCCACCAAAGGACAAATTTATCGTTTTGTTCTGTTAAATATCATGTAAGATGATTACTACAGTAATTGTGGTTAAAATGACACATATGTCCTTTAGAATACTGGATTGTTATTTGAGGATACCTTCTTATTTTAAATGACCAAAAAGTCCATTAAAGAACAAACATTGTTTTTAAAGGACACTACAAGTATAAAGGACACTACAAGTATAAAGGACATATGTGTCCTTTAAAGGACTCGGTCGTGGGTTTAAAAGAACATACCATTTCATTGGGTAGATAAATTTTCACACTGGGATGTTGAGGCACCTTTAGTAGGTGTTCTGAACTCTCTCCAAATTCTTCTTTTCTTTCCCCTACTGGAGAAGGTGGATCTTCTGGTGTGTATTGGGTACACTCTGGAAAAACATCTTTTGCGTTATCTATTGTTTTATCTATCTAGAACTGTAGTTCTTTTGCATCCTCAGCCAATTTTTGATTGACCTCTTTGTTGGCCTGCTATGCCTTCAGCCACCTTAATGGCTTTTCCGTGAAGTCCACCTCATCTTGTAGTTGATCTCTTGGGATTTTGTGGTGTCCAATGGTTATTCTTGGAGGCTCTGTGTCTTGTTGAATGTTGCCCATTATTTGCTTGCTAATGGTACAAGGGTCAACCTGTCCATTAAGCTCACATGTCTATACATATTCAGGTTGTTTCAGCTCTTCTAATTGTCTGATTTCCACTTGTCCACTGACTATTTTTTGGATGGTGATGCCCTACCTTTCCAGTGTTTAAGCATCTTCCCTGACCCAAGCGAAGAACTCCATCTATTGACTCTTGGAATGCAAAGTGGCTTTGCATTCTCAATTGTTAACTTCTCACACAGCCATACCTGCAACAATATGTCGATATTTGGTGTCACGAAAACCTCTTAAAAACATAAAATGTTTTGCAAATATTTCAAATCTGATTTTTTTTACCTGAAGTATAGCTACGCATACATCAATGTTCCCCTTGTTTGGAGTAGGGTTGCCTGAAGATTTCCTTCTGTTCAGTTCTATACCTGCAACTTGTTTTGTCAATTGCTTTTTATTCATGTCGACTAACATTCCTCCCTTTTGCAGTCCTAATATGACTGCCACATCAGTGGTGTTGAAATTTAGAAGTTTATTCCCTATCCTGAACCCGCCTTCTTCCACCTCAAAATTTTCATTCATGAAGTCAAGGGTGTCATTGTCTACGATGATTCTTTGCATACTAAAAAATTTAGCAATGGGATCTTCCGGAATATCACCCGTTTGTTGCCAGTAATGAGTGGAAGCTCCTTCTCGAATCATTCCTGTGTACACTTCGACAGTTGAAAGTAATTCAAAGTCTGTAATATAAACATTTTCATTCGTTAGTGCAAAAGGGCTTAAAAGGACAAGCCAAACCCTAATAAAGTAAAAAGGTGTTTGTGCACAATAATCAGGTGGATAGTGGATTCTGGGAGTCAAAAGGAAAACAATGGAAAGTAGAATCCAATGGAATTTAAATTCTATTTGACGAAATTCTATTGTTTGTCCCTGTAAGAGGAATATGATGGAATTCAAATTCTATTGCTTAAGCATATCACTGGAATTTACTATAAAATGTAAAAACAATGTAATTTTGTTATTGGCATTTACAAATAGTGAAGGAGAGAAATGAACATTAAACCAAATACAAATAAATATTATAAGAACACAAACATAAATAATTAGGGATAATATTTTAATCCAGTCCAATCTAACAAAAATTAAAATAGAATTGAATAAAAGGATTATGAGTTTGCTCATTCAATGTAACATATCTATTTTCCTAACCCTAATGAACCATTCGTGGTAGTTAATTAAGGACTTAAGTGAAAGACATGGGCAACCTTAACATCCTCAAGTGATACAAAGTGTAAAGTCCATTAAGGTTCTTATTTGTATTACCTTTTTTATTTTTCTTCATTTCATTTTTTTACTACCTAGTGTTTAATTCTCCTAAGGTCAAGTTTCGTGCACCATTTCTTATAAGGACTTACACTATCACGTAAACCTTACCACCAAATCTCCACATAGGGCGATCCCTACCACTCGTGTAATGAGTGTCCGGTCAGTGCATCCCAAGTCAGATGACTCAAAAGCACCGGGCACTAAATCCCACCTGACCTAGCTTCCCGAGTGATAGGAGCCGTGCGAGAAAAGAGAACACCATAATTACTTATTTATCATCAACACATGAACCAAAACCCCTACACTTAAGGTTTCACAACAGGAGTATAAGGGTCACTGACTATTACAAACTTCCTTATACTAACAAACAAAAATTATTTGACTCACTAGGTTTAGGGTAGACTTCTTTGTTTATTTGAGTACTGAAACCATATGATTACTCTTCCCCCGAGGGAAACCCGGGGTGCATCCTTACAACCAGATAAAACTTAAAGCCAGTGTACTAGATATCCTAATGCATCAAGTTCAAGTCAATTTTGGAAGCTTCATTTTTTACTTTGCTCTCAATGGTTTTGCACATACTAAACACACGGAAAACCAACAAAATAATTTCTTTCGCAAACACATGAAGATTTTGAAAGACATGAAAATTTTAAAGCACTGGGCAAGCAGAAGAATGCAAGTCACCCAAGGATCATATTATAGCTTATATGTCAATGAAAATTGTAGCGCACTATCATGACACTAACAATGCAAACAAAATAAAATAGAAGAAAAGACTCGACTATATACACACGTAAAAGACCCCCCACACTTACTTCATGCATTGTCCTCAATGAATGGCGTATGATACTACATGGATTTATGCATGAAAAAGAAAAGATCTCACCAACGTGAAGCGCAAAAGAAAGTTCATGGTTATGTGGATGGACATACCCCAAATTCCCAAAAAGTTGCGAGATACTTAAGAAGGGAGACAAATACGTGAAACAAATGTGGCCCAAATTCACCAGGGTTGGGGCCAACAACAACCAATGCTCACTTGTGAAGTCTTTTGTTCTTTTTTTTGTTATAAACAAGATATATACATCAACAAAGATATTCTCAGAATCATTTGGTCAATGAACATCAAATGAGAACAACAAGTCACGCGGACAAGAGATCTGCCATGATGGGCCCGCTTCTTTGGTACTCCGAGGTATCATGAGGGGTGAAAGGTCAAAATTGAAAGACTCGAACCCCTCATGATATTGGTTGGGTGTAGGCAACATGAATGATTGGTGTTGCATTGCCTCACTAGGGGTTAGATGCTCGTTGAACAAAACCCTCCAACAATTAGGCGGGTGCATCAGAATGAGTTCCTCAGACTCATTCATATGATGTGACACACTTGTCTCACTATGTATGGGGCTTCTAGCAAGGACCACCCAACCTCCTTTATATTTTCAATCATAAGCTCGGTCGCATGTGGGTGCTTGTTGGAGTCAAGATGAAGCTCATGACGCTCAACAGCCACGGGACATGGGGTAAAGATACCTTCTGGTATGGGCATATGATGAGGAGTGTCCCCCTCACTAACAGTCTCAACTGAATTATTCAACAAACACTCCTTTTGTGTATTCATGTTTGTTGCCAGCTCACTCTGTTGCATTGCAAAGATAGTCATTGAGTTTTCACTGGGCACACAAACATTCTCAATGGGTTGCGTTGGTGTTGGGGGTATTTGTTGATTTTGCGGTGCTTTCTCTAATTGGAGGATGAGGTTTAGATTTAAAGGTTGGTCCAAGGGCATTTGTTGCCTACCAGAGTTGAACACATGAAAGTCGACACTTATGTTACCAAATGAGAGCTTCATTAGACCATTTCTACAATTAATTAAGGTGTTCGAGGTTGCCAAAATTGGTCTGCTCAAAATCAAAGGTATTTGTGAGTGGTTGTTTGCAACAGGGTTGGTATCGATGATGACAAAATCTATTGGAAATATAAAATCTCCAACTTTGATGAGTACGTCCACAATAATCCCCTTTGGGACACAAATGGATCTAAATCCGCCAATTGGAGGGTGATCTTAGCTGGTTTCAATTCTCCCAAGTTCAACTATTGATAAGCAGAAGATAGGAGGAGGTTGATAGCTGATCCTAAATCAAGTAATACGTTACTCAGGCTAGTGTCCCCTATAATACACTAAATAATAGGACACCCAGGGTGCTTGTACTTTATGCATGTGGGATTGGACAAAAGTGAGCTCACTCACAACTAAGAATGCTTTCTTAGGAACATTGGTCGTCCTCTTGGTTGTGTGGAGATCTTTCAACACTTTGACATATTGAGGTATTTGTTAGATGACATCCAACAAGGGGATGTTAACCTTCAGTTGTTTGAAGACCTCTAATATCTTATCCATTGTGTCACTCTGCTTGGTTAACCTACTAGGATAGGGAGCTTTTGGCAGGTAGATTTTCTACGGTGCCTGAGAAGGAGTCATTGGAGTATTACCCTCACCATCTTTCTCACCATCATTCCCACCGAGGTGCTGCACAAATGGTGGTGGCGGCAAGGAAATGTGATTGTCAACCTGCTTTCCATTCCTTAAGGTTACAATGTCCTTGATATGGTGAACATGTTCCTCCACTTGGTTCACTTGCCACCTCGAGATACCGAACTCTCATTTTGCGTTTGTGGTTGTTGGTACATGCGGGGATTCACCTCGGGTTGACTTGGCAACTGACCATTCTCGCGTTCATGGAGCTGATGAGCCAACTGGTTGACTTACATTTCCAATGCTTTGACCAAATTGTTGTATGCCGCAAGCATGGTTTGCGTGCTCTACATGAATGCTTTAAAGGTTTGTTCAAGACTAGTGTCCATTGGCTCAACCCGTTGAGGTGAAATCTAGTTTGAATAACCCAAAGATGAGGCTTGAGGAGGTTGGGGAGTATGGGGCTGAGACCTTTGATGTGGGGGTTGGTAGGTTGTCGATGCACGTGGAGGGTGATGCGGTGAGGGTTGAGGTTGAGTGCGTGAGCTCTGACCGTGGCCCCCACAAGTCCCCCAAGAGAAGTTACGGTGGTTTCGTCATCCCGGGTTGTAGGAGTGACAATACGGGTTGTTACGGGGCTGTTGTTGATACATTGCATTTGCATGCTCAGTATCTCTTGGAGCATAAGCACATTCTAAGTCATTATGTCCCGCAAGTCCACACCTACCACAAGCGGGAGTAGCCACTGGAGCTATAAGAGCTCAGTCCAACTCTAAACTCTCTATCCTACGCATGAGAACAACCATTTTTGCCTCAGACGCGATAGTTGACTCGACTTGGTATGATCTTGCTCGATCAGAAGACCTGACGGCTGGTGGCTCTCTCATGATGTCCCACTCAAGGGTACATCCAGCCATTAATTCAAAAGTGTCCCATGCCTCATTGATGAGTTTCATTTGGAAATCACCTTGACACATTGACGCCAACAATATATCAGTGTTGTAGTTGAGGCCCTCATAAACAATGTGGCACAACTGTCATAACTCAAGTCCTTGATGACGGCATTGCAGGAGAAGGTCTTTGAACTTCTCTAAGAAAACATGAAATGCTTCAATCTCAGTATGATACATTTGATATATCTGGTGCCGTATCTGTTGAGTCTTCCTTTAGGGGAAGAATATTTTAAAAAAACAGTCACAACTTCATTCCAAGACCGAATCAAATTCCCCGGGAGGCTGTACATCTATTTCTTCACGTATCCTTCAACACGAAAGAAATCATCCTCAACCTGACACATCCTATGAACTCAAAATCCCCATTTCTTGTTTCCCAGTTTTGTGGTGTGACCTATAGGAGGATCTAAACTAAGTTGGCAGTGATATTAAGAACTTAATATCACAAGCTATAAGCGGTATCTAGCTACACATTATAGCTCCCAATTAGTTAGATGTCTTAATTCCACTCGAACCAAAACCCGATACATTTAGTGATGGAGTGCACCACTTGTGTCCGTCCCTTGCCTCATGATATTAAGAATACACATAAAGTAGTATTGTGTCATCTTTGTCTTAGTATTCATTTCTTGATCTCTTTAAGCTAGTTATAAATATGTGACTTAACTCAAATTACATTGTGCACATTATAACTTTGCTTTATCAAGGGACCCACTAATATCATCACTCAATTAAGAGGGGCAATGATAATCTTTTGACTAACTATCTTCTCCAACAAAAGTTGTACTTAACCAACCAATGCCTTTACACTACACTTATCGATAGCTCAAGACACTAGTCTAATCAAGCATTTCTTAAGTGATTGGATATAAGTCTCATATCAAAGGACCAAAGACATAGTAAAACATTAATGACATAGAAAACACAATTCTATAATGTTTTACTTTTTAGGTCTATTCAGCATACAAAAGTAATATTTTCCTCTTTTGCGTACCTGTGTTGTCACTCACTTGTAGAGCTACAATGATCTATGACCAACACGACAATCTTAACTCGGTAATTAATGTTCCATGTTAATTACCATGATTGCGAATATCTTTTGTTTTATGTAAACCAATATCTCTTAGAGCTCTACGGTTAAGGACCAAGAGCCTCTTCTTTAACACTTCTAAAAGACGAATAACATAAACAAGGAACAAAATGATTTCTCATTCAATTCATAATAATTGGCATTTAAAAGTAAAAACTTTTAGAACACATTCCCTTCAATATCCCACTTGTTATTCAAGTTTTCTTTCACATACATACTCAATGTATAAAACAATAATAACTAGGGTAAACCCCATTACATATCAATCATCAAGCCAATCTACATGGTTCCTCAATCCCATGGACTCGAAATGCATTTCGCCCTTGGCTTGGGATAAGGGTTTTGTGAATGGATCAGCTGTGTTGTTGTTGGTGTCCACCTATAATAGATTTATTTTGCCTTCGTCGATGAGGTCACGTGTCACGAAGTACTTACGATCCATGTACTTCACTTTGTGGTGTGATCTAGGATCCTTGATTTGCGAGATAGATGCACTATTATCGCAAAACAGCTCGATGGGTCCCTCGCTCGTGGGAACTACTCCAAGCTCTTCAAGGAACTTCTTGATCCACACTCCTTCCTTGCTCACTGCAGCGACAACCATTACTTCGGAAGCAGTGGTTGAGTCGGCCGTAGTGGTTTGCTTCCAGCTACGCCAACTCACAGCTCCACCATTCAGAAGAAAGACATATCCTGAATGCGACCTTCTATCGTCTGGATCACTCATGAAACTCGCATCCGAGTACCCTTCGGCTATCAATTCCCTTTGTCCTCCATAAACAAGAATCTTATCCTTAGTCCGATTAAGGTACTTCAGGATATTTTTGACCGCAGTCCAATGCTCAGGACCTGCGTTGGATTGGTGACGACTTGTCACGCTTAGAGCATACGAGATATCGGGTCTTGTGCAAGTCATCGCGTACATGATCGACCCAATTGCCGAAGCATAAGGGACATCCTTCATGTACTCTAAGTCGTTACGTGATTGCGCACGTTGAGACTTCTTTAGTTGCACAACCATACTCATTGGCACACTGCCCTTTTTGGAGTTGTTCATCTTGAACCTTTCCAAGACCTTGTCAATGTATGCACGTTGACTGAGGCCAATGAGTCTACGGGATCTATCTCGATATATCTTGATTCCCAAGATGTATTGAGCCTCACCCATATCTTTCATTGAAAATGCAGATTTCAATGAACTTCTCGTTTGCTCAAGCAAAGGAATATGATTGCCCATAAGCAATATGTCATCGACATATAAGATTAGGAATACTACATGGCTCCCACTAACCTTCTTGTATACACAAGGTTCTTCCTTACTTTGAATGAAGTGAAGCTTCTTCACTTCCTCGTCAAAGCGTTTGTTCCAACTCCTTGATGCTTGCTTCAATCCATAAATGGATCTTTGAAGCTTGCATACATTCTCGCTATTCTTTGGATCTTCAAAACCTTGAGGCTGTACAATGTACACATCCTCCTCCAAGTTCCCATTAAGGAACGCCGTTTTGACATCCATTTGCCATATTTCATAATCATGAAATGCGGCAATAGCGAGCATGATCCGAATAGACTTGAACATGGCAACTAGTGAAAAAGTTTCATCATAGTCAATCCCTTGAACTTGAGTGAAACCCTTCGCTACAAGCCTCGCTTTGTAGGTTGTCAAGTTCCCATCCATGTCCATCTTCCTCTTAAAAACCCATTTATTATGAATGGCCTTTTTCCCTTGAGGAAGGTCAACCAAGTTCCATACTTGATTATCATACATGGATTCTATTTCGGATTCCATGGCCTTGAGCCATTGTTTGGAGTCATCCCTTTCCATTGCTTCTTGGAAGGTCAAGGGATCATTGGTATCTAGTACCATGATCTCATGAAGTCCCAAATACATATCTGGTTTCTTCCTTTCCCTTGTTGACCTTCTTAGTTCTTTTGGTTCTTCTCGTGTCTCTCAAACTTCTTCCACAATTTCTTGAGGAGTGGGTTCACGTTCAACTCTTGAACGTACACTAGGTGGGGATGATTGAGATTCTCTCACAATTTCTTGCGATGGTCTCTCACTCACGCTCCCACTAACCAAAGGAATCTCGGTTGGGCCTTCATGATCTTGAATGTCATCATTCAGGTCATGATCTTGTAGAGTATCTTGAGTTTCCTCAAGCACAACCCTACTCCCACTACTTTTTACTCTTTCTAGAAATTTCTTTTCCAGAAATGCGGCATCCCTCTCTACAATCACTCGATTGGTGGTGATATGCCAAAAGTAGTATCCTCTTGTCTCACGAGGATAACCAATAAAGAAGCACTTATCCGCTTTTGGTTGAAGTTTGGTCGACATCAATTTCTTGACGTAAGCCTCACAACCCCAAATCTTGAGAAAACTGAGCTTAGGTGTTTTACCACTCCATAGCTCATAAGGAGTTTTCTCCACGGATTTGGTTGGAACATTATTTAGTGTGTAAGCCGCAGTTTGTAGTGCATAACTCCAAAAGTAAAGAGGTAATTCCGCATAACTCATCATTGACCGAACCATGTCGAGCAATGTCCTATTCCTCCTTTCGGATACCCCATTCCACTGAGGTGTACCGGGAGGGGTGAGTTGATGTACAATACCAAACTCCTTTAGGTATGAGTCAAATTCAGCACTTAAGTACTCACCTCCACGGTCCGTTCGTAAAGACTTGATTTTCTTGTCGAGTTGGTTCTCTACTTCATTCTTGAATTCTTTGAACTTGTCAAAGGATTCACTTTTGTTTCTCATTAGATAAACATAGCCATAACGACTATAATCATCCGTGAGCGTACTGAAGTACCTGAAACCATCACGTGCACTAGTACTCATTGGACCACATACATCAGAATGTATCAAATCCAACAAGCCACTCGCCCTTGGGCCTTTCTTCTTGAAAGGCTTTTTGGTCATTTTTCCCATTCAACATGGTTGGCACGTCTCCAATGATTTAAAATCAAGTAGACCAAGAAAGTTAGCTTCTTGCAATTTCTTGATGCGCTTTTCATTTATGTGACCAAGACGATAGTGCCACAAGAGAGTATCATTCTCGTGAGTGTTCTTAAGTCTTTTGTTATTGATATTAAAGATTTGTTTATTATTCAATTCAAGCAAATAGAGACCATTCCTTATGAATGCATTTGCATAGAAAACACCATTCTTCGATATAGACAAGCAAGAATTTGAAATATTTATATTAAAATTATCCATATCTAAACATGATACAGAAATAATGTTCTTGCTAATCGAAGGTACATAATAAACATTCTTTAGACATAAATTTAAACCACTACATAATTGAAGCACCACAGAACCTTGAGCAACCGCAGACACGTTCGCACCATTTCCGACCTTCAATTCTACCTCGTTCCTTACGAGTTCCTTCCTATCCATGAGTAGCTGCACATTAGAAACATGTGAGCACAAGATCCGGTATCAATTACCCAATCCTGGACAGAAGTGGCTAAATTTATTTCAATAACAAATATACCTTTGACCTTTTTGGGGCGCCGTCGTTCAATCACTCCGTTGTCAAGGTCTTCCTTGTACTTGGGGCAATTTGGCCGGATGTGTCCTTTTTCACCGCAGTAAAAGCACTCCGTATTGGGAGTTGGAGATTTCTGAGATTTCCCTCTCGAGGCACTCTTATGAGCACCTCCTACTCCCTTGCTCTTGATTGAACCACTTTTGGTAGATTTGCCCTTTCCTTTACCAATCTTTGGGCTCCTCCCATGGACAGCAAGGACTTACTTGTCCCTACCCTTGCCCATGTCAACTTCAGCAGTTTTGAGAGCGTTGTGCAGCTCCTCAAGACTCACCCCTTTTTCACACACGTGATAGTGCATCACAAAGTCCTTGAAGGACGGGGCTAGAGAGCCAAGAATCATATCTTCAGCAATGTCCTTGGGCATTGGTGAAGAGAGCTTTGCCAACTTCTCAAGGTACCCTTGCATCGTGAGAAAATGCATGGATACCGATGTTCCCTCCGCCATATGACACCTTGTGAGTGCGATGGTGGTCTTAAAGCACTCCTTTCAGGCAGTATCCATGAACATTTTAGATAAAGCCTCCATGGTCTTCTTGGGTTTTGAATCCAAGTATTTCGCTTGGAGCGAGTCACCTATGAATGCTAGCATAAGACCGTGAACTTGGTTCTGTTGGTCTTCCCACTTGGCTTTAGCCTCTTTCTCTTCATCGGTTAATCTCTCATTCCATTTTGGGATTGGACCTTCCAAAATGTGAGACAATTTCTCAAACTTTAACACGATGTTGAGTTGCCAACTAATGAAGTTTGAGCCATCATTTGCTAAAGGGTGTTTTTCTATCATGGATCGTACGATAGGTTGGATGTTCGACATTTTTCAACAAAATAAATCATACAGGATTTTAATGCCAATTTTATGTTTATCATGCATACAAATGTAAATGCTGCAAATAAAAAATTTGCCCATAAATGCAACAATCCAAGATCCCAGCAATTGTAATATAGACTAGCTAAGGGCTATCTAATACATTACAATATCAAGGTAAGAAAACATTTTCTAATCACAACCTTTTTGAATTTTAGCAACATTGGCATCTTCAAACTCTTGTGACTCTTGTCGTTTTAATTATGGGGGAATACGACCTATCCTCGTAAGAAAAACTTTTTCCCAAAACCGAGCGAGGCTCTAGGTAATGTTAAGAAAACTTATTTTCATTTGATACGAGATACGTTTATCCATTGTATTCACAACTAAACATACTTGGGGTTCACTAGGGTGAAACACACCTCATATATTTAATTGTGGCACAACAATAGACAACCATTATATCTCCCACTATTCCCAAAGATGGAGGGAGCCATCTCCCGCTAAGGGCGACCAGAGTATCCCTCGATCAATGGCTGCTAGTGGATGAAATAAGAAGAAAAATTATTCTTAATTTTTGTTGGACAATTTCATGTATTAACATGTGATTCAGAATTTTAGGTTATCATGCATATTATTATTCATATACATCCTAACATTCAACACATTCATCACATGCATAGCAAGATAATAAAACAGAAATTAAACCATTCACACAATCCACATCGTGTGAGTTTATATGTTCCCTTCGATCCTCGATCCTCGATCCCTGATCTTTGATACTCGATCGATGCGCTACAACGGTGACTTCCTCTTGCACCGGAGATGTAGATTTTACAGAAAATAAACATGCTCCTCACATTCGATAAAAACCGACTAGTGCAAGTCCTATATAAAACCTCTCAAATGCAATGCATTTATCTAAAGATAGAAAGAGAGAATTTGGATTTTACATATAAATAAGCCCCTGTATAATAATAACTACAAACATTCATAGGCGCTGATTTGGAACATATAAACTCACAATTCCTGCAAAGACAACTCCAGCATCCATGCACGCAATATCGCTATAAACTATGCAATCTAGTTTATCAATCATTTAGAATCCTAACCAATTCTTTGAAAAACATTTTGAAATCCATTAAAAACGTTTTTCATCCATCCACATGTTCAAAAACAATTTTGAACCGCTGTCCATCCAATTTCCTAAAAGGAAAGACGAACCGTAGTTTTTCGGTTTTGTTGATTCTCTTACAAAATAATCGTTTATACTTAAAACGAAATTATTACAAGTTAGACTTATGTCTAAATCATAATTTTAATAATTACATGACATGTTTTAAACCACTTAAAACATTTAAAACTAGTTATTACAAATAATTATTTCAACAAAACATTTAAAGACCGAAAAACCGGTAAAACGAATTGTTTAAATCCTAAATGGTAAACTAAAATTTTTTACAGCCTTAAATCATAAGAAAATTGAACCCTATGCTCTGATACCACTGTAGGATTTCATGTTTAATTGTACATATATATTTTCGAAATTTGTATGCACAATAAGGATCAATTTACAATTTTCTATGATTTATTTCATGCATGCATCGATTTGTTTCAATAACTAGTTTCAAAACCTTATTAAAACAAATATGGGCTCCGAAATTCATACCTAGAAGTTCTCTAAAACTTCTTGAAGATTCGGAGACGTTGGGGATGCTTCTCGATGCGCCGGATGCCTCCGAGTATTCACCAAACTCTAAACAAGATCGGAGAGAGGGAAGCTAGTCTCTCAATCTCCGATAGGGTTTAGAATCTAATTACTAACCCCTCTTTAATTCCCTTGAGAAGATGATCTCTTAATAACTAAACCTAAACTTAAGAATTAATGAATTTTCGTGGAGAATTATGGAGAGAGAATTTTGCACAAGAAAATAATGAATTAGATTAATGAGGTAATGAGATAAACTTGTATTTATAAGCTCTGTCCAAATTACCTATTCATGTGCCCCCTTGCCCATGATTTCATGCAAAATTCCATCTAACCATCCATTATTTGCTAACAAATAATCTTAGCCACGAATTAAATCAATTATGGACCAATTCCATGCATGATCTAATTAATTCTTAAATTAATTCTGCATAAAACTGTCTGGCGGGTCGACCGCTATGACCGAGTTTTGGTCAACCGTTCGACATTCGGTCGACCGTTCTCAACAGTAGAATATTTCATCGCAATGTTCGGTCGACCGATCGATAGATTCGGTCGACCGTTCCGAACAGACGAAAATTCCCTGTTATCAGTCGAGACGCTTCCGGTCGACCGTGCACCTATCAGTCGACCGTTTACTGTTGTTCGGTCGACCGGTTGTGCACTGTTTTGCAGAATTGTCAAATTTCGGTTTAACACCTACAAAATTTGACATTTCGGGATTAGTAGTAAATTCATAACTTATGTAACATATTATCCTATGTAATGATTAATCATTACACCCCATAATATTTACATCACATATGAATTTAATTTAGATTCTAATTATGTTATAAATCACAACATAATTTTGATTTTGCTTGTTCACCCCATGTGTCATATTTTCCACATGAAACCCGACACATCCTATGAACTCAAAATCCCCATTTCTTGTTTCCCAGTTTTGTGGTGTGACCTATAGGAGGATCTAAACTAAGTTGGCAGTGATATTAAGAACGTAATATCACAAGCTATAAGCGGTATCTAGCTACACATTATAGCTCCCAATTAGTTAGATGTCTTAATTCCACTCGAACCAAAACCCGATACATTTAGTGATGGAGTGCACCACTTGTGTCCGTCCCTTGCCTCATGATATTAAGAATACACACAAAGTAGTATTGTGTCATCTTTGTCTTAGTATTCATTTCTTGATCTCTTTAAGCTAGTTATAAATATGTGATTTAACTCAAATCACATTGTGCACATTATAACTTTGCTTTATCAAGGGACCCACTAATATCATCACTCAATTAAGAGGGGCAATGATAATATTTTGACTAACTATCTTCTCCAACAAAAGTTGTACTTAACTAACCAATGCCTTTACACTACACTTATCGATAGCTCAAGACACTAGTCTAATCAAGCATTTCTTAAGTGATTGGATATAAGTCTCATATCAAAGGACCAAAGACACAGTAAAACATTAATGACACAGAAAACACAATTCTATAATGTTTTACTTATTAGGTCTATTCAGTATACAAAAGTAATATTTTCCTCTTTTGTGTACCCGTGTTGTCACTCACTTGTAGAGCTACAATGATCTATGACCAACACGACAATCTTAACTCGGTAATTAATGTTCCATGTTAATTATCATGATTGCGAATATCTTTTGTTTTATGTAAACCAATATCTCTTAGAGCTCTACAGTTAAGGACCAAGAGCCTCTTCCTTAACACTTCTAAAAGACGAATAACATAAACAAGGAACAAAATGATTTCTCATTCAATTCATAATAATTGGCATTTAAAAGTAAAAACTTTTAAAACACATTCCCTTCACGACCGACTACTCATCAAGAAAATTCCCTGATATTTTCGATCGAACAAATATTTGACTCCGATCAACCGTTCTACCATCAAGACGTGTCCTGATAATTTTAGTCAACCGCGTCCCTCGCCCGGTTGACAATTTCTATTACCAAGATCCTTCCTGATAATTTCGGTCGAACTGTGCATCATCCGATCTTTGTCCGGTCGACCGTTTGAAAGCCTTTGGTTGACCGATCACAAAACGGTCTACCATTTTTTACCTGATTTTAGCTTTGTCAAATTTTAGATTTATATCCAACAAAAGTTGATCCTTGCGGTTTTTATAAAATTCATATATCATGTAACATATTATTATATGTAGTGTCAGACCATTACACCCCATAATACATACATCTCAAATGAATTTATTTATGATTTTGATTATGTCAATTTTCATGACATATTGATTTTATCGATTCACCACATGTATCCAATTTCACATGAAACCCGATACATCATATGAACATAAAATCAAGCTTCTTGTTTCCCAGTTTTGCGGTGTGACCTATAGGAGGATCTAAGCTATATTGGTAATGATATTAAACACTTAATATCACAAACTATAAGCGGTATCTAGCTACACATTATAGTTACCAAATTCGCATAGAGGTCTTGTTCACTTGAACTAAACTTGATCAATTTAGTAATGTAAGAACACCACATGAGTGTATCCCTTGCCTCATGATATTCAGAGTATTATACAGAGTAGAAATGTATCACCATTGTATTATATAGTCATTTCTTGATCTCTTAAGCTAATTATGAATATGTAACTTAACACAAGTCACATTATGCACATTATAACTTTGCTTTATCAAGGGGGCACTAATATCATCACTCAAGCCAAGAGGGGCAATGATAATCTTTTGACTATCTTTTCCAGCATAAGTCATGTTCAACCAACTATGGTCTTTGTCAATATGCTCAATGATAGCTTTTGATACTCATGAAATTAAACACTTCTTATGTGAAAAATATAGTCTCGTATCTTAGGATTTAAGACACAATGAAATATTAATGACACTAAATTCAATTCCATAATGTTTCATTTGTTAGGTCTATTCAATATATAAAAGTAACCATTTTCCTCTTTTATATACTCGTGTCGTTAAATATTTGTTGAGATATAATATTGTTTAACCAACACGACAATCTTATCTCGGTAATTAATGTTCCATGTCATTAACCATGATCGTAAATAACTTTGATTTATGTAAACCATTATTGTTTAGAGCTATACAGTTAAGGACCAAAAGCCTTTTCCTTAACACTTTTAAAACACAAATACATTAATCAAGAAACAAAATGTTTGCACCTTCAATTCATAATAATTAACATATAAAAACAAACTTTTAGAACACATTCCCTTCAATCTCCCACTTGTTATCAAAGTTTTCTTTCACATACGTTCTCAATGTATAAAACAATAATAACTAGGGTAACCCTCTCAAATCAGTCACGAAACCACTCCACATGGTTCCTCAAACCCTTGGACTCGAAATGCATCTCACCTTTGGCTTGGGAAATGGGTTTGGTGAATGGATCAACTGTGTTGCTATTTGTGTCCACCGATGATAAATCTTTTTTGCCTTCATTGATGAAGTCACATGTGACAAAATACTTGTGATTCATGTATTTCACTTTGTGATGTGATTTAGGATCCTTGATTTGCGAGAAAGATGCACTATTGTCGCAAAATAACTCCATGGGTCCCTCGCTCGAGGGAACTACTCCACACTCTTCAAGGAACTTCTTAATCCACACTTGTTCCTTGCTCACTTCAGTGACAACCATTACTTTGAAAGCAGTGGTTGAGTCAGTCGTAGTGGTTTGCTTCCAACTACGCCAACTCACAGCTCCACCATTCAGAAGGAAGACATATCCTGATTGTGACCTCCTATCATCAGGATCACTCATGAAACTTGCATCCGAATAGCCCTCGGCTATTAGCTCCCTCTGTCCTCCATAAATAAGAAACTCATCTTTTGTCCGGTTAAGGTACCTGATTGTGTTCATTTTAATATACTGCAAGTGCACGGCGTCGGTGAAGACGTGGCAAATATGGGTCGATCCAACGGGAGGTGTGTCAACTCTAGTTCTTTCGAAGGCAAGTGGGAAAAAAGGGAGAAGAGTTGTGATTACACTAGCTAAACTACACAAAACTAGCAAGCATCAAATAAGTAAAACAAAATCGAGAGAAATCGAAAGAAAGATAAAATTCAAGAAAAGAAACCCCCTAAGGGGTGGAGTGTGTGCACATATGATGTAAAATGAGTGATGAATGACGCATGAAAGCATGTATGTGTATGTGTCATGTGTGTGTCTTCATGCATGGGAAGTGTCTAAAGATGTGGCAAAACCTATCAATCCATTAACACAACGTATCGGCAATTACCACTTGATTTGCATAAGACTAGACTCAGCATGAGAGGTGTCTAAATGTTATGGCAAGACTCATCAAAAACCAGGAACTCATGTGAAGAACAAAGCTATGCATGGGAAGTGTCTAAATGTTATGGTAAAACCCATCAAAACAAAGTTTCTTCAATCCATCAAGCAAGCAAACACAGATACAAACACCTAACTAACATGTAGCATATTCAACAGGAAAGCAAGTCAATAATCATGAGGAAACTAAGCATGGGAAGTGTCTAAATCTTATGGCAAAACCCATAAAAAATCCCCCAACATGTAGATGATTAAAATACCCCCGATGAACATATAAACATGCAAGTCTACACAATCAAAAATTCATCAAATATCCAAACTTCACAACGTATATGTACATCATCTCCACCCCCAAAGGGGGATGAGACTACTCACTACTCATTACGAAAAGAAGGCAAAACGAAATTAAACTAAGCACGCAAGAATTAAAAGAGAAGACAACATTAAAACAAACTATGAAGGATTATTTTATTTACAAGACTCACATTACAGGTAGCATTCTTCTCCACCTTGAGTTTTTGCTCCAATGCTTAATCCAAGTAGAGAGAATGCCACGAAGCAATGTGTCAATACAAAAGATGAGGAAAAGTTCTATTTATAGTCATAGAAAAAGGTAACCAGAGACAATCCCCCGGTATGGGACTAATGAAACTACTACAAATGGATCAAAACAACATAATAAACAATAATGCGAATCCAGGTCGAAATTAGACCAAAATGGGCCGCCAATTGGCGATCACGTTTTGTCTAATTTCTCCAAATTTATTTATCTTCTTCAATGCTTCATTTTATTACGTGTGGGGCACCCTGATTGGTTGTTTGATTGTCTTCGCGAATCTAATTGCCAAAATACTCATCATGATGGTTTGAAGTTTCTTGATTTGCTCATTGATCATTTTGGCTTACAACCGTGTCCTTCGATCTTGCAGATAGGTCCATAGGTCTCACCGATCGGTCCTTTTTCCTTGCATTTTACTTCTTTTTCTCTTCCCTTCTCTTCTTTATTACCTAATACCTGAAATATAACAACAAACACTCGAGTAGCAAAAAATTGGGGTAAAATAAAGGATATATAACATGAGTATGATGAATGATATGCTAATAATCAGTACCTTAGAATATTCTTGACCGCAGTCCAATGCTTAGGATCTGTGTTGGATTGGTGACGACTTGTCACGCTTAGAGCATACGAGACATCAGGTCTGGTGCAAGTCATCGTGTACATGATCGATCCTATTGCCTAAGCATAAGGTATATCTTTCATGTACTCCAAGTCTTCATGTGATTCAGCACGTTGAGACTTCTTGAATTGTACACCCATACTCATTGACACATTGCCCTTTTTGGAGTTGTTCATGCTGAACCATTCCAAGACCTTGTCAATGTAGGTATGTTGACTTAGGCCAATGAGACTACGAGATCTATCTCTATATATCTTGATTCCCAAGATGTATTGAGCCTTACCCATGTCTTTCTTTGAAAATGGAGATTTCAATGAACTTCTCGTTTGCTCTAGCAAAGGAATATGATTTCCCATGAGGAGTATGTGATCGACATATAAGATCAAAAACACTATATGACTCCCACTAAACTTCTTGTATATCAAGACTCTTCCTTACTTTAGACGAAGTTAAACATTTTTGACTTCCTCGTCAAAGCGCTTGTTCAAACTCCTTGATGCTTGCTTCAATCCATAAATGGATCGTTGAAGCTTGCAACTTTCTTGCTATTCTTTGGATCTTCAAAACCTTGAGGTTGTACCATGTACACATTCTTCTCCAAGTTCCCATTAAGGAACACTATTTTGACATCCAATTGCCATATTTCATAATCATGAAATGCAGCAATAGTGAGCATAATCCGAATAGACTTGAACATGGCAATCGGTGAAAAAGTTTTATCCTAGTCAATTCCTTCAAACTTAAGTGAAACTTTTTCCTACAAGCCTTGCTTTGTAGGTTGTCAAGTTCCCATCCATGTCCATCTTCCTCTTAAAGACGCATTTATTTTGAACGACTTTCTTTCCTTGAGGAAGGTGAACCAAGTTCCATACTTGATTGTCATACGTGGATTCTATTTGAGATTCCCTGGCTTTAACCATGGTTTGGAGTCTTCTCCTTCCATTGCTTCTTGAAAGGTCAAGGGATCATTGGTATCAAGTACCATGATCTCATGAAGTCCCAAATACATATCAGGTTTCTTCCTTTCCTTCGTGGACCTTCAAAGTTCTTTTGGTTCCACATGTACTTGTTGAACTTCTTCCACAATTTCTTGCGGAATCTGCTCATGTTCAATTCTCTAACATACACTTGGTAGGGATAATTGAGTTTCACTCACAATTGCTTGCGATGGTCTCTCACTCACGCTCCCACTAACCAAAGGAACCTCGGTTGGGCCTTCATGATCTTGAATGTTTTCATTCATATCATGACATTGTAGAATATCTTGAGTTTTCTCAAGCACAATTCTACTCCCACTACTTTTTATTCTTTCGAGAAATTCTTTCTCTAAGAATATGGCATCCCTCTCGACAATCACTCGATTGGAGGTTTAATGCCAAAAGTAGTATCGTCTTGTCTCGCGAGGATGACCTATAAAGAAGTGCATATCCGCTTTTGGTTGAAGTTTGATCGACATCAATCTCTTGACGTATGCCTCACAACCCCAAATCTTGAGAAAATTGAGCTTAGGTGTTTTACCACGCCATAGCTGATAAGGTGTTTTCTCTACGGATTTGGATGAAACAATATTTAGCGTGTAAGCCGCAGCTTCCAGTGCATAACTCCAAAAGTAAAGTGGCAATTCAGCTTGACTCATCATTGATCGAACCATGTCGAGCAATGTCCTATTTCTCCTTTCGAATGCCCCATTCCATTGAGGTGTACCAGGTGGGGTTCTCTACTTCATCTCCTTTAGTAATGAATCAAATTCGGTACTTAAGTACTCACCTCAGCGATCGGTTCGTAGAGACTTGATTTTCTTGTTGAGTTGGTTCTCTACTTTATTCTTGAATTCTTTGAACTTGCGAAGGATTCACTTTTGTTTCTCATTAGATAAATATAGTCGTAAAGACTATAGTCATCCGTGAATGTAATGAAGTACTTAAAACCATCTCTTGCACTTGTACTCATTGGACCACATACATCAAAATGTATAAAATCCAGCAAGCTATTCGCTCTAGGACCTTTTTTCTTGAAATGCCTCTTGGTCATTTTGCCCATTAGGCAAGGTTCGCATGTCCAATGATTTAAAATCAATTTGACCAAGAAGGTTAGCTTCTTACAATTTCTTGATGCATTTTTCATTTATGTGACTATGACGATAGTACCACAAGAGTGTATCATTCACGTGAGTTGTCTTAATCCTTTTGTTGTTGATGTTTAAAATTTGTCTATTATTTAATTCAAGCAAATAGAGTCCATTTCTTATGAAAGCATTTGCATAGAAAATCTCATTCTACGATATAGACAAGCAAGAGTTTGAAATATTTATAAGAAAATTATCCATATCCAAACATGATACATAATTAATATTCTTGCTAATCGAAGACACATAATAGATGTTCTTTAAACATAAATTTAAACCACTAGATAATTGAAGCTCCACGGAATCTTGTGCAACCGCAGCAACACTTGCACCATTTCCAACCGTCAAAATCATCTCATTTTTTGCTAGTTTCCTATCCTTTAGTAGCTGCACATTAGAAATTATGTGAGCACAAGATCCGGTATCAATTACCCAATCATGGACAGAGGTGGCTAAATTTATTTCAATAACAAATACACCTTTAGCCTTTTTACGGCATTTTCGCTCAATTACCCTGTTGTCAAGATCCTCCTTGTACTTGGGGCAATTCAGACGGATGTGTCCTTTTCCACTGCAGTGTTAACACTCTAAATTAGGAGTTAGAGATTTCGAAGAATTCCCCTTCGAGGTACTCACATGAGCCCCTCCTACTCCATTTCCCTTCAACGGCTTTTTGGCCAATTTGCTTTTGCCTTTACCTTTGGTGATCTTTCTACTCCCACAACAGACGGCTAGGACGTGCTTATCCTGACCCTTGCCCTTGTAAACTTTAGCCATTTCAAGAGCATTGTGAAGCTCCTCAAGACTCACCCCTTTCTCACGCACATGATAGTGCATAACGAAGGCCTTGAAGGACGGGGCTAGAGAGCCAAGAACCAAATCTTTCGTAATGTCATCGGGCATCGGGGAAGAGAGCTTTGACAACTTCTTAAGGTATCCTTGAATAGTGAGAAAATGCATGGACACTGATGTTCCATCCGCCATGTGGCACCTTGTGAGTTCTATGGTGGTCTTATAACGCTATTTTCTGGCACTATCCATGAACATATTTGTTAAAGCTTCCATAGTCTTCTTGGGTTTTGAATCCAAGTATTTTCGCTTGAAGTGAGTCACCCACAGAGGCCAACATTAGACTGTGAACTTGGTTCTCTTGGTCTTCCCACTTGGCTTTAGCCTCCTTCTCAACATCGGTTGCCTTCTCATTTAATTTTGGGAATTCACCATTCGAAATATGGGATAGTTTCTCAAACTTCAACACGATATGAGTGAGTTGCCAGCTTAGAAGTTGGAGCCATCATTTGCCAAAGGATGTTTTTCAATCATAGATCGCACAATAGGTTGAATATTAAACATTTCTACAAAATAAATTTATACGGGATTTAATGTCAATTTTATGTTTGAAAATCAATATCGCAAATAAAAATATTGCCATAAATACAGGAATTCAAGATCCTATCAATTATAATATAAACTAAGGTCTATCAGATATATTATAAAATTAAGGTAAGAAAACATTTTCTAATAGTAACCATTTCGAAAATTTGCAAACTTTTGCATTTTCAAACTCTTATGACTCTTGTCGTTTTAATTAAGAGGGAATTTGACCAATCCTCGTAAGGAAAAGTCTTTTTCTCAAAATTGAGCGAGGGCTCCAGGTCTTATTAAGAAAACTTATTTCATGTGATACGAGATACGTTTATCCATTGTATTAACAAATAAATACACGGTGCACACCCACCACCATCTATGCAGCCCCTCTGTGGGAATGGCGGTGAAGAAGAGGCCGAGGGTGAGGGTAATACACCAACGCCTCCTTCTCAGGCACCGTAGAAAACCTACCTGCCAAAAGCTCCCTATCTAAGTAGGTTAACCAAAAAACAGAGTTACACAATGGATAAGATATTAGACGTGTTTAAGCAAGTGAAGGTTAACATCCCCTTGTTGGATGTCATACAACAAATACCTCAATATACCAAAGTGTTGAAGGATCTCTGCACAACCAAGAGGCAGACCAATGTTGCTAAGAAAGCATTCTTGGCTGCAAATGTAAGCTCACTTTTGTCCAATCCCGCCTACACAAAATACAAGGACCCTGGGTGTCCTACTATTCAGTGTACGATAGGGGACACTAGCATGAGCAATGTTTTGCTTGATTTAGGATCAGCGGTCAACCTCCTCCCATTTTCTATTTATCAACAGTTAAATTTGGGAGAATTGAAACCAACTAAGATCACCCTCCAATTGGCGGATAGATCCATTCGTATTCCAAAGGGGATTATCGAGGACGTGCTTATCAAAGTTGGAGATTTTATATTTCCAGTTGATTTTGTTGTCCTCGATACCAATCCTGTTGCGAACACCCACTCTCAAATACCTTTGATTTTGGGTAGACCATTTCTGGCAACTTCCAACGCCTTAATTAACTGTAGAAATGGTCTCATCAAGCTCTCATTCGGTAACATGAGTGCCGAGTTTCATGTGTTCAACTCTGGTAGGCAACAGGAGCCATGGATCAACCTTTAAATCTCAATCTCATCCGCCAATTGGAGAAAACACCACAAAATCAACGAACACCCCTAACACCAATGCAACCCATTCAGAATGTTTGTGGGCCCAACGAAAACTCATTGCCTGTCTTTCTAATGCAACAGAGTGAGCTGCAATCAAACATAAATGTCCAAAAGGAGTGTTCGTTGCATGATTCAGTTGAGAGTACTAGTGAGAGTGAGACACCTCATGATATGCCTATACCAGAAGGTGTCTCTACCTCTTGTCCCATGACCATTGAGCCTTTTTAGCTTCATATTGACTCCAACAAGGACCCACCTATGACCGAGCTTATGCTTGATGATCTAAATGATGGTGGGAGGTCCTTGTTGGATGACTTGGGGGGAACCCCATTCTTAGTGATGCAGGTCTGCTGCATCCATCGAATGAGCGTGAGGAACTCATTCCGATTCACCCACCTATTGGTTGGAGGGTTTTGTTCGATGAGCAACTAAACCATAGTGAGGCAACACAACTTCATTCATTCATGTTGCCCACACCCAACCAATATCATGAGGGGTTCGAGCCTTTCAGCTTTGACGTTTCACCCCTCATGACACCTCACAGTACCGGTGAAGTTTGCCCATCTCAGCAAGTCTCTGGTCCTCATGACTTGATGATCTCATTTGATGTTCCTTGACCAAATGATTATGAGAATATCGTTGTTGCTGTATATATCAAGTTAAAAAAAAAGAAAAAGTATAATAAAAGACTCCATGAGTGAGTATTGATTGTTGTGAGCCCCAACCCTTGTGTACTTGGGCCCCATTTCTTAACGTATTTGTCTCCCTTCGTCAGTATCTCACAGGTTTTGAGGGAATGCGGGTTTGAGTCCATCAACATGACCACGAACTTACTTTTGCACTTTATGTTGGTGAGATCTTTCATTTTTCATGCATATATCCATGTCGTCTCATGCTCACATTCATTGAGGACAATGCATGAAGTAGGTGTGGGGGGGTGTTTTACGTGTGTACATAGTCGAGTCTTTTTCCTTTGATTTTGTTTTGTTTTGTGTGTATTGATAGGGTCATGTTAGTGTGCTGCATTTAATATCGATATATCTGCTTGTCATGATCCTTTAGTGACTTGTCTTCTTTTGCTTGCCCAGTGCTTTAAAATTTTCACATTTCTTTCAAAATCTTCATGTGTTTGCGAAAGAAAATATTTTTGTGGGTTTTGCGTGTGTTTAGCAAGTGCAAAACCGTTGAGAGGCAAAGTATAAAGAAAGCTCCCAAAATTGTCTTGAACTTGATGCATTAGGATATCTAGTTTACTGACTTTAGGTCTTATCGAGTTGTTGAACGTTTTATTTAAACCACAAGTGCATGGCCGCGATGAAGCGGTGGCAAGTACGGGTCGTCCTCAGGGAGGAGAGCAGCCTCTTGCTTGTACGAAATCAAGTGGCAAAAATAGGGGAAGAAAGATGTTTATCCTAACATACGCTACACTACGCTAAGAAGTATGAAATGTGAAAGAAGCAATCAAACGATGAAATAAGAACTAAGCTAAGAACAAAACAAGAATGCTGGAATTTCAGGAAGGGAAAACCCCTAAGGGGTGGAGTGAGTGCACACAAGCAAAGAGGTGGGTGTAGAATACATTCTTTAAGCACATGAAGGTGGTGTTTATCAAGCATAGGAAGTGTCTAAATGTTATGGCAAAACCTATCAATCTATTCACCAACTTAGTTGATTAACATTTACATATGCAAGTTGTTTATTTCAGAACCTAAACAAGCATGAGAGGTGTCTAATCATTTTGGCAAAACTCATTAAGTTGTAAATTCTATCCTAAACAAGCAAGCATACATTCATGTTTAATCAACACATTGAAATTAAAGCATTCATCCCATTCTCTAATGCATGTATGTACATCTACTCCACCCCCCAAAGGGGATGGAACTACTCACTAAACATTACACTAATTATTAAACTATGGAAAGAAAGCATATTAAAATTAAGCTAGAATTAAAAGACGATTAAACTAAAACATGCACAAACAATAAAAGAAGCATAAAACAACCAATGAACTAAACACAAAACTTTATTGATAAAATGACTCACATTAAAAGTAGCATCCTCCTACTTTAGTGTGTGCTTCAAGGCCTCACTTCTAGTAGGAGGAATAGCCACTTAAAATATGGAGTGATTACAATAGGAGGTGAAGAGTTCTATTTATAGCCATGGAAAAAGCTAATCCGGGACAATCCCCTGATGTGGGACTAAACAGATACCACAAATAGCCTAAAAATCCTCTAATACATGTGCTGGAGAAATTTAAGCGCATTTGGGCTAAAAGTGACCGCCAATTAGCGGGCTTGGACCGCTAATTAGCGGTCTACAGTGTCCGGATCGCTCTGGAATTTCTTGTGGGCTTTTCTGGAAGGCTTTGTTGGTATTTGATGCATCTATTTTGCATGTTGGAGCTCTGACCCGAATAGAATTGCCAAAATACTCCCCATGATGGTGAGGAGTATTCTGTTTTGCTCTTAGGTCCTTCGGTCTTGCATTCAGGTCCTTCTTCCTTGCATATTGGTCCACAGATCTCACAATTCAGTCCTTTTTCCCAGCTTTTGGGTCCTTTTATGCTTCATCTCTTCAAACCTATTTATTCCTGAAAACTAAACATAAAACTCGTAACATAGCATTATTTAGGTGAAAGATAATGGATATAAGATACAAATATGAGCATAAAATGGTGTCAATCACGAGTCGTTAGGATGCACCCCGGTTTTCCCTCGGGGGGCGTGTAATCATAGGGTTTCAGCACTCAAACATTTAAAGAAGTCCACCCTGAACCTAGTGAGTCAAATAATTCGTTTTTGTTAGTATAAGGAAGTTTGTCGTAGTTAAGGGCCCTTAATATCTTTTTGTGAAGCTTAAGTGTAGGGGTTTTGGTTCCCATGTAGATAAATAAATAAGTGGTGTTCTCTCTTCTCGCACGGCTCCTATCACTCGGGAAAGTAGGTCTGATGGGACTTTGTGCCTCGTGCTTTCGAGTCATCTGACTTGGGATGCACCGACCGAAGTCCTATTACACGGGTGGTAGGGATCGCCCTATGTGGAGATTTGGGGGAAGGTGTATGTGATACTGTAAGTCCTCATAGGCATTGATGCATGAAACCTGACCATGGGAGAATCAAACACCAACCAATAAACTGCTCCAAAGAAAGAAAAAAATAAAAAAAAGTCAAATAAGAACCAAAATGGACATTACACATTGTATCACATTCAGAAGTTAAGGTTGCCCATGTCTTTCACATAAGTCCTTAACCAACTTTCACGAATAATTCATTAGGCTAGGTGTGTGGACCGATTACATATATAGAGTCGACCCGTAGTATTACCGCGTCCCATGATCAACAAAATAAGTCCAACGAGTCGTGTAGCTAGATTGATTAATGCATCTTGTTCGGATTTTGTGGGTATATCCGCTGAAAACCCTCAGGAGACAACACTCCTCCTTGGCGACAAGGAGGTTTAACGGCTTGTTGCACGTGCTAAGTGCAACCGTGATTCCTACGAAAGTGAGTTATGATTTCTTGTTTTTGTATGCTTTTCTCTTTCTTTGTTTTGATCGGAACTAGCAAAAGTTAGGTGTGGGGGTATTTGATTGACATCATTTCATGCTTATATTTGTGTCTTATATCCATTATCTTTCACCTAAACAATGCTATGTTACGAGTTTTATGTTTAGTTTTCAGGAATAAATAGGTTTGAAGAGATGAAGCATAAAAGGACCCAAAAGCTAGGAAAAAGGACTGAATTGTGAGATCTGGGGACTGAGATGCAAGGGAGAAGGACCTGAACGTAAGACCGAATGACCTAAGAGCAAAACAGAATACTCCACACAATCATGGGGAGTATTTTAGCAATTCGATTCGGGTCGGAGCTCCAACAAGCCAAGTATATGCATCCAAGACCAGCAAATATACCAAGAAAAGCCCACAACAAATCTGAGTGCGATCCGGATCCTGTAGACCACCAATTGGCAGTCTGGAACCGCAAATTGGCAGTCCGGATCATCCCGGATCCGCTGAGTTTTCTGCAGCATATGTATTAGTGTTTGTTTAGGCTATTTTTGGTATCTGTTTAGTCCCACATCGGGGGATTGTCCCGGAGTGCCTTTTTCTATATTGCTATAAATAGAACTCTTCACCTTCTAATGTAATCACTTCATATTTTGAGTGGCTATTCTTCCTACTAGAAGTGAGGCCTTGAAGCACACACTAAAGTAGGAGGATGCTACTTGAAATGTGAGTCACTTTAATAAAAGTTTCTTTATTATGTTGTTTGTTTTATGTTTCTTGTTTTACTTTGTCTAATTTCATTTCATTAGTTTTAGTAGCTTAGTTAATATGATTTCCTTGCTTAGTGTAATAGTTAGTTTAATGTTTAGTGAGTAGTTCTATCCCCTTTGGGGGGTGGAGTAGAAGTTCAAACATGCAAATGAGAATGGAATGAATGCTTTATTTACAATGTGTTGATAAAACATGAATGTATGCTTGCTTGTTTAGGATAGAATTTAGGATAAGAAGATCCACACACTCAAGAAGACGCTGGCGGTCTGACTCAGGATACAAAGAATGCAGCACGAGGAGGGGGAGAGGACGTGCTCAAGCACGTCCTAAAAGGAAGAAGAGATTGAGAGGTCACTTAGGATAGTTTTTTTAGTTGTGTTAAACTTATTTGGTTGTTATTACACTACTTTTGGTTTAATGTTAAAATGTTAAACTCCTTATTGTGTTAAACTTGGATTTTTTGGTGTGTTGAAATTTAGGAAGTGGGAAATCGTGATATTGGTTGTATTTTGCTATTTCGAAGTGGTTGTGTTTGTTGTTGAATTTTTTGTAATTGGAATGATTGTCTTTGTTGTCAAAAGGTATTTAAACTGGAAATGAAATTGTCGAGTTCCTAAATTAAATGAACTCGCACTCTTCAATAGAACTCGACATCACAAGTGCTGCAGTCTCTCAATTGTACCCTAGGTTCGGTGCTTGTTGAAGCACAATCAGTTTCTAAGCGATGGCTTGACTCAAGATTTTGAGCCAGACCAATGAGTTCCTTCTCCCTTGGTGTAAGGATCGGTGAGTGCCTCCGCGTTCCTCCTATCTCTTCATAATTATCTGTTTCCCAAACATTGTAGACCACCGGTTCAACCTCGGGTAGACACCCATTTTGGGCTCCCCCAACCTGAACATCTCGCAGAGCCACACCTATGTATGCAAGACCGTTAATAAGCGCAAACCCATCTATTTAAACGGGAAAACTATGAATTTAAAAGGGAGAAACTAATACAATAAAAAGGACAAGAATCTGTATTAAAAAAACACGCATAAATTAAAAAGGACACACACATAAATTAAAAGGGACACACACCTAAAATAAAAGGATAACAAATTAAATTAAAAAGGACAAACCCATAGGTTATGAAGGACACACCCATATCTTCAAAAGGAGAACCCCTTATGTTAAAAAGATAGACCCATAAATAAAAAATGACAAACCCATATCTTAACAAGGACAACCCCATACGTGCAAAAAGGACAAACCAATAGGTTAAAAAGACAAAGCAATATATTAAAAAGAACGAAAATTATTGGTTCAAAAGGACAAACTCATATATTAAAAATGGTCAAACTCATTACAGAAATCGCAAACCCTTACTTGTAGTATGTCAACACAACTATCGACGTTCTCCTTCCTGGGAGCGTAGTTACCGATTGATCTGCTTTCTTGTAGATCCCCACTTGCTTTCTTCATCCCATCACAAGGGCTTTGTGAACCGCCTTTGCCCACGTGTACTTATGGAGGCATTTGAGGTCAGCCAAATACTCCATGAACCAAACTTTTGTTCGAAGCGTGCCATCACAGAATAAAAAATGGTTGAAGATGTCACAAATGAGGAGCCGAACGTACTGCTCATGCTTCCCCATATGACTGGTAGCCAACATCAGAACATGGAGCGGAATGTTGTTAAGGTTCTCCCCCTCTCGCGTTGCGACGTGTGTTGGTTGCATTTGTACTGTCTTGCCACGCAGTCTTATGCCCAAAATTAAGACAACGTCTTCTGATGTGAAGTGGACTACTCCAGAGCCGATCCTCAACCACACCTCCTTCACGTCATAGTATTCAACAAACCAATCAACAATATCATTATCGATCGGGACGTTAGTCAGCTCTAGGAAGTGACCAAATGGGTCCCCAGAATACGTCCTTCTCAGTGTCCCTCATCTTTCCCAACTGCTTATCTATCGGTGTCTAGGCGTATTTTGAGGGCTGGAAGTAGTGGGTAGACGTCTAAGAAAACACAAAAACCAACTTCAGCTACTTCGTAAAATCAAACCAAGGAAGAAACAACGGTTACATGGACAAACCTGATGCACCACCACTTTGCTAGAGGAAGCACGATGCACATAATCCATTGGTCGAGGGAGAAAGGTGGAAGAAAAAGGAGTCTTGAACGGGCGACTGTTTATGGAAAAAGGAAGGAGATGATACACATGGAGAAATGTTTGGGAACCGTCGCCGGTTTCTGAACCGTCGCCGGTTTGATGTCTTTTCAAGGTCCTATCTCTGCGGCGGAAAAGGAATCGTCGCACGAAAGAAACCGACAATTGTTTATTTTCGAAAAAAATGGCACGCTATTGGGGATTGACGTGTCTTGCTGAATGGACGACACGTCAGCAACATCACAGACGCCCACGTCCATGTATAAGGACCCTTTCTACTTCTGTTGTCTTCCATCATTTCCAGCATTCAATGCTATATTCATGATGATTCAACATTTAATGCTGCAAAAACGTGATGATCAGAAGTGTTCCATCTTGCTTGCTATGGAAGACATTTTGATTATTGAAATGCAGGGAAACCAAATTTCAGGACACTACTTCATCTTCTCATCTTGTCATTTATTCCGCCCAAACCTTTTTTCTTCCTTTCTTCAAAGGTGTAGTGACAACAATCTTTGTTGTTTTATTTGCCTCCTTTTTATGTTTTCCTTACTGCATTTTACTATAAGATGCGTTCGATCCTCATTAATTGGTTGTTTCTTTTATGTCTTCAACTTTTTAATCCTTAGCAAATCGTGACTCACGAAATGCTATTGATTTTTCATTCCAACAAGTAGTATTCAAGTGTTCCTACTCCCAAACATGTAATGAAATTTGACAAATTTCTGGAAGCACGCATGTATTTCCAAAGATTTGGTGATTCGCGTGGGATTGACACGTAGTGCCTTAACTCTCATCGAGAAGGAGTAATTACCAAAGAATAAGGTGTGCATTTATGTTCTTGCCGCATATGGTCTACTTTTCCCCGTCAGACCTTTTTGCAGAGCATCCTTCAACTTTCCCTTAAAATGTCGTCTGATTGGCATTGCTTATGCGCTGCTCGAATATTGTTGTGTTCGAGGGGAGGATCGTCATTTTCAATATCTCAGGTTTCTCTACGTCACAATCATGAAGAGTTGTCTGGGAAGGATTTGAAGTTCGTTACCTCTCTAACTAACAAATATCTGACGCGGAGAAAAGGAGGATTATTAAGAATAATCGTACTGGAGTACAGGCTTACAAGATTATGTGTTCGTTGGCAGTCGAGGCCATGGATACCGGAACCTCACTTTCATGAAGAGGGACGTTTGTTGATGTGTACGTAAGTTCTAGACCGTGTGGATGGTGTCACTGTACTCTGTCGATTGTGTCTCGGACCTTTTAGTTTCGCACCTTTTACTTTTTCTACGGAGACCTTCAACCTATGAATTTATACGTTTACCTGTTGATTTTACATGGTTGTAATGAAGGATTGCAGTAACCTTGTATGGTCTCACCTTTTACTTTTGTTACGTAGAGCATTTTAATTTTTTTATCCTCTGAATTTACATCAATGGATTTTCGTTCCCCAAATGTTTTGTTACTCAAAAAATTAATGTTTTGTTAGGTTGAGCATTTTAATGAGGTACGTTAGGTGATGTTTACATTAGTTCTAAACATTGTTGCTGGTAACATTAGGCCATGCTGGAAAAAATTTCAAAATAATATTTTTTTGTCAAAATAAACCTCATTTAAAAGTAGTTTTCTTACTAGACTCCTGCCCATACGTGGTGACACGTGACGACGGCGGGTTTTGTTTTTTAGTGTCTAGAGAACTCGGCACTGGTGATGTCGAGTTCTCTTTGACAGAACTCGGCATCCTCAGTGCCGAGTTCAATTTTGTTTTTATTGCCCAACACTTGTCATATTTCGTTCGACGTTAAGGAGAACTCGGCACTTGTGATGTCGAGTTCTATTTGAACTGTTCTCCTGACACTCATATCATGCATGAGACGGTTGACGCACCGGGACAATAGTGTCTTAAATAGAACTCGACATCTTGGATGCCGAGTTTAATGGAAGAACTCAGCGTTTGTAATGCCAAGTTCCGTCGGGCTATAAAAGCAGTCTGACGCCCCCCTCTCCCCCTCCGCCGAGTTCTTGCGATTTTACAGTTAGGGTTTCGATTTTTTTTGTTTTCCACCATTTTCCAACCTTTTTTTATATATTAGGATGATATACATTGTTGTTTTAGGTATGATTGTAGAGTTTTTGTTGGTTTAGGAACCCGTTTTGGTTAGATTTCGATTTTGGGGTTTTAGGCGAAACTATTTATTTCTTGTTTCTTAGTTGATTATTCATTTCATTTTATTTGATTGTAGGTCTAGGGTAGTAATATTAAAAATAGTTGAATTTATGTTTGATTATTGTGATTGAAATTAGATTTTTTGTTGTTATTTTTGTTTGAATGTATGTTAGTTTTAATGAATGTAAACTTAAAAATGATTTATTTGGGTTTCAATGTATGTCTTTGATTGTATGTTGGAATTGAAGTTTGATTTTTGTAATCTTAAAAATAGAGTAATGAATGTATGTGAGTTTTAATGGAAAAATGTGTTGAAGTTGAAAAATATGTGTTTTAAATATGTCGTGATTTGTATGTTGTTTGAATGTACGTCGTTTGAATTTGTGAATGTTATTTGTAGTATCGTTAGTTACTTTTACAGTGCAAGTTTAAATTTTACGAATTTGAAAATATAAGGGAGGTTATGTCAAAATTTTAAAAAAATCTAACATTAATCGTAACGTTGTTTATTGTAGTTGATTTTGCTACTACACTCATTGCTCGACGTTTGCAACTACACTCGATTGAGGTAATTTTAATTTTTTTAGTACTTTCAATTTTTTAATTAATTAGTAATAGAAGAACAATCATCTCACTTAACACATTTTCAAATTTAATTAATATATGTTAGCAATAGATAAAGATGATGAAACATCTTTGTTGGTCATGTATAATGGGAAATTATAATGTAACAGAGATGTGGCAGAGTATACAGGATCTGACCGCAAATTGGTAGTTGTTCTGTTGAACATAAAATATGGGGATTTAATGGATGTCATAAGATCCGAATGTTGTTATCCACACAGTATGTTTGATGTGAAGTTCATGGTGAAATTTCCATTAAACAGTGATTGGACATACGCTCCATCGACCAATGATAGGTCGGTTTATGGAACGATGCGTTTGTTTAAAATGATGTCTGTAGTTGGAGTGTATGTGGAAGTTGAACCAAAAGTACCTGACCCTACTCTGACAACCAACACTCATTTGCCGGTGTATGGTACAGTAAGGTCGACCGGTTGGGACTGCGGAATAGATTTGAATATAAGTCTAAATCCTACAACCAAAGTTCTGACATACCAGCAAATTCCATTTTTCCAATCGCAGATCTACCAGCAAACAGGCAATGAATGGCCATAAAATGCATGTGACATTCCGTCGACCACTGCAAATCCTTATCCTGGTCTGTCACAATTTGAACCCATGCATTACAGTTATGAAGAGTTTGCTGGTAGGGCTGGACTGTCTACCTCATATCCCTTCCTTGGGCTTGGTTTGTCAGTTGTTGACCCAATTCATTTTAGTCGACCAAAATGCATAGCGTTGAAGATGATGACAATGAGGAATTAGGGGATCACAATACACCATTCGTTGTAGAAGATGAACCTGAAGGTGTTTCTGCTAATGAAGTCGTTCCGGAGACACATGATGTCATATATGCGATGGGCCAATCCATAAACCGTGAAGACGATGACGTTGTTGATGATGTAGTTGCTAACAACGACATGATTCCAACTCTTAATGAACTTCCTGATATCTTCGAGGACGACAACTGGATAGAGAATTCTGTAATTGAACACTCATTCTTCGATGTTGCGAACAATTTGGAACGGGGTGATTGGCGTACGGTAGATGGTCATTCTTTCTGGGATAAACGAAAATTCCCAACGAAAGATGATTTGGTTCACTTTCTACAGTTGTGGCACATTAAATAGTTTGTTCAGTATTCAGTTGTGGTTTCTTCAACGAAAGGGTATACTGCTCATTGTCTTCATCGTGATGAGGATAACTGGAAATGGCATCTACATGCGTCTATCCCAAAAGGCTGCAAATATTTTCAAGTGAAAACGTACGACGCGAGCACACTTGTTCCAATCTGATGTTTCTAAACGACAACAAACAATATAGTGCTAATTTTGTTTGCGACTTAATAATGTCATCTAATAGAACTAAGTTCACAATTACTCTTGCTGAGATAATGGAAAGGGTGAAGACCAAATACTCACTTGAAATCGGTTACGCTAAAGCATGCCATGCCAGGCAAAAAGTCTTGAACCGAATTTATAGTGTCGAAGAAGATAGTTTTAGGGATCTGCGAAGGTTCCTCACAGTTATCTGTCAAAACAATGAAGGATTTGTTGTCGAAAGAGAGACCGTACAGGTAAATCCAGACGAGGAGATGTTTAATCGTGTGTTTTAGGCGTTCAAGCATTAATTAGTGGGTTTCAATATTGCAGACCCATTGTCAGTGTGGATGGAACCCACCTCTAGAGCAAATATAGAGGTTTATTGCTAATTGTTGTGGGCACGGATGCAGACAATGGAATTTTTTCTTTGGCATTTAATGTTGTAGAGAGTGAGAAGACAGAGTTGTGGACGTGATTCCTTCAATTACTGGCAAGTAGAGTGACCAGGCGACCCGATTTGTGTATTATCACCGACAGATTTTGGGAATAAATGCTTGTGTGCGAGCCACATTTCCACCTTCAGAGGGGCATGTGCATCGATTCTGTCTTCGACACAGGAAAGCAAATCTTGCTAAACATCGAAATTGCAAGGAAAGAATGGGACAAATCAAGTTTTATGAAGCACGTAAAACTCATTCCTTTATGAAATTTGAGGAGCTAATGAAGGCTATTGCAGAGGAACATAAACCGGTATACGAGTGGATTCAGCATCAAGGTCCTTTGAAGATGGAGTTGTTATCATGATGGGGGTCGACGTTTCGGATGTATGACAACAAACATGTCAAAAGCTTCAACAATGTCTTACGATGGGCACGCGGTATGCCAATTACGATCATGATTTTGATGACATTTCTCCATTTGAACAAATTCTTTGTTAAAAGAAGGGACGTCGCTGAGTCATGGAATGGAACATATGTACCGACAGTCCACACCGTGGTAATTGCGAACAACAATCTGGCCAGAACTCATACAGTAACTCGATAAACCAGTTGATGCACTAAGTTGAAGCCAATTACTAGAAAAAATACCTTGTGAAATTTGAAGAATGAGTTATTACTTGCACTTGTGGATACTTAATTGCAATACACGTCCCGTGTTCACATGTACTAGCAGTTTGCAGTGGCAGACATGCAAATGTTAGCACTTCACATTTGGTCTCCCCGTATTATGAGGTTCAAATGTACAGACAGGTGTATAAACCGATATTTATCCCACTTCCTGATGTGAGGTATTAGCCTGATCGTGGCAACATCACAATAAAGCCTCTGCAAACCGAAAGACCTCCTGGTCAGACAAAATCAACGCAAATCCGAAACGAGATGGACAAACACTCTGGAAGAAGGGTATGGTGTGGGAGATGTGGCGGTTTGGGGCATAATAGAAAATGATGCAAGGAACCTATATAGTAAAATTGTTTAAAAATGTCTATGTTACTATTATGAAGGATTTCAGATAAATGTAAGACTTGAATGATGACTAAATGTAAGGGTTGAATTGATGTGGTGTAAGACTTGGTGGTTTAAGAGTTGAATGTGGTGTAGAGTTGAATGCTTTTTAAGATTTGATTGTGATGTAAGACTTCAATGAATGTCATTCCCTATTGGTAAAAGACTAGATGTTTGATTTTTATGACTCCAATTTTTCGTAATTGTAATTAATATTACGTTGATTCTTTAGATATGATTTGCAACACTTCAATGTTTTCTAATATTTAACGTGTTATGTACAGATGGAGTTTGGTGGTTCCAGTACCGGTTCGGTTAGAGGCAACTACGCTTCATAGGGTCTGGTAGACAGATCAGTGTTGGTTTTGCAGGCCAACCACAAGTCTAACTTGTTCAAAGATTTTGTAAGCATTTTACTGCTTTACGTGAAATATTTGCATGTACGTATTAATATTCTGACATTTATCTTAAATTATGCAGAAGGATGTTGATGGCGTAAAATTCATTGAGCATGGATCGAAACTCACTAATGAGAGGATGTTGTTTCTGCTAGATATGGTGGGGTTTGACACAATCACTCGGTTGGGTCGAGTCCAGTTGGACCATACCTTAATGGGGGCGATGGTTGAGCGTTGGAGACCAGAGACTCATTCATTTCACTTGTGGCATGGTGAGATCACTTGCACCTTGCATGACATCGCTATGATTACCGACTTGCACGTAGATGGTTTGCCGGTGTGTGAGTCTCAAGAGTACATTTGGTCAGAGGTCTGCATGGATTTATTGGGTCAGGTCCCCAATGACTTGGGTCGTAAGGGTTCTTTAACTCTGGGTTGGTTGCAAGCTCAGTTTCAGCAGTTGCCTTTTGATGCTGACGATGAAACGGTTACACGACACACCAGAGCCTTTATTTTGTTCCAGCTGGGATGCAGTATTTTGTCAGATAAGAGTGACACGATGGTTTGCTTGAAGTACCTACCTTTGCTCAGAGATTTGGCCATGGCATCGGAGTACAGTTTGGGTAGTACGGCTCTGGCCAACTTATATCACATGTTAGACGAAGCTTCACTAGTTCCGACCAAACATCTGTGTACGTTCCTGCAGTTGTAGTGTTGGGAACATCTACACATTGGGAGACCTTTGAAGAGCAGACCATTACTATACCCGGATGACCACATGGCACCATTAGGTGCCTGTTGGAGACGACAAAGATCATTCAAGGGTAGTGTGAAGACGACGACGTTTGATTTTTATCAGAATGAGTTGGACGTGCCAGAATTCGATCAAGTGATCTGGGACCCTTATGCACATTTGGATCTTAGTCAGTTACCACCACTATGCACGGAAGGTTCAGAGATCTTGACGAGCCATACTTGACTTATAAATTTTGGTGAGGTGGTTATGCATTGTCCAGACCGAGTGATGAGACAGTTCGGTCTACAACAACACATTCCAGAGCCGATGGAGACATGTAGTGAAATCGGCTCAAGGGAGGTCGGATGTTAATTGGTTGGCGGAAAATCACCGATTCATTCAGTATTAGTCGCACAGAAGATATCATCTACAGTTTGAGCGACCACTCCTAGGTGTCACTCCTGAAGAGAACACACATCTGTATATGGAATGGTACTGGAGCATCACCGTATGTTGGATTGTTCATCACACCTTGGCTCCGACTCATAGCTTATACAGACCTCAAGCGGGTAGAGAGCGGGAGATGGTAAGATCTGAACATTTATTTTAATAATTACCACGTTTTAAAATTATGTTTAGTGTTTGATGAACTGTTTAATTATTTGTAGATACACAGAGTTTATGAGTTCCATGAAGAACTCCATCAAATTCACAAGGCAATCAGAGATCACAAGACAGGCTCTTCGATGGTTGCAAAATTGAAGGAAAAAATGAAGGCTTGGCTGATGTGTTTTGGTCCTGAAGAACCGACAATACATTTGAGTCAGGATCGCATCGTTGAAGAAGAAGATCCACACACTCAAGAAGGCGCTGGTGGTCTGACTCAGGATACAAAGAATGCAGCACGAGGAGGGGGAGAGGACGTGCTCAAGCACGTCCTAAAAGGAAGAAGAGATTGAGAGGTCACTTAGGATAGTTTTTTTAGTTGTGTTAAACGTATTTGGTTGTTATTACACTACTTTTGGTTTTATGTTAAAATGTTAAACTCCTTATTGTGTTAAACTTAGATTTTTTTGGTGTGTTGAAATTTAGGAAGTGGGAAATCGTGATATTGGTTGTATTTTGCTACTTGGAAATGGTTGTGTTTGTTGTTGAATTTTTTGCAATTGGAATGATTGTCTTTGTTGTCAAAAGGTATTTGAACTGGAAATGAAGTTGTCGAGTTCCTAAATTAAATGAACTCGCACTCTTCAATAGAACTCGGCATCACAAGTGTCAAGTTCACATCAACAGAACTCGGCATCACAAGTGCCGAGTTCAATTTAAACCACTATTCTCCTGGCCCTCCGTCTCATGCACGATGTGAGTTGCCAGGAGAACAATAGTTCAAATAGAACTCGGCACTTGTGATGCCGAGTTCTATTTGAACCACTGTTCCCCTGGCAACTCACGTCGAGCGAAATATGAAGTGTTGGGCAATAAAAACCAAACTGAACTCGGCACTAGGGATGTCGAGTTTTGCTTAAGAGAAGTTGGCATCACCAGTGTCGAGTTCTCTCAATCAGAACTTGCATCACCAGTGTCGAGTTCTCTAGACACTATAAAGAAAATCCACCGCCGCCACGTGTCACCATGTGGTGGCAGCGGGTGTAGTATGAAAATTTCTTTTAAATAAGGTCTATTTTGGCCAAAAAAACAAAATTAAAAATTATTTTGAATTTTTTTCCTTGTGTGTTCCCACCTTTTACTTTTGCTATATGGACACTATCAATTTACACAATTACCCAATGAATTTACAGGGTCATTTTCAAAAAATCTTGGAACCTTTTATGTTCACCTGACAACTGGGTCGGTCTGGCCGGTTGGCCTTGTGGTGTCGGGCCGGGTGTGGTGGATGGGTTGGGTTCAATTTCAGGTTGCGTTCGGGTTCTTGTCGGTTAAGTTTGTGCCTTTGAAGGTTTTATTTTTTGTACCGAAGATATTCAGATAAAACTTACAAAGATTAAATAAACAACACTATCAAATTAAGATTTTAACAAAATAATGGGGTCATTTACTCAATGTCTCACAGACTACCCCATCTACCCATCCAAACCGATAGTTAATTTTTTTTAAGTACAATATTTACAAAATTACATACAATTTCTAATGTGATTATTACAATTGTAAATTAAATACAATTATAAATAGTTTAATTCGTATTCATCGGTGGTGTCATTGATTTGCATGTTTTGCATTCTATCTGCCACGTCCAACCTGTACTTCACGTAAATGTTTGTCTCAAGTGATCTGTTAGACGTGTTGTGCCTCTTATAGGTCAAGACTTGTTTACCTGCGTTAAAAGCAGACTCAAATGCCACAGTTGACGCTAGAGGAGTTAATAGATTGCTTGCTAATAAAGAAATTATTGGAAATCTAGCATAGTTATATTTCCACCAGTCTAAAACATGAAACAATTTTGCTTCTATAAAAGTTAAATACATTTTATTATTTAAATATCCAATTAATTAATTAATTATGTGTTTAATTTAGTACTAATTTTAATTTTTTTTCTCATTTAATAAATTCCATTGTGAGCTCTCATCATCTTCATCTTGATCCACAAATAGGTGTTGTTGGGATGATGATGAACTAGCAATGTTTGAAACTATTTGATTAATATTTTGTAATCTTTCGTATATACTAAAGTATCTATTAAGGTGTACTTTACTTTATTTTAAATAATTTTCATAACCTTTATAATTCATGTTTTCAAAAATAGTTTCCTAATAAATTAGCAAACTGTTATTTTAAATCATGGATCCATAACAAAAGCTAAACAAAACTTTAATGGTAGATGTTCCCATTATTTATTAAATTATATTTATACAAAACAAGCATTACTCCTATATTTCATAAATACTTTAGTAATTTAGATATAAATGCCTTAGTGAAGTTGAAAAAAAGATTTCAAAAAATCTAACATAATTATAAAATTTTCCCAATCAAGATTACTTAAATAGTTTCATTTTTGTTTTTCATTATAAAAAGCTGAAATTAAAACACTATAAGAATAACAACATTTCAACATTTCATAAGTAGAGCTCCATTACGAGGACATCTCCAATTTAAAAAATTTAGGTTAAATTCTAAATTCTCTAAGGAAACTACTAAACGTCGCCCCAAAACTACTTAAATCGCCCCTTGAAATTACCAAATTGCCCTTAACAATATATTTAATACCCATATCGTCCCGTGTCTATAAATTAGGCCTACGGTCTTGTATATTCATAATTTATCAGTAAAAACACCACGAAAATGTCTGGCGAGGGTGATGCATCCGGTGAGGTAAGTCTGGCGTGGGGCAAATTTTGGGCCGGGCGTCTGCATTAGACGCCTCCCCCAAGGTGAGGGCGTCTGTGTAGGACGTCCTCCCCTTGGCTGAGGCGTCTAACGCAGACGCCTACGCAATGGGAGAGGCGTCTTATGTAGACGTCCTCCCCTTGGGTAAGGCGTCTGTAGTAGACGCCCTTCCCTAGGGCCAGGCGTCCTACTCAGACGCCTCACCCTTGGGAAGGGCGTTTAACTCAGACGCCCCTCCCATGGGGTAGGCGTTTAATACAGACGCCCGGAATTTTTTTGATTTTTTTAATTTCCATTTTTTTTGTAGGTTCCGTTGGAAGATTTCGGTGGTGATGGAGTGGATTACAGTGAGTTATTTCAAACTACACAAATCTTTGAAACAATCGATGAAGCATGTAAATGGGCCAAACAAGTAGCTATTGGAGCTGGGTTTTTTTTGGTCGTGTCGTCGTACAAAACAAGATCAGATAGTCGGATGGATTGTTATTTGAGATGCGACCGGCGAAATCAAATGGAGTCTCGGGATATGGATACTGCACTTCGAAGAAACACCAAAAGAAAGGGTTGCGGTTGCCGTTTCTTAAAAAAAGTTGTGGAGCGACGAGATCGTGATGGATGGGTTGTGGTTTTTAATAGTGCTCACGGACATCACAACCACAAACTTGCAGTTTATCCAGAGGGTCATCGTCAAATTAGTGGTCTAAGTTCTGGGGCGAAGAAGATTGTTCGTGATATGACTGAGGCGCAAGCAAAACCACGGAACATCTTGAAGGCAGTAAAAGAAAAATTCCCGGAGGACAATCCAAATCAAAGGCATATTTATAATTTCAGAGATTACATGAGGAGGACAAAATCTGAAGACTGGAATCCCGTCCAGCAGTTTCTCTATCAAGCAGTGCAGTGTGAGTACTTACATTGGATTATGGCGGATCCAGAAACTGATGTCATCACTCACGCTTTTTTGGCATATCCGACGTCAGTCCAGTTGTTGCGGACATATCCTTTCGTTATCTGCATGGATTCGACTTACAAGACGAACAAGTATAAGATGCCTTTGTTCGAAATGATTGGGGTCACACCAACAAACATGAATTTCCTTATTGGATATGCGATTTTGATGGGTGAAACTTACTCCAGTTATCTGTGGGTGATGGAGAAGTTGCGAGATCTGTTATTGGGGATTGTCAGCCCGACTGCAATAATAACAGACCGGGAGTTAGGCCTTATGCGACCAGTGAGAGAGGTATTTCCTGACTCTGCTCATTTACTCTGCACATGGCACATCAACAAAGACGTATTGAACTACGCATACCACGTATTCGGCAAAAATAAGCAGATGGCAGAGACTTTGAGGCGTGGAAGATGGAGGAAAATCATGCTTTCTACTTCAGAAGCCGAGTATGATAGAGCTGTGTATGCTCTGAAAGATTTGTATAGATCGTGGCCGGCTTTCACGGAGTATCTGGACACCACGTGGTTGGTGCATAAAGAAAAGTTTGTGCTGAATTGGACGAACAAAGTCCTTCATTTTGGGAACACCACGAATTGTAGGGTCGAAAGTGCTCATTCGGCTCTAAAAGAGTGGATTTCTACATCGACTGCAGCTTTCGACACTCTTTTCGAGCGCGTCAACGCGGCTATTGAAATGCAGCTGACGAATATTCGAAACGCTCTTGAAGACTCGAGACGACAAAATTTGACTAATTTCGGACATGCTCTATATCGTCACATAAATTGTGGAGTTTCGCATCACTGCTTGTAATTGCTGAGTCAGGAGGTGAAAAGAATGCAAGAGTTAGATGATGAAGTTGAATATCGTTGTGAGTGCGCTTTTCTGACTTCTCATGGGATACCTTGCGCATGTACCATCCGCGAATGTCTTGAATCAGACAACGGAATTTACTTAGAGCAGATTCATTCGTTCTGTAGGACACTTGCCATTGGGGAAGGAGCCGGGAACGCAGAGTTTGTGTCTCAGGCAGCTCAAGACGTCGAACATTTTCGCAGCCTGGTTGATGAGATTGCAGGAAGTGACCCCACTGTAATTCGATCTGCCTCTCGGGTTTTATTCGAGCAGCTATACCCCGAACATGCGAATTTGAGAGAGCCTGCAGAAAAAACAAAGCTACGAGGTCGACCAAGGGGAAAGTCGACACGACGGGATCCTAGTGCGTTTGAGTATGCAGAGCAAGGTAGTGGTCGATCTTCAGGTAGTGGGAGTAGAGGTCGTGGTCGTTCTTCCGGTAGTGGAAGCAAAGGTCGTGGTCGATCTTCTGGTTCTTCGTCTGTGAGGGGAGGATCAGGTATACCATCCCTATATTTATTGTTATTATAATTTTGTTATTTAATTCAGTAAATATGTATCTTTTGTTATTATATGTAACTATATTTTTTGTTGATATTGTAGTGACTGGGCGGGCTGACGTAGACGACTTTCCATATGCGGATAGGATTCCAGGAATCATTATGCCATTCCTACACCAGTGGAATGATGTACGTGCTGATGGAAACTGTGGATTTCGATGTGTCGCCGATGTTTTTCACGGTGGTGAAGACAATTGGCAACTCGCCCGTCGTTCGATTTCAAATGAGCTAGCTGCGAACCCATCTTTTTATGAGCACGTATACTACGACGGTGTGGCGCAGGCTCGTCACCTGATTAATTGGGGCAGGGGACCTTGTGGCGAGAATCACTACATGGAGACGTGGACGGACTTGTTTCCCATTGCAAATTTTTACAAGTGTGTAGTTATGTTCTTCTCTCTCGGAAATGATGGTTCGTTGTACCCATGTCTTACAGTTCTACCTTGGGAGAGTCCACCTACCGTGACGAGACCGTGCAGAGAGTTGATTATTGCTCATTTAGGGAGTTACGCTCATTACACTCGTTTGGATTTGAATGAGGGATTCCCCGTACCTCCTATAGCGACTCTGTGGTTTCAAGTACGAGATGAGAGTGTTATTGGATGGGAGCTGGAGTACCAAAATAGGATAGCATCTTGGCAACAATTATGTAATATGTTTTGATATGTTTGTACAATTATGTAATATGTTTTGATATGTTTGTACATTATATAGTGTTGCTTTATTATGTAATATGTTTTGATATGTTTGCTTTATTTTCATTATATATAATAATACGATACGTTAGCAAACATAAATAAAAATAATAAGCGTATGACAAATAAGCAATACAAATACAAATAATAAGCGTACGATATGTTAGCAAACACAAACACAAATACAAATAATAAGCGTACGACAGATAAACAAATATAAATGAAAATACTAAGAGTACGGTACAACAGATCAGCCTACTCATCATCCGAATCATGGTCGGAGATGCCTAACTGAGTATGCCACGACTGTATGATCTCATCCAAATCTCCGCATGCAGCTCTGGCATCGTCGGCAGCTCATCCCTCATCTGTAAGATTGGCTCTACAGCCCGTATCATCTTACCCATCCACTGCACATAACAATAACATTAGCGTACATTAACAAAATATACGGTACAAATAAATATAGATAAAATGAAAAAATTACCAGATCGCCACACGTCCTATCTGGTGGTCGATCTGCTCTCCGGGAGGCACCACGGACGATGATAGGATGTGAGTAACTACCGAACCAATCAAGATAACGTGCATCACACTCGGAGGGGTCGCGACTACGTCTGAAGTCGCCAAGGAACAGTCGGCATGATCTCGGAAATGTCCGCCAAGTCGATTCCGCTGTAGAAGCGGGGAACCTGACGTCGTACGTCGCTGCTGTCGCAGACCGCACCGCATGCTCTGGTGTCGGGATGTCAACCGGGATCACCTGAACATATCCTAACTGACGCAAGACCCGATCGGGCATATAAGGCTCTATGATATCCCGATAACGAATAAAGCCCATCAATCAAGTCCTCGGGACATCCGCTGCTGGGTCAGAACCATAGGGTAACCACTCCACCTAAAGTTTAACACATTAGTAATAATACATCTTAAAATTAAATAAATAAATGTAAATGGTGTAAAGTTTGATACCTCTGATGCAGTCATCTGATCTAGCCGTGCGCGGATGGAACGCAATCGTCCATCGCTCTTGTCCTCGCTCCGGACGGCCCACATACCCGAACGTGGATGACCCTCGTCGATAATCTTCCGCTCACGATGCGGGCGGAATGCAGGAAAGTACTCGTATATCCACCCCTGCAGCAGCGTAAGACAACCTGCAATCCCAGAACAATCCGCACGGCTAGCTATCCCAAGCTGACGGTAAAGGTATGCCAACGTCGCTGACCCCCACGAGTACTCACGAACGGTGTCCGGGTCCCTAGCCTCCAGTAGATCGCGTGGTCTGATCCGGCAACCACTCTTGTCGACAAACAAGACGGCTCCGAGCATCAAGAATAGGTACGTCGTCAACTGTGTATCATCGGCCCGCGGAGGTCGTGCCCGTCTGCATAGGTCTTCAAGGGAGTCGATGCCGACGCCACCACCACTCCATAAAGCTGTATCTCTCGCCAGACCATCAGGTGTGACACCAAGCAACTCTGCCACATAACACCTCAGCTCAGACGTCGACCCCTGAGCACTAACCAGACGACCATCCACACGAATGCGCAGGATCTGAAAAACATCGTGAAGCATGATCGTCATCTCTCCGAAAGGCATGTGGAAAGTGTTGGTGTCAGGCTGCCACCGCTCCACAAACGCAGAAATCAAAGGCATGTCGAGATAAGGGAACATGTTGTACGGTAAGTGCCCCAAATGCGTGGCACTAATCTCCTCTCTGATATCAGCACTCAGTGTAGACCGCCAACCCTGTAGTGCTGTACAGGCTCTGTGCCGATTATGGCACTTCAGAACCTTCCGATCCTCTCCGTCCCAGATCCGTCTAGCGATGTGACCCCAGAAACTAGGAATGACGCTCCCATCTAAAGGACCACCCGGCGTCATACTGCTCACGATCCAAGAATCGTCCTGGACCCTCTTCTTCTTCTGAGCGCGGGGATCAACAGTGCACGAGCTCGAATCCCCGGTCGTAAACCTCCCACCCCTACCCTTCCGCACCATCCATCCGGCGGAAGTAGAACTACCCGCTCGACCACGTCCTCTGCTATACTCCCCCTGCCTCTCCACCTCCGGGCGCTCTAACTCATACGGGTCATCATCGTCGCTCCCGTCGTCGGGACTGTCCACATGCTCATCATCGAAGGAATCATCATCCTCCTCACGACGACGTAATGCCTCTCTCTCCCTCCTGACCGAAGCAGATATCCCCCCTCTACGTGGATGACACGGTGCTGAATCATCCTCTAAAGAACGGAAGGCCTGTAATGGTATCGACTTGCCTTTCCCTCCACTGTGACCCGATGACTATTAATTGAAATTTTAATTACAAATTTTTTAAATTTGTTAAACTAAATTATCATATTTATCACAATTGTTAAACTAAATCAAAATTTGTTAAACTAAATTATCACAATTGTTAAACTAAATCAAAATTTGTTAAACTAAATTAAAACAATTGTTAAACTAAATCAAAAATTGTTAAAACTAAATATCACAAATGTTAAACTTAATAAGAATTTGTTAAATTAAATTTTCAGATTTATCACAATTTATTAAAGTAATTATCAGATTTAATAATTTAAAAAAAAAATTGTGGAGGCGTCTGCGAGAGACGCCTCCCGTATGGTGGAGGCGTCTATCGGAGACGCCTCCTCTTTGGGGGAGACGTCTGCCGAAGACGTCTCCTCCATTGGGAAGACGTCTTCCCCAGACGTCTCCCGCTAGTGGTCGGCGTCCGAGGGAGACGCCCCCCGCATGGGTCGGGCGTCCTCGGAAGCCGCTCCCACCATGGGGGGAGCGGCTTCCTCGGACGCCCGCCCCATGCGGGGGGCGTATGCCTCGGACGCCGACCACTTTTTTTATTTTTAAAACAAATAAATAAAGTAAGGTTACCGTATACGGGTACACCGGGGAACTGCTGGCTGCTTGCCTGGCCTCCGAGACATTACTAATCTTCTGTAGTAGGTATAGGAAGAGAAAGTTTTGAAAAAAGAATGAAATTGTGAGATATATAAGCAAAAATAGGATGAAGGGCAATTTGGTAATTTCAAGGGGCGATTTAAGTAATTTTGGGGCGATGTTTAGCAATTCAGTTTTCTAAACATGAAATTCTTGATATTTAGGACATCACTACTAGAGAACAATTTTCTAAATTCTTGATATTTATATGTACTATTTCTACCTCTAAAGGCAATAGCATCTCTAATATTTTGTAAATAATGTTTAATTACTTGAAGTTCATCTTGCATGACTATGTTTAAAACATGACAAACACATCTAACATGAAAAAATAATACATTCTAAGGGTGGATTACATAAATTTTTAATTAATTATATTGCTGCAAAGTTATTAATAGCATTGTCAAAAGAAATTGCACAAATTTTATTTTCTATTGAATAAGCTTGCAACACATCTCTTATATGGTTATATAATCATAGTAGTGTGTGAGTGCAAAATTGGGGTAAAACAAATAATTTGTTCATGTAAAACTCATGGATTATCTAAAAAATGAGCAGTTACGCAACAATGTGACAATTGATTAGGACAACCAACGTTAAACAATTGGTCCAAACATCGCTAGTTAATGCTATCTTAGAAGTCATTGATGCAAATGTATTAATTAAGTCCATTTTTTCGATATCAAATTTTTTATTTGCAACATTATTAAGTGCACGTAAAGAAATGGTTCAAATTGTGAGTTATGGTAAGTAAATGCATTTCTAAGGTTTGGAGATTCACATTGATTAAATGGCCATTCATCTATAATTATATTTTCAACAATTACATCTATACATTTAATTGGATTGTATTTCTCAGTTTTTAAATTTCCGCTACTAGAATCTAAAATCATTTGTTGTGAAGTAGATGATCCAACATTCTTACGTTTACATTTTTTGGCATGTCTTGTTAGATGACCGGAGCTGTGGAGGAGAGGAGAAGCTCAACAGGGCGAAGAAAAGGAAGGAGAGAAGGAAGAGGGGTGGATTTGGGCTCAAAGAAGGAGGGAGGAATGTGGATTTGGGGGTGGGGGTTTTAACAATCAACCAACCAAAAGGAATTTTGTCTCAAAAAGAAGCAAGCTACGCACCCAAAAATATTGGGTATTTCTCCCGCACATCCACCTCGATCTCCCACGTGGGGGTGTGGTACTACCACCGGACCTTAACCACAGGGATGACCCTCTTACGCATCTGGTGCTCCATCTGATCGACTATCTCCACTGGTCTCTCCTCTAATGACAAATCAGGCTACACCTCAGGCATATCTGCTTCCAACATGTACGAAGGGTCGGCAACGTACTTCCTCAACATCAAAACGTGGAAGACGTTGTGCAATCCCAAAAATTGTGTCGGCAAGGCAACCCGATAAGCAACAACACCAACTTTGTCTAGAATCTCAAACGACCCTATGTACCTCGAGGTTAACTTCCCTGTGTGACTAAACGTCTTTACTTTCTTAGTGGAGAGATCCTCAGGAACACATGATCCCCCACTGCGAAAGTCAACTCTCACCGGCACCGATCTGCATAACTCTTTTGTCTATTCTGTGTTGTGGTCAATCTCTGCCCGATAACATCCACCTTCTCTGCGCACTACTGGACCATCTCTGGTCCAACTAACTGTCTCTCTCCCACCTCGCCTCAGCACGAGGGCGATCTAAATGGTCGTCTGTATAATGCCTCCAACGGTGCCATCCCGATACTGGCATGGAAGTTCTTGTCGTACGCCAACTCGATCAAGGATAGGAGCTTGTCCCAACTGCTTACGCAATCTAAGGCACACGCTCTCAACATGTCCTCGAGTGTCTGTATAGTCCTCTCTGAGTGACCATCCATCTGAGAATGAAAAGTTGTACAGAACTTCAGCTTCGTCCTCAACGCCCTCTATAGTGACCGACAAAATCCTGATGTGAATGGTGTGTCTTGGTATGAGCTGATGGAAATTGGCACTCCATGCAATCTGACAATCTCATCCACATATAATTGTACCAAGCTGCTAAGCGGTAACATCATCCATATCGCTAGAAAGTGCGCCAACTTATCGTGGAAATGTCTCGTCTTGGGTAGTCCTGTAACGAAATCCATGGTCACATGCTCCCACTTCCACTCTGGAAGCTCAATCCTGTGCAACATGCTTGTAGGCCTTTGGTGCTCGATCTTCACCTGCTGACATACAAAACATTGGGATACGAACTTCGTGATATCCTTCTTCATGCGCCGCAACCAGTAATGTCTCTGAAGATCCCTCTACATCTTTTTGCTACCAGGATGGATTGTATATCGAGCATGAAGAGCCTCCTCCATGACCTCTCTCTGCAGGTCAACTGTCATTGGCACCCACAGTCTACTCTTAAACCTAAGGCCCCTCAATCTCTACCGACTGCATCAAGGTGGCCTTCTATGGGACCTTTGCTTGTGCGTGGACAATGCGCTCCACTATGTCTTGCTCCGTTGTGTGTTGCTGCAAACAGCCTCAACTGAACTAGGTCCTCCAACAGTCTCCACTCACAGACTCGCCAACTAGACACTGAACTCTCACACTTCAGACTTATGGCGTCGGCCACCGTGTTCGCTTTTCCCGGGTGGTAGGCGATCGTGAAGTCACAATCCTTAATAAACTTTAACTAGTGCCACTACCTCATGTTTAGCTCCTTTTGCAAGAAAAGGTATTTTAGACTCTGGTGATTTGTAAAACATCTTGAATTGCTCTCCGTACAAGTAGTGCCTCCAGATCATCAATGCATACACCACTGCTGCCAACTCCAGATCATGAGTGAGATAATTCTGTTCGTGGACCTTCAACTGTCTCGACGCATATGCTACCACCTTTCCATGTTACATCAGCACGCACCCCAAACCAGTACCGAACGCGTCACAGTAAATCACATAACTGCCACTACCACTGGGAAGGGTCAGGAGGGGCATGGTCATCAACCACCTCTTCAACTCCTGGAAGTTGTTCTCTCACTTCTGTGACAAGACAAACCTCACAACTTTCATTGTCAAGGCTTTCAACGGAGAAGTGATCTTCAAAAAGTCCTAGATAAAATGTCAGTAATATCCTGCCAATCTCACAAACCTCCTGACCTCTGACACTTATGTGGGCACCCACTGCATTTAAATATCCTTTATATTTAGTATATTATCCAATACAAATGTTACTCTAGGTGTTATTATGTAATTTCAGGAGTAAAACGGGATTAGTACAAATACTTGGAAGGATGAGCTAACGTAGCAAAAGTATAAGACTTTGTGCAGTAGGAGAAGTGGGATCAAAGTGCAAACTGTCCTTTTCTATTAATTAAAAAAGAAAAAGAAAAAGTCAAACAGAGAAGGGGAGTTACGTGAGAATAGGATGTGAAGAGAGAGGGAGTTACGTAATTGAATTACAAATAATATAAAAATAGAGAAAAATAGGAGAAAGGGGAGATCAGAGAGGAAGACAAGGACGCGTGGAGGATTTATTTTTGTTTTTGTCCGTCTGGTTCAGTAGTTCAATAACTCTACCAGTAGTATAGTAGTTTCATAGCAATATATATATTGTAATTTTATTTTTGATTGAAATATTGTATTCGTTTCTTATATATATTTTAGATTCATTGAATTATAATTAATAAATGAAATTTGTTTGATCCATCGGCATGCATAGCTAAATCCACCCTGTTGGGATGGAGATACGTGTATCGATTGTTTAATGGATGAATGTGTTAATTATTGGAGTTATGAGTAAATTTTAAGTTTAATTATGATGCATGTATTATTTGTTTCTTATTCTAATACTAACTTTCCATGTTTTTTTGCTTGAAAGTCCATGAATGTTCTTCATGCATGCTCTACTAGAGCCGTTTAGGATAATGTCATCATTTATATTTGTTATCGTAATTAAATTTAATGATTAGTGCTTAATTCAAAACAACAATAATATGTTTATCCGGACGAGATTGGTTTATTATAATCTCTACCCCTAGGGATTTGAATTTTGAATATCGATACGTTTTAACTAAATTAGTTTAATTTTTGCATTCATAGAAAAGGTAGTTTAAGAACCAACCAACTCATATTTTCTTCTCGCACGAGTACAAGGAGTGAATTAAATTACATTCTTCCTGTGGATCGACCCGTATTTGCCAATGCTATAAAAGCAGTCGTGCACTTGTTGTAACAATATTAAAACCCCAACATCCGCCACTGCATCACCGCCTCAGTCTTCGCTGGGTCCACCAAAATTCCATCCTTTGAAAAGATATGCCCAAGGAATCCCATGCTATGAAGCCAAAACTCTCACTTTGAGTACTTGGCATAGAACTATTGCTCCCTCAGCATCTCTAGTATTGTCCGCAGATGCTCTCTGTGAAGGGAATGTGTTCTAAAAGTTTACTTTTATATGTCAATTATTATGAATTGGATGTGCAAATATTTTGTTCCTTGATTAATGTACTCGTCTTTTGTAAGTGTTAAGGAAAAGGTTCTTGGTCCTTAACTGTAGAACTCTAAAAGATAATGGTTTACATAATCTTTTCACATAAGAAGTGTTTTATTTGATTAGTATCAAAAGTTATCATTGAGCATAGTGATAAAGGCAATAGTTGGTTGAACACGACTTATACTGGAAAAAATAGTTAGTCAAAAGATTATCATTGCCCCTCTTAGCTTGAGTGATGATATTAGTGAGCCATTTGATAAAACAAAATTATAATGTGCACCATGTGACTTGTGTTAAGTTACATATTTATAATTAGCTTAAGAGATCCAGAAATGAGTATATAATATAAAGGTGACACATTTCTACTTTGTATAATACTCTTAATGTCATGAGGCGTGGGATAGACATAAGTGTTGTTCTTACATCACTAAATGGATCGTTTTTAGTTCTAGTGAAAGACATCTATGCTAATTAGGTAACTATAATGTGTAGCTAGATACCACTTATAGTTTGTGATATTAAGTGTTTAATATCATTACCAACATAGCTTAGATACTCCTATAGGTCACACCACAAAACTGGGAAATAACAAGCTTGATTTTTTATTCATATGATGTATTAGGTTTCATGTGAAATGGGATACATGTGGTGAATCGATAAAATCAATATGTCATAAAAATTGACATAATTAGAATCATAAATAAATTCATATGAGATGTATGTATTATGAGGTGTAAGAATTAGACATCACATAAGATAATATATTACATGATATATGAATTTGCTAAAAAACCCAAGGATCAAATTTTGTTGGATGTAAATACAAAATTTGACAAAGGCAAAATCGGGACAAAACGTTAGACCGTTTTGGGATCGGTCGATCGGGTTCTTCGGATCAATCGACCGGGTTCTTCGGAATGGTCGACCAGACAATGATCGAATGCGCATGGGTCGACCAAAAATTATCAGGATGTGTTTTGATAATAAAATCGTTCTACTAGGTGTAATACACGGTCGATCGAAAATCGCTAGGAAATATTTTGGTGATATAACGGTTGAACGGCATAGGGACACAGTCGACAAAAAATTACCAGGTGGAATTTTGGTAAGGGAACGGTCGACCGGAGTGAGACGTGGTTAGACCAAAATTTTCTAGGGACTTTTACTTATGAATATTCGGTCGACCGTCTAGCTTAAGGTCCAACCGAACTTGTCAAAGTCATAACCGTTCGATCGACTGAGTAGTGATTTCGGTCGACCCCTTTGGCACGATTCTGCCTTGAATTGTTAAGAGATTAGTGTTGATCATGGGCTGGATTTATTCCAATTATGGTCAAACGTTTTTTTAGGATGATTATGTGTCATTTGGTGATTGGTTTAAGGGAGAGAAAGACAAGAGATCATGGGTTAGTGGGTAGCCCATGATATCGGTGTTGGGAGAGTCTAAATAGATATCCTCTCCCTACTTGTTTAAGTTATTGCAAAATTCTCTCTCTCCCTAACCTCTTCACTAATTCATTCAAATTTCTCCTAATAATTTCGAGCTTTTGGAGATTAAATTCTAAGGGTGCTTTAGAGGGGTTATTAGCTAGATTCTAAGCTTTATTTAGAGATTGAATTGGCATTTCTCTCCAATCTTGTTTAGAGTTTGGTGCACACTTGGAGGAGAATCGACCGACGATTCCACGAGCAACGCAACTCCAGACCTTCATAAAGGTTTTATAGAACCTTTGGGTTTGATCCTCTTCTATTTATTTTAATATATATGTAGAATTACATGAGATATAAAACAATGTACATGAAATCGTTCAAAATATGAAAATCGATCTTGTATGCATGTAAACTGGTTTTAAAAATATATACATACATAGGGGCACAAAATCTTATACTTTCTGTGTCTTATGATTCAAAGAGTAGACCAGGATATGATCCATGAACACGATCACAAATTGATCGTAGAACGACTTAAAAGCCCTGCTCATCAAATCCATGAACGTTGCAGGTGCGTTCGTCAGTCCGAAGGGCATCATTAGAAACTCGTAATATCATCAGCACATCCTCATCTCTAATCCTGACCGAATGGTATCCAGATCTCAAGTCAATCTTCGAGAAGACCTTCACAATCTTCAACTGATAAAAGAGGTCATCAATCCTCGGCAAAGGGTAATGCTTCCTGACAATCACCTTGTTCAACATCTGGTAGTCGATACACATCCTCATCGAGCCATCCTTCATGAAAAGACAGGGGCTCCCCACGTTGACAGACTTGGTCGAATGAACACCTTGTTCAACAACTCCTGCAACTGAACCTTTAGGTCGGCTAACTCAATAGGGGCCATTCGATAGCAAACTCAATCTCTCGATGCGGAGGAAATCTTGCCAGGCCCTCTGAAAACACATCGGTGAAATCCTAGACCATGTCCACATCCTCTAGACTGGGTATCTGACTCTCGGTCAATATTGTACTCGCTAGAAATGCTGCACACCCCTGACTATAACGTTTTTGAACATTCAGTGCAGGGATGATGATCTGACCCTCCCTGCCGTGCACACCACAGATTACCAAACGCAGACCCACTACCCTCAGAATCAAAATCTTTCGCTCACGGCAATGAACCTGCGCGTCATAATTGGACAACCAATCCATTCCAAGTATCATATCAAAGTCCACCATCAGCAACAACACAAGGTTAACCAGGAAGCTCTCGTTGTCGGACACAATTGGCACGCCAACTAGAAACTTCCCGAGCACAAGCCACTCTCCTACAGGGGTGCTGACCCCGAGATGGGAGGTCAGACTCAGGAGACTAAGGTCCACTAAGCTCACAAATCTCTTAGAGATAAAGTAATCTGTAGCACCGCTATGAAACAAGACCCTTGCAACATGACCAGCAACAACAAGTGTACCTTCCACCACGTTAGCTGACGCAGCAGCAGAATCCTCAAACCGTGTGACGAATACACGTTCTCACAATAGACTTGGTACCCCCGATACTCGGTCATGTGCAAGGTACCCCGACTTTTCGCAGTTGAAGCATGACCTCACTGCTCTGCCACTACCAAAACTACCACTGCCACTGGCTGCTCCATGATTGATCATTTTAATAACCGCAAGTGCACGACATCGATGAAGATGTGGAAAAAATTGGTCGAACCTCAAGGAGTTGTGAGAGTTATTGTTACTACCACACTAAGTGGGAAAGGAGAGGAGAATGAAGGGATTATGCTAACTAACTACACTAAAGGATGAATTAATCAACAATTAAACTAAACCCTTAGGGAGTGGAGGTGTGTAGTTATGTGTGTGTGAGAGAGAGTGGCTCTGGATTACATGAAACACAAGTGTCTAAAGTAGGTAAAATTAACTAGAAACTACTGTGGAGTCTAATTAACTTCAACTACATTTACATAAATACCTGACTAATATAGATAGACATCAAGTTAAGATATACTTTGGGCTCTCAAGAATGAACTAAGTACCTAGTGTGGACATTAGGACATCAATTAACCATCCATACAACTCAATACATTCATGCATTCTCTACTAATCAAGCATCCATATATATCAAGTCATTTACCATAATAAGATGATCATTTACAAGCAACAAGATAAATTGTAGATCTAGCATGAGACATCTACCTGATGTGACCGTTATCCCATCTAATAAAAGTTTTAGCAAATTACATGGATAGATCTACATTAATCATATGAAATAGCCCAAATAAGAAGAAACGATCACTAACACATTACATGATCTACACCACATCCATGCCAAATGGAGTGGACCAACACACTAATCATAATAACAAGCATGGAAAGCAAGAGATTAAGACTAAACATGTCATAAAACTATAACTAGAAAACTAAACAACCAAATCAAAAACTAATTAGATAGATAGAAAGCTAATGACAAGAGGAATCAAAATCTACCTTTAGATTAGCAAACGAGTAACACTACAAGCTTCAAAGCCCACCTTTCTCTACTGCCTAAATTGGGTAAACCTAAGCTATTCTATTGGTGGAGCCTGAGAAGAAGAGGAAAGGAAGAAGAAACCATGCTATTTATAGAAGAAAGTGTGGTGTAGATTATTCTAGGACCAATCTAACGACTGAAATTGATTTCTCTAAGTTCTGTTGCACCCTACTAATCTGACCTGAGCCACGGGAGAAATTTGTGCACGTTCAGACTCAACTCATCCGCCCCTGGCGGAAGGTTCAGGTTTGATCCGCCCTATTTTTCTCCAACAACTTAAGTGTTGTATTTTGCACGTGGGGTACACTCATGGTTCGATAGTTCGCCCATTTGCCTTTAATTTCCAAAATACTCCTCAAGATCTTGATATTGAAGGATTTTGCACCCGAAATGTTGTTCATGTGTTCAGGTCCCTTTGGATTTCATTTTGGTCCTTCCTGATTTGGAGATGGGTCCTTGTGCATGACAAATAGGTCTACTTTGTCTCATTTGGGTCCTTTCTTCTTGAATTTCAGTCCTTTTTTTACCTCTTCTTTATTACCTAACACCTAAAACACCACAAACAAACACTCGAGTAACAGAAAATTGGGGTGAAATAAAGGATATATAACAAGAATGTGATGTATGACATGCTACTAATCAAATATCCCCACACTTACCTTTTACTAGTCCCGAGAAAACAATGAAAGAGAAAAATGAAAGAAATGAAAACATACAAAAATGGGGAAAATTCTAACTCACTTTCGTAGGAATCACGGTTGCACTTAGCACGTGCAACAAGTCGTTAAACCCCTTTGTCGCCAAGGAGGAGTAGTAATGTCTCCTGAGGGTTTTCAGCGGATATACCCACAAAATCCTAACATTGATACATTATTCAACATAGCAACATGACTCAGTCGACCTACTTTTGTTGATCATTGGACATTGTAATCCTACGGGCCAACTTTACATATGTATCATGTCCATACACCTAGCTTAGGGAACCATTCCTGCAAGTTAATTAAGGACTTAAGTGAAAGACACAGGCAACCTTAACATCCTCAACTGATACATCGTGTAAAGTCCATTAAGGGTTTTATTTGTTGTTTTATTTGTTTCTTTTCTTTTATTTTTGGAGAATAAGGACTTAAAATTTGTTGGTGTTAAATTCTCTCAGGGTCCAGTTTCGTGGATCATTGCCTGTGAGGACTTACACTATCACGTACCCTGTAAGACCCACTCTCCTGCTTTAATAATAATAAGTCCACTCTCCACGGTTATGCATAATTGACTTCATGGAATGTCAAATTGTGTTATGGAATGGTTGTTTGAGTAGATTTGATCAGATTTCTTGTTGGTCGATCGGGTGTGACACATCGGGCGAGCGCGTGGTTGTTTGACTCGATCGACTCAATTTGGGTCTGAGTGAGTGTAGGGTCGGTTTTGGGCTAAACCCGTGTTGAAGTGACATGGAATTGGAAGGGTTTCATTAGGGTTTGGATGTTCATTTTTATGGCTTTTGGGATGTCCTTGCCTATGCCATTTTTGGCATGTGTTGAGGTGGCTTGATTAGCCATGAAGGCTTGGAAATTGAAGAGTCCTAGCAATCTAACAAAAAGCCTCTCCCACCAGCCAACTCTTGCACCCCTATTCACCCCCCACACATATCCTCCACCTCTTCCACTCCTCAGCCACGTCGTCAGGCCACTCAGGTGGTGCTCCAGCAAACTTCAAATCCAGCGAGGCTAGAAGCGACGTCTAGTGCAACCTGTGGTGCGACTAGAAGTATGGTGGGCAGAATCTCTGGCTAATTTCAGGCAACTTCCTTGCTAGTCAGGTATGCTCCTATCCCTTGAAGAGTTTTATGGGAGCGGATGTTGGCTGGAGGGGCCAGCCAACATCAGGTGGTGGTTGGTGCAACGGTTGCACCACCAACTGATGCTCTTCTAGCGTGCGCAAGGATCATGCGCTAGATGGGGCTGGTTGTGGGGCAGCCAAAGGGACCGGACCTCCAGCGAGCTCCAGTGAGGTCCAAGCAGAGGTGAAGGTGTTCCTTCTGGGCTGAGTTTGAGGGTGTCCACGGATCTGGTTGGGTGTGGCTGGTGCACACAAGATCCAACTAAGGTTTGCCTTAAACCCTTTTGACTCCTAGCTTTGGACAGCTGGCTGGTGCAGCTATTCCAGATGGTGGCTAGGCTCAGGAGGGGGTGAGGACGAACCTTAGGGAGGCTAGCGGTGAGAGGAATCAGATTGGCTTGTTTGGTCTGAGCATGGTGCGCTAGAGTGATGTTAACCATGAGGTTGGTGCATCTTGCGCGCTTCTTGCTCGGTTGCTGGACCGAACGGCTTCGACAAACTTCCTATGACCTTCTCCCACCTCAAACCGCCTGGGAAGGATGCTCTGAGCATGTGGTTTGGATGGGTCAGGGATCCATATGCATGGTTGTGATCCTTGTATTTTTCTGTGATTTATCTGATGCTATCGGTTGCATTGCGTGCGATGGTTGCTGGGATTCGTGGTTTGAGTCATTTCTGGTCCAGTAGCACATATGATACATTCATGATATGATTTCGGTTATATTCTCTGATATTTTGTTATGCATGCACTCAGGAACTAAATTGGACTCCTTGTTATATGTTATTCATATTATATCTTAATGCAACACATGCTTTCGAATGTACGCATAGATAATAATAATGGATAGATTGAGCCTTCTGATATTATGTGCATGTTTCACCATGTTGTATTACTGTTATGTAAGCTATTTCATGCCCACATATGATCTGATCATATTTTTATATTTTAATTCGATTCCATGTATGCTATGAAATTGATAATTCATATCGCCGATTGTAGTGTGGTGCAATTTTGATATCTTCTACTATTTGCATGGTTATGTTACTCTGTTCATGTTGATCTATGTCTGATGTGATGGGTTATGTTATGCTCGTGTATGACCCTTAAGATTTCAGACCTCCTAACGTCCCTATCATGACCCGTAGATGTCTAAATTAGTTGTTATATCGATTTACCGATTCGGTAATGTTTGTTTGCTGTTGTGAGTTTCGTTTATTCCTGATTGGTATGTCTGATTTCTGAGTTGGTTCGGGGTGCTATGACGGTATCCGGATACTCCTCCTTGAGCTCGTTCCATACACTGTAGATGCATTACATTTTAGATGCTTAAGTAGCTTGCATTGCATTTAATCTGATTAATAATTCTGGGCACGTTCTGTTTTCGGGGCCGACAGGCCAAGAGTGATTCCTCTAGCTCCAGAGGCCTTCGCATAAGAGCTTCACATTGGGAGGCCAGGCGTAAGATAAGTATTGGGTAGGAGCGCTGCCATTCTGTCTCAGGGTAGTTGTTCCCAAGTTCGTGATGACACCTTGTAGGTCACTTGCCGCGAATTGGGACACTTATCCGGTGCACCGCTTTATGCCGAGCGGTGGGTCATTGTCGAGTGACCGCCTTTGACCAGCAGGGCTGGTGTTTAGGTTCCTTTCGAGGAATGGTTCGGGTGCGCCCGACCGACACGGCTTATGGAGTCGTAACCTTCTGTTGCATTTGATGCTTTTCGGTTACGATCTGACCACCATGGTTGGTATTATGGTTCCCTTGGAGGGATTTCTGCGGGTGTTACCTGATTGGCATGACTGATGGAGTTGTAGCGTTTTGTTGCGTTATGTGCTATTTTTTTCGGATGTTTTTAGATAAATTGCATGCATTCTTCCATATAACTCTGTTTGGGTCAGGGGCATACTGGGTTTTCTTTATAGGAAACTCATGCATATGTTGATGCGGTGATTGCAGGTACTTAGATTCCTACAGGGCAGACTAGAAGAGTAGTCGAAGATTCTGTACACGAGGGACACGTTGTCCAGATTCTTCAGATTGTCTTTTGCTTCTGCATTATTTATGATGTATTTCCCGCTTGACCTCGATGTAATGTATTTACCTTGTTACCATATATGGATAATCTCTCACTTTTCAGTTATGTTTTATGTTAGTTTATCCATGTATGATCACTCTACGTATTGTCGAGTCATTGTTTGGTCTGTCTTTTGTCACTCCTTCGGTCGTCGCGGAGGTCTCTGATCGAGACACATGTAGTCTTTCCCAGTGTGCATACCCACGAGATCGGGGGTGTTACAACTTGGTATCAGAGCAGGTCGGTCCCTAAAGTGTACAAAATCCGAAGACTCACCAGTGGGGCATCTTGTCCAAACCCTGTCAGTAATTTCCTATCTATTAGAATTGCATTCTGATAGTGATAGATCATATTTGCATTGGTTAAATTGCTTTCTAGTGGATTACCTTGTGTGCTTGGAGACCAAAACCACCCAGCTCTATCTACCTTTATCAGTTCCCTTGCCTCTCCCTTGTTTTGGTGTCGAGATCACCAACAAGTCCAGCCGGTCAAGCAAGCAAGAATTGCAAGTGCAAGAGACGACTAGCTAGCAAGCATGGGAGGCGGTTGCAGCGGTATTCCAGCAGTTTCAGGTATGCTCCTACCCCCTTAGCATAAGAGGATGTAGTGTGGGTGTTGGGTGAAGTTTAGTCCAGCACCATTGGGTTAGCCGATCTGATGTTCGGAGTGCACAAGTGGAGATCCACCCGATAGTGTGGATTGTGTTGCACCATCTGAAATTCAGAGGTTGGCATGGGCTTTTCTCCCACTAGCACGACCCTTGCTTCATGATTTCCTTGGTGGTTTGATGAAGAAACCAGAAGGGATGAGGCTGGGGTGTGGGGAGCAAGTCGGGGTTGTGTTTGCATGCATTTTGTGCGTGACTTGCTACCACCTCTTGTTGTTTGAAATTATGATTTCTTGGTTGATCTGTTAATGTATTTAACATGATGTAACATATGATTTTTCTAGGGTGTGTTACTGATTTTAGAACTCATGTGCCTTCATTTCATGACTTTGTTCAGGTGATATTCGCATGAATCATTACTGATCACAAATCTTATATCTATGCGTGATCTAGCTAATAGGTCTAAATAATACAACATGATTTATTTTGATTTTAGTCCAGTACCGATCAATACAATATACGCTCTGATTTGACAATTTCCTAAGATATATTCTTGACATCTCATCTGAGAATAAGTTGCATATTTTCAATTGTGATGTTGAGGCAATCGGTAGGGTTGTTATGTGTTGATTGCTTTGATTGCTAATCTAGTTTGATTTCGTTCCAGCAGTAGCAATATCACATATATAATCTGATTTTCGTATACCTCCTCTGATATGTCTTGTTATGCTCTCACATGAAAATGAAATCAGAACTTATCCATGTTTTATGCAACTCATTCTATGACTTATAAGTAGTAAGCAAATCCGAATGCATGCATGTATATCAATTTATAAATCGGTTTGGACTATTGATATTACAAGCATGTTTCATTACCTTATGTTATTGTTATATACTTGTGCATGTTCATATCATCTCTGATCATGTTGGGTGTTGCTAGAACTAATGTAAATGTGGTCTGAAATTTAATGTTCTTGCCATATAATGCTTGTTATGGATGTGGTTCTCATACTGAATACATCCTATTGTTTGAATTTCATTTTTTGTACATCACATACATGTATAATTATCCTTTGAGATCTGGTTTTTATTTTTATTTTTATCCCATAATGTAATTGATGTGAAGGTGTTACATGTTGATATATCTTTAGTTGCTAAATACATGTGATTCTTTCCTAACTAAGTTGTTGTTAAGTTGTTGTATGCCTATGTATTATTTAGCTACTAGATTTATGGGAATATTCATGTTTAGATTATTCTTAGGAAGTTATACTTGTACGCATGTCATCGTTGCTGGAAACAGGAAATTGCACTACATGAAAAGGCTAACCGAACATTTTAATTCAACTATGTGCATGATGCTATGCTCTAAGATGTTGGAATCAGAAGTGATTTGCCATCCATTCTTGCATGCATGCTAATCACTTGTATTATCATGATTGCGTTGTGGGATCTTATATTATGCATATGGTCACATATATCTCCTAAATAAACCTAGATTCATGCAGTAATGAATTCTAAACCCACGAATGTGTTATAGTAGAGTGAAGTGTTGTACAATCATCTCATCATGACCCATAGCTTCTACAGGTTGCATGTTTGATTCCCATGATCTACAATTATTATGGCATGTGCTATACCTAATTTATTATAATTGTTGTTGCTTCTGTTATGTGTATGATGACGTGAGTCCATGTCGTGCACGCGAGTAAGTTCGTGTTGTGATATTATGACTATGATTCCATGATTTATTGGTTGTGTAGATACATCATGCCCATATATATTTAGCCATCGAGATCTTATTATGATTACACATCTTAATTGCTATCCTCATACTTCATGTGCATGTAGATATATAAATGCATGGAGATATTGTTATTATCACATAATTTAATTGTTGCCTAGATATATCTTGTGCATGAGTATCGACATCTTGTCATTAATTCCATGTTTTATTTGTTGTTCTCATACACCTTGGGCATATAGATATAAATATATTATATGTTCATGTATGTGTTAGTGACTGTATTTTGTGTGACCTTCCTAATTAGTTTGTTGTCAATAGACATTATGATTATGCATGATTAGCTTGTTGTTGTTAGGTCATACGTATATAGGTTGTTAGTTGTTGGATTCATGTGATTTGTTCATGATTAGTTCTCAGAATCTATGGTTATCATGACACTAGTATTTCATTGTCTTATGGATGTTGTTGCTTCTGTTTGAGTGTGATGATGTAGATGAAGGTTTATAGGTCAAGAATTCGATACTATAGTTATGGTTTCATGGCCATTGTTGGCAATGTTTTTGCGGTGCCCCTTGTTTTTGTTGTTATTGCAAGGTTTGTGTCCATAGGATGATGTATGGAGTTTGTATCCAGAGCTCTTGTTAAGAGTTAGGGATAGCAAATTTCGAGGACGAAATTTATTTAACGGGGGTAGGTTGTAAGACCCGCTCTCTTGCTTTAATAATAATAAGTCCACTCTCTGCGGTTATGCATAATTGACTTCTTGGAATGTCAAATTGTGTTATGGCATATTTGTTTGAGTAGATTTGATCGGATTTCTTGTTGGTCGATCGAGTGCGACAAATCGGGCGAGCGCATGGTCGTTTGACTCGATCGACTCAATTTGGGTCTAAGTGAGTGTAGGGTCCGTTTTGGGCTAAACCCGTGTTGAAGTGACATGGAATTGGAAGGGTTACATTAGGGTTTGGATGTGCATTTTCGTGGCTTTTGGGATGTCCTTGCTGATGCCATCTTTGGCATGTGTTGAGGTGGCTTGATTAGCCATGAAGGCTTGGAAATTGAAGAGTCCTAGCAAGCTAACAAAAAGCCTCTCCCACCAGCCAACTCTTTCACACCACTTCACCTCCCATACATCTCCTCCACCTCTTCCACTCCTCAGCCACGTGGTCAGGCCACTCAGGTGGTGCTCCAGCAAACTTCAAATCCAGCGAGGCTAGAAGCGACGTCTAGTGCAACCTGTGGTGCGGCTAGAAGTTTGGTGGACAGAATCTCTGGCTAATTTCAATAAAATTCCTTGATAATCAGGTATGCTCCTATCCCTTGAAGAGTTTTATAGGAGGGGATGTTGGCTGGAGGGGCCAGCCAACATCTGGTGGTGGCTGGTGCAACGGTTGCACCACCAACTGATTCCCTACTAGCGTACACAAGGGGAATGCACTAGATGGGGTTGGCTGTGGGGCAGTCAAAGGGACCGGACCTCCAGAGAGCTCCAGTGAGGTCCAAGCAGAGGTGAACGTGTTCCTTCTGGGTTGAGAGTGTCCACGGATCTAGTTGCGTGTGGCTGGTGCACAACTAAGGTTTGCCTTCAGCCATTCCAGATGGTGGCTGGGGTCAGGAGGGGGTGGGGACGGACCTTAGGGAGGCTAGCAGTGAGAGGATTCGGATTGGCTTGTTTGGTCTGAGCATGGTGAGCTAGAGTGACGTTAACCATGAGGTTGGTGCATCTTGCGCGCTTCTTGCTCGGTTGCTGGACCGAACGGCTTCGACAAACTTCCTATGACCTTCTCCCACCTCAAACCGCCTGGGAAGGATGCTCTGAGCATGTGGTTTGGATGGGTCAGGGATCCATATGCATGGTTGTGATCCTTGTATTTTTCTGTGATTTATCTGATGCTATCGGTTGCATTGCGTGCGATGGTTGCTGGGATTCGTGGTTTGAGTCATTTCTGGTCCAGTAGCACATATGATACATTCATGATATGATTTCGGTTATATTCTCTGATATTTTGTTATGCATGCACTCAGGAACTAAATTGGACTCCTTGTTATATGTTATTCATATTATATCTTAATGCAACACATGCTTTCGAATGTACGCATAGATAATAATAATGGATAGATTGAGCCTTCTGATATTATGTGCATGTTTCACCATGTTGTATTACTGTTATGTAAGCTATTTCATGCCCACATATGATCTGATCATATTTTTATATTTTAATTCGATTCCATGTATGCTCTGAAATTGATAATTCATATCGCCGATTGTAGTGTGGTGCAATTTTGATATCTTCTACTATTTGCATGGTTATGTTACTCTGTTCATGTTGATCTATGTCTGATGTGATGGGTTATGTTATGCTCGTGTATGACCCTTAAGATTTCAGACCTCCTAACGTCCCTATCATGACCCGTAGATGTCTAAATTAGTTGTTATATCGATTTACCGATTCGGTAATGTTTGTTGCTGTTGTGAGTTTCGTTTATTCCTGATTGGTATGTCTGATTTCTGAGTTGGTTCGGGGTGCTATGAGGGTATCCGGATACTCCTCCTTGAGCTCGTTCCATACACTATAGATGCATTACATTTTAGATGCTTAAGTAGCTTGCATTGCATTTAATCTGATTAATAATTCTGGGCACGTTCTGTTTTCGGGGCCGACAGGCCAAGAGTGGGTCCTCTAGCTCCAGAGGCCTTCGCATAAGAGCTTCACATTGGGAGGCCTGGCGTAAGATAAGTCCTGGGCAGGCGCGCTGCCATTCTGTCTCAAGGTAGTTGTTCCCAAGTTCGTGATGGCACCTTGTAGGTCACTGATTGACATCATTTCATGCTCATATTCGTATCTTATATCAATTATCTTACATCTAAGCAATGCTATATGACGAGTTTTATGTTTGAATTTCAGAAATAAAGAGGTTTGAAGAGAAGAAGCATAAAAGGACCCAAAAGCAGGGAAAAAGGACTTAATTGTGAGACCTAAGGACCAAGATGCAAGGGAGAAGGACCTGAATGTAAGACAAAAGGACCTAAGAGCAAAACAGGAAACTCCACACCATCATGGGGAGTATTTTGTCAATTCGATTCGGGTCGGAGCTCCACTAAACCAAGTAGCTGCATCTAAGACCAAGAAACACTCCAAGCAAAGCCCAAAACAAAAACCAAGCAGATCTGAAGTTTATAGACCGCCAATTGGCGGTCCATATGGCCCCAGATCCGCCAAGCTTTCTACTGGACTTGTATTATCATGTGTTTAGGCTATTTTTGGTATTGGTTTAGTCCCACATCGGGGGATTGTCCCCGATTAGCTTTTTCCATTCTTATAAATAGAACTCTTCACCTTCCATTGTAATTACCTATTGTTTGGTGGCATTCTCTCTACTAAGGAGTGAGCCTTGAAGCAATAACTCAAGGTGGAGAAGAATGCTACCTTCAATGTGAGTCATTGTTAATAAAAGTTTATTTGTTTCTTTTAATCTTGTTTTGTTATGTTGCTTGTTTTGTGTGGGTTGCTTTACTTTGTTTAATCTCTTGTTTAGTAATTTTAGTATCTTAGTTAAATGTTTTCTTTACTTAGTCTAATCAGTAGTGTAATGAGTAGTGAGTAGTTCCATCCCCATTTGGGGGGTGGAGAAATATGTGATATAATCATGTAGTGTATTAAGTGTTTGTTATCTTTATCCCTTGAGCTTTATATGATTTCCATAACCATCTAATGAGTTTTCACTCTTATCTTTGATATGCTAATGCTCTTGAATGAAGCTTAGCTTATGCTTTGATTAGTGGACCTATTTTATGGGGAATGATAAGGTTAGGATATGGATGAATTTAATATTGGAAACACAATTTGTAGTGTATGTGCTCTTGTTGCCTTTACCTTAGCTAATGTCTTGTATGTTTTAATGATGCAGTGAAATCTTAATTCATGTAGAGGCATAGTAGGGTATAGTCTTTATACTTGAGTTCATGTAGCTTCATTCCAATTATTGTCTTGTATGTTTTAATGATGTAGTCTTATCTTAATTCATGTAGAGGCAAAGTTGGATGTAGTTTTATGATTTCATGCACTACATTTTGTGAGGAGCTTAATGAACACACACACGCTTCTTTATGTTCACATTATTTCTCTACCCCCTTTGGGGTTTAGTTTTCTTGCTTTTCTTCCATTTCCATTTGCACCTTAGTGTAGTTTAGTGTAACCAACCTTTCTTCCCTTTCTTTACCTCTCGCCTTCGCACAAACCAAGTGTCGACACACCTCCTAGTGGACGACCCGTATTTGCCACCGCTTCAACGCGGCCGTGCACTTGCGGTTAAATATAAAACGATCAATCAGTCACTTGCCGCGAATTGGGACACTTATCCGGCACACCACTTTGTGCCGAGCGGTGGGTCACTGTCGAGTGACCGCCTTGTTGGATCATGTAGGTTATGGGTCCACAATACTAATCACAATTAATCCTAATTACCTACTTGTTTGATCTATCAAAGATATCCAGCGGAATTAAACTAACAAACAAGCAAGTAAAGAATAGAAATGCAAACCACAATGAGACGGGGGATTTTTATAGAGGTTCGGCACCCCACCCGGGTCCTAGTCCTCTCTTGCAAGCTCTGATGGGATCACCGAGCTCCGCTCACGACTTCACTAACCACTCCCCATTCCGGGCCGGGAGAGAACGCCTTTACAAGTCTTCAAGCTCGCAAACAACCCTCGCCAAGCTTGACTCCTCCTCTCACAATCCGAGAGGATCACTTCGGGCTCTCACCGAAGTCTATACTAGATATCTTGGGCTTTCACCAAAACCCTTGCTTTCTTTCACAAACAATGAGTGGAACAACACTCTCTAAACTTGAGCACACTTGAGTAGAATTTGGAATTGATTACTAAAGTGTGGAAGGTTTGAGGCTTTGAGTGTTTTGGATCTTCTCTCTAATGTATTGGACAAATAGAAGTGGGAGAGTTGTGTTAAAATGTGTTTTACAACTCTTTATATAGGCATTAGAGAGAATAAAGCCATTGGGATTGATTGGGTATGAGTTGGTGTAAGATGCACAAAACAGAAACTTGCAGGACCCAATTCTGCCTAAAAATGGTCGACCGAAACGGGTATGTCGTTCGACCGTTTGGTCAAAATTCAGCTTTGACTTAAGTTCACTTAAGTTAACGGTCGAACGGGCTCAGGGGATTGGTCGACCGAATAAGTCCAGGCACTTCTGGGAGACCAAATTGTGTTGGTTCGGTCGACCGTTAGTAAAGTTTTGGTCGACCGGATGTTTGGTAATTTTGGGGTATTTGGGAATAATACGAATATGACCGTTGGGTATAATACGACAAAACAAACGGTCATGTGACACGTGTAAATGGTCGAACGGAAAGGTTTCAACGGTCGACCGTTTTGGTCCAGGCAATTCATGTTTTGTTTAGGTGTTTTCCGGTTCTAGTTTGGATGATCTATTAAAGTCCAAATTATATGAAATTTTGTGTGTGACTTCTATAGGGAACATAGTGTGTGGTTGAGTATTTTTAGCTCAAGTATGCTCAATTACACAAGGTTCCTAAAGACTCAAAGAAATACAAAATACATGTCTTCAAATGAGCATGATTACATGTCTTGACTTGATTTCCTTTCTTCCTTGAGTCTTGATCACCTGTAGAGGTTAGCATAAAGAAATATATATGCAATGCAATATGTGTGCTACTCTACATGATTATAATTAAGATTAGGTTGATTAAATCATCAAAACATAGATTAAGGCAAAAAAGCCAACACACCTTTGACCAGCGAGGCTCGTGTTCTGGTTCCTTTCGAGGAATGTTTCGGGTGTGCCTGACCGACACGGCTTATGGAGTCATAGCCTTATGTTGCATTTGATGCTTGTCTTTTCTGTTCTGACCAGCATGGTTGGTATTCTGGTTCCCTTGGATGGATTTCTGCGGGTGTTACCCGATTGGCACGACTGATGGAGTTGTAGACTTTTGTTGTTTTATGTGCTTTTCTGTTTCAGATGCTTTTAGATAGATTGCATGCATTCTTCCATATAACTCCATTTGGGCCAGGGGCATACTGGGTTTTCTTTATAGAAAACTCATGCATATGTTGATGCGGTGCTTGCAGGTACTTAGATTCCTACAGTGCAGACTGGACGAGTAGGCGAAGATTGTGTACACAAGGGACACGTGGACCAGATTCTTCAGTTTGTCTTTTGCTTCCGCATTATTTATGATGTATTTCCCTCTTGAACGCGATGTAATGTATTTGACCTTGTTACCATATATGGATAATCTCTCACTTTTGAGTTATGTTTTATGTTAGTCTATCCATGTATGATCTCTCTACGTATTGTCGAGTCATTGTTTGGTCGGTCTTTTGTAACTCATTCGTTCGTCGCGGAGGTCTCTGATCGCGACACTTGTAGTCTTTCCCAATGTGCGTACCCGCGAGATTGGGGGCGTTACATACACCTTTCCCCAATCTCAACATAGGACGATCCCTACCACCCGTGTAACGGGTGTTCGGTCGGTGCTTCCCAAGTCAGATGACTCGAGAGCACCAAGTTCTAAGTTCCCTCAGACCTAATTTCCCGAGTGATAGGAACCGTGCGAGAAGAGAGATCACCTTACTAAATTATTTCTTATCTACAAATGAACCAAAACCCCTACACTTATGGTTTCAAAATAGGAGTTTAAGGGTCTTTGACTAGGACAAACTTCATTATACTAACATGCACGAATTCTTTGACTCACTAAATTCATGGTGGACTTCTTTATTTTTTTAAGTACTAAAACCCTATGATTACTCCCCCTCCCTCCGAGGGAAAACCAGGGTGCATCCTTACGACTAGATAAGACATAAATCTGGTGCATTAAATATCATAGTGCATCATGTTCAAGTCAATGGTTTTGCAAATGCTAAACATATGCAAAACCCACAAAATATTTTCTTTTCCAAACACATGAAAATTTTGAAAGAAATGAAAATTTTAAAGCTCTCGGCAAGGAAAAGAAGGCAAATCACCCAAATATCAAGGTATAGCATATATATCAATATAAATTGCATCACACCATTATGACCCTAACAATGCAAACAACAGCAAACAAAAGAAATTAAAAGAAATTACTCGACTATATACACACGTAAAGCACCCCCCCCACACACACACTTACTTTATGCATTGTCCTCAATGAATGTGGGTATGCTACTACATCGATTCGTGCATAAAAATGAAAAGATCTCACCAACGAGAAGCGCAAACAAAAGTTCATGGTTTTGTTGATGGACATATACCCGAATTCGTGAAAACCTGTGAGATACTTTAGAAGGAAGATAAATACGTGAAACCAATGGGACCCAAATACTAACGGGTTGGGGGCCACAACAATCATACACATCATTGCGTAACTCTTCCAACTCCACAATGCCGAGCTTACATCGAGCCACTGGTTTATCAAGATCCATATTCAGGTTCTTGATCGCCCAAAAAGCACGATTCTCGAGCTCGACGGGTAGGTGGAAAGCCTTGCCGAACACTACCCGATAAGGGGACATACTAAAATTGGTCTTATACGCGGTGAGGAAAACCCACAATGTGTCATTCAGCTTAATAAACCGATCCTTCTGCGAGAAATTAACCGACTTCTCAAGGATTTACTTCAATTGACAGTTGGAAATCTCAACTTACCCACTAGTTTGTGGATGATATGGGGTCGTAAGTTTGTAGGTGATCGAGTACTTCCTCATTATTGCTTCAAATGAGCAGTTGAAGAAGTAGGTATCCCTGTCACTTATTATGGTACGAGGCATTCCAAATCGTGTAAAATGTCCTTTAAGAATTTGGTGACCACCTTGTTGTCATTGGTCTTTGTGGGGATAGCCTCAACCCACATAGAAACATAGTCAACAACCACCAAAATGTAAACATTCCCAAAAGAATTTGGAAAAGGACCCATGAAGTTGATGCCCCATACATCAAAGATATTGATAACGAGGATATTTGGCAAAGGCATCATATCTCGCTGACTTATTTTTCCAAGGAGTTGGTACCTATCACATTTCTTACAAATTTCGTAAGCATCTTTCAAAAGTGATGGCTAGTAATATCCAGATTGGAGCACCTTCGCGGGAGTTATTTTTGCTCCAAAGTGTACTCCACATGCCTCAGAATGGCAAAATTGGAGCAGACTTTGGAACTCCTTATTTGGGACGCACCGACCGAAAACCCACAATGTGTCATTCAGCTTAATAAACCGATCCTTCTGCGAGAAATTAACCGACTTCTCAAGGATTTACTTCAATTGACAGTTGGAAATCTCAACTTACCCACTAGTTTGTGGATGATATGGGGTCGTAAGTTTGTAGGTGATCGAGTACTTCCTCATTATTGCTTCAAATGAGCAGTTGCAGAAGTAGGTATCCCGGTCACTTATTATGGTACGAGGCATTCCAAATCGTGTAAAATGTCCTTTAAGAATTTGGTGACCACCTTGTTGTCATTGGTCTTTGTGGGGATAGCCTCAACCCACATAGAAACATAGTCAACAACCACCAAAATGTAAACATTCCCAAAAGAATTTGGAAAAGGATCCATGAAGTTGATGCCCCATACATCAAAGATATTGATAACGAGGATATTTGGCAAAGGCATCATATCTCGCTGACTTATTTTTCCAAGGAGTTGGTACCTATCACATTGCTTACAAATTTCGTAAGCATCTTTCAAAAGTGATGGCCAGTAATATCCAGATTGGAGCACCTTCGCGGGAGTTATTTTTGCTCCAAAGTGTACTCCACATGCCTCAGAATGGCAAAATTGGAGCAGACTTTGGAACTCCTTATTTGGGACGCACCGACCGAATTTGGTCAATGCAGTATTTGAATAGATAAAGGTTGTCCCAATGAAATAATCTGACATACGATCTAAATTTTGTTTTGGTCAGATTTTTACCAACCCACAGGAAGTTGCTCGGTCACGAGGTAGTTCACGATGTCAGCAAACCAAGGGTTATCTTTGATCATGCACAATTGCTCGTCAGGAAATTTGTCATTAATAATATGGTTCTGTGGCTTGGTCATCTCAAGGCGAGAAAGCTGGTCACCAACAATGTTTTCACATATTATTTTGTCCTGAATCTCTAAATCGAATTCTTGTAACAACAAGATCCATCTCGAGAGTCAAGATTTGGCATCTTTCTTTGTCATGAGGTGCTTGATTGAACAAAGTAGATAATCACGTGGGAATCAATCAAGTACGACCAGGATTTTGCCAAAGCAAATATGAGGCAATTTGTCCAATCATTGCCCAAGTACTGCTCCCACAGCAAAGTCAGATGCATCACACATCAACTCGAAGGGTTTGGTCCATGCATGTGCCTTAATTATGGGAGCCAAAGTCAGCTTTTTCTTCAAGGTCAAAAAAGCATGGTGGCAAATCCGGTGTGAACTCAAAATTGGTATCCTTAGCCAACAAATCGGTGAGAGGTCGAGTAATTTTACTAAAATCCTGAATGAACCGCAAATAGAATCTAGCATGCCCCAAAAAGGCACGAATATCCTTCACATTACATGGCGGTGGGAGATTCGCAATAAGACCCACTTTGGCGGGATCGACCTCAATTCCGCTACTTGAGACCACATGTCCAAGTACGATCCCTCGCTTAACCATGAACTTACATTTCTCACAATTAAGAGTCAGGTTCTTCTCATGGCATCACTTGAGGACAAGGCCCAAGTGATGAAGGCACTCATCAAAGGAAGTGCCAAATATGGACAAGTCGTCCATGAAAATCTCAAGGAAATGCTCTACCATATTGGCACATGAAGATACTAATCATACACCTTTGAAACGTTGTTGTCACGTTAGATAACCCAAAGCACGTGCGACGGTAAGCGAACGTGCCAAAGGGACATATAAATGTTGTTTTCTCTTAGTCCTCGGGGGTGATAGAAATTTAGTTGTAGTCTGAGTATCCATCAAGAAAACAATAGTACCCATGTCCGGCTAAGTTTTCCAACATCTAATCAATGAATGGCAACGGGAAATGATCTTTCCACGTTACCACATTGAGTTTGCGATAATCAACGCAAACTCGTGAGCCTATTTGCAGGTGTGTTGGTATCAGCTCATTATGCTCATTCTCAACTGTCACGCCTGACTTCTTGGGAACCACATGGACATTACTTACCCATGAACTATCAGAAATGGGATAAATGATAGCATAATCCAGGCACTTAAGAACCTCCTTTCGGACGACTTCTTTTAGTACAGGATTCAATCTTCGTTGTGGGCCCTAACGGGGCCTAGAATTCTCTTCCATATGGATCGGATGCTGGACAATACTAGGGCTTATTCCAATGATGTCCTTCAAGGACCACCCGATAGCCTCTTTGTTCTCCAAAAGAACCGACTTAAGGGTAGCTTCTTGGTCTTTATCAAGATCGAAAGAAATAACAAGTGGTAAGGTCTCATTATCCCCCAAGAATATTTACTTCAGGTTATCGGGAAGTGGCTTAAGCTCAACCAGAGGTTGTATTGGATTTCGTCCCATACTTATGTATATATATTTTACAAAAATTATACACAAGAAAAATCATTTTCATATTTATTCAACAATTTGTACGTACAAGATTTTGTTTTTGCATTTCAATATGATGTATACTACATAATATATAAAATGAATAAGTTTATCATACCTAAAAGGATTGTCAAATCCTTTTCAATCGTCGGAAGTCGAGTTGCACTCGGATTACCTCGGAATTTCCTCCAAGTGTTCACCTAACTCTAAACAAGATTAGAAAGATCGAAGCTAGCCACTCAATCTCTAATGCAAGGTTAGAATCTAGCTAATAACCCCTTCTATGCCCCCAACGAATTTAATTTCCAATACTTTTATTAATCTTAGAGAATTTTTGGATGGAAGAGATGGAGCAAATATGGTGAGGAGAAAGATTTGCGTTAGTTTAACAAGGGAAGGGAGAAGGGACCTACTTATAGGGCATTCGCAAACCCACATCCTGTGTAAATCACTTACACATGATCTCTTGTTAATTTCTCCTCTAACCCAATCATATTTGGACACATCATCATCCCATAACCTCCTTTGACCAGGTTGAATCAAATCTAGCCCATGATCAGCGAAAATATCTTATTAGTGCAGGCAAAACCGTGAGCAAACGGTCGACCGATCGGTTACCTACCGACAGTTTCGGTTGGACAATAAGCCCAGATGGTCTACCGTTTAACTACTAGGAAGTCTCTGTTATTTTCGCTTGGACTAGGTTTCATGGCGGTTGACCGATCCCTTACCAAGAACGCTCCTGATAATTTTGGTCGAACCATGATTGACATCATATCATGCATATATTTGTGTCTTATATCCTTTAATTTAGCCTAAGCAATGCTATGTAACGAGTGTTATGTTTATGTTTCAGGAATAAATAGGTTTGGGAAGAAGAGGCTCAAAAAGGACTCAAATGCAAGGGAAATGATTAAGTTGCAAGACTTATGGACTGAGATGAAAGAGAGAAGGACCCGGATGCAAAACCAAAATGATTAATGAGTAAATCAAGAAGCTCCACACCTTAATGAGGAGTATTTTGGCAATTAAATCCGGGCCCAACCATCAATAACCCAATCGGACACACAAAACACCAAGCTAGAATCAAGCCAAGCAAATCCAGACCTAATCAGAAGAATATAGACCGCTGATTAGCGGTCCCAGACCGCCAATCAGCGGTCTGGATTGCTTCAACTCGCACATGATTTGAATTAATGTTAGTATGCTTGTTTGAATTAATGAGAACACTTAACTTGATGGTTTCTGCCATAATGTTTAGGTACATTCCATTCTTCCTTAGGTTCTTAATAACAAACTTGTCATGCTCATATGAATCACTTAGGTTAGTTCTTTGAATGATAGGTCTTGCCATGAGGTACTTCTTATACATTACAAACACTAACTACACTTGAGATTATTGTATGCATTCATCACTTCTTATTCCATGTGTACACACACTCCACCCCTTAGGGGTTTTCCATTCCTGATTTCTATCTTCTTTTATTAGTTGCTTAGTTTTAGTTCGTTTTGTGCTTTCATTTCTTTCCTTGTTGCTACTAGTTTAGTGTAGTTTAGTTTAATCAATCTTTCTCTCCTTTCTTTTCCACTCGCCTTCGAACAAACTAAAGTCGACACACCTCCCTGTGGATCGACCCGTATTTGCCACCGCTTCAACGCGGTCGTGCACTTGCGGTTAATTTAAACATATCAATCAAACCACGAAACACATCGGTCGATTGTTCCTTTACCAAGAATGCTCCTGATAAGTTTGGTCGAACCGCGTGTCCAGCCGGTCGACCATTTACGAACATAAAAGTTACTGTTAAATTTGATCCACCGGTTCCCAAAAAATGTTCGACCATTTTTTACTATTTTTGCCTTTACAAATGTTGGATAAATATTCGACAAAATTTGAGCTTTAGGGTTTTAGCAAATTCATATGTTATATGTTGCGGATCACATTATATTATGTAACATACTATCATATATAATGTAAAAACATTATACCCTATAATATATATATATATATCTCATATAAATTTATTTGTTATTCTAACCATGTCGTAATCATGACATATTCATTTTATTATTTTGCCATATGTATACTATTTCACATCACATGAAATTTAACATGTGCATCACATAAACATAAAATAATACTTCTTGTTTCCCAGTTTTGTGGTGTGACCTATAGGAGGATCGAAGTTATATTGGTAATGATATAAAACACTTTATATCATAAACTATAAATAGTATGTAGCTACACATTATAGGTACCCAAATAACAAAGAGGTTTTGCTCACTTGAACAGAACACGATGCATTTAGTGATATGAAATAATATGAATTGGGTCTATCCCTTGCCTCATCATATTAGGAATATTGTACAAAGTAGGAATGTGTCATCTTTGTATTATTTATTCCTTTCTTGATCTCTTACGCTAATTATATATATGTAGTTACATATTATAAATTTGCTTTATCAAGGGACCCAATAACATCATCACCCAAGTCAAGAGCAATGATAATCTTTTGACATGACTTTTTCCCGATCAAGTTATATACAACCAATTAATATCTTTATCACTATATGTAATTATAAATTTTGAAAAAAATCAAATTATATACTTCTTATAGGAAAAAGACATAGATCTCATATCTTAGGATTCAAAGACAAAATGAAAAAATTAATGACATAAACACAATTCCATAATGTTTTATTTACTAGGTCTATTCAATATATAAAAGTAAACACTTTCTCTTTTATATACTCATGTTGTTAAATATTTGTAGAGCTACAATATTCTTCAACCAACATGATATCTTATCTTGGTAATTAATGTCCAATGTTAATTACCATGATTGTGAATTACTTTTGATTTATCTACACCATTATCTTTTAGAGCTCTACGGTTAAGGACCAAGAGTCTCATCCTTAACCTTTCTAAAACTCGAATACATTAATCAAGAAACAATATGTTTATACATTCAATTCATAATAAAAGACATATAAAAGAATACTTTTAGAATGCATATTCCTTTCTGGTGGGTCCTTGTAGGATTCAGAGTTAATCTCAAGTTGCACAAAGGCCACGAGATAAGAAGAGCAGGCACCCAGATGTGCCTCTTCATCATGAAATTCAGGTGCGGATTCCTTAAGAGCATCCTCACTCACTAACTGTGCATTGGGCAACTCAATGAAATGTCGATGAGACTCAAATGCACCCATTAACAAAATCTCATCAATGTCTTCAACGAGATTGGCTCTGACAGGATCGCTGAACGAACCATGTTGCTTACCCAGAGTGAAGTTGTTAAAATCCGTAGTTAGATTGCCAAAGGACAACCTCATCTAGCCATTGTGACATTTAATCAAAGCATCAGACATTTCCAGAAATGACCTCCCAAAGATCACCGTGATCTTTCCTTGTGGGTTAGAGATTGGTTCTGTATCCAAGATAATAAAACCGACTAGAAATACGAACTCAACCACTTTTATTAGGACGCCATCAACAACCCTACGTGGAACTTTGATCGACCTATCAATCAACTGAAGGGTAGTCCTCATTGGCTTAAGGTCACAAATTTGTAGGTTGATGTAGATAGAAGAAGGTGGGAGGTTCACAGATGCCCCCAAATCAAGTTAGGCTCGATTGATAGGCACATTACCAATGACACAAGAAATAGTTGGACAACCAGGGTCCCAATATTTTACTTGTGCAGGTTGTGTCAGGATCGAACTCACATTTACAGCTAAGAAAGCTTTCTTGGGGACATTACTTGGCCTCTTTAGGGTGTAAAGATCTTTGAGGAATTTTGCATACGGTGGCATTTGTTGAACAACGTCCAACAACGGAATATTCACTTTAACTTGTCATAGTACCTCAACAATCTAATCTCAGTGCTCATCCCTTTTCTTAAGCAACCTATAAGGGTATGGTGCCATGTGGACATAAGAATGAGAAGGTTGTGCCTCAGGAATGAGTTCTTTGGGAGTCTCATGGCTATTTTCCAAAGAGTCTCTCATGGGTTCAGGCGTAGACACTTCAACTTGATTATCCACCAACCTACCCGATCTCAAAGTATGAATAACATTTGCATGTTGGGGAGGATGGCTTTCCATGTTGTTGACATTCCCTTCCTTCAGAAGGTTGACCCCCTAGGATTAACCTCATGTTGACTCGGTAACTGACCCTCTTCATGTTCACGGAGCTGATGAGCCAACTGGCCGACTTGCACTTCCAATGCCTTGACCTAATTGTTGTTAGCCGCAAGCATGGTTTGCATTCTTTGCATGAACGACTGAAAGCTTTGTTCACGAGTGGAGACCTTCGAGTCAACATGTTGTCTGGCCACAAGCATGGTATGTTATTAATCACTCCCATATGCCTGGGGCAGTCAGGTGCCTTGTAACCTGACTATCCACACTCAAAACATCTACCAGTCACCATGTCGAACTCTTGTCCTGGGTGTGAATGGTGACACCATCCAGAAATATGAAGGGAATGTATTCTAAAAGTTTTACTTTTAAATGTCAATTATTATGAATTGAATGAGAAATCATTTTGTTCATTGTTTATGTTATTCGTCTTTTAATAGTGTTAAATAAGAGGCTCTTGCTCCTTAACCGTAGAGCTCTAAAAGATATTGGTTTACATAAAACAAAAGATATTCGCAATCATGGTAATTAACATGGGACATTAATTACCGAGTTAAGATTGTCGTGTTGGTCATAGATCATTGTAGCTCTACAAGTGAGTGACAACACGGGTACACAAAAGAGGAAATTATATTACTTTTGTATACTGAATAGACCTAATAAGTAAAACATTATAGAATTGTGTTTTCTGTGTCATTAATATTTTACTGTGTCTTTGGTCCTTTGATATGAGACTTATATCCGATCACTTAAGAAATGCTTGATTAGACTAGTGTCTTGAACTATCAATGAGTGTAGTGTAAAGGCATTGGTTGGTTAAGTATGACTTTTATTTGAGAGATAGTTAGTCAAAAGATTATCATTGCCCCTCTTAATTAAGTGATGATATTACTGGGCCCCTTGATAAAGCAAAGTTATAATGTGCACAATGTGATTTGAGTTAAATCAAATATTTGTAACTAGCTTAAAGAGATCAAGAAATGAATACCAATACAAAGATGACACGATACTACTTTGTGTGTATTCTTAATATCATGAGGCAAGGGACGGACACAAGTGGTGCACTCCATCACTAAATGGATCGGGTTTTGGTTCGAGTGGAATTAAGACATCTAACTAATTGGGAGCTATAATGTGTAACTAGATACCGCTTATAGCTTATGGTATTAAGCTCTTAATATCACTGCCAACTTAGTTTAGATCCTCCCATAGGTCACACCACAAAACTGGGAAACAAGAAATGGGGATTTTGAGTTCATATGATGTGTCAGGTTTCATGTAGAAAATATGACACATGTGGTGAACAAGCAAAATCAAAATTATGTTGTGATTAATAACATAATTCGAATCTAAATTAAATTCATATGTGATGTAAATATTATGGGGTGTAATGATTTATCGTTACATAGGATAATATTTTACATAAGTTGTGAATTTACTACTAATCCCGAAATGTCAAATTTTCTAGGGGTTAAACCGAAATTTGACAAGTCTGTAGAACAATGCTCAACGGTCGACCGAACAACAGTAAACGATCGACCGATCGGTGCACGTTCGACCGGACACGTCTCGACCGATAACATGGAATTTTCGTCTGTTCGGAACGGTCGACCGAACATTGCGATGAAATATTTTATTGTTGCGAACGGTCGACCGAAACTATGTCTAAGCGGTCGACCGAACCTCACAAACGGTCGACCGGCCAGACGGTTTTATGCAGAATTTATTTAAGAATTAATTAGATCATGCATGTAATGGTTGAGATTATTTGTTAGCAAATAATGGATGGTTAGATGGAAGTTTGCATGAAATCATTGACAAGTGGTTGCACATGAATAGGTAATTTGGAGAGAACTTATAAATACAAGTTTATCTCATTTCCTAATCAATTAATTCATTATTTTCTTGTGCAAACTTCTCTCTCCATAATTCTCCACGAATTTCCATTAATTCTTGAGTTTAGTTGCAGTTTTCAAGAGATCTTCTTCTCAAGGGAACTAAAGTGGGGTTAGTAGTCGGATTCTAAACCCTATTGGAGATTCAGAGACTAGTTTTTCTCTCTCCGATCTTGTTTAGAGTTTGGTGAATACTCGGAGGCAATCCACCGGGCGATTCGACCGGCAACGAGACTCCGGATCTTCAAGAGGTTTTAGAGAACCTCTAGGTATGATCCTCTTTACAATTGTTTGTTTGTTCTAATGCATGTTAAATAATTAGGATAAACAAATGCTTGTCTATATGAAAATCGAAGAAAGTATGAATGTTTCGATCGTATATGTTTATAAAATTTCGAAAAATATATACATATAATAGGGCACGAAATCCAACAGTGGTATCAGAGCTTTTGATTCATATTATCTTTGATTTAGACTATAAAATCAATTTAGGCTACCATCTAGAATCAAAACAATTCGGTTTTATGTCTTTTTCGAGTTTTTCGATGTTTTGTTGATAAAATTCTAATAATTTCGTTTTGATGGTTTTATATGTTTTAAAACATCACACATGATTGTTAGAATTGAAATTTAGACATTTGTCTAATTTATAGAATTTTCTTTTTATTTTAAATGATTATTTTATAAAAGAATCAACAAAACCGAAAAGGACTAATGTTCATCTTTCCTTTTCGAAATTGGATGAACGGCGGTTCAAAATAATTAATTTTGAACTATGGATGCATGAAAATCATTTTAATGGATTTCAAATGATTTTTCTAGAATTGTTTGATTTTAGATGCTTGATAATCTAGATTAAATAGTTTATATTGGACATGCGTGTATGCGTTGCTCTAGTTCTCTTTGTAGGGATTGTGAGTTTATATGTTCTAAATCAGCGCCTACGAATGTATGTAATTATTATTATACAGGGGCTTATTTATATGTAAAAGCCAAATTCTATCTTTCTATCTTTAGATAATTGCATTGCATTTGAGAGGTTTTACATACGACTTGCACTAGTCGGTTTTAATCGAATGTGAGGAGCATGTTTATTTTCTGTAAAATCTACATCTCCGGTGCAAGAGGAAGTTGCCGTTGTAGCGCATCGATCGAGGATCGAGGATCAAGGATCGAAGGGAACATATAAACTCACACGATGTGGATTGTGTGAATGGTTTAATTTCTGTTTTTTGATCTTGCTATGCATATGATGAATGTGTTGAATGTTAGGATGTGTATGAATGATAATATGCATGATAACCTAAAATTCTGAATCACATGTTAATATATGAAATTGTCCAACAAAAATTAAGAGTAATTTTCCTTCTTATTTCCTCCACTAGCAGCCATCGATCGAGGGATACTCTGCTCGCCCTTAGCGGGAGATAGCTCCCTCCATCTTTGGGAATAGTGGGAGATATAATGGTTGTCTATTATTGTGCCACGATTAGATATATGAGGTGCATTTCACCCTAGTGAACCCCAAGTATGTTTAGTTGTGAATACAATTGACAAACGTATCTCGTATCAAATGAAAATAAGTTTTCTTAACAATACCTAGAGCCCTCGCTCGGTTTTGGGAAAAAGTTTTTCTTACGAGGATAGGTCGCATTCCCTCATAAATAAAACGACAAGAAACACAAGAGTTTGAAGATGCTAATGTTGCTAAAATTCAAAAAGGTTGTGATTAGAAAATGTTTTTCTTACCTTGATATTGTAATGTATTCGATAGCCCTTAGCTAGTCTATATTACCATTGATGGGATCTTGGATTGTTGCATTTATGGGCAAAATTTTTATTTGCAGCATTTACATTTGTATGTATGTATGATAAACATAAAATTGGCATAAAAATCCTGTATGATTTATTTTGTAGAAAAATGTTGAACATCCAACCTATCGTACGATCCATGATAGAAAAACACCCTTTAGCAAATGATGGCTCAAATTTCATTAGTTGGCAACTCCAACTCAACATCGTGTTAAAGTTTGAGAAACTGTCTCACATTTTGGAAGGTCAAATCCCAAAATGGAATGAGAGATTAACCGATGAAGAGAAAGAGGCTAAAGCCAAGTGGGAAGACCAAGAGAACCAAGTTCACGGTCTTATGCTAGCGTCCATGGGTGACTCGCTTCAAGCGAAATACTTGGATTCCAAACCCAAGAAGACCATGGAGGCTTTGTCTAAGATGTTCATGGATAGTGCCCAAAAGGAGCGCTATAAGACCACCATCGCACTCACAAGGTGCCATATGGCGGAGGGAACATCGGTATCCATGCATTTTCTCACGATGCAAGGGTACCTTGAGAAGTTGGCAAAGCTCTCTTCACCAATGCCCGAGGACATTGCTGAAGATATATTTCTTGGCTCTCTAGCCCCGTCCTTTAAGGACTTTGGGATGCACTATCACGTGCGTGAAAAAGGAGTGAGTCTTGAGGAGCTGCACAACGCTCTCAAAACTACTGAAGTTGACATGGGCAAGGGTCGGGACAAGCAAGTCATTGCCGTCCATGGGAGGAGCCAAAAGATTGGTAAAGGAACGGGCAAATCTACCAAAATTGGTTCAATCAAGAGCAAGGGAGTAGGAGGTGCTCGTGCGAGTGCCTCGAGGGGGAAATCTCAGAAATCTCCAACTCCCAATACGGAGTGCTTTCACTGCGGTGAAAAAGGACACATCCGGCCAAATTGCCCCAAGTACAAGGAAGACCTTGACAACGGAGTGATTGAACGTCGGCGCCCCAAAAAGGCCAAAGGTATGTTATTGAAATAAATTTAGCCACCTCTGTCCAGGATTGGATAATTGATACCGGATCTTGTGCTCACATAGTTTCTAATGTGCAGCTACTCATGGATAGGAAGGAACTCGTAAGGAGCGAGGTAGAATTGAAGGTCGGAAATGGTGCGAACGTTTCTGCGGTTGCACAAAGTTCTATGGTGCTTCAATTATGTAGTGGTTTAAATTTATGTCTAAGGAATGTTTATTATGTGCCTTCGATTAGCAAGATCATTATTTTTGTATCATGTTTAGAGATGGATAATTTTAATATAAATATTTCAAATTCTTGCTTGTCTATATCGAAGAATGGTGTTTTCTATGCAAATGCATTCATAAGGAAAAGTCTCTATTTGGTTGAATTGAATAATAAACAAATCATTAATATCAATAACAAAATACTTAAGACCACTCACGAGAATGATACTCTCTTGTGGCACTATCGTCTTGGTCACATAAATGAAAAACGCATCAAGAAATTGCAAGAAGCTAACCTTCTTGGTCTACTTGATTTTAAATCATTGGAGACGTGCCAACCATGTTTAATGGGAAAAATGACCAAAAAAACCTTTCAAGAAGAAAGGCCCAAGGGCGAATGGCTTGTTGGATTTGATACATTCCGATGTATGTGGTCCAATGAGTACAAGTGCACGAGATGGTTTCAGGTACTTCATTACGTTCATGGATGATTATAGTCGTTATGGCTATGTTTATCTAATGAGAAACAAAAGTAAATCCTTTGACAAGTTCAAAGAATTCAAGAATGAAGTAGAGAACCAACTCGACAAGAAAATCAAGTCTCTACGAACGGATCGTGGAGGTGAGTACTTAAGTGCCGAATTTGACTCATACCTAAAGGAGTTTGGTATTGTTCCTCAACTCACCCCTCCCGATACACCTCAGTGGAATGGGGTATCCGAAAGGAGGAATAGGACATTGCTCGACATGGTTCGGTCAATGATGAGTCATGCGGAATTACCTCTTTACTTTTGGAGTTATGCACTACAAACTGCGGCTTACACACTAAATAATGTTCCATCCAAATCCGTGGAGAAAACTCATTATGAGCTATGGAGTGGTAAAACACCTAAACTCAGTTTTCTCAAGATTTGGGGTTGTGAGGCTTACGTCAAGAAATTGATGTCGACCAAACTTCAACCAAAATCAGATAAGTGCTTCTTTATTGGTTATCCTCGTGAGACAAGAGGATACTACTTTTGGCATATCACCTCCAATCGAGTGATTGTAGAGAGGGATGCCACATTTCTAGAAAAGGAATTTCTGGAAAGGATAAAAAGTAATGGGAGTAGGGTTGTACTTGAGGAAACTCAAGATACTCTACAAGATCATGACATGAATGATGACATTCAAGATCATGAAGGCCCAACCGAGATTCTTTTGGTTAGTGGGAGCGTGAGTAAGACACCCTCGCAAGAAATTGTGAGAGAATCTCAATCATCCCCACCTAGTGTACGTTCAAGAGTTGAACGTGAACCCACTCCTCAAGATATTGTGGAAGAAGTTCTAGAGACACGAGAAGAACCAAAAGAACTAAGAAGGTCAACGAGGGAAAGGAAGAAACCCGACTTGTATCTGGGACTTCATGAAATCATGGTACTTGATACCAATGATCCGTTGACCTTCCAAGAAGCAATGGAAAGGGATGACTCCAAACTATGGCTCAAGGCCATCGAATCCGAGATAGAATCCATCTATGATAATCAAGTGTGAAACTTTGTTGACCTTCCTCAAGGGAAAAAGGTCATTCAAAATAAATGGGTTTTTAAGAGGAAGATGGACATGGATGGGAACTTGACAACCTACAAAGCGAGGCTTGTAGCAAAGGGTTTCACTCAAGTTCAAGGAATTGACTGTGATGAAATTTTTTCACCGGTTGCCATGTTCAAGTCTATTCGGATTATGCTCGCTATTGCTGCATTTCATTATTATGAAATATGGCAAATGGATGTCAAAACGGCGCTCCTTAATGGGAACTTGGAGGAGGATGTGTACATGGTACAGCCTCAAGGTTTTGAAGATCCAAAGAATAGCGAGAAGGTATGCAAGCTTCAAAGATCCATTTATGGATTGAAGCAAGCATCAAAGAGTTGGAACAAATGCTTTGACGAGGAAGTGCAGAAGCTTCACTTCATTCAAAGTAAGGAAGAACCTTGTGTATACAAGAAGGTTAGTGGGAGCCATATAGTATTCCTGATCTTATATGTCGATGACATATTGTTCATGGGCAATCATATTCCTTTGCTTGAGCAAACGAGAAGTTTATTGAAATCTGCATTTTCAATGAAAGACATGGGTGAGGCTCAATACATCTTGGGAATCAAGATATATAGAGATAGATCCCGTAGACTCATTGGCCTCAGTCAACGTGCATACATTGACAAGGTCTTGGAAAGGTTCAAGATGAACAACTCCAAAAAGGGCAGTGTGCCAATGAGTATGGGTGTGCAACTCAAAAAGTCTAAACGTACGCAATCACGTAGGGACTTAGAGTACATGAAGGATGTCCCTTACGCTTCGGCAGTTGGGTCGATCATGTACGCGATGACTTGCACAAGACCCGATGTCTCGTATGCTCTAAGCGTGACAAGTCGTCACCAATCCAACGCAGGTCTTGAGCATTGGACTACGGTCAAGAATATCCTGAAGTATATTAATCGGACTAAGGATAAGATTCTTGTTTATGGAGGACAAAGGGAGTTGATAGCCGAAGGCTACTCGGATGCGAGTTTCATGAGTGATCCAGACGATAGAAGGTCACAATCAGGATATGTCTTTCTTCTAAATGGTTGAGCTGTGAGTTGGCGTAGCTGGAAGCAAACCACTACGACCGATTCAACCACCGCTTCAGAAGTAATGGTTGTCGCTGAAGCGAGCAAGGAAGGAGTGTGGATCAAGAAGTTCCTTGAAGAGCTTGGAGTAGTTCCCATGAGCGAGGGACCCATCGAGCTATTTTGCGATAATAGTGCGTCTATCTCGCAAATCAAGGATCGTAGATCACACCACAAAGTGAAGTACATGGATCGTAAGTAATTCGTGACACATGACCTCATCGACGAAGGCAAAATAAATCTTTTATGGGTGGACACCAACAGCAACACAGCTGTTCTATTCACAAAACCCTTATCCCAAGCCAAGGGCGAAATGCATTTCGAGTCCATGGGATTGAGGAATCATGTAGATTGGCTTGATGATTGATATGTAATGGGGTTTACCCTAGTTATTATTGTTTTATAGATTGAGTATGTATGTGAAAGAAAACTTTAATAACAAGTGGGAGATTGAAGGGAATGTGTTCTTAAAGTTTTACTTTTAAATGACAATTATTATGAATTGAATGAGAAATCATTTTGTTCCTTGTTTATGTTATTCGTCTTTTAGAAGTGTTAAGGAAGAGGCTCTTGGTCCTTAACCGTAGAGCTATAAAAGATATTGGTTTACATAAAACAAAAGATATTCGCAATCATGGTAATTAACATGGGACATTAATTACCGAGTTAAGATTGTCGTGTTGGTCATAGATCATTGTAGCTCTACAAGTGAGTGACAACACGGGTACACAAAAGAGGAAAATATTACTTTTGTATACTGAATAGACCTAATAAGTAAAACATTATAGAATTGTGTTTTCTGTGTCATTAATGTTTTACTGTGTCTTTGGTCCTTTGATATGAGACTTATATCGGATCACTTAAGAAATGCTTGATTAGACTAGTGTCTTGAACTATCGATGAGTGTAGTGTAAAGGCATTGGTTGGTTAAGTATGACTTTTGTTGGAGAAGATAGTTAGTCAAAAGATTATCATTGCCCCTCTTAATTGAGTGATGATATTACTGGGCCCCTTGATAAAGCAAAGTTATAATGTGCACAATGTGATTTGAGTTAAATCACATATTTGTAACAAGCTTAAAGAGATCAAGAAATGAATACTAATACAAAGATGACACGATACTACTTTGTGTGTATTCTTAATATCATGAGGCAAGGGACGGACACAAGTGGTGCACTCCATCACTAAATGGATCGGGTTTTGGTTCGAGTGGAATTAAGACATCTAACTAATTGGGAGCTATAATGTGTAGCTAGATACCGCTTATAGCTTGTGGTATTAAGCTCTTAATATCACTGCCAACTTAGTTTAGATCCTCCCATAGGTCACACCCCAAAACTGGGAAACAAGAAATGGGGATTTTGAGTTCATATGATGTGTCGGGTTTCATGTAGAAAATATGACACATGTGGTGAACAAGCAAAATCAAAATTATGTTGTGATTAATAACATAATTAGAATCTAAATTAAATTCATATGTGATGTAAATATTATGGGGTGTAATGATTTATCGTTACATAGGATAATATGTTACATAAGTTGTGAATTTACTACTAATCCCGAAATGTCGAATTTTGTAGGGGTTAAACCGAAATTTGACAAGTCTGCAGCACAGTGCTCCACGGTCGACCGAACAACAGTAAACGGTCGACCGATCGGTGCACGTTCGACCGGACACGTCTCGACCGATAACAGGGAATTTTCGTCTGTTCGGAACGGTCGACCGAACACGTCTCGACCGATAACAGGGAATTTTCGTCTGTTCGGAACGGTCGACCGAACATTGCGATGAAATATTTTATTGTTGCGAATGGTCGACCGAAACTATGTCTATGCGGTCGACCGAACCTCACAAAGGGTCGACCGGCTAGAAGGTTTTATGCAGAATTAATTTAAGAATTAATTAGATCATGCATGGAATTAGTCCATAATTGATTTGATTCGTGGCTGAGATTATTTGTTAGCAAATAATGGATGGTTAGATGGAAGTTTGCATGAAATCATGGGCAAGTGGTTGCACATGAATAGGTAATTTGGAGAGAACTTATAAATACAAGTTTATCTCATTACCTAATCAATTAATTCATTATTTTCTTATGCAAACTTCTCTCTTCATAATTCTCCACGAATTTCCATTAATTCTTGAGTTTAGTTTTAGTTTTGAAAAGATCTTCTTCTCAAGGGAACTAAAGAGGGGTTAGTAGTCGGATTCTAAACCCTATTGGAGATTGAGAGACTAGCTTTCCTCTCTCCGATCTTGTTTAGAGTTTGGTGAATACTCGGAGGCAATCCACCGGGCGATTCGACCGGCAATGAGACTCCGGATCTTCAAGAGGTTTTAGAGAACCTCAAGGTATGATCCTCTTTACAATTGTTTGTTTGTTCTAATGCATGTTAAATAATTATGACAAACGAATGCATGTCTATATGAAAATCGAAGAAAATATGAATGTTTCGATCCTATATGTTTATAAAATTTCGAAAAATATATACATATAATAGGGCACGAAATCCAACAGTATCACTAGCGCTGCCCTTAGCTGACCCCTGCTTCTTCTCACGGTGACCCCTGAATTTGCTCTTGGCCTAGCCCCTGTCACAGCAACTACCGCCTCCACCCCCACTGAAATGATCTATACCACTGCCAAACCCCCTTCTCCCCTGGGCACGAATCGGGTACTCAACATCCAAGGTCATCGCACTACAATGTGCACCCTTGAGTGTACAGGGCATACTAGTAAACACCGCTCGCCGGAGCGGTTGTCGAAGTCCCTCAGTGAACTCCATCACCCTCTTCTCGGGTGTATTGTAAATCTTCGAACAATACCTCTCGAGAGAACTGAAATTGTAAATGTACTGATTGAAGCCCATATCTCCCTACTGAATTGCCAGAGACTCACGCCTCAAACAATCATGAACATGTTGTGGAAAATACTTTTGTCCTAAACTACCCAAAAAGTCCTCCCAACTAATCGCAGTCTCAACTCCAATGACCACCGTAGCAGTAGTCCTCCACCGACTAATCATTAATCCACTAATGATGTACGTGGCCAGTCCCATCTCTCACTCAGGAGAACAAGCGATCGCCTCGAAAATCTGCTAGATCGTGAAAATCCAATCTTACACTGCCTTTGGGTTCGTTCTTGCGACATAGGTCTGTGGGTCCTGGCACAGAAAGCGATCTAGAACCTCACCTTGGTTCTCATATTGTGGCCTCCTTGCGTGCTCTTCCATAAACATGCCCAGCGCTCCAACTGGTCTTGCATCGCTCGTTGGTCCTCCTCCAATAAAACTGGGTGTGGAGGAGTCCACACACCTCAATATAGCAACTCGACGGGGCGAGATCTACCCACCGAAACACAAAACCTCAAATCACACAAAACTACAAGACTATGCCCAAAAGGTCCTAACTTTAATTGTATGGGAAAGGACTAACCTGAGCTATGATACGATGGTGTAACGTCCCTAATCCGCACTTGGGACACAATAGTGAAAACACAAACTATAAATAAGCAAAAAAGGACATTAACGAAATTAGTCAAGTTGAGGCATCAATTAGAAAAATATAATGTCAATATTAGGGTACAAGCGGAAGGGAAATACATCGAGTGAGCTCACAGATCCAGTCCTCGTATCCCAAGCCTAAGTCGCCTCCAGCCGCCTACTATGTCCCACCTGCACATGCACAAGCCACGCCTGAGTCTTGCAATATGATTCGTACACAACCCCAACCCGACAGTGTACTCATCCACGCCATCCACAGGGCTGACACTTGTCTCGTGCCCCAAGGTGACCACACATCCCAGCGAAGCCGAACGTACAACTCGACCCCACTGCGCGTTCGATCCACAATGCAACACTCAACCCGCTCTCACAGTAGAACTGTCACAGTAGACACTCAACTGTCTCACAATGCAACATCCCAAGCCTCTTGCATAGGGGGACATATTTTATTATTTTATTTATGTTTCTTTATTTATATGTAAACTCCTCTACTTATAAACGAGGGAACCTAAGTTCTAACTTGGTGTGCATCCTCACTTATAATCAAGGTGGTTAACCTCTTTTTAGTTTGACTTCTCTTATGATAAGAGAGATAGAACCCAAGATCTTGTTTGACGTGCATTGTCTCCTAATATCAAAGTTGTCTATGTATCGATGTGTTTTCGAATTTTAAATTTGTTGGGGTTTGAAATATAATCTCAAAATTTTGATTTGATATTGCCTATTAAAGGACTTATTTGTAGTTTTGTCAATTGAGATTTTCAAATTATCTAGAATGGCTAGTGCAATTTTTATTTGAAGATATCCTAATTTTTAGAATGATTTAAACATATATCGATGTCCTTATTTTTTAGATTTTTACATTTACAAGGTGGGGTGCAAAAAAATCCTCCACTAACAGAGTTGCTTTGCATGGGCAGCCATTCCGGTAGAACATGCTATATCACAGTCTCTTTTGGTGATTAACGGATTTCCACTAATCGGGTAATGCATATGAAAATCAAGAGTCGTATTTCCAAGTCTTGCATTGTCATTTTCTCATAATTCTATTGTGGTCAAACCCATAGTATTTTGAGTCCATTTCAATAAGAATAGTGTTTTTGGCATTTGGTTGCATTGTTCGGTGAATTGCCAAATATCTTGATTTGTCATTTATTTACTTCATTGTCAATATAATTAATATCCGTCAATATGTAGGAGCAGGGAACGAATTGTGACAGCATCTCGGCCTATGATTTGATCTTCTAATTTTATCAATTCCATGTTGCAAAAGTCACGTGACATCTAGTTTCTAGAGATCTCAACTTGTCTAGTTTTGCAATTGGCGTACAAAACAAATCTCCCCATAGGTCGAAAGAGTACACGTGAACCAGAATTTCGCAATGAACACCTCAAAACCAATCTCCCCATAGTTCAAAAAACTAGTCGTGCGTCGTATTTGCTAATATGGTGCACGGAACCAATCTCACCGAGTGTCGAAAAAGTAACCGTGCACCGGGCATACTCAAACCAATATCCGTGGAGAAAAAGTAATTGCGCGCCTGTGTCTAATCAGGACAATGTTCTTTGACGGCGTATAGAACCAATCTCCTAGGCAAAAGTAACCGCACACCAAGCACCCTCAAACCAACTTTGTGGAGAAAAAGTAATTGTGCGCCAATTCGACGAGAGGGATGGTTATTTGATCATTCTTTTTTATTCTTCACACGTTATAGCCTTGCCGATGTTGTGTTCATTGGTGTTGTCGTCGTTTGAAACGGCGACACCGGTATTGTTGTTGGCGCATCCGGAGTTTATTGTTGCATTAATGCTACCGATGTTGATCCCCACCGGTCTTGTCACACGGACGCATCATCGTGTCGCCATCATTGTTAGTTAACTCTGACAGCCAAATGAGTAATAACATGATAGCAAGTCGCGGGATGATCCAACCCACCTCTTCTTTTGTTCTTCTCCTGATGTGTCTGTTGGAAGAAGTGAAACAAAAATTATGTAAATGGTGGTAGTGGTCTCAGTTTGGGAGAGATGGAGATGGTGAGTGTCGGATAGGGTTGTATAATTAATTGTTGAGGTGGAGGTGGATTCATGTGTGTGTGTGTGTGAGAGAGAGAGAGAGAGGTGGTGGTGGTCTGTTGGTTTTGGTGTGGGGGAGGTGTTGAGGGGTGGGACTTGAGAGAGTTTAAGTAGGCGGCTAGGGTAGTGTATTAGGTCTCTCTTTTCTATTAGAGTTTGAGTTGGGTACTTAAGTACTTGTATAATAGTTGGATTTCAATTCAGAAATCCAAATTTAGAAATCCCAAATAATTGTATAGCTTCCTCTTCCCTCCAAAGACAACACATAATTTCTGATTAGTATAGCACATCATAATATATCCTTTGTTTTCCCCAATGTTGTGCTACTCGAGTGTTTGTTTATGGTGTTTCAGGTGTTACGTAAAAAAGAAGAGAAAGGAAGAGAAAATGACTAAAATGCAAGAAAAAATAACTCAAATGAAACAAAGTGGAAATGTTTGTCATGCATAAGGACCTATCTACAAATCAGGAAGGACTCAGATGAAATCTAAAGAGACATGAACACACGAGAAGGATTTCAGGCACAAAAATTCTTCAAAAACATGATCTTGAGAAGTATTTCGAAAATTAAAGTACAAACGGGCTCGAACCAGCGTACCAGAAGTGCACCCCACGTGTAAAATAGAACATTTAAGTTAGTGAAGAAAGTTGGAGCTGATCGGACACAATTGATCAGCCTGTGGCGATCGAATTAGTCCCCAATTTCTCCCGTGGCGTCATCTCGATTATATGGGTGCACCAGACTATAGAGAAAGTTATTACAATAATCTGATTACGCCTAGATCCATCCAAACCCTTTAATCATATGTAAATAGACTTGTAATGTCTTCTTTTTTCTTCTTCCTCCCTCCCCTCCTTAGGTTAGTTTCATTTCTTGTTTAGTAGAGTAGGTTTTAGTTTCATAATTAGTAGTGTAGTGGAGGAGAAAAGGAGCAACCTTCTAATCCTTCATTTCAATCTAGTTTAATTCTTGTTCTTTACATTGATGTCTTCAATTTTGTTGCAATTTCGTTTATCTTTGTTCCTTGTTCCATCACGGTTTTGTGTTGTTTTTATGTTTTCTCGAGTTTAGAGATAAGTAGGGGAGTAGTTCATCCCCTTTGGGGTGGAAAAGAAGGTTATGTGGTTATGTGATGTATTAAGTGTGTGTGAATGCATGTGTATAAGGTGAAGGTGAGGATAAGGATGCAGTGGATAAAGCGGAAACATGACATGTGTATGCATGTACTCATGTTGGCCTCATCCGAATTAATGTCTTGTATGCTTTAATGATTGTGTTAAATCTTATTTTATGTGGAGACATAGTGGGGTTTGGTCATTTTGCAATTCATGTTACCTTCATCTCAATTATTGTCTTGTATGTTTTAATGATAATGTTTTATGTTATTTCATGTGGAGACAAAGTTTGATTTGATTTTTATGGATTTCATGTATTACATGTTGTGATGAACACTAATGAACACACACGTACACATATTCTTATTTTTGCATTCTTTCTATACCCCTTAAGGGGTTTATTTTTATCGTTTGTTTTCTAATTTATTACGCATCGTAGTGTAATTCCGACCTCATTTCTCTCTTTCCTTTCCCTTTCAAGTATTGTGAACTCCGACTCGCACACGCTCCTCGTGCACACGACCCATTCACAATAATAATAATAACCACAAGTACACGACCCATTCACCAACGTCGTGTACTTGTGGTTATTATTATTGAATCAATCACTTTCCTTCGTTGATTGATTTCAAATTATTTGTTATTACATTGCTTTTTTTCTCAAATGAGAATACTCATTTTCCATTTTAGTTTTCAATTGAGATTTTCTCTTAATTCTTCTTTTTTTATTTCTCTTTTCTAAATAACATAATTGTATTCTTTTTAATTATCTTTATGGATATTACAGAGATCAATTTGGCCAAATTTTGATTATTTTACCCCCACTTAATTATTGAAAATTTTGTGTCTATAATTATCATTTATTCCTGAATATATATTTAAAGAAAAATTATTTTATTAGCTTTTGGTTTCAACAACTGTGCAGACAACAACCAACCATTTGGGTCCTTTGAGACAAATCGCGAGAATTCTACACCAACAAGGTATCCAAGATTAGACAACAGGGTCTCCTACATGGTAGAAGGTATTAATAAAATTAGAATATACTTAAAATGATCGAGTGGGTGGTACGGAAAGATCACTAGGTCTGTCGAAGAATTTTGAAAGTGCCACTGGTGATTCCTAACTGATGGCTAAACGATAGGCGAATGTTAACCGCTACACTACAACATCTTTATGGTGTGAATCGAGAGTCTGTGTGCAAACCAATCAAATCACCAAAGAAGTGGTAATATAAATAAGTATTGATAAAGGAACTAAACTGCATTCGAGCTATGGGGGTTGTAGGTTGGGGAGCTAACTTAGGCGGGGGACGAAGAGATTATGCAACTGTTGAGGCCATCAACTACAGTGTGAAGTAGAAAAAACCACTAAAATATGCATCAAACGAAGAGCAACAATAATAACGAAGTCTTAAATCTCAAAGTAGTTGCAGTAGACTAGAAATGAACTCACCAAGATTAAAAGTTTGGTCACGTGCATAGCATTCTTCCACACATTATTGTCCAAAGCCAACTCCTTGGGATGTTTCAATCATTGTTTAACCTCTACTTTTCATGTCATTCCCATCAACATTTCCCTTCTCATTTGTACCTTCATAGGTCTTCTCAATAAAGTACATATTACAAAAAAAGCCAACAACTGGAGTCGAAAGATTTGGTCCACATCTTCTGTGACTGACCAACAACCAACAAGGAAATAAGTGATAAACGTAATGTGACAAAAAGAACAATTTGGTTACAAGGCATTAGGAAGAAAAAAGTGGTGAATATAAAATAATTAATGGTGAAAATTTGTTTTCACTAACAACTTAAGAAACTGGCTTTATGCCATTTGAAAGATAAACTATTTGGACTATTGTCATAGGAAATTTTTTGAAGATTACTTTGTTGCCATAAAAGAGTGTCCATGTCATTCTTTAGGTCACCCCATTACCATGAGATACATGTGGCACCACCTAATTGGTCGTCGCTATATTAATTAGGGTTTTTACATGTAATGTAACTTAAGCTAAATGTATTTAATTGTAGACTAATCCTTAAATAGGCCAAACAAACATCTTTGATTAAACCTTATTCTCCTCAACCGTCTTCGTCACCCTAACCATGAAATTAGTTAGGGTTTCATCTGCCCACTCATCCCGTCGGCGTCTCTCCCCTAAATTGTACCAATCCCACCCGATTTACGGTCTTATTGGAACCAACCTTCCACCATATCCTCTTCTACGGTCATAATTTCTTCTTCCTCCTCTTTGCTCTCCGTGTACATGCTAGGGTTTCGCAGAATTTGGGGATAATGTGACCTCTCCGACTAGCAAAATGCTGACATCCAACGAGAGTGATTGATGTTTTTTTATTTAAGATCGCATTTTGTTTGTCTTTTTGGTTGGTTTAGGACAATTTGGTGATGTTCTTGTTTGATTTTTTAGGGGGGGCCAAAACACTAGATTGTTCGAGTATTTCGTGGGGAGAGATGGGTTACCCAGTATGGGCCCAAATTCCCCGTCGACTTCAGATTGGTGGGTGAAGTTTTGGTCTTGGAAGGGTTGATGTTCAACAGCATCATGAACTCAATTGTCACCTCCCTCAACTCGGGCACCCATGACTCTCTTAGTGTATTGTACAAGGATCCAAGCTCCACACGAAGGAGAATGTTAATGAGGTAATAAGCAAGGAATATCCGAAGAAAGAGCTAGACTTGTATCTTTTCTCTCAAAAAATTGAAGCAACAAAGAGCAAACAGAGCCCAACCCTATTTCTCCACAACCCACCTCACCTAAACTTGATGATCCCCGCAGTCCTATGACTAGGAAAGGGGATTAAGATGATGAGCCCCAGGAGTCCCAGGTGTGGCATATCCAATAAGCAATCCCAAACTTTTGCACCTCAGAGCCCTTTAATAAGAAGCCCTAGGGGTTTAAAGACAAGTGCATAGGACAGTCGAGTAAGTGATGCTTCGAAAAGCCAGAGGAAATCCCTTAAGAAAGACCTTCAACATCGTAGTCCCAACCTTCTCCACCAGCTGATGCTCAGGGACAAGGTGCTGAAGATGATGGCAAGGAAGATGTAGATTTTGTGGTTGAGTATGAGCCAGAGGGAAGTTAAGAGGAAGCACCATTTTATTGCTTGGAGGATAAGGATGAGATTGATGGCCATGTCAAGAAGGATGGATCAGCCACACTCTCTTTGGATCTAGAAAATTTTCACTTGATAGTGGGTAAGATGTTCCCTAATGCTTACTCTTCTAAGTTAGTCGTTAGGCAATATTGCATTATGAATGAGTGTGCAATTACCTTTTATATGAGTGACCCCACTAGAGTGATAGAAAGATGTGAAGACATTGGGTGCAAGTGGAGAATGTATGCATCAAACATAGGGATGGGCAGACTTTTGAAGTTAGGACAGTGAGTGATGAACACAGTTGATGTAGTGTTAAGCAAAGGGCTACCAAAATGGCCGTTAAAACTATGACCTAAGTGAAAACCTAAACAGAATTGATCGTAAAGAAAATATGTTTGTCGCAAAAGTCCATAATCTCATGAACCTAAGTAGTAATTCTACAACTGGCTTGAACAAATGTATGAGTGAGCACCCCACATGCTTAATTGGCGAACTTAAGTTGTTTATGAAATTTAGGGTAGATCCGACCCAATACATCCACCTATAGCAGATCCGATTAGCAGATAGACGCCTGAATTTCTGAAGAGGGTTGACTATTCAGGTAGGAGCACTTCGGAGCATCCAGAATGAATTTATAGTTGTCTGATTGCGCCCAGATTAATCCAAACGTTCTAATCTTCTATAAATACACTTGTAACCCTTCCATTTCTCTTCTTCTTCCTTTTTCTCCTCATAAGATTAGGTTTATTTTCTTGCTTAGTGGAGAAGTGGAGGAGAGGAGAAGAAACCCAACTTGTAATATTCTTTCATTAATCAAAGGTTTGTTGTGTTATTTACATTCTTGTCTTGATTAGATTTAGTTTTCTATACTTGTTCATGTGTTGTTATTACTTTGTTATTTTCTTTGTTAATGAGATGATTAGTGAGTAATCCAACCCAATTGGGGGGTGGAGGATGATGTGAAGCGTGGATGTAATTAGATTTGTGTGTGCTTTAATCTTAATCTTGGAGCTTATAGTGATTTCCGTAGCCATTTTGATGGGTTTCTCACTCTTGTCTTTGATGTTTTAATGGTCTTAATGAATGCTTAGCACATGCTTTGGTTAGTGTGCTCACTTAATGGGGACTGATGAGGTGAGGATAATATTTGAGTGGATCAAGAGGTAAGATTGTCATGTAAGCTTGTGGTTAGCTTTGGTCTTATCTTGAGTAGTGTTTTGTATGTTTTAGTGATGGTGATAAGTCTTAATCAATGTAGAGACACACTTAGGATTGTGGTCATTATATGATTTCCATGTTATGATGTCATGAGCACTTAGTTGTACACACACAACTATCACACATCCACAATTTCGCACACATTCTCCACCTCCTACTGGACTAGTAATATTAGGTTAGTCGGTTTAGATACTCTCCATCTTCATTTTCTTTCCCCACTCGAGTATGGTTGACGAAGAACCTCACTCGCTCCTTGTGGACACGACCCGTAATTGCCCCCACTTCAACACGGTCATGCACTTGCGGTGTTGAACTTCACAATTGAACATAAGGTCTACTGCAGTTGTTGCACTTTGTGTTAATGTATTGTAGTTCGACTTTATGTTTGAATTTAATGCTTTAATTTGCCGAGGTTGGTTGTTTGTATAACTTCTTCGTATGTGTTCATGGTTTGTTGTTTTACTCCTCATGTGCCACTTCTCATGTACATGTAGTTTGTGTTTGTGTTTGTGTTTGTTCTCAAGTGGTTCAATGATGCACTTTCATAAGTCATAAGCATGCTAATACAATCTATGGCATACTACTTCATTCATTTTATCAAAAACAATCAAACAAAATAGAACAAATATACATTTCCAATCCATAACAACTTTTCAAATCAACATAAAATACATAATGATAAGCATTCCAATATACATCCTTAGATATTCGACACTCCAACATACATCAAGACACTTAATTAACTCCTAACACAACCAAAATAGAAAGCACCATGCCAAAAATTAATCATAACAGGAAGTTCTTTTCGGTGATCAAGTTTGGGGTCAGTGTGATAGGCGTGTTGGAGGGTGGCTGACTTAAAATCATGGTTGATTCAAAGTGAACCTTCATCCTCGACTTTAATGCGATTGTCTAACATCAAATTGGTTGGATCGTAGTCTTCAACCCACAATCCATTTAGCCTGGAAAAAGAGTCACACAACCATTTCATCGAACACCTCATGTGCGTCGTTTGTTTGGGTTAGAAGGAAACATATCTGAAAGAATCGACAACCAAAGAACTTCTTCCCATAGTTATGAATCTTGTGACAAGTTCCCAAAACAGATGGCACCTTGCAGTGACACTCCAAAACTTTGAGATTGTTCAGACATGAAACTTGTGAGCTAGAGCTCATCCAGAAAAGAGAGGTGATGGAGATGGAGGCTTACATACATGGATTGAAGAGGAAATGAGTGTGATGGAGATGAAGGTGTGTGAGGGAGAAAATGAGGAAATGTACTAAAGAAGGAACCAAAGGAAACGGCGGGAATGGTGGTTGGTTTGGGGGAATGGTTAACTAAGGGATTAAGGGTTAATCAACGGAAAACTTATGGGATCGTATATGGCTCTAATTAATATAATCAATTTCACTTAATCTCTACTTAAGAATGCAGTGGAAATAAGAAATAAAGACAAGTAGAGAAAAGCAAATGCAAACCACAATGAAGACAACAATTTTTATAGAGGTTCGACACCCCCACTCAGGTCCTACTTCCTCTCTTGCAAGCTCCGCTTGATTCCACAAGCTCCACCTACATCTTCCTTATCCTCTCCCCGAGCTGGGCCAGGAGATAATGTCTTTACAACACGAACTCACGAAAAATCCTCGCTGAGCTTGATTTCTTCCTCTCACAACCTGAGAGGGATGCTTTGGGCTTTAACCGAAACGTTTACAATTTGATTTGGGCTTTCACCGAAACTTTTACAATTTGCTTCGGGCTTTCATCGAAACCTTTACTCCTTTTGAAAGAAAATGGTGAGTGATTCAATCACTCTCTAACTTGAGCACACTATGAGTATGATATTGAATTGATCAAGGTGTCGTACTTTAGGCTCTTGAGTGTAGAATTTGGGATTTGGGAGTTGACGGATTTCTCTCTTGAGTATATATGAGTTTGGAGTGAGAGTTGTGTAAATAGGGTGTGTGAACCACTATTTATAAGCTCTTAAAGGTTTTTAGGTTGGAAAGATTTGGTTGAAGTTTATGTAAGATACACAAAACAGAAATCTAAGTTCTGCATATCTATCCTAAACCAGTCGACCGACACGGGATCAATGACCATTTCCTAGAAAGTAAGGAAATGTTCGAGCCAACTTAAACTACGGTTGAACCGAACGGCTATGACTTAAGTTAACGGTCGAACTAAATCTGGGGCAGTCTACCATTAAGAGGCTTTTGGCTAGATCAAAGGTTAATCGGTCGAACATAGGAAGAAAGTTCGTTCGACCAAAAATAACACACTTTTGGTGTACAAAATTATCTACATTCGGCCGACTGTCGTCAAGGCATCGTTCGACCTGTGGCCAAATGATTTCATACGCATTGTAGTGTAATTCCAACCTCATTTCTCTCTTCTTTTCCCACTTGACTATGGAATTTTAACTCGCACACACTCATTGTGGACTCGACCCGTACTTGCCACCGCTTCATCGCGGCCATGTATTTGCGGTATTATAACTGAATCAATCAAGTTTTTGGCACCATTGCCCGAGAACAAATTGTTTTCGTAGTCGAATTCAACATTTCAGTGGGGGTTTTCTTTTGTTTTTACATTTTCGTTTCTCTTTTGGTTACAAGAAAGGGTTACAAGGGGACAAGAGGGCCTAAGAGAGCCTACAAGCATGTTGCTGAAGTCTGGGGACCAAAATCCCTAGACAAACCACCAGTAGTGGATTTTGATCCGCCACTGGCGGCTCAAGTGAGAGCTTTGCAAATTATGTTTCTCCAAGTAGCTTTCTGGGCAAATTTCTGGTTTTTACTATAAGAGTATGAACTACAAGAGTGACTCGATCATGACCATCATAGCGTGATCGGCATCGCCCACTTTGTTTATAGTAGGAGAGACGAGATCTCCGAATCTTGGCTCACTTGCTGGACTATGTGGTTTTTGTCTTAAGGAGGTGAGGCATGTTGAAGCCGCGTGACCTCGCAGTTAGTGGTTATCCAGCTTAAGGGCCCATAGCCAGCCTAAGCTTGGTTGAGCCATGTTTGCTTTATTAGGCTTCTACCTTCACCTACTACCCGTGCTAGATCTAGGGATTCTTCCCTTCTCATATGAATCTTCTCCTCCTCTATATTCTTCAAGTAGTCTCCACCTCTGATTACACCTCCTGTTATATGTAGTTGGGCTCGTTCTGGTGAGAGTGCTCGTTCTGGTGAGAGTGTTCAACTGGAGAGAGTGCATTTTTCTTCTGAGATGGATGGTCAAGGTAACCGCCCATCTCTGCCTCGAGCTCCTTTGGAGCACAAAGCCGAGTCGTCTTATGGAGGTGGGGGAGACCAGGTTCCATATATGGATTAACTCAGTCCTCTCCCACCACCACGTAGACCTCATTCTCCTCCTTCGACTCGAGAGGAAGAGGAATTCGGTCATGATCGAGTTCTGGGTGCACCACCACCTATAGCTCGACGGGATAGACTGATGACTCTGTGGGAACAGACTCATCCTGTTCGGACCGCGCAACCTTCTTCCATAGTTCTCCCTCCTGCTCCCGGGAACAACTATGAATTGAAACCTCAATATGTGAACATGTTTCCTACCTTCACTGCTAATAAGGAGGATTTGTATATGTTTATACGTGAATTCAAGGAGGCATGCTCCCTGTTCAAGCTTCAACAGCTTGACGAGGATTCTGACTGGTTGAGAATGATTTCTTTCGTATTGAAAGATAACGCGAAGAAATGGATGTACAACCTCCCAGCGAACTCTATTCGGTCTTGGGATGAATTCATGACCATTTATCTAAAGAAATTCTTCCCCCAAAGGAAGACTCAACAGATACGACACCAGATACATTAAATGTATCAGACTGAGACCGAATCGTTTCATGATTTCTTTGAAAGGTTCAAATACCTTCTCCTGCAATGCCCTCATCATGGAATTGAGTTATGGCAGCTATGCCAGATTGTTTATGAGGGCCTCAACTACAACACCCACCACACATTATTAGAGTTGATGTGCTAGGGTGATTTCCAAATAAAACTCATCGATGAGGCATGAGACACTTTTGAATTTATAGTTGAACGTACCCTTAAGTGGATAATTGAAGCAATGAAGATGTCAGTCGAATTTAGGTCGAACTGACAAAAAATGACCGCCAATTGGCACTCTAGACAACCAATTGGTGGTCTAGTTGGGTCAGGATCCGACCCGGCTTCTCGGCGTTGTGTATTATGTTGTTTTTATCCATTTGCATAAGTTTAATTAGTCCCACACCGGGGGATTGTCCCCAATTGACTTTTTCATGTCTATAAATATTACTCTTCTTCCACCTTTGTAAGGTACCCATTGCTTGGTGGTCATTCTCTCTACTTGGAGTAAGCATTGGAGCAAAACTCAAGTGGAGAAGAATGCCACATGTAATGTGAGTAATGTAAATAAAATAATTCTTCCTAGTTTTGTTTTGATGTTGTCTCTTTTAATGCTTGCATGTTTAGCTTAGTTTTGTTTTCCTAATCTTAGTAGAACTAGTTAGAATGTCTTTCTTCCTTAGTATAATTATTAGCTTATGTGTAGTGAGAGTTTGCCTCTCACTACTATTCCTGACCATCTTGAAAATAAAGGGACACCAAACAACTACATTGCCAATGAGGGTATTGGGAGTTCCTCAGAGGACACCTTGAGTAAGAGACCCACTTTCTGTTCGTCTAGTGCGTCGGGGAAGCAAAATGAGGTTGTTGGCCTCGTTCCGGTGCACCAGCCTGTTGATTGGAGAGTTTGGATTGACAATCATAACTTCAATACCTCAACAGAAGATCTGCTTCTGTTGCTCAATTACGACCAAACTATGAAGTGGTTCGAGCTCTTTTATTTTGATCCTTTGAATCAGACGCCTTTGCGTCTAATTGATGAACCTCTCCCTTTATTTTGTGCACTTTGTGGGGGGGGGACACATGAGTATTTTGGCCCCACATGGTGTCATTTTCCCATTCCAATTGCACTGACCCAATTTTGAGATTCTCATTTAATGTCTTTTGACAAATGACAACGAGAACTTATTTTGTACATAGTTATATCTGAAAAGAAAAAAAAGAGACCAAAAGACTCCAAGAGTAAGCATATGTTGTTGTAGTCTCCAACCCTTGTGTATTTGGGTCTCATTTGTTTCATATATTTGTATCCCTTCTTAAGTATCTCACATGTTTGAGCGGAATTCAGGTTTTATGTCCATCAACATGACCACAAATTTTCCTTGTGCTTCAATGTTTGGTGAGATCTTAACTTTTTTATGCAAAAATACATGTAGTATCATGCTTGCATACATCGAGGACAATGCATGAAGAAAGTGTGGGGGTGTTTTACATTTGTATATATGTGGAGTCATGTCTTTTTCACTTTGTTTTGTGTCTTGTGTGTATTGTTAGCTCATGTTAGTGCACTGAAATTTACATTGATATATCTGCTATACCATGATCCTTGGGTGACTTGCCTTCTTTTGCTTGCTTAGTGCTTTAAAAGTTCCTTGTCTTTCAAAATCTTCATGTGTTTACGAAAGGAAATGTTTTGTGGGCTTTGGGTGTGTTTTGCAAGCGCAAACCCATTGAGAGGCAAAGTAAAAAAGAAGCTCCCAAAATTGACATGAACATGATGCATTAGGATATCTATTACATCGACTTTAGGTCTTATCTAGTCGTAAGGATGCACCCTGGTTTTTCCTCGTGGGGAGAGTAATCATAGGGTTCATGTGTAGATAAGAAATAAGTGACTAGGGTGTTCTCTCTTCTAACATGGCTCTTTTCACTCGGGAAATTAGGTCCAAGGGGACTTAGTGCCTGGTGCTTTCGAGTCATTTTACTTGGGATGCACCGACCAAACTCACGTTACAAATCGTCCTATGTGAAGATTTGGGAGAAGGTGTTCATGATAGTCTAACTCCTCATAGGCAATGATGCATGAAACCTGACCATGGGATAATTACACACCAACTAATTATAATAATAAAAACAAGAAGAAGAAGAAGAAAGAAAAAAAGGAATACAAATAAGAACCTTAATGGACTTTACACTTTGTATCACTTCAGGATGTTAAGGTTGCCCATGTCTTTCACTTAACTCCTTAATTAACTTGCACGAATGGTTCCCTAGGCTAAGTGTGTTGACTGGATACATATATATAGAGTCGGCCCGTAGGATTACGTGTCCAATGATCGACAAAAGTAGGTCCATCGAGTCGTGTTGCTAGGTTGAATAATGCATTAATGTTTGGATTTTGTGGGTATATCCACTGAAAACCCTCAGGAGACACCACTCCTCCTTGGCTACAAGGAGGTTTAACGCCTTATTGCACGTGCTAAGTGAAACTGTGATTTCTACGAAAGTGAGTTAGGATTTCCCCGTTTTTCTTATGTTTTCCTTTCTTTCATTTTTCTCTTTCTTTCTTTTGCTCGGGACTAGCAAAAGGTAAGTGTGGAGGTATTTGATTAGTAGCATATCATACATTGCATTCATGCTATATATCCTTTATTTTACTCCAATTTTGTGCTACTCGGGTGTTTGTTTGTTGTTTTAAGGTATTAGGTAATAAAGAAGATAAGAGAAGAGAAAAAGAACTAAAACGTAAGAAGAAAGGACTTAAATGAGTAAAAATGAATTTGTCTGTCAAACATAAGGACCCATCTGCAAGAGGGGAGGACCTGGATGTAATCCCGGAGGGACCAAATAGCAAACAAAGAAACTCCACACCATCATGAGGAGTGTTTGGCAATTAGATCCGGGCACAGACTCAAATGACTGATCAGGATGCACCCCACGTGAAAAATTGAAGAACTTAAGCATGCACGAGAATTTGGGCCACTTCTGACCCAAAAGATCTGCCCTTGGCGGATCAAATGGGCCTGATTGCTACCAAATTTCGCTCGGGTATGTATTATGTATTTATGTCGATTCAGGGAATGTTTCATTAGTCCCACATCGGGGGATTGTCCCCAATTTCCTTTTTCATTCTCTCTACTTGGAGTAAGCCTTTGAAGCAAAACTCAAGGTGGAGAGGATGCCACATTGTAATGTGAGTCATATAATGAAGACCCACTCACACACACATATACCTACACACCTCTACTTCATGGTGGTTTAGTTTAATTGTTAATTCATTCATAGTTTAGTGTAGTTAGTTAGCATAGTCACAACAACACTCACAACTCCTTGAGGTTCGACCCGTATTTGCCACGTCTTCATCGATGTCGTGCACTTACGGTATTATAACTGATTGAATCAGTCAACTACCGTGTCAGAGGCAAAAATGGTTGCTTTCATGCGTATGATTGAGAGTTTAAAGTTGGACCGAGCTCCTGTAGCTCAGGTTGCTACTCCCGTTTGTAGTAGGTGTGGACTTACAGGACAGAGTGACATGGAATGTGCTTACGCTCCAAGCAATACTGAGCATGTAAATGCGATGTATCAACAGCAGCCCCGTAATGACCCGTACAGTCACTCGTACAACCTGGGATGGTGAAACCACCCTAACTTATCTTTGGACCGGTTAGAGCTCGCATGCTCAATCTCAACTCCCAACTTATCACCCTTCATGCCCATCGACGACCTACTAACCCCCACATCAAAGGTCTTAGCCCCATACTCATCAACCAACATAGGCCTCACCATCAGGTTCTTCTAACCAAACTCCATTACCACAGTGGGTTGACCCAAATGACCCCTCTCTTGAACAAACCCTTCAAGCGTTCATGCGGAGCATGCAAAATTCGTTCAAAACTTTGGAAGTGCAAGTCCACCAATTGGATCATCAAGTCCATGAACATGAGAAGAGTCAATTCCCTCCGAGGTGAATCCCCGGGTTACTCAATCTCAAGGAAGGCCACTAGTTCCTCGAGCTACCTCTGAACCGACCCATCATGTTAATGTGATTCATACTTTGTGGTCTGGTAAGGAGGTGGATAACCAAATTAGGTTGCCTTCATTGCAATCACCATCTCTTGGTGTCACCAGACCTACGGTGATACCCACATCGATGAGGGAACTGCATCCGGAGGTTCCCTCAACGAATACTTCCAGGAAGGATCTTGATCCTAAGGATCCTTCTACTTTTATTTTGACAATGGGGCCGAACCCTGAGGTTCCCTTGTCTCATTATATGTCAAAGGAATCAGGGTCTGAGGTTCCTTTGCAAGACCCTTATGCCCTGAATGCGCCTTTCCCTGTGCGCCTTAAAAAGAAAACTTCAGATCAACACGACAAGATTCTTGAGATCTTTTGGCAAGTAAAGGTGCACATTCGGTTGTTGGAGGTGATTCAACATATGCCACCTTATGCAAAGGTTCTCAAGGATTTCACTTTGTGTGGATGAAATGATGCTCGTGCACCTGAATATCCGTTGGAGGGTATATATTGATGACCCTCAGCTTTGTCGTGAAATGAAAACATTTTTGTTTCCATATCCTTTCACAGATCATGGTTTTGAGAGACATGAACCATCATCCTTGATTCATAAACCTCTCAACAATTCTCCAGTTTCTCATGTTGTGAGCCCATGCAAGTGCATTTTTGGCTCGAGAGATGGCGGCTTCCCATTTGATGTCCCTTGACAAATGAAGATGGGAGCCCATTAATGTACATAGTTTGTTCTAAAAAATGACTCTAAGAGTGAGCATAGGTTGTTGTGGGCTCCAACCCTTGTGTATTTGGGTCCCATTTGTTTCAAGTATTTGTCTCCCATCTAAGTATCTCACAGGTTTTGAGGGGAATTCGAGTTTGTGTCCATCAACATTACCAAAAGTTCCTTGTGTTTCAAAGTTTGGTGACATCATAACTTTTTCATGCAAAAATTCATGTAATATCATGCTTGCATACATTGAGGACAATGCATGAAGTAAGTGTGGGCGGAGGTGTTTTACGTATGTACATAGTCGAGTCTTTTTCCATTTCTTTTGTTTTCATTTTGTTTGTATTGTTAGGGTCATGATAGTGTGCTGCATTTATTATCGATATATTTGCTTGCCATGATCATTGGGGGACATATCTGTTGGCTTTTTGGCCTTAATCTTATGTTTTGATGATTTAATCAACCTAATCTTAATTAGAGTAGCACACACTATGCATTGCATATATATTGTATTGTGCTAACCTCTACAGGTGATCAAGACTCAAGAAAGATGGAAATGAAGTCAAGACATGTAATTAAAGCTATATCGAAGACATGTAATATTGATTTCTTTTGAGTCTTAGGAACAAAGTGTAATTGAGCATACTTGAGCTAAAAACAACTTAATCACACACTAGGTTCCTTATAGAAGTCACACACGAAATTTCTGAAAAATTAGCTCTAATCTAGTTTATATGCTTAATTGTCATATCCTTAGAGTTTAATTCATTGCAAATCATATACCTTATTCATTGCAAATCATTTATCACATCCATTGATTTTAAATGTCAATTTTTAAATGGATGTTAGAATAAGGCTTAAGTAGAAACTTAATTGAACTTAAAATTTAATCATACTCATTGTTTCAATTTAGCCTTATTGATAGGGGGAGCTTAAATGTTATATCTTTTATTAGAGTAATGAAGTGCAAAATTTAGGGGGAGCAATTTCATTACGATGACATCCTTTTGACTTATATAATTATCAGTGTTTTTGATGGATGTCAAAGGGGGAGAGATAATTAAGGGGGTAACTTGAAAAACTCGATAAAATTTGAACAAAAACTATGCACATCCATAGGGGGAGCATTTATATGCATAGTTTACATATACAAATTTCAAGTATTAAGATATCGGTTGTCATCATCAAAAATGGGGAGATTGTTGGCTTTTTGGCCTTAATCTTATGTTTTGATGATTTAATCAACCTAATCTTAATTAGAGTAGCACACACTATGCATTGCATATATATTGTATTGTGCTAACCTCTACAGGTGATCAAGACTCAAGAAAGATGGAAATGAAGTCAAGACATGTAATTAAAGCTATATCGAAGACATGTAATATTGATTTCTTTTGAGTCTTAGGAACAAAGTGTAATTGAGCATACTTGAGCTAAAATCAACTTAATCACACACTAGGTTCCTTATAGAAGTCACACACGAAATTTCACATAATTTGGACTTCAATAGATCACCCAAACTTAGACCGGAAAACACCAAACCTGAACTGTAAAAGTCTGCCCACATTCGGTCGACCGCAACATGCCGTTCGGTCGACCGAATGATCAAATCTCTTGTTTGTATTTTCACTGCCCTTTTTCGGTCGACCGTGTTTTACCTTTCGGTCGACCGTCCGATCATATTTTCCCGACCGTTACTTTTGTCGTATATACCCAACGGTCGTATTCGTATTAAACGAAAAATACCCCAAATACATTTCATGTATCGGTCGACCGAGGACCATGATCGGTCGACCGTTGGTTCATCTCTTGACAAACCCAAAGTGCCTGTCCTTAATCGGTCGACCGCCAAACCTGTTTCGGTCGACCGTTCACACATTTGTTTGTCAACCCCAAAGTGCCTGGTCGAAATCGGTCGACCGAACCCTATCTTGTGTTCGACCGATGACTTAAGTGAACCTAAGTCGTAGAGTTGGGCGGTCGACCGTTGCTTAAACGGTCGACCGAACTGAGTGTAAAACTGTCAAACGGTCGACCGTTCTGCCCGATCCGGTCGACCGAATTCAGCCAGAATTGGGTCCTGTCTTTTCTGTTTTGTGTAATCACACATCAACTCATACCCAATCAATCCCAACGACTCTATTCTCTCTAATGCCTATATAAGGAGTTGTAAAACACATTTTAACACAACTCTCTCCCACTACAAACTTGTCCCAAACACTCAAAGCTACAAACCTTCCACACTTAGTGATCATTTCTTAATCCTACTCAAGTGTGCTCAAGATTTAGAGAGTGTTGCTCCACTCAAGTTCTCATTTGTTGTCAAAAGAGTAAAGGCTCCAGTGAAAGGCCGAAGCATCCTTCTCGGATTGTGAGAAGAGGATTCCAAGCTCGGCGAGGGTTGTTCGCGAGTATGACGGTTGTAAAGGCGTTCTCTCCCGGCCCGGAACGGGGAGTGGTTAGTGAAGTCGTGAGCGGAGCTCGGTGATCCGAGCGGAGCTTGCAAGAGAGGATTAGGACCCGGGTGGGGTGCCGAACCTCTATAAAAATGCCGAGTCGATTTGTGGTTTGCTTATTCCTACACTTGCTTGTTTTAGTTTAAATCCCGCTGCATTTCTTTGATCGAATAAACAAGTAGGTAATTAGGTGATTAGCATTAATTGTGGACCCATACACCCACACGATCCAACAATATCATCTTTTGCTTGCTTGGTTCTTTAAATTTTCACATTTCTTTCAAAATCTTCATGTGTTTACGAAATAAAATGTTTTTTTGGGTTTGCATGTGTTTAGCATGTGCAAAACCGTTGAGAGGCAAAGTAAAAAGGAAGGTCCCAAAATTGACTTGAACATGATGCATTAGGATATCTAGTACACCGGCTTTAGGTCTTATCTAGTTGTAAGGATGCACCCAGGTTTTCCCTCGGGGGGGGGGGGGGGGGGGGAGTAATCATAGGATTTTGTACGCAAATAAATAAAGAAGTCCACCCTGAACCTAGTAAGTAAAATAATTTGTGTCTATTAGTATAAGGGAGTTTGTCGTAGTCCGAGACCCTTAAACTCCTGTTATGAAACCTTAAGTGTAGGGGTTTTGGTTCATGTGTTGATAATAAATAGGTGTGTAGGGTGTTCTCTCTTCTCGCACGACTCCTATCACTTGGTAAATTAGGTCTGACGGGACTTAGTGTCTGTTGTTTTTTTAGTAAACTGACTTGGGATGCACCGACCAAACTCCTGTTACACGGGGGGAAGGGATTGCCCTATGTGGACATTTGGGGAAAGGTGTACGTGATAGTGTAACTCCTCATAGGCAATGATGCATGAAACCTGACCTTGAGAGAATTAAACACCAACTAGTGAAAAAAAAGGAAAAAGAAAAACAAAGATGGTAATACAAATAAGAACTTTAATGAACTTTACACTTTGTATCACTTCAGGATGTTAAGATTACCCATGTCTTTCACTTAAGTCCTTAATTAACTTGCATGAATAGTTCCATGAGCTAGGTGTGTGGACTGGATACATATATAGAGTCGCCCCGTAGGTTTACCGTGTCTAATGATCGACAAAAGTAAGTCCAACGAGTTGTGTTGCTAGATTGAGTAATGCATGCATCATGTTCGGATTTTGGGGGTATATATGCTAAAATTCCTAAGGAGATACCACTCCTCTTCCTTGGCGACAAGGAGGTTTAACGACTTTTTGCATGTGCTAAGCAACCGTGATTTCTACGAAAGTGAGTTAGGATTTCCCTATTTTTTGTATGTTTCCCTTTCTTTCATTTCTCCCTTTCTTTGTTTTGCTCAGGACGAGCAAAAGGTAAGTGTGGGGGTATTTGATTGATAACATATCATACATCGCATTCATGCTATATATCCTTTATTTTACCCCAAAATTGTGCTACTCAAGTGTGTGTTGTACTGTTTTAGGTATTTGAGAAAAGGGAGCAAAAAGGACCTGAATGCAACAAAAATGGACTGTATTGTAGACTTCTTGACCTATTTGTAATGCACAAGGACTGGATCGTAAATCAGGAAGGACCCAAGTGAAAACCCAGAGGGACCTTATTGTGAAGTTCAAAATATTGTAACACATGACTTGAACCATATCAGTTTTTTGCCAATTAAAACAAAATCGGTTCAAGATAGTGGACTGAGCCTCACCCCACGTGCGAAACAGAAGAACTTAACAAGTGGACAAATCTGAGACGGATTGGAGCATCTGGATCTACCACTGGTGGATTTTGGTCGCGGGTCGGGTTATCGGGCCAGATCATTCGAAGACTATCAGATTCAATTTAGAGCCATCCGATTACACCCAGATTAGTCTCAACCATCTATTGTTCTATAAATACCATTGTACTACCTCCTCTCTTCTTCTTCTTGCTTCCTCCATTAGTTTTGGTTTATTTTGCCGCTTGATTAATTCAATTAAAATAACCCCAAGTGCACGGCCACGTTGAAGCGATGGAAAATACGGGTTGGTCCACAAGGAGTGTGTGTGAGTCAGATTCACGATACTCGAGTGGGGGAGAAGAAGAGAGAGTTGTGATTGAAATTAAACTACGATGCGTAGGAAATTGGAAACCAATACAATAAAAGCTAAACCCCTTAGGGGGTAGAGAGAAAGCGAATACGAAAATATGTGTATGTGTGTGTTCAAATGTGCTCATCAAAACATGTCATTCATGAAATCCATTAAACTCAATTCCAACTTTGCCTCCACATGACATAAGATAAAACCTTATCATTAAAACATACAAGTCAATAATTGAAATGAAGCTAATATGTTTACATGCATCATAACTCAAATCCAACTATGTCTCGACATGAAATAAGATTTATCACAATCAGTAAAACATACAAGACATTAATTAGGATAAAGCCAACATGAGCACATGTCTTGTTTCCTTCTTCCACTCCATCCTTATCCTAACCTCATCATTCCCCATAAAATAGGCTCACTAATCTAAGCATGTGCTAAGCATCACTCAAGAGCATTAGCACATCAAAGATAAGAGTGAAATCTCATTAGCTGGTTGTGGAAATCATGTAGGGGCTGAAAGGATAGGATTAACACACACTAATATATCACATAATCACAACACTTTCTTCTCCACCCCCAATGGGGATGTGGACTACTCTCTATTCATTCTTACACTAAAGAAAGCATGAAAATAACATAAACCCATAATGGAAAATGAAGGAAAAGAAGATTAAGCGAACAACAACATAAAAGAAATTGCATCAAAGGAAAGACATGTAATTAAAGAACAACACTAACACTTGATTGAAGAGAAAAGATTACAAAGTTTCTCCTTCTTCTCCTCTTACACTAATTAGTAGCCAAATAAACCTAAACTAATGGAGGAGCAAGAAGAAGAGGGATAGGAGGTATTACAATGGTATATATAGACTAATACATGGTTAGGACTAATCTGAGAATAATCGGATGGCTCTAAATCACATCTGATGGTCTGAGAATGCGCTAACCCGAATACCCGACCCACAGCCAAAATTGGAGGTCCTTTGGACCCTTTTGATCTGCCAGTGGCAGATCAAATAGGTCTGATCGAGATGCGATTTTGGCTTCTACTTTATTTCTTCGTTTGGCACGTAGGGTAAAGTCATTATCCACTCGTTCGAATCACTTTGATTTTTATTGGAGAAATACTGATTTGATTCAAGTCATGTGGCACAACATTTTGTCCTTTACCATCAGGTCCCTCTGGGTTTTCACTTGGGTCCTTCTTGATTTGCGATCCAGTCCTTGTGCATTACAAACAGGTCCATAATCTTCCAAATTAGTCCATACTTGTTACATTTATGTCATTTTTCCTCCATTCCTCTTCTTTATTACCTAACTCCTGAAACACTACAAACAACAACTCGAGTAGCACAATATTGGGGTAAAATAAAAGATATATAGCATGAATATGATGCATGATATGCTACTAATCACTGCTGATTATTGTAAGAGGATAAGAACGAGGAAAATTGTAATTTTGCATTCAATCAAGTATTCTTGTTCTTTACATTGATGGTTTTTATTTGATGCAATTTCCTTCATGTTTTTGTTTGCGTGATCTAGTTTTCTGAAATTTCCATTACGGTTTTGGGTTCCTTTTATGCTTTCTTTTGTCTAGAGATGAGTAGGGAGTAGTCCATTCTCATTGTGGGATGGAGAAGAAGGTGATGTGATCGTGTGATGTATAAGATGTGTGTGTTAATCCTAACCTTTGAACCTCACACGATTTTCTTAACCATCTAATCGGATTTCACTCTTATCTTTGATGTGATAATGCTCTTGAGTGATTCTTAGCATATGCTTAGATTAGTGGACCTATTTTATAGGGAATGATGAGGTGAGGATAAGAATGGAGTGGAAGAAGGAAACATGACATGTGAGAGCATGTGCTCTTGTTGGCCTAATCTTAATTAATATCTTGTATGTTTTAATGATTGTGTAAATCTTATTTCATGTGGAGGCATAGTGGGGTTTGATCTTTATGCATGAGCTCATTTAGCCTCATTTCAATTATTGTCTTGTATTTTTTAATGATAATGGTTTATCTTATTTCATGTGGAGGCAAAGTTGGATTTGGTTTTATGGATTTCATGTATTACATGTTGTGATGAACACAATTGAACACATACACGTGCACATATTTTCATTTCCACGTTCTTTCTCTACCCCCTACGGGGTTTAGTTTTATTGTTTGTTTCCTGATTTCATGCGCATTGTAGTGTAATTTCAACCTTATTTCTCTCTTCTCTTCCCACTCGAGTACGGTGGCTTCGACTCGCACGCGCTCCCTGTGGACTCGACCCGTACTTGCTACCACTTCATCATGGTCGTGCACATTTTGTATTATAACTGAATCAATCACTCTCCAACTGAAATTGGCAATGGGATAGAAACCAGCAGAGAATGGTGTAGAATGATAGTGGTGAAGATAGGGACTGAAACACGCTAAAGAGACCGCGAATTGGTGGTGGAGGACTGCTGATTGGCGGTCTGAGCAAGCTCTCTGGTCTCCACATTTCTGTACTATGGCCGCCACGAGAGATGGAGGGTTTTTTTGTGTGGAATGAGATGGGTAGGGTTGCGAAGAGAGTATTTAAGTAAGGGATGTGCAAAATATCAAAAAGGACCTTCCTTTTAGTGGGGGTTTTTCTATTTCTTTTATTCTCTTTTTTTTAGTTGTATGTACAAATGAGATACATGTGTCAATCCATCACATCCATAGGAATTTCGTGTAGCGACAAGAGTTCCTCAACTTCATTAGTCATGATTCCCTCCAGATACGGTTTCAACCAATGCCCATTAACTTTGAACACCTCGCCGCTACTTGGGTTTTGAATTTCAACCTCCTTGTTCGGGAAAATGGTTAACACGATATAGGGTCCAAAACCAAAGACTTGGAAGTTTCCCCGGACACAAGTGGAGGAGAGAGTTATACAATAACACCTTTTGTCCCATCGTGAATGTTTTGATCCGGACCACGCAGTCGTGGAAAGTTTTTGTGCGGCACTTGCAAATCATGGCATTTTCATATGCCTCATTTCTCAACTCCTCCGACTGATTGAGCTCCCACTTACGGTTGGCACCGGCAACATCAAGGCTCATGTTATGTTTGATTTCCCATAATGCCTGGTGTTCAAGCTCTACCGGAAGATGACACGCCTTGCCATAAACAATCTGATAGGGGGACATGCCTAGGTCAGTTTTATACACGGTGCGGAAGGCTCGCAATGCGTCATTCAACTTAACCGAAGCATTAAATGTCTTTTCGAGTATTTACTTGATTTGACGGTTGGAGATTTCCACCTGGCCACTGATTTAAGGATGATAAGGTGTGGCCAACTTGTGCGTGATGGAATATTTCCTCATCGCTGCTTCGAATGATCGGTTCAAAAAGTGAGTCCCTCAATCGGTAATGATACAACAAGGTGTCCCAAACCTCACAAAGATGTGTTCTTTTAAGAATTTGATCACTACCTTGCAATCATAAGTGCGAGTGTGGATCGCCTCTACCCACTTTGACACATAATCAACTGCCACAAGAATGTAGGTGTGACCATGAGACACGGGAAAAGGACCCATCATGTCAATTCCCAAAACATCAAAGATGTTGACCACTACGATAGGATGTAGTGGCATCATATCACGTCTCCCAATGTGGCACACACGTTGACACCGATCGCATGCTTTGCAAAATGTAAAAGCATCTTGGATCAACGTGGGCCAGTAAAAACTACATTGGAGAACTTTGGCAATGATTTTCTTGGCACCAAAGTGTCCACCACATGCCTCATCATGGCAAAAGGACAAGACACTATGTATCTTGTCGTAAGGAATGCACCTTCTTATGATTTGATAAGCACAATACCAAATAAGTAAGGGTCATCCCAGTAGATGTGCTTGACCAATGACTTAAACATGGCATTCTCATTTCGTGTCCAATGCGCCATCACCTCCCTTGTTACTAAATAGTTCACAATGTACGCCAACCAGGGGGCTAAGGCTATTGATATGAGATTCTCATTAGGAAAGTACTCGTTCACCGATGGGTCCATTGAAGGCTCAACATGAATGTGTGACAAATGGTCAGTGACGACATTTTCGCACCCTTTCTATAATGTATCTCAAGGTCGAACTCTTGCATAAGAAAGATCCAACGAAGAAGACGGGGTTTAGCATCCTTCTTCACAAACAGATAGCGAAGGGTTGAGTGGTCGGTATAGATATTGACTTGCAATCCAATGAGGTACTGGCAAAACATTTCCATCAAGAAAATGACCTTGAGGAACTCCTTGTCAGTAACGGTGTAGTTTAGTTGGGCGTCATTGAGAATGCGACTCTCATAGTAGATCACAAGCGACATCCTGTCGACTCTATGACTGAAAACTTTTCTAATCTCATAGTCCAAAGCGTCACACATCAGCTCAAAGGGAAGAGTCCACACCGGTGCCTTGATAATTGGAGCGGAGGTCAGCTAACGCTTCAAGAACTCAAAAAAGGATGTGAGACACTCGGGTGTGAACTCGAAAGGGGCGTCTTTTGCAAGTAGGCTTGTCAACGGTCGAGCTTGCATGTTGAAGTCTGTAATGAAACGTCGATAAAAACTAGCATGTGCAAGGAAGGAAAGAATGTCCTTTACCGAGGTGGGTGGTGGTAGCTTAGAAATCATCTCAATTTTGCTTGATCCACCTCAATTCCATCCTGAGAAACCATGTGTCCCAACACAATGTCTTTAGTGACCATAAAATTACACTTTTCCCAATTAAGGGCTAAGTTTGTTTCCGTACATCTCTTCAGAACCAAGCTTAAGTGATGTAAGCACTTATCAAAAGAGGTCTCATGGACTGAGAAGTTGTCCATGAAAATCTCATGGAACCTCTCGACCATGTTGGAAAAGATACTTAACTTGCAACACTGGAACATTGCAGGCACATTGCATAGTCCAAACGGCATACGTCTATACGCAAATTTCCCAAAAGGGCATGTGAAAGTGGTCTTCTCTTGATCCTCAGGTGGCACTGGTTTTTTATCATACCCCGAATAACCATCAAGGAAACAATAGTAAGCATGCCCTACGAGTCTTTCAAGAATTTGATCAATGAATGAAAGAGGGAAATGATCTTTCTGCGTAGCGGCGTTCAACTTCCTATAGTCAATGCAAACTCGCCACCCAGTTTGAAGTTGGGTTGGAACCAATTCATTTTGTTCATTACGAACGACAGTGTTACCCGACTTCTTTGGCACAACTTGGACGGGCCTTACCCAAACACTATCCGAGATAGCAATAATTATTCCATTGTCCAAGCATTTAATGATTTCTTTCTTCACCACCTCGGCCATGGCTAGAGTGAACCGCCATTGGGGGTCCCCGACACGGTCGTGCCTCATCACCTATATAGATGCGATGTTCAACAATGGCGGGACTTATCCCTTTAATGTACTTCAAAGACGACCCAATGGCTGACTTATACTTGGTTAGAACTTGAATCAATCACTCTTCTTCATCTTGAGTGAACGTCGATGAGATGATCACCAGGAATGACTGATTTGGACCAAGAAAAACATGTTTGGTTCCTTCAAAAGTTCCTTAAGCTCAACACTAGGTGGTTCCTCGTGACAGGGTGTGGTATCCAATTCGAGGGATATAATAGGAGGAGCTTGCATGTGATGCATAGCATGCACATTGTCTCTTAACTCACCCCCATCCTCTTCTTGATCGGAATCATCCATGATGTATTCGTTTAATTTTTCATGAAGCAGGGGTACTCTTGTTCTTATGTTGCTTCTTCAACTTCCCATATAAGGTTGATTTACATGGGGTCCACAAAAGATGTCAGTTGCCTGGCCATATTGAACACATGGAACATTGCAGTCAAGTTCCCGAACGACAACTTCATGAGTCCAGTTCATCAATTTATTGAGGCATTTGATGTCGCCAGAAATGGTCTACCCAAAATCAATGGAATCCGAGAGTGGGTATTCGTGACTAGTTTGGTTTCAAGGATGATGAAGTCAACAAGAAATATGATATCTCCAACCTTGATTAAGACAGCTTCAATGACCCCCATCGGCATTTTGATCGAACGATAAACCAACTCTAAAGTTGTTTTTGTAGACTTGAGCTCGTCTAGGCTTAATCGTTGATACACAGAAGTAGGTAAGAGGTTAACCGCCGACCCTAGATCTAACAAGACGTTATTAATGCAAGAGTCCCTAATGACACATGAAATCGAAATAATCAAACTCGCATTAGCTGCCAAAAAGGCTTTGTTAGCGATGATGGTTTTCCTCTTCGTCTACAGAGATCCTTCAGGAGTTTTTCATAGGGTGGTACTTGTTGAATCATGTCTAACAAAGGAATGTTGACATTCACCTTGTTGAATATCTCCATCATTTGTTCAACACTTTCACTTTATTTTTTAGTTAACCTACTAGGATATGGAGCTTTTGGCAGGTATATTTGCTACGGTTCTGGAGAAAGAGGCGTTAGTGTATTACCCTCCCCTAAGCCTCTTTCTCACCATCATTCCCACCGAGGGGCTGCACAGGCTGCACAGATGGTGGCTACGACATGAAAATTTGGTTGTCAACCTGTTGCCCACTCCTTAACGTCACAATGGCATTAACGTGGTTAACATGTTCTCCCACACTATTTGTTTCCCACGCACGTGATGTCGAGCTCGGAACATAATTGTTCAGCTGGTGCTACACACGTGGATTGGTCTTAGGTTGGCTAGGAAGCGTCCCTGGTTCTCTTACATGTATAGATTGGGGTAATGGGCCCACCTAAAGCTCAAGAGATTTTCAGGGATTTCTTAGTGGAAGTGAGATCTTCTTGAGTGGTCATGAAGGCTTGACCCTGGTTAGATATGAAATTTGTTATCAAGTTCTCAAGTGACCTGAATCGGGGTTCATTAATGTTTCCACTGGGGAAACTTGGTGGGCCAAAAGGTTGGACCTGGGTAGGATGTGAATGAGATGGATGCATGGATGATGAATGCATGTTGTGTTCGTAAGGTTGTGGTTGAGGTGTGAATAGTTAGAAGGAATACCTTGAATTATTTTGGTTCCAAGAGAAGTTTGGGTGGTTCCTCCAACCGGGGTTATATTATGAAGAATATCAATCATTTCTGGGGTGGTAGTTGATGGCATTGACCTGCCCTATTTCTGGAGCCATGTAGCCACACTCCTCGCTTATATGATCGACCATACCACACGTATGACATGAAACAGAGCTACATGTAGATGCTTAGGAACTTTTTGTTTGGTTCTAGAGCTCCATCGAGTCTATATGACGCATCAAGGCTGCATAGCGTGCCTCATTGGCCGTATTGGAATCAACGGCAAAAGTCGGACCTACTTTCGCTTGGTCGGAATTTGTGATCCTCGCTCCTATACTACAACGTGATGAAGGTGGTTCCCTAACACATTCCCATTGCATGGACTTTTCAGTCAGATCTTCGAGAAAGGCCCATGCGTCTTTCTCTTCCTTTCCCTAGAAATCTCCTTGACACATGGATTAAAGAAACGTTCGGGATGAATTGCTAAGACCTTCGTAAACAATTTGGCAAAGGCACCAGAACTCAATGCTATGGTGAGGGAACAAGGAAAGTAGCTCCTTAAACTTCTCAAAGTATGCATGGAATGTTTCAAACTCGAGTTGATAGCAAGAATTGATTTCTTGTCTCAATTTTGAGTCCGATGATGAGGAAAATACTTTATGAGAAATGTAGATTGAAATTGGTCCCAAGTTGTGAGGACACTCGCTTGGTTACTATACAACCACTTCTTGCCATCATCTTTCAGAGTGAAAGGGACCAGTCAAAGATGGATGGAGTCTGTGATCAGCTGCTGCAGCTTAAACATAGCACATACCTCCTCCAATTCTCGGAGAAAGAGATAGGGATCACCTTTACCCGAAAAATGGAGCATGGAGATATATTGAGGTTTAACCTCAAAGTGGTTCCTAGTTTCCTGGGGCAACACGATGCAAAAGGGAAGAGTAGTCCGAGCCAGAAAGCATTGGTCATGCAGACAAACGGGAATAGGTGGCGGAACAGGTGGGTCCAGCAACTGCTCCTACTCGCGTTACTAATCAGCCATGTAGACCGGACTGTGTGGCACACGAGAAAGGGAAGGTGTCGAGAAATCGACTACCGAGGCAGGATCGATGTTGCGTCTCGTCAAACGACCACTCTTGTCTCGTGCCCACACAAGCATGCACAAAGATTGACACACGCACGAACCAAATGTAAAACCTTTTTTTTCTTTTTGAAACTAACAAAAAACTGAGGAGAAGACCAGAGGGAGAAGAGGAGACGAGAGAAGTCTTTAAGCTACGAGGTATGGGTGAGGGTAAAAGACAAGCAATAAATCACGGCTCAAACAACTTAGGGCTATACGTCCTTTAGATTAGAAGACGCCTAACTTTGAGATCACTAGTCTCGACATGCCTCACCTCCCACAACAAAGACCACAATGCCCACCAAGTGATACCGGATCTGGAGATCTAGTACCTCCTACTATTGACAAGGCAGGCGACGTCCATCAGGTCATGATAGTCTCAACTGGATCACTCTCCTAGTGCGTCTGAAATCTATATGGGCCAATGTATACTTGCTTTTAGAATAAAGGCTTTTGAGGTGGTTTATGGGGTTAAGGAAGGGGTGATGAAATCACCCACCTTATCTTTGTATACTATAGGTGGAGACCTTTAATTTGATTTGATTCTTAAACTAGCAAGCAACTCACCAAACAAACACTCACCTAACTCTTGTTTCAATGCAAACCTTACTAACTAATGAATGTACTAATGCGTGAATGAATATTAAGGAATGCATACCTCGCTCCACCACTCAATGATAGAAATTGAACTAAGAGAAGACAAATGGCATTCTCAAGTCATTACTAGATGATGCATGACCTAAACATAGCAAATGCCTAATATGTTGCTTTGGATTTTACAGTCCAAGTTGATTAAAGGGGATTTTTAGGTTAAGAAGTAAACTGGGAGCGGTAACAAAAGGACAACAAATCATGCAATTTGCTCCCAGACACCAAATATGAAGTGTGAGCTACAGGAGAAAATACTGGACTAAAAGAGATTACCAGACTACCAATTGGCGGCTACAAACCACTACCTAGCCGTATGTTTAGCTCCAAACGCTGCTCCCACTTTCCCACCAAAATTTAGAGCTCACCTGATCACCTGGACACACCACAACTAAAACAAAAAAATTAAACCACTCGAACCACCCAAGCAAAGGTTGGGACAAGGTGCTCCCTGGCAAAGGTGCCAAAAACTTGTTAATGTTTTACTAATTAACCACAAGTGCACGGCCGTCAGTGAAGACGAGGCAAGTACGGGTCGATCCACAGGGAGCGTTTCCAACCTTCGAGTGAGCAAAATCAAGTGGAAAATAATGATGGAAGAAGAGATTATTACACTACTACTAAAGAGATGATTATACTAAGAACGCAAAACAAACTAGATTACGATGAAAATGAAAACTAACGAAATTCAGCAAATGATATGGAGTGAAATATGGATGAACCCCTAAGGGGTGGAGTGTGTGCACATATGAGGTGAGAGGAGTGATGGATGACACATGTAAGCATGTATGTGTATGTGTGTCATGTGTGTGTCTTCATGCATAGGAAGTGTCTAAAGATTTGGCAAGACCTATCACTCCATTCACACAATACATCAGCAATTACTACTCGATTATCATGAGATGAGGCTCAGCATAAGAAGTGTCTAAAGGTATTGCAAGATTCATCAAAAACCAGGAATTCATGTGAAGACCAAGCCAAACATGGGAGGCGTACGAATCATATGGCAAAACCCATCAAAACAAAATTTCTTCAATCAATCGAGTGAGCAAACACTAATGCAAACACACGACTAACATGTAGCATACCCAACAGGAGGTTTCAGCCAATAAACATGGGGAAACCAAGCATGGGAAATGTCTGAAACGTATGGCAAAATCCATCAAAAGTCCCCCAACATGTAGATGATTAAAACAAACCTAATGAACATACAAACATTCAAGTCTACACAATCAAAATTCATCAAACCTCAAAAGATAAATGTTCATCATGTTAGGATCGATGGCCCTCTAATCACTAAACTAATTGCAAAATTAAAATGATTATTGAGGGATTAAGGGAGAAGACAATTGCAAATCACAAAATCGTGGACACCGGAGTTTAGAAAGGTTTGGCACCGCACCCCGATCCTAGTCCTCCTCGCAAGCCTCGCTCGATCCGCTGAGCCTCGCTTACGGTTCCACTAACCGATCTCCATTCTGGGCCGACAGTTAAGGCTCAAATAGTCATTGGATACAAGGGTCAAGTGCCACGTGTAAATAGTCGTTCAGTGCCTAAAGCCAAGAAGGACTCGGTTGATCGATAGGCATTCGGTTGTCCGAATTAAGACAAGTCAATTGGGATCTAAAGGCTTGATTCAAATGTGACCGTTGAAGCAACATCCAAAAATTGTCCAAGGCTATTCAGTCGACCGAAGGTGTTTCGGTCGTCCGTCAGGACAATTCTTAAGAGCATCCTATGGTTTACTAATGGAAAGGATTCAAAGATCTGATAGGTGTTCGGTGGACCAAAGTGGGAAGGTTTCGGTTGACTGTGAAGGGTCCGGTTTACTGAATCTTGATGGGACAGAATCCTAGTGCTCAAGTTTACATTAAACCTTATGGACTCAATAAATACAAAATTACATGTCTTGGTCCAAAGCTTTGATTACAAGTCTTGATGTCTTTGTCCAAATGCTCCTTTTCTTGATTATCTTCATCAACCTATTAAGATGATTGCAAGTATACAACTATGTACAATGCATGTAATCGTGTTTGCTCACTTGGATTGATTAGGTTGATTGATTAAGATTAATTTGATTAATCATCAAAATTAATATATATTAAAGCCAAAAGGCCAACACATCATCTCTACCCCCAAATGGGGATGGAACTACTCACTACTCATTATGCTAACATTTATATTAAGAAGAGAAACATTCTAACTAATTACACTAAGTTTAATAAAACAAAATTTAACTAAACATGGAAGAATTAAAAGAGACAACATGAAACTAACAAAGATTTATTTTATTCATAACTCACATTACAAGTAGCATCTCTCCACTTGAGTTTTGCTCCAAAGGCTTACTCTAAGTAGACAGAATGGACACCAAACAAGGAGTTTTTTTTCATGAAGGAGGAAGAAGATTTCTATTTATAGTCCTAACAAAAGGCAACAGGGGATAATCCCCCGATGTGGAACTAATGGAATAGACTAAAAAACATAAACAACCTAATAAACTACCGAAGCAAGACGGGTCAGATTTGGAGCAGAAGGAACTGCCAATTAACTGTCTGGAGCCACCAATTGGCGGTATGGATTGCTCTGATCCGACCTGTTTTCGGATATCTTCTTAATTGCTTCATTTCTTCACGTGGAGTGCACCCTAATTGGTTGTTTGAGTCTAGCCCGAATCTAAATGCCAAAATACTCCTCATGATGGTGTGGATTTCTCGATTTGCTAATTGGTCTTTTTTACTTGCATCTAGGTCCTTTTCTCTGGCAAATAGGTCCATAAGTCTCACTGATCATTCTTTTTTCTCACGTTTTGGTCTTTTTGTGTCATCTTCTTCTTAAACTTGTTTATTCATGAAACTTAAACATAAAACTCGTTACATAGCATTGCTTACGTTTAAAATAGATGATATAAGACATGAATATATGTGTGATATGATATTAATCACAAGCTTTCTAGCACTCTTGTCTTATCATAAATGATCTCATATTGTGCAACTAAATCATGAAATGCATTTTGAAGCTCGTCAAAAGTATATGAATCAGTTTTAGAGCATGAGCTTTGACTAGAATAAGATCTAGTAGAGCAAGAGCTTTGACTATGAAATCATTAGAAGTAGCATTCTTCTCCACTTGAGTTTTGCTCCAAGGCTTACTCTAAGTAGAGAGAATGACCACTAAGCATGTAGTGATTACAAAGGAGGAGGAAGAGTTCTATTTATAGCCATGAAAAAAGGTAACCGGGGACAATCCCCCGGTATGGGACTAATTGTATACTATAAATGGACATAAAACAACTTAATCCAACACCCAACTAAAAATCATTGGATCTGGAGCAATCCCAACCGTTGATTGGCGGTCTGGATTGTCCTGATTAAGGCTGGTTTTGGGTGACCCGTTTCTGGCTTGATTTTTTTATGTTTGGTGAACCCGACTTGGTTGTTAGTGTTTCGGTCCGGATCTAATTGCCAAAATGATCCTCATGATGGTGTGGAGCTTCTTGATTTGCCCATTAGTCATTTTAGTTTACATCTGGGTCCTTCTCTCTTGCATCTCAGTCCATAAGTCTTACAATTCAGTTCTTTTTCTCTCTCTTAGGTCCTTTTGTGTCTCTTCTTCTCACTTGTTTTTTCCTGACACTTAAACATAAAACTCGTTACGTAGCATTGCTTAGGTTAAAAATAAATGATATAAGACACAAATATATTAATGATATGATGTCAATCAATGCACATTCACATGAATGATTTAGGTTGTATGTAGGATTAATTGATACTCTAATGGTCACACTAGATACTTATTGCATGCTTGACAATCTAAAATCAACCTCAACTTTGTGTGAGAAATGCACGTTCATGGTTTTCCATGTAGTGTTGTGTATCCTACACTCAAATTCTACACTAGCTTCTACTTGTATACCACACAAACTACACTAGTGCCTAATTAAAATTAAAACTCACTGACACACACACATACTTACACACCTCCAATCCATGGGGCTTTAGTTTAATTGTTAATTCATTCATAGTTTAGTGTAATCAAACTTCTTCTCTCCTTATTTTCCACTTGACTTCTGAAGAACCAGAATTGACACACCTCCATGTGGACTCGACCCGTACTTGCCGCGTCTTCACCGATGTCGTGCACTTGCGGTATTTAAAACCATTCAATCATAAACATAAATTTGGATTCCTCTCGTCAAGGTGGTCAGTTTGAGTACCACATTTGTTATGTTTCAAGAACTATTTAAGATGATCCTTTTTCTTTAATTTGTTAATGCATGCTAAGCTAATTTCATTATGTGGTTGACGGCCTTATTGATTTTACTTTTAACCTTTTTACTATAATTAACTATTGTGTAATTTATATTTGGTACATTTTGCTATCGAATTAATCACCATTTATTTTGGACATTTCTAATGTGGTGGATTACCTTGTTAGTTATCCTAGCATAAATGTGAAGAGAACAAACTTTAACCCGAATAGCATAAGTAACCCGAGACTCATTGTCTGAGAACTAAATATCTTTCAGTGTCAAACCTAAAACCTAAATAACATTAGTCAGGATCTGGCGAAAGACCCGTCATTTGGTAAGTGAATGTGTGTACGTAAACATCAAAACTATAACCCAAATAGCTATGTGAGTCGACAAAAGACCTATCGTCCGGGAGCTAAATGTCTATAGATGTCAAAACCAAAACTCATATAGTACATGACCCACAGAAAGACAACATTATCTAGAAAGTATATTTGTAACGAAATAGTACAAGTGACTCGATGAAACCCCATCGTATGGGAATTAAATGTTTATAAATGTGAAAATTACAACACAAATAACATAAATCACATCGTAAAGGTGAGAAATATGAACAAAACGGTGATCAACCATCTCAGAAAGATTGTATTTTCAATTTACATGGTCCTAATGTAAAAATAAAGGCTCGTGTTGTCGCATAAACTTTGTATTTTCGATTTACAAGGTCAGAATTTAGTGGTAGAGGGTCGTAAACAATATAAAACTCTTTTTTAAAATTTACTAATATTACTGGAAAAGTATAGTGTTATGTTGTCGGCTTACAAGGATTGCATATAAGTGTAAAAATGTCATGTTTAGACTAAAAGCATAAGGTCATTAACTATATATTAAAGGTTAGTAATATAAAGCACAATGTTATCACCACTATATGGAAACTATGTTCACTAGTAACTAACTAAAGAAAAAGAATGATATTAAACAATTGTTTGAAATATAACAAATATGCTACACAAATTGACCAAATAGTAGAGCGATACTCAAATATATGTTTACATCTCTCGAAAACAACTTTTAGTTTCTAAATATAAGATGACAAAAATTGCACTGCAAAATTGACGTGTAATACACAAGTAAAGGGGATGAACAGTAAAAATCACGAAACCATTAGGGCATCACTAACGGGGGTCGTGCGCCCCCACGACCATGGGTGCCCGGTCGTCTCCCCCGTTACGGTCGTCCGAGTTGGTTAATTATTATTTTCATTTTTTTGTGTTAAAAATTTGTTTTAGATGTTAGGTTTATTTATCTGAATTGCTATTCATCCCAAGAAAACTACTTAAATCTCTCGTGCAAATTACCATTTTGCCCTTCTATCCTTTTTACTTATATAACTCTTCATTTCACTCTCCTAACACCACTCTCTCTTCATATTACTCTCATACTCAAAAAATAGAATGTCTCGGAGGCAGGAAAGGAGCCAGCGGACGCCCCGGTGTACTCGAATCTGGTAAAATGTCTCGTTTAGTTTTTTTTAAATAATTTTTTGGGTCGGGCATCCGCAGAAGTCCCCCCCCCCCTCCACAACAGGCGGGCGCCCGTCGGAGCCCCTTTCCTATTGGGGGGTTCTCACGGGTGCCCGCCTGTTGGGGGGGTGCTCCCGCGGAAACCTAACCCCAATAGAGGGGCGTCTGTCGGAGCCCCCCCTGGGGGAGGCGGCTCCGTCAGACGCCCCTCCATTTTTTAATAAATAATTATTTTCATTATTTGAATTGATTATAATTTGTGATAATTGCTAAATAAATTGATTATTAAGTTAAAAATTACTTAAATTAGTTGAGTAATTAGTTAAATTGATTAATTATTATAATTGGTTTCATGATCAATATGTAAATTAAGTAATTTAAATCCATTAACGAAATTTTATTTTTTAAAATTGAATTAATAGTCATCGGGTTATCGTGGAGGAAAAGGAAAATCAGTTCCCTTACGCATTGTATATAGTTTAGCTGATGAGTCAGGTCCCCGTCATCCACGTACACGGGGTATTTCTGCTTCAGTTAGGAGAGAGATATATTTTACGTTATCGTCAGACACGTAAAGATTCTTTCGACGACGAGGATGATTTAGATGAGGTGGAGAGTCACGACGAGAGTGACGATGGGGGTCGGTATGGCTTGGAGCCGCAGAAGGAGGCGAGACAGCAGTATGGTAGAGGACGGGGGCGACATGGTAGTCCTTCTTCGGCTGAGTGGGTCATTCGGAAGGGTCGAGGTGGCCGGTTTGCGACCGGTGATTCGAGTTCGTGCACTGCAAACGTCCGAGCTCAGAAGAAGAAGAGGGTTGAGGACGATTCTTGGATCGTGACTGGTGTGATGCCCAGTGGTCGTTTAGATGGCAGCGTCATGTTGAGTTTTGGAGGCCACATCACCAGATGCATTTGGGAGGGCAAGGATCGGAAGGTTCTGAAGTGTCATAATCCGCACAGAGCCTGAACTACATTGCAGGTTTGACGTTCAGTGATGACTGATGATATGGTAGCGACAATTAGTGATAGCGGATTGAGTCACTTGCCTTACAACATGTTCTCCTGCCTTGACATGCCATTGATTTTGGCCTTTATGGAGTGGTGGCAGCCTGACACCAACACTTTCCACTTGCCTTTCGGAGAGATGACGATCATGTTGCATGACGTCTTCCAGATTCTGCACATTCCTGTTGAGGGTCGAATGGTCAGTGCTCTGGCATCGACGTCGGAGCTGAAGATTTATGTATCAGAGTTGCTCAGGGTCAGCGCCGATGGTCTTGGGCGGGATAGCTCATTTTGGAGTAGTGATGGTGTTAGCATCGACGCTGTGGACGATTGTTGCAGACGGGGACGTCCACAACAGACTAAGGATATGCAGATGACTGCCTATCACTTCTTACTGGTAGCTTGCGTCTTGTTTGTCGACAAGAGTGATTGTAGAGTCAGACCACACGACCTATTGGAGGTGAGGGACCCAAATACCATTGGTCAGTACTCATGGGGGTCGGTGATGTTGGCATATTTGTATCGTCAGTTGGGGATAGCGAGTCGTGTTGGTTGTTCTGTCTTTACGGGTTGTCTTACGCTGCAGCAGGCTTGGATTTATGAGTATTTTCCTCCTTTCCGCCCGCATCGGGAGCGGAAGATCATTGAGGAGGGCATCCTCGTTCGCGTATGTGGGCTGTTCGGACCGAGGATAGGAGCGAGGGACGACTCCATTCCATTCGTAGACGGCTAGATCAAATGACTGCATCGCAGGAATAAAATTATATATCATTCACGTTTATTTAAATTTTAAGTTTATTATTATTAACGTTTAAACGTTTAGGTGGAGTGGTTGCCGTATGGTCCTGAGTCTGTTGTAGCTATGCCGAGGACTACATTTATGGGCGTTATTCGCTATCGGGATATCACATAGCCTTATTTACCTGATCGCGTCTTGTGTCAGTTAGGGTACGTTCAAGGGATCCCGGTTAACATCGCGATGCCAGAGCATGCAGTGCGGTCTGCAATTGCGACGACATACGACGTCAGGCACAACACTTCGAGCGCGGAATCGGTTTGGAGGACATTTCCAAGAGTAGGCCGACTTCGTGGACGATCTAAGACGTAGCCGTGACTCCTCCACTTGTGATGCAGATTATTTGTAGTGGTTCGGTAGGTGCTCACATCCAGTTATCGTGTGTGGTACTGTCTCAAGATCGGAGAGACCACTGGATAGGACATGTGGCGATGCGGTAAGTTTATCTAATTTAATTTTAATTTGTAATGTATATTTTCTTTTTATTGTTAATGGTCACTAACGTTTATGTTACATACAGTGGATGAGTAGGGCGATACGTGTAACATCCTCAAAGCAGCGGAAAATTTAAAATTTTAAACACTCAATCAATAGAGGATATTACGCAATAAAAGAACACAGGTGCACCGACATATATCATATATATATATATATGTGAACATCAGAGTATACAAAAGTTGTGATTACATCAAAAGCATATACAAAGGAAACAGTAATCACACGACCTCAACTGAGAGAAAGCTGGATCCGGTAGCGGTGCTCCTCTCCTCGGTCACCACCCCCTAATGCCGATCACGGCCTGAAAGTAAACATGCAACAATGCCTGAGTTTCCAGAAGGAAACCCCGTATGCGAAACTCTAAATGTACGAAATAAAAGCATCCTAGCATGCAATTCTACTCAACAAGAAAAGCATCACAACACGCCCAGCACCAGGGCTCTCAACTCCACCACAGGACACACCACAGGTACGGGGCTCCAGGTCTAATCTCAACCAACCGCCGCACCCACCACAGTCACGGGGCTCCAGGTCTAATCTCAACCAACCTCCGCGACTCACACACGTCGCCAAGCTGGGCTCCAGGTCTAATTTCAACCAACCACAGCTACCACGACACGACCAAGGGTTCCAGGTCTAATTTCAACCAACCCAAACGTATAAGGGCTCCAGGTCTATTTTAAACCAACCCCTACACGCGGTCCCTGCTCAGGCTCCAGGTCTAATCACAACCAACCGCCGCACCCACCACAGTCACGGGGCTCCAGGTCTAATCTCAACCAACCGCCGCGACTCACACACGTCGCCAAGCTGGGCTCCAGGTCTAATTTCAACCAACCACAGCTACCACGACACGACCAAGGGCTCGAGGTCTAATTTCAACCAACCCAAACGTATAAGGGCTCCAGGTTTAATTTCTCCGTAGTGCGTTCGGGTTGGTTGAAAATAGACCTGGAGCTTGAGCAGGGACCGCGTGTAGGGGTTGGTTGAAAATAGACCTGGAGCCCTTATACATTTGGGTTGGTTGAAATTAGACCTGGAGCCCTTGGTCGTGTCGTGGTAGCTGTGGTTGGTTGAAATTAGACCTGGAGCCCAGCTTGGCGACGTGTGTGAGTCACGGCGGTTGGTTGAGATTAGACCTGGAACCCCGTGACTGTGGTGGGTGCGGCGGTTGGTTGAGATTAGACCTGGAGCCCCGTACCTGTGGTGTGTCCTGTGGTGGAGTTGAGAGCCCTGGTGTTGGGCGTGTTGTGATGCTTTTCTTGTTGAGTAGAATTGCATGCTAGGATGCTTTTATTTCGTACATTTAGAGTTTCGCATACAGGGTTTCCTTCTGGAAACTCAGGCATTGTTGCATGTTTACTTTCAGGCCGTGATCGGCATTAGGGGGTGGTGACCGGGGAGAGGAGCACCGCTACCGGATCCAGCTTTCTCTCAGTTGAGGTCGTGTGATTACTGTTTCCTTTGTATATGCTTTTGATGTAATCACAACTTTTGTATACTCTGATGTTCACATATATATATATGATATATGTCGGTGCACCTGTGTTCTTTTATTGCGTAATATCCTCTGTTGATTGAGTGTTTAAAATTTTAAATTTTCGCTGCTTTGAGGATGTTACAACTTGGTATCAGAGCGGTCGGTTCCAGTGTTTTTATCCAAAGAAACCACCCTTAGAGTTTTAGAGTCTGCATTAGTTCATGCATTCATGGTTTTGATGTGTGTTGTTCTTTGTGTGTAGATGCCTCCGAGACGCGTGAGACCTCCGCCACGGGACCGTAGCACCAGCGATGAGACTGGGGGCACGGACTCGGCAGAGGAGCGGCGGATGCTCTATGACACAGTGGGGCGACTGGGAGCGATGTTGGATCGCCAGTCAGGCAGAGGAGAGCCAGCAGCGGCGGGAGCGATGCTCGACCGCTTTATGAGACAGCACCCGCCTACCTTTGACGGTAGAGGAGAGTCTGAGGCTGCGGAGGATTGGGTCCTGAAGATTCAGGAGATCCTGCAGGCGATTGAGTGCCCGCCTGAGAGGCAGACAGGCTTGGCAGCTTATGTGTTGGGCGGAGACGCGTCCAACTGGTGGAGGACCACATCTGTAGTGGTATTTGAGGGCAGGACTGATGTCAGCTGGGAGGAATTCCTACGGGAGTTCAATGAGCAGTATTTCCCCGAGCATGTCAGAGACGGGAGGAGAGAGGAGTTTATGGCTCTCGAGCAGGGAGAGGCGACCCTGGCTGAGTATACCCGGAGGTTCAACACGCTGGAGCGTTACCGTTCGGAGATCAGGAGATCAGGAGTTTCCGGCTGACCTGATCTTGTTGCCGATGGAGGAATTCGACGTCATACTGGGGATGGATTGGCTGTCCCAGTACGATGTGCGAGTTTTGTGCCGGGAGAAGAAGATTCTGATCCCAAGGAAGGGTCTACCTGATGTGTTGATCAGGGGGAAGAAAGATAGAGGAGGCAGAGTGATTGTATCAGCAGTGAGGGTACAGAAGTTGTTGCAGCAGGGTTGCAGAGCTTTCGTGGCCACCTTGGTAGTTCCAGATCCAGAGGCGGAGAGATTGGAGGACATCGAGATTGTTCGGGAGTTCCCCGATGTATTCGCAGATGATGTCACTGGGTTGCCGCCTCACAGAGAGATTGAGTTTGGGATCGATTTGGTAGCTCGGACTACGCCGCAGTCGAAGGCGCCGTATCGGATGGCACCTGCGGAGCTGGCAGAGCTGAAGAGGCAATTGCAGGATCTGATGGATACGGGGTTTATCCGCCCCAGTGTCTCGCCTTGGAGGCCGGTACTCTTCGTGAAGAAGAAGGATGGATCACTGCGGATGTGTATTGATTACAGAATGTTGAAGAAGGTTACCGTGAGGAATCAGTATCCCTTGCCCAGGATCGAGGACCTGTTTGACCAGTTGCAGTCAGCGCAGGTGTTCTCGAAGATTGATCTGCGATCCGGTTATCATCAGCTGAGGATCAGAGGCAGATGTGCAAAAGACAGCTTTCAGGACGAGGTACGGGCATTACGAGTTTCTGGTTATGCCGTTTGGGTTGACGAACGCGCCTGCAGCGTTTATGGATTTGATGAACAGGACGTTCAGTCAGTACCTCGACCGGTTCGTGATCGTCTTCGTGGACGATATTTTGGTTTACTCGCCAGATGTGGAGCAGCATCGAGAGCACTTGAGAGTTGTACTTGGCATTTTGCGGGATCATCAGTTGTATGCCAAGCTATCGAAGTGCGAGTTCTGGCTGAGCAGTGTCCCCTTCTTGGGACACATCGTGTCAGGTGACGGGATTTCCGTCGATCCAGCGAAGGTCGAGGCCGTTACACAGTGGAGAGCCTCGACGAGTGTAGCAGAGATCAGGAGCTTTGTGGGTCTGGCAGGTTATTATCGCCGTTTCATCCAGGATTTCTCGAGGTTGGCTTCGCCGTTGACGGCTCTGACGCGGAAGGGCGTTGAGTTCGTGTGGTCCCAGAAGTGCGAGGATAGTTTTCAGGAACTGAAGAGTCGGCTGACGACTGCTCCAGTTCTGACACTTCCCAGTGGCAGTGGTGGTTTTGTGATTTACAGTGACGCGTCAGGCGTTGGATTGGGATGCGTACTCATGCAGCACGGGCAGGTGATTGCATATGCTTCGAGGCAGTTGAAGGTGCACGAGAGGAACTACCCCACTCATGATTTGGAGCTGGCGGCAGTGGTGCACGCTTTGAAGACCTGGAGGCATTACTTGTATGGCGAGCGATTCGAGGTATTCACCGATCATCAGAGCCTGAAGTATCTGTTTTCGCAGAAGGAGCTGAATATGAGGCAGCGCAGATGGCTCGAGCTGATTAAGGATTATGATTTCACCATCTCGTACCATCCGGGGAAGGCGAATTCGGTTGCTGATGCTTTGAGCAGGAAGGTGGAGGTTACCGTAGCAGGTCTTTGTATCGAGGAGTGGAAGCTGCTTGAGGCGTTGACCGAGTGGAGACCGTTCACCGATGAGTCGCGAGGTGCAGTGATCGCAGGGCTGAGAGTGGAGCCTCAGTTGGTCTCGAGTATTGTTCAGGCTCAGAGTACTGATGATGAGTTAGCAGGGTTGCTGCAGTTAGCTGCCAGAGATGGGTCAGACTTCAGTGTTGGGGTTGATGGTGGACTGAGGTTCAGGGGCCGTGTCTGGGTGCCGAAGGGAGGAGACCTGACGTAGGACATTCTGGAGGAGGCACATAGATCTCGTTATTCGATCCACCCGGGCAGCACAAAGATGTATAGAGATCTTCAGAGGAACTTTTGGTGGAAGAAGATGAAGACGGAGATCGCAGAGTTTGTTGGCAGATGTCTGATCTGTCAGCAGGTGAAGATTGAGCACCAGAGACCTGCAGGGCCGATGCAGAGGATCGAGCTTCCAGAGTGGAAGTGGGAGCACGTGACGATGGATTTTGTCACCGGGCTACCGAAGACGAGAGGATTTCATGACGCGATTTGGGTTATAGTCGATCGACTGACCAAGTCGGCGCACTTCTTAGCTATTCGGACCACTTTACCTCTGGAGGGTCTAGCTAAGTTGTATATTGAGGAGATTGTCAGGCTTCATGGAGTGCCTGTGAGTATTATTTCAGATCGAGATCCGAGGTTCACTTCCAGATTCTGGGGGAGTTTGCAGCAGGCCTTGGGGACTCGGTTGAAGTTCAGTATGGCATTCCATCCGCAGACGGACAGTCAGTCTGAGAGGACCATCCAGACGCTAGAGGATATGTTGCGAGCGTGTACTCTGGATTGGGCAGGGCATTGGGATGAGCATCTGCCATTGATCGAGTTCGCCTACAGCAACAGCTACCATTCGAGCATTGGGATGGCACCGTACGAGGCCCTGTACGGGAGACCGTGTAGATCACCGGTATGCTGGAGTGATGTAGGCGAGAGACAGCTAGTTGGTCCTGAGATTGTGCAGATGTATGCTGAGAAGGTTGATGTGATCAAACAGAGACTAGCGACTGCGCAGAGCAGGCAGAAGAGCTACGCAGATAGGCGTAGGCGTGAGCTGAGATTTGAGGCTGGTGACCATGTCTTCCTGAGGATTTCACCATCTCGAGGAGTGATGAGATTCGGGAAGAAGGGGAAGCTCAATCCGAGGTATGTCGGGCCGTTTGAGATTCTCGATCGGGTTGGAGAGGTCGCCTACAGGGTTGCGTTGCCGCCGCAGTTTTCAGGTCTTCACAACGTCTTCCACGTGTCGATGTTGAGGAAGTACGTAGCGGATCCTTCGCATGTGATTCAGTTGGAGGTTCCAGAGATCCATCAGGATTTGTCTCTTGAGGAGAGACCGGTTGAGATTGTGGATCGGATGGAGCATCGGTTGAGGAGGAGGACCATTCCGATGGTGAAGGTCAGGTGGCAGCACCACAGTGAGCGAGAGGCCACTTGGGAGATCGAGGAGGAGGTCCGGAAGGAGTTCTCGGAGTTGTTTGGTGAGCTTCAGTTTTAATTTCGAGGACGAAATTCTTTTAGGAGGGTGGATTGTAGCATTCTGATCCAAATCCTAATCCTAATTGTGTTTTGGTGTTGATTAGGTGGTGATTAGGGGGAGATGGTGATGGATGGCTTGGATTGAAGATGGTTGGATGGAGGGTTGAGATGGAGAGGAGATGAGATGAGTGGTGGAGATGGTTTGGATTGGATTGGATGGTGAGGATTGGTTTGGGTGGAGATATTTATGTGGTGATTTTCTCTCTCCCCCTTACCTTACTCTCACTCACGTCTCTCTCTCCCTCTCCTAGGCTGATCTCCGGCAAGAGGATTCGAGCTCCGGCGTGGTGGAAGGAGTGTGCTCCGGCGAAGGGAGGGTCGGCACGAGGGGTGGTTGGAGGTGAGTTCGTCGTTGTACCTACTCATTCTTGTTCATTTGGTTTTCCCTCTCCCTCGACCTAACGTGTTTCTGGGATCGTGGTTGGTGGTTGGAGATTGCCGGAGGTGGTGTTGTGGCTGTGGTTCGTCGAGGAGACGATTGATCGTCGTTTGGACACGAGGTTCGTCGGCGGATTGTGATTTGGGGAGACGTGCTCATGGAGGCGTCGTCGTGGTTCTTCTAAGGTCTCTTCAGACCTTTAGGTATGTCAAGCTCGCTCATTTAATTACCGTGAGTATTTGGAAGTCGACGGTAGGCCGTTCGGCTCGTCGCGAGTAAACTTGCAGCAGATTTCACTGCCTGATCGGTCGACCGGTTTGTGCAAACGGTCGACCGTTCGTGAAGAGAATTCGGGCTCTGCCTCAAATCGGTCGAACGATGCCTGTGCGGCGGTCGACCGATTGTGCATAGGAGGCAATTCTGGAGAGATTCGGTCGACCGGGTCCCCTTTGTCGGTCGACCGTGTGCACTGTCTTAAGTCGGTTGGGGGGCGTAGACTATATAAACGGTCGACCGCCCTTTGATCTCGTCCGACCGTGACTTAAGTGGACCTTGTGGTCGGTTCGACCGAATGAGGGTTCGGTCGACCGGACTTGTGCGCTGAGCGTGGGAAACGCTCTGGTGGAATTCGGTCGACCGAGGTGAGCTCGGCGTTCGACCGGATTCGTGGCGCATGTGAGGGATACTTCCCTGGGCTGATTCGGTCGACCGAGATGTGCTCGGCGTTCGACCGAATTCGTTGTGGTGTTGTGGGATTTGTTCCCTGGTGACTTTCGGTCGACCGGGACCCCCTTTGTCGGTCGACCGATTGGTCGTTTTATTCGTTGGACCGGGAGTTGACCATCTAAACGGTCGACCGTCCCTTGATTTGGGTTCGACCGAACGAGTGTGGTGTTGGGAATCGGTCGACCGATGGAGTGCCGGTCGAAGTGGATTGCCCTGTATTTGCTTGATTCGGTCGACCGGGACTTTTGGTTCGGTCGACCGTTTGTGTCCTGTTTTGCACTATGGAGGTGTTGTGGTCGTGGTTGCCCGTGTGGGGCGAGTCGTGGTGCCGATGTTCTTCCGGCAAGTGTGCGAGGTGCACGAGGGTTGCGGTGGTTGGTTGAAAATAGACCTGGAGCCCCGTAACCGTGTGAGAGATGCGGTTGGTTGAAAATAGACCTGGAGCCCAGCTAGTCTGTACGGAGTTGGTTGAAATTAGACCTGGAGCTCCGTAGTGCGTTCGGGTTGGTTGAAAATAGACCTGGAGCCTGAGCAGGGACCGCGTGTAGGGGTTGGTTGAAAATAGACCTGGAGCCCTTATACGTTTGGGTTGGTTGAAATTAGACCTGGAGCCCTTGGTCGTGTCGTGGTAGCTGTGGTTGGTTGAAATTAGACCTGGAGCCCAGCTTGGCGACGTGTGTGAGTCGCGGCGGTTGGTTGAGATTAGACCTGGAGCCCCGTGACTGTGGTGGGTGCGGCGGTTGGTTGAGATTAGACCTGGAGCCCCGTACCTGTGGTGTGTCCTGTGGTGGAGTTGAGAGCCCTGGTGTTGGGCGTGTTGTGATGCTTTTCTTGTTGAGTAGAATTGCATGCTAGGATGCTTTTATTTCGTACATTTAGAGTTTGGCATACGGGGTTTCCTTCTGGAAACTCAGGCATTGTTGCATGTTTACTTTCAGGCCGTGATCGGCATTAGGGGGTGGTGACCGAGGAGAGGAGCACCGCTACCGGATCCAGCTTTCTCTCAGTTGAGGTCGTGTGATTACTGTTTCCTTTGTATATGCTTTTGATGTAATCACAACTTTTGTATACTCTGATGTTCACATATATATATATGATATATGTCGGTGCACCTGTGTTCTTTTATTGCGTAATATCCTCTGTTGATTGAGTGTTTAAAATTTTAAATTTTCCGCTGCTTTGAGGATGTTACAAATACGGGTTACGCAGAGGTTCTTGCGACACAGGGACCGGATGCTGAAAGATGAGACGAGAGCTGCATGTACATATTGGGATGACCTCATTGAGGTGTGGAACAATCAGTTGGGCATTTCGGACCAGGATTCGGATGATGAGTTGTAGTTGACTTGCACATTATTTATTTTATTATATGTTGAACTGTTACTACATTTGTTGGTATTTGCTTATCTGTTGTACATTTATTATTTATTTCTGACGAACATATCTTCTCCCTATTTGTTTATCTGTTGTATTTTTAGTACTTATTTCTCACGAGCATATCATAGACATGTTTGGTATATGTAACGTAAATTAAATTAAAATCTGATAAAAGAACAACACGATATAAGTTCAAATACACGATATAATCGTCGATATATTATACATTACAAATGCATTACAAATTACAATCAAAATGTACTACGTAACTGGTCCCACTATGCTCTCCTACTTTCGTACTCTTGCTCCCATCCAGCAACACTCTCATCTCGCATTTGAAACCACAAGGTCGCTATAGGAGGTACTGGGAATCCTCAGCTAATTCTAAGCGAATAAAATGTATGTAACTCCCTAAATGAGCAATTACCAACTCTCTGACTGGCTTCGTCATGGAAGACGGACTCTCCCAAGGTAGCACAGTAAGACACGGGTACAACGAACCATTTGTTCCCACTGAGAAATACATAACTACACACTTGTAAAAATTGGCAATCGGGAACAAGTCGGCCCAAATCTCCATATAGTGATTCTCATCACAAGGTCCCCCGCCCCAATCAATTTGTTGACGAGCCTGTACCACAATGCCGTAATAGACGTGCTCATAAATAGGATGTGCACCTACCTCATTAGAAATCTCACGATGGGCGTACAAACAATTGTCTTGACCACCATGGAAGACATCGGCAACACATCGAAATCCACAATTGCCATCAGCACGTATGTCATTCGACCTCTCTAGAAATGGTAAAATGATTCCTGGCAGTCTATCAACATTTGGGAAGTTATCGACGTCAATCCGTCCGGACACTATAAGATGAAAAAATAGCAAAGTTATATATAATAATAACAACAAACAACTAAGTAATAATAGTAACAACAAAGATATCGTCATACCAAATCCTGCACCCGTGGAGACGGACGATCAAGACGAATTGGAAGACCGACCATGACCCATGCTTGCACTATCTGAAGACCGACCACAACCTCGCTCAGCATACTCAAAGGCAGTCGGGTCCCGACGTGTCGACTTTGAAAGGAATGTGTTCTAAAAGTTTTACTTTTAAATGTCAATTATTATGAATTGAATGAGAAATCATTTTGTTCCTTGTTTATGTTATTCGTCTTTTAGAAGTGTTAAGGAAGAGGCTCTTGGTCCTTAACCGTAGAGCTCTAAAAGATAATGGTTTACATAAAACAAAAGATATTCGCGATCATGGTAATTAACATGGGACATTAATTACCAAGTTAAGATTCTCGTGTTGGTCATAGATCATTGTAGCTCTACAAGTGAGTGACAACACGGGTACACAAAAGAGGAAAATACTACTTTTATATACTGAATAGACCTAATAAGTAAAACATTATTGAATTGTGTTTTCTATGTCATTAATGTTTTACTGTGTCCTTGGTCTTTTGATATGAGACTTATATCCGATCACTTAAGAAATGCTTGATTAGACTAGTGTCTTGAGCTATCGATAAGTGTAGTGTAAAGGCATTGGTTGGTTAAGTATGACTTTTGTTGGAGAAGATAGTTAGTCAAAAGATTATCATTGCCCCTTTTAATTGAGTGATGATATTAGTGGGCCCCTTGATAAAGCAAAGTTATAATGTGCACAATATGATTTGAGTTAAATCACATATTTATAACTAGCTTAAAAGAGATCAAGAAATGAATACTAATACAAAGATGACACAATACTACTTTGTGTGTATTCTTAATATCATGAGGCAAGGGACGGACACAAGTGGTGCACTCCATCACTAAATGGATCGGGTTTTGGTTCGAGTGGAATTAAGACATCTAACTAATTGGGAGCTATAATGTGTAGCTAGATACCGCTTATAACTTGTGATATTAAGCTCTTAATATCACTGTCAACTTAGTTTAGATCCTCCCATAGGTCACACCACAAAATTGGGAAACAAGAAATGGGGATTTTGAGTTCATAAGGTGTGTCGGTTTCATGTAGAAAATATGACACATGGGGTGAACAAGCGAAATCAAAATTATGTTGTGATTAATAACATAATTAGAATCTAAATTAAATTCATATGTGATGTAAATATTATGGGGTGTAATGATTTATCATTACATAGGATAATATGTTACATAAGTTGTGAACTTACTAGTAATCCCGAAATGTCAAATTTTGTACGGGTTAAACCGAAATTTGACAAGTCTGCAGTACTGTGCAAAAACGGTCAACCGCTAAATGGTAAACGGTCGACCGAATGTTGCACGGTCGACCGGATGTGTCTCGACCGATAACATGGAATTTCGTCTGTTCGTTTTCGGTCGGCCGAGTATTTTCGGTCGGTCGACCGAACATTGCGATGAAATATTTTTTGCTATGTTCGGTCGACCGAGTTATTAACGGTCGACCGAAACATGGTCGAAACGGTCGACCGAACCTCCAAACGGTCGACCGGTCCAGACGGTTTTATGCAGAATTAATTTAAGAATTAATTAGATTATGCATGGAATTGGTCCATAACTGATTTAATTTGTGGGTGAGATTATTTGTTAGCAAATAATGGATGGTTAGATGAAAGTTTGCATGAAATCATGGGCAAGAGGTTGCACATGAATAGGTAATTTGGAGAGAACGTATAAATATAAGTTTATCTCATTACCTTATTAATTAATTCATTATCTTATTGTGCAAATATCTCTCTCCATAATTCTCCACGAATTTCCTTAATTCTTGAGTTTAGTTTTAGTTTTCAGAGATCTTCTTCTCAAGGGAACTAAAGAGGGGTTAGTAGTTAGATTCTAAACCTTATTGGAGATTGAGAGGCTAGCTCTTCTCTCTCCGATCTTGTTTAGAGTTTGGTGAATACTCGGGGGCATCCGGCGCAGCGACAAGCATCCTCAACGTCTCCGGATCATCAAGAAGTTTTAGAGAACTTCTAGGTATGAAATTCGGAGCCCATGTTTGTTTTAATAAAACTTTTAAAACTAGTTATTGAAACAAACCGATGCATGCATGAAACAAATCATAGAAAATTGTAATTGATCCTTATTGTGCATAAAAATTTCGAAAATATATATGTGCAATTAAACTAGAAATCCTACAGTGGTATCAGAGCTTAGGGTTCAATTTTCTAATGATTTTAAACTATAAAAAAATTAGTTTACCATCTAGGGTTCGAACAATTCGATTTTCCATTTTTCGGTCTTTAAATGTTTTGTTGGAATAATTCTTTGTAATAATTCGTTTGAATGTTTTAAGTGGTTTAAAACATGCCATGAATTATTAGAATTATGTTTTAGACATAAGTCTAACTTGCAATAATTTCGTTTTAAGCATAAACGATTGTTTTGTAAGAGAATCAACAAAACCGAAAAACTGCGGTTCGTCTTTCCTTTTAGGAAATTGGATAGACAGCGGTTCAAAATTATTTTTGAACTTGTGGTTGGATGAAAAACGTTTTTAATGGATTTCAAAATGTTTTTCAAAGAATTGTTTGGGATTCTAGATGATTGATAAACTAGGTTGTATAGTTTATAGCAATATTGCATGCATGGATGCTCGAGTTGTCTTTGCAGGAATTGTGAGTTTATATGTTTCAAATCAGCGCCTATGAATGTTTGTAGTTATTATTATACAGGGGATTATTTATATGTAAAATCCAAATTCTCTCTTTCTATCTTTAGATAAATGCATTGCATTTGAGAGGTTTTATATAGGACTTGCACTAGTCGATTTTTATCGAATGTGAGGAGCATGTTTATTTTCTGTAAAATCTACATCTCTGGTGCAAGAGAAAGTCGCCACTGTAGCGCATCGATCGAGGATCGAGGATCAGGGATCGAGGATCAAGGATCAAAGGGAACATATAAACCCACACGATGTGGATTGTGTGAATAGTTTAATTTCTGCTATGCATGTGATGAATATGATTGAATGTTAGAATATGCATGATAACCTAAAATTCCGAATCACATGTTAATATATGATATTGTCCAACAAAATTAATAGTAATTTTCGTTCTTATTTCATCCACTAGCAGCCATCGATCGGGGGATACTCTGCTCGCCCTTAGCGGGAGATAGCTCCCTCCATCTTTGGGAATAGTGGGAGATATAATGGTTGTCTATTGTTGTGCCACGATTAGATATATGAGGTGTGTTTCACCCTAGTGAACCCCAAGTATGTTTAGTTGTGAATACAATGGATAAACGTATCTCGTATCAAATGAAAATAAGTTTTCTTAACATTACCTAGAGCCCTCGCTCGGTTTTGGGAAAAAGTTTTTCTTAACGAGCATAGGTCGCATTCCCTCATAATTAAAATGACAAGAATCACAAGAGTTTGAAGATGCTAATGTTGCTAAAATTCAAAAGGGTTGTGATTAGAAAAAGTTTTTCTTACCTTGATATTTTAATGTATTCGATGGCCCTTCGCGAGTCTATATTGCAATTGATGGAATCTTGGATTGTTGCATTTATGGGCAAAATTTTTTTTGCAGCTTTTACATTTGTATGTATGTATAATAAACATAAAATTGCCATTAAAATCCTGTATGATTTATTTTGTAGAAAATGTCGAACATCCAACCTATCGTACGATCCATGATAGAAAAACACCCTTTAGCAAATGATGGCTCAAACTTCATAAGTTGGCAACTCAAACTCAACATCGTGTTAAAGCTTGAGAAATTGTCTCACATTTTGGAAGGTCCAATCCCAAAATGGAATGAGAGATTAACAGATGAAGAGAAAGAGGCTAAAGCCAAGTGGGAAGACCAAGAGAATCAAGTTCACGGCCTCATGCTAGCATCCATGGGTGACTCGCTTCAAGCGAAATACTTGGATTCAAAACCCAAGAAGACCATGGAGGCTTTGTCTAAGATGTTCATGGATAGTGCCCGAAAGGAGCGCAATAAGACCACCATCGCACTCACAAGGTGCCATATGGCGGAGGGAACATCGGTATCCATGCATTTTCTCACGATGCAAGGGTACCTTGAGAAGTTGGCAAAGCTCTCTTCACCAATACCCGAGGACATTGCTGAAGATATGATTCTTGGCTCTCTAGCCCCGTCCTTTAAGGACTTTGTGATGCACTATCACGTGCGTGAAAAAGGGGTGAGTCTTGATGAGCTACACAACGCTCTCAAAACTGCTGAAGTTGACATGGGCAAGGGTAGGGACAAGCATGTCCTTGCCGTCCATGGGAGGAGGCAAAAGATTGGTAAAGGAAAGGGCAAATCTACCAAAAGTGGTTCAATCAAGAGCAAGGGAGTAGGAGGTGCTCAAAAGAGTGCCTCGAGGGGGAAATCTCAGAAATCTCGAACTTCCAATACGGAGTGCTTTCACTGCGCTGAAAAAAGACACATCCGGCCAAATTGCCCCAAGTACAAGGAAGACCTTGACAACGGAGTGATTGAACGTCGGCGCCCCAAAAAGGCCAAAGGTATATTTGTTATTGAAATAAATTTAGCCACCTCTGTCCAGGATTGGGTAATTGATACTGGATCTTGTGCTCACATAGTTTCTAATGTGCAGCTACACATGGATAGGAAGGAACTCGTAAGGAATGAGGTAGAATTGAAGGTCGGAAATGGTGCGAATGTTTCTGCGGTTGCATAAGGTTCTGTGGTGCTTCAATTACGTAGTGGTTTAAATTTATGTCTAAAGAATGTTTATTATGTGTCTTCGATTAGCAAGAACATTATTTCTGTATCATGTTTAGATATGGATAATTTTAATATAAATATTTCAAATTCTTGCTTGTCTATATCGAAGAATGGTGTTTTCTATGCAAATGCATTCATAAGGAATGATCTCTATTTGCTTGAATTGAATAATAAACAAATCTTTAATATCAATAACAAAAGACTTAAGACCACTCACGAGAATGATACTCTCTTGTGGCACTATCGACTTGGTCACATAAATGAAAAGCGCATCAAGAAATTGCAAGAAGCTAGCCTTCTTGGTCTGCTTGATTTTAAATCATTGGAGACGTGCCAACCATGTTTAATGGGAAAAATGACCAAAAGGCCTTTCAAGAAGAAAGGTCCAAGGGCGAGTGGCTTGTTGGATTTGATACATTCCGATGTATGTGGTCCAATGAGTACTAGTGCACGAGATGGTTTCAGGTACTTCATTACGTTCACGGATGATTATAGTCGTTATGTCTATGTTTATCTAATGAGAAACAAAAGTGAATCCTTTGGCAAGTTCAAAGAATTCAAGAATGAAGTAGAGAACCAACTCGACAAGAAAATCAAGTCTCTACGAACGGATCGTGGAGGTGAGTACTTAAGTGCCGAATTTGACTCATACCTAAAGGAGTTTGGTATTGTACCTCAACTCACCCCTCCAGGTACACCTCAATGGATTGGAGTATCCGAAAGGAGAAATAGGACATTGCTCGACATGGTTCGGTCAATGATGAGTCATGCGGAATTACCTCTTTACTTTTGGAGTTATGCACTACAAACTGTGGCTTACACACTAAATAATGTTCCATCCAAATCTGTGGAGAAAACTCCTTATGAGATATGGAGTTGTAAAATACCCAAGCTCAATTTTCTCAAGATTTGGGGTTGTGAGGATTACGTCAAGAAATTAATGTCGACCAAACTTCAACCAAAAGCAGATAAGTGCTTCTTTATTGGTTATCCTCGTGAGACAAGAGGATACTAATTTTGGCATATCACCTCCAATCGAGTGATTGTAGAGAGGGATGCCACATTCCTGGAAAAGGAATTTCTGGAAAGAGTAAAAAGTAGTGGGAGTAGGGTTGTGCTTGAGGAAACTCAAGATACTCTACAAGATCATGACATGAATGATGACATTCAAGATCATGAAGGCCCAACCGAGATTCCTTCAGTTAGTGGGAGCGTGAGTGAGAGACATTCGCAAGAAATTGTGTGAGAAACTCAATCCTCCCCACCTAATGTACGTTCGAGAATCGAACACGAACCAATTCCACAAGAAATTGTGGAAGAAGTTCGAGAAGTACACGTAGAACCAAAAGAACTTAGAAGGTCAACGAGGGAAAGGAAGAAACCCGATATGTATTTGGGACTTCATGAGATCATGGTACTAGATACCGATGATCCCTCGACCTTCCAAGAAGCAATGGAAAGAAAGGACTCCAAACTATGGCTCAAGGCCATGGAATCCGAAATGGAATCCATGTATGATAATCAAGTGTGGAACTTGGTTGACCTTCCTCAAGGGAAAAAGGTCAGTCAAAATAAATGGGTTTTCAAGAGGAAGATGGACATGGATGGGAACTTGACAACCTACAAATCAAGGCTTGTAGCAAAAGGTTTCACTCAAGTTCAAGGAATTGACTATGATGAAACTTTTTCACCGATTGCTATGTTCAAGTCTATTCGGATTATGCTCGCTATTGCCGCATTTCATGATTATGAGATATGGAAAATGGATGTCAAAACGGCGTTCCTTAATTGGAACTTGGAGGAAGATGTGTACATGATACAGCCTCAAGGTTTTGAAGATCCAAAGAATAGCGAGAAACTATGCAAGCTTCAAAGATCCATTTATGGATTGAAGCAAGCATCAAGGAGTTGGAACAAACGCTTTGACGAGGAAGTGAAGAAGCTTCACTTCATTCAAAGTAAGGAAGAACCTTGTGTATACAAGAAGGTTAGTGGGAGCCATGTAGTATTCCTAATCTTATATGTCGATGACATGTTGCTCATGGGCAATCATATTCCTTTGCTTGAGCAAACGAGAAGTTCATTGAAATTTGCGTTTTCAATGAAAGATATGGGTGAGGCTCAATACATCTTGGGAATCAAGATATATCGAGATAGATCCCGTAGACTCATTGGCCTCAGTCAACGTGCATACATTGACAAGGTCTTGGAAAGGTTCAAGATGAACAGCTCCAAAAAGGGCAGTGTGCCAATGAGTATGGGTGTGCAACTCAAGAAGTCTCAACGTGCGCAATCACGGAAGGACTTAGAGTACATGAAGGATGTCCCTTATGCTTCAGCAATTGGGTCGATCATGTACGCGATGACTTGCACAAGACCCGATGTCTCGTATGCTCTAAGCGTGACAAGTCGTCACCAATCCAACGCAGGTCCTGAGCATTGGACTGCGGTCAAGAATATCCTGAAGTACCTTAACCGGACTAAGGATAAGATTCTTGTTTATGGAGGACAAAGGGAGTTGATAGCCGAGGGATACTCGGATGCGAGTTTCATGAGTGATCCCGACGATAGAAGGTCGCAATCAGGATACGTCTTTCTTCTGAATGGTGGAGCTGTGAGTTGGCGTAGTTGGAAGCAAAGCACTACGGTCGACTCAACCACTGCTTCCGAAGTAATGGTTGTCGCTGAAGCGAGCAAGTAAGGAGTGTGGATTAAGAAGTTCCTTGAAGAGCTTGGAGTAGTTCCCTCGAGCGAGGGACCAGTAGAGCTATTTTGCGATAATAGTGCATCTATCTCGCAAATCAAGGATCCCAAATCACACCACAAAGTGAAGTACATGGATTGTAAGTACTTCGTGACATGTGACCTCATTGACGAAGGCAAAATAAATCTTTTATGGGTGATCCATTCAGAAAACCCTTATCCCAAGTCAAGGGCGAAATGCATTTCTAGTCCACGGGATTGAGGAACCATGTAGATTGGCTTGATGATTGATATGTAATGGGGTTTACCCTTGTTATTATTGTTTTATACATTGAGAATGTATGTGAGAGAAAACTTTGATAACAAGTGGGAGATTGAAGGAATGTGTTCTAAAAGTTTTACTTTTAAATGTCAATTATTATGAATTGAATGAGAAATCATTTTGTTCCTTGTTTATGTTATTCGTCTTTTAGAAGTGTTAAGGAAGAGGCTCTTGGTCCTTAACCGTAGAGCTCTAAAAGATAATGGTTTACATAAAACAAAAGATATTCGCGATCATGGTAATTAACATGGGACATTAATTACCGAGTTAAGATTGTCGTGTTGGTCATAGATCATTGTAGCTCTACAAGTGAGTGACAACACGGGTACACAAAAGAGGAAAATACTACTTTTGTATACTGAATAGACCTAATAAGTAAAACATTATTGAAATGTCTTTTCTGTGTCATTAATGTTTTACTGTGTCCTTGGTCCTTTGATATGAGACTTATATCCGATCACTTAAGAAATGCTTGATTATACTAGTGTCTTGAGCTATCGATAAGTGTAGTGTAAAGACATTGGTTGGTTAAGTATGACTTTTGTTGGAGAAGATAGTTAGTCAAAAGATTATCATTGCCCCTCTTAATTGAGTGATGATATTAGTAGCCCCTTGATAAAGCAAAGTTATAATGTGCACAATGTGATTTGAGTTAAATCACATATTTATAACTAGCTTAAAAGAGATCAAGAAATGAATACTAATACAAAGATGACACAATACTACTTTGTGTGTATTCTTAATATCATGAGGCAAGGGACGGACACAAGTGGTGCACTCCATCACTATATGGATCGGGTTTTGGTTCGAGTGAAATTAAGACATCTAACTAATTGGGAGCTATAATGTGTAGCTAGATACCGCGTATAGCTTGTGATATTAAGCTCTTAATATCACTGCCAACTTAGTTTAGATCCTCCCATAGGTCACACCACAAAACTGGGAAACAAGAAATGGGGATTTTGAGTTCATAAGGTGTGTCGGGTTTCATGTAGAAAATATGACACATGGGGTGAACTAGCGAAATCAAAATTATGTTGTGATTAATAACATAATTAGAATCTAAATTAAATTCACATGTGATGTAAATATTATGGGGTGTAATGATGTAAATATGTTACATAAGTTGTGAACTTACTACTAATCCCGAAATGTCAAATTTTGTACGGGTTAAACCGAAATTTGACAAGTCTGCAGTACTGTGCAAAAACGGTCAACCGCTAAATGGTAAACGGTCGACCGAATGTTGCACGGTCGACCGGATGTGTCTCGACCGATAACAGGGAATTTCGTCTGTTCGTTTTCGGTCGACCGAGTATTTTCGGTCGGTCGACCGAACATTGCGATGAAATATTTTTTGTTACGTTCGGTCGACCGAGTTATTAACGGTCGACCGAAACCTGGTCTAAACGGTCGACCGAACCTCCAAACGGTCGACCGGTCCAGACGGTTTTATGCAGAATTAATTTAAGAATTAATTAGATCATGCATGGAATTGGTCCATAACTGATTTAATTTGTGGCTGAGATTATTTGTTAGCAAATAATGGATGGTTAGATGGAAGTTTGCATGAAATCATGGGCAAGAGGTTGCACATGAATATGTAATTTGGAGAGAACTTATAAATATAAGTTTATCTCATTACCTTATTAATTAATTCATTATCTTCTTGTGCAAATATCTCTCTCCATAATTCTCCACGAATTTCCTTAATTCTTGAGTTTAGTTTTAGTTTTCAGAGATCTTCTTCTCAAGGGAACTAAACAGGGGTTAGTAGTTAGATTCTAAACCCTATTGGAGAGTGAGAGGCTAGCTCTTCTCTCTCCGATCTTGTTTAGAGTTTGGTGAATACTCGGGGGCATCCGGCGCAGCGACAAGCATCCTCAACGTCTCCGGATCATCAAGAAGTTTTAGAGAACTTCTAGGTATGAAATTCGGAGCCTATGTTTATTTTAATAAATCTTTTAAAACTAGTTATTGAAACAAACTGATGCATGCATGAAACAAATCATAGAAAATTGTAATTGATCCTTATTGTGCATAAAATTTTTGAAAATATATATGTGTAATTAAACTAGAAATCCTACAGACTTTCCCCTTCGTCGACATCGTACCTTAGTATTTTCTGTGGGTTCTTGATAGTTTGACTAATCCGGGTGTAACTGTGCTTATAAATTACGAGAGGCGCTACGAATTGTTGTAGGGTCGCTCCCTGAAATCTCATCAATGAGATTCTGAAAATGCTCGACGTCTTGTACTGACTAATCCACAAACTCTGACATCTGGACTCCTTCTCCCATGACAAGTGTTCCAGAATGGATGAATCTGTTCTAAATAAATTCCGTCACCTGATTCAATACAATCATGCATAGTACAGGCACAAGGAATCCCATGTGATATTAGAAAAGCACACCCGCAGTGATATTCAACTTCATGCTTAACTCCTGCATTCTCTTCAATAATGACAAGCAGTGATGCGAAACTCGGCCATTTATATGCTGATACAAAGCACCTATGTAGTTAGTCAAATTTCGACGTCTCGACTCTTCAAGAAAGTTCAGAATATTCGTCAGCTTCATTTCAATAGTCGTGTTCACGCACTCGAAAAGAGTGTCCAGAGGTGCAGTCGATGTAGTGATCCACTCTTTCAAAGCCGAATGAGCGTTTTCCACCCTACAGTTCGTAGTGTTGCCGAAATGAAGGACTTTATTAGTCTAATTAAACACAAAATTTTCTTTATGCACTAACCACGTGTCTTCCATCTACTCCATGAGAACTGGCCAAGCCTAAAAAGTTTCTTTCAGATTACGGACTGCTTTATCGTACTCGGTCTATGAAGCAGAAAGCATGACTTTCCTCCACTTTCCACACTTCAAATTGTCTGCAAACTTCTTGTTCTTGCCGAGTACATGGTATGCGTAATTGTACACATCTTTGTTGATATGTCAGGTGCAAAGTAAATGAGCAGACTCAGGAAAAACCTCTCCCACTGGTGCCATCAGGCCTAACTCTTGGTCCGTTATTATTGCAGCCGGGCTGACAGTATCCAATAACAGATCTCGCAACTTCTCCAACACCCACCGGTAACTAGACCCAGTCTCATCCTTCATAATTGCATAGCCGACGAGGAAGTTCATGTTTGTTGGAGTCACCCCAACCATCTCGAACAAAGGCATCTTGTACTTGTTCGTTTTGTATGTCGAATTCATGCAGATTACGAAAGGATATGTGTGCAACAACTGAACTGACGTCGGATGTGCCAACAATGCGTGAGTGAGGATATTAGTTTCTTCATCCGCCATAATCCAATGTAAGCACCGATACTGCACCGCCTGATTCAGAAACTGCTGAGCGGGATTCCTGTTTTCAGATTTCATCCTCCTCATGTACTCTCTGAAGTTATAAATGTGTATCTGATTGGGATTATCATCTGGGAATTTCTCCTTTACTGCAAACAAGATGTTACGTAGTCTCACTTGTGCCTCAGTCATATCACGAACAATTTTCTTGGCCCCAGACTAACACCGCTGATTTGTCGGTGATCCTCTCGATAAACTGCAAGTCTGTGGTTGTGCTGCCCATGAGTACTATTAGAAACTATGACTCATCCATCATGATCCCGTCGCTCGACTACCTGTACCAAAAACGACAACCACAATCCTTTCTTTTCTTGTTCTTCCGTAGTGCAATATCGATATCATGAAAACTCATTTCATTTCTGTGATCACATCTCAGATAACAATCCGTCTGATTATCTGCTTTTGATTTGTATGATGATATTATCAAAAAAAATCCGGCTCCGATGGCAACTTGTCCCATTTACACGCGTCCTCGATTGATGGAAATACTTGTTTACTATAAAAAAGTTCACTGTAATATAACTCCATCACCACCGAAATCTTGCAACGGAACCTGAAATAATTTAAAATAACACAACATAAATAAATTTAAAATCAAAAAAATTGGGGTGTCTGGCTGGGACGCCCCCACCTTAGGCACGGCGGCTTAGAGAGGTGCCGCCCCCAAGGATGGGGTGTCTGGCTGGGACAACCTCTCCTTGGAGGAGGCATCCCAGCCAGACGCCCCATCCTTGGGCGGCGGCTTAGCCAGACGCCCGAGACAGAAAAAAAATTCCCCCCGACTTACCTCACCAGATCTAGGGACTTCGAGAGACATTTTCGTGGTGTTGGTACAAGGGATGTGAGGAAAACTCAGGCAAAACCTTGTTTTAAAACACGAGACGTAATGTGTATTAAATGAATTGTGAAGGGCTTAATGGTAATTATTGGGGCGATTTAAGTATTTTTTTTGCAACGAATAGTAGTTCCCTTATTTATTTGTTGGAGATGTTGGATTTAATTTTTATTTTTTAAATATTTTGGGGTATTACTTCGTAAATAGTTTGGTATTTAAACTATATTAGCACACTTGGATTGAAATTAAACTACATTACACCGCTTAATTGAAATTAAACTAGATTTACAATGCCTAAACAGAAAATAAATTACATCAACTGCTTACGTACATTTGCTAGCTGGATTTCGTCCTCCTCGGTCATTAAACCCAACTCTTTAACCTTCAGTAGTTGTATGTATATGTCATAGAGTTTTTTCCTTAGCACGTCGCTCCTCTTTCTGTCTTTGAAACTCCAACTTGCATTCTCTGAATGTGAGTTCTTTATCTTTTACGGTGGTGTGTTCAGCAAGACGAACAGCCAGGTTTGTAGCATGCACTTCTTGATCCTCTACTACCGTTTTACATTTCTTTTTGCTTCTTTTGATACCGGTAGGACGAGGTTCAAGATGTGCGACAAATTCAGGGATCGTCGTAGGAAAATTAGGAGGCGAGATTTCATGGCCTTCCTCTTCGAATGGCTCCGTCCGACTTCGTTTAGTGGAGGACCCGGACCCAAACGGGTCAGTACAACTTCGTTAATTGGAAGACCCGGAAGATTGTCTGCTTGGAAGATTGCGTACAGAGCCCAATGATCTCCACTTCGGGTATTCTTTCAGGATTCTCCAGACATGGGTGTACTGAAAGGCAATGTTGGTCTCACGCTCGTAAATTAGATGAGCTTGTTTGATCACGTCATCCTCGTTTTGTCCACTTGTCATCCGTCTTGTTGCTTCATCATAGATTGTCCACAACCTCACAACCTTACAACCACAACCTTAACCACAACCGCACCACTTTCTGACAACCTTAACCACAACCTTACACACTTTCTCACAACCGCACCACTTTCTCACAACCTCAAACTTTTCACGACCCCAACCACAACCTCACAACCTTAACCACAACCTTACAATCTTAACCACAACCGCACCACATTCTCACGACCGCAACCACAACCGCACACACTTTCTCCATAAATAGGGGATTAAGCCATTCCACCATTGTCATTCACTATATTCTTTAGCCTTGAAGATGTCTTCTTGTAGTAGTGTTCCATCCTCAACAAGTAATTCCTTTGACAATGAGGGAAACGAACTAGCTGAGAAAGTAATAGAGTACCTTTTGCAGCATATGTCTCATCCACATGTACAAAGGCAAGGTCGAGTTAGAAAGAAAACTGGTCTCGATAGAGATCGAGAAACGGGGTACGCCAAACTTTATTCCGATTATTTTGCTGACGATCCTGTATATGGTCCTAGTATTTTCAGAAGAAGGTTTAGAATGAGGACGCATGTATTCCTCCGAATATCGAGCGCAGTTGAGGCCTCTGAGGTGTTCTTCCAACGAAGGTCAGACGCCACGGGTCGACTTGCAATATCAGGATTGCAAAAAATGACTGCAACTCTCCGAATGTTAGCATATGGTGTATCAGCTGATAACGTGGACGAGTACCTGCAAATGAGACAGGAAACGGCAAGAAAGTCTCTCCAAAAATTTGTGGAAGGGGTGATAGTCAACTTTCAGGAAGAATATCTGCGAAGTCCCACATCAGAGGACTTAAGAAGGCTGCTACACGTTGGTGAGCAACGAGGCTTTCCGAGAATGTTGGGGAGCATCGACTGTATGCACAGGAAATGGAAGAATTGTCCCACTACTTGGAATAGACAATGCCAAGGACGAAGTGGAAAACCGACTATTATCCTAGAGCCCGTAGCGTCGTATAACCTCTGGATATGACATTCCTTTTTTGGTGTTGTAGGGTCTTGTAACGACCTGAACGTCCTTCAGCGGTCTCCTATGTTTAATGACGTGTTAGAAGGACGTGCGTCTACCATCCAATAGTCAGTCAACGGTCATCCTTATAATATGGGATATTGCGTTACAGATGGTATTTATCCGCAGTGGGCAGCTTTCATGAAGTCTATCCCGTTGCCCCCAAACTCTTAAGGATAGGTTATTTGCACAATGCCAGGAAGAAGTGCGTAAAGACGTCGAACGTGCATTTGGAGTGCTGCAGACGCGGTGGGCAATCATAAAAGATCTTGCTCTTGCGTGGAACATTGACCTCCTGAACAAGATCATCACTACGTGCATCATAATGCACAACATGGTAGTAAAGGACAAACGAGACTACGGAGCAGGAGGCTAAACGGGCCGGGCCCATTAGTTTTGCCCCATGTCCAGTCCGTCAGGCTTCATGGCGGGCCGGCTTGTTACGCAATTTGCTTGCGGACAGACAGACTTGGCAGGCCGGGTCGGCCCGAAACAGACAGAGTCGGGCCGGGCCGGTACCCAGGCTTAGATTTTGATCATTTTCTTCCACAATATTATTATTTTTTATCTTATCAAGACTTTTTGCGATTCAGACCCTAAATGATAATTCGCAGATGCCCAGCACTCCACAGCAACGAAAGTCATTCGCTTGCGAAAGAAAGCATTCAGTTCTGTTTGAGGATATCGTGACAACCTCGGTGGTGGATTTAACTTCGTAGTTGATCTTCACTTAATGATATTACATTTTAATGTTGCATGGTTCTTTATGTCATGTGTGCTCGCAATGTATATTACTCAGTAGAAGTTGCATCGTCCAATAGAAGTTAACAATATGCCAATACATTCTCGATAAAAATCACATGTACTGTATTTGCAAAAACAAAAAGGTGCATGCTACCCAAAATTATTCTGAAATGTTTCTAAAGGTACTTAAACATGATAGGAAGATTTTCTGAAAAACAAAAAACCGAAATTAATTAAATGCAACCTGAAAACCTAAATATATTTTAAAGACATCAATGGATCTGTTTAGAACTTATTGTTAGAATTATGTGGCCTAAAATAATTCCATTAATTTGATTAAAGCACTTATCCATTACATGGGCTAATGAGTAGTTATAGATGATGGTTATTTGATTGAGAAAACCACCCCTTGGAAACTCTATATATAAGATGATGGTCTCAAAGGTTGCTCAAGCATTATTTTTCACCATAATTACTCCCATATCTAGAGGGTTCTTTTGTTCCATTGTTTTGGCTTGAGGAAATCGTTGAAAGTCATTTTCTCCAGATTTCACTTCTGTTTCGCGTTCTTCAAGATGTCTTCGACATCTAGTTGTAAGTACATCTTGTCTTTGTTATTTTATATCGAATTTATAAATGATTTTGGGTTTATGTTAAGTTCTTAATGTTTCGTACACCCTTGTTACTAACATTTGGTATCGAGAGCTACCGTAAATTCATATAAAATCCATTATTTTAAGGCATGTCAAATATAATACTCTCGTTTATGCTTTGATTGTTTTGACGTGTAAAATTTGGATTTGATCTTCCTAAATCACGTCATTGTTTTTCCCAATCATGCATTGATGCATATGCAATGATGTACTGCCACTTTATGGTTGACTTTAAGAACCTTTTGGGCTGAATAACGACGAAATGCATATATTTTAACAACTATCAAGGATCATGTATTGGCGTTTTTCCCCTTCTAAGATTAATCATGTTGTTAATTTCTTTGATTCTGAATCTATCTGTCACTGTTTCAATAGTGAGTTTAAGTATATTTCATGATACGTTTTGATTTGGAATCTTATGCATATATGTTAACAACTATCAAGGATCATGTATTGGCATTTTTCCCCTTATGAGATTAATCATGTTAATTTCTTTGGTTCCGAATCCATCTGTCATTGTTCCAATTGTGAGTTTTAAGTATATTTATACATTTTGATTTGGAATCTTATGTAAAATGAGTTTTTTTACCCCACATAATGATAAACTTGTGGTTAATATATATATATATATATATATATATATATATATATATATATATATATATACATACATACGGTAATTCTCCAGAGCCTGAGGCTTAATCTACACATTTTAAACCCCTTCTATATTCATCATTCATCTAAAATTGTAAGGTAAATTAAAGCTATGACAGTTATGCAAGTAAAATAATCTAATGGTGAATATTAACTGTAGATTAACTGTAATTAAATCTAATAGTGAGATTGTAGTGGGTTTCAACACATTAGATGAGTCATGGGATCATTAGATCTTGACCCTATATATATTGTAACCGTCAATGACGTGGTGTTCATAATTTAGCGTGGAGTTTTTTATTTTTATATTCTTGACATTATGCACTGTAAAAATAATTCGTATATGTTGCATTTATGTATCGTATTTGATTTGACCCAACCAAATGTATCATATATTTTTGCTTACGAAAAAAATAGAACCATATTATGATATATTTAATGATTGGTTATCGTCAATTTTACCAACTTTAATTTTCGATCTCCTTTTGTTAAATAAAATTTTGTGATGGTTATCTTGTGGTGTGAAATCATAATATTTTTTTATGTTTGATAAATCATGGAAATAATTTTACCAACTTTAATTGTGGACATGATTTATTATATAAATTTTCTTATGAATAATGTTTTCGTAAATCAATTTATTTTCTACCCAACAGTGATATAAATTGACTTATGTATGTATTCTAATGTGCATGTTATTAATCGTACCAACTTAGAATAATAATTATGCGAAAACAATTATGTAGTAACTGAAATAATTTTGGATGTTTAGTGTTAATTTCAATTTGTTAATTGTTAGTTTAAACTTAATTAATGTTATAATGTTTGTTTCTCGCGTGGTTTATGTAGTTAAAGAAAGTAAGCATCATATTTATTTTGAAAATTATGTAGCATTGAATACATCGCATATTACATCTCAACTATCTGGAATTGAACCCCTTAACGGAACAAATTTTCTTACTTAGAAGGAGCAAATAGAAATATGTCTAGGTGTTTTGGAACTAGAGCATGCATTTCGTATGGATGCTCCCACACCTCCTACGGCAACTAGTTCCAACGAACTAAAGGTCAATTATGAAAAATGGGAGTGTTCTAATCGCATCTCACTTATGATTACGAAGAGTTCTATTACTCCTGCCATCCGGGGAGCAATTCCCGAAAAAGATAGTGCTAACAAGACATTTAACACAAAAGAATCTTTGGCTTATGTTGAAGGGAAATTTAAGGGAACTTCTAAGACTAATGCAAGTGCTCTAATAATGAAAATGCTCACAACCAAGTACAATAGGACTAGTGGTATACGCGAACATATCATGATGATGAGTGATATGGTCGCAAAACTAAAAGGCATGGATATGGCAATTTCTGAAGGTTTTCTTGTTCATTTTATTATGACTTCTCTGTCTGCGTATTTTTGTCATTTCAAGATCAATTGTAATACGCAAAAAGAGAAATAGAAAATGAGCAAATTAATTGCCATGTGTTTAGAAGAAGAAGAAGAAGAAGAAGAAGGGCTTAAAAATGAAAAGCCTGACTTTGCACGCCTTACCTTTAATGGTCCAAGAAAGAGAATTTAAAGATAATGGTAATGGGAAAAAGAAAATGAAGGTGGTTGTTGCTAATGACACAGCAAATGCATCTGGTACAAAGATTGTTTTTACTCCGAAATGTCATTTTTGTAAGGAAAGAGTGTGACGGCTTTAAAGCATGGCTCGCTAAGAAGGGTAATGAAACTATCTTTATGATTTATGAATCCTTTTTAGTTGATGTTCTTTTACATACATTGTGGGTTGACACTGGTGCAACTGTGCACATGATGAACTCATTGCAGGAATTCCATTCAGTGACCAAACTCCCAAAGGGAAGAAGGAAACTCAAAGTTGCTAACGAGCAAGAGACTGAAGTTGAGGTTGTTGGAACCATTCCTTTAGTTTTAAAGAATGGTTTTGTCCTCTATTTATATGATGTAGTTTATATTCCCTCCGTTGTTTGGAATTTAGTTTCTGTGTCTAAACTTGACATTTGTGGCTATTCATGTCAGTTTGGAAATGGGATGCTTAAACTTTGTTAAAACTCTTGTTTTGTTGGTTCTGGAATTTTGGAGGGTGACCTCTACAAACTGCGTCTCGACAAAATCCAAGTCCTTTTGCTTTGTTCCTTCATGATAATGACATCGTTCATCAGTTTTCAATGTCAGGGGATCCCCAGCAGAATGGTGTAGCTAAGAAATGAAATTGTACACTTATGGATATGGTACAAAGTATGATATGCAACACTGACTTACCTGATTCTCTGTCGATGGAAGCATTAAAGACAGGCACACATATTTTAAATATGGTTCCTACTAAATTTGTCCCAAAAATACCTTATGAATTGTGGACAGGTCGAAAACCTAAATTGGGATACTTACGTGTTTGGGGTTGTCACGCTGAAGCTAAAATCTTCAATCCACAAATTAAGAAACTTGACCCTAAAACCATTAATTGTTATTTCATAGGGTGTCCAAAGGTTTTCGTTTTTATTGCATCTCATAGCACTAAAATTGTTGAAATGAGACATGCTGTATTTTTTAGAAGATAGCAAGAATAGTGGGAGTAGTGAAATTAGAAAAGTAAATCTCGAGGAAAATCAGACTTGTGTTCTAATCCCGATCATCTGTTAGGTTTGAAGTTCTACACCTCTTTTAGATGTTGTAGACACAGCTAATCCACTACATAATGAAGAACCTCACATTAATCCACTACCTAATGAAGAAGCTCACACTACCTTATGTAAGTAGGTCGCAGAGGGAGCGGAAATCTACCATTTCTAATGACTATATTGTATACCTAACTGAAGGATGTGATATTGGCAATGGGGAGGATCCTACCTCGTTTGGTGAAGCCGTTTTGAGTGACAAATCATCTCAATGGCTAGAAGTCATGGAAGAAGAGATAAAATCTATGGAAACTAATGAAGTTTGGGACCTCGTTGATTTACCCAATGGAGTTAAGCCAATAGACTGTAAATGGGTCTATAAGACCAAGACAGACTCCAAAGGTAACATCAAAAAATTAAAGGCCCGACTTGTCGCTAAAGGCTTTACACAAAGCGAAAGCATCCATTTTGATAATATCTTTTCTCCAGTCTCAAAGAAAGACTCACTTAGAATTGTTTTAGCCTGAGTAGCTCATTATGATCTAGAGTTAAATCAGATGGACATAAAAACTGCATTCCTTAATGGTGACTTGCGACAGGAACTCTTTATGACACAACCAGATGGTTTTGTCGTAAAAGGCAAGGAAAATATGGGATGTCGATTAATGAAATCCATATATGGCTTAAAATAAGCATCTAGATAATGGTATCTTAAGTTTGATGAGGTAATAACTAACTTTGAATATAAAGAAAATGTGATGGATCAATGCATATATCTTAATGTTAGTGGGAGTAAGTTTATCATTCTCATCTTGTATGTGGATGATATTTTTCTAGCCAGTAGTGATTTAGACATGTTATATGAGACCAAACGATTTTTTTCAAACAAGTTTGAAATGAAGGATCTTGGTGAAGCCACTTATGTTATTGGCATTGAAATTCATCGAGATCGGTCTCGTGAGATTTTAGGATTATCTCAAACGGTATATATTGAGAAAATACTTAAAAAATATAACATGCAAAACTGCTCCCCAAGTGTTGCTCCTATTGTAAAGGGTGACAAATTTAGTAAATTAATTACAATGTCCTAAAAATGAATTAGAACGTGCACAAATGAAGAAAATTCCTAATGCCTCAGTGGTTGGGAGTTTAATGTATGCTCAAGTTTGTACACGCCCTGATTTGGCATTTGTGGTTGGTATGTTTGGCCGATATCAAGTAGATCCAGGGATGGATCATTGGAATGCTGCCAAAAAGGTTTTACGCTATTTGCAATAGACAAAAGACTATATGCTTACTTACAGAAGGTCAGATAGCCTTGAGGTTATTGGTTATTCTTATTCAGACTTTTTTGGATGCATTGACAGTAAGAAATCCACATCGGGTTACATATATCATGGAAGAGTGTCAAGCAGTCTTTACAAGCATCTTCCACAATGCAAGCATAATTGGTGGCATGTTACGAGACTACTGCTCAAGCTGTTTGGTTAACGAATTTTGTACCTGGGCTTCAAGTAGTTGATAGTATTTCGAGACCACTCACGTTTTTTTGTGATAATGAAGTTGTTGTTTTCTTCTCTAAAAACAATAAATCAAGTGGTGCATCCAAGTGGATTGATATATAGTATCTTGTTGTTAGAGACAAAGTCAAAGATGGTACTATTATCATAAAACACATAAAGAACACGAGCAATGCTAGCTGATTCACTAACGAAGGCTCGACCACCCAGCCTCTTTAAAGAGCATGTTACCAGCATGGGTTTGGTTAATGTAATGTAATTATTTTTTTATGAAGAATTTATGCAACTTATGATGAAACTTAAGTTATAGTTTGACTTTGATATATGTAAAGTTTGCTTATTATTTCTTGTCCACAATCTTATTATTTAAGCAAACAAAGTTAGGAACCTAATGACTTTTGTTGACTGAATTTGGAAAGATTATCAAATACAATAATTTATGGGGGTCAAATGATGACGTTAATTATTTTACTACATTGTTTTGGTTTTCATGATTTTGACTAAATGAAGTATATGTTCTAATAAAATTTAAGTTGGCCAATTTTTATATGTGTTTTTGTAAATGGAACTAATGAAAATTGATGTTACGGCCAAGTGGGAGAATGTTAGAATTACGTGGCCTAAAATAATTCCATTAATTTAATTAAAGCACTTATCTATTACATGGGTTAATGGGTAGTTATGGATCAATTAATTGTATTCCATTAATGGTCGACATGGGTAGTACTGCAACACCTAAGGCCATCCTTAGCAGGTAGTTATGGATCAATTTATTAATGCCAATAATCGATTGAAGCAGAATGGTCGCTAAATCGAGAAAGTTGTTGAATCAAGACCATGCCGTAGAGCGTAAAAGTTGTCGTGATCCAATTGAATCCCCAAAAAAATTAACAGAAAGACCAAACGTCAAATTACTGCAACACCTAAGGCCATCCTTAGCGGATGGGAAAATGGGATCAGGTCGGGTCTTGCCCTGACCCCAGTGGCCTTAACCAGGGACCAGCCCAGGTTGGGTCATGACCTGGGTCGGCCTGCAGACTCAGGTCACGACCTGGGTAAGGCCACATGGTCTTCCCGGGTTGGTCCGTTTTTTTTTGTTTTTCTTTTAATTTTTTTTAAGAAATAGTTTGGAATAGAGAATGATGTAAAAAGAAATGATGTGGAGGAGAAAGAGTGTTGAAAGTGAGGTTGAGGTTAAGGAGTGAAAAATAAGTTTGATGAGGTTGTAGGTTGTATATTATTTTTTGCTGGTGTGGTAGAAAAAGAAACTGGGGGTTGTGGAGGGATTTGGGGTTGGAGTTAAAAATGCCCTGAAAGGCACGACACACATAGTTATAATGGACATAGCACGTGAAAGACGACATCAACATTCCACAAAAACATGATTTATTTGAGGATCTATGGTTTCTCCCCAACCCCACCATCACTGATACGCATCAAGATGTCGGAGAATACAAAGGAAGGCGCAAGATAGAGAAGGTAGGAGAACAAGGAAGGAGAGATAGTGGGACGATGGAGGACGACGATGAGAGGAGAGATTGGAAAGGGTGAAGGCGAAAACACCAACCTCTCCGCAAGGGAGCCAACGCCACCATTCGCTTTTTCTTGATTTAGGAGTTAGGTGCATAAGTTAAAAATTCCCTAACTAAAGTTAGTTTTTCAACGATAATTCTTCCAACTTCCATCTCATTTGTATAATCTGATTCATCTGAATTTACCAAATGCAAAAAAGTTACCCCAAACAACTCGTATGTGGCCTCTTGAATGTACTTGACATGCAAAATATATAAATCTAAAAACTAGTACCCCAAACAAAAAAGTGAGACATACTCTACAAACTCTCAACCCCACGACAATAAAATGTTCACCTCCCAAACATAATTTTTATGAATTTCAGACTCAAACATTGGGTGCCCCAGACGGACACTTAATCTTACGCTTTATTATTTGTTGCACCAACACATTTTTGGCCATTTAGACCCTTTCGAACACCATTAGCTGCCGTCATAAGTTCAGTTGACACCGTTAGCAGTGACCATCCACTTCTTACTGTTGTTCAATGTTTATCTATACTTAACCAGCCTAGAAATTGTAAGAACAAAAGTTTTGGATATATACAGAAAAGAAATACAAATATTGAAACAAAAAACATTTGATGCAATGGAAATAAGATGATAATTCCATTTTAGCCTTTACAAAATATAGAATTAAGAAGAAAACCTTGAACAAGACATCTTTGTGGTACTATTTACTGATTAGTCAGATATACTAAATTAAAACCGGCCACTCATCTTCATGATGCTACCTCCAGCCCCTGGGATTGAAAACTTTGTGAAACACCCAACAGCCTGAGATAAGCCATACAACATTTTACAAAATTCGTCATAATGGAACAAACTCGTGTGATGCCATTAATATTATTACAGAATGTGTTCAAAAACTAAATTTGTTGTTTCAGACATTGCATATAGGTATCATATAGAGTAGCTGAGTGCAAAACAAGTTTGCAAATAAAATTCAGCATGAAAAGTGAAGTATGATAAACAAAATTTAAAGTTATATAATACAATATTGAGAAAATTTACCAAGTTTACGGCCATATAAATCAAATATATGTCACTGAAATATTGTGACAAGATATGGTCATGCAGCTAAAGGAAATGGTAATTGTAAAGTAGAATTGTCATTAGAGTAACACAAAAGCATAAATTGTCATTAAAGTTTCTCACCATTGATGAATGCTTCAGAATGGAAGCATTTCGGGTGTCAATGTCACGATCATAAGAGAGAAACAACTGCACATGAGGTACAGTTTTCCAACTCTCTCCCAAAGCAGGCTTAGAGGATCCTTCCTTTCCTCCCACGGTGTGATTTGTAACCTTATGGATGCAAACACTAGAATTAGACAGGTAATACCACTTGATGAGGAGTTAAACAAAATCAAGGACATAACCAACAGTTAAAACTTAAAACAAAATCAGAGAGCCAAAGTAAAATTGTATTCCTATAGTAAACCTGATACTTCAATGGTACAACCACAAATTACTTTGGTAAGAAACAAATACCATATCTTTTTTTATCATTAAAAGATATTAAAAAGGGGAATACAAGAGGTGATAAATCAAAATGGAAATGAGGGGCAATGGGCTACTGGAAGTTGGACGAAAGCCAACAAAGCAAAAAGGGCCGCAATGGCCAACAAAGAACCAAAAAAGGAAAACAAAAAACTAAGGCACAGCTACCATCAGCAAAAGTAGACCAAAAAATGAAAGACTACTTCAAGATTCCCGTAAGAAGCCCACTTCACATCCACAATATAGGGACCAAGAGATGATGCCAGATGTTGAAGCATCCTAGATCTTACGAAACAAATACCGTATCTTCCCAGTGCTAGAATTTTTTGTTTCCTATTTTGAATGTTCTAATATTTAGAACTAGACACTGAAAACCTACTTGATGGGGTGGGCTCAAGCTTATTAGGTCTTAACGGCGAAGGCATGAGCTTAACTTGAGCTTGACAAACTAAGCTTAAGCTTCGACCACCTCACATGGTTCACTTCACCTCAAGCAGCATTACGATTTCTATAGAATAATAGATAAGATATACAAGCAGCAAGTCAGAATGTAATTTAAGAATCTTATATTTTAAATGGGATGAAAGGTTCCTACAAAACCTGCACTACGAAATTTGAACATACAGCTCTACAAACAGTTATTGCTGGAATATGAAATGTTGTAATAGTGCCAATTAAGCATTTCAAGAGCCTAAGAGATCGTGTAGAAAACAATGGAAGTGAGTTAACTTTTTATAAAATTAAATCAAAACTCAACATTATAAGAGATCACTTCAGTTGGTGAAGTCATAAAACTTATCACTCGAAAATGATATTGCATGCACAAAAAAATTGCATTTACTCAAATCAAATGACGATGTATACCAACACAGAGATATTATGTTCATTTGCCAGGCTTTTAAGAATAAATCCTGCTTTCACCATCAATGATCTACCTGTATTGAGCCTCAAATTAGGAAGAAAAGTATGATAAACCATCATTAGGGAAGAAAAGGATAACACTTGCATTCAGTTATTCACAAATTTTTCATGTCAACAAGGTTAATGTAAATTTTAATTCGATAAAGATGAGGTTCTTAGAGTGTGCGTGACTTGTCAACAAAAAACAGACCGAATTCAGCTTAAAATGCTTGAACTTGATCCGATGGCAAATTTATCATCTCTACTTTTTGACGATGTGTTTGGCAATTATAATTTCAAACTGCAGAGAAGGGCATGAAATGAAACTTTGAAGACTGAAATGTTTCAGCAGGATAGGTAAGTATGTTAGAATAAAGAAGAAAGTGTATGATATAGAAAAATACGACATTATTTATTCCAGGATTTCTCCCAATACAAAGTTCAAGGAGGTGTAAACTTTAAGTGTGATCACTAAAGGTAATTTAAATGTCAACTGTCTGTAAGAATATGCTTTTTGCTGCTAAAGGGTAATAGCATGTATTATTAGAGAAAAAGCTGATTGTACACTAATTCATAAGAAATCATTCATCTTGAGAACAGGGATGCATACCATTTGGGCTCTTTCCTCCAATGATGGGGCTCAAAAGTGATGAAACTGAATCAACAATAAGCAAGCAAAGCTTTTGGCATCCCTTATTTACCTGAACATTGTTGAGATGTCATTGATATCATGTAGGGGTGAGCAAAATTCGGTCCGGTCCGGGCACCCGGACCGAACCGAATTTTTCGGTCCGGACCGAACCGGACCGAATTTTTTCGGTTCGGTCTTCGGTCCACAAAATTTTGGAAATTCGGTCTTCGGTCCGGACCGGACCGAAAATTTAAGGGGAAAATTCGGGTTTTGGACCGACCCGAACCGGACCGGACCGAACCTATTCGGTCCGGTCTTCGGTCTGGACTTCCCGAAAATTCGGGTTTCGGTCCGGTCCGGTTCGGTCCGGTCCGGTCCGGTCCTGGACCGAAGCTCACCCCTAGATACATGCACAAAATATATGTTTAAGTTTGAAACAAAAAAATAAATAGATATGGAGTGGATTGCAGACCGGTTGTTTTAGATTGACATTCAGTTGCTTTAGTTTTTCCAACAAAGCAAAGATATCAAACACTGGGTGGTAAAACAGTTGGTTCATCATGCTCTCCAGCTCAATTTTTGGAGCCTGAATGATCCAAAAACAAATATCAGTTTCTTTAGGTGATGATACAATCTTCAACTAGGAAAACCAATATTATCAACAAAAATCAGATTGCAGAGCCTAACCTCTTCCATTGACAGAGAAGAAATTATAGACTCAATCCTTTTAGGAGAAAAAGAGTTTCCAGTATCCAAGAACATGACTGCACCAATATGTTTGTAGACAACATTTGATGCAGCACACAAACATATCTGCAGACATATGAAATACAACCTTCATGTAACTGTTTAGTTATATAAATCTCAGATTAGAACAGTCAGAAAAGCATTTTATTTAAACTACACCAGACACATACCAATACCTACAAAACAAAGCGCCATAGTCCATACATCTGAACCAAGAATAGGAATTACTGTACCACTAAGCCCAGAACTATAACAATGTTGAGATACAATCTTACTTGTGTTTTACCAGAAGAGGGTGGCCCAACCAACTCTGCTACTTGACCCTTGCGGAGACCACCCTCGAGTAGCATGTCAATTCTACAACAATCAAATTTAAGCAAGAGGCTAAGTAAGTGTATCCATCATTTTGTCATTCAAGAACTCGTTCCATCACTTTGTTAATATCCCAATGTCACTGACATACCCCTCTAATCCAGTCGAGATGAAGTGCTTGTTTTGTACAGCGTCATTGAACAAGTCGACCCCATCTTTCCAAAATTGATGTTGTTCATTGAAGATAGACATAATCTTCCTAAATTTCCTGCACAAAACCAAAAATCCCTCCAATATGTTATCAACAAAAAACCAACTTCAGAAACCAAAAACTGTTACAAAAGATAAGTTTGGTATGTTTCACAACTCCTTACATTTTGCTTACAGTTAGGCCCCGTCCAGATTAAAACTCAATTCCAAACCCAAATTTTAATTCCTAAGTTTTATACAACATCCATATCAAATAACACGTTACCAAAACAAAGCTTTCTATCAAAAAGCATGTTTAAATATAAAATGTATTTTACACAATCCGAAGGATGCGTCTTCTTGATCCACCCAACCCATTCCACATTCCAAGTCCACAGCCAAACACGAGCCCAATTGCCTCGGAAGTCAGAGTTTGCATCACCAATGAAAGATGTAGAAGTTCCATGTTTTAAAATGTCTTAATCATAGGGTTTGGGGCCATCGCTTTCTAGTTTGGCATTTCACCAAACACCTCTTGTGCTGCCTCTAGGAATCAGTGGCACGCGAACACCGCCATCTAACCCAACATTCCATCAAACAACTCTCTTGATTTGTCCGAATTCCTAACTTCGAACCAAAAACTATCGACCAAAGCCCACGACCAAGCCCTCAAGCACCTGTTGACAGTTTAGTCGGAGTCAGCAAGGCTCGGAGGGGAGCTGGCGGGAGTAGTTTGAACTTTCAACACATTAAGAACTAGGGCTTTCTGGTTCCTTCCCCTATGATTTGGGTTCGCCTTGGATGTGGTTTGAGACTTTGGGTACTAGGCTAATATTTTCCTAGTAAAAAGGATAATTTGGAGATGTAGACTGTAGAGTACGTGGAGGTGGGAACCTTATAGATACCATGTGGATACAGGTATATCCATGTTTATATTTATTTTTTAAATCCCCCTAAAGATATGAATCAACGTGTACAAAAAAAAGGATATTCATATACTTAAAAAGAAAATACCGACATAGTCCAGATATAGTACATTCAGAAATGGACAAATACGAATACAAATCCGATATAAAGAGTCAAGTTCTAGTGAGTCTGGAGCTCATCTTATTACTTTAAGCCTTCTACAATCTCATTATTTAATCTCATTTACGGTTAATCTCACATTTAATTAGCATAACCGCTTTTCTTATAATCTACCTTACAATTTTCAGATGTGTGGTGAATATGGTGGGGGCTTAAAATAAAAAAGTAAACTTCGGACTCACTAGCTAATTCCTGATAAACTAAATATCCATATTTACATAATATCATTAATTAAAACAATATATTATTCTTTCAAAAAAATAACATATTTAAATTCTAAACAAATATGATATATGTCGAAAACAAATGTTTTAAAATAACTTAAGTTTAATATGACGTAGATACTCACATAAAGTTTGCTAAGAGAGGTTCTAAGTGTGTGAAGTTACAATCATTGAATAATGAGAAGAATATTAGATTTTGTCATTGAAATTAGCTTTCACAATATTTTAGCTTTAAAATTAGTATTTTTATATGGTATAGAAAAAACATATAATGTTTGAGGAAATAAAAGCTTAAATGACTAGGTTTAGGGGTTTGCACCCTTCTCCTATCGCCGTATCCACAGAAGAGAAACTTGAATTGTGAATTCGTGCTTCTTCTCGAAGAGAGTAGGAGACCGACTGTTAGGAGAAGACGAAGGATTTTGTAAGGTTTCGCTGCGTAAGGTATGATATAAGTTAAGGTACGATCCCCGTATTTATACTATTCCTACACAAGTTAATGAAATTTTGTTCAATTAATCTAATACACAAATACCTAATCATAATGACTGATTTCCCATTATTTTTTATCGTCTTTACAAATTCTGACCTACTGACTTTATATGGATGCAGATCATATGTGACTATACAAGAAAATGATATCTGTATCTGTAACATCCTCAAACAGCGAAAGAAATTAAAATTTTAATAACACACAATCAACAAAGGATATTACCTAAATGAAGGAAACAGGTGCACCAACATATATAATATATATGTACATCAGAGTATTTCAAAAGTGTGATTACATCAAAAGGCTATACAACAAATACAGTAATCACCCGACCTCAAATGAGAGAAAGCTGGATCCGGTAGCGACGCTCCTCTCCTCGGTCACCACCCCCTAATGCCGATCACGGCCTGAAAAGTAAACATGCAACAATGCCTGAGTTTCCAGAAGGAAAAACCGTATGCCAAACTCTACAATGCATGAACTGGAAAGCACCTTAACATGCAATTCTACAAATAAGAAAAGCATCACAACCAGGCTGGGCTCCAGGGCTCTTTCACCCAACCACAACACTCACACAGTTACGGGTCTCCAGGGCCTTTTCACCCAACCATCGTAACACACACTCGTCGCCAAGCTAGGCTCCAGGGCTTTTTCACCGAACCCAAGCTACCACGACACGACTAAAGGCTCCAAGCCTTTTTCAGCCAACCCTTAACACGCGGTCCATGCTCAGGCTCCAGGGCTCTTTCACCCAACCGCAGCTCTCACACAGTTACGGGGCTCCAGGGCTTTTTCACTCAACCACCGCAACATCACATTTTCTAAGCTGGGCTCAAGGGCTTTTTCACCCAACCCAAGCTCTCGCACCGTTACGAGGTTCCAGGGCTTTTTCACCCAACCACCGCAACACTCGTGCCCACACGCACACTCGCCGGAAGAACATCGGCACCACAACTCGTCTCACACGGACGACCACAACAACCGCACCTCCAATGTGCAAAACTGGACACAAACGGTCGACCGAATCTCACAAATACAGGACACTTGCCTCGACCGGCACTCTATCGGTCGACCAATCCCCACAAACAACACTCGTATGCCAAACCACCCCCTAATGCCGACCACGGCCTGAAAAGCAAACATGCAACAATGCCTGAGTTTCCAGAAGGAAACCTCGTATGCCAAACTCTACAATGCATGAACTGGAAAGCACCCTAGCATGCAATTCTACAAATAAGAAAAGCATCACAACCAGGCTGGGCTCCAGGGCTTTTTCATCCAACCACCGCAACACACACTCGTCGCCAAGCTGGGCTCCATGGCTTTTTCACCCAACCCAAGCTACCACGACACGACCAAGGGCTCCAGGCCTTTTTCAGCCAACCCAAACGTCCAAGGACTCCAAGCCTTTTTCAGCCAACCCTTAACATGCGGTCCATGCTCAGGCTCCAGGGCTCTTTCACCCAACCTGAACGCACTACGGAGCTCCAGGGTTTTTTCACCCAATCCCGCACAGACTAGATGAGCTTCAGGGCTCTTTCACCAAACTGCAACTCTCACACAGTTACGGGGCTCCAGGGCTTTTTCACCTAACCACCGCAACATCACATTTTCTAAGCTGGGCTCGAGGGCTTTTTCACCCAACCCAAGCTCTCGTACCGTTACGGGGCTCCAGGGCTTTTTCACCCAACCACCGCAACACTCGTGCCCACACGCACACTTGCCGGAAGAATATTGGCACCACAACTCGTCTCACACGGACGACCACAACAACCACACCTCCAATGTGCAAAACTGGACACAAACGGTCGACCGAATCTCACAAATACAGGGCAATTGCCTCAACTGGCACTCCATCGGTCGACCAATCCCCACAAACAACACTCGTTCGGTCGAACCAAAGTCAGAGCCTGGTCGACCGTTTAGAAGTTGCCTCCCAGGTTCAACGAACAAAACGACCAATCGGTTGAACGGCAAAGGGGCCCCGTTCGACCGAAAGTCACCAGGAAAACAAATCCCTCACGCACCACAACGAATCCGGTCGAACCCCCGAGCACTTTCGGTCGACCGAATTTCACCAAGGAATTCCCCCAACTCAACCAACGAATCCGGTCGAACCCCCGAGCACTCTCGATCGACCGAATTCCACCAGAGAATTCCCCCACGCTCCACATCAAGTCCGGTCGACCGAACCACCTTCGGTCGAACCGACTACCAATCCAACTTAAGTCATCGGTCGGACAAGGTCACACAGGCGGTCGACCATTTTGATGGTCAACGCCCCAACCGACCTACGACAGTGCACACCGTCGAACGACAAAATGGCCCCGTTCGACCGAAACCAACCAGGCTTGCCTCCTATGCACAACCGGTCGACCGCCCCAAGGGCATCGTTCGACCGATGTGAGGCAGAACCCGAATTCTCATTAAGAACGGTCGACCGTTTGCACCAACAGGTCGACCGATCAGATAGTGAAATCTGCTACATGTTTACTTGCGACGAGCCGGAAGACCTACCGTTGACTTTCAAATACCCACACTACTAAAGTAAGCTACGACTACAAGTTTGACATACTGTGAAGGTTTGAAGAAACCTTCGAAGAACCTCGACGACGCTTCCACGACACTTCTCCTCGAAGCACGATCCGTCCACGAACCTCTCGCTCGAACGACGATCGCCACTCCTCGACAACTCGAGCACTCCAATACCTCCGTCTACTTCCAACCACCACGACCACAGAACACGAGTAAGGTTGAGAGAGAGAGAGAGAGAGAGAGAGAGAGAAACAAAGCAAAGGAACGAGTTGGCGAAACCACTAACTCACCTCCGACCACCAAACGACTCTGATCACCCCAAACTCTCCGGAGATCACCACCACCACGCCGGAGCACCACTGCGGGAGAGAGAGTGAGAGAAACGTGAGAGAGAGTAGAGTGTGAGAGAGAGGGAAACCACAATAAATATCTCCTCCTACCTCAATCCTCACCATCCATCCAAATCCAATCCATCTCAACCTCTCATCTATCAACACTCCATCTCAACCCTTCATCCATCAACCTTCAATCCCAGCCGTCCAAATGCAACTCCTCCTAATCACCACCTAAACATTATTAAAATTTCAATTAGGATTAGGATATCCGTCAACACGTATGCGGAGACAGGCGGGATATGGAACAATACTTTGGAAAAGAATAACTTCATATATTGGTCAGATGGAAAATAGATGTTCAAAATATTAATCTTATATTTTATAGTAGAAGAATTTCAGAATAAATTTCGTCAATGTTGAAAACAAATGTATTTAAAATATTTTAATTACAACATGACAATTGAGTAACCGTAGCATAGAACTATGAGCAAAACAAAATCTTTTGATAATTTTTGGGTTGGGGCAACAGAGAACATTGAAAAACGATTAGGAGGATCAATTTTGATTTTTATAAGTTTTTTTCGGAAAGGAACACATATTAGCTTTTAAACGGCGAGACGAGCAAGTGCCACGGATGCACGTCAACGTGCAACGTCGCACTACGGCGCTCTTCTGTTGCTTAATATCGTTTAAATGATAGGGGGGAAAGCCCACACTGCAACGTTTGACGAAATAGAAGCCTCTAAGATTGTAACATCCTCAAAACAGCGGAAAATTTAAAATTTTAAACACTCAATCAACAGAGGATATTACGCAATAAAAGAACACAGGTGCACTGACATATATCATATATATATATATATGTGAACATCAGAGTATACAAAAGTTGTGATTACATCAAAAGCATATACAAAGGAAACAGTAATCACACGACCTCAACTGAGAGAAAGCTGGATCCGGTAGCGGTGCTCCTCTCCTCGGTCACCACCCCCTAATGCCGATCACGGCCTGAAAGTAAACATGCAACAATGCCTGAGTTTCCAGAAGGAAACCCCGTATGCCAAACTCTAAATGTACGAAATAAAAGCATCCTAGCATGCAATTCTACTCAACAAGAAAAGCATCACAACACGCCTAGCACCAGGGCTCTCAACCCCATCACAGGACACACCACAGGTACGGGGCTCCAGGTCTAATCTCAACCAACTGCCGCACCCACCACAGTCACGGGGCTCCAGGTCTAATCTCAACCAACCGCCGCGACTCACAAACGTCGCCAAGCTGGGCTCCAGGTCTAATCTCAACCAACCACAGCTACCACGACACGACCAAGGGCTCCAGGTCTATTTTCAACCAACCCAAACGTATAAGGGCTCCAGGTCTATTTTCAACCAACCCCTACACGCAGTCCCTGCTCAGGCTCCAGGTCTATTTTCAACCAACCCGAACGCACTACGGAGCTCCAGGTCTAATTTCAACCAACCGCAGCTCTCACACGGTTACGGGGCTCCAGGTCTATTTTCAACCAACCACCGCAACCCTCGTGTACCTTGCACACTTGCCGGAAGAACATCGGCACCACGACTCGCCCCACACGGGCAACCACGACCACAGCACCTCCATAGTGCAAAACAAGACACAAACGGTCGACCGAACCAAAAGTCCCGGTCGACCGAATCAAGCAAATACAGGGCAATCCACTTCGACCGGCACTCCATCGGTCGACCGATTCCCAACACCACACTCGTTCGGTCGAACCAAAATCAAGGGACGGTCGACCGTTTAGATGGTCAACTCCCGGTCCAACGAACAAAATGACCAATCGGTCGACCGACAAAGGGGTCCCGGTCGACCGAAAGTCACCAGGGAGCAAATCCCCCAACATCACAACGAATTCGGTCGAACGCCGAGCACATCTCGGTCGACCGAATCAGCCCAGGGAAGTATCCCTCACATGCGCCACGAATCCGGTCGAACGCCGAGCTCACCTCGGTCGACCGAATTCCACCAGAGCGTTCCCACGCTCAGCGCACAAGTCCGGTCGACCGAACCCTCATTCGGTCGAACCGACCACAAGGTCCACTTAAGTCACGGTCGGACGAGATCAAAGGGCGGTCGACCGTTTAGATAGTCTACGCCCCCAACCGACTTAAGACAGTGCACACGGTCGACCTGCAAAGGGGACCCGGTCGACCGAATCTCTCCAGACTTGCCTCCTATGCACAATCGGTCGACCGCCCCACAGGCATCGTTCGACCGATTTGAGGCAGAGCCCGAATTCTCGTCACGAACGGTCGACCGTTTGCACAACCCGGTCGACCGATCAGGCAGTGAAATCTGCTGCAAGTTTACTCGCGACGAGCCGAACGGCCTACCGTCGACTTCCAAATACTCACGGTAATTAAGTGAGCGAGCTTGACATACCTAAAGGTCTGAAGAGACCTTAGAAGAACCACGACGACGCCTCCACGAGCACGTCTCCCCAAATCACGATCCGTCGACGAACCTCGCGTCCAAACGACGATCAACCGCCTCCTCGACGATCCACACTCACGAATCCACCTCCGACTACCTCCGCCAATCAATCACGACCACAGAGCTCGAGTTAGGTTGAGGGAGAGAGAAACAACCGCACGGAAAGGGTTAAACCCAACACTCACCTCAAACCACCAACTCCCCGGAGCCGCTCTTCACCTTGCCAGAGATCACCACTACCTTCCTCGCCGGCACACAGCTGCGGAAGAGAGAGAGAGAGAGTGGGCACGAGAGAGAAACGAGAGAGAGAGAGAGAGAGAGGGAAACTCACCCAATATCTCCTCCTCCTCCTCTAATCTCAACCATCCAATCCCTCCACTCAATCTCCACCACACAACTCAACCACAACACATCAAAGCCCTCCATCCAACCCTCTCAATCTCAGCCATCCATCTCTAATCACCACCTAAACAAGATTAAGGCACAATTAGGATTAGGATTAAGCTAAAATCCTACAAAGATGACTTTTAAAAACATAATAATTTATGATTTTACTAGCACCTGCCCCTTGCTTTGCGCAGGCAATTTTTTGTCAGTAAATATGTAACATTTAGAACAAAGTGTAATCTTATCATGAATTTGTGTTCAGAATCACTAAAACAGCAAAAACATATATATGTTTCATTTGTTTACTCGATCACTATTATAAGTGAACTTCAGGGAAAATGTGTAAGACTAGCTAGGGGAAAGTTGTATCATTTACGAGTGTAATTCCAGGTCGGACCCCAAAACATGTTCTATCTGCAAACATAAAAAAAGGACTGCAGATAGTTAATAGGAACATAAAAAGCTAATTAAAGCAATCCGCAAAATCTTAACAAACTAGATCATTACTGTATATACATTACGTGAAGTTCATCATGTATAGGTAAACTGTACAAGTACCTTCGCAAACAAATATATATAACCGAATATGGGTTTTGTAAACATGAATTGTTAACAAACACCATAAACACCATTGTCGACGTTCCTTGCCAATATGCGCGCGCCGCGTCCTTCCTTCGGTCCTCCAATGCCTCTCCCTTGTGAATATTCTCCATGACCAATTCTTTGTTTCCTTAATTAGATGAGCTCCTGTGCAAACCAGATCCGACAGTCTCCAGAGAGTTCACATCCTTCCCGACTAGATTCCACCATTTCCAACAAGTTACCAAGTCACTGGCAAGTTCCCATCCTCTCCGACCATATTCCACTTCCTTCAGCAAATTAACTTCCATTCTTTTTTTACTAGATCCCACAGTCTCCGTACTCCTGGAAAATAAGGTGTGAAACCCCTCACTCCTTTCTCCTCTTCTTCTTCCTCCAGCTTTCAACGAGTTCTCCAGCGGCAGCGAGGATCACGCGTAGGTGCTCTCCGGTGAAAATACATCACCCCATGGGCGAACCAGGACAGAATTGAAGGGTGGGTACCCTATAACTGTAAACGAACTTTAAGAGTACATTTAATTAGACTCTTTTATCGTACGTCCAGACGAAACCCTATAACGGGAGGGGCTCGGGATGCAAATGCTAACCAATTATCCGAGTATTCGATTCGAAAATTACAATTTGGTTTGTATTTGGTAAAGAAATTTTTACCGAATACAATTTAAAATTGAAATTGATTTAAATTTTTTTACCATTTACAAATTCGGATACAAATTCAGATATAGATCAAACAATATCCGAATATCCAAAAATACCAATTTTGATATCCAATATATGTGGGTATTAATATTTGTATTGTGAGTTAATCAAAAACAAAATTATTTCTTATGTAAATATAAACATAATAGGACTGAAAAACAAATTATAATATAATTCTCTTAAAACAACTTTCCAAAATATTATAATTTATACAACAAAAAATTATAAAAATATGTTATAAGAATTTGAACATTATCCGAATTCGAAACCGAATTCGAAAAGTTCTCAAATTCGGATATGAAATTGATAAACTATAAAAATTTGAATTTGAATTCGGATTTGACATGTTTATTTAGAATTTAGATTCGACTTCGGATACAAGTCATATCAAATTCAAAAATATCTATTTGCATCCCTAGGAGGAGCGTGCCGCCAGGGCGGGTGGGTGGCACGTCCCCCTTTTCTTTATTTTTTTGTTAATAGTTAATAATGGTAATATATTTATTTTAAAGTTATTTTAAATCTTTTTTTTTTCAAATCTTTTGTTTTGAAAATATGCTTTTTATTTGTTTTTATTTTTTACAATTTTTTTTAACTTTATTTATTTATTTTACTCAGAATTGATATCCAAATGACGTGGATGAGAGAAAATGTAGGCTGTTTGGGGGGTTTCAGCCTTTCAGGACACCATTAGTGGTGGACATAAAGAGAAACAGAGTACTGTGAAAGATGACTTAAGGATCGAAAGGTAGACACCCTCTTGCGAAAAATAAGGGTAGAGACACTTCATGAAAATGATTATAATATTATTAACATAAAAATCTAGGAGTGGGCACTTGCCTACTCGTTCCCATGCCTGGGTCCGCCCCTGCGTCACCCACCTCCTTGTTTCGGGTCCACGGGATCGGACGAAGAGAGGAACGACAGACGGCTATTGGGTTAATTGTGAAGAGGTCCCTCGCATTTATGAGTATTTGGTTGATTAAATTAATTGAGTTAATTGCGAGAAAAATATTAGATGATTGTGTTTTGTATATTAATACTAATTAATTTGGATAATTTTGGAAAAATCCTGGATTTAATTGTATTGAGTAAATAATGAATAATTAGAATAATTGGTGGCAAAACCCTAAAATTAATTGTACTCAATTAAATGATGAATAATTGTAATAATCGCTGGAAAAATCCTGGATTTAATTGTGTTTGGTTAAAATAAAGAATAATTGGAATAATTATTTGAAAAACCCTGGACATTGCATAATTTTTGGGGAAATTGTCATTTTCCCCCAAACTTCCAGATTTATTAATTGGGAAATTTTATGTTTTTCCCCTGAGTTTATATATTGCTATGAGATTTGTTATTACCTTAGTAAGGCTTATGATATGAAATGTTGGGGTCGTACTGATTGATATCATTTCATGCTTATATTTGTATCTTATATCCATTATCTTTTACCTAAACAATGCTACGTGCCTAGTTTTATGTTTGAATTTTAGAAATAAAGAGGTTTGAAGAGAAGAAGCATAAAAGGACTGAGTTGAAAGACTCGAGGACTAAGATGCAAGATCAAAGGACCTGAATAAAACATCGAAGGACCAATGAGCAAACAAAAATACTCCACACCATCATGGGGAGTATTTTGGCAATTCTATTCGGGTCGGAGCTCCAACAAGTCAAGTAGATGCATCAAAGACAAACAATACCATCATGGAAAGCCCAGACGAAAGCCCAAGCCGATCTGGATCCTGTAGGCCGCTGATTGGCGGTCCGGGTTGCTCCGGATCTGCTGAGATTTTTGTGGGTTGTGTATTATAACGTATTTAGTCTATTTTTGGTATTTTTTTAGTCCCATACCGGGGGATTGTCCCAGATTACCTTTTTCTATGTCTATAAATAGAACTCTTCACCTTCTATTGTAATGACTCCATGCTTTGTGGTCATTCTCCCTAATTGAAGTGAAAGCCTTGAAGCAAGAAACTCAAGTGGGGAGATGCTACTAGTATTGTGAGTCTTAAATCATTAAAGTTTTCTATGTTTTGTGCTTCTTCTATAGTTCTTGCATGTTTAGTTTAATTGTCTTTTATTAAATCTAGCTTAGTTAATATGTCTTCTTATCTTAGTTTAATAGTTAGTGAGTAAAACCACTCCCCTTTTGGGGGGTGGAGATGACACTTATATATGCAATTAAGAAAGGAAGAATGTTTTATTTTGAAATGTGTTGATTAATATGAATGCATGCTTGCTTGTTAAAATAGAACACTTCACTAGATGGATTTTGCCACAAGTTTTAAGACACCTCCCATGCTTGTTTAGGTTCTAAAATAACCAGCTTGTGCATATTAATGTTAATCAAGTAGGTTAGTGATTTAATTGATGGGTTTTGCCATGATAAGTAGACACCTCCCATACATGAAAACACTACCTCCACTTATGCCTATAGTAAGACATTCTTACCTCCTTATTGTGTATGTGTAGTCACTCCACCCCCTAAGGGGTCTCTCTCTTACTGATTCCAGCATATTTATCAAGTTCTTAGTTCAGTTTTGTAGTTCATCGCTTGTTGTTTGCTTGTGCATGTGTTACTTCCTAGTTTAGTGTAGGTAGATTAGTATAATCAAACTCTCTTCCCTTTTTGTTGCCACTTGTTTCGTGCAAACGAGAGGTTGCTCACCTCCCTGCGGATGACCCGTATTTGCCACGTCTTCACCGACGCCGTGCACTTGCGGTATATTTAAAACGTTCAACAAGTTTTTGGCGCCGTTGCCGGGGAGGTGCCAGTCGAGAGTCTGGTTTGGACAATTCGAGTGGATTTAATTTGTTTTTTTAGTTTGCTTTGTTTCAGAAGACTCTAAGAACCAAGGGAAAGAATTAGAAGAATTTTGAAGATGAACAGAGCAGCATAGACCGCCAACTGGCGGTCTGGTAAGCTCCGTTTCCTTTCTTTTTTCTTTATCCTGTGGTATTATTGGATATAGTGATCTGGGACTCGATTGAGCATGTTTTGACTTATAGTTTGTTCCCAGATAAATAATCAATCTCCCTTTAAGAAACTTGGACCTTAAAACCCAAAGCAAAAGATTAGGCATTATTTCTTGTTTAGGTCATGCATCATGTGCTCGACTTAGGCACGTAGATTGTCTTTTCTTTTAGCTTTACTTTCAGTTGCTGAGAGTTGGCGTGAGGTACACATTTCCTTCTCTCATTCATGCATTTCGTATGAAGTTGCATTAGTTAGTAGGAAGTGCATTGCAACAAGTGTGAGTTGAGCGTTTGTTTGGAGAGTTGATTGTTAGATTTGGACTCCAAAACGTTACTAAGGAGGGTTGTCCCATATAAGATAAGGTGAGGGATTTCATCACCCTTTCCTTCGCCCCAAAAACCACACTAATCAAGAGCCTAATTTTAAAATCAAGTAGACATTGGCCCTAAGGATTTCGGGAGCATTGGGAGAGTGATCCGATCCTGACCGTCATGACCTGATCGGCGTTACTCACTCTGTCGATAGTAGGAGAGACGAGATCTCCGGATCTTGACTCATTTGCTGGGCTTTATGGTCCTCGTCGTAGGGAGGTGAGGCGTGTTTAGGCCGTGTGACCTCGCAGTTAGGCGTCGTCTAGCTGTAAGGACCTATAACGACCTTAGGACTGTTTGAGCCTTGTTTGCTTGTGTGCTTCTACCTGTACCCACCCGCCGTAGCATAAGGACTTCTTCCCTTCTCTCCTGAGTCATTCTTTCTCTCCTGTGTCCTCCCGTCTTCTCCTCTACGCACATTCTTTGTTTAAAGAAAAGGAAAAAAAAGTTTTGGTTTGTGTGTGTGCACCTTTGTGCATGCTTTCGTGGGCACGAGACGAGAGTGGCCGTTTGACGAGGCACGTTGTCAACCCTGCTTCAGTAGTCGATTTCTCGACGCCTTCCTCCTCTCGTGTCACACACAGTACGGGTTCAATGGCTACTTATTTCCGTGAGGAGTTGCTGGACCCACGTGTTCTACTTGTTCTTCCTGTTGTCGCTCCCATACCTTTTCGTGATCGATGCTACCCGAGCCGTACCGCTCTACCCTCATGCATCGTATTGCCAGAGGCAAATGGGAACCATTTTGAGGTTAAGCCTCAGTTTATTTATATGCTCCCTCACTTCACTGGGAAAGGTGACCCCTATATCTTTCTCCGGGAATTTGAGGAGGCCTGTGTTATGTTCAAGCTGCAACAACTTAGCACAGACTCCATCCATCTTAGGCTTGTCCCCTTTGCGCTGAAGGATGATGCCGAGAAGTGGTTGTACAGCAACCAGGCGAATGCCTTCAGGACTTGGGATGAGTTTCAATCTGCATTCCTCAAGAAATACTTTCCAAATCATCGGATTCAAAAATTGAGGAACGAAATCAATTCGTTCTATCAACTTGAGACCGAGACATTTCATGCATATCTAGAGAGGTTCAAGGAGCTACTATCCTCATGCTCTCACCATGGCATTGAGTTGTGACATCTTTGTTAGATTGTTTACGAGGGTCTTCACATTCCATCCCGAACGCTCCTTGAGTCCATGTGTCAAGGAGAGTTCTTGGAAAAGGATGAAAGGGAGGCATGCGCTTTCCTAGAAGACCTCGCTGAGAAAACCATGCAATGGGAGAGTGTAAGGGAACCACCTGCATCATCTAGCATAGGAGCGAGGATCGCAAATGCAAACTCGACTAGATCGGGTGCCGTATTTGCCGTCGATTCCACTACGGCCACCGAGGCACGCATGGCGGCCTTAATGCACCGTATGGATTCGATTGAGCTCCAAAACCAACACGATGTGTCTCATGTGTCTGCATCTGGTTCAGTTCCATGTCATTTATGTGGTAGGGTAGGTCATATAGGGGGTGAGTGTGCATCCATTCCTCCTGAGATGGAACATGTAAATGTCATCTATGATAGATCTAGGAATGATCCATATTCGTCATCATATAACCCTGGATGGAGGAACCACCCTAATTTTTCATGGAACCATAACAAAGCCCCAGGTGGTCCTTCAAACGTTTCTCGACCACCTAACCGACCACACTACCCTCCCATGCATTCACAGTCTCATCAGTCACCCCAAAGTCAAAACACCAACCCACCAGGTCTCCCAAATTCTAACAACTTGGAAACCCGGTTTAATTCGCTTGAGAACTTAACTCGTGGACTTGAGAACTCTGTAAAAAACTTTATGTCATCCACGAGTCAAGTCCTCACTTCGAATCAGCAGACCATCAAATCTCTCGTGCTTTAGATGGGTCAGTTGGCTCAGTTTGTACATGAGAGAGAGAGAGAGGGAGTCTGCCTAGCCAACCTGTGGCTAACCCCCGTGCTCAACAGCACTCGAACTTGAAAAATGCAAGTTCAATACCACAGGGGGGGGGGGGGGGGCAAGTGAACTACGTGGAGGAACTTGTGGACCATGTTAATGCCATTGTGACCCTGAGAAATGGGAAGCAGGTCAACAACAACGTGTCCTTGCCAGGAAATCCATCTGTGCATCCCCCTTGTGGGAATGATGGTGAGAAAGAGGCCGAGGGTGAGAGTAATACACCAACGCCTCCTTCTCCGGCTCCGCCCAAGACATACCTACCAAAAGCTCCTTATCCTAGTTGGTTGTCTAAGAAACAGAGTGAAAGTGTGGATAAAATGCTGGAGATATTTAAGAAAGTGAATGTCAACATTCCTTTGTTAGACATGATTCAACAAATACCTCCCTATGCAAAATTCCTGAAGGATCTCTGTACAACTAAGAGGAAAACCAACGTCCCTAGCAAAGCCTTTTTGGCGGCTAATGTGAGCTCGATCATTTCGAACCCTACATACGTAAAATTGAAGGACCCGGGTAGTCCAACAATTTCATGTATCATTGGGGACTCTCGCATTAATAATGTCTTGATAGATCTAGGGTTGGCGGTTAACCTCTTACCAGTTTCTGTGTATCAACGATTAAGCCTAGGCGACCTCAAGCCTACAAAAACAACTTTGCAGTTGGCTGATCGTTCGATCAAAGTCCCATTGGGGGTCATCGAAGATGTCCTAATCAAGGTCGATGATTTCATATTTCCTGTTGACTTCGTCGTCCTTGAGACCGAACCAATCAAGATTACCCACTCTCAGATTCCATTGATTTTGGGTAGACCTTTTTTGGCGACGTCAAGTGCCTTGATCAATTCTCACACTGGACTCATGAAATTGTTGTTTGGGAACTTGACCGCGACATTCCATGTGTTCAATATGTCTAGGCAGCCGGCATCTTTCGAGGACCCCATGGAAGTCAATCTTATCCGGGACTTGACAGAAGAAATAGAAGAAGAGTACCCCTTGATTCATGAAAATCTAAGTGCTTACATCATGGACGATTCCGATCATGAAGAGGACGGGGGCGAGTTGAGCAATGATGTGCATGTTGTTCAGTACATGCGAGCTCCTCCTATCCTACATCTCGAGCTAGATATCACGCCTCGCCTTGAGGAACCACCCACAGTTGAGCTTAAAGAACTCCCTAAGGAACTGAAACATTTTTCTCGGTCCCAACAAGTCATTTCCGGTGATTATTTCATCGATGTTGACTGGTGATCAGGAAGAACGTCCGATTCAAGTACTAAAGGAGCACAAATCAGCCATTGGGTGGTCCTTGAGGGACATCAAAGGGATAAGTCCCGATGTCGTGCAACACCACATCTTTATGGAGGATGAGGCACGACCACGTCGCGACCCACAGAAGCGTTTAAATCCAGTCATGACAGAAGTAGTTAAGAAAGAGATCATCAAGTGTTTAGATCATGACATCATTTTCCCCATTTCGGACAGCACTTGGGTAAGTCCTGTCCAGGTTCTGCCCAAGAAGTCAGGTATCACTGTTGTCCAGAATGACAACAATGAGTTTGTACCCACACAACTTCAAACTGGGTGGTGAGTTTGTATTGACTATAGGAAGTTGAACGCGGTCACGCGTAAGGACCACTTCCCTCTACCTTTCATCGACCAGATGTTGGATTGACTCGCAGGGCACGTCTATTACTGTTTCCTTGATGGTTATTCGGTGTACAATCAAATCCCAGTCGCCCCGAAGACCAGGAGAAAACCACGTTCACTTGTCCTTTTGGGACGTTTGCTTATAGACAGATGCCTTTTGGGCTATGCAATGCACCGACAACATTCCAACGTTGCATGTTGAGTATCTTTTCCGATATGGTCGAGAACTTCCTTGAGATTTTCATGGATGATTTCTCGGTTCATGGCACCTCCTTTGATGAGTGCTTGCACCACATGAGCCTTGTTCTCAAAAGGTGTTCGGAAACGAACTTAGCCCTTAATTGGGAAAAGTGTCATTTCATGGTTACAAAAGGCATCGTGTTGGGTCACGTGGTATCGCGTGATGGTATCGAGGTGGATAGGGCAATGATTGACCTTATTTCTAAGCTTCCGGCGATTTATTAAGGATTTCAGCAAAATAGCTCGCCCCTTGACGAGCTTGCTTGCTAAAGGTGCCTCTTTTGAGTTCACACCTGAGTGCATGACTGCGTATGAGTTTCTGAAGCGTGAGTTGACCTCCGCTCCTATTATTAAGGCACCGGTGTGAACTCTACCTTTCGAGCTGATGTGTGATGCATCTGATTACGCGATAGGAGCGGTTTTGGGTCAGAAAGTCGACAAATTGCCTCATGTGATCTACTATGCAAGTCGTACTCTCTATGACACCCAACTCAACTACTCCAATACTGAGAAAGAGTTCCTCGCGATCATATTTGTGTTGGAAAATTTTTGCTAGTACCTCATTGGGTCGCATGTCATCATCTACACTGATGACTCAGCTCTCCGCTACCTTTTGTCTAAAAAGGATGCGAAACACCGTCTCCTGCGTTGGATCTTGTTGTTACAAGAGTTCGACCTTCAAATACGGGACAAGAAGGGATGCGAGAATGTCGTGGCTGATCACCTCTCTCACATCCCAGTTGATCTTTACCGGATCCACCGGTGAACGAGTTCTTCCTTGATGAGAACCTTATGGCAATAGCCTTACCCACTGGTTCGTTGACATTGTGAACTATTTAGCAACCGGGGAGGTGCCGGCTCATTGGAGACACAGTGAGACAGTGAAATCGTTAGTCAAGCACTTCTATTGGGATGATCCCTACTTATTTAAGTATTGTGCCAATCAAATCATAAGGAGGTGCATTCCTGACGACGAGATTCCGTGGACTGAATATGTTGAGCTCGGTTGTTGATGTGAATCAGTTAAAATACCACAAGTGCACAACCACGTTGAAGCGGTGGCAAACATGGGTCGGTCCATGGGGAGCGTGTATGAGTTGGATTCACGATACTCAAGTGGGGAAGAAAATAGAGGAATGCGAGGTGAACTAAACTACGATGCAAGCGAAATAAAAAATAAACGATAAAGTAAAACTCCTTAGGGGTAGAGAAAGAATGCGAATACGAAAATATGTGTGTGTATTTACTTGTGCTCAACACAACATTTAATACATGAAATTCATAAAACCAAATCCAACTTTGTCTCCACAGGAAATAAGATAAAACATTATCATTAAAACATACAAGAAAATAATTGAAATGATGCTCAATGATCTTATGCATAAAGACCAAACTCCACTATGTCTCCACATGAAATAAGATTTACACAATCATTAAAACATACAATACATTAATTAAGGAGAGGCCAACATGAGCACATGCATCCACTTGTCATGTTTCCTTCATCCAATCCATCCTTATCCTAGACTCTTCATTCTCCATAAAATAAGTCCACTAATTTAGCATGTGCTAAGCATCACTTAAGAGCATTAGCACATCAAAGATAAGAGTGAAATATCATTAGATGGTTATGGAAACCATGTAAGGTTCAAAGGATTACGATTAACACACACACCTAATACATCAAATAATCACATCACCTTCTTCTCCACCCCCTCCCCATCATGGGGATGGACTACTCCCTACTCATCTCTAAACTAAAAAAAACATAAAAAAACAACATAAACCCATAATGGAAATGAAGAAAACAAGATTCAACAAACAACAACATCAAAAAAATTGCATCAAAGGAAAGACATGTATTTAAAGAACAAAACTAACACTTGATTGAAATAAAAGATTACAAAGTATTCTTCGTCTCCCCAATTAAACTATTGAAAATAGGAATTAAACCTAAGCTAATGGAGGCTGGAAGAAGAAGAGGGAGAGGAGACATTGCAAGTATATTTATTGAAGATTAGAGGGTTTGGATGAATCTTGGTATAATTGGACGACTGTAAATCAGATCTGAGGGTCCTGTAATGCTCTGACCCGACAACACGACCCGCAGCCGAAATTGGAGAGCCAAACTCTTAACCGGATACGCCACTGGCAGATCATTTTTCTCCGATTGTCTCCAAATTTTAACCACAACTTTGGTTAACATAATAAACACGTGGTGCGCCCGGAGCTATTGGTTCGAGCCCATTTAGTTTTAATTGTCAAATTACTACTGAGGTTGAGGAGATTCTGGACTTTTGCAACGAACATATTTTTCTTTACAATTAAGTCCCTCAGGGTTTTCATTTGGGTCGTTCCTAAGTTACAATCCAGTCCTTGGCACTACAGATAGGTCCAGAACCTTCCAAATCAGCCCATTATTCTTGTGTTTAGATCATTTTCTCTTCCTTTCTCTTCTTTGTTTCCTAAACCCTGAAACACATCAAATAAACGTCCGAGTAGCAAAAATATGGGGTAAAATAAAGGATATATAGCACGAATGCAATTTATGATATGCTAATAATCAATTGTCATGTATTTTCCTGCTCCTTTTTGTAGTCGTGTAGTAGGAAATTCAGAGTTTCTTGTCTTTTCCCTTCCGCATTGTACTCTGACATTGTCACTTTGTTATATTTTTAATTGAGGTCTCGACTTAAGTATTTTTTAGTAATGTCCCTTTTTCGCTTCTTTATAGTAGTGATTGTTGTGTCCCGATTGCATATTAGGGGTGTTAAAACTTGGTATCAGAGCTCAGATCAGTCCATTCATGTACAACCCAAGTTAGGATCTTTTAGCGCAAATCCGTTAGTTTTGTGTGTTTTGAGATTCTTGTTTTGGTGGGTAGATGCTGCCCTGTCGAGGTGCCGGATCGAGGCGTATGGACTCCTCTACACCTAGTTCTCAGAATGAGGACCAACAAGTGATACAAGACCAGTTGAAGTGCATGGGCGCATTTATGGAGGAGCATGCTAGTAGGCCACAGAATATGGATCAGGGCGAGGTTCTTGATCGTTTTATGTGCCAACACCCACCGACCTTTGTTGGAGGCACAAATCTAGAGGCAGTGGAAGACTGGATTTTCAGGATCCAGTAGATTTTCGAGGCGATCGCTTGTACACCTGAGCGTCAGGTGGGACTGGACTCGTACATCTTTAGTGGATTAACGATTAGTTGGTGCAGGACTACTGCCGTGGTGGTATTTGGGGGGTGCGACAGTAATTAGTTGGGATGATTTTTTGGAGGAGTTTAGGAAGAAGTATTTTCCACAACATGTTCGTGATCGTTTGAGGTGTGAGTCTTTGGCAATTCAGCATGGAGATCTGAGCTTGGATCAGTACATTTACAAGTTAAATTATCTCGAGAGATATTGTTTGGAAATTTACAATACACCCGGGCAGAGGTCGATGAAGTTCACTAAGGGACTTCGACTGCCGCTTCGGCGAGCAATGTTTACTAGTTTGCCCCAAACACTGGAGGACACACATCATAGTGAGATGACTCTGGATGCTGAGTATCCTAGGCACACTAAGGAGAGTAGGGGTTTTGGAGGGGGTAGTTGCCGAGATAGGAGCCAGTCCAGGGGGTAGATTCGGGGGTCGCCCTGAGAAGTAGCAAAGGTCAGTTGAGGTCCTGCTTCAACTGCGGAAAGCCGAGACTCCTTGCCTATGATTGAAGGGCACAGAGGCTGGGTACCGGGGGTACCAAGCCTGTAGCTAGGTCGTTGAAGACCTTGGCTCGTGTTTTCGTTGCACGGTTTGAGGATTCTGTTGTTGCATCAGCTGACGTGGTGGAAGGTACGCTTGTTGTTGTTCGTGTTGCTAGGATTCTATTTAATAGTGGTGCACTACATTCCTTCATCTCTGAGAGGTTTGCAAGCCTAGTGGACCTTAGCCCCCAGAGTTTGACCTCCTGCCTTGAGGACAACACCTTTGTAGGAGAGGGGCTTGAGCTTGGGAAGTCTCTAGTTGGCGTGCCGATAGTGTCGGGCGACGAGATCTTCCATGTTGACATTGTGTTGTTATCGATGGTGTACTTTGACGTGATACTCGGGATGGACTGGTTATCATGTTATGACGTGCAAATTCATTTCTGGGAGCGAAAGGTTTTGATGACGAGAGTCGTGGGTTAGTGTCTGGTGATCCATGGTGTGTACGACCAGGAGGATTGCATCATTATTTCTGCATGGTTTTTATGCAAGTGCACCCAAGTAAAATCCTAAAACTCAAGTGAACATATCCAATAACATTATTTTGCAAGTGCACTCAGGCAAATAACCTTAGGCCGTTGACCCAGATGCCAATATCCAGATACAAAAATATTTGAAGCATCTTGGAACAGACGCATGTAACCTCCACTGATAGTTATTGTCATCACGATGAAGACATCAAGATGTGTAGCGTATCTTTGAGGAAACCCCAACTATAGTCTGGACATGTTTCTTTATGTGCCACATCTTTAACACATGCACCAAATCATCTTTCGTTGAAAAAGTACGTTTCTCCCAGAAAGAACGTCCATCTTGGGTCCTTCATTCATTGCGTGAGACATAGTTCACATAATAAAAGAATGGGTGTTCGATGACTGAATTCTGAATCCAGTCGTCATCGTCAAAGATATCTTGAGTTAATTCAAAGTGGGAATCATGTCATTGTTGATAACTGCATCATCAACAACGTCGTTCTCTTCCTAGTTTATGTATTGCCCCGTCGCATATATGACTTCTTGTGTCTTAAGAAGTACTTCGGTTTCAGAAACATCTTGAGGCTCATCCTCATGTATATTATAACCCCACAAGTCTTCAGTCTTCCTTTGCATCATTGTGTACCTCTTCTTCTTGGTAGTCTTCCAATATTAATGGACTTTGAACGGATGAAGGCCGACAGTATTGAATTGGGTCAACTTTTGGCAAACCTAAGCCAAGGGATATGAAATTAATAATGATCCAGCTATATACTGAGAGACGTGATCATTGTGTTGCATAGGTTCTAGTTGCGACAAATCGAGATCGTGATTTGCATTTGTTGAAGGATTGCCACCAACATTTTCGAGCCTTTATTAGTACACCGGAACTTTTGTAGAAAGTTTTAGATTTATATTTAGATCTGATGCATTGTCCCACTTGTTGGACCAAGTTGTACCATAATCCCGAACATGAGGGTTGGTTGTCAGTTGTTGGGAAATTTTAAAGTTCAAACCGCAAGTGCACGACTGCGTTCAAGCGGTGACAAGTACGGGTCGTGTCCATGAGGAGTGAGTGTTGGTCATCGTCGACCATACTCGAGTGGGGCAAGAAAATGAGGAATGAGTGAGTGCATCTTCACTAAATTAGGCTAATTACAATTTGTAAAATAAATGCGACTAATCCCATAGGAGGTGAAGAATACGTGCAACAATGTAGATGTGTGACACGTGTGTACAATTCTGCTCTCATGACATGAATTAAAATGGACATCTATAATGACCATTATCCTAAGTGTGTTTTCACGTGAATTAAGATTTATCACCATCATTAAAACATACAAAACACTACTTAAGATAAGGCTAAAGATAACCACATGCTCACATGTCAATCTTATCTCTTTATCCACTCCAATCTTATCATCACCTCATCATTCCCCATAAAGTGGACTCACTAGCCAAAGCATGTACTTAAGCATCCATTTGGACCATTAACACATCAAAGCAAAGAGTGAGAAACCCATCAAAATGACTATGAAAATCATTTGAAGCTCCAAGATTAAGATTAAAACACACACAATTCTAACAACATTCACACTTCACATCATCCTCCAACTCCCAATGGGGATGAATTACTCACTAATGATATCCATAACAAAGAAAAGAACAAAAGAAAAACAACACATGAACAAGGAAAAGAAACTAAATATAACCAAAGCAATGGAATAAAAATTACATCAAATGAAAGACATGAACATAAAGAACATGAAACTAAACGTTGATTAAGAAAGAAAGATTACAAGTTGGTGTTTCTCTTCTCCTCCACTACACTACTAAGATAGAAATAAAACCTACTTTAAGCAAGAAATAAACCTATTCCAATGGGGGAAAAGGAAGAAGAGAGGAGGATGAAAGATTACAAGTGTATTTATAGAAGATTAGACGGTCTAGATGAATCAAGGCGCAATCAGACGACGGGAAATCAAATCTAAATGTTTAGTAGTACTTTGAACCCATATACCTGACATACTGGAGAAATTCGAGTCGCAATCCGACCAACCAGGTCCACTAATGGTGGATCATTTGGGTTGGACTGACCCCAAATTTCTCCAGCACTTTAACTTAATCATTTACCCACGTAGGGTGCACCGAGAGACGTTGATTTGAAACCATTTGGTTTTAATTGTTGAATTACTCAGGTTCATGAGATTATGAACTTTTGCAACTAACATATTTTCTTAATGATCAGGTTCGTCCGTGTTTTCACCTAGGTCCTTCTGGACTTGCAATCCGCTGCTTAAGCATTACAAACATGTCTAGAAGGCTTCCAAATTAGTCATTTCTTCTTGCATTTAGGTCATTTTTGTTTGTTTATCTTCTTTATTACCTAATCCCTAAAATGTATGAAACAGATACCCAAGTAGCACAAATATGGGGTGAAATAAATGATATATAGTATGAATGCACTGTATGATATGTTACTAATCATCAACGTAGGGTCAGACATTTGTGGCTCTGCTTCTACATACATTCCAACTAACGACATTCATTTGAACAGTCACATCGTTCCCTAAACTGACTTATCGTCTGTTAATTGAGCATAAGTCCAATTGTTGTTTAAAGACAACTTCGCTGTCAACTTGACTTCAAATGTACTCTCGGGATAGCAACATTCAGATGTAATGACATCCAATAAATCATTATACTTGATATTCAATGACACAACAACTATTTTACACTCACTCCATATATTGTGACACATCGCCCATACATTCTAATTTGAAATTAACCAATAAAGACCCATCATCATCCTTATCCATTACTATGCTATAACATTTAAATTAAAAAATATGTTCACATGAAATAATGATTTCATATATTAGAAATTAATGAAAAATCATATGGATCTAGAGATTACCTCCGTCGGGTGTCGTAATAGGTGCCTCTAAATGTCCAATATCTTTCAACCAAAATCAACTACAATATATTAAAGAATCAAAAACTCTGTTTGTGTGAAGTCAACACTATTATCATGATTTTGGAAGAATCTAAGATGGGATAAGAACTAGGAAATTGCAAAGATCTTCAACAAAAATACTAACAATGTATGTTGAATCAACTAAGATTAAAAATCAAAAGCAAGAAAAACAAAATGAAAATGACACCAAACCCAATTCACCCTAAACCAAAATCACCAAAACTCAAACCTAAAATCCACAAAAGAAACAAATATAACCTAAAACATGACTAATAAACTAATGAATCAACTAAGATTAAACAACAAACTTATAAACCCAACCCCAATTAAAAATCTATAAAACCAAAATCCACAAAAATCCCACCTAAAATAAAATAAATCATACAAATCTAACATAAAACATCAATAATTATCAATGAATCAACTAAGATTAAACAACAAAATTTGTAAACCCAAACCTACAATACCAAAATCCTTCAAAATCCCAACTAAAATCAACAAAACCATACACATGTAACCCAAAACATGAATATTAATCAATGAATCAACTAAGATTAAACAACAAAAATTGTAAACCCAAATCCAAACTTTCAATACCAAAATCCACAAAAAAACCCCACCTAAAGTCAACAAAGCCATACAAATCTAACGTAAAACATGAAAAATAATAAAAACCCACCTAAAAAAACACACCAATTCAAGGATCAAAAGTTGTGTATAATTTTAAATCCTCTTCATTTTTTATTGGTTCTAGGTTAGGTTTTAGTATGCTTAATTGACATATCATATATCTTATTCATTGCATATCTTGTAATTTAGAAACAAATCCATTGCTTTAGTGTCAAATTTGTTTATGGATGCTCAAATGGGAGTAATACATCACATACTTACATGTTCATATTTATTTGATGTTAGAAGGGGAGATTAGAATTAGAATTTAATTGAAATATCATATTCATATTGATAGGGGAAGCTTAATGAATATCTTATACATAGGGTAATGAAGTGCAAAAATTTAGGGGGAGCAACTTCATTACAAGACATCCTAAAATTCGATGTTTAATTTTGTTTTTGATGGATGTCAAAGGGGGAGAGATTATTAAGGGGAGATGACTTGAAATTTGATTAAAATTGAACAAAAACTATGCACATCCATAAGGGGAGCATTTATATGCATAGTTTACACATAGAAATTTCAAGTATTAAGATATAAGATATAGTTTGTCATCATAAAAAAAGGAGATTGTTGGCTTTTTGGCCTTAATCTATGTTTTGATGATTTAATCAACCTAATCTTAATTACAATCAATGTAGGGTAGCACACATTATGCATAGCATATATATTGTTTGTGCTAACCTCTACAGGTGATCAAGACTCAAGGAAGAAATTAAATCAAGTCAATACATGTAATAAAGCTCATTTAAAGATATGTAATCTTGATTTATTTTAAGTCTTAGGAACATTGTGTAATTGAGCATAGTTGAGCTAAAATCAACTTTAACACACACTAGGTTCCTTATAGAAGTCACACAAAATTTCACAACATTTGGACTTCAATAGATCACCCAAACTAAAACCGGAAAACACTTAAACCAAACATGGTATGACAGTGCCAATTCGGTCGACCGGAACGAGTTCTTCGTTCGACCGATTGGGTCTGTTCATATTGTTAGCCTAAGTGTTGAACCGTTCGACCGTTGCAAGCCTTTTGTTCGACCATCTACACGTGTCAAGTGACCGTTAGACTTGTCGTATTCTACAACTGTCGGATTTCCCAAAATCCCATTTTTACCAGACTTCTGGTCGACCACCATTTACCTTTCGGTCGACTGATCAAACGATCTTTGGTCACCCTGAACACTCTGGAAGTTTCCGGTCGAATGCCTCCTAGAGTTAGGTCGACCGAAACTCATTTTCTCTTTGAACCTAGAAGCGCCTAGAAGTATTCGGTCGAACAGACCTTTGCCTTAGTTCGACTGATCCATCCTTTACCAGACCAAAACCCTTAGAACGGACGACCGATCCCTAATTTAATTCGACCGTTCACTTAGGTTATAGCCAGATTTGACGAACTGGTCGACCAAATTCGTCCTGTAATGTAATATGCATTTCACTATTTTGTGTTTCATACACAATCACTTACCCATTTAATCCCAATGGCTATAACTCACTTAGAGCTTATAAATAGGTGTTACCGTGACACATTTACATAACTCTTACACTTCTATTTGTCATATACACTTAAGAGAAACTCCCAAGCTTACATTTCCACACTTTAGATCATTTCCATATCCTAATCAAAGTGTGCTCAAGTTTAGAGAGTGTGTCCCACTCATTTGTTTGTCAAAGAAGCAAGGATTTTGGTGAAAGCCCGAAGTGTTCCCTCTCGGGCTGTGAGAGGAAGAAATCAAGCTAGCAAGGGTTGTTCGTGGAGCTTGTGTTGTAAAGGCTCAATCTCGGCCCAGAACGAGATTGATAGTGAAGACGTAGGCTGAGCTCGAGAGAGATCAAGTGGAGCTAGCAAGAGAGGAAGTAGGCGGGAGACCGAACCTCTATAAATCTTCCGGGTCATCTTTACATAATTCTCTCTTTACTTGCTTGTTTATTTTAATTTCCGCTGAACATCTTTGATTGAGCAAGTAGAGTTAATTAGTTTAAAAGTTATTAGAATTAGGGTCATACACAAACCTACAGGAACTACGCATTGTATATGTCGAATTTGAACAACATTAACTCAGTGTTGCAAGGGTTGAGTTCAATTTGGACTCCAAAGTGGCAATGCAAGCTTCTGGCTTTGCGGTAAAAATTCTAAGTGTTAGAACTCAGCATTATACACGTCGTGTTCAAACAAAATGAACTCCACGTGGCAAGGGCCGAGTTCAATTTGGACTCCAAACTGTGAAGGGAATGTGTTCTAAAAGTTTTACTTTTAAATGTCAATTATTATGAATTCAACGAGAAATCATTTTGTTCCTTGTTTATGTTATTCGTCTTTTAGAAGTGTTAAGGAAGAGGCTCTTGGTCCTTAACCGTAGAGCTCTAAAAGATATTGGTTTACATAAAACAAAAGATATTCACAATCATGGTAATTAACATGGGACATTAATTACCGAGTTAAGATTGTCGTTTTGGTCATAGATCACTTTAGCTCTACAAGTGAGTGACAACACGGGTACGCAAAAGAGGAAAATATTACTTTTGTATACTGAATTGACCTAATAAGTAAAATATTATAGAAATGTGTTTCTGTGTCATTAATATTTTACTGTGTCCTTGGTCCTTTGATATGAGACTTATATCCGATCACTTAAGAAATGCTTGATTAGACTAGTGTCTTGAGCTATCGATAAGTGTAATGTAAATGCATTGGTTGGTTAAGTATGACTTTTGTTGGAGAAGATAGTTAGTCAAAAGATTATCATTGCCCCTCTTAATTGAGTGATGATATTAGTGGGCCCCTTGATAAAGCAAAGTTATAATGTGCACAATGTGATTTGAGTTAAGTTACATATTTATAACTAGCTTAAAGAGATCAAGAAATGAATACTAGTACAAAGATGACACAATACTACTTTGTGTGTATTCTTAATATCATGAGGCATGGGACGGACACAAGTGGTGCACTCCATCACTAAATGGATCGGGTTTTGGTTCGAGTGGAATTAATACATCTAACTAATTGGGAGCTATAATGTGTAGCTAGATACCGCTTATAGCTTGTGATATTAAGTTCTTAATATCACTGCCAACTTAGTCTATATCCTCCCATAGGTCACACCACAAAAACCGGGAAACAAGAAGCTTGATTTTTGGTTCATATGATGTGTCGGGTTTCTTATAGAAAATATGACACATGTGGTGAACAAGTAAAATCAATTATGTTGTGATAATTAGAATCATGATAAATTTATATGAGATGCATATATTATGGGGTGCAATAATTTATTGTTTCATAGGATAATATATTGCATAAGTTGTGAATTTGCTAAAACCCCCTAAAGTTCAAATTTTGTTGGAAATAAATCCAAAATTTGAAAAAGGCAAAATTGGGTAAACGTTCGGTAATCCGTTTATGGTTCGGCCGACCGAAGGTTCTGTGGATCGTCAACCGAACATGGAACGGATGGTCAAAATTGATTGACCGAACTTGACCAAAGTGCCTGGAGTTCTGGTCCGGTATACCGAACCAGAAACGGTCGACCGAACAATGTCCAGTTCCGATATTTTTGGTTAACCGAATGGCACTCGGTTTAGACGTGAATTCGTGCGATCGGTTAAGGAGAATTTATCCCCTTAAGAATCGGTCATCCATCTAGTGCACGGTCATACGAACGTGACATATTCGGTAAACTGAGTATGTCTCGATAAACCGAAGCCTGATCGATTTTCTGCCTTTGATAATTAAGAGATTAATTTGATCAATGGTTGGATTAGCTCCAAACTTGGTCAAACGTTTTGTGGATGCATGTAATGCATTATAGAATTAGTTTGTGAGAGAAAATGTCAAGAGAACATGGCTTAAGAATAGCCATGATTGAGAGTAAGATTGGAGCCTATAAATAGGTCCTTATTCTCCTTAATTATGTTAGAAGTTTTGCAAAATATTTTCTCTCCTAATTCACCACAAAAAGCCAATAAAATTCTCTTAGTTTTCTAAGTCTTTGGAAGGAGAAATCTCAGAGATTAAGGAAGGGGTTTGTATCTAGATTTTAAGCTAGTTTGGAGATTGATTGGCTGGCTCCTTTCTCTCCAACCTTGTTTAGGGTTTCGGTGAACACTCGGAGGCATCCGGCGCAACGGGAAGCGACAATCGTCTTCCTCAACGTCTCTGGAACATCAAGAAGTTTTAGAGAACTTCTAGGTATGAATTTCGGAGTCCCTTGGGTTTGTTTTAATAAGTTTTGAAACTAGTTATTAAAACAAACCGATACATGCATGAAACAAATCGTAGAAAATTGTAATTGATCCTTATTATACATAAAAAATTCGAAAATATATATGTATAATTAAACATGAAATCCAACAGTGGTATCAGAGCTTAGGGTTCAATTTTCTTACGATTTAAGGCTGTGAACGAATTTAGTTTACCATATAGGATTTAAACAATTCGGTTTACCGGTTTTTTCGGTCTATGAATCTTTGTTGTTATAATTCTCTATAATAATTCATTTTAAATGTTTTAAGTGTTTTAAAACATGCCATGTAATTATTAGAATTAAGATTTAGACATTAGTCTAACTTACAATAATTTCGTTTTATAAAGAAACGATTATTTTGTAAGAGAATCAACAAAACCGAAAAACTACGGTTCATATTTCCATTGGAAATTGGATGGACAGCGGTTCAAAATTATTTTTGAACTTGTGGATAGATGAAAAACGTTTTTAATGGATTTCAAAAGGTTTTTCAAAGAATTGTTTGAGATTCTAGATGATTGATAAACTAGATTGTATAGTTTATAGCAATATTGCGTGCATGAATGCTCGAGTTGTCTTTGCAGGAATTGTGAGTTTATATGTTCCAAATCAGCAACTATCAATGTATGTAATCATTATTATACAGGGGCTTATATGTATGTAAAAGCCAAAATTCTCTCTCTTTCCGTCTTTTAGATAATTGCATTTGCATATGAGAGGTTTTTACATAGGACTTGCACTAGTCGGTTTTTATCGAATGTGAGGAGCATGTTTATTTTCTGTAAAATCTACATCTCCGGTGCAAGAGGAAGTCGCCGCTGTAGCGCATCGATCGAGGATCGAGGATCAAGGATCAAGGATCAAGGATAGAAGGGAACATATAAACTCACACAATGTGGATTGTGTGAATGGTTTAATTCCTGTTTTTGATTTTGCTATGCATGTGATGAATGTGTTGAATGTTAGGATGTGGATGAATAATAATATGCATGATAACCTAAAATTCTGAATCACATGTTAATACATGAAATTGTCCAACAAAAATTGAGAGTAATTTTCCTTCTTATTTCATCCACTAGCTGCCATTGATCGAGGGATACTCTGCTCGCCCTTAGTGGGAGATAGCTCCCTCCATATTTGGGAATAGTGGGAGATATAAAGGTTGTCTATTGTTGTGCCACAATTAAATATATGAGGTGTGTTTCACCCTAGTGAACCCCAAGTATGTTTAGTTGTGAATACAATGGATAAACGTATCTCGTATCAAATGAAAATAAGTTTTCTTAACATTACCTAGAGCCCTCGCTCGGTTTTGGGTAAAGTTTTTCTTACGAGGATAGGTCATATTCCCTCATAATTAAAACGACAAGAATCACAAGAGTTTGAAGATGCTAATATTGCTAAAATTCAAAAAGGTTGTGATTAGAAAGAGTTTTTGTTACCTTGATATTGTGATGTATTCGATAGCCCTTAGCTAGTCTATATTACAATTGATAGGATCTTGGATCACTGCATTTACGGGCAAAATTCTATTTGCAGTATTTACATTTATATTCGATATATATATGTATGTATTTTAAAACATAAAATTGACATTAAAATCCTGTATAATTTATTTTGTAGAAATGTCTAATATCCAACCAATTGTGCGATCTATGATCGAAAAGAATCCTTTGCAAAATGATGGCTCAAAGTTCATGAAATGACAACTCAATCTTAATATCATGTTGAGGTTTGAAAAACTATCTCATATTTTGGATGGTGAAATCCCAAAATTGAATGAGAAGGCAACCGGTAATGAGAAAGAGGTGATAGCCAAGTGGGAAGACCAAGAGAACCAAGTTCGCGGTCTAATGTTGGCATCCATGGGTGACTCGCTTCAAGCGAAATACTTGGATTCAAAACCCAAGAAGACCATGGAAGCTTTAACAAAGATGTTCGTGGATAGTGCCCGAAAGGAGCGCTATAAGACCACCATCGCACTCACATGGTGCCACATGGCGGAGGGAACATCGGTATCCATGCATTTTGTGACGACGCAAGGATACCTTGAGAAGTTGTCAAAGCTCTCTTCTCCAATGCCCGAGGACATTGCCGAAGATCTGATTCTTGGCTCTCTAGCCCCGTCCTTTAAGGACTTTGTGATGCACTATCATGTGCGTGAAAAAGGTGTGAGTCTTGAGGAGCTTCACAACGCTCTCAAAACGGCAGAAGTTGACATGGGCAAGGGTTGGGACAATCACGTCCTAGCCGTCCATGAGATGAGCAAAAAGATCAACAAAAGTAAAGGCAAATTTACCAAAGATGCGTAAATCAAGAGCAAGGGAGTAGGAGGTGCTCATAGGAGTGCCTCAAGGGGGAAATCTTCGAAATCTCCAACTCCCAACACGGAGTGCTTTCACTGCGGTGAAAAGGGACACATCCGACCTAATTGCCCCAAGTACAAGGAAGACCTTGAAAATGGGATGATTGAACGTAGGCGCCCGAGAAACGCCGTAGGTATGTTTGTTATTGAGATAAATTTAATCACCTTTGTCCTTGATTTGGTAATGGTTACTGGATCTTGTGCTCACATAATTTTGATGTGCAGCTATTGAAGGATAGGACGGAACTCGTGGAGAACGAGATGATATTGAAGATCGGAAATAGTACAAGCATAGCTGCGATTGTACAAGGTTCTATGGAACTTCAATAGTCTAGTGATTTAAATTTATGGTTTGAAGAATGTTTATTATGTGCCCTCGATTAGCAAGAACTATTCTATATCAAGTTTTTAGATATGGATAAATTTTAATAAATATTTTAATTCTTGCTCGTCTATTTCGAAGAATGGAATTTTCTATGCAAATACATTCGTATAGAATGGTTTCTATTTTCTTGAAATGAATAATAAACAAATTCAAACAAACAATAACAAAAGAAACTAAGATAACTCACGTGAATGATTCATTCTTGTAGCACTATCGGATTGGTCAATTAAATGACCAAGAGACCTATCAAGAAGAAAGGAACGAAAACGAATGACTAATTGGATATGATACATTTTAATGTATGTGGTCCAATAAGTACAGGTGCATGAGACGGTTTAAGGTACTTCATTTTGTTAATGGATAACTATAGTCATTATGGCTATATTTGTCTAATGGGAAACAAAAGTGAAGTCTTTGAGAAATTCAAAGAATTCGAGGATTAAGTAGTGAACCAACTCAACAAGAATATCGAGTCTCTACGAAAGGTTCATAGGGGTGAGTGCTTAGGATACCTAATTTGACTCATTCCTAAAGTAGGAATATGATATTGCTCGACATAGTTCGATCAATGATAAGTCAATATAATTGCTTATTTACTATTGGAATTATGCACTACAAATAATGACAAACTCACTAAATAATGTTTCATCCAAATCCGTGGAGAAAATGTCTTGTGAGCTATGGAGTTGAAAGACACCTGAGCTTGACTTTCTCAAGATTTGGGGTTGTGAGGTATACATCAAGAAATTGATGACAACCAAGCTTCCACCAAAAGCGGATAAGTGCTTCTTTATAGGTTGTCCTCATATGACAAGAGGATACTACTTTTGGTGTATCACCTCCAATCGAAAGATTGTAGAGAGAGATATTTTTCTAGAATTTCTGGAAAAGAGAGAAAAGTAGTGGGAGTAGAGTTAAGCTTGAGGAAACTCAAGATACTCTACAAGATCATGATGTGAATGTTGCATTGAAGATCATGAAGGCCCAGCCGAGATTCATTTGGTTAGTGGGAGCATGAGCGAGAGATTCTTACAAGAAATTGTGAGAGAATCTCAATCATCCCCACCAAGTGTACGTTCGAGAGATGAACGTGAACCTATTCCTCAAGAAATTGTGGAAGAAGTTTGAGAGACACGAGAAGAACCAAAAGAATTAAGAAGGTTAACGAGGTAAAGGAAGAAACCCAATAAGTATGTGGGATTCATGAGATCATGGTACTAGATACCAAAGATCCCTCGACCTTCCAAGAAGCAATGGAAAAGGAAGACTCCAGACTATGGCTTAAGGCCATGGAATCCGAAATAGAATCCATGTATGACAATCAAGTATGAAACTTGACTTGCCTTCCTCAAGAGAAAATGTCATTTAGTATAAATGAGCTTTTAGGAGGAAGATAGACATGGATAGTAACTTGACAACCTACAAAGCAAGGCTTGTAGCAAAAGTTATACTCAAATTCAAGAAATTGACTTTGATGAAATTTTTGAGAGGTTGCCATCTATTCGGATTGAGCTCACTATTACCGCATTTCACAATTGTGGGATATGGAAGATGGATATCAAAATGGCGATCCTTAATGGGAACTTGGAGGAGGATATGTACATGGTACAACCTCAAGGTTTTGATGATCCAAATAATAGTGAGAAGAAATGCAAGTTTCGAGGATCCATTTATGGATTGAAGCAAGCATCGAGGAGTTGGAACAAACGCTTTGAAGATGAGGTGAAGAAGATTCACTTCATTAAAAGTAAAGGAAAACCTTGTTGATACATATGTCAATGACATATTGCTCATGAGCAATCATATACCTTTGCATTAGCGAACGAGAAATTTCATTTTCAATGAAAAGAAATGGATGAGGCTCAACATATCTTGAGAATCAAGATGCATTGAGATACATCCCGTAGACTCGTTGGCTTCAGTCAACGTGTAGACATTGACAAGGTCTTGCGAATGTTCAGGGTGAACAATTCTGATATGGACAATATGCCAATAAGTATGAGTATAGGTGTGCAACTCAAGGAGTCTCGACGTGCTCAATCACGCAAAGACTTGGAGTACATGAAGGTATCCCTTATGCTTCGGCAAAAGGAAAGGACCATGTACACGATGACTTGCACAAGACTTGATATCTCGTATGCTCTAAGCGTGACAGGTAGTCACCAATCCGACGCAAGCCCTAAGCATAGGATTGCGGTCAAGAATATTTTGAAGTACCTTAACCAGACTAAAGATAAGGTTCTTGTTTATGGAAGACAAAGGAGAAAATAGCCGAGGGCTATTTTGATGCAATTCTCATAGGAATTCTTGACAATAGGAGGTTGGAATGATGATGCGTCATCATTATCGAAGGTGGAGGTATGAGCTAGTGTAGTTAGGAGTAATATCACTACAACTAACTCAACCACCAACGAAAGACAATAAATAAATAGGTGGACACAACAGTAACACAACTGATCCATTCAACAAACCCTCATACCAAGCTAAGAGACGAAATATATTTCGAGTCCATGGATCCATGTGGATTGGCTTGATAGGTGATTTGAGAAGGTTACCCTAGTTATTAATGTTTTATACATTGAGAATGTATGTGAAAGAAAACTTTGATAACAAGTGGGAGATTGAAGGGAATGTGTTCTAAAAGTTTTACTTTTAAATGTCAATTATTATGAATTGAATGAGAAATCATTTTGTTCCTTGTTTATGTTATTCGTCTTTTAGAAGTGTTAAGGAAGAGGCTCTTGGTCCTTAACCGTAGAGCTCTAAAAGATATTGGTTTACATAAAACAAAAGATATTCGCAATCATGGTAATTAACATGGGACATTAATTACCGAGTTAAGATTGTCGTTTTGGTCATAGATCATTGTAGCTCTACAAGTGAGTGACAACACGGGTACGCAAAAGAGGAAAATATTACTTTTGTATAATGAATGGACCTAATAAGTAAAATATTATAGAAATGTGTTTCTGTGTCATTAATATTTTACTGTGTCCTTGGTCCTTTGATATGAGACTTATATCCGATCACTTAAGAAATGCTAGATTAGACTAGTGTCTTGAGCTATCGATAAGTGTAATGTAAAGGCATTGGTTGGTTAAGTATGACTTTTGTTGGAGAAGATAGTTAGTCAAAAGATTATCATTGGCCCTCTTAATTGAGTGATGATATTAGTGGGCCCCTTGATAAAGCAAAGTTATAATGTGCACAATGTGATTTGAGTTAAGTCACATATTTATAACTAGCTTAAAGAGATCAAGAAATGAATACTAATACAAAGATGACACAATACTACTTTGTGTGTATTCTTAATATCATGAGGCAATGGACGGACACAAGTGGTGCACTCCATCACTAAATGGATCGGGTTTTGGTTCGAGTGGAATTAATACATCTAACTAATTGGGAGCTATAATGTGTAGCTAGATACCGCTTATAGCTTGTGATATTAAGTTCTTAATATCACTGCCAACTTAGTCTACATCCTCCCATAGGTCACACCGCAAAAACCGGGAAACAAGAAGCTTGATTTTTGGTTCATATGACGTGTCGGGTTTCTTATAGAAATATGACACATGTGGTGAACAAGTTGTAGGATCGTGTGGGTTATGGGTCCACTAATCACTTTTAATCTAATCCCTAATTAATCAAACAATAAACGCAGCGGAAACAATTTAAAGACTAGTAGGGAAATAACATGCAAACCACAAGAAGACACGGCGATTTTATAGAGGTTCGGCACCCCACCCGGGTCCTAGTCCTCTCTTGCAAGCCCCTCTCGAATCCCCGTTCGAGCTCCTCTTGCGTCTTCACTATGCCTCCCCGTTCCGGGCCGGGAGCAACGCCTTTTACAAGTCTTCAAGCTCGCGAACAACCCTCGCCGAGCTTGGCACCACCTCTCACAAACCGAGAGAATCACTTCGGGCTTTCACCGAAATCCTTGCTTCTTGTCTTGGGCTTTCACCAAGACCCTTGCTCACTTTGTCTTGGGCTTTCACCAAGACCCTTGCTCTCTTGACAACATTTGGAGTGGAACTCACTCTTCTAGTATTGAGCACAACAGATGCTAATATGAATGTATGATGAAGGATGTGGAAATTAGGCTTTGGAATCACTAATTGGGAGCTTTGAGGTTGTGGAAAATCTCACTATAAGTTTGACACTTTGGAGTTGTGAAATCTTGTAGAAAACTAAGTGTGAACCTCTATTTATAAGCTCCTAAAGATTTCTAGCCGTTTGGACAAGATTTGATTGGGTATTGTGCAAGATACACAAAACAGAAAATCGGGTTCAGAAATCTGTCCAGAAACGGTCGACCGAAAGGTGTATCGGTCGACCGAACCCTTGAGTCTGTTGATGGATCGGTTGACCGAACAAAGGTACTGGTCGACCGAATCACTTAAGTTCTATAGGTCAACGGTCGACCGAGCAGGTACCGGTCGACCGAACTACTGGGTTCGGTAGAGAGAAATCTTGATCGGTTGGACAAACTTGTGTCGACCGATAGCAGGGGGTTTTTCACGAATTAAACGGTCGACCGAAAATGGTATTTTGTTCGACCGGTTCAAAAGTATTTGGGGGTGTATATAGGAAAAATGTGTATACGACCGTTGTATAATACGACAAATAAAACGGTCGTATTTTTACCAGAAATGGCAAACGAAACGGTCGACCGAAGGTCTACCGGTCGACCGAACAGGTCTGGGTAATCGGTTAATAGAAGGTGGAATCGGTCGAACGAATTGGTCTGGTATAACAAATATTGTGTATAACCGGTCGACCGAAAGGTGAACGGTCGACCGAACTCAGGTAGACTGGCGACCAATGTTTTAGGTGTTTGGGTGATCTAATGGAGTCCAAATTATATGATATTTTGTGTGTGACTCCTACAAGGAACCTAGTGTGTGAATGCATGCATATTAGCTTAAGTTATGCTCAATTTACATAAGTTCCTAATACTCAAAGAAATATAAAATTACATGTCTTCAATCCTAGCTTGATTACATGTCTTGACTTGATTTTTCTTCTTTCTTGAGTCTTGATCACCTGTAGATGTTAGCACAATACAACATGTATACCATTATACTACATGTGCTAATCTACATGTCCTAATTAAGATTAGGTTGAAATACATCATCAAAATACGGATTAAGGCCAAAAAGCCAACAATCTCCCCCTTTTTGATGATGGCAACCTATATCTTAAACCAACCTAATACTTGAAATTTGTGGAAACTATGCATATAAATGCTCCCCCTATGGATGTGCATAGTTTATCTTGACAATTTCATGTTAATTTCAAGTTTCCCTAATTTATTATTTCTCCCCCTTTGACATCCATCAAAAACATACAATAATCAATGTAATATATGAATTGAAATTTCTCCCCCATTGACAATTATATATAACTATTTGAGTTCACTGTAGGATGTCATTTGTAATGAAGATGCTCCCCCTAAATTTTGCACTTCATTACTCTAATAAAAGATATAACTATTAAGCTCCCCCTATCAATAAGGCTAGATGGAAACTATGAGTATGATTAAAAGTTAAGTTCAATTAAGTTTCTATTTAAGCCTTATTCTAACATCCATTTAAAATTTGACATTTAAAATCAATGGATGTGGTATATGATTTGCAATGAATTTGGTATATGGTTTGCAATGAATTAAACTCTAAGGATATGACAATTAAGCATATTAACTAGATTAGAGCTATTTTTCAGAAATTTTAGAGATAGAAATTTTTATACCAAACTTGAATCTTGAATAGCTCCAATCTTGATTTGGTGATGCAACCGGATTCGAATTCGACGCTTTGGCTCACCCGGTCACCACCAATCTCTTCCTCAAGCTCCTACAAGTGTAGATTTTGGTACCCATTTTTGCTTGGGTCCATTAAGTTTAGCTTTTGGTACCCAAATCCAAGTTGATTTTGGTACCTCTACACTTACTTTCTTTTTCATGGCAAAATTATGTTTAACATTAATTTGAATAGGAAAGTTTTTAACATAAAAATTGTTTTTATTGCCATGTGTGAACTTATGCAATTTATTTGACAAATTTTCATTTAAGACATTAAGTTCACTGTTTTTAGTTGCTAGAGATTCATTTAAGCAATTTAGATTTTTAATCATAGAATTATGCTTTTCATTCATGTTAAGCATGTGAATCTCTAAATTTGCAACTTTTTCATTCATGCAATTTAAGTCATTTAAAGTTTGCTTGCTTTCAAGATATGATTTATCTAGTTTCTTTAGCAAGTCAATTTTGTCATTTTCAAGCATATGACTTTCAATTGCATTAGATGAGGTAGATTTATCATTTAAGCACTCATTCTTCAAGCATGCATTTTCTAAAGTAAGAGCATCAATTTTAGCAAGCAAATCAACTTTATCATCTAACATAGATGCATTTTGACATTTAAGCTCATCTATTTGCTTGTTTGCTAATTTATTTGATTCATGAAGCTCTTTACATTTTTCTACCATTTTCAGAAATGCATTTTGTAGTTTATGTGAATGCGATGATTTTCCACTTGAACTACAACTTGAAGAGTGACTAGAAGATACCTCATCTTCACTTTCTCCATCGGATGAGCTTGATGTTGAACAAGATGTTGAATTGATTTCTTCACATCTAACTTGAGCTACATCCATTGGAGTGGCTTCTCCCTTTTTCCCGGTTGGTGAATCTCCTTCACCAAAATTCTTTTCTAATGTTTGCCATATATGATGAGCACTATCACATGAGCAAACAAGATTAAAATGTTCATCTCCTAATGCACAAAATAAGACATTCATAGCTTTTGCATTTAGGGATGCATTTTTCTCATCTTCTAAACTCCATTTACTAATATGATATCTAGGTGATTCATATGGAGTTTGAATCATAAACCACAAGTTAGCATTCATGGATTTAATAAATGATGACATTTTAGATTTCCATGAAACAAAATTATTTCCATCAAAATATGGTGGTTTACAAGATTCTAGAGGTGTGGATGCATTAAGAGTCATGTTAATTTATCGGTTAAGAACAAAATTAACGAACGAGGCTCTGATACCAAATGTAGGATCGTGTGGGTTATGGGTCCACTAATCACTTTTAATCTAATCCCTAATTAATCAAACAATAAACGCAGCGGAAACAATTTAAAGACTAGTAGGGAAATAACATGCAAACCACAAGAAGACACGGCGATTTTATAGAGGTTCGGCACCCCACCCGGGTCCTAGTCCTCTCTTGCAAGCCCCTCTCGAATCCCCGTTCGAGCTCCTCTTGCGTCTTCACTATGCCTCCCCGTTCCGGGCCGGGAGCAACGCCTTTTACAAGTCTTCAAGCTCGCGAACAACCCTCGCCGAGCTTGGCACCACCTCTCACAAACCGAGAGAATCACTTCGGGCTTTCACCGAAATCCTTGCTTCTTGTCTTGGGCTTTCACCAAGACCATTGCTCACTTTGTCTTGGGCTTTCACCAAGACCCTTGCTCTCTTGACAACATTTGGAGTGGAACTCACTCTTCTAGTATTGAGCACAACAGATGCTAATATGAATGTATGATGAAGGATGTGGAAATTAGGCTTTGGAATCACTAATTGGGAGCTTTGAGGTTGTGGAAAATCTCACTATAAGTTTGACACTTTGGAGTTGTGAAATCTTGTAGAAAACTAAGTGTGAACCTCTATTTATAAGCTCCTAAAGATTTCTAGCCGTTTGGACAAGATTTGATTGGGTATTGTGCAAGATACACAAAACAGAAAATCGGGTTCAGAAATCTGTCCAGAAACGGTCGACCGAAAGGTGTATCGGTCGACCGAACCCTTGAGTCTGTTGATGGATCGGTTGACCGAACAAAGGTACTGGTCGACCGAATCACTTAAGTTCTATAGGTCAACGGTCGACCGAGCAGGTACCGGTCGACCGAACTACTGGGTTCGGTAGAGAGAAATCTTGATCGGTTGGACAAACTTGTGTCGACCGATAGCAGGGGGTTTTTCACGAATTAAACGGTCGACCGAAAATGGTATTTTGTTCGACCGGTTCAAAAGTATTTGGGGGTGTATATAGGAAAAATGTGTATACGACCGTTGTATAATACGACAAATAAAACGGTCGTATTTTTACCAGAAATGGCAAACGAAACGGTCGACCGAAGGTCTACCGGTCGACCGAACAGGTCTGGGTAATCGGTTAATAGAAGGTGGAATCGGTCGAACGAATTGGTCTGGTATAACAAATATTGTGTATAACCGGTCGACCGAAAGGTGAACGGTCGACCGAACTCAGGTAGACTGGCGACCAATGTTTTAGGTGTTTGGGTGATCTAATGGAGTCCAAATTATATGATATTTTGTGTGTGACTCCTACAAGGAACCTAGTGTGTGAATGCATGCATATTAGCTTAAGTTATGCTCAATTTACATAAGTTCCTAATACTCAAAGAAATATAAAATTACATGTCTTCAATCCTAGCTTGATTACATGTCTTGACTTGATTTTTCTTCTTTCTTGAGTCTTGATCACCTGTAGATGTTAGCACAATACAACATGTATACCATTATACTACATGTGCTAATCTACATGTCCTAATTAAGATTAGGTTGAAATACATCATCAAAATACGGATTAAGGCCAAAAAGCCAACACAAGTAAAATCAATTATGTTGTGATAATTAGAATCATGATAAATTCATATGAGATGCATATATTATGGGGTGCAATAATTTATTGTTGCATAGGATAATATATTGCATAAGTTGTGAATTTGCTAAAACCCCCTAAAGTTCAAATTTTGTTGGAAATAAATCCAAAATTTGAAAAAGGCAAAATCGGGTAAACGTTCGGTAATTCGTTTATGGTTCGGTCAAACGTTTTGTGGATGCATGTAATGCATTATGGAATTAGTTTGTGAGAGAAAATGTCAAGAGAACATGGATTAAGAATAGCTATGATTGAGAGTAAGATTGGAGCCTATAAATAGGTCCTTATTCTCCTTAATTATGTTAGAAGTTTTGCAAAATATTTTCTCTCCTAATTCACCACAAAAAGCCACGAAAATTCTCTTAGTTTTCTAAGTCTTTGGAAGGAGAAATCTCAGAGATTAAGGAAGGGGTTTGTAGCTAGATTCTAAGCTAGTTTGGAGATTGATTGGCTAGCTCCTTTCTCTCCAACCTTGTTTAGGGTTTCGGTGAACACTCGGAGGCATCCGGCGCAACGGGAAGCGACGATCGTCTTCCTCAACATCTCTGGAACACCAAGAAGTTTTAGAGAACTTCTAGGTATGAATTTCGGAGTCCCTTGGGTTTGTTTTAATAAGTTTTCAAACTAGTTATTAAAACAAACTGATACATGCATGAAACAAATCGTAGAAAATTGTAGTTGATCCTTATTATACATAAAAATTTCGAAAATATATATGTATAATTAAACATGAAATCCAACAAACTGACAGTGCACGCTTCAGACTGTAGGGCAAAAACTAAGTGTTTGAACTTGGCGTTGTATGTTCAGATATGTGAACTTCAAAATCGTAAGTCCACAACCATGTTGAAGCGGTGACAAGTACGGGCCGCCATAAGGAGTGAGTGCGGGTCATCGTCCACCACATTTGAGTGGGGGAAGGAAATGAAGAATTAGTTGATCGAAACCAACTAAATGCGACGCGAATCGATTAAAGAAACCTAATATGGCTAGTCTCGTAAGAGGTGGAGAATGCATGCAAAAGTGTAGATGTGTGATACACGTATGTGTACAATGAAGCGCTAATGACATGTTGTAAGACCCGCTATCCTGCTATAATATTAATAAGTCCACTCTCCTTGTTTATGCATAATTAAGTTCTTAGAATGTCAATTTGTGTTATGGTATGTTTGTTTAAGTAGATTTGATCGGATTTCTCGTTGGTCGATCGGGTGCGACACATAGGGCTAGTGTCAGTTTTGGGCTAAACCCTTGCTGAAGTGGTGTGGAATTAGAAGGGTTACATTAGGGTTTGGATGTGCATGTTCGTGGCTTTTGGGATGCCTTTATTGGTGCCATTTTTGGTATGTGTTGAGGTGGCTTGATTAGCCATGAAGACTTGGAAGTTGGAGGGTTGTGTGCAAGCAAATAAGCCTCCCACCCAGCCATCCTCTTCCCTCTCCTTTCCTTCCTCACGCACCTCACTTCAGACCACTTATCCTCTCCTCTCCAGCTGATTGGAGGGCTGATCCCCGGCGAGTTGGTGGAGCTATGCCCAGTGCAACTTTTGGTGCGACTAGAAGAGTGGTGGGCAGAATCTCCAGCTAAGTTCCAGCAATCTTCCTTGCTGATCAGGTATACTCCTGACCCTTGAAGAGTTTTGTGGGAAGAGGTGTTGGCTGGAGGGCCGGCCAAAACCATGTTGGTGGTTGGTGCAATCGGTTGCACCATCAACCGAGTTCCTTGGTAGCGTGTGCATGGAGCATGCGCTAGATGGGGCTGGCTGTGGGGCAGCAAGAGGGGCCGGGGCTCCGGAGAGCACCGGTGAGGTCCCACCAGGAGTGATGAGGTTTCTTCTGGGCTGAGTTTTGGAGTGGACATGGATCTGGTTGGGTGTGGCTAGCGCACACAAGATCCGACTAGGATTTGTCTTCAACCATGTTGACTTTTTGTTTGGGTCGGCTGCCTGGTCCAGCCCTTCTAGACGATGGCAAGGGTCAGGAAAAGGTGTGGAACAACCCAGGGAGGCTAGGGGTGAGGGGGATCTAGATGTGCTAGCTCGGTCTGAGCAGGGTGCGCGGGAATGGGCTAGCCATGCGGTTAGTGCACCATGTGCATCGGCTTGCTCGGTTTTTGGGCTGAGCTGCTTGGATGGATCTTTACTGACCCACTCCCACCACAGACTACCTGTGATGGATACTCTAAGCACGTGGGTTGAGTGGTCAGGGGCTCATGCATCTGGTTGTGAGTCAGTTGAACTTGTTAGCTTGCCTATTGCAAGTTATCGTGTTCTATGTGTTGAATGTGTTTTGCTATATATGACTTGTTGTGTTTCAGTAGTAATTATAATGTGGTTATATGATCTGGTGTGTGTGTATTCCTGATGTTGTAGTCATGCATTCACTTATGAATGTAAACGGACTCTTCCATATCATGTGCTAATTGTGGCATATTCTAAAGCAACATATTAACCCGTTGCACGCATGTATGCTAGTTTAGAGATCTATATTGTCTACTAATATTTTATGCATGTTCCAACATGATTATACTACTGATATACATGTAATCCATACCCATATAAACTTTGATCATGCTCTGAGATTTCAGTTATCATCGCATATACACTTTGAAATTAAGGATGCATGCTATCGATTATAGCGTCTTTCATGTCTATATGTTACTTAAGTGAAGTGTTATGATATGGTTATGTATGACCCTTAGGATATCAAACCTTATAACATCCTTATCATAACCCGTAGATGACTCTATTAGCTATTATCTTGATTTGCCGATCCGGTTATGATTGCCTGCTGTTGTGAGTTTCGTTTGATTCCTGATTGGGATATTCTGATTTTGATTTGTTTGTGGGTTGTGAGGAGGGTATCCTGATACCTTTCCTTCAGCTCATTCCACACACTATAGATGCATTAGATTTTAGATGCTTAAGTAGCCTGCATTGCATTTAATCTGATTAATAATTTTGGGCACGTTCTGTTTTCTGGGCCGACGGGCCACGAGTGGGTCCTCTAGCTCCAGAGGCCATTCGCATAAGACCTTCACGTTGGGAGGCGAGGCGTAAGATAAGTCCTAGGCAGACACGCTGCCATTCTATCTCAGGGTAGGTGTTCTCATGTTCGCGATGGCACCATGTAGGTCACTTCCGCGAATTGGGACACTTATCCGGTGCACCGCTTTGTGCCGAGCGGTTGGTCACTGGCGAGTGACCACCTTTGACCAACGAGGCTGGTGTTCTAGTTCCTTTCGAGGAATGGTTCGGGTGCGCCCGACTGGCACGACTTATGGAGTCATAGCCTTCTGTTGCATTATGTACTTTTCTGTTTCTGTTTCGGATGCTTTTGTCTTAGATAGATTGCATGCACTCTTCCATATAACTCCGATTGGGCTAGGGGCATAGTGGGTTTTCTTTATAGAAAACTCACACATATGTTGATGCGGTGCTTGTAGGTACATAGATTCCTACAGGGTAGACTGGACGAGTAGTCGAAGATTCTGTACACGAGGGACACGTCGACCAGATTCTTCAGTTTGTCTTTTGCTTCCGCATTATTGATGATGTATTTCCCTTTTGAACTCGATGTAATGTATTTGACCTTGTTACCATATATGGATAATCTCTCACTTTTCAATTATGTTTTATGTTAGTCTATTCATGTATGATCTCTCTACATATTGTCGAGTCGTTGTTTGGTCTGTCTTTTGTAACTCCTTCGGTCGTCATGGAGGTCTCTGATCGCGACACTTGTAGTCTTTCGCAGTTTGCGTACCCGCGGGATCGAGGGAGTTATAGCTTGGTATTAGAGCAGGTCGGTCCCTGAAGTATCCGAAGACTCACCAGTGGGGCATCTTGCCCAAACCCTGTTGGTACTCTCCTATGTTTTAGAATTGCATTCTGATAGTGATAGATCATATTTGCATTTGTTAAATTACTTTCTTGTGGATTGCCTTGTGTGCTTGGAGACCAAAACCACCCAACCCTATCTACCTATATCAGTTCCCTTGCTTCCTCCCCCATTTTGGTGTTGAGATCACCAAGAAGTGCACCCAGTCAAGCAAGCAAGAAGTGCAAGTGCATGAGGCGACTAGCTAGCAAGCATGGGAGGCAGTTGCAGCGGGATTCCAGCAAAATCTAAGGCTCTTCTCCACCAGTTTCAGGTATGCTTCTGCCCCTTAGCATAAGAGGATGTAGAGTGGGTGTTGGACAAAGTTTAGTTCAGTACCATTGGGTTAGCCGATCTTAGGTTCGGAGTGCACAAGTGGAGATCCACCCGATAGTGTGGACTGTGTAGCACCATCCGAATTTCAGAGGTTGGTTGGGCTTTTGTGCCACTAGCACAACCCTTGCTTCATGCTTTCCTTGTTGGTTTGATAAAGAAACCAGAAGGGATAAGGCTTGGCTGTGGGGAGTAAGTTGCGGTTGTGTTTGCATGCATTTTGTGCGTGATTTGCCACCACCTCTTGTTGTTTGAAATTATGATTTCTTGGTTGATTTGTTAATGTATTTAACATGCTGTAACATGCGATTTTTCTAGGGTGTTACTGATTTTAGAACTTATGCTCCTACATTATTTCATGACCTTGTTTAGGTTATATTTGCATGAATCATTACTAATCACAGATCCTAGGTCTATGCGTGACTTAGCAATGAGTCCAGATTTCCTTGCATGAGTGCTTGCTGATTTAGGTCTTATATTCATGTATGGATTTATAATTTCGTTCAGACATTAGTTACATGAATTGTTACTATTTTAGGTCACCTAATCTTGCATGATTTCATGACTTGTTACGTCAGTAGTTCATAAGTCATCACTGATTTCAAACCTTATATCTATGCATGATCTAGCTAATAGGTCTAAATAATATAGCATGACTCATTCTGATTTTAGTCCACTAACGACCAATACAAGTATACGCTCTGATCTGATGATTTCCTAAGATATATTCATGACATCTCATCTGAGAATAAGTTGCATAATTCCATATAGATGATAATGCAATCGGTAGGGTTGATATGTGTCGATTGCTATGATTGCTAATCTAGTTTGATTTCGTTCCAGCAGTAGCCATATCACATATATAATCTGATTTTCGTATACCTCCTCTGATATGTCTTGTTATGCTCTCACATGAAAATGAAATCAGAACTCATCCATGTTTTATGCAACTCATTCTCTGGCTTATAAGTAGTAAGCAAATCTGAATGAATGCATGTAGATCAATTTATAAATCGGTTTGCACTATTGATATCACAAGCATGTTTCATTACCTTATGTTATTGTTATATACTTGTGCATGTTCATATCATCTCTGATCATGTTGGGTGTGGCTAGAACTAACGTGCATGTGGTCTGAAATTTAATGTTCTTGTCATATAATGCTTGCAGTATCTCTTTTGTGATACCTCTTTTTGTTATGGATGTGTTTCTCATACTGAATACATGTTATTGTATGAGCTTCATTTTCTATTAAATAGGTACATCATATACTTGTATGATTATCCTTTGAGATCTGATTTTATTGTTTATTTTTATCCCATAATTTAACTGTTGTGAAGGTGCTACATGTTAATATATCTTTAGTTGCTAAATACACGTGATTCTTTCCTAACTAAGTGGCTGTTAAGATGTTGCATGCCTAGGTATTATTTAGCTACTAGATTTATGGGAATATTCATGTTTAGATTATTGTTAGGAAGCTATACTTGTACGCATGACATCATTGCTGGAAACAAGAAATTGCACTACATGTAAAGGCTAACCGAACATTTTAATTCAACTATGTGCATGATGCTATGCTCTAAAATGTTGGAATCAGAAGTGATTTGCCATCCATTCATTCATGCATGTATGCATGCCTATCACTTGTATTATCATGATTGCATAGTGGGATCTTATATTATGCATATGGTCACATATATCCCCTAAATATACCTAGATTCATGCAGGAATGAATTCTAAACCCACGATTGCATTATAGTAGAGTGAAGTGTTGTGTAATCATCGCAACATGACCATAGCACCCACAGGTTGCATATTTAATTCTCATGATCTATGATTATCATGGCATGTGCTTTACCTAATTTATTATAATTGTTGTTGCTTCTGTAATGTGCATCATAAAGGTGGGTGCATGTCGTGCATGCAAGTAAGTTCGTGTTGTGATATTATGACTATGATTTCATGATTTATTGGTTGTCTCGATAAATCATGACCATATATATTTAGCCATCGAGATCTTATTATGATTACATCTCTTAATTGTTGTCCTCATACATCATGTGCATGTAGATATATAAACACATGGAGATCTTGTTATTGGCACACGATTTAATTGCTGCCTACATATGTCTTGTGCATGAGTATTGTCTATGGAGATCTTGTCATTAATCCTATGTTTTTTTGTTGTTCTCATACACCCTCTGCATATAAATATAAATATATTATATGTTCATCTATGTTTAGTGATTGTATTTTGTGTGACCTTCCTAACTAGTTTGTTGTCAATAGACATTATGATCATGTACGATTGGCTTGTTGTTGTTAGGTCATATGTATATAGGTTGTTAGTTGTTGGATTCATGTGATTTGTTTATGATTAGTTCTCAGAATCTATGGCTATCATGACACTTGTATTTCATTGTCTTACGGTTGTATGTGCTTTTGTTTGAATGTGATGATGTAGATGAAGGTTTATAGGCCAAGAATTCGATAATATAGTTACTCTTTCATGGCCATTGTTGCAATGTTTTTGCGGTGCCCTTGTTTTGTTGTTACTGCAATGTTTATTCAGAGCTCTGGTTAAGAGTTAGGGATAGCAAATTTCGAGGACGAAATTTATTTAAGGGGGGTAGGTTGTAAGACCCGCTCTCCTGCTATAATATTAATAAGTCCACTCTCCTCAGTTATGCATAATTTAGTTCTTAGAATGTCAATTTGTGTTATGGTATGTTTGTTTAAGTAAATTTGATCGGATTTCTCGTTGGTCGATCGGGTGCGACACATCGGGCTAGTGCGCGGTGGTTTGACTCGATCGACTCAATTTGGGTCTGAGTGAGTGTAGGGTCGGTTTTGGGCTAAACCCGTGCTGAAGTGGTGTGGAATTAGAAGGGTTGCATTAGGGTTTGGATGTGCATTTTCGTGGCTTTTGGGATGCCTTTGCTGGTGCCATTTTTGGTATGTGTTGAGGTGGCTTGATTAGCCATGAAGACTTGGAAGTTGGGGGGTTGTGTGCAAACAAATAAGCCTCCCACCCAGCCATCCTCTCCCTCTCCTTTCCTTCCTCACGCACCTCACTTCAGACCACTTATCCTCTCCTCTCCAGCTGATTGGAGGGCTGATCCCCGGCGAGTTGGTGGAGCTACGCCCAGTGCAACTTTTGGTGCGACTAGAAGAGTGGTGGGCAGAATCTCCAGCTAAGTTCCAGCAATCTTCCTTGCTGATCTGGTATGCTCCTGACCCTTGAAGAGTTTTGTGGGAGGGGGTGTTGGCTGGAGGGCCGGCAAATACCATGTTGGTGGTTGGTGCAATCTGTTGCACCATCAACCGAGTTCCTTGCTAGCGTGTGCATGGAGCATGCGCTAGATGGGGCTGGCTGTGGGGCTGCCAAAGGGACCGGGGCTCCGGCGAGCACCGGTGAGGTCCCACCAGGAGTGATGAGGTTTCTTCTGGGCTGAGTTTTGGAGTGGACATGGATCTGGTTGGGTGTGGCTGGCGCACACAAGATCCGACTAGGATTTGTCTTCAACCATTTTGACTCTTTGTTTGGGTCGGCTGGCTGGTCCAGCCTTTCTAGACGATGGCAAGGGTCAGCAAAAGGTGTGGAACAACCCTAGGGAGGTTAGGGGTGAGGGGGATCTAGATGGGCTAGCTCGGTCTGAGCAGGGTGCGCGGGAATGGGCTAGCCATGCGGTTAGTGCACCATGTGCATCAGCTTGCTCGGTTGTTGGGCTGAGCTGCTTGGATGGATCTCTACTGACCCTCTCCCACCACAGACCGCCTGAGAGGGATACTCTAAGCACGTGGGTTGGAGTGGTCAGGGGCTCATGCATCTGGTTGTGAGTCGATTGAACTTGTTAGCTTGCCTATTGCAAGTTATCGTGTTCTATGTGTTGAATGTGTTTTGCTATATATGACTTGTGTTTCAGTAGCAATTATAATGTGGTTATATGATCTGGTGTGTGTGTATTCCTGATGTTGTAGTCATGCATGCACCTATGAATGTAAACGGGCTCTTCCATATCATGTGCTGATTGTGTCATATTCTAAAGCAACATATTAACCCGTTGCACGCATGTATGCCAGTTTAGAGATCTATATTGTCTACTGATATTTTATGCATGTTCCAACATGATTATACTACTGATATACATGTAATGCATACCCATATAAACTCTGATCATGCTCTGAGATTTCAGTTATCATCGCATATACACTTTGAAATTAAGGATGCATGCTATCGATTATTGTGGAGTTTGATTTTGATATATCTAGCTGTAATGCATCATCCTATTGCGTCTTTCAGGTCTATATGTTACTAAAGTGAAGTGTTATGATATGGTTATGTATGACCCTTAGGATATCAAACCTTATAACATCCTTATCATAACCCGTAGAGGACTCTATTAGCTATTATCTTGATTTGCCAATCCGGTTATGATTGCTTGGTGTTGTGAGTTTCGTTTGATTCCTGATTGGGATGTTCTGATTTTGATTTGTTTGGGGGCTGTTAGGAGGGTATCCGGATACCTTTCCTTGAGCTCATTCCACACACTATAGATGCATTAGATTTTAGATGCTTAAGTAGCGTGCATTGCATTTAATCTGATTAATAATTCTGAGCACGTTATGTTTTCTGGGCTGACGGGCCACGAGTGGGTCCTCTAGCTCCAGAGGCCATTCGCATAAGACCTTCACGTTGGGAGACCAGGCGTAACATAAGTCCTGGGCAGGCGTGCTGCCATTCTGTCTCAGGGTAGGTGTTCCCAAGTTCGCGATGGCACCATGTAGGTGACTTGCCGAGCGGTGGGTCACTGTCGAGTGGCCACCTTTGACCAGCGAGACTGGTATTCTGGTTCCTTTTGAGTAATGGTTCGGGTGCGCCCGACTGGCACGACTTATGGAGTCATAGCCTTTTGTTGCATTATGTGCTTTTCTATTTCAGTTTCGGATGCTTTTGTCTTAGATAGATTTCATGCACTCTTCCATATAACTCTGATTGGGCTAGGGGCATACTGGGTTTTCTTTATAGAAAACTCACGCATATGTTGATACGGTGCTTGCAGGTACTTAGATTCTTATAGGGTAGACTGGACGAGTAGACTAAGATTCTGTACACGAGGGACACGTCGACCAGATTCTTGAGTTTGTCTTTTGCTTCTGCATTATTTATGATGTATTTCCCTTTTGAACTCGATGTAATGTATTTGACCTTGTTACCATATATAGATAATCTCTCACTTTTCAATTATGTTTTATGTTAGTCTATCCATGTATGATATCTCTACGTATTGTCGAGTCGTTGTTTGGTCTGTCTTTTGTAACTCCTTCGGTCGTCGTGGAGGTCTCTGATCGTGACACTTGTAGTCTTTCCCAGTTTGCGTACCCGCGAGATCGGGGGCGTTACACATGCGATCCATGAAAATCTTATATTGACCACAATCCTTGTCTCTACGTGGATTAAGATTTAGCACAAAAAGCCAAGACCCGTAGCCGTCGCGTGTCGCCACATGGTGGCATCGGGTCTACTTTGAGAATTATTTGTTAGGACGGTTTAGGTTGAAGTTTTTTTTTGAAAAAATATATTATTTTGAAGAAAAAAATCCTTCCAAAAATTATAATTCTTTTATAACCAAAGGAATATTCATATGAAATTTTGATAAATCAAGTAAATGTTGCCAATGATAATATATGCACAAGTAAACCCTCTTGCAAAAACTACATTATTATTGTCAAACTCGTATGCTGAAAAAAAATGTTAGACGACTGTTGAAAAATTCCACCATTTGGTATGTTATTAACATTAATTTCCACCCCTGCTCTATACCATCTACTATTATATTTATGTTTCATTGTCCCCTGAAATGTCAAAACAAGCATACGTAGACGTCAATATTTGGTCACCCATTAAAATTAGGAAATGATAAATGAAACTCAATAATCACGATTTTTTTCGTTCATACATATCTTATTTCAAAAGGCAAATTGTATAGTTTCATTATATGGTTTGACATAAGCTATATCTTCATGACTTCATCAAAGACACCGAAAATACATTATAAGGCCAACAACTGAGGGTCTATTTATTTGAGGGTCATTGACTTTTTATAGTCTTAAGAAGAATACCAAATGTAACGCCCCATCCCCGAGTCCGCATCGAACCTGGGTCCCGGTCCGTCACCCATGTGCCCACTGGCCCACAACACCCACCTATTGTGACAAAACTTAAGTTGGTAAGTGTTATGGTAGTGGACTCATGTCATTATATCTCACCCCCAACATTCTCATGGTAAGCAATGTGGGACTAAACTTGGGGGTGTTACACTAAATGTCACATTTGTCCTTATTATTTTTGTCTTAATTAATGTAAAGAAACATATAGTTAATGTAAAGAAAAGAGAACCATTCTCATGGAACGAACGAGTTGAAGAACAATCTCTCAAAGTCCCTACAATGTCCCAAGATGTTGTTTTGAATTCGATGGATAGAGATCGATCCTTCTGGACATCCCTCATCTTCTATTGCAACATCCTTCTCTTTTGTGATATCTTCCTTCAAAATTCCTTTTGGGTAAGAATTAGGCCTCATTCGTTACATGAGCCATAACATTGGTAAATCAATTGGTAAATGAGTTTCTTTTATGCATTTTAAAATGTAGAACTGTACATAACCAATTTCTTCGCTTCAAACATGTAAGTTTGGATACTTAAGTTGTGGATGTGAAAAGTCTGGTTGCTTGTGCACATTGACACCCTAAAAATATCACCATCTTATGTCTGGAAAGTATGAGCATTATGTGAAATTTAGCAATAACATCGCAATAAAGAATTGAATCAACAAGACATTGATGATGTTACACAATGTTGGTATTGGCTTGGAAATTTATTTACAAATAATGTAGCAAATCTAAATCAAATGATATACCTTTATAGTTATGATTTATCGTTTATCTTATAGCCATGTTCAACTTTTGCAGTCTTTATTGCACAAATGAAGCATAAAATATTGTTGGCTTGATAAGCTTTCCCTGCTTGGAAATTGGTCTACCACGTCGCCCTTAGCACACCGGTTATCACCAAACCGACATGGCAGACCTCTTACTTCTTTGGTTTTATAATACCCGACGTGGAAGGGTCCATATTTTACACCCTACCACGTAGGTCTTCGACAACCGACGTGGTAAGAGGTCTGCCACATCGGCGATTACGTACACCGATGTGGAAGTATCCATATTTCAATTGTTTTTAAAAATAATTCATACCCTACCACGCCGGCTTTGGAGACCAACATGGTAGAGCGTCTTCCACGTCGGTGCTTACGTAAACCGATGAAGAAGGGTCCATTTTTCAAAAAAAAATCCAAGATAATTCATACCCTACCATGTCGGTGGTTAATTTATCCGACGTGGAAGGGTATTCGTAAACCCCATCAAAACCCCCAACCCAGAATTCAACAAACACAAACCCTTCCTCTCTCTGACCAGAGCATTCATCTTCCCTTGCCCATGCGACCTCCCCTTCTGTCTACTGATGCATTGCATACATTGCATCATATGTCTTTCATTTAGATTAATTTTATATCAATAAATGCTACTAAGGTATGTGTTTAGTCTTATTTACACAATTCAGGGACCTGAATGAAAATTACCCATATCCCGAGCATAAACGCGCGCAAGAGACTCATTTCTATCATAAAGACCAAGTCAAGATTATCAGGTTTCAAATTGAATTCGATCCAAGCATAAAAGCATTCAAAGACCTAATTACAAAAAGGCTAAGGACTTAAGCACAAAAGTAGTCAGGGACTTAATTGCAAAAAGCCGAGGACCAGACTGCAAATTACGAGTACCAAAATATTATTTTGGAGAAGTTCTAAAGAAAAATCAATTTGGATCTCCAAATATATGAAGAAATAAATTCGGAGCTCAAAAGAAAGGAAAGCAATCAATCGAGACGCGCAAAGGACATTTAAATCATACCACAAACACACAGGAAAAATCTGGATCGATTCTGAGCCAGAAAGGTGGCGATTCCGCCACACCTCGTGTACAAATTGAGGCGATTCCGCCGCACAAAAGTCGATCCGTGAGCTCAAATTTTTACCAGTTGCGTGTTGACGCGTGTACTTTCCTATTTCATACTTGGGTCCCTTGTATCGGCTATAAATAGCCCCCAAATTATGTTGTAAAGGCGTTCTTCTCTTTAGCAATAAAATTATGTTCTTTTATTTTGTGTTTTTTTAGTTTTCTTTTGTAGTTTCTCTAGGACCCATTCTCCTTCCTTCCATCCATGAGTTTCTAACTCTCTCCAAAGGGTGGGGGTGACGGATTTAGGGTGATGAGAAGAAGAATGATGTTATTATTTTAATTTCGTATTAGTATATTTTGATTACTTGAGTTTATGTTGAATCACTTATCATGTAATGCTTTATAACTAATATGATTTATTATAAGTTTCAGATTTCTCTAAACAAAACCCGATATCTAAACCTCCACCCGCTGGAATCTCATCCATATTTGCTTTATTCTTAATTTGTTTTTGTTGTTCTTGCTTTAGATAATTAAAAACCAAAAATCTCAAACCAAACTTATTTTTCTCTCTTTCTTTCCTAAATCGAAAATCACAAAATTAACGATATCTCTCCCTCCTTGTGTTCGACCCGTACTTGCCGCGTCTTCATTGACGCCATGCACTTGCGGTATAAATTAAATTCTCATCAAGTTTTTGGCGCCGTTGCCGGGGAGGCGACGAAGATTTTGTTTATTTTTGGTGATTTCGATTCTATTTTGTTTATCGTGTACGCGATCTAACTAATTGGGTTTGCGTTTCAGGAGACAACGGAGTGCGTGCCGAAATCCGAGCGCAGTTGGAGCAAGCAGGGCGGCGAAATCGCCGCATACGAAGAACAACCTGCGGTGGATCCGCCGCACGTCTGGAGCATCTGGGCTTCAAACTTTTCTGGGGTCGTCGTTATCTCTGGATGGACACGTAGAGCTACTGGAATTGTCGAGAGCGGGCGGCGAACCCGTCTGAGCATTGCGGAGGTAACTTTTCCGGCCTTTCTCGTAAAAGCTTAATTTTCAAAAAGTTCCCTTTCGTAGAACTGCACATGTTAAGGTCAAAAATTCCATAATTGGCAGTAATTCAGCTCTGACCTAAAATTTGGCAAAATTAGAAGGACTTAGTGCATGCATCATATAGTGTTTTGTTTGCATTATTCTTGCTAAATTCTTGCAAATTATTTTTATTGTTGAAGAGTGCTGGAGGCAAGGTACGTATGGCGTTTGAACGATTGCATTTAAGCATATAATTTAGTTTGCATACAACCTTGCAATTGTCCCCCACTAAAGACCAATGTTTGACTATCTTTGCTAGATTTAAGTTAAACTATCTTAAGGGCAACTCCATAGGAAAAGATACGGTGGGGATTTCATCACCCTTCCGTGGCCCACAAATCACAATCCTAAAGTGTCACCCAAGCCTTAAAATTAAAATCAATTAGACATTGGCCCCTAAGGACTCAGACTCAATTAAGGAGAAGATTGGTTTGACTTGCTATGACTTGAAGCTGATCGAATTTAATTTGGTGTCTAGAAAGTGTTTTTGTGTTGACGTAAGTCTTCCAAGCGAAGTGGTTGTCTAATTGGCACCGACTCTGTCGGAAGAGCCTCCACTAGCTATACATTGCCTGGCCAAGTTGGTTTGATTAGTGAGGGAGGTGAATCAAGCGAATCAATTCGACTCAACCAGTTAGGAGTCGTCTGGATTTAAGATACATTAGGTCTAGGATTGTTTGAACCGTGCTTGTTTAGGAAACTTCTGACCAACCCTCTCATCTATCTTGTAGAGTTAAGTTTCCCTTCTCCTCTGAGTCATCTTCTTCTCACCTTCTTCTACGTTATAGTCTCCTCCCCTTTACACTCTCTGGTAGGGTTTTTAGGGTCGAGTCGAGCACTTTTTACGAGTTTAGCCTCGTGGTGGTGAGAGTGGTTGACTCTAGAGTTCTTTGTGAAGATGGATGGTTACATGGGCGACCATCCGTATCATTGTTGGGACCTGGACAATTCGTCCTGGTATTCCGGACCCATGCAACCTGGGGTGGCTCAGACGAACACCTCGTATGGTTGGGATAATCCTCATTGTGTGACTGAGCAATCATCATATTGGGGTAACATGAGAGAGGCACCGACTGCTAGACCACAATCTAGTTATGTCGGATAATATGCTGGTCAACAAACTGAGACATTACAACAAACTTTGGCCTCTTTCATGCATATGGCAGAAAACATGAGTGCATCGGTGGCTCCAGTAGCCGTACCGTGCGACTGTTGTGGGCTGAGTGGTCATGTTATCGGGGAATGTCCTTATGTTCCCCCTGAGCCTGAGTATGAGCACACATTTTCCCAAAATGCTCATTATGACCATTACGCATCCGCGTACAACCCAAGAGGGATGGATTCGTGGGGAGACAATTCATATCTAAATTCTTATACTTCATTTTCACCCCAGTATCCTCCTCCCGACTACCCAGAATTCTACCAACACCCCACTCCAAATCATTGGACTCATTCTCAGCCCATCAACATCCAACCCCAAAATTTCCCAAGCTCTGACTTGGACCTCATAGTTGACCGCATACCTGATTCCTTGAAACAAACTTTCCTTACGTTCATGGAAACCACTCAACAGTCCACACAAAATATGGTACTGCAAATGAGTCAAATGACGCAGCAATTACGTGAACGTGAGGAGAGTAGCTTTTCTTGTCAACATGAGGATTCATCTTTTGACATCGAACCACCACCACATCCACAAATTCAAAGCACAATCTTTCAAAGTCAAACTCCTAGTCAGTCTAAGGGACTTGGGGTTTCAATTCACGATCACTTAGTGGAGGATTCGATTCAAATTTAGAAAAACATGGACCGATTTCATTATGAGTCGGCACAGGATTGTGCCTTATCTTTTTGTCCCGTGGCCCTTGAGCCACATGATCTTCATGTTGTGTCTCTTAAGGACTCACCTCTGGTGGAGCAAGATCTCCCTAGTACCCTCAATTTCAAACAACCTGATGAGAGTTTGCCTCTCACTGTTGTTCTTGATCATCTTGGAAATGATGGAACATCAAACAACCACATTGCTCATGAGGGTATTAGGAGTTCCTTGGAGGATACCTTGGGTATGAGACACACTTTTTGTTCGCCTGGTGAGTCGGACTTGCCTAACGAGGTTCTTGACCTCACTCCGACGCACCAGCCAGTTAGTTGGAGAGTTTGGATTGACGATCATAACTTCAACACCGCAATGGGAGAAACTCTTCTTCCGTTGCCGCTTATTTCCCAAACTCTCGAGAGGTTCAAGCTCTTTCAGTTTGATCCTTTGAATAAGACGCATTTGCGTCCAATTCATGAACCTCTCATTTCATCAGGTGCTCTTTGTGAAGGGGGCCCACGCATGCGTATTCTGGTCCCGCGTGGTGTCATGTTCCCTTTCCAAGTGCATTGACCCACTTTTGAGGTTCCCATTTGATGTCTTTTGACAAATGAAGATGGGAACTTATGTTTGTACATAATTATATTCAAAAAAAGAAAAGAAAAGAAAAGTACAATAAAAAACTCCTTCAGTGAGTATCGTTTGTGTGGGCTCCAACCTTTGAGTATTTGGGCCCCATTTCTTTCACGTATTTGTATCCCTTCTTTAGCATCTCACAGGTTTTGAGGGAATTCGGGTTTTTGTCCATCAACATAGCCATGAACTTTCCTTTGTACTTCACGTTGGTGAGATCTTTCCTTTGGCTTGCATAAATCCATGTAGTATCTTGCTCACATTCATTGAGGACAATACATAATTTAGGTGTGGGGGGTGTTTATCTATCTATCTATCTATCTATCTATCGGTTCGTTAAAAAAATAAAAAATAAAAAAAATCAATGTTTCATGACATAGCTTAAGATTGAACTACCAAAACCCGGGTACAAATTGCATTGAGTTTTTGTTCCTTATTATATAGTTCTGCTTGTAGAAACTATGACATAAATCTAAGTTCCAAAGAAATAACCCATTACCCTTTAAGACATGTATGCACTTAAATTGGATGAATTAAATCCTTGAAGTGGTTGATAAAAAGCAGAGGTTGAGGAAAATATACCGGGAAGTGTGGACTTCTAATAGCAATTAAGCCTTGAGGAAAATAAAAGTAAATAATAATAATAATAATAATAAAATAAAGGAATAAAAGTGAGGAAAGCACATCTTGCAAAATGATTACAAAAACCCAAGCCTTCGAGTCACTGGTCCATAGGGGTATCTTGAAACCCGGTAACTTGAGTCTGCCAGCTCGGGATTATCGACCAAACTCTCTACACGAATGCAAAAAAGGTAAAAGTGTCAAAAAATCAAATGTGTTGAATCACGGGAAAAAATACTTTAAGATACTCAAGGCCCAAAGCTAAAAGAATGATCCATGCCATGGTTGATCCGAATGATACTTCACCACCAGAGGAGGCGTGCAAAATAATTTAAGTGATAACATGTGTAGAAGTGTTAGTGGTGTGAATGTTGGAGGAACAAAGACCACGTCAGAATTTTTATGAGTTAGATTTATATAATGAGCATGCAAGAATTCTAAGTGAGATGTATAAGGTTGAGGTGGAGATATTGAGAGTTATTAATGAAATGTTGAATTAAGACTTTGTGGGTGTGTCAACTGAAAACCCTCACGAGACAAAACTCGTCCTCTAAGGAAACTTGGGGGTTTAAAGGCTTGTTGCACATGCTAAGTGCAACCGTGATTCCTACGAAAGTGAGTTAGGATTTCCCTGTTTTCATTTTTCTTATATTTTGTTTTGCTAGGGACTAGCAAAATCTAGGTGTGGGGGTATTTGATGCATTGCATACATTGCATCATATGTCTTTCATTTAGATTAATTTTATATCAATAAATGCTACTAAGGTATGTGTTTAGTCTTATTTACACAATACAGGGACCTGAATGCAAATTACCCACATCCTGAGCATAAACACGCGCAAGAGACTCATTTCTATCATAAAGACCAAGTCAAGATTATCGGGTTTTAAATTGAATTCGATCCAAGCATAAAAGCATTCAAAGACCTAATTACAAAAAGGCTAAGGACTTAAGCACAAAAGTAGACAGGGACTTAATTACAAAAAATAGAGGACCAGACTGCAAATTACGAGTACCAAAATATTATTTTCGAGAAGTTCTAAAGAAAAATCAATTTGGATCTCCAAATATATGAAGAAATAAATTCAGAGCTAAAAAGAAAGGAAAGAAATCAATCCAGACGCGCAAAGGACATTTAAATCATACCATAAACACATAGGAAAAATCCGGATCGATTCTGAGCCAGAAAGGTGGTGATTCCGCCGCACCTCATGTACAAATTGCGGCGATTCCGTCGCACAAAAGTCGATCCGTGCGCTCAAATTTTTACCAGTTGCGTGTTGGCGCGTGTACTTTCCTATTTCATACTTGGGTCCCTTGTACCGGCTATAAATAGCCCCGAAATTATGTTGTAAAGACGTTCTTCTCTTTAGCAATAAAATTATGTTCTTTTATTTTGTGTTTTTTTAGTTTTCTTTTGTAGTTTCTCTAGGACCCCTTCTCCTTCCTTCCATCCATGAATTTCTAACTATCTCCAAAGGGTGGGGGTGACGGATTTAGGGTGATGAGAAGAAGAATGATGTTATTATTTTAATTTCGTATTAGTATATTTTGATTACTTGAGTTTATGTTGAATCATTTATCATGTAATGCTTTATAACTAATATGATTTATTATAAGTTTCAGATTTCTCTAAACAAAACCCGATATCTAAACCTCCACCCGCTGGAATCTCATCCATATTTGCTTTATTCTTAATTTGTTTTTGTTGTTCTTGCTTTAGATATCTAAAAACCAAAAATCTCAAACCAAACTTATTTTTCTCTCTTTCTTTCCTAAATCAAAAATCACAAAATTAACAATATCTCTCTCTCCTTGTGTTCGACCCGTACTTGTCGCGTCTTCATTGACGCCGTGCACTTGCGGTATAAATTAAATTCTCATCATCTACCCCCTTCCCCGAGAGACTTCCCTTTCCGACAACACCAAAGGTACGTAAGTCTTTCTGTGTCATGTAGTTATTTGGCTATAAACTCTTTTTTTGGTTGAAAAAGTATTTTTTTTGCTCGAAAATGGTTGCTGGAAATCTGTTGTAGTATGGAGAATGGTTATTAGGCTATAAACATACATGGATATGCAATACGTGTTTTGGGCATGTTTGGGTCATCCACGTCATTGTTTAATTAATCCAACATGGTAGAGGGCTTCCACGTCATTATTTAATGTATCCGACGTGGAAGGATATTCGTAAACCCAAACAAAACCATGTTATTAAGATATTAGCTATCTAAACATGGTGATTTTCTATCAAATATCAGTAAATGTAACATACCTGGAAATGTTATGATTGTTGAGTGGTTTTTTCGTAATTTTGTACGGTGTTTGTTTTTTGCTTTTTTAATGTGCAATAGTGGAAATGACTTACACTTGTTGTCTTAGTCGATTTCTGATTGTTTTGTCGTGATTGTTTCTTTTTGTCTTCTTTTAGGTTAATGGCTCCCAACAAGAATCGTCCCCAAATTGGCGATGAAGGCCCGACGTCGGTTCCTCCACGTGGAGCAACTCTTTTTTTAGAGTTGCAACAAAAAATAAAATGTGAAGGTCCATTGCCTTTGGACTTTGATAATGTCTTAGAGCCGATCAGAGAGAGTAAAATTTATTGGCCTAGTTATTTGGGTATTGTTGCAAGAACCAAGGTTGATATTTGTATTGAAAAGTGGTCACAAGTTGATTCTTCTCTAGAAGAACAAATTTGGGAGGACGTAACAGTATGTCTTTGTTTATTAGTTTTATTTAAAATTCCCCCTATTATTGATTCAAATTTACATTTTTTTGTGGTTGGACAAATTCATTTTTCAATCCACTAAATCGTTGTAGAAGAAGTGGATTTCGTATGTTGGTAACCATGGAAAGACTTTAAAACAAAGCTCACGTACATGTTCATCTTTGAGGAATATAAGGATCATAATCTTTGTGCTATTTACAATTTAATTTTGCCAGGGACATGGGCTGAGTTCAAAAGAACTAGACTTTCACTAGAATTTATGGTAATATATACTCATTTTTTAATACGTAGAATTTATTATATATATTTTGATAATTAATCCATTAATTTCTTTTGAGAAAATACGAGAGCTGAACAAGAAACACCAATCTGGTAACAAGTTGCAACATAGGTTGTCCAGAGGCGGTTACTGCAAACTTGAGGAAGATATGATGACGGAAAAAATTTCCAAAAAAAAGAAGAAGCTCTGGAAGAGGGTATGAGTGAAGAGCAGGCAAGTAATTTATTTGTCGCCTCCATCTACAATATCTAGAGAAGAGAAGTGGAAGAAAGCACGTATTAATTCAGAAGGCAACTACATTAATGAGGAGTCTGAACTAGTTGCCTCCAAGATTGTAAGTTAAGTTTATTTTTTATGTTTTGTGTACGTGGTTATTAATTAATAATAAAATTTAAAATTATTTTTTATAGGATGAACTTTCAATGAAAGCTTCCCAAGAAGAATTTGTTTCAGATGGAAGAAATGATATATTGTCCATAGCCTTGGGAAAGGCGGAGCATCCTGGAAGAATACGCGATATAGGTAGTTGAATAGGACTACGTCAGTATTTTGGGTGATCATCCTCACAACGCCATTCCAAAGGTGATCACGTGAAATGTGACGAGAAGATCCATCACCTGGAAAACCTGGAGTTTGTATAATCACCTTTGAGTTTCAACCGATACACCCATAGTTTAGCAACCCTCGTACTACTTCGAGTGTACAACCTAGGGAGGTGTTCCCACAAGAAGGATTTGAGCAAGACACACTTGGCAATTTTGAGGTAAAATTACAATTTATAAGTATTTATTTTTCATTTTGCATTGTAGTAAATGTGATAATTTTGTTTTCATATTTACAAAATGGAGCTGAATGTGAACTCTTTGTGAATAATCTGGATTTGCGACTTGTAGCATATGGGAAGGTGTACACACTGAAGTCGCATCACGGTAAACAAATTGAAGCCAAGAATTTGAAGGTATCTTTGGATACATCTATCTGTGGTGATGTTGTCCTACCAATTCCTGAATCTGAAGTTTCGATGGTGGGCGATGCTGAAGGATGGGTGCTGCAATGGCCTCGTTCATTGATTAAAATAAATGCGAATGCAAAGGTATCAGTTTCATAAATGGTTGATATATAGTAATCATGTAAATATGTTCTAATAATATAGTTTTTACATTTCATAAGGTCGAAGGTCCAACATCCAAGCAATCTGAAAATGAAATTATATTTGACAAGAGACAATTTCCTCCAAATTGTCAAATGTTATATAATTTGATACGACATAAGGATGAAGATTCTACAGTTGAAAGTGTTATGAATAAAGCAATTGTAGGAGACATGACCAACGATGGTTTCAAACCTAAGTTGTATGTCGTAATAAATGATGTCATACAATTTTTAAGGATGGAAAAATTGTGTATAACAATCATCCAAGTTCAATTAAAGTAAGTCATTTTGTTTTATATATATTTGATAACTAATTGTTTTAAGATTAATTATGGTATATTGATTTTTTTAATAGGCTTCTATACGAATTGCCTACTCAGAAAAAAATTGGTTATTTGTGTCCCACAATATTCTTCAATCCAAGCAACGCAAGCGATGACACTAGACCGAAAAAGATTGCTCACGTTATGTGTGATTGCGAGAAGAAGATTTATCTAGCACCATATTGGGAAATGTAAGTATTTTATTATAGTTTATATTACATGTTATATTAGTATTAAATGATTAATAAAGTTATTTAACATGATTGATTTACAGTGATCATTGGATATTGGCCATTTTAGTTCCCGATACGAATACTGCATATTGGTTTGATCCTCTAGCATCAGATAAACCGAGGAAATCATTGAAGAATATTGTTCAGTAGCAAGTTACTTTTAGTATAATTAATTTAAATTTGTTCACTCATTTTTCATTATTGCAGATTTGAGTAAAACTTTCGACCATTTGTGTAATTTTGACAGAGCCATGAATATATAATAATTGATGGGTCGAAAAATCAGAAGAAGCTAATAACTTGGCATGCCATGAAAGTAATATTATTCATTATTAAAGTATACCCATGAAGCAATTAATATGTATTCATTTAATTATTTGGATATAATAATGAATATATTTTTGTTTGTAATTGTTGTAGTACCGTAGACAAGTTGGAAATACTGAATGCGATTACTACATAATGACTTATATGCAACAAATTGTCAGTTTGAATTGGAAGATGGATATTTATGACAGGTATCTTCGATATGTAACTTACATGTTAGGTTATAATGGTTTTGTTATTTTAATCATTGAAAAATATAATGTTTTAATAGATTTTTGAAGAAAAATTACAGCAATCCAATTTTTTTGAGGTCTACCATGTCAGTTTTAGCCAAATCCAACGTGATGGTGTGGGCGTATTTCTGAGCTCTATCGGTCGAACGGTGCCCACCATCGTTCGACCAAAAATAACATAGACTTCTGAGACCCAAAATTGGTTGACCAATTCATCCTATCGGTCGACCTCACATCCCCTACCACGTTGGTGTACAATTTATCCGACGTGGAAGGGTATTCGTAAACCCAAAAAAAACCAACCCAGAAATCAGTAGACACAAACCCTTCCTCTCCCTTAACCCATGCCCGAGCGATGTCCCCTTCTGGTATGTCCGAAGTGTATGTAAGTCTTTTGCGTCATTTTAAAACTCCACCCCTTAACCCTTGACAACCCCCTAACCCCTCAACCCATACCGCCACCCCATAACCCATCTTCGATCCAACCTACCCCGCACACCGGCAATCCAGCATGCCCGAGCCTTGCCACACCGAGCACCCAGCAACCCCACCGCCTCACACGCAGGCAGCCCTAACGTTGCCCTCCATCGTCTTTGTCAAAACCCCATTCGTCTACAAACAGTATTTTTTGTCAAATACTTCTTTTGGTTCTGAAAACATGTTTGTACTTGAAATACCGTACTTGTGGTTAACAACAAGAAGCTGAAATTTTCAAAAATTTAATGTACGTTCTGAAATTTAATATAAACTATACTTGTGATGTTAATTTTGTCTTAATATAAATGTGAAAAAGTTGATTTGGGTGGTTTTTGATATATAGTTGTATATGTTTCTGTTTCTTTCCACAGGAATTTTTTGTACTATTAAATTTAAGGGGAGGTTCTACCAAAATTTGAAAAATTCATGTATATTAGGTTCATTTTATACCATGATCGTTTTTGTTGTTGTGTATATAACAATGAATTGAAATTAGATTTTTGCAAGTCGATTGAGTGATGAATATGAGTGTGGAGTTGATAAATTTGAAGAATTTGCACAAATGAATGCACATTCTAGAAACGAAGGAATGGTCTTCTGTCCATGTAGGCATTGTTTTAACATGTTCTTAAGAGAAGTAAGAGAGATCAATGCTCATCTATTTGAGAAAGGTTTGGATGAACCTTTGTATCCGGGTTGCACTAAATTTAGTAGATTGTCTGCAGTGTTACAGTTATATACCTTGAAAGCCTCAAACGGTTGGAGTGATGTCAGTTTTATTGCCTTACTTAAGTTGTTGAAAGAAATTCTTCCAGAAAACAATGAACTTCCAGATCGTACATATGAGGCCAAAAAAATCTTGTGTGTGATGGGTATGTAGTATAGGAAAATACATGTATTCCCTAATGATTGCATATTATATAGGGCCAAGTATGAAATTTTTCATTGTTGTCTGGTTTGTAATGCGTCACAGTACAAACATAGGAAAAATGTGAGTGGTGATATATCAATACAAAGGCCGCCTGCAAAGGTGTTGTGGTATCTTCCGATCATTCCAAGGTTGAAATGCATGTTTGCCTACCCGGCATATGCAAAGAATCTGACATGGCACCTAGATCGTGATAAAGCGAATGATCAGATGCTTCGACAACTTGTAGATTCTCCATAGTTGAAGAAGACCAATTCAGACTTTCCATTGTTCGGTCAAGAATCGAGAAATCTGAGACTTGGTCGGTGTACTGATGGAATAAATGCTTACGGGAGTTTTAGTAGCCTTCATAGTTCGTGGATTATTCTATTGGTTATGTACAATCTACCTCCCTGGTTAAGCATGAAACATAGATACAAGATGTTGTCTTTAATGATTTCTGGGCCAAAATAACTGGGCAAATACATAGATGTGTATTTGGCTCCCCTGATTGATGACTTAAAGAAATTGTGAAATGATGGTGAACAAGTGTGGGATGCCCACCGTCAACAGTCATTTACAATGCGTGCGATGATATTTTGCACAATTAATGACTTCCCTGCATATGCATATCTGTCTGGCTATTCTGTGAAAAGACACAAAGTGTGTCCTATTTGTGAAGAAAACACATGTTCTTTGCAGCTCGTGCATGGCAGTAAGATAATGTATCTTGGTCATCGCAAATTTCTTCCTATGAGTCATCAGTACTGTAAAATGAAAATGGCATTTAACGGAAAGCAGGAATTCGAAGAACCCTCGGCAGAAATCATTGTAAGACAAGTTCTTGAGCGAGTGAAGAACATCCAATGCGAATTCGACAAGTCTTACAAACGCAATAATGATAAGAGTAGTTGGAAGTAAAAATCCATTTTTAACCTTCCATATTAGGAGACCTTAGAAGTCAGACAATGTATTGATGTGATGCATGTCGAAAAAAATATTTGTGATAGTTTGTTAGGAACTCTTCTGAACATACCGAGTAAGACTAAAGATGAATATAATGCCAGACTTGATCTACTTGAACTAGGATTTGATCGAAACTAGCTCCAGAGAAAAAGGGTACTCGTAAGTATTTACCCCCAGCTTGTTACACTTTTCCTAAAAAAGAGAAATTAGCTGTGCCAGTGTCTACAATGTGTCAAAGTACCGCAGGGGTATTCTTCAAATATTAGTAGTCTTGTTTCAATGAAAGATTTGAAACTACTTTGTTTGATGTCTCATGACTGTCATGTGCTGATGCAGCAATTGTTACCTGTTGCTATTAGATCGATATTGCCGAAAAACATTAGACATGCTGTTATCAAATTTTGTTTATTTTTCAACAAGATTTGCAGCAAAGTAATTGATCCAAAGTATTTGGATAAGTTGCAGAATGAAGTGGTTGTTATGATATGTCAGTTGGAGATGTACTTTTTGTCGTCTTTTTTTGACGTTATAGTTCATTTGGTGGTTCATCTTGTTAGACAAGTTAAGCTACTTAGTCTGGTATTTTTGAGGTGGATGTTTCCTTTCGAGCGTTACATGGGTGAGTTGAAAGATTATTATAACAATCCACGAAGGCCAAATGTGAGCATCGTTGAAGGTCACATAGCTCAAAAGGTAATTGGGTTTTGTAATGAGTACTTGACTCATACAAAAAGTGTTGGACTTCCTAAGAACCAACAAGAAGATAAGATTGGAGTTAAAAGTACGTGTGGTCTGAAGATGATAAGTCCAAAGGTGAGGATCTCTTGAAAGTGTATTTCTATATGTTGTGCAATTATGATGAAGTCCATCCTTATTTGGATGAGCACATGACCATAGTGAAGGAAAAATATCCTACATGGACTGATCAACAAGTAATTAATTTTCACAATAAAGCTTTTGTTGATTGGTTCGGGAAATTGTGTACAACCATGATGTTTCTGAAAAATTGAAGTGGTTAGCATATAGACCTAATCCTATAGTGGCATCTTATAATGGCTACGATATCAATGGCTTTTCTTTCTACACCAAAATGGAGGACGACAAAAGCACAATGCATAACAGTGGGTCACTTTGGTAGCTGAATCATTGCACATTTCTAGTTCGAAAGATAGAAATTCCATAAATGCCAATATGTCGTATTATGGTCAGATTGAAGAAATATGCGAGCTGAATTTTACTAAATTCAATGTTGCTGTATTTAAATGCAAGTGTGCGGACAATAACAACAGTCTTCAAGTTGATGAGTTGGGGTTTACTCTAGTGAACAATAAAAAAGGTTTTAAGGAAAATCCTTTTTTTGCAAAGCAAACAGGGAGGCATAGCCTCTAATATATATATGTGTGTAAAGCATTTACAACCTACAAAAATGTGTCTATTACAACCCTCGAGTTATGCTAAGTACATAACTAGAATCTACTCTACTCTACCATATACTCGTGACCACCCTACAAGCATCACAACTTGGTCCGACTAATCTCATACAATCTCAAGGCCTTGGGGTCCTCTCGAATCTCCTGAATTCTTGTGTCCATCGCGTGCACCGCCTCCTTGATGATTATGCCCACGTCCTCGGGTCGGCACTTCTCATTGTCAAATATCCACCTATTTCTCTCTTGCCAACACTCATAGATGGTTGCAGCAAGAGCAAGTCGAATGGTGGTCTATTGTGCCATGCTTCCCCTAATCACCTTCAGCCTGTCCATCTCCATATCAAGTGTACTTCCCATCCTCGTATCCAGCTTTAGTATCCGCAACATTCGTAACCATATTTGCCTGGAGAAGCTACATTCCCAGAAGAGGTGTGACATATCCTCATCCCTCTCCTTGCATAGTGAACACATGGGGTCGTGAATTGCACCTCGAGCTCGCATAAGTGCTTTTGTCAACGACCGCCCTCGCAAGGCTCTCCAAAGTGTAAGGGCATGCTTCGGGATGTGGTATTTGTGTAACGCCCCTAATCCGCACTCGGGACACAGCAAAAATCACAACACTAAAGGGAGTCGAAAAAGGGACATTAACTGAAATAACCAACTCGAGGCCTCAATTAAAATTCATAATAAATTCAAAGTCAAAGTACAATGCGGAAGGAAAATACAAGAACTCTGAATCCTACTACACAACCACTGAGAGTAGGAAAAATACATGACACTGAGCTCAACAGATCCAGTCCACGCGTCCCAAGCTCAAGTCGCCTCCAGCCACCTACCGCGTCCCACCTGCACACGAACAAGCACGCCTGAGTCTCAAATCAAGACTCAGTACACCACCCCAACCAGACACCCAACAAGGTCTAGCCGTCCCTGACGGCTCACACTGGTCTCGTTTCCCAAGGCGACCACACGTCCAGCAAAGTCGAGCGTGCACCTCGACCCCACCACGCATTCGATCCACAAGGCAACACTCAACCCGTTCTCACGACAGAACTGTCACACGTCCCAAGGCGACCACGCGCCCAACCAGGTCAAGCGTGCACCCTCGACAAGATCGCGCAACCGGGCCACAAGGCAACACTCTCAAACAACACCACTATGCACACACGTGTCACAAAACCCCGACCATCTGCTGACCCACGTAGCTACTCCCACAAGGCGAGTTCCTGCACTTGAACCCCCTTGCATGAACCACGTGGCGTCACGCCGCACCACTCCCACCTATGGGCCAGCGAGCAAAGCTCCACAGCTGCCTCTCCCAGGCATGGATGCACTGACTGGAGCCCCCCCTTTCGAACCTCAATAACACAGGGGGAAACATAACTCCGTGAATCCAACCACAACGCCCGAGCCCATGAGCCCAGCTCTAGCGGTAACTCGTCACATCGCTGGTAAACCCTCCGGACCACCCCAACAAGGGAAACACCCTAACATCTACTCATATGAACCTCACATGTCAACCCCACTACTCGACCACACGCCCGAGTTTGTGAGCAAACGCTCCAACAACCACTCGCCACAACGTGGACGAACAAACAATTCTACGAACCTCTCAGATTCTCACCAAGCAAGGGGTAAATGCAATTTACCCCCAAAAGCACACGGGTCCATGACCCCAACTAACTTTAGAGCAATAAAGAATCAACAAGACTATAAAATCATATAAGAAGCGAAATGAAATTATAGCTCTAAACCCATAATAAAAAATACAAGGGTATAAGAGCAATTTTACCAAAATTCCGAACAAAACATAATTCTCATAAGTTCAAGGGGAAAATAATAATTTGCCCAATTATGAATCATTAAATCAAATACAGATAAATCCATGGCTTTTGCATGCAATTAATTCAATTATCACTTAATCAAACGAATACACTTACTTCCAGGGTTCTCAAGGTAATTTATCTAGTTATTAACTATTTAACCAAATAGAATGATATTACAGGATTTATTTTGCAATTAACCCATATTAATTGATTCAACTACATACTCATAAAATCCTGGATTTCTTTGCAATTATTCGAATTAAATCATACAACCCAAATATTACAACAACCAGGGGCCACATGCAAATACCCAACCCAAAACCAACACTACAACCAATACAAATAAATTCCATAGATAATATGCAACTAACCCAACCTTCTCCCCCAACCCCCAACCGATCCAGACCCTATCCAGCCGCCGGCTCTCCGGCCTCCGGCCCTCTGTCGTCCTTCGATCCAACCCGCCGCCAGCCAGCCCCAAGCTGCCGCAGCTCCAACGCGACCACAACTACGACCGAACTCCCGCAGCCACCGGAGCCATTTACGGAGGCCCTACATCCTCTCTCAACCCCATGGACCCTAAGCCCTAGGTAGGTGGCGTACCTTGACTCAAACGAGTCGAGAAGAACTCGTCGGCGAAGGGGACGCCTTCCCCTCCGCGCGCATGCGCGGACGCCGACCTTGCCGAGCTCCTCCGATCTTCTCGCCGCGCCGTCGACATCGTCGGAGCTGAAGAAAGAGGAGGATGAAGGTGAGGAAGGGATGATGATTTAGGGCTAGGGATTTGGGTTTAAGAAGTTAGGGAGATGGAGGAAGGAGAAAGGGTTAGGGGTTAGCAATCACCCTACCAAAAAGGAATTTCGTCTACGAAATAAAAACGCGTTACACATCCAAAAACTCTGGTACTTCTCCGCACATCTGCCTCGATCTGTCACGTGGCCTCTTCTAGAGTGTGGTCATGTTACTGCACAATATCCATCGGGAAAAGCCTCACACTCGACTGGTGCTCCCTCCAATCGACTATTCCCAGTGGTCTTTTTTCCAATGATAACTAAGCATCCACTCCGGGCATTACCACCTCTAACACGTACAAAGGGTCGACAATGCGATCTGATACGCCACGATACCAACGTTGTCTAAAGCCTCATACAGCCCGACATAGCTCGCACTCAACTTTACTCTGTAACCAAACTATACCACTCTTTTAGCATGAGAAATCCTAAAGAACACGTGGTCTCCCATTGCAAAAGTCAACTCTCGCCTGTGCCGGTCTGCATAACTTTCTGTCCATTCAACGTTGTGGTAAATCTTTGTCCGATCACACCCATATTCTCTGCACACTGCAGGACGATCTCTGGTCTGCCATGCTGTCTCTCGTCCTATCACGAGGATGATCTACATGGTCGTCCAACAACACATCAAAGGATGTTATCCCTATACTCGCATGGAAACTGTTGTTGTACGCGAACTCGATTAATGATAGGTGTTCATTCCGACTGTCTACCCAGTTCAAGGCACCCATTCTCAACATGCTATCGAGCGTCTATATGATCCTCTCTGACTGACCATCCATCTGAGTGTGAAAAGTCGGATTGAACTTCAGCTTCGTTCCTAGCACCCTCTGTATCGACCCCAGATTCCTGACGTGAAATGTGTATCTCAGTCCGAGATGATGGATACTACAACTCTGTGCAACTGACTATCTCATCCACGTATAACTGCGACAAGATGCTCGACGGTGATGTCATCTGTATCGCCAAAAAGTGTCAACTTAGTCAGTCGGTCCACAATCACCCAGATCACATTGTGGAAACGTCTCGTCTTTGGTAGCCCCGTAACGAAATCCATGGTCACGTAAGTACTCTCACTTCCACTCTGGAATCTCGATCCTCTGCAACACGCTAACATGCCTCTGATGCTCCATCTTCACCTGTTGACAGACTAAACACCATGATATGAACTCCGCGATATCCTTCATCATGCCTCGCCACCAGTCATGCCTCTGAAGATCCCTATACATCTTCGTGCTCCCATAATGGATCGTGTATTGAACACGGTGAGTCCCTTCCATGACCCCCCTCTGCAGGTCTGCTGCCACTGGCACCCACAACCTACTCCTGAACTTAAGTACTCATCTGGTGCTATCCAGAAATCTAACTTCTCAATTTCTACTGACTGCATCAAGGTGGCCCTCTCTGGATCCTCTGCATGTGCGCGGACAATGCGCTCCACTATGTCTGGCTCAACCCGTACACTGACCAACATAACCCCGCTCGTTGCTGCTATAAACGGCCTCCTCTGAACTAGGTCCTCCAACAGTCTTCGCTCCTAGGGTAGCAGACGAGCAACTGAACTTTCCCCATTCTGATTCCGAGCATAGGTAATAACATGTCCATCCCACAAGCTTTTGACCTCTGTCACTGATGTGGTTGTCCGCCACTGCGTCGCTGTCTCAATCTTCGCTGGTTCACCTAGGTACTGACCTTTAACACGATGTGCATAAGGAATGTCAAGTTATCAAACCAAAACTCAATTTCAATACTTGGCATACTACTGCAGCTCTGTCAGCACCTCTAGTACGGCCCGTAACGTGTTCTCTGCGTCTCATGATCCGGTGATTAAGTCCGGATATCACCCCCTAACACCATCACAAACTGGTCCTCAACTGATGTCATCTGGATCTCAAGTCAATCTTCGAAAAGACCCTCGTAGACTTCAACTGATCAAAAAGGTCATCAATCCTTGGTAACGGTTCCTGACAATCACCGTGTTCAACATCCGGTAGTCGACACACATCCTCATCGAGCCGTCCTTCTTCTTCACGAACAAAACAAGGGCACCCCACAGTGACACACTCGGCCGAAAGAACCCCTTGTCCAACAACTCCTGCAACTGAATCTTCAACTCGGACAACTCTGCTGGGACCATCCGATACATCACCTTAGACTGAGGCGTCGCACCAGGAAGCAGGTCGATAGCAAACTCAATATCTCGATGCGGAGGCAATCCTGGCAGATCCTCTGGAAACACATCCGCGAAATCCCAGACCGTCTCGACCTCTTCCAAACTGGGTCTCTCACTCTCTGCCAACACTACGCTCGCCAGAAAAGCTGCACACCCCTGGCTCAAGAGCTTCTGTGCTTCCAGTGCAGAAATGAAATTACGACCTTCTCTGTCGTGCACTCCACGGATCACCAGATACTGACCCAATGCCTGCGGAATCAAAATCTTCTGCTCTCGACCATGAACTTGTACGTCATAACGGGACAACCAGTCTATCCCGAGTATCACATCAAGGTCCACCATCGGCAACAATACCAAGTCAATCGGGAAGCTCTCGTCGCCCGACACAATCGCTACGCCAACAAGAAGCTTCCTGAGCACAAGCCTCTCTCCTACAGGGTGCTGACCTCGAGACGGGAGGCCAGACTCAGGGGGCAAAGGTCCACTACGCTCGCAAATCTCTCAGCAATGAAAGAATGCGTAGCACCGCTATCAAATAAAATCCTAGCCACATGACCAGCAACAACAAGTGTATCTTCCACCACATCAGCAGACGCAGCTGCAGAATCCTTCAAACGTGCTGCGAAAACACGTCCAACGGCCATCGACGACCCAACTGTCGACTTGGTACCCCCTGCACCAAATCTCTGCCCCCTGCAGTCACGTGCAACGTGCCCCGACTCCCCACAGGTGAAACAGGCCCTCGCTGCTCCACCACTACCAATGTTGTCACTGCCGCTGCCTGCTCCTCTCTGCCCAGGGCAATCACGTGCCCTGTGACCCAACTGTCCACACTCTAAGCATCCACCAGTCTCCCAGCCGTCCTCTCGTCCCGAGTGTGAACGATGACAACGTCCACAAGCATCACTCACATTGCCCTTAGTTAACCCCTGCTTCTTCTCAAGATGACCCACAAATCTGCCCATAGGCGGACTCCAGTCGCGGCAACTACCACCTCCTCCCCCACTAACTGATTTGAATCGCCGTCAAGCCCCTACTCTCCTAGGTGCGACTCGGGTACTCAACATCCAAAGTCATCGCACTACGATGTGCATCCGCAAGTGTCCGAGACATACTGGTAGGTACTATTCGCCGAAGTGATTGTCGAAGTCCCTCAATAAACTTCATCGCCCTCTGCTCAGGCGTAACAAAGATCTTCGCACATTATCTCTCTCGAGAGCTGAACTTGTAGATATACTGATCCAAGGTCAGATCTCCCTGCTGGAGTGCCAGAACTCGTGCCTCAAACGATCACGAATGTGCTGCGAAAAATACTTCTTCTTAAACTCCCCTAGAAAGTCTTCTCAATTGATCATAATCGTGCCTCCAAAAACTGCCACGGTGGGGGACCTTCACCAACTGATCACTAACCCACTGAAAATGTATGTGGCAACCCCACCTAACGCTCAGGCGGACAAGTAAATGCCTCGAAAATCTACTGGATCCTAACAATCCATCATCCGCTGTCGCATACAGCGATCAAGAATCTCGTTACTGTCCTCATGCCGAGGCCTCCGGGTGTGCTCCTCCATAAACGCGCCTAAGCGCTCTAACGGGCCACGTACCGCTCGTTGGTCCTCACCCGGAGAAGAATGTGTGAAGGAGTCCACACGCCTCGCTCTGACACATTGACGGGACGACAACATGCCCACGAAACCAAAAACTCAAATCACACAAACTAACGGGACTGTGCCTGAAAGTCCTAACTTGGGTTGTACGCGAATGGACTGACCTGAGCTCTGATACCAAGTTGTAACGCCCCTAATCCGCACTCGGGAAACAACAAAAATCACAACACTAAAGGGAGTCGAAAAGGGACATTAACTGAAATAACCAACTCGAGGCCTCAATTAAAATTCATAATAAATTCAAAGTCAAAGTACAATGCAGAAGGAAAATACAAGAACTCTGAATCCTACTACACAACTACTGAGAGTAGGAAAAATACATGACACTGAGCTCAACAGATCCACTCCACGCGTCCCAAGCCCAAGTCGCCTCCAGCCACCTACCGCGTCCCACCTGCACACGAACAGGCACGCCTGAGTCTCAAATCAAGACTCAGTACACCACCCCAACCAGACACCCAACAAGGTCTAGCCGTCCCTGACGGCTCACACTGGTCGCGTGTCCCAAGGCGACCACACGTCCAGCAAAGTCGAGCGTGCACCTCGACCCCACCACGCATTCGATCCACAAGGCAACACTCAACCCGTTCTCACGACAGAACTGTCACACGTCGCAAGGCAACCACGCGCCCAACCAGGCCGAGCGTGCACCCTCGACAAGATCGCGCAACCGGGCCACAAGGCAACACTCTCAAAAAACACCACTATGCACACACGTGTCACAAAACCCCGACCATCTGCTGACCCACGTAGCTACTCCCACAAGGCGAGTTCCTGCACTTGAACCCCCTTGCATGAACCACGTGGCGTCACGCCGCACCACTCCCACCTATGGGCCAGCGAGCAAAGCTCCACAGCTGCCTCTCCCAGGCATGGATGCACAGACTGGAGACCCCCCTTTCGAACCTTAATAACACAGGGGGAAACATAACTCCGTGAATCCAACCACAACGCCCGAGCCCATGAGCCCAGCTCTAGCGGTAACTCGTCACATCGCTGGTAAACCCTCCGGACCACCCCAACAAGGGAAACACCCTAACATCTACTCATTTGAACCTTACATGTCAACCCCACTACTCGACCACACGCCCGAGTTTGTGAGCAAACGCTCCAACGTCCACTCGCCACAACGTGGACGAACAAACAATTCTACGAACCTCTGAGATTCTCACCAAGCAAGGGGTAAATGCAATTTACCCCCAAAAGAACACGGGTCCATGACCCCAACTAACTTTAGAGAAATAAAGAATCAACAAGACTATAAAATCATATAAGAAGCGAAATGAAATTATAGCTCTAAACCCATAATAAAAAATACAAGGGTATAAGAGCAATTTTACCAAAATTCCGAACAAAACATAATTCTCATAAGTTCAAGGGGAAAATAGTAATTTGCCCAATTATGAATCATTAAATCAAATACAGATAAATCCATGGCTTTTGCATGCAATTAATTCAATTATCACTTAATCAAACGAATACACTTACTTCCAGGGTTCTCAAGGTAATTTATCTAGTTATTAACTATTTAACCAAATAGAATGATATTACAGGATTTATTTTGCAATTAACCCATATTAATTGATTCAACTACATACTCATAAAATCCTGGATTTCTTTGCAATTATTCGAATTAAATCATACAACCCAAATATTACAACAACCAGGGGCCACATGCAAATACCCAACCCAAAACCAACACTACAACCAATACAAATAAATTCCATAGATAATATGCAACTAACCCAACCTTCTCCCCCAACCCCCAACCGATCCAGACCCTATCCAGCCGCCGGCTCTCCGGCCTCCGGCCCTCCGTGGTCCTTCAATCCAACCCGCCGCCGGCCAGCCCCAAGCTGCCGCAGCTCCAACGCCGACCGCAACTTTCGACCACAACTACGACCGAACTCCCGCAGCCACCAGAGCCATTTCCGGCGGCCCTACATCCTCTCTCAACCCCATGGACCCTAAGCCCGAGGTAGGTGGCGTACCTTGACTCAAATGAGTTGAGAAGAACTCGCCGAAGAAGGGGGCGCCTTCCCCTCCGCGCGCATGCGCGGACGCCGACCTTGCCGAGCTCCTCCGATCTTCTCGCCCCGCCATCGACATCGTCGGAGCTGAAGAAAGAGGAGGATGAAGGTGAGGAAGGGATGATGATTTGGGGCTAGGGATTTGGGTTTAAGAAGTTAGGGAGATGGAGGAAGGAGAAAGGGTTAGGGGTTAACAAATTGTGCCACACCATATCTGACCAGCCCACTTGCCTTTGCCTACGTACCACCCAGTCCATGCTTCCTTGACTGAAAACAACTCGTTTTTTTCTCCAACCCTTATAGGGGTGTCTCGTCCTCTATGTATTTTAATTTGTAGGATTCTAGGCCACAACACCTCCACATCTAAGGACCTCGGCTCAAGGAGTATCCATGCACCCTCGTGGATAAAATATGATACCAAAATATCCTTTGGAACTCCCATGCATACTGAAGGTGCTCTCCCCATGGTGAAGAGAGCAAAGGCTGCCTACACCATGGATCCGTGAAGAACCTTATTTATGCCCCCATCTCCCACTTGGTATTGGATTTTGTCCTTTGCCAACTCTCAGACACTCAAGACGCCCCGCCACGCCCAAGAGCAAACAGATGGTGGCCTTGCTAACCATATATTGTGGTTCCTTAAGTACTTCATTGTCATGCAACGCCTGAAAGTGAGCTACCACCCTCTACGACCAGCCAAAGGAGGTGGAATAACCCAGCAGTATTCCAATCCTAAAGCTTCCTAAGTCCCAAGCCACCCTCCTTCTTTGGTGTTCAAATATCCTTCCAAGCTACAACCACCCACTTTGTAGGGCCTCCCCATACAAAGTGGATCATGAGGCTTTCCACTTCCTTCAAGACTTTCCTCGGAATAAGAAAAGTTGATGTCCAATAGATGCTCATAGACACAATCACATTTCTTACCAACTCTACATGACCCACCATCGATAGAAAATTCATTTTCCAGGGGTAAGTCGTTACTGGACCTTGCCGATCAGCCCCATGCAGTTGTGTCCCTAGTCGTGAGGAGAAGAGTGGGAGGCCCAAGTACGTTATAGGGAAAGCCGCTCTCTCCATGCCTCGGTGTGCACAAATCTAGGTGCCCTCATTTGCTTCACGTCCCATTAATACTTGACTCTTGGCTTCATTCAGCTGTAGCCCAGAGGTAGCTGAAAATTCCATAAGGATGCGCTTGATAACCCTCGCATTTGCTCTAGTAGCCGCAACAAAGACCATGACATCATCCGCAAAAAGAAGATGTATGATCTAAACATCCCCACACCTTGCTGGTTCGAGAGTACCCCTCTCCACCTCCTTTCGGAACATAGAGCTAAGCACCTCCATACAAAGGACGAAGAGGTAGGGGGCCAACAGATCATCTTGCCTCAAACCATTCGTTGTGCGAAATGGTTGTTAGTTTGTACCATTCACCGTGTCCACAAACGATGCCCGGATGCATGCCAACACAAGCTTACACTAGTGGGCGGGGAAGCCATACTGCTTTAGTACTTCCTCAAGGAATTGCCATGAGATAGAGTCATAGGCCTTTCTAAGGTCCAGCTTCAAACACATCCTCCCCCTTCCTCCTCCCATGTGCAAATTGTGGCATATCTCGTGAGAAAGTAAGATGTTGTCACTGATTCGCCTTCTGCTCACAAATGCGCTTTGTGTCTCCCCCACCAAGCTTGGAAGAAGCACCTTCAATCGATTTGCTAGAATCTTCGACAAGAAATAGTACACCATGTTGCAAAGAGAGATGGGTCGATAATCATCAACCGTGGTGGGCATTGTCTTCTTTGGAATGATGGTAAGAGATGTATAGTTGAGTCGTTTTACTAGCTTCCCACTCCTCATGCAGGAGTCAACAGCTTTGAACAGATCTCCCTTCACACAATCCCAAGAAGTTTTGAAAAATTTTGCATTAAAACCATCCGGTCCTCGGGCTTTGTCCACATTCAAATGCTTCACCACCTTTTCAAGGTCCTTCATATCTAATGGCTGGATAAGTGCACGTGCCTCGTCCTCCCCCACCTGGGGAAGACATAATGTTGGATTCATATGTTGTACCTAAAAATCACTAGCAAAGAAGTTAGAGTAACGCCTCCGAAAGGCCTCCTGTATAGCTTCCTCATCCTCAAGAACAACCCCTTCCACACTCACTCTCCTCACAGTGTTGGTGGCTCTCCTTACTTTAAGGGAAGCATGGGAAAACCTTGAATTTTGGTCACCTTCGTGTAGCCATCACACGCTTGATTTTTGCCTCAATAATGCCTCCTCCCTCACCAAGGCTTGGTCCAGCTCCTCCTTACAATGATGCTCACATTATAGGAGGTCCTCGTCTCATGGGTGTTCCCTCAGTTGTTTCCTGATTTCAGAAAATGAAAGCTGGGCTTCACCTACCTTCCGTTCAACATTACCAAAGGTCTCCTCACTCCACTTCTTCAACGCTTCCTTCACATCATTCAACTTTGCCATCAATCTAAACATGGGAGTGCCTTCCACCCTCGTTGCTCATGCCTCCTTCACCACATCGTTAAACATCTCATGTTCAACCTAGAAATTCACAAACCTAAACATCCTTAGAAAGAATTTGGGAATGCTTCTAACCACGTGTGAAACATGAAGATTCTATCAATGCGTGTCTCAATGCATGCCTCCCCATGTGAAGAATTGGACCATGTAAACTCGCCGCCGGTTGACGGGACCTCAACAAGCTGAAGTCGATCCACACAAGCATTGAACTCATCCATAGCCACCAGGTTGAACCCCCCCCCCCCCTTCTCATTAGCATTTCGAATACAATAGAAGTCACCACAAACCAGCGAAGGAGTTGAGTCTGGAGGGGTGGCTCGACCAAGATCTTCCCAAAGCGATCACCGCTCCACATGCCCATTTTCAGCATAGACCGCCGTGATAACTAAATTTTCCCATTCCTCTTCTCTCTACGCTACAGTTGCAGCATTTGTGTGGTTTCATAAGTGACCCTAAGGTCCACCTTCAGCTCATTCCACGACACTAGAAGTCTACCAGACTTGATCACCAAATTGTTTGACGCCCACTCATGCCCCCAAATTGCTTTTCGGAAGCAATCAACCTTCTTAAGCTTCACTTTATGTTCGATAAGGCACAAAATGTCCGTTTTTCCTCCTTTATTCTTCCCCAAATCATGTGCGCACGGCCGGGGATATTTACGCCGTGCACAATCCACACGAGTACATTCATGGGCTTCGCAATATGGGACTTTCGTCCTTTACCACCTCGGTTTGTTTTTTGTTGTTCCAGTCCTTTCTCTCGAATTACACGAAATGCCTCAGGTTGTGGTGAGAGTACTTAGAGATCCACCAGAGGCGGTGGGGACATAGCCTTGCTTCCATTCCTCTTTTTCCCACCCACTCGCTGAAAGGGAACTCCATGTGCACTTTCTACATCCATTTCCTCGTTAGCAATATCTCCATTATCCCCTCTTCCCTCAAGATCCGCAAGAACCTCGAAACTACCCAAGCCACTTATGCTTGTCTTATCCCTCTAGCCGTCAATCTAGCCACGGTCGGAAGTGCACTCATACACCCCCACTCCGCCCACTCGAATTCTTCTCCCCACAGCCAATCGTTTCTTGTCCTACTTGCATGTCATGTGCTTGTCCTCTAAAATCATCTTTGCTCCCACCTGGTAATTCTCCAACCATATTTCCTTCCCTTGGAGCAAAAGAAACACCTTTAGGACTCTCCCCATCTGAAATTTGTTTGTGCTCCACTCAAAGCTGTTGTCCACTCTTGATTGGTTACCTCCTTGTGCTCACATGAGTCCCTGCTGGCTCCTTTTGTGCAACAACCTTTGTCCCCACCAAAGGAGGGAAGTCCTCCATGGTTGGTGCATTCAAACAATCCCATGTGGCTCCACTAGCGTGCTCAGCTGTATATGGTTCTTCTCCTAACAATACATGTTTCTCTTCCGTTGGCTCAGCCCTCACCAACTCCACCTCCGTTACGGTCTCCACCTCCGTTATTGCCTTCCTTTTTTCCTCCAAGCCATCATCTTGTTCCTCCATGCCCTCGTCTTGCTATTGCACCACTTGTTCTGGGTCTCCTCCACCCCTCTTCTCCATAATCATGACTCCATTCTCCATCTCATACTCTTTCAGCCTTGTGGTGTCATGATTCTTAGACCCTCCTCTCCGGCCTACTTGCACCCATTATTTGGACTTAGTGTAGACTTTACAGTCACTTTCCTAGCCACCATATCCTTCTCTCTTGGCCTTAGTCGGTAGTGGGATAGAGTGTACCCAAACTCCAAGCATGTCTCACAATGCCCCGGTTTCCACTCATACTCGATGTCCACCTTCGTCGAAGCACCCCCTTCAATTTGAATTTCAACGAAATCATGATACTTGAATGTTCCTTCAACCTCCATGGAAACTCTTGCGAAAGATAGCCTCCTTCCCAAAGCCATATTATCATCCATGTATAATGGCTTTCCAAGAACACTAGAGATTGTGCTCAAAATCTCCGACGACCAAAATTGAAGGTCTAATTTCGGCGGCCTTATCCAAATCGGAATGGATGATATTCTACTCTCCAAGACCATTTCAGGCCTCCATTGCTGAACCACTAAGGGGGTTCCCCTCACAAACCAAGCACCATGCTCGAGCACATGTTTTCGGTCTTCTTCTAGTGTGAACCTAAAAGGTAAGAACCTGTTCCGGCGGCAAATCACCTCTACTCCCCTGTGTAACTCCCAAAGTTTATTGAGGTACCTTTCAAGGTTTGGTAAATGGGGTTTGAAATCCACAAAATAACGAAAGAGAACCTTATCCCAAGATTTTAGTGCATCCACCACTTGTTGCTTGGTGCACACCGCTACCTTGACTCCATCCTTTAGCTCCGACTGGATGAACTCAAGAGTTGTCTTTGTCTTTGTCCTCACACTAGCACCAAATAGGTCAGACCATTTTCTAGGTTGATGCCCCTCTCCATTAGTTGACGGACCCAACTCAGATCTCCCTTTAGCCACATTGCCATGGCTTGTTTTTGCTATTTGAGGATGCTCATGACTGCCACCATCCTCCAACAGCCCTAAATCAGTGCTAGAATGCTCCAAATGCTCCATTTGAGTAAGAAAACAAGGGTAGAATGAAGAAAAATGCTAAAAAGTGACCTAGGAAATCATAGGTTTCCCCATGCCTCCCAGAGCATCTCTCTCCTACTTTTTCCCTCTCCTTCTCTTTCCCCTTGTCCTTCTCCATCCCTCTCTTCTCCTTGTCTCTCTCTCTCTCGCTTCTCCAACAAAACAAATTTTCTATGTAACAGACTTGTGTGCTAATGAATGATCGGTAGTTTTAGAAGGAAAATGACAAATCGTTTCTCAAGAAGATGTTTATGAGATTGGAGAAATTTCCCCATTTGCACAAGTACCTGAACTTCAATCGCTCGATGATGATAGAATTGTTGACAACTTATGTTAATCATTTAAACTACCGCAGGTGCACGACGTCGGTGAAGATGTGGCAAATACGGGTCGATCCACGGAAGGAGAGAGCACTTTGGTTTTTCAGAAATCAAGTGGCAACAACAAGGGAGAAGAGTTTGTCTAAGCTAATCTAGGCTACACTAAACTACTAAGAAGAAAAATGCAACGGAAAGCGATTAACGATTACTTCAAACTAAGCTAAAGAAATTTAACACTATGCTGGAATCAGTTAGAGAGAGACCCCTTAGGGGGTGGAGTGATTACACATACACAGTAAGAAGGTAAGAATGTCTTCCAATGGGCACAAGTGGAGGTAGTGTTTTCATGTATGGGAGGTGTCTACTTATCATGGCAAAACCCATCAATTCAATCACTAACCTATTTGATTAATATTCATAAACACAAGCTTGTCATTTAAGAAACTAAACAAGCATGGGAGGTGTCTTAAGATTTGTGGCAAAACCCATCTAGTGAAGTGTTCTATTCTAATAAGCAAGCATTAATTCATATTAATCAACACATTTCAAAATAAAACATTCTTCCATTCTTAATTGCATATATAAGTATCATCTCCACCCCCCAAAAGGGGAGTGATTTTACTCACTAAACATTAAACTAACTATTACACTAAGATAAGAAAACATATTAACTAAGCTAGATTTAATAAAAGAAAATTAAACTAAACATGCAAGAGCTATAAAAGAAGCAGCAAAAGAAAGAAAACTTTATTGATTTCAGACTCACAATACCAGTAGCATCTCCCCACTTGAGTTTCTTGCTTCAAGGCTTTCACTTCAAGTAGAGAGAATGGTCACAAAGAATGGAGTGATTACAATAGAAGGTGAAGAGTTCTATTCATAGCCATAGAAAAAGGTAATCTGGGACAATCCTCCGGTATGGGACTAAACAAATACCAGAAATAGACTAAATACACACTAATACACGCCCCACATAAAGATTAACAGATTTGGAGTAATCAGGACCGACAATTAGCAGTCCCAGACCGCTAATTGGCGGTCTACAGAGTCCGGATCCGTCTGGGCTTTTCTGGATGTCTTTGATGCATCTACTTCGCTTGCTGGAGCTCCGACCCGAATAGATTTGCTAAAATACTCCCCATGATGGTGTGAGTATTCTTGTTTGCTCATTGCTCTTTCGATCTTGCATTCAGGTCCTTCGATCTTGCATCTTAGTCCTTGAGTCTCTCAACTCCGTCCTTTTATACCTCTTCTCTTCAAACCTATTTATTTCTGAAATTCAAACGTAAAACTCGTCACGTAGCATTGTTTAGGTGAAAGATAATGGATATAAGATATAAATATAAGCATGAAATAATGTCAATCAAATACCCCCACACCTAACTTTTGCTAGTCCCGAGCAAAACAAAGAAAGAGAAAAGCATACGAAAAACAAGAAATCCTAACTCACTTTCGTAGGAATCACGGTTGCACTTAGCACGGCAACAAGCTGTTAAACCTCCTTGTCGCCAAGGAGGAGGCGTGTTGTCTCCTGAGGGTTTTCAGCGGATACACCCACAAAATCCGAACAAAGATGCATTATTCAACCTAGCTACACGACTCGATGGCTCATTTTGTCGATCATTGGACGCGGTAATGCTACGGGCCGACTCTATATAAGTAATCAGTCCACACACCTAGCCTAATAAATCATTCATGAAAGTTAGTTAAGGACTTAAGTGAAAGACATGGGCAACCTTAACTTGTAAAAGTGAAACATTGTGTAAAGTCCATTAAGGTTCCTATTTGACTCTTCTTCTTTTTTCTTTTTTCTTCTTTGGAGCATTATATTGGTTGGTGTTTGATTCTCCCAGGGTCGGGTTTCGTGCATCATTGCCTGTGAGGACTTACACTATCACGTACACCTTCCTCCAAATCTCGACATAGGGCAATCCCTACCACCCGTGTAACGGGAGTTCGGTCGGTGCATCCCAAGTCAGATGACTCGAGAGCACCAGGCACTAAGTCCCCTCGGCCCTAATTTCCTGAGTGATAGGAGTCGTGCGAGAAGAGAGAACACCACTTATTCACTTATCTACATGGGAACCAAAACCCCTACACTTACAGCTTCACCAAAAGAGTTTAAGGGCCCTTGACTACACAAACTTCCTTATACTAACAGACACAAATTATTTGACTCATTAGGCTCAGGGTGGAATTCTTTATTTGTTTGAGTACTAAAACCCTATGATTACTCGCCCCCCGAGGGAAAACCAGGGTGCATCCTAACAACTCGATAAAACCTAAAGCCAGTAAACTAGATATCCTAATGCATCATGTTCAAGACAATTTTGGGAGCTTTCTTTTTACTTTGCCCCTCAACGGTTTTGCACATGCTAAACACACACAAAACCCACAAAAAACATTTTCTTTCGCAAACACATGAAGATTTTGAAAGAAACGTGAAAAATTAAAAGCATTAGGCAAGCAAAAGAAGACAAGTCACCCAAGGATCATGGCAAACAGATATATCAATGTTAAATGCAGCACACTAACATGACCCTAGCGGTACAAACAAATGAAAACGACATAAAAAACAAAAAGACACACAACTATGTACATACGTGAAAACACCCCCACACACCTAATCCATGCATTGTCCTCAATGTATGGCAAAATGGTGCCAATGCATGGATATGGTGTACCGAACTAATGACGGCGGCCAGAGGTACCCGAAGAGGCACCTCTCTCAAGAGCCGACAATTTCCTATAAATCTTCCGGTTTTGTTTGGCTAAGATGATGTTTTGATGCACAACCGCCATCTCAGAAATGTCGGTGTTAAAGAGCATTCCTGAGCTCATAGATGAGCTTGAGGAACTGGCTCTAACATCCTTCTCCATGTAATCATGCACCCATGCCTCTGGAAGGCAATGGTGAAATGACGGGGTCATCTTTGCTACCTCGAGGTCGGTGCCTTGGCACCTCAGCATGCGCTCAAATCGTGGGATGTCCAACATGCCACACAATTTGGTAACCAGAGTAGGCAAACAGTGTATTTCTTCCAGCATAGCGTTCACCAAAACGTCGAACAATGTTCGACAAATGCAGTGAGGTGAACCATCCATAAGACTTTACATGATTCACAAACTAGGTGTGAAAAATGTGGATGTCCGCTCTTTGCCCAACACATTCCTACACACCCACCTGGCTATAATGTGCACATTGGAGTAAATGTGTGCATTAGGTACTCCCCATGCGATGATATAGGTTGCCCATGCCCAAGCATAGATCGGTAAAAATTAATGTCGTGGGTGGGCACGAGATCATCGACTAAGGGGATCCCAGTCACGTCGGAGATAAATTGGGGTGTCACTGTGTGCTTCATCCCTCCGAGAGTGACACTAAACTCGAGTGGTCCGGTCTGGTCACACTTGAGTTTAGTAAAGAACTCATGTACGAGAGGCTCTACGTACATGGTTTCGTCGCCCTCATACAACAAATGGTACCACCTTTTAGCTACGATTGGATCGTAGAAGGGTTCTCCGAATTCACGAATCAGGGAGGCAAAATTGAGTTTTGGAATTAAATGGTGGCTGGTCACACCTGCACCTACCTTGGCGACCTTTAACGGAGGAGCACATGATGGCGAAGACGAATACGGCGCGAGAGGGATGGAGACCACCGCACGCCGACACCAGCAGCAAACAGAAACTCCACCAACGAAACAAATAGAACACCCAAAATCACGCCACCCGACGAAGAGAAAATGAAAATAGGACACAACAGACCGCTGATTGGCAGTGAAAACTCGCTGATTAGCGGTCTGTTCGTGCGATTTGGGGGTGGGATTTGGTTGGTGGCAAAGACAAAGGGAAAAAATGCATTTTCTTCTACTGGCGAATGCGTAGGGCAAGGGAATCACGTGTTTTAAACAAAGGAAAGGGAAAATATCCAAAAGGCCTTCCAATTTTTTGCTTTTCTTTATTTTTTCAATTTTTTTCCAACAAAACAATGATATGTACAAACAAATGAAGGGATGGATCACATCAAGTGACCACATCCGTGGGGAGGTTGTGTAAAGACACGACTTCCTCCTCGACCTCTGTCGTTGTCCCTTCCAAGTACGGTTTGAGGCGTTGTCCATTAACTTTGAACACATCCCCATTCCTTGGATCCTGAATCTCAACCGCCCCATGAGGGGAGACGGTTAAAACAATAAAGGGCCCTGACCAACGATGCCGAAGTTTCCCCAGAAACAAGTGGAGGCGAGAATTATACAGCAAGACCTTTTGTCCCACCTCGAACGTTTTGATTCAAACAAAGCGGTCGTGAAAAAATTTAGTGTGGAACTTGCAGATCTTGGCATTCTCATATGCTTCATTTCTCAACTCCTTCGACTCGTTGTGGTCTAACTTGCGATTAGCACCAGAAACATCAAGACTCATGTTAAGATGTTTGATTACCCATAATGCCCGGTGCTCAAGCTCTACCGGAAGATGGCAAGCTTTGCCATAAACTAGCCAGTAGGGTGACATGCCAAGGTCGGTTTTAAATGCAGTGCGGAAAGCCCACAATGCATCATTAAGCTTGACCGACCAATCTTTCCTTGAAGCATTAACTGTTTTCTCAAGAATTTGCTTGAGTTGACGGTTGGAAATTTTCACCTAGCCACATGTTTGAGGATGATAAGGTATGGCCAACTTGTGCGTGATGGAGTATTTCCACAACATTGCCTCAAGGGATCAGTTCACAAAGTGTCCCCCGATCACTTATGATACAACGAGGTGTCCCAAACCTCGCAAAGATGTGTTCTTTAAGAAATTTGATCACAACCTTGCGATCGTTTGTGCGAGTGGGGACTGCTTCAACCCACTTTGACACATAATCAACCGCCACAAGGATGTAAGTGTGACCATGGGACACGGGGAAAGGACCCATGAAGTCAATTCCCCAAACATCAAAGATGTTGACCACTAAGATAGGATTGAGTGGCATCATATCACGTCTGCCAATGCAGCCCACACATTGGAACCTATTGCATGCTTTCCAAAATGCAAAAGCGTCTTGGAACAACGTGGGCCAGTAAAAACCACATTGGGGCACTTTAGCAGCGGTGTTCTTGGCACCGAAGTGCCCACCACATGCCTCCTTATGCCAAAAGGACAAGACGTTCTGAATCTCGTCGTCAGGAATGCACCTCCTTATGATTTGATCGGCACAATACTTAAATAAGTAGGGATCATCCCAATAGAAGTGCTTGACTAACGACTTGAACTTCGCTATCTCACTGTGTCTCCAATGAGCCGGCACCTCCCCGTTTGCTAAATAGTTCACAATGTCAGCGAACCAGGGGGTGAGGCTATTGCCATGAGGTTCTCATCAGGGAAGAACTCGTTCACTGGTGGATCCGGTGAAAGATCAACTGGGATGCGAGAGGGGTGATCAACCACAACATTATCACATCCCTTCTTGTCCTGTATTTCATGGTCGAACTCTTGCAACAACAAGATCCAACGCAGGAGACGGGGTTTCGCATCCTTTTTAGACAAAAGGTAGCGGAGAGCTGAGTGATCAGTGTAGATGATGGCATGCGACCCAATGAGGTACTAGCGAAATTTTTCCAACGCAAATATGATCGCGAGGAACTCTTTCTCAGTAATGGAGTAGTTGAGTTGGGCGTCATTGAGAGTACGACTTGCATAGTAGATCACATGAGGCAATTTGTCGACTTTCTGACCCAGAACTGCTCCTATCGCATAGTCAGATGCATCACACATCAGCTCGATAGGCAGTGTCCACACTGATGCCTTAATAATAGGAGCGGAGGTCAACTCATGCTTTAGAAACTCAAATGCAGTCATGCACTTGGGTGTGAACTTAAAAGAGGTACCTTTAGCAAGCAAGCTCGTCAAGGGACGCGCTATTTTGCCGAAATCGTTAATAAATCGCCGGTAAAAATCGGCATGTCCAAGGAATGAACGGATTTCTTTTACCAAGGTGGGTGGTGGAAGCTTAGAAATAAGCTCAATCTTTGCCCTATCCACCTCAATACCATCACGAGATACCACGTGACCCAAGACGATGCCTTTTGTAACCATGAAATGACACTTTTCCCAATTAAAGGCTAAGTTCGTTTCCGAACACCTTTTGAGAACAAGGCTCAGCTGGTGCAAGCACTTATCAAAGGAGGTACCATGAACTGAGAAATCATCCATGAAGATCGGAAAAGATACTTAACATGCAACGTTGGAATGTTGTCGGTGCATTGCATACTCCAAAAGGCATCCGTCTATAAGAAAACGTCCCAAAAGGACAAGTGAACGTGGTTTTCCCTGGTCTTCGGGGGTGACTGGGATTTGATTGTACCCCGAATAACCATCAAGGAAACAGTAATAGGCATGCCCAGCGAGTCTCTCCCACATCTGGTTGATGAAAGGTAGAGGGTAGTGGTCCTTACGCGTGACCGCGTTCAACTTCCTATTGTCAATACAAACTCGACACCCAGTTTGTAGCCATGTGGGTACAAGCTCATTGTTGTCATTCTGGACAATAGTGATACCCGACTTCTTGGGCCCAACCTGGACAGGACTTACCCAAGTACTGTCCGAAATGGGGAAAATGATGTCATGATCTAAACACTTGATGATCTCTTTCTTAGCTACTTCTGTCATGGCTAGATTTAAATGCCTCTGTGGGTCGCGATGTGGTCGTGCCTCATCCTCCATCAAGATGTGGTGTCGCACGACGTCGGGACTTATCCCTTTAATGTCCTTCAAGGACCACCCAATGGCTGATTTGTGCTCCTTTAGGACTTGAATCAGTCGTTCTTCCTGATCACCAGTCAACATCGATGAAATAATCAAGGAAATGACATGTTGGGACCGAGAAAAACGTGTTTTGGTTCCTTAGGAAGTTCTTTAAGCTCAACTGTGGCTGGTTCCTCAAGGTGAGGCGTGATATCTAGCTCGAGATCTAAGATAGGAGGACCTCGCATGTACTGAACAACATGCACATCGTTGCTCAACTCGCCCTCGTCCTCTTCATCATCGGAATCATCCATGAGGTAAGCACTTAGATTTTCATGAATCAGGGGGTACTCTTCTTCTATTTCTTCTTTGAAGTCCCGGATAAGATTAACTTCCATGGGGTCCTCGAAAGATGTCGGCTGCCTAGACATATTGAACAATGGAATGTCGCGGTCAAGTTCCCGAACGACAATTTCATGAGTCTAGTACGACAATTGATCAAGGCATTTGACGTCGCCAAAAAAGGTCTAACCAAAATCAATGGAATCTGAGAGTGGGTAGTCTTAATTGGTTCGGTCTCAAGGACGACGAAGTCAACAGGAAATATGAAATCACCGACCTTGATTAGGACATCTTCATGACCCCCAACGGGACTTTGAGCAAACGATCAGCCAACTGCAAAGTTGTTTTCATAAGCTTGAGCTCGCCTAGGCTTAATCGTTGATACACAGAAGCTGGTAAGAGGTTAACCGTCAACCCTAGATCTAGCAAGACATTATTAATGTGAGAGTCCCCAATGATACATGAAATTGTTGGACTACCTGGGTCCTTCCATTTTATGTATGTTGGGTTCGAAATGATCGAACTCGCATTAGTTGCCAAAAAGGTTTTGCTAGGGACATAGGTCTTCCGCTTAGTTGTACAGAGATCCTTCAGGAATTACGCATAGGGAAGTATTGGTTGAATCATGTCTAACAAAGGAATGTTGACATTCACTTTCTTAAATATCTCCAGCATTTTATCCACACTGTCACTCTATTTCTTAGACAACCTACTAGGATAAGGAGATTTTGGTAGGTATGTCTTAGGCGGAGCCAAAGAAGGAGGTGTTGGTGTATTACTCTCACCCTCGGCCTCTTTCTCACCATCATTCCCACAAGGGGGCTGCACGGATGGATTTACTGGCAAGGAAACGTGGTTGTTGACATGCTTCCCATTTCTCAGGGTCACAAAAGCATTAACATGGTCCACAGGTTTTTCCATATAGTTCACTTGCCCCCCTGTGGTCTTGAACTTGGATTTTGCATGTTCGAGTGTTGTTGACCATGGGAGTTAGCCACAGGTTGGCTAGGCAGACTCCCTCTCTCTCTCTTATGTACAGACTGAGCCAATTGGCCCATCTGAAGCTCAAGAGATTTGATGGTCTATTGATTCAAAGTGAGGACTTGACTCGTAGATGACATAAAGTTTTTTACAGAGTTCTCAAGTCCACAAGTTAAGTTCTCAAGCGAATTAAACCGGGTTTCCAAGTTGTTAGAATTTGGGAAACCTGGTGGGTTGGTGTTCTGACTTTGGGGTGGCTGATAAGATTGTGAATGCATGGGAGGGTGGTGTGGTCAGTTAGGTGGTCGAGAAGAGTTTGAAGGACCACCTGGGGCATTGTTATGGTTCCATGAAAAATTAGGGTGGTTCCTCCATCCCAGGTTATATGATGATGAATATGGGTCATTCCTGGATCTATCATACATGGCATTTACATGTTCCATCTCCGAAGGAATGGATGCACACTCACCTCCTATATGACCTATCCTACCACATAAATGACATGGAACTGAACCAGATACAGATACATGAGACACATCGTGCTGGTTTTGGAGCTCAATCGAATCCATACGGCGCATTAAGTGGCACCCGATCTAGTCGAGTTTACATTTGCGATCCTCGCTCCTATGCTAGATGATGCAGGTGGTTCCCTTACACTCTCCCATTGCATGGTTTTCTCATTGAGGTCTTCTAGGAAAGCCCATGCCTCCCTTTCATCCTTTCCCAAGAACCCTCCTTGACACATGGACTCAAGGAGCGTTCGGGATGGGATGTGAAGACCCTCATAAACAATCTAAGTATGCATGGAATGATTCGGTCTCATGTTGATAGAACGAATTGATTTCATTCCTCAATTTTTGAGTCTGATGATTTGGAAAGTACTTCTTGAGGAATGCAGATTGAAACTCATCCCAAGTCCTAAAGGTATTTGCCTGGTTGCTGTACAACCACTTCTTGGCATCATCCTTCAGTGAAAAAGGGACAAGCCTAAGATGGATGGAGTCTGTGCTAAGTTGTTGCAGCTTGAACATAGCACAAACATCTTCAAATTCCCTGAGAAAGATATAAGGGTCACCTTTCCCAGTGAAGTGAGGGAGCATGGAAATAAACTTAGGCTTAACCTCAAAGTGGTTCCCATTTGCCTCTGGCAATACGATGCATGAGGGCAGAGCAGTACGGCTCGGGTAGCATCGATCACGGAGAGGTATGGGAGCGACAACAGGAAGAACAGGTGGGACAGGTGGGTCCAGCAACTGCTCCTCCTCCCGGAAATGAGCAGCCATTGAACCCGAACTGTGTGCGACACGAGAGGAGGGAGGCGTCGAGAAGTCGACTACCGAAGCAGGGTTGACGAAACGCCTCGTCAAACGGCCACTCTCGTCTCGTGCCCACACAAGCATGCACAAAGGTGCACACACAAAAACCAAAACTCTTTTTTTTCTAAAAAAAGAATGTGCGTAGAGGAGAAGACGGGAGGACACTGGAGAGAAAGAATGACTCGGGAGAGAATGGAAGAAGTCCTTATGCTACGACGGGTGGGTACAGGTAGAAGCACACAATCAAACAAGGCTCAAACAGTCCTAAGGTCGCTATAGGTCCTTACAGCTAGACGACGCCTAACTGCGAGGTCACACGGCCTCAACACGCCTTACATCCTACGACGAGGACCACAAAGCCCAGCTCCTACGACGAGGACCACAAAGCCCAGCAAGTAAGTCAAGATCTGGAGATCTCGCCTCTCCTACTATCGACAGAGTGGACGATGCCGATCAGGCCATGACGGTCGGGACCGGATCACTCTCCTAATGTGCTCGAAATCCTTGGGTCCAATGTCTACTTGATTTTAAAATTAGGCTCTGGATTAATGTGGTTTTTGGGGCGAAGGAAAGGGTGATGAAATCCCCCACCTTATCTTATATGGGACAGACCCTCCTTAGTAGCGTTTTGGAGTCCTAATCTAACAATCAACTCTCCAAACAAACGCTCAACTCATACTTGTTGCAATGCACTTCCTACTAACTAATGCATGTTCATACGAAATGCATGAATGAGAGAAGGAAATGCGTACCTTACGCCAGCACTCAGCAACTAAAAGTAAAGCTAAAAGAAAAGACAATCTACGTGCCTAAGTCGAATACATGATGCATGACCTAAACAAGAAAGAATGCCTAATCTTTTACTTTGGGTTTTAAGGTCCAAGTTGCTTAAAGGGAGATTGATTATTGATCTGGGAACAAACTATAAGTCAAAACATGTCAAATCGAGCCCCAGATCACTATATCCGATAATACCACAGGCCAAAGAACAAAGAAAGGAAATATAGCTCACCAGACCGCCAGTTGGCGGTCTCAGGACGCTGATTGGCGGTCTATGCAGCTTTGTTCGGCTTCAAATTTCTCCTAGTTCTTTCCCTTGGTCCTCAGAGTCTCCTGAAATAGAGAAAACTACAAAACACAAATTAAATCCACTCGAATCGTCCAAACCAGATTCTGGACTGGCACCTCCCAGCAACGGCGCCAAAAACTTGTTTAATCGTTTAAACTACCACAAGTGCACGGCATCGATGAAGACGTGGCAAATACGGGTCGATCCACGGGAAGGAGATACCACTTTGGTTTTTCAGAAATCAAGTGGCAACAACAAGGGAGAAGAGTTTGTCTAAGCTAATCTAGGCTACACCAAACTACTGAGAAGAGAAATGCAACGGAAAGCGATTAACGATTACTTCGAACTAAACTAAAGAAATTTAACACTATGCTGGAATCAGTAAGAGAGAGGGACCCCTTAGGGGGTGGAGTGATTACACATACACAATAAGAAGGTAAGAATGTATTCCTATGGGCACAAGTGGAGGTAGTGTTTTCATGTATGGGAGGTGTCTACTTATCATGGCAAACTCATCAATTCAATCACTAACCTATTTGATTAACATTCATAAACACAAGCTGGTCATTTAAGAAACTAAAAAAGCATGGGAGGTGTCATAAGATTTGTGGCAAAACCCATCTAGTGAAGTGTTCTATTCTAACAAGCAAGCATTAATTCATATTAATCAACACATTTCAAAATAAAACATTCTTCCATTCTTAATTGCATTTATAAGTATCATCTCCACCCCCCCCCCCCCCCAAAGGGGAGTGGTTTTACTCACTGAACATTAAACTAACTATTACACTAAGATAAGAAAACATATTAACTAAGCTAGATTTAATAAAAGACAATTAAACTAAACATTCAAGAACTATAAAAGAAGCAACAAAACAAGGAAAACTTTATTGATTTCAGACTCACAATACCAGTAGCATCTCCCCACTTGAGTTTCTTGCTTCAAGGCTTTCACTTCAAGTAGAGAGAATGGCCACAAAGCATGCAGTGATGACAATAGAAGGTGAAGGTTCTATTTATAGCCATAGAAAAAGGTAATCTGGGACAATCCCCCGGTATGAGACTAAATAAATACTAGAAATAGACTAAATACACACTAATACATGCCCCACATAAATATTAATGGATTCTGGGACCGCTAATTGGCGGTCTACAGAGTCCAAATCCATCTGGGATTTCTTCTGGGCTTTTCTGGATGTCTTTGTTTTTCTTTGATGCATCAACTTCGCTTGCTGGAGCTCCGACCCGAATAGAATTGCTAAAATACTCCCCATGATGGTGTGGAGTATTCTTGTTTGCTCATTGGTCCTTCGATCTTGCATCTTAGTCCTTGAGTCTCTCAACTCAGTTATTTTTCCTGCTTTTTAGGTCCTTTTATACCTCTTCTCTTCAAACTTATTTATTTCTGAAATTCAAACATAAAACTCGTCACGTAGCATTATTTAGGTGAAAGATAATGGATATAAGATACAAATATAAGCATGAAATAATGTCAATCAACTTACTAATCCGAGATGATCATCGTGAAGGAATATGGATCGAGGATCCTATGAGCATAAAACGAAAACGTCGAAAATAAAGATTCAATTTCAAGTAAAGTTATTGTTGTAGATTATATTGATGTTAAGCTTCATAGTAATAGTTGCTTGTTTGCCTATGTTGTAGTATAAATTAGGTGCATTTGTATGTTTCAAATGAGCTAGATATGAATATTGCGTATTTTTACATATGAATGTTGTGATTTTTTTTTGTGAATTGCTGGATTGAATATGAATTGCAAGGTTTGAGTCTGAATTACAGACATCAAATAAATAAAAAGAAAAATGAAAAGAAATACCCTACAACGTTGGGTTTTAAACAATGACGACGTTGTAGACACTATAGCACGTTGGTTGTCCACAAAAACCGACGTTGTAAGATACTTTTAATTTTTTTTATAAAATAATTCATACCCTACCACATCGGTTGTGGTTTGAAACTGACGTGGTAGGCCTTTCCTCGAATGTTTTTTAAAACAATTCATACGCTACCATGACGGTTGTGGTTTGAAACCGACGTGATACATCCCCACTACCACGTCAGATTTTATACCAACGTAAAGACTGCCCCTGTATAACGTCGCCCCTTACCATGTCGGTCAAGCAAGTTGGTCCACCCGATGTTGTACCCCCTTAATATCCAACGTTGTAGCCTTTTTTTACAACAACGGTTTATTCTATCTTTTGTGTTGATTATTTACCAAATTGGCATATTCAACCTTTCGGCCAACTGGTTTAACCTTAATGATTGACCCATTCTATCACCAATTTGGTCAGTAACTTTTTGCATATTCGGTCGACAAATTTTGTTCCAACGATCGACTATTCCATCCATTCTTGAATGCAACTCCCAGCTTACTAATTGTTCATTTGACTGGTATTGCATTTGATCTATCATTAGATTAGAAGTCAAGTGAACGGTCGAACGGAATGCAACAACGATCGACAGTTTCACGCTTCGACAAATTTCTTGCTTTACTTTTTGATCAGTTGCATTCCACAACTTTTTGTCTTTAGCTCCAACGACTATATGATCTTTAGAGATTAAAACGAGGGATTCAATCCTATGTTTTAGATATCTCTCGCTGTAACATCCTCAAACACAGCGAAAAATTTCAAATTTAAATCATACAATCAACGAGGGCATTACGAAAAGAAATACACACACCGGTGCACCAACATATAATATATATATATATATATGTGAACGAGTTTACAAAAGAATGTGATTACATCAAAAGATCATATACATAAAATATACACAAGTAATCACAACCACCTCAAAATATAGGGAAGCAGGATCAGGTCTCGATCGCTCCCTCCGCCGTCACCACCCACCTAACGTCGCTCTCGGCCTGAAAGCAGACAATAAATGCATGAGTTTCCAGGAGGAAACCCAGTATGCCAAACCCTAACACATATATGGACAGAATGAAATATGCAAAGAACCGTAAACACCACAACCGATACACCCGCTAAGTTCCCGGGACCTCTCTCCCGGCCATAGCCCAACAACACGGGTCTCAAGGGTCCTCTCACCCCAAACCACCAACACTCGTGCACACAAGGCACCGCCGGTCCAAATCACGGCCAAACAACCCCCTCATTGCCTCAGTGTTACCGGAGCCATGGTTTTGCATCATTCGCCGGAGCCACGGCATTGCCTCAACTGCCGGAGCCACGGCGACAATTATAACAATCCACCTCCACGTGTCACTACTAATCGCTATAGGGCCGGCATGTCCTCCGTCGCCCCAAAAGAGCCGGCAGACCCGTTGCCTTCTAGCCAATCAATAGCAACACACACACACAAAAACAGTGCAAAACAGTCGAACAAAACATGGCTTCCGGTCGACCGATCCTCACCCAGAGAACTGGCCTAACCGAAAAACCCGCCAAACGGTCGACCGACAAAGGGGTCCCGGTCGACCGAAAAGCACCAGTAGAAATCCATTTTCGCAAACAACAGTAAAACAGTCGAACAACTGAACCCTATCGGTCGACCGAAAACCACCAGTAGAACTCACCCAGAGTCCACACTTCACGGTCGACCGACACCACACGTCCGGTCGACCGGCCATTAAATTAACTTAAACATCGGTCGAACGAGTCAAACAGGTGGTCGACCGCTTAGATGGTCAACGCCCCATCCGACATACAACAGTACTTTCGGTCGACCGGCAAAGGGGTCCCGTTCGACCGAAAATACACAGGACGTCTTTCTCTCGCTAAAATTGCACGACCGGTCGACCGCCCAAAGGGCATCGTTCGACCGGTGCGAGGGATTCGCCCAAATTACACTAGAACCGGTCGACCGAACCAAAACACCGGTCGACCGATTTTAGTGCAGAACCGACTGTGCAGGTCCGACGAGCCCGAAACAGCCTACCGTCGACCGCTCTCACTCCCACACTAATACTAGGTGAGCTTGAAAGCAAGTTTGACATACCTTAAGGCTTGAAGAAGCCTTTGAAGAAACAACAGCGAGCGCTTCCTCGCGAAACCTCCCGCAATCGACGATCCTCGCTCCTTCGGCGACTCCAATGACAACTCCCGTGCTCTCCAATCCCCACACCACGTCGACCTTTCCTTTGCTGCCGAGAGAGACGAGTTTAGAGAGAGAGAGAGAGAGTGAGTGAGTGAGAGAGATATGTGCGAGTGAGAGAGTGAATGGGGAGAGAGAAACCAACCTTTATATACTTTTTCCCGAACCGATCTCAGCCGTCCATCTCAATCCATCACTAATCCTCCCCTAAACACAATTAGCACATAAACAAGGATTAGGATCTAACAATCCACCCTCCTTAAAAGAATTTCGCCCACGAAATAAAACCAGCGATTACCAAACAGCTCCGGACACGACTTCCGAACTTCCTCTTCAACCTCCCAAGTAGCCTCTCGCTTAGAGTGATGCTGCCACCTGACCTTAACCATAGGAATAGTCCTCCTCCTGAGCTGGTGCTCCATCCGATCCACAATCTCTACCGATCTCTCCTCAAGAGACAAATCCTGCTGGATCTCTGGAACCTCAATCTGTATCACATGAGAAGGATCTGACACGTACTTCCTCAGCATCGAAACGTGGAAGACATTATGAAGACCAGAAAACTGTGGCGGCAACGCAATCCGGTAGGCGACCTCTCCAACTCGGTCCAAAATCTCGAACGGCCCAATATACCTCGGACTGAGCTTCCCCTTCTTCCCGAATCTCATCACCCCACGCGACGGTGAGATCTTCAGAAAGACATGATCGCCAACCTCAAAAATTAGCACACGCCTACGCCGATCCGCGTAGCTCTTCTGCCTGCTCTGAGCTGTCGCTAGTCGCTGCTTGATCACATCAACCTTCTCAGCATACATCTGTATAATCTCAGGCCCGACTAACTGTCTCTCGCCTACCTCACTCCAACACACCGGTGATCTGCAAGGTCTCCCGTACAAAGCCTCATACGGCGCCATCCCAATACTCGCATGGTAGATGTTGTTGTAGGCGAACTCGATCAACGGCAAGTGCTCATCCCAGTGCCCTGCCCAATCCAGAGTGCACGCTCTCAGCATGTCCTCTAACGTCTGAATGGTCCTCTCTGACTGACCATCTGTCTGCGGATGAAATGTTGTACTGAACTTCAGACGAGTACCCAGAGCCAGCTGCAAACTCCCCCAGAATCTGGAAGTGAACCTCGGATCTCGATCTGAAATGATACTCACTGGCACCCCATGCAGTCTGACGATCTCCTCAATATACAATCTCGCAAGACCCTCCAAAGGTAGAGTAGTTCGGATGGCCAGAAAATGTGCCGATTTGGTCAGTCGATCGACTGTAACCCAAATCGCGTCACGAGGGCTCCTCGTCTTCGGCAACCCGGTGACGAAATCCATCGTCACGTGCTCCTACTTCCACTCAGGTAGCTCTATACTCTGCATCGGTCCCGCTGGTCTCTGGTGCTCGATCTTCACCTGCTGGCAAACCAAACACCTAGCCACAAAATCAGCCATATCGCGCTTCATCCCTCCCCACCAGAAGTTCCGCTGCAGATCCTTATACATCTTCGTACTCCCTGGGTGAATGGAATATCTGGCTCGGTGTGCCTCCTCCATGATGTCATCTCTCAGCGCATCCACCTTCGGCACCCAGATCCGACTCCTGAACCTCAGACCCCCATCCACTCCCACAGTGAAGTCTGACCCATCTCTGGCAGCTGACTGTAGCAGACCAGGCAAATCATCATCACTGTGTTGAGCCTGAACAACTCGACTGACGGTCTGCGGCTCCACTCGAAGGCCCACAATCACTGCTCCCCCCGAGCTCTCTGTGAACAGTCTCCACTCTGACAATGTCTCGAGTAGCCTCCACTCCTGAATACACAAACTCGCAGCTGACACCTCCACTTTCCTGCTCAACGCGTCTGCAACTGAATTCGCCTTCCCCGGATGATAGGGGATGGTGAAATCAAAATCCTTAATCAGCTCAAGCCATCTGCACTGCCTCATATTCAGCTCCTTCTGTGAAAACAGGTACTTCAGACTCTGATGATCCGTGAAGACTTCGAACCTCTCACCATACAAATAGTGACGCCAAATCTTAAGAGCATGAACCACGGCCGCCAACTCTAAATCGTGAGTGGGGTAATTCTTCTCGTGCACCTTCAGCTGCCTCGAAGCATACGCCACTACCTGCCCGTGCTGCATCAGTACACATCCCAAACCAACACCTGAGGCGTCGCTGTAAATCACATAACCTCCGCTACCGCTGGGAAGAGTCAGAACTGGAGCAGTCGTCAACCGATTCTTCAGTTCCTGAAAACTGTCCTCGCAATTCTGGGACCAAACAAACTTCACTCCCTTCTTCGTCAGCGCTGTCAGTGGTGAAGCAAGTCTCGAGAAGTCTTTGATGAACCGACGGTACTAACCCGTAAATCCAATAAAACTCCTAATCTCAGTCACACTGGTCGGGGCTCTCCACTGCGTCACTGCCTCGACCTTCGCTGGATCCACTGATATCCCAGCACCTGACACTATATGCCCCAGAAATGCTACACTGTGAAGCCAGAACTCGCACTTCGAAAACTTGGCATACAGCTGCTGATCTCTCAGAATGCCAAGTACAATCCTCAGATGCTCCCGGTGCTGATCCATATCTGGTGAATAGACTAAAATATCGTCCACAAAGACAATCACGAAACGGTCGAGATACTGACTGAAAGTCCTATTCATCAGATCCATAAAAGCTGCAGGCGCGTTCGTCAACCCGAATGGCATCACCATAAACTCAAAGTGTCCGTACCTCGTCCGAAAAGCTGTCTTCTGAACATCTGCCTCTCTGATCCTCAACTGATGGTACCCGGATCGCAGATCAATCTACGAGAACACCTTCGCTGACTGCAACTGGTCAAACAGGTCCTCGATCCTGGGCAAAGGATATTTATTCCTCACAGTAACCTTATTCAGCATCTGGTAATCTATACACATCCGCAACGAGTCGTCCTTCTTCTTCACAAATAAAATCGACGCACCCCACGGTGAGACACTAGGTCGGATAAACCCAGTATCCATCAGATCCTGTAACTGCTTCTTCAGCTCCGTTAACTCTGCAGGCGCCATCCTGTACGGAGCCTTCGACTGCGGTGTAGTCCCAGCTATCATATCAATGCCGAACTCAATCTCTCTATGGGGTGGTAGATCGGAGACATCATCAGCAAACACCTCGGGAAAATCCTGAACAATCTCGATGTCCTCCAGCATCCTCAACTCTGGGTCTGGAACTAGCAAGGTGGCTACAAAAGCCCTGCAACCCTGCTGAATCAACTGTCGAGCTCTAACTGAAGAAACGATCAACCGACTCCCACGGTCCTTCAATCCTCTGATCAGAAGATCAGGCAAACCTCGTCTCGGAATCAAAATCTTCTTATCATGGCACAAGACTCGGACGTCGTACTGGGACAACCAATCCATCCCGAGTATAACATCGAAGTCCACCATCGGTAGCAAGACCAGGTCAGCCGGAAATTCCTGGTCTCCCGAAGCAATCGTGGCGCCGGGAAGAAATCTCCCCACAGTGCCCACCAAACCCAGGGGCGTGCTGACTTCCAAAGTGGCAGTCAACATCGCAGGGTACGACCTAACACGCTCGCAAACTGCTCAGAGATAAACGAGTGTGTGGCCCCAGAGTCGAACAACACCCTAGCTACCAAATCTGCAACAAGTAGCGTACCTTCCACCACCGTGCTGGCATCTCTAGCCTCCTTCGACTGGATAGTGAACACGCGACCTGCTCTCTTCCCCTGCTGGGGTGGTGCTGCAGAACGACTCGGACCAGCTCAACAAGCTGTGGATGATCCCGGTCGAACAATAGGCCCACCCGGCCTACTCGGGCAAGAACGAACAAAGTGACCCAGCTGGCCACAACCATGACACGCGCCAGAACGGGGCCCGCAACCGCGTCCCGGATTAACTCCACCACACTGCCTGCACTGCCCAGCCTGCGGTGGTCCACCTCCGTCAATCCGAGGCCTCTTGCCCAGATTCCTTGACAACTCACTCCCCGGACGCACTCCGGTCTTCACCTGCGACCTCCTAGCCTCCTCAATGTCCTGGCTATGCTGATCCATGATGGTCGCAAACTTCACAGCGTCTGCTAACGTCTGTAGCATGCTCGTGGTAACACGGGCCCTGAACTGCGGCCTCAGACCGCGCACAAACCTCCGAGCCCTCTGCTCCTGTGTCACATAAATCTCTGGACAATATCGCTCCAAAGCGTGAAATTTGCTGATGTAGGCAGCCAGAGTCATGTCCCTCTGCTCCAAAGCTAGGAACTCCTCTCTCTTCCTGTCGCGGGCGTGCTGCGGAAAATACTGCTGGTTGAACTCCATCAGGAAATCCTCCCAGCCCAACTCCTCACTGTCCTCGAAAACCACAGCAGAAGTGGACCTCCACCAGTTGGCTGCGCCGTCGTCCAACACGTAGGTGGCCAGATCCACCTTCCTCTCAGGAGGACACCCAATCGCCCGAAATATCTTCTGGATCTTAAAGACCCAGTCCTCTGCTGCCTCAGGGTTGCCACAACCATCGAAGGATGGGGGATGCTGACGCATAAACCGATCAAGCACTGCGCCCGCTCCACCCTGCTCAGCCTGGGCAGATTGGCGCTCGAGAATCTCGCCCAGTCTACCCAGCGTGCCCTGGAGCGTCCTCAGCTCCTCACCCCTGCTCCCCTCATCTGCCTCAACAATGGGGCTACGATCTCGGGGAGGAGGTCTCACGCGTCTCGGAGCCATCTACACAGGAGACACAAAACATGAATGAGAACAATGCATGCATGCTCGACACAACTCTAAGGGTGGTTACTTTGGACGAATACACCGAAACTGACCGCTCTGATACCAAGTTGTAACGTCCTCAAACACAGCGAAAAATTTCAAATTTAAATCATACAATCAACGAGGACATTACGAAAAGAAATACACACACCGGTGCACCAACATATAATATATATATGTGAACGAGTTTACAAAAGAATGTGATTACATCAAAAGATCATATACATAAAATATACACTAGTAATCACAACCACCTCAAAATATAGGGAAGAAGGATCAGGTCTCGAGCGCTCCCTCCACCGTCACCACCCACCTAACGTCGCTCTTGGCCTGAAAGCAGACAATAAATGCCTGAGTTTCCAGGAGGAAACCCAGTATGTCAAACCCTAACACATATATGGACAGAATGAAATATGCAAAGAACCGTAAACACCACAACCGATACACCCGCTAAGTTCCCGTGACCTCTCTCCCGGCCATAGCCCAACAACACGGGTCTCAAGGGTCCTCTCACCCCAACCCACCAACACTCGTGCACACAAGGCACCACCGGTCCAAATCACGACCAAACAACCCCCTCATTGCCTCAGTGTTACCGGAGCCACGGTTTTGCATCATTCGCCGGAGCCACGGCTTTGCCTCAACTGCCGGAGCCACGGCAACAATTATCACAATCCACCTCCACGTGTCACTACTAATCGCTATAGGTCCGGCAAGTCCTCCGTCGCCCCAAAAGAGCCGGCAGACCCGTTACCTTCTAGCCAATCAATAGCAACACACACACACAAAAACAGTGCAAAACGGTCGAACAAAACATGGCTTCCGGTCGACCGATCCTCACCCAGAGAACTGGCCTAACCGAAAAACCCGCCAAACGGTCGACCGACAAAGGGGTCCCGGTCGACCGAAAAGCACTAGTAGAAATCCATTTTCGCAAACAACAGTAAAACGGTCGAACAACCGAACCCTATAGGTCGACCGAAAACCACTAGTAGAACTCACCCAGAGTCCACACTTCACGGTCGACCGACACCACACGTCCGGTCGACCGGCCATTAAGTTAACTTAAACGTCGGTCGAATGAGTCAAATAGGCGGTCGACCGCTTAGATGGTCAACGCCCCAACAGACATACAACAGTACTTTCGGTCGACCGGCAAAGGGGTCCCGTTCGACCGAAAATATACAGGACGTCTTTCTCTCGCTAAAATTGCACGACCGGTCGACCGCCCAAAGGGCATCGTTCGACCGGTGCGAGGGATTCGCCCAAATTACACTAGAACCGGTCGACCGAACCAAAACATCGGTCGACCGATTTTAGTGCAGAACCGACTGTGCAGGTCCGACGAGCCCGAAACAGCCTACCGTCGACCGCTCTCACTCCCACACTAATACTAGGTGAGCTTGAAAGCAAGTTTGACATACCTTAAGGCTTGAAGAAGCCTTTGAAGAAACAACAGCGAGCGCTTCCTCGCGAAACCTCCCACAATCGACGATCCTCGCTCCTTCGGCGACTCCAATGACAACTCCCGTGCTCTCCAATCCCCACACCACGTCGACCTTTCCTTTGCTGCCGAGAGAGACGAGTTTAGAGAGAGAGAGAGAGAGTGAGTGAGTGAGTGAGAGAGATATGTGCGAGTGAGAGAGTGAATGGGGAGAGAGAAACCAACCTTTATATACTTTTCCCCGAACCGATCTCAGCCGTCCATCTCAATCCATCACTAATCCTCCCCTAAACACAATTAGCACATAAACAAGGATTAGGAATTAACCATCGCACTCCCTACTGCTCCCATTCCTGGAGAGAAAGTTCACCCACTTCAAAGCTCCATTCCACACTCAAGCTTAAACTTCATCACATGTGTTATAAAATCTCATCCTACTCAAGTGTTCTCAAGTTTGAAGTTTTGATTACCATTCTTGTTTGTTAGAATAACAAAGGTCGTACCACTTCGGGAGGAAGCACCCCTCTCGGGTTGTGAGAAGAAAAATTAAGTTTGACGAGGTTGTTCACGATGATTGCACAGGCTTAATCTCAGCCACGAATGAAGATTGGATTAGTGGATTCATAAGTGGGGCTCGTAGTGATCGAGCAGGGCTTGCAAGAGAGGATAATGTCCCGATTGGGGTACCAAACCTCTATAAAAATCTTTGGTCTACTTGTGGTTTGCTTCTTATTGTCTCTACTTGTTTGTTTTATTTCTCCTGTATCATCATTAGTAGATCGTTAGTCTATGATTAGTTTATGATCCATGATCCGACAGTAGAAGGATCACAAAAAGACATTCAAAAGTCAGTTGGTATGATTTTTCCTCCACAGTCTTCTTCTCCAAATGAATATGAAAAGGAGGACCCAACATGTGCTTAATGGCTCAAGAAGAGCAAGATGGAGCCATTTGTAGCATCTCATCATCATCAACCAATCGCTCCAACTCTTGCCACATGGCCCAAGGAAAAGAAAATGAGGTATCCTCTTATCAAGTTTATTCCATTATTTATGACGAGTTGCTTAATGCAATAAAGGAGCTATCAGAGAACTATGAGCTGATATTTCATAAAAACAAACTAGCTATGAATGTGAATCATGATCTTACATGAAAATTGACTCATTGATTAAGGGGAATGAACAACTTGCTATGGAGATTGATTACCTAATAGTAATTAAGGACATTTCACATTATGGTGAACTTTTAGGTCTTGGAGCACAAAGTACACAACTAATTAAAGATGTGCAAAAGTTCACTAATGGTAAAAGGATGCTTCACATGCTATTCGGTAGCCAAATTGAATCATTGCATAAACATGACTTAGGCGTTAGCTTATAGACTTAATCTAATTGTTGTTTTTACTGTCTCTAAACTCTTACACTTAATCTAATCAATCAATTGATATACAACCATACACATTATACACCGTACTTGTATCTTATTAGGTGTTAAACACTCAAAGAAAAATGGACTCAACACAAGATATGTAATCAAACTGAAGAAAATTTGTAATTTTATCTTTTTTTCAGTCCTAGGATCATATGTAAACATGTACATGAGCACATATTGAACTCATGATTAAAACTTAGAAAAATCATTGGTTATGTGCACACCACTTTCAGACGACTAAAGTCCTTGTTCAGTCATCTAATTCCAACATCATCTCTTGACCCATCCAGATTTGAATGACTACTTTGCATATTTAGTCATCCGAATATGCTAATAGTAAAACTCTGATTTGTCTGCCCAATTTCGAATGACTTCAACTTTCATTCAGTCACCCGATCATTTTCTTTGTTTTTCAAATCTTTTTTCCTATTTAGACTAGTTGCATCTCATAGTCGTCCAAAGTTGATCATCAATTGTGACTGTTGGAGTTAATCTTTCGGATGATTGGCTTAATCTCTTGGTCGGCCAAACCTTGTTTGATTAAAAGTGATTATACAAAAATAGCAGTTGTATTACGTCAGAGGTTTAAGTATTTCCAAAGGTTATATCTAAATTTTTCTCATTATACCACCTCTATTTTAGACGTACCATCCTTCATTTGGACGTCCCCCAAGCAAACATTCGGACGACTGGTCTTGTGCTTTAAGCATCTGAATCTGGTTCAAGTAAATATTGAAATTGTCAACAAAAAATCGGACGACTAAGCCTTTTCCCAGTCGTCCGAAGCCTTCATTTACAAAACTCAAATTTTGTGAACCCAACCCCTTCAGATGCCCCATTCATCATTTCAGTCGTTTGAAGTTGTGAACATGCCTTTTACCTGTCCTTTGACCAAGCTATCAGACGATTCCAACTCTTGTTTGGTTGTCTGAATCGGGGCCCGAGCAGAAATTATTTCTTTGTCTATTTCACCCTTTACATAATTTAACCTCATACCTTATGAGCCTACAAATACCCATCATAGACCCAAGAGGATACACCTATTACACTTGCTGAAATCTCATATTCCTTTCTTCTCTCAATACTCACCACTCTAAGCTTCAACTCTCATCTTTGTGATTCAAGTGCCCAAGTTATAGTTCAATAACTTTTGTTGATTCCAAGATTGACACACCCGGTAGGAGTGTTCTCCAAGGTTATGGGAGATTCAAGCATTGTGAGGCTTGTCTGGGTGATTGTGTTGTAAGGAAGGCGTGACGTCGGCCCGGAACAAATATCGGATAGTTAAGACACAAGCGGGGGCTTATAAGAGAGAACTAGGACCCGAATTGTGGGTGTCGAACCTCTTTACATCATTGTGTTTTCATTGTTTCCCATCTTCTTTCACTTATCTTTTAATTTGGCATTTGCACTCCATTTAGTCTATTCATCCCCCCCCCCCCAAATAGCTATTAAGACCATTTAGATCTTAAATTAGGATATGTGCATGCATCACAAAAGAATCACAAGTCATACTTTGTTTACGCGTTAAATGATTCATATGAGAAGAACAAGTTGTCCTCAATTGTTTAAGTCCTAAGACAAGACGAATATGGGTACCCAAAGCAATCCTAAAGACCAAACAAATTGGGCGTACTATATTCATCATTTCTTTCTTTGGATGTAGGTAAAATAAAGGAGAAGTAAATGGATCCTAAATAGCATATGGTTGAGGCACGTGATGGGGGATCCCTTAGTGTTTTCAGTCTTGGAATCAAACAAAGGGGACCGTCACATTTAAGGACAATGCAAAAGATTTCATTGTTGGCATTAGCAATATTGGTCACTTTTCGATCACAAAATTGACAATGCTCTTCTAGTAGATGGTTTGAAATATAGTTTGTTAAGTGATAGTCAACTCACTAGTAAGAACTACCTTGTTTTTATTCATCAACCTATTTCTAGAAGCAATTTGAAAACAACATTCATTGGAATTAGGCAAGGGAATGTCTATGTAGTGCATTATGATGATATAAACGCATTCTCACATCAAATATGTTTAATTTCCTCTAATGACAAAACCTGGTTATGGCACAACCGTTTGAGACATATTAGTATGAACCAATTGCATAAATTTTCAAAATATGACTTAGTGAGAAGACTCCCAAGACTTGATTTCAAAAAGGACAATCTTTGTGATTCTTTTCAATGTGGCAAAAAATTTAAGATTTCTTTCAAATCTTTAAATGGTAATTCTTCTTCAAGACCTCTTGAGCTTTTGCATTTAGAACTTTTGGCTCATCAAGGACCATTAGCCTTGGTGGTAATAGGTATGCTTTTGTGATTATCGACGATTTCCACGTTTTACTTGGGCACCCTTTCTTGTAGACATATATAATGCATTCAAAAAGTTCAAAACCTTTTGCAAACGTGTTTAAAGAGAAAAAGATTTGTACATTTTGAAGATTAGAAGTGATCATAGAGGTGAATTTAAAATGAACCCTTTGAAAAAAATTATGGAAAACATGGTATTGACCATAATTTATAATTTCCTCGCACAGCTCATCAAAATGGGATTGTTAGCGGGAAAAGATGACTCTCCAAGAGATGGAAAGAACCATGCTTTGTTAAAAATGATTTCCAAAATATTTTTGGTGTGAGGTAGTTAACACAAGCTGTTATGTTTTGAAGTGTGTCCTTATTCAACCTATTTTGAAGAAAATCTCACTAGTGCAGAATTGGCTTTACTCGTCGCCAAATAGACGTTGGCCGTTATAACAACCGACGTCTAGTGTGGAGAGGACAGAATAGACGTCGGCTGGAATGGAAGCCGACGTCTATGCGACACTATAGACGTCGGGTGTAGGAATAACACATTTAACCGACGTCTATAGTGTATAGACGTCGACCTTTAGACGTCGGTGTTTTAGTACCTTGTGAATCCGACGTCTATAGGGTATAGACGTCGGCCTATAGACGTCGGACGTAATGTAAGGCCGACGTCTATACGCCGTCGAGGTATAGACGTCGGCGTTATGGAATATCCGACGTATATAGGTCTTAAAGAAATCGGACAGACGCGCTTTCTTTCATTCATTTCAGTCGAAACCCACCCAAACCCTAGCCGTCCCGCGACCGAACTCTCCTCCGCGACCATCCTCCGACTGATCCGCACCGTCTCCGGCACCGCAGCGAGCTCCCAAGCGCTCCTCCACTTCTCCGGCCTTCTTCTCCTTCTTCCTCCGTCTTCCTCCGTCTCTCTCCACATGTAGGTTTTAAGTTCGTTTTTGCTTGTTTTAAGTTCGTCTTTCTCCACATATTCTCTCTAACTTAGCCTCCTCCGCATGTAGCTTCCTCGTGTCGTTTACAGCCGTCTCCTCCGCGACGTCTTCGGGAACCACAAAGAGCTCCTCCGGCATCACAACTTTTCCCTCCTCTGGTTCGTGCTCAATTTTAGATCCTTAATTTAGGATTAGTTTAGACCAAGAATCCAACGCCAAATTAGGATTAGTTCACAATAATAACGTATTGATGCAAATATTGGTTAATGTGATAATCTAAGTGTATTGATGCAAATATCAACATTTAGAATTCCTTTTATTTTCCAAGTTAATTAATGATTCAATTTGTTGGTGTGTAGCAAATGGTTTCCAAAGTAGAAAAAAAGAAATCAAAATTATGGATTGATGATGTGTAATGGCATGAGTTGTATGGTCTTGATGTGGATGTACACTCTTGTAATAAACTTCTAATTATATATATAACACAGGGCTCATTGGATGCTTGTCGTTGTATGCCCAACGACTAATTCGGCATATTGGTTTGATCCGTTGGGGTCGAATAAACCAAGGGACTCAATAAAGAAACTTCTAAATATGTAAGTTCGTTTAGTCGTGAATAAAGTAATTCGTGGATTTTTATTAGTATTATTGTTTGATATTTTAACTTGTGCTACTCAGGGCAATTAAGGTTTACAGAGCTTTAGGTGATAGGAGAACAACCACAAAATCAGGAATAACATGGCATGGAATGAGAGTACGTTCTATCCCATTTTTGTTAATTAAGTTAGGAACAAATATTTAGCGAATTCCTATGTTTGTAGTACCGGAAGCAGGTTGGAAATACAGAATGCGGTTACTACGTGATGAGATACATTGAGGAAATCCTCGATGTGGCAACTCAAGACGTATGTCTAACCGAGGTAATGTAGATCGTTATTCAATTGTATATTCAATTGTAGTTTCAATATTTAGTTATTAATATTCAACACACTTGTAATTTTTTGATAGGTTTTCCCAAAAAGTAGTGATCCATTCTCGCAACAAGAGCTCGATGAAACTCGCGACCGATGGGCTCGCTATTTCATCAGAAACATGCTGACGAACTAAGAGGTTCTACTGCCAATTGTATTTTTTGTAATTTAGTTAACAAGTGCACTTGTATTACAAACCTACACTTTATGCCTTAATATAATCGCCTTAATTTTAGAATGAATTAATTGCAAGTGTGTTGAATGTCAATTGTGTGGTTGTATTTTTGTGTTTGTGTTTGTGCATGTATGCTTGTGGATGTATGCTTGTGAATGTCAATTGTATGGATGTATGTGGGATGTATATGGATGTATGTGGATGAAATTTATAGGTGAACGAATTTGGTGAAGTTGTATGTACACGACGACGATGACTAAAAACAATTTCGTCGGATCCTATTTATTTTTTTTGTCCAGGTTTGGGAATAGACGTCGGTTGTCTCTATAAGCCGACATCTATTCCTCTGAAGAAAGGAATAGATGTCGGCTTTCTATGTAATCCGACGTCTATCCCTAAAGTATAGGCGTCGTATGTTAGTTAAACGACGTGTATGCCTAAAGTATAGGCGTCGTATGTTAGTTAACCGACGTGTATACCTAAAGTATAGGCGTCGTATGTTAGTTAACCGACGTGTATACATTAAAGAATACACGTCGGAGTCTAATTAAAGCCGATGTATATCCGTTAGGTATAGACGTCGGCTATACTATGACCGACGTCTATGTATAGACGACGCACACATATACGTCGGATTGGGGTGTGCTGATATCCGACGTGTATAACCCCTTACATCCGACGTATATTCCCTTTTCTGTAGTAGTGTCTTACGAAATGTGGCATGGAAAAGTTCCAAGATTTCCTATTTTAAAGCATTTTGCTCAAAATGTTTTATACTCAGCACTAAGGCTAATTTAGAAAATTTTGATGCAAAATCAAATGAGGCCATTTTCTTGGGGTAATAGAGTAGAATTTTAGCATACAAAGTATATAACAACATGACATGTTGTGTAGAGGAGTCATTTCGATGAGTTGGCACTAGCAGAGAATTCACCTCTGGATGATGATTACATGGAGGCTATCCAAAATGTAGCATCACAAGGTCCACCTCCCGATCCACATCAAGAACTTCGGGTATCTTCAAATGAGGATATTGAAGAACTTTCGAAGAATTGGAGCTTTTGAAGGGACCATTCAAAGGACCTAATAGTAGATGTGTTTCATGGGGGTGAACACGATAAAGGGCTCTTATTGTGTGTGACTCTCATGCCTTTATCTCTCAACTCGAACCTAAGAAGGTTGAACATGCATGTGGAGATGAATTTTGACTAATGGGTATGCACAGAGTTAAATCAATTTGTTCAGAATGATGTATTTATATTAAAATCCCATTCTTATGAAAGCATTTGCATAGAAAATCCCATTCTTCGATATAGACAAGCAAGAGTTTGAAATATTCATATTAAAATTATCCATATCCAAACATGATACAGAAATAATATTCTTGCTAATCGAAGGCACATAATAGACGTTCTTCAAAAATAAATTTAATCCACTAGAAAATTGAAGCTCCACAGAACCTTGTGTAATCGCAGCAATGCTTGCACCATTTCCAACCTTCAAAGTCATCTCGTTTTTCACGAGTTCCTTCCAATCCATTAGTAGTTGCACATTAGAAATTATGTAAACACAAGATCAGGTATCAATTACCTAATCATGGATAGAGATGACTAAATTTATTTCAACAACAAATATACCTTTAACCTTTTGGGGGTGTTTTTGCTCAATTACCCCGTTGTTAAGATCCTCCTTGTACTTGGGACAATTCGGGCGGATGTATCATTTTCCACTGCAGTCGTAACACTCCGTGTATTAGGAGTCGGAGATTTCAAAGAATTCCCCCTCGAGGTACTCGCATGAGCCCCTCCTACTCCACCTCCCATCAACACCTTTCTGGCCAATTTGTTTTTGCATTTACCCTTGGTGATCTTTTAGCTCCCATCATGGAAGGTTAGGACGTTCTTGTCCCGACCCTTGGCCATGTCAACTTCAGCCATTTTGAGAGCGTTGTGAAGCTCCTCAGGACTCACCCCTTTCTCACGCACATGATAGTGCATAACGAAGTCCTTGTAGGACGAAGCTGGAGAGTCAAGAATCAAATCTTCCACAACGTCATCGGGCATCGGGGAAGAGAGCTTCGACAACTTCTCAAGATCCTTGCATAGTGAGAAAATGCATGGACACCGATGTTCCCTCTGCCATGTGGCATTTTGTGAATGCTATGGTGGTCTTATAGCGCTCTTTTCTAGCACTTACCACTTGGCTTTAGCCTCCTTCTCAACATCGGTCGATGTCGCACTCAATTTTGGGATTTCACCATCCAAAATGTGAGACAGTTTCTCAAAATTTAACATGATGTTGAACTTGAGTTGTCAGCTTAAGAAATTGGAGTCATCATTTGTCAAATGATGTTTTTCAATCATAGATCGCATAATAGGTTGAATATTCGACGTTTCTACAAAATAAATTATAAGGGTTTTCATGTCAATTTTATGTTTGAAAATCAATACCGCAAATAAAAATATGTCCACAAATGCAGTAATTCAAGATCCTATTATTTATAACATAGACTAGCTAATGGCTATCGAATATATTATAAAATCAAGGTAAGAAATATTTTCTAATCATAACTATTTTGATATTTTGCAAACTTTTGCATTTTCAAACTCTTATGATTTTTGTCGTTTTTCAATTAAGAGGGAATTTGGCTAATCCTCCCAAGGAAAACTCTTTTTCTCAAAACCGAGCGAGGGCTTCGGGTCTTGTTAAGAAAACTTATTTCATTTGAAACGAGACACGATTGTCCATTGTATTCATAAACAAATACACTTAGTGTTCACTAGGGGTGAATCTCACTTCATGTACTTATTCATGGAACAACAACGAAAATCCTTATATCTCCCACTATTCCGAAAGATAGAGGAAGCTATCTCCCGTTAAGGGTGAACAGAATATCCTTCGATCGATGGTTGCTAGTGGATGAAATAAGAAAGAAAACCTTCTTAATTTTTGGTTGGACAATTAAACATTTATATGTGATTTTAGAATTTAAGTAATCATGCAAATTTATGTCTATACACATCCTAACATTCATTCATACAATCACATACATGTCAAGCACACAAACAAAAATAAATAAATTCACACACAAATTGGTGTGAGTTTATATATGTTCCCGTGTCCTTGACCTTTTCACCTTCTTCGCGACTTCTTCTTGCACCATGGATGTAAATATTGCAAAATATAAACATGCATCTCACAATTTCAAAAATTGTCTAGTACAAGTCTTGTGTAAAAAAATTCTCATATGCATGCATAAACATAGATAATTGGCTTTTACACACATAAGCCCCTGTGATTGAATAATAATAACAGGCACATCATTCATTCACACATGGCTTCGTCGGAACATACAAACTCATTTGTCCCTGCAAAAGAGAACTAGTGCAACGAATGTACACATACTATATATTACATGATTTAATTTATCATTCATCTCTTAATCAAACAATTCCAAAATCATATGAAATCCATTAAAAATGATTTATGCATCCACAGTTCAAAATATAAAACATTTGAACTTAAGTTTATTTAAATTTCCAAAAGAAAAACTTTAAAGAAAAATAAACTTATTTGTCTCTTTAGTTTTGTCGATTCCTTTTAAAATAATCATTTAATATAAAACGAAAATTTTACGTAATTAGACATAAGTCTAAATTTTAATTCTAACATTCATATGGCATGTTTTAAAACATTTAAAAATATCGAAAGAAAAAATTAGAATTAAATCAACAAAACTATCTAAAAACTCGAAAAATACATCAAACTAGAATTGTTTCGATTGCAGATGGTAAACTAAAATTAATTATATAGTGTAATCATTGAAAATATGGACTAAATTCTCTAATACCACTGTATGATTTCGTACCCCTATAGATGTATATATATTTTGAATTTTATGCATGCATGTAGGATCGATAATCATATTTTCGATGATTTCATGTACATTGTTCTATATACTATTTTAATACATAGTAATTTACATATATATTAAAATAAATAGAAGATGATCATACCAAAAGGTTCTCTAAAACCTTTATGAAGATTCGGAGTTGCGTCGCTTGTTAAATCGCGCGTCGATTCGCCTCTAAGTGTTCACCAAATTCTAAACAAGATTAGAGAGAAATGAGCTAGCCGATTCAATCTCAAAATTAAGCTTGGAATCTAGCTAATAACCCCTCTAAAGTTCCTTGAGAAATTTAATCTCGAAAAGCTCGAAATAGTTAAGAGAAATTCGGATGGATTGGTGGAGAGGTTAGGGAGAGAGAAAATTTTGCATTATGGGTATCCATTAACCCATGATTCTAATGTAGAGAGAAATTCGTAGACTCTCCCACTAACCCATGCTCTCTTGCTTTTCTCTCCCTTAAACCAATCACAAAGTGACACATAATCATCCTAAAAATGTTTGACCATAATTGGAATAAATCTAGCCCATGATCAACACTAATCTCTTAAGAATTCAAGGCAGAATTGTGTCAAACGGTTGACCGAAACAACCACTCGGTCGACCGAACGATTCTATTTTTTACAAGTTCGGTCAGACCGTGAGCTAGACGGCCGACCGAGTATTCATAAGGAAAAGTCCATGGAATTTTTCGGTCGAACCACATCTCACTCCGGTCGACCGTTCCCATATCAAAATTGCTCCAGATAATTTTCGGTCGACCGTGTCCCTACACTGGTCGACCGTTTATCACCAAGATATTTCCTGGAAATAGTCGGTCGACCGTGTACTACGCCCGGTCGACCAATCCAATTATCAAGACACGTTCTGATAATTTTCGGTCGACCCATGCGTATCTGATCTTTATCCGGTCGACCGTTCCGAAAAACTTGGTCGACCGATCTCAAAACGGTCTACCGTTTTGACCCGATTTTGCCTTTGTCAAATTTTGGATTTATATCCAACAAAATTTGATATTTGGGGTTTTTAGCAAATTCATATATCATCTAACATATTATCATATGTAATGTCAAACTATTACACCCCATAATACATACATCTCATATGAATTTATTTATGATTCTAACTATGTCATTTTCATGACATTGATTTTGTTGTTTTACCACATGTATCTTATTTCACATGAAATTTGATACATCATATGCACACAAAATCAAGCTTCATGTTTCCCAGCTTTGTGGTGTGACCAGAAGGAGGATATATGCTAGATTGGTGATGATATTAAATACTTAATATCACAAACTATAAGCGGTATTTAGCTACGCATTATAGTTACCAAATTAGCAAAGATGTCTTGTTCACTCGAACTAAACACGATCCATTTAGTGATCTAAAGAATATTATACAAAGTAGAAATGTGTCACATTTGTATTATTTACTCATTTCTTGATCTCTTAAGCTAATTATAAATATGTAACTTAACATAAGTCACATTGTACACATTATAATTTCGCTTAATCTAAGGGTCAACTAATATTATCACTCAAGTAAGAGGAACAATGATAATCCTTTGACGAACTATCTTTTCCAGCATGAGTCATGTTTAACCAATTATTATCTTTATCACTATATTCATTGATAGGTTTTGACAACAATCAAATTAAACGCTTCCTATGTGAAAAGACATAAGTCTCATATCTTAAGATTCAAGACACAGTGAAAAACATTAATGACACTTAACACAATTCCACAATGTTTCACTTGTTAGGTCTATTCAATATATAAAAGTAACCATTTTCCTCTTTTATATACTATTATCATTAAATATTTGTAGAACTACAATACTCTTTAACCAACATGACAATCTTATCTCGATAATAAATGTTCCATGTCAATTAACATGATTGTGGATAATTTTTTATTTATGTAAACTATTATCTTTTAGAGTTGTACGGTTAATGACCAAGAGCATCTTCCTTAACACTTGAAAAAGACGAATACATTAATCAATGAACAAAATATTTGCACATTCAATTCATAATAATTGATATATAAAAGTAAACTTTAGAACACATTCCCTTCACTTAGGTCTGGCAATTTGACACGAAATACAAAAACACGACACGAAAAATCCGTGTTTGAGTTTAAGAATTTCGTGTTTCGTGTCGTGTTTTAGGTATACGAAATTATTTCGTGTCGTTTTCGTGTCTCACACATCGTGTACACGAAAGTACCCAAAATTACACGATATTATATTTTTAGTAGTAGAAATACAAACATATCTGGAATGTTTGCTCAATGGCTAGGTAAGGGAAGTTTGATCGTGGAGGTCTAGATTCGAATCCTTTTTTTCTACCTTTTGTTTCTAATAGGAAAACTTTTTTATCCGACCAACACATGCGATCGTTGGGGTTTGAACACTAAATGCGGAAGAGCAGCTAGCGCTAACCAAAGAGACAACCGAGGTCTCCTGTCAGGATGAACGTTTTTTTTTGTATATGGTTTAATATAAGTTGTAGATTGTTCAACGTTTGTAGTCCAACATCGTCCAATGGAACATTTCCTCCCCCACAATGGCTATAAAACACATAGAACCTCTAACTTCCTCCATTGAACCCTTACTGGGGTGTTCTCCTTAAGAGGCTCCTAGGTAAAATAAATTGGGGTCATTGAAATCAATGAAATTAACAAAAAAAAATCATGTAATCGGGTCGTTTCGTGTTAACGCAAAACGATTCGGATCGTATTCCTTGCCTTGATACACGAAATGGTTTCGTGTCGTGTTCGTAGTTAGTCAAATTGACTGGTACTTCGTGTCGTGTTCGTGACTAGTCAAATTGACTGGTACACTTTAAAAAACACGACACAAAAATACACGAGATGACACGAATATCAGGTCTAAGAGAACTCAACAAAATAATCATCTCTGAAAAAAGGCTTCACTGGAAAACATGGCGATTCCTTGAAGTCTGACTAATCATTACAACTCAAGCGGGAAGAATAGCAACCATTTCTGAAGGGGGCTACTATTTGTCGCCGGAAAACTACTTAAATTGCCCCCAACAATTACCTTTTTGCCCTTAACAAATCACTTAATACCCATTTCGTCTCGTGTCCTTAAATAAGTTTTTTGACTCAGTTTTACTCACATTCCTAGTACCAACACCACGAAAATGTCTGGCGAAGCACCTGGATCCGGTGAGGAAACGGAGCGGAATTTTTTTCCGACTCGGGCATCTGTCTAAGACGCCTCCACCATGGTAGAGGCATCTTAGCAAGGCGCCTCCCCCAACGTGAAGGCATCTGGCCAAGACGCACTGTTTTTTTATCTAAAAAATCTATTAAATTAATTTTTTTCAGGTTCCGTTGCAAGATTTCGGTGGTGATGGAGTAGATTACAGTGAGCTTTTTGACAGTAAACAAATATTTACAACAATCGAGGAAGCTTGCAAATGGGCAAAACAAGTTGCAATAAGAGCCGGATTATTTTGGTTATATCATCATACAAACCAAAAGCAGATAACCAGATGGATTGTTACCTGAGATGTGATCGCAGACATGAAATGAGTTCTCGGGATACGATTATTGCACTACGAAAGAACACAAAAAGAAAAGGTTGCGGTTGTCGTTTTTTGGTAAAAGTAGTCGAGCGACGGGATCGTGATGGATGGGCCGTTGTTTCTAATAACACCTATGGGCAGCACAACCACCACTTGCAGTTTATTCAGAGGGTCACCGACAGGTCAACAGACTTACTGCTGGGGCCAAGCAAATTGTTCGTGATATGACTGAGGCACAAGCAAGACCACGTAACATTTTGTTGGCAGTAAAGGACAAATTCTCGGAGGATAATCCCAATCAAAGACACATTTATAACTTCAGAGAGTACATGAGGATGACGAAATCTGAAGACAGGAATCCCGCACAATAGTTTCTCAATCATGTAATGTTGTATAACTATTTGCATTAGATTGTGGCAGATGAAGAAACTAGTGTCCTCACTCACGCATTTCAGTTTAGTTGTTGCGTACATACCCAATCGTAATCTGCATGGATTCGACGTATAAGACGAACAAGTACAAGATGCCTTTATTTGAGATGGTTGGGGTTACTCCAACAAACATGAATTTCCTCGTCGGATATGCGATTTTGAAGGATGAGACCGAGTCTAGTTACCGGTGGGTGTTTGAGAGGTTGTGAGATCTGTTATTAAATATTGTTAGCCCGACTACAATAATAACGGACCGGGAGATGGGTCTGATGCAACCAGTGGCAGAGGTTTTTCCTGAGTCTGCTCATTTACTTTGCACATGGCATATCAACAAAGACGTGTACAACTATGCATACCATGTATTCGGCAAGAGCAAGCAGCTTGCAGAGAGTTTTAGGCGTGGAAAGTGGAGGAGAGTCATGCTTTCTGATTCACAGACGGATTATGATAGAGCAGTTCGTAATCTGAAAAATTCTTTCAAGTCTTGGTCAGTGCTCACGGACTATGTGGAAGACACGTGGTTGGTGCATAAAGAAAAGTTTGTGTTGAATTGGACGAATAAAGTTCTTCATTTCGGCAACACTATGAACTGCAAGGTGGAAAGTGCACATTCGACTCTGAAAGAGTGGATCACTACATCGACTGCCGCTCTCGACACTCTTTTCTTGAAATGCAGTTGACGAATATTCGAAACTTTCTTGAAAATTCGAGGCGTCGAAACTTGACAAACTACATAGGTTCTTTGTTTCAGCATATAAATGACAGAGTTTCGCATCACTGCTTGTCGTTATTGACTCAAGAGTTGAAGAGATTGCAGGACTTAAGTAATGAAGTTGAATATCGTTGCGGGTGTGCTTTTCTGACATCACATGAGATTCCTTGTGCTTGTACCATGTACGAGTGTTTTGCGTCAGGTGATGGAATTTATTTAGAGGAGATTCATCCATTCTGGAAAACACTTGTCATTGGAGAAGGAGTCCAGATGTCAGAGTTTGTGGATCAGTTAGCACAAGACGTAGAGCATTTTTGGAAACTCGTTGATGAGATTTCGGAGAGCGACCCTGCAGTAATTCGTGGTTCCTCTCGTATTTTATACGAACAGTTACACCCCGATCAGTCGAACTATGGAGAACCCGCAGAAAATACTAAGGTACGAGGTCGACCCAGGGGAAAGTCGACACGTCGGGACACAAGTGCCTTCGAGTATGCTGAGCGAGGTCGTGGTCAGTCTGCTAGTAGTGGGAGCAGGGGTCGTGGTCGGTCTTCCAATTCGTCTTGATCTTCCGTGAACACGGGCACAGGATCTGGTTTGACGATATATTTGTTGTTATTTAATATATATCACTAATCTAGAGAGGGTTGAATATATTATCTCCTAATTTTGTTATTTTAATGAATTACTATTTCTCTATCTTAGAGTGTTCGGATGGACTGACGTGGATAACTTCTCATATGTTGATAGACTATCAGGAATCATTTTACCATTTCTGGAGATGTGGAATGACGTACGTGCTGATGGCAACTGTGGATTTCGATGTGTTGCTGATGTCTTCAATGGTGGTCAAGACAACTGGTCATACGCCCGTCGTGAGATTTCTAATGAGATAGGTGCACATCCTATTTATAAGAGTGTCTATTTCGGCAATGTGGTACAGGTCCGTCAACGAATTGATTGGGGTGGGGGAGATTGTGACGAGGATCATTATATGGAGTGTTGTTTGGAATTAGCTAATGTGGTACAGGCTCGTCAACGAATTAATTGGTTTGGAATTAGTTGATGATTTCCCAGTACCTCCTATAGTGACATTGTGGTATCAAATGCGAGATGAGAGTGTTGTTGGATGGGAGGATCAGTACGAAAGTAGGATAAGTATTGGAACCGGTTACGTAGTACATTTTGATTGTAATTTGTAATGCATTTGTAATGTATAATATATCATGTATTTGTACTTATATCGTGTTGTTCTTTTACCAGATTTTAGATTTAAGTATTAAAAATACGATAGCTAAATAAATAAGTAGAATATATGTTCGTGAGAAATAAGTATTAAAAATACGATAACTAAAGAAATAAATAGAAGATATGTTCGTAAGAAATAAATAATAAGAGTATACACATAAGCATAAACAAATACCAACAAATGTAGTGACAATTCAACATATAATAAAACGAAAGTCAGAGCAAGTCAACTAGAACTCAGCATCCGAATCATGGTCCGAAATGCCCAACTGGTTGTTCCAATCCTCAATGAGCCGATCCAAATCTGTACATGCAAGTGTCGTATCCTCAGTCGGAATCATGTCTCTCTGTCGCCAGAACGGCTGCGTATACCGTATCGCCCTACTCATCCACTGTATGTAACATAAAACTTATCGTACATTAACAATAAAAACAAAATATACATTACAATTACAAATTAAATTAGATAAACTTACCGCATCGACACATGTCATATCCAGTGGCATCTCCGGTCTCGAAATGGTATCGCGTACGATAAGTGGATGTGAACACCTACCAACCACTGTAAATAATCTGCATCACAAGTGGAGGGGTCGCGAGTACGACTCAGATCGTCCAGGTGAAGTCGTCCTACTCTCGGAAATGTCCTCCAAACCGATTCCACGAATGAAACGTTATGCCTGACGTCGTACGTCGTCGCAATCGCAGACCGTACTGCATGCTCGGGCGTCGGGATGTCAACCGGGATCACCTGAACGTAACCTAACTGACGTAACACGCGATCAGGTAAATAAGGCTCTGTGATATTCCTATAACGAATAACGCTCATAGATGTAGGCAGTCATCTGCGTATCCTCAGTCCGTGGTGGTCGCCCCCGTCTGCAACAGTCGTCCACCGCATCGATACTAACACCACCGTCACTCCAAAATGAGTTATCCCGCCTAAGACCCTCGAGGCTGACACCCAGCAACTCTGATACAAAAAATTTCAGCTCCGACGTCGACGCCTGTGCACTGACCATACGACCCTCAACAGGAATGTGCAGAATCTGAAAGACGTCATGCAACATGATCGTATCTTTCCGAACGGCAAGTGGAAAGTGTTGGTGTCAGGCTGCCACCGCTCCACAAAAGCCGAAATCAACGACATATCAAGGCAGGAAAACATGTTGTATGGCAAGTGGCCCAATCCACTATCACTAATGGTCGTCATATCATCAGTAATAACTGAACGTCAAGTCTGCAATGTAATACATGCTCTGTGCCGATTATGGCACTTCAAAACCTTCTGATCCTCACCCTCCCAGATGCGTCTGGCGATGTGGCCTCCGAAACTCGGAATGACACTGTCATCTAGATGACCACTAGGCATCATATCCGTCACAATCCAAGACTCGTCCTCACTCCTCTTCTTCTTCTGAGTTCGGGCGTCTGCAGTGCACGAACTCGAATCACCAGTCACAAACCGACCACCTCGACCCTTCCTAACTACCCACTCAGTCGAAGTACTACAATGTCGCCCCCGTCCTCGACCATACTGCTATATCGCCGCCTCCTATGGCTCCAAGCCATACCGGCACCCATCGTCACTCTCGTCGTGGCCCCTCAACTCATCTGAATCATTCTCGTCGTGACCCATCAACTCATCTGAATCATCCTCGTCGTCGAAAGAATTCTCGGGTGTCTGACGACGACGTAAAAAATCTCTCTCCTAACTGAAACAGAAATACCTCGTCTACGTGGATGACGAGGACCTGACTCATCTGCTAAACTACGTGCCGCGCGTAAGGGAATTGATTTTCTTTTACCTCCATAGTAACCCGACGACTATTAATTAAATTTTAAAAATAAAATTTTGTTAATGGATTTACTAAAATAATTAAACTTATTATTAACTTAATAATCAATTTATTTAGCAATTATCACAATTTATAATCAATAATCCTTTACTTTAATAGTCAATTTATTTAGTATTATCACAATTTATAATCAATAAAGGATTTACTAAACTAATTTAACTAATTATTAACATAATAATCAATTTATTTAATAATTATCACAATTTATAATCAAATTAAAAAAATAAAAAATTAGGGCGTCTCCGGGAGACGCCCCTTCCTTCGGGGAAGCGGCTCCCGCAGACACCTCCCAAAAAAAATTAAAAAAACTAAACAAGACATTTTACCAGATTTGACTCATCCGGGGCGTCCACTGGTTCTTTTCCCGGTCTCTGAGACATTATTTCTACTGAATATTAGAGTAATATGAAGAGAGAGTTGTGTTAAGAGAGTGAAATGAAAAGTTATATAAGTATAAATGGTAGAAATGTAAAATGGTAATCTGTACGGACGATTTAAGTAGTTTTCCGACGATGAATAGCAGTTCAGTTTCTAAAAATCAAGTGCACAAAACTCCATACAAGCGTTATCGCTACCTGGTACATGCACCTACCAAAAGTCTCGGAACTCTACTATTGCACCTACAAATGTGGCAGCGACTAGCCATATGCCAACCTTCGGAGTTAAGACTAATCTCAGCCAAAACCTGGTGGTGGTAAACTCACGCAAGAATTGGATCATGAAAGCAACACGTCAGTTCGAAACAAACAGATGGTGACTCGAAGTAGGCAGGCCTCAATAAAAAGTTAAACAAAGAGCGAATAAAAAACAAAGAATTATTACCGAAAGCCCAAGCTGTAGAGTTTGTATGCTTTTGTAATATAACTACAATAACGCTTGTAGACTTCGCTGTCCATTTGACAAAATTAAAAGGAAAATGAGAAAGCTTATTTAGTCATAATATCTGCCTTCCAACTAAATTTTTCTATCCAAAGACAGTAATAGAACAAAGCCAAATCCGGACATTCCGCTTCTGTTACATAAACAAAACCTTCAAGAACTTTTACAAATAGAAGCTAGTATATAACATTCTCAAGCTAAGCATGCAGCAAATGCTGCATGAAATAATTAATCCCAACCACTGAAACCATACTACTTTTCTCAGACTAACCAAAACATTCAACTTGCTTATAAAATGCAATCTAAAAAGCACGTAGAGGATGTCAAATATTACAAAGCACTAGTCCCAGTGGATATCTCTATGGTAAGTCCATTCCGAAGCATTGACAGTTGACAGGCCATCGATTGAAACAAGATCGTAGGGAGAATCCTCTCCAAACTCAGTTGGCATAGACCTCCAGTGCATGGATGGCTCCCAGTCTGCCTCTCGGAGAACCTTCAGAATCTCACCCACGACAATTTTGCTCCCTTCGGCAGAAAGGTGAACACCATCGCTGAAAAGCAAAAACAGCATGATGAAAAGAAAGTCTTAACACATTAGTCATCATAATATACCAACAATATACAGGAAAATAAAAGCCCAAGGGAGTGTGACATACACAGCTACGACATGTCATTTTGATAATAAAATGTGTCTAACTAATACAATTTCTCAAGGAACTGGTGTGTTGCCTGTTGGTAACTTGGTATAATCTGGAATGTGTAGAATTATTTATTCTAGTTGTACTTGTCTTGATCTTTTAACAAACATGGCTATTGATATTTCTGAACTAAAGTTATCCCAAAGTCAAGAGGATAAATGATTCTTTGTTCCCTTGTCAAATTTTATCCATCAGGTCAAGTCACTGGCTTTCACATCTTAAGGTTTTGGGAGCAGAATTCAAACTCATATGCTACTTCTTAGCACCCAAACATGCTTTTTGTAGTTTCTAATAAAGAATGCATTCAAACTGATTCAGTCAGTTCAATCATGCTTTTGCCCATTCTTGAAATTTGATATAACGCACACTTGCAGTTTCTTTGGGGGTTAACTTTTTTTAGGTAAAGTTCAACCTCCTTAACTTTACCTCGTTTGTAAAGTGATCTCTTGAACTATAAGGCCATCACTAACCATGACCTGGACGACCTAGTCATCAGCACTCTCTCTCTTCAAAATCAACTTTCTCTCTCTTCCACATCAGCTTTCTCTTTCCTCAACCCACATTATTCTCTTTCCTACACTATTCACCTCTTAACCACAACCCAACATAACCCACAACAACTTATCTCTCTCCTACACATCATTTCGGGGTCTATCTTGGTAAAATTTTAAAAAAAAATTCTAAAAAATCTAAACAATTATAAAACGTATTTTCAAAAAAAAAAATTAAAAAACTAAAACAAAAAATTCTAAAAATCAAAACAAAACAAAATAAAAAACAAAAAACAAAATTTAATATTATTTTATTCGACGACCCGGGAATTCCGGGTCGTCGACCCGGGCGTTTCAACGCCCGGGGCAGTGACCTGGGCATCTTTGCCCCTTTGTTTTCCCGCGTTAAGGAATGAAGAATGCACGGTCATGGATGACCGGTCGTTCACGACCGAGAAATCCATGCGTTAAGGAATGCTCTAAATGCCTAGAAATCAAATCGCAGGTACTTTGGTAACAGGCCACCCTTCCATTACAGTAAGATTCAATTTGCAAAGAAAAAATCAAAATACTTCTGGTTCAAACACAACCATTTCATTCCCCAAATCACTCTCTTCCCAAATCCATACGTAAACTTCCCAAAATCCTACTACTTTTCAAGTCCAGTTCCAATGTCCTAACCTTCCTCATGACACGACCACATCCCAAAAGTTGCTTCATGTATGACACATTATGCACCACAATACCAAGTGGGATGTGATGAGAGGGAGGAGATTTTCAGTTGAAATGAAGAAGGAACCCATTGCAAGGAAGAAATTAGAAGAAAAAAGAGTAACAGAAAAGCAACAAGGAAGAAGAAGAATCTTACTTAACAAGGGCAAAGGGCATTATTGTCAAGAAAATAACAATAAAAGGGTGACCGACAACTTTTGGTCGAAAAAACGGACGAAATCCATAGATTTGGGTTGTTTGTTAAGGATGCAAGTATAGGGGGTATGTTTCCTAAGGATCAAAAGTCCAAGAGATCAAACTATGATTTACCCATTTTCTGATAGATTGTGTAGACATTTTCAGCCGTTCACTGCGTGAACAAAGGAGCAGTAACACATTCTTGTTGGAAGGTGTTGTTCATGCTTGTTTGGATCAACTTCTCTGTCAATAGCTCCTTCACTTAAGATCACTTGGAAGTCTCATACCTTGTCTGGAGTAGTGGATCGTGATGCCTAAGCCACTATTACCAAGCTAGGGAGGATGCAAGAACCATAAGTTCTCCTAAGGTGTGAGTATTGATTTTGAAAGCAGTGTCCAGTCAAACATATGGGTTGCCTTAGTCTTTACTGGTGGGGTCAAACCAAGTGTCAGACTTTGTCTTGACCGAGATTATAGTTTCTTCTTTCCAAGGCAAGATAGGTAAATTATAAAATTACCAAAAAGACAAATGTATACAGTTCCTTACGGTTTTAGGATCATATATTTGTGTTGAATGTGTCTAGTTCGAATTGTCTTTGCTGTCACTAACAAAGATTAATTCAGGAATCCCCAGTCCACTCTTTACAAATCCAACAATGTCGACTTGTTATTTAAACACTTGTTTAGGAATCAAATTTTCGTACATTTGAATTGTTATCTGGACTTTGACATGTAATGTGTGCTTTCACTGCATTTCTCAAATGAACTTTAAGTTGAGCCACCTGATGTGGAAGTAAATGCACTGACCTGGCCCTATGTACGCAATATGGAATAGTTCGACATGGACAAACAAAAATTTGATCATTTAGCCAAAATCATTCTAGCAATAGGTTAGTTGATATTGGCATATCTTGTTACCGAACACGCTCCTTATAACTAGTCTAACACTACAGGAATAGACTTTTTATAGATTCAGGATTGGTTATCATGTTCTAGTCCACAATGTGCCAACGTAGGTGTACCATCCACCAAGCAAATTGACACAAATTTATACTCTGCAATTTCTTTACTATAACATTGTAAAACCAATATGTATGCCTATACGCAAACTACTACAATTATCCACAGTTAACCCAACGAGAGGCACTAGCATCTGCTGCTAGTAAGAGAAAAAACTTGGACAATGCTGTTCAACATAGTTTGGATATAATCAACGTAGACATCTAAAGGCATGAGTAAGAAGAGGAATGTGAGAAAGTTGTAGGGAGAGGTAAGGGTAATCAGGAGGAAGGAATAAAAAAGACACAAGTAATTGAAATAGGAGATCAGGCCTTGAACAAATGGGTGGAAGGAGGTTGACAATAACTGCAAACGGTTTTTAATAATCTGGGAAGGCCTACAATAGGACTGAATCAAAGAGCAACTGTAAGCCCTTGGTTTTTGCTTCACTGGTGGATGAGGTCATGAAGGAGACACAAGATCGTCAGGCGTATGCTTTTTTAGATGATATGGTGCTAACTAATGAGTAGGCCCAAGTGTTGATAAGAAACTAGACTGGTAGAGGGCTTACTCTAGAATCAAAAGGTTTTAGACTAAATAAGCCTACAACTGAGTCATGAAGTTCAGCTTCAGCGTTACAACTGAGCCCACAACATAGGATGAAAATGGGAGTACAGAAAAATAATGCCCAAGAATGATAAGCACGATGGTTAGGAATTAGGATACCTCAGAAGGAACGAAGATTGATGAAGATTAGTCATAAAATAAAAATAGGGTAGAAGAAATTGAGTCAAATACTGCGTGTCTCGTGTGATAGAAAAATCCTATGAAACGAATATAAAATTTTGCAGAAGATTATATGATCAGCTAGACTTGTGGAACAAAATGTTGGATCGCTAAAAGACAACATAAGCATATGATGAGTGTAGTAGAAACACAATAGTTATGATGGGTACGCATGAAGATACGAGATCAGAACATATAGCATAGAAACATGTAGATCACATTTTGGAATAATTTAAGGATATTCAGTGAAGACCGTTAGCACCGGTTACAACGGGATTCGACCTTGAGTAAATAGAGACGGTAGGCAAAAATTAACATGGAAAGAATCAATAAACAAAGTACTGCCATTGGATTTTACGAAAGACCTGGCATTACACTTCGTGCTAACGAACAAGGTTTGTCGTCAAAAAATGATCTAGTTTGGTAAGAACTTAGATCATGAATGTGAATGGTGATGTAGATCCCCCACTTTGCAACTAAACAAATCACCACTCCTCCATGGTGTGAGGTTGTCAGGTCCACTCATACAGAACACATGGAAGGAGGTAATATACGCTATGAAACCATTACTCCTAATAAGCTTCAGTTCTGTTTTGGTCCAGCTAGTTTATGATAGAAACTTCACTGTTGTCATTCATGATAATGATGTTCTTGCAAGCATTCCTTAGTTCTTAAACTACAAGATTGTGGATTCCATTAACATGATAATCAATGTTCCTAGGACGCCTTGGCGACTGGGAGTGCCCAGTTGCCCAGGCGATCGCCTAGGTGTTTGTGCGGGCGTCCAGGGCTGGGCGACCCAAAAAAAATTAAAATGATTTTTTTCTGTTTTAATCTTAAAAATCAGTAAAAATCAGGAAAGATTGGTAAAAATATCCAAAAATTATAAAAACAAGTCTTACATGTTTGAGCTACGAAAAGACACCTAATTCATCGACCAAAGCCTCACTAGGTACCCCTCTACCCACCCAAACACTAAGGCTTTTTATTTTATTAATGCTAGAGTTTGTAATACAATTTAGAAGGCAAAACAAACACAATACAAGTTTCCTAGACTCTTAGTCATTCCAATTGGACACATTGTTCTAAAGTCCAGTTAAGAGCTTCATTATCGTCGTCTTCCTCTGAGTCGTTTGGATCGTCAACATAGACGTCATCCTCGTCCGTTTCTTCATCATCGGTCACAATGAACCCTTCATCGACATCCCAGGGAGCTTCGGAACTCGATGCACCTGGATTCCATAACCATAAGAAATTATGTTGATGTCTTCATATAATCCCTCGCTTAAGAAAGGTGTAGTTGGAAGTTTAGAGCTTGAGAATTAGGAGTGAGAGAATGAAGATTGTAGGAGAAAGAATAAGAGAAATGAAATGGATGATGGGGTATTTATAAGAACAAAAGTAGGAGGAAGGGGGTTGAAAAATAAAATTAAAAATATTTTCGTTGCTACTGTAGCAACGGCTAGAAAACTAGCTGTTGCTACAGTAGCAACATGCAACGGCTAGATTTCTAGCCGTTGTGCTGTGCACAGTAAACGCATGTGCACAGCACATGCCATCGCCTGGTCACCCAGTCTACTGGGCGGTAGGCGGGTGGTCGCCTAGGCGACCCCCACCTGGGGCGGTCGCCTAGGCAACCGCCCTGATGATAATATCATTTAAGAAAAATATCTCTACTGAAATAAACAGAGCGATCTAAGAAACTCAGATGTATTTAAGGCTTCAACAAAAAAAGTTCAGAGTGAAAAAAGACTCACGTAAAGCAAGTACTGATCCAGTCATCCTTTTTCTGAATTGTTGTGTAAAGGTCAACCACCTTCAAACCCATTTCTTTACATAGATCTATACAAGCTTCAGAGTATGTTCGGCAGATTTCATTGGTTCGTACTAACCGACTTATCACAGTGCTGCATTCAAAATAAAATGATTAAAATCATTCAACTATTCTTGTCATATGGTAAAATTGATCACATGCAAATATATTCATGAAACCACCTGTTCAATTGACTAAGTTTTTCCTCATTCAATGGAGGGCATGATAGGAAAATTATGCGGGTATTGTCTGATAAGCTCTGCACAGAAACTCAAAGCCATTTGTAATATCAAATATGCAGAGACCAAGGAAAATCACAAAACAAAAGGTCACCTTTATATGACTTGCAATTTTTGTCATGTTCTCTATGTACTCTGGGAGGGGTACATGAGGACCTAGACCAGATGGATGAGGTCCCATTGAATCATTACCCCCAAAATAAACTATAACTAAAGAAGGTTGTATTGGTGAATCCTGACAATAACAATAAATAATTTAGAATGAGAGATATTTCAAGCAATTAGACAAACATATAGTGTTAACAAGTACATTACTGCTCATTTAAATTGCAGAACTCAAACATTACTGATATGCATAAGCAAGCAACAATGCCCTTAATCTTCCTATAGCATCAAAACTCAAAGTGCAACCACCCACATTAGCACCAAATTGCCCGACACTATAGCCACATATGTATATATAAATGGTCCAACACAAGTGATTCCACTTCAACTCCAACCAATCGGTTTACCATAGTTATTTGATAATGTAAGAAATAATATGCTACACATTTTCTGCTTGAAAATAGTTTTTAAAATGGATAAAATTACTTTTGATCGGACATTAAAATGAAAAACTTAACAAAGTAGAAGAATCAAAGAAAATTCCTTTTAGACACAGGGACAACAAGAATAGAAACGTATACTTTACACTTACGAAGTAATGCAAGAGATACATAGTAACCACATAATTTTTACCTAGCAAAGAGAAAGGTCGGCCATAGAATAGTGAACCGAATAAAATAGAAGTATGGGAGATTACATTTTAATAATACACGGACAAAATAATGTTAAGAAATAAAATTTGTTCGTATGACATGACTAAGTATGTAATTATCACAAACACCCACATTATCAAATCATAAAGCATATACATTAAATTGAATGTCACATCACATACCTTGGGGAAAACTTGATCGAGCACCTGGACGGCACGCCTAGAGTTCCAACCAGAATAACCACGCAACAGGATATCAGCCTGTCACATCATGTTGATGCAGAACAAAAGCTTAGAGAAATTGTGCCAAAAGAAGAATAACAAATGGGATAACAAATGAAACACAATATTGTTAGTATAATGCAATCTTCTAATCTAAAAGACTAAACTCTCCAAAGAAGCACCCAAAACTCAAAGATCTTTATAAATTTAAAGGAATTTTCCAACATCTATACAATATACCTATCTAGAACCTTAAGAAATGCTCACATCATTGCCACAAACTGGTACTAAAAGCTCAGAATCTTGTACAGACCAACTTTAGACCAAAACAATTTCAGATTATTACCAAGACTAGATGTTGGAACAAATCTTAAGACATATCTTAGCAATAGATTAAGATGGTCCTGACCCTAACACTACTCCAAACTTAAAGCAAGACTGTCAGACTCTGTACAAAAATAGCACACATTTGTTGATGTATAATCTTAAGAATGGCCAATACTAGGGACCAAGTCCCATAGGCCTGGGTGATATCTTGATGGTGTCGTTAGATAAGATAGGAGAACAAGAAACCTTGGTAAAATCAAAAACAAAAATCAGACGTAATTCAGGGAAACAGGGTTTCTCTCCGTTTTTCAGAAAGTGCTTAAACATAAAATTGGTGGAAAAGGAAGCCCAAGCTTCGTAGCCACAATGTCTCAAAACTAGAAAGACATAAATCACCACAATGACAACAATTATTCCAGGTTAACCTAACATTTAACTATGGGGTACGAAACAGAGCTTTACATTTGAGAAGCCGGTTGTGAGCCACAACTTTTCCACAAAGGCAAAAGTAAGACAAAAAAATTCAAAACTTTACTTCTGAAAGGAAGGGCTATTGTGAAGTGGGTACTCTCAAACTAGAACAATAAATCTCAAATCGTTAAACAACTTACTTATTAATAGCAGGAATGATTTTGCAGCCTACGAAGCCTTGTCTTTGCCAAATTATCATTACCACAATTACAAAGTTAAAAAGAAGTATCAACAAAGGTAAATTAAAAAATAAATTGTCTTTATTCCCAAAAAAATATCATTAGGAATTTCGAAATTTTAAGCATATGCTATTTCAGATTGGTCCTAAAAATCATCTTTGGAGCCCAGCAAGCTTCACAATAGATAAAAAGATCTAAGTCCATGAAAACTTTATGAAACCGAAAAGGCAAGAGATTCAAACTTTTAAATGTGAACCAAACTAAAACCATAATTACATTTGGCATTTTTTCAAATATCTCAGATTAATCTTATGAATCAACTTGGGAGACAACCAAGCTTCATATCATATAAAATGATCCAGACACATAAAAAATTTACGAAACTGAAAAATAAAATATTTATTTTTTCATCAAATACTAAACTAAAAGCCAAAATCACTTATTTAATCCTCAACGAAGATTCTTCTTTTCATCTATTTCAGATAAATCCTAGTAAATCTACTCTGGAGCCAAACAAGCTTCGATTTAGCCAAAACGATCCAAATCCAGAAAAAACTCCCAGAATTGAAGAGTAAAAGAATTAAAGTTCTTGTTGATTACTAAACTAAAACCCAAAAATCACATATTTGTTTTCATAAAATATATTTTCAACTATTTAACTTTGGGGCCAACCAAGCATTGAATCTGCTAAACGATCCAGACCACAAAAACGTAACAAAACCAAAAAGCAAAATATTCAAACTTTCGAAACGACACCAAACCAAAGCTCAATATTACATCTCCACAACAACAACAACAAAGCATTTTATCCCAAATTAGTTGGGGTAGGCTAGAAATGAAACTATAAGAAGTCACGGTTCAGACACGTGAATCGACTTCTTCCACGCGTTTCTGTCCCTCAAAAAATGGTTTCCTCAACGAACCACTCCAGAGCTCAGATCAATCCAAACAACCGACATTCCCCAAAACAAAACCACAAAAAAAAACAGTTTTCACCCAAACGGGCATATCACCGAACACCTTGCGGGCATAGATATCAGCAAGCGTCGCGCCCCAGCCCCCGTTGCTGAAACTCAGCTGGACAATGGAGGAGCCGAAGAGAACAATGAGTGGGCGCCTCATCACCATTCTCAGCACTTACTCTGACAGCGTCCTCCCTGTGCTTTGTTTCGGCGAATGTGCGTCGATTTTATGTTTGGGGAGTGATTGTGGGGGACACTGCACAGTGTGGACGAGCAAATGGACCGACTTTATTGGGACTTGGAGAAATTTCGGGCATTTAATGCACTTGTTCTTTTCTGCCTGGCATTTATCCCGCTTTCGGCCTACAAGGTTTGAAAATTGCTTTATTCATTCGGTGGCTTTGAAGAGGAATTAGGACTTTTTTTCTATGAAAATATTAAAAAAGAAGGAAAAGTTAATTGCAAGTCTAAGGGTACGTTTGGTTCCAGCTTTTTCCAGTTTCTCCAAGCCCCCAGAAGCTGCTACAGTGTCGAAGTTGTTACCAAACGGACCAGCTCCCAACTTCCAGCCCGGATTTCAATGCAATATTTTGAAGCTGGGTGGGGGAAGCTTCACCAACTTCTGCTTTGGTGGTGAGAATTTATTTATTGATTTGGGTGAGGGAGTAGGTTTTGGTGGAGCCAACTTCTTTGGTAATTAATGTTGGAAGCTGGATTCTTGAGAAGTTGGATACCAGGAAGTCCAAGCCAAACACAGCCTAAAACATCTTCCACTTCAGTGATATAAAAATTGAAAAATCAACTTTATGTTTACGTCATACGTTGTATCAAGATTTATTTACTAATACTACATCTAACTTGAAGTTAAATTTTCTTTCCCATTTTACCCTTCGCAATATTTCGAGACTAAACTCATCTCATTTCATCTCACATCCACATTCATTCCCAACATCTTAGCATGCAACCTCTCTGCCTCCTCCCCCTTTTCCTCACCGTCATCCTCTCCATTCTCCTCCTCCTCCAGCCCTTCCACCCCACCCCGACCTTCGCCTAGTCCAAGTTCCACCCCACCCTCTCCTCCCCCCTCTGTCGCCTCGCCTTCCTTGCCTCCTGCTTCGTCAGGGATGCCTCTGCTTTTCTTTTCACTCTTCGGGCCCCCTCTACCCCCTCTCTTCCTTGTATGAGTGGATATGAGATTGAAAAGTTTGATTATTTTTTATGGGTTTCTTGTTGGGTTGGTGTGGATTTAGTTTTTTGGGGTTTTTTGTTTTGAGATCACCTATTTTGGTATTTAATATTTTGTTTGATTTGTGTGTTGGACTTGTAAGTGTTCATAAGAGATTACAAGTTCTTTTTTGTGTGGGATTTCGATTATTTTTTGTGGGTTTTTTTTCATTTCCATTTTTGTTATATGTTCTTCACCTTGTTGGAGTTTACTAAATATTGTTCTTCTTATTTTCTCCTTATTTGTGTTTGATGGGTTTTTACTTTCTTTTGAATGGTTTTGGTTTTGGGTTTTTAGGGTATATGTTTCACCTTGTAAGAAATTATAAAAGATAACTCAAATTATTTTTTGTAAAATTAAAAATTCAGGTTGATGGGTTCTTTTTTGGGTTTGGAATTTTGAATTGATGTTGATGTTTTTATGTTATTGTGGAAGATTTTGATTTTGAGTATGAACCTGGAAAGTCATTGGAGAGGAAGGAAACCGTGAAAAGATTTCTTTGTTTTCATATTTTTCCTATTTTTTAGATGGATTGGATTAGGCCTTAGGCATAATTCGTTTTGGTGTTTATCTATTCTTCTTATTTTGAGACATCATATGAGTACAATTTTGTGTTGGTTTAGATGACGGCCTGAAGTGTTATTAAGCATAAAACTTTGCTACAATTTTTTGTCTATAACTTAAAATGGACAGACACACATCTTAAATTGGAAAGACTCATAACTTAAAATGAACAGATCTAGAACTAAAAATGTGCAGTCACACAAGTTAAAATGGACAAAAATACAATTTAAAATTGACAGACACACCACTTAAAATGAACAGACCCAGAACTTAAAATGGACACGTCTATAATTTAAAATAGACAGACACACCACTTAAAATGGATAGACTCACAACTTAAAATAAACAGACCTCTAACATAAAATATGCAGTCACACAAGTTAAAATGGACATGTCCCTAACTTAAAATGGACAGAACCACAACTTAAAATGGACACGCCTATAACTTAAACATTAACATATCCACAACTTAAAATGGACATACCCACAACTTAAAAAGGGCAAATCCAAAACTTAAAATTGGCAAATCCAAAACATAAAATGGGTAGATCCAAAACTTAAAATGGACAGACACACAACTTAAAATGGACAGACTCACAACTTAAAATTGACAGACACAACTTAAAATAGAGACGTCTATAACATAAAATGAACACGTCTATAACATAAAATGGACAGACCTACAACATAAAATGGACACGTCTATATTTAAAATGGACAGAGCCACAACTTAAAATGGACACGTCAATAACTTAAAAGGAACATACCTACAACTTAAAAATGAATATACCCACAACTTAAAATGGACAAATCCACAACTTAAAATGGGCAGATCCACAACTTAAAATGAACAGACCCACAACTTCTAATGGACACGTCTATAAATCAAAATGGACAGACACACCACTTAAAATGGACACTCAACACTTAAAATGGACAGATCTGAAACTTCAAATAAACAGACCCATAACTTAAAATATGCAGTCACACGTTAAAATGGACAAACACACAACTTAAAATGGGTGGACCACAACTTAAAATGGGCACGTCTATAACTAAAAATGGACGGACCCACAACTTAAAAATGAACATACCCACAACTTAAAATAGACATACCCACATCTTAAAATGGACAGACTCACAATTTAAAATGAATAAACACAACTTAAAATGGACAGACACATCACTTAAAATGGAAAATGAACAGACATACAACTTAGAATGGAAAATGGACAGACACACAACTTAAAATGGACACGTCTATGACGTAAAATGAACATGTCTATAACTTAAAATGGACAAACCCACAACTTAAAAATGAACATACCCACAACTTAAAATGGACATACCCACAATTAAAAAAGGCAGATCCAAAACTTAAAATTGTTGGCTTTTTGGCCTTAATCTATATTAATTTTGATGATTAATTAAACTAATCTTAATCAATCAACCTAATCAATCAAAGTGAGCAAACACGATTACATGCATTGCATATATATTTGTATACTTGCAATCATCTTAATAGGTTGATCAAGACAATCAAGGAAATGAGCCTTGGGACAAAGACATCAAGACTCAAGACTTGTAATCAAAGTTTTGGACCAAGACATGTAACTGTTAGATGTGGGAGAAAGACGGGGAGCACCAGACCGAGCCACCCCAGAAAGTTACCCTCCACCAGACGCACATGGGCCGCCAACCAGCGGTCCCAAACCGCCAATTGGCGGTTCAGAAGTTGCGCCTGGTGGGCTGCTTTGGCTCGCCTTGTTCTCCATGTTGAGGGCCTTCTATTGCCATCACTAGATCCATACTTTGATCTACTCAATTGGTGGGCACGAATGAAAAAAGAGAACTCACTACTTAACACTCATAAGCAAAAAAACGAGATTTGCACCAAACTCATCTTTTCTTTCTTCAACTTCACATGACTTCAATTGACTTGTTTTACAAATGGAGAACTCTTGTGCTTATATAGGAACTTACAAAGACTCTTCAACTTAACATAAAACACAAACATAACATAAACTACATAAAGATGATCATTCAAGATCATTACAACCTCTACTTAAATTGCATCATAAAATAGGACGAAAATCATAGAAAACATGAAGAGTCCCTTTGTCTCTTCCTTTCCTACAACATTTTGCCTTCCTTCTTGTTGAGTCATCAACTCCTAGATGACTCACCCTCCATAGGTGATGTGGCTAGTGACTAGGATGTCCCTGGGATTAAGTTCAATTCTCAATAGTAACTTTGTATTTATTAAGTCCATAAGGTTTTATGTAAACTTGAGCACTAGAATTCTGTCCCGTCATTCCTCGGTAAACCGAACCTATTTCGGTTAACCGAATCATACCCAGTTCGGTCCACCGAACACCTGTCAGATAGCTGAATTCTTCCCACTAGTAAAACTTAGGTGTTCTCTGGAATTGCCCCTATGGAAGACCGAACTACCTTCGGTCAACCGAATAGCCCTGGACCGGTTTTGGACTTTGCTCCAACGTCGCATTCAAATCGAGTCTCTAGAGCCGAATTAACTGGACCCACTTCGGACGACCGGCACAGACTTCGGTCTACCGAATCCTTATTGGCTTTAGGAGCCCAACGACTATTTTACAAGTGTCACTTGACCGTTAACATAAACCAACTTCCCACTCAATGTCAGCGCAATACCCGTGCTACTTCGGTCTACCGAAGTATACACGGTCAACCGAACTTGACATACTCAGAGCCTAATCAATTCTACTGTCCACCTTGGAACGGTGAATCGAATTTAATCGGGACTAAATAGATAAAAGCTACTAGAGGTTGGTGAACGGTGATCCGATACATAATCGGTCAACCGAGTTCTTAGTTCAGAACAATTCTTCGGACTACCGTTTGGATAACGGTCGACCGAATATGCCACGATTTCTGTCCGAGCTTAAGTCACATCTTGCATTCCTATTGGTCCATTCCCCACCAACTCCCAAACGGCTATATGAGCTTGAAGGCTTATAAATAGGACCTCATTTGGTTGCTTTGGACATCTTGAACACTTCCTATCTATCCAATACTCAAAGACAAATCCTCTCCATCTTCAAGCTCTCAATCCACAACACTCAAGCCTAAACTTCACCACTTGCATATCCAATTCCATATCAATATCCAAGTGTGCTCAAGTGTAGAGTGTTAGTTAGATTGTGATTCCAATTCCTTATTCAAGAATCACCAAGTTGTAAAGCTTCGAGGAAGCTCCCTCTCGGGTTGTGAGAGGAGACACGAGCGAGGCGAGGTTGTTCGCGAGGCTCGGTGTTGTAAACGACGTTGGTCTCGGCCCGGAACGGAGATCGGTTAGTGGAACCGTAAGCGAGGCTCGGGGGATCAAGCAAGGCTTGCGAGGAGGACTAGGACCCGGGTGTGGGTGCCGAACCTCTCTACACTCCGGTGTCGGCGAATTTAGGGTTTGCAATTGTCTCTTCCTTAATCCTTCGATTATTATTTTTAATTCCGCATTTATCCATCGATTAGAGGACCATAGATCCTAACAAAAACGTACAAATCCAAAACTTAAAATGGACAGGCACAACTTAAAATGGACAGACCCATAACATAAATTGGTCAGACACAACTTAATATGGACAGACACACAACTTAAAATGGAAAATGGACAGACCCACAACGTAAAATGGACAGGCACAACGTAAAATGGACACGTCTATAACATAAAATGAACATGTCTATAACTTAAAATGGACAGACCTACTACTTAAAATGGACAGACTGACAACCTAAAATGGACACATCTAACTTAAAATGGACAGACCCACAACTTAAAATAGACACATTAATAACTTAAAATGAACATACCGACAACTTAAAAATGAACAGACCCACAACTTAAAAATGAACAGAACAAAACTTAAAATGGATAGACCTACAACTTAAAATGGGCAAATCCAAAACTTAAAATGAACATATCCATAACTTAAAATGGACAGACAACAACATAAAATGGGCAGACTCATAACTTAAAATGGACATATCCATAACTTCAAATGTGCAATCACACAAGTTAAAATAGACAAACACAACTTAAAATGGATTGACCCACAACTTCAAAATAGATATACACATAACTTAAAATGGGCAGACACACAACCTAAAATGGACAGATGCAATTAGTTGGAGTCTAGATCCAATTAGTTGGAGTCTGGATCGAGTTAGTCCGAGTCTGGATCGAGTTAGTGCAAGTATTGAAAGAGTTAGTTTGAGTCAGGATCGAGTTAGTCTGAGTCTGGATTGAGTTAGTGCGAGTGTAGATCGAGTTAGTCCATGTATGGATCTAGTCAGAGGATATTTTGAAGGACTTATCTGAGTATGGATTAAGTTAGTCTGAGTGTGGATCAAGTTAGTTGAAGTTTTGAAGGAGTTAGTTTGAGTATGAATCGAGTTATTTGGAGTCTAGATCGAGTTAGTTGATGATTCGAAGGAGTTAGTCTGAGTCTGGATCGAGTTAGTTGGAGTCTGGATCGAGTTAGTTGATGATTGGGAGGAGTTAGTCTGAGTCTGGATCGAGTTAGTTGGACTATGGATCGACTTAGTTCGAATATGGATCCAATTACTTGGAGTCTGGATCGAGTTAGTCCGAGTCTAGATCGTGTTAGTCCGAGTGTGGATCGAGTTAGTTCGATTTTGGATCTAGTTAGTTGAAATTTTGGAGGAGTTAGTCCGAGTCTGGATCGAGTTAGTTGGAGTCTGGATCGAGTTAGTCAGAGTCAAGATCGAGTTAGTCCGAGTCTGGATCGAAATAGTTTGAGTCTGGATCGAGTTAGTCTGAGTTTGGATTGAGTTAGTTGATGTTTTGAGGAGTTATTCTGAGTCTGGATCGAGTTAGTTGGAGTTGAATCGAGTTAGTTCGAGTCTGGATCCATTTAGTTGGAGTCTGGATCGAGTTAGCCCGAGTCTAAATCAAGTTAGTGGAAGTTTTGAAGGAGTTAGTCGGAGTCTGGATCGAGTTAGTTGGAATCTGGATCGAGTTACTCGGAGTCCGGATCGAGTTAGTCAAAGTCTCGATCGAGTTAGGTGGAGTATGAATTGAGTTAGTTCAAGTTTGGATCCAATTAGTTGGAGTCTGGATCGAGTTAGTCCGAGTCTGAATCGAGCTAGTGGAAGTTTAGAAGGAGTTAGTCCGAGTCTGAATCGAGCTAGTGGAAGTTTAGAAGGAGTTAGTCCGAGTATGGATCGAGTTAGTCCGAGTATGGATCGAGTTAGCTGTGTTAGGATCTATGGCCCTCTAATCGCTACAAAAAATGCGGAACTAAAATGCTAAGCGAAGGATTAAGGAAAGAGACAATGCAAACCACAAAATCGTCGACACCGGAGTTTAGAGAGGCTCGGCACCCACACCCGGGTCCTAGTCCTCCTCGCAAGCCTCGCTCGATCCCCCGAGCCTCGCTTACGGTTCCACTAACTGATCTCTGTTCCGGGCCGAGATCAACGTCGTTTACAACACCGAGCCTCGCGAACAATCCTCGCCTCACTCCTGTCTCCTCTCACAACCCGAGAGGGAGCTTCCTCGAAGCTTTTACAACTCTTTGATTCTTTGAATAAGGATTTGGAATCACACTCTAACTAACACTCTATACTTAAGCACACTTGGATATGATATTGAATTGGATATGCAAGTTGTGAAGTTTAGGCTTGAGTGTTGTGGATTGAGAGCTTGAAGATGGTGAGGATTTGGCTTTGAGTATTGGATAGATAGGAAGTGTTCAAGAAGTTCAAAACCAACAAATGAGGTCCTATTTATAAGGCTTCAAGCTCAACTACCTGTTTGGGGGTTGGTGGGGAATGGACCAATGAGAAAGCAAGATGTGACTTAAGCTCGGCCAGAAATCGAGACAGATTCGGTCGACCGTTATCCACACGGTAGTCCGAAACATGGGTCTGAACTATGAACTCGGTTGACCGATTATGTATCAGATCACCGTTCACAAACCTCCAGTAGCTTTTATCTTTTTAGCCCTAATTAAATTCAGTTCACCGAAGTCCATTCGGTTCACTGTTCCAAGGTGGACAGTAGAATTGATTGGGCTCTAATCTACTCAAGTTCGGTTGACCGTTTACACTTCGGTAGACCGAAGTAGCATGGGTATTCTGCTGACAATGCGTGGGAAATTGTTTTATCGATAACGGTCAAGTTAAATAGTCGTTGCGCTCCTAAAGCCAATAAGGATTCGGTAGACCGAAATGTGTGCGGTCGTCCGAAGTGTGTCAAGTTAATTTGGGCTCTAGAGTCTTGATTTGAATGCGACCGTTGGAGCAAAGTCCAAAACCGGTCCAGGGCTATTCGGTCGACCGAAGGTGTTTCGGTCTTCCGTTGGGGCAATTCCAGAGAACACCTAAGTTTCACTGTTGGGAAGTATTCGGCTATCCGATAGGTGTTCGGTGGACCGAACTGGGTAGATGTCTGTTAACCGAGATATGTTCAGTTTACCGAGAAATGACGGGACAGAATCCTAGTGCTCAAGTTTACATAAAATCCTATGGACTCAATAAATATAAAGTTACATGTCTTGGTCCAAAGCTTTGATTACAAGTCTTGAGTCTTGATGTCTTTGTCCCAATGCTCATTTCCTTGATTGTCTTGATCAACCTATCAAGATGATTGCAAGTATACAAATATATATGCAATGCATGTAATCGTGTTTGCTCACTTTGATTGATTAGGTTGATTGATTAAGATTAGATTAATTTATCATCAAAACTAATATAGATTAAGGCCAAAAAACCAATTAATTCTCCCCCTTAATTAGATGATATAACATTATATACTCCCCCTGTCACTAAGGCCTAAAAGCAATGATGTATGATATCAATTAAGCATGTAATATCCCTAGATTAGAACCAAATGTTAAAATAGACACGATTGAGAGGATTGAAAATATTACCCAACTTTTGATCCTCGATATTGTATTGGTTCCAATCTCCTTTCGATAGCGACGATGGCTTTATGAATTCGATCCAAATGATTTCCTTGAAGCTTGGAATCGATCTTTTGTAGCTTGAGCCGATCGCTATCGATTTTCCTTCTTCTAAGTACCTACAAGTGAAGATTTTGGTACCCAAACAACTTTGGGTCCTTTAACATTAATCTTTGGTACCCAAACCATTTTGGTCTTAGGTGCCCAAACACTTGAAGAACTTTTATTCACAAAGAAATGCTTTCAATTCATGGTAGTGTGAATAACATGGTTTTTGTAGTTGTTAACAAAATAGCCTACACCATGCTTATCTAAAGATTGTCTTTGACTACCAATAAGCATATCAAGTATTTTCTTTCCCCTTCTGAATTTTTCAAGATCCTTTTGTAATTGAACATTTTTAGCAATTAGATCTTGAATATTGTCACTACATGAATGTTTTGCATTTAGAGTTGCAATTTCATCAATCAGTTGAGTGTTCTCTAATGCAGTTTTATCATCACTAGCAAGCAATTCATTCTTCTCATTCATGATAGATTCAATTTGAGATTGTAGCTCATTGATTTTCTTTCTTGCTAGTTTATTCTTTTGACAAATTTTCTCAAAATTTTCAAGCAATTCATTGAATTCACATTGAAGTTCAATATATGTATTTGAATTATTTGAATCAATTGAATCACGACTAGAGCAAGAAGATACCTCACTATCGTCATCATCTATTGCCATGAAGCACATCGATGAGAATTCGCCTTCAATCGATGAAGATGATGAACTATCCCAAGTTGCTTTGAGAGCTTTCTTCTTCTTCTCTTTTCTCTCGCTCTTCTTCTTCTCTTTTCTCCTTTCTTTCTCTTCTTTGAGAAACTCCTTAAATTGATGCGCCACCAATTGTTCCTCGATATCACTATCTCCTTTGATCGAATTGGCGACGGCATGTAGCCCTAAGGATTTCTTGACTCCCTTCTCCTTGCGGTCTTTCATTTGTATCTCATATGTCATGAGACTTCCCATTGGCTCCTCGACGGATGATTTGGTGAGATCTTGTGCTTCTTCGATGGTGGTCGTTTTCTCCTCCCAATCGTCGGTGAGTGACCGGAGAATCTTTCGAGTCATTTCTCCCTTACTAAAATCCTTGCCAAGTGCTTTAAGAGAGTTAATGATCTCGGTGAAACGAGTGTGCATCTCGCTTATGTTTTCACCGGATTGCATACAAAATAATTCATATTTATGCATGAGCAAATTAATCCTAGTTTCTTTCAATCTAGTTGAACCCTCATGATGCATCTCTAATGTATGCCAAATATCATAAGAACTTTCACAACCTCTTACTCTATTGTATTCCCCTTCATTTAACCCACAATACAAGATATTCATAATGCGGGAATTCATTTCCGCTTCCTTAATTTTGGGTTTTGTTAAGGCTACAATTTCATCGTCATTAGGAGGTATGTATGAGTTTAATATGAATGTCCAATATTTCACGTCATTTGATTGCAAATATATTCTTATTCTCTTCTTCCAATAGTCATAGCTTAAACCATTAAACAAAGGTGGCTTAGATGTAGATAATCCTTCACAATGATTAGAACTAGATGTCATGCTAAATTACGATTTAGTAAATGAAATTAGCAACCTAATACTCTGATACCAATTGTTAGGATCTATGGCCCTCTAATCGCTACAAAAAATGCGGAATTAAAATGCTAAGCGAAGGATTAAGGAAAGAGACAATGCAAACAACAAAATCGTCGACACCGGAGTTTAGAGAGGCTCGGCACCCACACCCGGGTCCTAGTCCTCCTCGCAAGCCTCACTCGATCCCCCGAGCCTCGCTTACGGTTCCACTAACCGATCTCCGTTCCGGGCAAGATCAACGCCGTTTACAACACCGAGCCTCGCGAACAATCCTCGCCTCGCTCGTGTCTCCTCTCACAACCCGAGAGGGAGCTTCCTCGAAGCTTTACAACTTGGTGATTCTTGAATAAGGAATTGGAATCACAATCTAACTAACACTCTACACTTGAGCACACTTGGATATTGATATGGAATTGGATATGCAAGTGGTGAAGTTTAGGCTTGAGTGTTGTGGATTGAGAGCTTGAAGATGGAGAGGATTTGTCTTTGAGTATTGGATAGATAGGAAGTGTTCAAGATGTCCAAAGCAACCAAATGAGGTCCTATTTATAAGCCTTCAAGCTCATATAGCCGTTTGGGAGTTGGTGGGGAATGGACCAATAGGAATGCAAGATGTGACTTAAGCTCGGACAGAAATCGAGACAGATTCGGTCGACCGTTATCCACACGGTAGTCCGAAACATTGGTCTGAACTATGAACTCGGTTGACCGATTATGTATCGGATCACCATTCACAAACCTCCAGTAGCTTTTATCTTTTTAGCCCTAATTAAATTCGGTTCACTGAAGTCCATTCGGTTCACCGTTCCAAGGTGGACAGTAGAATTGATTGGGCTCTGATCTACTCAAGTTCGGTTGACCGTTTATACTTCGGTAGACCAAAGTAGCGCGGGTATTCCGTTGACAATTCGTGGGAAATTATTTTATCGATAACGGTCAAGTTAAATAGTCGTTGGGCTCCTAAAGCCAATAAGGATTCGGTAGACCGAAATGTGTGCGGTCGTCCGAAGTGGGTCAAGTTAATTTGGGCTCTAGGGTATTGATTTGAATGCGACCGTTGGAGAAAAGTCCAAAACCGGTCCAGGGCTATTCGGTCGACCGAAGGTGTTTCGGTCTTCCGTTGGGGCAATTCTAGAGAACACCTAAGTTTCACTGTTGGGAAGTATTCGGCTATCTGATAGGTGTTCGGTGGACCGAACTGGGTAGATGTCGGTTAACCGAGATAGGTTCGGTTAACCGAGAAATGACAGGACAGAATCCTAGTGCTCGAGTTTACATAAAATCCTATGGACTCAATAAATATAAAGTTATATTTCTTGGTCCAAAGCTTTGATTACAAGTCTTGAGTCTTGATGTCTTTGTCCCAATGCTCATTTCCTTGATTGTCTTGATCAACCTATTAAGATGATTGCAAGTATACAAATATATATGCAATGCATGTAATCGTGTTTGCTCACTTTGATTGATTAGGTTAATTGATTAAGATTAGTTTAATTTATCATCAAAACTAATATAGATTACGGCCAAAAAGCCAACAAGTTGATGTTTTAGAGGAGTTAGTCCGAGTCTGGATTAAGTTAGTTGGAGTCTGGATCGAGTTAGACCGAGTGTTGAACGAGTTGGTTGGAGTCTGGATCGAGTTAGTCCGAGTATGGATCGAGTTAGTGGATGTTTTGAAAGAGTTAGTCTGAGTCTGGATCGAGTTAGTTAGAGTGTGGATCGAGTTAGTCCGAATGTGGATCGAGTTAGTTCGAGTTTGGATCGAGTTAGTTGGAGTCTAGATCGAGTTAGTCCGAGTCTGGATCTAGTTAGTTCGAGTATGGATCCAATTAGTGAGAGTGTGGATCAAGTAAGTTCGGGTCTGGATTAAGTTAGCCCGAGTCCGGATCGAGTTAGTTGGAGACCCACAACTTAAAATGGACACGTGTATAAAAAATTTTGAAAGACCCACAACTTAAATTGGACAAGTGTATAACATAAAATAGACAGACCCACAACTTAAAATGGACAGACCAACAACATAAACATGAACATACCCACAACTTAAAATGGACAGACCCACAACTTAAAATGGACAGAGACAACTTAAAATGGACACACGCACAACTTAAAATGGGCAGACACAACATAAAATGGACAGACACACAACTTAAAATGGACACGTCTATAACTTAAAATGGACAGACCCACAACTGAAAATAGACAGACCCATAATTTAAAATGAAAAGACCCATAACTAAAAATAGATACGTCTATAACTTAAAATTAACAGACCCATAACCTAAAATGTGCAATCACACAAGTTAAAATGGAAAGACACAATTTAAAATGGACACGTTTTTAACTTAAAATGGACAGACCCATAATTTAAAATAGAAACGTGTATAACGTAAAATGGACAAACCCACAACTTAAATGGACGGACCAACAACATAAAAATAACATACCCATAACTTAAAATGGACAGACCCACAACTTAAAATGGGTATATCCAGAACATAAAATGGACAGACACGCAACTTAAAATAGACACATCTATAACTTAAAATTGAAAACTTATAACTTAAAATGGACATACCCACAACTTGAAATGGACAGACCCATAACTTAAAATGTGCAGTCACACAAGTTAAAATGAACAGACAAAACTTAAAACAGACACGTCTATAACTTAAAATAGACAGACCCACAACTTAAAATGGACAGACGTAAAACTTAAACGAACAAATCCAAAACTTTAAGTTGTGTCTATCCATTTTAACTTGTGTGACTACCCATTTTAAGTTCTGGTTCTGTCCATTTTAAGTTCTGGCTCTGTTCATTTTGAGTTATGGTTATGTCCATTTTAAGTTGTGTGACTGTTCATTTTAAGTTGTGGGTCGGTCCAGGTCTGTTCATTTTAAGATATAGACGTGTCCTTTTTAAGTTGTTGGTCTGTCCATTTGAAGTTATAGACGTTTCCATTTTAAGTTGTGTGTCTGTCCATTTTTGTTCGAGTCTTGATCGAGTTAGTGGGAGTCTGGGTGGTGTTAGTCCGAGTCTGGATCGAGTTAGTTGAAGTTTTTGAGGAGTTAGTTCAAGTCTGGATCGAGTTAGTTCGAATCTGGATCGAGTTAGTTGAAGTTTTGGAGGAGTTAGTCTGAGTTGGAGTGTGGATCGAGTTAGTCCAAGTCTGGATCGAGTCAATGGTTGTTTTGAAGGAGTAAGTCCGAGTATGGATAGAGTTAGTCCGAGTCTGGATTGAGTCAGTGGTGGTTTTGAAGTAGTTAGTCCGAGTATGGATAGAGTTAGTCCGAGTCTGGATCGAGTTAGTTGAAGTTTTGAAGGAGCTAGTCTGAGTCTGGATCGAGTTATTTGGATTCTAGATCGAGTTAGTTGATGTTTTGGAGGAGTTAGTCCGAGTCTAGATCGAGTTAGTTGGAGTCTGGATCGAGTTAGTTGGAGTCTGGATAGAGTTAGTCCGAGTCTGGATCAAGTTAGTTTGAGTCTGGATCGAGTTAGTCCGATTGTGGATCGAGTTAGTTGAAGTTTTGGAGGAGCTAGTCCGAGTCTGGATCGAGTTAGTTGGAGTCTAGATCGAGTTAGTTGATGTTTTGGAGGAGTTAGTCCGAGTATAGATCGAGTTAATTTGAGTCTGGATCGAGTTAATCCGAGTCCGGATCGAGATAGTAGGAGTTTGGATCAAGTTAGTTCGAGTGTGGATCCAATTAGTGGAAGTGTGGATCGAGTCTGCATCGAGTTAGTCTTAGTATGGATCGAGTTAATTGGAAACCCACAACTTAAAATGGACTGACACACAACTTAAAATGGACAAGTCTATAACTTAAAATGGACATATCCATAACTTAAAATGTGTAGTCACACAATTTAAAAGTGACAGACACACAACTTAAAATGGACACGTGTATAACATAAAATGGACAGACCCACAACTTAAAATTGACAGACCAACAACATAAAAATGAACTTACCTACAACTTAAAATGGACAGACCCACAACTTAAAATGGCAGATCCAAAACTTATAATGGACAGACAACTTAAAATGGACAAACCCACAACTTAAAATGGACACGTCTTTTACTTAAAATGTGTAGTCACACAAGTTAAAATGGACAGACACACAACTTAAAATGTGCAGTGACATAACTTAAAATGGACAGACACGCATCTTAAAATGGACCGACCCAGAACTTAAAATGCAAAGACCCACAACTTAAAATGGACAGATCCATAACTTAAAATGGACACGTCTATAACTTAAAATGGACATATCCATAACTTAAAATGTGTAGTCACACAATTTAAAAGTGACAGACACACAACTTAAAATGGACACACACAACTTAAAATAGACACGTCTATAACTTAAAATGGACAGACCAAAAACTTAAAATATGCAGTTACACAAGTTAAAATGGGCAGACACACAAGTTAAAATGGACAAACCCATAACTTAAAATGTGCAGTAACATAAGTTAAAATGGACCGACCCATGACTTAAAATGCAAAGACCCAAAACTTAAAATGGACACGTCTATAACTTAAAATGGACACGTTTATAACTTAAAATTGACAGATCAATAACTTAACATGTGCAGACACACAATTTAAAATGGACAGACACACGGCTTAAAATGGACAGACCCAGAACTTAAAATCGACATGTCTATAACTTAAAATGGACAGACCAAAAACTTAAGATATGCAGTTACAAAAGTTAAAATGAACAGACACACAACTTAAAATGGATAGATCCACAACTTAAAATGGACAGACTCACAACTTAAAATGAACAGACTCATAACTTAAAATGTGTAGTTACACAACTTAAAAAGAGAGACCCAAAACTTAAAATAGACAAACTCATAACTTAAAATGGACAAACACAAAAATTAAAATAGACATATCCAAAACTTATAATGGACGGAACCATAACTTAAAATGGACACGTCTATAACCTAAAATGGACAGACTCGGAACTTAATATGGGCAAGCACAAACCTTAAAATGAGCAGACCCACAACTTAAAATGGGCACATCTATAACTTAAAATGTACACGTCTATACCTAAAATGGACAAACCCAGAACTTAAAATGGGTAGACGCACCTTTGAATTGGGAGGCATACAACTTAAAGTGGACAGACAACTTAAAATGAACAGTCTTACTTTTCCTAAATTATCTATTAATAATGGAATAAAAGGTTGTGAATGCATTTCATAAGCCAAAAATATTTGTTAATACATTATAGAGAAATTATAGTTATAAAAATCATGCTTAACATCTAATTCTGAAATCTCCTGCATACAAGTATAGAAAAATCAACACTTATTTCATCAATCATTATCATTGAGTTATTAAGCTTTAATAGCATACAAAACTTAATTAATCAGAAAGAAAACTAATTTTTCAGAATTTTTTCTAGATATTAAAATCACGAGTTCAAAGAAATTCACGAAATTAGGATAAAAAACCAAAACAAATATGAACAACTCTCATTATCCTTGCCTTAAATGTTGAATCTCACAACTTGAACTTCAAAAAAACATTTGAGTGGGGAAATTTATGTTAGAGATGAGGGAACAAAGGAAAGTGAGGGCTAAAATGATGAGTTTCTCTTGCTAAAGTCCTTACTTGAAGAGAATGTCACTATTGTAATTAGTTAGTCATGAAAAGGGTAGTTTTGGTAAAATAAAGAGATCATGACCTAAAAATAAAGTTGAAAAGTCAACCCCTTTATCATTGAAGTGGATGACGTTTTATGACCTGCAATTAATTTCCCCAAAAAAGAATATCTTTTCAAAATGATTGGATGTTATGTTCTTAAAACTATCTTGTATTGAATGGAATTTTCATTTTTATTTGATAAATGATAATGACTAATTTTGATAGTCAAAGTAGGTCACAATCTACCATCGACCGGTTGTTATAGGGTAGGTGTTAAACTTGCATCCTACCAAACTGACATCTAAAATAGTTGAAGTACATGTTCTTGTGCTGGAAAAGAAGTTTCAAAAGAAACATTATTTCATTTTTTGACAAATAAGGGTTATATGACATCCAAGCCTCATTAAGTAAGAGGGAGGGATATGCGTTAATTGATTCAAAGTGCATGATTTTTAGTGGAAGGATAGTCTTTTGCTATTATACATATTCCGAACATCGTGAGTTCGCTTATGTGGATGAGTTTCCGGGTAGGATCATAAATTTTACACGGAAGATGATTACACAACAGGAAGTTAGCGAATATGAATCGTAAAAATTATACACGATTAATTAATAGGTTGAATACAGATTTAAGAGCCAAACATGATTAACACGATGGAGATAATAAATACACGATAATTAATTAGGGTTTTTTGTTTGGATGTCACTTCAAAACAACATATTTCAATTTATGTCATCACTGCACCAATATTTATCCTAATATCATTATTTTAAAAGAGTTTTTGCTTGGATTTCACTCTAACACAACTAATTCCACTTTATACCATCATTGCACAAATATTTATCATAGATTCATAATGTAATTGTTTTGAAGGAGTTTTTCCTTAGATGCCACTCCAAAATAACTTATTCCATTTTATATCATCACTAGACCAATATTTATCCTAATATCATTATGTTAAATCATTATTTATACTAATGCATTTTTGAAAGTGTGTCACATGCCACAATCCGGTACGGACCTTAATTTGGACATGAATCAAACCAGAATGGACTAGTCCAGATCGGACCAGTGGATTCAGGTCCAGTATCCGGTCCATGGAAATGCTTGATTTCGGGTTCCAGGCAGGTATGGGCAAAACACGGAATATTCTGGACGGGTGCCCCGATTTTTTAAAATAAAAAAAATCATGGGTGAAACCGGGTCCAAAATTTGTTTTCTAAACACTTTTTAATGGGTTTTCTTGTAGGATTTCAAGTTTAATTATGCATGTATATTTTTAGAAATTTTATGCATAATAAGGATCAATTACAATTTTCTACGATTTATTTCATGCATGCATTGGTTTGTTTTAATAACTAGTTTCAAAACTCATTAAAACAAACACTAGGGACTCCGAAATTCATACCTAGAAGTTCTCTAAAACTTCTTGATGATCCGGAGATGCTGAAGAAGACGATCGTCGCTTCCCGTTGCGCCGGATGCCTCCGAGTGTTCACCGAAACCTTAAACAAGGTTGGAGAGAAAGCAGCTAGCCAATCGATCTCCAAACAAGCTTAAAATCTAGCTACAAACCCCTTCCTCAATCTCTGAGATTTCTCCTTCCAAAGACTTAGAAAACTAAGAGAATTTTCGTGGCTTTTGTGGTGAAATTAGGAGAGAAAATAATTAGAAAACAACTTGTGTCAATTGAGGAGAATAAGGACCTATTTATAGGCTCCTATCTTATTCTTAATCATGGCTATTCTTAAGCCACGAATTGTTGATATTTTCTCTCACAAACTAATTCCATAATGCATTACATGCATCCACAAAACGTTTGACCAAGTTTGGAGCTAATCCAACCATCGATCAAATTAATCTCTTAATTATCAAAGGCAGAAAATCGATCGTGATTCGGTTTACCGAGTCCCATTCGGTTAACCGAATATGTCACGATCGTTTAACCGAGTACACGACGGATGACCGAATCTTAAGGAGAAAAATTCTCCTTAACCGATCGGACCAATTCACGTCTAAGACCGAGTACCATTCGGTTAACCGAAAATATCGGAACTTGACATTGTTCGGTCGACCGTTTCGGGTTCGGTACACCGTACCAAAGATCCAGGCACTTTGGTCAAGTTCGGTCAATCAACTACGATTATCCGTTCCACATTCGGTTGACCGATCCATAGATCCTTCGGTCGACCGAACCATAACGGATTACCGAACTTCTACCTGATTTTGCCTTCTTCAAATTTTGGATTTATTTCCAACAAAATTTGAACTTGAGGGGGTTTTAGCAAATTCACAACTTATGTAATATATTATCCAATGCAACAATAAATTATTGCACCCCATAATATATGCATCTCATATGAATTTATCATGATTCTAATTATGTTTATATACAACATAATTGATTTTACTTGTTCACCACATGTGTCATATTTTCTATAAGAAACCCGACACATCATATGAACCAAAAATCAAGCTTCTTGTTTCACGGTTTTTGCGGTGTGACCTATGGGAGGATCTAAATTAAGTTGGCAGTGATATTAAGAGCTTAATATCACAAGCTATAAGCGGTATCTAGCTACACATTATAGCTCCCAATTAGTTAGATGTCTTAATTCCACTCGAACCAAAACCCGATCCATTTAGTGATGGAGTGCACCACTTGTGTCCGTCCCTTGCCTCATGATATTAAGAATACACACAAAGTAGTATTGTGTCATCTTTGTATTAGTATTCATTTCTTGATCTCTTTAAGCTAGTTATAAATATGTGACTTAACTCAAATCACATTGTGCACATTATAACTTTGCTTTATCAAGGGGCCCACTAATATCATCACTCATTTAAGAGGGGCAATGACAATTTTTTGACTAACTATCTTCTCCAACAAAAGTTGTACTTAACCAACTAATGTCTTTACACTACACTTATAGATAGTTCAAGACACTAATCTAATTAAGTATTCCTTAAGTGATCAGATATAAGTCTCATATCAAAGGACCAAAGACACAGTAAAATATTAATGACACAGAAACACATTTCTATAATATTTTACTTATTAGGTCTATTCAGTATACAAAAGTAATATTTTCCTCTTTTGCATACCTGTGTCGTCACTCATTTGTAGAGCTACAATGATCTATGACAACCACGACAATCTTAACTCGGTAATTAATGTCCCATGTTAATTACCATGATTGCGAACATCTTTTGTTTTATGTAAACCAATATCTTTTAGAGCTCTACGGTTAAGGACCAAGAGCATCTTCCTTAACACTTCTAAAAGACGAATAACATAAACAAGGAACAAAATGATTTCTCATTCAATTCATAATAATTGACATTTAAAAGTGAAACTTTTAGAATACATTCCCTTCATTTCTTACTTCTCACCCTTGAAAAAAAAATATTTTAAAAAACCAGGTCACTACCCCGACCGGAATATTCTAGGTTTTGCCTGAACTGAACCGGAAACCCAAAATCAAGCATATCCATAGACCGAAGACCGAACCTGAATCCATCGGCATAAGTCTTTCACTATTAAAATAACATAAGTATAAATAACTATTTAACATAATGATATTAGGATAAATATTGGTGGAGTGATGATATAAAATGGATTAGTTATTTTGGAGTGACACTTAAGCAAATACTCCTTTAAAATAATGACAATATGATAAATATTAGTGCAGCGATGACATAAAGTGAAATTAGTTGTTTTAGAGTGGCATTCAAGCAAAAACTCTTTTAACATAAAGACATTAGGATAAATATTGGTGCAGTGATGACATAAAGTGAAATATATTGTTTTGGAGTGACATCCAAGCAAAAAACCCAATTAATTATGTACTTGGTGTATAAATACAAGTAATACACGATTACTACACGAATATACAGGAATTAGGTATTAACCCTTAATACTAACAGACTTATCATTTATGTTTTTTAATTTGTAATAAACAAATAAGATTGGTATATTAAACATGTAACAAAATTGTAATCGTGTAGTAAAGAGGTATTTTAAGTGTACGAAGTAGGTAATAATCATATACTCATAACTGCTACTAACATGTAAACATGTCGGGTCTTCGCATGTATAGGACATGTCCCGGTTAGTTGTATAAATAGCTAAATATGATTAAATTGGTCAAATATATATGGGTAAGGGTCTAGTAACATCATTAAATGGGTCAGATACAAATTTGCATATAAGACATGTATATGTTTAGTATCAATGACCCTACTTAATCGATGTCTAAATGCTCCTAAATACAAAATATAAAAAAGTAGTAAGAGTTGGACCAAGCAAACCACAAATCAACACTACATTTTATAGAGGTTCAGTACGCCAATCACATCGTTGTCCTCTCTTACAAGACTTGCTCGATCCTCCAAGCCATAATTGTGTCCTCCACTAATTCAGTCTTCTTTCCAGGCCGAGATCAAACCTTTGCAACATGAGCCTTAGCAAACATCCCTCGCATTGCTCTATTCACCTCTCACAATGGAGTTTCCTCGAAGCTCCTCAACAAAGTCCTAATCCTCTCTTACATAGAGGGAGTCCTCAAAGCTTTACAACCTTGGAGATTATTTGATATGAAAGTTGGATCACAAAACACTCTAATACTTGGGTACTTGGATGTGATTTGGAAATAATAACACAAGTAGTGAAGTTTAGCTTTGAGTGTGCGAATATGGGAGCATCAAAGTGTTAAGAGTTTTGCTCTAAAGAATAGAACAATAAGTAGTGTTAGAGATGTTAGAAACAATGTTATGATGCCCTATTTATATACTTTCAGGCTCTAATATCCATTTCATATAGTGGGTGAGAGTTGGTGGAAGGAATGGGTCAAGGACTCAAAATCTTAGACGAACACACTGTCTAAATTTGTCGACTGTTCCATAATTGGTCATCCAATTTTCACCTTCCTGTGAGCCTCGGAATTCTGACCACAAGGAATTCAATTGATTGAATGAAGCACAACTGTACGATCTCAAAGTATTGGTAATTCAATTGTCCACTATCAAACGGTCGTTCGTAGTCTATTCGGTCGTCCTATTCTCAAAGTTTGTCTTTAGCGCCAACTTGAAGATTTCATATAGGATTTTTTTTCAAAATAAACTTTTTTTTTAAAATTTTGCCAAATAGACCTCAATAAAAAGTATTTGTCAAACTAGACTCGCTGCCACCACGTGGTGACACGTGGCGGCGACGGGTTTGTTTTTTAGTGCATAGAGAACTCGGCAACACCAGTGTCGAGTTCTCCTTGGAAGAACTCGGCATCACCAGTACCGAGTTCTCTTTGGTTTTTTATTGCCCAACACTTGTCCTATTCCACTCGACGTGAGTTGCCAGGAGAACATTGATTCAAATAGAACTCGGCACTCGGGATGTCAAGTTCTATTGGTGTGAACTCGGCACTTGTGATGCCGAGTTCACAGCAAGAGAACTCGGCATCCTCAGTACCGAGTTTTCTTGAAGAGTGCAAGTTCATTTAATTTAAGAACACGACAATTTATTTTCCTGTTTGACAACAAACACAACAAAGACAATTTCATTTCCTGTTTGACAACAAAGACAATCATTCCAATTATCAAAACACAATTCAACCACAAAACACAAACAACTACGATAAAACCAAAACAACAAAAGTTTTAAACAACAAACAACCACAATAACAAGTTTAACATTTTAACATTAAACCAAAAGTAGTGTAATAACAACCAAATAAGTTTAACACAACTAAATATCTATCCTAAGTGACCTCTTAATCTTTTCTTCCTTTTAGGACGTGCTTGAGCACATCCTCTCCCCCTGCCGCGTCCCCCTCCTCGTGCTACATTCTTTGTATCCTAAGTCAGACCGCTAGCGTCTTCTTGAGTGTGTGGATTTTCTTCTTCAACGACGCGATCCTGACTCAAATGTAATGTGGGTTCTTCAGCACCAAAACACATGAGCCAAACCTTCATTTTTTCCTTCAATTTTCCAACCATTGAAGAGCCTGTCTTGTGATCTCTGATCGCCTCATGAATTTGATGGAGTTCTTCGTGGAACTCATAAACACCGTGCACCTATAGATAATTACATAGTTCATCAAACACTAAACACAATTTTAAAAAGTAGTAATTGTTTAAATAAATGTTTAAATCTTACCATCTCTCGCTCTCTACCCGCTCGAGGTCTGTATAAGGTATGAGTCGAAATCAGGGTGTGATGAACAATCCAACGTACGGTGATGCTCCAGTACCATTCTATATACAATCGTGTGCTCTCTTCAGGAGTGACACCTAGGAGTGGTCGCTCAAACTGTAGATGATCTCTTCTGTGCGACCAATGCTGAATGAATTGGTGATTTTCCGCCAACCAATTAACATCCTACCTCCCCTGAGCCGATTTCACTACATGTCTCTCCATCAACTCTGGAATGTGCTGCTGTAGACCGAACTGTCTCATCACTCGGTCTGGACAATGTATAACCACCTCACCAAAATTTATAAGCCAAGTATGGCTCGTCCAGATCTCTGAACCTTCTGTACATAGTGGTGGTAACTGACTAAGATCCAAATGTGCATAAGGGTCCCAAATCACTTGATCAAATTCCTGCACATCCAGCTCATTCCGATAAAAATCAAGTGTCGTCGTCTTCGCACTACCCTTGAATGTTCTTGGTCGTCTCCAACGAGCACCTAATGGTGCCCTCTCGTCCTCCGAGTATAATAATGGTCTGCTCTTCAAAGGTCTCCCAATATGTAGATGTTCCCAGCACCACAACTGCATGAACGTAAGAAAACCACACAAATGTTTGTTCGGAATCAGTGAAGCTTCGTCTAACATGTGATACAAGTGGGCCAGAGCCGCACTACCCCAATTGTACTCCGATGCCACGGCTAAATCTCCAAGCAAAGACAGGTACTTCAAGTGAACCATCGTGCCACTCTTATCTGCCAAAATACTGCATCCCAGCTGGAATAGAATAAAGGCTCTGGTGTGTCGTGTAACTATCTCCTCGTCAGCATCAAAAGGTAACTGCTGAAATTGAGCTTGCAACCAACCCAGAGTTACAGACCCCTTATGACCCAAGTCATCGACGACCTGACCCAATAAATCCATACGAACCTCTGACCAAACGTACTCCTGAGACTCACACACCGGCAAACCATCTACGCGCAAGCCGGTAATCATAGAGATGTCACGCAAGGTGCACGTGATCTCACCATGTTGCAGGTGAAATGAATGAGTCTCTGGTCTCCAACGCTCGACCATCGCCCCCAACAACGTATGGTCCAACTGGACTCGGCCCAACCGAGTGACTGTGTCAAACCTTGCCATATCTAGCAGAAACAACATCCTCTCATCAGTGATCTGCCATTCGTTGAGCTTTGATCCATGCTCAACGCATTTTACACCATGAACCTCCTTCTGCATAAATTTAGAGAAATGTCAGAATATTGAAACCCACGTGCAAATATTTAACTTGAAGACGTAAAATGCTTACAAAATCTTTGAACAAGTCAGACTTGTGGTTGACCTGCAAAATCAACACTGATCTGTCTACCGAACCCTGTGAAGCGTAGCTACCTCTAACCAAACCAGTACCAGAACCACCAAACTCCATCTGTACATAACACGTTAATTATTAGAAAACATTGAATTGTTGCAAATATTAAACTCAATGTAATATTAATTACAGTTAGGAAAAATTGGAGTCATAAAAATTGGAGTCTAATTTATCCACTACACCATGTGAGCTATTAAAAAATATGAAAGTGATGCAAAACATCAAAGTCATAAAAAATTACAGTCCTAAAAAATACATTACATTAATTCAAGTCTTACAATTAATCAACTCTTAAAAAGGATTCAAGTCGTACATTCATTCAAGTCATAACAAAATACATTACATTAATTCAAGTATTACAATTAATCAACTCTTACATTCATTCAAGTCTCACTAAATAGTTACATACAAAATATTCAAACTATTTCGCTATATAGGTTCCTTGCATCGCTTTCGGTTATGTCATATACCGCCGCATCTCCCACACCTTACTCTTCTTCCAGAGTGTTCGTCCATCTCGTTTCGGATTCGTGTTGATTTAGGCCGACCGGGAGGTCTTTTGGTTTGGGGAGGCTTCATTGTGATGTTGCCTCGATCTGGCCAATACCTCACATCAGGAATTGGGATAAATATCGATTTGTACGCCTCCCTATACATTTGAACCTCATAATACGGAGACATCAAATGTGAAGTGTTGACATTTGCATGTCTGCCACTGCAAACTGCTAGTACATGTGAACATGGGATGTGCATTACAATTATGTATCCACAAGTGCAAGTAATAACTCATTCTTCAAATTTCACAAGCTATTTTTTCTGGTCATTGGCTTCAACCTAGTACATCAGCTGGTGGTACCGAGTTACTGTATGTGTTCTGGCCAGATTGTTGTTTGCCGTCACCACGGTGTGGACTGTCGGTACATATGTTTCATTCCACGACTCGACGACGTCCCTTCTTTTAACAAAGAATTTGTTCAAACGGAGAAAGGTCATCAAAATCATGGTTGTAATTGGCATACCGCGTGCCCCTCGTAAGACATTGTTGAAGCTTTCTGACATGTTTGTTGTCATACATCCAAAACACCGACCCCCGTCGTGACAACAAGTCCATCTTTCCAAAGGACCTTGATGCTGAATCCACTCGTATACCGGTTTATGTTCCTCTGCAATAGCCTTCATTAAATCTTCAAATTTCATAAAGGAACGAGTTTTACCCGCTTCGTAAATCTTGATTTGTCCCAATCTTTGCTTGCGATTTCGATGTTTAGCAAGATTTGCTTTCATGTGTCGAAGACAGAATTGATGTACATGGCCCTCCGAAGGTGGAAATGCGGCTCGCATACAAGTGTTTATTCCCGAAAATATGTCGGTGATAATACACAAATTGGGTCACCTCGTAACTATACTTCCCACCAATTGAAGGAACCACGTCCACGACTCTGTCTTCTCGCTCTCTACAACAGCAAATGCCAAAGAAAAAATTTCGTTGTCTTCATCCGTGCCCACAACAATTAGCAATAAACCTCTATATTTGCTATAGAGGTGCGTTCCATCCACACTGACAACGGGTCTACAATATTGAAACCCACTAATTGAAGGCCCGAACACCCAAAACACATGCTTAAACATCTTCTCGTCTGAATTTACATGTACAGACTCTATTTCGACAACAGATCCTTCATTGTTCTGACAGAGAACTGTGAGGAACCTTCGCAGATCTTTAAAACTGTCTTCTTCGGCACCATAAATTTGGTTCAACGTTTTTTGCCTAGCATGTCATGCTTTATCGTAATCGATTTCTAGTGAGTATTTGGTCTTCACCCTTTCCATTATTTCAGCAGGAGTAATTGTGAACTTAGTTCTAACAAATGACATTATTAAGTCGCATACAAAATTAGCACTACATTGTTTGTTATCGTTTAGCAATATCGGATTGGAACAAGTATGCTCGGCGTCGTATGTTTTAACTTGAAAATATTTCCAGCCTTTTGGGACAAACGCATGTAGACGCCATTTGCAGTTATCTTTATCACGATGAATACAATGAACAGTATACCATTTCGTTGAAGAAACCACAACTAAATACTGAACAAACTTTTTAATGTGCCACGATTGCAAAGCATGAACCAAAGCATCTTTCGTTGAGAAAATTCGTTTATCCCAGAAAGAACAACCATCTTCCATACGCCAATCACTTCGTTCCAAATTGTTCGCAGCATCGAAGAATGAGTATTCAATTACAGAATTCTCTATTCAGTTGTCATCCTCGAAGATATCAGGAAGTTCATTAAGAGTTGGAACCATGTCGTTGTTAGCAACTGCATCATCAACAACGTCGTCGTCTTCACGATTTATGGATTGGCTCATCGCATATATGACATCCTGCGTCTCCGGAACGACTTCATTAGCAGAAACACCTTCAGGTTCATCTTCTACAGCGAAGGGTGTGTTGTAATCCCCTAATTCCTCAGTGTCATCATCTTGAATGTTATGCATATCTTCCAGGTCTTTTGGTCGACTAAAATGAATTGGGTCACAACTAACAAACCAAGCCCAAAGGAGGGATATGAGGTAGATGGTCCAGCCCTTCTAGCAAACTCATCATGACTGTAATGCATGGGTTCAAATTGCGACAGACCAGGATAACGATTTGCACTGCTGGAAGGAATGTCACACGCACTTAAAGGCCATTCGTTACCTGTTTGGAAGTTATGCGATTGGAAAAATGGAATTTGCTGGTATGTTGGAACTTCGGTTGTAGGATTTAGACTTATATTCAAATCTATTCCACAATCCCAACCGGTCAACCTTACTGTACCATACTCCGACGAATGAGTGTTAGTTGTCAGCGTAAGGTCAGGCACTTTAAGTTTAGCTTCCACATACACTCCAACCACATACATCCATTTAAACAAACGAATCACTCCATAAATGGACCTATCATTGGTTAATGGAGCGTTTGTCCAATCATTGTTTAATGACAATTTCACCGTCAACTTGACATCAAACATACTGTGTGGATAACAACATTCAGATCTTATGACATCCATTAAATCCTCATGTTTTATGTTCAACAGAACAACTACCAATTTGCAGTCAGATCCTGTATATTCTGCCACATCTCCGTTACATTCTAATTTCCCATTATACATGACCAACAAAGATCCTTCATCATCTTTATCCATACCTAACATATATTAATTAAATTTGAAAATGTGTTCAAGTGAGATGGTTGTTGTTCATTACTAACTACTTAAAAAGTTGAAAATACTCAAATGTTTTAGAAATTACCTCAATCGAGTGTAGTAGCAAACGGCTGTAAACATCGAACAATCTCTCCAACAAAATCAACTACAATAAACAACGTTACGAATCATGTCAGAATTTTTTTTAAATTTTGATAGAACCTCCCCTATATTTTTCAAATCCGTAAATTTAAACCTGCACGGTAGAACAAACTAACAATACTACAAATAATATCATCACATTCTAAACATCTAAGTAACGACGTATTTCTCAACATGCAAATCACAATATATTTAACAAACATATTTCTCAACATCAAAATATTTTTTTCCATTAAAACCCACATACATTATTACTCTATTTTTAAGACTAAAAAAATCAAACTTCAATTCCCACATACATTCAAACTCACATACATTTAAACTCAAATAAATCATTTTTAAGTTTACATTCATTCAAACTAAAATACATTCAAACCAAAATAACAACAAAAAATCTAATTTCAATCACAATAATCAAACTTAAATTCAACTATTTTTAAGATTACTACCGTAGACCTACAATCAACAAAACTAAAATCAATAAACTAACAAACAAAAAATAAAAAGTTTAGCCTAAAAACCCAAAATTGAAATCGAGTTTGCACCAAAATGGGTTCCTAAACCAACAAAAACACTACAATCATACCTAAAACAACAATGTATATCATCCTAATACATAAAAAAGACAAGAAAATGGTGAAAAAAGAAAAAAATCGAAAGCCTAACCTTAAAATCGTGAGAACTCGGCGTGAGAGGGGGGGGGGGGGGGGGGGCGTCGGGCTGCTTTTATAGCCCGACGGAATTTGGCGTTTGTAACGCCGAGTTCACTTTTTTTAAAGTGAACGCGGCATTACGAACGCCGAGTTCTGCCTATTAAACTCGGCATCTCAGATGTCGAGTTTTATTTAAGACAATGTTCTCCTGGTCGTCCAACCGTCTCATGCACTATCTGAGTGCCAGGAGAACAGTTCCAATAGAACTCGGCATCCCCAATGTCGAGTTCTCTTTGAATCACTATTCTCCTGGCAACTCACGTCGAGTGGAATATGGCAAGTGTTGAGCAATAAAACCAAAGAGAACTCGGCACTAGTGATGCCGAGTTCTCTATGCACTAAAAAACAAACCCGCCGCCGACACGTGTCACCACGTGGTGGCAGCGAGTCTAGTTTGACAAATACTTTTTATTGAGGTCTATTTTGGTAAAAAAATTAAAAAAAAGTTTATTGTGAAAAAAATTCCTTTAGTATATGTGCTCAAGAGACCAAGAAAATGGTCAACTGATAGGAGAACAGTTGTCTGATACGGATATAAAAAGTTGTCACTACACCAAGAGAAATGTGACTATTAGGAGTTAAAGTCCATCAACCGAACGGATAATTGGTTGTCCAATTGTTAATTGGTCGTTTGATTGAGACGTGGTTAGTATTGCCATGTACACAAGTTCATTGCGCACTTAAGAGACAAACAAAACGGTCGATTGATAGGAGACCGGTCGTTCGATATGGACATAAAAGTTGGCTCCAAATCAAGAGAAATGTGACCTTTAGGAGTCAAAATCCATCAACCAATCAAATGGAAAATTGGTCGTCCGATTGGGATGACATCAGTTATCCTGATGCTTTAGTTTACATTTGATGTTATGGACCTAATAAATGGAAAATTACAAGTCTAGTACATAACTTTGTTATATCTCTTGAGTCTTTGTCTTAATGCTCCATCTCTTGATAATTTTGATAAACCTATAAAATAATTTGCACAATACAAGTATATATATGCAATGCATGAAGCAAGTTTGACAAATTTGATTGACTATTTGATATTATGATGAATGTGAGTTAATTGAACATAGATTAAGATTAGGTCGACAATAATCATCAAAACTAAACTATATTTAGGCCTAAAAGCCAACAATCTCCTCATTTTTAATGATGGTAAACATATATCTTAATACTTGAGATTAAATTGGTTTCTCCCTTTATATGTAAACTATGCATGTATAGAATGCCCCCTCATCAATATGCATACTATGAATTAATTTAAGCTAAATATTAATTCTTCCCCCTTTTTTGACATCAAACAATTAAGTTTCTGATGCTTCCCGTAATCAAATATTAAGACACAATATGTTCCATTTAATAAAATTAAGGCATAAAAGATAATATATGAGCATTAAAAATGCAACATAAGATATAATTTTTTTTTGAAATAATACTTTTTTTTTAAAGTTCCAAAATAAACCTCATTTAAAACTATTTACCACACTAAACTCGATGTCACAACGTGGTGACACGTGACGGCGGTGAGTTGTTTTTATTGTGTACAGAACTCGACATCTGAGACGCCAAGTTCTGTAGAAATTTTGTAAATCTCGGTGTTGGCAACGCTGAGTTCTATAATCCGGCCAGAGTCAGTCCAGAATCGTGAAACTTGGCAGCAGAAGTGTCGAGTTCTTTCTGAGAGAACTCCCATAACACATAAAAAAAGAACATTAACCTCACTAATGGTAAGATCCATTTAATGAGGACATCTTAATAATTAAAATTACCATTACCACTTATAAAAAAACTATTATCTAGACTAATCAAGTAGTTTGTTCCAACTAAAAGTCTAAAAGAATACAATATCTCAACTGGCCTAAGGACAAGTTGGGTGAGTCGATCCCCACCGCTATAACAACCCGTGGTCGGCACAACCCACTTTTATCTAAAATTAGCCCTACTAGTTATAAATTTTTTACAATACACCACAGATAAATGTGAAAACTTTAGAAATATTTATAATTGCGCATGTCATCCTTTAAATCACATTCAAGAATAAAAGAGAATCCGAAACCAAGATCAGCTGCCAACTACCCTTATTAAAGACAGCCCACTTTTTCAACATAACCAAACTGTAAGAGAATGGTGCTGGTTGGCGCTTTGAAGGATAGCAAGGGGGCCGTCAGGTTTCCAGGAAGAATGGTCGTGGGCAACAAATAGTGCCAAACAAAGTAGGTAGCCTTTTCTACTTTCAAATTAATAATGAAATTAAAGCGGTTCAATTCCACCCAGCCAAATAAGTAGGTTAAGAGATCTCATTTCCAAACCAGAAATATAATAAACAGACAAGTCTCCCTCTCTTGCTTCAGTGCTTAATTCGTAGAATCTTTTTTGATTATGAAATCATTTATCATTGAGATTGGTTAACACATATCAGCAACGTTATATAATTAAATAACAAGTCTTCCATCTACTATCTCAAATGATAGCTGATACTTGTATTTAAAATCATTGAGAATTGAATAAACCAAGATTTTAACATAGTTGCAATTTTAGAGACTTTAAAGTATTTGCAACTGGATACCTAGCGCTGACATCTTCGGTTTGGTGTTTTTTAATGATTCCCACATAGATTGCAAACAATTTTTTCGTGTGGAGCATTAATATTGCAGAAAATAAATATATAATCTTTTTGTATGCTTCCACCAAAAACTAGTCGCCTAACCCATGTATCAAAGCAAGCTCTACTTGGCTTGAAGTTCAGTAATTATCATGAAAAGAGATGTAACCTAATGCAGAGACCGTCATTCAAGTGTGACTAAGTTGTGGATACAAACTAATTGCAGGCACATGGCAGCACCCAATGCAGGATACAGTGCCTAGAATATCACTGAACTACTCTCAGAACTTCCCACAGGGACTGCAACTTGCTTCCGCAACTTATTTCCTGCTCTCATTATTTCCCTGTAAGTGAGCTTACAGAAAATAATGGTCACATTACATGCTAGCCAAACTGGTTGCCCAAATAAATGGCATTAAGTATTAAATTACACATTATGTTTCAGTTAAAACCAAGGTTTTCAGAATCGAACCGGTCATCGAACCGATAAAGTTTTGGTTTTGGTTCAATTAGGTCGAACCACGGTCCAACCATGGTCGGACTGTTGATGACGTCAGCATTTTTAGATCCGAAGTTGGACCAGACCCAATAAAAATTAACGGTCAGGCATGTTTGAACAGATTTCTGTAAATATTAACTAGAACTTCGAACCGTCCATCGGTTTAGCTAGACCGACTGCTGGACCATCGGTTCTCGGTCCAACCGGGTCGAACCGTCCGGTCCGGTCCTGTTTTTAAAACCTTGGTTAAAACACTGAATCCATACAGCATTGGAGCTTCGATAGTCAAAACACTGGTATTCAAAGGGAAATGAATCCATATAGCAAAGCAGAAATTAAAGAGTAGAAAATCCATCATTTAAAAAAAATCAATTCCAGTGCGAAATGTGTAACGTCCCGAAACAGCGGAAGATTTAAAATTTCGAAATAACGAATAAAACTGACAACTCAAGGCGGGAACGTCACTAATATATAAATATATAAATCCGGGTGCACCCAAAATACATGGAGTTTACAAAAGGCGTACAACTACAATCCAGATGAAAGAAATGAAAATACAAGTAGTCGTACAATCTCGCAAATGCCGAAGAGGATCCGACTCCAAAGCGCTCCGTCCTCGGTCACCACCCACCCGGACCTACTGTGGTCCTGAAATAAAAAGTGCAACAACAATGCCTGAGTTTCCTGAAAGGAAACCCCGTATACCAAGCCCTAAATGCATGCAAGACTATCAATGAAACCTATCATACTAGTCATCATGGCATGGCATCAATGCGATACATAAAACAATCCCTCAACGGGTAAACAGACCCACCACGGGGTAACCAATCCCACCACGGGGAAACACAGGACCTCTGTCCGCAAACTGTAAGGGGTCCCACTCTGAGACCTACCGTAGGCACATACGGTCTAGCAGAAGGTACGCAACGAACCCCACACGCGACTACTCTAGTCAAGGGATCGGTGAGGAGCGTCCGCACGCCTGCGCGAAGTAGAAATCAGCTGAAATCTCGAGGTCAACACCTCACCAACGGGGCCGTCGCCCAGGTCGGTCCACTCATCTGGAGGAGCCCGTCCAGACTACCCTGCCGGAAAAGATCGTCGGCAGTCCATACCCTCACCGGAACAGCATCGGTGGGACACCATCGCCCGGAAACGTCGTCGGACGGCACTTCCGCCGGAACAGCGTCGGCAGAACAATCATCACCCGGAACAGCATCGGGTGGAACAATCATCGCCTCGTCTACACGAGCGATCCGAGCTCAAACAGCCCGCAGGGTCAACATGCTCCAACGAGCCGTGCACCTCGTGCACCGGGATCCTCAATCCCTCAGGCCTGCTACTCTACTGTGAGTCAGAACATCAAGGCTACGTCGCCCTCCATCTGTGGAGACGACACGTCCCAGATGCCCACACTCTTCCACACGGCGGTCCCTGGGCAGGCACGCAGAACGCACCCACCGTCACCTCCCGGCTCACGCGCTAAGCGAGGACACGGGTTTCCGTGGACAGAGTTGACATCTCACTAGGACAAGAAAACCAGTACTGTGCCCCATCGGTCGACCGAATCAGGCAAACCGGTCGACCGAAACCAACAGTAACGGTCGAACGGATTTCCTCCAAACGGTCGAACAAAGTGCCCAAAACTCTGTCTCCAATCGGTCGAACCAGCGGGAAGACCCGATCGACCGGACAGGTCAAAATCCTAGGTCTGACTAAGTCAAAATCAATTCAACTATCGGTCGACCGACTCAAGGGTCCCGGTCGACCGAACATTACAGGGTCAGCCTAGTAATTCTAAGTCATATAATCGGTCGAACGCATATACTATTCGGTCGAACCAACAATCAATAAACAACAACAACTTAAGTTCCGGTCGAACCACAAGGCTCGGTCGACCGGAAACAGGCAACATCAAACACGAACCCACGAAATTTGGCATAACCGGTCGACCGCCCCAAGGCATCGTCCGACCGGTTCTGGGCAAAAACATCAAATTACACTAGCACCGGTCGACCGCCCGAAAGCACCGGTCGACCGTTGGTCGACGGCAACCTTGCACCAGCCAAGGATTTTACGCCGTTTTCTTGTCGCCGGCGAGGTCTCCGACCTCCCGCGACCGACCCAAATTTCCCCCAACATGGAGAACCACAAAACACACTAATGCTTGGCATACCTCAAAAGAAAGACGAAACCGCCGGAGCAACGCTCACGCCCGTCGCCTCCACACGCGCGACCTCCTCACGCCGGAGCCTCCACGCCGCCTTCTTCCTCCACTGGTCGCCGGAAAAGCAAGGAGAAGGGTGAGGTTTGGGTGGAAACACGAGTGGCAACAAAAGATGCAAAAAGGGTGAGTTTTTGGTTTTTAAAACACAAAACCTAATACCTACCCCATACCTCCACCATACTCTCCACCATACCACCTCACTCCTCTCCCATACCTCCAACCATACACAGCCCATACCTTCCCTCTCTCTCTCACGTCCTTACAAAATGAATCACCATTGGTATTCAAAGGGAAACTTGGCTAAATCATGTCAACCAAAAGTAAACATAGTAATATACATAGTATGATAGTATCAAACAATAGTTTCCAAAGCGTTGTCATCTAAAAGTACTACAATCCTAGGTCTCGTAAATACAACGAAAAGAATGCTACATAAATAATTCTTTACATGTGAGGGTGTATCCTTGAGACTAGTGTTTCTAAGACCAATGTCCAAGAAATCAAATGGTTTCGTTCCAGAATCTGAGAAAGAATGGCTAAGTAGAGGCCCAGCATTACTCACAAAATTAATACTGCTTTTAAGTTTTAACTTCAATAGTGTCAGTGGAATGTCACTGAAGGGGTCCAAGTTATGAAAGTGGGACATCCCCCTTCTCCAAAAGAATAGAGGTCTAATGCCGAACCACAGTGTGGTCACAAAGTCAATGATCTCTTCACATGAAGAAGCCATACTGCAATATGCATACTGAGTAATCTGGTTTCAACTTTTAGTTCCTCCAGCCATATGCACAATCTACACCAAAAGGATTTGTTCTGCTACCTTTTTATTTCAGCCACAGCTTCTGCCGATACTCTGGCAGTTATAAAAAATGTCTCCAGAGAATATTCTGGCAACTGACAAAGATCAATGAAAACAAATAAATTATAATGTACAATTAAGTTTCTGAGAGCATATTTAATGAAAGTAAACCAAAATTAGCATGTATGGAAGCAAAGACCGCGACAAAATGGTATTGCTTCAAATACCTTTCACTATAATGGAGAAATAATGTTAGATGACATGATCAAACCAGTCCAGAGCAAAACCCATCCTAAATTGCAATCATTGTGAAGACTAACTATACTCCCTTCTAGAAGTACCAGTGTACCACTTTCGTTTTCTATTTATTTGGGTTGTAAACCTTGTGAATTTACAGACTTCCAAATTTGTTCTTTTGACATAAGTATAAAACCAAAGCAGATAGATAATTGTGATTTCAAGTCAAAAGGCAAACTACCTATTTTATTGTACCTTTGACACGTACACATGATTGCCTACCCATCCACACTCTCACACATACAAAATTTAAATAACCCTTTCAATTAAATTGGGAAAATTAAGACCCTTGGGTTTATCACTACTTGATTGTCATATAACAAATCCAATCAATAGATTTGATCTGGGGTTCAGGTACTAAGTATGCAACCCTGTGCGACCAAGTACGCCAGGGTCGCATACTCGACTGTGCGGCCGCATAAGTGTAATTTTGTTTTTGAATTTTTGAATGAGAAAATATCAAAAAATTGAAAAAAGGGAAAAATCAGGAAAAATTAGAGAAACCTCAAGAAGATAAAAAACAATATATATAAAATACCTAATGTGATTTGGCTTCAACAAAACATCAAGTTCCTCGACACCATCACTCACTGGAAACCTCATCTACCCACCAAACCACTAGGTATATTTTCATTGAATAACTTTCAACTAGTACAAGGAAATAGAGTAACCTTAGAGTCTTACAAATAACACACCAAATAAAAACACTAACAATCCACAAGTAGTAGTTAAGGTATGTAAGCCATATAGGACAGTTTTTAGGCAGTAGCTGGGTCCGACGTCTACAACGGAATTGTTTGATCCTTAATCCACTGAGATACGTTAGAGTTAGGATTATCCTCTACGTCGTTAGAATCTTTTGAGTCATCGAGGTTTTCTTGATAGGTCTCATCTTTCTCGGTTTCCTCATTCGTTTGTAACCACGAATTCCTCATCTATGTCTCGAACCACTGCCGAGGTGGATGTCTCATGGTGAATTCTGAAGTTGAAGTCTTTCTCCACAATAATTTGTAGAATCCCGAAGGCGGGTGCTGTTGGACGACACCGTCGGTCTTGTGATGGACCAAAAGTAGCCTCCTCGACATCCGCCTATGTCAAGTCATCTCCTGCGAAGACCGGATCCTCTGTTTCCACCAACCAAGGATGATTTTCCATCAAGCCATAATCTATGCTGATAGAGTCGTAGTAACCTACTTTGTCCTTCCTCCCCATGAACCTTTGCCTCAAGTTGTGGTTGTAGTTGACATAGACCAGAGCGTTCAACTTCTTTGGATTAATATGATTCCTTTTTGTGTGTATTTTCTTAAACAATCTAGTTTCTCACATCTGGATGTTGAACAAGTTAGACTCAAGACATTCCTTCACTTATCTTGTATCAATCCAATTGCCTTGATATGAGATCTTGTTCTTTAGGGTTTGGGACCAACCTCTCAAGAACATCGAACCATCATCGCAAGTGTGTCGATGACATATGATCGGTTCTTACAACTGAAAAATGTAGCTGACTTCAAAAGAAAGTCGGTGGAGTACAACAAACTCGACATTTGGTGGCCCCATCTTCTATCAATGACAGGTTGGTATAACTGAGATCTGAATTTGTAGTTTTCATTGATCTGGTACTTCGCCTTCTCCATTGCATCATACAAGTAACCCACTTCCCTCCTACTTTTTTCCTATAAATACCCCCTCCTCACCCATTTCATTTCGCTCACTCTTACTCCTACAACTCTTTCATTCTCTCAACTTTCAATCCCAATTCTCAAGCTCTCAACTTTCAACTCCGGTGCTCAAGAGTTCCAACATCAAGAATTCTGACGTTCAACAATTCCGGCGTTCAAACTTTTTGTTTTTGATTCCATCAAATCAAGTGCACACTTTCTAACTCTTTCCTTTAGCTTAATTTTTGGTTAATTTAGAATCACAATCAATGACTTATGTACCTGGATCAATTTTGCCAATGACACACGAAGATTATCATCACTTAAGACCTAGTAGAAGTAATGACCCCTGTTGGAAATCTGCTCACTATTTAGATTTAAATGAAAAAAATTCCTTAGTTTGTGAATTATGTGGTAAAATAACTAAGGGTAGTATTGCTCGCCACAAACAACATATTGCACACACACCGGGCAGTAATGCACGACCTTGTAATAAAACCCCTGACACTTTAAGAGCCGAAATAGTTGCTTACATGACCAATACTAGTAGAATACAAATGAATCAAAATGCATGCTTAGATGATTATGTTGATTTAGTAGATGATGTACCTACGGGGACGTCGGGTACCGGTTCCGGCATGACCCCAACATCCCAACCCCCTTTGCCTCCTTGAAAGAGAAGGCAAAATACTTGGGGACCAATGAATCGATTTTGTGGTCGTCCCAGAACTGATGCTAACTGAACCCAGCAAACCATAATTGAACGACATTTTAAGAAAGAAGACCGTGAAACAATTAATCAAAAATGGGCTAATTTTTTATATAGATGTGGAATTCCTTTTAATGATGTTAATACAACTGAATTTAAGGAAACCATTGACGCTACCTTCACATACGGTCCTGGCCTAAAACCAATCACTTATCACGAAGTTAGCGATACATGCCTTAAAAAGAAAATTGAAATCATTAGGGGTGTTCTAACATATAAGCAAGATTGGAAATTATATGGATGTACAATCATGGCGGATGCGTGGACTGATAAGTCTGGTAGGAGTTTAATAAATGTTTTAGTGAATTGTCCAACATGAACAATGTTTTTACATTCAGTTGATGTTTTGGGGCAGTCACACACAGCTGACTACTTGTTCAAGCTGATTGACAATGTGGTTAAAGAAGTAAGGGAAGAGAACTTGGTGCAACTTGTTAACGACAACGTCACCACCTACGTAGCCGCTAGGAAGATGTTGATGCGGAAGATGGAGCATCTTTTCTAGACTCCTTGCGCCGCACACTGCATCGACCTCAACCTCGAGGACATCGGCAAGTTATTTTTGAAGACCATCGCCTTAAGCCGACGGATCATGAGGCATTTTAACGACCACATCTTACTACTCTCGCGGATGCGAAAAGCAATCAGAGGCAACTTGTTAAGGCCGACGGTCACCCGATTTGCTACAGCTTTCTTGACATTACAGAGACTCTACTTCAAGAAAGAACTCATATCTTTTGTGTTCTCCATCGACTACAACGACCCGAACGCTACGTGGATGAAGAACAAGAGATTGAAGGAAACGTCCAACCAAGTGACTGAAGCCATTCTTTCACAACGCTTTTGGGCCAACGTTGTGAAAGTACTCAAAGCCTCACAACCAATGGTTAGCATTCTTAGGTTGGTGGACGGCGATGAGATACCAGCAATGGGTTATCTTTATGACGCAATGAAGAAGGCTAAGGAGTAGATCAGTCGAAACTTTGGGGGTAACACAAGGCATTATCAGAAGATTGTCGACTGCATCGACAAGAGATGGGGCGAAGGAAGAATGATGAGCTCTCCCCTGCACTCAGCCGGATTCCTACTAAACCCGGGGACCTTCTTCTCGACTCCGATAGATGAACGAACCAGAACCAGAACCATGGACGAGCATATGCCAGGCTTCTTAGACGTCATTTACCGTCTTGTTCGTACTCGTGAAGGTCAAGACAAGTGTTCATATTTGTTGGATCGTTACACCTCTGAACTAGGAATGTTCGGGAATGACATTGTGAAGAGACAACGCACCGAAAGAACACCGATTGATTGGTGGCGTGCGTACAGGGCGGACCAGAAGGACGAGACATTGCAGAGGCTGGCACTAAAGGTTCTCGGCCTAACGTGCTCGGCTTTAGGTTGCGAGCGTAATTGAAGTGTGTTCGAGCAAATGCACACGAAGAGAAGAAACAAATCAGCGACGAAGAAGTTGAATGATTTGGTCTTCGTGAACTACAACCAGAAGTTGCGGCAAAGATTTCAAGCAAGAATGGAACGTCCTGGTTTCTTCGATCCTATCAGTGTGGACTACAACCTTTTGGAGGAACACTCTTGGTTAGCAGAAATTGACGATCCGGTCTTCGCTGGGGAGGATTTGACGTGGGCTCAGGTGGAGGAAGCTGCCTTAGGACCTCCATCTTCACGAAGACGGGCCCGTCGATCCACAACGTCCTCAAGTACACCTTTCTTAAGTGAAGGATTAGATGAAGACATCAACATAATTTCTTATAGTTATGGAGATCCAGGTGCATCGAGTTCTGAAGCTCCCCGGGATGTCGATGAGGAGTTCATTGCAACCGATGATGAAGAAACCGATGAGGAGGACGTCTACGTTGACGATCCGAACGACTCAGAGGAAGACGACGATACTGAAGTTCGTAACTGGACTTTAGAACAATGTGTCCAATTGAATGAGTAGTTTAGGACACTTGTATTGTGATTTGTTTGCTTTCGAAAATGTATCCCAAACTCTAGCATTATAAAATAAAAAACCTAAGTGTTTAGGTGGGTAGAGGGGGTACCTAGTGAGGCTTTGGTCGGTGAACTATGCGTCTTTTTGAAACCCAAACATGTAATGTTTGTTTCTATAATTTTTGAGCATTTTTCCTGATTTTTTTAATTAAAATAAAAAAAATTAAAAAATGGGTCGCCCAGCTATGGGCGCCGCACAAACACCTATGCGAGGTGTTTGGGCAGGCCCAGTCGCCTAGGGTTGCCTAGGCGTTCCCTGAGCATTGCTTTAGAGTGTCAGGAATGCGGTGGCAAAACGGGTGATAACGAGAGAAATCAAATTCCCTTGGATGACTTTTTTCATCCTATCCTTGAGTTGAGTGTGCGCACCTTGAAGTAGTTGACGATCTTTCGACATATGGTAACGATCCTGATATACAACTTGCTGATGTCCTCCAAGACGATATCGATAAAGTGAAAAACATACGGGCTCTAGAATAACGACCACTTTGACATCAACATCCTTCCATCATATACATATACGACATTCTCAGTGACTACCTGCACCACATATTGCTCTGAAACTTCTCCCACAACCTTATCAACAAGTAGTCTGGGTGTGCGAGTGAAAAGAGGCATCTACAGACTTCAAAAAACATGGTGCCTGTGGGGCAATTAGCTAAAAAAATTATTATGCTTCTACCACAAGTATCAGTCCACTCATCAGTCATAATAGTACATCCATAAATCTTCCAATCTACCCTATATGAGTCTAGAAGGGTTCTTGTTTCTGCAATCTCCCCATTCAGACACGGTTCAACAACCTTGTATGTAGTCATTGCTTTCAAACTAGACCCAAATTTGGAAGTTTGATCAATAACAATCTTACATGCATTGAAAGACAAACATGCTCTATAGAAAAATTTGACCCAAAGTTGTGTTACTTATCTCCACCCCTCTTTTTTGAAATTGTTGTAAATGGTTGTTTGGGTGGGACCTCCTTCATTTCGATCTGTTCCTTTACTTGTTTCGAGGATGAAATTTGGAATCATGTTCTGTGAAATTTGGCTTCCAAAATCCACCCAATGATCACCAAATCCGCCTTTCTTCCCACCAAGACCTTCCAGAAAGTAAGGAATGGGAGAAAATGAGAGAAAGAGATGTTTGAGGAATGAGAAGGGGTTAGGGGGGTATTTATAGGACCAAATAGGAGGGAAGATGCATTTTGAAAATGTGCATCTTATTATTGATTGCTAGATCTTGCTAAGACTTGACAACTATAAATATCTAATATATTATGTAGTATAATAATATATTTACACAAGTATTTAGGGATAGTATCATGATATATAATTTATTTATAATGGGTTAATGACTTAAAACATAGCATGCTTATAATAATAACTCTTTTGCTATGTTCAGTTTCAGATTCTCATAAAATTTGAACAAATGCTAATAAAAATCTGCGGACAACTATATATATTATGTAGTATAATAATATATTTACATAAGTATTTAGGGACAGTCACATGATATATTGTTTATTTATAATGACTTAAAACGTAACATGCTAATGATAATAACTCTTGCTATGTTTTCAGTTTCAGATTCTCGTAAATTTTATACAAATGCTAATAAAAATCCGCGAGGCGAATTTAACCATAATATTTGATTTTATATTTTTAGGACACCTCCATTCAATCTTAACCATCTTACAATGAAAATAATTGGTAGAAACAAATTTATTTTTCTTCATTACTAGAAAGTCAAAAAAAGGATAAAAGGAAACTGAAAGAAAGAAAAAACAGGACAGGGAGAAGGAAACAAAATCAACTAATACTTTACAGGAGTAGAATCAATAGCAGACAACGTAAAAACCGGACTACCAGAACATCCCCAACAGCTACAACCCAACCCCTACTGTCACCAAGTCAATAAAGTAAATCAGCATCCACCCCTAATACGAAAGCAAAAAAAGATATCACTAGCCGTCTCGCAGTCTACCAAATCACCACTTTTCTCATTTTGAATACAAACTTATTCTGATCCAACAAATATTCCACGCAAAAGCTAGAGGATCCATCTTCTTCGTTGTCCCAAAACAACTTTTTTATATTTTGATCGATAATCCCAAAATCAAGGTCCCTTCACAAAACTCCCTAAAAACAAAAGAAATCCCACTGCAAACTGCTGCAACAATTCCCATTTTGGTTTGCAAGAGATATCAGTAAATACCCATAAATCAATAACTCGTGCTGAATCTTATCATATTTTAAAGAAGTCAAAAGCCAGAAGTATTATATTCCACGAAGAAAAACAGACAAAAACTTGGTCAAACAGTGACTTGTAACAAGAAATTTAATTAAAAACAATGAAAACCAGCACCAAAGCCAATAACTATCAATATGTACTACTTGAGTACACATGGATATATATTTTACCCATCTTAGGGGTTATTATCTTTAGCTAATGAACCATTATAGTTGGATGTAATAGAAAACCAAGCGATGAACCCAGCAAAAAAATGGGTCTGCCACTTTGAGGGTAACCTTTCAACCCCTTTTGGGGTGAAGATGACCAGAAGCGACAAAGGCAAGTCTGGTCAGTTCGACATGATTTAAATCAAAATGTAGCATGTATCAACATCAACATCTCATACTTAGTATAGTCATATAGGTAAAAAGATAAAAAAGGCAACTAAATAAATGTTAAAAAAATCATGAATGGCTACATAATATAAAAACAATACTCTAGTTGTTGCCTTTCTAAAAGTAAACGGCAAAATGTTCAACTTACCAAACACTTATTCACAGCTCGTAAACAATCATTTGTTTTGAGCATTAGCAGAATTACACGTGGGAGTCTTCTTAACAACTCAGATATTTGACGAAAATATTGAGAAGCATATCCCTGTCATACAAAAAAGGTGCTTATTAAATAAGACATCTCATAGCAACCAAAAAGGATACATCACTAATATTATTATGGTTTTCTAATTTCAATTTTTTTTCTAAAGTTGCCGCTTAATAAGCTAAGCCCAGTTGCTTGTTAACTAAAACAGAGGTCTGTGGTTAACTGGTCGAATTTAACACTAATTTTAAACTTTCTGCGGATAAATTCTTAGGATACACAATGCAAATACCATACGATAAAATAGGGAAATAGTGACCAACCTGTAATTCAGACCGATCATCATCATTTCCACTGACAACCAAATGATCAACAGCTGGATCAACAACCCTATTCCAGGGCCTCATTGTAAGTATTCCTGCAAACAAGGCATACAGATCTTCTCCAGCACCCAATTTTACACTATTTTCCTTGATCGCATTGGCATCGGCGAATATCAAGGCCTGCATCAGAAGATGAATATCATACGAAAACGAAAAGGCTTATGAAAGATAAATAAAATAAAAGGTACCTTCCAAAGAGCGGCATAATTCGTTCTCATAGAAACATCCAGCTCCTTGTATAAACCATGATCCAACAGTATTAGTTGTGGTTTCCTCCTGCCTATAATAATAATCATGGTGAAGGTTGTGCAATAGCGATTAAGTTAATGAATATTCAGAAACTGATCTTTTCTGAAAACTGTACCAACAAATCAAAAAAAAGAAAATCTCATAATGGAAGTAAAAAAAGAAAAATGCAAGAACAGCTTGATATGAAAAATGAAAAATAGGAAATGGGAAAAGAACAAAAGGCAATAATTCCTTTTCCTTTGGACAATGAAGCAAACATCTACAAATGTCAAATGAATAAAAAGCAGATAAAACTTTACGTCTTTGTAGGAATGTAACGGCCATTTGTCTATTGTATTGTTGACTTATTAAGTAGTCAGTGATGAAAAGTACTTGGCAAAAGAGGCAAGGTAAGCATCCTCAACAGCCATGATATAAGAATGACAGGAGAGAGTTTTACAGAGTAGAAGCACTCTCAAACGCCTAGCAAGTAGCCAATACCTATTAAAACTTTTGCTGTTTACAGAGTATAAGCATTTTACTAAAACCATTCCCAATATAAAACTAGCCCAGAAAAGCAAAATGTAACAATTGCACCAAACAAATCATATATTCAGATGCTTGGATTTGACAAATACAGTCACATCAGCAAAGCACAGAAATCCTCAATTTGGCCATGGGATTCATCAGAATGCAATGGATAAAGCATGAGAATAAAGTTTCAATACATATGGTTCATTTGTTTGGTTCCCCATCAGTCCGTAATAAGAAAATTTATACAGGATGATGAAGGGAAATATGAAGGCTTCGTTGTCGTTGTTGATGATGAAGGGAAATATGAAGAGCTTTGACAATGACATCAAGCAAGCAACGGACCATTGAAATTGTCATTTGATCAAGTCTCGGTAAGAGTCTGAAATTTAAATAACATTGATTTAAACAACATTGAGTGTTCAAAGAGTTTTAATAAGCTCTATGTCTCCCAAATTTACAATACATCTTCAGAAATGTGGGCGGGGGGAGGTCATCAAATTTATACGACAACTTTACTCTGGATGATAATTGGTGTCACAGTGGTGGTTAGAGAGGATCCTCGCTATACATGAGGAGAGAACCACTACCCTTAACTTTTCTTGACATCAATTTACCCTTGCTCATAACTCAAATTTTAAACTTTAAATCGAAAATTTAAACCACAGATCTCGATCTATGATTCATATTATCTATGTGGGTCGAAAATCAAAAACTTTGGAAGTCATTTGATATGAAGATCAAGAGATCGGATTTTTTGACGAATGTAATACGTTCACCTTTTCATCTCTTGACCTTATATTAAATGACTTCCAATTTTTGTGATTTTTGGCACATATACATAATGAGTCCTAAATCAAGATCTGCGGTTTGGATTCTCCATCTAAAGTTTAAATTTTTAGTCTAGTAAGAGTATTGATATTAACAAAAGTAAAGGGAATAAGGATAATGAATCCCTCCTCTTATGTTTATATTACATGAATATTAGAATGAGACTTGGTCTCATTTTATAAAAATGAAGCCCCCTAGTTTGTTTTCTTACGATCTGACAATCAAATTAAAAGATAACCACTAGATTGAATTTGTTATGTAAATCAAACCTATATTTCAAATTTAAGTGATTCAAAAACTTATACATCGTTACACCATGATTTGAATCAAAATCTTACTTGTGGTGAAAATTTATATTGAAATTCTTGCTAAACAGATTCACGACGTTATTAAACAACATGACGAATTTGTTGAACTTCACAAGTTTGATGAACAAGAATATGGTTTATTGAACAACAAATGAACCTCATTTTAATAAAATGAGACTAGGTCTCATTCTAATACTTATATATGTGTGTGTGTGTGTGTGTGTGTGTGTGAAGATAGAAGCATCTATGATGACCAAAATAACTTATCCAGTTTATGTCATGACAACCTTATGCATATCCTACAACAGTAGGAAAATCATGACAACCTTTCTATGTTGTGACAACCACACAGCGAGCTACGTAAGTTGAGAAATAGATGAGACAATTGAATCAAAATAATTCTTTTTTTAAGTTTGATTTATGTCAAAGAACAGTAAAAACAAACTACCTCTGACACAACATAATTGAGTTCTGTTGCTAAAAATTAACAGATCGATAAAGAACCATATTCAAACTTAATAAAGAAATTACCAAAGACAGTGAAATCTTACTGAAGATGCTCTTTTTTTGGGATGGCATAGGCCTTATCATCACATTAGCAGCATGTGGGTCACAATGCACAAAACCATGTTTGAAAATCATCTCAGAGAAAGCTTGAGTCATCTGAAAAGAAATGGAATGACACAAGCTAATTTCTTTTCCTTTACAGTAAAATTTAAAAAACAATTCATAGTAACTGCACCCCTTACCAATTTTGCAACATCAATAGGTCGAATGCCCATTCTTTTTATGGCATTCACATCTGTAACTTCCTCACCATCCATAAATTCCATTGTCAAAAGCTTAGAAGTACTCAGATTCCAGTAAACCTTTGGAGTATATACACATTCTGCAATACGAGGAGACAACCTCCTAAAATTATTCTCACACTTCTCGCTGTTTCTAGCCTCAGATAAGAAATCTAATTCCTGGTAACCAGAACCAATGCTAATCAGAAAATTTATATCTAATTAGTTACCATGAGAGATTAATTTTCACATGAAAACTGAATGCCAAGCTATAAAATAGTATTTTTTTTATCATTCATATAAAAGAAACAAGGGGATACAAGAGGTGAGCACAACAAAGAATGGCATTGGACTACCGGGAGTAGGAGCAAAGCCAAAAAGGGGAAAAACCAAAAGGAAAATAAGACAAATTAAAACAAGCAAAACAGGATCAAAAAAGGCCCACATGACCACACAAAGACCAAGCTATAAAATAGTATGATTTACACATACATAGAATACAGTAATGAAAGATTGAAATCCATACAAAAACTTGTAGTTAAAGTACTTACCATCCCATAAGGTATGTCAATGTTATGTTCAGTAGTGTCATGTATCATGTTATACCTACAGGCTACATGCAAACTAGACATCTTTGACATCAACCAATAAGTACCAGGCTAATTGTGGACATAGTGTTGCCATACCAAGGCAAAGGGGCAGCTCATGGTGCACAATTTCCCCGGTTTCTTAACCTTTTTGGTAAGTTAGTCTCATAATTCCTCCTTCAGTTTGAACCAATCCAACGCATCTCTGTTGCTTCCAGTGTCCCACTAAATAGTCTATATTATATGATAAACATAACATACACAGTTGATGTTTTTTATATTTAAAGCTAGTTTATATTTGTCAATTTTGAACAAGGTCCAATTACATATTATATTTCAACCTGCAGGCATGGTTGCTTTGAATTGCATCCCACTATTATGAAGCACATCAAAATTGGGAACAAAGGAGGGTTTTCATGTTCTCTCTTCCCTGATAACACAGAATCACAGATGATTCCAAATTAGTTCGATAGTAAATCAACAGGTTGGAGCACTTTTTTTATCAATACAGGTTGGGAGCACTTGAACTTGATGTGAGCAACTTGCTGAGTACCTATGATTTCTTTCACTACTTGTCCAAAATTTAGGTTAATTGCTAGTTTAGTAACTAATGGTTTCTTCAACTTAGTCATTATACTGCAGTTTTATGTGCTTTTGCAAGATTTTTTTTTGTCATTAATATATAAAAAGGAAAGGGATACAACGGGAAGAAAATAATAACAAAGAGAACTAGACGCCTGGTGAGGAACCAGACTCCAAGAGATGAGAGTCGCTCCTAGGGTTTCCTAGGCCGTTCTCTCTCATTCTTCCACCAAAAACACTCGTTTCTTCACCAAATCTCGTGATTTCTTCACGGAAATGGAGCTAAGCAACGGGATTTCTTTACCAAGGCAGCCAAATGGGGATGGTGGCATGCTAGAGCATCCCCATGAGGCACCACAACACCATGAACCCACGGGTTTAGATGGTGGCGCACATCAACCATCTCGAGGGGGTGACAAACCTCCACCGAAGTGGTGGTCGGATCTCTTCCAAACCGGCACCAAGACTACGTTGGAGTACATCCCGCCGGTGGTGATAGAGGGAGGGAAAGTGGCGGTTTGTCTCAAGGCGGAGATCGACCAAGCGCTTAAAAGATGGGAAAACGTCCTTCTTGGGTACTTTATCGGGTTCAAAGCTCATCTACCCACCCTTGAACGACATCTTCACATGCTATGGGGACTAAAAGGGGAGGTGGAGGTGACGCGAAGAGCAAATGGGTTCATACTTTTCCGGTTTACACGTGAAGAGGATAGGAAGAGAGCTCTCGAGGGGGGTCCATGGTTCATCCGAGGTGCACCACTCGTTATCCAAGCTTGGTCACCGGAGCAAGAAATGAGAAGAGAAAGGATAACCACGATGCCGATTTGGATTAGGCTACCGGAGCTAGACTTGAGGTTTTGGTCGGCGAAGAACTTAAGCATTATTGCTAGTGTGCTCGGGAAACCCCTCTACATGGACGATAATACGGCGACTGGTCGACGTTTGAGCTATGCTCGTGTGTGTAGAAGTCTCCCACGAATTTGCCTACCCCAAGTTGGTGGAGGTACAAGTGGAGGGTGGTGAAGTGGAGAAAGTGGAGGTGGACTACGAGTGGAAACTGGCCTATTGTGGGTTTTGTGAGGAGTTCAGACACGTCAAGGAAAAGTGTATGAGGAAGCTTGCTCCAAATCCGGCGACACCAAAAGAGACACACCAAAGATCATCTGACAAATGGGTAAAAGTGGCACGCCGACAAGGAGGAGAGGCGAGGACGCGAAACAAGCTTGGAGATAAGCCGTCGGAGAAGGCCATAGAAGTGGTCGAGGAAGCTAGCACCGGTGAGGGCAAGATGGAGGGGATGGAGGACATGGAGACCATGGCAAATCAGGTGGAGACACGTGGCAAATCAGGCCCACATGGTGCAAGGGCGGGAAACTCAAATGTAGTGGAGGATAAGGATGGGGGTGCATCTTTTGCACTAGCAAATGAGGTGAGGCCACGTGGGGATGCAAGTTTGCTTGAGGAAGCTTTTCTTCCATGCTTTTTGGTCAAAAAAGATGGGGCTTATGGGCTTGAGACAAGTGGCGTTAAGGACAAGGAGAGCATGAGGCAAAGAGTGGGCACAAATAAGGTGGATTCACGTGGAAAGGAAAAAGGTGCAAAGGAATGACAATGACAGCTTTTCTCCTCCATGTCTAATGGTACAAAATGGGGCCTATGAAAAAGGAACACGTGGAAATGAGGACAAGGATTGCTTTGGAGGAAAAGTGGGCACAAATGAGGAGGGTACACATGGCAACAAGGAGAGATGTGGGGCTGGTTTGGACGTGCATGAAATGGAAAAGGAGGCCAACGTGATTTTGCATGGTGAGGAGGTAAACAAAGGAGTAGGAATAAAGGAGGGATGGACATATGGCGAACATGGTATGGAGGATGTACCACGTGGAGATGAAAGCCAAACTTTACCAAACGATCCACTTGTACAAGGTGAAGTGGTGCATGGAGCGCGAGTTTTGGAGGAGAAACTACGAGGAGATTTCGGGAGGAGATGGCTCATTGATGGGAGAGCTAGGATGGACCTATCACCTCAATCTACCTTTCAAGGAGTACGCGCGGCCGTGTTAAGGCAACAAACTATGATGAAGACCGGAGCGCAAACCACAATGGTGCGCGAGGAGCTCACAATGAGTGACATGGCAGAAGCCGCTCTGTTGGGACTAGATCATAAGGAGTATACGCGCCTGAAGGCAAAGCATGGAGACGTCAGGACATTGGTAGAGGAGTCATGGTGTTATGATTCTGATGACACGTGGGAGAGTGACTTTTGTGTTAGGGATCCCAAATCGAGTCAGGGGTCACAAAAGAAGAAGGAAAAGAAGAAAGGGAAACTGCGACGCTGATTGGCCTCACAAGAGAGCGTGGAAAATGTAGGAATTAGAGTTGAATGTTTAGATAACATAAACTAGGAATTACATAATGTGTGTTGTAATGCAGTGTATCCGATTACGCAATTCAGCGTGGTCCGATTTTTGTAATTTTCATTCTATCAATATATTTAGCGGCTCAGCTGCCCTTTTTGCTTTGCAAAAAAAAAGGAACCAGACTCCAAAGAACCAAAAAGCCAAGCTACCCAATATCCCCCTAATCACAACAAAAATTCAGCCCTTGTACCGACTTGTTGCAACCAAGTATAGACATCCCTAGCAGTCTTTTGCTAAGTCAGTTCATCACAGTGAATAACAACCCAAATTTTATGTAGATATTAAGAGCTGGATAATTTATACGAGAATTTCCAAAACTTTCATATTAAGAAGATAACATTGCTACTCCGAATAACACTTGTAACTAGCTAATTATCCAACTTTTTCTCTTCAAAATCCTTTCAAATAAGAACACCATCATATTCCTATTACCCTACCCAATCCTTTTTTATTATTAATAGATGAAAACTGGGTAGACGGAGAAACGAGAAAAACAAAAACATAGAGTAGCCAAAAAAAGGCCAAATCCACTTTGAAAGCCCCTCATCCAATTTTCCCAAAAACTGTAGGAACTATACCCTACATCCCATGTCTCACCCCCAACCTAATCCTTGATCGACCTTTTTCACAATAAGATGCTCCAACGTTAAGCGAGGTAAGGAGGTTGGATTTGCACAACCTTACCCCAGCAAATAACAGAGAGGTTGTTGCTGAATGACTCTAGAGCAATGATTACCTCATTACACAATGAGAAAACTGCAGAATGTATAACGAGGCATTTTGTTTAGCCCATTATTTTCAAGGACCAAATAAAGTAAATTTATTCATTCCCAATGAGTCAGAAACTAAATTATTTTTGGCTTTTGAATTATCATAGACTAAATAAAAAAAGTGATTGAATGTGCCGGCATTTCTTATTTATTGTGAATAACATACTGACCGTCGTGCTTCCCATCCATGGGCCAACGGAAGTCTCTTTTGAGGTGTTGGGATAGTGTTCATGTTGATGTTTTGACTCCCGTCAGAGATGGACAAAACTGTCATGATAGCCCTCAAATGGTGAGTCCAAGAAAGTGATATCTAAGTTAACCCGCATTTTTTGAGGAGTAATTTGTTAAAAGTTTAGGTAAACAATAAAAGACAACACTAATGCTTTTGCCCAAAATGATATTTTGTTGGTCCCTTTTTTTATCGGTATCTTGGTCTCTTCTTACTAATTGCTACTAGATCCATGCAGGTAAATAAATCGCAAATGAGATGTTGACTTTAGTTGCACTAGGTGTACAAATAGAACAAACAAAAATATATTTAGATGTGAACTTGCCTTTGGACCACTTTCATGCATCTCGTCAATCAACCATCTGCACTCGCAAGAAAGAAGATGAAACAATCAATGTTAAAAATTGAAATTTATCTCATCAACCAACCACCTAGATCAAACTCCATTTATTTTGTCACTCTCTTTGCTAATAACAGTAGAGGTAAAGCTACACAACACAAACATACACATGGGTATGTACTTTTATCCTGAAATTCTGGTTATTTGCTCTGGATAGATTTAAATTTTTTGTTAATATTTTGTTGAACTAATAAAATGTTTTACATTCAAACATGTTCTGTATCTGTCATGTTCCATTTTCCATCAGATGATAAATTTAGCTTTTGTTAATTATTTTGTGGAAGTTGGTATTTATTAATCTCATTTCTCTCTTTTCACATATATGACAGTATCCGTTTTTACTTGTTCCTTTTCGATTAACTTTTTTAATTATACGCATCCATTCTACAAGCATTTCTCCAACTGGTGCAAGGGTAAACTGTAATCATGACTGGTACATAAGTCTCTACTTACACCTACATCAACTATTATTGAATTCAGTAAGTTAGTGGAAACACTGAATAACAGTGTAATTTCCGCAATATTTTTTACCTAAGGAAATAGCTAATAAGCAAGGGGAAAATAATAGATACATGGGAGTGTTACAGAAAACAGAAATGACAAAAAAAAGTCCATGCAAACCATCTACAGGAAGTAGAACGAGGCTGGGAATCGTTACGCAATCTTTCCCTGAGCTACTAGAGAGGTTGTTCCAATAAATCCATGATATGGAATGCAAAAAATTAGATGTAATTTCACAATATGTAAGAGATTCAGATGGTTTAATCGTTTAAGATATTGTAATTTAATCCATTATAATCTAAAAGCCAAAAGTTTGGTAATCAATGCCTTAAGTGTTTGATGACTTTCCAAAAATGTTGATTACTTTGCTACTTTTGACACATCAAATGATGAAGTCTTGGTGGCTAGCCTATGGATGTTTTTCTGCCATTTATCAAGAATTTTCCTCTCATTGTGATCTTCACAAATGTTTGAAAGGAAGTCACCCCTATGGTTCCTCCATACCATTCCATGAAGGAAACTTATTCACCCACAACAAGAAGGTTTGTCTATAATCATACTAATCCTTGCCTTTAATTGAAGAAAACTAAGCATAAATAGAAAATGAGAACCAAATACTAATGCTGGTGGATGGAGAGTAAAACTTGAGTTTGATGGATGGAGAGTTGGGTCGAAATCAATTTTTTTTTCATGAGAAAGGATGCTATTCAGGACTTCTTTTGTTCAACTCAAGCTTATGTCATATTTATGTGCATGTTGTTTAATTATGATCAAATGAAAAAATTATGGCTATAATCTAAATAGTTACTTCTTATGATTCCTATTTAGTCAAAACTAAGTACATTTGTACTACGAAAAAAAACTTTTCAATAGTTGTTTCCTATGGGGGCACATTATTCTCATATATTGTCTAATGTTCATGTTAATCTGCAGGCTGGAGTAATGATTTCTAAATGTTAATGTGTCAAAATAAGGATGTCCATTTCTAATGGAGCCAAAGATTAAGTTCTTTTTTGACTTTTGGATTACAATGGACTAAACCAATGTGGTCATATAAGTTGTCTGCGATTCTTATTTATTGTGAATTAGCAGTTGTCTAGGCATCAAATCACAAGTCAATCAGAAACAACTTCTCTGTCACAAGGTGACAAGGGTATGGTTATGTAAAAATGTATATTAATGAAATATATGAACGAAGACATTTTAAATAGTACATCCATCGTTGAAAAAAATGGCGAGTCATTTCAGATGGGCTATTCACAAATAAAAAATGCATACAAATGAACCTTAGTGGAATAAAAGAATCCAAGACACTGAAAAATTTAACATTTTTTTAGTCAGAGAGATCAAAATTTAAGCTAGTTTTAGATGGCCTACTAAGGTCTAGCGAGCTTCAAATATAAGGCCTATGGAGCTTGAAACTATGTAACCTAGCCTGATAGTACAATCAGGTATTGCAATTGCATGTGGATTTCAAACTTTTCATCAAAATTATTATCACTTTGATTCCTTCTAGAATAGCACACAATGTAGAGGTATATACCAATTAATTGTCAACTGCTAAATAAAGCTTTTAATGTTAACTATTTTGTTTGTGGAGTAGTTAAGACGTCAATAACAAACTCAAACTACCACATAAACTGCAAATTTTCTGTGATTAATAACAATATTCAACGAGTAAGAATAAGAGGAGATGCAGATGTTTTTCCTAGTGATAATATTAAGAACATAGAATAGTTTCAATGATAAAAAAAAGAACATAAATAGCTACATCTATAACGGGTTAAATTTAAATCTTTGAGCCAAGGAGGGATTGGAGGATATGAATTTCAATTAGTAACTACTGTTGACATTACCATGGAATCATGGATTGCGTAAATTTTTAAGAGTAGCACAATAAATACAGGCATTAAGACAAACTTCCATATAAATTATTTTCCCACCCACATTTCATCATAATGCTCATCCACATTTCGACTTAAGAAATTAAAACTCACAAGCATTTCAGTACTTACCCTTGACATACTAATGGATTCCGATTCTGTAAATTTTTCAAGAGTAGCACAATAAATGTAGGCGCTGAGCCAAATGTAAATTAAACATATTTTACGAAAAAGTCTATCCTTATTCTCTATTTTATTAGTCCATTGATCAAATATTGATCAATCTTCACTTTGACTTTAATTAAAGATATAATAGAAGTACCTGTAGTCAAATGAGGGGAAACACCGGTGAAGAAAATTCACTATAAATCCTACTGTAGCATAGTCCGCAGCAGCAGTGTCAGTCAAATGAACATGCTGAACCTGGATATGAAGATACAGACCATGGATAAAATATAAAATAATAAGATTAAAACCTAAAACTTTAGCAGCAATAATCGACCATGAAAATTAATTACCTTTACCGCAACTTTTGTACCATCATGCATTGTGGCTGCATGAACTTGCGCAAGGGAGGCACTTGCTAGCGGGAATTTATCAAACTCTGCAAACACCTAATGATAAGTATATCGCCAGAAAGTTAAACTAAATCCAATTGAAGTCTTAAAGTAGTGATTTTACTAAGAAATGGTAATAAAGGACATAAATATACGTCATCAGGCAACTTCCCAAGCTCTTTCTGGAAAACCTTGCACACTTGAGAATACGAAGAGACAGGACATCTTTTCAGCATTGAAGCCCTAAATGTATATAAATACTCTGGAGGAACCACGTAATCCTAGAATAAGAAGTTAAGTAATTGAGTATTCAATTCTGTAAATAGTCCTTGTTTGAAATTCAAATGGAACCTCAAATGTAAATATACAACAATATAACTTGGATGATTTAAAAGTACGTTAATCAAGCAAAAAGAAGCATCATCATAACCAAGTGCACGTTGCAATTTATTACAGTACTTCCTCTTAACTTCAGCAAAACCTTGAAGTGGTAAAATTCTTTACTGAACCACATAATATATATAAGGTGGTGCTATAATGAGGTTTTGCCTCTTTGTAGTTCTAGGGAGGTCCCACTTGTTGCTCAATAAAACCATATACTAGTTTGATATAGGAACATACTTGTTTAATGAAAGTATTTACAGAATTGAATAACAAACTTTTCACACTGCATATGGTTTGGGAGTCTGTTGGTTGATTTCAGCTAAAATATGGAAAATGTCAATGGCTTTTAGATCAACTTTTCGCATTAGAGGAGGTTGCAAGTTCTTACCAAGGAAGCACCAATATGGACACCGGGTACGGACATGAGGACACATAATTTTATAAAAAAATAGAATATAACATGGTATGGCAATAGCTATTAATATACTATGTTTAACAAACTTAGTTTTTTTATTTTCTTTAGTAATCTCAAGATATGTAATAATCTCAAGTTATCGGTGATCTTTTGGACCAGAACATTAAATGTTCAATTTTAAAAAAAAATTGGCCCGAGATAGCAAGAGAGGGATTCAAAGAGAAAGATGAGAGTGGAGGTAGAGGAAGAAGGATGGGAGAAATATCACGTTGGAGTAAAAAAAAACCTTGAATAATTCAAGAATCACAAAAGTTGTAGCGACCTCAAATATCATGTTCGATATTTTTTCAATATTAGAATTCTGTAATTAGAATTCTGTAAAATATATTTCGAATTGTTTTTGTTTCTTTTTAGTTTATAGATTGTGTAACATTTCAGTTTATAGTTCTACATTGTGTAAACAAAAGGGTTAGTAGGATCTACAAAAACATGATTTAACAATTACAGCCTATTCTTTAATCATATTGATAATTTTAACACATTTACACTTACCTACTTAGGAATTTTACAACATAAGTACGCAAGCTCAGTGTAAGATCGTTGTGAGCTAGTAGACTCCATCTGCACATCACAGACGAACCAACCTATTTTTTTCAGCGGTAATTGACAAAATCAACCTTCACAGTACAAGAGCAAGCCGATCCAAATTTGTGAGTCGTGATAGTACCATCTATAAAACATAACATGATCAAAAATTTCATATCAAACACACCAACCCCTTGCCGACTTAAGATATGCATTCAACTAGTTGTACCCCTATTAGAGCTGAATCACCTACTTTTACTCATTCGAATAAAAAAAATTATTTTTACTCTTCCCACTACTTGATCTGACATTCCCACCTCAGCCAAATTCACAACGTCAAATTAAAGCCAATAACAGGAGCAAAAACAGAAAATCGAAAAACGCAACATACGAGCTGAGCAATGTGTTGGCCGAGCTTAATATAGATCCCTCCATTCCTAAAGCATAGTTGCTGAAGTCTCCGCGCGGATCTGGTGTGGACCTCGTGCTTCGCCTTCTCGTACTCTGGCGTCCCCCCTTCGAGCCCCCTCATAGAGTACTGGTAATCTGGGAACGAACGGAACCCAATGAAGGAGAGAACGGGAAGGGAGGGGAGAGGAGGGGGAAGGAGAGGTACCGAAGGCGATGGTGGTAGCGGTGAAGGAGTCGCGGGCGAGACGGAGAGGGACGATCGTACAGATCTTGAGAGTGGCGGCGGGGTCGTCGGAGGTGGCGACGGAGGCGGTGATGGACACCGCCGCTGTCGTCGCCAGAAGCTTCGCGAAGCGGCGGCGCATTTTGGTGGGTGCGGAGTGGAAGGGCGACGCTGGGTGTGTGTGAGCTATACGCGTGTAAGCGGGGCGGTTTTTCAACCCCGCTACCCGACCTGTTTCAGTTAAAGAGGGTAAGTACGACGATGCCGAAAAATGAAAAATCCTTACCTGAGATGGATTAAAGTTAAATATAAAAATTTAATTAATTTTTCTTAACATTTCTATTTTGATCATAACCAGCAGATACAAAAAATAAAAAAATCAATCGACGTATTTTAAAGACAGATCAAACCCGTCCTATTTATACTCCCAGGCTACTTTATTTAAAAATATTATCTAGATGCCCAAATAAATTTAGTAAAATAAAATATGTTTTTGCTTGTGTGTCGCTTTCTACTATCGTCTTTCCGTCAAGTTTTTCAAAACATTAGGTTTTTACCACTATTTGAGAGAGTCCCTAACACGATAGAAATCCATTATTTCCATTAAATTACGTTAGAATTAAGTTAATTACCTTATAAGCATTCTCCCAACTACTCAACCTCTTCCCTCCGTTATCAAACCACACCATCTCATCCATCAACATCACCTCTCTCTTCACCATCTGACTTCCGATCACTGTCCATTGGTTAATTCAATACCTTTTTCCACTCCTCCAAACCACTCAAATGCTTCGCCTTCAACCATTCAAATGTTCCTAGAAACCACCATGTAATATTTGCTTCATCATCTTCAACCTTCTCCTCCGCCCGAACTTAATAGCCAGTCATGTTATTGAATTTCATGATCTCTTATTCCATGATCCCTTAATTCATTCTTTGCTTCATCCCCTTCTTCTTGTCTTCTTCAAACTCTCAAAACGTAGAAGCAAAGATTCGGTTTAAGGGCTTGGGACAAAAAATGGTTCATTTTGGGTCTGGATTAGGGCTCGCCCTCGGGATCAGACTCGTCATCGCCTTTGTCCACTTTAAGAACCTCACATCCACTTCATCGTCTTCACAAACATTCTCAGTCTCGCCCTGACACCCCTCGAAATCATTGAGTCCCTCATCACCGCTATAGTAGTATTTAGGTCGCATGCTACTCCAACCCCATCCCACTTTGGCATCGTTTCCTTCTAGTCATGTTCTGCTCTGGCTGAGTCTCGCTCCAGTTGAGTCTCTCTCCCGCCATGTCGCACTCTGGCCAAGTCTCGCTCCGGTCATGTAGTAATTGTAGGATCGTGTGTGGCCTAATTAATCTAATCAATTTATTAATCCTTACTTAAGATGCAGTGGAAACAACAATTAAAACGAGTAGAGAAAGCAAATGCAAACCACAAGGAAGGCGGTGACCTTTACAAAGTAAGCTCGTGAACACCCTCACCGAGCTTGGTTTCTTCCTCTCACAACCTGAGAGGGATGATCATCGTTACGGGCAGAGATCAAGCCTTACAACTTTGACATCACAAGGAAACAAGAGTATCAACACTCTAACTTGGAGCACACTTGAGTAGGATATGGATTTGGATCAAGTGTTGAAAGTTTAAGCTTTTAGTGTAGGATTTGGGATTCTTGAGTGGGAGAGTTTCTCTCTAATGTATGTGTGAGTTTGGAGTAGGAGAGTTGCGTAAATGAGGTGTGTGAATCTTTATTTATAAGCTCCTAGAGAGATATAGCCGTTGGGGGAGATTAGGAAAAGATTTGTGTAAGATACACAAAACAGAAACTAAGGTTCAACAAATCTGTCCAATACCGGTCGACCGACACGGGATAAACGATCCACCATTTCCATGAAAATAAGGAAACGTTCTAGCCAACTTGAAATACGGTCCAACCAAATGACTACAACTTAAGTGAACGGCCAAACTAAAACTAAGGGAGGTCGACCTGAGGGTTTTGGCCAAGGTAAAGGTTTCACGGTCGACAAAATAGGAAGTTCGTTCGACCGAAAATAACGATAGCTTTGGACGCTCAAGTTTGTCTACATCTGGTCGATCACCGTCATGTCATCGTTCGACCGGTGGCCAAAATCAAATTAAGGGTTTGGTGAATGTATGCGAATACGACCGTTGGAGAATACGACAAGTATAGCAGTCATCCTGAAAATACGGGTTTAACGGTCGACTGAAAGATCAAAATAGGTCGACCGTGTTGGCTTTTTGGTTAATAATCGTTAATCTGTTTTGATGATTAACCAACATATCAATAAACACATGTATTATCTTAATATCATCGTTTGCATATATTGTATTCTCTAATGTTTCAAGAACCAAGTTTGACTTAACACAAGAAATGAAGAATGAAGAGTAGATAGGTTTTACATTTCTTGTATATAGGTTACAATGTAACTTGGCACTTGAAATTGATGTTTAATTGCATTGCATAACCCTTAGGAAACCTATAGAAGTCTCACATTCAAATCCATTTATTTTTTACTTCAATAGGAAATCGTCGAATCACATTAAAATCCTTAGAATAGGAATTCTGTGCAAACCGGTCAACCGATAGAACCATCTGGTTTGACCGGATTTCACCAGGGAGCCTTAGACAGCCTTTTGTTTGTTTCTTAAACGGTCGACCCAATTCTTATTTTCGTTCGACCGATTCTTTATCTAGTTTCCCAGTCTAAATCGATCGACCGAATTACCTCTTCCATTCGACCGTTTCTCCTTTGTCAACCGATAGGACTTAGTTCGATCGATACATACTTTCTAGCCTATCGTTTGTTAACACGTTTCTTGGTTAGTGTGACTTCCGGTTGACCAACAATTTGTTTTGTTCGACCGATTGCTTTTCCGTATTCGTCTTAAATATGACCGTTAAACTTTTCGTATATACCAACGGTCGTATACACATACTCACCTAACCCCTCACTTAGATTTGATCTTCCGGTCGACCGAAACTCCTTTAATGGTCGACCGGCCCTTGAAACTTCCCAGCTCCAAGTCTTACTGGAAGTTTCCAGTCGAACCCTCAACTTATTCTGTTCGACTGATTACCATTTGCACAGATTTGTCTTAAACCAAATTTTCTAAACAGTCGATCGAAACTCTTTTCACGGTCGACCGATTCATGAAACTTCCCAGCTCCAGTCTTACTGGAAGTTTCCGGTCGAACACTTGATCCATTCTGTTCGACCGGTCACTTAAGTTCTAGCCCAGTTGGTTCGACCGTCTGCACCTTTACTCGACCGAAATGCTAATTTTCACATACCGGTTGACCGATTAACCCGATCCGGTCGACCGTTAGTGTGCAGTTTTGTGTCTTGGCTCTCACTGCTTTGTGTATTCTTACACAACTCTTTCCCAATTTAATACCAACGACTTGAATTAGTTTAGATCATATAAATAGAGCTGAGAACACGCATCTAAGGTCACCAATCTTTCTTCAAGCTCAAATCTCACTACTACTCTCAAACTTGCTCTAAACATCTTGTGCTCACATCTTCTCACTTGAAATCACCATCTTTGATTGCATCATTCATTTCAAGTGCTCAAGATTATTTGCTTAAGTAAAGTCTTCAAGAGTTGTACTAAGCTTCCGGTGTGAAGCTCTTCTCGGATTGTGAGAAGGTGGTCTAAGCTAGGCGAGGGTGTTCGCGAAGCTTGTGGTGTAAAAGCGTGATCTCGGCCTGCAACGGAGATCGGATTAGTGGAGGACGCGAAGTTGCTCGAGTAAGAGCAATTCGTAAGAGAGGACTAGGATCCGGTGGTTGGATCCAAACCTCTACATCCGGTGTTGTGGTTTGTATTTCTTTTCTTCACATTAAATTACTTTAGCTTTTAGTTTCGTATAGTTTGTTAAACAATCTTAATTAGTCTATTCACCCCCCTTTAGACTAATATTAGGCCATAGTAGATCCTACAGACCAGTGGAATTGGGTTAAATCACTTTTAGTGTACCAGTTTACTAGTAGAAACGGTCGAACAAAAAACTCGATTCGGTCGACCGTTTTGCACAGACAAGTTGAGGTTTAGTTTGAGTGATTTTTCGACCTAGGTTTGGGTGATCTATTGATGAAGTCTAAATGATGTGAAATTTGGTGTGACTTCTACAAGGAACCTAGTGTGTATGTGAATAGGTTACAACTCTTGTATGCTTAAGTTTACATAGATTCCTAGGACTCAAATAAATGCAAAATTACATGTTTTCAAATAGCTTGATTACATGTCTTGACTCCATTCCATTCTTCCTTGAGTCTTGATCACCTGTAGATGTTAGAGCAATACAAGATATATTTTCATACATAATGTGTGCTATACTTAATTTGATTTTGATAAAGATTAGGTTAGTCAAATTATCAAAACACAGATTAAGGCAAAAAATCAACAGTAATCCGTTTGTTGCTTGTGTGAAGCTAGGGCATGATTTGGGGATAGGGGAGGTGAGCGACAGGTGGAAAGTGGTGAATTGCATAGGGTTTGGTAGATTTGGGAAGTTAGGGATCTATTGGGGGTTTTAAAGAGAAGGGGTAAGTGGGTTCTTTTGTTTTTAACATAAATATTTATCACTAATGATGATTACTTAGTTGTTATTAATATTTTTTACGTGTGTAATATCTTATTTTAAGTCCAACAAATTACTATGCAATGTGTATAATGGTAACAGAGTCATCCTAATGGAATGGAAAATAGCTAATGGTTACAAAAACTTAATGACATCAACATAAATTGCAAAACAATGATAGCAAAAAAACCCCAAAAAAACATAATAGGCCTCTCGCCAAAATAGTTATGAAACTAGTGTTGCCTCCACCACGCGTTGCATGTGGCAGAGGCAGATTTTAGTTTCTTTACTTGATCAAACTAGGCATCCCCAATGTTGAGTTCTTAAAGAACTTGACAACTCCAATGCCTAGTTCAAAGAACTCGGCTCCCTTTGGAGAGGTAAACTTACATTATTTGTGAACTCAACATCCCAACTATCGAGTTCTCTGATTGGAACGCGCGTCCCCCTGGCCAAGTTCAGTAAAAAGAATGCAGCTTTCACAACGCCGAGTTCAGTAAAAAGAACTCTGGACCCCAACACTCAGTTTAGTAAAGAGAATTCAGTGTTGGGGACACTGAGTTCATTCAAGACCCCTCCACCCCACATTTTTCTTAACATTCATTACTTATATATTTACTTGCAAAACGTATTTAGCATCAAACAAACATATAATCTAACTTCATACCACAATATAACTTCAACTTAAGATCATAGTAAACCAATTAAAACCAACAATTTAACACACGAAATGCAATAAAGTCAATTATATCCCTGCGATACAGTTAGAATTCATCTGAAACCCGTAATCTCACCCACACTACCCAAAACCTGGTCCTCTCAACCTCTTCTTTCTTTTTGGCGGCCCCTCTTTACCCTTGGGTCATCCACGTCCACGTCTTGAAGGTTCTTCTATGTTTTTCGAATGTGCATCGTGATCTTTTGCCAGCACCCCTTGGTTTGCAGCTTCCTCCTTCGCAACCACTTCTTCCTCCCTTACTCGTGCATCTTTCCTCATAACTTCTTCCTGGTGTGGTGGATCTTCAAGTATCGACATATCCTCATTGAAATTAATTAAAGAATTGTGCGATGTGAAGCAAATCGAGAATGCCTTGACCTTTTCCTTTAGTTTTTTGGTCATTGAATATGCTTCAACATCTTTATATCTTTGACTTTTAGACTAATACAATGAACATCCACTGCTGGAAAATAGGGTTTTCACGTCGGTTTTTTTGACCATATCACGTTGGTTTTACTATTTCAATATACCGACATCGTAAAATGGAGACGTAAAGGGGAGGACAATACCACGTCGATTATGCAACCGATGTGATATATGAGGTATATCACGTTGGTTCTTGAAGAACTGACATGATATATCCCCAAAAATACGTGATATATTGCATTTATATCACGTCGATTCTTCAATAACCAACAATATAACTGAAGATCATGAAAAACCGACGATGATATAACTTAATAATATATCACGTCGGTTCATGAAAAACCGACATGATATAGTGGGTATAGCACGTCGGTTCTTATAGAACCAACGTGATATACGTCTGTTAAAAAAATATTTGTTATAAATCTACTGATATGTCCCTGCACTAAACACATTCACATTCACAATCACAATCACAATCACAATCACAATCACAATCGCATCACATTCACATATTCGCAATCACAATCGCATCACATACAAAATGCAATATACTAAGTGACATTCAAGTCATTAATTCACAATTCCAATCCATTTCAACATTCAAACTAACATTCAATGTCTTTGATTTCCATTTGAGCAAACTAACAAGTTAACATTATCAAGCCATATCCAACGTGTGTATCCTTCATCAAAACCTTTCTCAAACAAATGAGCCTTGATATCTTTTACATCTCTTAAGAACATGTTAAGACACTTCCTACATGGACATAATACCTTTCCTTCGTTTCTAAAATGCCCATTCTTTTGTGCAAACTCTACAAATTTATCAACTTCGTACTCATACTCATCACTTAATAAATTTCATAGTAATAAAAAATTTCTTGTGGGAAAAAACACAAACAAGCCACAACTATATATACTAAAACCTTCAACACAACCATTCATTTAAATAGGTCATAACCATCCACTTAAATAAGGAAATTGAAGTGGGATGTAATAGTTGAATGCAATTGATTTCAGCAAGTAATGGAAGAAAAAAGAGCAAAAACCTTTCTTGATGTCTATATCTTAATCCTTATCGAAACAAATAATAAAATCCAAATAAAAAATTCAACAAAGAACCAAAACAAACACAACCGAAATAGATTTATTATTAAAACACTAAGGAATGATAAACCTAAATTACAAGTTGCACATTAGAATAAAAACATATATTCAATTTTAAAGGTGGAAGATGCTTTGATTAAACAAGTTTGGAATATAATGTTAGTAAAAATTTCAAGTTTAGAGACCATCACATAAAAATAAAAATAAATCAAGTTGAAAGTGGTCCTTAATCAAATTGAGAGTCGAGCACGAATATTTCGGATGAGTCGAGTTCAAAGGAGCACGACGAGGTCAGAGGAGTCGAGGTCGAAGGAGCACGGTGAGTTCGGAGGACCTCGACGAGGTCAGGGTGGCTGACGGAGGGGCGGTCGCGTCAGAGGTCAGAGGTGGGGTCAAGGTTGGGACGAAGGCTTGGATCAGTGGTCGATTGGGGTCGAGGTGGTGCGTTAGGGCGGAGGCTTGGTGGCGGCATCGGAAGTGGCCGGAGTAGTTGGGGTTGGTGGTCAGAGGTTGTGGTGCATTGGGTGGTCGGTGGTTGGGTAGAGGTCTGGTTCCTGCGGAGGAGAGACTTTTTAGGATGGAGGAGAGATAGGGTCAGATTTTTTTGTTTGTGATAGGGTGGAGGAAACAAGAGGACATTGGGTTGTGGGTTGGGCCTGTTTCATTTAAAAAACATAAACACATTGGTTTTATTAAAACCGATGTGGTACACGTGCTATTTAATGTTGGTTTTATGAAAACCGACGTGAAACCTCCCGTAAAACACATCAGTTTTCAAATAACCGACGTGACATATTTATTTGGGTTTTTAAAAAAATTAAAAAATATATATCATGTCGGTTTTATGAACACTGACGTGAAACATCCATCAAAACACATCGGTTTTTGCGTAACCGATGTGATAAGGTAGTTTCACGTTGGGTTTTAAACACTCGATGTGACATGTCGACATTGAATCTTGTTTTTCCAGTAGTGATCCTTGTGTATATCGGTCATATTGAGTACCTGTGACAAAAAAATCATATTAGTAATTATCAAACACAATTGTCATTAAATATCATTATCAAATCATAATATCACACTTACCATATTCCTTTCTCTATCCCCGTAGGCCTATACTCTACCAGTTAGAAGGGGTGAGGCACAATCCAACGAATAATGATATTCCAATACTACTCCATATACAGTCTTCGACTATCAGCTGGCGAAGCACCTCACACTGGTCGTTCTTCTTGGATGTTATCACTCTGGTGTGACCAGTGGTCGATGTCAAGCATTCACTCCCATACAAATTGATGTTTGTCCTCCCTCGAGAAGATTGTTCTCTATATCTCTCCGTCGACTCCGGAATATGCTGCTGCAAGTCAAACTGTAACATAATTCGTTAGGTACATGCATTACAACCTCACCAAAACCAGTACTCATCCACACTTGGGCACCTTCAATGCACATGGCAGGGACTTCTCGCAAATCCAATCCGGCGTAAGGATCTGAGAACACCTGATCGTGTTCTTTCTTATCTAACTCATTTCTGTAGAAGTTGATCGTGAACGTCTTCACACTCCCTTTGTATGACCTCAACGTTCTCCATCTGACACCCAATGGAGCTCCTGCAACTCTAGGTAATCCATCGAGAGGGGTCTTCATCGGCCTTCCCAAGTGTAGGTCCTCCCAACACCATATCTGAAGTATCGTCCAAGTAGTGATACAAATAAGCAAGAACTACACTACCCCAACTGTATTGCCAAGTAACACATAAATCCTCCAACAAAAACACAAGTACTTCAAATGTACCATCACCGATCTTGTCCAAGAATAAGTTGCAACCGGATTAGAACAAGATATAAGCTTTGGAGTGGTGTGAAAACATCTTCCGTGTTACAAATGGCCTCAGTATACGACCCAGTAAATCCTCGCAAACTTATGCCCAAATCAGATTTTGGGTACCACATACTGGAAGATCGTCCACCCTTAAACCCGTGAGAATAGACACCTCTCTCAATGTGACAGTCATCTGGCCATGTCGCATGTGAAAAAGATGTGTCTCCAGCCTTTAGCTCTCTACCATTGCGCAGAGTAAAGCGTGCTCCAAAACACTTGAGTTGGCCCGCGACCGTACTAAAACTGGTTGTCTCTAGAAAGTATATCAGCCTTTCATCCGTAATTGACGAATTGTCCACAGCCGACCCATGCTCAATGTACTAAACCCATCTGGATCCTTCTGCAACCATTTAAAACAAAAATCAACAAAGTTGACCTATTCAAAAATATTAGTGATGTAATCATTAACTTCAACCACCAAATACAAAGTTTGTTACAAAATGGGCAAATAGCAATGACTTGTGCCTCTCTTGCAATACCATAATGGAAGGGTCAACCGGTCCCTGACTAGCGCTCGTGACAATTTGCGTTGTTGTAGTAACTGGTACTGAACTACTAGTCCCTGGCGGCATCTAAATAAAAGCTTGAAAATGAAAACATGAATCACAACTACTACAAAGCTAAACATACTTAGACAAATATATCAAGTTCACAAGTAAAATATCATGACATATACCCCAAGTTCATAAGGTTCAAACAAATCATAAAACAACAAACACATCATCAAATAGGTTCCTTGCGCCCAGCTCGGTTGTAACCTTTCTCACCACATCTACTACACTTGACTCTTCTTTCCGAATGCTCATCCATTTTGTTACCAATTCTTGTTGACCCCAGTTTCCCAACTAGTCATTTAGTCTTTGAAGGCTTCATTAAAACGTTCTTGCGATTTGGCCAGAACCTGACATCTGGAAAATGTGTGAAAATAGGAGCATGACTGCTTGTACATGTCCTCCATATAGAATTGTGAAGTTATGTTTTTCACATTAGCATTCTTTTTGCTGCATACGGCTAACACATGTGAGTAAGGAATGTACGTTGTGTCTATGTATCCACAAGTGCAGGTAAATCTTGTTCCAGTTGAACAGACTTCGAATATCTTGAACTGGTCTATTCTAATTTGGAATGAGTAGTCGGCAAAGTTGTCCATTGTTTGATATCTTGATGGGTAACTATTCTCATGTATAACCTAATCAATTTTCGGGGTAAAGGTCTGACCATCACCACACCATCCTTACGCCTTTTAAGAAAGAACTTATTCAGACACTACTACAGAAAAGGGAATATATGTCGGATGTACGAGGGTATATACGTCGGATATAAGCACTCCCAGATCCGACGTCTATGTGTGCGTCGTCTATACATAGACGTCGGACGTCAAAAATCTGACGTCAATTCCTAACGAATAGACGCCGGCTGTATGTAGAAGCCGACGTCTATACTTAAAGAATAGACGTCGGCCTTTCTTTAGGACCGACGTCTATTCTTTAAGTATAGACGTCGGTGAAATAACAGACGACGTATATTCCTAAAGAATAGACGTCGGATGATACATACAACCGACGTCTATGCCTTTCTTCAGAGGAATAAACGTCGGCTAATACAAACATCCGACGTCTATTCCTAAACCTGGAAAAAAATAGCATCCTCTAAACTTGTATTTAGTCATCGTATTCGTGTACATACAACCTGCACCAAATTCGTTCACAGATGCTCACACTTTCATCCACATGTACATACAAGCACACACACAAGCATACATGCACAAACACAAACATACACAACCATACATGCACAAACACAAATATACAAGCATACACAATTGACATTCAACACACTTGCAATTAATTCATAAACAATTGGCATTCATTCTAAAATTGAGGCGATTATATTAAGGGATAAATTGTAGGTTTGTAATACAAGTGCATTTGTTAACTAAATTACAAAAAATGCTAGTGATAGGAGAACCTATTAGTTCATCAACATGTTTCTGATAAAATAGCGAGCCCATCGGTCGCAAGTTTCATCAAACTCCTGTTGCGAAAAGGGATCACTACTTTTTGGGAAGACCTATCATAAAAAACAAATGTGTTGAATGTTAATAACTAAATATTGAAACTACAACTATACAATTGAATAACGATCTACATTACCTCGGATAGGCATACGTCTTGAGTTGCCAATTCGAGGATTTCCTCCATGTGTCTCATCACGTAGTAACTACATTCCGTATTTTCAACCTGCTTCCGGTACTACAAACATAGAAATTTGCTAAATATATGTTCCTAACTTAATTAACAAAAATGGGAGAGAACGTACTCTCATTCCATGTCATGTTATTCTTGCTTTTGTGGTTGTTCTCCTGCCACCTAAAGCTCTGTAAACCTTAATTGCCCTGAGTAGCACAAGTTAAAATTTCATTCAATAATACTAATAAAAATCCACGAATTACTTTTACCATGACTAAAACGAACTTACAAATTTAGAAGTTTCTTTATTGAGTCCCTTGGTTTATTTGACCCCAACGGATCAAACCAATATGCCGAATTAGTCGTGGGGCATACAACGACAAACATCCAATGAGCCATGTTATATATATAATTAGAAGCTTATTACAAAATAAAATTCCACTTTTAATTACAAAGTTTAGCTCTCATGATAAGGGAACATATAATAGCTTTTGTCTTCTTCTTTAAAGAATGTCCCAAGCTGACCCGATTTATCGTCATTCCTGTATATATATGTCGATGGACTGATAAATCTAAATACTTGATCGTCGGGAAAGACTGACATTCTGGCGTCATAAAGATGTCTACAAGTATAAAAATTATACTTTATTACAGTTTTGATAAAATTATTCAATACATTTCATTGTATACCAAAGAAACACTTACTTCACTTGCACGTCGATAATCATGATACACAATGAATCCATCGCCAAGAACTACATGATATCCTCTTTGGTGACATACAAAGCCGGAGACAACCCTTTATCCCCCTCCAATTCCCAGCTACTTAAGGATTGTGCTTCCCTACCTATCATACATTGATACAACATTTTGCACCTACTTGGAAGCGAATTAATGTTGATCGGAGATTGGTTGTTTGACCCTTTGCTCCGGGAGCTTGACACCTTACAGATATATATACCACCGTTAAAATACAATTGTTAACAAATTTGAAGTTTAAAGTCTTTCAAATTTAAACTACACCTCATGTTTGTCGTTTAACTCCACTAAATAACTAGGCCACCGCACGAACCCACCGATAGCATCGCCGAGAGTAACAATCTCTTCTTCCAGAAATGGCACAAAAGCACCATCATCTAAACAACTCTCAACTGCAACCTTCACTTCTCCCTCTCCTACCTCTGTGAAACTCATTATTATATTCTTCAGAGCAATTTTTTCAGCCATCATTTGTGCTTCTAACTTTTGGTACCCCGCTCGAGACATACGATGTGTATACATGTTAGAAGTTCTAATCTTTTGGTTTTTGGCTCGGATGGCCTAAAATCAAGTTTATTAGATTGTCACTAAAAACAATAACTAAAAAGTTTGTTTTGAAACTCAGTTATTATATTCTAAATTAAACTCAGTTACCTCAAACTCCGGGCTATCTCTGGATTTTCTGAATAGCTCCCATTGATTCAGAGTGATAAAGTTATAGACATCACATGGATTTCTATCCTCGTAGTCTCCGAATATGTACTTGTTCATTAAATTTGTTTTGAAATCCCTCCAATGAACTGACATGTATGTCATCCATATTTCTTCAACTTGTCAGTGGATTGGAACTCAAAAGATTCCTACAACACGTTAACTTTATATATATCAAAAGTTCGACTAAAACTATAGAAATATATAATGGAATCATTACCTGCACGTTCTCCCATATTGTGTCCTTCAACTTCTCATCTACATCGGCCCAACTCGAGAAACAAATGTCAGCTTTGGCCCTCGCTAAGCCACCCAGATAACTTTTCCAATTATCAGAGAGCATGCCTATCAGCTCAAGACGGTCATCAAACTGGATTGGAACTCTACCCTCTCTATTTCTTCTCCCCACGAATTCTTTCATGAGACAAGGACCTCGTGAAGTGTATGTCTTCGAGCCTTCAGACTCTGAGGGAGTGGGTTTCTTTTTCGGAGCCATGATACTATAAAAGATAAACTCAAGGCATTAAAAAATAAAAGGTTAAGACATTAAATGGCTATTACAATGTGTTACAACAGAAAAGTTGCACCTTTACTGTTTTTTCTTCCTTAATGGATTTTCAATCCATATACCTTCACCGTGGTCATCTCTAAATATACAAGTCTCAACATTTATTTATTCGTCTACTGAGTTCAACTCAGGTGCTTGCTTAGAGAAAGGTGGTGTCTCTTCATACTCAATCAGACTATCATCTGATACAATTTTTTTCTTCCCTTCTAGAATTATTGCTCATTTCTTATCACATGGATTAGCCACATAGAAGACTTGTTTCGCTTGGGAAGCGAGAATAAAAGGTTCTCATTTATACCCTTTTTTGAATAAATCAATTAATGTGAACCCATAGTCATCCACTCAAACTCCACTTTTATTATCAGCCCACTTGCATCTAAATACAGGTACTTTGAATTTAACAAAGTCTAGCTCTCATATGTCTTCAATTACACCGTAATAGGACATGTCGGCGTATACATGATTCTTGTCTTTAGAACTAGACACATGCAAAGACTCTGCTATTAAGGTGATGCCACTGTTCTGAACAACACTTTTCGCATCTTCACAAACTGTGTAGAAAGAATATCCATTGATATCATAACCACTGTAACTTATAACAACAGAATGTGGACCATAGGCCAACCATTGTATTGTCTCAGAAACATCATGCTTGTAAGCCAGATTTTTGAACTAAGAGATGAAATTTTTATTGTGACTATTAATTACTTGTTGATCACTCCACAAAGGATTTCTTTCCTTTAGAAACTTCATGTGTTCATTTAGGTAAGGTTGAACTTCATTAGAATTGCACAACACATAAAAATATGATGTCATTAAGTCCTCACCATTTGGATTTAACATTTGCATCCCACGTGTCCCTTTACCATCGACACGTTTATCATGACGATTCTTTGGAAGTCCAACAATTTTGGTTTTTTCTAGGTATCCAGTGCAAAACTCGATAACCTCCACAACTATGTATCCTTCAACAATACTAGCATCTGGTCTTTGACGATTTTTACAATAACCTTTCAACACTTTCATATAACGCTCGAAAGGATACATCCACCTTAAATAAACTGGTCCACACATTTTAACTTCTCTAGACAAATGAATAACTAGATGAATCATAATGTCAAAAAAAGCAGGGGAAAAACATCTCCAACTGACATAATGTCACCACAATTTCATTCTGCAACTTATCTAACTACACGGGATCGACCACTTTACTGCAAATCTTATTGAAAAAGGAACACAACTTTATTATTTCATGTCTAACATCTTTCGGTAATATGGATCTCAGTGCTACCGGTAACAACTGCTGCACTAAAGTGTGACAATCGTGAGACTTCATTCCCACAAGTTTCAAATCCTTCATAACAACAAGACTACTGATATTTGAAGAATAACCTTGTGGAACCCTTACATCGTGCAAACACTGACAGAGAATTCTTTTCTCCTTTCTAGACAATGTATAACTAGCTGGAGGTAAGTAATTCCGGTCTCCTTTCTTCTCTGGTGCCAACATTGCTCGTATACTAATATCAACAAGATCAAGTCTTGCATTATATCCATCTTTGGTTTTACCAGGTATGTTCAACAGAGTGCCAACAAGACTATCACAAATGTTTTTTCTCTACGTGCATCACATCAATACAATGTCTAACTTCTAAAGTTTTCCAGTAAGGGAGATCAAAAAATATGGATCTTTTTTTCCAACTACTTTTGTCGTTTACTCGTTTGTACGGTTTTCCAAATTCACATTCAATGTTCATTACACGTTCGTACACCTTTTTGACGTTGATTTCAACTGACGGATTCTGAAACTCCTATTTTCCGTTAAATGCCTTCTTCAACCTACGATAAGGATGTGAGTTCGGCAAAAATCTCCGATGACCAAGATAAACAGTCTTAGAACCATTAACTAGTTGCAAAGAGCATGTATTTTCTTCGCAAATTGGACAAGCTTTATGACCTTTGACTGAATATCCAGACATATTACCATAAGCTGGAAAGTCATTAATCGTGCAAAATATCATTGCCCGCATTACGAACGACTCCTGACAATAAGAATCAAAAAGTGACTCTCCGTCATCCCACAATCTCTTTAGGTCATCAATTAAAGGTCTTAAATACACATCGATGTCGTTTCCAGGTTGTTTCAGACCAGAAATCATTAAGGACAACATGATATATTTGCGTTTCATGCATAACCACAGGGGCAGATTGTAAATTACAAGCAAAGCAGGCCAAGAACTGTGAATGCTACTCAAACTACCTAAAGGATTCATTCAATCAGTATAGAGTCCAAGTCGTACATTCCTGGATTCTTTACCAAACACAGGAAAGTCGAAATCTATTTTTTTCCACTGAGGTGAATCTGCAGGGTGACGTAGCAACTGATCATTTGATTTCTCATGATCAACATGCCATGTCATGTTCTTGGAATCCTCCTTACCCGCAAACAAACGTTTAAGCCTTGGTATTATCGGAAGATACCACAAAATCTTAGCAGGAGGTCCTTTGATTTTCTCATCAGCCTCTTCATTGTGGTTTGGTCCACTATGTTTCATTTTATATCTTGAAACATTACACCTGGGACATGATTGTAAGTTTTCGAACTCACCCCTATACAATATACAATCGTTCGGGCATGCGTGTATCTTCCTATATTCCATTCCCATAGGACACAACACTTTCTTAGCATCATAAGTTCTATCTGGCAACACATTATCATCTGGAAGCATCTCTTTCAATAACTTCATCATTCTTGGAATGACTAAATGATGCATTTTCGCCGTACCATAACCACCGTCTGTAATTTGAGTCGAAACCTTTCTCAAACAAATGATCTATCATTTTTCGAAAAGTCAGCACTGACATATTATGACACTTATTGCACGGACAATACGCCACGTCGCTGTCTTTCATTTTTTTTGAATGTTTTTTGGCAACCTCTAAGAACATATTCACTCCTTTCTCATACTCAACACTCAATCTATTTGAAACAATCCACTCTCGATCCATTTCAATCTAAACATTAGCAAAAATGATAGTTATTATTGGAGAAAATAAATAAAATTTCAATTTAAAAGAATGTGTTCGTAGACGAGAAGATTAGGAGACATTAAGATGAGAAAAGAATGACTCAGAGGAGAGGAGATGAAGTCCTTAATCTAGCATGGGAATAAGGAAGGTTAGAAACCTAACTAAGCAATCAAGGCCAAAAAAATCCTAAAGTCCACTATAGGTCCTTAGTAATAGACGACACCTAACTTTGAGGTCCCACCGAGGACCACAGTCTGTAGGAAATCAAGAACCCGGAGGTCCCTAATATCTCAGGGAGACTAGATGGGCAACGACGTTCAAGCCGAAACGGTCTTAAACATTGAGGACCACTAATCTGTAGGAAATCAAGAACCCGGAGGTTCCTAAAATCTCAAGGAGACTAGATGGGCAGCGACATTCAGGCCATAACGGTCTTAAACAATTTCCTCTCCTTAATGTGTCCGAAAATCCTAGGGGCCAACGTCTAATTGATTTTATTAAGGTTCTTTTATTAAGTGGTTTTTGGGCCAATGAAAGGGTGATGAAATCCCCCACCTCATCTCCTATAGGTGACTGCCCCCTAAGTGTTTTTCATACCTTTATCTAACAAACAACACACCAAACAAACACTCACCTCACTATTGTTCCGATGCAAGTCCTACTAACTAATGCGTGTTTTCTAATGAATGATGAGTGAAAGATAGTACGTACCTTACGCTAGCAATCTACGACAGAAATCGTAAATAAATAATAAATACGATGAATGCAAATCCTATATGATGAATGACTTAGCAAATATTGTCTAATCTTTTGCTTTGGGCTATTAAAGGCAAAATTGCTTAAGGGGGTTGATGAGTTAAACATTAAAACTTTTCTAAATAAAAGAATATCTTAAGCATAACTAAACATTTAACTAAATAAACATGTAACTAAATAAACATTTAAAATTTAGAACTTGGAACAAACCTTCCATGCATGCTCCTCTCAATCTATTTCACAGGAAGGAAAAATAAAACAAGAAAAGGTTTCAATAAATTCAAGTCCCACCTACTGCAAAGCTAATCAGGAAAAATCACCTCTTTGTTTCTCCACTCTTCCTTAAATGGATAAACGATCACAAGAAAACTAAAAGCAAACATCAATGGTAGGCCATCAACCCAACAAATTTAACTACTCTGCCACTTCCTTCCTGAGTTTCTTCCATTAGAGTATGTGCTTTACCAAAGCAAACTTTGCCAACCAAAATGGAATTGTGGTCATTGTAAATTTTAATCTATAACTTTAAACATTAAAAGCTAGGCTCGGATATCTAGAGTCCTACTAATCCCAAAGATAATAACACTCTAGATATTTATAAATTGTATTAAATAAAATAACACCGCCTGACAAATAGAAATTTTACTTTTATGACATATAGGATAATATTGTAAGAAAATTAGATAATTGACTTGTTTCTATCTCTTGTTTGGGTAGTCATGGAATTACAACTGTGAATTTATCAAGTTGTTTCTTTTTTTTCATTTCTTTCCACCTCTGCCAAAAAACAAATTAAAGTTCACGTATTCTTCTAATTTTCCTTTTTTTCTCTTTACGCTGCTCCTAATTTCTCTCCTTAGTTGTTATACACATGTCTTTTTTCATTCATTAGCAAAGTCATATTGCTTACTACCTAATTTACAATGTCTAGTAAATTACGAGTCCAAAAGACTTCGATCAAAAGCTTAACTAGTTGAAGCAAGCAAGAGACTCCATTTCTTTCAAGAACATACAAAATATCAACAAACTTAAGCGTAAATCACGAAAATATGAATATATTCAAGATTAAAACCAAAAATTCGAAATGTTTCATTCACCAACAATAAACGAGAGGAGAAGTTTACTAAAATAGAAAAGAATCGTTACTACAAGAAAAATCCGAAAATAAACCAACAAAAACGAACTTAACACTTACATTGGTTAGGATGTGGAGGAAGAAGGAGAAGAGGGCCGGAGAAGGGGAGGAGAGGTTGGGACTGAAGGGAATGTGTTGTAAAAGTTTTACTTTTAAATGTCAATTATTATGAATTTAATGAGAAATCATTTTGTTCCTTGTTTATGTTATTCGTCTTTTAGAAGTATTAAGGAAGAGACTCTTGGTCTTTAACCGTAGAGCTCTAAAAGATATTGGTTTACATGAAACAAAAGATATTCGCAATCATGGTAATAAACATGGGACATTTATTACCGAGTTAAGATTGTCGTGTTGGTCATAGATCATTGTAGCTCTACAAGTGAGTGACAACACGGGTACGCAAAAGAGGAAAATATTACTTTTGTATACTGAATAAACCTAATAAGTAAAATATTATAGAATTGTGTTTCTGTGTCATTAATATTTTACTGTGTCCTTGGTCCTTTGATATGAGACTTATATCTGATCACTTAAGATATGCTTGATTAAACTAGTGTCTTGAGCTATCGATAAGTGTAGTATAAAGGCATTGGTTGGTTAAGTATGACTTTTGTTGGAGAAGATAGTTAGTCAAAAGATTATCATTGCCCCTCTTAATTGAGTGATGATATTACTGGGCCCCTTGATAAAGCAAAGTTATAATGTGCACAATGTGATTTGAGTTAAGTCACATATTTATAACTAGCTTAAAAGAGATCAAGAAATGAATACTAATACAAAGATGACGCAATACTACTTTGTGTGTATTCTTAATATCATGAGGCAAGGGACGGACACAAGTGGTGCACTCCATCACTAAATGGATCGGGTTTTGGTTCGAGTGGAATTAAGACATCTAACTAATTGGGAGCTATAATGTGTAGCTAGATACCACTTATAGCTTGTGATATTAAGCCCTTAATATCACTGTCAACTTAGTCGTGATCCTCCCATAGGTCACACCACAAAACTGGGAAACAAGAAATGGGGATTTTGAGTTCATAAGGTGTGTCGGGTTTCATGTAGAAAATATGACACATGTGGTGAACAAGCAAAATCAAAATTATGTTGTGATTAATAATATAATTAGAATCTAAATTGAATTCATATGTGATGTAAATATTATGGGATGTAACGATTAATCAGTACATAGGATAATATGTTACATAAGTTGTGAATTTAATACTAATCCCGAAATGTCAAATTTTGTAGGGGTTAAACCGAAATTTGACAAGTCCGCAGAACAGTGCTCAACGGTCGACCGAACAATAGTAAACGGTCGACCGCTCGATGCACAGTCGACCGGACACATCTCGACCGATAACAGGGAATTTTCGTCTGTTCGGAACGGTCGACCGAATCTATCGGTCGGTCGACCGAACAATGCGATGAAATATTTTATTGTTGCGAACGGTCGACTGAATGTCGAACGGTCGACCGAAACTTGGTTCGAGAGGTCGACCGAACCTCCAAATGGTCGACCGTTCTAGACAGTTTTCTGCAAAATTAATTTAAGAATTAATTAGATCATGCATGGAATTGGTCCATAATTGATTTAATTCGTGGCTAAGATTATTTGTTAGCAAATAATGGATGGTTAGATGGAAGTTTGCATGAAATCATGGGCAAGGGGTTGCACATGTATAGGTAATTAGGAGAGAACTTATAAATACAAGTTTATCTCATTACCTCATCAATTAATTCATTATTTTCTTGTGCAAACTTCTCTCTCCACAATTCTCCACGAAATTTCCTTAATTCTTAAGTTTAGTTTTAGTTTTCAGAGATCTTCTTCTCAAGGGAACTAAAGAGAGGTTAGTAATTAGATTCTAAACCTTATTGGAGATTGAGAGACTACCCACCGCGCACTAGCTCGATGAGGGCCCAAAATCTCAGACCTCCAAACCTCCAAACCTCATAACCGAGGAGAGTGGACTTATTAATATTAATCTTGTGATAAGTACACTTATTAATAAGTCCACTCTCCTCGATTATGCATAATTTAGCTCTTAGAATATTAAATTGTGTTATGGCATGTTAGTTGAGCTGATTCGATCGGTTGTCTCATTGGTCGATCGGGTGCGACACATCGAGCTAGTGCGCGGTGGGTTGACTCGATCACCTCATTTTGGGCCCTGGTGAGTGTAGAGTCGGCTTTGGGATGAGCTTGGTTAGGAGTGGCGTGGAATGGGAAGAGAGCTTGGGAGTTACACGAAATTTTCAAGGGAGACTTTTGGGTGTCCATGCTGGCACCATTCTTGGCAAGTCTTGAAGTGGCTTGATAGCTAGGAAGTTGGAGGGTTGAGTGCACAAATATAAGGCCCTCCCAGCCGTCCTCTTCCTCCCTTTCCATCTTCTCACGCACCACTTCAGACCACTCATTCCTCTTCTCCAGCTGATTGGTGGGCTGATCTCCGTAGAGTTGGGAGCTACGTCAAGTGCAGCCTGGTGCGGCTAGAAGAAGAGATTGTGGGCAGAATCTCCGGAAAAGCTTGGGTAATCTTTCTTGCCGATCAGGTATGCTCCTGGACCCTTAGTGTAATAGGAAGCATGGAGTGTTGGATGGAGATTAGTCCAGCACAAATAGAGTGGTCGGTCTGAGGTTTGGAGTTGCACAAATGGAGATCTACCCGGTAGGGTGGACTGTGGTGCACTCTCCAAATTTTCAGAGGTTGGCTAAGCACCTCTCTCTCTCTCTCTACCACGACTTGTGACTCATGATTCCTTGGTGGTTTGTTGGAAAAAACCAGAGGTGGTGAGGCTGGGCCGTGGAGATCTAGAGGGGAGGGGTTTTGCGTGCATGTTGTGCTTCTTGCTATTCATCTTGTGATGTTGTTTTGTGAGCTTCGAATATTATACTTGTGTGTGATATTGTGATCATGTCCAGATGTGTTTGCATGAGATATTTTCAGATATTAGAGTCACATATTTATGTGTTATTTCATGAGTAGGGTCAGACAGCATATGTAGGACTCGTTACTGAATTCTGCTCTTACGTCTATGCATGATCTAGTAAGTATAAATAATATTGCATGAATCGCTCTGATTTTAGTCCAGAAATCATTAACACCCATACACACTCTGATTTGTTGATCCCTTATGATATATTCATGACATTCCATCAGTGAATAAATCGAATACTTTCATCAAGATTGTAATGTAACAAGTATAGTTGCCCGTCTCGACTTGAACATACGTTGAGTTAATCAAATCTGATTTTATTCGAACCATGTCTAGCTCAGGTGTACAATCAGATTTGTGTATGATTTATCTAACATATCTCGTTATGCTCTCACATGAGACTAAACCAGGACTCATCTATGATCTATGCTATTCATACTATGACATCTAGTATTGTGCAAATCAACCAACATGCATGTCAATATATCTGTTTCGATTATGAAGGAACGTAGACTCCTGATTTCAGAGACATGTTTTATATATAGGACTACTAATACATGTATGAATTAATTCCCATCCACCTATTCTCTGACCATGTTCGGGATCACAAGTTCTAATGCATGCGTCTTCTCAAATTTATGGTTTATACTATCGATTACCTGTAGTGGTTGATCATCATGTATTCTGTTGTTATACATGCTTTTTGTTATTCGTTTAGTACCAATATATGACTGATATGAGGTGTTGTGTGGTGATCTTAGTTGACCCATGGATATCAGACCTTATGACATCTTTATCATGACCCCTAGATAACTCAATGTGTTGGTTACCTTGAATTGCCTTCGGGGTTGTTTGCTTGCTGATTTGTGTTTGGTTATTGTTGGGATGTTCTGATTTTGTTTTGTTTGGGGCTGTTAGGAGGGTATTCGGATACCTTTCCTTGAGCTCACTCCATCCACTATAGATGCATTAGATTTTAGATGCTTAAGTAGCTTGCATCGCATTTAATCTGATTAATAATTCTGGGCACATTCTGTTATTGGGCCGACGAGCCACGAGTGGGTCCTCTAGCTAGAGAGGACATTTGCATAAGACCTTCACGTTGGGAGGCCAGGCGTAAGATAAGTCCTGGGCAGGCGCGCTGCCATTCTGTCTCAGGGTAAGTATTCCCAAGTTCGCGATGACACCATGTAGGTCACTTGCCGCGAATTGGGACACTTATCCGGCGCACCGCTTTGTGCCGAGCGGTGGGTCACTGTCGAGTGACCACCTTTGACCAGCGAGGCTGGTGTTCTGGTTCCTATTGAGGAATGTTTCGGGTGCGCCCGACCGGCATGACTTATGGAGTCGTAGCCTTCGGTTGCATTATGTGCTTTTCTGTGTCTGTTTTGGATGCTTGTCTTAATTGGACCCCATGCATAATTTTGTAACATGTTGTGTTGGCCAGGAGCATACTGGGTTTTCTTAATTGAAAACTCACGCATTTGTTAATGCGGTGCTTGCAGGTACTTAGGTTTTGAAAGGGCAGACTGGACGAGTGTCAAAGATTCTTTCTGTACACGAGGGACACGTCGACCAGATTCTTCAGTTTGTCTTTTGCTTCCGCATGATTTATGATGTATTTCCCTTTTGAACTCGATGTAATGTATTTGACCTTGTTACCAAATATGGATAATCTCTCACTTTTCAGTCATGTTTTATGTTAGTCTATCCATGTATGATCTCTCTACGTATTGTCGAGTCGTTGTTGGTATGTCTTTTGTAACTCCTTCGGTCGTCGCGGAGGTCTCTGATCGCGACACTTGTAGTCTTTCCCAGTGTGCGTACCCGCGAGATCGGGGGCGTTACAACTTGGTATCAGAGCAGGTCGGTCCCTAAAGTGTACAGAATCCAAAGACTCACCAGTGGGGCATCTTGCCCAAACCCTGTCGGTAATTTCCTATCTTTTAGAATTGCATTCTGATTGGGATAGATCATATTTGCATTGGTTAAATTCTGTAACGTCCCGTCCCCGAACCCGCATCGAGCCCGGGTCCCGGTCCGTCACCCATGTGCCCACTGACCCACAACACCCACCTATTGCCACAAAACTTAAGTTGGTAAGTGTTATGGTAGTGGGCTCATGTCTTTATATCTCATCCCAACATTCTCATGTTAAGCAATGTGAGACTAAACTTGAGGGTTTTACATTAGTAATTAGATTCTAAACCCTATTGGAGATTGAGAGACTAGCTTTTCTCTCTCCAATCTTGTTTAGAGTTTGGTGAATACTCGGAGGCATCCGGCGCAGCGAGAAGCATCCTCAACGTCTTCGGATCTTCAAGAAATTTTAGAGAACTTCTAGGTATGAATTTCGGAGCCCAATGTTTGTTTTGATGTGTTTTAAGTAATCATTAAAACAAACTGATGCATGCATGAAAAGTAAATCGTAGAAAATATATGAATGATCCTTATTGTGCATAAAAATTTCGAAAATATATATGTACAATTAAACATGAAATCCTACAGGGATGTCGCTGTTGTGCCGGAGACGGTGCAGATCGGTCGGAGATCGGTCGCGGAGGAGGGTTCGGGCGCGGGACGGCTAGGGTTTGGGTGGGTTTTCGTTTGAAATGAATGATAGAAAATGCGTCTGTTCGATTTCTTTAAGACATATAGACGTCGGATGTTATAGACAGTCGACGTCTATACCTCGACGTCTAAATGCATGGGGTATAGACGTCGGCCGTCTATAATATCCGGCGTCTATACCCTATAGACGTCGGATGCACAGGGTATTCCAACAACCGACGTCTATGGGTCGACGTCTATACCCTATAGACGTCGGATAAACGCGATATTCCAATAGTCGACGTCTATAGTACAACATAGACTTCGGCCATGATAACGACTGGCGTCTATGCTATCTTCTCCCTACTAGACGTCGGCCTTTATAACGGCCGATGTCTATTGAGCAACAAGTAAAGCTTATTCTACACTAGTGAGATGAAGAAAAATCACATATATCAAACTAGTAATTAGAAGTCAGTGATCCCCTCTCAAGACATTATTGAAACATTCAGACGTGTTCATTTTGTTCACCATATTGGTGACCACCATCGCTTACACACCCACTTTTCAAATGCACTACTAAAAAACAGGTTTCACCGACAGATACATATCCATCAGATGGCTGGTGAAACATCAGAGTAACTAGATGTCCACCGACGGATAAGATTTATCGTCAGTGACATAAACTGATGATGGATAGACGTCTGTGTTTATTTTTCTTTGTATACGTTGGAACAAAAACTTACACCAACGGATACATAACAAAAAATTGATGGTAAATGAATTTTTTGATGCAAAAAGAACCACCGATGGTTGTGGTACTATACACATATGGTTGTCTGTCGGTGTATGCTTTTTAAGTTCCATTGATGGATAACATCCGTTCGAGATTATTTTGGAAAACAACCGTTATGGATTTAATACACTTAGAATCACCAAAACACAATGTTGTCAGTTGTGTCATTTTGTTCAAACGAAACTGCTTTAGCAATTGCATTAACTACTTCCTGGGTTTCTGGAACAACATCAATGTCGTTGTCATCCATCAAATCATTTTCGTCACTGCAACTATCAGAAGAGTTTGATGACTCTGTGGAGTTACGATCACTATCAAATGCGTTTGAACCTGGAAAATTACAAACTGCCGAACATTGACGTACGTTGGCTCAACTTGATAATTGCAACTAGGTCTACTCTCATAGGTTGTAGAATCAGAAGCCTAAAAATTGTATTGACTTTGGACCAGGTGAGACATACCCGGATGAGTCATCTGTGTTGGGTTTCACATTTTTTGTTCTACTTCAATATACAACATCACCACAGTTTGTCATTTAAACAGTCTCATCATTTCGAATATATTTCGATCGTTTGTTATTGGAGCATAGGTCCACTCATTATTCACAGGTAATCTAACATTCAATTTCACATCAACATACTTTCTGAAGATCATGCGACGCTTCTAACAATGAATACTAAGTCAACATACTTTAGATTTAATGGAACTGGAACTAATTTACATGGACCACCAATATAATCTGCTGACTGACTACTACTATCAAACTGCCCACCCCAGAGTATTAACAAATTCACTTCCTCATTACGATCCATAACCAACCTAAATTAATAAAAATTCAATCAACTTCAAATAACAAGTCGATAATATTGCAATGACTACACCATGAGCCCTTGTTCGAACAAAATAATCAAAAGTATGTTTAGATGAATTTACCTCTAACGAAGGAGTCTCATGTCCAATCAACTCGGTTAGTCTCGCAAACAATTGAGGGAACTACAACAAAATAACAATAATAATTAGTACCAAACATGAACTTGAATTAACCCGCATCCCAAACTTCGAATAACAACTTCACATACCCAATCTCAGGTTCAAACGACATGCTCAAATCCAAACATATACGCAATCTCAAAACCCAATCCCAATTCCAATCTCGAATCCAAACCACAAACATAAATCCCAATTCTCAAACCCAAACCCATTCTCAAATCCAAACTAGAAACTCAATGTCAAACCTAAATTCCAAATCTCAAACTCAAACACAAACTCAAATCCAAACCACAAACTCAATTTCAAATCCAAATTCAAAATTTCCAAACCAAACCCAATCTCAAGTTCCAAACCACAAACTCAATCTTACACCCAATTATCTAACACAATCTCAACCCTAATTCAAAAACCTAATCCAAACAATAATCTCAAATCCAATTTGTATATCGAATCTTAAATCCTATTTACAAATTCAATCTCAATCCCAAATCCAAAATTGTACTCACAAATCCAAAACTCAACCAAAACCCAAACTCAATTCCAATCTCAAATCCAAACCACAAACTCAAATCCTAAATCTTAAACCCAAACTAAATCCGAAACATAAACAAAATCACAAATCACAAAAAAACCTAGTTACCAAACTCAATTCCAATCTCAAATACAACCCTAAACAACTATTTCTTACTAAAACATACTAAAAACCACTACAATGGAATCATGCAAATGTTTCAAAAATAAGTAATAGTTGGGATTTTACCGTAAAAAACGAAGAGGAGGAAAACAAAGCTTGGGTGCTTTTGTAGTTGTCTAAAGCGGAGAGGAAGGCTGTCCGTGGATTTTATAACCTATGGAACTCGACACTGCTAGTGCTGAGTTCATTGTTTTTAAGTGAAAGCATTAAAGATGTCGAGTTCTATATAGAAACTCGGCAGTCTGGTTGCCGAGTTCTTGATTTACCCCTCCCTTGGTTTTTTACCAGGGGTGGGAATTTGGCATTGAATTCTTAATAAACTAGCATCAGGGCAGTTGAGTCCTTTAAGAACTCTACGTTTGCGTCGCCAAATTTGACCAAGTCAAAAAAACAAAAAAATTTGTCTCCTCCACATATGAGCATGTGGTGGAGGAAGACCTTATTTCATAATTATTTTGGAGGGAGGCTTATTGTGCTAATTTTTTAAATAAATCTATTTCAAAAAATCCACCTTACTTTTTCCCCTGAGGAAACAACCCAAAAATTGCTCCTTAGCTTGGTCTCAACATATAAGATTCCAAATGAACCGCCCTAAAATTAGGACCCGAAACAAGAGAGTTGAAGTCCAAAATTTTACTTTTATAAGCTCTTTGTGGTTCGTTAGGGTACAAAATAGGAGAGAAAATAAAAGGATTAGGAGAGAAGAGAAAAGAAGAGAAGATAAAGTTTGTTTGTTTCTCCTGTTTGGATAGGTAGGAGAGTAAAAGAAATGAGCAACTACGAAATGACAAAACTAATATGTGATAAATAGGTTCCAATACCGTATGTCAACATCCCTAACAATTGTAATAACCATGATACAAAATTTTAAAAAGTCAGATGTAAAAAATCACCTATTGAAACAAAAATGTTTGCACTAAACAATAAAAAAACAAATTATCAAGATAAAGTCATATGATGAATAGTTAAAAATATACTTTTATAATAAATCAAACACAAAATACTAAATAAAAACAAGGGTATTAAACATGGCTCACCAGGGAGAGTAAACATTGGTAAGTATTATGTTGAAATGAGTAATGACACTTTAGGTATAAAATTTGTTTCTCAACTTTCTCTCAAATTTTGGAGAGTAAGGTGAGAAGTCAATTTCTTTATATATAGGAGAGTTTCTCTCACTTTTTCTTCTTTTCTCTGCCTAAAATTCTATCCAAACAAGAGAAACCACATTTTCTTTTCATTTCTTTTCTTTTCTGTCCATTTCTCTTCTATCCAAACACACGATTAGCAAGAGTGTCAACTCTATTATTTTGATTTCTAAGTATGAATCTTAGAATGTTATGAAGCTGCATGAGTCTTCCAATTTTCCTCACCAAACGGTCTCCTTCCACCCCATTTCAACTTAAACTAGACAAGTATTAACACAACTTTGAGCATCAGATTCAATAACTTCTTCAATTTCGCTGCATATTTAACTCCTTCTAGTATTGCCATGTATTTGATAATTATGTTGTCCTTCGAGAGACAAGGAATACGAACACAATAGCTAGGACCAGACTGGGCCCGCTTGGTTCAGGTTTTGGGGACTATATCATGGGGATAATTTCAGCAAATACCCTTCAAATCTTCTTAAATATTGGGAATATCCTCATAATATCCCAAATACCGTCCAATATACTTTTGAGTTTTCAATGATGCCCTCCGGTTTAACTTGACTTAAGGTCCGTTATAGCACTGTTACTTGTTATATGAGGGAGATGATATGCAAGTTCTTTCAAAGCAAAATAACCAAATAATTTATACGAAAGTGTGCAATTAGAGGGTATTGCCGATATTTAACGATAGTATGTGGAATTAGAGGGTATTGCTGATATTTAACCATATTTGGAGGGTATTGCCGATATTTAACGATATTATGTGGAATTAGGGGGTATTGCTGGTATTTAACGATATTTGGAGGGTATTGTATCCCTATATTATATATATTGAACTAAAATCAAATTAATTTTCTGTAAAATTTATAATAATTCGAATCAAATATATTTTGGTTTTGGTTTTAAACTTCAAGTCGGATGGAACTTTTCAAAAGTTAAATACAACAAAAATAACAAAAGAAACTATATATTATTACCTTTAATACAAGTAAACAGGTAATGCTGCATTGCAAATTTAATGTTTGCCTTGGATTAGATGTGGCATTACTGTTTAAATATCATAGAATAGCCTAGAAATCATTTGGGAAAAAATAAACATGGTTTAGTTTTGTTTGGAAATAGGCTCAACTTAAAGCAAATTTGAATTCGATTTAGTCTTTCAACTCAAAATTGAAACTTTCTCTCGGAAGGTATTTGTCTCGATGATATGGTGGTAGGCATCAATGGAGTTTTCCTAAAAAAGAGTCAGGAGAGAGGTGGTAGGAAGACGAGGAGCCAGCAATTTGTTGGCATCACAACGAGGAGTGGGTAGAGGGTGGAAAAGCTCTCTCTAGATTTAGTCTTCTTGTGCGTCGAAGTTGATGAAGTCGTGATCATTTTTCCCTTCTTGGATGCGCACACCTTGTTTCCTTCTATAAGGAAAAAGAGAGCCAATAGGAATGACAAGGACATCGATTGGGAGAACCAAAACTGATTTGGAAAGAGAAATGGGTGGAGAATATATCGTAGAAAAGCAATACAAATGGTTGGGTGAAGGATAAGGATGGAGAAAAGGAATTTATATATATATTAGAGGATGGTTGTAGAGGGGAAACTGTTGGGATTTTTGTAAAGGCAACGGAAAACAAACAAAACAAGAGAACACGCAAACCATACGTAGATCATAGATTTTTGTAGACCAAAGATAAAGGATTGGGGTCCCAATCCTTTATTGCAAGTCTCACTCGATCACCACGAACCTGCTCATGACCTCGTGACTTCACTAATCTAATCTTCGTTCCGAGAAAAACTATTTGGTGGGTTGGACATATGGTGACTTGGTAGGTTCGACCAATGGGAAAGTGACACGTGGTATGTATTATTTTTTCCAAAAAAATATGCAAATACACATGAAAACCCAAAAGACTTTTCTTTCTTCCCCATTTTGTCTCCTCAATTCGTTGTTATCTTCAAAAAAAAAAAAAAGCTAGCCCAAAGGACAACCCCCGTAAGTGAGTGCACTAAAGGACAAAGATAAGGCTTTTATTGATCGGAGAACACATGGTATGAGTTGAGCACTAGTATGCCTTTTTTGTATTAGCATGTAAAATAATAATTCTTTCAAGAATAAGTCCAAAACACAGAGATTTTTGTTCTCCAAAAGTGAATATTATGTATTTTCTTCGTGACATATCTGAAAATATTCGACGTATTTTAAGAATTCCTTATTATATACAAATTGTAATTTTTTTGGAAATTTCTTAAATCTGTAAAAAAAAATCTACGACTTGGTAAGTGTTGCCTGATTGTAATTATATAACATTCCAACTTTATCTTTTGTGTAGATATATTCATGGCTTCTCAAGTAAATTTGGTAGAAGTAGATAATGTTGTTTACCGTGATTATGTAAATGAGCTCCACTAAAATTTGAGGGTTTCAAGTGAAGAGGAAGCATATAAAGAGGTTTTAGTGTTTGAAAAGGAAACACCAAGCTAGAAGATAACAAGAAAATGTGTTAGAACATTTGTCTACTCTTCTCAAGAGTTTGGCAGCAATTGCTCAACGAAAGAAGAGTTTCCCCCGTTGCAGTATTAAAATCGTGATCATCAATCCAAACTCTCTAACAAACATGCTGGTGTGCCGGAACGTGGTCAAGAACAACGTTATGCTTACCCAACACACCAGGCGAACAGAAAGTGAGTCGTTCACCCAAGATATCTTTAAGGACATCCCAATACCCTAATCAGTTCTTATGAAGATAGAGTATTAGGGAGCTGATGCTCCACCAAAGGTGGGTCCTTGAGAGGTATGACATTACGATCATGTGGCTCAAGGGTCACAAGACATAAAGATAAGACACTATACTGTGCCAACTCAAAATCAAGCTGGTCCATGTTATTTTCGATTTGGATCGAATCCTCCACCAAGTGATCATGAATTGAAACCTCAAGTCCCTCAGATTGACTATGAGTTTGACTTTGAAAGATTGTGCTTTGAATTTTTGGACGTGGTGGTGGTTCGATATCAGAAGATGAATCCTTATGTTGACAAGAAAGTCCACCCTCCTCATGTTCACTTAATTATTGTGTCATCTGACTCACTTGCATTTCGAGAGTTTGCAAGGATTTCAAGTTGGACTTCATCAAATTTTGAGTGGTTTGAATGAACGTTTGGAGGGTTTGTTCTAAGGAATGAAGTCCGAGGTCAACTGTGAGGTTCAAGTCAGAATTTTGAAAATTTTCAGGCTGGGTGTTGATGGTCTGAGAATGAGTCCAATGATTGGTAGTTGGGTGTTGGTAGAAATCTAGGTATTAAGGAGGAGGATACTGTGGTGGGCCTGATGTATGATACTCAGGATTTCTAAGGTTTCCCCATGAATATGTCCTCCTTGGGTTATACACGAATGCGTATGAGTCATAATGAGTAGTTTGGGAAAAGGCATAATCATAATCAGGTTGGGGAGGAACATACGAACACTCCTCGAACACCTGACCACTTAAACCACTCTAGTCATCTGATGTGGCTTTTGAAACCACCAATGCGCTCATACCCTCTGCCGCACGCACGAAAGAGGCCAAAATTTCTTGTAATGACTCAGTTTGTTCACCAACATATGATCCAACACAACTAGATGGTGGTCTAGCTGTTGTTGCCTCTCTCATATGATCCCAATCAGAAGACTGCTCAGCCACACAATTAAAATTGTCCCAACCTTGTTGGGTGTTTGTCTGAGGCACCCCATGATGCATGGGTTAGGTATACCAGGGATAGTAGTCTTGGTCACAATAATGAAATGAATGATCACCCATGTAACCATCCATCTAGATAACAACACTCTCAAATCAACTACTCTCACCACCACGAGATTAAGCTAGCAACAAAGTGCTCGACTCGACCCTAAAACACTAAGAGAAGGTGTAAATGGGAGGAAATTAAACGATACAAGTATAGGAGAAGATGACTCGGGTGAGAAGAGAAGAAGCCTTAAGAGCAAACGTGGGCAAGGGTGGGGGTAAAAGGCTAATCCAGCAAACACGACTCAAACATGCTTAGACTGGTTATGGGTCCTTAGACTAGACGAGCCCTAATCGCAACTCTCCACACTCTCGAAAGCCTCACATCCCTCGACTGATGGTCACAAAGCTGTCTTGAGAGAGTCAGAACCCGGAGGTCCTAGAAATTCCAAATAGTTAAGCAAACAATGACATTCAGGCCACGACGTCAAGAATGGGTTAGTCTCCTAAGTGCCCCCGATTCCTTGGAGTCAATGTCTACTCAATTTTATATTAAGGCTTTTGATTAGTATGGTTTTTGGGGCAAAGGAAGGGGTGGTGAAATCCTCCACATTATCTTGTATGGGACAACCCCTTAGGGTAGTTTGATCCCTAAACTAACAATCAAGCCCTCCAATCAAACATCACCTCACTTTTGTTCCAATACAACCCTACTAACTAATGCATGCAAGCTAAGCATGAATAAGTGAAGAAGGTGTCGTACCTCATGCTAGCAATCGACAACAAAAAAATGTAAAGAAAAGAAAAGTTGAATGCATGCAAGGTCTACAAATGATGCGTGACCTAGATGACAATCAATCTAATCTTTTGCTTTGAGTTTAAGATGCCAAGTTGTTTTAAAAGGGTAATCATGCACAATTAATAGGTTGATGATTGACATCATTTCATGCTTATATTTGTATCTTATATCCATTATCTTACACCTAAGCAGTGCTACGTGACGAGTTTCATGTTTAGTTTTCAGGAATAAAGAGGTTTGGAGAGAAGAGCCATGAAAGGACCCAAAAGCAGGAAAAAAGACTTAATTGTGAGACCTGGGGACTAAGATGCAACGGAGAAAGACCTGATCATAAGACCGAAGGACCTAAGAGCAAAATAGGAAACTCCACACCATCATGGGGAGTATTTTGGCAATTCGATTCGGGTCGGAGCTCCAACAAACCATGTAGATGCATCCAAGACCAAGAAATACTTCAAGCAAAGCCCAACACAGAAAGCAGACAGATCTGGGCTTTATAGACCGCCAATTGGCGGTCTGGATCATCCCAGATCCGCTAAGATTTCTCCTGGACTTGTATTAATGTTTGTTTAGGCTATTTTTGGTATTGGTTTAGTCCCACATCGGGGGATTGTCCCGGATTAGCTTTTTCCATGCCTATATATAGAACTCTTCACCTTCCATTGTAATTACCCATTGCTTGGTGGCATTCTCTCTACTAAGGAGTGAGTCTTGAAGCAAAAACTCAAGGTGGAGAAGAATGCTACCTTCAATGTGAGTCATTTGTTAATAAAATAATTCTTCTAGTTTCTTTTAATCTTGTCTTTTAATTTGTGCATGTTTGTTTAGTCTTTCCTTTCCTTTTATGCTTCTTTAATATTTCTTGCTTGATTAGTGTAGTTTTATTTCAGTATAATGCTTCATTTTGTTAGAGTAGTTAGTTTAAATATGTGTGAGTAGTTCCATCCCCATTTGGGGGGTGGATAAATATGTGATATAATCATGTAGTGTATTAAGTGTGTGTTATCTTAATCCCTTGAGCTTTATATGATTTCCATAACCATCTAATGGGTCTCCACTCTTATCTTTGATATGTTAATGCTTTTGAATGAAGCTTAGCCTATGCTTTGATTAGTGAACCTATTTTATGGGGAATGATAAGGTTAGGATATGGATGGAATTAATATTGGAAACACAAGTTGTAGTGTATGTACTCTTATTGCCTTTACCTTAGTTAATGTCTTGTATGTTTTAATGATGTAGTCTTATCTTAATTCATGTGGAGACATAGTAGGGTCTAGTCTTTATACATGAGTTCATTTAGCTTCATTCCAATTATTGTCTTGTATGTTTTAATGATGTAGTCTTATCTTAATTCATGTGGAGGAAAAGTTGGATGTAGTTTTATGATTTCATGCACTACATGTTGTGAGGAGCTTAATTGAACACACACACACACATCTTTCTATTCACATTATTTCTCTACCCCCTATGGGGTTTAGTTTTATTGCTTATCTTTCATTTCCTTTTGCATCTTAGTGTAGTTTAGTGTAATCAACCTTTTTCTCCTTTCTTTACCACTCGCCTTCGCACAAACCAAAACGTCGACACACCTCCCAGTAGACGACCCGTATTTGCCACCGCTTCAACGTGGCCGTGCACTTGCGGTTTAATATAAAACGAATCAATCAAGTTTTTGGCGCCGTTGCTGGGGAGGTGCTCTGTCCAAACGTTGGTTTGGACGATTCGAGGGTTTTTAATTTTTTGTTTCCAGTTTTTCTGTCTCAGGGATCCTAGAGCTCACGGGGAGGCTACTGGAAGAGTTGGAGCACTAACACTTCAAAAGGGACCGCCAATCAGCGGTCCGGGACCGCCAATTGACGGCCTGGTGAGGTCTTCCTGCTTTCATTTTTCTTCTGGTGGTTTGTTGCTTCACTTTCGTTATCTGGGAGCCCTATTTTGCATGTTGTGACTTCTAGTTTGCTCCCAGATCATTAATCACTCCCCCATTAATCAACTTGGCCCTAAAATCCAAAGCAAAAGACTAGACGTTCTTACTTGTTTAGGTCACGCATCATGTATTGACTTAGGCATATAGTTGTCTTTTCTTTTAGCTTTATTTTCAGTTGTTGAGTGCTGGCATGAGGTACGCAATTTCCTACACTCATTCATGCATCTCGTATGCCCATGCATTAGTTAGTAGGAATTGCATCAGGACAAGAGTGAGTGAGCGTTTGATTGGAGCGATTGATTGCTAGATTTAGGATCAAAACGCTACTAAGGAGGGACTGTCCCATAAAAGATAAGGTGGGGGATTTCATCACCCTTTCCTTGGCCCCAAAAATCACTCGTAATCACGCCTTAACTAAAAGCAAGTAGACATTGGCCCTAGGATTTTGGACGCACTAGGAGAGTAATCTAGTTGAGACCGCCATGACCTGATCAACGTTGCCTACCTTGTCGATAGTAGGAGGTACTGGATCTCCGGGTCTGGTATCACTTGCTGGGCATTGTGGTCCTCATTGTACGGAGGTGAGGCGTGTCGAGGCTAGTGACCTCGAAGTTAGGCGTTGTCTAGCCTAAGGACCCATTGCCTTACATTGTTTGAGCCTTGCTTGCTAGTTAGGTTTCTACCTGATCCCTTCACCCACGCTAGCTTTAGGGATTCTTCCCTTCTCCTCTGAGTCATCTTCTTCTCACCTACTTCTACGTTTTAGTCTCCTCCCCTTTACACTCTCTGGTAGCGTTTTAGGGTCGAGTCGAGCACTTTTTGCGAGCTTAGTCTCGTGGTGGTGAGAGTGGTCGACTCGAGAGTTGTTTGTTGAGATGGATGGTTACATGGACGACCATCCATATCATTGTTGGGACCAGGACAATTCTTCCTGGTATTCCGGACCCATGCAACCGAGGGTGGCTCAGACGAACACCCCGTATGGTTGGGATAATCTTCATTGTGTGACTGAGAAATCTTCATATATGGGTAACATGAGAGAGGCACCCACTGCTAGACCACCATCTAGTTACGTCGGATCATATGCTGGTCATCAAACTGAGACATTGCAAGAACCTTTGGCCTCTTTCATGCATGTGGTAGAAGACATGAGTGCACCAGTGGCTCCAGTGGCCGTACCGTGTCACTATTGTGGGTTGAGTGGTCATGATTTCGGGGAAGTCCTTATGTTCCCCCAGAGCCTGAGTATGAGCATACCTTTTCCCCAAATGCTCAATATGACCATTACGCATCCGCGTACAACCCGAGAGGGATGGATTCGTGGGGAGACAATTCGTATTCAAATTCTTATACATCATTTCCACCACAGTATCCTCCTCCTGAATACCCAGAATTCTACCAACACCCCACTTCAAATCATTGGACTCATTCTCAGCCCATCAACACCCAACCCCAAAATATCCCAAGCTCTGACTTGGACCTCATAGTTGACCGCATACCTTATTCCTTGAAACAAACTCTCCAAACGTTCATGGAAACCACTCAAAATTTATTGAATTCCAACTTGAATTCCTTGCAAACTATGGAATTACAAGTGAGTCAAATGACACAACAATTACGTGAACGTGAGGAGGGTAATTTTTCTTGTCAACATGAGGATTTATCTTCTCAAATCGAACCACCACCACATCCACAAATTCAAAGCACAATCTTTCAAAGTCAAACTCCTAGTCAGTCTGAGGGACTTGGGGTTTCAATTCACGATCACTTGGTGGAGGATTCGATTCCAATTGAGAATACTATGGACTGGCTTCTTTATGAGTCGGCACAGGATTGTGCCTTATCTTCTTGTCCTGTGGCCCTTGAGCCACATGATCTTATTGTTGTACCTCCTAAGGACTCACCTCTGGTGGAGCAAGAGCTCCCTAGTCCCCTCAATTTCAAACAACCTGATGAGAGTTTGCCTCTCACTATTGTTCCTGATCATCTTGGAAATGATGGAACATCAAACGACTACATAGATCATGAGGGTATTAGAAGTTCCTTGGAGGATACCTTGGGTATGAGACCCACTTTTTGTTCGCCTGGTGTGTCAGACATGCCTAACGAGGTTCTTGACCTCGTTCCGACGCACCAGCGTGTTGGTTGGAGAGTTTGGATTGACGATCATAACTTCAGCAGCGCAACGGGAGAAACTCTTCTTCCGTTGCCCCTCATTTCCCAAACTCTTGAGAGGTTCAAGCTCTTTCAGTTTGATCCTTTGAATGAAACGTCTTTGCGTCCAATTCATGAACCTCTCATTTCATCTGGTGCTCTTTGTGAAGGGGGCCCACACATGCGTATTCTGGCCCCGCGTGGTGTCATGTTCTCTTTCCAAGTGCATTGACCCACTCTTGAGGTTCCCATTTGATGTCTTTTGACAAATGAAGATGGGAACTTATGTTTCTACATAGTTATATTAAAAAAAGTACAATAAAAGACTCTTTCAGTGAGCATCGATATTTGTGAGCCCCAACCCTTGTATATTTGGGCTCCATTTCTTTCACGTATTTGTATCCTTTCTTTAGTATCTCACAGGTTTTGAGGGAATTCAGGTTTGTGTCCATCAACATGACCTTGAACTTCCCTTTGTACTTCATGTTGGTGAGATCTCTCATTTTTCGTGCATAAATCCATGTAGTATCTTGCTCACATTCATTGAGGACAATGCATGAAGTAGGTGTGTGTGTGTGGGGGGGTGTTTTACGTGTGTACATAGTTGAGTCTTTTTCCTTAGATTTTATTTTCTTTTGTGTGCATTGTTAGGGTCATGTTAGTGTGCTGCATTTGATATCGATATATCTGCTTGCCATGATCCTTGGGTGACTTGTCTTCTTTTGCTTGCTTAGTGCTTAAATTTTTTGACATTTCTTTCAAAATCTTCATGTGTTTGCGAAAGAAAATGTTTTGTGGGTTCTACGTGTGTTTAGCATTTGCAAAACCGTTGAGAGGCAAAGTAAAAAGAAAGCTCCCAAAATTATCTTGAACTTGATGCATTAGGATATCTAGTACTGTGGTTTTAGGATTTATCGAGTCGTTAGGATGCACCCCAGTTTTCCTTTGGGAGTGAGTAATCATAGGTTTCAGTGCTCAAACATTTAAAGAAGTCCACCATGAACCTAGTGAGTCAATAATTCGTGTCTGTTAACTTAAGGAAGTTTGTTGTAGTCAATGACCCTCTAAATCTTGTTGTGAGACATTAAGTGTAGGGGTTTTGGTTCATGTGTAGATAAGAAATAAGTGAGTAGATGTTCTCTCTTCTCGCACAGCTCCTATCACTCGGGAAAGTAGGTTTGAGGGGACTTTGTGCCTGGTGCTTTCGAGTCATCTGACTTGGGATGCGCCGACCGAACTCCTGTTACACGGGTGGTAGGGATTGCCCTATGTGGAGATTTGGGGAAAGGTGTACGTGATAGTGTAAGTCCTCATGAGCAATGATGCACGAAACCTGACCCTGGGAGAATGATGTTCCAACTAATAAAAAGAAAAAGAAAAAAAGAGAAAAGAAACAAAAAGAAAAAAAAATGGTAATGCAAATAAGAACCTTAATGGAACTTACACTTTGTATCACTTGAGGATGTTGAGGTTGTCCATGTCTTTCATTTAATTCCTTATTTAACTTGCACGAATGGTTCATTAGGCTAGGTGTGGACTGATTACCTATATAGAGTCGGCCCGTAGTATTACCGCGTCCAATGATCGACAAAATATTTCCAACGAGTCGAGTGTCTAGATTGAATAGTAGGGTCTAGTCTTTATACATGAGTTCATTTAGCTTCATTCCAATTATTGTCTTGTATGTTTTAATGATGTAGTCTTATCTTAATTCATGTGGAGGCAAAGTTGGATGTAGTTTTATGATTTCATGAACTACATGTTGTGAGGAGCTTAATTGAACACACACACACACACATCTTTCTATTCACATTATTTCTCTACCCCCTATGGGGTTTAGTTTTATTGCTTATCTTTCATTTCCTTTTGCATCTTAGTGTAGTTTAGTGTAATCAACCTTTCTCTCCTTTCTTTACCACTCGCCTTCGCACAAACCAAAACGTCGACACACCTCCCAGTGGACGACCCGTATTTGCCACCGCTTCAACGCGGCCGTGCACTTGCGGTTTAATATAAAACGAATCAATCAGTTGACATAAGCATGGAGCATGTATTATGTGAAAAGGAAGACAAAACCGTAACTAGGCACAACATGAAGCAAATATTGAAAACTCAAAGGCAGACCACGCACCTGATCTACCAACGACTGAAGAAAATCTGCTACTAGGGGATGAAATGGTATTTCTGGTTGTGTGGTATGTTCTAAATGCTCCTTTAATCATGTGTGTCCCGTTTTCACCATAATCCTCTGCATAACAATCCAAATCAAAAAACAAAAATAAAAAAAACAAATAAAAACCCACCGAAATGGTAAACGCAACAACCGAAAACTTGCTCCCCGACAACGACGCCAAAAACATATCGTGTAATTTTAAAGTTCAAACTGCAAGTGCACGACCACGTTGAAGCGGTGGTAAGTACGAGTCGTGTCTAGGAGGACCGAGTACGGGTCGTCGTCGACCATACTCGAGTGGGAGAAGAAAATGAAGATTAAGTGTATCTTGACTAACTAACTAATATGATGCGAATCAACTAAAGAAATCCTAATATGACTAATCCCATAGGAGGTGGAGAATGCATGCAAAAGTGTACAATCAAGCATTAATGACATGCATTACATGGAAATCTTATAATGCCACAATCCTAAGTGTATCTCTACATGTATTAAGATTTATCACCATCATTAAAACATATAAAACACTACTCAAGATAAGGAGAAAGACCACATGATTACATGTCAATCTTATCTCTATAATGACATGAGGAGCATAGAAATCCATAATGACTACAACCCCAACTATGTCTCCACATGAATTAAGATTTAACATTATCATTAAAACATACAATATATTAATTAAGATGAGGCCAATAAGAGCACATTCTCCCACATGCCATCCTTATCTCTTTACCCACTCCAACTTTATCCTCACCTCATCATTTCCCATAAAGTGCGCCCACTAGCCAAAGCATGTGCTAAGCATAAAACACACCATAATTTCATGGTTATGGAAATGGTTAAAGGAAAGAGTGAGGCACCCAACAAAATGGTTATGGAAATCATGTGAATCTCCAAGATTAAGAATAAAACACACCATAATTTCATAACATTGACACTTCACATTATTCTCCACCCCCAATGGGAATGGATTACTCATTAATCATCACGCAAATAATGAAAATAACAAAATAAAAACAAGACATGAACAACTAAAGAAAATTAGATATAACCAAAGCAATGGAATAAAAATTACATCAAATTAAAGACAAGAACATAAAAAAAAGAAACTTAAATTTGATTAAGAAGGAAAGCTTACAAAAATTGTTTCTCTTCTCCTACACTACACTACTAAGCAACAAATAAAACATGTTCTACTAAACAAAAAATAAAGCTAACCTAATAAGGAGATGAATGAAGAAGAAGGGAAAGATTACAAATGTATTTATAGAAGATCAGAGGGTCCGGATGAATCTAGGCGTGATCAGACGACTGTAAAATCATATCTAGATGTTGCGTATTGCTTTGACTCGACAACCCAACCCACCTGAGAAATTTGGGGTCGAACCGACCAACCGGATCCACCAGTGGCGGATCTTTTGGGTCGGATCGACCTCTAATTTCACCAGTAGCTTAAATGTACCATTTTAGCATGTGGGGTGCACTCGGAGCTGTTGGTGCGAACCTTCTTGATTTTAATTATTGAATTACTCCTCAGCTTCATGACATTATGGTCATTTGTATCGAACATATTTTTCTTTACACTTAGGTCCCTCTAGGTTTTCACTTGGGTCCATCCTGATTTTCAGTCCAGTCCTTGAACATTACAAACAGGCCCAGAAGGCTTCCAAATTAGTTATTTCTTCTTGCATTTAGGTCATTTTTGCTTCCTTTGTCTTCTTTATTACCTAAACCATGAAATGTATGAAACAAATACTTGAGTAACACAAATATGGGGTGAAATAAAAGATATATAACATGAATGCGTCATATGATATGCTACTAATCAAAGTCCAACTTGAATTCCTTGCAAACTCTGGAAATACAAGTGAGTCAGATGACACAACAATTAAGTGAACTTGAGGATCATGGCCTTTCTTGTCAACATGAGGATTAATCTTCTGATATCGAATGACCACCACATCCAAAAATTCAAAGTACAATCTTTCAAAGTCAAACTCCTTCTCAATTTGAGGGACTTGGGGTTTCAATCCACAATCATTTGGTGGAGGATTCAATCAAAATCGAAAATAACATGGACCAGCTTGATTTTGAGTTGGCACAAGAATGTGCCTTATTTTTATGTCTCGTGGCCCTTGGGCCACATAATCGTAATGTCGTACCTCTCAAGGACCCACCTTTGGTGGAGCATCAGCTCCCCAACACACTTATTTTTGTAAGACCCGATGAGGGTATTTAGAGGTCCGTAAAGGATATCTTTGGTGAAAGGCTCACCTTCTGTTTGGCTAGTGTGTTGGTGATGCATTGCATACATTGCATCATATGTCTTTCATTTAGATTACATTTACATCAATAAATGCTACTAAGGTATGTGTTTAGTCTTATTTACAGATTACAGGGACCTGAATGCAATTTACCCACATCCCGAGCATAAACGCAAGCAAAAGACTCATTTCTATCATAAAGACCAAGTTCAAGATTATCGGGTTACGAATGGAAATGCATCCCAAGCATAAAAGCATTCAAGTCCTAATTGCAAAAAGAACAAGGACTTAAGCACAAAAGTAGCCGGGGACTTAACTGCAAAAAGTCAAGGACCTAATTGCAAATCACGAGTAGCTTTTATTCTCTTGGAGAAAATATATAGAAAAATCAATGTATATCTCCAAATATGTGAAGGAATTAATCCGGAGTTCAAAAGAATGGAAAGAATCAATCCAGACGCGCAAAGAAGGATCAAATCATACCATAAACATTCAACCAAAATCCGGACAAAATCAGGCCAGATTGTGCGGCGTTTTCGCCGCACCACACATACAATATGCGGCGTTTCCGCCGCCCAAGCATCGATCCGTGTGCTCCAATTTCGTCCAGTCGTGTCTGGACACGTGTACTTTCCAATATTATACCTAGATCCCTTGTAGCAACTATAAATAGACCCGAGAACGATGTTAGAAGGGTCCTTAGTCTTTGGTGGTAGTTTTTATTCTTAATCTTAGTTTTGTAATCTTCTTTTCATTAATAAATTCTGTCTTTTATTTCTTACTTTTAGTTTTCTTTTGTAATGTCTCAAGGACCCATTCTTCCTCCTTCTATGAGTTTCTAACTCCTTCCAAAGGGTGGAGGTGACGGATTAGGGTGAAGAGAAGATGAATGAATGTTATTATTTTAATTTCGTGTTAGTATATTTTGATTACTTGAGTTTATGTTAAATCATTTATCATGTAATGCTTTATAACTAATATGATTTATTATAAGTTTCTAAATTCTCTAATCTAAACCTTAAATCTAAACCTCCACCCGACGGAATTCACCTCTTTGTTCTTGTTTTAGTTTATTTGTTCTTGTTTCTTGCTTTAGATAATTAAAATCCAAAAATCTCAAAACCCAATTATTTCTTCTCTCCTTCTTCTCCTCAATCGAAATCACACTAGAAACAGAATCTCTCCCTCCTTGTGTTCGACCCGTATTTGCCACGTCTTCATAGACGCCGTGCACTTGCGGTATAAATTTAATTCTCATCAAGTTTTTGGCGCCGTTGCCGGGGAGGCGACGCAGATTTTGTTTTCTTTTGTTGATTTCGATTTTATCCTGTTTATCTTGTGCGCGATCTAAGTATTTGGATTTGTGTTTCAGGAGACAACAGGGTGCGCGGCGAAATCCGAGCACCATCTGAGCTAAACGAGCGGTGAAATCGCCGCACCTGAAGAACAACTTGCGGCGAATCCGCCGCACACTTGGAGCGTCTGGGCTTCAACTTTTTCTGGGACGCGACTCATCTCTGGGTGGACGCGTAAAGCTACTGAAATTTCGAGAGCGGGCGGCGAACCAGACTGAGCATTGCGTAGGTAACCTTTGTTGCCTTTTTCCTCGTAATTTCTAGTTTCAGAAAACTTCCTTTTATTAGAATTACACATGTTAAGCTTAAATTCCATAATTGGCAATAATTCAACTCTGACCTAAAAATTGGCAAAACTAGAAGAACTTAGTGCATGCATCATATAATGTTTTGTTTGCATTATTCTTGCTAAATTCTTGCAAATTATTTTTATTGTTGAAGAGTGCTGGAGGCAAGGTACATATCGCGTTTTAACGATTGCATTTAAGCATATAATTTAGTTTGCATATAATCTTGCAATTGCCCCCCACTAAAGACCATTGTTTGACTATCTTTGCTAGATCTAAGTTAAACTATCTTAAGGGCAACTCCATAGGCAAAGATACGGTGGGGATTTCATCACCCTTCCGTGGCCCACAAATCACAATCCTAAAGTGTCACCTAAGCCTTAAATTTAAAATCAATTAGACATTGGACCCTAAGGACTCGGACTCATTTAAGGAGAAGAATTGGTTTGACTTGCTATGACCTGAAGCCGATTGAATTTAATTTGGTGTCTAGAAAGTGTTTTTGTGTTGACGTAAGTCTTCCAAGCGAAGTGGTTGTCTAATTGGCACCGACTCTGTCGGAAGCGCCCCCACTAGCTATACACGGCCTGGCCAAGTTGGTTTGATTAGTGAGGGAGGTGAATCAAGCGAATCAATTCGACTCAACCAGTTAGGAGTCGTCTAGATCTAAGCGACACTAGGTCTAGGATTGTTTGAACTGTGCTTTCTTAGGAATTTTCTGACCAACCCTCTTTCTATCTCTAGAGTTAGGTTTCCCTTCTCATCTGAGTCTTCTTTCTCTTCTCACCTAAATTCTCTAGATTAGGATTCCTTTCTCATCTTGCCCCATTCTATTGTTTGTTTCCCTTTTGAAAAAAAAAACGTAAAAAAAAACGAAAATTGTAATTAATTCTTGAAATTAAATTTGGAATTTAAATTTCGAATTTGAATTCAAAAATTGATTCAACCTGGTGCACTCAGATTTGGATTCGGGACTTGAGTAATCGACTCTCACGAGTTCATCTAGATTCCAGTCTGGAACTTAGCCCCAATCCACCTGTTGCACCACCTCACCCAGATCCAATGGGTGAGAACGTAGTGGACCCACCTGTTGTGCAACCCATAACTCTGAGGGATCGATGCTATCCAGCGATGGCTGCTCAGCCATCGTGCATCGTTATGCCCACCATACCGGGTCGCGACTTCGAACTTAAGGCACAATACATGAGTATGTTGCCTAAGTTCACCGCTAGGGAAGACCCATATCTCTTCCTTAGAGAATTTGAGGAAATCTGCTCTCTTATGCAATACCAGCATATCCCTGAGGAGGCAGTGCGTCTGAAATTCGTGCCTCTAGCACTAAAGGACGACACTAAGAAATGGCTATATAGTCTAGCCGAAAGATCTATTAGGAGTTGGGCTGAGTTTGTTCAAGTATTTCTGAAAAAATATTTTCCCAACCATAAGACTATGAGGATTAGGAATGAAATTGTTGCATTCGTTCAGTCTGAGAGCGAGCCGTTCTATTCCTATCTAGAAAGATTTAAGAGTGTACTGACCCAATGCCCTCATCATGGAATTCCAAGATGGCAATTATGCCAAATTATTTATGAGAGATTGACACCCACATCTAGGGTTATGGTAGAATCCGTAAGCCAAGGGAACTTTATGTCGAAAAATGAAAATGATGCCTGGACTTTCCTTGAGGATTTAGCTGAAAACAGTATGCAATGGGACAATGCTAGAACACCGCTTAACCCGAGTATTGGATCTAGAATAGCAAGTCAACCCAAACCAGGTGTCTTAGCTGTAGATGCCAACATAGCGTCTGAAGCAAAACTAGCTACCCTTATGCGCAGAATGGAAAGTTTAGAGCTACAAACCCAAAACCGAGTGAATCAAGCCTCGACTATCCCGTGCTCTAGATGTGGTCAGACTGGTCATGTAAAGGAGGATTGTGCGGAATGGGACCAAGTTAATGCCATGTATAACCATGCTAGAAATGACCCATACGCATCAACCTATAACTCGGGTTGGCGTAATAATTCCAATTTCTCATCAAACCAACATGGTCAACCTCCTAGACAACAACCAAACCCGTATAACCAAAATAATACATCATCTGGGTTTAATAACAATAACGATCATGAGGTTAGGTTGACAAGTGATTGACATCATTTCATGCTTATATTTGTTCCTTATATCCATTATCTTACACCTAAGCAATGCTATGTGACGAGTTTTATGTTTAGTTTTCAGAAATAAAGAGGTTTGAAGAGAAGAGCCATGAAAGGACCCAAAAGCAGGAAAAAGGACCTAATTGTGAGACCTGGGGACCAAGATGCAAGGGGGAAGGACCTGATCGTAAGACAGAAGGACCTAAGAGCAAAACAGGAAACTCCACACCATCATGAGGAGTATTTTGTCAATTCGATTCGGGTCGGAGCTCCACTAAACCAACCAGATGCATCTAAGACCAAGAAACACTTCAAGAAAAGCCCACAAAGAAAACCAGACGGATCCAAGCTTTATAGGCCGCCAATTGGCGGTCTGGAACCGCTAATTGGCGGTCCATTTAGCCCAGGATCCGTCCAATTTTCTGTAGCACGTGTATTAGTGTATTCTTAGTGTATTTGTGGTATTGGTTTAGTCCCACATCGGGGGATTGTCCCGGATTAGCTTTTTCCATGCCTATAAATAGAACTCTTCACCTTCCATTGTAATTACCCATTGCTTGGTGGCATTCTCTCTACTAAGGAGTGAGCCTTGAAGCAAAAACTCAAGGTAGAGAAGAATGCTACCTTCAATGTGAGTCATTTTGTTAATAAAATAATTCTTCTAGTTTCTTTAAATCTTGTCTTTTAATTTGTGCATGTTTGTTTAGTCTTTCCTTTCCTTTTATGTTTCTTTAATGCTTCTTGCCTTCTTAGTTAACTTTCATTTCAGTATTATGCTTTCTTTGCTTAGTCTAATCAGTAGTGTAATGAGTAGTGAGTAGTTCCATCCCCATTTGGGGGGTGGAGAAATATGTGATATAATCATGTAGTGTATTAAGTGTGTGTTATTTTTATCCCTTGAGCTTTATATGATTTCCATAACCATCTAATGGGTCTCCACTCTTATCTTTGATAGGCTAATGCTCTTGAATGAAGCTTAGCTTATGCTTTGATTAGTGGACCTATTTTATGGGGAATGATAAGGTTAGGATATGGATGAAGTTAATGTTGGAAACACAATTTGTAGTGTATGTGCTCTTGTTGCCTTTACCTTAGCTAATGTCTTGTATGTTTTAATGATGTAGTGAAATCTTAATTCATGTAGAGGCATAGTAGGGTATAGTCTTTATACTTGAGTTCATGTAGCTTCATTCCAATTATTGTCTTGTATGTTTTAATGATGTAGTCTTATCTTAATTCATGTAGAGGCAAAGTTGGATGTAGTTTTATGATTTCATGCACTACATGTTGTGAGGAGCTTAATGAACACACACACACTTCTTTATGTTCACATTATTTCTCTACCCCCTTTGGGGTTTAGTTTTCTTGCTTTTCTTCCATTTCCATTTGCGTTTTAGTGTAGTTTAGTGTAACCAACATTTCTTCCCTTTCTTTACCTCTCGCCTTCGCACAAACCAAGTGTCGACACACCTCCCAGTGGACGACCCGTATTTGCCACCGCTTCAACGCGGCCGTGCACTTGCGGTTAAATATAAAACGAGATCAATCAAGTTTTTGGCGCCGTTGCCGGGGAGGTGCTCTGTCCAGACCTTGGTTTGGACGATTCGAGGGGTTTTTAATTTTTTGTTTTCAGTTTTTCTTAGTTGCAGGGAACACTCTGATCACGGGGAGGCCACTGGAGAAGTTTGAGGAAGCAAATCCAACAACAGACCGCCAATCAGCGGTTTGGAACCGCCAATTGGCGGCCTGGTAAGGGATTCTGTCTTCCAATTTTTTTGTGGTCATTTGTGTTGTAATTTGTGTTATCTGGGAGCCCAATGTTGCATGCTGTGACTTCTTATTTGCTCCCAGATCATTAATCACTCCCCCTTTAATCAACTTGGACCATAAAACTCAAAGCAAAAGATTAGACTTCTTGCCATCTAGGTCATGCATCATATGTAGACCTTGCATGCATCTTTCTTTTCTTTGCTTTACATTTTGTCGTTGATTGCTGGAGCGAGGTACGCATTCCTTATCACTCATTCACGCATTAGGACATTCATTAGTGAGTAAGGTTTGCATCGAAACAAGAGTGAGGTGAGTGCTTGTTTGGTGAGTTGCTTGCTAGCCTAAGATTTCAAAACATCTTTAAGGGGCATCACCTATAGACTTCAAAGATAAGGTGGGGGATTTCATCACCCCTCCCTTAGCCCCAAAAAGCACACTCAAGTAAAGCCTTAACTAAAAGCAAGTAGACATTGGCCCTTGGATTGCGGGCGCACTAGGAGAGTAATCTAGTTGAGACCGTCATGACCTGATCGGCGTTGCCTACCTTGTCGATAGTAGGAGGTACTGGATCTCCGGATCTGGTATCACTTGCTGGGCATTGTGGTCCTCGTTGTAGGGAGGTGAGGCGTGTCAAGGCTAGTGACCTCGAAGTTAGGCGTCGTCTAGCCTAAGGACCCATTGCCTTACATTGTTTGAGCCATGCTTGCTAGTTAGACTTCTACCTTCACCCTGTACCCTCGCTAGCTCTAGGGATTCTTCCCTTCTCCTCTGAGTCATCTTCTTCTCACCTTCTTCTACGTTATAGTCTCCTCCCCTTTACACTCTCTGGTAGCGTTTTAGGGTCGAGTCGAGCACTTTTTGCGAGCTTAGCCTCGTGGTGGTGAGAGTGATCGACTCGAGAGTTTTTCTTGAGATGGATGGTTACATGGGCGACCATCCATATCATTGTTGGGACCAGGACGATTCTCCCTGGTACTCCGGACCCATGCAACCTGGGGTGGCTCAGACTAACACCCCGTATGGTTGGGATGATCGCAATTTTGTGACTGAGCAGTCTTCATATTGGGGTAACATGAGAGAGGCACCGACTGCTAGACCACAATCTAGTTATGCCGGATCATATGCTGGTCAACAAACTGAGACATTACAACAAACTTTGGCCTCTTTCATGCGTATGGCAGACGACATGAGTGCCCCGGTGGCTCCAGTAGCCGTACCGTGCGACTGTTGTGGGTTGAGTGGTCATGTTATCGGGGAATGTCCTTATGTTCCCCCTGAGCCTGAGTATGAGCACACATTTTCCCAAAATGCTCATTATGACCATTACGCATCCGCGTACACCCCGAGAGTGATGGATTCATGGGGAGACAAATCTTATCCAAATTCTTATACCTCATTTTCACCCCCGTATCCTCCTCCCGAATACCCAGAATTCTACCAGCACCCCACTCCAAATCATTGGACTCATTCTCAGCCCATCAATACCCAACCACAAAATTTCCCAAGCTCTGACTTGGACCTCATCGTTGACCGCATACCTGATTCCTTGAAACAAACTTTCCTTACGTTCATGGAAACCACTCAACAGTCCATACAAAATATGACACTGCGAGTGAGTCAAATGTCGCAGAAATTACGTGAATGTGAGGAAAGTAACCTTTCGTGTCAACATGAGGATTCTTCTTTTGATATCGAACCACCACCACATCCACAAATTCAAAGCACAACCTTTCAAAGTCAAACTCCTATTCAGTCTGAGGGACTTGGGGTTTCAATTCACGATCACTTAGTGGAGGATTCGATTCAAATTGAGAATAACTTGGACCAGTTCTATTATGAGTCGGCACAGGATTGTGCCTTACCTTTTTGTCCCGTGGCCCTTGAGCCACATGATCTTATTGTTGTGCCTCTTAAGGACTCACCTCTGGTGGAGCAAGAGCTCCCTAGCACCCTCAATTTCAAACAACCTGATGAGAGTTTGCCTCTCACTATTGTTCCTGATCATCTTGGAAATGATGGAACATCAAACAACTACATTGCTCATGAGGGTATTAGGAGTTCCTTGGAGGATACTTTGGGTATGAGACCCACTTCCTGTTCTCCTGGTGAGTTGGACATGCATAACGAGGTGCTTGACCTCGTTCCGACCCACCAGCCTGTTGGTTGGAGAGTTTGGATTGATGATCATAACTTCAGTTCCGCAACGGGAGATATTTTTCTTCCGTTGCCCCTTATTTCCCAAACTCTCGAGAGGTTCAAGCTCTTTCAGTTTGATCCTTTGAATGAGACGCCTTTGCGTCCAATTCATGAACCTCTCATTTCATCTGGTGCTCTTTGTGAAGGGGGCCCACACATGCGTATCCTGGCCCCGCGTGGTGTCATGTTCCCTTTCCAAGTGCATTGACCCACTCTTGAGGTTCCCATTTGATGTCTTTTGACAAATGAAGATGGGAACTTATGTTTGTACATAGTTATATGAAAAAAAAAGAAAAAAAAGAAAAAAAAAGAAAAAAAAGAAAAAAAAGAAGTACAATAAAAGACTCCTTCAGTGAGCATTGATTGTTGTGAGCCCCAACCCTTGTGTATTTGGGCTCCATTTATTTCACGTATTTGTATCCCTTCTTTAGCATCTCACAGGTTTTGAGGGAATTCGGGTTATGTCCATCAACATGACCTTGCACTTCCCTTTGTACTTCATGTTGGTGAGATCTCTCCTTTTTTATGCATCAATCCATGTTGTATCTTGCTTGCATTCATTGAGGACAATGCATGAAGTAGGTGTGGGGGGGTGTTTTACGTGTGTACATAGTCGAGTTTTTTTCCTTTGATTTTGTTTTCTTTTGTTTGCATTGTTAGGGTCATGATAGTGTGCTGCATTTAATATCGATATATCTGCTTGCCATGATCCTTGGGTGACTTGTCTTCTTTTGCTTGCCTAGTGCTTCAAAATTTTCACATTTCTTTCAAAATCTTCATGTGTTTTCGAAAGAAAATGTTTTGTGGGTTTTGCGTGTGTTTAGCATGTGCAAAACCGTTGAGAGGCAAAGTAAAAAGAAAGCTCCCAAAATTGTCTTGAACTTGATGCATTAGGATATCTAGTACGTGGCTTTAAGATTTATCGAGTCGTTAGGATGCACCCCAGTTTTCCCTTGGGGGTGAGTAATCATAGGGTTTCAGTGCTCAAACATTTAATGAAGTCCACCCTGAACCTAGTGAGTCAATAATTCGTGTCTGTTAACTTAAGGAAGTTTGTTGTAGTCAAGGACCCTCTAAATCCTGTTGTGAGACATTAGTGTAGGGGTTTTTGTTCATGTGTAGATAAGAAATAAGTGAGTAGGTGTTCTCTCTTCTCGCACGGCTCCTATCACTTGGGAAAGTAGGTCTGAGGGGACTTTGTGCCTGGCGCTTTCGAGTCATCTGACTTGGGATGCGCCGACTGAACTCCCGTTACACGGGTGGTAGGGATTGCCCTATGTGGAGATGTGGGGAAAGGTGTACGTGATAGTGTAAGTCCTCATGGGCAATGATGCACGGAACCTGACCCTGGGAGAATGAAGCTCCAACTAATAAAAGAAAAAAAAAAAAGAGAAGAAGAAAAAAAAAATGTGTGAAAAGAAAAAAGAAAAAAGAAAAGAAAAGAAAAAAAATGGTAATGCAAATAAGAACCTTAATGGACCTTACACTTTGTATCACTTGAGGATCTTGAGGTTGTCCATGTCTTTCACTTAATTCCTTATTTAACTAACACGAATGGTTCATTAAGTTAGGTGTGTGGACTGATTACCTATATAGAGTCGGCCCGTAGGATTACCGCATTCCATGATCGACAAAATAAGTCCAACGAGTCGTGTAGCTAGATTGATTAATGCATCTTGTTCGGATTTTGTGGGTATATCCGCTGAAAACCCTCAGGAGACACCACTCCTCCTCCTTGGCAACAAGGAGGTTTAACGGCTTGTTGCACGTGCTAAGTGCAACCGTGATTCCTACGAAAGTGAGTTAGGATTTCTTGTTTTTCGTATGCTTTTTCCTTTCTTTGTTTTGCTCGAGACTAGCAAAAACTTAGGTGTGGGGGTATTTGATTGACATCATTTCATGCTTATATTTGTTCCTTATATCCATTATCTTACACCTAAGCAATGCTATGTGACGAGTTTTATGTTTAGTTTTCAGAAATAAAGAGGTTTGAAGAGAAGAGCCATGAAAGGACCCAAAAGCAGGAAAAAGGACCTAATTGTGAGACCTGGGGACCAAGATGCAAGGGGGAAGGACCTGATCGTAAGACAGAAGGACCTAAGAGCAAAACAGGAAACTCCACACCATCATGAGGAGTATTTTGTCAATTCGATTCGGGTCGGAGCTCCACTAAACCAACCAGATGCATCTAAGACCAAGAAACACTTCAAGAAAAGCCCACAAAGAAAACCAGACGGATCCAAGCTTTATAGGCCGCCAATTGGCGGTCTGGAACCGCTAATTGGCGGTCCATTTAGCCCAGGATCCGTCCAATTTTCTGTAGCACGTGTATTAGTGTATTCTTAGTGTATTTGTGGTATTGGTTTAGTCCCACATCGGGGGATTGTCCCGGATTAGCTTTTTCCATGCCTATAAATAGAACTCTTCACCTTCCATTGTAATTACCCATTGCTTGGTGGCATTCTCTCTACTAAGGAGTGAGCCTTGAAGCAAAAACTCAAGGTAGAGAAGAATGCTACCTTCAATGTGAGTCATTTTGTTAATAAAATAATTCTTCTAGTTTCTTTAAATCTTGTCTTTTAATTTGTGCATGTTTGTTTAGTCTTTCCTTTCCTTTTATGTTTCTTTAATGCTTCTTGCCTTCTTAGTTAACTTTCATTTCAGTATTATGCTTTCTTTGCTTAGTCTAATCAGTAGTGTAATGAGTAGTGAGTAGTTCCATCCCCATTTGGGGGGTGGAGAAATATGTGATATAATCATGTAGTGTATTAAGTGTGTGTTATTTTTATCCCTTGAGCTTTATATGATTTCCATAACCATCTAATGGGTCTCCACTCTTATCTTTGATAGGCTAATGCTCTTGAATGAAGCTTAGCTTATGCTTTGATTAGTGGACCTATTTTATGGGGAATGATAAGGTTAGGATATGGATGAAGTTAATGTTGGAAACACAATTTGTAGTGTATGTGCTCTTGTTGCCTTTACCTTAGCTAATGTCTTGTATGTTTTAATGATGTAGTGAAATCTTAATTCATGTAGAGGCATAGTAGGGTATAGTCTTTATACTTGAGTTCATGTAGCTTCATTCCAATTATTGTCTTGTATGTTTTAATGATGTAGTCTTATCTTAATTCATGTAGAGGCAAAGTTGGATGTAGTTTTATGATTTCATGCACTACATGTTGTGAGGAGCTTAATGAACACACACACACTTCTTTATGTTCACATTATTTCTCTACCCCCTTTGGGGTTTAGTTTTCTTGCTTTTCTTCCATTTCCATTTGCGTTTTAGTGTAGTTTAGTGTAACCAACATTTCTTCCCTTTCTTTACCTCTCGCCTTCGCACAAACCAAGTGTCGACACACCTCCCAGTGGACGACCCGTATTTGCCACCGCTTCAACGCGGCCGTGCACTTGCGGTTAAATATAAAACGAGATCAATCAACAAGCTTGGAAAATTTGATGAAAACTTTTATACAAACAACCAACCAGACCTTCCAAAGGCTAGAGACACAAGTCAGCCAACTAGCACAAATAGTAGGTGAAAGAGAAAAGGGTCGGTTTCCAAGTCATCCTGAGGTGAACCCTAGATCTAATAATTCATATCAATCCTATCAAGCACCTTCAGGAAATAACAACCCTAGACCGGTTCAAATGGTTAATGAGGAAGGACCGTTCCAACAAATAAATGCTGTAGTATCATTACGGTCCGGAAGACAGATTGATAATAATGTGGTAAATCCTAGAACGTCTAATCAATCTAGCCATCAAACTGCCACATATGACCTAACCATTGAACCCGACGTCCAATCTGAAACGCCCACCCCACCTACTCAATCTGAACCCGTAGCTCAACCTGAACCTGAGCGAGTCTATGTCCCTAAAGTCCCATTTCCCAATAGACTAAAAAAGAACTCAAGTGCACAAATAGAGAAAATCTTGGAAGTATTTAAGCAAGTTAAGGTGAACATTCCACTCTTAGACATGATTCAACAAATACCTGTTTATGCTAAATTCTTAAAAGATTTGTGCACTAAAAAGAGAAAAACAAACGTACCAAAGAAGGCATTCTTAACTGCAAACATAAGTTCTATATTGTCCAACACATCTCCTATAAAATATAAGGATCCTGGGTGTCCCACAATTTCATGTTCAATAGGAGATACTTTTATCAACAAAGCCCTTCTAGACCTTGGTGCTAGTGTTAACCTACTCCCGTACTCTGTCTATGAGCAAATGAACCTTGGTCCACTAAAACCCTCTAAGACAACCCTTCAATTTGCTGATTGCTCTATTAAGAAACCAAGAGGTGTAGTAGAGGATGTTTTGATCAAGGTTGGTGACTTCATTTACCCAGTGGATTTTGTCGTACTAGATACCGCACCTGTTGTAAATCATAACCGACAAATCCCTGTAATTCTAGGCAGACCCTTTTTAGCCACTTCGGAAGCATTGATAAACTGTCGAAATGGGCTCATGCAATTATCTTTTGGGAACTTAAAAGCTGAATTTAATATCTTTCATATTGATAGTGAGCCAGAAATAATATGCAATCAAAGTGACGTTGTGATGAAATCGCGTATCTATAAGATTTCTGAATCATCACAAAATCAAAAAGGAAGTAAGAAAAAGGGGAGAAATTCATCTACACACCCACCGTCACTCGAGCAAATAAGAGAACCAATTTATGTGAGGGGTGTGGAACCTGTGATTCAGGAATCTCATTGCAACATGGGGAACAATTCAACTGGATACATGCACCAATATGGTGTCATTCAATCCAGTTCTGAGTATGGTTGACTTTGAGCAAATTCCATCCGTCCACCGCAGTTCACCAAGGTAATAAGTGCATTTGCTTTATATTTGCATACATTGAGGACAATGCATGATTTAGGTGTGGGGGGTGTTTATGTATATATTTATCTATATATTCTGTCTTTTATTTAAATTTTTTTTAATGTTTCATGACATAGCTTAAGATTGAACTGCCAAAACCCGTGTACAAATTGCATTGAGTTTTTGTTCCTTATTATATAGTTCTGCTTGTAGAAATTATGACATAAATCTAAGTTCCAAAGAAATAACTCATTGCCCTTTAAGACATGTATGCACTTAAATTGGATGAATCAAATCTTTGAAGTGGTTGATAAAAAGCAGAGGTTGAGGAAAATATACCGGGAAGTGTGGACTTCTAATAGCAATTAAGCCTTGAGGAAAATAAAAATAAAAATAAAGGAATAAAGTGAAGAAAACACATTTTGCAAAATGATTACAAAAGCCCAAGCCTTTGAGTCACTGGTCCGTAGGGGTATCTTGAAACCCGGTAACTTGAGTCTACCAGCTCGGGATTATCGACCAAACTCGCTACACGAATGCAAAAGGGTAAAAGTGTCAAAAAGCAAATGTGTTGAATCACGGAAGAAAAGAAAAAAATAATACTCAAGGCCCAAAGCTAAAAGAATGATCCATGCCATGGTTGATCCGAATGATACTTCACCACCAGAGGAGGCGTGCAAGATAATTCAAGTGATAAACATGTGTAGAAGGGTTAGTGGTGTGAATGTTGGAGGAACAAAGACCAAGTCATATTTTTAATGAGTTAGATTTATATAATGAGCATGCAAAAATTCTTAGTGAAATGTATAAGGTTGGGGTAGGGATATTGAGAACTATTAATGAAACGTTGATTTAGGATTTTGTGGGTATATCCGCTGAAAACCCTCAGGAGACAACACTCCTCCTCCTAGGAAACTTGGAGGTTTAAAGGCTTGTTGCACATGCTAAGTGCAACCGTGATTCCTACGAAAGTGAGTTAGGATTTCCCTGTTTTCATTTTTCTTATATTCTGTTTTGCTAGGGACTAGCAAAATCTAGGTGTGGGGGTATTTGATGCATTGCATACATTGCATCATATGTCTTTCATTTAGATTACTTTTACATCAATAAATGCTACTAAGGTATGTGTTTAGTCTTATTTACAGATTACAGGGACCTGAATGCAATTTACCCACATCCCGAGCATAAACGCAAGCAAAAGACTCATTTCTATCATAAAGACCAAGTTCAAGATTATCGGGTTACGAATGGAAATGCATCCCAAGCATAAAAGCATTCAAGTCCTAATTGCAAAAAGAACAAGGACTTAAGCACAAAAGTAGCCGGGGACATAACTGCAAAAAGTCAAGGACCTAATTGCAAATCACGAGTAGCTTTTATTCTCTTGGAGAAAATATATAGAAAAATCAATGTATATCTCCAAATATGTGAAGGAATTAATCCGGAGTTCAAAAGAATGGAAAGAATCAATCCAGACGCGCAAAGAAGGATCAAATCATACCATAAACATTCAACCAAAATCCGGACAAAATCAGGCCAGATTGTGCGGCGTTTTCGCCGCACCACACATACAATATGCGGCGTTTCCGCCGCCCAAGCATCGATCCGTGTGCTCCAATTTCGTCCAGTCGTGTCTGGACACGTGTACTTTCCAATATTATACCTAGATCCCTTGTAGCAACTATAAATAGACCCGAGAACGATGTTAGAAGGGTCCTTAGTCTTTGGTGGTAGTTTTTATTCTTAATCTTAGTTTTGTAATCTTCTTTTCATTAATAAAATTTTGTCTTTTATTTCTTACTTTTAGTTTTCTTTTGTAATGTCTCAAGGACCCATTCTTCCTCCTTCTATGAGTTTCTAACTCCTTCCAAAGGGTGGAGGTGACGGATTAGGGTGAATAGAAGATGAATGAATGTTATTATTTTAATTTCGTGTTAGTATATTTTGATTACTTGAGTTTATGTTAAATCATTTATCATGTAATGCTTTATAACTAATATGATTTATTATAAGTTTCTAAATTCTCTAATCTAAACCTTAAATCTAAACCTCCACCCGACGGAATTCACCTCTTTGTTCTTGTTTTAGTTTATTTGTTCTTGTTTCTTGCTTTAGATAATTAAAATCCAAAAATCTCAAAACCCAATTATTTCTTCTCTCCTTCTTCTCCTCAATCGAAATCACACTAAAAATAGAATCTCTCCCTCCTTGTGTTCAACCCGTATTTGTCACGTCTTCATAGACGCCGTGCACTTGCGGTATAAATTTAATTCTCATCAGTTGGGTAAGCATAACGAGGTTCTTGACCATGTTTCGACACACCAGCCTGTTGGTTGGAGAGTTTGGATTGATGATCATAAATTTAATACTGCAAAAGGGGAAACTCTTCTTGCGTTGCGCAATTGTTGCCAAACACTTAAGAGGTCAAGCTCTTTTAGTTTGATCATTTGAATCATACGCCTTTGCGCCCAATTCATGAACCTCTCTCGAGATCTTGTAAACTTTGTGGAGGGGGGCCCACACATGAGTATTTTGGTCCCATGTGGTGTCGTGTTCCCATTCCAGATACATTGATCCACTATGAGGTTCCCTTTCATTGTCCTTTGACAAAGGACGATGAGAGCTTCTTTATGTATATAGTTATATTAAAAAAAGGTTATATTAGCGGTCTTGGACCGCCAATTGGCGGTCTATATGGTTCAAATCCTGCTCATTTTTGTTGTGGGCTTTTCTTGGTATATTTGCTGGTCTTGGATGCATTTAATTGGTTTGTTGGAGCTCCGACCCGAATCGAATTGCTAAAATACTCCCCATGATGGTGTGGAGTATTCTGTTTTGCTCTTAGGTCCTTCTGTCTTACGGTCAGGTCCTTCTCCCTTGCATCTCAGTCCCCAAATCTCACAATTCAGTCCATTTTCCCAGCTTTTGGGTCCTTTTATGCTTCATCTCTTCAAAACTATTTATTCCTGAAAACTAAACATAAAACTCATAACATAGCATTGTTTAGGTGAAAGATAATGGATATAAGATACAAATATAAGCATGAAATGATGTCAATCAAATACCCTCAAACCTAACTTTTGCTAGTCCCGAGCAAAACAAAGAAAGAGAAAAGCATACGAAAAACAAGAAATCCTAACTCACTTTTGTAGGAATCACGGTTGCACTTAGCACGTGCAATAAGCCGTTAAACCTCCTTGTCGCCAAGGAGGAGGAGTGTTGTCTCCTGAGGGTTTCCAACGGATATACCCACAAAATCTGAACAAGATGCATTAATCAATCTAACTACACGACTCGTTGGACTTATTTTGTCAATCATGGGACGCGGTAATACTACGGGTCGACTCTATATATGTAATCGGTCCACACACCTAGCCAAATTAGTTATTCGTGAAAGTTAGTCAAGGACTTAAGTGAAAGACATGGGCAACCTTAACTTCTGAATGTGATACAATGTGTAAAGTCCATTTTGGTTCTTATTTGACTCTTTTTTTCTTTTTTTCTTTCTTTTATTAGAGCATTTTGGTGTTTGATTCTCCCAGGGTCGGGTTTCGTGCATCATTGCCTATGAGGACTTACACTATCACGTACACCTTCCCCCAAATCTCCACATAGGGCGATCCCTACCACCCGTGTAACGGGAGTTCGGTCGGGGCATCCCAAGTCAGATGACTCGAAAGCACCAGGCACAAAGTCCCCTCAGACCTACTTTCCCGAGTGATAGGAGCCGTGCGAGAAGAGAGAACACCACTTATTTATTTATCTACATGGGAACCAAAACCCCTACACTTAAGTTTCACAAAAAGAGATTAAGCGCCCTTGACTACGACAAACTTCCTTATACTAACAGACACGAATTATTTGACTCACAAGATTCAGGGTGGACTTCTTTAAATGCTTGAGTACTGAAACCCTATGATTACACGCCCCCCGAGGGAAAACCGGGGTGCATCCTAACGACTCGATAAGACCTAAAGTCAGTAAACTAGAAATCCTAATGCATCAAGTTCAAGACAATTTTGAGAGCTTTCTTCTTACTTTGCCTCTCAACGGTTTTACACATGCTAAACACATGCAAAACCCACAAAACATATTCTTTCGCAAACACATAAAGATTTTGAAAGAAATGTGAAGATTTTAAAGCACTAGGCAAGCAAAAGAAGACAAGTCACCAAAGGATCATGGCAAGTAGATGTATCGATATTAAATGCGGCACACTAACATGACCCTAACAATGCACACAAAAGAAAACAAAAAAAAATCAAAAGAAAAGACTTCGACTATGTACACACTATTGTCCTCAATGAATATGAGCATGATACTACAAGGAAATATGCATGAAAAAGGACAGATCTCACCAAAATGAAGCGCAAAAGGAAGTTCGTGGTTATGTTGATGGACACAACCCAAGTTCCCCTCAAAACCTGTGAGATACTGAAGAAGGGAGACAAATACGTGAAGAACTGGGGCCCAAATGCTCAAGGGTTGGAGCCCACAACAATCAATGCTAGCTCATGGAGTCTTTAATTACTTTTTTTTTTCTTTTTTTTTCTTTTTTTACATGATATGTACAGCAACAACGATATTCTCATAATCATTTGGTCAAGGAACATCAAATGAGAACATCAAGTCATGAGGACCAGAGACTTGCCGAGATGGGCAAACTTCACTGGTACTCTGAGGTGTCATGAGGGGTGAAAGGTCAGAGCTGAAAGGCTCGAACCCCTCATGATATTGGTTGGGTGTAGGCAACATGAATGAGTGAAGTTGTGTTGCTTCACTAGCGTTTAGTTGCTCATCGAACAAAACCCTCCGACTAAGAGGTGGATGCATCGGAATGAGTTCCTCAAGCTCATTCGATGGATGCAGCAGACCTGCATCACTAAGAATGGGGCTTCTCCCCAAGTTATCCAACAAGGACATCCCACCATCATTTAGATCATCAAATATAAGCTCGGTCACAGATGGGTCCTTGTTGGAGTCAATATGAAGCTCAAATGGCTCAATGGCCATGGGACATGAGGTAGGGACACCTTCTGGTATAAACATATGTTGAGGTGTCTCACTCTCACTAGTACTATCAACTGAATCATTCAACGAACACTCCTTTTGGATATTTATGTTTGATGCCAGCTCACTCTGTTGCATTGCAAAGACAGGCAATGAGTTTTCGCTGGGCCCACAAACATTCTTAATGGATTGCATTGGTGTTAGGGGTGTTCGTTGATTTTGCGGTGCTTTCTCTAATTGGCGGATGAGATTGATATTTAAATGTTCATCCATGGGCTCCTATTGCCTACCAGAGTTGAACACATGAAACTCGGCACTCATGTTACCAAATGAGAGCTTCATGAGACCATTTCTACAATTAATCAAGGCATTGGAGGTTGCCAGAAATGGTCTACCCAAAATCAAAGGTATTTGAGAGTGAGTGTTCGCAACAGGATTGGTATCGAGGACAACAAAATCGACTGGAAATATAAAATCTCCAACTTTGATAAGCACGTCCTCGATAATCCCCTTTGGAATACGAATGGATCTATCCGCCAATTGGAGAGTGATCTTAGTTGGTTTTAATTCTCCCAAGTTCAATTGTTGATAAACAGAGAATGGGAGGAGGTTGACCGCCGATCCTAAATCAAGCAATACATTGTTCATTCTAGTGTCCCCTATCGTACACTGAATAGTAGGACACCCAGGGTCCTTGTATTTTGTGTAGGTGGGATTGGACAAAAGTTAGCTTATATTTGTAGCCAAGAATGCTTTCTTAGGAACATTGGTCTTCCTCTTGGTTGTGCAGATCCTTCAACACTTTGGCATATTGAGGTATTTGTTGGATGACATCCAACAAGGGGATGTTAACCTTTACTTGCTTAAATACCTCTAATATCTTATCCATGGTGTCACTCTGCTTTTTGATTAACCTACTTTGATAGGGAGCTTTTGGCAGGTAGGTTTTCTGCGGTGCCTGAGAAGAAGGAAGCGTTGGTGTATTACCCTCACCCTCAGCCTCTTCTTCACCACCATTCCCACTAAGGGGCTGCATAGATGGTGGTGGGTGTGGCAAGGAAATGTGATTGTCAACCTGTTTTCCATTCCTTAAGGTAACAATGGCATTGACATGGTGAACAGGTTCCTCCACATGGTTCACTTGCCTCCCCCGAGGTACCACATTCTCATTTTGCATGTGTTGTTGCTGGTACATACGAGGGTTAGCCTCAGGCTGGCTAGGCAAAGACCCTCTCTCTCTCATGTACAGACTGAGCCAATTGGCCCATCTGAAGCTCTAGAGATTTGATGGTCTGCTGATTTGAAGTGAGAACTTGACTCGTGGTTGACATAAAAAATTTCATTGAGTTTTCAAGTCCACGAGTCAAGGTCTCGAGCGAATTGAATCAATTTTCCAAATTGTTGGAATTTGGGAAACCCGATTGATTGGTGGTTTGCGGTTGGGGTTGCTGATAAGATTGTGCATGCATGGGAGATTGGTGTGATTCGTAAGGTGGTCTAGAGGAGTTTGAAGGACCACCTGGGGCATTAGTTTGGTTCCATGAAAAATTGGGGTGGTTCCTCCATCCAGGATTATAAGATGATGAGTATGGGTCATTCCTAGCTCTGTCATAGATGGCGTTGACACGCTCCATCTCAGGAGGAATAGACACACACTCGCTTTCTACATGACGTACCCTACCACATGAATGACAGGGAACTGGACCAGATGTGGACATTTGAGGTGCACCTTGTTGTTTTTGGAGCTCAATCGAATCCATACGACGCATTAAGGCCGCCATGCGCGCCTCGGTGGCCGTAGTGGTATCGACAACAAATGCGGCACCCGATCTAGTCGAGTTTGCATTCGCGATCCTCGCTCCTATGCTAGATGATGAAGGTGGTTCCCTCACACTCTCTCATTGCATGGTTTTCTCAGCAAGGTCTTCTATGGAAGCCCATGCCTCCCTTTCATCCTTTCCCAAGAACTCTCCTTGACACATGGACTCAAGGAGCGTTCGGGACGGGATGTGAAAACCCTCGTAAACAATCTGACAAAGACGCCACAACTCAATGCCATGGTGAGGGCATGAGGAAAGTAGCTCCTTGAACCTCTCTAAGTATGCATGGAATGGTTCGGTCTCATGTTGATAGAACGAATTGATTTCGTTCCTCAATTTTTGAGTCCGATGATTTGGGAAGTACTTCTTGAGGAATGCAGATTGAAACTCGCCCCAAGTCTTAAAGGCATTCGCCTGGTTGCTATACAACCACTTCTTTGCGTCATCCTTTAGTGCAAAAGGAACGAGCCTAAGATGGATGGAGTCTGTGCTAAGTTGTTGCAGCTTGAACAAAGCACAGACCTCCTCAAATTCCCTGAGAAAGATATAGGGGTCACCCTTCCCAGTGAAGCGAGGGAGCAATGAAATAAATTGGGGCTTAACCTCAAAATAGTTCCCATTAGCTTCTGGCAATACGATGCATGAAGGTTGAGCGGTACGACTTGGGTAGCATCGATCACGTAGAGGTATGGGAGCGACAACTCGAAGCACAAGTGGAACTCCGGATCATCCAGATTTGATTTACAACCATCCGATTACGCCCAGATCAATCCAGACCATCTAATCTTCTCTGAATACATGATTGATTCGTTTTATATTAAACCGCAAGTGCACGGCCGCGTTGAAGCGGTGGCAAATACGGGTCGATCCACAGGGAGGTGAGTCGATCGTTGGTTTGTGCGAAGGCGAGTGGTAAAGAGAGAGAAGAAGAGATTGATTACACTAAACTAACTACACTAAACTAATGAACTAGAAGCAAGGAATTGAAAACATGAAATGAACTAACTAAGCTAAGCTAAGCAGCTATTAAGAAGAAAGATAAGCTGGAAATCAGGAATCTAAAACCCCTAAGGGGTGGAGTGTGTGTGCACATGAAATAAGTGTGGTGAATGCATACAATAAGCTCAAGTGTGGTTAGTGTTTGTTAATGCATAAGAAGTACGTCATGACAAGACCTATCTTTTACAACACTAACCTAGGTGATTAATATGAGCAATGCAAGGTTGTTATTAAGAACATAACGAGCATGGAGTGTACCTAACTATGGCAGAAACCATCAAGTAAAGTTCTTATTAATTCAAGCAAGCATACTAATATCTCTCACAAACAATAATAACTAGCATTCATACCACCTTCATAACATGTACATACATCTACTCCACCCCCAAAGGGGATGGAACTACTCACTAATCATTACACTACCTACATTAACAAAATGAGACATTATACTGAAAGCAAATTTAACTAAGCAAGAAAGGAGCATTAAAGAAGCTTAGAAGGAAAGGAAAGAGTAAACAAGCATGCACAAATTAAAAGACAAGATTAAAAGAAACTAGAACAATTATTTTATTAACAATGACTCACATTGAAGGTAGCATTCTTCTCCACTTTGAGTTTTGCTTCCAGGCTTACTCCTTAGTAGAGAGAATGCCACCAAGCAATGGGTAGTTTACAATAGAAGGTGAAGAGTTTTATTTATAGCCATAGAAAAAGGTAATCCGGGACAATCCCCCGACGTGGGACTAAACAAATACCAAAAATAGACTAAACATCCACTAATACGCATGCTCCTGAAATCTTAACGGATCCGGGAAGATCTGGACCACCAATTGGCGGTCTACAAGATCCGGATCTGGCTCATTTTTGTTGTGGGCTTGCCTTGACGTATTTGTTGGTCTTGGATGCATCTACTTCGCTTGTTGGAGCTCCGACCCGAATAGAATTGCCAAAATACTCCCCATGATGGTGTGGAGTTTTCTGTTTTGCTCTTTGGTCATTCGTTCTTACGTTCAAGTCCTTCTCCCTTGCATCTTAGTCCCCAAGTCTCACAATTAAGTCCCTTTTCCATGCTTTTGGGTTCTTTCATGCTTCATCTCTTCAAACCTATTTATTTATGAAATTCAAACATAAAACTCGTCACGTAGCATTGCTTAGGTGTAAGATAATGGATATAAGATACAAATATAAGCATGAAATGATGTCAATCAATACACTTGTAATCCCTCACCTTCTCTTCTTCCTTCCTTCTTCCCCATTAGAGTAGGTTTTATTTCTTGCTTAGTAGTAGGTTTTATTTCTTGCTTAATAGTGTAGTGGAGAAGAAGAGAAACACTATTTTGTAATCTTTATTTCTTAATCAAGTTTTAGTTTCATGTTCTTTATGTTCATGTCTTTCATTTGATGCAATTTTTAATCCATTGCTTTGGTTATATTTAGTTTCATTTTCTTGTTCACGTGTTGTTTCTCTTTTGTTCTTTTCCTTGTTAGGAATGATAATCCATCCCCATTGGGGGGTGGAGGATGATGCAAAGTGTGAATGTTTTTAGATTTGTGTGTGTTTTAATCTTAATCTTGGAGCTTCAAATGATTTTTATGACCATTTTAATGGGTTCCTCACTCTTGCCTTTGATGTGTTAATGGTACTTATGGATGCTTAGCACATGCTTTGGCTAGTGGGCCCACTTTATGGGGAATGATCAAGTGAGAATAAGATTGGTGTGGATAAAAAGATTAGATTGATATGTGAGCTTGTGGTTATCTTTAGCCTTATCTTAAGAAGTGTTTTGTATATTTTAATGATGGTGATAAATCTTAATCCATATAGAAACACACTTTGGATAATGGCCATTATAGATGTCCATATTAATTCATCTCATGAGATCGTATTTGTACACACACGCGTCACACATCTACATTGTTGCAAGCATTTTCCACTCGTACGAGACTAGTTATTTTAGATTAATTTCAGCACCTCGCATTGCATTAGTTAGTTAGTTCAAATACACTCACTCATTCCTCATTTTCTTCCCCCACTCGAGTATGGTCGACGACAACCCGCATTTGCTCCTCGTGGACACGACCCGTACTTGCCACTGCTTCAACGTGGTCTGCACATGCGGTTTTAAACTTTAATTTCCCAATAAAATCCCCTACATTTTAGGTGTCACTAAAGGAGTTCAAGGGTCCTGTTAGATTCAATTAAAGTTTAGACAACAAGTGCACAACCATCGGTGAAGACGGGGTAAGTACGGGTCGATCCACAGGGAGGTGAGTAGCCTCTGATTTGTCCTAAATCAAGTGACGAAAAAGGGGAAAGAGATTTGATTATGCTAAGTTAAACAACACTAAACTAGTAAGTAACAAATGCAAATTAAAACAACTAACGATTGATTAAAACTAAACTAAAAGGCTAACAAATAGATTGGAATTCAGGAAGAAAAACCCCTAAGGGGTGGAGTGTGTGCACATATGAAGTGAAATAAGTGATGAATGAGGCATTGACACATGTATGTGTGTGTGTCTTGTGTGTGTTTTCATGCATAGGAAGTTTCTAAAAATGTGGCAAAACCTATCAATCCATTCACACAACGTATCGGCAATTACTACTCGATTATCGTAAGATTAGGCTCAGCATTAGAAGTGTCTAAAGATATGGCAAGACTCATCAAAAACCATAAACTCATCTGAATAAAAAAGCTAAGCATGGGAGGCGTCTAAATCTTATGGCAAAACCCATCAAAACAAAGTTTCTTCAATCAATCAAGCAAACAACCACAAATACAAACACTCAACTAACATGTTGCATATTCAACAGGGCATTTCAGTCAAAAATATGTGAAAACTAAGCATGGGAAGTGTCTAAATCTTATGGCAAAACCCATAAAAAATCCCCAACATGTAGATGATTAAAACATCCCCAATGAGCATACAAACATGCAAGTCTACACACTCAAAAATTCCTCAATACATCAAAACTTCACAACATAAATGTACCTCATCTCCACCCCAAAAAAGGGATGGAACTACTCACTAATCATTAAGCTAACTAATATGTTAGGAGAAGAAAACATGTTAACTAAGCTACTAAGATTAATGAAACAAAATTAAGCTTAGCATGCAAGAATTAAAGATAGACAACATTAAGAAAAATTATTTTATTTACATGACTCACATTACAAGTAGCATCTATCCACTTGAGTTTTTGATTCAAGGCTTGACTCTAAGTAGAGGGATTGGCCACTAAGCAATGAGTGAATACAAAGGAGGAAGAAGAGTTCTATTTATAGTCATAGAAAAAGGTAACCGAGGACAATCTCCCGGTACTATAAATGGACATAAAACAACATAATCGAACACCCGACTAAACCATGAATCATTTGGAGCCATTTGGACTGCCAATTGGCGGTCTGGATTGGCTTTATGGCGTCTGGTTTTGGGTGGCATGATTCTGGATTGAATTCATCGTGTTTGGTGAACCCGATTCGGTTGTTGATGTTTAGGCCCGGATCTAATTGCCAAAATACTCCTCATGATGGTGTGTTGCTTCTTGATTTGCTCATTGGTCCTTTTGGTTTACATCGGGGTCCTTCGCTCTTGTATCTCAATCCATAAGTCTTTACAATTAAGTCATTTTCCTTGCTTTTAAGTGCTTTTTGAGTCTCTTCTTCCCAAAGCTGTTTATTCCTGAAACTTAAACATAAAACTCATTACGTAGCATTGCTTAGGCTAAAAATGAAGGATATAAGACACAAATATATGCATGATACAATGTGAATCAGGTCTCTAACCTCAACAAACTTCTTTATACTAACATGCACAAATTCAATCAAAAGGAGACTCACTAGGTTCAAGGTGGATTTCTTTGTTTGTTTGACTACTGAAAATCTACGAATAGTTCCCCCTCGAGAGAAAATCGGGGTGCATCCTTACGTCTAGAGATAGGGCCTAAAGTCGATGTACTAGATATCCTAATGCATCATGTTCAATTCTATTTTGGGAAATTCCTTTTTACTTTGCTCTCAACAGTTTTGCAAATGCTAAAGTCACACAAAGCCCACAAAATATTTTCTTTCGCAAACACATGATGATTTTGAAAGAAATGGAAAAATTAAAGCACCCGACAAGCAAAAGAAGGCAAGTCACCAAAGCATTATGGTATAGGAAGATATATCAATGTAAAATGTTGCACACTATCATGACCCTAACAGTACAAATAAAAACAAAATAAAGAAAATGACTCAACTATGTACACACGTAAAACACCACCCCACACTTACTTCATGTATTGTCCTCAATGAATGTGAGAATGATACTGCATGGATTTATGCATGAACAAGAAAAGATCTCACCAATGTGAAGCGTAAAAGGAAGTTCATGGTTATGTTGATGGACATAAACTCGAATTCCGCAAAACCTGTGAGATACTTGAGTAGAAAATACAAATATGTTAACAAATGGAGCCCAAACAATCAAGCATGTGAAGCTAATTAAAACTACAAATGCACAACTACATTTAAGCAGTGGCAAGCACGACTCATGTTCATGAGGAGGGAGGGCGAGTTGTCATCGACCATACTCGAGAGGGGAAAGAAAATGAAGAGTGAGTGTATCGAAACTAACTAATGCTACGCAAATCGACAAAGGAAACCTAATATGACTAGTCTCGTAGGAGTTGGAGAATGCATGCAAAAGTGTAGATGTATGATACATCTGTAGAATTAAGCACTAATGACATGCATAACATGGAAATTATAATAACCACAATCGTAAGTGTATCTCTACATGTATGAAGATTTATCACCATCATTAAAACATAGAAAATCACTACTCAAGATGAGGACAAAACCACATGATTACATGTTAATCTTATCTCTTTAATAATATGAAGAACACAAAATCCATAATGACCACAATCCTAACTATGTCTACACATGAATTAAGATCTAACACCATCCTTAAAACATACAACACACTAATCAAGATAAGGCCAACAAGTCCACATGCTTCCACATACCATCCTTCTCTCTTTATCCACTTTAGGTAGGCTCATTAGGTAAAGCATGTGCTAAGTATCTATTAGGACCATTAACACATCAAAAGAAAGAGTGAGAATACCCATCAAAATGACTATGGAAATCATTGGAAGCTCCAAAATTAAGATTCAATACACACACAAATCAACTACATTACACTTCAGACAATTCTCAAACCCACAATGGGGATGAATTACTCACTAATCATCTCACAAACAAACAAAACAACATAGTAAAAATAATGGTGAGTTGGAGGGTGATTTGGCCGTTGCTGTTCGGCCATAAGCTGCGGATCGCTGTTGCTTTGGCGACACTCGTGGGGTGCACTGCTTGTACCCTCTCCATGTCGATTTTATCTTGTATGAGTGGTGGTTTGGTTGTTGCTTGGTTTGGATTTTGAGTGCTCAGGGAGGCCAACTGAATCTTGCATGGATAGGAATAATTGCATTGGTGAATTTTAGTTAGTATACATTGGGTAAAGCTGTAGTTTGTGTGTAGAATTGTGTTTTGGTCGAAATTCATCTTCTGTTATGTGGTTTTCTTGGAATTTAGGGGTTTTATGTTGTGATCAAGTTTCTTTGTGGCTTTAGGTTTGGATTGGTTGGGAACATTACAAAATTGTGGTTTGGTAATTGTTTTTTGGGCCTTGGGGATTTGAATCTTCTTTGGATACTCGTAATACGCTGTATACCCGCCTCGTACCCATTTTTTCAAACGGGTATGGGGCGGGTACGAGTACAACAACATTTAAACGGGTATGACCATACCCACCCCGTTTACACCCCTACTTAAGACATGCCCAAAAGATGGCAAAAATATTTAATATCTCTTCACAACCAAGTCAAGTAAGTAAAATAATAATTTTCTATGTTCTTTTCAAACCTCAAAATTGTTATAATTTTTTATGTGTGTTTTGAATGCTATATATACAGTAGTGGTTTTGAGATGAAAATCTTTATTATCGGCAACAAACCTTCACAGATTTGCTTTTGGGCACCAACCAAATGGAAAAGACAAGTGAAGATTTATAATTAATTGTATGGTTAATTTGGGCTGTGTAGAAAAGCGTTTAATTTTTCAATAGTGAATAACAACTACATGATTCTTAATCTATTTCATGAATACTATGATATTATATTATGTGGTACAAACTATTTAATTTTCTTTAGTATTTTTTGTGTGCTCACTTGTGAGCATTAGGGGTGAAAAAAGAGCAGATACGAAGCGAATGTGTCTGTATCCGAATTCGAATCCGTTTTTACTTATATTCGAATCCGAATCCGAATCCGATTGGATTTATCAGAGAGGGATCCGAATTGGTATCCGTCAGATTCGGATGCGAATTCGAATAAATTCGCATCCGAACCAAGTTTAAAATTAATTCCAAATCAGGATATCCGAATTCGTTAAAATATCCGAATAGACTTGAAAATATCTTTTGATTTTTTTATACTTAGATTACTATTGATCTTAACAACAATAAATCTCAGCCCTTTATTTTTTGCCTACATGAAAAAATATTAAACATAATATAAATAAGATAATTTAATTCATATATGGTTTATATATTTTTATTTTTATTTATATGTGCATATAAAATACGAAGCGGATATTATTCGAATCAGATGTACTAATATCCATATCGCTTCATTTTTTCACGGATGTTTATATCCGAATTCAAATTCGGTTGCGAATTTTTTTCTCTCGGATAAATCTTTTGTTTCGAACATAGAGTCGGTCAGATTGAGGGATTTCAGACACAAAATTTCATCCCTAGTGAGCATGTCTCTTATAAAACATTTTTTGGAAGATTATTTCGATATATGGATGTTGCACTTGACATGCGAATGTAGTTTTTTGTTATTACATAATTGTTTTATCTTTGTTGATGAAAATTTGTTGATTGTGACAACACACTTCCCTTTTCTTTCATGAGAATGTCAACCTTTTACTTTCACTAAGTTATGTAAGGTAAGCATGACAACAAGTTATCGGGGCAACATCTTTTTTGTTTGGAAGATAACAACAAAGAGGAGAGAAACTAGGGAAGAAAGAAAAGTTTTTGGGTTTCCATATGTATTTTCTCTAGCACGTGTCACTTTGCCATTGGTCGGACCTACCAAGTCATTGTAGGTCCAACCCACCAAGTATTTTTCCCATCTCGGGCTGATATCAAGTTTTTTTTACAATCCAAACTCGTGAACAACCTCGCCGAACATGATTCTTCTTCTCACAATCTAAGAGGGAAGCTTTCTCCCAAAGCTTGTACAACCTTTGACCAATGGAAGTGGAATCACAAAAAACTCTAACACTTGAGCAGACTTGAGTAGGATAGGATTTAGGAGCACAAATGGTGAAGTTTAGGCTAGAGTATGTGTAATTGGTGTTTAAGGATGGGGAAGGTTTCCTTTGAAATAATAGATCAATAAGGAGTGTAAGAGTCAAAAACATAGGAATGAACCCCTACTTATAGCCATTGGGCTACGGACAAAAAGAAGTGAAAGGCAACTGATCAAAAGAGTAAAGCAAGTAGTTCTTTCAAAGCTAGAAATGATCGACTGTTAGGGCATAATATCATTCAAATGTTCACTAAAGTTCTTAAGTTAACCGTCAATCGAATGTACATATCGATCCAATGAACAAAATAGAATCTAGGAGTTTGGAAAGAGAAACTAGTATGACGGTTGACCGTTGGGTCCGATTCGGATGACCAAAAATGCAAACACTTATTGTCCAAAATTGATTGTCCAAAATTGGTGACCGATCGAACGAAAGGTTGAATGCTCCAATTTGGTAAAGGCGTGACTTTCAACAAAGTCGTTGGGGGTAAAATGACAAGAAAATGGCTCGTAAACGAAATTTGAAAAACCAAGAACGGTCGGACAAAACTGGAAGAACGGTCAATCATTCAACCAAGAATTTGCTGCTTACAAAAAGATGGATTAAACCATTCTGGCGGTCAACCGTTGTGCACAGACATAACTGAAGTTTGGTTTGGTGGATTTCTAGCTTAGCTTTGGTTGATCTATTGAAATCCAAATAATATTAGATTTTGTGTTTCACTTCTAGATGGAACCTAGAGTGAATGTGGATGGATAAACCAACTTGTATGCTCAAGTTTACAAAGGTTCCTAAAGACTCAAATAAAGATAAAATTACATGCCTTCAAGTAGTTTGATTACATGTCTTGACTTGAATTACTTTCTCCTTTAGTCTTGATCACCTAATCATATAAGAATATGCAGAATACAGGTATATGTGCAAAACACATAATATGTTTGATCCAATTTGACCGTGATTAAGATTAAGTTGATTAAATCATCAAAATTAACATGATTAAGGCCTAAAAGCCAATATAAACATAACCAATAATCGACCATTAATGTTTTAGTCAACTGTTGAACCCGTTCGCTGGAATAGATTTAGGACATTGGTCAATTGATTTTTAAGCTCTCATTTAATCCACGGGTTACTAGAGTCCCCAATGTAGGATCGATTGTTCCTAATAACCAGTCCAATTGAGTGGTCTAATAGTCCAAAGGGCGTGAATTAACTTAAATGCGTGCAAATGTGGAATTAAAAAGATAAGGAACAAGAAGGCAACCCACACAAATGCACAATGATATATAGAGGTTTGGCACATCCCTGACGTCCTAGCTCTCTCCCTGAGTCTCATTAACCCTGTGAGCACCACTTGAGTGTCTACTAATTGACCTTCTTATCAGCGGAGACCAAACCTTCTTACAACTCAACCAAAGGAACACCCTCACGTAGTTTGAACCTCTCATACAACCCTAGAGGAAGCTCATAATCGAAACTACAACCCTTGGTTATCTAGAAGTATACAATGGTCTCTAACTTAATCATAGAGTGAGCTTGAGAACAATGAACCAAGTGACAGCGGAAAGGTTAGTGTGTGTGCGCAATAGTACTGTAAGATGTGTCTTCAATGTAGAGCGGAAGGGTGTATTTATAAGCTCACAATGGGTAGGGTATAGAGCTTGTTTGAATAAAAGACAAAGAAGAAGTAGTATGCACGAGCCCAGATTCAGATGACGTAAATTAATTCAGGTCATCCGAATCACTATGCCCAAAGGAAGTGATAAAGATGTTGACTAGAATTAGACAACATAGCAATAGGTAAGTTGCCCGATTGTTGAAATAGTGGAAATTAAGAGACTCTGGATCTTTGAATCAGATGACCTAAGAAAGGTCTAGTCGTTCAAATATATTAAATTAGGTTGTTGGAAATTGGCTTTGGTCATTTGAAATTTGCTTTGGTCATCTCAATTAATGGTCATATAATGAGACAAATTTGGATATAGCTGTTGGATAAAGTTTAAATCATTGACCAAAGTAATGACTATTTTTAGTGTAAACCCCTTAAAAGCAAACACGGATAGGACAACCTAAGAGCAAGCTAGTTGTTCGAATGGGAAGGCCCAAAAGAGTAAATAATCCAACGTATGTCCAGATAAATGGCCAGTTGTCCGAAATAAATCAGAGAAATGTTTGGAAATAAAAATAAAATCATCGGATGTCACATGGAAGGATTGGTCATCAGAAAATGGGTAAGGTCAAATCTAATGGTTACTAAAACTTGGGATTGGAAGTTCGAGAAGGGCTCGATCATCTGAAATTGGGTGGTTCAAACTTCAAACAATTGGATTTTTTGAAGGCAAATTAAGACATTGTAATAGGTCTAGGCCATCTTGATGATGATATGGACAATGTAGGATCTAATGGCCCTGATAGAGGTCTAGAGGGGGTGGGGGTGAATAGACAAATGCCAATACAAAGGCAATAAAAAATGTGATAGGAGTAAGAAAACAAATCACAAATGAGACGATGAGTTATAGAGGTTCAAAACCTCAACCGGGTCCTTATCCTCTCTTACAAGCCGCACTCAAACTGTAAGCCCTGCTTACGTCTTCACTAACCGATCCAAGTTCCGGGCCAGATCAACCCTTGTAAACCAATAGGCAATGGACACTCCACAAAGCTTGTAGCCTCTCCCACAACCCAGGATATTGCTCCAACCTGGCGTTACAACCTTCAAGACTGAATTTGAACTCTAAATTGAGCACTTGCAATGATTAGGCAATGGAAGATTCAAGTGATAGAGCTGAAGTTGAACTTTGGATTCATGTGAGTCGAAGTGGTTTTTGAATCTCTAATGTATGTGAGAACTTTGGATTATAAGGGATGGTCTAGTTAGGGTATAATGTTCTCATACATATTATGTATATATATACAGGCTTAGAGAGGATAAAAGCATTGGGCAAAAGATATAATGAAGCACCCGACAAAAAGGAGCAAAAGTGACCTGCCATCCGAGTGCCAAATGGTTGACTGTTTGGTCAATTTTGTTTGACTGTTTTCTCATAATTAAGTGATTGGTCAGACGGACCAGTAAACTGGTCGAATGCTTCAATGTCAAGCTGGGGGTATATTTGTCGTTGCACGGGATAGCTATCGAATGGTAAGTATGAAACAATTGACTGTGTTAGAGTTTGGTGTGGTTTTTGAATGTGACAGAATCAATTGGTCGACCGTTAAAGTAAACATAGTCAAACAAAATTCAAAATAAATACTTTCCAATTTTAAGTTTAATTCGGTTGAACATTGGGAAGGTTTTGGTGACCAGTACTCATAATGTTAAATTTGGTAAATACGCGATATTCAAAGTAGTTGTTTGAGGAAAAAGACAAAAAACAACTTGAAATAGAAATTTGAAATTTGAAATTGGGAAACGGTCGATCAAATGGGCGTATCGGTCAATTGTTGCACCAAGAAAGTTAACTTGACGAACGGTGAGACGGAAAGTGTAACACGTCAAATCTGCACTCGGGAGACGAATCATTCACAAATATAACAAGCAAAAAATGGACATTACTAAAAATAGTCAAGTCGAGACCTCACTTAAAAAACATAACATAATGTCAACATCAGAGTATAATGTGGAAGAGAAATACAAGAAGCTCTAAATTCCTACTACATGACTACCAAGAGGAGTAGGAAAATACATGACAACTGAGCTCAACAGATCCAATCCACACGTCCCAAGCCCAATTCGCCTCTAGTCACCTATCACGTCTCACCTGCACACACACAAATCATGCCTGAGTCTTGAATCAAGACCCCGTCCACCACCCCAACCTGACACCATACTAGGTCCACGCTATCTGTACGACTCACAGGACTTGGCTACGCCATCCACACGGCTCACACTGCTCTCGTGTGCCAAGGCGACCATGCATCCTAACGAATCCGAGTGTGCACCTCGAACCCACCGCACATCTGATTGGCAAGGCAACACTCGACCCGCTCTCATGACAGAACTGTCACACGTCACAAGGTGACCACGTGTCCCAGCCAGACCGAGAGTGCACCCCCAACAAGACTGCGTATCCGGCCCACAAGGCAACGCCTTACTCCAACCACGCGCCCGAGCTAGCAAGCAACGCTCCCTAACGACCACTCGTCACAATGCTGGTGAGTTGACCAGTCCTGCATCTGGCTTCTGGATTTGACCACACACCCGAACCTATGAGCAATGCTCCTAAATGGTCACTCATCACAACGTGGGTGGACTCTTCATGAACAACCACAACAAAGGGGAAAAACCCTAACATCTAGTCATCCGTGCCTCACATGTCATGCTCACTACCTGACCATACGCCCTAGTCCATGAGCAACGCTCCAACCGCCACTCATCACAACATAGGTGGGCAATCGATTCCATGAACCTCACACAACTACATGATTAGTAGCATATCATACATTGCATTCATGCTATACATACTTTATTTTACCACAATTTTGTGCTACTCGAGTGTTTGTTTGATGTGTTTCAAGTTTTAGGTAATAAAGAGGAGAAGGGAACCAAAAAGGATCTAAATGCAAGAAGAAAGAACGTTATTGAAGCATCTTGGACCTGTTTGTCATGCTCAAGGATTCATTTGCAATTCAGGAAGGACCCAGATGAAACCCGGAAGGACCTGAGCATAAGGAAAACATTTCTGGTTATGAAATCCCTCATTATCATGATCTTGAGAAGTATTTGGGGAATAAAAATGAAATGGGTTCGAACCAGCAGACTTGGAGTGCACCCCATGTGTGAAATGACTAACTTAAGCCACTGAAGAAAAGCACAGAGGATCGGACAAAAACAATCCGCCATTGGCAGATTTTAATTTACTCCAAATGCACCCCAATTTCTACCGTGATTTGATCTTGGTTATCTGGCTGCACTAGACTAGAGAGAAAGTGATTACAGTTGTCAGATTGCTTCCAAATTCATCTATAACACTCTTTGTTCTATAAATAGGTATGTTTCTCCTACCTTTCCCCATTATCTCCACCTCCACCATTAGAATAGCCTAGGTTTTACCCATTTGGGCTGCATAGATAAGGAGGTGGTTGGAGCTTGTAAGTTGATGCTTTCTTTAATCTAATGGTAGAATCTTTTTCCTCTTGTCTCTAGCTTTCTTCCAATTTACTTAGTTTTGTGTTTTGTTGGTTAGTTTAGTAGTTAGTGATTTTTGCCATGTGTAGTCTTGATTTCTTGCTTTCCATGCTTGTAGTGATGAGTAGAGAGTAGATCCTTCCCATTTGGGTGGAGGTGATGTAGATTATGTGATGTGTTGGTGATGAGTTCTTCTTATTTGTGTCATTTCATATGCTTAATGTAGATCTATGCATGCAACTTGCTAAAACTTGTGTTATATGGGATAATGGCCATACTAGGTACTTGTCTCATGCTAGATCTAGAGTTTATCTTGTTGCTTGTAAATGATCATCTTGTTATTGTAGATTAGTAGAGAATGCATGAATGTATTGAGTTGTATGGATAGTTAATTGATGTCCTAATTTCCACAGTTGGTACTTAGTTCATTCTTGCGAACTCAAAGTGCATCTTAACTTCATGTCTAACTATATTAGTCATGTATTCTTGTAAATGTAGTTGATGTTAGTTAGACTCCACACTAGTTTCTAGTTGATTTCACCTACTTTACACACTTGTACCTCATGTAATCCAGAACTACTCTCTCTCACACACACACATATCTACATACCTCCACTCCCTAAGGGTTTAGTTTAATTGTTGATTAATTCTTCCTTTAGTGTAGTTAGTTAGTACAATGCCCTCATTCTCCTCTCCTTTCCCATTCGAGTATGGTAGTCACAACAACACACAACTCCTTGAGGTTCGACCCGTATTTTCCACTTCTTCACTGACGTCGTGCACTTGTGGTTATTAAAATGATCAATCATGTTTTTGGTGTCGTTGCCAGGGAGTTGGTCGTAGTCGATGTTGTTTCCACCATTTCGGTGGGTTTTTCTTATATTTTATTTTTAATTTTGTTACTGGACAAAGGAAGAAGTGGATAAGGCACTACACTGTAGCAAAGGAGCATCTAGAAGAAGTTTGGGGACTAGAATCCCCAAACCATCCTCCAGTAGCGGATTTGCATCTGCTAGTGGCAGATTAGGTTAGGTGTTTTTGTTTCTTTTTCTGTGGTAGCTTCCTCCTGCTATTCCTAGTTGATATCTGCCACTATCCATTTCATATAGGCTTTATTTTAATGTCAAAAATTAATTGGATGTACATATCCCCCTCTTTAAGACAACTTGGACACAAAAACTCAAAGCAAAATGGTAGATGAATGACATCTAGGTCATGCACCATACATAGGCCTTGCATGCATATTGTCTTTCATTTCCATTACCTTCTTGTTATCGATTGCTGGCGCAAGGTATGACACCTTCTTCACTCATTCATGCATTAGTTTGCATGCATTAGTTACTAAGGTTGCATTGGAACAAGAGTGAGGTGAGTGTTTGATTGGAGGGATTGATTTCAAGCTTAGGTATCAAACTAATCCCTTCCATCACCTCGAAAATTAGGCGTTGTCCTAGTGAAAGATAAGGTGGGGGATTTCATCGCCCCTTCTATCACCTCGAAAATCACACTAATCAAAAAGCCAAAATCTAAAATCAAGTAGACATTGAGTCCTAGGATTCGGGCGCACTTAGGAGACAATCTCATTCTTGACGTCATGGCCCGAACATTGTCGTTTGCTTAGCTGCATTGAGACTTTTGGGACCTCTGGGTCTTGACTTTCTCATTTGGCTTTGTGAACTACGACTGAGGGAGGTGAGGTGTTTGGGAGTGTGTTGAGTCCTGGTTAGGCATCGTTTATATTAAGGACCCCTAGCCAACCTAAGCTTGTTTCATCCGTGTTTGCTAGATTAGGCTTCTATCCTCACCCGTACCCACGCTAACTCTTAAGGCTTCTTCTCTTCTTACCTAAGTCTTCTTCTCCTCTACTTCTATCATTTAGCCTCCTCCCCTTTACACATTCTCTTAGTGTTTTAGGGCAGAGTTGAGCATTTTTTTGTGAGTTTGATCTCGTGGTGGTGGTGAGAGTAGTCTATTTGAGAGTGGTATTTCCGAGATGGATGGTTACATGGGTGATTGATTGAATCAGTTAAAATAACCGCAAGTACACGACCGCGTTGAAGCAGTGGCAAGGATGGATCGATCCACAAGGAGCGTGCACGAGTCGAGTTCACAATACTCGAGTGGGAAAGGAAGAGGAGAGAGATGCGATCGGAATCAAACTACAACACGTAATAAATCGAAAACAAACAATAAAACTAAACCCCTTGGGAGTAGAGAAAGAATGTGAATATGAAAATGGGTGGTGTAGTGTGCGTTCAAATGTGCTCATCAAAACATGTCATACAAAAAATCCAGAAAAGTCAATTCCAACTTTGCCTCGACGTAAAATCCACAAAACGCAATTCAGCCATTGCCTCCACATGAAATAAGATAAAACCTTATCATTAAAACATACAAGACAATAATTGAAATGAAGCTAATATGTTCACATGCAAAATGACTCTAATCCAACTATCTATCCACATGAAATACGATTTATCACAATCATTAAAACATACAAGACATTAATTTGGATAAAGGCAACATGAGCACATGCATGCACATGCCTTATTTCGTTCTTCCACTCCATACTTATCCTAACCTCATCATTCCCCATAAAATAGGGTCACTAATCTAAGCATGTGCTATGCTTCATTCAAGAGCATTAGCACATAAAAGATAAGAGTGAAACCCATTAGATGGTTATGCAAAACATGTAAGGCTCAAAGAATTAAGATTAACACACACACTAATCCATCACATGATCAATCACCTTCTTCTCCATCCCTAATGGAGATGGACTACTCTCTACTCGTCTCTACACTAAAGAAAGCATAAAAACAACAAGAACTCATAATGTAAATAACTGAAAACAAGATTAACTAAACAACAACATCAAAGAAATTACATCAAAGTAAAAAACACATGTATTTAAAGAAAACAACTCACTATTGATTGAAATGAAAGGATTACAAAGTGTGCTTCTTCTCCTCCAACTACACTAAGCAGTAGCAAAATAAAACCTAAAACTAATGGAGAAGCAAAAAGAAGAGGGAGAGGAGGGATTACAATGATATATATAGACTAATGCATGGTTAGGATTAATTTGGGAATAATAGGACGGCTCTAAATCACATCTGATGGTCCAAGAATGCTCTTACCTGACAACCGGAACCACGACCAAAATTGCAGCCCAATTGGAGCATTTTGATCCGCAAGTGACAGATCCAAATCCGCCAACGGCGGATCAAATGCGTCTGATCGGGTTGAAATTTTGTGTGGTGATTTATTTCTTTATTTGGCACATGGGGTGAAGCCCTGATCTGCTGTGTCAAATCACTTGGAGCTTAATTGGTGAAATACGGATATGATTCAAGTCATTTGTCACCATGTTTTGCACTTCACAATCAGGTGCCTTCGGGTTTGCACTTGGGTCGTTCCTGAATTGCGATCCAATCCTTGTGCATTACAAATAGGTCTAGAACCCTCCAAATCATCCTTACTTGCTACATTTAGGTCCCTTTTGCTCCTTTCCTCTTCTTTATTACCTAACTCCTGAAACACTACAAACAACAACCCGAGTAGCACAATATTAGGGTAAAATAAAGGATATATAGTGTGAATATGATGCACAATATTAGTTTATTACCTAAACTAATCAAATACCCACACAATTAGGTTTTGCTAGTCCCAAGCAAAACAAAGAAACAGAAAAATGAAGGAAAGGAAAATATACGAAAAACTGGGAAATCCTAACTCACTTTCGTAGGAATTACGGTTGCACTTAGCATGTGCAACAAGCCGTTAAACCTCCTTGTCGCCAAGGAGGAGGAGTGTTGTCTCATGAGGGTTTTTAGTGAATATACCCACAAAATCCGAACATTGATGCATTATTCAATCTGTCAACACAATTCGTTGGACCCATTTTTTTCGATCATTGGACACGGTAATACTACGGGCCAACTCTATATGTGTATCCAGTCCACACACCTAGCCTAATGAATCATTCGTGCAATTTAATTAAGGACTTAAGTGAAAAATATGGACAACCTTAACATCCTAAGTGATACATAGTGTAATGTCCATTAAGTTTCTTATTTGCATTACCCCTTTTTGTTCATTTTTTTGAATTCTAGTTGGTGTGTAATTCTCCCAAGGTCAAGTTTTGTGAATCATTTCCTATGAGGACTTACATTATCACGTACACATTTCCCCACATCTCCACATAGGGCAATCCCTACCACCCGTGTAACGAGAGTTCGAAAGAACCAGACACAAAGTTCCCTCGGACCTAATTCCCGAGTGATATGAGCCGTGCGAGAAGAGAGAACACCTACTCACTTATATTTTATCTATACAAACCCCTACACTTAAAGTTTCACAACAGGAGTTTAAGGGTCCTTCACTACCACAAACTTCCTTATATTAACAGACACGAATTATTCAACTCACTAGGTTCAGGGTGGTCTTCTTTATTTGTTTGAGTACTGAAAGCCTATGATTACTCTCCCCGAGGGAAAATCGGGGTGCATCCAAACGACTAGATAAGTCCTAAAACCATTGTACTAGATATCTTAACGCATCAAGTTCAAGACAATTTTGGGAGCTTGCTTTTTACTTTGTCTCTCAACGGTTTTGCACATGCCAAACACACGTAAAACCCACAGAACATTTTCTTTCACAAACACATGAAGATTTATAAAGAAATGTGAAAATTTAAAGAACAAGGCAAGCAAAAGAAGACAAGTCACCCAAGGATCATGACAACCAGATATATCGATATTAACTGCAGCACACTAACATGATCCTAACAATGCACACAAAAGAAAACGAAACAAAAGGAAAAGACTCAACTATGTACATACGTAAAACACCCTAACACTTACTTCATGCAATGTCCTCAATGAATGCGAGCATGATACTACATGGATTTATGCATGAAAAAGAAAAGATCTCACCAATGTGAAGCACAAGGAAAGTTGCATGGTCATGTTGATGGACATAAGCCCAAATTTTCCTCAAAACCTGTGAGATACTTAAGAAGGGAGACAAATACGTGAAAGAAATGGGGCTCAAATACAAAAGGGTTGGGCCCACAACAATCAATGCTCACTCATGGAGTCTTTTATTGTATTTTATTATTTTTTTTGAAATATAACTATGTACAAAAATGCGCTCCCATCTTCATATGTCAATAGACATCAAATGGAAAGCCACCATCTCTCGAGCCTGAAATGCACCTGCATGAGATTGCAACATACGAAACAGGAGGATTGTTTAGAGGTTTATGAACCACGAATGGTGGTTCATTCCTCTTACAAGCAGGGTCTGTGAAAGGAAATGGAAACAAATATGTTTCCATTCCACGACAAATCTAAGGATCATCCATATATATCCTCCAACCGACATTTAGGTGCACCGGGATCATTTCATGTACACAAGGTGACACCCTGGACTTATTACCCAGATGGAAAAGTCCAGAAATAGAATCGCTTGACCACCTGACACCCTTATAAGCATTGTGGTCGTGTGATGCCTTTTGAGAATGAGCAAGACAGGAGGCATGAATGAGAGGTGAAGCTTTGTCTGGTTGTTTGAAATGTAGGATATCAGGTGGTTGATTCTTAACCCACATGGGTCCTCAACAGAAACAGAGTGAAGAGCAGGTAGCCCAGAGGCCACAAAAATTGTATCTTGTGGCGCAAGAGCCACATGATCAAAAGGATGTGGCTCAAAGGCCACATTATCACAAGATAAAGCGCCTTCTTCTGCCAACCCAGGTGAAACATCTTCACCACCATCGGAATCTCCATCGAAGAACTCTCCGAAATACTTGAAGGTGCCTTCGACTTCAATCTCATTCGTTACCCAGATAAGGTTGACCCAAACAGGGTCATTGAAGTCACCTGGCTTTTTGCCAATGGTGAAGATGGTGAAATCAGCGCATTGACTACCATATGTCAAGCACATCAGACCATTGCTACAATTGATCAAGGCATTGGAAGTCGTTAGAAATGGTCGCCCCAAAATAACAGGAATTTGTCCAAGTGGGTTTGGCACAGGTTCAATATCCAAAACAAAGAAATTGACTGGATAAATGAACTATCCCACTTTGATCAGAACATCTTCCACCACGCCCTTTGGTTTCTTCATAGACCTATCAGCCAATTGAAGAGTGGTTTTTGTTTGTTTGAGGTCTCCAAGACCGAGGTGGATGTAGACTGAATACGGTAGAAGATTAATAGATGCACCAAGGTTGAATAAAACTCGATGTATTGACACATCACCAATCACACAAGAAAAAGTAGGACAACCAGGGTCCTTGTATTTGACTTGAGTGGGTTGTGCCAACAACAAACTCACGTTTGCCGTAAGAAAAACTTTCTTATGAACATGGGTTTTTTCTCTTCTTGGTGCATAAGTCCTTGAGAACCTTAGCATAAGGTGGCATTTGCTGAATCACCTCCAACAGAGGTATGTTCACCTTAACTTGCCGAAAGATCTCAAGCATCTTGTCATGTTGATCTGAAGTTTTCTTTTTAAGGTGCTCAGGGAATGACACCTTCAGGGCATAAGGGTCTTTCAGAGGAACCTCAAAATTCTGGTCCATAGAAACATGAGTGGGGACCTCAGAATCTCATTCCTTCGACACAAGATGAGATAAGGGGACCTCAAGGTTCGGCCACATTGATGAAATAAATGTAGAAGGAACCTCCGGATCAAGCTCCTTCCTAAAAGTATTTGTTGAGGGAACCCCAGGATCCGGCTCCCTCATAGATGTAGGTATCATCGCAGGTCTGGTGACACCAAGAGATGGTGATTCCAAGGAAGGCAACCCAATTTGGTTGTCCACCTCCTTACTGGACTCAAAGTATGAATCACATTAACATGATGGGTTGGTTCAAAGGTAGCATGAGAAATTGGTGGCCTTTCTTGAGATTGCGTACCCCAGGGTTTTACCTCAGGTTGACTTGGGAATTGACCTTTCTCACGTTCATGGAGCTGATGAGCCAACTAGCTAACTTGCGCTTCCCATGCTTTGACCGTGGAGTTATTTGCCCCAAGCATGGTTTGCGTGCTCTGTATGAACGTGTGAAGGGTTTGTTGAAGAGTGGAGTCTCCTGGGACAACCCGTTGAGGTAGAGTCTGACTAGAATAACCCGATGGTGAAGCCCGAGTAGGTTGGTGAGTATGGGGCTGACACCGTTGACGTGGGGGTTGGTAGGTCGCCAATGGGCGTAGAGGGTGATGAGGTGGAGGTTGAGGTTGAGCGTACGAGCTCTAACCGTTGCCCCCACTAGGCCCTCAAGAGAAGTTAGGGTGGTTTCCCATCCTGGGTTGTAGGAGTGACTGTATGGGCCGTTGCAGGGCCTTTGTTGATACATTGCATTTGCATGCTCAGTATCACTTGGAGCGTAAGCACATTCCAAGTCATTATGTCCTGTAAGTCCACACCTACTACATGTGGGAGTAGCAACCTGAGCTAATGGGGTTCGGTCCAACTCCAAACTCTCAATCCTACGCATGAGAGCAATCATTTTCGCCTCAGTCATGATAGTTGACTCAAATTGATATGATCCAGCATGACCAAAAGACCTGACAGTTAATGGCTTTCTCATGGTGTCACACTCGAAGGTACGTTCATCCATTAATTCAAAAGTGTCCCACGCCTCATCGATGGGTTTGATTTGGAAATCACCCTAACATATTGACTCCAACAATGTGTGGGTGTTGTAGTTGACGCCCTCATAAACAATCTGGAATAACTGCCATAACTCAAGTACATGATGAGGGTACTACTGGAGAAGGTCCTTGAACCTCTCAAAGAAAGCATGAAAAGATTCGATCTCAGTCTGATACATGTGATGTATCTTGTGCCGTATCTGTTGAGTTTTCCTTTGAGGGAAAAATCTCTTCAGAAAGACGGTCACAAAGTCGTCCCAAGACCGAATAGAGCTCGCTAAGAGGCTGTACATCCATTTCTTCGCGTTATCCTTGAACGCAAAAGAAATCATTCTCAACCGGACTAAATCCTCGTCAAGCTATTGAAGCTTGAACATTGAGCATACCTCCTCAAATTCACGTATAAAAATATACGGATCCTACTTATTAGCAGTTTAGGTAGGAAGCTTGCTCACATATTGAGGTTTCAATTCATAGTTGTTCCCGTGAGCTGGTGGAAGAACTATGCAAGAATGTTGCGCGGCCCGAACAGGATGGGTCCGCTCCGACAAAGTCATCGATCTATCCACCAAGAACTTGAACCTAACCAAATCCCTCTTCCTCCCAAGTCGGAGGAGGAGAAGGACGTCTACGTGGTGGCAGTATTGGACCGAGGTAATCCATGTATGGACCCCGGTCTCTCCCATCTCCACGAGACGACTCGGCCTCACGCTCCAAAGGAGCTCGAGGCGGATATGGGCGATCACCTAGACCGTCCATCTCAGACAAATGCACTCTCTCAATGTAACACCCCCAATCTTGTGGGTACGCACACTAGGAAAGACTACAAGTGTCGCGATCAGAGACCTCCACGACGACCGAAGGAGTTACAAAAGACAGACCAAACAACGACTCGACAATACGTAGAGAGATCATACATGGATAAACTAACATAAAACATAACAGAAAAGTGAGAGATTATCCATATATGGTAACAAGGTCAAATACATTACATCGAGTTCAAAAGGGAGATACATCATAAATAATGCGGAAGCAAAAGGCAAACTGAAGAATCTGGTCGACGTGTCCCTCGTGTACAGAATCTTCGACTACTCATCCAGTCTACCCTGAAGGAATCTAAGTACCTGCAAGCACCGCATCAACACATGCGTGAGTTTTCTATAAAGAAAACCTAGTATGCCCCTGTCCCAATTGGAGTTATATGGAAGAGTGCATGCAATCTATCTAACACAAAAGCATCCGAAACAGAAACAGAAAAGCACATAATGCAACAGAAGGCTATGACTCCATAAGTCGTGCCAGTCGGGTGCACCCGAACCATTCCTCGAAAGGAACCAAAACACCAGCCTTTTTGGTCAAAGGTGGTCACTCGACAGTGACCCACCACTCGGCACAAAGCGGTGCGCCGGATAAGTGTTCCAATTAGCGGCAAGTGACCTACATGGTGCCATCGCGAACTTGAGAACACCTACCCTGAGACAGAATGGCAGCGCGCCTGCCTAGGACTTATCTTACACCTGGCCTCCCAACGTGAAGGTCTTATGCAAATGGCCTCTGGAGCTAGAGGACCCACTCGTGGCCCGTCGACCCAGAAAACAGAACGTGCCCAGAATTATTAATCAGATTAAATGCAATGCAAGCTACTTAAGCATCTAAAATCTAATGCATCTATAGTGTGTGGAACAAGCTCAAGGAAAGGTATCCGGATACCCTCCTAATAACCCCAAACAAATCAAAATCAGAACATCCCAATCAGGAATCAAACGAAACTCACAACAGCAAGCAATCATAACCGGATCGGCAAATCAAGATAATAGCCAATAGAGTCATCTACGGGTTATGATAAGGATGTTATAAGGTCTGATATCCTAAGGGTCATACATAACCATATCATAACACTTCACTTCAGTAACATATAGACCTGAAAGACGCAATAGGATGATGCATTAGAGCTAGATATATCAAAATCAAACTCCACAATAATCGATAGCATGCATCCTTGATTTCAGAGTGTATATAGGCGATGATAACTGAAATCTCAAAGCATGATCAGAGTTTATATGGGTATGGATTACATGTATATCAGTAGTATAATCATGTTGGAATATGCATAAAATATCAGTAGACAATATAGATCTCTAAACTAGCATACATGCGTGCAACAGGTTAATATGTTGCTTTAGAATATGACACAATCAGCACATGATATGGAAGAGCCCGTTTACATTCATAAGTGCATGCATGACTACAACATCAGGAATACAGACACACCAGATCATATAACCACATTATAATTGCTACTGAAACACAACAAGTCATATATAGCAAAAACACATTCAACACATAGAACACGATAACTTGCAATAGGAAAGCTAACAAGTTCAATCGACTCACAACCAGATGCATGAGCGCCTGACCACTCCAACCCACGTGCTTAGAGTATCCCTCTAAGGCGGTCTGTGGTGGGAGAGGGTCAGTAGAGATCCATCCAAGCAGCTCAGCCCAACAACCGAGCAAGCTGATGCACATGGTGCAATAACCGCATGGCTAGCCCATTCAAGCGCACCCTGCTCAGACCGAGCTAGCCCATCCAGATCCCCCTCACCCGTAGCCTCCCTAGGGTTGTTCCACACCTTTTCCTGACCCCTGCCACCATCTATAAGGGGTGGACCAGCCAGCCAATCCAAACAAAGAGTCAAGAGGGTTTAAGACAAATCCTAGTCGGATCTTGTGTGCACCAGCCACACCCAACCAGATCCGTGTCCACCCCAAAACTCATCCCAGAGGAAACCTCATCACTCCTGGTCGGACCTTACCAGAGCTCGCCGGAGCCCCAGTCCCTCTGGCTTGTCCCACAGCCAGCCCCATCTAGCGCATGCTCCATGCGCACACTAGAAGGGAACTCGGTTGATGGTGCAATCGATTGCACCAACCACCAACATGGTGCTGGCTGGCCCTCCAGCCACACCTCCTCCCACAAAACTCTACAAGGGTCAGGAGCATACCTGAATTCACGAAAAGCTTTGCCCGAGATCACCGGAGATCAGCCCACCCAGATCTTCGTCTAGTTGCTCCCAAAAGATGCACTCTAGCTTGCTCCACTTGACCCGTCGAAGCTCCAGCCACTAGCACGCCGGAGAGGGAGATGGAGAGGGTCTGAATTTCGTGGGTGAGGGAGTGAGAGGGTAGGGATGGCTTGGGTTGAGGGGGTTTTGTTTGCAAACAACCCTCCAACTTCCATAGCCTTCGTGGCTATTCAAGTCACATCAAGGCATGCCAAAATGACACCATTCCAAAGGCATCCAAAAGCCACGAAATAATGTGCATGCAAACCCCAAATGAAACCTTTCCAATTCCACGCCACCTCAACATGGGCTCAGCCCAAAATCGCACCATTCACCCCCTCGGATCGGATTGAGTCGATCAAGCCAGCAAATGCGTACTCACCCGGTGAGTCACACTCGATTGACCGACAAGGGACCCGATTAAAAATAAGCATACAAACATACCACAAACACAATTAGATAATCTAAGAACTAAATTATGCATAACCGAGGAGAGTGGACTTATAAATATTATAGCAGGAGAGCGGGTCTTACACTCAAGTCGAGCGCTCGCACCGGAACGAGCCCAACCTCGCATAAAATGCTCAACTCTACTCTACAACAACACACAAGAGAAGGTGTAATTAGAGGAGGAGACTACTCGTAGAATATAGAGGAGGAGAAGACTCAGATGAGAAGGGAAGAATCCCTAGAACTAGCATGGGTGGTGGGCGAAGGTAGAAGCCTAATCTAGCAAGCACGACTCAAACAACCTATGGCTATAGGTCCTTAGGCTAGACGACACCTAAGTTCGAGATCACTAGTCTCGACACGCCTCACCTCTCTACTACAAAGACCACAATGTCCAGCAAGTGATACCAGAGCCGGAGATCCAGTACCTCCTACTATCGACAAGGCAGGCGAGGCCGATCAGGTCATGACGTTCTCAACTCGATCATTCTCCTAGTGCGTCTGAAATCCTAGGGCCAATGTCTACTTGATTTTAGAATTAAGGATTTGATTAAGAGTGATTTTTGGGGTAAATGAAAGGGTGATGAAATCCCCCACCTTATCTTGTATGGGACAACCCCTCCTTAGTAGCGTTTTGAGTCTTAATCTAGCAATCAACTCTCCAAACAAACACTCACCTCACTCTTGTCCCGATGCACCTTACTAACTAATGGATGATCTAAACATGCGTGAATGAGAGACCGGGTGCACGTACCTCACGCCAGCAATCGACAACAAGAATGTAAAGAAAAGAAAAGACAAATGCGTGTGAGGTCTACAAATGATGCATGACCAAGATGGCAATAAGTCTAATCTTTTGCTTTGAGTTTTATGGTCCAAGTTGTCTTAACAAGGGGTCATGCAAGACAAATTAATTTTTAACACTAAAATAGAGCATGCATGACATTAGCAGTGATAGGAAACAACTTGAATAGGCAAAGGAAACTACTGTAAAAATGGAAATTGAAAATAGCTCACCCAATCCGCCACTGGAGGATGTAAATCCGTGAGTGGCGGATCTTCTGGGGATTCAGGTCCCCAGAATTCAGCAGTATCCTTTTGTGCTCCAGTAGGTCCTCCTGTTCATTTGTGACCCCATTCTAGTAACCAAAACAAAAAAGCAAACGTAAAAACAAAGAAAACCCCACCGAAATTGCAAACTCGACTACGAAAACAACACTCGCCGGCAACGGTGCCAAAACCTTATTGAATTAGTTAAAATAACCACAAGTGCACGGCCACGTTGAAGCAGTGGCAATCACGAGTCAATCCACAAGGAGTGTGCGCGAGTCGAGTTCACAATACTCGAGTGGGAAAGGAAGAGGAGAGCGATGCGATCGGAATCAAACTACAACACGTAAGAAATCGAAAACAAACAATAAAACTAAACCCCTCGGGGGTAGAGAAAGAATGTGAATATGAAAATGTGTGGTGTAGTGTGTGTTCAAATGTGCTCATCAAAACATGTCATACATAAAATCCACGAAACTCAATTCCAACTTTGCCTCCACATGAAATAAGATAAAACCTTATCATTAAAACATACAAGACAATAATTGAAATGAAGCTAATATGTTCACATGCAAAATGACTCTAATCCAACTATGTCTCCACATAAAATAAGATTTATCACAATCATTAAAACATACAAGACATTAATTTGGATAAAGCCAACATGAGCACATGCATGCACATGCCATATTTCCTTCTTCCACTCCATCCTTATCCTAACCTCTTCATTCCCCATAACATATGCTCACTTATCTAATCATGTGCTATGCTTCATTCAAGAGGATTAACACATCAAAGATAAGAGTGAAACCCATTAGATGGTTATGGAAATCATGTAAGGCTCAAAGGATTAAGATTAACACACACACTAATCCATCACATGATCAATGACCTTCTTCTCCATCCCCAATGGGGATAGACTACTCTCTACTCATCTCTACACTAAAGAAAGTATAAAAACAACAAGAACTCATAATGTAAATAACTAAAAACAAGATTAACTAAACAACAACATCAAAGAAATTGCATCAAAGTAAAAGACATGTATTTAAAGAACACAACTCACTATTGATTGAAATGAAAGGATTACAAAGTGTGCTTTTTCTCCTCCAACTACACTAAGCAGCAGCAAAATAAAACCTAAAACTAATGGAGAAGCTAGAAGAAGAGGGAGAGGAGGGATTACAATGGTATATATAGACTAATACATGGTTAGGATTAATCTGGGAATAATCGGAAGGCTCTAAATCACATCTGATAGTCCAAGAATGCTCTGACCCGACAACCCGAACAACGACCGAAATTGTAGCCCAATTGGAGAATTTTGACCCACCAGTGGATGATCCAAATCCACCACTGGCGGATCAAATGCGTTTGATCGGGTTGAAATTTTGTGTGGTGATTTATTTCTTCATTTGGCACATGGGGTGAAGCCTTGGTCTGCTGGCTTGAATCACTTTGAGCTTAATTTGAGAAATAGGGATACGATTCAAGTCATTTGTCACCATGTTTTGCACTTCACAATCAGGTCCCTCCGGGTTTGCACTTGGGTCCTTCCTGAATTGCGATCCAGTAATTGTCCATTACAAATAGGTCTAGGAATAGAAAAGAAAGGACAGGTTCACTATATTAAAAAATACAGGAACCCCCCTAAAATAAATAATTAAATAATAATTAATTTGATGATTTTTGATACAGAAGAAACAGTTCTGGAATCATTAAATATGGGACCATAGAGTTGGATTCTAACGTCAAAAAAGAGGATTTGATTGAGCATCGAGGAACAAAAGAATTTAAATTTAATCCTAAATCCCAAATTAAAGTAGATCCTTTTTTTTCATTCCTGAAGAAGTGTATATCTTACCAGGATCGTCATTTATAATGGTTCGGAACAATAGTATTATTGGAGTAAATACACAAATCACTTTAAATATAAGAAGTTGAGTTGGTGGATTAGTCCGAGTAGATAGAAAAAAATAGTATTGAACTAATTTTTTTTCCTGGGGATATCCATTTTCCTAGAGAGACAGATAAAATATCCTAGCACAGTGGTATTTTGATACCACCAAGAACCAAAAAAAGATTTTAGGGAATCGAAAAAAAATCCAAAAATTGGATCTATGTACAACGGAAATACCTACGAAGAAAAAGTATTTTGTTTTAGTTCGACGGATAGTCACATATAAAATAACTGATGATATCAGTTTAAGAACATTTTTCCCCGGGATTCATTGCCAGAAAAGGATAATGTCCAATTTAAAGTTGTCAATTATATCCTTTATGGAAATGGCAAGCCAATTCGGGGAATTTATCACACAAGTATTCAATTAGTTCGGACTTGCTTAGTATTGAATTGGGACCAAGAAAAAAAGGGTTCTATAGAAGTTCATGCTTCCTTTGTTGAAATAAGGACAAACAATCTGATTCACGATTTTATCAGAATTGAGTTAGTCGAGTCTCCTATTTCATATATTGTAAAAAGGAAGGATACGGTGGGTTCAGGATTTATTTGTCATAATGGATCAGATTGTACCAATAGTAATCCTTTTTATGGTAAGACGAAGATTCAGTCACTTAGCCAATATAAGGGAACTCCCGGTAGTGGTATGTTGTTGAATCGAAATAAAGAATCCCCATCTTTGACAATTTTGTCATCATCCAACTGTTTTCAAATTGGCCCATTCCACAGTTCGAAATATAACAATGTGATAAAAGAATTGATTAAGCAAGAATTCCTAATTCCAATGAGAAATTCGTTGGGTGCCCTGGGCATTACTGTATTTAAAATCGCGAATTTTTATTCATCTGACCATTTAATAACTCATAATCAGATAGTGTTACAGAAATATTTACTACTTGACAATTTGAAACAAACTTTTCAAGTACTTAAATATTGTTTAATGGATGAAAATAGGAAGATTTTGAATCTGGATCCGTGCAGTGACATCATTTTGAATCTATTTGATTTGAATTTGAACTTTTTACATCATGATTCTTGTGAAGAACCATCCACAATAATTAGTCTTGGACAGTTGATTTGTGAAAATGTATGTTTATTCAAATTTGGACCACAGATAAAATCTGGTCAAGTTCTAATCGTTCATGTTGACTCTTTAGTAATAAGATTAGCTAAACCTTATTTGGCCACTCCAAAAACAATAGTTCATCGTCATTATGGAGAAATCCTATATGAAGGAGATACATTAGTTACATTTATATATGAAAAATCGAGATCCGGTGACATAACGCAAGGTCTCCCAAAAGTAGAACAGGTCTTAGAAGTGCGTTCTATTTATTCAATATCAATGAACCTCGAAAAGAGAGTTAAAGGTTGGAATGAACATATATAAAAACTTCTTGGAATCCCTTGGGGATTCTTGATTGGGGCCGAGCTAACCATAGCCCAAAGTCGTATCTCTTTGGTTAATAAGAACCAAGAGGTTTATCGACCCTAGGGGGGTACAGATCCATAATAGACATAAAGAGATTATTGTGCGTCAAGTAACATCAAAAGTTTTGGTTTCAAAAGAGGGAATGTCTAATGCTTTTTCACCCGGAGAACTAATCGGATTATTGCGAGCGGAACGAGCAGGATGTGCTTTGGATGAAACAATCTGTTATCGGGCAATCTTATTGGGAATAACTAAGGCATCCCTGAATACCCAAAGTTCATATCAGAAGCTAGTTTTCAAGAAACTGCTCGAGTTTTAGTAAAAGCTGCTCTACAGGGTCGTATTGATTGGTTGAAAGGACTGAAAGAAAATGTAGTTTTGGGATAAATTATAGCCGTTGGTACTGGATTCAAAAAATTAATGCACCGTTCAAAGCAACAAAGGAACATTCATTTGGAAAGAAAAAAGAAAAATCTATTCAAGGGAAAAATGAGAGATATTTTGTTCCATCATAGAGAATTAGTTTGTTCTTGTGTCCAAAACAATTTCGACAATACATATGAAAAATTATTTACACAATTTAAGGGTTCCTAAGACAAGAGGAAATTTGTTCTTTGATTTGAATTGAATCAAAACTCTGTGAAGTTTCATTCAATTATTATTATTAATTTTTTATTTCATTTTTTATAGTCTGATTTTGTGTTATTTGGTAATAAAGATTCTAACGAATTCAAAAAATGAATGGCTTCGATTGTATAGCAATAGTCAATCCTCGATAGAAGGTTCCGTCGGAATATTTATTTATTTATTTCAGGCTACCTCGTTTATTTTTTCTTAAAAAATAAACACCAAAAAGGAAGTGTGGGGAAAATGACAAGAAAATATTGGAACATCGATTTAGAAGAGATGGTGGAAGTAGGAGTTCATTTTGGTCATGATACTAGGAAATGGAATCCCAGAATGACACCTTATATTTCTGCAAAGCGTAAAAGTTAGCATATTACAAATCTCACCAGAACTGCTTGTTTTTTATTAGAAGCACGTGATTTAGTTTTTGATGCAGCAAGTAAAGAAAAATATTTTTTAATTGTTGGTACAAAAAATAAAGCGGCTGACTCAGTAGCATCAGCTGCAAGAAGGGCTCGGTGTCATTATGTTAATAAAAAATGTGTCGGTGGTATGTTAACAAATTGGTCCACTACAGAAACGAGACTTCAGAAGTTCAGGGACTTAAGAGCTGAACAAAAGACGGGGAAAATTAATCGTCTCCCCAAAAGAGATTCATCAATGTTGAAGAGACAAGTATCTACCTTGCAAACATATTTGGGCGGGATTAAATATATGACGGAGTTACCTGATATTGTAATCATCATTGATCAGCAAGAAGAATATACGGCTCCTCGAGAATGTATAATTTTGGGGATTTCGACAATTTGTATAATCGATACAAATTGTGACCCAGATCTCACGGATATTTCGATTCCAGCCAATGATGACGCTATAGCTTCAATCCGATTGATTCTTAACAAACTAGTATCCGCAATTTGTGAGGGTCATTCTAGCTATATAAGAAATCTTTGATTATGATTAATAAAGGTAAGTCAATTACTTCGGGGACTTCCATATATTTATGGAATCGATTATTATTTCTAGATTTCAATAAAGGGATAAAAAGCACTGAGTATATTATGTCATTATTCGGTATCTTAAATATACCATGTATTATTTAGGTAAGTCGAGTAGGTAAGTTGAGAAATAGATAGATGGTTGAATCAAAATAAATATTTTTTAAGTTTGATTTATGTCAGAGGACAATATGAATGTTATACCATGTTCCATTAACACATTCAAAGGATTATACGATATATCGGGCGTAGAAGTAGGTCAACATTTATATTGGCAAATAGGGGATTTACAAGTGCATGCCCACCAAGTACATATAACTTCATGGGTAGTAATTGCTATCTTATTGGATTCGGTCACCATAGCTATTCGGAACCCACAAACCATTCTGACTGGCGGTCAGAATTTCTTCGAATATGTTCTTGAATTCATTCGACACTTGAGTAAAACCCAGATTGGGGAAGAATATGGTCCTTGGGTTCCCTTTATTGGAATTATGTTCCTATTTATTTTTGTTTCGAACTGGCCAGGTGCTCTTTTACCTTGGAAAATCGTAGTTTACCTCACGGGGAGTTAGCTGCCCCAACGAATGATATAAATACTATTGTTGCTTTAGCTTTACTCACGTCTGTAGCATATTTCTATGCCGGTCTTACCAAAAAAGGATTGAGTTATTTTGGGAAATACATTCAACCAACTCGAATCCTTTTACCAATTAACATCTTAGAAGATTTTACAAAACCCTTATCACTCAGTTTTCGACTTTTTGGAAACATATTAGCTGATGAGTTAGTAGTTGTTCTTATTTTTGCAACTTTAGCCGCGGCTTATATAGGTGAATCCGTAGAGGGTCATCATTGACTAGCTTTTAAAATAGTCTTTTTATTAAGCTTTTTTTAATTGATATGTAGTTCAATATAATCTACTTGGTTGGCGAACAGAAACGGAATAAACATAATATATGCATATATGTATATAAGATCAAGAGTCATAGTAAAAAAATAGAATAAAAAAAACTTAGGAAAAGAAAGGATCTCTTTCCTAAGTTTTTGGCTCATTTTATGATATGAATAAGAATTATTATCCATTTTTGACGTCCTACTACTACTAAAAAAGAAATTAGGTGGGTTAAAATAGCCATATTAATAGCTATATAATAAGTGTAGCTCTTGTGTATGTTAGTGTAGCTCCTTTGTATGTTTTGCAAAATTAGTCGAGAATTAGATTCAATATGAAATGTGGGCGGTTATCGGTGCGGAAAAAATAAACGTATATGTGATATTAGATATTTACTAATTATATAGAAATTATCCCTATATGATTTCTGTTTCTATTCTCATGAAAGTCATTCGGCTTCGTTTATGATTGTGCATTGAATAAATAAATGGATCAATTCAAGGATATAAAATACTAAGGAAGAATTGAATGAAAAAGAGGGTTCAGAAGAAATGTAATAAGTAGAACCATATGCATATAGATTTTCAAAAAAACGTACATCACGAATACTAACTAAAACTGAAATATCGAAATAATTCTGGGGATTCCGTAAAATTTTGAAAAGTCAAAATTTTATTTATTTCGACCATATGGAAGTGATAAAAAATAAGTAATAATTCATTGGTTGATTGTATCATTAACTTTTTTTTTTGTGAGGGACCATACTATGAATCCACTTATTTCTGCCACTTCCGTTATTGCCGCTGGATTAGCTGCAGGGCTTGCTTCTATTGGAGCTGGAGTTGGTCAAGGTATTGCTGCAGGACAGGCTGTAGAAGGTATTGCGAGACAAGCAGAAGCAAAAGGTAAAATCCGAGGTACTTTATTGCTTAGTTTGGCTTTTATGGAAGCTTTAACAATTTACGGATTGGTCGTGGCATTAACGCTTTTATTTACGAATCCTTTTGTTTAATCTTAGATATAAGAAAAAAAGTATGTTACATACGTTTTCTCTTATTTGAGTAACATAGATTTGTCATTTGATTCTTCGAATTTGATTCATACAAACAACACTTAACTCTTCCAATTGCGTATTTTCATCAAACGCTCGGTAAGGGCGAGTTTAAGAATGAAAAATTCACAGATACACTCACTTTTTTCTTCTTGTTCTTAGTACAATCAAAGGAAATCCTTTTTCCTAAGGCTGCAACAAACAAATAAGGTATTTCACAATTGACGTAAGACCTGGGACCTAATCCAATAAGATAGAGATACTTATTGATTGGTCGAAACTTAAAAATAATAAAATAAATTAAGAAGTCAATCAAAAAAGGACTTGAACTAATACAAAAATAACTCCATTTTTTGATAGTCCTATCTATAAGAGGAGAACATATGAAAAATGTAACCGATTCTTTCGTTTTCTTTGGGTATTGGCCATCCGCCGGGAGTTTTGGGTTTAATACCAATATTTTAGCAACAAATCCAATAAATCTAAGCGTAGTGCTTGGTGTGTTGATTTTTTGGAAAGGGAGTGTGTGCGAGTTGTATATTTCAAGAATAGGTTGGATCCAACCAACTGCACTTTATTTTGTATTTTATATGTTATTTGTAAATAATCTAATTTGTAAAAATATTTGTAGTATATATAAAAAGAAAAGTGCGGATCTCGACGAATTACTTCTGAATAAATTCATAAATCATATGTGGGAACCATAGCATTTCGTGACTTATTGGTAAATTTACTTTGATTCTCTATCACCAATAAGCTGGAACCATAAATATGGTTAAAACTAAACTGTTTGAAGTCCGGGCACAACATGGTATTCTTTCTACCACTACGTGAGTATTCAAATAGTTAAAATGGTTGCTAATTTATCCGATATAAAACACTCATATGGATAAAATGAAAATGATTTGAACCATTTCCTATAAAAGGAAAGACTTTTTCCTTTTTTATACAAAGTTGAATTGACAACCTATGGATAAAATAATAATTTTTGGATGTCAATAATTTGTTTGAATAATTTTGATAATTCATATAGTTCATAAAAAAAACAATAATATATATATATATATCTATTTTTAATAAATATATATGAATACATATATATAAAATAGAATATTTTTAAATAACTTAAATAACTAAAAAAATTATCTTTCTAACACTACGTGAGTATTTAAATCGTTAAAATGGTTGCTAATTTATCTGATATAAAACACTCATATGGATAAAATGAAAATGATTTGAACTATTTCCTATAAAAGGAAATGCTCTCTTCCTTTTTTATACAATGCTGAATTGACAACCTATGGCTAAAATAATAAGTTTTGGATGTGAATAATTTGTTTGAATAATTTTGATAATTCATAATATATATATAATTTTATATATTTTTAATAAATATATATGAATACATATATATAAAATAGAATATTTTTAAATAACTCAAATAACTAAAAAAATTATAAATATATATAGATGAACAAATGGTAAGCAAATCAAAATAATAAATAAAATTCATAATATTAAGTCAATTTTGAATGAAAATACTTCATTTTATTAAGTCAGAATTAATAAAATGATTTTAAAAAACAAAATAAAAAATAAGAAAACAAAGAAAATTAAAGAAACAACTTTACTGACAATTACAATTTTTTTGTCTAATCAGAAGAGTCCAAATATTCCAGTCTTGTATAAAATGGGATATCGTTAAATTTAAAAAAAGGGAACAGGAAAGAAAGGACATGTTCACTATATTAAAAAATACGGGAACCCCCCCTCTAAATTAAATAATTAATTGAGCGTGATTATTTAACCAGAGAATTAAGTTCAGAGGTAGGATACCTAATTGTTCCAGAGAATCTCCTAATGGTTCCAGAGCAACTAGAAAGAGTTTTTTTATGCAGAAAGAATTAAGTTCAGATGTAGGATGCCTATCCAGAAGTTTTCGCAACTCAATCATTATACTTGCTACATTTAGGTCCTTTTTGCTCATTTCCTCTTCTTTATTACATAACTCCTGAAACACTACAAACAACAACTCGAGTAACACAATATTAAAGTAAAATAAATGATATATAGCATGAATATAATGCACAATATTAGTTTATTACCTAAACTTATCAAATACCCCCACACTTAGCTTTTTCTAGTCCTGAGCAAAACAAAGAGAGAGAAAAATGAAGGAAAGGAAAATATACGAAAAACTGCGAAATCCTAACTCACTTTTGTAGGAATCACGGTTGCACTTAACACGTGCAACAAGCCGTTAAGCCTCCTTGTCGCCAAGGAGGAGGAGTGTTGTCTCCTGAGGGTTTTCAACGAATATACCCACAAAATCCGAACATTGATGCATTATTCAATCTAGCAACACAACTCGTTGGACCCATTTTTTTCGATCATTGGACACAATAATACTACAGGCCAACTCTATATGTGTATCCAGTCCACACACCTAGCCTAATGAATCATTCATGCAAGTTAATAAAGGACTTAAGTGAAAAATATGGACAACCTTAACATCATCAAGTGATACAAAGTGTAAAGTCCATTATGGTTCTTATTTGCATTACCCTTTTTTTGTTTTCTAGTTGGTGTGTAATTCTCCGAAGGTTAGGCTTCGTGCATCATTGCTGTGAGGACTTACATTATCACGTACACCTTTCCCCACCTCTCAACATAGGGCAATCCCTACCACCCGTGTAACGGGAGTTCGGTTGGTGCATCCCAAGTCAGATGACTCGAAAGCACCACGCACAAAGTCCCCTCGGACCTAATTTCCTGAGTGACAGGAGCCGTACGAGAAGAGAGAACACCTACTCACTTATTTTTTTATCTATACATGAACCAAAACCCCTACACATAAAGTTTCACAACAGGAGTTTAAGGGTCCTTGACTACAACAAACTTCCTTATATTAGCAGACACGAATTATTTAACTCACTAGGTTCAGGGTGGACTTCTTTATTTGTTTGAGTACAGAAACCCTATAATTACTCTCCCCCCGAGGGAAAATCGGTGTTATAAGTCCTAAAGCCACTGTACTAGATATCCTAATGCATCAAGTTGAAGACAATTTTAGGAGCTTACTTTTTACTTTGCCTCTCAACGGTTTTGCACATGCCAAACACACACAAAACCCACAAAATATTTTCTTTCGCAAATGATTGACATCATTTCATGCATTCATTTGTGTCTTATATCCATTATCTTGAACCTAAACAATGCTACGTAACGAATTTTATGTTTAGGTTTAAGGAATAAACATGTTTGAGAAGAAGAGACTCAAAAAGGACTTAAAAGCAAGAAAAGGACTAAGTTGCAAGACTTATGGACTGAGATGCAGAGAGAGGGACCCGGATGCAAAACCAAAAGGATCAATGACAAAAACAAGAAGCTCAACACCATCATGAGGAGTATTTTGGCAATTAAATCTGGGTCCAACCATCAACAACCAAATCGGGTTCATCAAACATCAAGAAATCTAGCCAGAACCGAGCCACCAAAATCAAGACTCGATCAGACACATATAGACCACCAATTAGCTGTCCAAGACCACCAATCAACGGTCCAAATGTGTCCAAATACCACATGCTTTGGTCGAGTGGTATATTATGTTGTTTTATGTCCATGTATAGTATGTGTTTAGTCCCATACCAAGGGATTGTCCCCGGTTACCTTTTTTCATGCCTATAAATAGAACTTTTCCTCCTCATTTGTATTCACCCATTGCTTGGTGGCATTCTCTCTACTTGGAGTAAAAGCCTTGAAGCAAAAACTCAAGGTGGAGAAGAATGCCACTTACAATGTGAGTCATGTTAATAAAATAATTTTTTTTAGTTTCTTTTAATATTGTCTTTGTCTTTTAATTCTTGCATGCTTCTTTAGTTTAGTTTCCTTTCATTTAACTTCTTTAATATTTCTTTCTTTCTTAGTTTAATTGCCTTTCATTACAACATTTCGTTTTATTAATGTAGTTTGTAGTGTAATGATTAGGAGTAGTTCCATCCCCCTTTGGGGGTGGAGATGATGTTCATACATGCATTAAAGAATGGAAATGAATGCTTGATTTTGATATGTGTTGATAAATGTGAATGTATGCTTGCTTGTTTAGAGTAGAACACTTCACTTGATGAGTTTTGCCACAAATATTAGACACCCCTCGTGATTGTTTAGGTTCTGAAATAACAAACTTGTATATGTGAGTGTTAATCAACTAGGTTAGTGAATGGATTGATAGCTTTTGCCATAACCTTTAGACACTTCCTATACATGAAAACACTACCTACATTTGTTCCTATTGAATGCATTCTTCACCATCTTATTACATCTGTGCACACACTCCACCCCTTAGAGGTTTTCCTTACTGAATTCCATCTTCCTTTTATTAGTTGTTTATCTTACTTTTAGTAGTCTTGCGCTTTCATCTTTCTCCTTTGTTAGTTTCTAGTTTAGTGTAGCTTAGGTTAGCATAATCATATCTCTTCTCCACTTTTTGTTTGCCACATGATTTCTGAAGAACCAAAGTCGACACACCTCCTTGTGGATTTGACGCGTACATGCTGCGTCTTCACCGACGTCGTGCACTTGCAGTATTAAAATGATTAAACAAGTTTTTGGCACCGTTGCCAGGGAGGTGCCAGTCCATACTCTAGTTTGGACGATTCAGGTGGATTTAATTTTTGTGTTGCAGTTTTCTTTGTTGTAGGAGAATCTGAAGCTCAAGGGAAGGTAGCTGGTGAAGTTTGGAGGCAAATAGAAAGGTTTGGACCGCCAATCAGTGGCCTGTGACCGCCAACTAGCGGTCTGGTAATCTCTGTTGCCCTTGTAATTTCTTTGGCTTATTGAAATATCTGAGAAAGAAATCTGGGGCTCAATTTTTCATGTTCTAACTTTTAGTTTGCTCCCAGATTAATAATCAATCTCCCTTTAAGCAACTTGGACCCTAAAACCCAAAGCAAAATATTAGGCCTCCTTGCTTGTTTAGGTCATGCATTATGTACTTAACTTAGGCACGTAGATTGTCTTTTATTTTAGCTTTACTTTCAGTTGCTGAGTGCTGGCGTGAGGTACGCATTTCCTACTCTCATTCATGCATTTCGTATGAGCATGCATTAGTTAGTAGGAATTGTATTGCAACAAGTGTGAGTTGAGCGTTTGTTTGGAGAGTTGATTGCGAGATTAGGACACCAAAACGCTACTAAGAAGGGGCTGTCCCACATAAGATAAAGTGAGGGATTTTATCACCCTTTCCTTCACCCCAGAAACCATACTAATCAAGAGCCTAATTTTAAAATCAAGTAGACATTGGCCCTAGGGATCTCGGGCGCATTAGTAGAGTAATGCGGTCGCAACCGTCATGGCCTGATCGACGTCGCCCACTCTGTTGATAGTAGGAGAGACGAGATCTCCGGATCTTGGCTCGCTTACTAGGATTTGTGGTCCTCATCGTAGGGAGGTGAGGCGTGTTGAGGCTGTGTGACCTCGCAGTTAGGCGCCGTCTAGCTGTAAGGACCTATAGCGACCTTAGGTTGTTTGAGCCTTGTTTGCTCTAAGGACTTCTTCCCTTCTCTCCTGAGTCATTCCCTCTCTTCTGTGTCCTCCTGTCTTCTCCTCTACGCACATTCTATTTTAGTTGTTAAAAAAAGAAAAAAAAGAAAAAAAGTAAAAAAGAAAAGAAGTTTTGGTTTGTGTGTGCACCTTTGTGCATGCTTGTGTGGGCACGATACGAGTGGTAATTTGATGAGGCATGTCGTGAATCCTGCCTCGGTAGTCTACTTCTCAACGCCTAACTGCGAGGTCACACGGTCCGGGTTCCATGGTTGCTCAGTACCGCGAGGAGGAGCAATTACTGGACCCACCTATCCCACCTATCTCACCCATTCCACATGTTCTTGTTCTCGTTTCTCTACGTGATCGATGCTACCCGAGTAGTACTGCTCTACCTTCATGCAATGTCTTGCCAGAGGCAAATGTGAACCACTTTGAGGTTAAACCTCAGTTTATATCCATGCTTCCTCACTTCACTGGGAAGGGTGACCCCTATATCTTTCTCAGGGAATTTGAGGAGGTTTGTGCTATGTTCAAGCTGCAACAACTTAGCACAAACTCCATCCATCTTAGGCTTGTTCCCTTTGCACTGAAGGAGGGTGCCAAGATGTGGTTGTACAGCAACCAGGTGAATGCCTTTAGGACCTGGGATGAGTTTCAATTTGCATTCCTCAAGAAGTACTTTCCAAATCATCGGACTCAAAAATTGAGGAATGAAATCAATTCATTTTATCAGCATGAGACCGAATCATTCCATGCATACTTAAAGAGGTTCAAAGAGCTACTATCCTCATGCCCTTACCATGACATCGAGTTGTGGTGCCTGTGTCAGATTGTTTACAAGGGTCTTCACATCCCATCCCGAACACTCATTGAGTCCATTTGTCAAGGAGAGTTCTTAGGAAAGGATGAAAGGGAGGCATGAGCTTTCCTAGAAGACCTCACTGAGAAAACTATGTAGAGGGAGAGTGTAAGAGAACCACCAGCATCATCTAGCATAGGAGCAAGGATCGCAAACTCGACTAGATTGGGTGCCGCATTTTCCGTCGATGCCACTATGGCCACCGAGGCATATATGGCGGCCTTAATGTGCCGCATGGATTCGATTGAGTTCCAAAACAAGCATGGTGTGTCACATGTGTCTGTATCTAGTCCAAATCCATGTCATTCATGTGGTAGGATAGGTCATGTAGGAGGCAAGTGTGCGTCCATTCCCCCTGAGAAGGAACATGTCAATGCCATCTATGATAGATCGAGGAATGATCCATACTAATCATCATATAACCCTGGATGGAAGAACAACACTTACTTTTCATTGAACCAAAACAATGCCCCGGGTGGTCCTTCAAACTTCACTCAACCACCTAACCAACCACACCAACCTCCCATGCATGCACCATCTTATTAACAACCCCAAGCTCAAATCACCAATCAATTGGGTATCCCAAATTCCAAAAATATGGAAACCTGATTCAATTCGCTTGAGACCTTGATTCGTGGACTCGAGAACTCAATAAATTTTTTTATGTCATCCACAAGTCAAGTTCTCACTTCAAATCAGCAGACCATCAAATCTCTAGAGCTTCAGATGGGCCAATTGGCTCAGTTTGTACATGAAAGAGAGAAAGGGACTCTGCCAAGCCAGCCTGAGGCTAACCCCCACATGTACCAGCAACAACACATGCAAAATGAGAGTTTGGTACCTCGGGGGCGGCAAGTGAACCATGTGGAGGAACTTGTTCACCATGTCAATGCCATTGTAACCTTAAGGGATGGAAAGCAGGTTGGCAATCACATTTCCTTGCCACCACCACCATTTGTGCAGCCCCTTAGTGGGAATGATGGTGAAGAAGAGGCTGATGGTGAGGGTAATACACCAACGCCTCCTTCTAAGGCACCGCAGAAAACCTACCTACCAAAAGCTCCCTATCCTAGTAGGTTAACAAAAAAGCAGAGTGACACAATGGATAAGATATTAGAGGTCTTCAAACAAGTGAAGGTTAACATCCCTTTGTTGGATGTCATCCAACAAATACTTCAATATGCCAAAGTGTTGAAAGATCTCTGCACAACAAAGAGGAAGACCAATGTTCCTAAGAAAGAATTCTTAACTGCCCACATACACAAAATACAAGGACCCTGGGTGTCCTACTATTCAGTGTACGATAGGGGACACTAGCATGAGTAATGTTTTGCTTGATTTAGGATCAGTGGTCAACCTCCTCCCATTTTCTGTTTATCAACAATTGAATTTGGGAGAACTGAAACCAACTAAGATCACCCTCCAATTGGCGGATAGATCCATTCGTGTGCCAAAGGGGATTATTGAGGACGTGCTTGTCAAAGTTGGAGATTTTATATTTCTGGTAGATTTTGTCGTCCTCGATACCAACACTGTTGCAAACACCCATTCTCAAATACCTTTGATTTTGGGTAGACCATTTCTGGAAACCTCTAACGCCTTAATTAATTGTAGAAATGGTCTCATGAAGCTCTCATTCGGTAACATGAGTGCCAAGTTTCAAGTGTTCAACTCTGGTAGACAACATGAGCCCATGGACCAACCTTTAAATGTCAACCTCATCCGCCAATTAAGGAAAGCACTATAAAATCAACAAACACCCCTAACACCAATGCAACCCGTTAAGAAGTTTGTGGGCCCAGCGAAAACTCATTGCCTGTCTTTGTAATGCAACAGAGTGAGCTGACATCAAACATGAATATACAAAGAGAGTGTTTGTTTGATGATTTAGTTGAGACTGTTAGTGAGGGGGACACACCTCAGCATATGCCCATACCAGAAGGTGTCTCTACCTCATGTCCCACGGTCATTGAGCCTTTTGAGCTTTATCTTCACTCCATCAAGGACCCACCTGCGAGTGAGCTTATGATTGATAATATAAAGGAGCTTGGGTGGTCCTTGTTGGATGACTTGGGGAGAAGCCCCATTCTTAGTGAAAGTGGTGTGCCACATCCTTCGAATGAGCCTGAGGAACTCATTCTGATGCACCCGCCTATTTGTAAGACACACTCTCCTGCTTTAATAATAATAAGTCCACTCTACGCGGTTATGCTTAATTGACTTCTTGGAATGTCAAATTGTGTTATGGCATGTTTGTTTGAGTATATTTGATCGGATTTCTTGTTGGTTGATTGGGTGCGACACATCGGCCGAGCGCGCGGTTGTTTGACTCGATCGACTCAATTTGGGTCCGAGTGAGTGTAGGGTCGGTTTTGGGCTAAACCCGTGTTGAAGTGGCATGGAATTGGAAGGATTGTATTAGGGTTTGGATGTGCATTTTCGTGGGTTTTGGGATGTCTTTGCTGGTGCCATTTTTGGCATGTGTTGAGGTGGCTTGATTAGCCATGAAGGCTTGGAAATTGAAGAGTCCTAGCAAGCTAACAAAAAGCCTCTCCAACCAGCCAACCCTTGCACACCTATTCACCTCCCACACATCTCCTCCACCTCTTCCACTCCTCAGCCACGTGGTCAGGCCACTCAGGTGGTGCTCCAGCAAACTTCAAATCCAGCGAGGCTAGAAGCGACGTCTAGTGCAACCTGTGGTGCGGCTAGAAGTTTGGTGGGAAGAATCTCCGGCTAATTTCAGGCAACTTCCTTGATAATCAGGTATGCTCCTATCCCTTGAAGAGTTTTATGGGAGGGGATGTTGGCTGGAGGGGTCAGCCAACATCAGGTGGTGGCTGGTGCAACGGTTGCACCACCAACCGATTCCCTTCTAGCGTGCGCAAGGAGCATGTGCTAGATGGGGCTGGTTGTGGGGAAGCCAAAGGGACCAGACCTCCAAAGAGCTCCAGTGAGGTCTAACCAGAGGTGAAGGTGTTCCTTCTGGGCTGAGTTTGAGGGTGGCCACAGATCTGGTTGGGTGTGGCTGGTGCACACAAGATCCAACTAAGGTTTGCCTTCAACCCTTTTGACTCCTAGCTTTGGACGGCTGGCTGGTGCAGCCATTCCAGATGGTGGCTGGGGTCATGAGGGGGTGGGAATGGACCTTAGTGAGGCTAGGGGTGAGAGGAGTCGGATTGACTTGTTTGGTCTGAGCATGGTGCGCTAGAGTGATGTTAACCATGAGGTTGGTGCATCTTGCGCGCTTCTTGCTCGGTTGCTGGACCGAATGGCTTGGACAGACTTCCTTTGACCTTCTCCCACCTCAGACCGCCTGGGAAGGATGCTCTGAGCACATGGTTTGGATGGGTCAGGGATCCATATGCATGGCTCTGAGGTTTGTATTTTTCTGTGATTTATCTGATGCTATCGGTTGCATTGTGTGCGATGGTTGCTGGGTTTCGTGGTTTGAGTCATTTCTGGTCCAGCAGCACATATGATACATTCATGATCTGATTTCAGTTATATTCTCTGATATTTTTGATATGCATGCACTTAGGAACTAAATTGGACTCCTTGTTATATGTTATTCATATTATATCTTAATGCAACACATGCTTTCGAATGTACGCATAGATAATAATATTGGATAGATTGAACCTTCTGATATTATGTGCATGTTTCACCATGTTGTATTACTGATATATAAGCTATTTCATGACCACATATGATCTGATCATATTCTGAGATTTTAATTCGATTTCATGTATGCTCTGAAATTGATAATTCATATCGTCGATTCTAGTGTGGTGCAATTTTGATATCTTCTACTGTTTGCATGGGTATGTTACTCTATTCATGCTGATATATATCTCATGTGATGTGCTATGTTGTGCTCCTGTATGACCCTTAAGATTTGAGACCTCATAACGTCCCTATCATGACCCGTAGACGACTAAATTAGTTGTTATATCGATTTACCGATTCGGTAATGTTTGTTTGCTATTGTGAGTTTCGTTTGTTCCTGATGGGTATGTCTGATTTCCGAGTTGGTTCGGGGCTACTAGGAGGGTATCCGGATACTCCTCCTTGAGCTTGTTCCATACACTATAGTTGCATTAGATTTTAGATGCTTAAGTAGCTTGCATTGCATTTAATCTGATTAATAATTCTGGGCACGTTCTGTTTTCTGGGCCGACGGGCCATGTGTGGGTCCTCTAGCTCCGGAGGCCATTCGCATAAGACCTTCACATTTGGAGGCCAAGCGTAAGAGAAGTCCTGGGCAGGCGTGCTGCCATTCTGTCTCAGGGTAGGTGTTCCCAAGTTCGCGATGGCACCATGTAGGTCACTTGCCACGAATTGGGACACTTATCCGGCGCATCGCTTTGTGCCAAGCGGTGGGTCACTGTAGAGTGACCGCCTTTGACCAGCGAGGCCGGTGTTCTGGTTCCTTTCGAGGAATGGTTCGGGTGCGCCCGACCGGCACGGCTTATGGAGTCATAGCCTTCTGTTGCATTTGATGCTTTTGTGTTCTGTTCTGACCAACATGGTTGGTATTCTGGTTCCCTTGGAGGGATTTCTGCGGGTGTTACCCGATTGGCAAGACTGATGGAGTTGTAGCCTTCTGATGCATTATGTGCTTTTATGTTTCTATTTCAGATGCTTTTGTCTTAGATAAATTTCATGCATTCTTCCATATAACTCTGATTGGGCTAGGGGCATACTGAGTTTTCTTTATAGAAAACTCATACATATGTTGATGCAGTGCTTGTTGGTACTTAGATTCCTACAGGGCAGACTGGACGAGTAGTCGAAAATTCTGTACACGAGGGACACATTGACCAGATTCTTTAGTTTGTTTTTTGCTTCCACATTATTTATGATGTATTTTACTTTTGAACACGATGAATGTATTTGACCTTGTTACTATATATGGATAATTTCTCACTTTTCAGTTATGTTTTATGTTAGTCTATCCATGTATGATCTCTCTACGTATTGTTGAGTCATTGTTTGGTCTGTCTGTTGTAACTCCTTCGGTCGTCGCGAAGGTCTCTTATCGCGACCCTTGTAGTCTTTCCCGGTGTGCGTACCCGCGAGATCGGGGTGTTACACTATTGGTTGGAGGGTTTTGTTCGACAAGCAACTAAACCCTAGTGAGGCAGCGCAACTCCACTCATTCATGTTGCCTACACCCAACGAATATCATGAGGGGTTCGAGCCTTTCAACATTGACATTTCACCCCTCATGACACTTCAAAGTACCAATGAAGTGGGCCCATTTTTGCAAATATCTGATCCGCAGGACTCAATGTTCTCCTTTGATGTTCCTTGACCAAATGATTATGAGAATATCGTTGTTGATGTATATATCTTGTTAAAAAAGAGAAAAATAAAACACAAAAAGAAAAAAGGAAAAAAGAAGAAAAAAAGAACAATAAAAGACTCCACCAGTGAGCAATGATTGTTGTTGGCCCCAACCATTGTGTACTTGGGCCCCATTTTGTTTCACATATTTTTATCCATTCTTAAGTATCTCACAGGTTTCTTGGGAATTCAGGTTTATGTCGATCAACATGACCATGAAACTTTCCGTGCGCTTCACGTTTGTGAGATCTTTTCTTTTTCATGCAAACATCAATGTAGTATCATACTCACATTCATTGAGTACAATGCATGAAGTAAGTGTGGGGGGTGCTTTACGTTTGTATATATGTGGAGTCGAGTCTTTTTCATTTTCTTTTGTTTGTATTGTTAGGGTAATGATAGTGTGCTGCATTTAATATTGATATATCTGCCTGCCATGATCCTTGGGTGAATTGTCTTCTTTTGTTTGCCTAGTGCTTTAAAACTTACACATTTCTTTCAAAATCTTCCCGTGTATGCGAAAGAAAATGTTTTGTGGGTTTTGTGCGTGTTTAGCATGTGCAAAACCGTTAGGAGCCAAAGTAAAAAGAAAGCTCGCAAAATTGTCTTGAACATGATGCGTTAGGATATCTAGTATACTGGCTTTAGGTCTTATATAGTCGTAAGGATGCACCTAGTTTTCCCTCGGGGGGCGAGTAATCATAGGGTTTTAGTACTCAAACAACTAAAGAAGTCCACCCTGAACCTAGTGAGTCAAATAATTCATGTCTGTTAGTATAAGGAAGTTTGTCGTAGTCAGGGACCCTTAAAATCTTGTTGTGAAACTTTAAGTGTAGGGGTTTTGGTTCCCATGTAGATAAATAAATAAATAATGGGTACTCGGGAAATTAGGTCTTATTTCGAACCCATAATGTAAATAACTGAAAACAAGATTAACAAAACCACAACATCAAAGAAATTACATCAAAGTAAAAGACATGTATTTAAAGAACACAACTCACTATTGATTGAAATGAAAGGATTACAAAGTGTGCTTCTTCTCCTCCAACTACACTAAGAATCAACAAAATAAAATCGAAAACTAATGGAGAAGCAAGAAGAAGAGGGAGAGGAGGGATTACAATGGTATATAGACTAATATATGGTTAGGATTAATCTGGGAATAATCGGAAGGCTCTAAATCACATCTGATAGTCCAGAATGCTCTGACCCGACAACCCAAACCATGACCAAAATTGCAGACCAATTGGAGTATTTTGATCCGCCAGTGGCGGATCCAAATCCGCTACTAGCGGATCAAATGCGTCTGATCGGGTTTAAATTTTGTGTGGTGATTTATTTCTTCATTTGGCACATGGGGTGAAGCCCTAGTCTGCTGGTTCGAATCACTTTGAGCCTAATTGGTGAATTACAGATACGATTGAAGTCATTTGTCACCATGTTTTGCACTTCATAATCAGGTCCCTCCGGGTTTGCACTTGGGTCCTTCCTGAATTGCGAACAAGTCCTTGTGCATTACAAATAGGTCCAGAACCTTCCAAATGAGTCCATACTTGCTACATTTAGGTCCTTTTTTGTCCTTTCCTCTTCTTAGTTCTTTGTCATGTCTATATATAGTGGTTATGCAGCCTGGGGTGCCTCATACAAACACCTCGTATGGTTGGGACAATCTTAATTGTGTGGCTGAGCAATCTTCAGATTAGGGTAATATGAGAGAGGCACCGACTGCTAGACCATCATCTAATTATGTCAGATCATATGCTGATAACCAAACTAAGACATTACAACAACCTTTGGCCTCTTTCATGCGTACGGTAGATGACATGAGTGCACCGGTGGCTCCAATAGTCGTACCGTGTGACTATTGTGGGTTGAATGGCCACGTTATCGGGGAATGTCCATATGTTCCCCTACAGCCTTAGTATAAGTATACCATTTCCTAAAATGCTCAATGTGACCTTTACGCATCCGCGTACAACCCAAGAGGGATGGATTCGTGGGGAGACAATATTGATTCAAATTTTTATACATCATACCCACCCCGGTATCCTCCTCTCGAATACCCAGAATTCTACCAGCCACCACATATGTGTAGGATTTCGTGTCCCTATGTATGTGTATATTTTAAATTTTTTATACAAGCATACATGATTGATATTCATATTTTCAGTAATTTTATGTACATTATTTCATGTTTATTCTAATATCATGCAATCCTACATATATTCAAATAAATTACAAAGAGAGGATCATACCCAAAAGGTTCTCTAAAACTTTTATGAAGATCAGAGTTGCGCCGCTCGTTGAATCATCCACCGATCCACCTCCAAGTGTTACCAAACTCTAAACAAGATTAGAGAGAAAGGAGCTGCCAATTCAATCTCTAATTCAAGCTTAGAATCAAGCTAATAACCCCTGCAATGCTCCATGACATTTTATCTCCAAAAGCTCTGACTAAGTAAGAGAATTTAATGTTGATTAGTGGAGAGATTTGGGAGAGAGAAAATTTGCATTCACACTTATGAAAAAAGTAGGCTGAGAGTGTCGGATCGTGAATGTGGCTTAGTTCTAATCGATTTTAAGTTAATTACCTACTTGAATAAGCAAGGAATGCATAGCGGAATTAAAAACATAAAACAACAATTAATGAGGAAATACTGCAAACAACAAGTTGGCACCGGATTTTTATAGAGGTTCAACCTCCCGCCTACTTCCTCTCTTGCAAGCTCCGCTCGAACTTCCTCGAGCTCCGTTCGTGTCTTCACTATAAACCTCATTCCGGGCCGAGATTAAGACTTTAGACCACAAGCACCGCGAACACCCTCTCTTGCTTGATTTCTTCCTCTCACAATCCGAGAGGGACACTTCAGGCTTTCACTGAAGTCCTTGTTTCTTTACAACAGTGGGTTGAGTGGATCACTTACTCTCTAACTTGAGCACACTTAGCTTAGGATATGGAATTTATCTAAGATGTGAAAGTGTATGCTTGGAGAGTATGATTTAGGGAATGGGAGACTTGGAGCTTTCTCTTGAGTGTATATGACAATAGGAATTCAAAGACTTGTGTAATTATGTCATGGGAACACCTATTTATAAGCTTCTAAGGTGTTATAGCCGTTGGGAATAAATTGGGTAAGGGTTTTGTAAGATACACAAAACAAAAACCCATAGGACCCAATTCAGAACAAGTTCAGTCGACCGAATCCGGAAGAACGGTCGACCGGTTGGACATTTTGAACAATGTTCGATCGACCGATAAGGGAACGGTCGAACGAAGCAGGCTATTACTTTGGTACACTTAAGTTAACGGTCGAACACCGAGAAGGGTTCAGTCGACCGTAAACTTCCAGACTCTATGGGGTTTACAAAAATGATCAGATTCGGTCGACCAAAATAAGGTCCACGTTCGACCGGAAACTTCCATGCAATTTGGGTTTGTCGAGACATTTATGTTTGGTCAACCGAAACAAGATCCACAGTCGACTGATAGGCATTTGTATTTTGGGGGTATGGGTCAATAATTAGAATATGATTGTTGGTATAATACGAGAAGTCTAACTGTCAGAAAAATATGTTTACAAGGTCGACCGATTGGGGAAAAATTCACTATTTGTTAAAGGAAACAAATGGTCGACCGAATTGACTCTGGCAGACTTAATTAGTGAATTTCGGTCTAAGTTTGGGTGATCTATTGAAGTCCAAAAGATGTGAGATTTTATGTGTGACTTCTATAAGGAACCTAGTGTGTATGTGAGTGGTTTTTAGCTCAAGTATGCTCAATTACACATAGTTCCTAAGACTCAAAAAAATCAAGATTACATTTCTTCAAATGAGCTTTATTATATGTATTGACTTGATTTCCTTTCTTGCTTGAGTCTTGATCACTTGTAGAGGTTAGCACAATGAAATATATATGCTATGCAATACATGTGCTACTCAACATTGATTACAATTCAGATTAGGGTTGATTAAATCATCAAACATAGATTATGGCCAAAAGCCAACATAGATGACCTATTTATAGCCTCCCAAATCACCCACATCATGAACTATTCACTAGCCATGATTTCTTGGTTCTCTGTTTCTTAAACCAATCACAATATGCCACATAATCATCCACAAACATGTTTGACCACAATTGGAATAAATCCAACCCATGATCTACATTATTCTCTTAATAATTCTGGCAAAACCGTACCGAACAGTCTACCGAAACTAACTACCCGATCGACCAATTGTTTAGTGAAACGCGATTTTGGTTGGACCATGAAACCGAACGGTCGACCCATCACACGCTTCTCAAGCTACTGTGATTTTTCGGTCGAACAGACTTGCTTAAACGGTCGACCGTTTCTACACTAGAAACCCAATGGATGAGCCGTTGTAATGTTTCCTGTCGACCAAATGCATCCATTCGGTCGACCGTTCAAACGCTCAACAACTACTGTGAATATTCGGTCGACCGGTCTCCGAAAAACGTTCGACCGTTTTGTCTGATTTTTTCCTTTATCAAATTTTGGATTTATCTCCAACAAAATTTGATCTTTTGGGGTTTTAGCAAATTCATACCTCATGTGATATATTATCCTATTTATTCATGATTTTAATTATGTCAATTCTCATGACATATTAATTTTATTGATTCACCATATGTGTCCCTTTTCACATGAAACCCGACACACCCTATGAATTCAAAATCAAGCTTCTTGTTTCCCAATTTTGTGGTGTGACCTAAAGGAGGATCTAAGCTAAATTGACAGCAATATTAAACACTCAATATCACAAAGTATAAGCGGTATCTAGCTACACATTATAGTTACCAATTAGCATAGACGTATTGTTCCACTTGAACTAGATCCATTTAGTGATGTAAGTGCACCACCTGTGTCTATCCTTTGCCTCATGCTATTAAGAATATATACAAAGTAGAAATGTGTCACCTTTGTATTATATTCATTTCTTGATCTCTTTAAGCTAATTATAACTATGTAACTTAACTAAAGTTACATTGTGTACATTATAATTTTGCTTTATCAAGTGGCCCACTAATATCATCACTCAATTAAAAAAGGCAATGATAATCTTTTGATTAGCTACCTTTTCCAGCACAAGTCATGCTCAACCAACTATTGCCTTTATCACTATACTCATTGATAGCTTTTGACAATAATCAAATTAAACATTCCTTATGTGAAAAGATATAAGTCTCATATCTTAGGATCCAAGACATAGTGAAAACATTAATGACACATAACACAAATCTATAATGTTTCACTTGTTAGGTTTATTAAATATATAAAAGTAACCATTTTCATCTTTTATATACTCGTGTCATCAAATATTTGTAGAGCTACAATAATCGATGACAAACACGACAATCTTATCTCGATAACTAATGTTGCATGTTAATTACCATAATTGTGTATAGCTTTTGATTTATGTAAACCACTATCTTTTAGAGCTCTACGGTGAAGGACCAAGAACCTCTTCCTTTTTAAAAAACACTTCCAAAAGACGAATACAATAATCAAGGAACAAAATGTTTGAACATCAAATTCATAATAATTGACATATAAAAGTGAAACGTTTAGAACAAATTCCTTTCAATCTCCCACTTATTATCAAAGGTTTCTTTCAGATACATCATCAATGTATAAAACAATAATAACTAGGGTAACCCTCTCTAATCACTCATCAAGCCAATCCACAAAGTACTTGAGATCCATGTACTTCACTTTGTGGTGTGATTTAGGATCCTTGATTTGCGAGATAGATGCACTATTATTGCAAAATAGCTCTATTGGTCTCTCGCTCGAGGGAACTACTCCAAGCTCTTCAAGGAACTTCTTAATCCACACTCCTTCCTTGCTTGCTTCAGCAACAGCCATAACTTCGGAAGCAGTGGTTGAGTCGGTCGTAGTGGTTTGCTTCCAACTACGCCCACCATTCAAAAGGAAGACATATCCTGATTGCGACCTTCTATTGTCAGGATCACTCATGAAACTCACATTCGAATAGCCCTATCCTATTAGCTCCCTTTGTCCTTCATAAACAAGAAACTTATCTTTAGTCTGGTTAATGTACCTCAGAATATTCTTGACCACAGTCCAATGATCAGGACCTTCGTTGCATTGGTGACGACTTGCCACGCTTAGAGCATACGAGACATCAGGTCTTGTGCAAGTCATGGCATACATGATTGATCCTATTGCCGAAGCATAATGAATATCTTTCATGTACTCCAAGTCTTTACGTGATTTAGCACGTTGAGACTTCTTGAGTTTCACACCCATACTCATTGGCACACTGCACTTTTAGGAGTTGTTCATGCTGAACCTTTCGAAGACCTTGTCAATGTATGTACGTTGACTTAGGCCAACGAGTCTTCATGATCTATCTCTATATATCTTGATTCTCAAAATGTATTGAGCCTCACCCATGTCTTTCATTGAAAATGCAGATTTCAATGAACTTCTCGTTTGCTAAAGGAAATGTATATGATTTCCCATGATGAGTATGCAATCGACGTATAAGAACAAAAACACTATGTGTATCCCACTAACCTTTTTGTATATACAAGACTCTTCCTTACTTTGGATGAAGGGAATCGTTTGGACTTCTTCATCAAAGTCTTTGTTCCAACTCCTTGATGTTTGCTTCAATCCATAAATGGATCTTTGAAGCTTGCATACCTTCTTGCTATTCTTTGGATCTTCAAAAGCTTGAGGTTGTACCATGTATACATCCTCCTCCAAGTTCCAATTAAAAAATGTCGCTTTGACATCCATTTGCCATATTTCATAATCATGAAATGCGGTAATAGCGAGCATAATCCGAATAGATTTGAACATGGCAACCGGTGAAAAAGTTTCATCATAGTCAATTCCTTGAACTTGAGTGAAACTTTTTGCTACAAGCCCCTCTTTGTAGGTTGTCATGTTCCTATCCATTTCCATCTTCCTCTTGAAAACACATTTATTTTGAATGACTTTCTTCCCTTGAGGAAGGTCAACCAAGGTCCACACTTGATTATCATGCATGGATTCTGTTTCAGATTCCGTGTCTTTAAACCATAGTTTGGAGTCCTCTCTTTCCATTGCTTCTTTAAAGGTCGAGGGATCATCGGTATTGAGTACCATGATTTCATGAAGTCCCAAATACATATCATGTTTCTTCCTTTCCCTCGTAGACCTTCTAAGTTCTTTTGGTTCTACGTGTACTTCTCGAACTTCTTCCATAATTTCTTGTGGTATTGGTTCGTGTTCGATTCTCGAACGTACACTGGGTAGGGATGATTGAGTTTCTCTCACAATTACTTACAGGGTCTCTCACTTATGCTCTCACTAACCAAAGGAAACTCGGTTGGACCCTCATGATCTTGAATGTTTTCATTCATATCATGATATTGTTGAATATCTTGAGTTTCCTCAAGCACAATTCTACTCCCACTACTTTTATTCTTTCCATAAATTTCTTTTCTAGAAATACGGCATCCCTCTCTACAATCACTCAATTGGAGGTTATATGCCAAAAGTAGTATCCTCTTGTCTCACGAGGATAACCTATAAAGAAGGACCTATCCGCTTTTGGTTGAAGTTTGGTCGACATCAATCTTTTGGCGTAGGCCTCACAACCCCAAATCTTGAGAAAATTGAGTTTAGGTGTTTTACCACTCCACAGCTCATAAGGCATTTTCTCCACGGATTTGGATGGAACATTATTTAGTGTGTAAGCCGCAGCTTCTAGTGCATAACTCCAAAAGTAAAGCGGTAATTCAGCTTGACTCATCATTGACCGAACCATGTTGAGCAATGTCCTATTCCTCCTTTCGGATACCCCATTCCACTGAGGTGTACCAGGAGGAGTGAGTTGTGGTACAATACCACACTCCTTTAGGAACGAATCAAATTCGGTACTTAAGTACTCACCTCCACGTTCGGTTCGTAGAGACTTGATTTTCTTGTTGAGTTGGTTTTCTACTTCATTCTTCAACTCTTTGAACTTTTCAAAGGATTCACTTTTGTTTCTCATTAGATAAATATAGCCATAACGACTATAGTCATCCGTGAACGTATTGAAGTACCTGAAACCGTCTCTTGCACCTGTACTCATTGGACAACATACATCGGAATGTATCAAATCCAGCAAGTTATTCGCTCTAGAACCTTACTTCTTGAAAGGCCACTTGGTCATTTTGCCCATTAGGCAAGGTTCACACGTATACAATGATTTAAAATCAAGTTGACGAAGAAGGTTAGCTTCTTGCAATTTCTTGATGCTGTTTTCATTTATGTGACCAAGACGATAGTGCCACAAGAGTGTATCATTCACGTGAGTAGTTTTAAGACTTTTGTTATTGATGTTTAAAATTTGTCTATTATTCAATTCAAGCAAATAAAGACCACTCCTTATGAATGCATTTGCATAGAAAATTCCATTGTTCGATAAAGACAAGCAAGAATTTGAAATATTTATATTAAAATTATCCATATCCAGACATGATACAGAAATAATGTTCTTGCTAATCGAAGTCACATAATAGACATTCTGTAAACATAAATTTAAACCACTAGATAATTGAAGCTCCACGGAACCTTGTGCAATTGCAGCAACGCTTACACCATTTCCAACCTTCAAAATCATCTCGTTCTTTACGAGTTCCTTCCTATCATTTAATAGTTGCACATTAGAACTTATATGAGTACAAGATCCGGTATCAATTAACCAATCATGGATAAAGGTGGCCAAATTTATTTCAATAACAAATATACCTTTAGCCTTTTTGGGGCGTTTACGCTGAATCACTCTGTTGTCAAGGTCCTCCTTGTACTTGGGGTATCTCGGCCGAATGTGTCCCTTTTCACCGCAGTAAAAGCACTCTGTGTTGGGAGTCAAAGTGCTTTTACTGCGAATTCCCCCTCGAGGCACTCACACAAGTACCTCCTACTCCCTTGCTCTTGATTGACGTCTTATTGTGAATTTGTCTTTACCTTTGGTGATCTTTTTGCTCCCTCCATGGACGGTTACGACGTACTTGTCCCGACCCTTGCCCATGTCAACTTCAGGTGTTTTGAGAGTGTTGTGAAGTTCCTCAAGACTCACCCCTTTCTCATGCATATGATAGTGCACAATGAAGTCCTTGTAGGACGGGGCTAGAGAGCCAATAATCAAATCTTCCGCAATGTCATCGGGCATCGGGGAAGAGAGCTTCGACAAGTTCTCAAGGTATCCTTGCATCATGAGAAAATGCATAGATACCGATGTTCCCTCTACCATGTGGCACCATAGAGGCCAACATTAGACCGTGAACTTGGTTCTCTTGGTCTCCCCACTTGGCTTTCGCCTCTTTCTCGCTATCGGTTGTCTTCTCATTTAATTTTGGGATTTCACCATCCAAAATATGAGGTAGTTTCTCACACTTCAATACGATATTGAGCTTGAGTTGCCAACTTATGAAGTTTGAGCCATCATTTGCCACAGGATGTTTTTCAATCATAGATCGTACAATAGGTTGAATATTCGACATTGTTACAAAATAAATTATACATGGGATTTAATATCAATTTTATGTTTGAAAATAAATATCGCAAATAAATAACATGTCCATAAATGCAGTAATTAAAGATCCTATCAATTACAATATAAACTAGCTAAGTGCTATTAGATATATTATAAAATCAAGGTAAGAAAACATTTTGAAATCATAACCATTTCGAAATATTGCAACATTTGCATTTTCAAACTCTTATGACTCTTGTCGTTTTAATTAAGAGGGAATTTGACCAATCCTCCAAAAAAACTCTTTTTCTCAAAACCAAGCTAGAGCTTTGGGTCTTGTTAAGAAAATTTGTTTCATTTGATACAAGATACGTTTATCCATTGTATTCACAAATAAATACACCCGGTGTCCACTAAGGGTGGAACGCACCTTGTACATCTATTTATGGCACAACAATAGACAACCTTATATCTCCCGCTATTCCCAAAGATGGAGGAAGCTATCTCCCGCTAAGGGCGAGCAGTATATCCCTCGATCGATGGCTGCTAGCGGATGAAATAAGAAAGAAAAATATTCTTAATTTTGGTTGGACAATTTAAACATTTATATGTGATTTTAGAATTTAGGTGATCATGCATATTTATCATCTATACACATCCTAACATTCATTTACACAATCACATACATGTCAAGCACACAAACATAAATATATCCATTCACATATCGGTGTGAGTTTATATGTTCCCACGTCCTTGACTTTTGTGTCTCCTCAGCGTCTTCTCCGTTACTTCCTCTTGCACCATGGATGTAGATATTGAAAAATATAAACATGCATCTCACAATTTTGAAAATTGTCTAGTGCAAGTCCTATGTAAAAATCCTCTCATATGCATGCATATACATAGATATAGAAATTTGGCTTTTACATATAAATAAACCCCTGTGACTGAATAATAACATACACATTCATTTATTCATTCATTCACACATGGCTTTGTTGGAACATACAAACTCACATATCCCTGCAAAAAGGAACTAGAACAACACATGTACATATACTATATATTACGCGATTCAGTTTATCTTTCATCTCCCAATCAAACAATTCCAAAATCATTTAAAATCCATTAAAATGATTTTACACATCCATAGTTAAAAATACAAAAAACATTTGAACCGTTATTTATCCAATTTCCAAAACTAAAAATTTAAGGAAAGATACACATATGCCTTTTTGTTTTGTCGATTTCTAATAAAATAATCATTTAATTAAAAAACGAAAAAATTATATATTAGACATAAGTCTAAATCATAATTCTAACATTCACATGATGTCTTTTGAGACATTTAAAACTATCAAAAGAATCAATTAGAATTAAATCAACAAAACTGTCGGGAAATTTGAAAAAGACATAAGACATGAATTGTTTCGATTGGAGATGATAAACTAAAATTAATTATATAGTCTAATCAGTCAAAATATGAACTAAATGCTCTGATACCATTGTAGGATTTCGTGTCCCTATGTATGTGTATATTTTAAAAAATTTATACACGCATACACGCATACATGATTGATATTCATATTTTCAGTAATTTTATGTATATTATTTCGTGTTTATTCTAATATCATGCAATTTTACATATATTAAAATAAATCACGAAGAGAGGATCATACCCAAAGGTTCTATAAAACCTTTGTGAAGATCCATAGTGGCGCCACTCGTCGAATCGTCCACCGATCCGCCTCCAAGTGTTCACCAAACTCTAAACAAGATTAGAAGGAAAGGACCTAGTCAATTCAATCTCTAAATCAAGCTTAGAATCTAACTAATAACCCCTCCAAAGCTCCCCAAGATTTTATCTCCAAAAGGTCTGAGTAATTAAGAGAATTTCGTGGTTATTAGTGTAGAGATTAGGGAGAGAGAAAATTTGCATTAATACTTATGAAACAAGTAGGGTGAGAGAACCTATTTATAGCCTCCCAAATCACCCACATCATGAACTATTCTCTAGCCATTATTTCTTGGTTCTCTCACTCTTAAACCAATCACAATATGCCACATAATCATCCAAAACATGTTTGACCACAATTGAAATTAATCCCGCCCATGATCTACATTATTCTCTTAATAATTCTTGCAAAACCGTACCGAAGGGTTGACCGAAACTAACTAACCGATCGACCGATTGTTTAGTGAAACACGATTTTGGTTGGACCATGAAACCGAACCGTCGATCCATCACACGCTTCTCAAGCTACTATAATTTTTTGGTCGAACAGACTTTCTTAAACACTCTACCGTTTCTACACTAGAAACCCAATGGATGAGTGATTGATTCGTTTTATTTAAACCGCAAGTGCACGGCCGCATTGAAGCGGTGGCAAATATGGGTCGTCCACTGGGAGGTGTGTCGACTATTGGTTTGTGCGAAGGCGAGTGGTAAAGAAAGGAGAAAGAGGTTGATTACACTAAACTACACTACAATGCAAAAAGGAAAGGAAGAAAAGCAATAAAAACTAAACCCCATAGGGGGTAGAGAAATAATGTGAATATAAAGATGTGTGTGTGTGTGTGTGTATTCAATTAAGCTCCTCACAACATGTAGTGCATGAAATCATAAAACTACATCCAACTTTGCCTCCACATGAATTAAGATAAGACTACATCATTAAACCATACAAGACAATAATTGAAATGAAGCTAAACGAACTCATGTATAAAGACTAGACCCTACTATGCCTCCACATGAATTAAGATAAGACTACATCATTAAAACATACAAGACATTAACTAAGGTAAAGGCAACAGGAGTACACACACTACAAATTGTGTTTCCAATATTAATTCCATCCATATCCTAACCTTATCGTTCCCTATAAAATAGGTCCACTAATCAAAGCATAAGCTAAGCTTCATTCAAGAGCATTAGCATATCAAAGATAAGAGTTAAAACCCATTAGATGGATATGGAAATCATATAAAGCTCAAGGGATTAAGATAAGACACACTTAATACACTACATGATCATATCACATATTTCTCCACCCCCAAGTGGGGATGGAACTACTCACTACTCATTACACTAACTATATTAACAAAATGAAGCATAATACTGAAATGAAATTACCCTAAGAAAGCAAGAAATATTAAAGAAGCTTAAAAGGAAAGGAAAGACTAAACAAGCATGCACAAATTAAAAGACAAGATTAAAAGAAACTAGAAGAATTATTTTATTAACAAATGACTCACATTGAAGGTAGCATTCTTCTCCACCTTGAGTTTTTGCTTCAAGGCTCACTCCTTAGTAGAGAGAATGCCACCAAGCAATGGGTAGTTACAATGGAAGGTGAAGAGTTCTATTTATAGCCAATGAAAAAGGCAATCCCGGACAATCCCCCGATGTGGGACTAAACAAATACCAGAAATGGACTAAATACACACTAATACGCGACCCACCAAAATCTTAGCGGATTTGGGCCAAAAAGGACCGCCAATTAGCGGTCGTGGACCACCAATTGGCGGTCTATATGGTTCGGATCACGCTGGATTTTATTATGGGCTTTTCTGGATGTCTTTGTTGGTCTTTGATGCATCTACTTCACTTGTTGGAGCTCCGACCCGAATAGAATTGCCAAAATACTCCCCATGATGGTGTGGAGTTTTCTGTTTTGCTCTTTGCTCCTTCGGTCTTACATTCAGGTCCTTCTCGCTTGCATCTTAGTCCCCATGTCTCACAATTAAGTCCTTTTTCCTTGCTTTTGGGTCCTTTTATGCTTCATCTCTTCAAACCTATTTATTTTTTAAAACTAAACATAAAACTCGTTACATAGAATTGTTTAGGGTGAAAGATAATGGATATAAGACACAAGGATATGCATCAAAAGATGCCAATCAAATACCCCCACACTTAACTTTTGCTAGTCTCGAGCAAAACAAAGAAAGAGAAAAATAAAAGAAAGGAAAAGCATACGAAAAATAGGGAAATCCTAACTCACTTTCGTAGAAATCACGGTTGCACTTAGCACATGCAACAAACCGTTAAACCTCCTTGTCGCCAAGGAGGAGGAGTGTTGTCTCCTGAGGGTTTTCAGCGGATATACCCACAAAATCCGAACAAGATGCATTATTCAATCTAGACACTCGACTCGATGGACAAATTTTGTCGATCATTGGACGCGGTAATCCTACGGGCCGACTCTATATAGGTAATCAGTCCACACACCTAGCCTAATGAACCATTCGTGCAAGTCAAATAAGGAATTAAGTGAAAGACATGGACAACCTCAACATCCTCAAGTGATACAAAGTGCAAAGTCCATTAAGGTTCTTATTTGCATTACCAATTTTTTTTCTTTTTGTTTTTTTCTCATTTTTTTCTTTTTATTAGTTGGAGTTTCGTTCTCCTAGGGTCAGGTTTCGTGCATCATTGCCCATGAGGACTTACACTATCACGTACACCTTTCCCAAAATCTCCACATAGGGCAATCCTCACCACCCGTGTAACGGGAGTTCGGTCGGCGCATCCCAAGTCAGATGACTCGAAAGTAACAGGCACAAAGTCCCCTCAGACCTACTTTCCCGAGTGATAGGAGCCGTGCGAGAAGAGAGAACACCCACTCACTTATTTCTTATCTACACATGAACCAAAACCCCTACACTTAACGTCTCACAACAAGATTTAAAGGGTCCTTGACTACAACAAACTTCCTTAAGTTAACAGACACGAATTATTGACTTACTAGGTTTAGGGTGGACTTCTATAAATGTTTGAGCACTGAAACCCTATGATTACTCAACCCCCGAGGGAAAACCGGGGTGCATCCTAACTACTAGATAAGTCCTAAAGCCACTGTACTAGATATCCTAATGCATCAAGTTCAAGACAATTTTGGGAGATTTCTTTTTACTTTGCCTCTCAACGGTTTTGCAAATGCTAAACACACACAAAACCCACAAAACATTTTCTTTCGCAAACACATGAAGATTTTGAAAGAAATGTGAAAATTTTGAAGCACCAGGCAAGAAAAATAAGACAAGTCACCCAAGGATCATGGCAAGCAGATATATCGATATTAAATCAGCACACTAACATGACCCTAACAATACACACAAAAGAAAACAAAATCAAAACAAAAGACTCGACTATGTACATACGTAAAACACACCCCACACCTACTTCATGCATTGTCCTCAATGAATGCGATCAAGATACTACATGGATTTATGCATAAAAAGGAGAGATCTCACCAACATGAAGTACAAAGGGAAGTTCATGGTTATGTTGATGGACACAAACCCGAATTACCTCAAAACCTGTGAGATGCTAAAGAAGGGATACAAATACGTGAAAGAATGGGGCCCAAATACTCAAGGGTTGGAGCCCACAACAATCGATGCTCGCTAAAGGAGTCTTTTATTGTACTTTTTTTAACTTTTTTTTATAACTATGTACAAAAATAGGCTCCCATCTTCATATGTCAAGGGACATCAAATGGGAACCCGCCATCTCTCGAGCCAAAAATGCACATGCATGGGCTCGCGATATACAAATCAGAATTGCTTGACCACCTGATACCCTTATAAGCGTTGTGGTCGTTTGATGCCTCTTGAGAGTGAGCAAGATAGGAGGCATGAATGAGAGGTGAACCTCTATCAGGTTGAAGGGTATCACGTGGTTGATTCTTAACCCACATGGGGTCCTCAGTAGATACAGAATGAAGAGCATGTGGCCCAGAGGCCATAAAAATGGTATCTTGTGGCTCAAAAGCCACATGATCGAAAGGTTGTGGCTCAAGGGCCACGTGATCAAAAGGATGTGGCTCAAGGGCCACAAGATCAGAAGAATGTGGCTCCAGGGCCACAAGATTAAAAGGAGGTGGCACTGAGGCCACATGATCAGAACATAAGGCACCTTCTTGTGCCAGCCCAGGTGAAACATCTTCACCACCTTCATGATTTCCATCGAACAATTCTCTGAAGTACTTGAAGGTGCCCTCAACTTCAATTTCATCCAAACCCTGGGTAAGGTTGACCCCAACAGGGTCATTGAAGGCACCTGGCTTCCTGCCGATGGTGAAGATGTTGAAATCAGCGCATTGACTACCATAAGTCAAGCACATCAGACCATTGCGACAATTGATCAATGCATTGGAAGTCGCAAGGAATGTTCGCCCCAGAATGACAAGAATTTGTCCAATTGGGTTTGGCACAGGTTTAGTATCCACGACAAAGAAGTCGACTGGATAAATGAACTCTCCCACTTTGATCAGCACATCTTCCACCACACCCCTCGGTTTCTTCATAGACCTATCAGCCAATTGAAGAGTGGTCTTTGTTTGTTTGAGGTCTCCAAGACCGAGGTGGACGTAGACAAAATATGGTAGAAAATTAACAAATGCACCAAGATCCAATAAGGCTCGATGTATGGACACATCACCAATCACACAAGAGATAGTAGGACAGCAAGGGTCCTTGTACTTGACTTGCATGGGTTGTGCCAACAAAGAACTCACGTTAACCGTAAGAAAAACTTTCTTTGGAACATGAGTTTTTCTCTTCTTGGTGCATAAGTCCTTGAGAACCTTGGCATAAGGTGGCATTTGCTGAATCACCTCCAACAGAGGGATGTTCACCTTAACTTGCCTAAACATCTCAAGCATCTTGTCATGCTAATATGAGGTTTTCTTTTTAAGGCACTCAGGGAATGACGCCTTTGGGGCATAAGGGTGCGAAGGAACCCCAAAATTCTGGTCCAAAGGAATATGAGTGGGGACCTCAGAATCTGATTCCTTCGACACAAGAGGAGACAAGGGGACCTCAGGGTTCAGCCCCTTTGTTGAAGGAAATGTAGAAAGAACCTCAGGATCTGGCTCCTTCCTGGAAGTATTTGTGGAGGGAGCCTCAGGATCCGGCTCCCTCAAAGATGGTGATGACAAAGAAGGCACCCCAATGTGGTTGTCCACCTCCTTACCAGACCTCAAAGTATGAATCACATTAATATGATGGGTCGGTTCAGAGGTAGCATGAGGTAAAGGTGTCATTCCTTGAGAATGGGTACCCCAAGGATTCACCTCGGGTTGACTCGGGAACTGACCCTTCTCGCGTTCATGGAATTGATGAGCCAACTGGCTAACTTGCATTTCCAAAGCCTTGACTGTACTTTGCAATTCTTGAAGGGTTGGATCACAAGAAGGGTCCTTGGGGTCAACCCGCTGGGGTGGTGGAGTCTGGTTGGAATAACCAGACGATGAGGCATGAGCAGGTTGGTAATTATGGTGCTGAGACCTTTGATGTGGGGGTTGGTAGGTCGCCGATGGGTGTGGAGGTTGATAAGGTGGAGGTTGAGGTTGAGCGTGCGAGCTCGGACCGTTAACCCCTGCTAGGCCCCCAAGAGAAGTTAGGATGGTTACGTCATCCCGGGTTGTAGGAGTGACTGTACGGGTCGTTACGGGGCCTCTGTTGATACATCGCATATGCATGCTCAGTATCCCTTGGAGCGTAAGCGCATTCCAAGTCATCATGGCCCGTAAGTCCACACCTACCACACCTGGGAGTAGCGACCTGAGCTACAGGAGCTCGATCCAACTCTAAACTCTCAATCCTACGCATGAGAGCAGCCATTTTCACCTCAGACGCGATCGATGACTCAACTTGAGAAGATCCAGCTCGACCAGAAGACCTGGTGGCTGGTGGCTCTCTCATGGTGTCCCATTGAAAGGTGCATTCAGCCATTAACTCAAAAGTGTCCCATGCCTCATCGATGAGTTTCATTTGGAAGTCACCCTGACACATCAACTCCAACAATGTGCGGGTGTTGTAGTTGAGACCCTCATAAACAATTTGGCACAACTGCCATAGCTCAAATCCATGATGAGGGCACTGTTGGAGAAGGTTCTCGAACCTCTCAAAGAAATCATGAAAAGATTCGGTCTCAGTCTGATACATTTGATGTATCTGGTGCCGTATCTGTTGAGTTTTCCTTTGAGGGAAAAATCTCTTCAGAAATACGGTCACGAAGTCATCCCAAGACCGAATAGAGCTCACCGGGAGGCTGTACATCCATTTCTTTGCGTTATCCTTCAACGCGAAAGAAATCATCCTCAACCGGACGGAATCCTCGTCAAGCTGTTGAAGCATGAACATGGAGCATACTTCCTCGAATTCACGTATAAAAATATACGGATCCTCCTTATTGGCTGTAAAGGTTGGAAGCATGCTCACATATTGAGGTTTCAACTCATAGTTGTTCCCGCGAGCAGGGGGAAGAACTATACAAGAAGGCTGCGGGGCTCGAACAGGATGGGTCCGCTCCCACTAAGTCATCGATCTATCCTGTCGAGCTAAAGGTGGTGGTGCACCAAAAACTCGATCCTGACCGAATCTCCCTTCCTCTTGAGTCAGAGGAGGAGGAGAAGGAGGTCTACGTGGTGGTGGGAGCAGACCGAGGTAATCCATGTATGGAACCCGGTCTCCCTCGCCACCACGAGACGACTCGGCCTCATGCTCCAAAGGAGCACGAGACGGAGATGGTCGATCACCAAGACCGTCCATCTCAGAAGAATGCACTCTCTCTAGTCGAGCGCTCTCACCAGAATGAGCCCAACCTCGCATAAAATGGTCGACTCGACTCTATAAAACACACAACAGAAGGTGTACTCAGAGGAGGAGACTACTCGTAGAGAATAGATGAGGAGAGGTCTCAGATGAGGAGGGAACAATCCCTAGATCTAGCGTGGGTAAAGTGTGAGGATAGAAGCCTAGTCTAGCAAACACGGCTCAAACAAGCTTAGGCTGACTATGGGTCCTTACAGCTAGACGACGCCTAACTGCGAGGTCACACGGCCTCAACACGCCTCACCTCCCTACGACAAAGACCACAATGCCCAGCAAGTGAGCCAAGATCCGGAGATCTCGTCTCTCCTACTATCGACAAAGTGGGCGACGCCGATCAGGCTATGACGGTCGTGACCGGATCACTCTCCTAATGCGCCCAAGTCCTAATGGCCAATGTCTACTTGCTTTTCGATTAAGACTTTACTTGAGTGTGCTTTTTGGGGCTAAGGGAGGGGGATGAAATCCCCCACCTTATCTTTGAAGACTATAGGTGATGCCCCTTAAAGATGTTTTGAACTCTTAGGCTAGCAAGCAACTCACCAAACAAGCACTCACCTCACTCTTGTTTCGATGCAAACCTTACTCACTAATGGATGTCCTAATGCGTGAATGAGTGTTAAGGAATGCGTACCTCGTTCCAGCAATCAACGACAAAAAATAAAACTAAGAGAAGACAATTAACATGTTCAAGTCATTACTAGATGATGCATGACCTAAACATAGCAAATGCCTAATCTTTTGCTTTGGATTTTAAGGCCAAGTTAATTAAAGTGGATTGAAATTAAATCTGGGAGCAAACTAGAAGTCACAACATGTAAAATAATGCTCCGAGATAACTACAATGAACCAGAAAACTACCAGAACAAAAAAGAGAACAAGAAACACTCACCAGACCGCCAATTGGCGGTCCCAGACCGCTAATTGGCGGTCTGTTTGGTGCTTCTGTGCCTCCAATTTTGCCAGTGGCCTCCCCTTGAGCTCTAGGATCCCTGAAACTAAGAAAAACTACAAATAAAAAATTAAGACCACTCGAATCGTCCAAACCAAGGTCTGGACAGAGCACCTCCCCAGCAACGGTGCCAAAAACTTGATTGATTCGTTTTATTTAAACCGCAAGTGCACGACCACGTTGAAGCGTGGCAAATACGGGCCGTCCACTGGGAGATGTGTCGACTATTGGTTTGTGCGAAGGCGAGTGGTAAAGAAGGGAGAGAGAGGTTGATTACACTAAACTACACTACAATGCAAAAAGGAAAGGAAGAGAAGCAATAAAAACTAAACCCCATAGGGGGTAGAGAAATAATGTGAATATAAAGATGTGTGTGTGTGTGTGTGTGTTCAATTAAGCTCCTCACAACATGTAGTGCATGAAATCATAAAACTACATCCAACTTTGCCTCCACATGAATTAAGATAAGACTACATCATTAAAACATACAAGATAATAATTGGAATGAAGTTAAATGAACTCATGTATAAAGACTAGACCCTACTATGCCTCCACATGAATTAAGATAAGACTACATCATTAAAACATACAAGACATTAACTAAGGTAAAGGCAACAAGAGTACACACACTACAAATTGTGTTTCCAATATTAATTCCATCCATATCCTAACCTTATCGTTCCCTATAAAATAGGTCCACTAATCAAAGCATACGCTAAGATTCATTCAAGAGCATTAACATATCAAAGATAAGAGTGAAAACCCCTTAGATGGTTATGGAAATCATATACAGCTCAAGGGATTAAGATAACACACACTTAATACACTACATGATCATATCACATATTTCTCCACCCCCAAGTGGGGATGGAACTACTCACTACTCATTACACTAACTATATTAACAAAATGAAGCATAATACTGAAATGAAATTACCCTAAGAAAGCAAGAAATATTAAAGAAGCTTAAAAGGAAAGGAAAGACTAAACAAGCATGCACAAATTAAAAGACAAGATTAAAAGAAACTAGAAGAATTATTTTATTCACAAATGACTCACAATGAAGGTAGCATTCTTCTCCACCTTGACTTTTTGCTTCAAGGCTCACTCCTTAGTAGAGAGAATGCCACCAAGAAATGGGTAGTTACAATGGAAGGTGAAGAGTTCTATTTATAGCCAAAGAAAAAGGCAATCCCGGACAATCTCCCGATGTGGGACTAAACAAATACCAGAAATGGACTAAATACACATTAATACGTGACCCACCAAAATCTTAGCGGATTTGGGCCAAAACGGACCGCCAATTAGCGGTCGTGGACCGCCAATTGGCGGTCTATATGGTCCGGATCACGCTGGATTTTATTATGTGCTTTTCTGGATGTCTTTGTTTGTCTTTGATGCATCTACTTCACTTGTTGGAGCTCCGACCCGAATAGAATTGCCAAAATACTCCCCATGATGGTGTGGAGTTTTCTGTTTTGCTCTTTGGTCCTTCGGTCTTACATTCAGGTCCTTCTCGCTTGCATCTTAGTCCCCATGTTTCACAATTAAGTCCTTTTTCCCTGCTTCTGGATCCTTTTATGCTTCATCTCTTCAAACCTATTTATTTTTTAAAACTAAACATAAAACTCATTACATAGCATTCGTTTAGGGTGAAAGATAATGGATATAAGACACAAAGATATGCATCAAATGATACCAATCAATGAGCCACTGTAATGTTTCGGTCGGACTGAGGCACAAGTCGGTCGACCGATACTTGCCAAGATCACCCCGCAGATCTCCTAGAAATCATTGGTCGAACTACGAACCTATACCGGTCCACCGGTCTCTACTAAGACAAACTCGCGGAAGCTACTGGAAGTTTCCGGTCGACCAAATGCATCCATTTGGTCGACCGTTCACACGCTCAACAACTACTGTGAATATTCGATCGACCGGTCTCTGAAAAACGTTCGACCGTTTTATCCGATTTTTTCCTTTATCAAAATTTGGATTTATCTCCAACAAAATTTGATCTTCTCGGGTTTCAGCAAAATTCATATCTAATGTGTTATATTATCCTATATAATGTTAAACTATTACACCCCATAATATATACATCTTATATGAATTTATTCATTATTTTAATTATGTCAATTCTCATGACATATTGATTTTATTGATTCACCACATGTGTCCCTTTTCACATGAAACCCGACACACCATATGAATTCAAAATCAAGCTTCTTGTTTTCCAATTTTGTGGTGTGACCTATATGAGGATCTAAGCTAAATTGGCAGCAATATTAAACACTCAATATCACAAACTATAAGCAGTATGTAGCTACACATTATAGTTACCTAATTAGCATAGATGTATTATTCCACTCAAAGTAAACACGATCCATTTAGTGATGTAAGTGCACCACCTGTGTCTATCGTTTGTCTCATGATATTAAGAATATATACAAAGTAAAATTGTGTCACCTTGGAATTATATTCATTTCTTGATCTCTTTAAGCTAATTATAACTATGTAACTTAACTTAAGTTACATTATGCACATTATAATTTTGCTTTATCAAGTGACCGACTAATATCATCACTTAATTAAGAGGGGCAATGATAATCTTTTGACTAGCTATCTTTTCCCGCATAAGTCATGTTCAACCAACTATTGCCTTTATCACTATACTCATTGATAGCTTTTTACAATAATCAAATTAAACATTCCTTATGTGAAAAGATATAAGTCTCATACCTTAGGATCCTGGACATAGTGAAAACATTAATGACACATAACACAAATCTATAATGTTTCACTTGTTAGGTTTATTCGATATATAAAGGTAACCATTTTCCTCTTTTATATACACGTGTCGTAAAATATTTGTAGAGCTACAATCATCGATGACAAACACAAAAATCTTATCTTGGTAATTAATGTTCCATGTTAATTACCATGGTTATCTATAGCTTTTGATTTATGTAAACCATTATCTTTTAGAGCTCTATGGTTAAGCACCAAGAGCCTCTTCTTTAACACTTCCAAAAGACGAATACAATAATTAAGGAACAAAATGTTTGCACATCCAATTCATAATAATTGACATATACTTTTTAGAACACATTTCGTTCACCATGACCAATCATTGGACTCATTCTCAGCCCATAAACACCCAACCCCAAAATCTCCAAAATTCGGAATTGGACTTCACAGTTGACCGCATACATGATTCCTTGAAACAAACTCTCCTTACGTTCATGGAAACCACTGAACAGTCCATGCAAAATATGGTAATGCAAGTGAGTCAGATCACGCAATAATTACGTGAACGTGAGGATGGTAACCTTTCTTGTCAACATGAGGATTTATCTTCTGATATCGAACCACCACCACATCCACAAATTCAAAGCACAATCTTTCAAAGTCAAACTCCTAGTCATTCTGAGGAAATTGGGGTTTCAATTCACGATCACTTGGTGGGGGAGTCGATTCAAATTCACAATAGCATAGACTAACTTCATTATGAGAGGGCACAGGATTGTGCCTTATCTTTTAGTCCCATATGCTTAGCATATTGCTCTGTCCAGACTTTGGTTTGGGTGATTCGAGTGGTTTTAATTTTTTGTTTTTAGTTTTGATTAATTTCAGGTATTTTAAAGATCAATGGGAGGCTACTAGGAAGTTGGAGGAAGAAATAAACTAAAGTGACAGCCAATTGGCGGTTTGGTAAGTTTCGTTTGCTTGAAATTTCATTGTAGTTGTTTGTTTCTTCAATTTAGTTATCTGGGAGTTCAAGTTTGCATGTTTTAACCTGTAGTTAGCTCGCAGATTAACAAGCAATCCCCTTTAAGCAACATGGACCTTAAAACTCAAAGCAAAAGAGTAGATTGATTGCCATCTAGGTCATGCATCATTTGTAGACCTTGCACGCATTTTCCATTTCTTTGCTTTACATTTTTGTTGTTGATTGCTGGCATGAGGTATGAGCACCCCAGTCTCTCATTCATGCATGGTTAAAGCATGCATTATTTAGTAAGGTGAGCGTTTGATTGGAGATTTGATTGCTAGAGGAAGGATCGAAACGATACTAAGGAGGGGCTGTCCCATACAAGATAAGGTAGGGGATTTCATCACCCTTTCCTTTGCCCCACAAATTACTCTTAATAAAAGCCTTAATTCAAAAAGCAAGTAGACGTTGGCCCTAAGGATTTCGTACGCACTAGGAGAGTGATCTAGTTGTGACTGTCATGACTTGATTGGAATCGCCTGCCTTGTCGATAATAGGACGTACTGGATCTCCAAATCTGGTATCACTTGTAGGGCATTGTGGTCTTCATTGTAGGGAGGTGAGGCATGTTGAGACTAGTGATCGTTAGTTAGGCGTCGTCTAGCCTAAGGATCCGTAGCCATAAATTGTTTGAGTCGTGCCTGCTAGATTAGGCTTCTACCTTCTCCCGCTACCCATGCTAGCTTTAGGGATTCTTCCCTTCTCCTATGAGTCATCTTCTTCTCACCTACTTCTACGTTCTAGTCTCCTCCCCTTTATAATCTTTGTTAGCATTTTAGGGTCGAGTCGAGCACTTTTTGCGAGTTTGGCCTCGTAGTGGTGGCAGCGATAGACTCGAGAGTTCTTTCGCAAGTTGGATGGTTACATGGGCGACCATCCATATCATAGTTGGGACTAGGACAATTCTCCCTAGTACTCCGGACCCATGCATCCCGGGGTGCCTCAAACAAACACCCCGTATGGTTGGGACAATCTTAATTGTGTGACTGAGCAATCTTCATATTGGGCTAATATGAGAGAGGCACCGACTGCTAGACCATGATCTAGTTACGTCGGATCATATGTTGGTCATCAAACTGAGACATTGCAAGAACCTTTGTCCTCTTTCATGCACGCGGTAGATTACATGAGTGCACCGGTGGCTCAGTAACCTTACCGTGCGACTGTTGTGGGTTGAGTGGTCATGTTATCGGGGAATGTCCTTATATTCCCCCAGAGCCTGAGTATAAGCAAACCTTTTCCAAAAATGCTCATTGTGACCATTACGCATCCGCGTACAACCCGAGAGGGATGGATTCGTAGGGAGACAACTCTTATTCAAATTCTTGTACATCATTTTCACCCAGTATCCTCCTCCCGAATACCCAGAATTCGACCAACACCCCACTCAACAGAATTCTACCCCGAATACCCAGTATCCTCCTCCCTAATACCCAGAATTCTACCAACATCCCGAATACCCAGAATCATTGGACTCATTCTCAGCGCATCAAGACCCAACCCCAAAATTTCTCAAACTCCGATTTGGACCTCATAGTTGACGACATACCTGATTCCTTAAATCAAACTTTTGTTACATTCATTGAACCACTCAACAATCCATACACAATATGGCACTGCAAGTGAGTCACATGACGCAGTAATTACGTGAATGTGAGGAGGGTAATTTTCTTGTCAACATGAGGATTTATCTTCTAATATCGAACTACCACCACATCCGAAAATTCAAAGCACAATCTTTCAAAGTAAAACTCCTAGTCAGTCTGAGGGACTTAGGGTTTCAATTCATGATCACTTGGTGGAGGATTCGATTCCAATTGAGAAAAACATGGACCACCTTCATTATGGGTCGGCACAGGATTGTGCCTTACCTTTTGTCCTGTGGCCCTTGAGCCACATGATCTTCATGTTGTACCTCTTAAGGACTTACCTCTAGTGGAGCAAGAGCTCCCTAGTACCCTTAATTTCAAACGACCTGATGAGAGTTTGCCTCTCACATTGTTCCTGATCATCTTGGAAATGATGGGACATCAAACAATTACATCGCCAATAAGGGTATTGGGAGTGCCTTAGAGGATACCTTGGGTAAGAGACACACTTTCTGTTCGCCTGGTGAGTCGGACATGCATAATGAGGTTCTTGGCCTCATTCTGACCCACCAGTCTATTGGTTGGAGAGTTTGGATTGACGATCATAACTTCAGTACCGCAATGGGAGAAACTCTACTTCCGTTGCCTCACATTTCCCAAACTCTTGAGAGGTTCAAGCTTTTTCAGTTTGATCCTTTCAATGAGACGCCTTTGTGTCTAATTCATGAACCTCTCCTTTCATCTTGTGCTCTTTGTGAGGGGGCTCAAACATGAGTATTCTGGCCCCGCGTGGTGTCATGTTCCCTTTCCAAGTGTATTGACCCACTTTTGACGTTCCCATTTGATGTCCTTTGACAAATGAAGATAGGAACTTATTTTTGTACATAGTTATATTCAAAAAAAAGAAAAAAAGAAAAAAAAGTACAATAAAAGACTCCATGAGTGATCATTGATTGTTGTGGGCCCCAACCCTTGTGTATCTGGGCCCTTTTTCTTTCACGTATTTGTATCCCTTCTTTAGCATCTCACATGTTTTGAGGGAATTCGGGTTTGTGTCCATCAACATAACCACAAACTTCCTTTTGCGCTTCATGTTGGTGAGATCTTTCATTTTTCATGCATAAATCGATGTAGTATCTTGCTCACATTCATTGAGGACAATGCATGAAGTAGGTGTGGGGGATGTTTTACGTGTGTACATAGTCGAGTCTTTTTCCTTTGATTTTGTTTTCTTTTGTGTGCATTGTTAGGGTCATATTAGTGTGCTGCATTTAATATCGATATATCTGCTTGCCATGATCCATGGGTGTCTTGTCTTCTTTTGCTTTCCTAGTGCTTTAAAATTTTCACATTTCTTTCAAAATCTTCATGTGTTTGGAAAGAAAATGTTTTGTGGGTTTTGCGCGTGTTTAACATGTGCAAAACCATTGTGACGCAAAGTAAAAAGAAAGCTCCCAAAATTGTCTTGAACATGATGCATTAGGATATCTAGTACAGTGGCTTTAGGACTTATCTAGTCATTAGGATGCACTCTGGTCTTCCCTCGCGGGGCGAGTAATCATAGGGTTTCAGTACCCAAATATTTAAAGAAGTACACCCTGAACCTAGTGAGTCAATATTCGTGTCTGTTAATATAAGGAAGTTTGTTGTAGTCAAGGACCATTTAACTCCTGTTGTGAGACATTAAGTGTAGGGGTTTTGGTTCATGTGTAGATAAGAAATAAGGGAGTAGGTGTTCTCTCTTCTCGCACGGCCCCTATCACTCGGGAAATTAGGTCCGAGGGGACTTTGTGCCTGGTGCTTTCGAGTCATCTGACTTGGGATGGACCGACCGAACTCCCGTTACACGGGTGGTAGGGATTGCCCTATGTGGAGATGTGGGGAAAGGTGTACATTGTGGGATCACGAGGGTCTCTAATTCTAATCACATTTAATCCAATACTTAAGGTCATTAGAAATAAGGAAAAATTTCATCATATTCTTCTAATAATCATAATTTGACCCATTTATCAAAGGAGGTCTAGTAGTGCATAATCCTTCTATGTGATTAGATGATGTAGAAGCCATGCTAAAAATACGATTAAGTAATGAATTTAGCTCACAAGGCTCTGATACCAAATGTAGGATCGTGAGGGTCTCTAATTCTAATCACTTTTAAGCTAATTACCGACTCGTTTAAGCAATCAAGTTATGCGCAGCGGAATTTAAACAAACAAGCAAGTAAGGAAGGAATAATGCAAACCACAATGGACTCGGGGGTTTTACAGAGGTTCAGCCACCGCCTACGTCCTCTCTTGCAAGCTCCGCTCGACACTTCGAGCTCCGCTCGCGTCTTCACTATCCACTCCCCATTCCGGGACGGGAGAGAACACCTTTTACAAAACAAGCACAGCGAACAACCTCACTTGCTTGACCTTCTTCCTCTCACAATCCGAGAGGGGACACTTCGGGCTTTCACTGAAATCCTTGCTTCTTGAACAAAGGTTGAGTGGAACAACACTCTCTAAACTTGAGCACACTTGAGTGAGATTTGGATTTGTGACTAAAGTGTGGAAGGTTTGAGGCTTGGAGTTTTTTGGATGTACCCTCTAATGTTGGGGACAAATAGTAGTGGGAGAGTTGGGTTAAAATGTGTTTTACAGCTCCATTTATAAGCATTAGAGAGAATATAGCCGTTGGGGTTAATTAGGTATAAGTTGGTGTAAGATACACAAAACAGAAACTCACAGGATCGGGCTGAACGGTCGACCGTTAGGCAGTTTTGAACTTAGTTCGGTCGACCGGTTAAGGAACAGGTCCATTAAGGTTCTTATTTGCATTACTTTTTCTTTTTCTTTCTTTTCTTACGTTTTTTCTTCTTCTTTTTCTTACTAGTTAGAGTTTCATTCTCCCAGGGTCAGGTTTCGTGCATCATTGCCTATGAGGACTTACACTATCACGTACACCTTTCCACAAATCTCCACATAGGGCAATCCCTACCACCCGTGTAACGAGAGTTCGGTCGGTGCATCCCAAGTCAGATGACTCGAAAGCACCAGACACAAAGTCCCCTCAGATCTAATTTCTCGAGTGATAGGAGCCGTGCGAAAAGAGATAACACCTACTCACTTATTTCTTATCTACACATGAACCAAAACCCCTACACTTAATGTCTCACAACAAGATTTAAAGGGTCCTTGACTACAACAAATTTCCTTATATTAACCGACAGGAATTATTGACTCACTAGGTTCGGGGTGGACTTCTTTAATTGTTTGAGTACTGAAACCCTATGATTACTCGCCCCCGAGGAAAAACCGGGGTGCATCCTTACGACTAGATAAGACCTTAAGCCACTGTACTAGATATCCTAATGCATCATATTCAAGATAATTTTGGGAGCTTTCCTTTTACTTTACCTCTCAACGGTTTTGCACATGCCAAACATACGCAAAACACATAAAACATTTTCTTTCGCAAACACATGATGATTTTGAAAGAAATGTGAAAATTTTAAAGCACTAGGCAAGCAAAAGAAGACAAGTCACCCAAGGATCAAGGCAAACAGATATATCAATATTAAATGCAACACACTAACATGACCCTAGCAGTACAAACAAAAGAAAACGAAATCAAAGGAAAATGACTCGACTATGTACACACATAAAGCACCCCCCACACCTACTTCATGCATTGTCCTTAATGAATGTGAGCATGATACTACATGGATTTATGCATGAAAAATGGAAGATCTCACCAACATGAAGTGCAACAGGAAGTTCATGGTTATAGTTATGGACAGAAACCCGAATTGCCTCAAAACCTGTGAGATACTGAAGAAGGGAGACAAATACGTGAAAGAAATGGGGTCCAACTACACAAGGGTTGGGGCCTACAACAATCAATGCTCGCTCATAGAGTATTTTATTACTCGTTTCTTTTCTTTTTTTTGATTTTTTACAAGATATCTACATCAACAAAGATATTCTCATAATAATTTGGTCAAGGAACATCAAATGAGAACATCGAGTTATGAGGACCAGAGACTTGCCGAGATGGGCAAACTTCACTGGTACTCTGAGGTGTCATGAGGGGTGAAAGGTCAAAGATGAAAGGCTCGAATCCCTCATGATATTGGTTGGGTGTAGGCAACATGAATGAGTGAAGTTGTGTTGCCTCACTAGGATTTAGTTGCTCATCGAACAAAACCCTCCAACCAATAGGTGGGTGCATCATAATGAGTTCCTCAAGCTCATTCGATGGATGCAACAGACCTGCATCACTAAGAATGGGGATTCTCCCCAAGTCATCCAACAAGGACCTCCCACCATCATTTATATCATCAAGCATAATCTCGGTCATAGGTGGGTCCTTGTTGGAGTCAATCTGAAGCTCAAAAGGCTCAATACCCTAAGACACGGGGTGATGACACCTTCTGGAATTCGCATATGCTGAGGTGAGTCCCCCTCACTAATTGTCTCAACTGAATCATGCAACGAACACTCCTGTTGGACATTCATGTTTGATGTCAGCTCACTTTGTTGCATTGCAAAGACAGGCGATGAGTTTTCTCTGGGCCCACAAACATTATCAATGGGTTGCATTGGTGTTTGGAGTGTTCGTTGATTTTGCGGAACTTTCTGTAATTGGCGGATGAGATTGAGATTTAAAGATTGGTCCATGGGCTCCTGTTGCCTACCAGAGTTTAACACATCAAACTCGGCACTCATGTTACTGAATGAGAGCTTCATGAGACCATTTCTGGAATTAATTAAGGTGTTGGAGGTTGCCAGAAACGGTCTACCCAAAATCAAAGGTATTTGAGAGTGGGTGTTTGCAACAGGATTGGTATCGAGGATGACAAAATCGACTGGAAATATAAAATCTCCAACTTTGATAAGCACGTCATCGATAATCCCTTTGGGAATACGAATGGATCTATCCGCCAATTGGAGGGTGATCTTAGTTGGTTTCAATTCTCCCAAGTTCAAATATTGATACACAGAAAATGGGAGGAGGTTGACCGCCGATCCTAAATCAAGCAATACATTACTCATGCTAGTGTCACCTATCGTACACTGAATAGTAGGATACCCAGGGTCCTTGTATTTTGTGTAGGTGGGATTGGACAAAAGTGAGCTTACATTTGCATCCAAGAATGCTTTCTTAGGAACATTGATCTTCCTCTTGGTTGTGCAGAGATCTTTTAACACTTTGGCATATTGAGGTATTTGTTGGATGACATCCAACAAGGGGATGTTAACCTTCACTTGCTTAAACACCTCTAATATCTTGTCTATTGTGTCACTTTGCTTTTTCGTTAACCTACTGGGATAGGGAGCTTTTGGCAGGTAGGTTTTCTGCGGTGCATGAGAAGGAGGCGTTGGTATATTACCCTCACCCTCAGCCTCTTCTTTACCATCATTCCCACTGAGGGGCTACATAGATGGTGGTGGTGGCAAGAAAAAGTGATTGTCAACCTACTTTCCATTCCTTAAGGTTACAATGGCATTGACATGGTGAACAGGTTCCTCCACGTGGTTCACTTTCCGCCCCCGAGGTACCACATTCTCATTTTTCATGTGTTGTTGTTGGTACATGCAGGGGTTAGCCTCAGGCTGGCTAGGCAGAGACCTCTCTCTTTCCTGTACAGACTGAGCCAATTGGCCCATCTGAATCTCTAGCGATTTGATGGTGTGCTGATTTGAAGTGAGAACTTGACTTGTGGTTGACTTAAAAATTTCATTGAGTTTTCAAGTCCACGAGTCAAGGTCTCAAGCGAATTGAATCGGGTTTCCATATTGCTGGAATTTGGGAAACCCGATTGATTTGGTAGTTTGCGCTTGGGGTGGATGATAAGATTGTGCATGCATGGGAGGTTGGTGTGGTTGGTTAGGTGGTCGAGAGGAGTATGAAGGACCACCCGGGGCATTATTTTGGTTCCATGAAAAATTGGGGTGGTTCCTCCATTCGGGATTATGAGATGATGAGTATGGGTCATTCCTAGCTCTATCATAGATGGCGTTGACACATTCCATCTCAGGAGGAGTAGACGCACACTCGCTTCCTACATGACCTATCCTACCACATGAATGACAAAGAACTACACCTTATGTAGACACATGAGGTGCACCTTGTTGGTTTTGGTGCTCAATCGAATCCATAAGGCGCATTAAGGCCGCCATGCGCGCCTCGGTGGCCGTAGTGGTATCGACAGCAATTGCAGTACCCGATCTAGTCGAGTTTGCATTTGCGATCCTTGCTCCAATGCTAGATGATGTTGGGGATTCCCTCACACTCTCCCACTGAATGATTTTCTCAGCGAGGTCTTCTAGGAAGGCCCATGCCTCCCTTTCATCATTTCCTAAGAACTCCTTGACACATGGACTCAAGGAGCGTTCAAGACGGGATGTGAAAACCCTTGTAGACAATCTGACAAAGGCGCCATAACTCAATGCCATGGTGCGGGCATCAGGATAGTAGATTCTTGAATCTCTCTAAATACGCATGAAATGTTTCGGTCTCAAGTTGATCGAACGAATTGATTTCGTTCCTCAATTTTTGAGTCCGATGATTTGGAAAGTACTTTTGAGAAATGCAGATTGAAATTCATCCCAATTCCTAAAGGCATTTGCCTGGTTGCTGTACAACCACTTCTTGGTATCATCCTTTAGTGCAAAAGGAACTAGCCTAAGATGGATCAAGTCTGTGCTAAGTTGTTGCAGCTTGAACATAGCACAGACCTCCTCAAATTCCCTGAGACAGATATAGGGGTCACCCTTCCCAGTGAAGTGAGGGAGCTTGGAAATGAATTGAGGCTTAACCTCAAAGTGGTTCCCATTCGCCTCTGGTAATACGATGCATGAAGGTAGAGCGGTACGGCTCGGGTAGCATCTATCACGGAGAGGTATGGGAGCCATAACCGGACGAACAGGTGGAACAGGTGGGTCCAGCAACTGCACCTCCTCGCGGAAATTAGCAGCCATTGAACCCAGACTGTGTGCGACACGAGCGGAGGGAGGCATCGAGAAATCAACTACGGAAGCAGGGTTGACGACACGCCTCGTCTCGTGCCCACACAAGCTTGCACAAAGGTGCACACACACAAACCAATTTTTTTATTACAAAGAATGTGCGTAGAGGAGAAGTAGGGAGGACACAGAAGAGAGAGAATGACTCAGGAGAGAAGGAAAGCGGTCTTTAGGCTATGGCGGGTGGGTACACGTAGAAGCACACAAACAAACAAGGCTCAAACAGTCCTAAGGTCGCTATAGGTCCTTACAGGTAGACGACGCCTAACTGCGAGGTCACACGACCTCTACACGCCTCACCTCCCTACGACGAGGACCACAAAGCCCAGCAAGTGAGTCAAGATCCGGAGATCTCGTCTCTCCTACTATCGACAGAGTGGGCGACGTCGATCATGCCACGACGGTCGAGACCGGATCACTCTCCTAATGCGCCCGAAATCCTTAGGGCCACTATCTACTTGATGTGAAAATTAGGCTCTCGATTAGTATGTTTTTTGGGGTGAAGGAAAGGGTGATGAAATCCCCCACCTTATCTTATATGGGACAACCCATCCTTAGTAGCGTTTTGGAGTCTTAATCTAGCAATCAACTCTCCAAATAAACGCTCAACTCACACTTATTGGAATGCCATTTCTACTAACTATTGCATGTCCATACGAAATGCATGAATGAGAGTAGGAAATGCATACCTCACGCCAGCACTCAGCAACTGAAAGTAAAGCTTAAAGAAAAGACAATCTACGTGCCTAAGTCGAGTACATGATGGATGACCTAAACAAGAAAGAATGCCTAATCTTTTGCTTTGGGTTTTAAGGTCCAAGTTGCTTAAAGGGAGATTCATTATTTATATGGGAACAAACTATAAGTGAAACATGCCAAATCGAGTCCTAGATCGCTATATCAGATAATAAAATAAACCAAAGAAAAAACGAAGGAAACAGAGCTCACCAGACCGCCACTTGGCGGTCTATGGCCGCTGATTGGCGGTCTGATGCTTCCTGTTTGCCTCCGAATTTCTCCAGATGTCTTACCTTGAGCTCCAAAGCTTCCGGAAACAAAAAGAACTACAAAACACAAATAAAATCCACTCGAATCTTCCAAACCAGAGTCTGGACTGGCACCACCCCGGCAACGGCGCCAAAAACTTGTTTAATCGTTTTAAATTCCGCAAGTGCATGGCCGCGTTGAAGCGGTGGCAACTACGGGTCGATCCTTAGGGAGGTGAGTATCAATTGGATTTTCAGAAATCAAGTGGCAACAAAAAGGGAGAAGAGTTTGTCTATGCTAATCTACGCTACACTAAACTACTAAGAAGAAAAATGCAAAGTAAAACAACTAACGATTACTTCGAATTAAAACTAAAAGAATTGGAAACTAAGTTGGGATCAAGAAGAGAAAGACCCCTAGGGGTGGAGTGTGTGCACACATGTAAAAACATGGTGCATAATGCATTCTATAGGCACAAATGTAGGTAGTGGTTTCATGCATAGGAAATGTCTTAAGGATATGTAAAAACCTATCAATCCATTCACTAACCTAGTTGATTAACATTCATATACACAAGCTGGTTATTTTAGAATATAAACAAGCATGGGATGTGTCTAAGATGTGTGGAAAAACCCATAAAGTCAGTATTCTACTCTAACAAGCAAGCATACATTGACATTTATCAACACAATCAAATTATAAAGCATTCATATCCATTCTTTAAAGCATGTATGAACATCATCTCCACCCCAAAGGGGATTGGATCTACTGACTACACATTATTCTAACAATTAAACTAAAGAAGAAAGGAAACATTCTAACTACTTTAGCCTACAATCAAAGAAATAAAACTAAGCTAAGCATGCATAAGGGAACAACATAATAACAAAACGATGGAAAAATTATTTTATTAAATGACTCACATCACTAGCAGCATTATTCTCTACCTTGAGATTTTGCTCCAAGGCTTACTCCAAGTAGAGACAATGCCACCAAGCAATTGGTGATTACAATAGAAGGTGAAGAGTTCTATTTATAGCCATAAAAACGGTAGTCCAGGACAATCCCCCAGTATGGGACTAAACAAATACCAGAAATAGGCTAAATATACACTAATACGCGACCCAACGAAATCTTAGCGGATCTGGGTCAAAACAGACCGCCAATCAGTGGTGTTGGACCGCCAATTGGCGGTCTATTTTGTTTGGATCCAGCCGTTGTTTCGTGTGGGCTTTGCTGGATGTCTTTGGTGGTCTTTGATGCATCTACTTTGCTTGCTGGAGCTCCGACCCGAATAGAATTGCCAAATACTCCCCATGATGGTGTGAAGTATTCTTGTTTGCTCATTGGTCCTTCGATCATACATTCAGGTCCTTCTATCTTGCATCTTAGTCCTTGAGTCTCTCAACTCAGTCCTTTTTCATGCTTTTAGGTCCTTTTATGCCTTTTCTCTTCAAACCTATTTATTTCTGAAATTCAAACATAAAAATCATCACATAGCATTGTTTAGGTGAAAGATAATGGATATAAGATACAAATTTAAGCATGAAATGATGTCAATCATCAAGCACACAAGACAAAAGGAGATTGGGAAAGTCATTAACATCCACTATTTGACAAGGGATGAAGTAGGCTGAGGAATGACAACTCTACCACTCGGATTGGGCGTTGTCGTCAATCAAAGTGAAGGGATGAGTTGGAAATTGTGGAGGATGCATGGCATTTGGTATCCTCTTTGATTGACATTCAGTGGCAGTGGGGAACTCCGTGATGTCCTTGTTTTTGCCCTTGGATGCACAATTTTATTCTCCTCGAAGCTATCAGAGTGGTAAGGTCGGAGGTGGTGAATGGACTGATGGATTTCATAGTGGAGGTGGAAAGGTGGCAGATAAGGTGATTGGAAGGGGTTAGAATTGTGACTTAACTTTAAACTCACCCCAACCCAATTCCAACAAAAAATACAAAATAGATATCCATAAATAGGCAAAATATGAGTATTAAATGCAATTAAAAGATGTTTTAGTACAAGATGAGCATGATATAGATGTGTATGATATGGTCACAAGCCATTTGCACTACACATTTCTAAACTAAATCTAATGTTATATTGATCAACATTTAAGGGTTTAGTAAATATGTATGTTAATTGATCACATGTGGTAACAAATTCTAATGAATGTTAACCTTGTTGCATGATCTCGAAGAAAATGATTTCTAACTTCTATGTTTTGTTCTCGAATGCAAAATAGGATTTTTGGAAAGATTAATGACACTAGTATTATGACAATAGATAGAAATAGTTTGAAATTCAAGTCTCAAGTCTTTGACGGTGTGTTTCGTTCAAAATACATGGGAACAAACACAACCGGCAATGATATATTCAGCTTCGGCTATGGAAAGTGCAACACTATTTTATTTCTTAGTAAACCAAGAAACCAAGGATTTCCCCAAGAATTGACCAGTCTCGTTGGTACTTTTGCGATCTAATACGCACCCAGCAAAACAGGCAATGAGATCAAAGGATCTTGTCTTGGGGTAAAACAAACCAAAGTTATAAGTACCCTACAAATAATGAAAAATCTTTAAAAAGCATTAAAGTGAGATTCTTTTAGAGAAGGTCGAAAAAGAGCACAAAGACAAATGGAAAACATAATATCGGTTCTACTAGTGGTCAAATATAGAAGTGAGCCAATCATACCATGCTATTTCCTAAGATCCACATCTTTGTCATTCTCATCTTTGTCTAGTTTCAAGCTTGTGCTCATTGGAGTCTTTTGGGGCCTACATTCTTTAAAATCAAATCTCTTGATCGGTTCTTTTGTGTACTTGTCTTGGTTTCTAAAGTTGCCCTCCTATTTGCTTGATTTGGAGTCCAAGAAATAATTTGAATTCTCCCATTAAGCTCATCTCGAACTCACCTTGCTTCGACTTAGAGAAACCTTTGCAAAGAAGATCATTAGTAGCATTGAATATGATATCATTAACATAGATTTGAACCATTAATAAATCCTTAACCTTAGATTTCACAAAAAGAGTTGTGTCGACTTGACTATTGTGAAACCATAAAGTGCCTTGGAACCTCTCCTACCAAGCTCTAGGAGATTATTTGAGACCACAAAGAGCCTTCTTGAGCTTGTACACGTGGTCTGGATGAGTCTCATTCACAAACCTAGGAGGTTGAGCAACAAGACTTCTTTCTTGATAAAACAATTTAAAAATGTACCTTTTACATCCAATTGAAAAAGCTTAATGTTCATGTATGATGCATAGGCTAACAACATCCTAATGTCGTCCAATGGAGCTATGGGAGCATAGGTGATTGACATCATTTCATGCATACATTTGTGTCTTATATCCGTTATCTTTAACCTAAATAATGCTATGTAACGAGTTTTATGTTTGAATTTCAGAAATAAATAGGTTTGAGGAGAAGAAGCATAAAAGGACCTAAAAGCTAGAAAAAGGACTGATTTGAGAGACTTAGGGACCAAGATGCAAGGAAGAAAGAACTGAATGTATGCCCCAAAAGACCAATGAGCAAATGAAGAAACTTCACTCCATCATGAGGAGTATTTTGGCAATTAGATTCGGACCGACACTCCTATAACCGATCCGAGTGCACCCCATGTGAAGAATTGAAGAAATAAAGAACATATCCGACAATGGGTTGGACCCGGGAACAAGTGACAGCCAATTGGCGGTCCAAGACAGCCAATTCGTGGTCCGTTTGTGTCCGAATCCGAACCGGTTTTTCTAGGAGATGGGTTATGTGTTTACATGTATCCTGGAAATGTTTTATTAGTCCCACATTGGGGGATTGTCCCCGCGTACCTTTTTTATGGCTATAAATAGAACTCGTCCTCCTCCTTTTGTATTTACCCATTTCTTTGTCGCATTCTCTCTACTTGGAGTAAGCCTTGGAGCAAAATCTCAAGGTGGAGAAGAATGCTGCTAGTGATGTGAGTCATTTAATAAAATAATTTTTCCATTGTTTTGTTATTATGTTGTTTCTTTATGCATGCTTAGCGTAGTTTTATTTCTTTGAATGTAGGCTAAAGTAGTTAGAATGTTTCCTTTCTTCTTTAGTTTAATTGTTAGAATAATGTGTAGTGAGTAGATCCATCCCCCTTTGGGGGTGGAGATGATGTTCATACATGCATTAAAGAATGGATATGAATGCTTTATATTTTGATTGTGTTGATAAATGTAAATGTATGCTTGCTTGTTAGAGTAGAATACTACACTTGATGGGTTTTGGCACACATCTTAGACACCTCCCATGCTTGTTTAGATTCTAAAATAACCAGCTTGTGTATATGAATGTTAATAAACTAGGTTAGTGAATGGATTGATAGGTTTTGCCATATCCTTTAGACACTTCCTATGCATGAAAACACTACCTACATTTGTGCCTATAGAATGCATTCTTCACCATGTTTTTACATGTGTGCACACACTCCACCCCTAGGGGTCTTTCTTTTGTTGATTCCAGCTTAGTTTCACATTCTTTTAGTTTTAATTCGAAGTAATTGTTAGTTGTTTTACTTTTCATTTTTCTTCTTAGTAGTTTAGTGTAGCGTAGATTAGCATAGACAAACTCTTCTCCCTTTTTGTTGCCCCTTGATTTCTGAAAAACCAGAGGCTACTCACCTCCCTGAGGATCGACCCGTACTTTCCACCGCTTCAACGCGGCGGTGCACTTGCGGTTATTAATAAAACGTTTAAACAAGTTTTCGGTGCCGTTGTCGGGGAGGTGCCAGTCCCGACTCTGGTTTGAATTATTCAAGTGGATTTAATTTGTGTTTTGTAGTTTTCTTTGTTTCAGGAGACTCACATTAGGAAGGGGAAGCATCTGGTGAAGTTTGGAGGCGATCTGAGACTCCAAGACCGCCAATCAGCGGCCTGAGACCGCCAACTGGCAGTCTGGTAATCTCCTTTCACCTCTTTATTACTGTGGAGCATTGCTATAACTGAAGTAGAAATCTGGGGATCAATTTGGCATGTTCTGACTTTTAGTTTGCCCCCAGATCAATAATCAATCTCCCTTTAAGCAACTTGGACCTTAAAACCCAAAGCAAAAGATTAGGCATTCTTTCTTGTTTAGGTCATGCATCATGTACTCTACTTAGGCACGTAGATTGTCTTTTCTTTTAGCTTTACTTTCAGTTGCTGAGTGCTGGCATGAGGTACGCGTTTCCTACTCTCATTCATGCATTTCGTATGAACATGCCTTAGTTAGTAGGAATTGTATTGCAATAAGTGTGAGTTGAGTGTTTGTTTGGAGAGTTGATTGCTAGATTAAGACTCCAAAACACTACTAAGGAGGGGCTGTCCCATATAAGATAAGGTGACGGATTTCATCACCCTTTCCGTCACCCCAAAAACCACACTAATCGAGAGCCTGATTTTAACATCAGGTAGACATTGGCCCCAAGGATTTCGGGCGCATTATGAGAGTGATCCGGTCTCGACCGTCGTGGCCTGATCGGCGTCGCCCACTCTGTCGATAGTAGGAGAGACGAGATCTCCAGATCTTGACACACTTGCTGGGCTTTGTGGTCCTCGTCGTAGGGAGGTGAGGCGTGTTGAGGTCGTGTGACCTCGCGGTTATGCGTCGTTTAGCTGTAAGGACCTATGGCGACCTTAGGATTGTTTGAGCCTTGTTTCCTTGTGTGCTTCAACCCGTACCCACCTGTCGTAGCCTAAGGACCTCTTCCCTTCTCTCCTGAGTCATTCTCTCTCTTCTATGTCCTCCCTACTTCTCCTCTACGCACATTCTTTGTAATAAAAAAATTGGTTTGTGTGTGTGCACCTTTGTGCATGCTTGTGTGGGCACGGGACGAGAGCGGCCGTTTGACGAGGCGTGTCGTCAACCCTGCTTCGGTAGTTGATTTCTCGATGCCTCCGTCCGCTCGTGTCGTACACAGTCCGGGTTCAATGGCTGCTAATTTTCGTGAGGAGGACCAGTTCCTGGACCCACATGTTCCACATGTTCGTCCGGTTATGGCTCACATACCTCTCCGTGATCGATGCTACCCGAGCCGTACCGCTCTACCTTCATGCATCGTATTACCAGAGGCGAATGGGAACCACTTCGAGGTTAAGCCTCAATTCATTTCCATGCTCCCTCACTTCACTGGGAAGGGTGACCCCTATATCTTTCTTAGGGAATTTGAGGAGGTGTGTGCTATGTTCAAGCTGCAACAACTTAGCACAGACTCGATCCATCTTAGGCTAGTCCCTTTTGCACTAAAGGATGATGCCAAGAAGTGGTTGTACAGCAACCAGGCGAATGCCTTTAGGACTTGGGATGAATTTCAATCTGCATTTCTCAAAAAGTACTTTCCAAATCATCGGACTCAAAAATTGAGGAATGAAATCAATTCGTTCTATCAACTTGAGACTGAAACCTTTCATGCATATTTAGAGAGATTAAAGGAGCTACTATCCTCATGCCCTCACCATGGCATCAAGTTGTGGCATCTTTGTCAGATTGTCTACGAGGGTCTTCACATCCCGTCCCAAATGCTCTTTAAGTCCATGTATCAAGGATAGTTCTTAGGAAAGGATGAAAGGGAGGCATGGGCCTTCCTAGAAGACCTCGCTGAGAAAACCATGCAGTGGGAGAGTGTGAGGGAACCCCCAGCATCAACCAGCATAGGAGCGAGGATTGCGAATGCAAACTCGACTAGATTGGGTGCCGCATTTTCTGTCGAAACCACTACGGCCACCGAGGCACGCATGGCGGCCTTAATGTGCCGTATTGATTCGATTGAGCTCCAAAACAAACAAGGTGTAACGTCCTCAAACACAGCGGAAAATTTCAAATTTAAATCATACAATCAACGAGGACATTACGAAAAGAAATACACACACCGGTGCACCAACATATAATATATATATGTGAACGAGTTTACAAAAGAATGTGATTACATCAAAAGATTATATACATAAAATATACACAAGTAATCACAACCACCTCAAAATATAGGGAAGCAGGATCAGGTCTCGAGTGCTCCCTCCGCCGTCACCACCCACCTAACGTCGCTCTCGGCCTAAAAGCAGACAATAAATGCCTGAGTTTCCAGGAGGAAATCCAGTATGCCAAACCCTAACACATATATGGACAGTAATGAAAATGCGAGGAAATCAACTAAATATCGCAACTGAAACACTCGCTAAGTTCCCGGGACCTCTCTCCCGGCCATAGCCAACAACAACCCGGGTCTCAAGGGTCCTCTCACCCCAACCCCTCAACACTCGTGCACACACGGCACCGCCGGTCCAAAACACGGACAAACAACCCCCTCATTGCCTCAGTGTTACCGGAGCCACGGTTTTGCATCATTAGCCGGAGCCACGACTTTGCCTCAACTACCGGAGCCACGGCGACAATTATCACAATCCACACAACCCCCTCATTGCCTCAGTGTTACTGGAGCCACGATTTTGCATCATTCGCCGGAGCCACGACTTTGCCTCAACTGCCAGAGCCACGGCGACAATTATCACAATCCACACAACCCCCTCATTGCCTCATAGTTACCGGAGCCACGGTTTTGCATCATTCGCCGGAGCCACGGCTTTGCCTCAACTGCCGGAGCCACGGCGACAAGTAAAACATGCCTCATTTGCCGGAGCCACGACTTTGCCTCAACTATTGGAGCCACGGCGACAATTATCACAATCCACCACCACGTGTTACTACTAATCGCTATAGGGCCGGCATGTCCTCCGTCACCCCAAAAGAGCCGGCAGACCCGTTGCCTTCTAGCCAATCAATAGCAACACACACACACACACACACAAAAACAGTGCCAAACGGTCGAACGAAAACTGGCTTCCGGTCGACCGATCCTCACCCAGAGAACTGACCCAACCGAAAAACCCGCCAAACGGTCGACCGACAAAGGGGTCCCGCTCGACCAAATAGCACCAGTAGAAATCCATTTTCGCAAACAACAGTAAAACGGTCGAACAACCAAACCCTATCGGTCGACCGAAAACAACCAGTAGAACTCACCAACAGTCCACACTTCACGGTCGACCGAAACCACACTTCCGGTCGACCGGCCATTAAGTTAACTTAAACGTCGGTCGAACGAGTCAAACAGGCGGTCGACCGTTTAGATGGTCAATGCCGCAACCGACATACAACAGTACTTTCGGTCGACCGGCAAAGGGGTCCCGCTCGACCGAAAATAGACAGGACGTCTTTCTCTCTCTAAAATTGCACAACCGGTCGACCGCCCAAAGGGCGTCGTTCGACCGGCACGAGGGATTCGCCCAAATTACGCTAGAACCGGTCGACCGAACCAAAACACCGGTCGACCGATTTTAGTGCAGAACCGACTGTGCAGGTCCGACGAGCCCAAAACGGCCTACCGTCGACCGCTCCCACTCCCACACTAACAATAGGTGAGCTTGAAAGCAAATTTGACATACCTTATGGCTTGAAGAAGCCTTTGAAGAAACGACGGTGAGCTTTCCACGCGAAAACACCTCGCAACCGGCGCTTCTCCGACGAACCTCCCACAACGACAATCCCCGCACTTCCGGCGTCTCCAACGACAACTCCCGTGCTCTCCAATCCCCACACCACGCCGACCTTTCCTTTGCTGCCGAGAGAGACGAGTTTAAAGAGAGAGAGAGTGTGAGTGAGAGAGATGCGATCGTGAGAGAGAGAGAGAGTTAAAAACCCAAACCTTATATACTTTCTCCCACTCAATCTCGGCCGTCAATCTCGATCCATCACTAATCATCCCCTAAACACAATTAGCACAAAAACAAGGGTTAGGATTTAACAATCCACCCTCCTTAAAAGAATTTCGTCCACGAAATTAAATCCAGCGCTTACCAAACAGCTCCGGATACGACTTCCGAACTTCCTCCTCAACCTCCCTAGTAGCCTCTCGCTCAGAGTGATGCTGCCACCTCACCTTAACCATAGGAATCGTCCTCCTCCTGAGCTGGTGCTCCGTCCGATCCACAATCTCAACCGGTCTCTCCTCGAGAGACAAATCCTGCTGGATCTCTGGAACCTCAATCTGAATCACATGAGAAGGATCTGACACGTATTTCCTCAGCATCGAAACGTGGAAGACGTTATGAAGACCAGAAAACTGTGGCGGCAACGCAATCCGGTAGGCGACCTCTCCAACTCGGTCCAAAATCTCGAACGGCCCAATGTACCTCGGACTGAGCTTCCCCTTCTTCCCGAATCTCATCACCACACGCGACGGTGAGATCTTCAGAAAGACATGGTCGCCAACCTCAAAAATCAGCACACGCCTACGCCGATCCGCGCAGCTCTTCTGCCTTCTCTGAGCTGTCGCTAGTCGCTGCCTGATCAAATCAACCTTCTCAGCATACATCTGTATAATCTCAGGCCCGACTAACTGTCTCTCGCCTACCTCACTCTAGCACACCGGTGATCTGCAAGGCCTCCCGTACAAAGCCTCGTACGACGCCATCCCAATACTCGCATGGTACATGTTGTTGTAGGCGAACTCGATCAACGGCAACTGCTCATCCCAGTGCCCTGCCCAATCCAGAGTGCACGCTCTCAGCATGTCCTATAACGTCTGAATGGTCCTCTCTGACTGACCGTCTGTCTGTGGATGGAATGCTGTACTGAACTTCAGACGAGTCCCTAGAGCCTGCTGCAAACTCCCCCAGAATCTGGAAGTGAACCTCGGATCTCGATCTGAAATGATACTCACTGGCACCCCATGCAGTCTGACGATCTCCTCGATATACAATCTCGCAAGACCCTCCAAAGGTAGAGTAGTCCGGATGGCCAGAAAATGTGCCGATTTGGTCAGTCGATCGACTATAACCCAAATCGCGTCATGAGAGCTCCTCGTCTTCGGCAACCCGGTGACGAAATCCATCGTCACGTGCTCCCACTTCCACTCAGGTAGCTTTATACTCTGCATCGGTCCCGCTGGTCTCTGGTGCTCGATCTTCACCTGCTGGCAAACCAAACACCTAGCCACAAAATCGGCCACATCACGCTTCATCCCTCGCCACCAGAAGTTCCGCTGCAGATCCATATACATCTTCGTACTCCCCGGGTGAATGGAATATCTGGCTCGGTGTGCCTCCTCCATGATGTCATCTCTCAGCGCATCGACCTTCGGCACCCAGATATGACTCCTGAACCTCAGACCTCCATCCACTCCCACAGTGAAGTCCGACCCATCTCTGGCAGCTGACCGTAGCAGACTAGTCAAATCCTCATCCCTGTGCTGAGCCTGGACAACTCGACTGACGGTCTGCGGCTCCACTCGAAGACCCGCAATCACTGCTCCCCTCGAGCTCTCTGTGAACGGCCTACACTCTGACAATGACTCGAGTAGCCTCCACTCTTGAATACACAAACTCGCAGCTGACACTTCCACTTTCCTGCTCAGCGCGTTTGCAACTGAATTCGCCTTTCCCGGATGATAGGAGATGGTGAAATCAAAATCCTTAATCAGCTCAAGCCATCTGCATTGCCTCATATTCAGCTCCTTCTGTGAAAACAGGTACTTCAGACTCTGATGATCCGTGAAGACTTCGAACCGCTCACCATACAAATAGTGACGCCAAATCTTCAGAGCATGAACCACGGCCGCCAACTCTAAATCGTGAGTGGGGTAATTCTTCTCGTGCACCTTCAGCTGCCTCGAAGCATACGCCACTACCTGCCCGTGCTGCATCAGTACACAACCCAAACCAACACCTGAGGCGTCGTTGTAAATCACATAACCTCCGCTACCGCTGGGAAGAGTCAGAACTAGAGCAGTCGTCAACCAACTCTTCAGTTCCTGAAAACTGTCCCCGCAGTTCTAGGACCAAACAAACTTCACTCATTTCTTCGTCAGTGCTGTCAGGGGTGAAGCAAGTCTCGAGAAGTCTTTGATGAACTGACGCTAATAACCCGCCAATCCAACAAAACTCTTAATCTCAGTCACACTCGTTGGGGCTCTCCACTGCGTCACTGCCTCGACCTTCGCTGGATCCACTGATATCCCAGCTCCTGACACTATATGCCCCAAAAATGATACACTGTGAAGCCAGAACTCGTACTTCGAAAACTTGGCATATAACTGCTGATCTCTCAGAATGCCAAGTACAATCCTCAGATGCTCCCGGTGCTGATCCATATCTGGCGAATAGACTAAAATATCGTCCACGAAGACAATCACGAAACGGTCGAGATACTGACTGAAAGTCCTATTCATCAGATCCATAAAAGCTGCAGGCGCGTTCGTCAACCCGAACGACATCACCAGAAACTCAAAGTGCCCGTACCTCGTCCGAAAAGCTGTCTTCTGAACATCTGCCTCTCTGATCCTCAACTGATGGTACCCGGATCGCAGATCAATCTTAGAGAACACCTTCGCTGACTGCAACTGGTCAAACAGGTCCTCGATCCTGGGCAAAGGATACTGATTCCTCACAGTAACCTTATTCAGCATCCGACAATCTATACACATCCGCAACGAGCCGTCCTTCTTCTTCACGAATACAATCGGCGCACCCCACGGTGAGACACTTGGTCGGATAAATCCAGTATCCATCAGATCCTGCAACTGCTTCTTCAGTTCCGTCAACTCTGCAGGCGCCATCCTGTATGGACCTTCGACTGCGGTGTAGTCCCAGCTATCAGATCAATGCCGAACTCAATCTCTCTGTGGGGTGGTAGACCGGAGACATCATCAGCAAACACCTCAGTAAAATCCTGAACAATCTCGATGTCCTCCAGCCTCCTCAACTTTGGGTCTGGAACTACTACGGTGGCTACAAAAGCCCTGCAACCCTGCTGAATCAACTTCCGAGCTCTAACTGAAGAAACGATCAACCGACTCCCGCGGTCCTTCAATCCTCTGATCAGAAGATCAGGCAAACCTCGCCTCGGAATCAAAATCTTCTTATCACGGCACAAGACTCGGACGTCGTACTGGGACAACCAATCAATCCCGCGTATAACATCGAAGTCCACCATTGGTAGCAAAACCAGGTCAGCCGGAAATTCCTGGTCTCCCGAAGTAATCGTGGCGCCGGGAAGAAATCTCCCCACAGTGACCACCAAACCCAGGGGTGTGCTGACTTCCAAAGTGGCAGTCAACATCGCAGGGGTATGGCCTAACACGCTCGCAAATTGCTCAGAGATAAACGAGTGTGTGGCCACAGAGTCGAACAACACCCTAGCTACCAAATCTGCAACAAGTAGCGTACCTTCCACCACCGTGCTGGCATCTCTAGCCTCCTCCGACTGGATAGTGAACACGCGACCTGCTCTCTTCCCCTGCTGGGGTGGTGCTGCAGAACGACTCGGACCAGCTCCACCAGCTGTGGATGATCCCGGTCGAACAATAGGCCCACCCGGCCTACTCGGGCAAAACGAATAAAGTGACCCAGCTGGCCACAACCATGACATGCGTCAGAACGTGGCCCGCAACCGCGTCCCGGATGAACTACACCACAGTGCCTGCACTGCCCAGCTCGCGGTGCTCCACCTTCGTCAATCCGAGGCCTCTTGCCCGGATTCCCCTGTAACTGACCTCCTGGACGTCCTGCAGGCTTCACCTGCAACCTCCTAGCATCCTCCAGGATCTCCTGACTATCCTGGTCCATGATGGTCGCAAACTTCACAGCATTTGCTAAAGTATGTGGCATACTGGTGGTGACACGAGCCCTGAACTGCGGCCTCAGACCGCGCACAAACTTCCGAGCCCTCTGCTTCTGAGTCACATAAATCTCCGGGCAGTATCGTTCCAAAGCATGGAACCTGCTGATGTAGGCAGCCAGAGTCATGTCCCTCTGCTCCAAAGCTAGGAACTCCTCTCTCTTCTTGTCCCGGGCATGCTGTGGAAAATACTGCTGGTTGAATTCCGCAAGAAAATCCTCCCAGCCCAACTCCTCACTGTCCTCGAAAACCACCGCAGAAGTGGACCTCCAACAGCTAGCTGCACCGCAGTCCAACACCTAGGTGGCCAGATACACCTTCCTCTCAGGAGGACACCCAATCGCCCGAAATATCTTCTGGATCTTAAAGACGCAGTCCTCTGCCGCCTCAGGGTCGCCGCTACTATCGAAGGATGGGGGATGCGGACGCATAAACCGATCAAGCACTGCACCCGCTCCTCCCTGCTCAGCCTGGGCAGATTGGCGCTCGAGAATCTCGCCCAGTCTACCCAGCGTGCCCTGGAGCGTCCTCAGCTCCTCAACTCTACTCCCCTCACCCATCTCATCACTGGTGCTACGGTCTCGGGGAGGAGGTCTCACACGCCTCGGAGCCATCTACACAGGAGACACAAAACATGAATGGGAACAATGCATGCATGATCGACACAATTCTAAGGGTGGTTCCATCGGACGAAGACACCGAAACTGACCACTCTGATACCAAGTTGTAACGTCCTCAAACACAGCGGAAAATTTCAAATTTAAATCATACAATCAACGAGGACATTACGAAAAGAAATACACACACCGGTGCACCAACATATAATATATATATATGAACGAGTTTACAAAAGAATGTGATTACATCAAAAGATTATATACATAAAATATACACAAGTAATCACAACCACCTCAAAATATAGGGAAGCAGGATCAGGTCTCGAGCGCTCCCTCCGCCGTCACCACCCACCTAACGTCACTCTCGGCCTGAAAGCAGACAATAAATGCCTGAGTTTCCAGGAGGAAATCCAGTATGCCAAACCCTAACACATATATGGACAGTAATGAAAATGCGAGGAAATCAACTAAATATTGCAACTGAAACACTCGCTAAGTTCCCGGGACCTCTCTCCCGGCCATAGCCAACAACAACCCGGGTCTCAAGGGTCCTCTCACCCCAACCCCTCAACGCTCGTGCACACACGGCATCGCCGGTCCAAAACACGGACAAACAACCCCCTCTTTGCCTCAGTGTTACCGAAGCCACGGTTTTGCATCATTCGCCATAGCCACGGCTTTGCCTCAAGTGCCGGAGCAACGGCGAGAATTATCACAATCCACACAACCCCCTCATTGCCTCAGTGTTACCGGAGCCACGGTTTTGCATCATTCGCCGGAGCCACGGCTTTGCCTCAACTGCCAGAGCCACGGCGACAATTATCACAATCCACACAACCCCCCTCATTGCCTCAGTGTTACCGGAGCCACGGTTTTGCATCAGTCGCCAGAGCCACGGCTTTGCCTCAACTGCCGGAGGCACGGCGACAAGTAAAACATGCCTCATTCGCCGGAGCCACGGCTTTGCCTCAACTGCCGGAGCCACGACGACAATTATCACAATCCACCTCCACGTGTTACTACTAATCGCTATAGGGCCGGCATGTTCTCCGTCGCCCCAAAAGAGCCGGCAGACCCGTTGCCTTCTAGCCAATCAATAGCAACACACACACACACAAAAACAATATCAAACGGTCGAACGAAAACTGGCTTCCGGTCGACCGATCCTCACCCAGAGAACTGGCCCAACCGAAAAACCTGCCAAACGGTCGACCGACAAAGGGGTCCCGGTCGACCGAAAAGCACCAGTAGAAATCCATTTTCGCAAACAATAGTAAAACGGTCGAACAACCGAACCCTATCGGTCGACCGAAAACAACCAGTAGAACTCACCAACAGTCCACATTTCACGGTCGACCGAAACCAAACTTCCGGTCGACCGGCCATTAAGTTAACTTAAACGTCGGTCGAACGAGTCAAACAGGCGGTCGACCGTTTAGATGGTCAACGCCCCAACCGACATACAACAGTACTTTCGGTCGACCGGCAAAGGGGTCCCGTTCGACCGAAAATACACAAGACGTCTTTCTCTCGCTAAAATTGCACAACCGGTCGACCGCCCAAAGGGCGTCGTTCGACCGGTGCGAGGGATTCGCCCAAATTACACTAGAACCAGTCGACCGAACCAAAACACCGGTCGACCGATTTTAGTGCAGAACCGACTGTGCAGGTCCGACGAGCCCAAAACGGCCTACCGTCGACCGCTCCCACTCCCACACTAACAATAGGTGAGCTTGAAAGCAAGTTTGACATACCTTAAGGCTTGAAGAAGCCTTTGAAGAAACGACGGCGAGCTTTCCACGCGAAAACACCTCGCAACCGGCGCTTCTCCGACGAACCTCCCACAACGACGATCCCCGCACTTCCGGCGTCTCCAACGACAACTCCCGTGCTCTCCAATCCCCACACCACGCCGACCTTTCCTTTGCTGCCGAGAGAGACGAGTTTAGAGAGAGAGAGAGAATGAGTGAGAGAGATGCGATCGTGAGAGAGAGAGAGAGTTAAAAACCCAAACCTTATATACTTTCTCCCACTCAATCTCGGCCGTCGATCTCGATCCATCACTAATCATCCCCTAAACACAATTAGCACAAAAACAAGGGTTAGGATTTAACACAAGGTGCACCACACATTTCCACATCTGGTCCAGTTCCTTGTCATTCGTATGGTAGGATAGGTCATGTAGGAAGCGTGTGTGCGTCCATTCCTCCTGAGATGGAACGTGTCAACGCCATCTATGATAGAGCTAGGAATGACCCATACTCATCATCTTACAATCCCGGATGGAGGAACCACCCCAATTTTTCATGGAACCAAAATAATGCCCCGAGTGGTCCTTGAAACTCCTCTCGACCACATAACCAACCACACCAACCTCCCATGCAAGCACAATCCTATCAGCCACCCCAATCGCAATTCACCAAATCAATCGGGTTTCCCAAATTCCAATAATATGGAAACCTGGTTCAATTCGCTTGAGACCTTGACTCGTGGACTTCAAAACTCAATGACATTTTTTATGTCAACCACAAGTCAAGTTCTCACTTCAAATCAGCAGGCCATCAAATCTCTAGAGCTTCAGATGGGCCAATTGGCTCAGTCTGTACATGAAAGAGAGAGAGTCTCTGCCTAGCCACCCTGAGGCTAACCCCTGCATGTACCAGCAACAACACATGCAAAATGAGAATGTGGTACCTCGGGGGCGGTAACTGAACCATGTGGAGGAACCTGTTCACCATGTCAATTCCATTGTAACCTTAAAGAATGGAAAGCAAGTTGACAATCACATTTCCTTGCCACCACCACCATCTATGCAACCCCTTAGTGGGAATGGTGGTGAAGAAGAGGTTGAGGGCGAGGGTAATACACCAATGCCTCCTTCTCAGGCACTGCAGACAATCTCTCTGCCAAAAGATCCCTATCCCAATAGGTTAACCAGAAGGCAGAGTGACACAATGGACAAGATATTAGAGGCGTTTAAGCAAGTAAAGGTTAACATCCCCTTGTTGGATGTCATCCAACAAATACCTCAATATGCCAAAGTGTAAAAAGATCTCTGCACAACCAAGAGTAAGATCAATGTTCCTAAGAAAGCATTCTTGGCTGCAAATGTATGCTCACTTTTGTCCAACCCCACCTACACAAAATACAAGGACCCTGGGTGTCCTACTATTCAGTGTACGATAGGAGACACTAGCCTGAGTAATGTATTACTTGATTTAGATTCGGCGGTCAACCTCCTCCCATTTTCTGTTTATCAACAGTTGAACTTGGGAGAATTGAAACCAACTAAGATCACCCTCCAATTGGCGGATAGATCCATTCGTATTCCCAAAGGGATTATCGATGACGTGCTTATCAAAGTTGGAGATTTTATATTTCCAGTCGATTTTGTCATCCTCGATACCAATCCTGTTGCAAACACCCACTCTCAAATACCTTTGATTTTGGGTAGACCGTTTCTGGCAACCTCCAACACCTTAATTAATTCCAGAAATGGTCTCATGAAGCTCTCATTCAGTAACATGAGTGCCGAGTTTGATGTGTTAAACTCTGGTAGGCAACAGGAGCCCATGGACCAATCTTTAAATCTCAATCTCATCCGCCAATTACAGAAAGTTCCGCAAAATCAACGAACACTCCAAACACCAATGCAACCCATTGATAATGTTTGTGGGCCCAGAGAAAACTCATCGCCTGTCTTTGCAATGCAACAGGGTGAGCTGGCATTAAACATGAATGTCCAAAGGGAGTGTTTGTTGCATGATTCAGTGGAGACCATTAGTGAGGGGGACACACCTCAACATATGCCCATTCCAAAAGGTGTCATCACCCCGTGTCCTATGGCTATTGAGCCTTTTGAGCTTCAGATTGACTCCAACAAGGACCCACGTACGACCGAGCTTATGCTTGATGATATAAATGATGGTGGGAGGTCCTTGTTGGATGACTTGGGGAGAAGCCCCATTCTTAGTGATGCAGGTCTGCTGCATCCATCGAATGAGCTTGAGGAACTCATTCCGATGCACCCACCTATTGGTTGGAGGATTTTGTTCGATGAGCAACTAAACCCTAGTGAGGCAACACAACTTCACTCATTCATGTTGCCTACACACAACCAATATCATGAGGGGTTCGAGCCTTTCAACTTTGACCTTTCACCCCTCATGACACCTCAGAGTACCAGTGAAGTTTGCCCATCTCGGCAAGCCTCCGGTCCTCATAACTCGATGTTCTCATTTGATGTTCCTTGACCAAATGATTATTAGAATATCTTTGTTGATGTATATATATTGTAAAAAAAGAGTAATAAAAGACTCCATGAGCGAGCATTGATTGTGGTGGGCCCCAACCCTTTTGTACTTGGGCCCTATTTCTTTCACGTATTCGTCTCCCTTCTTCGGTATCTCACAGGTTTTGAGGGAATTCGGGTATGTGTCCATCACTATAACCATGAACTGCATGTTGTGCTTCATGTTGGTGAGATCTTCCCTTTTTCATGCATCAATCCATGTAGTATCATGTTCACATTCATTGAGGACAATGCAGGAAGTAGGTGTGGGGGTGCTTTACGTGTGTACATAGTCGAGTCGTTACACGGGTGGTAGGGATCGCCCTATGTGAAGATTTGGGGGAAGGTGTACGTGATAGTGTAAGTCCTCACAGACAATGATGCACTAAACCGACCCTGGGAGAATCAAACACCAACCAATTTAATTCTCCAAAGAAAGAAAAAAAAGAAAAAAAGGAGTCAAATAAGAACCTTAATGGACTTTACACAATGTATCGCTTTCAGAAGTTATGGTTTCCCATGTCTTTCACTTAAGTCCTTAATTAACTTGCACGAATGATTCACTAGGCTAGGTGTGTGGACTGATTACATATATAGTGTCGGCCCGTAGGATTACCGCATCCAATTATCGACAAAATAAGTCCAACAAGTCGAGTGTCTAGACTGAATAATGCATCTATGTTCGGATTTTGTGGGTATATCCGCTGAAAACCCGTAGGAGACAATACTCCTCCTCCTTGGAGACAAGGAGGTTTAACAGCTTGTTGCACGTGCTAAGTGCAACCGTGATTCCTACGAAAGTGAGTTAGGATTTCTTGTTTTTCGTATGCTTTTCTCTTTCTTTGTTTTGCTCGGGACTAGCAAAAGTGAGGTGTGGGGGTATTTGATTGACATCATTTCATGCATACATTTGTGTCTTATATCTGTTATCTTTTACCTAAAAAATGCTACGTAACGAGTTTTTTGTTTGAATTTCAGAAATAAATAGGCTTGAGGAGAAGATGCATAAAAGAACCTAAAAGCTGGAAAATGACTGATTTATGAGACTTAGGGACTAAGATGCAAGGAGGAAGGACCTGAATGTAAGCCCCAAAGGATCAATGAGCAAATGAAGAAACTCCACTCCATCATGAGGAGTATTTTGGCAATTAGATTCGGACTGTCACTCCTATAACCTATCCGAGTGCACCCCATGTGAGGAATTGAAGAAATAAAGAACATATCCGAAAATGGGTAGGATCCGGAAAAAGTGACCGCCAATTGGCGTTCCAAGACCACCAATTAGCAGTCTGTTTGTGTCCGAATCCGACACGATTTCTCCAGGAGATGGGTTGTGTTTATATGTATTCTGGGAAGGTTTTATTAGTCCCACATCGGGGGATTGTCCCCGCTTACCTTTTTTATTGATATAAATAGAACTCCTCCTCCTCCTTTTGTATTCACCCATTTCTTGGTGGCATTCTCTCTACTTGGAGTAAGCCTTGGAGCAAAATCTCAAAGTGGAGAAGAATGCTGCTAATGATGTGAGTCATTTAATAAAATAATTTCTTCATTGTTTTGTTATTATGTTGTTTCTTTATGCATACTTAACTTAGTTTTATTTCTTTGATTGTAGGCTAAAGTAGTTAGAATGTTTCCTTTCTTCTTTAGTTTAATTGTTAGAACAATGTGTAGTTAGTAGATCCATCCCCCTTTGGGGGTGGAGATGATGTTCATACATGCATTAAAGAATGGATATGAATGCTTTATATTTTGATTGTGTTGATAAATGTGAATGTATGCTTGCTTGTTAGAGTAGAATACTACACTTGATGAGTTTTCCACACATCTTAGACACCTCCCATGCTTGTTTAGATTCTAAATTAACCAGCTTCTGTATATGAATGTTAATCAACTAGGTTAGTGAGTGGATTGATAGGTTTTGCCATAACCTTTAGACACTTCCTATGCATGAAAATACTACCTACATTTGTGCCTCTAGAATGCATTCTTCACCATGTTTTTACATGTGTGCACACACTCCACCCCTAGAGGTCTTTCTCTTCTTGATTCCCGCTTAGTTTTACATTCTTTTAGTTTTAATTCGAAGTAATCGTTAGTTGCTTTACTTTGCATTTTTCTTCTTAGTAGTTTAGTGTAGCGTAGATTAGCATAGACAAACTCTTCTCCCTTTTTGTTGCTACTTGATTTCGGAAAAACCAGAGGCTACTCACCTCCCTGAGGATCGACCCGTACTTTCCATCGCTTCAACGCGGCGGTGCACTTGCGGTTATTAATAAAACGTTTAAGCAAGTTTTTGGCGCCGTTGTCGGGGAGGTGTCAGTCCAGACTCTGGTTTGCACGAGTCAAGTGGATTTAATTTGTGTTTTGTAGTTTTCTTTGTTTCATGAGACTCATGATGGGAATTAAGTTTATACCGCAAGTGCACGACGTCAATGGAGACGTGGCAAATACAGGTCGAACACAAGGAGGGAGAGATCTTGTTATTTGTGTGATTTTCGATTAAGGGGAAGAAGGAGAGAAGAAATAAATTGGGTTTTGAGATTTTTGGTTTTTAATTATCTAAAGCAAGAAACATAAACAAATAAAACCAAAACAAGAACAAAGATGGTGAATTCCGTTGGGTGGAGGTTTACATATCGGGTTTAGATTAGAGAATTATGAACTTATAATAAATCACATTAGTTATAAAGCATTACATGATAAATGATTTAACATAAACTCAAGTAATCAAAATATACTAACACGAAATTAAAATAATAACATTATTCTCTTCTCATCACCCGAAATCCGTCACCCCCACCCTTTGGAAAGAGTTAGAAACTCATGGATGGAAGAAAGGAGAAGGGGTCCTAGAGAGATTACAAAAGAAAACTAAAAGCACAAAATAAAACAACAAAACTTTATTACTAAATTATGGAATAAAAATCAACATCCTTTACAACATCGTTTCGGGGCTATTTATAGCCGATACAAGGGATCCCAATATATAAACGGCAAGTACACGTGTCAATACAGCATTGGTAATAATTTGAGCACACGGATCAACTTTTGTGCGGCTAAATCGCTGCAATTTGTACATGAGGTGCGGCGGAATCGCCACCTTTTTGGCTCAGAATCGATCCGGATTTTTCCTGTGTGTTTATGGTATGATTTCAATGTCCTTTGAGTATCCAGATGATTTCTTTCCTTTCTTTTGAGCTTCGAATTAATTCTTTATATATTTGGAGATCTAAATTGATTTTTCTTTAGAACTTCTCCAAAAGAATATTTTGGTACTTGTAGATTGCATTCAGGTCCTCGTCTTTTTGTAATTAAGTCCCTGACTACTTTTGTGCTTAAGTCCTTGCCTTTTTTGTAATTAGGTCATTGAATGCTTTTATGCTTGGATGAACTTCCATTTGAATCCCGATAATCTTGAACTTGGTCTTTATGACAGAAATGAGTGTCTTGCACGCATTTATGCTCGGGATATGGGTAATTTGCATTCAGGTCCCTGTATTCTGTAAATAAGAATAAACACATACCTTAGTAGCATTTATTGATATAAAATCAATCTAAATGAAAGACATATGATGCAATGTATGCAATGCATCAAATACCCCCACACCTAGATTTTGCTAGTCCCTAGCAAAACAGAATATAAGGAAAATGAAAATAAGGAAATCCTAACTCACTTTCGTAGGAATCACGGATGCACTTAGCATGTGCAACAAGCCTTTAAACCCCCAAGTTTCCTTAGAGGACGAGTTTTGCCTCGTGACGGTTTTCAGTTGACACACCCACAAAGTCTTAATTCAATATTTCATTAATAGCTCTCGATATCTCCACCTCAACCCTATACATCTCACTTAGAATTCTTGCATGCTCATTATATAAGTCTAACTCATAAAAAAAATTCTGACTTGGTCTTTATTCCTCCAACATTCACACCACTAACCCTTCTAGACATGTTATCACTTAAATTATTTTGCACGCCTCCTCTGGTGGTGAAGTATCATTCGGATCAACCATGGCGTGAATCATTCTTTTAGCTTTGGGCCTTCAGTATCCTAAAGTAATTTTTTTTCCCGTGATTCAACACATTAGCTTTTTCTGACACTTTTACCCTTTTTGCATTTGTGTAGCGAGTTTGGTCGATAATCCCAAGCTGGCAGACTCAAGTTACCGGGTTTCAAGATACCCCTACGGACCAGTGACTTAAAGGCTTGGGCTTTTGTAATCATTTTGCAAAATGTGCTTTCCTCACTTTATTCCTTTATTTTTACTTTTATTTTCCTGAAGGCTTAATTGCTATTAGAAGTCCACACTTCCCGGTATATTTTCCTCAACCTCTGCTTTTTATCAACCACTTCAAAGATTTGATTCATCCAATTTAAGTGCATACATGTCTTAAAGGGTACTGGGTTATTTCTTTGGAACTTAGATTTATGTCATAACTTCTACAAGCAGAATTATATAATAAGGAACAAAAACTTAATGCAATTTGTACTCGGGTTTTGGCAGTTCAATCTTAAGCTATGTCATGAAACATTGAAATTTTTTTTTGTTTTTTTTAAAGAAAAGAAAAATAAAACAGATAGATAGATAAATACCCCCCCCCCCCCACACCTAAATCATGCATTGTCCTCAATGTATGCAAAGAAAAAGCACATGCACTTATTACCTGAGTCAACTTGCGGTAGAGGGGTTAAATTTACTCAGAGTCAACCATAGTCAGAACTGGATCGAATGTCACCATGTTGGTGCATGTATCCAGTTGACCCCATGTTGCACTGAGAGTACTGAGGCACAGATTCCACCCCCTCACATGTATTGGTTCTCTTATTTGCTCAAGTGATGGTGGTTGGGTGGATGAATTACTCCCCTTTTTCTTACTTCCTTTTTGATTTTGTGATGATTTATTTGATTCAGAAATCTTATAGATACGTGCTCTCATCACAACATCACTTTGATTGCATATTATTTCTGGCTCACTATCAACATGAAAGATATTAAATTCAGCTTTTAGGTTCCCAAAAGATAATTGCATGAGCCCATTTCGACAGTTTATCAATGCTTCAGAAGTGACTAAAAAGGGTCTGCCTAGTATTACATGGATTTGTCTCGTAGGATCGACAACAGGTTCAGTGTCTAAAACGATAAAATCCACTGGGTAAATGAAGTCACCCACCTTGATCAAAACGTCCTCGACTACACCTCTTGGTGTCTTAATAGAGCAGTCAACAAATTGAAGAGTTGTCTTAGAGGGTTTTTGTGGACCAAGGTTGAGTTGCTCGTAGACAGAGAACGGGAGTAGGTTAACACTAGCACCGAGGTCTAGAATGGCTTTGTTGATATAAGTATCTCCTATTGCACATGAAATTGTGGGACACCCAGGATCCTTATATTTTATAGGAGATGAGTTGGACAGAATAGAGCTTATGTTTGTAGTTAAGAACGCCTTCTTTGGTACGTTTGTTTTTCTCTTTTTAGTGCACAGATCTTTTAAGAATTTTGCATAAGCAGGTATTTGTTGAATCATATCCAGGAGTGGAATATTCACCTTAACTTGCTTAAATACTTCCATGATTTTCTCCATTTGTGCACTTGAGTTCTTCTTAAGTCTACTGGGGAATGGGGCTTTAGGAACATAGACTCGCTCAGGTTCAGGTTGAGTAGGTGGGTTGGGCTTTTCAATTTGGATGTCAGGTTCAATGGTTAGGTCATATGTGGTTGCTTGATGGCTAGATTGATTAGACGTTCTAGGATTTACCACATTGTTATCAACTTGTCTTCCAGACCGTAATGATACTACTGCATTTATTTGTTGGAACGGTCCTTCCTCATTATCCATTTGAACCGGTCTAGGATTGTTATTTCCTGAAGGTGGTTGATAGGGCTGATATTGATTATTAGATCTAGGATTCACCTCAGGTTGACTTGGAAACTGACCCTTTTCTCTTGCACCTACAATTTGCGCGAGTTGGCTGACTTGTGTCTCTAGCCTTTGGAAGGACTGGTTGGTTGTTTGTATAAAGGTTTTCATCAAATTTTCCAAGCTTGTCAACCAAACCTCATGATCTCCATTGTTACTAAACCCAGATGATGTATTATTTTGGTTATACGTGTTTGGTTGTTGTCTAGGAGGTTGACCTTGTTGGCTTGATGAGAAGTTGGAATTATTACGCCAACCCGAGTTATAGGTTGATGTGTATGGGTCATTTCTAGCATGGTTAAACATGGCATTAACTTGTTCCCAGTCTGCACAATCCTCCATCAAATGACCAGTCTGACCACATCTAGAGCAAGGGATAGACGAGGCTTGATTCACTCGGGGTCGGGTTTGTAGCTCTAGAGTTTCCATTCTGCGCATAAGGGTAGCTAGTTTTGCTTCAGCCGCTATGTTGGCATCTACAGCTAAGACACCTGGTTTGGGTTGACTTGCTATTCTAGATCCAATACTCGGGTTAAGCGGTGCTCTAGCATTGTCCCATTGCATACTGTTTTCAGCTAAATCCTCAAGAAAAGTCCAGGCATCATTTTCATTTTTTGACATGAAGTTCCCTTGGCTTACGGATTCTACCATAACCCTAGATGTGGGTGTCAATCCCTCATAAATAATTTGGCACAATTGCCATCTTGGAATTCCGTGATGAGGGCATTGGGTCAGCACACTTTTAAATCTTTCTAGATAGGAATAAAACGGCTCGCTCTCAGATTGAACGAATGCAACAATTTCATTCCTAATCCTCATAGTCTTATGGTTGGGGAAATATTTCTTTAAGAAAACTTGAATAAACTCGGCCCAACTTCTAATGGATCTTACGGCTAGACTATATGGCTATTTCTTAGTGTCGTCCTTCAGTGCTAGAGGCACGAATTTCAGATGCACTGCCTCCTCAGAGATATGCTGGTATTGCATAAGAGAGCAGACTTCCTCAAATTCTCTAAGGAAGAGATATGGGTCTTCCCTAGAGGTGAACTTAGGCAACATACTCTTGTATTATGCCTTAAGTTCGAAGTCGCGACCCTGTATGGTGGGCATAACGATGCACGATGGCTGAGCAGCCATCGCTGGGTAGCATCGATCCGTCAGAGTTATAGGTTGTGCAACAGGTGGGTCCACTACATTCTCACCCATTGGATCCGGGTGAGGTGCTGCAGCAGATGGATCGGGGCTAAGCTTTAGACTGGAATCTAGATGAACTCGTGACAGTCGATTGCTCAAGTCCCGAACCCAAATATGAGTGCACCGGTTTGAATTAATTTTTGAATTCAAATTCGAAATTTAAATTCCAAATTCAATTTCAAGAATTAATTAAAAAAAATTCAATTTTTTTTAATTTTTTTTATAAATTTTTTTTCAAAAGGGAAACAAACAATAGAATGGGGAAAGATGAGAAAGGAATCTTAATCTAGAGAATTGAGGTGAGAAGAGAAAGAAGACTCAGATGAGAAGGGAAACTTAACTCTAAAGATAGAAAAGAGGGTCGGTCAGAAATTTCCTCAGAAAGCACGGTGCAAACAATCCTAGACCTAGTGTCGCTTAAATCTAGACGACTCCTAACTGGTTGAGTCGAATTGATTTGCTTGATTCACCTCCCCCACTAATCAAACCAACTTGGCCAAGCCGTGTATAGCTAGTGGGGGCGCTTCCGACAGAGTCGGTGCCAATTAGACAACCACTTCGCTTGGAAGACTTACGTCAACACAAAAACACTTTCTAGACACCAAATTAAATTCAATCAGCTTCAGGTCATAGCAAGTCAAACCAATCTACTCCTTAATTGAGTCCGAGTCCTTAGGGGCCAATGTCTAATTGATTTTAATTTTAAGGCTTGGGTGACACTTTAGGATTGTGATTTGTGGGCCACGGAAGGGTGATGAAATCCCCACCGTATCTTTTCCTACGGAGTTGCCCTTAAGATAGTTTAACTTAAATCTAGCAAAGATAGTCAAACAATGGTCTTTAGATGGGGGCAATTGCAAGGTTGTATGCAAACTAAATTATATGCTTAAATGCAATCGTTAAAACGCGATACGTACCTTGCCTCCAGCACTCTTCAACAAGAATTAATTTGCAAGAATTTAGCAAGAATAATTCAAACAAAACATTATATGATGCATGCACTAAGTCCTTCTAATTTTGCCAATTTTTAGGTCAGAGTTGAATTATTGCCAATTATGGAATTTTGCCCTAACACGTGCAGTTCTACAAAAAAGTAATTTTCCGAAACTAGAAATTACAAGGAAAAAGGCAACAAAGGTTACCTACGCAATGCTCACTCGGGTTCACCGCCCGCTCTCGAAATTTCAGTAGCTCCACGCGTCCACCTTGAGATGGTGCTAACCCCAGAAAAAATTGAAGCCCAGATGCTTCAAATATGAGGCGATTCCGCCGCCCTTGTTGCTCAGACTGCGTTCAGATTTCACCGCGCGCTCTGTTTTCTCCTGAAACACAAATCCAAATACTTAGATCGCGCACAAGATAAACAGAATAGAATCGAAATCAACAGAAAACAAAATCTGCGTTACCTCCCAGGTAACGGCGCCAAAAACTTGATGGGAATTAAGTTTATACCGCAAGTGCACGGCGTCAATGGAGACGTGGCAAATACGGGTCGAACACAAGGAGGGAGAGATCTTGTTATTTGTGTGATTTTCGATTAAGGGGAAGAAGGAGAGAAGAAATAAATTGGGTTTTGAGATTTTTGGTTTTTAATTACCTAAAGCAAGAAACATAAACAAATAAAACTAAAACAAGAACAAAGATGGTGAATTCCGTTGGGTGGAGGTTTAGATATCAGGTTTAGATTAGAGAATTCTGAACTTATAATAAATCACATTAGTTATAAAGCATTACATGATAAATGATTTAACATAAACTCAAGTAATCAAAATATACTAACACGAAATTAAAATAATAACATTATTCTCTTCTCTTCTCATCACCCTAAATCCGTCACCCCCACCCTTTGGAAAGAGTTAGAAACTCATGGATGCAAGAAAGGAGAAGGGGTCCTAGAGAGATTACAAAAGAAAACTAAAAACACAAAATAAAACAACAAAACTTTATTACTAAATTATGGAATAAAAATCAACATCCTTTACAACATCGTTTCGGGGCTATTTAAAGCCGATACAAGGGATCCCAATATATAAACGGCAAGTACACGCGTCAATACAACATTGGTAAAAATTTGAGCGCACGGATCAACTTTTGTGCGGCTAAATCGCCGTAATTTGTACATGAGGTGCGGCGGAATCGCCACCTTTTTGGCTCAGAATCGATCAGGATTTTCCTGTGTGTTTATGGTATGATTTCAATGTCCTCTGAGTATCCAGATGATTTCTTTCATTTCTTTTGAGCTCCGAATTAATTCTTTATATATTTGGAGATCCAAATTGATTTTTCTTTAGAACTTCTCCAAAAGAATATTTTGGTACTTGTAAATTAAAGTCGGGTCCTCGGCTTTTTGCAATTAAGTCCCTGACTATTTTTGTGCTTAAGTCCTTGCCTTTTTTGTAATTAGGTCCTTGAATGCTTTTATGCTTGGATGAACTTCCATTTGAATCCCGATAATCTTGAACTTGGTCTTTATGACAGAAATGAGTCTCTTGCACGCATTTATGCTCGGGATATGGGTAATTTGCATTCAGGTCCTTGTATTCTGTAAATAAGACTAAACACATACCTTAGTAGCATTTGTTGATATAAAATCAATCTAAATGAAAGACATATGATGCAATGTATGCAATGCATCAACTCACATTGGGAAAGGGAAGCAGCTGGTGAAGTTTTGAGGCCATCTGAGACTCCAAGACCGCCAACTGGAGGTCTGCTAATCTCCTTTCACCTCTTTATTTATGTGGAGTGTTGCTACAACTGAAGTAGAAATCTGGGGATCAATTTGGCATGTTCTGACTTTTAGTTTGCCCCCAGATCAATAATCAACCTTCCTTTAAGCAACTTCGACCTTAAAACCCAAAGCAAAAGATTAGGCATTCTTTCTTGTTTAGGTCATGCATCATGTACTCTACTTAGGCACGTAGATTGTCTTTTCTTTTAGCTTTACTTTCAGTTGCTGAGTGCTGGCATGAGGTACGCGTTTCCTACTCTCATTCATGCATTTCGTATGAACATGCCTTAGTTAGTAGGAATTGTATTGCAATAAGTGTGAGTTGAGTGTTTGTTTGGAGAGTTGATTGCTAGATTAAGACTCCAAAACACTACTAAGGAGGGGCTGTCCCATATAAGATAAGGTGATGGATTTCATCACCCTTTCCGTCACCCAAAAAACCACACTAATCGAGAGCCTAATTTTAACATCAGGTAGACATTGGCCCCAAGGATTTCGGGCGCATTAGGAGAGTGATCCGGTCTCGACCGTCATGGCCTGATCGGCGTCGCCCACTCTGTCGATAGTAGGAGAGACGAGATCTCCAGATCTTGACACACTTGTTGGGCTTTGTGGTCCTCGTCGTAGGGAGGTGAGGCGTGTTGAGGTCGTGTGACCTCGCGGTTATGCGTCGTTTAGCTGTAAGGACCTATGGCGACCTTAGGATTGTTTGAGCCTTGTTTCCTTGTGTGCTTCAACCCGTACCCACCTGTCGTAGCCTAAGGACCTCTTCCCTTCTCTCCTGAGTCATTCTCTCTCTTCTATGTCCTCCCTACTTCTCCTCTACGCACATTCTTTGTAATAAAAAAATTGGTTTGTGTGTGTGCACCTTTGTGCATGCTTGTGTGGACACGAGACGAGAGCGGCCGTTTGACGAAGCTTGTTTAGGTCATGCATCATGTACTTTACTTAGGCACGTAGATTGTCTTTTGTTTTAGCTTTACTTTCAGTTGCTGAGTGCCGACGTGAGGTACGCGTTTCCTACTCTCATTCATGCATTTCGTATGAACATGCCTTAGTTAGTAGGAATTGCATTGCAATAAGTGTGAGTTGAGCGTTTGTTTGGAGAGTTGATTGCTAGATTAAGACTCCAAAATGCTACTAAGGAGGGGCTGTCCCATATAAGATAAGGTGGGGGATTTCATCACCCTTTTATTCAACCCAAAAACCACACTAATTGAGAGCCTAATTTTAACATCAAGTAGACATTGGCCCTAAGGATTTCGGGCGCATTAGGAGAGTGATCTGGTCTCTACCGTCATGGCCTGATCGGCGTCGCCCACTCTGTCGATAGTAGGAGAGATGAGATCTCCAGATCTTGACACACTTGCTGGGCTTTGTGGTCCTCGTCGTAGGGAGGTGAGGCATGTTGAGGTTGTGTAACCTCGCAGTTAGGCGTCATCTAGTTGTAAGGACCTATAGCGACCTTAGAACTGTTTTACCCTTGTTTGCTTGTGTGCTTCTACCTGTACCCACCCGTCGTAGCCTAAGGACCTCTTCCCTTCTCCCGTGAGTCATTCTCTTTCTTCTGTGTCCTCCCTACTTCCCCTCTACACACATTCTTTGTAATAAAAAAATTTGGTTTGTGTGTGTGCACCTTTGTAGGCACGACACGAGAGCGGCCATTTGACGAGGCGTGTGGTCAACCCTGCTTCGGTAGTTGATTTCTCGACACCTCCCTCCGCTCGTGTCGTACATAGTCGGGGTTCAATGGCTGCTAATTTCCGCGAGGAGCAGTTGCTGGACCCACCTGTTCCACCTGTTCGTCTGGTTATTGTTCCCATACCTCTCCGTGATCGATGCTACCTGAGCCGTACCGCTCCACCTTCATGCATCGTATTACCAGAGGCGAATGGGAACCACTTTGTGCTTAAGCCTCAATTCATTTCCTTGCTCCCTCACTTTACTGGGAAGGGTGACCCCTATATCTTTCTTAGGGAATTTGAGGTGGTTTGTACAATGTTCAAGATGCAGCAACTTAGCACAGACTCAATCCATCTTAGGCTAGTCCCTTTTTGCACTAAAGGATGATGCCAAGAAGTGATTGTACAGCAACCAGGCAAATGCCTTTAGGACTTGGGATGAACTTCAATCTGTATTTGTCAAAAAGTACTTTCCAAATCATCGGACTCAAAAATTGAGGAACGAAATCAATTCGTTCTATCAACTTGAGACCGAAACTTTTCATGCATATTTAGAGAGATTCAAGGAGCTACTATCCTCATGCCCTCACCATGACATCGAGTTGGGGCACCTTTGTCAGATTGTCTACGAGGGTCTTCACATCCCGTCCCAAATGCTCTTTGAGTCCATGTGTCAAGGAGAGTTATTAGGAAAGGATGAAAGGGAGGCGTGGGCTTTCTTAGAAGACCTCGCTGAGAAAACCATGCAGTAGGAGAGTGTGAGGGAACCCCCAGGATCATCCAGCATAGGAGCGAGGATCGTGAATGCAAACTTGACTAGATCGGATGCCGCATTTGCGGTGGATACCACTACGGCCACCGAGGCATGCATGGCGGCTTTAATGTGCCGTATGGATTCGATTGAGCTCCAAACAAACAAGGTGTACCACACATTTCCACATATGGTCCAGTTCCTTATTATTCATGTGGTAGGATAGGTCATGTAGGAAGCGAGTGTGTGTCTATTCCTCCTGAGATGGAACTGAAGGGAATGTGTTCTAAAAGTTTTACTTTTAAATGTAAATTATTATGAATTGAATGAGAAATCATTTTGTTCCTTGTTTATGTTATTCGTCTTTTAGAAGTGTTAAGGAAGAGGCTCTTGGTCCTTAACCGTAGAGTTCTAAAAGATATTGGTTTACATAAAACAAAAGATATTCGCAATCATGGTAATTAACATGGAACATTAATTACCGAGTTAAGATTGTCGTGTTGGTCATAGATCATTGTAGCTCTACAAGTGAGTGACAACACGGGTATGCAAAAGTGGAAAATATTACTTTTGTATACTGAATAGACCTAATAAGTAAAATATTATAGAAATGTGTTTCTGTGTCATTAATATTTTAGTGTGTCCTTGGTCCTTTGATATGAGACTTATATCTAATCACTTAAGGAATACTTAATTAGATCAGTGTCTTGAACTATCGATCAGTGTAGTGTAAAGGCATTGGTTGGTTAAGTATAACTTTCGTTGGAGAAGATAGTTAGTCAAAAGATTATCATTGCCCCTCTTAATTGAGTGATGATATTAGTGGGCCCCTTGATAAAGCAAAATTATAATGTGCACAATGTGATTTGAGTTAAGTCACATATTTATAACTAGCTTAAAGAGATCAAGAAATGAATACTAAGACAAAGATGACACAATACTACTTTGTGTGTATTCTTAATATCATGAAGCAAGGGACGGACACAAGTGGTGCACTCCATCACTAAATGGATCGGGTTTTGGTTCGAGTGGAATTAAGACATCTAACTAATTGGGAGCTATAATGTGTAGCTAGATACCGCTTATAGCTTGTGATATTAAGCTCTTAATATCACGGCCAACTTAGTTTAGATCCTCCCATAGGTCACACCGCAAAAACTGTGAAACAAGAACCTTGATTTTTGGTTCATATGATGTGTCAGGTTTCTTATAGAAAATATGACACATGTGGTGAACAAGTAAAATCAATTATGTTATATATAACATAATTAGAATCATGATAAATTCATATGAGATGCATATATTATGGGGTGCAATAATTTATTGTTGCATAGGATAATATATTGCATAAGTTGTGAATTTGCTAAAACCCCCCCAAGTTCAAATTTTGTTGGAAATAAATCCAAAATTTGAAAAAGGCAAAATCGGGTAAAAGTTCGGTAATCCGTTGAGGTTCGGTCGACCGAAGGATCTATGGATCGGTCAACCGAACGTGGAACGGATAATCGTAATTGATTGACCGAACTTGACCAAAGTGCCTGGATCTTTGGTACGGTGTACCGAACCAGAAACGGTCGACCGAACAATGTTAAGTTCCGATATTTTCGGTTAACCGAATGGCACTCGGTCTTAGACGAGAATTCATCCGATCGATTAAGGAGAATTTTTCCCTTTAAGAATCGGTCATCCGTCTAGTACTCGGTCAACCAATCGTGACATATTCGGTTAACTGAATGGGTCTCGGTCAACCGAACAACGATTGATTTTCTGCCTTTGATTATTAAGAGATTAATTTGATTGATGGTTGGATTAGCTCCAAACTTGGTCAAACGTTTTGTGGGTGCATGTAATACATTAAGGAATTAATTTATGAGAGAAAATGTAAAGAAAACGTGGCTAAAGAATAGCCATGATTAAGAGTAAGATTGGAACCTATAAATAGGTCCTTATTCTCCCTAATTGGGTTACACAATTCAATAATTATTTTCTCTCTTAATTCACCACAAAAACCCACAAAAATTCTCTTAGTTTTCTAAGTCTTTGGAAGGAGAAATCTCAGAGGCTAAGGAAGGGGTTTGTAGCTAGATTCTAAGCTTGTTTGGAGCTCGATTGGCTAGCTCCTTTCTCTCCAACCTTGTTTAGGGTTTCGGTGAACACTCGGAGGCATCCGGCGCAACGAGAAGCGAAGATTGGCTTCCTCAACGTCTCTGAAACGTCAAGAAGTTTTTGAGAACTTCTAGGTATGAATTTCGGAGTCCCTTTGTGTTTGTTTTAATAAGTTTTTGAAACTAGTTGTTAAAACAAACCGATGCATGCATAAATAAATCGAAGAAAATTGTAATAGATCCTTATTATACATGAAAATTCGAAAAATATATATGTATAATTAAACATGAAATCCTACAGGAACGTGTCAATGCCATCTATGATAGAGCTAGGAATGACCCATACTCTTCATCTTATAATCCCGGATGGAGGAACTCACCTCCCTGAGGATCGACCCGTACTTGCCACTGCTTCAACGCGGCCGTGCATTTCCGGTTATTGATAAAACGTTTAAAAAATAGGTTTGATCAAAGTCTCTCCCTTCCTCTTTGCGGTACACTAGTACAGAAAAGGGAATATACATCGGATATACTGCTTCTATAAGTCGGTTACTGGCATTCCAAAAGCCGATGTATCCATGAGTCGTCTATACCTAGACGTTTGTTCCTAAAGCTCGGCGTCTATTCTAATAGAATACACATCGTTTATCCCATACAACTGACATCTAGTCTAAGTGAATACATGTCGGTTATCCCTTACCGCCGATGTCTAGTCTAAGAGAATACGGATCGATTATCCCTCCAACCGACGTCTAGTGTAAGAGAATAAGCGTCGGTTATCCGCATAGCCGACATCTATATCTTTCAAAAAAGACTTGTCGTCGCTCATACTCCCAGCCGACGTTTATTCTGGGGTATAGATACTGCCTTAATCTAATGATCGACGTTTATAGCCCATAATAGACGTCGGGCTAACCTAATAACCGACGTCTATACGATTCCCAAATTTAAAAAAAAAGCTAAATGCAATTAAAAATAATCATCCTGCACAACACATTCATCCTGCACAAATTTCATTCAACACATTCATCCTGCACAAATTTCATTCACAACACATTCATTGTAACACCCCAAGTTTAGTCCCACATTGCTTAGCATGAGAATGTTGGGGTGAGATATAATGACATGAGCCACTACCATAATACTTACCAACTTATGTTTTGTGACACTAGGTGGGTGTTGTGGGCCAGTGGGCACATGGGTGATGGACCGGGACCCGGGTTCGATGCGGACTCAGGGACGTGACATTACAGATGGTATCAAAGCCTGAACCAGCCGGAATTGTGGGAACAAAGTGCTACACCTAAATGGTGGGAGCCACCTCTAGAATCCCACAACGCCTAGTGACTGAGTGGCTTGACCCTGACGAGTACGTCAGGTGTTCAAGTGGGGTAGGTTGTAACACCGCAAGTGTAGTCCCACATTGCTTAGCATGAGAATGTTGGGGTGAGATATAATGACATGAGCCCACTACCATAAGACTTACCAACTTAAGTTTTGTGACAATAGGTGGGTGTTGTGGGCCAGTGGGCAGATGGGTGACGGACCGAGACCCGGGTTTGATGCGGACTCGGGGACGGGACGTTACATTCATCCTGCACAATCATACACAAATTCAACTAATTTCATTCAACAAATTCAACATGTTGGTAATACAAAGAATGTGGTTCAATAAAATTGCTTGTTTAATTACAAAGAATGTGGTTCATGATATTGTAACATGTTAGTTCAATAACATGTTGCTAATAAAGTAGCGAGCCCATTACTCGCGAGTCTCATCGAGCTGCGGTTGCAAATAGGGATCACTATTCTTTTGGAATACCTATGAAAATACAAGTATACAATATAAATATGTAAATAATAAAACTATAATTATACCACTTTAAATGATCTATATTACCTCAAATAGCTCTGTCTTCAGGTGTAATTTCGATGAGTTCCTGCATGTATCTCATAACTTAGTACCCACATTCGGTATTTCCAGTCTGCTTGTGGTACTACAAAGATATAAATTCGCTAAATATTTGTTCAAGTACTTAACAAAATTTTACAAAAAGGGCAGAAACTTACTCCCATTGCATATCAAGTTATGCCGATATTTTTGGTAGTCCTTATTCCACCCAACATTCTGTAAATCTTCATTGTCCTGAGTAACACAAGTTATTCAATATGATGTCGATAATATTAATAAAAATACACAAATTACAATTACAATGATTAAAACAAACTTACATGTTTACAAGATTCTTTAAGGATTACCTTGGTGTAGTTGACCCCAATATGCAGAATTAGTTTCGGGGCATAGAATGACAAGCATCCAATTAGCTTTGATTATATATATACTTAGATGTTTATTACAAAATGAAATTCTAATTACTTTCAATTAACAAAGTTACCTCTCATCATAAGACGCCATATAATATTTTTCTCATGTTCTTTCATATTATTCGCAAGCTCACCTGAATTATCGTCATTCCCGTGTATGAAAGTAGATGGACACACAAATCCAAATACTTTATCATTGGGAAAGACTAACCTTCTGGCATCATAAAGGTGTCTACAAGAGTAAAAATTACATTATGTTATACTTACGATAAAATTATTCAATAGATTCATCTTATACATAAGAAAACACTTCACTTGCACGTCGATAATTGACACACACAATTGATCCATCGCCAAGAACTGCATAACATGTTGTTTGGCGATGTATAAATTTGAAGGTAGCCCTTTAAGCTCCTTCTCTAAATGCCAAGTAGTTAAGGCTTATGAATCCCTAAGTAGCATAGGTTGATACAAAATTTTGCACCAATTTGGTAGCAAATTAATGTTGATCGGAGGTTGGTTGTTTGATCCTTTGCTCAGGGGGCTTTCAATAACCTTAACGATATATATAAAAACGTAAGAAATGCAATAATTAATAAAATGGTAATTTATTTCTTTTCGAAAATAAAGGATACCTCACGTTTGTCATGAAGCTCTACTAAATGACAAGGCCACCTAAGGAACCCACCGCATGCTTCGCCCAAGGTAAGAACCTCTTCTCTGGGAATTGGCACCAGAACATCAACATCTAAACAATTCCCGACGATAACCTTCATGACTTCCGCTTCTACATCTTTGAAGTGGTGTTTAGAGAGGTTATAAACTGTTCTGTGTCTCACCAATCTTTTCTCGGGCTCTTCAAAAAACATATGGCATATGCTGCCATCCTCAAAGTTACCAAGCAAGGGCCCACCTACGAGGGCCAAATCTCGAGAACCAGCCACGAAATCAGATGGTCGGATGTGGTTGACCACTGGCTTCACCGGAGGAGTGGTGACTGGGGAAGAAGTTGTCCTACGACGGGTTCGAGAAGTAGGCAAATCATGATCCAACCTCTCCATAACATATTGTAATTTATTTTACAATTCTAAAATTTTCTGCTCGCATTTTCTATGTACTATTGACGAACTTGAGAGATTATACTTTCCATAATATTGTTCCCCGTACATGACCGGGATGCTCGTCATTTCCCAAGACAACGTGTAGAATGTCATTCCGACCATCAGAAATAAATTCGCCTTGGGATTCTCTCAACTTCAGAGAGTCCTAAAGTTGTAAAAAACATTGTTACAAACAATTGAAAAATATAAATTTTTAGAATGTGATTTAATAGCATACAAGTGATACAACTTACTATCTTCGAGACAACCTCTTACGACTCGTCTGTGACGTACTCCCCTTTGGAGTTTATCATCTCTCTCTTCCAAGAATCACATCGAGCTACGGGGGAAGGAGGAGAGAAGTTGCTTGCTTGCTCCTCACTCATACCAGAGTCAATTGCTTATTGTTTCTTCCGGGCGAATTTTTTGGCCATCATTTGTTCTTCTAATTTTCGGTATCCCGATCGAGACATACCATGAAAATACTTGTTAGAAGATCGACGTTCTTGGTTTTTTGCTCAGAGGGCCTACAACCATTTTTATTAGATTATCATTTAAAGCAATAACCTAATATGTTCATATTCTAAATTAAACTCAATTACATGAAACTCAAGGGTTTCTCTTTATTTTTTAAATTGAGCGCATGTACTCAGAGTGATGAAGTTATAGTAATCGCATGGATTTCTTTCCTGATACTCTTCGAATATCCACTTGTTTGTTAACTCTGTCTTGAAGTCCCTCCAACAGACCACAACGTATCTCATCCAATTTTTCTTCAAAGTGTCAGTGGATTGGAACACAAAACTGGCCCATAACATGTTAACATTTTCAATTTTTATAAATTTAAAGTTTGACTAAAACTAAAGAACATTATAATAGACTCATTACCCGCACGTCATCCCAAATGGTGTCTTTAAGCATCTCATCAACTTTGCTCCAACTCAACAAACATATGTCAACTTTGGACCTCACTAGGCTCCTAAAATAACTATACCAGTGATCAGACACCATGCCTATCGGCTCAAGACGGCTATCAAACTATATCAAATTTTTACTGTCTCTATTCCTTTTGCCCATGAATTGGTTCATGAGAGTAGGACCTCATGAGATGTAAATCTTCGAGATCTCAGACTATGATGGAGTGAGTTTCTTTTTTGGAGCCCTGATACTATAAAAATTAAAATGAAGACATTATAAGGTTAAATCTAGACATCATATGGTTATTAATGAAAATTACACTTCACCTTTAGGATTTTTTTCCCTTAATGAATTTTCAATCCATATACCTTCACCATGGTCATCTCTTGCGATTAAAGTTTCAACAAGTATTTCGTCATCTAGTGACTTCAACTCCGGTACTTGCTTAGAGAAAGGTGATGTCTCTGCATACTCGATGAGACTACCATCTTAGACAATTTCTTTATTCCCTTGGTAAAATTACTGACCATTTCTTATCACATGGTTCAACCACATAGAAGACTTGTTTCCGTTGGGAGACCAAAATAAAAGATTCTCCTTTAAATCCTTCTTTCGAAAAATCAATTAAGGTGAACTCCAAGTTATCCACTCAAACTCCACTTTTATTGTCAACCCAGTTACATCTAAATACAGACACTTTGAATATAACAAAGTTCAACTCCCATATGTCCTCAATTACCCCATAATAGGACATGTTGGCATATACAAGATTCTTGTCCTTAGAACTAGACACATGCAAAGCCTCTTCTATTAAAGTGACCCCACTATTCCGAACAATACTTTTGGCATCTTCAGAAATAGTATAGAATGAGTATCCATTGATATCATAGCCATTGTAACTTGTAACAGCAGAATGCGAACCATAGGCGAACCACTATATTCTTTCCAAAACATCACGCTTGTAAACAACCTTTTTGAACCAAGAGATGAAATTCTTATTGTGGCTAATAATTACTTGTTGATCACACCATAAAGGATTTCTTCCTTCTAAAAGATTCATGTGTTCATATAGATAAGGCTGAACTTCATTAGAATGGCACAACACATAGAAATATGTTGTCATTAAGTTATCGCAATTTGAATTTAACATTTTCATCCCACGCGTCATTTACCATCAAAGCGTTCATCATGATGATTGTTAGGAAGTCCAATACTTTTGGGGTTCGCTAGCTATCGAGTGTAAAACTCGATAACCTCCTTAGCTATGTATCCTTAAAAAATACTAGCATCTGGCCTTTGATGATTTTTACAATAACCTTTCAACACTTTCATATAGCGTTCGAAAGGATACATCCACCTTAAAAAAGTGGGTCCACAAAATTTAACTTCTCTAACCACATGAATAACTAGATGAATCATAATGTCCAAAAAAACAGGTGGAAAATACATCTCCAAATTGTAGATTGTGACCACGATTTCATTTTGTAATTAATCTAATTGCGCGGGATCAACCACTTTACTGCAAATCTTATTGAAAAAGGAACACAACTTTATTATGGTATGTCTAACATGTTTCGGTAGTATGGATCTCAGTGCTACAGGTAACAACTACTACATTAAAGTGTGACAATCGTGAGACTGCATCCCCACAAGTTTCAAATCCTTCATAACAACAAGACTGCTAATATTTGAAAAATAACCCTATGGAACCCTAACATCATGGAAATAGTGACAGAGAATGTATTTCTCCTTTCTAGACAATGTATACGTAGCTACGATCTCCCTTCTTCTCTGGTGCCAACCTTACGTGTATACCAGGGTCCACAAGATCAAGTCTAGCATTATATCCATCTTTTGTCTTACCAGGTATGTTCAACAGAGTGCCAACAAAACTATCACAAATGTTTTTCTCTACATGAATCACATCAATACAATGTCTAACTTCTAATGTTTTCCAGTAAGCAAGATAAAAAATAATTATCTTTTTTCAAAGAACTTTTGTCATTTGCTCATTTGCATTGTTTTCCAAATTCACATTCAACGTTCATTACATGTTCATACACCTTTTCGACGCTGATTTCAACCGAGGGATTCTAAAACACTTGTTTTTCGTTAAATGCCTTCTTCAACTTACGATAAAGATGTGAGTTTGGTAAAAATCTCCGATGACCAAGATAGATTGTCTTAGAAACATTACCTTGTTGCAAGGAGCATGTATTTTTTCCGCAAATTGGACAAGCTTTATGACCTTTAACAGAATATCCAGACATATTACCATAAGCGGGAAAGTCATTAATCGTGCAATAAATCTTTGCCTGCATTACAAATGACTGTTGACGAAAAACATATAAAACTGGTTCTCTGTCATCCCACAATCTCTTTAGGTCATCAATTAAGGGTCTTAAATACACATCTATGTCGTTTCCAAGTTGCTTCAGACTAGAAATCATTAAGGACAACATAATATATTTGTGTTTCATGCAGAACCATTGTGCAGATTGTAAATGACAAGCAGAACAAGCCAAGAACTGTGAATGCTACTTAGACTACCGAAATGATTCATTTGTCGGTACCAAACTGTGAATGCTACCTAGACTACCGAAATGATTCATTTCTAGCAGCTCATTAGCATCTGGAAGCATCTCTTTCAGTATCTTCAACAGTGATGTGAAATTACATCGGTCCAACCATTTCTTGCTTTCAAATTGTACGATTTCAACACCGCTGACAATCTAGTAAATTTGGTGCAACCCTTATACAATGGTTTCTCATTGTCACTCAAAAAACTACCACGTAAATCGGGGTTGGACGAAAAGTTTTCAGCTATATCCTGAACGATGTCTTCTAACTGATCTCCCACACTTACATTGTCCTCGTCAATCTGGGATAAATGATTCATTTTCACCGCACCATATCCACCGCCAGTAACTTGTGTCAAAACCTTTCTCAAACAAATGATCTTTCATTTTCTGAAAACTCAGCACTGACATATTATGACACTTACTGCTTGGACAATAAGCCAAGTCTCTGTCAATCCTATTCTTTGAATGATTTTTGGCAACCTCTAAGAACATATTCACTCCATTGTCATACTCATCACTCAATTGGTTTGAAAGAATCCAATCTTGATCAATTTCAATCTAAACATTAAGAAAAATGATAGTTATTATTGAAGTCCAGAAATAAAATTTCAATTTAAAAGAAGGTGTTTGTAGATGAGAAGATCTGGAGACATGAAGAGGAGAAAAGAATGACTCAAGAGACAGGAGATGAAGTCCTTAATCAAGCATGAGAATAAGGAAGGTTAGAAACCTAACTAAGCAATCACAGCAAAAGCTAGCCTAATGTCGACTATAGGTCCTTAGCACTAGACAACGCCTAACTTCAAAGTCCCACCGAGTACCACTAGTCTGTACAAAATCAAGAACCCGGAGATTCTTGAAATCTCTACGAGATTGGCAACGACGTTCAGGCCATCAAGGTCTCAAATGGTTTCCTCTCCTTAATGCGTTCGGAAATCCTAGGGGCCAACGTCCAAATTGATTTTATTATGCCTTTTTTATTATGTGGTTTTTGGGCCAAGGAAAGGGTGATGAAATCCCCCACCTCATCTCCTATAGGTGACTACCCCTAGGTGTTTTTCATACCGTAATCTAACAAACAACACACCAAACAATCACTCACTCTCTTGTTTCAATGCGATCCTACTAACTAATGCGTGCTTTCAAATGAATGATGAGTGAAAGAGATTACGTACTTTATGTCAGCAATCTACTACAGAAATCGTAAAAGAAAAAAATAAATACGATGATTACATGCATGGAAAGTCCTATATGATGAATGACTTAGCAAATATTGTGTAATCTTTTGTTATAGGTTATTAAAGGCCAAGTTGCTTCAGGGTCGATGAGTTCCTATCATACTGTCAGCATATCTACAGACAATATGTAAATAATATGTAATTTAACAAAACATCGTCTAATATTTTGTAAACCTGAAACAATATGTAAATAATTAACTACAGACAAAGATGTTCATGCAGAAGTATTATTAAAACAAAATATAACAAGTTGCATAGGGCATAATCGAAGTTAGCATGATGGGTCTATATTCCACTTGCATATGATGTTTGATACAAAAGTACAAGATAATGACTATCTAATAACATGATGACTAGTATTCTTGAATTTTGTGTTGGACTTTAAACCAAAAATCCTCTAAGTTCGCAAGTCTTTATCCATGAAGTTAACATCTAGCAGCATAAATCAAATATGAATAACTTATCATGTTGTAGGGGCACTATAGTCCAAGACAGGACAACAATTTGCAGGACTGGAAATCAACTTCACTTCAAATTTCAAAATTTAATCATGAATGGAAATCAACTTCACTTCAAACTTCAAAACTTGAACATCAATAAAGAACTCAACTAATTAAAAAGACCGAACTCAAAATGGTTAATAAGCAACAATACAAAAAAACACCTATAATAATCGAAATAAAAAAAACCACTACTGATCCCAACTAATGAGCCAACCCAATCAGAAATCCAACATTAAAATCGAACTTCAATCTCAAACAGTGAACAAGCAAAAATTCAATGAAACCCCAACTTCACTCCACAGTGCACATTGAAATTCAGAATATAAAGAAACAAAAATACTAAAACTTCAACTTCAATCACACCAAACTAATGATAAACCCCAACCCAAATACAATCAGCAAAACAACTTTAATCTCAACTACACACCAAATGCAATCAACAAAACACCTATAATCTCAAGTAGACACAAAATCCTACTTTTAGGATGAAGGATCTGGTTTTTCATGGTTGTGATAGGTAAACCTGCCTGGCTTGTTCTCAACTTAAAATCTTGATAAGTACTTGTAAGTCTCAACTCCAAAAGAAACAAAACATATTAACATTCTACTTGATTTTAAAATTAGGCTCTTGATTAGTGTGGTTTTTGGGGCGAAGGAAAGGGTGATGAAATCCCCCACCTTATCTTTTATGGGACAGCCCCTCCTTAGAAGCATTTTGGAGTCCTAATCTAGCAATCAACTCTCCAAACAAACGCTCAACTCACACTTGTTGCAATGCACTTCCTACTAACTAATGCATGTTCATACGAAATGCATGAATGAGAGTAGAAGGTGCGTACCTCACGCCAGCTCTCAGCAACAGAAAATAAAGCTAAGATAAAAGACAATCTAAATGCCTAAGTCACATACATGATGCATGAGCTAAACAAAAAGAATGCCTAATCTTTTGCTTTGGGTTTTAGGGTCCAAGTTGCTTAAATGAGGTTTGATTATTGATCTGGGAACCAACTATAAATCAAAACATGCCAAATCAAGTCCCAGATCACTACATTAATTATGAAAACACGCCAAAGAAATAAGAGAGTGAACAGAGCTCACCAGACCGCCAATTGGCGGTTTATAACGCCCAGGTTGGCTCAAAACTTCTCCAGGAGTTCCTCCTGGCTACTCCAAATCTCCTGCAACAACGAAAAACTACAAAACACAAATGAAATCCACTCGAATCTTCCAAACAAGAGTCTGGACTGGCACCTCCCCGGCAACGACGCCAAAAAACTTGTTGAACTTTTATTTAAAACCGCAAGTGCACGGCCGCGATGAAGCGGTGGCAAGTACGGGTCGTCCTCAGGGAGGTGAGCAGCCTCTTGTTTATCAGAAATCAAGTGGCAAAAATTGGGGGAGAAAGATTGATTATGCTACTCTACACTAAACTACTCTAAGAAGTATGAAATACGAAAGAAACAAACAATGAAATGACAACTAAGCTAAGAACAAAAGAAGAATGCTGGAATACAGAAATGGGAAAACCCTTAAGGGGTGGAGTGAGTGCACACAAGCAAAGAGGTGGTGTTGAACACATTCTTTAAGAACAAATAAGGGTGGTGTTATCATGCATAGGAAGTGTCTAAATGTTGTGGCAAAACCTATCAATCTATTCACCAACTTAGTTGATTAACATTTACATATGCAAGATTTTTATTTCAGAACCTAAACAAGCATGAGAGGTGTCTAATCATTTTGGCAAACTCATCAAGTTATAAATTCTATCCTAAACAAGCAAGCATACATTCATGTTTTATCAACACATTCGAAATAAAGCATTCAATCCATTCTCATTTGCATGTATGTACATCTACTCCACCCCCCAAAGGCGATGGAACTACTCACTAAACATTACACTAATTATTAAACTAAACAAAGAAAGCATATTAACTAAGCTAATAAAACTTAATGAAATGAGATTAAGCAAAACAAAACAAGAAACATAAAACAAACAACATAATAAAGAAAACTTTATTGATAAAATGACTCACATTTCAAGTAGCATCCTCCTACTTTAGTGTGTGCTTCAAGGCCTCACTTCTAGTAGGAAGAATAGGCACTTAAAATATGGAGTGATTACAATGGAAGGTGAAGAGTTCTATTTATAGCCATGGAAAAAGGCAAATCGGGACAATCCCCCAATGTGGGACTAAACGGATACCAAAAATAGCCTAAACATCCTCTAATACGTGTGCTGGAGAAATTTGAGCAGATTTGGGCCAAAATGGACCGCCAATTGGCGGTCTATATGGTTCTGATCATGCTCATTTTTGTTGTGGGCTTTGCTTGGTATATTTTCTGGTTTTGGATGCATTTAATTGGTTTGTTGGAGCTTCGACCCGAATCGAATTGCTAAAATACTCCCCATGATGGTGTGGAGTATTCTGTTTTGCTCTTAGGTCCTTCTGTCTTACGTTCAGGTCCTTCTCTTTTGCATCTCAGTCAACAGATCTCACAATTCAGTCCTTTTTCCCAGCTTTTGGGTCCTTTTATGCTTAATCTCTTCAAACCTATTTATTCCTGAAAACTAATCATAAAACTCGTGACATAGCATTGTTTAGGTGAAAGATAATGGATATAAGATACAAATATAAGCATGAAATGATGTCAATCACCATGCCACAACTCAAAAGAAGTTTTCTTTAAAATTGGTCGAATGAGTACACGGTTCAAAACATGACAAATGGTGTTGACCGTTTCACACCCAAATTTTTTTGGAAGACCATTTTCGTAAAGCATGGTGTTTATCATCTCTTGGAGAGTTCTATTCTTTCTCTTAGCAATCCCATTTTGTTGAGCAGTTGTGATCAATGTCATGTTTTTCACAAAAATCTTTGAAAAGCCTCATTTTCGAACTCTCCTCCATGATCACTTTGAATCCTTAAAATCTTGGAATCCTTTTCTCTTTGAACGCGCTTCAAAAAAATTTGAAACTTTCAAAAGCGTCAAATGTATTTGCAAGGAAAGTAACACAAGTAAAGCATTTGAAATCATCAACTACAACAAATGCATATCTTTTTCCACCAAGGCTCATGGTCCTTGATGGACCAAAAGAGTCCAATTGCTAGACTTTTAGAGGTATTGAAGTTGTTACTGTAGCATCATAATGACCCTAATTATCTAATTGATTTGTTCATTTTAAATACCGCAAGTGCACGATGTCGGTGAAGACGCGGTAAGTACGGGTCGTGTCCACGAGGAGGTGTGTCAGCTCTGGTTTGTTCGAAGCCAAGTGGGAAAAAGAGGGGATAAGAGATGGATTACACTAACTGGACTACACTTGCTATGCTATACTAATATAAAACAAACAAAGAAGATGAAAGCACTAAATGAAACTAAACTAAGTGGCTAATAGAAGAAGCTGGAAATCAGGAATGGAAAACCCTTAAGGGGTGGAGTGTGTGTAGACATGCAATAAGTGGTGATGAATGCATTCAATAAGCACAAGTGTAGGTAGTGTTTACTATGCATAAGAAGTACCTCAGGGCAAGAACTATTGCTTGATACGTTTTAATTATAACCGCAAGTGCATGGCCGTGTTGAAGCGGTGGCAAATACGGGTCGATCCACAGGGAGGTGTGTCGACTTTAGTTTGTTTGAAGGCGAGTGGGCAAGAAAGGAGAGAATGGAGTTGTGATCAACTACACTATGATGCAAAAGGAAATGGACAATAAGCAATAAAACTAAACCCTATAGGGGGTAGAGAAAAGAGTGTCAATACAAATATAAGAGTATGTGTGTGTGTTCAATTAAGCTTATCAAAACATGTAGTGCATGAAAATCAGAAACTACATCTAACTTTGCCTCCACATGAATTAAGATAACACTATATAATTAAAACATACAAGACAATAATTGGAAGGAAGCTAAATGAACTCATGTATAAAGACGAAACTCGCACTATGCCTCCACGTGAAATAAGATTTACACAATCATTAAAACATAAAAGATATTAACCAAGGTAAAGGCAACAAGAGTACATGCAACAACAAATCATGTTTCCTTCATCTATCCACACCTTATCATTCCCCATAAAATAGGTCTACTAATCTAAGCATAAGCTAAGCTTCATTCAAGAGCATTAGCATATGAAAGACAAGAGTGAAATCCCATTAGATGGTTATGGAAATCATATAAGGCTCAAGGGATTAAGATAACACACACCTAATACACTACATGATCATATCACATATTTCTCCACCCCCCCAAACGCGATGGAACTACTCACTACTCATTACATTAACTACATTAACAAAATGAAACATTCTACTGAAATGAAATTAAACTAAGCAAGCAAGAAATAATAAAGAAGATAAAAAGACATAAAACTAAAGAAGCATGCAAGCATATGAAAGGAAATTAAACTAAGAAAGAAACAACATAAGTAAAGGAAAACATCTATTATTACTCACTCAATTACAAGTAGCCTCTCTCCCCTAGGGTTTTTGCTTCAAGGCTTTTACTCCTAGTAGAGAGGATGACCACCAAGAGAGAGATGAGTTACAAGAGGGGAGGGAGAGTTCTATTTATAGCCATAGAAAAAGGAAATCCGGGACAATCCCCCGGTATGGGACTAAACAAATACCAAAAAGAGACTAAATACACACTAATACGCGACCCTACAAAATCTTAGCGGATCTGGATCAAAACAGACCGCCAATCAGCGGTCTTGGACCGCCAATTGGTGGCCTATATTGTTTGGATCCTGCCGTTGTTTCATGTGGGCTTTCTGGATGTCTTTGTTGGTCTTTGATGTATCTACTTCGCTTGTTGGAGCTCCGACCCGAATAGAATTGCCAAAATACACCCCATGATGGTGTGGAGTATTCTTGTTTGCTCATAGGTCCTTCAATCTTACATTCAGGTCCTTCGATCTTGCATCTTAGTCCTCGAGTCTCTCAGCTAAATCCTTTTTCCTACTTTGAGGTCTTTTTAGAATCTCTCCTTCTGAAACCTACTTATTCCTGAAAACTAAACATTAAACTTGTTACATAGCATTATTTGGGTGAAAGATAATGGATACAAGACACAAGGATATGCATGAAATGATGTCAATCAAATACCCCCCACATCTAACTTTTGCTAGTCCCGAGCAAAACAAAGAAAGAGAAATATGAAAGAAAGGGAACAACATACGAAAAACAGGGTAATCCTAACTCACTTTCGTAGGAATCACGGTTGCACTTAGCACGTACAACAAGCCGTTAAACCTCCTTGTTGCTAAGGAGGAGGTGTGTTGTCTCCTGAGGGTTTTCAGCGGATATCCACAAAATCCGAAGATAAATGGATTGTTCAATCTAGAAAGTAGACTTGATGGACTCATTTTTATCAATCATTGGACGCGCTAATCCTACGGGCCGACTCTATGGATATATTCAGTCCACACACCTAGCCTAATGAACCATTCGTGCAAGTTAAATAAGGACTTAAGTGAAAGACATGGACAACCTCAACATTCTCAAGTGATACAAAGTGTAAAGTCCATTAAGGTTCTTATTTGCATTACCATTTTTTTCTTTTTGTTTATTTTCTTACTTCCTTTTTTTTAGTTGGAGTTTCATTCTCCCAGGGTCAGGTTTCGTTCATCATTGCCCATGAGGACTTACACTATCACATACACCTTTCCCCAAATCTCCACATAGGGCAATCTCTACCACCCGTGAAATGGGAATTCGGTCGGTGCATCCCAAGTCAGATGACTCGAAAGCACCAGGCACAAAGTCTCCTCAGACCTACTTTCCTGAGTGATAGGAGCCGTGCGAGAAGAGGGAAAACCTACTCACTTATTTCTTATCTACATATGAACCAAAACCCCTACACTTAATGTCTCACAACAAGATTTAAATGGTCCTTGGCTACAACAAAACTTCCTTAAATTAACATACACGAATTATTGACAAACTAGGTTCAGGGTGGACTTCTTTAATTATTTGAGTACTGAAACCCTATGATTACTCGCCCCCGAGGGAAAACTGGGGTGCATCCTAACAACTAGATAAGTCCAAAAGCCACTGTACTAGATATCCTAATGTGATAAAAGCCACTGTACTTTCTTTTTACTTTGCCTCTCAACGGTTTTGCACATGTGAAACACATATAAAACCCACAAAACATTTTCTTTCGCAAACACTTGAAGCTTTTGAAAGAAATGTGAAAATTTTAAAGCACTAGGCAAGCAAAAGAAGACAAGTCACCCAAAGATCATGACAAGCAGATGTATCGATATTAAATGCAGCACACTAACATGACCCTATCAATGCACACAAAAGAAAACAAAATCAAAAGAAAAGACTCGACTATGTACACACGTAAAACACCCCCCACACCTACGTCATGAATTGTCCTCAATGAATGTGAGCAAGATACTACATGGATTTATGCATGAAAAAGGGAAGATCTCACCAATATGAAGCGCAAAAGGAAGTTCGTGGTTATAGTGATGGACACAAACCCAAATTCTCTCAAAACCTGTGAGATGCTAAAGAAGGGATACGAATACGTGAAAGAAATGGGGCCCAAACACTCAAGGGTTGGAGCCCACAACAATCGATGCTCACTGAATGAGTCTTTTTCTTATTTTATCTTTTTCTTCTTCTCTTTTTCTTTTCTTTTTTAATTTTAACTATGTACAACAATGGACTCCCATCTTCATATGTCAGGGGACATCAAATGGGAACCCGCCATCTCTCGAGCCAGAAATGCACATGCATGGGCTCACAACATACAAAACAGAATTGGTTGACCACCTGACACTGTTATAAGCATTGTGGTCATTTGATGCCTCTTGAGAGGTGAACCTCTGTCTGGTTGTATGAAATGAAGGGTATCAGGTGGTTGATTCTTAACCCACATAGGGTCCTCAGCAGATACAAAATGAAGAGCATGTGGCCCAGAGGCCATAAAAAAGGTATCTTGTGGCTCAAGAGCCACATGATCAAAAGGATGTGGTTCAAAGGCCACGGGATCAAAAAGATGTTGCTCAAAGGCAACGAGATCAAAAGGATGTGGCTCAAAGGCCACGAGATCAGAAGATAAGGCACCATCTTGTGCCAGCCCAGGTGAAACATCTTCACCACCTTCAGGATCACCATTGAACAATTCTCTGAAGTACTTGAAAGTGCCCTCAACTTCAATCTCATCCTTGCCCTGGATAAGGTTGACCCCAACAGGGTCATTAAAGGCACCTGGCTTCTTGCCGATGGTGAAGATGTTGAAATCAGCGCATTGACTACCATAAGTCAAGCGCATCAGACCATTGCGAGAATTGATTAAGGCATTGGAAGTCGCTAGAAATGGTCGTCGCAGAATAATAGGAATTTGTCTAAGTGGGTTTGGCACAGGTTCAGTATCCAAAACAAAGAAGTCGACTGGATAAATGAACTCTCCCACTTTGATCAACACATATTCCACTACACCCCTCGGTTTCTTCACAAACCTATCACGCAATTGAAGAGTGGTTTTTGTTTGTGGTCACCAAGACCGAGGTTGACGTAGGCAGAATATGGCAGAAGATTAACAGATGCACCAAGGTCCAATAAAGCTCGATGTACAAACACATCACCAACCACACAAGAGATAGTAGGACAACCAGGGTCCTTGTATTTGACTTGCATGGGTTGTGCGAACAAAGAACTCACGTTAGCCGCAAGAAAAACTTTCTTTGGAACATGAGTTTTTCTCTTCTTGGTGCATAAGTCCTTGAGAACCTTGGCATAAGGTGGCATTTGCTGAATCACCTCCAACAGAGGGAAGTTCACGTTAACTTACTGAAACATCTCAAGCATCTTGTCATGCTGAGCCAAGGTTTTCTTTTTAAGGCGCTCAGGGAATGGCGCCTTCGGGGCATAATTGTGTTGCGAAGGAACCTCAGAATTCTGGTACAAAGAACCATGAGTGGGGACCTCCGAATCTGATTCCTTCGACACAAGAGGAGACAAGGTGACCTCAGGGTTCGGCCCCATTGTCGAAGGAAATGTAGAAGGAACCTCAGGATCAGGCTCCTTCCTGGAAGTATTTGTGGAGGGAACCTCAGGATGCGGCTCCCTGAGAGATGCAGGTATCACCGCAGGTCTGGTGACACCAAGAGATGGTGATGACCAGGAAGGCACCCCAATGTGGTTATCCACCTCCTTACCAGACCTCAAAGTATGAATCACATTAATATCATGGGTCGGTTCGGAGGTAGCATGAGGCACTGGTGGCCTTCCTTGAGAATGGGTGCCCCGAGGATTCACCTCGGGTTGACTCGGTAACTAGCCCTTCTCGCATTCATAGAGCTGATTAGCCAACTGGCTAACTTGCATTTCCAAAGCGTTGATAGTACTTTGCATGCTCTGCATGAATGGTTGAAGGGTAGGATCACTAGAGGGGTTCTTTGGGTCAACCCGCTGGGGTGGTAGAGTTTGGTTAGAATAACCCGACGATGAGGCCTAAGGAGATTGGTAAGTATAGTGCTAAGACCTTTGATGTGGGGGTTGGTAGGTCGCCGATGGGTGTGGAGGTTGATAAGGTGGAGGTTGAGGTTGAGCGTGCGAGCTCTGATCGTTACCCCCACTAGGCCCCCAAGAGAAGTTAGGATGGTTACGCCATCCCAGGTTGTAGGAGTGATTGTACGGGTCGTTACGGGGCCTCTGTTGATACATCATATTTGCATGCTCAGTATCCCCTGGAGCGTAAGCGCATTCCATGTCATCATGGACCGTATGTCCACACCTACAACATCCAAGAGTAGCGACCTGAGCTACAGGAGCTCGGTCCAACTCTAAACTCTCAATCCTATGCATGAGAGCAGTCATTTTTGCCTCAGACGCGATAGTTGACTCAACTTGATATGATCCAGCTCAACCAGAAGACCTGGCGGCTGGTGTCTCTCTCATGGTGTCCCACTCAAATTTACGTTCAGCCATTAATTCAAAAGTGTCCCATGCCTCATCGATGGGTTTCATTTGGAAATCCCCTTGACACATTGACTCCAACAATGTACGGGTGTTGTAGTTGAGGTCCTCATAAACAATCTGGCACAACTGCCAACGCTCAATTTCATGATGAGGGCACTGCAAGAGAAGGTCCTTGAACCTCTCAAAGAAAGCATAAAACGATTCAGTCTCAGTCTGATACATTTGGTGTATCGGGTGCCGTATCTGTTGAGTCTTCCGTTGAGGGAAGAATCTCTTCAGAAAGACAGTCATGAAGTCATCCCAATACCGAATAGAGCTCTCCGGGAGGCTGTACATCCATTTCTTCGCGTTATCCTTCAACGCGAAAGAAATCATCCTCAACCAGACTGAATCCTCATCAAGCTGTTGAAGCTTGAACATGGAGCATACTTCCTCGAATTCACGTATAAAAATATACGGATCTTCCTTATTGGCAGTGAACGTAGGAAGCATGCTCACATATTGAGTGTTCAGTTCATAGTTGTTCCCGCGAGTTGGGGGAAGAACTATGCAAGAATGATGTGCGGCGCAAATAGGATGGGTCCGCTCCCACAAAGTCATCGATCTATCCTATCGAGCTAAAGGTGGTGGTGCACCAAAAGCTTGATCCTGACCGAATCCCTCTTCCTCTTGAGTCAGAGGAGGAGGAGAAGGAGGTCTACGTGGTGGTGGGAGCGGACCGAGGTAATCCATGTAAGAACCCCGGTCTCCCCCGTCACCACGAGAAGACTCGGCCTCCTGCTCCAAGGGCTCACGAGGCTGAGATGGTCGATCACCTAGACCGTCCATCTCAGAAAAATGCACTCACTTAAGTGGAGCGATCTCACCAGAACGAGCCCAACGTCGCATGAAACGCTCAACTCTACTCTAAAACATCACACAACAGAAGGTGTAATCAGAGGAGCAGACTATAACGAACAACATAGAGGAGGAGAAGACTCAGATGAGAAAGGAAGAATCCATAGAGCTAGCGTGGGTAGTGGGTGAAGGTAGAAGCCTAATCTAGCAAGCTTGGCTCAAACAACCTATGGCTCAAGGTCCTTAGGCTACACGACGCCTAACTTCGAGATCACTAGTCTCGACACGCCTCACCTCCGTACAATGAAGATCACAATGCCCAGCAAGTGATATCAGATTCGGAGATCCAGTACCTCCTACTATCGACAAGGTAGGCAATGCCGATCAGGCCATGACGGTCTCCACTAGATTACTCTCCTAGTGCGCCTGAAATCCATAGGGCCAATGTCTACCTTCTTTTAGAATTAAGGCTTTATTAAGAGTGATTTTTGGGGCCAAGGAAAGGGTGATGAAATCCCCCACCTTATCTTTTATGGGACAGCCCTCCTTAGTAGAGTTTTATTCTTAAATCAAGCAATCAACACTCTAATCAAACACACAACTCACTCTTCTCCCGATGCACCTTACTAACTAATGCATGATTTAAAAATGCATGAATGAGGGAATTGGGTGCACGTACCTCACGCCAGCAATCAACAACAAAAATGTAAAGTAAAGAAAAGACAAATGCGTGTAAGGTCTACAAATGATGCATGACCTAGATGGCAATCAATCTATTCTTTTGCTTTGTGTCTTAAGGTCCAAGTTTATTAAAGGGACTTGATTGTTAATTTGGGAGCAAACTACAAGTCAAAACATGAATAATTGAAGTCTCAGACAACCTAAAGAAAGTAGAAACGACCAGAAAAAATGGGAGAGAAATTGGAGCTCACCAGGCCGCCAATTGGCGGTCCAGAGCCGCTGATTGGCGGTCTTTTTTCTTCTGATTTTTTCCTGTCTTCTACTGGAGACGTCTCCTAATCCTTGAGGCCTCCTGAAACAAACAAAACTAAAAACAAAAATTTAAAACCACTCAAATCGTCCAAACTAAAGTCTGGACATAACACCTCTGGGGCAACGGCGCCAAAAACTTGAATGATACGTTTTAATTATAACCGCAAGTGCATGGCCGCGTTGAAGCGATGGCAAATACGGGTCGATCCACAGGGAGGTGTGTCGACTTTAGTTAGTTTGAAGGTGAGTGGGAAAGAAAGGAGAGAAAGGAGTTGCGATCAAACTACACTAAGATGGAAAAGGAAATGGACAATAAGCAATAAAACTAAACCCCATAGGGGGTAGAGAATAGAGTGTGAATACAAAGATATGTGTATGTGTGCGTGTTCAATTAAGCTCATCAAAACATGTAATGCATGAAAATCATAAACTACATCCAACTTTGCCTCTACATGAATTAAGATAACACAATATCATTAAAACATACAAGACAATAATTGGAAGGAAGCTAACTGAACTCATGTATAAAGACCAAACCCTCACTATGCCTCTACATGAAATAAGATTTACACAATCATTAAAACATACAAGACATTAACCAAGGTAAAGGCAACAAGAGTACATGCAACTACAAATCATGTTTCCTTCATCTATCCACACATTATCATTCCTCATAAAATAGGTCTACTAATCTAAGCATAAGCTAAGCTTCATTCAAGAGCATTAGTATATCAACTACAAGAGTGAAATCACATTAGATGGTTATGGAAATCATATAAGGCTCAAGGGATTAAGATAACACACACCTAATACACCACATGATCATATCACATATTTCTCCACCCCCCAAATGGGGATGGAACTACTCACTAATCATTACACTACAACCTACATTAAAATGAAACATTCTATTGAAATGAAATTACACTAAGCACGCAAGAAATATTAAAGAAGCTAAAATGACATAAAACTAAAGAAGCATGCAAGCATATGAAAGGAAATTAAACTATGAAAGAAACAACATAACTAAAGGAAAACATCTATTATTACTCACTCAATTACAAGTAGCCAATCTCCACCAGGGGTTTTTGCTTCAAGGCTTTAGTACTTGTAGAGAGGATGACCACCAAGAGAGAGATGGGGTACAAAAGAGGAGCGAGAGTTCTATTTATAGCCATAGAAAAAGGTAATCCGGGACAATCCCCCGGTATGGGAAAAAACAAAAATAGACTAAATACAGACTAATACGCGACCCTACGAAATCTTAGCGGATCTGGATCAAACCAGACCGCCAATATGTGGTCTTGGACCGCTAATTGGCGGTCTATATTGTTTGGATCCGACCGTTGTTTCGTGTGGGCTTTTCTGGATGTCTTTGTTGGTCTTTGATGCATATACTTCACTTGCTGGAGCTCTGACCCAAATAGAATTGCAAAATACTCCCCATGATGGTGTGGAGTATTCTTATTTGCTCATAGGTCCTTCGATCTTACATTCAGGTCCTTTGATCATGCATCTTAGTCCTCGAGTCTCTCAACTCAATCTTTTTTCCTGCTTTTAGGTCTCTTCTTCTCAAACCTACTTATTCCTGAAAACTAAACATTAAACTCATTACATAGCATTGTTTGGGTGAAAGATAATGGATACAAGACACAAAGATATGCAAGAAATGATGTCAATCACCTATCATCAAAACCACTAACCTAAGTGATTAATATGAGCATAAAAAGTTTGTTATTAAGAACCTAAACAAGCATGGAATGTACCTAAAGATTATGGCAGAATCCATCAAGTTAAGTATTCTCTTTAATTCAAACAAGCATAGTAACATTTCTCACATACAACAACATTAAGCATTCATTCCAATCTACATGACATGTATAAACATCAACTCCACCCCCATAGGGGGATGGAATTAGTCACACATTACTAAGATAACATTCATATTAAGGAAAGAAAACATGCTAATTAATGCTACGAAGATTAAAATAACAAAATTAACTAAGCATGCAAGAACTAAAGGAAACAACAATTAACTAACAAAACATCTTTTATTGCTCACTCATATTTACAAGTAGTCTCTCTCTACCAGAGTTTTGCTCCAAGGCTTTACTTCTAGTAGAGAGCATGGCCACCAAAAGAGGAGATGTCTTAAAAAGGAGGAAGAGTTCTATTTATAGCCATAAAAAGCATACCAAATATAGCATAAAACACCTTAACACACATCCGATAGAAGATGGGTCGGATCTAGAGACACCGCCAATTGGCGGTCTGGATCTCCTGGATCCGGCCCAGTTTCGTCTATGGTGTTTGTAGCTTCGTTTCTTCTTCTGTAGTGTACCCTAATTGGTTGTGTGAGTTGCGACTCGAATCCAATTGCCAGAATACTCCTCATGAAGGTGTGGAGTGCTTGCTTTGGCTAATTAGTCCTTTTGGGTATAAATCCGGATCCTTCTCTCTTGCATCTTAGTCCATAAGTCTTGCAACTTAGTCATTTTCCTTGCTTTTAAATCCTTTTTGAATGTCTTCTTCTCAAACATGTTTATTCCTGAAACGTAAATATAAAACTCGTTACGTAGCATTGCTTAGGCTAAAGATAAAGGATATAAGACCCAAATATATGCATGATATGATGTCAATCAAATACCCCCACACCTAACTTTTGCTAGTCCCGAGCAAACCAAAGATAGGGAAAAAGGAAAGAAAGGAAAAAAATTCAGAAAACAAAGAAATCATAACTCATTTTCGTAGGAATCACGATTGCACCTAGTACGTGCAACAAGCCGTTAAACCCCCTTGTCACCAGGGAGGAGGAGTGTTGTCTCCTGAGGGTTTTCAATTGATACCCACAAAATTCGAACATTGATGCATTATTCAATTTAGAAACTCGACTCGATGGACTCATTTTTGTCGATCATTGGACATGGTAATCCTACGGGTTAACTCTATATATGTATCCAGTCCACACACCTAGCCTAATGAATCATTCGTGCAAGTTAATTAAGGACTTAAGTGAGAGACATGGACAACCTTAACATCCTCAAGTGATACAAAGCGCAAAGTCCATTAAGGATCTTATTTGCATTACCAAATTGTTTTCTTCTTTTTGTTCTTCTCTTTTTGTTCTTTCTCTTTTTTTACTAGTTGGTGTGTAATTCTCCCAGGGTTAGATTTCGTACATCATTACCTATGAGAACTTATACTATCACGTACACATTTCCCCAGATCTCCACATAGGGTTAGATTTCGTGCATCATTGTCTAACGGGAGTTCAGTTGGTGCATCCCAAGTCAGAAGAGTCGAAAGCACCAGGCACAAAGTCCCCTCGGACATAATTTCTTGAGTGATAGGAGCAGTGAGAGAAGAGAGAACACCTACTCACTTATTTCTTATCTACACATGAACCAAAACACCTACACTTACTGTCTCACAACAGGAGTTAAAAGGTCCTTGACTACAACAAACTTCCTTATATTAACAGACACAAATTATTCAACTCACTAGGTCCAGGGTGGACTTGTTTAATTGTTTGAGTGTTGAAACCCTATGATTACACGCCCCCCGAGGGAAGACCGGGGTGCCTCCTTATGACTAGCTAAGACCTAAGGCCGCTAAACTAAATATCCTAATGCATCATGTTCAAGACAATTTTGGGAGCTTCCTTTTACTTTGCCTTTCAACGGTTTCGAACATTCTCAACACACATAAAACCCACAAAACAAGTCACCCAAGGATCATGGCAAGCATATATATCAATATTAAATGTAGCACACTAACATGACCCTAACAATGGACACAAAACAAAACAAAATCAAAGGAAAAGACTCAACTATGTACACACGTAAAACACCCCCCCACACACACACTTACTTCATGCATTGTCCTCGATGAATGTGAGCCTAATACTACGTGGATTTATGCATGAAAAAGAAAAGATCTCACCAACGTGAAGCACAAAGGGAAGTTCATGGTTAGGTACAAAAATGTCAAAGAAAAGGAAATACATTGTATATTTTGTTTAAACATAACTATGTACAAAAATAAGTTCCCATCTTCATTTGACAAAGGACATCAAATGGGAACGTAAAAAGTGGGTCAATGCACTTGGAATGGGAACATGACACCACGCTGGGCCAGAATACTTATGTGTGGAAAGAGAACAAGATGAAAGGAGAGGTTAATGAATTAGACGCAAATGTGTCTCATTCAAATGATCAAACTGAAAGAGCTTGAACCTCTCAAGAGTTTGGGACATAATGTGCAACAGAAGAAGAGTTTCTCCCATTGCAGAATTGAATTTATAAACGTTAATCCAAACTCACCAACCAACAGGCTGGTGGGTCGGAACGAGGTCAAGAACCTCATTATGCATGTCCGACTAAATAGGCAAACAGAAGGTGGGTTTCTTACCCAAGGTATCCTCTAAGGCACTCCCAATACCCTCATTGGCGATGTAATTGTTTGATGTCCCATCATTTCCAAGATGATCAGGAACAATACTGAGAGGCAACCTCTCATCAGGTCATATGAAATTAAGGGTACTAGGGAGTTCTTGCTCCACCATAGGTGAGTCCTTAAGAGGCACGACAATAAGATCATGTGGTTCAAGGGGCACGGGACAAAAAGGTAAGGCACAATCCTGTAACGACTCGTAATGAAACTGGTCCATGCTATTCTCAATTTGGATCGAATCCCCCACCATGTGATCATGAATTGAAACCCCAAGTCCCTGAGACTGACTAGGAGTTTGACTTTGAAAGATTGTACTTTGCATTTGTGGATGTGGTGGTGGTTCGATATCAGAAGATAAATCCTCAAGTTGACAAGAAAAGTTATCTTCCTCACGTTCACGTAATTGCTGCGTCGTTTGACTCACTTGCATTGCCATATGTTGTATGGACTGTTGAGTGGTTTTCATGAACGTAAAGAAAGTTTGTTTCAAGGAATCAGGTATGTGGTTAATTGTGAGGTTCAAGTCAGAGCTTGGGAAATTTTGGGGTTGGGTGTTGATGGGTTGAGAATGAGTCCAATGATTCGGAGTAGGGTGTTGGTAGAATTCTGGGTATTTGGGAGGAGCATATTGCGGTGGAAATAATGTATAAGAATTTGAATAGGAATTGTCTCCCCAAGAATCCATCCCTCTCAGGTTGTACGTGGATGGGTAAGGGTAACATTGAGCATTTTAGGAAAATGTGTGCTCATACTCAGGCTCTGGGAGAACACAAGGACATTCCCCGAAAACATGACCACTCAACCCGCAATCGGTGCCTAGCAGTCGGTGCCTCTCTCATATTACCCCAATATGAAGCGTCGTTGTCGGGGAGGTGTTTTGTCCATACTTTGGTTTGGACAATTCGAGTGGTTTTAATTTTTGTTTGTAGTTGTGCTTTGTTTCAGGGGACTCTAAAGACAAGGAGACGTTACCAAGAGAATCTAGGAGGTGAGCAAAACCAAATAGACCGCCAATCAGTGGTTTTGGAACGCCAATTGGTGGCCTGGTGAGCACAAAATTTCCTCTCTTTTTCTGGTTGTTTCTACATTCACTAGGACATCTGGGGGCTAAATTTGGAATGTTTTGACTTGTAGTTTACTCCCATATTAACAATAAAGTCCCTGTAATCAACATGGATCTTAAAACTCAAAGCAAAAGATTAGATCGATTGCTATCGAGGTTATGCATCATTTGTAGACCTTGCACGCACTCGTCTTTCTTTTCTTTACATTCTTGTTGTTGATTGCTGGCGTGAGGTATATGCACCAATTCTCTCATTCATGCATGTCTAGATCATGCGTTAGTTAGTAAGGTGCATCGGGACAAGAGTGAGGTGAGCATTTTTGGGAGAGTTAATTACTAGATTAAGACTCAAAACGCTATTAAGGAGGGGTCGTCCCATACAAGATAAGGTGGGGGAGTTCATCACCATTTCCTTTGCCTCAAAAATCACTCTTAATTAAAGACTTAATTCTAAAAGCAACTACACATTGGCCCTAAGGATTTAAGACGCACTAGGAGAGTGATTGAGTTGAGACCGTCATGAACTGATCGGCGTCGCCTGCCTTGTCGATTGTAGGAGGTACTGGATCTCTGGATCTGGTATCACTTGCTGGGCATTGTGGTCTTCGTTGTAGGGAGGTGAGGCATGTCGAGACTAGTGATCTTAAAGTTGGGCGTCGTCTAGCCTAAGGACCTATAGTCATAAGTTGTTTGAGTCGTGCTTGCTAGACTACGCTTCTACCCTCACCATTTACCCACGCTAGTTTTTAGGGATTCTTCCCTGCTCCTCTAAGTCATCTTCTTCTCTCCTATTTCTACGTTCTAGTCTCCTCCCCTTTACACTCTCGGTTAGCATTTTAGGGTCGAGTTGAGTACTTTTTGCGAGCTTTGCCTCGTGGTGGTGGAGTGGTCGACTCGAGAGTTCATTGTCAAGATGGATGGTTACATGGGCAACCATCCATATCATTGTTGGGACCAGGACAATTCTCCCTGGTACTCCGGACCCATGCATCCTAGCGTGCCTCAGACAAACACCCTATATGGTTAGGACAATCTTAATTGTGTGGCTGAGCAATCTTCAGATTGGGATAATAGGAGAGAGGCACCGACTGCTAGATCACCATGTAGTTATGTCGGATCATATGCTGGTCAACAAACTGAGACATTACAACAAACATTGGCTTCTTTCATGCATGTAGTAGATGACATGAGTGCACCAGTGGCTCCAGTAGCCGTAGTGTGTGACTGTTGTGGGTTGAATGGTCATGTTATCGGGGAATGTTCTTATGTTCCTTAGAGCCTGAGTACGAGCATACCTTTTCCCAAAATGCTCAATATGATAATTACGCATCCGCGTAAAACACGATATGGATGGATTTGTGGGGAGACAATTCTTTTTCAAATTCTTATACATCATTTCCACCCCAGTATCCTCCTCCCAAATACCCAGAATTCTACCAACACCCTACTCCGAATCATTGGACTCATTCTCAGCCTATCAACGCCCAACCCAAAAATTTCCCAAATTCTAACTTGAGCGTCACAGTTGACCCCAGACTTGATTCTTTAGAACAAACCCTCCAAACGTTCATGGAAACCACTCAAAATGTAATGAAGTCCACTCAAAATTCCATATAAACTGTGGAAATGTATGCGAGTCAAATTACACAATAATTAAGTAAACGTGAGGAGGGTGACATTTCTTGTCAACATGAGGATTTATCTTCTAATATCGAACCACCACCACATCCACAAATTCGAAGCACAATCTTTCAAAGTCAAAGTCCTTGTCAGTCTGAGGGACTTAGGGTTTCAATTCACGATCACATGGTGGGGGATTCGATCCAAATTGAGAATAACATGGACCAACTTCCTTATGAGCTAGCACAAGATTGTGCCTTATCTTTTTGTCCTGTTGCCCTTGAACCACATGACCTTCAAGTTGTGCCCCTTAAGGACTCACCTCTGGTGGAGGAAGAGCACACTAGTACCCTTAATTTCAAACGACCTGATGAGAGTTTGCCTCTCACTATTGTTCCTGATCATCTTGGAAATAATGGAACATCAAACAAGAGACCCACTTTCTGTTCGCCTGGTGAGTCGGACATGCATGACGAGGTTCTTAACCTCGTTCCGACCCACCAGCCTGTTGGTTGGAGAGTTTGGATTGACGATCATAACTTCAGTACCGCAATGGGAGAAACTCTTCTTCCGTTGCCCCATATTTCCCAAACTCTTGAGAGGTTCAAGCTCTTTCACTTTGATCCTTTGAATTAGACGCCTTTGCGTCTAATCCATGAACCTTTCCTTTCATCTTGTGCTCTTTGTGAGGGGGCTCAAACAGGAGTATCTGGCCCAGTGTGGTGTCATGTTCCCTTTCCAAGTGCATTGACCCACTTTTGAGGTTCTCATTTGATGTCCTTTGACAAATGAAGATGAGAACTTATTTTTGTACATTGTTATATTCAAAACAAAAGTACAATAAAAGACTCCACGAGCGAGCATTTATTGTAGTGGGCCCCAACCCTTGTTTATTTGGGTCCTATTTACGTATTTGTATCCCTTCTTTGGCATCTCAGAGGTTTTGAGTAGAATTCGGGGTTGTGTCCATCAACATAACCACGAACTTCCCTTTGTGCTTCACGTTGGTGAGATCTTTTCTTTTTAATTCATAACTCCATGTAGTATCATGCTCACATTCATTGAGAACAATGCATGAAGTAATTGTGGGGGGTATTTTACGTGTGTACATAGTCGAGTCTTTTCCTTTTGTTTTGTTTTCTTTTGTGTGCATTGTTAGGGTCATGTTAGTGTGTTGCGTTTAATATCGATATATTTGCTTGCCATGATCTTTAGGTGACTTGTCTTCTTTTGCTTGCCTTGTGCTTTCAAATTTTGACATTTCTTTCAAGATCTTCATGTGTTTGTGAAAGAAAATGTTTTGTGGGTTTTGCCTGTGTTTGGAATGTGCAAAATCGTTCAGAGGCAAAGTAAAAAGAAGCTCCTAAAATTGTCTTGAATTTGATGCATTAGGATATTTAGTACACCAGCTTTATATCTCACTGAGTCGTAAGGATGCACCCCGATATTCCCTCAGGGGCGAGTAATCATAGGGTTTCAGTACTCAAACATTTAAAGAAGTCCACCCTGAACCTAGTGAGTCAATATTTCGTGTCTATTAATATAAGGAAGTTTGTTGTAGTCATGGACCCCTTAAATCTTGTTGTGAGACATTAAGTGTAGGGGTTTTGGTTTATATGTAGATATGAAATAAGTGAGTAGTTGTTCTCCCTTCTCGCACGGCTCCTATCACTCGGGAATTTAGGTATGAGGGGACTTTGTGCCTGGTACTTTTGAGTCATTTGACTTGGGATGCACAGACCGAACTCCCGTTAGACGGGTGGTAGGGATTTCCCTATGTGGAGATGTGGGGAAAGTTGTACGTGATACTGTAAGTCCTCATAGGCAATGATGAACGAAATGTAACCCAAGGAGAATTACACACCAACTCGTAAAAAAATAGAATAAGAAGAAGAAGAGAAGAACGAAAAGAAGAATTTTTTTTGGTAATGCAAAGACGAACCTTAATGGACTTTCCACTTGGTTTCACTTGAGGTTGTTAAGGTTGTCCATGTCTTTCACTTAAGTCCTTAATTAACTTGAACGAATGATTCATTAGGCTAGGTGTGTGGACTGGATACATATATAGAGTCGACAAGTAGGATTACCGTGTCAAATGATCGAAAAAAATGAGTCCATTGAGTCGAGTTCTAGATTCAATAATGCATCAAAGTTCGGATTTTGTGGGTATATTCGTTGAAAATCCTCAGGACACAACACTCCTCCTCCTTGGCAACAAGGAGGTTTAACGGCTTGTTGCACGTGTTAAGTGCAACCATGATTCTTACGAAAGTGAGTTAGGATTTCCCCGTTTTACGAATGATTTTTCCTTTCTTTCATTTTTCCCTTTCTTTGTTTTGCTCAGGACTAGCAAAAGTTAGGTGTGGGGGTATTTGATTGACATCATTTCATGCATAAATTTGTCTTATATTCGTTATCTTTCACCTAAACAATGCTACGTAACGAGTTTAATGTTTAAGTTTCAGGAATAAGCAGGTTTGAGGAGAAGAGGCACAAAAAGGAATCAAAAGCAAGGAAAATGACTGAGTTGCAAGACCTGGGGACTATGATGCAAGAGGGAAGGACCCAGATGTATGCCCAAAGGACCAATGAGAAAATCAAGAAACTCCACACCATCATGAGGAGTATTTTGGCAATTTGATTCGGTCCTGAGCTCCAACAACCTATTTGGATGCATCACACGTGAAGACATCAAGCCAGACAACCACACTCCAAAACAAGGCCGGATCCAGACAATATAGACCGCCAATTGGCAGTCCAAGACTGCTGATTGGCGGTCAGTTTTCGTCTAGATCCGCTAAGACTTTGGCGGGTCATGTATTAGGTTGTACTTAGTCTATTTTTTGTATATGTTTAGTCCCATACTGGGGGATTGTCCCGGGTTACCTTTTTCTATGGCTATAAATAGAACTCTTCCTCCTCTTTTGTAATAGAAGAAGCTGGAAATCAGGAATGGAAATCCCTAAGGGGTGGAGTGTGTGTACACATGAAATAAGTGATGATGAATGTATTCAATAAGCACAAGTGTAGGTAGTGTTTGTTATACATAAGAAGTACCTCATGACCAGACCTATCATCCAAATCACTAACCAAACTGATTAATATGAGCATGACGAGTTTGTTGTTAAGAACCTAAAGAAGTATGGAATGTATCTAAAGATTGTGGCAGAAACCATCAAGTTAAGTATTCTCATTAATTCAAACAAGCATACTAAAATTTCTCACACACAACAACATTAAGCATTCATTCCATTCTACATGACATGTATAAACATCAACTCCACCCCCAATCGGGGATGAAAATACTCACACATTACTAAGATAACATTCATATTAAGGAAAGAAAACATGCTAATTAATTCTACGAAGATTAAAATAACAAAATTAACTAAGCATGCAAGAACTAAAGAAAACAACAATTAACTAACAAAACATCTTTTATTGCTCACTTACATTTACAAGTAGCCTCTCTTCACTAGAGTTTGCTCCAAGGCTTTACAGCTAGTAGAGAGGATGGCCACCAAGAGAGGAGATGTCTTACAAAGGAGGAGGAAGAGTTCTATTTATAGTAATAAAAAAGGTAACCCGGGACAATCCCGCGGTATGGCACTAAACGTATACAATATAGCATAAAACACCTTAATACACATCCGATATAAGACGGGTCGGATTCGGAGACATCGCCAATTGGCGGTCTGGATCTCTTGGATCCGGCCCAGTTTCATCTGTTGTGTTTGTAGCTTCGTTTCTTCTTCTGTAGTGTACCCTAATTGGTTGTGTGAGTTGCGACCCGAATCCAATTGCCAAAATACTCCTCATGAAGGTGTGGGGTGCATGATTTTGCTAATTAGTCCTTTTGGGTTTACATCTGGGTCCTTCTCTCTTGCATCTTAGTCCATAAGTATTGCAACTTAGTCATTTTCCTTGCTTTTCAGTACTTTTTGAATATGTTCTTCTCAAACATGTTTATTCATGAAACATAAACACAAAACTTGTTGTGTAGCATTGCTGAGGCTAAAGATAAAGGATATGATGTAGCATTGCATGATATGATGTCAATCACTAATCAAATTACGCTTAATGCCTACTTAAACAAACAAGGTGTGCAACAGAAACAATTTAGACAAAGTAGGGAAGAAACAAGCAAACCACAAATGGACACGAGGAGATTTTATAGAGGTTCGGCCTCCCACGTACTTCCTCTCTTGCAAACTCCGCTCGACACTTTGAGCTCTGCTCCCCGTTATAGGCTGGGAGACAACACCTTTACAATCATCAAGCTAGCGAACAACCGAGAAGGATGCTTCGGGCTTTAACCAGAGTCTTTACTCTTTTGAACAAAGAACTTGAGTGAAACAACACTCTGTATATTGATCACACTTTGAGTATGATATTGAATTGATCAAAGGTGTGAATTTAGGCTCTTGAGTGTAGGATTGGGCGTTTTAGGAGTTGGGGATTTCTCTCTAATTTATGAGACAATTGGAAGTGAGAGAGTTGTGTAAATAAGGTTGGGGAACCTCTATTTATAAGCTCCTAAAGTTTTCTAGCTGTTGGGAAGAATTGATAGAAGCTTGTGTAAGATACACAAAACATAAACACATAAGTTCAGAAAATCTGTCTAAACCGGTCGACCGGTACGAGAGGAACGGCTGTCGTTTCCAAGAAATATAGGAAACGTTAGAACTAAGAAGTCATCAGTTGAACCTAAATGGCTCCCACTTAAGTGAATGGTCGAACTAAATTATTGGGTCGGTCAACCATTCAGGGGTTTTTCGCCAGGGTAAAGGTAATCAGTCGAACGAAAGATGCTTCGACCGAAAACAGGAACTTTTGGGCTCAAGATATGTCTTCATCCGGTCGACTGTTCTAACGTCAATGTTCGACTGGTGGCCAATTGTATTCTAGGGGTTGTGTGAATTTATACGAATACGACTGTTGTATAATACAACAAGGTTAATGGTCATTCGAAAAATATGGAAATAATAGACCGAAAGGTCAAAAGCGGTCGACCAGTGAAGCTAAGAAAACACACTTAGAAGGTTTGTTATAATTGGTTGAACAAGGTACTGGTTCCGGTTGACCGATGAGCATAGGTAATTTCAGTTATGGTGTACTAAATTTTCCGACTAAGGTTTGGGTGATCTATTGAAGTCCAATTGATGTGAAGTTTTGTGTGTGACTTCTACAAGGAACCTAGTGTGTATGTGAGTAAGTTTTAAGTCTTGTATGCTCAAGATTACACAAGTTCCTAAGACTCAAACCAAAGGCAAATTACATGTCTTCAAAAGCTTGATTACATGTCTTGACTTCAATTTCATTCTTTTTGAGTCTTGATCACCTGTAGATGTTAGCACAATACAATATATCCTCTATGCATTATGTGTGCTACACTACATTTGATTGTGATTAAGATTAGGTTGATTAAATCATCAAAACACGGATTAAGGCCAGAAAGCCAATAGTTACGACATTCAAGGATTTGAAGGAACTTTTAAATTGCTTTCCAAATTGGAAAGCATCCCAAAGCTTATCTTTCTTGAAATATGGTTTTGGAAGTCCTGGTACTATATTATATGTAGACAATCTGAGTAGTTGAAACATACTAACGTGTCCCAACCGATTGTACCACAACCATGTCTCCTTATTTAAGTCAATTAATTTTTTTCCAGGTGAGATAGAATCAATGTCATCAACATATACCACATAAACATTTCCTTGCTTAGTTCCTTTAAAGATAGTTTTCATGTTCCTTTTAGAAATAATATAACACAAAGGTTTGACAAAATACCACTAGACAATTCTTATCCATAAGTTGGCTAACACTAAGGAGACTATGCTTAAAACTATCTATAACAAAACCATTTTAGTGTGAAGAGTTGAATGATTATCATTAACGACATTAGCAATGTTGACAATGAATCCTTTAGCATTATCTCGAAATGTGACAATGCCCCCTTTTCTTGATTCCAAGATTGAGAATATGGTGCGGTCTCCCATCATGTGCCTTGAGCACCCACACCCACTATCCAAGATCCACTTCCCCATTCTCCTTGTCTTGAACTACAATCAAAGAGGGAATGAGGATTTTGGTTCTCAAATTTGTTTAGGTCCTTGAGGGTTAGCTATAGGTATCCAAACTTGTTTAGTCTTAGACACCCAAATATTTGAGGAAAATTTCTTATTCATAAAAGAGTTGTTTGTAAAATGGACAAAGTATGATTTGGGTTTCTTTTGTGAAGCATGCACATATCGTATACCATGTTTATGTAGAAATTGTATTTGATTACCAAAAAGTACGTGAAACATTTTTCTACCTTTAGTAAACTTATGATTCACATCATATCATGCATATATTTGTGTCTTATATCCTCTATTTTGAACCTAAACAATGTTATGTAACGTTTTTTATGTTTATGTTTCAGGAATAAATATGTTTGAGAAGAAGAGACACAAAAAGGACCTCAACGCAAGAAAAAGTACGTTGTGGTTTATTTTAAAACAAATCAATCTAGTTTTTGAACCTAAACAATGCTACGTAACGAGTTTTATGTTTAAGTTTCAGGAATAAGTAGGTTTGAGAAGGAGAGGCAATAAAAGGACTTAAAAGCAAGTTTTTGTCCCCGACAACGGCGCCAAAAACTTGATTGAACGTTTTAAAATAACCGCAAGTACATGGCTGCGTTGAAGCGGTGGAAAATACGGGTCGATCCACAGGGAGGTGTGTCGAATTTAGTTTGTTCGAAGGCAAGTGGGAAAGAAAGGAGATAAAGGAGTTATGATCAAACTACACTAAAATGCAAAAGAAAAAGGCAAATTCAGTAATAAAACTAAACCCCATAGGGGGTATAGAAAAAATGTGAATACAAAGATATGTGTATGTGTGTGTGTTCAATTATGCTCATCAGAACATGTAGTGTGTTCAATTATGCTCATCACAACATGTAGTGTATTCAATTATGCTCATCACAACATGTAGTGCATGAAAATCATAAAACTAAATCCAACTTTGCCTCCACATGAAATAAGATAACACCATATCATTAAAACATACAGGACAATAATTGGAATCAAGCTAAATGAACTCATGTATAAAGACCAAATCTCACTATGCCACTACATGAAATAAGATTTAGACAATCATTAAACCAGACAAGACATTAACGAAGGTAAAGACAACAAGAGTACATGCAACTACAAGTCATGTTTCCTTTATCAATTACATCCATATCCTCACCTAACCATTCCCCATAAAATAGGTCCACTAATCTAAGTATATGCTAAGCTTCATTCAAGAGCATTAGCATATCAAAGACAAGAGTGAAATCTCATTAGATGGTTATGGAAATCATGTAAGGTTCAAAGGATTAATATAACACACACCTAATACATCACATAATCATATCACATATTTCTCCACCCCCCAAATGGGGATGGAACTACTCACTAATCATTACACTACAACCTACATTAACAAAATGAAACATTCTACTGAAAGGAAATTAAACTAAGCAAGCAAGAAATATTAAAGAAGCTAATTGAAAGGACATAAAACTAAAGAAGCATGCAAGTCATATCAAAGGAAATTAAACTAAGAATGCTAAATGAAAACTTTATAAATTTCAAACTCACAATACAAGTAGCGTCTCCCTACTTGAGATTTTGCTCCAAGGCTCACTTCAAGTAGAGAGCATAGCCGCCAAGCATGTGTACATTATAAGGGAGGAAGAGGAGTTCTATTTATAGTCAAAGAAAAAGGCAATCGGGGACAATTTCCCGATATGGGACTAAAACACTACAAAAATAGACATAAAACACCCTAATACATGACCTGACTAAACCGCATCGGATCTGGACTAACCAAGACCGCCAATCAGCAATCTTGGACCGCCAATTGGCGGTCTATATGGTTCAGATCGGGTTGTGGTTCGAAATGTGGTTGCCTGGCTCGATTTCTTCATGTTTGATGCATCCTAATCGGTTGTGTAGCTTGAGACTGGGATCCAATTGCCAAAATACTCCTCATGATGGTGTGGAATTTCTTCATTTGCTCACTGGTCCTTTGGTTTTACATTCGGTCCCTCTCTTTTGCATCTTAGTCCATAAGTCTTACAACTTAGTCCTCTTTCTTGCTTTTAAGTCCTTTTATTGCATCTCCTTCTCAAACCTACTTATTCCTGAAACTTAAACATTAAACTCGTTACATAGCATTGTTTAGGTGAAAGATAATGAATATAAACACAAATATATGCATGATAAGATGTCAATCAAATACCCACACCTAACTTTTGCTAGTTCCGAGCAAAACAAAGAAAGAGAAAAATGAAAGAAAGGAAAAAGCATACGAAAAATAGGGAAATCCTACCTTACTTTCGTAGGAATCACGGTTGCACTTAGCACGTGCAACAAGCCGTTAAACCTCATTGTCACCAAGGAGGAGGAGTGTTGTCTCCTAAGGGTTTTCAGTGGATATACCCACAAAATCCGAACATAGATGCATTATTCAATCTAGAAACTCGACTCGATGGACTCATTTTTATCGATCATTGGACGCGGTAATCCTACGAGCTGACTCTATTTAGGTATTTGTCCACACACCTTGCCTAATGAACCATTCGTGCCAATTAAATAAGGACTTAAGTGAAAGACATGGACAACCTCAACATCCTCAAGTGATACAAAGTATAAAGTCCATTAAGGTTCTTATTTGCATTACCATTTTTTTTCTTTTCTTTGTTTTTTTTAAAAAAGAAACTAAGAAAAATTATTTTATTAACATGACTCACATTGCAAGTGGCATTCTTCTCCACCTTGAGTTTTTGCTTCAAGGCTTTTACTCCAAGTAGATAGAATGCCACCAAGCAATAGGTAAATACAAAAGGAGGAGTTTTATTTATAGTAAAAAAAGCAATCGGGGATAATCCCCCGATATGGGACTAAAACACTACTAAAAATAGACATATCCTAATCGGTTGTGTAGCTTGAGACCCGAATCCAATTGCCAAAATACTCCTCATGATGGTGTGGAGTTTCTTCATTTGCTCACTGGTCCTTTGGTTTTGCATTCGGGTCCCTCTCTCTTGTATCTCAGTCCATAAGTATTGCAACTTAGTCCTTTTTCTTGCTTTTAAGTCCTTTTATTGCCTCTCCTTCTCAAACATACTTATTCCGGAAGCTTAAACATTAAACTCGTTACATAGCATTGTTTAGACATTGTTTAGGTGAAAGATGATGGATATAGGACACAAATATATGCATGATAAGATGTCAATCAATATCGTATACCATGTTTTTGTAGAGATTGTATTTGACTACCTAAAAGCATGTCAAACATTTTTCTACCTTGAGTTAACTTCTGATTGACATCATATCATGCATATATTCGTGTCTTATACCCTCTATTTTGAACCAAAACAATGCTCCGTAATGAGTTTTATGTTTAAGTTTGAGGAATAAACATGTTTGAGAAGAAGAGACACAAAAAGGACCTCAACGCAAGAAAAAGGACTGAATTGTGAGACTTATGGACTGATATACAAGAGGGAAGGACCCGGATGTAAACCAAAAGGACCAAATAGAAAACCGAGAAACTCCACACCATGATGAGGAGTATTTTGGGTAATTAGATTCGAGTGCAGACTCAAACAACCAATTCGGGTGCACCACATGTGGAGAATTAAAGCAATAATAAATCTAACCGAAACCGGGTCGAATCCGACCAAAACTAACCACCAATTGGCAGCTCTAGACAGCCAATTGGCGGTCGAATATGTTCAAGATCCAACCTTGTTCTCTTGGTTGTGTATTATGTTGTTTGTATCCATTTGAAGAAATTTAATTAGTCTCACATCGGGGAATTATCCACAGTTTCATTTTTTCATGCCTATAAATAGAACTCTTCTTCCTCATTTGTAATCAACTCTTCTCTAGGTGGCCACTCTCTCTACTTGGTGTAAATCCTTCGAGCAAAACTCTACTGGAGAGATGCTACTTGTAATTTCAGTGAGTAATAAAAGAAGTTGGTTAGTTTTAATATTGTGTCTTTTCAATTCTTGCATCCTTAGTTTAATTTCGTTTTGTCTCCTTTTCTTAATGAGTAGTGAGTAGTTCCATCCCCCTTTGGGGATTGAGGTGATGTAGAATGTGTGATAGTGATGGATCATTTTATTTGTGCCATTTCATATCCTTAATGTAGATCTATACTTGTAGCATGCTTAAACTTGTATTAGATGGGATAATGTCCACACTAGGTACTTATCTCATGCTAGCTTTGGCGTTTATCTTGTTGCTTGTAATGATTTGATGGGAATGACTCGTTATGTATGGATCCATGTTTGGTGCACATTCACATGAATGATTTAGGTTGTATATAGGATTGATTGATGCTCTAATGACCCCACTAGGTACTTATTGCATGCTTCATAATCTAAAATCAACTTCAACTTTATGTGAGATATGAATGTTCATGGTTTGCCATGTAGTGTTGTGTATCCTACACTTGGATTCTACACTAGCTTCTACTTGTATGCCAGACAAACTACACTTGTTCCTAATTCAAATGAAGACTCATGCACACACACATACCTACACACCTCCACTCCATTGGGGTCAAGTTTAATTGGTAGTTCATTAATAGTTTAGTTTAGTGTAACCACACTTCTTCTCCCCTCTTTTCCCACTTGCCTTCGAAAAAACCAGAGTCGACACACCTCCCTGTTGATCGACCCGTACTTGCCCCATCTTCACCGACGGTCGTACACTTGCGGTTAATCTTCATATTCACATCAAGTTTGTGCCACCGTTGCCGGGGAGTTACTATGTCCAGACTCTGGTTTGGACGATTCTAGTGAGTGTAATCTTTTGTTTTTAGTTTCTGTTTGTTTCAGGGACATCTAAGGATCAAGGGAGGCACGAGGAGAATTTGGAGAAGAGAGTAGCCATTTGGACCACCAATCAGCGGCCTGGTGAGCGACTCTTGCCTCTTATTTTCTTGTGGTTTTTTTTGTTTTACAACTTAGTTATCTGGAAACCTAATTTGGCATGTCTGAACTTGTAGTTTACTCCTAGATCATTAAATAATCAATCCCCCTTTTAATCAACTTGGCCTCCAAAGCAAAAGATGAGGCATTCATTCTTGTTTAGGTCATGCATCATATACTTGACTTAGGCACGTAGTTTGTCTTTCATTTTGCTTTACTTTTAGTTGTTGGGCACTGGCGTGAGGTACGCATGTTCTACTCTCATTCATGCATTTGTTTATATCACCATGCATTAGTTAGTTGGAATTGCATTGGAACAAGAGTGAGATGAGTGTTTGATTGGTGAGTTGCGTGAAATATTCAGGAATCAAAACATCTCTAAGGGGCACCATCTATGTTTTTCAAGATAAGGTGGGGGATTTCATCACCCCTTCCTTCAGTCCCACAACACACCTCTCAAAAAGCCTAACTTTTAAATCAAGTAGACATTGGCCCCTAAGGATCTCGGGCGCATTAGGAGAGTGATCCGCTCGTGACCTTTTTGGCCTGATCAGCGTCGCCCACGCTGTCGATAGTAGGAGAGATGAGATCTCGAGATCTTGGCTAACTTGTTGGGCTTTGTGGTCTTCATCGTTGGGAGGTGAGGCGTGTTGAGGCCGTGTGACCTTGCAGTTGGGCGTCGTCTAGCTGTAAGGACCTATAGTGACCTTAGGTTGTTTGAGTCATGTTTGTTTGTGTGCTTCTACCATTACCTACCCTCCGTATCATAAAGACTCCCCCCTCTCATCTGAGTCTTCACTGTAGAATTGTATGAGTCTTTAGTTCTAATCACTTTTAAGCTAATTACCTACTTGTTTAATCAATCAAGAATATGCAATGGAATTTAAACAAATACAAGCAAGTAAAGCAAACCACAATGACACTGGATTTTTATATAGGTTTGGCCTCCCGCTTACTTCCACTCTTGCAAGCCCCACTCGCGTCTTCACTATCAACCTTGTTCCGGGCCGAGTTTAAGCCTTTTACAAAACAAGCTCCACGAGCACCCTTGTGAGCTTGACATTCTTCTCTCACAATCCGAGGGGAACACTTCGGGCTTTCACCGAAGTCCTTGCTTCTTTACAATAGAGATGTTGAGTGGAACACACTCTCTAACTTGAGCACACTTAGCTTAGGATGTGGAATTGATACTAAAGTGTGGAAGTGTAAGCTTAGAGGGTAGATTTGGGGACTGGGAGACTTGGAGTTTTCTCTTAAGTGTATATGACAAATGGAAGTGTAAGACTTGTACAATTGTGTCATAGGAACACCTATTTATAAGCTACAAGTGAGTTATAGCCGTTGGGACAAGTTTGGTAAGTGTTTGTTGAAGAAACACAAAACAACAATTTGCAGGGCACAAAACTGAATGAGTTCAGTCGACTGGATCGGGCAGAACGGTCGACCGTAAGGCAAATTTGAACTCGGTTTGGTCGACCGATAAAGGTGAGATCGACCGGACCAGGCTATAACTTAGGTACACATAAGTTATCGGTCGAACACCTAATACGGTTTGGTCGACCGAAACCTAAATGGCTCTACGGGGTTGACAAACATGTCCAAATTCGGTCGACCGAAATAATGTCCATGGTCGACTGATAGGAAAAAGTATTTTGGAGTATTTGGAAATAATACGAATACGACCGTTGGTATAATACGACAATTCTAACAGCCGGAAATTTGTGTTAACTCGATCGACCGAAAAGGTCTGGACGGTCAACCGAAACCGGGCAGTAAAACACTAACTGCATAATTGATCACTCGGTCGACCGAACGGTCTGTTTTGGTCGACCAAACGTGGTCAGATAGTTCTGTTTTTTTTAGTGTTTTCCGATCTAAGTTTGGGTGATCTATTGAAGTCCAAATTATGTGAAATTTTGTGTGACTTCGATAGAGAACCTAATGTGTGTTTAAGTTATTTTTAGCTTAAGTATGCTAAATTACACAGAGTTTCTAACACTCAAAGAAAACAAGATTACATGTCTTCAATATAGCTTTAATACATGTCATGACTTGATTTCCCTTTCTTCATTGAGTCTTGATCACCTGTAGAAGTTAGCACAAATCAATAAATATGCAATGCAATATGTGTGCTACTTTACATTGGTTATAATTAAGATTAGGTTGATTAAATCATCAAGACATAGATTAAGGTTAAAAAGCCAACATTCTCCTCCTCTATATTCTACGAGTAGTCTACTCCTCTAATTACACCTTCCGTTGTGTGTGGTTTTAGAGTCGAGTCGAGCATTTTATGCGAGGTTGGGCTCATTCTGGTGAGAGCGCTTGACTTGAGAGAGGGCATTCTTTTGAGATGGACAAGCTAGGTGTTCCCCATCTCCACCTCGAACTCATTTGGAGCACAAGGCCGAGTTGTCTCATGGAGGTGAGGGAGATGATTGAATCAGTTATAATAACTGCAAGTGCACGACCGCGTTGAAGTGGTGGCAAATACTGGTCGATCCACTGGGAGGTGTGTTGACTTTTGTAGTTCGAAGGTGAGTGGGAAAAAAGGTGGAGAAATTGTGATTACATTACACCAAACTAAGAATGACAAACAATAAAACTAAACCCCATGGAGTGGAGGTGTGTAGGTATGTGTGTGTGAGTGAGTCTTCTTTTCAACTAGAAACAAGTGTAGTTTGTGTGGCATACAAGTAGAAGGTAGTGTAGAATCTAAGTGTAGGATACGCAACACTACATGGCAAACCATGAACATGCATATCTTATATAAAGTTGAGGTTGATTTTAGATTATCAAGCAAACAATAAGTACCTAGTGTGGCCATTAAAGCATCAATCAATCCTACATACAACCTAAATCATTCATGTAAAAGTGCACCAAACATGGTTCCATACATAACAAGCCATTCCCATAAAATCATAACAAGCAACAAGATAAACTCTAAAGCTAGCATGAGATAAGTACCTAGTGTGGACATTATCTCATCTAGTACAAGTTTAAGCATGCTACAAGTATAGATCTATATTAAGCATATGAAATTACACAAATAAAGGAACCCCAAATGGGGATGGAACTATTCACTACTCATTAAGAAAGAAAGACAAAACCAAATTAAACTAAGCATGCAAAAAGAGACAATATAAACTAACTAAGAAAAAATATTTTATTGACAAGACTCACATTACAAGTAGCATTCTTCTCCACCTTGAATTTTTGCTCCAAGGTTTACTCTAAGTAGAGAGAATGGCACCAAACAATGGGTAAATACAAAGGAGAAGGAAGAGTTCTATTTATAGTTATAGAAAAAGGCAATCGAGGACAATCCCCCGGTATGAGACTAAAAGCATAATATAAATGGACATAAAACAACATAATCAACGACCCGACTAAACCGTGAATACTTTGGACACATTTGGACCGCCAATTGGCAGTCCATATGTCTTGGATTTAGTATGTATTTTTGTGGTTCGTTTCGGGCTTGATGTTGTGATGTTTTATGAACCCGATTTGGTTGTGGATGTTTAGGCCCGGATATAATTGCCAAAATACTCCTCATGATGGTGTGGAGCTTTTTGATTTCTGCATTGATTCTTTTGGTTTACATCTGGGTCCTTCTCTCTTGCATCTCAGTCCATTAGTCCTGCAATTAAGTCATTTTCTTGCTTTTAAGTCCTTTTATAGTCTCTTCTTCTCAAACCTGTTTATTCCTGAAACTTAAACATAAAACTCGTTACGTAGCATTGCTTAGGATAAGAATAAAGGATATAAGACACAAATATATGCATGATATGATGTCAATCAAATACCCTCACACCTAACTTTTGCTAGTTCCGAGCAAAATAAAGAAAGGGAAAAATGAAAGAAAGGAAAAATCATTCGTAAAATAGGGAAATCCTAAATAACTTTCGTAGGGATCACGACTGCACTTAGCACGTGCAACAAGCCGTTAAACCTCCTTGTCTCCAAGGAGGAGGAGTGTTGTCTCCTTACGGTTTTTAGTGGATATACCCACAAAATCCAAACATTGATGCATTATTCAATCTAGAAACTCAACTCGATGGACTCATTTTTGTCGATCATTGGACACGGTAATACTACGGGCCGACTTTGTATATGTATCCAGTCCACACACCTACCCTAATGAATCATTCGTGCAAGTTAATTAAGGACATAAGTGATAGACATGGACAACCATAACATCCTCAAGTGATACAAAGTGTAAAGTCCATTAAGGTTCTTATTTACATTACCATTTTTTATTTTTGTTTCTTTTCTTTCTCTTTTTTTCTTTCTTTTCACTAGTTTGCGTGTAATTCTCTCAGGGTTAGGTTTTGTGCATCATTGCCTATGAGGACTTACACTATCACGTACACCTTTCCCGATATCTCCACATAGGGAAATCAATACTACCCATGTAACAGCAGTTCGGTCGGTGCATCCCAAGTCAGATGACTCGAAAGCACCAGGCACAAAGTCCCCTCAGACCTAATTTCCCAAGTGATGGGAGCCGTGTGAGAAGAGAGAACACTTACTCACTTTTTTCTTATCTACACATGAACCAAAACCCCTACACTTAATGTCTCACAAAAAGATTTTAAGGATCCTTGACTACAACAAACTTCCTTATATTAATAGACACTAATTATTGACTCGCTAGGTTCAGGGTGGACTTCTTTAATTGTTTGAGTACTGAAACTTACGATTCGATAAGACCTAAAGTCGGTAGACTAGATATCCTAATGCCTCATATTCAAGACAATTTTGGGAGCTTTCTATTTACTTTGCCTCTCTTCGGTTTTGCACATGCTAAACACACGTAAAACCTACAAAACATTTATTTCACAAACACATGAAGATTTTGAAAGAAATGTGAAAATTTAAACCACAAGGCAAGCAAAAAGAAGACAAGTCACCCAAGGATCGTGGCAAACAAATATATCGATGTTAAATGCAGCACACTAACGTGACCCCACCAATGCACACAAAAGAAAACAAAATCAAAGGAAAAGACTCAACTATGTACACACGTAAAATACCCCCCACACTTACTTCATGCATTGTCCTCAATGAATGCGAGCATGACACTACATGGATTTATGCATGAAAAAGAAAAGATCTCACCAACGTGAAGCGTAAAAGGAAGTTCATGGTTATGGTGATGGACACAACCCAAATTCCCAATAAAACTTGTGAAATACTAAAGAAGGGACACAAATACGTGAAAGAATGGGCCCAAATACGCAAGGGTTGGGGCCCACAACAATCAATGCGCACTCATGGAGTCTTTTTTGTTTCTTTGGAATATAACTTTGTACAAAAATGGGCTCCCATTTTCATTTGTCAATGGACATCAAATGGGAACATACCATCTCTCGAGCCAGAAATTCAACAACATGGGCTCGCAACATAGGAAATATGAGGATTGTTAAGAGGTTTTGAACCAAGGATGGTGGTTCATGCCTCTCAAAACAAGAGTCAGTGAAAGGAAATGGTAACAAAGATGTTTCCACTCCACAACAAAGTTGAGGATCATCAATGTATACCCTCCAACCGATATTTGGGTGCGCTGGGATCATTTCATCCACACAAGGTGACACCATGAACTTATTACCCAGATGTCGAAGTTCAAAAACAAAATTACTTGACCACCTGACACCCTTATAAGCATTGTGGTCATTTGATGCCTCTTGAGAATGAGAACTAAATGAGGCATGAATGAGAGGTAAGTATCTGTCAGGGTGTTTGAAATGAAGGGTATCAGGCGGTTGATTTATAACCCACATGGGGTCCTCAACAGATATAGAGTGAAGAGCAGGTGGCCTAGAGGCCACAAAAATTGTATCTTGTGGCTCAAGTGCCATATGATCACAAGATAAGGCATCTTCTTGTGCCAGCCCAAGAGAAACATCTTGACCACCATCGGATCTCCATCGAACAATTCTTTGAAATACTTGAAGGTGCCTTCGACTTCAAACTCATCCGTGTCCTGGATAAGGTTGACCCCAACAGGGTCACTGAAGGCACCTGACTTCTTGCCAATGGTGAAGATGTTGAATTCAGTGCATTGACTACCATAAGTCAAACACATCAGACCATTGCGATATTGATCAAGGAAATAGAAATCGCTAGAAATGGTCGCCCCAAAATAATAGGAATTTGTCCAAGTGGGTTAGACACAGGTTCAATATCCAAAACAAAGAAATCAACTGGATAAATGAACTCTCCCACTTTGATCAACACATCTTCCACCACGCCCATCAGTTTCTTCATAAACCTATCAACCAATTAAAGAGTGGTTTATGTTTGTTTGAGGTCTCCAAGACCGAGGTAGACGTAGATCGAATACGGTAGAAGATTAACAGATGAAGCAAGGTCCAATAAAGCTCGATGTATGGACACATCACCAATCACACAAGAAATAGTAGGGCAACCAGGGTCCTTGTATTTGACTTGTGTGGGTTGCAGCAATAATGAACTCACATTAGCAGCAAGGAAAGCTTTCTTGGGAACATTGGTTTTCCTTTGTTGGTGCATAAATCCTTGAGAACCTTGGTATAAGGTGGCATTTACTGGCTCACCTCCAATAGAGGAATGTTCACCTTAACTTGTCGTAAGATCTCAAGCATTTGGTCATGCTGATCAGAAGTTTTCTTTTTAAGGCGCTCAGGGAATGGAGCCTTTGGGGCGTAAGGGTCTTTCGAAGGAATCTCAGAATTTTGGTCCATAAAAACATGAGAGGGGACCTCAGAATCTGATTCCTTCGACACAAGATGAGGCAAAGGGACCTCACGGTCTGAGATGGTGATTGCAAGGAAGGCAACCCAATTTGGTTCTTCACCTCCGTACCGGACCTCAATGTATGAATCACATTAACATGATGGGTCGGTTCAGAGGTGGCTTGATGTAGCAGGAGCCTTCCTTGCCATTGTGTACCCTGGGGATTCACCTCGGGTTGACTTGGGAATTGTCCATTCTCACGTTCATGGAGCTGATGAGCCAACTGGCTAACTTGCGCTTCCAATGCTTTGACCGTGGTGTTATTCGCTGTAATCATTGTTTGTGTGCTCTGTATTAATGCGTGGAGGGTTTGTTCAAGAGTGGAGTCCCCAGGGTCAACCTGCTGAGGTAGAGTCTGACTAGAATAACCCGTTGGTGAAGCCTGAGTAGGTTGGTGAGTATGGGGCTGAGAACTTTGATGTGGGGGTTGGTAGGTCGCCGATGGGCGTGGAGGATGATGAGGTAGAGGTTCAAGTTGAGCGTGTGAGCTCTGACCGTTGCCCCCACTAGGCCCCCAAGAGAAGTTAGGGTGGTTTCTCCATCCCGGGTGTTAGGAGTGACTATAAGGGTCGTGATGGGGACACTGTTCATACATGACATTTGCATCTCAATATCACTTGGAGCATAAGCACATTCCAAGACATTATGTCCCGTAAGTTCACACCTACTACACGCAGGAGTAGCGACCTGAGCTACTAGAGCTAGGTCCAACTCTAAACTCTCAAACCTTCACATGAGAGCGACCATTTTTGCCTCAGACGCGATAGTTAACTCAACTTGATATGATCCATCTCGACCAGAAGACGTTGTGGCTAGTGGCTCTCTCATGGTGTCCCACTAAAAGGAACGTTCAGCCATCAATTCAAAAATGTCCCTTGCCTCACCGATGAGTTTCATTTGGAAATCACCCTGACACATCGACTCCAACAATGTTCGGGTGTTGTAGTTGAGGCCCTTATAAACAATTTGGCACAACTGCCAAAGCTCAATTCCATGTTGAGGGCACTGCAAGAAAAGGTCTTTGAACCTCTCAAAGAAAGCATGAAACAATTCAATCTCAGTCTTATACATTTAGTGTATCTGAAGCCGTATCTGTTGAGTCTTACTTTGAGGGAAGAATCTCTTCAGAAAAACAGTCACGAAGTCATCCGAGGACCGAATCGAGCTCGCCGGGAGGCTGTACATCCATTTCGTTGCGTTATCCTTCAATGCGAAAGAAATCATTCTCAATCAGATCCTCGTCAAGCTGTTGAAGCTTGAACAGTGAGCATACCTCCTCGAATTCACGTATAAACATATACGGATCTTCCTTATTAGCAGTGAAGGTACGAAGCATGCTCACATATTGAGGTTTCAACTCATAGTTGTTCTCGCGAGCTGGGTGAAGAACTATGCAAGAAGGTTGTGCGGCTCGAACAGGATGGGTCCGCTCCCACAATGAAATCATCCTATCCCAAGGTGGTGGTTGATTGACATCATTTCATGCTTATATTTGTATCTTATATCCATTAACTTCTCCTAAACAATGCTATGTTACGAGTTTTATGTTTAGTTTTCAGAAATAAATAAGTTTGAAGAGATGAAGCATAAAAGGACCCAAAAGCTGGGAAAAAGGACTGAATTGTGAGATCTGGGGACTGAGATGCAAGGGATAAGGACCTGAACGTAAGACAGAAGGACCTAAGAGCAAAATAGAATACTCCACACCATCATGGGGAGTATTTTAGCAATTCTATTCGGGTTGGAGCTCCAACAAACCAATTAAATGCATCCAAGACCAACACATATACCAGGAAAAGACCATAACAAAAATGAGCAGGATCTGAACCATATAGACCGCCAATTGGCGGTCAAAGACAGCTATTTGGCGGTCCATTTTGGCCCCAATCCCCTAAAATTTCTCCAGTACATGTATTAGAGGATGTTTAGGCTATTTTTGGTATCTGTTTAGTCCCACATCGGTGGATTGTCCCGGTTTGCCTTTTTCCATGGCTATAAATAGAACTCTTCACCTTCCATTGTAATCACTCCATATTTTAAGTGGCTATTCTTCCTACTAGAAGTGAGGCCTTGAAGCACACACTAAAGTAGGAGGATGCTACTTGAAATGTGAATCATTTTATCAATAAAGTTTTCTTTGTTTTGTTCTTCTTTTATTGTTTGTGCATGCTTTAGTTTAATTTTCTTTTATTAAATCTAGCTTAGTTAATATGCTTTCCTTTCTTCGTTCAATAATTAGTGTAATGTGTAGTGAGTAGTTCCATCCCCTTTGGGGGGTGGAGTAGATGTTCATACATGCATTAGAGAATGGAATGAATGCTTTTTTCCAGTGTGTTGATAAAACATGAATGTATGCTTGCTTGTTTAGGATAGAATTAATAACTTTATGAGTTTTGCCAAAATGGTTAGACACCTCTCATGCTTGTTTAGGTTCTGAAATAAACATATTGCATATGTAAATGTTAATAAACTAGGTTGGTGAATAGATTGATAGGTTTTGCCATAACAATTAGACACTTCCTATGCATGATAACGCCACCTTAATTTGTGCTTAAAGAATGTGTTCAACACCCACCTCTTTGCATGTGTGCACTCACTCCACCCCTTAGGGGTTTTCCATTTGCTGAATTCCAGCATTTCGTTCTTAGCTTAGTTGTTATTTCATCGGTTGTGTCTTTCTTTCGCATTTGCTTCTTCGTAGTTAGCGTAGTTTCGATTAGCATAAACAACTTTCTTCCACCTTATTGTGCCACTTGATTTCTGATAAACAAGAGGCTGCTCACCTCCCTGAGGACGACCCGTACTTGCCACCACTTCATCGCGGCCGTGCACTTGCGGTTTAATATAAAACGTTCAACAAGTTTTTGGCGCCGTTGCGGGGAGGTGCCAGTCCAGACTCTTGTTTAGACGATTCGAGTGGATTTAATTTTTGTCTTATAGTTTTCTTTGTTTCAGGAGACTCACATTGAGAAGGGGAAGAATCTAGTGAAGTTTGGAGGTGGTCTGAGAGAAGAAGACCGCCAATCAGCGGTCTACAACCGCCAACTGGCTGTCTCGTTGTTTCATTTCACCTCTAAATTTCTGTGGAGTATTTCTTTATCTGTTATAGTGATCTGGGACTCGATTTGGCATGTTTTGACTTATAGTTTGTCCCCAGATTAATAATCAACTTCCCTTAAGCAACTTGGACCCTAAAACTCAAAGCAAAAGATTAGGCATTCTTTTTGTTTAGGTCATCCATCATTTATGTGACTTAGGCATATAGATTGTCTTTTATCTTAGCTTTATTTTCTGTTGCTGAGAGTTGGTGTGAGGTACGCACCTTGTACTCTCATTCATGCATTTCGTATGAACATGCATTAGTTAGTAGGAAGTGCATTGAAACAAGTGTGGGTTGAGCGTTTGTTTGGAGAGTTGATTGCTAGATTAGGACTCCAAAACGCTACTAAGGAGGGGTTATCCCATAAAAGATAAGGTGGGGGATTTCATCACCCTTTCCATCGCCCCAAAAACCACACTAATCAAGAGCCTAATTTTAAAATCAAGTATACATTGGCCCTAAGGACTTCGGGTGCATTAGGAGAGTGATCCGGTCCCGACCGTCATGACCTGATCGGCGTTGCCCACTTTGTCGATAGTAGGAGAGACGAGATCCCCAGATCTTGGCTCACTTGCTGGGCTTTGTGGTCCTCGTCGTAGGGAGGTGAGGCGTGTTGAGGCCGTGTGACCTCGCAGTTAGGCGTCGTCTAGCTGTAAGGACCTATAGCGACCTTAGGATTGCTTGAGTTTGTTTGCTTGTGTGCTTCTACCTGTACCCATCCGCCGTAGCATAAGGACTTCTTCCCTTCTCTCCTGAGTCATTCTTTCTCTCCTGTGTTCCCCCGTCTTCTCCTCTACGAACATTCTTCATTAAAAAAAGGTTTTGGTTTGTGTGTGTGCACCTTTGTGCATGCTTTCGTGGACACGTGACGAGAGGGGTCGTTTGACGAGGAGCGTTGTGAATCCGGCTTCGGTAATTGATTTCTCGACGCCTTCCTCCTCTCGTGTCGCACACAGGCCGAGTTCAATGGCTGCTAATTTCCATGAGGAGGAGCAGTTGCTGGACCCACCTGTTCGACCTGTTCTTCCTGTTGTCGTTCCCATACCTCTCCGTGATCGATGCTACCCGAGCCGTACAGCTCTACCCTCATGCATCGTATTGCCAGAGGCTAATGGGAACCATTTTGAGGTTAAGCCTCAGTTTATCTCCATGCTCTCTCATTTCACTGGGAAAGGTGACCCCTATATCTTTCTCAGGGAATTTGAGGAGGTATGTGCTATGTTCAAGCTGCAACAACTTAGCACAGACTCCATCCATCTTAGGCTTGTCCCCTTTGCGCTGAAGGATGATGCCAAGAAGTGGTTGTACAGCAACCAGGTGAATACCTTTAGGAATTGGGTTGAGTTTCAATCTGCATTCCTCAAGAAGTACTTCCCAAATCATCAGACTCAAAAATTGAGGAACGAAATCAATTCCTTCTATCAACTTGAGACCAAAACATTTCATGCATATCTAGAGAAGTTCAAGGAGTTACTATCCTCATGCCCTCACCATGGCATTGACTTGTGGCGTCTTTGTCAGATTGTTTACGAGGATCTTTACATCCCGTCCCGGACGCTCCTTGAGTCCATGTGTCAAGGAGAGTTCATAGGAAAGGATGAAAGGGAGGCATGGGCTTTCCTAGAAGACCTTGCTGAGAAACAATGCAATGGGAGAGTGTAAGGGAACCACCTGCATCATCTAGTATAGGAGCGAGGATCGCGAATGCAAGCTCGACTAGATCGGGTGCTGCATTTGCTATCGATACCACTACGGCCACCGAGGCACGCATGGAGGCCTTAATGCGCCGTATGGATTCGATTGAGCTCCAAAACCAACAAAGTGCACCTCACATGTCCACATCTGGTTGTGTTCCCTATCACTCATGTGGTAGGATAGGTCATGTAGAAAGCGAGTGTGCGTCCATTCCTCCCGAGATGGAACATGTCAACGCCAGCTATGACAGAGCTAGGAATGACCCATACTCATCATCTTATAATCCTGGATGGAGGAACCACCCCAATTTTTTATGGAACCAAAATCATGCCCCAGGTGGTCCTTCAAACTCCTCTCGACCAACTAACCAATCATACCAACCTCCCATGCATGCTCATTCATATCCGCAGCCCCAAGCTCCAATCACCAATCAATCGGGTTTCCCAAATTCCAATAATATGGAGACCCGATTCAATTCGCTTGAGACCTTGACTCGTGGCCTTGAAAACTCAATGAAAATTTTTATGTCAACCACGAGTCAAGTTCTCACTTCAAATCAGCAGACTATCAAATCTCTAGAGCTTCAGATGGGCCAATTGGCTCAGTCTGTACATGAAAGAGAGAGAGGGTCCTTGCCTAGCCAGCCTGAGGCTAAGCCCCGCATGTACCAGCAACAACACATGCAAAATGAGAATGTGGTATCTAGGGGGAGGCAAGTGAACCATGTGGAGGAACCTGTTCACCATGTCAATTCCATTGTGACCTTAAGGAATGGAAGACAGGTTGACAATCACATTTCCTTGCCACCACTACCACCACCATCTATGCAGCCCCTTAGTGGGAATGGTGGTGAAGAAGAAGCTGAGGGTGAGGGTAATACACCAAGGCTTCCTTCTCAGGCACCGCAGAAAACCTACCTGCCAAAAGCTCCTTATCCAAGTAGGTTAACCGAAAAGCAGAGTGACACCATGGACAAGATATTAGAGGTGTTTAAGCAAGTAAAGGTTAACATCCCCTTGTTGGATGTCATCCAACAAATACCTCAATATGCCAAAGTGTTGAAGGATCTCTACACAACCAAGAGGAAGACCAATGTTCTTATGAAAGCATTCTTGGCTGCAAATATAAGCTCACTTTTGTCCAATCCCACCTACAAAATATACAAGGACCCTGGGTGTCCTACTATTCAGTGTACGATAGGAGACACTAGAATGAGTAATGTATTGCTTGATTTAGGATCGGCAGTCAACCTCCTCCCATTCTCTGTTTATCAACAGTTGAAGTTGGGAGAATTGAAACCAACCAAGATCACCCTCCAATTGGGGGATAGATCCATTCGTATTCCAAAGGGAATTATCGAGGACGTGCTTATCAAAGTTGGAGATTTTATATTTCCAGTCGATTTTGTTGTCCTCGATACCAATCCTGTTGCGAACACCCATTCTCAAATACCTTTGATTTTGGGTAGACCATTTCTGGCAACTTCCAATGCCTTAATTAATTGTCGAAATGGTCTCATGAAGCTCTCATTCGGTAACATGAGTGCCGAGTTTCATGTGTTCAACTCTGGTAGGCAATAGGAGCCCATGGATGAACGTTTAAATCTCAATCTCATCCGCCAATTGAAGAAAGCACCACAAAATCAACGAACACCCGTAACCCCAATGCAACCCATTGAGAATGTTTGTGGGGCCAGCGAAAACTCATTGCCTGTCTTTGCAATGCAACAGAGTGAGCTGGCATCAAACATAGGAGTGTTCGTTGCATGATTCAGTTTAGAGTACTAGTGAGAGTGAGACACCTCATCATGTGCCTATACCAGAAGGTGTCTCTACCTCATGTCCCATGGCCATTGAGCAATTTGAGCTTCATATTGACTCCAACAAGGACCCACCTATGACCGAGCTTATGCTTGATGATCTAAATGATGGTGGGAGGTCCTTGTTGGATGACTTGGGGAGAATCCCCATTCTTAGTGATGCAGGTCTGCTGCATCCATCGAATAAGATTGAGGAACTCATTCCGATGCACCCGCCTATTGGTTGGAGGGTTTTGTTCGATGAGCAACTAAACCCTAGTGAGGCAACACAACTTCATTCTTTGTTGCCCACACCCAACCAATATCATGAGGGGTTCGAGCCTTTCAGCTTTGACCTTTCACCCCTCATGACACCTCAGAGTACCGGTGAAGTGTGCCCATATCGGCAAGTCTCTGGTCCTCATGACTTGATGTTCTCATTTGATGTTCCTTGACCAAATGATTATGAGAATATCGTTGTTGCTGTATATATCATTTAAACAACAACAACAACAACAACAAAAGAAAAGAAAAGAAAAGTGTGTAATAAAAGACTCCTTCAGTGAGCATTGATTGTTGTGGGCCCTAACCCTTGTGTACTTGGGCCCCATTTCTTCACGTATTTGTTTCCCTTCTTCAGTATCTCAGAGGTTTTGAGGAAATTCCGGTTTGTGTCCATCACTATAACCATGAACTTCCTGTTGGTGAGATCTTCCTTTTTTCATGCATAAATCCTTGTAGTATCTTGCTCACATTCATTGAGGACAATGCATGAAGTAGGTGTAGGGGTGTGCTTTACGTGTGTAAATAGTCGAGTCTTTTCTTTTGATTTCTTGTGTTCTTTTGTGTGCATTGTTGGGGTCATGTTAGTGTGCCGCATTTAATATCGATATATCTGCTTGCCATGATCCTTGGGTGACTTGTCTTCTTTTGCTTGCCTAGTGCTTCAAAATTTTCACATTTCTTTCAAAATCTTCATGTGTCTGCGAAAGAAAATGTTTTTGTAGGTTTTGCGTGTGTTTAACATGGGCAAAACCGTTGAGAGGCAAAGTAAAAAGAAAGCTCCCAAAATTGTCTTGAACTTGATGCATTAGGATATCTAGTTTACTGGCTTTAGGTCTTATCGAGTCGTTAGGATGCACCCCGGTTTTCCCTCGGGGGGCATGTAATCATAGGGTTTCAGCACTCAAACATTTAAAGAAGTCCACCCTGAACCTTGTGAGTCAAATAATTCATGTCTGTTAGTATAAGGAAGTTTGTCGTAGTCAAGGGCCCTTAATATCTTTTTGTGAAACTTAAGTGTAGGGATTTTGGTTCCCCTGTAGATAAATAAATTAGTGGTGTTCTCTCTTCTCGCACGGCTCCTATCACTCGGGAAAGTAGGTCTGAGGGGACTTTGTGCCTGGTGCTTTCGAGTCATCTGACTTGGGATGCACCGACCGAACTCCCGTTACACGGGTGGTAGGGATCGCCCAATGTGGAGATTTGGGGGAAGGTGTACGTGATAGTGTAAGTCCTCATAGGCAATGATGCACGAAACCTGACCCTGGGAGAATCAAACACCAACCAATAAACTGCTCCAAAGAAAAAGAAAAAAAAGAAAAAAAGGAAAAGAAAAAGAAAAAAAGAGTCAAATAAGAACCAAAATGGACTTTATACATTGTATCACATTCAGAAGTTATGGTTGCCCATGTCTTTCACTTAAGTCATTAACTAATTTTCACGAATAACTCATTAGGCGAGGTGTGTGGACCGATTACATATATAGAGTCGACTCGTAGTATTACCGCATCCCATGATCGACAATATGAGTCCAACGAGTCGTGTAGCTAGATTGATTAATGCTTCTTGTTTGGATTTTGTGGGTATATCCATTAAAAACCCTCAGGAGACAACACTCCTCCTCCTTGGCAACAAGGAGGTTTAACGGCTTGTTGCACGTGCTAAGTGTAACCGTGATTCCTACGAAATTGAGTTAGGATTTCTTGTTTTTTGTATGATTTTCTCTTTCTTTGTTTTGCTTGGGACTAGCAAAAGTTAGGTGTAGGGGTATTTGATTGACATCATTTCATGCTTATATTTGTATCTTATATCCATTATCTTTCACCTAAACAATGCTATGTTACGAGTTTAATGTTTAGTTTTAAGGAATAAATAGGTTTGAAGAGATGAAGCATAAAAGGACCCAAAAGCTGGGACAAAGGACTGAATTGTGAGATCTGGGGACTAAGATGCAAGGGAGAAGGACCTGAACGTAAGACAGAAGGACCTAAGAGAAAAACAGAATACTCCACACCATCATGGGGAGTATTTTAGCAATTCAATTCGGGTCGGAGCTCTAACAAACCAATTAAATGCATCCAAGACCAGCAAATATACCACGAAAAGCCCATAACAAAAATGAGCAGGATCTGAACCATATAGACCGCCAATTGACGGTCCAAGACCACTATTTGGCTGTCCATTTTGGCCCAAATCCGCTAAAATTTCTTCAGCACATGTATTAGAGGATGTTTAGGCTATTTTTGGTATCTGTTTAGTCCCACATCGGGGGATTGTCCCGGTTTGCCTTTTTCCATGGCTATAAATAGAACTCTTCACTTTCCATTGTAATCACTCCATATTTTAAGTGGCTATTCTTCCTACTAGAAGTGAGGCCTTGAAGCACACACTAAAGTAGGAGGATGCTACTTGAAATGTGAATCATTTTATCAATAAAGTTTTCTTTGTTTTGTTCTTCTTTTATTGTTTGTGCATGCTTTAGTTTAATTGTCTTTTATTAAATCTAGCTTAGTTAATATGCTTTCCTTTCTTAGTTCAATAATTAGTTTAATGTGTAGTGAGTAGTTCCATCCCCTTTGGGGGGTGGAGTAGATGTTCATACATACATTAGAGAATGGAATGAATGCTTTATTTCCAATGTCTTGATAAAACATGAATGTATGCTTGCTTGTTTAGGATAGAATTAATAACTTGATGAGTTTTGCCAAAATGATTAGACACCTCTCATGCTTGTTTAGGTTCTGAAATAAACATATTGCATATGTAAATGTTAATCAACTAGGTTGGTGAATAGATTGATAGGTTTTGCCATAACATTTAGACACTTCCTATGCATGATAACACCACCTTAATTTGTGCTTAAAGAATGTGTTCAACACCCACCTCTTTGCATGTGTGCACTCACTCCACCCCTTAGGGGTTTTCCATTTCCTGCATTCCAGCATTTCGTTCTTAGCTTAGTTGTTATTTCATCGGTTGTGTCTTTCTTTCGCATTTGCTTCTTCGTAGTTAGCGTAGTTTCGATTAACATAAACAACTTTCTTCCACCTTATTGTGCCACTTGATTTCTGATAAACAAGAGGCTGCTCACCTCCCTGAGGACGACCCGTACTTGCCACCACTTCATCGTGGCCGTGCACTTGCGGTTTAATATAAAACGTTCAACAATGGTGCACCAAGAACTCGATCCTGACCGAATCCCTCTTCCTCCCGAGTCGGAGGGGGAAGAGAAGGAGGTCTACGTGGGGGTGTGACAGGACCAAGGTAATCCATGTATGGAACCCGGTCTCCCTCATAGCCACGAGATGATTCGGCCTTACGCTCCAAAGGAGCTTGAGGCGGAGATGGTCGGTCACCTAGATCGTCCATCCCAGAAAAATGCACTCACTCAAGTTGAGCGATCTCACCAGAACGAGCCCAACCTCGCATGAAACGCTCAACTCAACTCTAAAACATCACACAACAGAAGGTGTAATCAGAGGAGGAGGCTATAACGAAGAACATAGAGGAGGAGAAGACTCAGATGATAAAGGAAGAATCCCTAGAGCTAGCGTGGGTAGTGGGTGAAGATAGAAGCCTAATCTAGCAAGTATGGCTCAAACAACCTATGGCTAAAGGTCCTTAGGCTAGACGACGCCTAACTTTGAGATCACTAGTCTCGACACGCCTCACCTCCCTACATTGAAGATCACAATGCCCAGCAGGTGATACCAGATTCGGAGATCCAGTACCTCCTACTATCGACAAGGCAGGAGATGTCGATCAGGTCATGACGGTCTCAACTCGATCACTCTCCTAGTGCGCCCAAGTACTAGGGCCAATGTCTACTTGCTTTTAGAATTAAGGCTTTTATTAAGAGTGGTTTTTTGGGGCAAAGAAAAGGGTGATGAAATCCCCCACCTTATCTTGTATGGGACAACCCCTCCTTAGTAACGTTTTGAGTCTTAATCTAGCAATCAACTCTCCAAACAAACGTTCACCTCACTCTTGTCCCGATGCACCTTACTAACTAATGAATGCTTTAACCAAGCATGAATGAGAGAATGGGTGCACGTACCTCACGCTAGCAATCAACAACAAGAATGTAAAGAAAAGAAAGACGAGTGCGTGCAAGGTCTACAAATGATGCATGGCCTAGACGACAATCAATCTAATCTTTTTCTTTGAGTTTTAAGGTCCAAATTTATTAAAGGGACATGATTTTTAATCTGGGGGCAAACTACATGTCAAAACATGCCATATTGAGCCGCAGGACACAACAGTGAATGTAGAAACCACTAGAAAAAATTAGAGGGGAAATGGAGCTTACCAGGCCGTGAGTTGGCGGTCTGTTTACTCATTTTCTCCTCCCAACTTTTCCTAGTTACGTCTGTTGATCTTTAAAGCCTCCTGTAACAAAGAAAACCTACAAACAAAAATGTAACACCACTCGAATTATCCAAACCAAAGTTTGGACAGAGCACCCCCCGGCAACGGTGCCAAAAACTTGATTGAATTATTTATAATAAACACAAGTGCACGACCACATCGAAGCGGTGGCAAATACGGTTCCATCCACAGGGAGGTGTGTCGACTTTGGTTCATTAGAAGGTGAGTGGGAAACAAGGTGGAGAAAATGTGATTACACTACACTAAGATAAGAATGACAAACAATAAAACTAAACCCCATGGAGTGGAGGTGTGTAGGTATTTGTGTGTGTGAAATGGGTCTTCTTTTAAATTAGAAACAAGTGTAATTTGTGTGGCATACAAGTTGAAGGTAGTGTAGGATACACAACACTACATGGCAAACCATGAACATGCATATCTCATAGAAAGTTGAGGTTGATTTTAGATTATCAAGCATGCAATAAGTACCTAGTGTGGCCACTAAAGCATCAATCAATCCTACATACAACCTAAATCATTCATGTAAATATGCACCAAATGTGGATGGAACTACTCACTACTCATTAAGAAAGAATATTTTATTGACAAGACTCACATTACAAGTAGCATTCTTCTCCACCTTGAATTTTTGCTCCAAGGATTACTCTAAGTAGGGGGAATACCACCAAGCAATGGGTAAATACAAAGGAGAAGGAAGAATTCTATTTATAGTCATAGAAAAAGGCAATCGGGGACAATCCCCCGGTATGGGACTAAAAGCATAATATCAATGGACATAAAACAACATAACCAATGACGGACTAAACCGTGAACACTTTGGACACATTTGGACCGCAAATGGGCGGTCTGGGACAGCCAATTGGCGGTCCATATGTCTTGGATTGAGTCTGGTTTTTGTGGTTCGTTTCGGTCTTGATTTCTTGATGTTTTGGTTGTCGATGTTTAGGCCAACATAAAATTGTCAAAATACTCCTCATGATGGTGTGGAGCTTCTTGATTTGCTCATTGATTCTTTTGGTTTACATCCGGGTTCTTCTCTCATGCATCTCAGTCCATAAGTGCCGCAATTCAGTCCTTTTTCTTTCCTTTAAGTCCTTTTATAGTCTCTTCTTCTCAAACTTGTTTATTCCTGAAATTTAAACATAAAACTCATTACGTAGCATTGCTTAGGCTAAGAATAAAGCATATAAGACACAAATATATGCATGATATGATGTCAATCAGGAGACCAGCCATACATAGATTACTTCGGTCCTCTCCTACCATCACGTAGACCTCCTTCTCCTCCGCCAACTCGGGAGGAAGAGAGATTCGGTCAGGATCGAGTTCTTGGTGCACCACCACCTTTAGCTCAACAGGATAGACCGATGACTCTGTGGGAGCGGACCCATCCTGTTCGGGCCGCACAACCTTCTTCCATACTTCTCCCGCCTACTCGCGGGAGCAACTAAGAATTGAAACCTCAATATGCGAGCATGCTTCCTACCTTCACTTATAATAAAGAGGATCCGTATATCTTTATACATGAATTCGAGGAGGTATGCTCCATGTTCAAGCTTGAACAACTTGACGAGGATTCTGTCTGGTTGTTTCGCGTTGAAGGATAACCTGAAGAAATGGATGTACCGCCTCTCAGCAAACTTGATTCGGTCTTGGTATGACTTTGTGATCGTCTTTCTGAAGAGATTATTCCCCTAAAGGAAGACTCAACAGATACGGCACCAGATATATCAAATATATTAGACTGAGACAGAATTGTTTCATGCATTCCTTAAGAGGTTCAAGGACCTTCTCTTGCAGTGCCCTCGTCAAAGGACTGAGTTGTGGTAGTTGTGCCAAATTGTTTATGAGGGCATCAACTACAATACCTGCACATTGTTGGAGTCGATGTGTAAGGGTGATTTCCAAATGAAACCCATTGATAAGGCATGTGACACTTTTGAATCAATGGCTGAACGTACCCTTGAGTGGGACACCATGAGAGAGCCACCAGCCGTCAGATCTTCTGTAGCTCAGGTCACTACTCCCACTTGTAGTAGGTGTGGAGTTACGGGACATAGGGCCTCAGAGTGTGCTTACGCTCCAAGTGATACTGAGCATGCAAGTGCGATGTATCAACAATGGACCCGTATCGACCCGTATAGTCACTCCTACGACTCGGGATGGCAAAACCACCCTAACTTCTCATGGGGGCAGAGGTCAGAGCATGCACGCTCAACCTCCACCTTATCAACCTCCACGCCCATCGGCGACCTACCAACCTCCACATCAAAGGTCTCAGAACCATAATTACCAACCTCCTCATGCCTCATCATCGGGTTATTCTACCAGACTTCACCACCCCAGCGAGTTGACCCCAAGGACCCTTCTTGTGATCCGACCATTCAAGTATTGCAAAGTACAGTCAAGGCTTTGGAAATGCAAGTTATCCAGTTGGCTCATCAATTCCATGAACGCGAGAAGGGTCAGTTCCCGAGTCAACCTGCGGTGAATCCTCGGGGTACCCATTCTCAAGGAAGGCCACTTATACCTCATGCTACCTCTGAACTGACCCATTACATTAATGTGATTCATACTTTGAGGTCTGGTAAGGAGGTGGATAACCACATTGGTGTGTCTTCCTTGTCATCACCATCTCTTGGTGTAACCAGACCTACGGTGATACCTGCATCTCTGAGGGAGCTGTATCCTGAGGTTCCCTCCACCAATACTTCTAGGAAGGAGCCTGATCCTGAGGTTCCTTCTACATTTCTTTCGACAATGGGGCCGAACCCTGAGGTCCCCTTGTCTCCTCTTGTGTCGAAGGAATCAGATTCTGAGGTCCCCACTCATGCTTCTTTGGACCAGAATTCTTATGTTCCTTCGCACCCTTATGCCCCGAAGGTGCCATTCCCTGAGCGCCTTAAAAAGAAAACCTCTGATCAGCATGACAAGATACTTGAGATGTTTCGAAAAGTTAAGGTGAACATCCCTCTATTGGAGGTGATTCAACAAATGCCACCTTATGCCAAGGTTCTCAAGGACTTATGCACTAAGAAGAGAAAAACTCATGTTCCAAAGAAAGCTTTTCTTGTCGCTAACGTGAGTTCTTTGTTGGCACAACCCATGCAAGTCAAGTACAAGGACCCTGGCTGTCCTACTATCTCTTGTGTGATTGGTGATGTGTCCATACATCGAGCCTTATTCGACCTTGGTGCATCTGTTAATCTTCTGCCATATTCTGTCTACGTCCACCTCGGTCTTGGAGACCTCAAACAAACAAGAATCACTCTTCAATTGGCTGATAGGTCTATGAAGAAACCGAGGGGTGTGGTGGAAGATGTGCTGATAAAAGTGGGAGAGTTCATTTATCTAGTCGCTTCTTTGTCTTGGATACTGAACCTGTGCCAAACCCACTTAGACAAATTCCTGTCATTCTGGGGCGACCATTCCTTGCGACTTCCAATGCATTGATCAATTGTCGCAATGGTCTGATGCGCTTGACTTATGGTAGTCAATGTGCTGATGTCAAGATTTTCACCATCGGCAAGAAGTCAGGTGCCTTCAATGACCCTGTTGGGCTCAACCTTATCCAGGGTTTGGATGAAATTGAAGTTGAGGGCACCTTCAAGTACTTCAGAGAATTGTTCGATGAAGATCCTGAAGGTGGTGAAGATGTTTCACCTGGGCTGGTACAAGAAGGTGCCTTATGTTCTGATCATGTGGCCTCAGTGCCACCTCCTTTTGATCTTGTGGCCCTTGAGCCACGTTCTTCTGATCTTGTTGCCCTTGAGCCACATCCTTTTGATCACGTGGCCCTTGAGCCACAACCTTTCGATCATGTGGCTTTTGAGCCACAAGATACCATTTTTATGGCCTCTGGGCCACATGATCTTCATTCTGTATCTGCTGAGGACCCCATGTGGGTTAAGAATCAACCACCTGATACCCTTCAACCTGATAGAGTTTCACCTCTCACTCATGACTCCTATCTTGCTCACTCTCAAGAAGCATCAAACGACCACAACGCTTATAAGTGTATTAGGTGGTCAAGCAATTCTGATTTGTATGTCGCGAGCCCATGCATGTGCATTTTTGGCTCGAGAGATGGCAGGTTGCCATTTGATGTCCCTTGACATATGAAGATGAGAGACCATTTTTGTACATAGTTATAAAAAAAGAAAAAAAAGGAAAAAAAATTAAAGTACAATAAAAGACTCATTCAGTGAGCATCGATCGTTGTGGGCTCCAACCCTTGAGTATTTGGGCCCCCTTTCTTTCACGTATTTGGTCTCCCTTTTTTAAGTATCTCACAGGTTTTGAGGGGAATTTGGGTTGTGTCCATCAACATGACCTTGAACTTCCCTTTGTACTTCATGTTGGTGAGATCTCTCCTTTTTCACGCATACATCCATGTAGTATCTTGCTCGTATTCATTGAGGACAATGCATGAAGTAGGTGTGGGGGGGTGTTTTACGTGTGTACATAACTAAGTCTTTTATTTGGATTTTGTTTTCTTTTGTGTGTATTGATAGGGTCATGTTAGTGTCCTGCATTTAATATCGATATATCTACTTGCCATGATCCTTAGGTGACTTGTCTTTTTTTGCCTGCCTAGTGTTTTAAAATTTTCACACTTCTTTCAAAATCTTCATGTGCTTGCGAAAGAAAATGTTTTGTGCGTTTTGCGTGTGTTTAGCATGTGCAAAACCGTTGAGAGTCAAACTAAAAAGAAAGCTCCCAAAATTGTCTTGAACTTGATGCATTAGGATATCTAGTACTGTGGCTTTAGGATTTATCGAGTCGTTAGGATGCACCCCAGTTTTCCCTTGGGGGTGAGTAATCATAGGGTTTCAGTGCTCAAACATTCAAAGAAGTCCACCCTGAACCTAATGAGTCAATAATTCGTGTCTGTTAACTTAAGGAAGTTTGTTGTTGTCAAGGACCCTTTAAATCTTGTTGTGAGACATGAAGTGTAGGGGTTTTGGTTCATGTGTAGATAAGAAATAAGTGAGTAGGTGTTCTCTCTTCTGGCACGGCTCCTTTCACTCGGGAAAGTAGGTCTGAGGGGACTTTGTGCCTGGTGCTTTCGAGTCATCTGACTTGGGATGCACCGACCGAACTCTCGTTACACGGGTGGTAGGGATTGCCCTATGTGGAGATTTGGGGAAAGGTGTACGTGATAGTGTAAGTCCTCATGGGCAATGATGCACGAAACCTGACCCTGAGAGAATAAAGCTCCAACTAATAAAAAGAAAAGAAAAGAAAAACAAAAACAAAAACAAAAAAAATGGTAATGCAAATAAGAACCTTAATGGACCTTACACTTTGTATCACTTGAGGATGTTGAGGTTGTCCATGTCTTTCACTTAATTCCTTATTTAACTTGCACGAATGGTTCATTAGGTTAGGTGCGTGGACTGATTACTTATATAGAGTCGGCCCGTAGGATTACCGCGTCTAATGATCGACAACAGATGTCCAACGAGTCAAATGTCTAGATTGAATAATGCATCTTGTTCGGATTTTGTGGGTATATCCGTTGAAAACCCTCAGGATACAACACTCCTCCTCCTTGGCAACAAGGAGGTGTAACGGCTTGTTGCACGTGCTAAGTGCAACCGTGATTCCTACGAAAGTGAGTTAGGATTCCTTGTTTCTCGTTTGCTTTTCTCTTTCTTTGTTTTGCTCGGGACTAGCAAAAACTTAGGTGTGGGGGTATTTGATTGACATCATTTCATGCTTGTATTGGTATCTTATATCTATTATCTTACACCTAAGCAATGCTACGTGACGAGTTTTATGTTTGAATTTCTGAAATAAAGATGTTTGAAGAGAAGAGCCATGAAAGTACCCAAAAGCAGGAAAAAAGACTTAATTGTGCGACCTGGGGACTGAGATGCAAGAGAGAAGGATCTGAACGTAAGACCGAAGGACCTAAGAGCAAAACAGAAAACTCCACACCATCATGGGGAGTATTTTGACAATTCAATTCGGGTCGAAGCTCCAATAAACAAAGTATATGCATCAAAGACCAACAAACACATCACGCAAAGCCCAACATCAAAACCAGACGAATCTGGATCCTGTAGACCGCCAATTGGCGGTGTGGATCTTCCCGGATCCGATGAAACTTCTGAAGAGCGTGTATTAGATGATGTTTAGGCTATTTTTGGTATTTGTTTAGTCCCACATCGGGGGATTGTCCCGAATTACCTTTTTCTATGGCTATAAATAGAACTCTCCCTCCTCTCATGTAATATATCTCCCTCTTTGGTGGCCATCTTCCCTACTATGAGTGAGGCCTTGAAGCAAAACTCTAGTGGAGGAAGGGTTGCTTGTATTGAGTGAGTTAATAATAGATGTTTTTCCTTTAATTGTGTTGTTTCTCTCTTAGTTTCATTTCCTTTCATATGCATGCTTGCTTGTTTGTTTTGTTTTATGCTTCTTTAATATTTCTTGCTTGATTAGTGTAGTTTCATTTCAGTATAATGCTTCATTTTGTTAGAGTAGTTAGTTTAAATATGTGTGAGTAGTTCCATCCCCATTTGGGGGGTGGAGTAATATGTGATATGATCATGTAGTGTATTAAGTGTGTGGTCTCTTTATCCCTTGAGCTTTATATGATTTCCATAACCATCTAATGGGTTTTCACTCTTATCTTTGATATGCTAATGCTCTTGAATGAAGCTTAGCTTATTATGCTTTGATTAGTGGACCTATTTTATGGGGAATGATAAGGTTAGGATATGGATGAAGTTAATATTGGAAACACAAGTTGTAGTGTATGTACTCTTGTTGCCTTTACCTTGGTTAATGTCTTGTATGTTTTAATGATATTGGGTTATCTTAATTCATGTGGAGGCATAGTAGGGTCTAGTCTTTATACATGAGTTCATTTAGCTTCATTCCAATTATTGTCTTGTATGTTTTAGTGATGTAGTCTTATCTTAATTCGTGTGGAGGCAAAGTTGGATGTAGTTTTATGATTTCATGCACTACATGTTGTGAGGAGCTTAATTGAACACACACACATCTTTATATTCACATTATTTATCTACCCCTTATGGGGTTTAGTTTTTGTTGCTTATCTTTCATTTCCTTTTGCATTGTAGTGTAGTTAGTGTAATCAATCTTTCTCTCCATTTTTTACCACTCGCCTTCGCACAAACCAAACGTCAACACACCTCCCATTGGACGACCCGTATTTGCCACCGTTTCAACGCGACTGTGCACTTGCGGTTTAAATAAAACAATCAAACATAATCCAAACCCATGCATCCTGGGGTGCCTCAGACAAACACTCTGTGTGGTTGCGACAATCTTGATTGTGTGACTGAGCAGTCTTCAAATTGAGGTAATATGAGAGAGGACTTCACTACTAGACCACCATCTAGTTATGTCAGATCATATGTTGGCCAACAAACTAAGACATTACAAGAACCTTTGGCCTCTTTCATGCGTGTGGTGGATGACATGAGTGCACTGATAGCTCCTGTAGTTGTACCGTGTCACTATTGCGGGTTGAGTGGTCATGATTTCGGGGAATGTCCTTATGTTCCCCCAGAGCTTGAGTATGAGCACACCTTTTCCCAAAGTGCTCAATGTGATCCTTACGCATCCGCTTACAGCCCGAGAGGGATGGATTCATGGGGAGACAATTCTTATTCAAATTCTTATACATCATTTCCACCCTAGTATACTCCTCCCGAATACCCAGAATTCTACCAACACCCTACTCCGAATCATTGGACTCATTCTCAGCCCATCAACACCCAATCCCAAAATTTCCCAAGCTCTGACTTGAGCCTTATAATTGACCACATACCTGATTCCTTCAAACAAATTTTCCTTACGTTCATGGACACCACTCAATAGTCCATAGAAAATATGGCAATGCAAGTGAGTCAATTGATGCAGTAATTATGTTATTGTGAGGAGGGTAACTTTTCCTGTCAACATGACGATTTATCTTCTTATATCGAACCACCACCACATCCAAAAATTCAAAGCACAATCTTTCAAAGTCAAACTACTAGTCAGTATGAGGGACTTGGGGTTTCAATTCACGATCAGGCTGGGGGATTCGATCCAAATTGAGAATAGCATTGACCAGTTTCATTATGAGTCGGCAGAGGATTGTGCCTTACCATTTGTCCCATGGCCCTTGAGCCATATGATCTTGTTGTCATGCCACTTAACGACTCATCTATGATGGAGCAAGAGCTCCCTAACACGCTTAATTTCATACGACCTGATGAGAGTTTGCCTCTTACTATTGTTCCTGATCATCTTGGAAATGATGGGACATCAAACAATTACATCGCCAATGAGGGTATTGGGAGTGCCTTATAGGATACCTTGGGTAAGAGACCCACCTTCTGTTCACCTGGTGAGACGGACATGCATGATGAGGTTCTTGATCTCGTTCCGACCCACCAGCATGTTGGTTGGAGAGTTTGGATTGACGATTATACATTCAATTCTGCAATGGGGGAAATTCTTCTTTGTTGCACATTATGTCCCAAACTCTGGAGAGGTTCAAGATATTTCGGTTTGATCCTTTGAATGAGACTCCTTTGCGTCTAATTCATGAACCTCTCTTTTCATTTTGTGCTCTTTGTGAGGGGGGCACACATTAGTATTCTAGCCCCGCGTGGTGTCATGTTCCCATTCCAAGTGCATTGACCCACTTTTGAGGGTCCCATTTGATGTCCTATGACAAATGAAGATGGAAACTTATTTTGTACATAGTTATATTTCAAAAAAAAGAATAAAACCCATGAGTGAGCACAACTTGTTGTGGGCTCCAACCACTGTGTATTTGGGGCCCATTCTTTCACGTATTTGTCTCTCTTTTTAAGTATCTCACAGGTTTTGAGGGAATTCGGGTTTGTGTCCATCAACATAACCATGAACTTCCCTTTGTGCTTCACGTTGGTGAGAACCTTTCTTTTTCATGCATAGATCCAAGTATTGTCATGCTCGCATTCATTGAGGACAATGCATGAAGTGTGGGGGAGTGTTTTACGATTGTACATAGTCAAGTCTTTTCCTTTGATTTTGTTTTCTTTTATATGCATTGTTAGGGTCACGTTAGTGTGCTGCATGTAATATTGATATATCTACTTGCCATGATCCTTGGGTGACTTGTCTTCATTTGCTTCCCTACTTCTTTAAAATTTTGATTTCATTCAAAAATCTTCATGTGTTTGCGAAAGAAATTTTTTGTGTGTTTTGCGTGGATTTAACATGTGTGAAATCGTTGAGAGGCAAAGTAAAAGGAAACTACCAAAATTGTCTTGAACATGATGCATTAGGATATTTAGTATACCAGCTTTAGGTCTTATCTAGTCATAAGGATGCACCCCAGTCTTCCCTAGAGGGGCGTGTAATCATAGGGTTTCATTACTCAAACAATTAAAGAAGTCCACCCTGAACCTAGTGAGTTGAATAATTCGTGTCTGTTAATATAAGGAAGTTTGTTGTAGTCAATGACCCTTTAACTCCTGTTGTGAGACATTAAGTGTAGGGGTTTTGGCTCATGTGTAGATATGCAATAAGTGAGTAGGTATTGTCTCTTCTCGCACGGCTCCTATCACACGGGAAATTAGGTCCGAGGGAACTTTGGGTCTGGTGCTTTCGAGTCATTTGAGTTGGGATGCACTAACCAAACTCCCATTACACGGGTGGTGGGGATTGCCCTATGTGGAGATGTGGGGGAAAGGTGTATGTGATAGTGTAAGTCCTCATAGGCAATGATGCACGAAACCTGGCCCTGGGAGAATTATACACCAACGAGTAACAAAAAAAGAAAAGAAAAAGAAGAAGAGAAGAACAAAAAAATTGGTAATGCAAATAAGAACCTTAATGGACTTTACACTTTGTATCACTTGAGGATGTTGATGTGTTCATTTAAAATACTGCAATTACACGGCCGTCGGTGAAGACGGGGCAAGTACGGGTCGATCCACTGGAAGGTGTGTCGACTCTAGTTCTTTCGAAGGCAAGTGGGAAAAGAGGGGAAGAAGTTGTGATTACTCTAAACAAACTACGCTAAAGTAGCATAAAACAGACAAAGACGATGAAAGCACGAGACGAAACAAAACTAAACTAAGTGACTAATAAAAGCAAGCTGGAAATCAGGAATGGAAACATCCTCAAGTGATACAAAGTGTAAAGTCCAATAAGGTTCTTATTTGCATTACCATTTTTTTGTCTTTTTCTTTTTGTTCTTCTCTTCTTCTTCTTTTTTCTTTTCTTTTTCTCTTACTAGTTGGTGTATAATTCTCCCAGGATCAGGTTTTGGGCATCATTGCCTATGAGGACTTACACTATCACGTAAACCTTTCAACATCCACCTCGGTCTTGGAGACCTCATACAAACAAAAACCACTCTTCAACTGGCTGATAGTTCTATGAAGAAACCGAGGAGCGTGGTGATAGATGTTCGGATCAAAGTGGGAGAGTTCATTTATCCAGTCGATTTCTTTGTTTGGGATACTGAACCAGTGCCAAAACTCACTTGGATAAATTCCTGTTATATTGGGGCGACCATTTCTACAGACTTCCAATGCCTTGATCAATTGTCGTAATGGTCTGAAGCGCTTGACATATGGTAGTCAGTGCACTGATTGCAACATCTTCCCCATCGGCAAGTAGCCAGGTGCCTGCGGTGATCCTTATCCCGGGCACGGATGAGATTAAGGTCGAAGGCACCTTCAAGTATTTCAGAGAGTTGTTCGATGGAGATCCTGATGGTGGTGAAGATGTTTAACTTGGGCTAGCACAAGAAGGTGCCTTATCTTGTGATCATGTGGCCTTTGAGCCACAAGATACCACTTTTGTGGCCTCTGGGCCACCTTCTCTTCCCTCCGTATCTGTTGAGGACCTGGGTTAAGAATCAACCACCTGATACCATACATTTCAAACAACCAGACAGAGGTTTACCTCTCATTCATGCCTCCTATCTTGCTCATTCTCAAGAGGCAACAAACGACCACAATGCTTATAAGGGTGTCAGGTGGTCTGGCAAATGTATTTCTGGACTTTGCCATTTCGGTAATAAGTCCAGGGTGACACTTTGTGTGGATGAAATGATCCCAGTGCACCCAAATGATGACCCTCAGCTTTGTCATGGAATGGAAACATTTTTGTTTCCATTTCCATTCACAGACCCTGGTTTTGAGAGGCATGAACCACCATTCTTGGTTCATAAACCTCTCAACAATCCTCCTGTTTCTTATGTTGCAAGCCCTTGCAAGTGCATATCTCGCTCGAGAGATGATGGGTTCCCATTTGATGTCCCTTGACATATGAAGATGAGCCCATTTTTGTACATAGTTATATTTGAAAAAAAAAGAAAGAACACTCCAAGAGTGAGCATTGATTGTTGTGGGCCCCAACCCTTGTGTATTTGGGCCCTATTTCTGTCATGTATTTGTCTCCCTTCTTCAGTATTTCACAGGTTTTGAGGGAAATCAGGTTTGTGTCCATCAAGATGACCATGAAACTTTCTTTGTGCTTCACCTTGGTGAGATATTTTGTTTTTCTTGCATATATCCATGTAGTAGAATGCTCACATTCATTGGGGATAATGCATGAAGTAAGTATGTGTGTGTGTGGGGGGGGTGTTTTACGTGTATACATAGTCGAGTCTTTCTCTTTTTGTTTTGTTTTCTTTTGTTTACATTGTTAGGGTCATGATAGTGTGCTGCATTTAATATCGATATATATGTTTTCCATGATCCTTGGGTGACTTGTCTTCTTTTGCTTGTCTAGTGCTTTAAATTTTTAGATTTCTTTCAAAATCTTCATGTGTTTGTGAAAGAAAATGTTTTGTGGGTTTGGCGTGTGTTTGGCATGTTTAAAACCGATGAGAGGCAAAGTAAAAGGAAGCTCCCAAAATCGACTTGAATTTGATGCATTAGATATCTAGTACACCGGCTTTAGGTTTTATCTAGTTGTAAGGATGCACCCCGGTTTTCCCTTGGGGGGAGCGTAATCATAAGGTTTCATTACTCAAACAAATAAAATAGTCCACCTTGAACCTAGTGAGTCTAATAATTCGTGACTGTTGGTATAAGAAAGTTTGTCATAGTCGGGGACCTTTAAACTCCTTTTGTGAAGCCATAAGTGTAGGGGTTTTGGTTCATGTGTAGATAATAAATAAGTGGCTAGGGTGTTCTTTCTTTTCGCACGGCTCCCACCACCATATGGGAAATTAGGTCCGAGTGGACTTAGTGCATGGTGCTTTCGAGTCATCTGACATGGGATGCACTGACCGAGCTCCCATTACACGAGTGGTAGGGATCACCCTATGTGGACATGTAGGGGAAGGTGAACGTGATAGTGTAAGTCCTCATAGGCAATAATGCATGAAACCTAACCTTCAGAGAATTACCCACCAACTAGTAAAAAATATAAAAAAAGGAAAAAAAGTTATACAAATAATAATCTTAATGGACTTTACACAACATATCACTCGAGGATGTTAAGGTTGCCCTTGTCTTTCACTTAAGTTCTTAATTAACTTGCATGAATGATTCATCAGGCTAGGTGTGTGGACTAGATACATATAGAGAGTTGGCCCGTAGGATTACCATGTCCAATGATAGACAAAAATAGGTCAATCGAGTCGAGTTGTTAGGTTGAATAATGCATCAATGTTGGGATTTTATGGGTATATCCGTTGAAAACCCTAAAGAGACAACACTCCTCCTCCTTAGCGACAAAGGGGTTTAACAACTTGTTGCATGTGCTAAGTGCAATCGTGATTCGTACGAATGTGAGTTAGGACTTATCCTTTTTCCATTTGTTTTCCCTTCTTTGTTTTCCTTTCGTTATTTTGTTCGGGACAAGAAAAAACTAGGTGTAGAGGCATTTGATTGACATCATATCATGCATATATTCATGTCTTATACCCTCTATTTTGAACTGAAGCAATGCTACATAACGATTTTTATTTTTAAGTTTCAGGAATAAATAGGTTTGAGAAGAAGAGACACAAAAGGACCTGAATTGTGAGACTTATGGACTGATATGCAAGAGGGAAGGACCCAGGTGTAAACAAACAGGACCAAATAGCAAACTTAGAAACTCCATACCTTCATGAGGAGTATTTTGGGCAATTAAATTTGGGTACAGACTCAAACAACCAATTCTGGTGCACCACACGTGGAGAATTGAAGAAATAATAAATCTAACCAAAACCGGGTTGAATCCGACCAAAACTAACCACCAATTGGCGGCCCTAGACAGCCAATTGGCGGTCCAATATGCTCAAGATCCGACCTTGTTCTCTTGGTTGTGTATTATGTTGTTTGTATCCATTTGTAGATGTTTAATTAGTCCCACATCGGGAAATTGTCCCCAGTTTCCTTTTTCATGCCTATAAATAGAACTCTTCTTCCTCGTTTGTGATCAACCCTTCTCTAGGTGGTCACTCTCTCTACTTGGAGTATATCCTTGGAGCAAAACTCTAGTGGAGAGATGCTACATGTAATGTGAGTGAGTAATAAAAGAAGTTTTGTTAGTTTTAATATTGTGCCTTTTCAATTCTTGCATGCTTAGTTTAATTTCGTTTTGTCTCCTTTTCTTAATGAGAAGTGAGTAGTTGCATCCCCTTTTGGGAGTGGAGGTGATGTAGAATATGTGATAGTGATGGATTCTTTTATTTGTGTCATTTCATATGCTTAATGTAGATCTATACTTGTAGCATGCTTATACCTGTATTAGATGAGATAATGTCCACACTATGTACTTATCTCATGCTACCTTTGGAGTTTATGTTGTTGCTTGTAATGATTTTGAAAGAATGACTCATTATGTATGGATCCATGTTTGGTGCACATTCACATGAATGATTTAGGTTGTATGTAGGATTGATTGATGCTCTAATGGCCATACAAGGTACTTATTGCATGCTTGATAATCTAAAATCAACCTCAACTTTATGTGAGATATGCATGTTCATGGTTTGCCATGTAGTGTTGTGTATCCTACACTTAGATTCTACACTAGCTTCTACTTGTATGCCATACAAACTACACTTGTTGCTAATTGAAATGAAGACCCACTCACACACACATAGCTACACACCTCCACTCCATGGGGGTTTAGTTTAATTGGTAGTTCAGTCATAGTTTAGTTTAGTGTAACCACACTTCTTCTCCCCTCTTTTCCCACTTGCCTTAGAAATAACAAGAGTCGACACACCTCCCTGTGGATCGACCCATACTTCCCTCGTCTTCACCAACGGCCGTGAACTTGCGGTTAAACTTAATATTCACATCAACTTCTCAAGATCCGTAGTTGGTCGTGCATTTTATGCTTTAAGATCTAAGAGTTCATCATTATGTGAGGTGACTTTTGGACAATCAATTTCCATGGAGAGTTCAATCTCTTTCACTAGTGCATCATTCTTGCTTGATAGAACATTATTTGCCTTTGTAGCTAGTTTGTTTTTTTGAAATATAAGCTGATAATGTTCAAATAGTTCATGGAATGCATCAAGCAATTCATCATAGGGAAAGGAATCAACTTGAGATGAGGATGCCTCATGCTCTTCACCATGAGCCATGTGGCAAGAGTTAGTCATTGCTTGAGGAAGATGTGATGCTAAAAATAATTCCATCTTGCTCTTGTTGAGCCATTAAACATATGTTGGCCTCTTCCTTTTCGGACTCACTTGGAGAAGAAGATCATGATGAGCTAGAATCATCCCAAGTAGCTTTTAGAGCTTTCCTGTGATCCTTCACTTTATGTTCTCATCTTTTGTGCCTCTTCTTCGTCATCCTTATCCCTTCTTTTATGATTTTCTTCCTTTTCATTCTTCACCCTTTTGAGTATCTTCTTTCCCTCCTTTCCTCCGTTTTGCCTCATCTTGATTAATGTACAATCATTCTTGAAGTGTCCACTTTTGTTATATTCATAGCACGAGGACCTTTGGAGGATTCTCCCTTGTTTTGAGGGTATCACTCTTCCTTTAGATTGAGGTGTCTGATAAAAAAGGCAATGTCTCCATTGCTTTCATCCTTTCCTTAATCATCGAAGTTGGAGATGGCTGATTGACATCATTTCATGCTTATATTTGTATCTTATATCCATTATCTTTCACCTAAACAATGCTACGTGATGAGTTTTATGTTTGAATTTCAGAAATAAATAGGTTTGAAGAGAAGAGTCATAAAAGGACCTAAAAGCATGAAAAAAGACTGAGTTGAGAGACTCAAGGACTAATGACTAAACAAGAATACTGCACACCATCATGGGGAGTATGTTGGCAATTCTATTCGGGTCGGAGCTCCAGCAAGCAAATTAGATGCATCAAAGACCACCAAAGACACCCAGAAAAGCCCCGAAGAAAATCTAGCGGGATCTGAACCATATAGACCGCCAATTGGCGGTCCAAGACCGCTAATTGGCAGTCTGTTTTGGCCCGAATCCGCTAAGATTTTGGTGGGTCGCGTATTAGAGTGTATTTAGTCTATTTCTGGTATTTGTTTAGTCCCATAACGGGGGATTGTCCCAGATTACATTTTTCTATGGCTATAAATAGAACTCTTCACCTTCTATTGTAATCACCCATTGCTTGGTGGCATTCTCTCTACTTGGAGTAAGCCTTGAAGCAAAACTCAAGGTGGAGAAGAATGCTACCTTCAATGTGAGTCATTTTAATAAAATAATTGTTCTTAGTTTATTTTAATATTGTTTTTTAATTTTTGCATTCTTCTTTAGTTTTATGTCTTTTAGTTAACTTCTTGTTTAGTCTTTCTATAATTAGTTTAAGAATGTCTTCTTTCCTTAGTATAAATGTTAGTTTAAACATGTGTGAGTAGTTCCATCCTGTTTGGGGGTGGAGTAGATGTGTGTACATGTTATGTAGATGGTATGAATGCTAGATATTATAGTTTGTGAGAGATATTAGTATGCTTTCTTGAATTAATAAGAACTTTACTTGATGGTTTCTGCCATATTTAGGTACATTCCATGCTCGTTATTTTCTTAATAACAACCTTGCATTGCTCATATTAATCACCTTGGTTAGTGTTGTAAATGATAGGCCTTGCCATTTGGTACTTCTTATGCATTAACAAACACTAACTAAACTTGAGCTTCTTGTATGCATTCACCACACTTATTTGATGTGCACACACACACTCCACCCCTTAGGGGTTTTCCATTTCTGAGTTCTATCTTCCTTCATTAGTTGCTTAGTTTAGTTTGTTTTGTGATTTCATTTCAACCTTTCTAGTTCACTAGCTTAGATTAGTGTAGTTTAGTGTAATCAATCTTTCTCTCCTTTCTTTCCCACTAGTCTTCGCACAAACCAAAAGTCAACACACCTCTCTGTGGATCGACCCGTATTTGCCACCGCTTCAACGTGGCCGTGCACTTGCGGTTAATATAAAACGAATCCATCAATAGCTTTTAAGGCAATGACTAGTTTTTCCTTCTTGTACTCTCTATTTCTTTCTCCATCTCTCTTCTTTCTTCCAGTTGGATCTCATACGACATGAGGATTCCAATTAGATATTCCATTTTCAGCTTTGAAAGATCATTGGCTTTCTCAATTGTGGTTGTCTTCTTCTCCCACTCGCTTGATAGGGATTAGATGAAATTCCACACCCTATAACTTTCCACAAGGACCATTCCAAGATTTATTTTATAAAGTTAGTCATGTGGGTGAAGCGAGTGTTCATCTCTCTTATTGTTTCACATAAAACAACTCATATTTTTTCATAAAAGAGTCTACAATAATCTCCATAATAGATGAAGATCCTTCAAAATGAGTGATTGAATTAGTTAAAATACTGCAAGTGAACAACCATGTTGAAGCAGTAGCAAGTACGGGTCGGTCCACACGGAGCGCGCATGAGTCGGATTCACGATACTCGAGTGGGGGGACAAGAAGAGGGAGAGAGATGCGACCAAAATTACACTATAACGCGTAGGAAATCGGAAAACAACACAATAAAAACTAAACCCCTTAGGGGGTAGAGAGAGAAAGCGAATACGAAAATATGTGTATGTGTGTGTTCAAATGTGCTCATTGATTGATCTCGTTTTATATTAACCGCAAGTGCACGGCCACGTTGAAGCGGTGGCAAATACGGGTCGTCCACTGGGAGGTGTGTCGACGCTTGGTTTGAGCGAAGGCGAGAGGTAAAAGAAGGAGAGAGAGATGTATTACACTACACTACACTAATCTAAATTAGTAAACAAGCAAGCTGAAATGAAATAACTAAACAACTAAGCTAAATAACTAATAAAGAAGATAAAATCACAGGAATGAAAACCCCTAAGGGGTGGAGTGTGTGTGTGTGGACATGAAATAGGTGTGATATGAAATCCATACAAGAAGCTCAAGTAGTTAGTGTTGTTAGTGCATAAGGAGTACCTAACTATGGCAAGACCTATCATTACAACACTAATTTATGTGCATAATATGAGCAATGCAAGGTTGTTATTAAGACACTTAGACAAGCATGGAATGTACCTATGCTATGGCAGAAACCATCAAGTAAGGTTCTTAATAATTCAAGCAAGCATACTAATATCAACACAAAACATTCATATTAAGCATTCACACCATCTACATAACATGTACACACACCTACTCCACCCCCAAAGGGGATGGAACTACTCACACATATGTAAACTAACTACTCTAATAAAATGAAGCATTCTACTGAAATAAAACTATACTAATCAAGCAACAAATAAAGAAGCATAAAAGGAAAGGAAAGACTAAACAAACATGCACAAATTAAAAGACAAGATTAAAAGAAACTAGAAGAATTATTTTATTAACAATGACTCACATTGAAGGTAGCATTCTTCTCCACCTTGAGTTTTTGCTTCAAGGCTCACTCCTTAGTAGAGAGAATGGTACCAAGCAATGGGTGATTACAATGGAAGGTGAAGAGTTCTATTTATAAGCATGGAAAAAGCTAATCGGGGACAATCCCCCGATGTGGGACTAAACCAATACCAAAAATAGCCTAAATGAACATTAATACAAGTCCAAGAGCAATTTGGGCGGATCCTGAGTAATATGGACCGCCAATTAGCGGTCCAAAAACTTCGGATCGCGTTGGAATTTGTTGTGGGCTTTTCTTTCTGGTATTGTTGGTCTTTGATGCAGTTACTTGACTTGTTGGAGCTCCGACCCGAATCAAATTGGTAAAATACTCCCCATGATGGTGTGGAGTATTCTGTTTTGCTCTTAGGTCCTTCGGTCTTAGGATCAGGTCCTTCTCCCTTGCATCTTAGTCCCCAGGTCTCACAATTAAGTCCTTTTTTCTGGTTTTGGATCCTTTCATGGCTCTTCTCTTCAAACCTCTTTATTCCTGAAAACTAAACATAAAACTCGTCACGTAGCATTGCTTAGGTGTAATATAATGGATATAAGATACAAATATGAGCATGAAATGATGTCAATCAAATACCCCCACACCTAAGTTTTTGCTAGTCCCGAGCAACACAAAGAAAGAGAAAAGCAAACGAGGAACAAGAAATCCTAACTCACTTTCGTAGGAATCACGGTTGCACTTACCACGTGCAACAAGCCGTTAAACCTCTTTGTTGCCAAGGAGGAGGAGTTTCGTCTCCTGAGGGTTTTCAGCGAATATACCCACAAAATCCGAACAAGATGCATTATTCAATCTAGACACTCGACTCGTTGGACAAATTTTGTCAATCAATGGACGCGGTAATGCTACGGGCCAACTCTATATAGGTAATCAGTCCACACCTAGCCTAATGAACCATTCGTGCAAGTTAAATAAGGAATTAAGTGAAAGACATGGAACCTCAACATCCTCAAGTGATACAAAGTGTAAGGTCCATTAAGGTTCTTTTTTGCATTACCATTTTTTTTTCTTTTTGTTTCTTTTCTTCTTCTTTTTCTTTTTATTAGTTGGAGCTTCATTCTCTCAGGGTTAGGTTTCGTGCATCATTGCCCATAAGGACTTACACTATCACGTACACCTTTCCCCAAATCTCCACATAGGGCAATCCCTACCACCCGTGTAACGAGAGTTCGGTCGGCGCATCCCAAGTCAGATGACTCGAAAGCACCAGGCACAAAGTCCCCTCAGACCTATTTTCCCGAGTGAAAGGAGCCGTGCGAGAAGAGAGAACACCTACTCACTTATTTCTTATCTACACATGAACCAAAACCCCTGCACTAATGTCTCACAAGAAGATTTAGAGGGTCCACGACTACAACAAACTTCCTTAAGTTAACAGACACGAATTATTGAGTCACTAGGTTCAGGGTGGACTTCTTTGAAAGTTTGAGCACTGCAACCCTATGATTACTCACCCCCAAAGGAAAACTGGGGTGCATCCTAACGACTCGATAAATCCTAAAGCCACAGTACTAGATATCCTAATGCATCAAGTTCAAGACAATTTTGGGAGCTTTCTTTTTACTTTGCCTCTCAACGGTTTTGCACATGCTAAACACACGCAAAACCCACAAAACATTTTCTTTCGCAAACACATGAAGATTTTGAAAGAAATGTGGAAATTTTAAAGCACTAGGCAAGCAAAAGAAGACAAGTCACCCAAGGATCATGGCAAGCAGATATATCGATATTAAATGCAGCACACTAACATGACCCTAAAAATGCAAACAAAAGAAAACAAAATCGAAAGAAGACTCAACTATGTACACACGTAAAACACCCCCCCCACACCTACTTCATGCATTGTCCTCAATGGATGCGAGCAAGATACTACATAAGGAGTCTTTTATTGAATTTTTTTCTCTTTTTCTTTTAACTATGTACAAACATAAGTTCCCATCTTCATTTGTCAAAAGACATCAAATGGGAACCTCAAGAGTGGGTCAATGCACTTGGAAAGGGAACATGACATCACGTGGGGCCAGAATACGCATGCGTGGGCTCCCTTCACAAAGAGTATCAGATGAAATGAGAGGTTCATGAATTGGACGCAAAGGCGTCTCATCCAAAGGATTAAACTGAAAGAGCTCGAACCTCTCAAGAGTTTGGGAAATGAGGGGCAACGGAAGAATAGTTTCTCCCATTGCGCTGCTGAAGTTATGATCGTCAATCCAAACTCTCCAACCAACAGGTTGGTGCGTCGGAACGAGGTCAAGAGCCTCGTTAGGCATGTCCGACACACCAGGCGAACAAAAAGTGGGTCTCATACCCAAGGTATCCTCCAAGGAACTCCTAATACCCTCATGAGCAATGTAGTTGTTTGATGTTCCATCATTTCCAAGATGATCAACAACAATAGTGAGAGGCAAACTCTCATTAGGTTGTTTGAAATTGAGGGGAGTAGGGAGCTCTTGCTCCACCAGAGGTGATTCCTTAGGAGGTACAACAATAAGATCATGTGGCTCAAGGGACACGGGAGAAGAAGATAAGGCAAAATCCTGTGCCGACTCATAAAGAAGCTGGTCCATAGTATTTTCAATTGGAATCGAATCCTCCACCAAGTGATCGTGAATTGAAACCCCAAGTCCCTCAGACGACTAGGAGTTTGACTTTGAAAGGTTGTGCTTTGAATTTGTGGATGTGGTGGTGGTTTGATATCAAAAGATGAATCCTCATGTTGACAAGAAAGGTTACCCTCCTCATGTTCATGGAATTGTTGTGTTATTTGACTCACTTGCATTTCCATTTTTTGCAAGGAATTCAAGTTGGACTTCAATAAAGTTTGAGTGGTTTCCTTGAAGGTTTGGACGGTTTGTTTTAAGGAATCAAATTTGGGGTCAACAGTGAGGTCCAAGTTAGAGCTTGGGAAATTTTGGGGTTGGGTGTTGATGGGCTGAGAATGAGTCCAATGATTTGAAGTGGGGTGTTGGTAGAATTCTGGGTATTCGGGAGGAGGATACGGGGGTGAAAATGAGGTATAAGAATTTGGATAAGAATTGTCTGCCCACGAATCCATTACTCTCGGGTTGTACGCGGATGCGTAATGGTCACATTGAGCATTTTGGGAAAATGTATGCTCATATTCAGGCTCATGGGGAACATAAGGACATTCCCCGATAACATGACCACTCAACCCACAACAGTTGCACGGTACGGCTACTGGAGCCACCGGTGCACTCATGTCGTTTGCCATACGCATGAAAGAGGCTAAAGTTTGTTGTAATGTCTCAGTTTATTGACCAGCATATGATCCGACATAACTAGATTGTGGTCTAGCAGTCGGTGCCTCTCTCATGTTACCCCTATATGAAGATTGCTCAGTCACACAATGAAGATTATCCCAACCATACGGGGTGTTCGTCTGAGTCACCCCCGGGTGCATGGGTCCGGAATACCAGGAAGAATTGTCCTGGTCCCAACAATGATATGGATGGTCGCCCATGTAACCATTCGTCTCAAGAAAAACACTCGAGTCGACCGCTCTCACCACCATGAGGCTGAACTCGCAAAAAGTGTTTGACTCGAGCCTAAAACGCTAACAAAGAGTGTAAAGGGGAGGAGACTATAACGTAGAAGAAGGTGAGAAGAAGATGACTCAGAGGAGAAGGGAAGAATCCCTAGAGCTAGCGTGGGTAGTGGGATCAGGTAGAAGCCTAACTAGCAAGCACGACTCAAACAATGTAAGGCAATGGGTCCTTAAGCTAGACCACGCCTAACTTCGAGGTCACTAGCCTCGACACGTCTCACCTCCCTACAACGAGGACCACAATGCCCAGCAAGTGATACCAGATCCGGAGATCCAGTACCTCCTACTATCGACAAGGTAGGCAACGCCGATCAGGCCATGACGGTCTCAACTAGATTACTCTCCTAGTGCGCCCGAATCCTAGGGCCAATGTCTACTTGCTTTTAGTTAAGGCTTTATTAAGAGTGATTTTTGGGGCCAAGGAAATGGTGATGAAATACCCCACCTTATCTTTTATGGGACAACCCCTCCTTAGTAGCGTTTTGATCCTAGATCTAGCAATCAATCGCTCCAATCAAACGCTCAACTCACTCTTGTCCTGATGCAATTCCTACTAACTAATGCATGGGCATACAAGATGCATGAATGAGTGTAGGAAATGCGTACCTCACGCCAGCACTCAACAACTGAAAAATAAAGCTAAAAGAAAAGACAACTATATGCCTAAGTCAATACATGATGCGTGACCTAAACAAATAAGAATGTCTAGTCTTTTGCTTTGGATTTTAAGGCCAAGTTGATTAATGGGGGAGTGATTAATGATCTGGTAGCAAACAAAAAGTCACAGCATGCAAAATAGGGCTCCCAGATAACACAAATTACATAACTAACTACCAGCAAAAAATTGAGAGCAGGAAACCTTACCAGGCCGCCAATTGGCGGTCTTCAACCGCTGATTGGCGGTCCTTGTGGAGCTTCTGGTCCTCAAACTTCTCCAGTAGCCTCCCCTTGATCCGTAGATTCCCTGAAACTAAACAAAACTAGAAACAAAAAATTAAAAACCCCTCGAATCGCCCAAACCAAAGTCTGGACAGAGCACCTCCCCAGCAACGGCGCCAAAAACTTGATTGATCTCGTTTTATATTAACCACAAGTGCATGGCCGCGTTGAAGCGGTGGCAAATACGGGTCGTCCACTGGGAGGTGTGTCGACGCTTGGTTTGAGCGAAGGCGACAGGTAAAAGAAGGAGAGAGAGATGTATTACACTACACTACACTAATCTAAATTAGTAAACAAGCAAGCTGAAATGAAATAACTAAACAACTAAGCTAAACAACTAATAAAGAAGATAAAATCACAGGAATGAAAACCCCTAAAGGGTGGAGTGTGTGTGTGTCCACATGAAATAAGTGTGATATGAAATGCATACAAGAAGCTCAAGTAGTTACTGTTGTTAATGCATAAGAAGTACCTAACTATGGCAAGACCTATCATTACAACACTAATTTATGTGCATAATATGAGCAATGCAAGGTTGTTATTAAGACACTTAGACAAGCATGGAATGTACCTAAGCTATGGAAGAAACCATCAAGTAAGGTTCTTAATAATTCAAACAAGCATACTAATATCAACACAAAACATTCATATTAAGCATTCAAACCATCTACATAACATGTACACACACCTAGTCCACCCCCAAAGGGGATGGAACTACTCACACATATGTAAACTAACTACTCTAATAAAATGAAGCATTCTACTGAAATAAAACTATACTAATCAAGCAACAAATAAAGAAGCATAAAAGTAAAGGAAAGACTAAACAAACATGCACAAATTAAAAGACAAGATTAAAAGAAACTAGACGAATTATTTTATTAACAATGACTCACATTGAAGGTAGCATTCTTCTCCACCTTGAGTTTTTGCTTCAAGTCTCAGTCCTTAGTAGAGAGAATGCCACCAAGCAATGGTTGATTACAATGGAAGGTGAAGAGTTCTATTTATAAGCATGGAAAAAGCTAATCGGGGACAATCCCCCAATGTGGGACTAAACCAATACCAAAAATAGCCTAAACGAACATTAATACATGTCCAGGAGAAATTTGGCCGGATCCTGAGTAATATGGACCGCCAATTAGCGGTCCAAAACCGCCAATTGGCGGTCCAAAAACTTCGGATCGCGTTGGAATTTGTTGTGGGCTTTTCTTTCTGGTATTGTTGGTCTTTGATGCAGTTACTTGACTTGTTGGAGCTCCGACCCAAATCAAATTGGTAAAATACTCCCCATGATGGTGTGGAGTATTCTGTTTTGCTGTTAGGTCCTTCGGTCTTAGGATCAGGTCCTTCTCCCTTGCATCTTAGTCCCCAGGTCTCACAATTAAGTCCTTTTTCCTGCTTTTGGATCCTTTCATGGCTCTTCTCTTCAAACCTCTTTATTCCTGAAAACTAAACGTAAAACTCATCACGTAGCATTGCTTAGATGTAATATAATGGATATAAGATACAAATATGAGCATGAAATGATGTCAATCACTCATCACAACATGTCATACATGAAATCCATAAAACTCAACTCCAACTTTGCCTCCACATGAAATAAGATAAAACCTTATCATTAAAACATATAAGACAACAATTGAAATGAAGCCAATAAGTTCACATGCATCATGACTCAAATCCAACTATGCTCCACAAGAAATAAGATTTATCACAATCATTAGAACATACAATGCATGCACATGTCTTGTTTCCTTCTTCCACTCCATCCTTATCCTCACCTCATCATTCCGCATAAAATAGGTCCACTAATCTAAGCTTGTGCTAAGCTTCACACCAAACCATTAGCACATCAAAGATAAGAGTAAAATCTCATTCGATGGTTATGGAAATCATGTAAGACTCAAATTATTAAGATTAACACACACACCTCGTACATCACATAATCACATCACCTTTTCCTACACCCCCAAATGGGGATGGACTACTCTCTACTCATCTCTAAACTAAAGAAAATATAAAAAACAAAAACCCATAATGGAAATGAAGAAAAACAAGCCCAAAGGAAATGACATCAAAGGAAACACATCAAGATAAAGAACAAGAACTAAACTAGATTAAGAAATAAAATACAAAGTTTGCTTCTCTCCAACCCCCTTATTTACACTACTATAATAGGAAACTAAAACCTACTCTAATGGGGGAAGGAGGAAGAAGAGGGAGAGGAGGCATTACAAGTCTATCTTTAGAAGATTAGAGGGTTTGGGTGGATCTGGGCATTATCGGACAGCTGTAAATCAGATCTGGAAATCCTAGAATGCTCTGATCCGACAACCCGAACCGTGGCCAAAATTTGAGAGCCAAACTCTTAACCGGATCAGCCAGCATTTTTCTCAGATCGCGTCCAAATTTGAACGACAGCTTTGGTTAACATAATAAACACGTTGGGTACGCCCGGAGCTGTTGGTTCAACCCCATTTGGTTTTAATTGTCGAATTACTCCTCAGGTTCAGGAGATTCTGGACATTTGAAACCAACATATTTTTCTTTACACTTAAGTCCCTTCGGGTTTTCACTTGGCATTACAAATAGGTCCAGAACCTTCCAAATCAGCCCATTGTTCTTGGGTTTAGGTCCTTTTCTCTTCCTTTCTCTTCAAATTGCCTGAACCCTGAAACATATCAAATAAACACTCAAGTAGCACACAATTGGGGGGAAATAAAGGATATATAACATGAATGCAATGTATGATATGCTACTAATCAATGAGATTCAAGAAGTTTCCAAGAATCATAAGCTGAATCACATGTATTTATTCTACCATACTCTTTGTTACATATGCCACATATCAAGATGTTAAGTTTGGCATTCATTTTCACCATATGGAGTTCATCATCAGTCATGGTTTCTAAACTCTTGTTACAAATGTATGGAACTTGAAGAAACATCCAAAGTTTGATGTCATATGATTGAATAAAAGTGCTCATGCGTTTCTTCCAATAGTCATAATTGTTACCGGTAAAAAATAGTGGTCTAGATGTTTACGTGTCCTCTCCACTTTAAGACAATTTGCTTACTATGTAATTAGGTTAATTAAGCTCCTAACTTTGATACCAAATGTAGGATCTAATGGTCCTAAAAGAGGTAAATAGGGGGTGGGGGTGAATAGACAAATGCTAATGCAATGGAAATAAAAAATGCAATACGAGAAAGGAAAGAAAACCGCAAAGGACACAACAATTAAGAGAGGTTCAACACCCCAATTGGGTTCTAATCCTATCTTGCAAGCCCCACTCAAACTGTGAGCCCCATTTTCATCTTCACTAACTGATCCATGTTCCGGGCCAAATCAATCCTTGTACACCAACAAGAAATGGACACTCTAAAAAGCTTGTAACCAATCCCACAACCTGGGGGATTGCTCCAACCTAGAGCTATAACCTTCAATACCAAATTTGAACTCTAACTTGAGCTTCAAGGATTAGGCAACAAAAGATTCAAGTGGTAGAGCTAAAGTTGAAGCACAAGGGTGTATATGTGGTTTTTGAAACTCTAGTGAGAGTTAATGGAGCAACCAAAAAAAGATAGCAAAAGTGAGCTTCCAATCAGGTGACTAACGACTGACCATTTGGTCACATTTTCGATCGACCGTTTGCTCAAACAAAAGTGAACAGCCATATGGAAGAGTAAACTATTCAACGTTCAATGGTCAACCTACGCTATATCTATCTTTCCACAAGACAACGATCGAACGGTAAGGATGAAACAGTCTACTGTCCTATGGTTTGGTTTTTATTGAATGTGATATAATCAATAGGTCAAACAAAATTCAACATAGATACTTTTCAATTTTGGGTTTAATTTGGTCGAACGTTGGGAAGGTGTTGGTCGACCTGTACTCTTAAGATTAAATTTGGTAAATACGCGATATTCAAAATAGTCGTTGGAGGAAAAAGACAAGAAAACAACTTGAAATGGAAATTTGAAAGTTGGAAACGGTAGACCAAATGGGTGTATCAGTCGACCGTTGCACCAAGAAAGTTTACTTGTCAAACGGTCAGGCGGAAAGTCCCACCGTTCGACCATTTTCAGCATAGCCAAACTTATTTAGTTTTGGGTGATTTTCTCGGTTTGATTTGGGTAATCTAGGAAAGTCCAAATGTTGTGAAATTTTGTGTGACTTTTATAGGTAACCAAATGTGTATGAGAGGGAAGAAATCGATCAAAATGCTCAAGTTTACATGAATTCCCAAGGACTCAACAAAGTACAATTTACAATCAATATGGTCTTCATTTCATCAACCTTTTGCACTTAATTTTATCACATTTGTTCACTTCAAAAGCTAAAACTCATTACATCCAAAAGATATGCAATATAATGTATGATGTATGCATGTGACAATTTTATATTTGATTAGAACATGTTTAGTGATAGGTTTAGTTTATATCATCAATATGTTAAATGATTAGTCAAAAAGCCAACAAACAGAACATATAGTTTTTTCTAAATGTTTGATGTTGATTCCAATTCATGCCCAATGTCGTTACATTAATCTGTTGCTTCACTACAACAAACCTGACCTTCACCGATGGTAGTTTTTATCGGTGTAACCTAGTATCTGTTAGTTAAAATATGCACTGATAGATGGCGTGTCGTCGGAGTATGAACAGTCGTTGTTAACCTACACTGAAGGAGTTGTTGGCTTTAGTTCTTAATCTTGTTTATTTTGATGATTTAGTCAACCTAATCTTAATCACAATAAAATTTGGTCAAACACATTCAATGCATTGCACACAAACTTGTATTGTGCACAATCTTATCCTACGAAGTGAACAAAACTCAACAGGAAATGGATTAAAGTCAAGACATGATGTAATGAAGCTCTTTGAAGACGTAATTTGTTCTTTATTTAAGTCTTTAGGAACTGATTAGTAGCATATCATACAATGCATTCCTGTTATATATCATTTTTTCCCATATTTGTGCTACTCCGGTTGTTTCATGCATTTTAGGGATTAGGTAATAAAAAAGAGAAAGGAAGCAAAAGGGACCCAACTACAAAGAGAAAGGACTCATTTGGAAAAAAATTGGATATGTTTGTAATGGCCGACGATCTGATTGCAACCCCAGAGGAACATGATAGGAAAGCAAATATCTTGGTTACAAAAAGAACATAATCTCAAGAGTCTATGGATAAATTCTACAATTCAAACCAAACGGGCCCGAACCAATAGATCCGGGTGCACCCCATGTGCGGAATTGGTGAATGGAAGTGGTTGACGCAATTTGGGGCTGCTCCATCCCAACGGATCAGCCAGTAGGGGATCCAAATCCACCACAGGTGGATCCAGTTCGGCAATTGCCAACCGAATTTCTCCAATCGACCGTGTATTCGGGTAGAAGCACTCCTGAGCATCTAGATTACATTTGCAGACGTTCGATTGTACCTACATTAATCCAGACTTTCTAATCTTCTGTAAATACACTTGTAAGCTTTCCATTTCTCTTCTTGTTCTTCTTCTTTCTCTCCCATTATAGTAGGTTTTATTTCTTGCTTAGTAGTGTAGTGGAGTAGAACAGGAACACCATTTTGTAATTGATTGAATTCAGTTATAATACCACAAGTTCACAACCGTGATGAAGCGGTGGCAGGTACAGGTCAACTCCACAGGGAGCACGTGCGAGTAACCGTACTCGAGTGGGGGAAAGGGAAAGAGAGGTCGGATTACACTACGATGCTTATAAAACTAGAAAACAAACGATAAAAATAAACCCCGTAGTGGGTAGAGAAAGAACGTGAAAATGAAAATATGTGTACTTGTGTGTGTTCAATTGTGGTCATCACAACATGTAATACATGAAATCCATGAAACCAAATCCAACTTTGCCACTACACGAAATAAGATAAAACATTATTATTAAAACATACAAGAAAATAATTGAAATGAAGATAAATTAGTTCATTCATAAAGACCAAGCCCCACTATGTCTCCACGTGAAATAGGATTTACACAATCATTAAAACAAACAAGGCATTAAATTAATGTGAGGCCAACAAGAACACATGCTCCCACATGTCATGTTTCCTTCTTCCACTGCATCTTTATCCTCACGTCATCATTCCCCATAAAATAGGTTCACTAATCTAAGCATGTGGTAAGCATCACTCAAGAGCATTAGCACATCAAAGATAAGAGTGAAATCCCATTAGATGGTTATGGAAATCATGTAAGGTTCCAATGATTAGGATGAACACACACACCTAATACATCACATAACTCACTTTCGAAGGAATCACGGTTGCACCTAACACGTGCAACAAGCCATTAAACCTCTTTGTCGCCGAGGAGTGGTGTCTCCCTAGGGTTTTCACTGGGTATTCCCACAAAATCTGAACATTGATGCATTATTCAATCTAGCAACATGAGTTGTTGGACCTATTTTGTCTATCATTGGACACGGTAATCCTACGGGCCGATTCTATATATGTATCCAGTCCACACACCTAGCCTAGGGAACCATTCGTGTAAGTTAATTAAGGACTTAAAAGAAAGACATGGGCAACCTTAACATCCTTAAGTGATACGTCATGTAATGTCCATTATGGTTCTTATTTGTATTACCCTTTTTTTCTTTTTTCTCCTTTTTTTCTTTTTTTATACTAGTTTGTGTTTAATTCTCTCAAGGTCGAGTTTCGTGCATCATTGCCTATGAGGACTTACACTATCACTCATACCTTCCCCCAAATCTCCACGTAGGGCGATGCCTACCAACCGTGTAATGGGAGTTCGGTCGGTGCATCCTAAGTAAGATGACTCGAAAGCATTAGGCACTAAGTCCCCTCGGTCCTAATTTCCCAAGTAATAGGATCCGTGTGAGAAGAGAGAACACCATACTTAATTATTATTTCTTATCTACATGGGAACCAAAACACTTACACTTAAGGTTTCACAACAGGAGTTTAAGGGTCCTTAAATACGACTAACTTCCTTATACAAACAGACACAAATTATTCGACTCACTAGGTTCAGCGTGAACTTCTTTATTTATTTGAGTACTGAAACCTTATGATTACTCTTCCCCCAAGGGAAAACCGAGGTGCATCCTTACGACTAGAGAAGACCTAAAGTCCGTGTACTAGATATCTTAATGCATCATGTTTAAGTAAATTTTGGGAGCATCCTTTTTACTTTGCCTCTCAACGGTTTTGCACATGCTAAACACACACAAAACCCAAAAAAACATTTTATTTCACAAACACATGAAGATTTTGAAAGAAATGTGAAAATTTAAAGCACTAAACAAGCAGAAGAAGATAAGTCATATAAGGATCTTGGCAACAAGATATATCGATATTAAATGCAACACAATCATGACCCTAACATTACAAACGAAAGAAAACAAAACAAATGGAAAAAAGTCTCAACTATGTACACACGTAAAATACCCCCCCCCCCCATACACACACATTTACTTCATGCATTGTCCCCAACGTACACAAGCATGATACAACATGATTTTTTGCATGAAAAAGTTATGATGTCACCAAACTTTGAAGCACAAGGAACTTTTCGTGGTCATGTTGATGGACACAAACCCGAATCCCCTCAAAACTATGAGATACTTAAGATGAGAGACAAATAGGTGAAACAAATGGGGCCCAAATACACAAGGGTTGGACTCACAACAACCTATACACAAGGGTTCATGTCTTTCAAAACTAGGCTATGTGAAAGGAAATGGAAACAAATATGTTTCCATTCCGCGACAAAGCTGAGGGTCATCATTTCATCCACAAAAAGTGACACCCTAGACTTATTATCCAGATGGCAAAGTCCAGAAACAGAATTGCTTGACCCCCTGACACCCTTATAGGCATTGTGGTGGTTTGATGTCTCTTGAGAATGAGCAAGATAGGAGGTATGAATGAGAGGTGAATCTTTGTCTCGATGTTTGAAATGTAGGGTATCAGGTGGTTGATTCTTAACCCACATTGGGTTCTCAAACAATAAAGAGTGAAGAGCGGGTCGCTCAGAGGCCACAAAAATGGTATCTTGTTGCTCAAGAGCCACATGATCGAAAGGATGTGGCTCAAAGGCCACATGGTCATAAGATAGGGCACCTTCTTATGCCAGCCCAGTTTAAACATCTTTACCACCACAGGATCTCCATCAAACGACTCCCAGAGATACTTAAAGGTGCCTTCAACTTCATTCTCATCCCTGCCCTGGATAAGATTGACCTCTAGAGGGTCATTAAAGGCACCTGGCTTCTTCCCGATGGTGAAGATGTTGAAATCCACGCACGAACTACCATATGTCAAGTGCAGCAGACCGTTACGACAATTGATCAAGGCATTGGAAGTCGCTAGAAATGGTCACCCCAAAATAACAGGAATTTGTCCAAGTGGGTTTGTCAAAGGTTCAGTATCCAAAACAAAGAAATTGACAGGATAAATGAACTCACCCACTTTGATAATGATATCTTCCACAACGCCCCTCGGTTTCTTGATTGACCTATCAACCAGTTGAAAACTGGTTTTTATTCGTTTGAGGTCTCCAAGACCAAGGTGGACAAAGACAGAATACGACAATAGATTGATAGAAGCACCTAAGTCCAACAACGCTCGATGTATTGACACATCACCAATCACACAAGAAATAGTAGAACACCCAGGTCCTTGTATTTGACTTGCATGGGTGATGCCAACAATGAACTCACATGAACATGGGTTTTTCTATTTTTGGTGAATAAATCCTTGAGAACCTTGGCATAAGGTGACATTTGTTGAATCACCTACAACAACGGAATGTTCACCTTAACTTGCCGAAAGTTCTCAATCATCTTGTCGTATTGATCCAAAGTTTTCTTTTTAAGGCACTCAAGGAAAGGTCCCTTCGGGGCATAAGGGTCTTGCGAAGGAACCTCAGACTATGATTCCTTCGACACATGATGAGACAAGGTAACCTCAGGGTTCAGCCCTGATTGAATTAGTTAAAATACCACAAGTGCACAGCCGTGTTGAAGCGGTGGCAAATACGGGTCGGTCTAAAGGGAGAACGTGTGAGTCGGATTCACGATACTAGAGTGGGGGAGAAGAAAAGAGAAATGTGATCAAAACTACACTACAATGCAAAAGAAATCGGTAAATAAGCAATAAAACTAAACCCCTCGGGGGGTAGAGAAAGAATGCGGAATGAAAATGTGTGTAATGTGTGTTTATTTGTGCTCATCAAAACATGACATACATGAAATCCATAAAACTCAATTCCAACTTTGCCTCCACATGAAATAAGAAAAGACATTATCATTAAACCATACAAGACAATAATTGAAATGAAGAAAATATGTTCACATGCATAATGACTCAAATCCAACTATGTCTCCACATCAAATAAGATTTATCACAATCATTAAAACATACAAGACATTAATTTGGATAAAGCCAACATGAGCACATGCATGCACATGTCTTGTTTCCCTCTTCCACTCCATCTTTATCCTAACCTCATCATTCCCCCCATAAAATAGGTTCACTAATCTAAGCATGTGCTAAGCGTCATTGAAGAGCATTAGCACATCAAAGATAAGAGTGAAATCCCATTAGATGGTCATGGAAATCATGTAAGGCTCAAAGGATTAAGATTAACACACACACTAATCCATCACATGATCAAATCACCTTCTTCTCCACCCCCCTAGGGGATGGACTACTCTCTACTCATCTCTACACTAAAGAAAACATAAAAATAACATGAACCCATAATGGAAATGACTAAAAACAAGATTAAACAAACCACAACATCAAAGAAATTGCATCAAATGAAAGACAAGTATTTAAAGAACAAAACTCACACTTGATTGAAATGAAAAGATTACAAAGTATGCTTCTTCTCCTTCAACTACACTAAGCAACAGAAAAATTAAACCCAAAACTAATGGAGAAGCAAGAAGAAGGAGAGGAGGGATTACAATGGTATATATAGACTAATACAAGGTTAGGATTAATGGGACATAATCGGACGACTATAAATCACATCTGATAGTCCAGGAATGCTCCAACCCGAATACCCGACCCACGACCAAAATCTGAGATCCATTGGACCTATTTGATCCGCCAGTGGCGGATTAAATCCACTAGTGGTTGAGCAAATGGGTTCGATTGGGTTGAAATTTTGTGTGTTGCTTTATTTCTTCACTTGGGACGTAGGGTGAAGTCCTGGTTTTCTGGCTCGAATCACTTTGAGTTTAATTGGAGAAATACTTATCTGATTCAAGTCATGTGTGACCATAATTTGCACTTCACAATCAAGTCCCTCCTAATTTGCGATCCATTCCTTGTGCATTACAAATAGGTCTAGAACCTTCCCAATCAATCCCTACTTGTTACATTTAGGTCATTTTTGCTCCTTTTCTCTTCTTTATTACCTAACTCCTTAAACACTACAAACAACAACTTGAGTGGCACAATATTGGGGTAAAATAAAGGATATATAACATGAATGTGATGCATGATATGCTACTAATCAGTCCCCAATGTCGGAATAAAATTAGAAGGAACGTCAGGATCAAGCTCCTTCTTGGAAGTATTCATAGATGTGGTTATCACCGTACGTCTAGTGAGACCAAGAGATGGTGATTGCAAGGAAGACAACCCAATTTGGTTGTCCACCTCCGTACCAGACCCCCAAAGTATAAATCACATTAACATGATGAGTCTGTTCAGAGGTAGCTCGAGGCACTAGTGGCCTTCCTTAGGATTGGATATCCCAAGGATTCAACTCGGGTTGACTTGGGAATTGATCATTCTCACGTTTATGGACCTGATGAGCCAATTCGCGAACTTGCACTACCAAAGTTTTGAACGAACTTTGCATGCTCTGCATGAACTCTTGAAGGGTTTGTTTGAGAGAGGGGTCCTTTGGGTCAACCCACTGGGGTAGTGGAGTTTGGTTAGAATAACCCGAATGGTGAGGCCTGAGGAGGTTTGTGAGTATGGGGATGAGACCTTTAATGTGGGGGTTGGTAGATTACCGATGGGCGTGGAGGGTGATAAGGTGGGGGTTGAGGGTGATAAGGTAGGGGTTGAGGCTGAGCATACGAGCTCTAACCGTGGCCCCCACTAGGCCCCCAAGAGAAGTTAGGGTGGTTTTGTCATCCCGAGTTGGAGGAGTGACTGTTGGGGTCATTACGGGGCTTGCGTGCTCCGTATCACTTGGAGCATAAGCACATTCCAAGTCAATATGTCCCGTAAGCCCACACCTACTATAAGCGGGACTAGTGACCTCAGCTACAAGAGCTCGGTCCAACTCTAAACTCTCAATCCTACGCATGAGAGCAGTCATTTTCACCTCAAACGCGATAGTTGACTGGACTTGGTATGATCCAGCTCGACTAGATGACCTGGTGACTAGTGGCTCTCTCATGGTGTCCCACTCAAGGGTACGTTCAGCCATTCATTCAAAAGTGTCACATGCCTCATCGATGAGTTTCATTTGGAAATCACCCTATCACATTGACTCCAACAATGTGTGGGTGTTGTAATTGAGGCCCGCATAAACCAATCTAGCATAGCTACTATAGCTCAATTCCATGATGAGGGCACTACATGAGAAGGTCTTTGAACCTCTCAAAGAAAGCATGAAACTTTCAGTCTCAGTATGATACATTTGATGTATCTTGTGCCGTATTTGTTGAGTCTTCCTTTGGGGGAAGAATCTCTTCAAAAAAACGATCACGAATTCATCGCAAGACCGAATCGAGTTCGCCAGGAGGTTGTACATCTATTTTTAGCTTTATCCTTCAACGCGAAAGAAATCATCCTCAACCGGACGGAATCCTTGCCAAGCTTTTGAAGCTTGAACATGAAGCATAGCTCCTCGAAATCAATATAGAGATATACGGACCCTCCTTATTAGCAGTGAAGGTTGGAAGAATGCTCACATATTGAGGTTTCAATTCATAGTTATTCCCGCGAGCAGGTGGGAGAACTAGGTAAGAAAGTTGTGCAGCGTGAACAGGATGGGTCTGCTCCCACAGAGTAATCAGTCTATCCTGTCGAGCTAAATGTGGTGGTGCACCCATAACTCGATGACCGAATCCCTCTTCTTCACGAGTGGAGGAGGACGAGAAGGAGATCTACGTTGTGGTCGGAGAGGACCGAGGTAATCCATATATGGAACCCGGTCTCCCCCACCTCCATGAGACAACTTGGCCTCATGCTCCAAAGTAGCTCGAGGTAGAGATGGTCAATCACCTAGACCATCCATCTCCGAAGAAAAATGCACTCTCTCAAGTCAAGCGCTATCACCAGAACAAGCCCAACCTCGCATAAAACGCTCGACTCGACTCAAAGCTACACACAATAGGAGTTGTAATCAGAGAAGGAGACTACTCGAAGAATATAGAGGAGGAAAAGACTCAGATGCTTAGGGAAGTATCCCTAGATCTAGCGTGGGTAGTGGGTGAGGGTAGAAGCCTAAAAACAAGCAAACACAACTCAAATAAGCTTAGGCTTGTTACGAGTCCTTAAGCTAAACGACGCCTAACTTCGAGGTAACGATGTCTCAACATGCCTCACCTCCCTACGACGAAGACCACAAAACCCAGCAAGTGAGCCAAGATCTAGAGATCTCATCGCTCCTGCAATCGACAAAGTGGGCAACGTCGATCAGGCTATGACGGTCGCGACCGGATCACTCTCCTAATGCGCCCGAGTCCTAATGGCCAATGTCTACTTGATTTTAGATTAAGGCTTTGATTAGGAGTAATTTTTGGGGTAAGGAAGGAGTGATGAAATCCCCCACCTTATCTTCTACGGGACAACCCCTCCTTAGTAGAGTTTTGAGTTTTAATCTAGCAGTCAACTCTCCAAATAAACGGTCACCTCACACTTGTCTTGATGCACCTTCCTAACTAATGCATTCTTTAACCATGCATGAATGAGAGAATGAGTGCATGTACTTCACGCCAGCAATCAACAATAATAATGTAAAGAAAAAAAATGAGTGCGTGCAAGGTCTACAAATGAAGAATGACCTAGATGGCAATTAGTCAAATCTTTTGCTCTGAGTTTTATGGTCCAAGTTGTCCTAAAGGGGGTCATGCAAGCCAAATTAATTAATAACACTAAAACACAGCATGCATTGCATCAACAGTGGCAGTAAACAACTCGAAATATGCCCAGAAAGCTACTCGAGAAACAGAATTTGCAAAGCTCTCACTTGAGTTACCAGTGGCGGATCAAAATCCATTATTGGCAGATTGTTTGGGGATTTTTGTCCCAGATTAACAACATGCTTCTAGGCTCTCTTAGGACCTCATGTCCACTTGTAACCCCTTCAAGTAACAGAAAGAGAAGAAAACATAAAAAACAAAAGAAACCCCCCACCGAAATGGTGAACTCAACTACAAAAATGACACTCCCCGCAACGATGCCAAAAACTTGATTGAATTCAGTTATAATACTGCAAGTGCACGGATGCGATGAAGCAATGGAAAGTACGAGTCGAGTCAACAAGGAGCGTGTACGAGTCGAAATCGACCATACTCGAGTGGGGGAAAGGAAAAGAGAGGTCGGATTACACTACGTTGTGTATAAAACTAGAAAACAAATGATAAAAATAAACCCCATAACGGGTAGGGAAAGAACGCAAAAATGGAAATATGTATACGTGTGTGTGTTCAATTGTGATCATCACAACATGTAATACATGAAATCCATAAAACCAAATCCAACTTTGCCTCGATATGAAATAAGATAAAACATTATCATTAAAACATACAAGACAATAATTGAAATAAAACTAAATGAGCACATACATAAAGACCAAACCCCACTATGTCTCCACATGAAATAAGATTTACATAATCATTAAAACATACAAGACATTAATTAAGGTAAGGCCAACAAGAGAACATGCTCCCACATGTCATGTTTCCTTCTTCCACTCCATCCTTATCCTCATCTCATCATTCCTCATAAAATAAACCCACTAATCTAAGGATGTGCTAAGCATCACTCAAGAGAATTAGCACATCAAAGATAAGAGTGAAATCCCATTAGATGGTTATGGAAATCATGTAAGGTTCAAAGGATTAGGATTAACACACACACCTAATACATCACATAATCACATCACCTTCTTCTCCACCCCCTCCACATGGGAATGGACTACTCCCTACTCATCTCTAAACTAAAGAAAGCATGAAAACAACATAAACCCATAATAGAAATGAAGCAAAACAAGATTAACCAAACAACAACATAAAAGACATTTCATCAAAGTAAAGATATTAATGTAAAGAACAAGATTCAAAAAACTTGAAATGAAAAGATTACGAAGTTCCTCCTTCTCCTCTTACACTAATGAGAAGAAAAATAAACCTAAACTAATAGAGAATCAAGAAGAAGAGGGGGAGAGGAGGGATTACAATTGTATATATAGACTAATACATGGTTACAATTGATCTGGGTGTAATCGGACAACTTGAAATCAATTTTGATGTTCCTGGAATGCTCTGACCCATTAACCCGACCCACGTACAAATTCTGAGAGCAAACGTATTTGAGTGATCTGCCAGTGGCCGATCCAGATGCCCTGATCCGTCTCCAATTCATCCAGCGCATAAATTCCTTCATTTGTCACGTGGGGGTGAAGGCTTACTCCGCTGGTTCGAGCCCGCATGGTTGGCCTTAATTGGTGAAATACTAATCTGATTCAAGTCATGTGATTGAATCAGTTATAATAAACTGCACGTGCACGATGTCAGTGAAGACGCGACAAATATGTGTTATACCACAAGGAGTTGTGCGCGTTGTTGTTACAACCCTACTCAAGTGGGAAAGGAGAGGAGAATGAAGGGATTATGCTAAAAAACTATTAAATGATGAATTAATCAACAATTAATCTAAACCCCTTGGAGTGTAGGTGCAATAGTGAGGTGTGTGTGCATGAGTAGGTCTTCATTTGATTAAGTGCAAGTGTGTAAAGTAGGTGACATCAACAAGAAACTAGTGTGGAGTCTAATTAACATCAACTACATTTAAATGAATACACGACTAATATAGTTAGACATGAAGTTAAAATGCACTTTGGGTTCTCAAGAATGAACTAAGTACCTATTGTGGCCATTAGAACATCAATTAACCATCCATACAACTTAATACATTCATGCATTCTCTACTAATCAAGCATTCATACATAACAAACCACTTCCATACAAAGATAAACCTACAAGCAACAAGATAAACTCTAGATCTATCAAGAGACAAGTACTTAGTGTGATGGTACAAATTCCAACACTAGCAGATCAATTGAGTCTGATAGGCCCCAAATTTCGTCAGTAACTTAAACATCCTACTTTGCAAGTGGGGTGGACTCCTGGTCCGCTGGTTCGAGCATGTTTGTCTTTAATTCCCGAAATACTCCTCAAGATCATGGTTTTGAGGGATTTTTGCTTCTGAAATGTTTTACGTGTGTTCAGATCCCTCTGGGTCCTTCCTGATTTACAGATGGGTCTTTGTGCATGATAAACAAGTCCATTTTGCTTTATTTGAGTCCTTTCTTCTTACATTTCAGTCATTATCTCTTCCTTTCTCTTCTTTGTTTCGTAATACCTGAAAGACCACAAACAAACACTCGAGTAGCACAAAATTTGGGTAAAATAAAGGATATATAGCATGAATAGAATGTATGATATGCCACTAATCAAATACCCCCATACTTACCTTTTTCTAGTCCCGAGTAAAACAAAGAAAGAGAAAAATGAAAGAAACGAAAACAGACGAAAAACAGGGAAATCCTAACTCGCCTTTGTGGGAATCAAGGTCGCACTTAGCACGTGCAACAAGTCGTTAAATGTCCTTGTCGCCAAGGAGGAGGAGTGGTGTCTCCTGAGGGTTTATAGCGGATATACCCACAAAATCTAAACAATGATTCATTATTCGACCTAGCAACACGACTCAATGGACCAACTTTTGTCGATCATTGGACACGGTAATCCTTCAGGCCGACTCTATATATGTATCAAGTCCACACACCTTGCCTAGGGAACAATTTGTGAAAGTTAATTAAGGACATAAGTGAAAGACATATGCAACTTTAACATCCTTAAGTGATATGATGTGTAAAGTCCATTAAGGTTCTTATTTGCATTTTATTCTTCTTCTTTTAGTTCTTCTTGTTTTTCATTTTATTTTTTACTAGTTGGTGTTTAATTCTCCAAAAGTCGGGTTTCATGCATCATTCTCCATGAGGACTTACACTATCATGTATGCCTTCCCCCAAATCTCCACATAGGGCGATCCCTACCACCCGTGTAACAGGAGTTGGGTCGGTGCATCCCAAGTCAGATGACTCGAAAACACTAGGCACTAAGTCCCCTCGGACCTAATTTCCTGAGTGATAGGAGTCATGCGAGAAGAGAGAACACCTTATTAACATATTTATTATCTACACATGAACCAAAACCCCTACACTTAAGGTTTCACAATAGGAGTTTAAGGGTCCCTGACTACGACAACCTTCCTTATAGTAACAAACACGAATTATTTGACTCACTAGGTTCCAGGTGGACTTTTTATTTGTTTGAGTACTGAAACCCTATGATTACTCTCCCCCGAGAGAAAACCAGGGTGTATCCTTATGACTAGATAAGATTTAAAGTCTGTGTACTAGATATCCTAATACATCAAGTTCACGTCAATTTTGGGAGCTTCCTTTTTTACTTTGCATCTCAACGGCTTTGCACATGCTAAACACACGCAAACTCACAAAAACATTTTCTTTTACAAACACGTGAAGATCTTCAAAGAAATTAAAATTGTAAAGTACTAGGCAAGAAAAAGAAGGCAAGTCACCCAATGATCATGGCAGACAGATATATCGATACTAAATGTAGCACACTAATATGACCCTAACAATACACACAAAAGAAAACAAAAAGCAAAGTGAAAAAGACTTGACTCCACATAGATACAAATGTAAAGCACCCCCCACACTTACTTCATGCATTGTCCTCAATGTATGCAACATGATATTACATGTACTTTTGCACGAAAATGTTATGATCTCACAAAACTTTGAAGCACAAGGAAATTTTCGTGGTCATGCTGATGGACACAAACCCGAATCCCCTCAAAACCTGTGAGATACTTAAGATGGGAGACAAATATATGAAACAAATGAGGCCCAAATACACAAGGGACCACAACAACCTATGCTCACTATTGCAGTAATTTTTTATACGGAGAACTAGGTAGATTAATAGGCTCCCATCTTCATTTGTCAAGGTACATCAAATGGGAACCCGCTATCTCTCGAGCCATAAATGCACTTGCATGGGCTCACAACAGGAGCAACAGGAGAATTGTTGAGAGGTTTAATAAACCAAGGATGATGGTTCATACCTCTCAAAACATGGGTCTGTGAAAGGAAATGGAAACAAATATGATTCCATTCAGCGACAAAGCTGATGGTCATGAATATATACCCTCCAACTGACATTCGGGTGCACAGGGATCATTTTATCCACATAAAGTGACACCCTAGACTTATTACCCAGATGGCGAAGTCCAGAAACTGAATTGTTTGACCACCTGACACCCTTATAAGCATTGTGTTCGTTTAATACCTCTTGAGAATGAGAGAGATAGGAGGCATGAATGAGAGGTAAATCTTCGTCTGGTCGTTTGAAGTGTAGGGTACCAGGTGGTTGATTCCTCACAGAGCATTCAATATCTTGAACCCAAGGAATGGGAACGTCCTTAAAGTTAATGGACAACACCTCAAGCCTTACTTGGAGGGGGCACCAGTTGAAGTCGAGGAGGTCATGATCCTTCATGAACTTCCCTAGCTCTCAACCATATCATTGGTTGAGATTTCATGTTTGTACATATTACAAAAGCATTGGTTGTCGTGAGTCCAACTCCTTGAGTATTTGAGGTCTATTTGTTTACGTACTTGTATTCCCTTCTTGTTCATTTTGGTGAGATCTTTTCTTGTTAATGCATAAATCCATGTAGTATCACACTCTCATTCATTGAGGACAATGCATGAAGTAAGTAAGGGGAGGTTCTTTACGTGTGTACATAGTTGACTCTTCTTCTTCTTTTTTTCTCTTTTGTTTGTATTGTTAGGGTCATGATAGTGTGCTGAATTTTCCATTGATTTATCTTGATTACCATTTTCCATTTAATTTTTTTCCATTTCTTTCAAAATCTTCATGTATTTCTGAAAGAAAATGTTTTGTGAGTTTTACGTGTGCTTAGCATTTGCAAAACCGTTGAGAGGCAAAATAAAAAGAAAGCTCCCTGATTGATCGTTTTAATTTACCATAAGTGCACGACGTCAGTGAAGACCCAGTAGGTACGGGTCGTACCACAATGAGTTGTATGCATTGTTGTTATCACCATACTTGAGTGGGAAGAGAAATAGATGGAGAGATTTAGGCTAAGCTAACTAAACTAAACTAAGATAGAAGAAAACAATCTAACTAAACCCTTTCGAGTGGAGGTGCAATAGTGAGGTGTGTGTGCATGAGGGTGTCCCAACCATTAAGCGTATGTGTAAGGCGTATGTTTACAAGTAGAAGTTAGTGTGGAATCTAAGTGTGAAACACATACAATTAAATGGTATACAACACTAGGATAGGTTAGCATGAAGTTAAGACAAATTTTATGGATTCTCAAGTATGCAATAAGTAACTAGTGTGGCCATTAAAGGTTCAATCAATCCTAAGCATAACCTTAGTTCATTCAAGCAACATAAACTAAATCAAGGAACCATTCATTTCAAGTCAATTCCATCATCAAATAGAACCCATCAAAAGCAACATGTCAAAAATAGATCTAACATGAAACAAGTACCTAGTGTGGCCATTATCTCATCTAAAACAAGATTAGCATGCTACATGTTTTAGATATAACATTAAGCATATGGAAATTACACAAACTTAAGACCCCATCATACACTTCACCATCAACTACATTGCCTCCACCCCAAATGTGGTGGATCTACTCACTAATCATCACTACAACACATGGAAATGAAGACATTAAGACTAAACATGGCATAAAACTCTAACTAGAAAGCTAACCAACAAAATCAAAAACTAATTGGATAGAAAGAAAGTTAATGACAAGAGGAACATGAATATAACCATATATTAAAGAAAATGTGAGATTACAACCTTCATCCACCTTCCTCTATTTTCAGCCAAATTGGGTAAAACCTAACCTACTCTAATGGTGGAAGTGGAGAGTAGAAAAAAGGGAGGAAAAACATTGCTATTTATAGAAGAAAGAGTGGTGTAGATGAACTGGAAGCAATCCAATGGTTGTAATCGATTTATCTATGCTCTGGGGAACCCCAATAAACACGTTCGAGCCACAGGAGAAATTTGAGGGGATTTGGACCAAAATGATCTGCCACTGGCGGATCTTTTGGTTCCGATCCACCTTGAATTCTCCCGGAAGCTTAAGTTTTCTATTGTGCACTTGGGGTGCACTGCCGGCCCACTAGCTTGAGCCTGTTTGGTCTTAATTTCCCAAAAACTCTTAAAGATCATGATATTGAGGGATTTTTCTTCTGAAATGTTTTTCTTTCGTTCAGGTTCCTCCGGGTTTCATCTGGGTCCTTCCTAAATTGCAGATGGGTCCTTGAGAATGACAAACAAGTTCAAGATGCTTCAATAAGGACATTTCTTCTTGCATTTAGTTCCTTTTTGGTTCCTTCCTCCTCTTTATTACCTAAACCTCAAACACTTCAAACAAACACTACAGTAGCATAAAATTGGGGTAAAATAAAGAATATTTAGTATGAATGCAATGTATGATATACTACTAATCACTCCCAGAATCAACTTGAACATGATGCATTAGGATATCTAGTACACTGAGTTAAGGTCATATCTCTAGTCGTAAGGATGCACCCTGATTTTCCCTCGGGGGATAGTAATCATAAAGTTTCAGTACTCAAACAAATAAAGAAGTCTACCCTGAACCTAGTGAGTCTCCTTTTGAAGGAATTTGTGCATGTTAGTATAAGGAGGTTTGTTGAAGTTAGGGACACCTAAACTCATGTTGTGAAACATTAAGTGTAGGGGTTTTGGTTCATATGTAGGATAAAAAATATTATAGTATGGTGTTCTCTCTTCTCGCATGCCTCCTATCATTAATGAAATTAGGTCCGAGGGGGACTTAATACATCATACTTTCGAGTCATTTGACTTGGGATGCACCGACCAAACTACCGTTACACCGACCGAACTATTGTTACATTGGTGCTACGGATCACCCTAGGTGGAGATTTGGGGAGGGTGTACATAATGGTGTAAGTCCTTATAGGCAATGATGCACAAAACTGGACCACAAGAGAATAAAACACCAACAAGTTTTGATTCCGTGTTCTCTAGAAAAAGAAAAAAAGAAACGAGAAGAGAAAAAAAAAGAATATAAATAAGAGCCTTAATGGACTTTACACAATGTATCATTTCAGGATATTATGGTTGCCCGGGTTTTTCACTTAAGTCCTTAATTAAATTGCATGAATGGTTTCCTAGGCTAGGTATGTGGACATGATATATATAAAGTTGACCCATAGGATTACTGTGTCCAATGATCGACAAAAGTAGGTCCACCAAGTCGTGTTACTAGGTTGATTAATGCATCAATGTTTGGATTTTCTGCGTATATCCATTGAAAACCCTCAGTAGACACTACTCCTCCTCTTTGGGGAAATGGAGGTTTAACGACTTGTTGCTTGTACTAATTGCAACTTTGATTCCTATGAAAGTGAGATAGGTTTTCCCATTTTGTTTTTTTGTTTTGTTCGGGACTAGCAAAAGATAAGTGTGTGGGTATTTTATTAGTAGAATATCATATAGTGCATTCATGCTATGTATTCTTCATTTTACCCTATATTTGTGCTACTTAGGTTGTTGTTCCTTGCATTTCAGGGTTTAGGTATTAAAGAAGAGAAATGAAGCAACAATGACCCAAATGCAAGAAGAAATGACTGATTTGGATATTTTTGGACCTCTTTGTAACAGCTAAGGATTGGCTTGCAAACCCAGAGGGACCTGATCGTAAAGAAAATATGTTAGTCGCAAAAGTCCATAATCTCTTGAACTTGAGGAGTAATTGAACAAATAAGACAAAACAGGCTCCCACCAACGGATGCGGGTGCACCTTACTTGCTAAATTGGAGACCTTACGCTATTGGTGAAATCTAGAGCTGATCAGACCCAAAAAATCTGCCACTGGCAAATCCAAATGAGAGATTGACATCCGAATTTCTCCAGCGGGTCAGATATTCAGGTAGAAGCACTCAGGAGCATCCAGATCTGATTTGTAGCTGTCCGATTGCGCTTAGATTAATCCAGGCCTTCTAATCTTCTATAAATACCCTTGTAACCTTTCCATTTTTGTTATTCTTTCTCCTTCTCCTCATTAGGTTAGGTTTATTTCTTGCTTAGTAGAGTACTGTAGGAGAAGTCAAGAAAACTAACATTGTAATCTTATTTCATTAATTAAAGATTTATTGTTGTTGTTTACATCTTGTTTTGATTAGATCTAGTTTTCTTTACTTGTGGATGTTTTTACTTTGTTGTTTTGTTTGGTAAGAAGATGATTAGTTAGTAAGCCATACCCATTGGAGGTGGAGGATGATGTGGAGTGTGGATGTTGTTAGATTTGTGTGTGTTTTAACCTTGATCTTGGAGCTTCAAATGATTTCCATAGACATTTTGTTGGGTTCTCTGTCTCTCTCTCTTGCCTTTGATGTGTTAATGGTTCTAATGGATGCTTAACACATGCTTGGGTTAGTGGGCGCACTTTAAGGAAAATAATGAGGATAAGATGTGAGTGGATAAAGAGAAAAGATTGACAATTAAGCTTGTGGTTTTCTTTGGCCTTATTTTGATGATGGAGCTAAATCTTAATCCATGTAGAGACATAGTTAGGATTGTGGTCATTATAAGATTTCAGGTTATGCATGTCATTAGCACTTAATTGTGCACACACATGTATCACACATCTATACTTTTGCATGTGTTCTCCATCTCCAACGGGACTAGTCATATTATGTTTATTTTGCAGCTTCACATAGTTTTAGATAGTTACTTTCATACACTCAATGTTCATTTTCTTCCTCTGCTCGAGTATGGTGGACAATAACCCGTACTCGCTTCTCGTGGACACACCACTTGTCACCGCTTCAATGTGATCGTGCACTTGCGGCTTTGAACTTCACATCTGATCATAACCCTTCCATTTTTCTTCTTCTTCCACTTTTTACTCATTAGGGTAGGTTTAATCCTTTCTTAGTAGAGTAGTGGAGGATAGGAAAGCAAACTTGTAATCTTCTTTCATTAATCAAAGAATTGTTGTGTTATTTACATTCTTCTCTTGACTAGAATTAGTTTCATTACTTGTTCACGTGTTGTTTTTACTTTGTTGTTTTGTTTGTTAATGAGATGATTAGTGAGTAATCCATCGGTGGCGGGTGGAGGATGATGTGAAGTGTGGATGTGATTAGATTTATGAGTGTTTTAATCTTAATCTTGGAGCTTCAAATGATTTCATAGCGAATTTGATGGGGTTTCTCACTCTTGCCTTTGATGTGTTAATAGTCCTAATGGATGATTAGCACATGCTTTGGTTAGTAGGCCTACTTAATGGGGAATCGTGAGGCGAGGATAAGATTAAAGCGGATAAAGAGATAAAGATGACATGTGAATGCATGAGGCCTTGTTGGCCTTATCTTGATTGATGTCTTGTATGTTTTTAGTGATGATGTTAAATCTTCATTCATGTGCAGACAGAGTTGGGTTGTGGTCATTATGAATTTCTATGTTTTCATGTCATTAAAGAGATAAGATTGACATGTGATTGTGGTTGTCTTTGTTCTTATCTTGAGTGGTGTTTTGTATATTTTAATGGTGGTGATAAATCTTAAACCATGTAAAGGCACACTTTGGATTGGGGCATTATATGATTTCCATGTTATGCATATCATTAGTGCTTAATTGTAATCACACATGTATCACATATCTACACTTTTGCATGCATTCTCCACCTACTACGGAACTAGTTATATTAGGTTTTATTTGTTGATTCATACAACTACCAATCATCGGACTCATTCTCAGTCCATGAACACCCAACCCAAAAAAATCAAATTTCTGACTTGAACCTCAGAGTTGACCCCAGAGTTGATTCCTTAGAAGAAAAAAACCTCGAAATGACAATTCAAACCACCCAAAATTTGATCAAGTCCAACATGAATTCCTTGGAAACTTTGGAAATGCAAGTGAGTCAATTGGCACAATAATTAAGTGAACGTAAGGAGGGTGGCCTTTCTTGTCAGCATAAGGATTCATCTTCTAATTTCGAATTACCACCACTTCCATAAATTCGAACCAATCTTTCAAAGTCAAACTCCTTAGTAAGTATGAGGGACTTGGGGTTACAATTCACGATCATTTGGTGGGGATTAGATCGAAATTGAGAATAACATCCACTATCTTGATTTTTGTCCCATGTCCCTTTAGCTACATGATCTTAATGTCATGCCTTTGAAGTACCCACCTTTGGTGGAGCAGTAACTCCCTAACACCCATATTTTCATAAGACCTGATGAGGGTATTGGTGGTCCTTGGAGGAGGATATCCCCTAATTATCTAATCAAATTGCCTAATCTTTACTTGATTCAATCAAAGATGCAGCGAAATTTAAACAATAAAACAAGACAAGTAAAGAAATGCAAACCATGAGACGAGACGACACAACAGTTTTTATAGAGGTTAGGTACCCACCCGAGTTCTACTTCCTCTCTTGCAAGCTCCGCACGATCCCATGAGCTCCGCCTACGTCTTCACTAACCACTCCCCGTTCCAGGCTGGGAGAGAACGCCTTTACAACACGAACTCGTGACCAATGCTTGCTGAGCTCGATTTCTTCTTCTCACAATCCGAGAAGGATGCTTCATGCTTTCACCGAAACCTTTACAATTTGCTTCGGCCTTTCACCAAAGCCTTTACTTCTTTGACAGCAATTGGCAAGTGATTCAAACACTCTCTAACTTCAGCACACTTTGAGTATGATAAGGATTTGATAACTAAAGTGTGGAAGTATAGCTCTTGCATTTGTTGAATGAGATTTTAAGAGTGGAGGATTTCTCTCTAGTGTATGTATGAGTTTGGAGTAGGAGAGTTGTCTAAATAAGGTGTGTGAACCTCTATTTATAAGCTCCTAAATGTTTATAGCCGTTGGGAAGATTTGGTTGAAGTTTGAGTAAGATACACAAAATAGAAAAGTTAAGTTCAGCAAATCTGTCTAAACTGGTCGATCGAAACGGGATCAGCAGTCAACTGTTTCAATGATAGTAAGGAAATCTTTGAGTCAACTTAAACTACGGTCAAACCAAATGGTTATGACTTAAGTGTTCCTTACATGTTATATATATATGTTGGTATTATTTTTATGTAGGTTTAAATGATAAGAAATGATTAAATTAAGTTAACGGTTGAAGTAAATCTGGGGGTGGTCGACCATTGACACGGTTTTGGCCAGGTGAAGGGTTAATCGGTTGAACACAAAAGGAAGGTTCGTTCGACAGAAAATAACATTGTTTACATCTGACGACCACCCTCAAGGCATCATTTGATCGGTGGCCAGAAGTATTTAGGGGTTAGGTGTATGTATGTAAATATGACCATTGGAGAATACAACAAGTACAACAATGGTAATCCGGAAAATACGGGCAAATCGGTCGACCGAAAGGTCAAAATGGGTCAACCGATGGCGCTAGGTAAAAAAACTATTTGGACAATCGATAACTGTTAGAACGGTTGAACAGAAAACTTATTTTGGTCCACCATTCTGCACAGACAAACTGACTTTAGTTTTAGTGATTTTAGACCTAAGTTTGGGTGATCTAATGAAGTCCAAATGATGTTAAATACGGTATGTGACTTCTACAAGTAACCTAGTGTGTATGTGAATATGTTTTAACTCTTGTATGCTCAAGTTCACATAAATTTCTAAGACTAAAATAAACGGAAATTTCATGTCTTCAAATAGCTTGATTACATGTCTTGACTTCATTTCGTTCTTACTTGAGTTTTGATCACTTGTAGATGTTAGCATAATACAATTTATATTCCATGCATAATTGTGCTACACTACATTTGATTGTAATTAATATTAGGTTAGTAAAATCATCAAAACACGGATTAAGGCCAAAAAGCCAACAATCTCCTCCTTTCTGATGATGATAACCTATATCATAATACTTGAAATTTAAATTAGTAAACTATGCATATATTATGCTCCCCTTTTGAATGTGCATAGTTTTTGTTCAATTATTTCAATTTCAAGGTTTCTTCTCCCCCTTTTACATCAATCAAATTTTAAAAGATGACATCATGAGATATTAAAATTTGTTCTCCTACTTTCTAATGTGATGAATTAGCTCCCTCCATCAATAAGAATAAATATATCAATTCGGCTTAATTCAATTGTTCTCCTTCTTAATGATGTACATTAAGGCCATCCTAATTGATCAATGAATGATTTAAAATATGTGACAATTAAGCATTCAATTTAACATATTGGAACCAATCTTATAAGCTTAGGAGGATTAATAATGTTACCCAACTTAGTAATCCTCAATTGTGGTTCCAATTCTTCTTTCAATAATGCAACCGGCTTGGAATTTGACTTTGCAAGCTTTGGCCGGTCACTACCGATCTCTCATCTTCTAAGTACCTACAAGTGTAGATTAAGGTACATAAACAACTTTGGGTCCTTGAATGTTAGCCTTTGGCACCCAAGCCATCTTGGGCTTGGGAGCCCATACACTTAAGCACCTATGCTTCATAAACCAATGGTATGAACTACATGGTTTTCAACATATGAACCATGATATCCTAAACCATGTTTTTCTAAAGATTGTCTTTGACTACCTAGAAGCATGTCAAGCATTTTAGTTCCATTAGTGAACTTTTCTAGATCTTTTCTTAATTGTTCATTACATGCCTTAAGATCTAGTTATTCAACATCTATAGGTGTTGCTTTTAGACTACCAAGTTCTAATACATTTGTTTCATGTCTAGCAATCACCTTATTCTTCTCATTCATATAAGATTCAATTTGGCAATGGAGATCAATCACACATGATCTCATATTGTGCAACTAAATCATGAAATGTATTTTGAAGCTCACCAAAAGTATATGAATCTTGTTTATTGCATGAGCTTTGACTGGAATACGATCTAGTTGAGAAAGGTTAGATCTAGTACAATAAGAGTTAGAAGCTACCTCACTTTGTTCATCTTTCATGGTCATGAACCATGTGTGTACAACTTCTCTTCTACTTTGTATAGATGATGATGATGAAGAATCATCCCATGTTGCCTTGTGAGATTCCATCTCCTTCTCTTTTCTCTTGTACCTTTCCTTTTTTCTCCTTCTCTCCCTTCTCTCATTTTTGTTCTCATTTTCTCTCTCCATCTTCTCACTTCATCTTCCACTTCTTTCTTTCTTTCTTTTATCCCTTTTCTTTCTTGAGGAACTTGAAGAAGTCTTTGGCAAGGACTTCATTGTCCTCTCTCTCGTCCTTGGTTCATCGGATTTTGCATGCAATACCAAGGATGGGTTCTTCTTGGAACCTTTTTCTCCTTTCGGTGGCTTATTTGAAGTTCATAACCCATGAGGTTACCAATCAAGTCCTCCATCTTTAGTTGGGACAGGTCATGTGCATCTTCAATTGCAATGACCTTCTCTTCCAAGTCATTGTCGAGCGATTGGAGGAATTTTCAAGTCATGTCTCCCTCACTGAAATTTCTTCCAAGAACTTTGAGAGAGTTAGTTATATCGGTGAAGCGAGTGTTCAACTCGCTTATGTTCTCACTGGGTTGCATAGTGAAAATTTAATATTTATGCATGAGGAGACTAATTCTAGTTTCTTTGGTTTTACTATCTCCCTCGTGATGCATTTGTAGTCTGTCAAATCTCATAAGCACCTTCATTTAAGCCATAATAAAGGATGTTAATGATGCTAGAGTTCATTTCTAATTCCTTTATTTTAGACTTAGTTAAGTCGCTAACTCTTCTTCCTTATGAGGTGTATAGGGGTTTTGGAGAAACATCAAATACTTGAGGTCACTATAAATTACGAATAACTTCACTCTATTCTTCCAATAATCATTATTCGACCCATTAAGCAAAGGAGGCCTAGTTGTGCATAAACCCTCACATGATTAGATGATGAAGCCATGCTAAACTATGGTTAAGTAGATGAAATTTAACACCTATGCTCTGACAAAATGGAGGATCGTATGGCCCCTAATTATGTAATCAAATTCACCTAATCTTTACTTGATTTAATCAAAGATGTAGCAGAATTTAAACAATAAAATAAGACAAGTAAAGGAATGCAAACCATAAGACGACACAATGGCTTTTATAGAGGTTTGGCACCCACCTGGGTCCTACTTCCTATCATGCAAGCTCCGCTAGATCCCACTAGCTTAGCCTACGCTTCACTAACTACTCCCCATTCCAGGCTTAGAGTGAACGCCTTTACAACATGAACTCGAACAATCCTCGCTGAGCTCGATTTGTTCTTCTGACAATCCGAGAAGGATGCTTTGGGCTTTCACCGAAACCTTTACAATTTGATTCAGGCTTTCACCAAAACCTTTACTTCTTTGACAACAATTGGTGAGTGATTCAAACACTCTCTAATTTGAGCGCACTTTGAGTATGATAAGGATTTGATAACTAAAGTGTGGAAGTATAACCTCATGAGTGTGTGGAATGAGATTTTAAGAGTGGATTATTTCTCTCAAGTGTATGTATGAGTTTGGAGTAGGAGAGTTGTCTAAATAAGGTTTATGAACCTCTATTTATAAGCTCCTAAAGGTTTATAGCCGTTGGGAAAGATTTGGTCGAAATTTATGTAAGATACACAAAATAGAAACTTAAGTTCAATAAATCTATCTAAACCGGTCACCCGACATGGGATGAACGGTCAACCGTTTCCATAAAAGTAAGGAAACATTTGAGCCAACTTAAACTATAGTTGAACCAAACTGCTATGACTTAAGTTAACGATCGAAGTAAATCTGGGGTGGTCGATCGTTAAGAGGGTGTTGGCCAGGTGAAGTGTTAATCGGTCGAACACAAGAAGATGGTTTGTTCGATCGAAAATAAAAGGCACTTTTGGTGCACAAAATTGTCTGCATCCGGCAACCACCATCAAGGCATCATTCAACTGATGGCCAAAAGTATTTAGGGGTTAGGTGTATGTATACGAATACGACTGTTGGAGAATATGAATAGTACAACGGTCATCTAGAAAATACGACCAATCAGTCAACAGAAAGGTCAGAATGGGTCGATCGATGGAGCTAGGTAAAATCAATATTTGTACAACCGTTAACTGCTAGAATGGTCGAACTGAAAACTTGTTTCGGTCAACCGTTCCGCACAGACAGACAAACTTTAGTTTGAGTGATTTAGACCTAACTTTGGGGGATCTATTGACGTTCAAATGATGTGAAATATGGTGTGTGACTTTTACAAGTAACCTAGCGTGTATGTGAATATGTTTTAACTATTGTATGCACAAGTTCACATAAATTCCTAAGCTTAAATAAAAGGTAAAATTGCAGGTCTTCAAATAACTTGATTACGTATCTTGACTTCATTTCATTTTTCCTTGAGTCTTTGATCATCGATAGATGTTAGCACAAAACAATATATATTCCATGCATAATTGTGCTACAATACATTTGATTGTAATTAAGATTCAGTCAGTTAAATCATCAAAACACGAATTAAGGCAAAAAAAAGCAAACAAGACCCACTTTCTGTTCGTGTGGTGTCGGGCAAGCATAACGAGGTTCTTGACCTCATTATGACACACCAGGCTATTGGTTGGGGAGTTTGGATTGATAATCATGATTTTAATACCACAAAAGGGGAAACGTTTTTCCGTTGCGCAATTGTTGTCAAACTTTTGAGAGGTTTAGGCTCTTCAGTTTTATCCTTTGAATCAGACGCCTTTGCTTGTAATTCAACAACCTCTACCGATATTTGGCACACTTTGTGAGGAGCCCATAGATGAGTATTTTGGTCCCACGTGGTGTCATGTTCTCATTCTAGGTAGTGATCCACTATGGGGTTCTCATTCGTTGTCCATTGACAAAGGATGACGAGTGCCTCTTTCTGTATATAGTTATATTAAAAAACATTGGGTGTCGTGAGTCCTAGTCCATGAGTATGTGGACTCCATTTGTTAACATATTTGTATTCCCATGTTACGTGATTAGTAGCATATCATACATTACATTCATCCTATATAACCTTTATTTTCCTCCAATTTTGTGCTAGTCGAGTGCTCGTTTGAAGTGTTTCAATTTTTAGGCAATAAAGAAGAGAAAGGAAGAGAAAATGACCTAAATGCAAGAAGAAAGGACTGATTTGGATGCCTTTTGAACCTATTTGTAATGTTCAACGACTAGACTTAAAATCAGTAGGGCCCCAAGTGAAAATCCAAAGGGCCTAAATGTAAAGAAAATATGTTGGGCACAAAGACTATAATGTAATGAACCTGAGGAGTAATTCAACAATTAAAACCAAGTGGGTTCAAACCAACAACTCTGGCTGCCCCCCACGTGCTAAAATGACACATTTAAGGTACTCGTGAAATTAGAGGTCAATCGGACCCAAATAATCCACCATTGGAGGATTAAAATCTGCCAATGGCGGATCCGGTTGGTCGGTTCGAACCCAAATTCATTTGGTGGGTCGGGTTGTCGGGTCAGAGCAATACACAACATCCAGATCAAATTTACAACCATCTATTAGCATCAAGATTCTTCCAGACCCTCTAATACTTTATAAATAAACTTGTATCCTTCCCTTCTTCTGCTTCTTCCTTCCTCTCCTCCTTAGGTTAGCTTTATTTGTTGTTTAGTAGAGTAGGTTTATTTCTTGCTTAGTAGTGTAGTGTAGGAGAAGGGAAACACCTTTTGTAAACTTTCTTTCTTAATCAAGTTTTAGTTTCTTGTTCTTTATGTTCGTCTTTCATTGATGCAATTTGTATTCCATTGCTTTGGTTTAGATCAAGTTTTCTTTAGTTTTTGATGTGTTGTTTTTATTTTGTTATTTTCTTTGTTTACATGATGATTAGTAAGCAATCCATCCCCATTGGGGGTGGAGAATGATGTAAAGTGTGAATCTTGTGAGATTGGTGTGTGTTTAATCTTATTCTTGGAGCTTCAAATGATTTGCATGGCCATTTTGATGGGTTTCTCACTCTTGCCTTTGATGTGTAAATGGTCATAACGGATGCTTAGCACATGCTTTGGCCGTGGGCCCACTTTATGGCTAATGATGAAGTGAGGATAAGATTGGAGTGGATAAGGAGATAAGAAGACATGTGGAAGCATGTGGCCTTGTTGGCCTTATCTTGATTAATGTCTTCTATGTTTTAATGATGATGTTTAATCTTAATTCATGTGGAGACATTGTTGGGGTTGTGGTCATTGTGGATTTCTATGTTCTTCATGTCATTATAGAGATAAGATTGACATGTACTCATTTGGTTATCTTGTGTAGTGTTTTGTATGTTTTAATGATGGTGATAAATCCTAATCTATGTAGAGACACAAGGGATTGTGGCATAATAAGATTTCCATATAATGGAGGTCACTAGTGCTTGATTGTACACATATGTGTCACACATCTACACTTTTTCTTGCATTCTGCACCTCCTACGAGACTAATTATATTAAGATTTCTGTAGTTGATTCGCGTCATATTAATTAGATAGTTTAGATACACTCAATCTTCATTTTCTTCCCCAACTTGAGTATGGTCGATGATGACCCGCTCTCACTCCTCGTGGACATGACCCGTACTTCCCACCGCTTCAACGGAAACATGCACTTGCGGTTTTGAACTTTAAATTCCACAACATTTCGTATCTCACGGCTTTTGGGGAATTTGGGTTTATGTCCATCAACATAAGCATGAACTTCCTTTTGCACTCCATGTTAGTGAGATCTTTTCGTGTGCATGCTTAAATCCATGCAGTATCACTCTCACATTCATTGAAGACAATGCATGAAGTAAGTGTGGGGTGATGCTTTATGTGTGTACATAGTCGAGTCATTTTTATTTTGTTTTTGTTTGTATTGTCAGGGACAAGATAGTGTTCAACATTTTACATTGATATATCTTGTTATACCATGATCCTTGGGTGTCTTGTCTTCTTTTGCTTGCCCAGTGCTTTAATTTTTCCATTTTTTTCAAAATATTCGTGTGTTTGACAAATAAAATGTTTTGTAGGTTTGCATGGGTTTAGAATTTGCAAAAAACGTTGACAGAGAAAGGAAAAATGGAAGCTCCTAGAATTGACTTGAACATGATACACGTTGGTTTTATAACAGGGGGAGAGAAATAATAGGATTTCAGTATTCAAACAAATAAACAAGTCCACCCTGAACCTAGTGAGTCTCCATTTGAAGGAATTCATGCCTCTTAATATTATGAAGTTTGTTGATGTCAGAGACCCTTATACTCCTTTAGTGAGACTTTTAGTGTAGGGGTTTTGGTTCATCTGTAGGGTAAGAAATATTGTAGTATGGCATTCTTTATTGTCTCACAGCTCCTACCACTTGGGAAAGTTGGTATGAGGGGAACTTAATTCCTGGTGCTCTCGGGTCATCTCACTTCAGATGCATTGTTGGAAAAGATGAGTACCACGTCGCCTTGATTGCGCCAGATCTTCAAAATTTGACGTGGTGTAAGGCATACTGTGTCTGTCGAAGAATGTTCGATGTGGTATTACGCGTTCCACATCAGTTGTAAAATATCTGACCTGAATGTTCACATTACCACGCCGGTCGTAGAACATCCGACGTGAATTTTCGAGTTTCCACATCATTTTTCACGTTGGTATTCAAACACTGAGTGGTTTTAGAATTATCACGTGGTAAACTAAAAAAAATTAATAAATTGCATAGCGTTTCAACCCAAAATAAAAATACACTAAACCAATGAGCTAGTTGAACCATTGATCAACCCCATTCCCATCCCCGTTGTCAGCTCTGCCCAATCAGCCCTGCCTGACCAGCCTTGCCTGAGCCACCGTACATGATCAGCTCCGCCTGATTAACCCAACCAACCATCAAATCCAGCCCTTGCTCACGACAGTGCAAACAATTCTTTAATCTATTGCTCTTTTAATTACTCTAATTAAAAATACTTGTTTTAATTAGTTCCAAGGGGAGGCATTTAGATATGAAAAGTAATTTATTTGAAATCGGTAATGGAAGAATTGATTTAACATGTTTTTACGAGATGTAAAAGAAATAAGAGCTCATTTACTCGAGAAAGGTTTTGATGAAGGATATACACGTTCGATATGGTATAGTGAAAATGCATTTAGTACAAAGGACAAAGGTAATCATAGTGAGTCACAAAAGTTTGTCAATGATGGTGATCACATAGAAGATATGATCTAAGATATTGGTGATAAACCCGATGTACTCTGAAGTTTGTTGTCTAACAATGGAAAGTCTTTCTATCCGGGTTGCACCAAATTTAGTAGGTTATTAGCAATTTTAAGGTTGTATACCTTGAAAGCAGAAAATTGTTGGAGTGATATTAGTTTCATTGCCTTACTAAAGTTGTTGAAAGAGATACTTCCAGATAGCAACAAATTTCCAAATCGTACCTAGAAGGGTAAAAAATATCCTCTTGGATTGTACGTGGATGCGTAAAGGTCACCTTGAGCATTTTTGGAAAAGGTATGGTCATACTCAGGCTCTGGTGGAACATAAGGACATTACCCGATAACGTGACCACTCAACCCGCAACAGTCACATGGTATGACTACTGGAGCAACCGGTGCGCTAATATCATCTACGACACGCATGAAAGAGGCGAAAGTTTCTTGTGATGTCTGAGTTTGTTGACCAATGATTGACATCATTTCATGCTTATATTTGTATCTTATATCCATTATCTTACACCTAAGCAATGCTACGTGACGAGTTTTTATGTTTGAATTTCAGAAATAAAGAGGAGAGGCATGAAAGGACCCAAAAGCAGGGAAAATGACTTAATTGTGAGACCTGGGGACTAAGATGCAAGGGAGAAGGACCTGAACGTAAGACCAAAGGACCAAAGAGCAAAACAGAAAACTCCACACCATCATGGGGAGTATTTTGGCAATTCTATTCGGGTCGGAGCTCCAACAAGAGAAGTAGATGCATCCAAGACCAACAAATACATCAAGACAAACCCAAAACAAAAATGAGTGAGATCCGGATCCTGTAGACCGCCAATTGGCAGTCTGGATCTTCCCAGATCCACTAAGATTTCTGGAGTGTATGTATTAGTGTTTGTTTAGGCTATTTTTGGTATTTGTTTAGTCCCACATCGGGGGATTGTCCCGGATTAGCTTTTTCCATGCCAATAAACAGAACTCTTCACCTTCTATTATAATTACCCATTGCTGGTGGCATTCTCTATACTAAGGAGTAAGCCTTGAAGCAAAACTCAGGGTGGAGAAGAATGCTACCTTCAATATGAGTCATTGTTAATAAAATAATTGTTTTAGTTTCTTTTAATCTTGTCTTTTAATTCTTTCATGTTTCTTTAGTTTATGTTTCTTTCAATTAGCTTCTTAAATGTTCCTTTCTTGTTAATGTAGTAGTTTAATGATTAGTGAGTAGTTCCATCCCCATTTGGGGGGTGGAGAAATATGTGATATGATCATGTAGTGTATTAGGTGTGTGTTATCATAATCGCTTGAGCCTTATATGATTTCCATAACCATCTAATGGGATTTCACTCTTATCTTTGATATGCTAATGCTCTTGAATGAAGATTAGCTTATGCTTAGATTAGTGGACCTTTTTTATGGGGAATGATAAGGTGAGGATATGGATGGAATTAATATTGGAAACACGATTTGTAGTGTATGTACTCTTGTTGCCTTTACCTTGGTTAACGCCTTGTATGTTTTAATGATATTGGGTTATCTTATTTCATGTGGAGGCATAGTAGGGTCTAGTCTTTATACATGAGTTCATTTAGCTTCATTCCAATTATTGTCTTGTATGTTTTAACGATATAGTCTTATCTTATTTCACATTATTTCTCGACCCCCTACGGGGCTTAGTTTTATCGCTTATCTTCCATTTCCTTTCACATTTTAGTGTAGTGTAGTTTAGTGTAATCAATCTTTCTCTCCTTTCTTTACCACTCGCCTTTGAACAAACCAAAAGTCGACACACCTCCCTGTGGATCGACCCGTATTTGCCACCGCTTCAACGCGGCCGTGCACTTGCGGTTTAATATAAAACGAATCAATCAACCAACATATGATCCGACAAAACTAGATGGACGTCAAGCAGTCTATGCCTCTCTCATATTACCCCAATTTGAAGATTGCTCTGCCGCAAAATTAAGATTGACCCAACCATGCGAGGTGTTAGTCTGAGGCACCCTAGGATGCATTGGTCCATAATACCAGGTAAAATTTTCCTGGTCCCAATAATGAAATGGATGGTCACCCATGTAACCAGCCATCTCAGGACAGTACTCTCGACTCAACCGCTCTCACCACTACAAGGCCAAGCTCGCAAAAAGTGCTCGACTCGACCCTAAAACGCTTATAGAGAGTGTAAAGTGGGGGACACTAGAACGTAGAAGTAGGTGAGAAGAAGATGACTCAGAGGAGAAGGGATGAAACCCTAGAGCTAGCGTGGGTAAAGGGTGAGGGTAGAACCTAATCTAGCAAACACTGCTTGACTAGTAGCATATCATACATTGCTTTCATGCTATATATTCTTTATTTAATCCCCATTTTGTGCTACTCGGGTGTGTATTTGATGTGTTTCAGGGTTCATGCAATAAAGAAGAGAAAGGAAGAGAAAACGACCTAAATGCAAGAAGAATGGGTTGATTTGGAAGGTTTTGGACCTGTTTGTAACGCCAAGGATTGGATTGTAACTCAGGAAATACCCATGTGAAAACCCAGAGGGACCTAAGTGTAAAGAAAAATATGTTGGATGCAAAAGTCCAGAGTCTCCGGAACCTGAGGAGTAATTCGACAATTAAAACCAAATGGGCTCGAACCAATAGCTACGGGCACACCCCACATGTTTATTATGTTGACCAAAGCTATTGTTAAAATTTGGACGCGATCGGCAAAAAATGATCTGCCAGTGGTGGATTGAAATCCACCACTGGTGGATCTGGTTAAGAGTTTGGCTCTCAAATTTTTGCCACGGGTCAGGTTGTCGAGTCAGAGAATTCCAAGGCCTCCATATCTTATTTACAGTCGTCCGATTATGCCCAGATCTATCCAAACCCTCTAATCTTCTATAAATAAACTTGTAATGCCTCGTCCCCTCTTCTTATTCCTCCTTCCCCCATTAGAGTGGGTTTTAGTTTTCAATTTTAGTAGTGTAAATAAGGGGGTTGGAGAGGAGAAAACTTTGTGTTTATATATCTTAATCTAGTTTAGTTCTTGTTCTTTATGTTAATGTTTTCCATTTTATGCAATATCTTCATGTTGTTTGCGTAATCTTGTTTTTATTCATTTCCATTATGGGTTTAAGTTGTTTTTATGCTTTCTTTAGTTTAGAGATGAGTAGGGAGTAGTCCATCCCCATTTGGGGGTCGAAAAGAAGGTGATGTGATTATGTGATGTTTTAGTTCTGTGTGTCAATATTAATCTTTTGAGCCTTACATGATTTCCATAACCATCTAATGAGATTTCACTCTTATCTTGGATGTGCTAATGCTCTTGAGTGATGCTTAGCACATGCATAGATTAGTGGACCTATTTTATGGGAAATGATGAGGTGAGGATATGGATAGAGTGGAAGAAGGAAACATGACATGTGGTAGCATGTGCTCTTCTTGGACTCACCTTAATTAATGTCTTGTATTTTTTAATGATTGTGTAAATCTTATTTCATGTGGAGACAGTTGGGTTTTCTCTTTATGCATGAGTTTGTTTAGCTTCATTTCAATTATTCTCTTCTATGTTTAAATGATAATGTTTTATCGTATTTCATGTGGAGGCAAAGTTGGATTTAGTTTTATGGTTTTCATGTACTAGATGTTGTGACGAGCACAAATGAACACACACACATACACATATTTTCGTATTCGCATTCTCTTTACCCCCTATGGGGTTTAGTTTTATTGTTTATTTCTTGATTTCCTTACGCATTGTAGTGTAATTCCAACCTCATTTGTCTCTTCTTTCGACACTCGAGTATAGCGAATCCGACTCGCACACACTCCCTGTGGATCGACCAATGCTTGCCACCACTTCAACATGGCTGCACTTGTGGTATTTTAACTGAATCAATCATGGCTCACACAAGCTTTGGCTAGCTATGGGTCCTTAAGCTTGACGACGCCTATCTACGATGTCACGCGGCCTCAACAGGTGTAACCTCCCTATGACAAAGACCATAGTGCACAACAAGTGAGCCGAGATCCAAAGATCTCGTCTCTCTTGCTATCGACAAAGTGGGCGACCGGATCACTCTTCTAATGCCCACGAGTCCTAGTGGCCAATGTCTAGTTGATTTTAGATTTAGGGATTTTGATTAGGAGTGATTTTTGGGGCTAAGGAAAGGGTGATGAAATCCCCCACCTTATCTTGTATGGGACAACCCCCCTCCTTAGTAGTGTTTTGAGTCTTAATCTAACAATCAACTCTCCAAACAAACGCTCACCTCACACTTGTCCCGCTGCACCTCACTAACTAATGCATGCTCTAACCATGCATGAATGAGAGAATGGGTGCACGTACCTCACGCCAACAAGCAACAACAAAAATGTAAAGAAAAGAAAAGATGAGTGTGTGCAAGGTCTATAAATGATGCATGACCTAGATGGAAATTAGTCTAATCTTTTGCTTTGAGTTTTATGGTCCAAGTTTTTATAAAAAGGGGATTGATTGGTTTATCAATTAATCTGGAAGCAATCTACACATACAGACATGCAAAATTTGGCTCGCAGACACTTATAGTGCAATTACAAACAAACATAAGAAATTAGGAAGCAAAAGTTGCTCACCAGATCGCCAACTATCGGTCTCAAGCCGCTAATTGGCCGTCAGAGTAGCTTGTACGTCCCTCAAATTTCTCCTGGTGCCTCCCCTTGATACGGACAAGTCCTGAAACACTCCAAAACTAAAAAACAAAGATCAAATCCACTCAAATCGTCCAAACCAGAGTCTGCATAGGGTACCTCCCTGACAACGGTGTCAAAAACTTGGTTGATTCAGTTAAAATATTACAAGTGCACAGCCGCAATGAAGTGGTGGCAAATACGGCTCAAGTCCACAGGGAGGTGTGTCAACTCTAGTTTTAGGCATATGGGGTATATATGGGCAACCCAAGCCAACTTTGCTCACTTTTCACCTCCCACACACCACTCCACCTCCCTTCCCATCTCCGGTGACCAGCAACTCTGACCACTCCTTCAGTGAAGTTGCAAGAAGGAGCTGCGACAGCAAGGAGGCGTTTGTTGGAAAGAAGGAAATGGGGTATTTCGGCTAACTCTGTGCCAACAGCCACGGTAAGATAGAGGATTCAAGCGTTATCCAGAATGATTGGGCGTAAAGCGTTTGTAGGTGGTTTTTGAAGTCCGCCGTCAAATCCCAGGGCAACAATTTTCTCCGGCGACTTGGAGCACGTTTTTCTTCAACTCTCAAGTATGCTTCTTGCCCAAATATGAGATAACGGGTGGGGGTGTGGGATGGATGGCTAACCAGCACCGGTGGGCTGTCCGATCAGGCAACTAGGGTGCACACGTAAGGGAAAGCCAGCGTGGTTTGGCCGGTTGTAGCGCAAGCTTATTGACATCATATCATGCATATATTTGTGTCTTATATCCTTTATTTTTAGCCTAAGCAATGCTATGTAACGAGTTTTATGTTTATGTTTCAGGAATAAACAGGTTTGAGAAGAAGAGATTCAAAAAGTAATTAAAAGCAAGGAAAAAGACTAAGTTGCAAGACTTATGGACTAAGATGCAAGAGATAAGGACCAAGATGTAAACCCAAAAGGACTAATTAGCAAAATCAAGCACTCCACACCTTCATGAGGAGTATTTTGGCAATTGGATTCGGGTCTCAACAAACAAACCAATTAGTTTACACTACAGAAGAGGAAACGAAGCAACAAACACCACAGGCGAAACTGGGCCTGATCCAGGAGATCCAGACTGCCAATTGGTGGTCCCAAACCGCTAATTGGCGGTCTGTTTAGCTCTGGATCTGACCCATCTTCTATCGGATGTGTATTACGATGTTTTATGCTATATTTGGTATGTGTTTAGTCCCATACAGAGGGATTGTCCCCGGTTACCTTTTTCATGGCTATAAATAGAACTCTTTCTCCTCCTTTGTAAACATCTCCTCTCTTGGTGGCCCTTCTCTCTACTAGGAGTAAAGCCTTTGAGCAAAACTCTGGTGGAGAGACACTACTTGTAAATGTGACTGAGCAATAAAAGATGTTTTGTTAGTTAATTGTTGCTTCTTTTAGTTCTTTTATGCTTAGTTAAATTTATTATTTTAATCTTCGTAGAATTAATTAGCATATTTTGTTTCCTTAATATGAATGTTAGCTTAGTAATGTGTGAGTAGTTTCATCCCCCTTTGGGGGTGGAGATGATGTACATATATGTTGTGAAGTTTGGATGTTTGATGAACTTTTTGATTGTGTAGACTTGAATGTTTGTATGTTCATTGGGAGTATTTTAATAATCTACATGTTGGGGGATTTTTGATGGGTTTTGTCATAAGATTTAGACACTTCCCATGCATAGTTTCCTCATGTTTATTGACTGAAATTTCCTATTGAATATGCTACATGTTAGTTATGTGTTTGTATTTGTGTTTGTTTGCTTGATTGATTGAAGAAGTTTTGCTTTAATGGGTTTTGCCATAACATTTAGACACTTCCCATTCATAGCTTTGTTCTTCACATGAGTTCCTGGTTTTGGTGAGTCTTGCAATAACATTTAGACACCTCTCATGCTTAACCTAGTCTTATGCTAATCAAGTAGTAATTGTCGATACGTTGTGTGAATTGATTGATAGGTTTTACCACATCTTTAGACACTTCCTATGAATGAAGACACATACATGACACACACATACATGCTTACATGCATCATTCATCACTTATTTCACTTCATATGTGCACACACTCCACCCCTTAGGGTTTTTACGGAATTTTATCTTGTTGTCGATTTCCCTCGCTTTTGTTTTCCTTGTTTGTGCTTGCTCATTCAGTGTAGTTTAGCTAGTGTAATCAACTTCTTCTCCCTCTTTTTCCCACTTGCCTTCAAACAAACCAGAGTCGACACACCTCCTCGTGGACATGACCCGCATTTGCCACGTCTTCACCGACGTCGTGCACTTCCGGTAATTATAAACGAACAATCACAAGCCCCTAGGCTGTGGTGGCTTGCTGGGTCATCCCACCTCATCACAACCATTGTCACATGTGTCCCAGGTTGGTTGAGTAGAGTAATCAGGGAAGGCGTGGTTGGGTTGTGGGGGAATACGTTGGGTTCATGCATGCGTGTGGTTTCCTTGGGTAGCGTGATGTTTCCTAATTTTGTTGTATGAATATGTTGGTGCATAGTTGTTGTTGAGGCACTCACTTGCCGATTGTACGTGTCTTACTGCTAATAACTTACATGTTCTATTACTGCTAATAAGTTACATATTCATGTGAGATTTTGCTGCTGAACCTATGAACTATGTTCCACGAAATTTAGCTAGCTGTCTGCCTTCTATTGTGTCATATACATGTCGCCATGTGCTTGTATTATTGTGACCAGATTTGTTTTCCATCTCTTTGTTCATGCATGCTTATTTCCTATCATATTGCAATTATATCATAAGGTCTAAGATTACTCATGTAGTTGTTATCCTCCCTTGTGTATTGCATTGGTGCATGTAGGGCTAATTCTTGGGTGCATGTATGCAATTCATGATTGGGTGTTACCGCATTTGCGACTTACATTGCATGCTTGGCAACAACCACGTTGTGATACTATGTCTTTTCTTTACACTTTAATACTTGCGTGAATAAATTCGAGACCCATGTATGTGAAATATCATTAGGGAATATATGTCTTATAACCATCTTCTCATGACCCGTAGCTTGCTGGTTCCATGAACATGTCTTGTGCAAATTGTTGTTTGATTGAATGTTGTGGTCATGTCCTTACTACCATATAGAGATGCATGCATGTTATTAATGTTGATGCTATGATGTGTATGGGTTTATGGGGTACTCTCATAGCATGGTCTTTGCAATAGTTGTATTATGAAATGCCTCTATGTAGAGAGGTCAGGTGAAGATTGAGGCCTGGACGTGCGCACTGTCATTTGCTACAGGACGGACACACCCAACTTACGATGGTATCATATAGAAGACCTCTTTGTTCCAAGAGGTGGGTCACACTTGGATTAGACTAGCACGGCTGGTGGTCAGATTCCTATGTAGAGAGATCTCATCAGGAGATGCCTGGTAGTTGTGGTTATGTAGACTCGTGACATCCATGTGTCGTATTTAGGGTTTCATGTATGACTATTTATCTTGTGTTTGGACCAGGGGCATATGGGGTTTTCTTATTGAAAACTCACTCAGATTTGTTGAATATTTTGCCTCAGGTACTTAGGTTTCCCACAAGGGTCATACTAGAGATGTTTTGGAGGATTTTGTACACGAGGGACTTGTAAACCGGTCTTCCTTAGTTATCTTTGCTTCCACATTATTTATGATGTATTTCCTTGAATTGAACTCGATGTAATAACTTTCGATTTAAGTTTCCATATATGGGTAATTTTCTTTTTCGGCTTGTGTCTTGTATTGTCTATCAATGTATGCTTTTATCTTGTACGTCTTGTTGTATCGCCTTTTATTGTAACTCCTTCGATCGCCGCGGATGACTCTGATCGCGAGAAATTCGCTTGGTTTCCCCAGCGTACGTACCCCGAGAACGGGGGCGTTACAACATGAGTGTTGAAATGCTAATAAATTACTTATTTGGGAGGATCATAATCATGAAGGAATATGGATCGAAGGTCCTGACAACAAAAAATGAAAAAGAAAATCTTAAAGGTTAAACTATTATTTTATTAGTTTATGTTAAGAACTCATAAGTTAATTGTGTTTATGAACTGACCCATCTTGCAATTTACATTGAGTTTATTCTTGTTTTTTTTCAATTGAATGGCCCACTTCGAAGGATACATTTGTTGTGCCAAAAATTAAAGTGAATGTTCAACTACTAGGTTTATGAATAGCAGGAGATTAATTGACAAATTTATAAAAATGTTGTACGACTACGATTTTGCCTAGAATTTAATTTAAAAACATGACACGTCGGTTTTAAGGCTATAATCCAATTTGTCATGTCCCTTTTATTTCTGCCCTTTAAAGGACATACATGTCTGTTAAATGACATAAGTGTCTTTAAAGGAAAAACCAATCCTTTAACAGACTCTTGCTTTTAAGGACTCGTCCTTTAATGGACATACTTGTCCTTTGAGGGAAATAAGTTCCCTTTAAGCAGAAAGGACCCTTTCGAGTTTAGAGAACAGACAAGTGTGCTTTAAACATATGTGTCCCTTAAAGGACACCTTATCAAGAGGCAGAAAGAATTCGAACTGTCTTTCGATACTCGTGCTTTTAAGGACAAACCAAACTTTTAACGTACACACTTATCCTTTAACGACCCTTTCGAGATAATGAACACACAAGTACTTTAAAGGTCATATGTGTCCTTTAAAGGATATAAGTGTCCTTTAAAGCACAGTCTTGTGGTTTAAATGAACCATTTGATTTAAACTTTCAGACAATTAGAATTTCAAGAGTTGTAATGTGTTATACAAAAAATGTATATAATTACAATTGAAAAATGCATATAATTACAATTAACAAGATTCCACTTCAATTTTGTACTATCGAAAATTCGGTTTTGAAGTTGGAGTCCGTAAGCAAATACATTTCCATTTTGCCTCTCACCGACTGTAGATATTTGCTGTCCATTTTGGTTGTCGGATGTACGTCTAACAATAAGCATTTTATCCAGTGAAAGACATACACTCCACAACCCTCGCTATTGGGTGTTTGGCATTGTCACTTTTGCCTTTCATAGGATAGCTTCCAGTCAATTTTAAGGTGGGATCTCCAGAAGTCTGCCATTATTACCGCAGCATGTTCATGGGCGCCCACTGCTTTTGGATCATTGTCTCTATCAACCTGAGAAAGGTTGTTAAGCTGTGTTATTTGTTTAGTTCTTCCGTCCACAATACCAACGGTTGTGCAATGACTATGTCTTTTGGGTCCTTCTCTTCTAGTTTTTCTTTCTCTACGGATGAAAATAATTCAGGGTAAGTGCCCACGATACTAGCGGTGGTTGTGTAATGAATGAGAATCATCCTTAAGTAGCATTCCAACTTCTGTTTTTCCTCCAATACAGCAAGCGATGTGTTTATGTCCATTAAAATAAATTAACTAGTCATTTCAGTGGATTAATCAAAACTCAATTCACAAAATGAAAATATACTTACGTCAATTGATAGACCTTTGCCTTTAGTGATTAGATCTTTTAGATCATTTAGGTTACTGAGCCCGTCCATGCCTTTCATGTCGATTTTTTTGTTGTTGTGTGCGTCGGTTGGCTAGGCAGCTTTTTGTTGGAGAATTCACTTCTTGTTTGTCTGAAATTTGATTTCCATCACATTTCAGCCTCTTCAACACATTGACTCTTCTGTGCTTTGTTCTCTTTCTCTCTTTTTTCTGTGAGGTTCTTCTTTTGAACCTCTTTTTTCTTGTTCAGACTTCTTTGTCATCTTCTTTCTTCCCTCTCCATTTTTGTTATCTTGTCCTCTTCTTCTTCCTTTCTTCCTCTTCTTCTTCTTCCATTTCTTTCTTCTTCTTCTTCTTCTTCTATATGTTCTTCCTCTTCTATTCTTCTTTTTTCCGTTTGTTTTTTCTTTCTTTCTTCTTCATCATTTTTCTTTTTCTTCTCCTGTTCGTGTTCCTTTCTTCTTTCTTCCACTTCTTCTCTTTCTTCCTTTTCTTCTTCTCATTCTTCTATTTGTTCTTCCTCTTCTTTTCTTCTTTTTCTTTCTTTCTTCTTCATCTTTTTTTCTTTTTCTTCTCCGCTTATTGCTTTCTTCTTTCTTGCTATACTTTTTTCGACCTTGACTCTTCATGCTTCTCTTTCTCCACCTCATCCTTCATCCTCGCTTCTTCTCCACCAAAGAAGGACAGATTCATCATTTTGTTATGTTAAATATCATGTAAGATGATTACTACCACAATTGTGGTTAAAAGGACACATATGTCCTTTAGAAGATTAGATTGTTGTTTGAAGACACTTGTTTTAAATGACCAAAAAATCCTTTGAAGGACTGACTTTGTTTTTAAAGGACAGTACGAGCTTAAAGAAAACTAAGAGTATAAAGGACATATGTGTCCTCTAAAGGACTTGGAATGCAATGTGGCTTTGCATTCTCAATTGTTAACCTCTCACATAGCCATACCTGCAACAATATGTCATTATTTGGTATCACGAAAACCTATTAAAAACATAAAATGCTTTGCAAGTATTTCAAATCTGGAAAAAAAATACATGAAGTATAGCTACACATCTGTCAATGTTCCCCTCTTTGGCGTAAGGTTGCCTGAAGATTTCCTTTTCTTCAACTCTATACCCACTTTTTTTAGGTCAGCATCCAGGAACTCAAAATCTACCTCTTACCGGGCATGCTTTCTCATGTCTTTCAGTCTTTCAACATAACACATACCATTCCTTTACTCTATTTGTGTCATCGTAGAGCAAGAATGTAGTCAAAAGAAGACATATCAATAGTTTCACGTATCCAATGCCATCTCCTCTTTCCCTGACCTCCCTCAATTGTATCTTTAATTTCTTTTTCTCCAATCTTCGACCAACTCGTTTGGTCGATTGGTTTTTACTCATGTAGACTGGTATTCCTCCCTTTTCCAGTCCTAATATGACTACCACATCAGTGGTGTCGAAATTCAGAAGTTTATTCCCTATCCTGAACCCACCTTCCGCCTCAAAATTTCAATCTTGAAGTCAAGGATGTCATTGTCTACAGTGATTCTTTGTATACTCAAGAATTTAGCAAACGGTGTCTTCTGGAATACCGCCTGTTGGTTGTTAGTAATGCGTGGAAGCTCCTTCTCGAATGATTCCCATGTACACTTCAACAGTTGAAAGTAATTGAAAGTCCGCAATATAAATATTTTCATTCATAAGCGCAAAACAACATGAAAGGACAGACCAGACCCTAATAAGGAGGTGTGCACAAGAATTAGGTGGAAAGTGGATTCAGGGAGTCAAAAGAAAAGCAATGGAAAGCATAATCCAACGGAATTTAAATTTAGTTTAACTAACTTCTGTCGTTTGTGCATATCACTGGAATTTACTATAAAATGTAAAAACAATGTAATTTTGTTTTTGGTATTTACAAATAGTAAAGGAGATAAATGACCATTAAACCAAATTCAAATAAATAATATAAGAAAAACATAAATAATTAAGGATAATGTTTTAATCCAGTCAAATGTAACAAAAATTAAAATTACAATTCAATAAAAAAACTCTCAGTTTGCTCCTTCATGAAGAGTTCTCTTTCTGTCGCCTGCAATGTCAATAAAAGAGAGGAGTTAGTCTCATTCTATGAAAATCAAATGACAAATGAAAAAATACAATTCAATTTAGAATCATACACGGAATCACAAGTCGGAACCGCCAAATATAATATATTTTTGTTATAGTGAAACACATATGAGAGCAAGCAAGAACAAAGAAAATTATTTTTAGACAATATATGGTAAACTTTACACTTCGCTATCATACTAGACGTGCTAATTTTTTTCAGTGGTCGAAGGTGTTGTTTTTACAAATACTGCAATACACGTAAGAGTTAGTGGAGATCTCACTGCATTTTGTCAATCTTTTCTACCTTTTCTATATTTTTTATCGAAGCAGCAAAGGTGGTTAAGAAAATTCCCACACCAACCGAGATTCAACTTAAGGAAGTACCAAACACAGAAAAATTAACTCCAGAGGCACATATTAAACCGATCAATATAAATACCAATATTAAGGGGAATTTGAGGAAAGTAATATGCCACATGCGTATTCAGCCTTCTTTAGAAGAAAAATACCAATACGCTTCTTGTTATTTTATTCAAGAATATAGACATACCGCAACCAAATACATTCTTTGTAGATAAACAAAGGTTTGTATAGACCGGAGGTGAGTGGAGGGGATAAGGCAGGGCTGGAGAGGGTCGGACAAAGTGGTGGGGCAGGGGAGAGGAAGAACATTTCACTTTTCCAAGATATGCACAAACATAGGGAAACTACTGGGTCAAACCACCAAAGGGAAAACATTTTCTTTTCCATTGGATTTCAAGTGCACAAACACACCTAAAAGGATAGACCTCGACTGCTAAAGGACACAACCCCCACTATTTAAAGGACAGACCACGACGAAGATAACATGACCACACCGTGGTGGTCGAAAGCTTGATTTAAACAAAATCAAGAAAATCCTAGACTAGTGAAAACAACAACGGTGTTTTCACGACGACCAATTCACCTGCTTTCTACCGCTGGTACTCGGGACTTCCATGTTTGCTACCATTTGTTCGGTTTTGGTTTCTGTTGGGGTCAGTGACTTCGCGCAGCAGAGGAAGATATACGATTTGTTTTTAAAACTAAAAGTCTGTTCTTTGAAAATTTGTGGTTTTGCCCAGTTTTGTTGTTATGGAAAGAATCATTCCCACCACTTTTTTGGGAAACCAACTGCTTCCCACTCTATCGGAAAACAAATTTTGAATTTCATTAAAATATCCAAAACAAATCATGAAAATTGGTTGACATGGCTGGTGAGTGGTGACACGCAGTGTCTATGTATCGATCCTCTTGCAAACATCCATTTGTATCAGTCTATGTATAACGGGCAGGGTTTTGGTTTAAGGACTCTTTCTAGTTTTAAAGAATAGACTCGTGTGCTTTAAAGTACATTTGTATATTTATAGTGTTATTCATGTTTGTCCATTACGTCTATATATATCAAACATCCATTTAATAATTGTGTTACAAGTTACAACCTTACACTAAAAACTTAATCGTGTAGAATTTTTCCAATCCATATTCTTGAATTTCTTCTATCGCTAAAAAGTACATATTATTCTTTAACTTCATGTTGCATATAATCTTTTCTTGGCTTACATTGACCATTCTAGCATAATATTTCCCAAGCATTTGTCTTATATTGACCGAATGAGTTTTTGTTGTCCGAACTTGTGATTCTTGTTAAGAGTTTTGGGGGACCTAAATGTGTTTGGGTGAGGCATACGATAGGTTTCCGATGCTTTCCCACGAAAAGGAAAATTGGGCATGGATTCGGTGCACAAATAAATGAAACAACCCCCTCCACGAACGTCCATTACAAAATTCCATATGTGAATTTGGAATTCACTGTCCTCACATTTTGGAAGATTGAACCAGTTGCGCTAAACTAAGGTGCTATGGAATTTAGTTGTTAGAGCTCCCCAACAGTTATCCACACCTTTAATGGATGACCTTTGGATGTGAATTTCCCAATTCACCCTTGATGTTTTCTATATTAATCAGTCCCCATTCACTCTTTTTTCATCCATCTTTTCTACAAACATTCTAAACTCTTTCTTCTACTCAATTCTTCTAACGCCTACTATCTTCACCACTTTTCAATGGCTCCTAAGAAGGCTCTTGCCTCAAAGAATGTGGTGGCCCCGACTAAGAAATAAACCGAGAAGAAAGGCAAGAAGTTGGTCCCTCCGGCAAACAAAAGTCATCTTAATCTCGACATCCAATCTACCTTTACGACATCAGCGGAAGAAATTCCCAAAAAGCTCTTCCCTTACTCGTCATCCTACATCTTCATCCACCAAAAGGCAGAGAACACCTCCTATTGATTAGCAATGTCAACCCTATTATGGAGTGGAAGATCGTAATTAACGATCTCAAGGAAATAGTTATCTCAACTTTTCTCACCAAAGATCATCTGGGTGATTTCTTCGAAGACTAGCTTCTAGTGAAATTTTCCTCCAAAATTGCCATCAATTTTATGCCAATTTTGTAGAAATCACCGCTCAAGATGGCACTCAAAAGGCCCTCACATCCAAAATCAACAATGTTTTTTTCAGTTTGATCACCTCACTACTTGGGGAGATCACCGGTTTCCCAAGCGCCGGAGATGACATCTACGACTTGGCTTGAGAGGAGGTATGTGGCTCCATCTATTAATTCATCACTATTACTAAAGCAATGGTGCCACCACAGCAAAAGCTCTCTGTCACTCATCTACCAATCCTTGGTCAAGTCCTTTGCTGATTCATCTGCTACAATCTCTTCCTTAGAAAAGGTCATCAAGATGAACTCGGTCATCAAATGATGAAATGCTTATTTAATATTTGACGGGACTCACACAAATTGGCCTCTCTTCATCATCAATCACATATGCTATGTCTCTCGCCACAAGCTTAATTTTCTTCCTTTTTCAATGATCATCTCCCTCATTGGCAAACACATCAAAGTAGAGTCTGACTCTGATTTGTTCAAATCATCCGGAACCGTCATCGACAAATACACGCTCAAACGTATGAAAGTTGAGGAGCAAAAGGCCACTGGTACAGCATGATTAGTAGCACATCATAATTTGTTGATATGTAGTTGATGGTGAAGTGTAAGATGGGTTCTTTTATATTGTGTCATTTCCTGTGCTTAATGTAGATCTATACTTGTAACTTGCTAAAACTTGTATTAGATAGGATAATGGCCACACTAGGTACTTATCTCATGCTAGATCTAGAGTTTATCTTGTTTCCTGTATGGTTTATCTTTGTATGGAAGTGGTTTGTTATGTACGAATGATTGATTAGTAGATAATGCATGAATGTATTGAGTTGTATGGATGGTTAGTTGATGTCCTAATGGCCACAATAGGTAATTATTTCATTCTTGAGAACCCAAAGTGTATCTTTTTTTTGCAAAGCAAAAGGGAGGCTTAGCCTCTAAGATTTTATTACTAAAGAATTGTTTACATCTACAAAATTTTCGTTTAGTCCGTGGGTATATGCCACATGCATAAACGGTTTCTCCCTACCACCTATTGAAATCACGTTAAGCATAAGTTGTTTAAGGAACAATTACATCTCATCAAACATCAGAAGTCGGGGTTAGTTCCAAGTGTCCTGAAAATGTCGCGCTTCTCCTTCATCTTTCGCGAGTTTGGTAGGTTGCTCTCCCATGCACCGGATTATGTCTTTGACTACAGCAATGGTAGCTTTCGGTTGCTGCCTCTCGCCCTCGAAAATCCTACGGTTCTGCTCGTGCCAGCATTCTTATATCGTAGCACTTAACATCCACCTTCGGACCACTCTGTCAAGTCGGCTTCCACTCGCATGTGATAGTCGCATTACCTCACTCTCTAGATTGCTTGCGACACTTTGGTTGAGCTACATGAGGCTGAGGAGGCACCTCGACACCTCCTTTGTGTATTGACATTTCCAGAAAAGGTGTTCCATGTCTTCCTCTTGGTCTTCACATAGCACGCACGTTGGGTCGAGATTTACGCCTCGCTTTATCATTCTCCTCTTTGTGAGCAAACGCCCCTTCAATGCTTTCCAAGCTGTGAGTGTGTGCCTCGGGACAACAAATTTGTGCCATACCATCCCCGCCCAAGGGGCTTTCCTGCCCGGTTGCCTCACCCAACTCCACACTTCCTTCATCCCAAGTGTTGCACCCATTCCATTGGGTCGAACCGGTCTATCCGCTCCTCCATGTATGCGCACTTGGTTTATCCTTGAGCAAACTTCTTACATCCTGCTAGATCGGGGGGGAGGGAGGTTCCACAACCCTTCTCTGATGAAGTACGAAACCTTAACGTCCCAAGGAACCCCCATCTCGTAGTGAAGCTGGTCACCCCAGCTTTTGCATTGAAACGGTTCACCACACCATGGAAATTGGAAAACCGAATCTCTTCCCCATTTCCCACCTCATATTGGATATGTCTTCTAGCAATATCTCGGACTCGCAGCAGCCCATGCCACGCCCATGAGGAGGTAGGTGGTGGTCTTGCAAGCCAAATGGAACGATCCTTAGGTATTTTCGCCAGACACACTTTGCCCAAAGTGAAGTGTTGTTCGCCACCACAAGCCAAAACAGCCGGAGAAGGCCCACATCATTCCACTCCGTAGGCCTCCTTAATCCGAGGCCTCCTTCGTCTTTTGGAGTACATACATCCTTCCATGCTACCGCAACCCACTTCTTCTCCCCTCCACAAATAAAATGGCACATAATGCTGTCCAATTCATACAAGGCGCTTCTTGGTAGAAGAAACGCCAAAGTCCAATAAATGCTGAAAGAACTAAGAACACTCCGTACTAGCTCCACTCGCCCTGCCATAGAAAGGAGTTTTTGTTGCCATGTTGAGAGGCGAACCTTGAGCTTGATTATCAATGGTACACAATGGGATCTCCCCATCCTTCCGGAGAATAATGGCAGCCCAAGATACACCACCGGAAAAGCCTTGCATTCCATCCCAAGGCGTGCTTCAATCCATGCTCCATGCATCACATCTCCGTCCATGAAGACCTGACTCTTCGAAGTGTTAAATTTCAGGCCCGAGCTTACTATGAATTCCTCTACGATAATTCTAATGGCTCGAGCGTTTGCTTTGGTATCCCTCGCGAAGAGTAGGACGTCGTCAGCAAATAAGAGGTGTGACACGATGGCATCACCACAAGATAGAGGCTCGAGTTTCTTTTCCATGACCGCCATTTTCACCTTTTTTTTGCAAAGGAAACGGGAGGCGCATCCTCAAATTTTATTGATTTGTGTAAATGGACTTACATACAAACCAACCCAACAACCATCCAAAGCCCTCGAAGCTTGCTGTGTACAAGCTCAGATTCTTATCTAGCACATACACTATCACAAGTTCCACCGTCTACTACAATGTATTAGAGCACACTTCGCATTGCTTAGCAATAGCTAAGCTAAAGCTACACTAATGAAAGAAATCCATTTCTACTTCCATGTTGTCGCAAAGGTCACCCTTTCGTACTCGTCTCCCTTTCCCTCCAGCATACCAAGCCCCTTTATCTGAATCACATCCTTTACATGCTGAATAATGGACTCCACTCGCCGTTCCTCACCCTCCATACATTGCCTATTTCGTTCAGCCCAACATTCGAACACCACAGCTCCCAAAGCCAGCTTCAGCATTAGTGACCCATGCTTTGTAGGTGCATTCCATGTCTGAATCCTATAAATCTCCTTGAATGTAGCTGCAGCCATGCGTCCCATATCTCCTCCCACCCTTCGGATTGCATCCCATACAACCTGTACGAAGGGGCACTCCCAAAACAAGTGTGTTAACTCCTCGTAGGCATTCTTAGATAGCGCACACCTTGACACCATGCATAGCTTTAGTCCCCTCCGTCTCATCATATCATGAGTAGGTAGCTTCCCATGTATTGTCCTCCATAATGTTAAAGCATGCTTTGGGACAGCCCATTTGTGCCACACCATCGTTCCCCACCTAACGACGGGTCGTTCCAGCTTGACCCACTGCCACGTATCTCTCAAGGTAAGTGTGTTGCGAGAGGCACCCATCCATGAGAGCTCATCCTCCCCAGGGCGCACCGGGATGGTGGCAGCCGGGCCCAAAATTGCGTGAGAGCTCGGAAGCGTAGTCGAGGCACTCTCCACCTACCATCTTCGAGGAAGTGGGACACGGTGATAATATGTTGGAACCCTAGATCATACCTCATTCTCTCCCCCTCCGGCAAGGTGAGAAGTGGCAGGCCACACCAAGGATCCTCAAAGAACTTCACCCTCCGCCCATCACCTAGTCGGAAAAACATTTTCTCCCTCGCCATATTCGGAACTTGCATTAGACCCCGCCATGCCCAAGAGGAAATTGCTGGAGGCCGCATTATCCATGTGGTCTTCCTCCTAAGGTACTTACTCCGTAAGCAAGAGGCCCAAAGGGATGTATCTTGTGACGCAATGATCCAAAATAAACGAAGAAGGCCAACATCGTTCCATTCCACCAATCGACGCAACCCGAGGCCTCCTTCCCGCCATGGAGTGCATATATCCTGCCACGAGACAGTAGCTAACCGCTTCGTCCCCAACCCCCAAACAAAGTGCATCATCCATCTTTCTATTTCGTGAAGCACACTCCTTGGAACTAGAAAGGCCGAAATCCAATAAATGCTAAGGACGTGAGCACACTTCGCACTAGCTCCACTCGCCCCGCCATTGAGAGGAGCTTGCCCTTCCACGAGCTCAGCCTCCCCCGTACCTAGTCCAGGAGGGCTTAACAATGGCTCTTCGCAAACCTCAAGGAAAAAAGTGGCAACCCAAGATATGTCACCGGAAAGGTGCTCCACTGCATTTGAAGATGGCTAAATCCACTCCCCGTCTGGTGTGCTCCCTCCCACAAAAACTTGGCTCTTTGAGTTGTTTACTTGCAGCCCCGAGTATCGTGAGAACTCATCTAGCTACTCTTTCAGCGCGTGGGCATCAGCCTTTGTGGCACTCGTAAACACCATTACGTCATCAACAAACATCAAGTGCGAGACCGAGATTGTACCACATTTAACCGGTCCAAGCCCACCTCTCCTCTCCTCACGACGCAGCAAAGTCCCCAGCACTTCCATGCAAAGCACAAAGAGGTATGGGGCTAATGGGTCACCTTGTCGGAGACCATTTGAAGCCACGAACGGCCTTGAATAGGCACCGTTTACATTTACAATGAAGGAGGCCTTCATGCACGCCCCCACCAGCTTCCTCCATTTGTCATTGAAGTCGTGCCTACATAGTACCTCATCCAAAAATCTCCATGACATCGTGTCGTACGCCTTCCTCAAATCAATCTTGACAGCCATGCGTCCCAGCCCTCTTTCAGAATGCAAGTTATGACATAACTTGTGGGCCAGTAAAACATTGTCCCCAATCCGACACCCTCGGATGAAGGCACTTTGGTTCTCACTTACAAGCTTGGGCCGCACCTCCTTCAACTTATTCGCAAGAATCTTTGAGATATAGCGATACACCATGTTGCATAAGGAAATCGGTCGGTAGTCATCAATCGAAGTTGGACCTCTCTTCTTTGGAATCAATGTAATCGCCGTATAATTGACTTGCTTAAGGAGTTTACCCTCGCGAAAGAAAGTAGCAACGGCCTTAAGAAAATCTTTTTTAATAATCTCCCAAGCCACCTTGAAAAACTTTGTGTTAAAGTCGTCTGGTGCTGGTGCTTTTTCATTATTGGAGTGCAAAACCACGAATTCCAGCTCAGCCATGGTCACCGGACGTGTCAGCAGCCCCGCCTCCATAGTATCTAGCTCAGGAAGATCAATATCCTCCGCAATGTTACCCCCTGCACACTAGAAGCAAATAAGTTAGCAAACCGGCAACGTATCGCCTCACGAATTTGATCCTCATCCTCGATCGTCTCTCCGCCCTCAACTATCCTACGCACTGTATTGGTGGCTCTCCTCACCCTAAGAGAAGCATGGAAGAACCTCGAGTTAGAGTCACCTTCCCTCAACCATTTCACCCTAGATTTTTGTCTAATGATCGACTCCTCAATCACCAATTGGTGGGATAGCTTATCCACCGCCTCGCTCTCCTTCCTTTTCAGTCCCTCCTCATCCGGAAGGTGTTCCATCTCCACTCGAATCTGTTGTAGCTCATTCCTTGCCTCATTAAGATGCTCAGTTATATTTCCAAACACCTCATCACTCCACGTCTTAATCACTCTCTTTACAACCTCCAACTTCCCCAACACCCGATACATTGGGGTACCTACAATGTATGTCGACCAAGCCTCCTTTACAACCCCTAAAAACTGGTCGTGCCCAGCCCAAGCATTCACGAACCGGAACATCTTCTTCTTCTGCACACCATGAGGCTCGAGATCCACCATCAAGGGACAATGGTCACTAAGCTATTTACCTTCCACATAACAAATTGCATCCGGGAAATAGTCGAGCCACACCTGGGAGCAAAGGGCTCGGTCAATCCGCGTCTCTATCCGTCCGGGCCCATGCGTCGAGTTCGACCATGTGAACTCTCCTCCTGTTGTTTGTACCTCGACCAAACTACTTATGTCAATCCAATGGTTAAACTCCGTCATGGCCACTGCATTTAACCCACCCCTTCCACGCTTCTCCCATACACTCCTAATACAGTTGAAGTCCCCCAAAACCATCCATGCTACTTCAGCAGTAGGTTTGCACCCACGCAAGGCCTCCCAAAGTGTTCTCATCGTAACGTAGTTGTTATCCCCATACACAAAGCTAATCGTGACTTGCTGACTTGTGGCCCGTACTATACCCTCCATGTGAAGTATCCGTCTCCCGGGTCTTCTGGAGGTGATATTCTGAATCCTTCCACAACACAAGGATCCTCTCGGAGTTTACCACCTCATTATTTGACTCTCATTTATCTTGCCATATAGATTTAACAAACCTCGTCGGCCTCTTCTTCTTAACTTTGTGCTCAATAATACAAGCCAAATACACTCTTCCCCGGTGAATTTTATCTCGGATCATGTACGGGCGCCCCCGGTCATTTGCACCACGTACATTCCAACAAAGGCACTTCATGGATGTGAGGTTGGGGAGCGGAGTCCCTTTTTCTTGCTTTGCCACGTCCACCACTCTCACGTGCCTGATGGAGTAAGGTGGTGTAGCTTCCTTGAGGCTGAGTATTGGGGGTCCCCTCGTGCGTTTTTGACTAATCTTACTAGTCAGCAGATCACTCTCACCCTCCCCCTCCATCTCAGCAAGAAGATGGAACTGATTTGGAGAGTGAGCCTCTTCTTCCATCCTCGAGATGCCCCCATGCAGCCCACCAACCGTTGCCTTACGTGAATTTCCTTCACCCTCATATGCATTCTCCCCTATAGGCGTGACTCCTTCAGTGCGAAGCTGATGGAGTCCACCTTTGTGCAACCATCCACTCCGTATCTCCCCTTCTTCAAGCTGCAAACCACCATGCCTTTGCAGCCCATGCAAACCCTCTAGCTCCCCACGTGAACCATTCTCATTTGGTGCACCTACACCTACTTCCTCCACTAAGCTTTGTCCATAATTCTCTTCCACACGTGACACGAGAAGGACTCCCTTGCATGGAGAGGCCTTTTTGCTATTCTTAGCAGTACACATACCATCCTCTACTAAGCCTTTCCCACTTTCCTCTTCTGCACCCAACAAAGATTGTACTCCCTTGCACGATGAGGCCTCTTTGCTATTCTCAGCGAAACACAAACCTTCCACTCCACCTATCTCAATTCCCATTGGCTTCTCTCCATTCCCTCCACCTTTCTCAGCTCCTATTGGTTCCCTCCCTTCTCTAGACCCCTTCCCATTGGTTCCCATCCCCCTAGGTTTATCTTTTGCAACCCCAGCGCAACGATTTCTTTCTTTTGCATGGCTCTTGTTAGAGACAACAACGGAGGCTCCCATCTCTCTTCCAGAACTGAACTCACTCTCCTCCTCTAACGGAATACCCTCAATTCTGTTAGTCAAAGTGCCCTTGCACCTCCCATCAACCCCCACACCGCTACACCCTTGCATTGCACTTGCTAGGCCTGCTGGAGTAGCACCCTCGAACAAACCTTCCAGCACTGGCACCCCACACGTCCCGTTACTTCCATCACCGGCAACACCTCCTCCACTACTCCCATTTCCATTCTCGTCATCCTGCTCCTTCTTTTTCTCCACCCACCTATTCCTTCTTCACATAGCTTCCCTTCCAACAGCAGCCCTTTCCTTCGATCCCTTGCTAGGGCATCGAGCTTCGGAATGACCAAACAGGGAACACAACTTACAAAACAAAGACTTCCATTCGTACTCCACAACTACAACCTCACCATCCACAACTTACAAAACAAAGGCTTCCATTCACCATTTCACTCAACACCTCCATGGACATCAGAAACAAGTAGAGGGCTGGGGGATCACTTTGTCGTAGACCATTACTAGCTCGAAACGGCGTGTCGTTAGCCCCATTCACTGTCACCACAAACGATGCCTCAACACAAGCCAAAATCAGTCGTCTCCACTTATCCGGGAAGGCAAATCTCTTTAGCACATGATCGAGGAACTCCCAAGAGATTGAGTCATAGGCTTTCCTGATATCAAGTTTTATGCACATGCGTCCTTTCCCCTTCTCAAGGTGTAGGTTGTGCCAAAGCTCGTGTGCAAGAAGAATGTTATCACTTATTCTTCGAACTTGAACGAATACGCTCTGATTTTCCCCTATCAGCCGTGGTAAGATCCTCTTCAAGCGGTTGGCAAGGACTTTGGATGTGAACCTATACGTCATATTGCATAAAGCAATGGCCGGAAGTCCTCCACCACCGTCGGTGCCTTTTTATTCGGGATAATCGTGATTGATGTTCCATTGCGTGAGGACCGTTCCACTATTCAAACAGGATGCAACATCCTTTACCATGTCCCTCTTGATTATACCTCATGCTTCCTTGAAAAACTTTGCATTGAAACCATCGGGCCCCGGTGTTTTATCTGCATTGGCGTTCAAGACGACATCTTCTAGTTCTTTTGGGTCCAACTTCCGTATTAAATCAGCCCCCTCCTCCGCTGTAATTTGTGGTAGAATAATGGAATGTTTAAGGGGTTGCACCTGAAAACCATGAGCAAACAAGTTAGCATAAAAAGACCGGAACACTTCCCGGATGTCGTTTTCATCCTCCACTAGACTATCCCCTTCTCCTACTCGCCTCACTTGATTGGTGGCTCTCCTCACTCTAAGATGCGCATGGAAGAACCTAGTGTTTCGGTCCCCCTCTTTCAGCCACTTTACTCTGGATTTTTGTCGTATAATGGACTCCCCCCAAGCAAGGACCTGGGCAAGTGTATCCTTTGCTGCGTTTTCAGCTTGAGCTAGCTCGTCATTGCTAGGGTGATTTAGCCTTTGCCTCCTTACTTGCTCAAGAGAATCCCGAGCCTCTCCCACCTTATTTGTAACATTTCCAAAGGTGTTCGAACTCCACTTGATTAGTGCCTTCCTGACTTCGGCCAGCTTCCCAACCATACGAAACATGGGTGTACCTTTCACATATGTAGCCCAAGCTTGTTGCACAACTCCACCAAAGTCCTCATGATCCACCCAATGGTTCTCGAATCTGAAAATCTTCTTTTTCCTCCATTTGTTTCCTTACATTTTCATGACAAGCATGGTGCGATCACTCAAATCCTTCTCACCAACAACGTAGAAAGAATTGGGGAACACCTTGAGCCATGCATTGTTCATTAATATTCGATCAATCCTTGTCTCGATGCATGCACTTCCCTCGGATGAGTTGAACCAAGTGAAGTCGCCTCCCGTTGAGGGCATCTCTAGTAGTCGAATGGTGTCAAGACACTCATTAAATTCTTGAATTGCCACCTTGTTTCCAGCAGCTCCACCCCGTTTTTTGGTAGCCTTCCGAATGCAATTAAAATCACCCCCAACCAGCCACGATCGCTCCCCATGTGGTGCCACTTCATTTAGATCCCTCCACAATGCTCTCCTCTCCACATGCCCATTTTCTCCATATATAGCCGTGAGAGAAAAATTAGTGTCGTCCTTCCTTAAGCGCCCAAGGAAATGGAGTAGTTGAGTTGATTCGAACGTAACTCTCAAGTCTTCAACCACTTCTTGCTTGCCCTTCTCAAGACCACATCCGGTGCCCACTCTTGAACAACAAGTGGAGAACCACGAATGAACCATGGTCCCCCCTCTAGCACATGTTTCCTATTCTCTCCAAGAGTGAAATGGAAGAGGAGAAACCCTTGACTTCTTTTGATGGCCTCCACGCCTCCAACCAAACTCCACATCTTTTGGAGGTGCTTCTCTAAAGTCGGCAAGTGTGGTCTGAAAGCAATGAAATAACCAACTAAGACCTTATCCTACCTCTTCAAGGCTTCAACCACTTCTTGCTTGGAACACTTTGCCACCTTTTCTCCTCCTTTTATGGCCGTCTGGATGAACTCAAGGGTTGTGGATGCCTTTGGGCCAGCCACAAACAACTCGCTCCACTTCCTTGGGGGAGTTTCAGCACTCCATAGAGGTGGTGCGTGCACTTCACCCCCTACGGTTGGGGATGAAGCATGCAATGGGGGTGGATGGAGAGCCATTTTGCTGCCACACTCTCCATCTTCTTGCAGCCCACTTGTAGGGCAAGGGTTGGGGTCCATTTTGCTGCGAAAATCCAAAGTTTTTTGATAGTGAAAGAGGTCAGAACCCTAGAGAAACCTAGGTTTCCCATGCTGGTAGCCACTCTCTCTCTCTCCTCTCATGTTTTCATTTCACTTAGGTTTCCCATGCTGGTCGCCATCCAAAGTGCATCTTAACTTCATGTCTAACTTTATTATGTATTCAAGTAAATGTAGTTGATGTTAATTAGACTCCACACTAGTTTCTAGTTGATGTCACCTACTTTACACACTTGAACTTTATGAAATGAAGACCCACTCATGCACACAAACCACACTATTACACCTCCACTCCAAGGGGTTTAGTTTAATTGTTGATTAATTCATCATTTAGTAGTTTATTTAGCATAATCCCTTCATTCTCCTCTCCTTTCCCACTCTAGTAGGGTAGTAACAATAATGCCCACAACTCCTTGTTACGACCCGTAATTGCCGTGTTTTGACCGACGTCGTGCACTTGCGGTATTTAAAATGATTCAATCAAGTTTTTGGCACCATTGTCGGGGAGTTGGTCATCGTCGTTGTTGTTTCCACCATTTCAGTGGATTTTTTTACGTTTTCTCTTAGTTTTGTTACTTGACAAGGGACTTAATAGACAAGCGAGCTTAACGAAGCGAAAAAAGGAGCCAGGAAGATTTTGGGGACCAGATTCCCCAAACAATCCGCCAGTGGCGGATTTGGTAACTTTGTTGGACTTTCTGTTGCATGTGTGGCTCTATCTTGATATTCCTAGTTGATATATGCTATTGGCTACTTCATGCATGATTTGTTTAAGTGTAAGTAATTAATTTGGCTTGCATGACACCTTCTGAAGACAACTTGGATCCTAAAACTCAAAGCAAAATATTAGATAAATTGCCATCTAGGTCATGCATCATCCGTTGACCTTGCACGTATATTGTCTTTCCTTTGCTTTAATTTTCATTGTTGATTGCTAATGTGAGGTACGTGCACCCATTCTCTCATTCATGAATTGTTAAAACATGCATTAGTTAGTAAGGTGCATCAGGATAAGAGTGAGGTAAGTGTTTGATTGGTGTGTTGATTTCTAGCTTAGGATTCAAAACAACCTAAGGGAGATCGTACCATACAAAATAAGGTGTGGGATTTCATCACCCTTTCCTTAGCCCCAAAAATCACTCCTAATCAAAAGACTTAATCTAAAATCAAGTAGAAATTGGCCACTGGGATTTGGGCGCACTTAGGAGACAATCCAATTGTTGACGTCATGGCCTGAACGTTGTCGTTTGCTTAGTTGCATTGAGACATTTAGAACCTCCAGGTCTTGACTTTCTCATTTGGCTTTGCGACCTTCGATCGAGAGAGGTGAGGCATTCGGGACAGTCAGGAGTCGCGGTTAGGCGTCATGTAGTTTAAGGATCCATAGCCAGCCTAAGCTTTTTTGAGCTGTGTTTTCTAGATTAGGCTTCTACCCTCACCCACTACCCACGCTAGATCTAGGGATTCTTCCTTTCTCATCAGAGTCTTCTCCTCCTCTATATTCTTTGATTAGTCTCCTCCTCTGATTACACCTTCTCTCATGTATAGTTTTTTTAGTCGAGTCGAGCGTTTTATGCGAGGTTGGGCTTGTTCTGGTGAGAGCGCTCGACTTGTGAGAGTCCATTTTTCTTCTGAGACAGACGGTCTAGGTGATCGCCTAACTTGGCATTGAGCTTCTTTGGAGCACGAAACCGAGTCATCTCGTGGAGGTGAAGGGAGACTGGGTTCCATATATGGATTGGCTCAGTCCTCTCCCACCACCACGTAGACCTCCTTCTCCTGCTCCTCTGACTCGGGAGGAAAAGGGATTCAGTCAGGATCGAGTTCTAGGTGCACCACCACCTTGAGCTCGACGGGATAAACTAATGAGTGTGTGGGAGTGGACCCATCCTGTTCGGGACGTTCAACCTTCTTGTATAGTTATCCCGCTTGCTCGCATGAACAACTATGAATTAAAACATCAATAAGTGAGCATGCTTCCTACCTTCACTGCCAATAAGGAGGATCTGTATATCTTTATACGTGAATTCGAGGAGGTATAACTCCATGTTCAAGGTTCAACAGCTTGACGAGGATTATATCTGGTTGAGGATGATTTCTTTCACGTTGAAGGATTATGCGAAGAAATGGATGTATAGCCCCCGGGCAAACTCGATTTCGTCTTCGGATGACTTTGTGACCGTCGTTCTGAAGAGATTCTACCCCAAAAGAAGACGTAACATATACAACACCAAATACATCAAATGTATTAAACTGAGATCGAATCATTTCATGCTTTCTTTGAGAGGTTCCAGGACCTTCTCTTGCAGTGCCATCATCATGGAATTGAGTTGTGGTAGCTGTGCCAGATTGTTTATAAGGGCCTCAACTATAACACCCACACATTTTTGGAATCGATGGGTCAGGATGACTTCCAAATGAAACCCATTGATGAGGCATGGGATACTTTTTAATTAATGGTTAAACGTACTCTTGAGTGGGACACCATGATAGAGCCACCAACGCCAGGTCTTTTAGTCGAGTTGGATCTTACCAAGTTGAGTCAACTATTGCGTCTGAGGCGAAAATGGCTGCTCTCATGCGTAGGATTGAGAGAGTTTGATCGAGCTCCTGTAGCTCAGGTCGCTGCTCCCGTGTGTAGTAGGTCTGGACTTACGAGAAATAGTGACTTGGAATGTTCTTACTCTCCAAGCAATACTGAGCACGCAAATGCAATGTATAAATAGAGGCCCCGTAACGACCTGTACAATCACTCCTACAACCCAGGATGGCGAAACCACCCTAATTTCTCTTGGGGACCACAGTCAGAGCTCGCACTCTCAACCTCAACCTCAACCCTCACCTTATAACCCTCCACGCCCATCGGCAACCAACCAACCCCCACATCAAGGGACTCAGCCCCATACTCACCAACTTCCTCATGCCTCATCTTTAGGTTATTCTAGCTACACTCCACCCCAACGGGTTGAACCAAAGGACTCCACTCTTGAGAAAACCTTTAAAGTATTCATGTAGAGCATGCTTGCAACCAACAACACATCGGTCAAAGCATTGGAAGCGCAAGTCAGCCAGTTGGCTCATCAGCTCCATTAATGTGAGAATGGTCAATTCCCAAGTCAACCCGAGGTAAATCCCTGGGTACCCAATCTGAAGGAAGGTTACTAGTACCTCGAGCTACTTTTGAACCTGCCCATCATGTTAATGTGACTCATACTTTGAGGTCAGGTAAGGAGGTGGACAACCAAATTGGGTTGCCTTCCTTGCAATCACCATATATTGGTGTCACCAAACCTGCAATGATACCCACATCAATGAGGAGCTAGATCCTAAGGTTCCCTCAACGAAAACTTCCAGGATGGAGCTTGACTATGAGGTTCCTTCTTCTTTTATTTTGATAATGGGGCGGAACCTTTAGGTTCCTTTGTCTCATCATATGTCGAATGAATCAAGGTCCGAGGTTCCTTCGAAAATGTCCACATCCGTGGGACCATCTGAGGTCTCTACTGATGTTTCTACGAAACTGAATGCTGAGGTTGCTTCGAAAGACCCTTATACCCCGAAGGTGTCATTCCCTGAGCGCCTTAAAAAGAAAACTCCATATCAATATGACAAGATGCTGGAGTTCTTTCGGCAAGTTAAGGTGAACATTCCTTTGTTGGAGGTGATTCGGCAGATGTCACCTTATGTCAAGGTTCTCAAGGATTTATGCACCAATAAGAGAAAAACCAATGTTCCGAATAACACTTTTCTTGTGGCAAATGTTAGTTCATTGTTGGCAGAACTCACGCAAGTCAAATACAAGGACCTTGGTTGCCCTACTATTTCTTGTGTGATTGGTGATGTCAATACATTGAGCTTTATTGGACCTCGGTGCCTTTGTTAATCTTCTGCCGTATTCGGTCTACGTCCACCTCGGTCTTGGAGACCTCAAACAAACAAAAACCACTCTTTAACTCGCTGATAGGCCAATGAAGAAACCAAGGGGCGTGGTGGAAGATGTTCTTATCGAACTGGATGAGTTCATTTATCCAGTCGATTTCTTTGTTTTGGATACTGAATGTGTGCCAAACCCAGTTCAACACATTCTTGTTATTTTGGGGTAATCATTTCTATCGACTTCCAATGCCTTGATAAATTGTCATAATGGTCTGATGCACTTGACATATGGTAGTCAGTGTATTGATTTTCACATCTTCACCATTGGGAAGAAGCCAAGTGCCTCTGATGACCCTGTTGAGGTCAATCCTATCCAGGGTACATATGAGAATGAAGACAAAGTCACCTTCAGAGAGTTGTTTTATGGAGATCATGATGGTGGTGAAGATATTTCAACTATTCTAGCACAAGAAGGTGCCTTATCTTGTGATCATGTGGCTATTAAGCCACAAGATACCCTTTCTATGGCCTCTGGGCCACCTGCTCTTCACTCTGTATCGGTTGAGGACCCAATGTGGGTTAAGAATCAACCACCTAATACCCTACACTTCAAACAACCGGACGTAGATTGGCCTCCCATTTGTGCCTCCTATCTTGCTCATTCTCAAGATGCATCAAACGACCACAATGCTTATAAGGGTATCACGTGGTCAAGCAATTCTGTTTTAGGACTTTGCCATTTGGTAATAAGTCCATGGTGTCACTTTGTGTTTAATGAAATGATCCTTCTCCACCCGAATGTCAGTTGGAGGGTATATGTTGATGACCCTCAGCTTTGTCACCGAATGGAACATATTTGTTTCCATTTCCTTTCACAGACCCAGATTTTGAGAGGCTTGAACCATCACCCTTGGTTCAAAAACCTCTCAACAATTCTCATGTTTCTCATGTTGGGAGCCCATGCAAGTGCATTTTTGGCTCGAGAGATGGCAGGTTCCCATTTGATGTCCTTTGACAAATGAAGATGGGAGCCATTAATGTACATAGTTTTTTATAAAAAGAAGAAAAAAACAAAGAAAAAAAGAACAAGACTCCAAGAGTGAGCATAGATTGTTGTGGGCCCCAACCCTTGTGTAATTGGGACACATTCGTTTCACGAATGTGTCTCCCTTCTTAAGTATCGCACAGGTTTTTGGGAATTCGGGTATATGTCCATCCACATGACAATGAACTTCCTTTTAAGCTCACATTGGTGAGATCTTTTATTTGTCATGCATGAATCCATGCGGTATCATATTCACATTCATTGAGGACAATGCATGAAGTGTTTGGGGTGTGATTTATGTGTGTACATAGTCAAGTCTTTTCCATTTCTTTTGTTTTCTTTTGTGTGTATTGTTAGGGTCATGTTAGTGTGGTGCATTTAATATCGATATATCTGCTTGGCATGATCCTTGGGTGACTTGTCTTCTTTTGCTTTCCTAGTTCTTTAAATTTTCACATTTCTTTCAAAATCTTCATGTGTTTGTGAAACAAATTTTTTTTTGGGTTTTGTGTGTGTTTAGTATGTGCAAAACCGTTGAGAGGCAAAGTAAAAAGGAACCTCCTAAAATTGACTTGAACAAGATGCATTAGGATATGTAGTACACCGGCTTTAGGTCTTATGTAGTCGTTAGGATGCACCATTGTTTTCCCTTCGGGGGAGAGTAATCATAGGGTTTTAGTACTCAAATAAATAAAGAAGTCCACCCTGAACGTAGTATGTCAAATAATTCGTGCATGTTAGTATAAGGAAGTTTGTTGAAGTTAGGGATCCTTAAACTCCTCTTGTGAAACCTTAAGTGTAGGGGTTTTGGTTCATTTATAGGTAAGAAATAATAATTGAGTATGATATTCTCTATTCTCGCGTGGCTCCTATCACTAGGAAAATTTGGTACAAAGGCACTGAGTGTCTGGTGCTTTCAAGTCATCTAACTTGGGATGCACCAATCGAACTCCTGTTACACGGGTGGTAGGGATCGCCCAATGTGGAGATTTGGGGGAAGTGTACGTGACAGTGTAAGTCCTCATAGGCAATGATGTACGAAACCTGACCAATGAAGAATTACAAACTAATTAGTAAAAAAATGAAAAACAAGACGAGAAAAAGAACAAAAAGGTAATACAAATAAGAACCTTAATGGACTTTACACGATGTATCACTTGAGGATGTTAAGGTTGCCCATGTACTTAAGTCATTAATTAACTTGTACGAATGATTCCCTAGGGTAGATTTGTGGACTGAATACATATATAGAGTTTGTCCGTAGGATTATCGTGTCCAATGATCAACAAAAGTAGGTTCATCGAGTCGTGTTGCTAGGTTGAATAATGCATCGATGTTTTGATTTTGTTGGTATATCAGCTGAAAACCCTCAGGAGACATCACTCATCCTTGGCGACAAGGAGGTTTAATGGCTTGTTGCACATGCTAAGTGCAACTGTGATTCCTACGAAAGTGAGTTAGGATTTTCCCATTTTTCGTATGTTTTCCTTTCTTTCATTTTTTTCTTTCATTGTTTTGCTCGGGACTAGAAGAAGGTCAGTGTGGGTGTATTTGATTAGTAGCATATCATACATTGTATTCATGCTATATATATATATCCTTTATTTTACCCAAATTTTGTGCTACTCGAGTGTTTCTTTGTGGTGTTTCAGGTGTTAGGTAATAAAGAAGAGAAAGGAAGAGAAAAGGACTGAAATGCAAAAATAAAGGACTCAAATGAAGCAAAGAGGACATGTTTGTCATGCATAAGGACCCATCTGCAAATCAAGAAGGAACCAGATGAAATCTAGAGGGACATGAACGCACGAAAACGATTTCGGGCACAAAAATCCTTCAAAACCATGATCTGGAGGAGTATTTGCTCAATTAAAGACAAACGGGCTCGAACCAACTGACCAGGAGTGCACCCCACGTGAAAAATAGGACACTTAAGCTCTTGGAAGAAAGTGGGGTCGATCGGGTGCTAATGATCTGCCAGTGGCGGATAATTTTTGCCCAATTTGCCCTTAATTTCTCCCGTGGCTTGAGCTTGTTTATTTTGGTGCACCAGACTACAAAGAAAGTGATTACAGCCATCGGATTACTCCCAGATTCATTTATGCTACTCTTTCTTCTATAAATGGCAATGTTTCTTCTTCCTTTCCTCTTCCTTTCTATTTCCACCATAAGAGTAGGTTAGTTTTTACCCAATTTGGCTGCAAGTAGAGGAAGGTGGATGACGATTGTAATCTCACATTTTCTTTAATATAATGTTGGATTCATGTTCCTCTTGTCATTAACTTTCTTTCTGTGCAATTAGTTTTGATTTTGTTGGTTAGTTTTCTAGCGAGAGTTTTATGTCTTGTTTAGTCTTAATCTCTTGCTTTCCATGCTTGTTATTATGATTAGTGAGTAGATCCACCCCATATGGGGTGGATGAAATGTAGTTGATGGTGAAGTGTGTGATGGGTTCTTCTTATCTAGTGTCATTTCATGTGCTTAATGTAGATCTATACATGTAACTTGCTAAAACATGTATTAGATGGGATAATGGACACACTAGGTACTTGTCTCATGCTAGATCTAGAGTTTATCTTATTGCCTGTATGGTTTATCTTTGTATGGAAGTGGTTTGCTATGTATGAATGATTGTTTAGTAGAGAATGCATAAATGTATTGAGTTGTATGGATGGTTAATTGATGTCCTAATGGCCACAATAGGTACTTATTTCATTCTTGAGAACCCAAAGTGCATCTTAACTTCATGTCTAACTATATTAGTCATGTATTCGTGTAAATGTAGTTCATGTTAATTAGACTCCACACTAGTTTCTAGTTGATGTCACCTATTGTACACACTTGTACTTAAAGAACTGAAGACCAACTCATGCACACACACGTCACTACTGCACCTCCACTCCAAGGGCTTTAGATTAATTGTTGATTAATTCATCATTTAGTAGTTTGTTTAGCATAATCCCTTCATTCTCTTCTCATTTCCCACTCTAGTAGGGTAGTAACAACAACACGTACAACTCCTTGTTGTACCTTGCAGCATCTTCACTGATGCCATGCACTTATGGTATTTAAAACGATTCAATCATGGCACCTCCCAGAAATGAAGAAGACGAGTCCACCAACAATGTCGAATCCCCGAACGACGAACAAATGGTCGACGGTCAATCTTTGTCTCCGACTCTAACCTATCCCGCGATTGACCCAAGAGTGAATATGAAATCAGCTTGTGGTCCTCAGCACTTCACTCGCCCAGAATGGCCATCCAGTTCAAATGCTCAATGGAATCAACCCTCACAGGCAAATCTGCTTGAGAGGATTGTGGACAGGAATTGCCATGAGAGCCAAGAAGTTTGTGAGCTTGTGGAGCGCAACTACAAATGAATAGAAGAGCTCACCGATTATTTCCATGCTTTCCAGTTGACGACATTGAATTCGCTCAACAAAATCAACCAAATTCTTGTGGTTGGGGATTCTCACCAAGCGTTCATCGATTCTTAAAATGAGATCTTCGCAATATGAAGAAGTAGGACAACTAGCACATTTGTTCATTCGGTGAATCGATATGTGTGCGGTCGTCTGTTTTGCACATGGGTTTCCATTGGCTTCCAACGGTCCCACTTCAAACGTTGAGAAAGGAAAAGGAAAAGTTGGCATAGATTCCTAGGAGTGCACAAACAACCCCAATCCACGGAATCAAATTGAATCTATAAGTCAATAGAGCCTCCCTCGAAAGAATAACCATATGTCAAGATAGATAGATGAATATACTAATCACGAATCCACAAACTGAAATCTCTTACAAAACGTACTACTCCGGCCAATGTTCCATTTTATGGTTTATTGACTTCCTGATTGACTTTGTGATTGTTGCATGCAAACTTGATGTAATCGTATTTCCTTTATTGTGTTGCATAATGGTATTTCAATTGACTACTCACGTAATGTGTGAATTACATGTAGCAATCTTGCATTAATGCTCGAATTTAACTATTCGTGTTCGGAATTGTACAATTTTTTTGTTGTGTACTATTGTATCATTAGAGTGCTAATAGCGTTTGTCCGTTAAATCTATATATATCAAACATCCGTTTATTAATTATGTTACAACCTTACACTAAGAACTTAATGAAAGGAATGTGTGTTCTAAAAGTATTCTTCTATATGTCTTTTATTATGAATTGCATGTATAAACATTTTGTTCCTTGATTAATGTATTCGTCTTTTGGAAGTATTAAGGAAGAGGCTCTTGGTCCTTAACCGTAGATCTCTAAAAGATAATGGTTTGCATAAATCAAAAGTAATTCACAATCATGGTGATTAACATGGAATACTAATTACCGAGATAAGATTGTCATGTTGGTTAAAAGATATTTAACTCTACAAGTATTTAACAACATGGGTATATGAAATGGAAAATATTTTCTTTTATATATCGAATAGACCTAATCAATGAAACATTATGGAATTGTGTTTGTATCATTAATGTTTTCATTGTGTCTTTGAAACCTAAGATATGAGACCTATATTTTTTCACATGAGAATTGTATAATTTGATTATTATCAAAAGGTATAATTACGTATAATGGTAAAGATATTAGTTAGTTATATGTGACTTGTGCATGAAAAGATCAAATGTCAAAAGATTGTCATTGCCCCTCTTGACATGAGTGATGATATTGTTGGACCCTTGATAAAGCAAAATTATAATTTGCACAATCTAACTTATGTATAGTTACAAATTCATAATTAGCTTAAGAGATCAAGAAAGGAATATATAATACAAAGATGACTCACCCACTTTGTATAATATTCCTGATATCATGAGGCAAGGGATAGACACAATTGATATTATTACATATCACTAAATGGATCGTGTTCTGTTCCATAGAAAAAAATATCATTGTTATTTGGGTAATTATAATGTGTGGCTATTTACCGTTTATAGTTTATGATATGAAGTGTTTTATATAATTTCCAACATAACTTAGATACTCCTATACGTCACACAGCAAAATTGGGAAACAAGAAATGAGATTTTATATTTTATGAGGTGTATTAGGTTTCATGTGATATGAAATGATATACATATGATAAAACAACAAAATCGATATGTCGTAGTAACGACATGGTTAGAATAACAAATATATTTGTATGAGATGTGTATATATTATGGGATATGAAGTTTGACATTGTATGTGATAATATATTACATAATATAATGTGAGGTGAGGGAGGAAAAGGAAGAAAGACAAAAATTGGAAGTGGAGGAAGAGGAAGAGGAAGCGGAGGAGAGGAAGAGATGGGAAGAGAAGGCAAGAAAAAGACAAAGCAGAGGAGGAGAGGAAGAGAAGGGTAGAGGAAAAGGCAAGAAAAGATGAAGCAAAGAGGAAGAGAAAGGAAGAGGAGAAGGCAAGAAAAGATGAAGCAGAGGAGGAGAGGAAGAGAAAGAAAGAAGAAAACGAAGAAGGAAAGGAGAGTAGGAGAAGAAAAGAAAAGGAGAAGAAGAGGAGGAGAAGAAAGAGGAGAGGATAAAAGGAAAAAAAGAGGACAAGAAGAAAAAAAGAGGAAGAATAAGGGAGCAGAGGAAAAGAGGAAAGAAGGAGAGAAGAAGAAAGATGGATAAGAGAAGAAGAAAGTAGAGCAGGAGAAGAAAGAAGAAGATGAGAAAAAAGAAGAAAATGACATGGATTGGGGGACCAGAATGTAAGGACTAGAAGAGATCCCTTAGAAAAAGAAAACGTGGAATAAAAGAAGGAAACGGAAGAGAGGAGACGATAGAACAATCTCAAGAAGAGCGAGTTAGATGAGAAGAAGAAGAACGAGAGAAAAAGAAAGATAGCACAAATAAGTGAAGTCAAATTACAACCAAACAAGACAAATTTTCTCCAACAAAGAGTTGGCTAAATAAACCATGTCTAAATATAAATGAAAACATCTAAATAGAAGCCATGCTAGGGTTGACCAATGCAGAAAAGAATGTGCTTCTAAATCTGATGGCACCGGGAAGAGACATAAAAGAATATGTCTGGTGCACGGAACTCATCCTGGTGAGGCGAGAAGGATCTGAAGGATCTAATATAAAAAAGATTAGACCTATCAATGGAAGTAATTAAATTTCATTTTCTGAGTTCAGTTCTTTTAAAGCTCGGAAAATGTGAAGTTATTGTTACTAATTTTAACGGATAGTTAATAGAAGCATTGCTAGATGTGTTGGAGCAAAGACAGATGATGGGATGCTATCCACGGAAGGTGATCGCAATTCCAATCGTCGCCACCAAAGCCCTCTTGTTTGGACAGCCTGATTTGGTTGATGTTATGTAGCTCCCAGACTAAAATATTGGGACCAAAAGGACTCAGTGATTGCCCAACCACTATTACATTCAGAACACTTTACACTGCTAATCATGGATGGGCGAATGGAAAGATTAACCTAACGAAACAACATGTCGCGGTTAGATGGAGACAACGAAGAAGTAGTAGGTGGCCACGAAGAAGCAGCGCAGACTTTGGCTGAATTCTGGAGATCCCACGTAAAATTGGACTGGGACCTAACCTACGTAGGAGAAACATGCCAATGCCAAGCACCGACCAGCAATGATTGTGCAGTGTATGTCATGCACTGGATCATATGCTTGATGCTAGACGTACATCCGACTGCGGAGATGGATGGCAAATATCTACACTAGGTCAAGGGTGAATTGGCAATGTATTTACTTAGGGACTCTAGATTCAAAGACTAGATGATGTTAGCAGACTGACTAATTTAGGATATTTTTCAACTCACAGCATTAAAAAAACAAAACATTATTTTTTATTTAACACTAATTCATTTGTATAGAAAATTTAGTTTACCTAATGTTGGTAAACTTTCATATACAACACTAATTTTATTCAATTGCTGTGATTTTCAATGGTTTTGAACAATGTAGTTATGTCCACTTGTATTAGTGTATGATTTCCTACTTATATACTAGTCACTTATTTACATTAAGAAGGTCACATGTGTCCATGGTGGGACAAGTTTGTCCTTCGAAGGACACGGTACTATGTAGCACCCATACATGTCCTTCATGGGACAAATTTGTCCTTTTAAGCACACGGTCCTTTGAGTATGTATGGTGTCCCTTGAAGGACACAGACCTATGGAGCATGCACACCTATCCTTCGAGGGACATGGGTTTCCTTCGAAGGACCTGGTCATTTGGAGCACGCATAAGTGTCCTTCGAGACAAGTTTGTCCTTCAAAGGACATGATCTTGGGAATCAATGCCCGACCATTCGTAACCAGGTGATTGGCTTCCAACAAGTAGACCAACCAGTCAAAGGCAAACAGTAAGAAAAATGTCGACGATATAAGTGATAGTGACATGATAGACTTTCATGCCCACAGAGCTACTGTTATGTTAGACTTTCCAAAAAATTCAGTAGCAAGGTCCATTGCCCGTGGAGTTTGATTCTTACTTGGAACCCACCGAAGAAAACAAAGATTATTGGATAAGTTATATGGATACTCTGGCAAGAAGAAAAGTGTGTATTTGTACTACCAAGTGGTCAATGGTAGATGAATCATTGAAAGAGGATTTTTGGAGGAATGCAATGGTTAGTTCATTATTGTCTAGATTTTTTTAAGTTAATTCCTTTCTTTATAGATTTTTATCTAATCAATACTACTACTTTCTATATTTCGTGTTGCAGAAAAAAATTATTTTCCAATCAACTAAAGAGTTGAAGAAGAAGTGGATATTGTTTGTGGGTACTCAATGAAAGGATTTCAAAACAAAGTTGACGTCCCATTTCATTTTTGGAAGGTATAAGGATCAAGATCCATGGAAAATTTACAATTTTATTAATTAGACAAATGGGCTTAATTCAACAGCTCAAGGCTAACTCCAGAATTTTTTGTAAAATATAAATTCATACTTACTTCACACATTGAAATGTTAAATATGATAACTAATCTATTTTTTTGGTTTCTAGGAACTACGAGTGCTCAACCAAGAATGACAATCGAAGAGAAAGTTTCCACACAGATTGGGGGGTTACCATAAACTGGAGAAGACATTGAAGGCCGAAAAGGTTGCCAAGAAAATGCAGGAAGCTTTAGAGGCCGGTTTCAATGAATAGCAAGCCAGTAATTTGGCTCCTCCGTCTCCCCCAGCTAGACAAGAAAAGTGGAAGAGAGCGCACATTACTCCAGACAGGAGTTACATTAACTCTGAGTCGGCAGAGGTTGCAACGAAAATGGTAAGTGGTTACATTTAATTGTTGTGTTTCGTACACTACCTAATTAATTTATATAATAGGACAATCTTACACTGCAAGCTTCCCATGGCAAATTTGTTTCAGAGGGCAGAAAAGATATTTTGACTGTAGCCCTGGGCAAAAATGAGCATGTTGGACGAGTACGTGGTGTCGGCTGTCAAATAGGACTATGACAATACGTTAGGTCATCCTCCCCAAAGTGTAGTAGAAAAGGAATTCGTGTGGATTGCGAAGAAAAGATCCATACGCGGATATGGCCACCCCTATTCCGACACCATGAAGTCCAGCGGGAAGTGTGAATCCTGATGATGAACACTCAATTTTGAATCCATGAGGAAACAAAAGTAGAAATAATAAAGAAGGTAATGTTATTACCTTTGAATTTTATAACTCCCTAATTGTAGATATATTTCTCATGTTGTTTTGTTTTAATAATTTTTCTCTATGTTTCAAGAATCAAGATAGTCTTCCATCATCAAAAGCATCCTCTCCTCAGGAGTTCTGTGACGAGAGCCAATTCCCTTCAAATTGCAAAATGTTGTATATTTTCGTAAAAGGATAAATCTGTAGATTTTACAATAAAAGGTATTATGCAGAACGAAATGGTAGGCGAAACAACCAACGGTGGAATAGAAGACCTGGTATATTTATGCATAGGTGATGTCCTGCAGTTTCTAAAGATGAAAACATTGTGTATAACAATCATTCAAGTTCAATTGAAGTAAGTCATGTTTGTCTTTTTCATAACTATTTATGTTACATTTAAAATTTAATGGTGTTAGCTTGTTCATATTAAGAAAATGTACCAAATGTTGAATGGAAAAAGTATGGTTGTGTGTCACACTCTATTGATCTAAAAAGGACCTCCAAGTAAAGACAACAGATCTACAAAGTTTGCGGAGGTGTTGCGAGAATCAAGGAAGGATTCCTATTTTCTAGTACCATATTGGGAGAAGTAAGTGGCTCATTATATTTTATAATACCTTCAATTTCATTATATTAATTTGGAAATAATAGAGAAGATCTAATTGATGAAGCAATCTAACATGAGTGGTTTTCAGTGAGCATTGGACATTAGCTGTGGTGGAACCGATTACGTGGACAACCTACTGGTTTGATCCTATGACATCAGAGAATCCCACGGAAGGTTTAGTGAACATTATTCAAACATAAGTTATTTAGAATAATTCCATTCATATTCTAAGTTATTTGTTGTTATTGAATGTTTGTATCCATTTTCGAACATTTACATATTTTGGTAGGGCCCTTGAGGTATGTCAATACTCGGGTGGTCAAAGGCCTACAACAAAAAAGAAAATAAATTGGGTTGAAATGAAGGTAAGATGATTCAATAATATTTGTCTTGATAATATGCATTATACTTTGCATTAATTTCGTTATTTTCCTAATATACATGACTTCTTAATTAGTAAACAAGTTGGAACCACTTAATGCGGTTACTACATAATGAGGTATATGGAAGAACTTGTTGAGAAGGGAATGACAGTGGGAGATTTAAGACTGGTAAATTTTGATATTGATCTTATGTTGCGTTTATATGTTTTGTGACACAATTTATATGTTAATAAATGAGTTGTTTACTTTGTAGTCATTCAAAGTATCCCTTGAACCATTTTCTCAAGAAGAGATAAACATTATGTGAGAGAAGTGGTCTTCTTTTGTCATCAGTCATATGATGTTAGCAACTTAATTGATGAATGTAAGTTTATTGGGTGATGTTGTTCTCTTTAAGCTTTTATTATAATAGATGAATATATACATGATATATCATTGGTGCTGATGTGTAGGATTTTCATTCTGACATTCACACCAAACGAAACTGTAAAGCAGATGCTGAGACATTACAACCACATTCATGCTACTAATTAAGAATTCTGGTATGACATGCATAGTGTACGTACAGCAACAACGTAGTTTAGAGGTAGTTCATATTCAAAGGGCACAAACATAGTGTATAGCACCAACGTAGTTTACACCAGAAAGATAGATTACAACACTACCTTCATCTGAACAACATTACAACTTTAATTTTTTTGCAAATGTACGTATGTACATATTATAAATTTTGAGATTATGTGTAATAGGTTAACTGATATATATATGTGTGTGTGTGTGTGTAACATTTTTGGTATATACATTTGAGGGATCCTAGTGTAAAGTGAGATATTACATTGGGTAGAACACAATCGTATTTATATACGATGATCAGAATGTTGCGGTGTATACTTGTTTCAATTGCAGGTAATTTTATGTAGTGCATTTCTGTTTCAATTGCCAGGATTTTTATGTGAAATTAAAAATAAAATCAGAATTATACAATAAAATTCATGTAAGCACATAACACATCAGTTATTTCATAGAAACCGACGTGGAAATTCACAAAAAATTCAAGAAAGGACATACAACGTCGGCGTTCATTGCCAACTAACCGATGTGGTATATTTCTATTATTTGATTTTTTTTTCAAATTCTTTTTTTAATAATACGACAGACCACATCGGCCTCCTGTTTCAACCGACATGGTGTGTCAACAGATCACGTTGGTCACATGCCAACAAATTGATGTGGTATGTCCTATTATTGGGGGGGGGGGATTCCGAATTTCTTGTTTTAATAATAGGAGATTCACGCTGGTCGTTTGGGTACGGCCAACGTGGTATGTTGTAAATACCACATTGGTGTTATTGGTAAATACCAAAGTGGTTGACCTACATACCACGCTGGTGTATTGGCCGACGCGATATCCCCTCCATTACCACGTCCCACTAGTGCAGAAAAGGGAATATACGTTGGATTTATGACTTATATACGTCAGATATATGGCTTATATACGTCAGATATATGGCTTTCCAGACCCGACGTTTATCTATGCGTCGTATATACCTAGACGTCAGTCACTTTAAGGCCGGTGTTTATTCATAACAAATAGACGTTTGTTGTTAGCGACCGACGTCTATACTTAAGAATAGACGACGGCTATATATTCCAATCGACGTCTATTCTTAATTATAGACGTCGGTTGTAGATCCCAACCGACGTCTATAGCCCTTCAAAAGAGGAATAAACGTCATCTCAACCCAATAATTGATGTCTATACCTTTACCAGATTAAAAAAATGCATTCATCCTGCAACAGAAAAACATTCATTCTACACAACACATTCTTCCACAAATATACATTCATCCAATGAGCATACACAAACACAATCATTCATCCACAAGCATACATACACAAAAACTTGCCATTCATTCACAAATATGTTTGATATATTAAAGAACAAATTATATGTTGGTAATACAAAGAAACAAGTTAAAATTGCATGATATTAGTACCTTTCAGTTCATTAACATGTTTCTTACAAAATAGCGAGCCCATCGCTCGCGAGTATCATCTAGCTCCTGTTGTGAGTAGGGGTCGTTATTCTTTAGGAAGACCTATAAAATACAAATACAAAATATTAATATCTAAATAATGAAACTATAATTATACAACTGAATAACGATCTATATTCCCACAGTTAGGGCTACGTCTTGAGGTGCAATTTCGAGGATTTCCTCCATGTATCTCATAACGTAGTAATCACATTCTGTATTGCTAGTCTGCTTGTGGTACTACAAAAATATAAATTCGATAAATATATTTTTCATTACTTAACATAATTAACAAAAATGGGAGAAAATACTTACTCCCATTCCATGACATGTTACTCCCGCAGTTTTTGTTGTTCTTACTCCACCTAACACTCTGTAAACCTTCATTGTCCTAAGTAGCACAAGTTATTCAATACGAAGTCGATAATACTAATAAAACTACACGAATTACAAATACGATGATTAAAACGAACTTTCAAATTTACAAGTTTCTTTATGGATTCCCTTGGTTTAGTTGACCCCAAAGGATCAAACCAATATGCCGAATTAGTTTCAGGGCATAGAACGATAAGCATCCAATGAGCTCTGTTTATATATATAATTAGAAGTTATTATAAAATCAAATTCCAATTACTTTGAAATAATAAATTTACCTCTCATGATAATGGCGCAAATAATATCTTTTTCCTTGTTCTTTCATGAGAAGCCCAAGCTCACCCGATTTATCTTCATTCCCATATATAAAAGTAGATGGACTCACAAATCCAAATACATGATCATCAGGAAAGACTGGCCTTCTAGCGTCATAAAGGTGTCTACAAGAGTAAAAATTACATTCTATTATAATTACGATAAAATTATTCAATAAATTTAATCTATACATAAGAAACACTTACTTTACTTGCACGTCCATAAACATGATGCACAATTGATCCATCGCCAAGAACTGCATAACATCATCTATGGCGAGGTATAAATCCGAAGGCAACCCTTTAACCTTCTCCTCCAAATTTCAGGTAAAGGCTTGTGATTCCCTACCTACCATTAATTGATACAAGATTTTGTACCTATTTGGTAGCAAATTAATGTTGATTGGAGGTTGGTTGTTTGACCCATTGCTCCGGGGGCTTGAAACCTTACCGATAAATATACAAACGTTACAAATACAATTATTAACAAAATTGAAAATTATTGGTTTCCAAAATTAAAGTATACCTCATGTCTGTCATTTAGCTCTACTAAATGACGAGGCCACCTCAGGAACCCACCGATAGCTTCGCCGAGGGTAGCATCTTCTTCCGGAATTGGCACCAGAACACCAGAGTCTAAACAGCTCCCTGATTGACATCATTTCATGCTTATATTTGTATCTTATATCCATTATCTTACACCTAAGCAATGCTACGTGACGAGTTTTATGTTTAGTTTTCAGAAATAAAGAGGTTTGAAGAGAAGAGCCATGAAAGGACCCAAAAGCAGGAAAAATGACTTAATTGTGAGACCTGGGGGACCAAGATGCAAGACAGAAGGACCTGATCGTAAGACAGAAGGACCTAAGAGCAAACCAGGAAACTCCACACCATCATGGGGAGTATTTTGGCAATTCGATTCGGGTCGGAGCTCCAACAAACCAAGTAGATGCATCCAGGACCAACAAAGACCACCAGCAAAGCCCACAACAAATCCCAGATGAATCCAAAGCTTATAGACCGCCAATTGGCGGTCTTGGACCGCTAATTGGCGGTCCATATGTCTCCAGATCCGCTAAGATTTGTGCTGGGCTTGTATTAGTGTATTGTTAGTCTATTTTTGGTATTGGTTTAGTCCCACATCGGGGGATTGTCCCGGATTAGCTTTTTCCGTGCTTATAAATAGAACTCTTCACCTTCCATTGTAATTACCCATTGCTTGGTGGCATTCTCTCTACTAAGGAGTGAGCCTTGAAGCAAAAACTCAAGGTGGAGATGAATGCTACCTTCAATGTGAGTCATTTGTTAATAAAATAATTCTTCTAGTTTCTTTCAATCTTGTCTTTTAATTTGTGCATGTTTGTTTAGTCTTTCCTTTCCTTTTATGTTTCTTTAATGCTTCTTGCCTTCTTAGTTAACTTTCATTTCAGTATTATGCTTTCTTTTGCGAATATAGTTAGTGTAATGAGTAGTGAGTAGTTCCATCCCCATTTGGGGGGTGGAGAAATATGTGATATAATCATGTAGTGTATTAAGTGTGTGTTATCTTTATCCCTTGAGCTTTATATGATTTCCATAACCATCTAATGGGTTTTCACTCTTATCTTTGATATGCTAATGCTCTTGAATGAAGCTTAGCTTATGCTTTGATTAGTGGACCTATTTTATGGGGAATGATAAGGTTGGGATATGGATGAAGTTAATATTGGAAACACAATTTGTAGTATATGTTCTCTTGTTGCCTTTACCTTAGCTAATGTCTTGTATGTTTTAATGATGTAGTGAAATCTTAATTCATGTAGAGGCATAGTAGGGTATAGTCTTTATACTTGAGTTCATGTAGCTTCATTCCAATTATTGTCTTGTATGTTTTAATGATGTAGTCTTATCTTAATTCATGTAGAGGCAAAGTTGGATGTAGTTTTATGATTTCATGCACTACATGTTGTGAGGAGCTTAATGAACACACACACACACTTCTTTATGTTCACATTATTTCTCTACCCCTTTGGGGCTTAGTTTATTGCTTATCTTCATTTGCCTTTTTGCATCTTAGTGTAGTTTAGTGTAATCAACCTTTTTCTCCTTTCTTTACCACTCGCCTTCGCACAAACCAAGTGTCGACACACCTCCCAGTGGACGACCCGTATTTGCCACCGCTTCAACGCGGCCGTGCACTTGCGGTTAAATATAAAACGATCAATCACTCCCCACTACAACCTTCACTTCTCCCTCTTCCACCTCTTTGAAGTGGTGTTTATAGACGTCATAAACTTTGTCATGTCCCACCAATCTTCGATATGGGTCTTCGACAAATAGAGAACATCTAGATCCATCCTCAAATTTACCAAATGAGGGACCACCTACGATGGCCAGTTTTCAAGAATGAGCCACGAAATCACATTATCGGTCTGGGTTGAACACCGGCTGCACCAGAGGAGTGGTCACTGGGGAAGAAGCGGTCCTATGGTGGGTAGGAAAAGTAGGCAAATCATGATCCAATCTCTCTATAACAAGTTGCAATTTATTTTGCAAATCTAAAATTTGTTTCTCGCATTTGGTGTGAACTGTCGACGAACTTGACCGATTATTCTTTCCATAATATTGTTGCAGTCCAACCCTACTCCATACCCCCGTACATGACCGGGATGTTCGTCAATTCCCAAGGCTTTGGGTAGAATATCATTCCGGCCATCTGAAACAAATTCGCCTTGGGATTCTCTCAACTTCAGAAAGTCCTAAAGTTTAAAGAAAATTGTTACAAACAATTGAAAAATATAAAATTACTGAATGTGATTTAATAACATATACAAGTAATACAACTTACTATCTTCGAGTTGATCGCTTGTGACTCGTCTATGATGTACTCCCCTTTGGAGTTTACCCTCGCTCTCTTCCAGAATCACATCAACGGACGGGGGAAGGAGGAGACAAGTTGTTTGCTTGCTCCTCACTCATACATGTGTCAATTTCCTCTTGTTTTTCCAGGGCCATTTTTTCAGCCATCATTTGGGCTTCTAATTTCTGGTACCCCAATCGATACATACGATAGAGATAGTTGTTAGAAGATCTACGTGCTTGGTTTTTTGCTATGAGGACCTAAAAACAATTTTATTAGATTATCATTTAAAGAAATAACTTATTAGATTATCATTTTATTAGATTAAACTCAGTTACCTGAAACTCTGGGCTTTCTCTTGATTTTCTGAATTGATCCCATGTATTAGGAGTGATAAAGTTATAGTAATCGCATGGTTTTCTGTCTTGATACTCGCCGAATATGTACTTCTTGGTTAAATTTGTTTTCAAGTCCCTCCAACGGACCGATATGAATGTCATCCACTTTTTCTTCAACTTGTCAGTGGATGCGAACTCAAAAGTTGCCTATAACACGTTAACATTTTAAATTTCTATATATTAAAAGTTCAACTAAAACTAAAGAATATTATAATGGACTCATTACCTGCAATTTATCCCTGATTATGTCTTTAAGCTTCTCATCAACTTCGGCCCAACTTAACAAACATATGTCAATTTTGGACCTCGCTAGGCTCCCTAGATAACTAGTTCAGTTATCAAACATCATGCCTATCGGCTCAAGATGGTCTTCAAACTATATTGGAAGTCTACCGTCTTTATTCCTTTTACCCACGAATTCATTCATCAGTGTAGGACCTCATGAACTGTAAGTCTTTGAGACTTCAGACTCTGATGCAGTGGGTTTCTTTTTCGGAGCCATGATACTATAAAAGGTAAAATCAAGACATTAAAAAGTAAAATCAAGACATTAAATGGTTATTATAATGTTCTACAAGACATTTTGCACATTTACGATTTCTTTTTTCTTAACGGATTTTCAATCCATACCTTCGTCATGGTCATCTCTAAACATACTAGTCTCAACAGGTATTTCATCACGTAGTGAGTTCAACTCGGGTACTTGCTTAAGGAAAGGTTGTGTCTCTTCATACTCGATGAGACTATCATCGGATACAAAACATTTCTTCCCTTCCAGAATTTATGACCATTTCTTATCATATGGATCAGCCACATAGAAGACTTGTTTCACTTGGGAGGCCAAAATAAAAGGTTCTCCTTTAAATCATTCTTTCAAAAAATAAATTAAAGTGAACCCCAATTCATCCACTCGAACTCCACTTTTATTATCAACCCACTTGCATCAAATATTGGCACTTTGAATTTAACAAAGTCTAGTGATTGACATCATTTCATGCTTATATTTTTATCTTATATCCATTATCTTACACCTAAGCAATGCTACGTGACGAGTTTTATGTTTGAATTTCAGAAATAAAGAGGTTTGAAGAGAAGAGCCATGAAAGGACCCAAAAGCAGGAAAAATGACTTAATTGTGAGACCTGGGGACTGAGATGCAAGGGAGAAGGACCTGAACGTAAGACCGAAGGACCTAAGAGCAAAACAGAAAACTCCACACCATCATAGGGAGTATTTTGACAATAAGATTCGGGTCGGAGCTCCAATAAACAAAGTAGATGCATCAAAGACCAACAAACACATCAAGCAAAGCCCAACATCAAAACCAGACGGATCTGGATCCTGTAGACCGCCAATTGGCGGTCCGGATCTGATGAAACTTCTGGAGAGCGTGTATTAGATGATGTTTAGGCTATTTTTGGTATTTGTTTAGTCCCACATCGGGGGATTGTCCCGGATTACCTTTTTCTATGGCTATAAATAGAACTCTCCCTCCTCTCATGTAATCAATCTCCCTCTTTGGTGGCCATCTTCCTTACTAAGAGTGAAGCCTTGAAGAGAAACTCTGGTGGAGGAAGGGCTGCTTGTATTGAGTGAGTTAATAATAGATGTTTTTCCTGTTGTTTCTCTCTTAATTTCATTTCCTTTCATATGCTTGCTTGTTTGTTTGTTTTGTTTTATGCTTCTTTAATATTTCTTACTTGATTAATGTAGTTTCATTTTAGTATAATGCTTCATTTTGTTAGAGTAGTTAGTTAAAATATGTGTGAGTAGTTCCATCCCCATTTGGGGGGTGGAGAAATATGTGATATAATCATGTAATGTATTAAGTGTGTGTTATCTTAATCCCTTGAGCTTTATATGATTTCCATAACCATCTAATGGGTTTCCACTCTTATCTTTGATATGCTAATGCTCTTGAATGAAGCTTAGCTTATGCTTTGATTAGTGGACCTATTTTATGGGGAATGGATGAAGTTAATATTGGAAACACAAGTTGTAGTGTATGTACTCTTGTTGCCTTTACCTTGGTTAATGTCTTGTATGTTTTAATGATATTGAGTTATCTTAATTCATGTGGAGGCATAGTAGGGTCTAGTCTTTATACATGAGTTCATTTAGCTTCATTCCAATTATTATCTTGTATGTTTTAATGATGTAGTCTTATCTTAATTCATGTGGAGGCAAAGTTGGATGTAGTTCTATGATTTCATGCACTACATGTTGTGAGGAGCTTAATTGAACACACACACACACACACACATCTTTATATTCACATTATTTCTCTACTCCCTATGGGGTTTAGTTTTATTGCTTCTCTTCCTTTCCTTTTTGCATTCTAGTGTAGTTAGTGTAATCAATCTTTCTCTCCATTTTTTACCACTCGCCTTCGCACAAACCAAACGTCGACACACCTCCTAGTGGACGACCCGTATTTGCCACTGCTTCAACACAGCCGTGCACTTGCGGTTAATATAAAACGATCAATTATCTAGCTCCCAAATGTCTTTTTTCCGTTAAATGCCTTCTTCAACTTACGATACGGATGAGAGTTTAGCAAAATCTCCGATGACCAAGATAGACTGTCTTAGAACCATTAACATGTCTTGGTATTATCAGAAGATACCACAAAACTTTAGCAGGAGGTCCTTTGATTTTCAAATCATCACCATCTACATTGTGGTTTGGTCCATTGCGTTTCATTTTGTATCGTGAAACCTTACACCTGGGACAAGAATGTAAGTTTTCAAACTCAACCCTATACAATATACAATCATTCGGACATGCATGTAACTTCCTATATTCCATTCCTATAGGACACAACACTTTCTTAGCATCATAAGTTCTATCCGGTAGTTCATTATACTCTGAAAGCATCCTTTTCAATAGTTTCAACAGAGATGCGAAACTGACATTAGTCCAACCATTTACTGCTTTTAAATTGTACAATTTCAACACTGCTGACAATCTAGTAAATTTTGTGCAACCCTTGCACAACGATTCTCATTGTCACTCAACAAACTACCAAGTAATTGGGGTTGGACAAAAAGTTTCCAGCTATATCCTGAATCATTTCCTCTAACTGATCTCCCACACAAACATTGTTCCCGTAATTCTTGGAACTAATAAGTAATTCATTTTCACTGTGCGATATCCACTGTCTGTAAGTTGGGTCGAAACATTTCTCAAACAAATGATCTTTTATTTTCCGAAAAGTCAGCACAGACATATTATGACACTTACTGCATGGACAATACACCATATCTCTGTCTTTCTTATTCATTGAATGGTTTTTGGCAACCTCTAAGAACATATTCACTCTGTTCTCATACTCATCACTCAATCGGTTTGAAAGAATCCAATCTCGATCCATTTCAATCTAAACATTAAGAAAAATGATAGTAATTATTGAAGACGAAATAAAAGTTCAATTTAAAAGAAGGTGTTCGTAGATGAGAAGATCCGGAGACATGAAGATGAGAAAAGAATGACTCAAGAGAGAGGACATGAAGTCATTAATCTAGCGTGGAAATAAGGAAGGTTAGAAACCTAATTAAGCAATCAAGGCAAAAGCAAGCCTAAAGTCCACTATAGGTCCTTAGCATTAGATGACGCCTAATGTCGAGGTCCCACCGGGGACCACTAGTCTGTAGGAAATCAAGAAACCGGAGATTCCTAAAATCTCAGGGAGACTAGATGGGCAACGACGTTCTGGCCATAACGGTCTTACACGGCTTCCTCTCCTTAATGTGTCCAGAAATCCTAGGGGCCAACGTCTAAATTGATTTTATTAAGACTCTTTTATTATGTGGTTTTTGGGCCAACGAAAGGGTGTTGAAATCCCCCACCTCATCTCCTATAGGTGACTGCCCCTAGGTATTTTTCATACCTTAATCAACAAATAACACACCAAAAACACTCACCTCACTCTTGTTCCAACGCAAGTCCTACTAACTAATGCGTGCTTTCTAATGAATGATGAGTAAAAGAGATTATATACATTACGTCAGCAATCTACGATAGAAATTGTAAAATAAATACGATAAATGGAAAGTCCTATACGATGAATGACTTAGGAATATTGTCTGATCTTTTGTTATAGGTTATTAAAGGCCACGTTGCTTAAGGGGGTCGATGAGTTATTAGAAACTAAACATTTAAATAAACAAAATAAGTTTTTTTGTCAGCATAAATAAACATTTTACAAAACTTAACATAAATAAACTTTTAACTAAACATAAATAAACATTTAACTAAAATAAATAAACATTTAACTAAACTAAATTGAATTGTTTATGTTTAGGGCCATATAAACTAAATCATGTCTAATCATAAACTAAACCATATTATTTAAGATCTTCTCCATTTCGTCTCAAAGGAAAGCTCTTCCGCAGCTTTGGAAGAGCTTGCTGTTGCGCCACCTCTAGGGAGTGCTAAAGCTCCCCCATGGAAGTGGTCTGACCTCTTCTCAGCAAAGCCAAGGGCATCCACGACCCTAGACTTCATTCAACTTGCTGTTAAAGGAGGGGAGAAGGTGGTTGTTTGCTCAAAGATGGAAGTAGTGGAGGCGCTGAAAAGATGTGATACGGTTTTGGTAGGTCACTTCATCGGATTCAGACCTCATCTACAAACGTTGGAGAAGCACCTCCAAAATCTATGGGCTCTTGCTGGAGGCTTGGAGGTCATTAGGAGGAAGCAAGGGTTCTTGTTATTTCGTTTTTCTCTTGGAGAAGATAGGAAGAAAGTCCTCCAAGGAGGGCCATATTTTGTTAGTGGAGCTCCACTTGTTGTTCAAGAATGGCTCCCGGAGATGACATTGGAGAAGGCACATATCACAACGGTTCCTATATGGCTTCGTTTGCCGGAGCTTGACCTTCGATTTTGGTCGCAAAGAACATTGAGCAATATTGCAAGTGTCCTCGGGAGACCACTCTACATGGATGATAACACAGCTTATGGAAGGAGATTAGCCTTTGCTCGGGTGTGCATTGAGGTAAGTCCTGATTTCTTATACCCTAGTTGGGTATATGTTCAAGTAGAGGATGGTGCAACACATAGAGTTTTCGTGGAATACGAGTGGCACCCCGGTTATTGCAAGGATTGACTTGAGTTTGGCCACGAGGAGGAGAAATGTCCACGACGGCAGCAACCATCAAAGGTGCTTGCTTCCCAACCTCACGTTGCTGGAAAATGGGTGGTGGTTACTCGTAATAAGGGGGGAGACATGAAGGTTGTGAGGAAAGAGTGGGGGGAGAGGCGAGTGGGAGTGGGTGTGGGAGTGGGGATAGGTTAGATGGTTTGGTGAGGGTGAGTGAGGCTCACGTAGAGAGGGAAGGGGCTGGTGGTGAGGGAGGGAAGGGAGGAGAGGGTGGAAGGGATGTTGAGGTGGAGATTGGTGCAGTTGAGGTGGCAATAAGAGCAAATGGGGAGTGGCCATGTGGGAATGGGTGTGATGTGGCAGCTTTGGGAGGAAATGAACAAAATAAGACAAGCTTTTGCTCCTTGGAAGAAACCAATGAAACCACACCATGTGGCAAAGATACACCCTCCTTCCAATCAAATTCCAGAAAGGTTGCAAAGAGTGCACAAGGAAGGAAGACTAGGGGAGCCAAAAGAAGCAAGTGGAAGTGGGTGGGAAAAGTGTTGCATCCATTTCGGGACCATCCAATGAGGAGAAGTTTGAGTGCTCTACTTTCTCTTGGGCCAATGAGAAGAGGGAATTCTCTTGTGCAAAGGACATAGCAAGGGACCATGAGGGTTTGCATGGGACACACTTAGTGGAGGACTTTCAAAGGCAAGATGACAAAAAACGTGAGGGTCATGTGGTGCATGGAGAGGATCCATCACGTGATGGGGAAGTGGAGTTTCAGTTTGAGCCATGGAGTGGGGACGAAAATTATGTTAGATGGGGGGCCACACCACTTGGTTTAATTGGTGAGCATCAAGGCCATGAGGGACACTTAGTGAAGGCTCCTCAAAGTGAGGGGAATGGGAAAGGTGAGTCAAATTTGGTGCATGGAATGGAGGTACAAAAATTAAATGGGGAAGTGCTATATGAGGTTGCACCAAGGGCATGTGAGGCAGACCAAAGAAGTGTGGGGAGAACCACGACAATAGAGGAAATTGTAGGGCATCAAGGGCATGAGAAAAGGGAAGGCCGAAATGAGCAAAGTGGACTCACGTCTTTGGTCCAAGAGGATCTCAATTGGATATCTCCACAAACGGTGGCACGTGTTAAGGGAACTAAACTGAAATCAGAAACACACTGTAGGGGGAGATTCGAGATACTAGGAGACGGGTTGGACTTGGGGACAAGTGGAGAAGGGGGGACAAGCAAGAAGATAGGTAACTCGCCACCACCACCACTAAGGCGATCTGGGAGAAAGATAACCAGCAAAACAATCTCGTGTGGAGGTCAAGGGGGTCACCCCGCACCTTTAAATCCATGAATATCCTATTTTGGAATGTACGTGGTGCAAATGGACCTGGCCGTGCACTAATGATAAGGGGTCGAATAAAGGAAGTAAACCCGGATGTGGTGTGTGTGATGGAGCATAAGGTCAAGTACAAGAGGATTGAACGATTCAAAAGAGCCATTTGGCCCCACGCATGGATGTCAAATAGTTTGATCGTAGACTCGGGGCGGATTCTAGTGCTATGGAATAACCAAAAAGTGGACATGAGGGTAACCTTTGAAACGTCACAATTGCTACACTTTCAGGCCAGCTTAAAGGGAGATGGAAGTGAGTTTGATATCACAACGATCTACGGGGAAAATGGGCATGTGGATAGGAGAGTATTGTGAAATGACCTTCTACAAGTAGCTCCAAATGATTCAAGGCCATGGATAGTGGGGGGTGATTTCAATTGCATCCGCAAGCTGAGCGAGAAACGGGGAGGTGCTGCTGGAAACGAGGTTGCCATGTCAGAATTTAATGAGTGTATTGATGTACTCCAACTCCTTGAGATGCCTTCTACCGATAGCGAGTTCACTTGGTCAAATTCCTCTGAGGGTAGTGCTTGTATCGAGACACGGATTGACCGGATTCTAATCAACAATGCATGGCTCGAGATGTTCCCGAAATCCTATTACCTTGCTGGTGAGATGGACTTAAGTGACCACACCATGCTCATTATGAAGACGGAAGGAAATGAAAGACAAAAGAAAAAGATGTTCCACTTCGAAAACCATTGGGCAGAGCATGAAGAGATTCAGAGTATTGTGGGACAAGCTTGGACCAAGTATGTTAGAGGCACACCTATGTTTCGGATGGTGGGAAAGCTGCATGAAGTAAAGAAGAGGCATATCCAGTGGAGCACCTCTAAATTTAGGAATGTGAACCAAAAGGTGGGAGAGGCCCGGGCTGCTCTTGAGGAAGCTCGGAGAAGTAGGGTAGCACACCCATTGGATGTTGCGCATATCCTTGCTGAGGGAGAAGCAAAAGATGGCCTTGCTCGGATTCTTGCTCGGGAGGAGTCCATTATTCGACAAAAATCAAGAGTCAAGTGGCTGAAGGAGGGGGACCAGAACACTAAATTCTTCCATGCGCACCTTAGAGTGAGGAGAGGCACCAACCAAGTGAGACGAGTGGGTGAGGGCTCCAATTTCGTGGAGGAGGAAGGAGAGATCCGGGACGCTTTCCGGCGTTTTTATGCTAACTTGTTTGCTCATGAATTGCAGGTAAAATCCCTTCCCCCTTCTGTCATCCTACCACAAATCCTACCGGTGGAGGGGACGGAGCTAACACGACCTCTAAAAGATGAAGGAGCTCGAAATGGTAGTGCTAAACGCAAATATAGAGAAAGCACCGGGACTGGATGGCTTTAATGCAAAGTTCTTCAAAGCCACTTGGGAAATAATCAAAAGGGACATGTTTAATGCCATGAGTTCCTGTCTAGAGAGTGGAAAGGTGCTAGCCAAATGGAATGCCACATCAATTACGATTATCCCTAAGAAGAAAGCACCGCTTTTGGTGGAGGACTACTGATCCATTGCTTTATGCAACATGACATATAGGTTCACATCAGAAGTGCTTGCGAATCACTTGAAGGGGCTGCTGCCATGCCTCATCGGGGAGAGTCAAAGCACCTTCGTTCAAGGCAGGAGAATTGGGGACAACATCCTCCTTGCCCATGAATTATGCCATAACCTCCACCTAGACAAAGAAATGGGCCGAATGTGAATTAAACTAGACATCCGGAAAGCCTACGATTCTGTCTCTTGGGATTTCCTCCATGAAGTGCTGATCAGATTTGGATTCCCCATTAAGTGGAGACGGCTTATCATGAGTTGTGTAAAAGCCTCGTTCGTGGTGACGGTCAATGGTGCAAATTCAGAATCCTTTATGGCCAGCAACGGCTTGAGACAAGGTGACCCCTTGGCCCCCTACTTGTTTGTGCTTTGCATGGAAGTTTTGAGTGAGATGGTGAAGAATGAGGTCCTGGCTGGACGTATCCAGCCACTAGTGTGTGGAGATGTTCCTGTTTCGCACCTTCTATTCGCTGATGACGTCCTTCTATTCGCAAAGGCAACAAAGAAAAATGCAAGAGTTATCCGAGGTGTACTTGAGGAGTTTACAGCTTGCTCGGGGCTGAGCTTTAGTGCCTCGAAGAGCCAATTTTTCATGGGCAGCGGAGTGCCACAAGGGTCCTGGATTGAGGCCCATCATGGCATGGAGAGAAACGAGTTCCCGGTAACCTACCTTGGGCTGCCGTTGTTCTCCGGGAGGATGGGGAGGACTCACTGTGTTTTGTTGATAAACAAGGTGAAAGCAAGGCTTAGTACGTGGCAGCAAAACTTCTTGACGATGGCTGGTTGAGTGGAGTTTGTGAGAAGTGTACTCGTCTCCCTTAGCATTTATTGGACGTCCGCGTTTCTGATTCCTCGGAAAGTGTTAAAGGAGATCGAGAGCCTAATGTGTCACTTCATCTGGGGAGGCCTAAAGAAGTGGGTAGCAGTAGCCTGGAAAGACGTGTATCTACCAAAGGAGGAAGGAGGCCTTGGTCTGAAGCATTTGTTAGAGTGAAATGATGTAGGCCTCCTCCGCTTATTTTGGCTTGTGGTGGCGGAAGGAAATGCACTTTGGGTGAAGTGTATACGCCGAAAGTACTTGAGGACTCAATCCATTTGGCTTGCACAGCCCCCATCCACCTCCTCATGGGCATGGAAATGGATACTCCGCGTCCGAGACATTGCTAGAAAGCACATCCAATATGAGGTGGGAAATGGAGAAGACATCCGGTTTTTCCAATACCCTTGGTATGGTGAACCGTTTCAAAACGAAAGGTGGCCGAGGGGAGCGGTTACACTACGAATTAGGAGTGCCGTGGGACACGAAAGTGTCATACTTCATTAGAGAGGGAGTGTGGAACCTTCCCCCACCACGCTGCACACTTATGGAGGAAGTCCACCAACAAATATTGAATACGAGAATTCATGGAGGCATGGACCAGCCTAAGCGAGTGGACGGAGTGGGAACGACACTTGGCATCAAAGAAGTATGGAGATGGGTCAAGACACCAGGGAGGGAGGTAGCTTGGGCTGGAATGGTTTGGCACAAGTATGCCATACCAAAGCATGCCATCACGACTTGGAGAGCACTACGAGGACGTCTACTCACAAAGAGCTTGATGAACAAACGGGGAGCAACGCTACACTCGGGGTACAACCTTTGCGAGGGAGGCGAGGAAGACATTGAGCATTTGTTTTGGGGGTGTGAATACATAAAGAAGGTGTGGGCCGAAATCTTGCACCTTTTAAAGCTTAACCACAGGATGGCACACTCCTTAGAGGCTGAAGCTATACGTATTCCACACATAGGAGGAAGCCGGCTTGATATTATGGTACGGAGATGGGTCTTCCAAGCCATGATACACGAGTGCTGGCTGGAACAAAACCGAAGGATTTTCGATGGAGAAAAGCAACACCCAACGCATATTGTGGCTGTCATCAAGGACATGGTTCACTGCCTTTGGGTCAAAGTAAAAAAGCTTGCGAAGAGTGACGAGGAAGAACACCGATCCCACCTCATGTGGAAATAGTTTGCTGTTTGGTCCTCGTTTTTTTTTGTATAGTCACTTAACCTACAATGATGACATGATATATTGTTTAATGTAGGGTAGAGGTCGGGTATGCATGTGGCATACACCCGCATTCATTATGGCTCAGTTTTGTACTCAATTTTGTAGGCTGTAAACCTTACTTAGATTTATAAAATTCGAGGCTAAGCCTCCCTTTTGCTTTCCAAAAAAAACCATATTATTTAAAGGGACATGACTTTCAATTGTTATTATTCCTATTATTACATATTGATGCCTAACAAGAGAACAATAGTATCACCTTATGAACCAAACCCACTTTCATCAACATCTAATCTCACTTCCAAATTCAAACAAGGTATTATTATTCATATTATTATGTTTTTTGCAAGAACCACTATACTACCACCTCTTCTTCCTATTCCTCTTCGTTCATGTTCAGCGTCGCCATTTCCTTCTCTCTTCAACTTCTCATAACCAATAAATCACAAACAAAACAATTGATTTCATACTCCCCTCAAATCCCATCAATCAACCAACCACAATCATCTATTATTTATTTATATTATGCAATATATTAAATAAAATATGGCAGCAGTAGATGTTGAACGTTTTAATTAAACCGCAAGTGCACGGCCGCGATGAAGCGGTGGCAAGTACGGGTCGTCCTCAGGGAGGTGAGTAGCCTCTTGCTTGTACGAAATCAAGTGGCAAAAATAGGGGGAGAAAGATGTTTATGCTACTCTACTCTATACTACGCTACGAAGTAGGAAATGCGAAAGGAAGAACCAAACAATGAAATAATAACTAAGCTAAGAGCAAAGGAAGAATGCTGGAATACAGAAATGGGAAAAACCCCAAAGGGGTGGAGTGAGTGCACACATGCAAAGAGATGGGTGTATAATACATTCTTTAAGCACATGAAGGTAGTGTTTATCAAGCATGGGAAGTGTCTAAATGTTATGGCAAAACCTATCAATCTATTCACCAACTTAGTTGATTAACATTTACATATGCAAGTTGTTTATTTCAGAACCTAAACAAGCCTGAGAGGTGTCTAATCATTTTAGCAAAACTCATCAAGTTATAAATTCTATCCTAAACAAACAAGCATACATTCATGTTTGATCAACACATCAAAAATAAAGCATTCATCCCATTCTCTAATGCATGTATGTACATCTACTCCACCCCCCAAAGGGGATGGAACTACTCACTAAACATTACACTAATTATTAAACTAAGCAAAGAAAGTATATTAAAACTAAGCTAGCAATAAAAGACGATTAAACTAAAACATGCACAAACAATAAAAGAAGCATAAACAAACAATGAAAGAAACACAAAACTTTATTGATAAAATGACTCACATTTCAAGTAGCATCCTCCTACTTTAGTGTGTGCTTCAAGGCCTCACTTCTAGTAGGAAGAATAGCCACTTAAAATATGGAGTGATTACAATGGAAGGTGAAGAGTTCTATTTATAGCCATGGAAAAAGGCAAATTGGGACGATCCCCCGATTTGGGACTAAACAGATACCAAAAATAGCCTAAACATCCTCTAATACATGTGCTAGAGAAATTTGAGCGGATTTGGGCCAAAATGGACCGCCAATTAGAGGTCTTGGACCGCCAATTGGCGGTCTATATGGTTCAGATCCTGCTTATTTTTGTTGTGGGCTTTTCTTGGTATATTTTCTGGTCTTGGATGGTGTGACTAAAGCTTTTACGATTAAGATTGGACTTCATCAGTGTTCAGCTTTAAGTCCATATCTCTTGGCTTTAGTAATGGACGAGGTGACAAAAGACATACAATGTGTGGTTCCATGGTGTGCTTTTTGCGGATGATGTAGTATTAATTGACGAGAGTATGGTAGGTGTGGAGAGAAAACTAGTTGTGGAGAAATACTTTAGAAACAAAATGTTTTAACTAAGTCGATCTAAAACTGAATATATGAAGTGTTTCAGTACCGTTAATACCGAGGAAGAGGAAATTATATTAGATGGGCAAGTGGTGCGTAGAAAAGTTATTTTTAGATATCTTGGATCAATACCTCTAAAAGATGGGGAGATCGATGAAAATGTTAACTATAGGATTAGAGTAGGATGGATGAAATGACGACAAGCCTGATGTGTCTTATGTGACAAGAAAATTCCACTTAAGGTAAAAGGAAATTTTTATAGAACCGCAATAAAACTGCAATGCTATATGGTGCGGAATGTTGTCCCATTAAAAGACAACATATACAAAAAATGAGTATCTGAAATGAGGATGTTGATGTGGATGTGTGACCATACGCGAATAGATCAGATTAGAAATGAAGACATTCGTGAGAGAGTTGAAGTTGCTCCAATGGAAGAGAAAGTTATACAACACAGACTGAGATGGTTTAGACATGTACAAAGAAGACCTATTGAGGCACCTATAAGAAGAGGAGTATTGAACCAAATCGAAAACATAAAAAGAGGGAGATGTAGACCACGATTGACTTGGGAGGAATATGTCAAAAGAGATTTAAAAGATTGGAAGGTTCCTCGGGAGTTTGCATTGGATAGAAACGCGTGGAAGAAGACAATTCACGTGCTTGAACCGTGACTTCTTAGAGTTTCATTTCTAGCCTACCCGAACTAGTTTGAGATTAAAGACTTTGTTGTTGTAAAACTGACACAAATACTAGCAAAAGTTTTGGTCAAAGGGAAATTGTTTTCTTTTCCCTCTGTTTTCAGCTGCACAAAACCCCCATTAATGGAGTTTCAATTTACTGTATGTAATAAGAAATACATCTTTCACGTTCAAAGAATTGAATAATAAATAAATCTTTCCAATCTTTAAATTTGTTTCCTAAGGAAAATTATGGGGAAGAAGTCCTCCAAATAGAGGTCTGCAATTAGTCTCAAAATGTTGAGTTTTGAAACACACCTCAAAATTCAAAGATATCCAAACGGACCCTAAGAATATATAGTCTCATCTGACAAATGTGTGTGCATAATAGAGGTGTAATGTCTTCTTTTAAGCACCGTACCCTAGTGTAAATAAGAGCCAATCTCATATATTTGTTATCGGGTGGTGATCCCCATTCGTTTTGTTAATCCATAGAAAGACACAGATACATACTATCTACATACACAAAAATTGTATATCCTTATATTTAGAATTTATATAAGGTAAATGAGGTTAGCCGTTCAAATTTGAACATTTTAGATTAGCAGTAAAATTAATTTAAATTAATCAAAAAACTTAGTATGTTTGCTATAAATAGAAAAAATTGATGTGATTTAGTTTGATTAGAAAATTATAATTTTAAAAATGCTAAAAATGAAGCACCATAGCCAAGATGGCTACAGGTGACTCATAACGACATTATTTCTTTATATAAATATATGGAATGGATGATTTATACGTAGATAGATACAAATACATATTGTCTACATGTACAAAAATTATAAATCCTTCTATTTAGAATTTATGTGTACGGAATGGATAATATATGTGTAGATAAAATTGACATGCAACATTGTGGATAAAATTTAAAATGAATGAATGTATGTGTACTACATTTTAGATTTTAGTTGCCAAACTTGGTATGCATTGAACATCTAAATTCTAAAACATCCACTTAAAAATATAGGTGATTCACGTGCCTGAACTGTGACTCCTTAAAGTTTCATTTTTTGCCTACCCCAATTAGTTTGGGATTAAAGGCTTTGTTGTTGTTGTATCCACTTAAAAATATAAGACATGAAGGGTAGTGGTAAAAACAATATTGAGTATGAACTCCAAAGAACCAAAAGACGTAACTCGAAAGAAAAATAGAAAAGTCTTGCAAATATCAAAATGAAAAATAGAATCGGCTTAAAATGAACAGTGAAACAAAACATATTTCAGGACTTGCAAGTATTGATGCGTTGTTTAGATGAAACAACGTGTCAATACTTGCAGGCTTAAAATAAAATGAAACAATATTACTTATTGATATACCAATAGAACAAAATAGTCATTGATATGAATCACAATAAGAATCACAAGGAGTTCAACTAGACATCACAATATTTTTGATTTTTTATCTTACTGGAATAGCCATTTGGCTGATTCCCTATTTAATCGGTTGAACCGGCTGGTCTAGTTTTTAAAATAGTGACTCTGGGAGAGACCTCGTTGTCGAATTTTTTGAGTTTGGCAATACAGAAGACTTCCAAATCAATTGCCTTACATTCCGACAATCCTCACAAACCTTTAAAAAGTTTGGAAAATTGAAGGGGAGTTAGGTATGATGCAAGGCGAACAACTTTTGTTATTTGGGTTTTCCCTAAGGAGGATAATAATAAGGGGAAATTACAATTTGCCCCTTGCCCCCCCCCCCCCTTCACCGAATTTTTTTTTCCCCAACTGTCATCCTCTTTCACTTAAGCTCGAGAACTATAAAATGTAGCACTTTGCCTGTAAACTATATTGTCATTTCAATTTGGGAAATGCTAACTGGGTTCTTTCTGGGGGCTCTTTTCTGGGCTCCCCTGTAAAAGTCGACATCCACTTATTCTCTCTCCTACATTGAGCTCTGACACTCTCACTCACAAAGTTTTCCATTCTTATTTTATTGCCCCACTTACAAAACAATTGATTGTTAAAGTAGTGAATGTCCTTTAGATATATCTATATCTGGATGCAGAAAATAAACCAAGTCAAAAATCAAAATCAACAAAAACACATCAGTTTATCAATTGAAAGTCGTGTGTAAAGGTAAGCATGTATAAGTCATATACGGTTAAAAATCTTTATCACAACCTATGAGTATATTGATATCTTACAATAAACAAGTACTAGACTAGTAAATTGTGTGCGAATATTGACCGACGGAATTAACTCAGATATATCTGGTTACCTCCAGATATATCTTATTTTTGGCTACCCCTAGATATATTTGATAGTATGTTTGCATTAAATCTGGATTGAAATGCATGTAATTAGAGTTTAGTTAAATTTTTCAAAAAACCAAAACAAGAAATGTCTGGTTACTCTAGATATATTCGGTTACCCTAAATAATCTTATTACCAACACATATATATCTTATTACTAACATCTCTGTGGTTATCCCAGATATATCTGGCTACCAACATCACTGTGGTTACCCTAGATAATCAAATATATCCTGAGTTTATTCATGTAGTGAATGAGATAAATTGAGTGTAGTAAAGTTAATGAACATTGTTGGAGTAGATATATATGAGTTACACTTATATGCTTATGGAGTAGTCAGATATATATGGGTTATACTTATATGCTTATGGAGTAGTCAGATATATTTGCATATCAACACATCCAGATATATCTGCATTTTCACACATCCAGATATGGATATGTCTAACCCAGATATATTTGGCCCATATATTACCTGTTTTCGCACTCAAATATTGGTAACCAGATATATCTGGGTTTAAATGTGAAACGAGAGAGAAGAGAATAAAAAAAAACAAAAAAAAGAAGTGAGTTGAGTGTCAGAAGGGAATAAAAAAAAATGAAATGAGTGGGGTCAAAAGAGAGAGAGAATGAGTGGAGGGTAGGCAGAGCCTAATGTGAGAGCCCAAAATGGAGCCCATGTAGCACTCCTCTTTCAATTTAGTCCATTCATTTAGAAATTTGATAAAAACTATGTATTGACCTCAAATGACCATTTTGCGGATGATCAAAATTGATGTTTACCTTTGTTTATTTTTGTATTATATTTTTTTCAATCGTTATTTCTTTCCCAGCATGAGACTAATACATAGTCTGGAAAAAAAGTAGATTTGAAAAAAAAAATTAAGAATTAGACTAGGGGCAAGATCGTCATTTCAAGTCAAAAGATAACAAAATGGACCAAAAAGAGAAACTCATAGTTTAAAGGGTGGGTGAGGCGAAGTGTTAACTTTTATAGTTCAATGTGACAATGAAACTTGACCATAATTGAGGTGGGCAAACCGTAAAATAAAGTTTTATGATTAAAAAATGTTTTACTTGAAGGACAACAGTTAGTAATCAAATTGGCACCCTTTGTTCCATAGCAGTGGGATCCAAATATTAAATAGATGAATAAGACGTTTACATTTGCCATGGGGGACAAGTTGCATCACTGTAGATCTTCTAGACGAGGTTGCTGAGAAAGACAACTTGAAGTAGTTAAAAATTCACCCCTAACTCTAAATTTGTATTAAACTCTAGTTTAAGAAGGTGAATACTTCACAGTCTTGGATCATGTTTTATAGATGTCAATGAACGATGGAATTTATGCAAAACAAAAACAAAAACAAAAACAAAAACAAAAACAAAAACAAAACTATGGACATAAAGTCTTGAACGAGGAAGTCAATTGCTGAAATGTTTGAATCATTTATGGTTATGCTAGTTGGTTCGAATTTGATACTATTTACGAATATCAATGTTATATGAAAATTGAGAAGGATTTGTTTTCTTTATATATATAAATTTTCATTGTGATGATTTGATGATGAGAAAAGGATTTGGGAGATAAAGAATAACACCTTATGTGATGGAGGTATTGCAGGCATCACACGGTATCACACCATATATGATAGGTACATTAAGACAATGTCAGGCCAATTGACTGAACTATTTGGAATATAGGCTAACCAAGGTAATTGTGATGATTTGATGATGAGAAAAGGATTTGGGAGATAAAGAATAACACCTTATGTGATGGAGGTATTGCAGGCATCACACGGTATCACACCATATATGATAGGTACATTAAGACAATGTCAGGCCAATTGACTGAACTATTTGGAATATAGACTAACTAAGGTAATTGTGAGATTTTTTGGGGGCAAACAATTAGGATAAGGAATAAACACTCAATTTCTTGAGGAATAACACAATCTCACTACCAGTCGGGTGATACGAGTCACCCCTTAGTTCCAAGATATTATTACAACTTATTGCGCACCTCTGGTCACAAAATCAAACGATGATTTTACACTAAGAAAACACAGTTTTTGTCGATAGTCGAGATGATGGATTCTTATAGTCTATAAAAGGAGTCATCCTTTTTATCGCCATAGTTCATAGACCACCGTGAGAGAAATAAGAAGTTTCTGTCCCAAATTTCTACGGAATGATACTAACAAACATAAGTGGATCCCATTAATGGAAGGAAGTCTGCCTACCACATGATGTAGGAAGGGAGCTAAATATTAAATGGGGTTTTGCTTGCGTACACCTCAAAAGAGTGCCAATTTTTGGCATGCACCTGCGTGTTAGGAAATGCCAAAAGTGCATCTCTCTTTTTCGTTTTTTTAATTGCGTGCACCTACGTCGCCAGTGGGGCTCACTTCGTCACTTATTCTGTTAGAAAATTTGCCAAAAATCCTTCCTAAAATAAAAAAAAACGTCCTTAATGTTAATAACAAATTTCAAAAGGAAAAAAACCGAACCAAAACAATAATCTCCTCTCTCCCCTCTCTCCCCCTATTCTCACTTCCCTCTCCCTTGTCTCTCCCCCATTCTCTCTTCTCTCTCTAGCTCTCTCTCCAAATTCACACATTAAGGATGTTTTTTTAGAAGTTTTTTTCTTTCAAAATTTCTAACAGAAAAAGTGGTGTATCATCAACGATGTAGGAGCACACAAGTAAAAAACAAAAAAAGAGGTGCACTTTGGGCATTTCCTAAAATGCAGGTGCACTCTAGAAATTGGCACCCTTTTGAGGTGCAAGCAAGCAAAAATCCCAATTTTAAATTTGTCTGGGAGTAGAATGTTGTAGGCATGCTTCCACTATTTTTATTGGTCACAAGGAATGTTAGTCCCTTATGGGTCAAATATGTCACAAGTACATGACATCTAGGACTATTTAGATAGCCATACCTAATACATTCTGTTGGCATGAATGGGGAGTACGTAAAGTGATGTTTGGGAAATTAAAGTTCAAAACCGCATGTGCAGACCGTGTTGAAGCGGTGACAAGTACGGGTCGTGTCCACGAGGAGTGAGTGCGGGTCATCGTCGACCATATTCAAGTGAGGGAAGAAAATGAAGAGTTAGTGAGTGTATCTACACTAAATTACGCTAATTACAATTTGTAAAATAAATGACTAATCCCATAGGAAGTGGAGAATGCATGCAACAGTGTAGATGTGTGACGGGTGTGTGTACAATTGCACTCTCATGACATGAATTGATATGGGCATCTATAATGACCATTATCCTAAGTGTATTTCAACATGGATTAAAATTTATCACTATCATTAAAACATACAAACACTACCTGAGATAAGGTTAAAGATAACCACATGCTCACATGTAAATCATATCTCTTTATCCACTCCATTCTTCTCCTCACCTCATCATTCTCCATAATGCAGGCTGACTAACTAAATCATGTGCGAAGCATCAATTATAATCATTAACACATCAAAGACAAGAGTGAGAAACCCATCAAAATGGCTATGGAAATCATTTAAAGCTTCAAGATTAAGATTAAAAAATACACGAATCTAACAATGTTCATACTGCAAATCATTCTCCACCCCCCAATGGAGATGGATTACTCACAAATCATATCCATAACAAAGAAAAGAACAAAAGAAAAATAACACATGAACAACGAAACTAAATATAACCAAAGCAATGTAATAAAACTTGCACCAAATAAAAGACAATAACATAAAGAACATGAAAGTAAAACTTGATTAAGAAAGAAAGATTACAAAATGGTGTTTCTTTTCTCCTCCACTCCATTATTAAGCAAGAAATGAAAGCTACTCTAATGGGGAAGAAGAATGATTACAAGTGTATTTATAGAAGATTAGAGGGTCTGGTTTAATCAAGGCGTAATTGAAAGGCTGCAAATCAGATCTAGATGTTCCAAAATGCTCTGACCTGCATACCCGACCTACTGGAGAAATTGGGGTTGAACGGACCTAGATGATCCGCCAATTGTGGATTTGGATCTGCCAATGGCGGATCTTTTGGGTCTGATCCGCTCCAAATTTCACCCTAAACTTTAGATGAGTCATTTAACACGTGCAGTGCACTCGGAGCTGTTGGTTCGAGCCCGTTTGGTCTTAATTGTTGAACTACTCAGATTCATGAGGTAATGAACTTTTGCAAACAACATATTTTGTTTATGATGAGGTCCCTTCAAGTTTTCACCTAGGTCCTTCTTGACTTGCAATATGGTCATTGAGCATTACAAACATGTTCAGAAGGCTTCCAAATCAGTCATTTCTTCTTGCATTTATGTCATTTTTGCTTCATTTCTCATATTTATTACCTAAACCCTGAAATACATACAACACAAACCCGAGTAGCACATATATGGGATAAAACAAAAGATATATAGCATGAATACACTGTATGATATGCTACTAATCAAGTGACTTAAGTGGTATGAGAGAACATTCATGCAGAAGTTGATATTGCCATATTGGTGAGAATTCTTATCCGTAGATCAGATCATGTTGAAACCAATACAGTCCATATACTTTCAAGAAGGTGATTTAGGGGTTCGATTAATGTCATTGTCTCTACGGCCAAATTCTCAATCTTAGCAAATTGCTCACAATGTGGTTTTTTTAAAAGTTCAAGAGGTATTAGACAAGGGGACCCAATTTCTCCACTGCTATTTACCATTTTCGGAGAAATCTCTGGGGGATGGTAGAGGTACTCAAACAATATAAAATGTGGGATGGTTTTAAGGTGGGTAGAAGAGAGGGTGAAGTCCATTTCCTCCATTATGCGGATGATACTTTACTGTTTTGTAACGAGGATAAGAAATCGATCAGAACTTTATTTTGCTTAATCACAATTTTTGAATGGGTGTTGGGACTATCTGTTAACTAGAATAAATCTTTCGTGATAGACATAAATATGGGGGATGACGATATATCTGATCGGGCAAAAATACTTGGGTGTAGAGATGAGGCATTCCCGTGTAAATATCTTGGACTACCTCTCTCACCAAAAAAAATTCAGACACAAGATTAGGACCCTGTTTTGGAAAGAATGGACCTTAGACTTGCAAGATGGAAAGGAAACAACGAGTGTAGCAAATAAAATAGTCAGGTTACAAAGAAATTTCCTTTGGAAATGTGGAAAATGCGAGAAAGACTCGGGTTACCGTTTAGTCTCGTGGAAGATAGTGTCAACCAAAACCTGGGGGAGGTCTAGGGATTCGAGATATTAAGCTCTTTAACCAATCTTTATTAGGCAAATGGATTTGAAGAATGTTTGGTCCACCTGACCCAGATCCACCTTTAATGGAAACGTATAATCCGGGACAAATACTACCACAGCTATTCTGAATGGTTCCCTGAACACATCAAAATTATAAAAGGATTATGGAGTGGTCCTTGAAGGGGAGGATGTGGTACAATTGGGAATGAGGTGTGGTGTGGGAGATGGGGTGGATATTATATTTTGGTCAGATAGGTGGGTGGGACAATTGTCTCTTATGGACTCATTTCCCTTACTGTACAGGTTAGCGGGGGATAAGGAGGCGTGGGTTGATGATCTCTTGACTTGGTATGATCAGTCACCGATTTGGAATTTATCTTTTTCTCGGCCCCTCACGGACCGAGAATCCTCTCAATTTTGCTCTCTGAGTATTTGTTAAACTCGTGCTCTATCTCAAATGTTGTTCATGATTCCCTTATTTGGAATTTCAGATCTAACATTTCTTTCTTAGTTAAATCCTTTTAACATATTCTTCTTAGCCCTGGATCAACCTTAGACATCAATTCCCTGATTTGGAACAAGAACGCTCCTTTGAAAATTTGCTTCCTTGCTTGGTTGATTTTTCAGGGTAAGACTTTGACAGAGGTTGCTCTAAAATCTAGAGGCTGGTGCGTTGCTAGTAGATGCCCACTTTGTTTGATGGAGGAAGAACATAATGACCACCTTTTCATTGTGAGTTTAACAGAGATATGTTGGCAAAGCTTGCTAAGGGTATGATTTTAGAGAATTTTGGGTGAATTGGATATCAGATACTCCTAATGGCATTGTCAAGGAAGCTGGAACTCTTGGCCCTCTTGTTTTATGGTGGAATATTTGGATGGCCTGTAATAGATTACGGTTTGACAACAAAAGAATTGTACTTGAGGAGATTTGGCAAAAGACTATATGGTATGCCTATCTTTGGCTGCACATTTCAGGGATTGCAGTGGACTTCCTGTTTTAGAAATGCGTCTTTTTTCTATTTTTATTGGGGTGGTTGCGACTTTTGTTCGGGTATTCCCCACATCTTGTGGGTATATTTTGGACAACTTGCTTTCTGTTTGGTTGTGACGGAGTCTTTCTCCGTCTTTTTTTCTTTTTCTGTTTTCTTGGTTGTTTTTTTCTCACCCCTTGTATCCTTTTTTTTCCTCTATCAATGATAAAAAAGGTGATTGAGGCATCCTTGTTCCTGATCTTGGAAAATAATAAAAGCATGACCAAAGATAATATCAGTCCAATCGAAGGGCAATTTTGATAAGTTAATATGGACATTTACTGCTAATAAGGAGCTTAATCTAAATTGGATTGCGAGATAATCCGTTGTATAGATTAAAAATGACATTGAGAAGATGTCTGGTTTAGCCACACATCCAAAGACACTTTTTTTAAAATTATGACGACATATCCTTGGCAAATTACCCACACAGGACAAAATACAGAAGAGGGAAACTGGAACTATAATTATGCCGAGGTGCCATCTATGCAAGAACACTTTAGAAAACCACAATCACTTGTCCTTTACTAGCCTAACCACAAAGGTGTTTTGTTGGTGTGCCATCAATTTGGAGTTACTAGCAATCAAGATAGTTGCAGGAAAAAAAGAATTTTATATCTGCCCTGACAAGATTAGGAGTAGCATACTGCTACAAGCAAATTAGATGGATTGAAATATGCGTATATTTGAACGCATATGTTAGAAGTAATGTTAGATGATATTCAAGGTGACATACGCAATAAAGATTTGTCTGGCAACACTAATATTGAAGATAATTGATAAAAAATCAAGCAGTTGCTGAAGCAGTGAAGCGTAAAGTTATTAATAACTGAACTTGGCACATTTTAGGGATTTCATCTTATTTATCTAGCAATTGGCTTTTATTAGGCAAAATAGGTGGGTGGTATCAATTGTGCTGCTTGTTGGGAAAATAGGGTAGTCGTATTTTGGTATTTGTGGTGGTAGAAGACAAGAAAAGAAATGCTCAAACTTGTGCTTTCTAATCTTTCTTGCACTTCTCACACCTTAACATACATGATTTTGTATGTTATTTATGGCATTACAAATGACTCTTAGACTCCCTTTACATTAAAATGACTTTTGACCTTCTATCTTCTATGTAATGACAAGCAATCAAAACTATTCAAATGAAATTATTAAAATGTATTGTGACCTATTGTTTTAGTTTCTCCTCATCTTTTCATCTTCCAACTTGAGAACTCATCACCTTTGATGACTTAACGACCGATTAGGATGGATTAAGATCAATTTTCAACACTCCTTGATCTTAATCCTTCTCAATCTTCCATCCCAAGTAGGTTGCGCATCCTCTCATGCAACTTTATCGACAATGCTTTTGCTTGAGCTAAAAGACACACCAAGTGAACCTCACTTGTTGCCTCATAGATCTCACGAAACGCCCTAGTCTTTGAGCTGCAAGTGAGGTTAGGAGACGGATTGTCTCTATGTGCGCCACCAGCACGAACACTTCTTCATTATCTATGTCGGCTCTTTGCTCGTAGCCACCATTCACGCCTTCTACCTTTCCACTTCTCCTTGGGGCGTCATCTTCTTCTTGAATACCTATTTGACACCAATCGCCTTGTGTCCTTTTGGCAACGAGACAAACTCCTAAGTCTCATTCTTCTCGATGGAGTGCATTTCTTCATCAATCGTCGCGCGCCACCTAGCATCCACCACCGCCTCTTCAAAGGGAATGTTTTCTCCTTGTGCTAGAATGCACATCACGTGATGCTCACTTGTAGCCTCACGAAGCTCCTTTGGCCTCCATCTCCTCGTCAACAATGAGAGCCGTCGCCTCCACCCCTCTCTCCTTTTCTTTATTTTCTTTGTATTCCTTCTTATGCTCATTATCAACTTGAGCATGCATGACATGATTTGTCACCTCCTCGTTGCTAACAAACAAGGTCGATCCATCACCGCGGACATCTTCCACGGCAACAAGGTTGGAGCTCCCTTCCACCTTCTTCGACCAACACTCACTAGCAAAGTGTCATGCTTCCCACAATAGAAACATTCAGCATCCTTCTTGGATGTTCGGCCTCCATGACCACGGTTGGACATATCCATCTTCATTTGTGACCGTCACTCGTTCGCAAAATGACCACGCTTCCCACACTTGAAGCATTTGCAATCCTTATTTGAACGACCTCTACAGTCACAACCTCTTCCATGATCTACGTTGCGAGGTTTCTTCTCCTTAAGCGACATCTTCTCTTGCAACGCCTCCTCCAAGACCTCTTGCTTCTTCTTCCTCCTTTGCTCGTGTGCCTCCAACTAGCTAGCAAGATCGTCGATCGTCATCTCCTCGAGGTTCTTTGATTCCTCGACGACACACACCACATTTTCAAAGCATTCGGTGAGAGAACGTAATATCTTCTCCACCACTCCTGTCTCACACGATCTGCACCCTTATATCTCTTCTCAAGAATTTCCCACACCTCCTTAGATATCTTTGCTCCCGTGACCTTCTCAAAGCTGACCTCATTGACCGCTTTAAAGAGAAGAAACATTACGCCTTGATCTCTTTTGCGCATCTCCTTCGCCACCTTCCTTTGGTTGGCGTTCATGACCTCCGACTCCTCTTCAAAGCGCTCGACCAACTCCCATGCATCTTGCGCATCTGAATACTTCAATTGTCGTATTTGAATTTTGACAGGTGGGGCAACATAACTTGACTGAACGGGGTTATACTTGAGCTCGACATGGTTCTGATACCAGTTTGTTGGGATAATAGAGTGGTCGTATTTCGATATTTGTGGTGGAGGTAGAAGAGAAGAAAAGAAAGTCTCAAAACTTGTGTTCTCTAATCTTTCTTGCACTTCTCACACCTTAACACTTTATATATTGTTTATAGCATTACAAATGACTCTTAGACTCCCTCCACATTAAGAAGACTTGGCATTCTGTCTTCTACGCTAATGACAAGCAATCAAAACTATTCAAATTAAATTATTACAATGTACTGTTACCTATCGTTTCAGCTTCTCCTCATCTTTTCCTCTTACAACTCGATCACTCATCACTTTTGATGACTTGACTGCCAACTAGGATGGATTAAAATCAATTTTCAACACTGCTTGTGCCTAGTTATCTCACCATTCTTTTAATTAATCTAGTTGGAGGACGTGTGTTTGAAACTTGGGAGGAAAACAAAAATAAAAATGGAATAAAGGACGTATATATGCCAAACTGTGACCAAGTTAATTTTTTATTTTCTCTTTCTGTTGTGCTTTAATCTCTTTATTGTACCTCAGGTGGAGAAATCAGCTCCTATATACTGGGCAAGTTTGTGTAGTATCGTTGCAACTGGTGGTCATCTCATGTGATCATTACTATGGGGCCAAATCAAGGTATGAAAAACTACAATACACAGCAACATAATCAAACTAGTGAATGTTTTTGTACTGCTTGAAGTGTTTTATTTTTCTCTAGAAAATCTAGCTCCCATACTTCTTCTCTTGCTTGTTTTCCAAATTGTTTGTTCTTCTCGAAGCTATTGCAGGCCCCCTCAGCTTGCATCAAAGTATCTTCAAATTGGTCCATTTTCGATGTCTCTCAATTTACTGTATTTGTTTTTGACGTTACCCTATCTTAAAGTCGATTCATTTGCTAAAGTCACTGTAATCTTTAAAGCCCTTGATAAACTATTTTTTAAATGGCACTTCATTTATATGTTTCATTAGTCATTCTTAAAACCTATCTTGTCTAATTTTTGCACACGTCTTCACCATTCTTTTCCAGCTTCACATTTTTGCCAGCACAAAAATAAGCATATTGTTATGCTTGAAGCATCACAATTAATTTTCTCGTGTTTGTTCTTGGTGAAATCTCATCTATGCGATAAGAGAGGTTGTAGTTGGGGTGCTTTGCAAAAAAAGAAGAAGAAGTTGTAGTTGGGGTAACCACTTCCAATTTTGGTCTCCTGATTTGAAAGAGAAGAGAAGCTATTTGTAACATCCTCGAAGCAGCGGAAAATTTTAAAATTTATAAACACTCAATCAACAGAGGATATTACGCAAATAAGGAACACAGGTGCACCAACATATATATAATATATATCCGAACATCAGAGTATACAAAAGTTGTGATTACATCAAAAGCATATACAAAGGAAGTAGTAATCACTCGACCTCAACTGAGAGAAAGCTGGATCCGGTAGCAGCGCTCCTCTCCTCGGTCACCACCCCCTAACGCCGATCACGGCCTGAAAGTAAACATGCAACAATGCCTGAGTTTCCAGAAGGAAACCCCGTATGCCAAACTCTAAATGTACGAAATAAAAGCATCCTAGCATGCAATTCTACAACCCAAGAAAAGCATCTCAACACGCCCAGCACCAGGGCTCTCTCAAACTCAACCACAGGACACACTACTGGTATGGGGCTCCAGGTCTAATCTCAACCAACCGCCGCACCCACCACAGTCACGGGGCTCCAGGTCTATCTCAACCAACCGCCGCGACACACTCGTCGTCAAGCTGGGCTCCAGGTCTTTTTCAACCAACCACAGCTACCACGACACGACCAAGGGCTCCAGGTCTATTTTCAACCAACCCAAACGTCTAAGGGCTCCAGGTCTATTTTCAACCAACCCCTACACGAGGTCCCTGCTCAGACTCCAGGTCTATTTTCAACCAACCCGAACGCACTACGGAGCTCCAGGTCTTTTTCAACCAACTCCGTACAGACTAGCTGGGCTCCAGGTCTATTTTCAACCGACCGCAGCTCTCGCACGGTTACGGGGCTCCAGGTCTATTTTCAACCAACCACCGCAACCCTCGTGCACCTAGCACACTTGCCGGAAGAACATCGGCACCACGACTCGCCCCACACGGGCAACCACGACAACATCACCTCCATAGTGCAAAACAGGACACAAACGGTCGACCGAATCAAAAGTCCCGGTCGACCGAGTCAAGCAATTACAGGGCAATCCACTTCGACCGGCACTCCATCGGTCGACCGATTCCCAACACCACACTCGTTCGGTCGAACCCAAATCAAGGGGCAGTCGACCGTTTAGATGGTCAACTCCCGGTTCAACGAACAAAATGACCAATCGGTCGACCGACAAAGGGGTCCCGGTTGACCGAAAGTCACCAGGGAAAAATCCCTCAACACCACAACGAATTCGGTCGAACGCCGAGCACATCTCGGTCGACCGAATCTGTCCAGGGAATAATCCCTCACTCGCGCCATGAATTCGGTCGAATGCCGAGCACATCTCGGTCGACCGAATTCCTCCAGAGCGTTCCCCACGCTCAGCGCACAAGTCCGGTCGACCGAACACTCATTCGGTCGAACCGACCACTATTCTCACTTAAGTCACGGTCGGACGAAAATCAAGGAGCGGTCGACCGTTTAGATGGTCTACGCCCCCAACCGACTTAAGACAGTGCACACGGTCGACCGGCAAAGGGGACCCGGTCGACCGAAACTCACCAGACCTGCCTCCAATGCACAATCGGTCAACCGGCCCACAGGCATCGTTCGACCGATTTGAGGCAGAACCCGAATTTCTTCACGAACGGTCGACCGTTTGCACCAACCGGTCGACCGATCAGGCAGTGAAATCTGCTGCACATTTACTCGCGACAAGCCGAAAGGCCTACCGTCGACTTCCAACTACTCACGATAATTAAGTGAGTGAGCTTGACATACCGGAAGGTCTGAAGAAACCTTAGAAGAACCACGACGACACCTCCACGAGCGCGCCTCCCCAAGTCACGATCCGTCGACGAACCTCGCGTCCAAACGACGATCCACTCCTCCTCGATGATCCACACTCACGAATCCACCTCCGATGACCTCCACTAAACAACCACAACCCCAGCACACGAGTTAGGTCGAGGGAGAGAAAACCAACTCAAAAGGGATGAAAACACACCCCACGCTACTCACCTCCACCAACTAACCGGAGCCGATCTTCACTTCGTCGGAGGTCACCACCACCACGCCGGAGATCACCTGTGAGAGAGAGAGAAACGTGAGGGAGAGAGTGTCGCAAGAGAGAAAGAGAGAGAGGGAGAGAGAGCTCACCAATAAATATCTCCTCCTCCTCTAATCTCAACCATCCAATCCAATCCTTCCATCTCCACCACTCATCTCATCCACAATATCCAAGCCCTTCATCCATCCCTCTCAATCCCAGCCGTCCATCTCAAATCCCTCTAATCACCACCTAAACATCAACAAAACACAATTAGGATAGGATTAGGATCAGAATCCTACAATCCACCATCCTAAAAGAATTTCGTCCTCGAAATTAAAACTGAAGCTCACCAAACAACTCCGGAAACTCCTTCCGGACCTTCTCCTCGATCTCCCAAGTGGCCTCTCGCTCACTGTGGTGATGCCACCTGACCTTCACCATCGGAATGGTCCTCCTCCTCAACTGATGCTCCATCCGATCCACAATCTCAACCGGTCTCTCCTCAAGAGACAAATCCTGACGGATCTCTGGAACCTCCAACTGAATCACATGAGAAGGATCCGCTACGTACTTCCTCAACATCGAAACGTGGAAGACGTTGTGAATACCCGAAAACTGCGGCGGCAGCGCAACCCTGTAGGCGACCTCTCCAACCCGATCGAGAATCTCAAACGGCCCGACATACGTCGGACTAAGCTTCCCCTTCTTCCCGAACCTCATCACTCCTCGAGATGGTGAAATCCTCAGGAAGACATGGTCACCCACCTCAAACCTCAGCTCTCGCCTACGCCTATCCGCGTAGCTCTTCTGCCTGCTCTGGGTCGTCGCTAGTCTCTGCCTGATCACATCAACCTTCTCAGCATACATCTGTACAATCTCAGAACCAACTAGCTGTCTCTCGCCTACATCACTCCAGCATACCGGTGATCTACACGGCCTCCCGTACAGGGCCTCGTACGGTGCCATCCCAATGCTCGAATGGTAGCTGTTGTTGTAGGCGAACTCGATCAATGGCAGATGCTCATCCCAATGATCTGCCCAATCCAGAGTACACGCTCGCAACATATCCTCTAGCGTCTGGATGGTCCTCTCAGACTGACCGTCTGTCTGCGCATGGAATGCCGTACTGAACTTCAACCGAGTCCCCAAGGCCTGCTGCAAACTCCCCCAGAATCTGGAAGTGAACCTCGGATCTCGATCTGAAATAATACTCACGGGCACTCCATGAAGCCTGATAATCTCCTCAATATACAACTTAGCTAGACCCTCCAGAGGTAGAGTGGTCCGGATAGCTAAGAAATGCACCGACTTGGTCAGTCGATCGACTATAATCCAAATCGCGTCGTGGAATCCTCTCGTCTTCGGCTGCCCGGTGACAAAATCCATTGTCACGTGCTCCCACTTCCACTCTGGAAGCTCGATCCTCTGCATCGGCCCTGCAGGTCTCTGGTGCTCAATCTTCACCTGCTGACAAATCAGACATCTGCCAACAAACTCTGCGATCTCCGTCTTCATCCTCTTCCACCAGAAATTCCTCTGAAGATCTCTAAACATCTTCGTGCTGCCCGGGTGGATCGAATAACGGGATCTATGCGCCTCCTCCAGAATGTCCTGCCTTAGATCTCCTCCCTTCGGCACCCAGACACGGACTCTGAAACTCAGCCCACCATCAACTCCAATACTGAAGTCTGATCCATCTCTGGCAGCTAACTGCAGCAACCCAGCTAACTCATCATCAGTACTCTGAGCCTGAACAATACTCGAGACCAACTGAGGCTCCACTCTCAGCCCGGCGATCACTGCACCTCGCGGCTCATCGGTGAACGGTCTCCACTCGGTCAACGCCTCAAGCAGCTTCCACTCCTCGATACAAAGACCTGCTGCGGTAACCTCCACCTTCCTACTCAAAGCATCAGCAACTGAATTTGCCTTCCCCGGATGGTACGAGATGGTGAAATCATAATCCTTAATCAGCTCGAGCCATCTGCGCTGCCTCATATTCAGCTCCTTCTGCGAAAACAGATACTTCAGGCTCTGATGATCTGTGAACACCTCGAATCGCTCGCCATACAAGTAATGCCTCCAGGTCTTCAAAGCGTGCACCACTGCCGCCAACTCCAAATCATGAGTGGGGTAGTTCCTCTCGTGCACCTTCAACTGCCTCGAAGCGTATGCAACCACCTGCCCGTGCTGCATAAGTACACATCCCAGTCCAACGCCTGACGCGTCACTGTAAATCACAAAACCACCACTTCCACTAGGAAGTGTCAGAACTGGAACAATCGTCAGCCGACTCTTCAGTTCCTGAAAACTGTCCTCGCACTTCTGGGACCACACGAACTCGACGCCCTTCCGCGTCAGAGCCGTCAACGGCGAAGCCAACCTCGAGAAATCCTAAATAAAGCGGCGCATCTGAATACTCCAATTGTCGTATTTGAATTTTGACAGGTGGGGCAACATAACTTGACTGAACGGGGTTATACTTGAGCTCGACATGGTTCTGATACCAGTTTGTTGGGATAATAGAGTGGTCGTATTTCGATATTTGTGGTGGAGGTAAAAGACAAGAAAAGAAAGTCTCAAAACTTGTGTTCTCTAATCTTTCTTGCACTTCTCACACCTTAACACTTTGTATATTGTTTATAGCATTACAAATGACTCTTAGACTCCCTCCACATTAAGAAGACTTGGCATTCTATCTTCTACGCTAATGACAAGCAATAAAAACTATTCAAATTAAATTATTACAATGTACTGTTACCTATCGTTTCAGCTTCTCCTCATCTTTTCCTCTTCCAACTCGATCACTCATCACTTTTGATGACTTGACTGCCAACTAGGATGGATTAAAATCAATTTTCAACACTGCTTGTGCCTAGTTATCTCACCATTCTTTTAATTAATCTAGTTGGAGGATGTGTGTTTGAAACTTGGGAGGAAAACAAAAATAAAAATGGAATAAAGGACGTATATATGCCAAACTGTGACCAAGTTAATTTTTTATTTTCTCTTTCTGTTGTGCTTTAATCTCTTTATTGTACCTCAGGTGGAGAAATCAGCTCCTATATACTGGGCAAGTTTGTGTAGTATCTTTGCAACTGGTGGTCATCTCATGTGATCATTACTATGGGGCCAAATCAAGGTATGAATAACTACAATACACAGCAACATAATCAAACTAGTGAATGTTTTTGTACTGCTTGAAGTGTTTTATTTTTCTCTAGAAAATCTAGCTCCCATACTTCTGCTCTTGCTTGTTTTCCAAATTGTTTGTTCTTCTCGAAGCTATTGCAGGCCCCCTCAGCTTGCCTCAAAGTATCTTCAAATTGGTCCATTTTCGATGTCTCTCAATTTACTGTATTTGTTTTTGACGTTACCCTATCTTAAAGTCGATTCATTTGCTAAAGTCACTGTAATCTTTAAAGCCCTTGATAAACTATTTTTTAAATGGCACTTCATTTATATGGTTCATTAGTCATTCTTAAAACCTATCTTGTCTAATTTTTGCACACGTCTTCACCATTCTTTTCCAGCTTCACATTTTTGCCAGCACAAAAATAAGCATAATGTTATGCTTGAAGCATCACAATTAATTTTCTCGTGTTTGTTCTTGGTGAAATCTCATCTATGCGATAAGAGAGGTTGTAGTTGGGGTGCTTTGCAAAAAAAGAAGAAGAAGTTGTAGTTGGGGTAACCACTTCCAATTTTGGTCTCCTGATTTGAAAGAGAAGAGAAGCTATTTGTAACATCCTCAAAGCAACGGAAAATTTTAAAATTTATAAACACTCAATCAATAGAGGATATTACGCAAATAAGGAACACAAGTGCACCAACATATATATAATATATATCCGAACATCAGAGTATACAAAAGTTGTGATTACATCAAAAGCATATAAAAAGGAAGCAGTAATCACTCGACCTCAACTGAGAGAAAGCTGGATCCGGTAGCAGCGCTCCTCTCCTCGGTCACCACCCCCTAACGCCGATCACGGCCTGAAAGTAAACATGCAACAATGCCTGAGTTTCCAGAAGGAAACCCCGTATGCCAAACTCTAAATGTACGAAATAAAAGCATCCTCGCATGCAATTCTACAACCCAAGAAAAACATCTCAACACGCCCAGCACCAGGGCTCTCTCAAACTCAACCACAGGACACTACTGGTATGGGGCTCCAGGTCTAATCTCAACCAACCGCCGCACCCACCACAGTCACGGGGCTCCAGGTCTATCTCAACCAACCGCTGCGACACACTCGTCGTCAAGCTGGGCTCCAGGTCTTTTTCAACCAACCACAACTACCACGACACGACCAAGGGCTCCAGGTCTATTTTCAACCAACCCAAACGTCTAAAGGCTCCAGGTCTATTTTCAACCAACCCCTACACGCGGTCCCTGCTCAGGCTCCAGGTCTATTTTCAACCAACCCGGACGCACTACGGAGCTCCAGGTCTTTTTCAACCAACTCCGTACAGACTAGCTGGGCTCCAGGTCTATTTTCAACCAACCTCAGCTCTCGCACGGTTACGGGGCTCCAGGTCTATTTTCAACCAACCACCGCAACCCTCGTGCACCTAGCACACTTGCCGGAAGAACATCCGCCCCACGACTCGCCCCACACGGGCAACCACGACAACAGCACCTCCATAGTGCAAAATAGGACACAAACAGTCGACCGAACCAAAAGTCCCGGTCGACCGAGTCAAGCAAATACAGGGCAATCCACTTCGACCGGCACTCCATCGGTCGACCGATTCCCAACACCACACTCATTCGGTCGAACCCAAATCAAGGGACGGTCGACCGTTTAGATGGTCAACTCCCGGATCAACGAACAAAACGACCAATTGGTCGACCGACAAAGGGGTCCCGGTCGACCGAAAGTCACCAGGGAAAAATCCCTCAACACCACAACGAATTCGGTCGAACGCCGAGCACATCTCGGTCGACCGAATCTGTCCAGGGAATAATCCCTCACTCACGCCATGAATTCGGTCGAACGCCGAGCACATCTCGGTCGACCGAATTCCTCCAGAGCGTTCCCCACGCTCAGCGCACAAGTCCAGTCGACGGAACCCTCATTCGGTCGAACCGACCACTATTCTCACTTAAGTCATGGTCGGACGAAAATCAACGAGCGGTCGACCGTTTAGATGGTCTACGCCCCCAACCGACTTAAGACAGTGCACACGGTCGACCGGCAAAGGGGACCCGGTCGACCGAAACTCACCAGGCCTGCCTCCAATGCACAATCAGTCGACCGCCCCACAGGCATCGTTCGACCAATTTGAGGCAGAACCCGAATTTCTTCACGAACGGTCGACCGTTTGCACCAACCGGTCGACCGATCATGCAGTGAAATCTACTGCACATTTACTCGCGACGAGCCGAAAGGCCTACCGTCGACTTCCAACTACTCACGATAATTAAGTGAGTGAGCTTGACATACCGGAAGGTCTGAAGAGACCTTAGAAGAACCACGACGACGCCTCCACGAGCGTGCCTCCCCAAGTCACAATCCGTCGACGAACCTCGCGTCCAAACGACCATCCCCTCCTCCTTGACGATCCACACTCACGAATCCACCTCCGACGACCTCCACCAAACAACCACAAACCCAGCACACGAGTTAGGTCGAGGGAGAGAAAACCAACTCAAAAGGGATGAAAACACACCCCACGCTACTCACCTCCACCAACTAACCGGAGCCGATCTTCACTTCGCCGGAGGTCACCACCACCACGCCGGAGATCACCTCTGAGAGAGAGAGAAACGTGAGGGAGAGAGTGTCGCAAGAGAGAGAGAGGGAGAGAGCTCACCAATAAATATCTCCTCCTCCTCTAATCTCAACCATCCAATCCAATCCTTCCATCTCCACCACTCATCTCATCCACAACATCCAAGCCCTTCATCCATCCCTCTCAATCCCAGCCGTCCATCTCAAAACCCTCTAATCACCACCTAAACATCAACAAAACACAATTAGGATAGGATTAGGATTAGAATCCTACACTATTGGACTGGGAAATAGGTCTGAGACACCTTTACTTCTTCCTTTTCACATTATTGTTAATCTTATCCTCTTGAATTTGATCAACATTTTTATGATCATAACTTGCTTGTACATACATGTGTTTTATGTTAGGTACGACTTTTTAATGTGTCAATATCTTCTCTCCATGGGAGAGTTTCAGGTTTGGTTGCTTAAGCCTTGTAGTGGTCCATACGAATAGGAAGTTTTACTACCTTGGGGAGGATGTGGTCACCTTTTCCTTAAGTTTTTCTGCTTTTATTTTAAAACATTCATCGCTTTAGTGCATTGGAAATTGCTTTTGCCTTGTTTTTTGTTTGAATTTAATATTTTATTCTGGTTTTTGGATGTTGTAACATTGCAGTTAGTTGATGCTTGATTCAAGGCATTGTTATGCATGCTTATTCATGCGACATTTCCTATGATCGGTCAGTTCGACCAAGCAGTATTTTGCTTTTCAGAAGTTGATATTCTAATAATGTCCTATAATCAAATTCCCCTACCATCATGAGGACCCGAATGCAAAACCAGAAGACCAATGAGCAAATTAAGAAACTCCACACCATCATGAGGAGTATTTTGGGAATTGGATTTGGGTCGCAGCCTACACAACCGATTAGGGTGCATCAAGCATGAAGAAATCGAGCCACACAACCTCACCCCAACACCGGACCTGATCTGGACCTTATAGAGTGCCAATTGGCGGTCCATGACCGCTGATTGGCGGTCTGGATTGGTCTGGATCCGATGCACTTTACTCGGGTCATGTATTAGGGTGTATTTAGTCTATTTTTTGTATATGTTTACTCGGGTCATGTCCCCGATTGCCTTTTTTTTACTATAAATAGAACTCCTCCTCCTTTGTATTTTAACAAATGCTTGGTAGTCATGCTCTCTACTTGAAGTGAGCCTTGGAGCAAAATCTCAAGTACGAGGCTACTTGTATTATGAGTTTGAAATTAATAAAGTTTTCCTTTAGTTATGTTGATTCTTTCTTAGTTTAATTTTCTTTCATATGTCGTGCATGCTTTTTTAGTTTTATGTCATTTCAATTAGCTTCTTTAATATTTCTTGCTTGCTTAATTAAATTTTCTTTCAGTAGAATGTTTCATTTTGTTAATGTAGGTTGTAGTGTAATGATTAGTGAGTAGTTTCATCCCCAGTGGGGGTGGAGAAAAATGTGATGTGATTATGTGATGTATTAGGTGTGTGTTATCTTAATCCTTTGAACCTTACATGATTTCCATAACCATCTAATGAGATTTCACTCTTGTCTTTGATATGCTAATGCTCTTGAATGAAGCTTAACATATGCTTAAATTAGTGGACCTATTTTATGGGGAATGATGATGTGAGGATATGGATGGAATTGATAAAGGAAACATGACTTGTAGTTGCATGTACTCTTGTTGCATTTACCTGGGTTAATGCCTTGTATGTTTTAATGATTGTGTAAATCTTATTTCATGTGGAGGCATAGTGGGGTTTGGTCTTTATACATGAGTTCATTTAACTTCATTCCAATTATTGTCTTGTATGTTTTAATGATAATGTGTTATCTTATTTCACGTGAAGGCAAAGTTGGATTTAGTTTTATGATTTTCATGCACTACATGTTGTGATGAGCACAATTGAACACACACATACACATTTTTGTATTGACATTCTTTCTCTACCGGTATGGGGTTTAGTTTTATTGCTGATTTTTTAATTCCTTTCGCATTTTAGTGTTGTTTCGATCATAACTCATTTCTCTCATTTCTTTCCAACTCGCCTTCGAACTAACCATAGTTGACACACGTCCCTATGGATCAACATGTATTTGTCACCGCTTCAACACGGTCGTGCACTTGCGGTAATTAATAAAACCACCCTACCATTAGTTCTACCAATTGGATTAAATAGCAGAGTCGACATATGTTTCTCATTTTATGTAAACCGTCAATACCCCTTCTATCAATTATGGTTACCACCACGAACAATAATTTCTACTGGAAAACTGATTGCCATTCCTCAATCATGATTTCTTCCACTACCAAAATAATACAATGCTTTCTTGGGATTTTCACTCATTGTACGTGCTCGTAGAGCACACATGTTGCTAAAAAGCTCATGAAGCAACCCTACATCATGCACAACTCTATATGAGGATATCTTCTTTGTATTGTAGGATTTTCTTCACATGTATGTGGTTAGATCCAGTTTGCTTTCATTACAACAACAACAACAAAGCATTTTATCCAAACTAGTTGGGGTAGGCTAGAAATGAAACTCTAAGGAGTCACGGTTTAGGCACGTGAATCGTCTTCTTCCACGCGTTTCTATCCAATGCAAATTCTCGAGGAACATTTCAATCTTTTAAATCTCTTTTGACCGCTTCCTCCCAAGTCAATGGTGGTCTGCCTCTTCCTCTTTTTATGTCTTCGATCTGATTCAATACTCCTCTTCTTATAGGTGCCTCCATAGGTCTTCTTTGTACATGTCCATACCTTCTCAGTCTGTGTTGGATAACTTTCTCTTCCATTGGAGCAACTCCAACTTTCTCACGAATGTCCATTTCCGATAACTAACTTAATCAAAATTATTCGATCAAAATTAATCAAAATCCAGTTTGCTTTCATTAATACAACAAAATTCAGTTCATTTGGTTGAGAAATCATTGCACGATAATGATTATCTTGAGCACCTATGTTGTTGTATCACTAATGGTTTGGGTTTATGTTAGTTTGTGTGTTTCTTCTTTGGTCAACAATTCCATCTTAGGAGTTATCAATTCATAATTTTTATGAGAGACGTTAAATCAAAATTTATTTTTATTAGCAACTCATAAATTTTTTGAAGTTGTATATAGTTGTATATATATAATATTGATCTTACATTAGTTAGTTAGCGTAGGCTGCAAAAGAAGGCAGTTTGAGATAAACATGAAGGTAACTCACATAAAGTGTTGATGATTATGAGGGCAATACAATGTAGGCATGAAGGAATAAGTTTTAGTTAGTGTTGTAGTCTCTTGAAACATATCGTAAAGCAGAGTTTTTCTTTTTCTTTTGCTTTCTCTATGTCTTTGGTTATGCAAATAAAGAGTACAACCTCGATATTTAGTAAACAATATTCACTATACACAACACAAACATTAGTGTACCTAAACAATTTTAACATCAAAATAATCACACCTACAAAAAGTCGTATTCTGGACCAGAAAGTATGACATATATTGTATGAAGTACAAATACATATTTTTGAAATTCCAATTACTAAAATTATAACCACAACTACACAAACAAATAAACGATTCTCGAAGCATGAGAAAAGAAGAGAAAAGAAAATCTTTTTTTTTTCTTTCGTTTATTTTTTATGTTCACTACCTGCTATTATGCAACTATTCCATTGGAATTTTTATATATCGAAATAGTTAGGGTGGTATATTCAACCGTGTAGGCAATGTCACCCATGCGTTCAAGAGTAAATTTACACCTTACACTGCTGGAAAGCTGGCCTACCACGTCGCCTCTACCACGTCGGTTTATTAAAACCGACGTGGAAGACCCCCTTACCGCGTCGGTTTGAGTACATCGACGTAGTAGGGGGTCGATTTAATATATATTTTTTAAATTCAAACCTTACTGTAGGATCGTGAATGCGGCTTAGTTCTAATCAATTTTAAGCTTAATTAAACTCTAATTGCTTAACAATCAAAGATGCAGCGAAAATTAATAACAAAGCAAGCAAGTAAAGAATACAAGGGAAACAACAATGATGACACCAGAATTTTTATAGAGGTTTGGCCTCCCGCCTACTTCCTCTCTTGTAAGCTCCGCTCGATCTCCCTCGAGCTCCACTCACGTCTTCACTATCAACCTCGTTATGGGTCGAGATTAAGCATTTACACCACAAGCACCACGAACAACCTCGCTAGCTTGATTTTCTTCCTCTCACAATCCGAGAGGGACACTTCGGACTTTCACCGAAGTACTTGCTTCTTTACAATAGTATGTTTGAGTGGATCACTCACTCTCTAACTTGAGAACACTTAGCTTAGGATATGGAATTGGCCTAAGATGTGAAAGTATAGTTTCGAGAGTAGGATTTGGGGAATAGGAGACTTGGAGCTTTCTCTTAGGTGTATATGACAATATAAATTGGAAGAGTTGTCTAATTGTGTCATAAGAACACCCATTTTTAATCTCCTAAGGTGTTATAGCCGTTGGGAATAAGTTAGGTAAGGTTTGTGTAAGATTCACAAAATAGAAACCTGCAGGACCCAATTCAGAACAAATTCGATCGACCAAATCGGGTAGCACGGTCGACCGGTAGGCACTTTGGAACAAAGTTCGGTCGAACGATAAGGGAACGATCGAACGGAACAGGCTATAACTAAGGTACATTAAGTTAACGGTCGAACACCGAGATAGCTTCGGTCAACCGTAAACTTCCAAACTCTACGGGGTTGACAAAACTGATCATATTAGGTCGACCAAAACAAGGTCCACGGTCGACCGATAGGCATTTGTATTTTGAGGTTTGGGTGAATAATTTGAATATGACCGTTGGTAAAATACGACAGGCCGACTGAAAAGATCGGAACGGTCGACCGATAGGGTGGTAGAAAACTCTATTTGATTAAAGGAACAAACGGTCGACCGAAATGGTTCTGGCAGTGAAGATTGGTTTAAGTGTTTTTTCGGTTCTAGTTTGGATGATCTATTGAAGTCCAATTGATGTGAAATTTTGTGTGTGACTTCTATAAGAAACCTAGTGTGTATGTGAGTGGTTTTTAGCTCAAGTATGCTCAATTACACAAAGTTCCTAAGACTCAAAATAAATCAAGATTACATGTCTTAAAATGAGCTTTATTACATGTTTTCACTTGATTTCCTTTCTTCCTTGAGTCTTGATCACCTTTAGAAGATAGCACAATGCAATATATATGTTTTGCAATATGTGTGCTACTCTAAATTGATTATAATTAAGATTAGGTTGATTAAATCATCAAAATATATATTACGGCTAAAAACCCAACACTTACCACATCGGTTTTAGTTAACCAATGTGGTAGGGTGGTCTTCTACGCCGACCTGTAAATAGTCCGATGTGGAAGGGTTATTTTTTTGGTATAGTCGCGTAAACCAAAATGAAATCCTACCAATCCGGAAATCAACAAACATAAACCCTAGCTCCTACCTCTCCCTGACCACATCGACATACCCGTCCCGAAGTGAAAGAAGTCCAGAAGTAGAGATGGGAGAGAGATTGATTTCCTTCCCCACCGCGCTTTCCATCCACTTCCAATTCGCTTCCAACATCGTAAGAATCCACTCCTCCGCCTCCAAACCCTAACCTCAACGTTCCACCCAAACCCTCTTCCGAATCCACTCCTCCGCCTCAATACCCCGACCCCACCGTCCCTTCTCTAACGACCGACTATGTTGTGTAGGATCGTGAGAGTCTCAAATTCTAATCACATTTAAACTAATTACCTACTCGTTTAAGCAATCAAAGAATGCACAACAAAATTAAACAAAAACAAGCAAGTAAAGCAAACCACAATGATGACACTGGATTTTTATAGAGGTTCGGCCTCCCACCTACTTCCTCTCTTGCAAGCTCCGCTCAATCTCCCTCAAGCTCCACTTACGTCTTCACTATCAACCTCGTTCCGGTCCGAGATTAAGCCTTTTACAAAACAAGCTCCACGAACACCCTCGTGAGCTTGACTTTCTTCTCTCACAATCCGAGAGGAACACTTCGGGCTTTCATCGAAGTCCTTGCTTCTTTACAACAGAGATGTTGAGTAGAACACACTCTCTAACTTGAGCACACATAGATTAGGATGTGGAATTGAAACTAAAGTGTGGAAGTGTAAGCTTGGAGAATAGATTTGGGTATTGGGAGACTTGGAGTTTTCTCTTAAGTGTATATGACAAATGGAAGTGTAAGAGTTGTGTAATTGTGTCATAAGAACACCAATTTATAAGCTCTAACTGAGTTATAGCCGTTGGTACAAGTTTGGTAATGGATTGTGGAAGATACACAAATAGAAACTTGCAGGATGCAACTCTGTAGAAGTTTGGTCGATCGGATCGGTAAGTTCGGTCGACCGTTAGGCAGTTTTGGACACCGTTCGGTCGACCAGTTAAGGAACGGTCGACCGCCAAAGGCTATGACTTTGGTACACTTAAGTTGTCGGGCGAACACCGAGAAAGGTTCGGTCGACTGCTTCATAACTGGCTCTACGTGTTTGACAAACGAGATCAAATTCGGTCGACCGAAAGAAGGTCCACGGTCGACCGAAAACCGACATGAACTTTGGGTTTGTCGAGATATCATAAGTTCGGTCGACCGACACACTAAACGTATTTTGAGGTATATGGAAATAATATGAATACGAACGTTGGGTATAAAACGACAAATCTAACGGTCAGATAAATATGTTTACACGGTCGACCGAAATGGTATGCACAGTGGACCCAAATCGGGCAATAAAACACTAACAAGATTATTGATCACTCAGTCGACCGTACGGTCTGTTTGGGTCGACCGAATGTGGGAAGAAAGTTCAGGTTGTGGTTCGGTGTTTTACGGTCGAAGTTTGGGTGATCTATTGAAGTCCAAATTATATGAAATTTTGTGTGACTTCTATAGGGAACATGGTGTGTGTTTGAGTAGTTTTTATCTCAAGTATGCTCAATTACACATAGTTCCTAAGACTCAAAGAAAGCAAGATTACATGTCTCCAATATAGCTTTAATACATGTCTTGAGTTGAATCCTTTCTTTCTTGAGTCTTGATCACCTGTAGAAGTTAGCACAAAACAATATATATGCAATGCACTATGTGTGCTACTCTACATTGATTATACTTAAGATTAGGTTGATTAATTCATCAAAACATAGACTAAGGCCAAAAAGCCAACAATCTCCCCATTTTTTATGATGGCAACCTATATCTTAATACTTGAATTTTTTTTATGTAAACTATGCATAAAAATGCTCCCCCTATTGATGTGCTTAGTTTTTGTTCAATTATAATCAAATTTTCAAGCTACCCCCTTTAATTATCTCTCCCCTTTTGACATCCATAAAAATTATAAGATTTAAGCATAGAATTTTGGATGTCTTGTAATGAAGTTGCTCCCCCTAAATTTTGCACTTCATTACACTAAGAAAATGATATTCATTAAGCTCCCCTATCAATATGATTATGATTTTTCGATTAAGTTCAATTCTAATTCTCCCCTATTAACATCAAGCAAATATTACAATATAGCATGTGATGTATTAATTCCCCCTTTTTGACGTCCATTTATAAATTTGACACTAAAACATTGGATGTGATTCAAATTTAAAGATTTGCAATGAATGAATATATGATATGTCAATTAAGCATGTAAGACCTAGACTATAACCAATTGATTAAAGAAATTTAGACGATAATAAATTATACCCACTTTGAAACTTGAATTGGTTCCAATCTCCATTTGGTGATGCAACTGGTGTTGAATTTGACTCTCAAGCTTGTCCGGTCACCACCGATTTCCTCCTCAAGGACCAAGTGTAGATTTAGGTACCCAAACAACTTTGGGTCCTTGAATGTTAGCTTTGGGAATCCAAACCATTTTGGTTTTAGGAGCCCACACACTTGAAGAACTTTGCTTAACAAACCAATGCTTGCCATTTAGTGTAGTATGAGATACATGGTTTTCAATTTGCCATTGTATCCTAAACCATGTTTATCTAGTGATTGTCTTTGACTACCTAAAAGCATGTCAAGCATCTTGGTTCCATTAGTGAATTTTTCTAAATCTTTTCTTAATTGCACATTGCAAGCTTGAAGATCTAGTTGTTCACTATCAATGGGTGTTGCTTTTCAACTTTCAAGAGTTGATGCATTAGTTTCAAGTTTAGCAAGCACCTAATTTTTGTCATGCATGATTGATTCAATTTGGCTTTAGAGATCTTTTATCAATTTTCTAGCATTCTTATTTTTGTCACAAATGATCTCATATTGTTTAACTAAGTCATTAAATGCATTTTGAAGATCATCATGTGTATATGTTTCTTCATTACCACTAGAATGAGAGCTATCACTATAATAATACTTAGTTGAGCTAGAACAAGAATTAGTCTACCTCACTTTGATTATCTTCAATAGCCATGAAGCATGAGTGGGTAACCTCTCTTCTACTTTGCAAGGAAGATGATGATGATGGTGGTGATGAAGAGTCATCCCATGTATCCTTGTGAGCTTCCTCATTCCTTTCTCTTCTCTTGTTCTTCTCGTTTCCTCTTCTTCTCTCCCTTCTCTCCTTTTTCTTCTCCCCTTCGCTACTCTCATTTTCGCTCTCCTCCTCCTTTTCTTTTTCTATTTTCTCACTTCTTCTACCTCTTCTTTCATTCTTTTCTCCCTTATCCTTCTTGAGGTATTTGAAGAAGTCTTTGGCTAGGACTTCAATGTCCTCATCTTCTATACTCCTCCTTGGTTCCTCAAGATTTGCATGTAATGACAAGAAGGGTTTATTCTTTGAGGCTTCCTTCTCCTTTCGATGGTTAATTTGAAGTTCATACACCATCAAATTTCCAACGAGTTCCTCCATATTTAATTTCGAAGGATTGTGTACCTGTTCAATTGCGACGACTTTATCTTCTGAATCATTGCTAAGCGATCGGAGGAATTTCCTTGTCATCTCTTCTTCATTTATTCTTCTTCCAAGAACCAAAAGATAGTTCGTAATATTGGTGAAGCGAGTGTTTATTTCGCTTACGTTTTCACCGATTTGCATAGAAAATATTTCATATTTATGCATGAGGAGACTAATGCGAGTTTCCTTAGTTTTGCTATCACCCTCATGATGCATTTGCAATCTATGCCATATTTCATATGCACTCTCACAACCCCTAATTCTATTGTATTCACCCTCATTAAGGCCACAATAAAGAATGTTCATAATTTTAGAATTCTTCTCAATTTCCTCCATTTTGGCCCTAGAAAGTGAGTCTAATTCTTCTTCATTTGGGGGTGTGTAGGGATTTTGAAGAAACATCCAATACATAAGGTCATTTGAAATTAGGAAAATCTTCATCCTATTCTTCCAATAATCATAATTAGACACATTAAGCAAAGGAGGCCTAGTAGAGCACAAGCCCTCTACATGATTAGAAGTTGATGCCATTGCTAAAAATTACAGTTAAGTAATGAAATTTAGCTCACAAGGCTCTGATACCAAATGTAGGATCGTGAGGGTCTCTAATTCTAATCACTTTTAAACTAATTACCTACTTGTTTTAGCAATCAAAGAATGCACAACGGAATTAAACAAAAACAAGCAAGTAAAGCAAACCACAATGATGACACCAGATTTTTATCTGCTCATGTCTTCACTATCAACCACGTTCCGGGTCGAGATTAAGCCTTTTACAAAACAAGCTCCATGAACACCCATGTGAGCTTGACTTTCTTCTCTCACAATCCGAGAGGAACACTTCGGGCTTTCACCGAAGTCCTTGCTTCTTTACAACAGAGATGTTGAGTGGAACACACTCTCTAACTTGAGCATACTTAGCTTATGATGTGGAATTGATACTAAAGTGTGGAAGTGTAAGCTTGGAGAGTAGATTAGGGGATTGGTAGACTTGGAGTTTTCTATTAAGTGTATATGACAACTGGAAGTGTAAGAGTTGTGTAATTGTGTCATGGGAACACTTATTTATAATCTCTAAGTGAGTTATAACCGTTGGGACAAGTTTCGTAAAAGATTGTGGAAGATATAAAAAATAGAACTTGCAGGATGCAATTCTGCAGAAGTTCGGTAGACCGGATCGGTAAGTTCGGTCGACCGTTGGGTAGTTTTGGACACAGTTCGGTCGACCGGTTAAGGAACGGTCGACCGTCATAGGTTATGACTTAGGTACACTTAAGTTGTCGGTCGAACATCGAGAAAGGTTTGGTCGACCGCTTCATAACATGCTCTACGTGTTTGACAAACAAGATCAAATTCGGTCGACCGAAACAAGGTCCACGGTGGACCGAAAACCGACATGCACTTTGGGTTTGTCGAGATATGATAAGTTCGGTCGACCGAACAAGGTCCATGGTCGACTGACACAATAAATGTATTTTTGGGTATATGGAAATAATACGAATACGATCGTTGGGTATAATACGACAAATCTAATGGTCGGATAAATATGTTTACACAGTCGACCGAAATGGTATGCACAGTCGACCCAAATCGGGCAATAAAACACTAGCAAGATTATTGATCACTTGGTCGACCGAATGTGGGCAGACAGTTCAGGTTGAGGTTTGGTGTTTTCCGGTCGAAGTTTGGGTGATCTATTGAGGTACAAATTGTATGAAATTTTGTGTGTGACTTCTATAGGGAACCTAGTGTGCGTTTGAGTAGTTTTTATCTCAAGTATGCTCAATTACACAAAGTTCCTAAGACTCAGAGAAGCAAGATTACATGTCTTCAATATAGCTTTAATAAATGTCTTGACTTGAATCATTTCTTTCTTGAGTCTTGATCACCTGTAGAAGTTAGCACAAAACAATATATATGCAATGCACTATGTGCTACTGTACATTGATTATAATTAAGATTAAGTTGATTAAATCATCAAAACAAAGATTAAGGCCAAAAAGCCAACAAGTTGGAGTCGAGATAATGGAGACCTTAAAGACCGATCTGGTGGCGACGACGGAAATGCCAGTGGAGTCGAATCCGTACGTCGCACCTTCCCCTGCTGTGACTCCGACATCATCTAAGTGGGTGTTCGATTCTAGTTTTTTGCTGTAGATTTAGATTTGGAACAAATTTTGACGTTTTTAGTTTGTGTGATTAGTTACGATGGAGAAGGTGAAGAGTGTGCTCGGGAGCTGGGGGAAGTTGGTGGGAGTGACGGAGAAGAAGATAGAGGTTCTTGCTGGGAACACTTGGCAGCACTGTGAGTGTTTCCTTTGATTCTGAATTTGAATATGTTGCGATCCAATTTTACTTGTTTGACATGTAACTCAAACTCTAACATTGTAATTTACCAAAATAACATGTTTGATTGTAGTAACGATAAGTCTTGCTATATGCAACTTGAGTACAAATATAAACACAAACCAACGAGAAAAGAATTACCAATGAGTTTAACTATTACTTGAGAAAAACTATGTTGAAATAAAAATTTAACCAAAAAAAACTCTCAGAACACATGGATATCCTGCGAGTTTTACTACCCTACAGTCTGATTTCTGAACAATTTAGCAAGCTCAACAATTTCAGCATGAATTGATCAATCATATTTTGCTAGAAACCATCGGGATCATACCGGTATTTGTTGTACATGTAACTCAAACTCTAACATTATTTGTTTGAATTTTTTTACATGACATCTGAATCATAAAAACTGAAATAAATAAATAAATAAAAATACCCTACTACGTTGCTACTTCGGTTTTCAAGAAAACCGACGTTGTAGGGAGTTTACCACGTCGATTTAAGAGTAAACTGACGTAGTAGGGTAATTTTTCCCACTTTATATACCCTACAACATTGGTTATATAGAAAAACGACGTGGTAGACAACCTACCACGCCAGTTTTCTATATAACTGACGTTGTAAGGTATAAAACCAAAAATAAATAAATAAATTGATTAAGGGGTCTACAACGTCGGTTTTCTATGTAATCGACGTTGTAGACCTCCACTACCACATAGGATTTTAGACCGACGTGTGAGAGTACCGCCGTATAACATCTCCCACCTACCATGTTGGTCAACCAAGGTGGTCACCCCAAAATTGTACCCCATTAATATCCGACGTTATAGCCCTTTTTTCCAGCAGTGTTAAAAGAGAAGGTAAATTCGCACGAGTAGAATGGTAAATTCATGCACAATTGGTGATACTCTTATTAGCTTATACAATACTGAAGGTAAATCCATCAACTAGCTTATACAATATTTGATTACTTCGTTATTGTAAGCTTTGGTGGAGAGAAATTTAAGATGAACAACAAGGTAAATACAAATAGTTAGTAGAGTATTTTTATCGTGATTTTACATCATTTGGGAGAGTCATTTCAGTACTGTTCCAAAAGACAAATGTTGGAGGTTGAATAACATTTTGAGAGAGGAATATGCATGAAGGTAGAGTAGAATCTTTATATGTAGTAAATTTACACCTTAAAAGAGAAAGTGAATTTTCATAAGCAAAGTGGTAAATTCGTGCACAATTGGTGGTAATTTTATTAGCTTATACAATACTGAAGGTAAATCCATGAACTACGTAGGGTAATGAAACGTATACAGTAAGATAAATTTATTTATTATTTTATTTATTCGTTACCGAAAGTTTTGGTGGAGAGTAATTTAAGATGAACAGTAAGGTAAATAAAAGTAGTTAGTAGAGTATTTTCATCGTGAATTTTTTACATCATTTGGAATAGTCATCTCAGTACCTTTCCAAGAGACAGATGTTGGAGGTTGTTGAATAACATTTAATAGGTATATGCATGAAGGTGGGATAGAATTTTCATATATAGGTAACTTTACACCTTAAAAAGTAGGTAAATTTGCATGAGAAGAGTGATAAATTCGTGCACAATTGGTAGTAATTTTATTAACTTCTATAAACTGGGGTATTTCCATCCAGATAGAAAGTATCTACATTCAGTCATCATATACGGTAACCAAAATAGGTATGTGTGTCATATTCATTAAAGAGAAATCAAATGATGTCTTTAGTTGAAGATGAGTTTGAACCATACAATTGAACAACAATAATCATACAAAAGATAACCCAAGTATTCCAACCTGTGACACTTATTTTTAGCAAACATAGAACATCCAAAACATTAACGACTCCAACCCTGAATTTGTATCACTCTATATAAACTAAACATCACAATGTATTGGGAAAGGAGTTGCGTCAAGATATCTACTCATAGTGAATTTTTTTCTAGCATTATTAGTCTCCCTACGTATTTAACCAAATTAGGATCTAACGCATTTAGTGGTTGACACACCAAAGCTTTCATACAACAACACATATTGAGATTGCCTTCCAGATTGCTTCAAAGATGTCTCAGAGTTGAAAAGGTATATTTATCCTTCCAGTGTTGCGTTGAATACATGTCGGAAAAATTAATTAAAAAAATTGATTCAGAAACTGAAGTTACTCTTTGTTATATTGGAATTTAATCTAAGTGTATTCTAAAATTACATTCCTGAAGACTCCTGCACAAAAGTCTCGACCTAGTGCTCTCTAATTTTGAAAAGATAAACCTTATAAACTTATTTCAAATATGAAATTGTGGTATCACATATTTGTAGAGGATGATATTGCTTGGTTAGATATTGTAAAATGCTGAGAGTGCACAACCAAAGTACCTCATGGGATGACTAAATATAGGAAAACATACCTCATGTGTTGAACTTGCTTGGTTATAGGTTATGACACCGTAAGCTAAGTCAGTCATATATGTAGTTAGAGTTTGTGACTTTACCTGCAAAACCCATAGAAGTCCCTTATCAAAAGAACCTTTAAGATCATTAAATGTATTAAAGTGTATTCCTTTTTTTCGGGTGTTTTTTGAAGTGTTATTGCTAAGCTTTTATTGTTTTTCATTTTGGACAGTTTTTTCGGACGCAAGAGCTAGGACTATAACACATTATAGGGAGTCTTTGTAGGATCGTGTATGGTCTAATCAATCTAATCAATTTTGCCTAATCTCTACTTAATATGCAATGGAAATGATAATTAAAAAACAAGTAGAGAAAGACAAGCAATGTAAACCACAATAGACATAGCGATTTATAGATGTTCGGCACCCCACCTGGGTCCTACTTCATCTCTTGCAAACTCCGCTTGATCCCACGAGCTCCGCCTACGTCTTCACTATCTGATCTCATTCCGGGCTAAGATCAAGTCTATACACTTCAAGCTCGTGAAAAATCATCGTCGAGCTCGGATCCTCCTCTCAAAACCCGAAAGGGATGATTCGGGCTTTCACTAAAACCTTTACAAACTTTGACACCAAATCAAATGAAGAGTATCAACACTCTAACTTTGATCACACTTTGAGTATGATTATAATTTGAATCAAGGTGTGGAAGTTTAAGCTCTTGAGCATATAGGATTGGAATTTTAGGACTGTGAGGATTCTCTCTAAAGTATGTGTAAATTTGGAGTAGTAGAGTTTTGTAAATAAGGTGTGCGAACCTCTATTTATAAGCTCCTAATGTTTTATAGTCATTGGGGAATATTTGGTTGAGATTTGTGCAAGATATACAAAATAGAAATCTAAGTTCAGCAAATTTGTCCTAAACCGGTCGACTGACATGGATCAACGGTCGACCATTTTCACGAAAATAAGTAAACACTCGAACGAACTTAAACTACGGTCGAACCAAACGACTACAACTTAAGTGAATGGTTAACTAAATCTAGGGGACGGTCGACCGTTCTGAGGGTTTTGGCCTGGTAATAGATTAGCGGTCGAACGCAACAAGGAAGTTTGTCCGACCAAAAATAACAGACACTTTTGGGCACATAATTTGTCTGCATCTGGTCTACCGCCGTCAAGGTATCGTTCGATCGGTGGCCAAATACAATTTAGGGGTAAGAATACGAATACGACCGTTGGAGAATACAATAAGTATAACGGTCGTCCGGAAAATACGGGTAAAATGGTCGACCGAAAGGTCAAAAGAGGTCGACCGGTGGAGCTTGGTAAAATTACTAGTGAAGAAAACATTAATTGGTAGAAACGGTCGAACAGAAAACTTGTTTCAGTCGACCGTTCTTCATAGACAGGCAGATGTTTAGTTTGAGTGATTTTCACCTATGTTTTGGGTGATCTATTGAAGTCCAAATGATGTGAAATCTGGTGTGTGACTTCTACAAGGAACCTTGTGTGTATGTGAATAGGTTACACCTCTTGTATGCTCAAGTTTACATAGATTCTAAATCTCAAAATAGAGGTAAAATTACATGTCTTCAATTAGCTTGATTACATGTCTTGACCTCATTTTATTCTTCCTTGAGTCTTGATCACCTGTAGATGTTAGCATAATACAATATATATTCTATGCATAATGTGTGCTACACTACATTTGATTGTGATTAAGATTAAGTTAGTTAAATCATCAAAACATAGATTAAGGCCAAAAAGCCAACAGTCTTGTGTTGTTTTGTGCACTTGATGTCATTAATGTTGTCTAAATCTGACCACTCACTTGAGTCCAAATCCACTTCTGAAGGATTTGTTGCAAGAACATAATGTAAGAATGGATGAAAGCTCAAGAAAATGAACGAGCATTTTAGAACAAAATAAAAAATTATGAAAACTTTGAATGAACAAAATCAAGTAGGTTTCTAAGATTTATTGCCAATTGAAGAATATGGTTATATACGAGTTTATTTAAACCAACCGCAAACCAGAATCATAGTAACTTGATGTAACAAAACCAAATAACCAAAAAAAATATAAAACTCTAAAAAACTCACTCATTGAAGAAGAAGCCATAAAGAAGCGGACAAAACTGGAGGGTGAGATGGGAGAAGAGAGTGAAATTAAGTTTTTGTTACCTCCCAATTTTTGCAATTCAAATTTGAAATGTACATGCTGGAAAAATGAATCACTAATACTTGCTGCAAAAATGTACAATGACGTTGTACAAGTCGGCAAGACCTCCGACCTTCGGCGATGAGTAAAACTCATCACACACCTTGTGTGAACATCTAATAGAACTTGGCATACCTTTCTTCGCTCTATCTCTACGCTGTCACGCCTCGAAGCCGCACACGTTCACCCTGTCGCGTCGTGCTTTGACTCTACCACCTTGCTACTGCTGGTTAGAGCTCTGATTGTCGGTGGCCGTGGGAACTGAGGGAGAGAGGGAGACGAATGAGTGAGAGGGAAAAAGGGAGATTGAGAGGGTTGTGTTTATTTTATGAACCAAAAATCCCACCAACAAAGCACTCCCACCCATACCTCCACACACCTAACCATACCCACCATACTCACCCCATACCTCTCCAAGTCAAAGTCTTATTAGCCACTAATTCTCCCCTCTAATCAAGTTAGTTCCTAATTAGGGTTTAGGACTTAACAATTAAGGGGGTAAACAGAATGGAACCCAGAAAGGGAAACAAGGAGAAAGGAAAGGAATGACCTTGATTCCCCCTACCTATTTGGGTCCGTTCCAGAAACGGAATGAACTGCTCCTTGATTCCCTATGTAATTGTTTGGTTCAAAGTAGGGAATTAAACTATAAATTTTTATTTTCATTATTTTTTGACATGAATAACATGTATTTGTGAAGAACTTGTGTCAAATATACATGTAATATGAATAAATTCTTCCTCAATAACCATCTCCAAAAGTACACCAAATGTGCGTCGATTTATACGAAGATAGTTCCTACACAAAGTGTCACTCTCTCTAATCATTCTATTCAAGTTGTGCAATCTCATTTTTATTCTAGTTTTTTTATCAAGTTTAAGATGTTGAGAATTATGTAGTGTTTTTCTAATTGAGTACCACATCAAATGTAGCAACACAATTTATCATGGTAACTATGAAACGAATAAAGTCCAAATTTTTACTCCTCAAAGAAATACCAATTCGAGCCATTTATGTAGAAAAGAACACCAAGAAGACCATATCATGATATTGACACATACAAAATATAAACACAAATATGAATAAACGTTAATTGAAGAAAATAATATTATGTACAAGTGGATTCGTTTGGGATGATGAGAGAAAATCAACAAAAAATGATATGAAAATTTATAAGTGTTATGTACAAGTGGAAAGAGAGAAAAATCAGCAAAAAAATAATATTATGTACAAATGGAAAAAATCAGCAAAACAATAATACAAAAATAATACAAAAAAAGAGAGGAAAAAGAGAGAAAAGAGGAGAGAGAAAGAAAAGGAGGACATATACCTCGCCAGAGGAAGGATGACGAGTTGGTCGACCGGAGGAAGGACGACGGTCGGAGGTTGGAGGAAGGATGGCGGTCGGAGGTTGGAGGAAGGCCGGCGGGGAGGTGGGGACGGCTAGGGTTAGAGGAGAGAGAGGGAGGGGTAATGAAGTGGGGAAAGACAATGAAAATACCTAGGAGGTGGGGAATCAGCCTAGCAAACTTTGGGGTGAAGTGAAAAAGAAAATAAGGTAAAGGGAATGACAAAATAGACCCAACAAACAACACCAAAGGGAATCATGTCAGTTCATTTCCTTACCCTTAGATGAATACCCCGAACCAAACGCCCCCTTAGTGTAAAGTGCATTTGGCTCAACGATGAGAGGGACAAACTACAATTTACCCTTTAAAATTTTGAAAGTAAATGGAAGCAATTGGAGGTGAAGGGGCCTTGGGGACGGAGGTAAACCTTTTATCGGGACGAGATTGCATTTATTTAGTGGTTTAACTTGTCCATGCATTGTCGTATCTTCAAAGGAATTTTTTACTTGATTGAGAATTTTGTATAAGAAATCCTATCTATGATGGATACTACAAACCTTGAACTATAGATACTTCTACTCTTCTCAATGCCCAATTAATTTGAAGAGAAAAAATACAGTCGAACCCAATCTATATTGATTCTACAAGAAATGGTTTTACAAAAAATCATTTTTCATTTGAATCAAATCCGCTGGTTCGATTATGTATGTCTCAGTTATCATGTTTTTTTTTAAAACCTTACGTTCAGTTTTGATATCTAATTAGCGGCTGTGGGATAGCAGTCGTCGTCTAGTTACTTCTTCGGGTATTTCTCTTTGTTATTTCAAGTTGTACCAGAAAACCTCCTTTTCAGTTAATACTTGGTGGTTTATTGTAAAAGAGAATCAGATGGGGAGAGGAAAAATAAAATAAAAGTAGGAGCTAACTGCCAGTCGTCCATGCATCTGTATATTCTACGTCCTCTGGGCCCTATCATCTATGTTTGGAATCTCCAATAATGTCTACAACCCCCAATAAAGAAAATTGCAACAAAGCAATTGCCACACCTCAAAAGATGTGTTGACATTGTCTATATGCTACTTGTCTGCCCCCTTTATTGTCCACTTTCACGCTCCCCTATCTCCAAGGAACTATTACTTTACTACTCTTGTTATTAACTTTTTTTACTTTTTGAATAACTTCTAGAGATTCTTCCTCAACCCACCATCATAAAACAAGAATCGATCACATCATGTCCTCAGAGTAATAAGTCTAAATGATTAATACTTAAGGTTCCATATGTGCTCGATCTTGGTTCAAATGAGGCTGCACTATATCTGTTAAATTAAAGCCATTTTGATATTATGTTTTGGTTCGTGAATGCTTTTGTTTTACTTGTTGGCAGTCAAATGGTGTTTCGGGTACTGGTAATGAATTGCATCGTCTCCTAAATCTCTAAGAGTGAGCATGTGTCGGAGAAAAAGTATAAACTGCCCATTCAGATCAACTCGCCAAAAAAGTTTTGATAAATAAAACGGTTAACTTAGTTTGGTTATCTACATATAATACTAGAAAGAGACCTCTTGCGTTGCACGAATGTATTAAATAGATGTGAAATTGCAATAAACAAATAAATAGTTATCGAATTATAATGCATGAATTCTTGCACTAATCTCCAACTTCAGCATCAGCTTCTTTGAGGTATACATGCCTACATATATTTCTTCTTTAGTTTTTAATTCGGCTATGCTAAGGAGAAACATGAAATAATATGTTGACTTTTCTAATGATAGGTATGTGTGTCTAAGATGATAAATCAAGATGTCAAACCTCTGCAGTTTTAAATGGATTACTCGAGGACCAATTTCTTAACTACATAGATTTCCAACCCTGCCCAATAAAAGTGTATTTTTTTGTCGCTAAAATGAGATGGCTAACAGCAAGAGATGACATGAAATGCTATTTAAGTTTTGATCGATTGTAATAAGTTCAGTAATATTACTTGTAAATAGAACAATATTATTATTGAGCTTTATCGATATGTTATTCATCGTCGAAAAACTACTTAAATTATCCGTACGAATTACCATTTTACTCATTTACCATTTCTACTTATATAATTCTTCATTTCACTCTTCTAACATCTCTCTCTCTTCATATTATTCTCATATTCATCAGAAAAAATATCTCAGAGGCTAGAAAAAGAACCAACGGACGCCCTGCATTACTCGAATATGGTAAAATGTCTTGTTTAGTTTTTTTAATTTTAAAAAAATAAATAAATTTGGGTCGGGCGTTCGCGGGAGATGCCCAATTTTTTTTGATTTTTTTAAATTATTTAAATTGTGATAATTGCTAAATAATTTGATTATTAAGATAATAATTAGTTAAATTAGTTTAGTAAATCCATTATTTATTATAAATTGTGATAATTGCTAAATAAATTGATTATTATGTTAATAATTAGTAAAATTAGTTTAGTAAATCCATTAACGAAATTTTATTTTTAAAATTGAATTAATAGTCATCGGGTTACCGTGGAGGAAAAGAGAAATCAATTCCCTTACGCGCTGTACATAGTTTAGCAGATGAGTCAGGTCCTCGTTATCCATGTAGACGGGATATTTCTGCTTTAGTTAGGAGAGAAAGAGATTTTACGTCGTCGTGAGACACATGAGGATTCTTTAGACGACGAGGATGATTCAGATGAGGTGGGGAGTCACGACGAGAGTGATGATGGGGGGCGGTATAGCTTGGAGCCACAAGAGGAGGCAATAGAGTAGTATGGTCGAGGACGGGGCCGACATTGTAGTACTTCGGCTGAGTGGGTCGTTAGGAAGGGTCGAGGTGGCCGGTTTGTGACCGGTGATACGAGTTCGTGCACTGCAGACGACCGAATTCAGAATAAGAAGATGGGTGGGGACGATTCTTGGATCGTGACGGATATGATGCCCGGTGGTCCTCTATATGACATCGTCATTCTGAGTTTCGAAGGCCACATCGCCAGACGCATCTGGGAGGGCGAGGATCAGAAGGTTCTAAAGTGCCATAATCGACATAGAGCCTGTATTACATTGCAGGCTTGGCGTTGAGTGATGACTGATGATATGACAACGATCATTACTGATAGTGGATTGGGTTACTTGCCGTACAACATGTTCTCTTGCCTTGACATGCCGTTGATTTCAGCCTTCGTGGAGCGGTGACAACCTGACACCAACACTTTCCACTTGCCATTCGGAGAGATGACGATCATGTTCCATGACGTCTTTTAGATTCTGCACATTCCTGTTGATGGTCGTATGGTCAGTGCACAGGCACCAACGTTTGAGCAGAATTTTTTTGAATCAGAGTTGCTCGGGGTCAACCGCGATGGTCTTGGGAGGGATAGCTCATTTTGGAGTGACGGTGGTGTTAGCATCGAATCGTCTAAACCAGAGTCTCCTGAAACAAAGAAAACTACAAAACACAAATTAAATCCACTCGAATCGTCCAAACCATAGTTTGGACTGGCACCTCCCCGGCAACGGTGCCAAAACTTGTTTAATCATTTTAAATACCGCAAGTGCACGGCCACGTTGAAGTGGTGGCAAGTACGGGTCGATCCTCAGGGAGGTGAGTAGCCTCTAGTTTTTCAGAAATCAAGTGGCAACAAAAAGGGAGAAGAGTTTGTCTATGCCAATCTACCCTACACTAAACTACTAAGAAGAAAAATGCAAAGTAAAGCAACTAACGATTACTTCGTATCAAAATTAAAAGAATGTAAAACTAAGCTGGACTCAAGAAGAGAAAGACCCCTAGGGGTGGAGTGTGTGCACTTATGTAAAAAGATGGTGAAGAATGCATTCTATAGGCACAAATGTAGGTAGTGTTTTTATGCATAGGAAGTGTCTAAAGGTTATGTCAAAACCTATCAATCCATTCACTAACCTAGTTGATTACCATTCATATATACAAGCTGGTTATTTCAGAACCTAAACAAGCATGTGAGGTGTCTAAGATGTGTGGCAAAACCCATCAAGTGTAGTATTCTACTCTAACAAGCAAGCATACATTCACATTTATCAACACAATCAAAATATAAAGCATTCATATCCATTCTTTAATGCATGTATGAACATCATCTCCACCCCCAAGGGGGATGGATCTACTCACTGCACATTATTCTAACAATTAAACTAAAGAAGAAAGGAAACATTCTAACTACTTTAGCCTACAATCAAAGAAATAAAACTAAGCTAAGCATGCATAAAGAAACAACATAAGAACAAAACAATGGAGAAATTATTTTATAAAATGACTCACATCACTAGCAACATTCTTCTCCACCTTGAGATTTTGCTCCAAGGTTTACTCCAAGTAGAGAGAATGCCACCAAACAATGGGAGAATACAAAAGGAGGAGGAGGAGTTCTATTTATAACCATAGAAAAAGATAATCGGGGACAATCCCCCGATGTGGGTCTAATAAAACCTTCCCAGAATACACATAAACACAGAACCCATGTTCTGGAGAAACCAGGTCGGATTCGGACACAAATAGACCGTTGATTGGCGGTCTTGGACCGCCGATTGGCGGTCACTTTTACCCAAATCCAACCCATTTTCGGATATGTTTGTTATTTCTTCAATTCTTGACATGGGGTGCACTCGGATCGGTTATAGGAGTGTCAGACCGAATCTAATTGCTAAAATACTCCTCATGATGGTGTGGAGTTTCTTCATTTGCTTATTGGTCCTTTGGGGTTACATCTGGGTCCTTCTCCTTTGCATCCTAGTCCTCAAGTCTCACAACTCAGTCCTTTTTCTTGCTTTTAGGTCCTTTTATGCTTCTTCTCCTTAATCTTGTTTATTCCTGAAACTCAAACATAAAACTCGTTACGTAGCATTGTTTAGGTTTAAGATAATGGATATAAGACACACATGAATGCATGAAATGATGTCAATCAAATACCCCCACACCTAACTTTTGCTAGTCCTGAGCAAAACAAAGAAAGAGAAAAATGAAAGAAAGGAAAAAGCATACGAAAAGCATGAAAATCCTAACTCACTTTCGTAGGAATCACGGTTGCACTTAGCACGTGCAACAAGTTGTTAAACCTCCTTGTCTCCAAAGAGGAGGAGTGTTGTCTTGTGAGAGTTTTCAGCGGATACACCCACAAAATCCGAACAAAGATGCAATAGTCAATCTAGACACTCGACTTGCTGGAGTTATTTTGTCGATCATTGGACGCGGTAATCCTACGGGCCGACTCTATAAATGTAATCAGTCCACACACCTAGACTAATGAATCATTCCTGAAAGTTAATTAAGGACTTCAGTGAAGACATGGACAATCTCAACATCCTCAAGTGATATAAAGTGTAAAGTCCATTAAGGTTCTTATTTGCATTACCATTTTTTTCTTTTCTTACTCTTTTTTTTCTTTTTCTTACTAGTTAGAGTTTCACTCTCCCAGGGTCAGGTTTCGTGCATCATTGCCTATGAGGACTTACACTATCACGTACACCTTTCCCCAAATCTCCACATAGGGCAATCCCTACCACCCGTGTAACGGGAGTTCGGTCGGTGCATCCCAAGTCAGATGACTCGAAAGCACCAGGCACAAAGTCCCTTTAGACCTAATTTCCCGAGTGACAGGAGCCGTGCGAGAAGAGAGAACACCTACTCACTTATTTCTTATCTACACATGAACCAAAACCCCTACACTAATGCCTCACAACAAGATTTAAATGGTCCTTGACTACAACAAACTTCCTTATATTAACAGACACGAATTATTGACTCACTATGTTTAGGGTGGACTTCTTTAAATGTTTGAGGACTGAAATCCTATGATTACTCGCCCCTCAAGGGAAAACCGGGGTGCATCCTAACGACTAGATAAGACCTAAAGCCACTGTACTAGATATCCTAATGCATCAAGTTCAATACAATTTTGGGACCTTTCTTTTTTACTTGGCCTCTCAACGGTTTTGCACATGCTAAACACACGCAAAACGAACAAAACATTTTCTTTCACAAACACATGAATATTTTGAAAGAAATGTGAAAATTTTAAAGCACTAGGGAAGCAAAAGAAGACAAGTCACCCAAGGATCACGGTAAGCAGATATATCGATATTAAATGCAGCACACTAACATGACTCTATCAATACACAAAAGAACATAAAATCAAAGGAAAGAGACTCGAATATGTACACACGTAAAACACCCCCCACACCTACTTCATGCATTATCCTCAATGAATGTGAGCATGAAACTACATGGATTTATGCATGAAAAAGGGAAGATCTCACCAACCTGAAGGGCAACAGGAAGTTCATAGTTATAGTGATGGACACAAACCCGAATTCACTCAAAACCTGTGAGATACTGAAGAAGGGAGACAAATACATGAAAGAAATGGGGCCCAAGTACACAAGGGTTGGGGCCCACAATAATCAATGCTCGCTCATGGAGTTCTTTTATTACTCTTTTTTCTTCTTCTTCTTCTTGTTCTTTTTTTCTTTTCTTTTTGGATTTTTTACAAGATATATACATAACCAAAAATATATTCATAATCATTTCGTCAAGGAACATCAAATGAGAACATCGAGTTATAAGGACCAGAGACTTGCCGAGATGGGCAAACTTCACTGGTACTATGAGGTGTCATGAGGGGTGAAAGGTCAAAGCTGAAAGGCTCGAACCCCTCATGATATTGGTTGTGTGTAGGCAACATGAATGAGTGAAGTTGTGTTGCCTCGGTAGGGTTCAGTTGCTCATCGAACAAAACCCTCCAACCAATAGGTGGGTGCATCGGAATGAGTTCCTCAAGCTCATTCGATGGATGTAGCGGACCTGCATCACTAAGAGTGGGGCTTCTCCCCAAGTCATCCAACAAGGACCTACCACTATCATTTATATCATGGTGGTCGTAGCATAAGCTTGGTCGTAGGTGGGTCCTTGTTGGAGTCAATCTGAAGCTCAAAGGGCTCAATAGCCCTAGGACACGGGGTGATGACACCTTTTGGAATGGGCATATGCTGAGGTGTGTCCCCCTCACTAATGGTCTCCACTGAATCATGCAAGGAACACTCCTTTTGGACATTCATGTTTGATGTCAGCTCACTCTATTGCATTGCAAAGACAGGCAATGAGTTTTTGTTGGGCCCACAAACATTCTCAACGGGTTGCATTAGTGTTAGGAGTGTTCGTTGATTTTGCGGCACTTTCTCTAATTGGCGGATGAGATTGAGATTTAAGGGTTGGTCCATGGGCTCCTGTTGCCTACCAGTGTTGAACAGATGAAACTCGGCACTCATGTTACCAAATGAGAGCTTCATGAGACCATTTCTACAATTAATTAAGGTGTTTGAGGTTGCCAGAAATGGTCTACCCAAAATCAAAGGTATTTGAGAGTGGGTGTTTGCAACAGGATTGGTATCGAGGATGACAAAATCGACTGAAAATATAAAATCTCCAACTTTGATAAGCACGTCCTCGATAATCCCTTTTGGAATACGAATGGATCTATCCGCCAATTGGAGGGTGATCTTAGTTGGTTTTAATTCTCCCAAGTTCAACTATTGATAAACAGAAAATGGGAGGAGGTTGACTGCCGATCCTAAATCAAGCAATACATTACTCATGCTAGTGTCCCCTATCGTACACTGAATAGTAGGACACCCAGGGTCCTTGTATTTTGGGTAGGTGAGATTGGACAAAAGTGAGCTTACATTTGCAGCCAAGAATGCTTTCTTAGGAACATTGGTCTTCCTCTTGGTTGTGCAGAGATCTTTTAACACTTTGGCATATTGAGGTATTTGTTGGATGACATCCAACAAGGGATGTTAACCTTCACTTGCTTCAACACCTCTAATATCTTATCCATTGTGTCACTCTGCTTTTTCGTTAACCTACTGGGATATGGAGCTTTTGGCAGGTAGGTTTTCTGCGGTGCCTGAGAAGAAGGTGTTGGTGTATTACCCTCACCCTCACCCCCTTCTTCACCACCATTCCCACTGAGGGACTGCATAGATGGTGGTGGGTGTGGCAAGGAAATGTGATTGTCAACCTGCTTTCCATTCCTTAAGGTTACAATGGAATTGACATGGTGAACAGGTTCCTCCACATGCTTCACTTGCCGCCCCCGAGGTCCCACATTCTCATTTTGCATGTGTTGTTGCTGGTACATACGGGGGTTAGCCTCAGGCTGGCTAGGCAGAGACGCTCTCTCTCTTTCATGTACAGACTGAGCCAATTGGCCCATCTGTAGCTCTAGAGATTTGATGGTTTGCTGATTTGAAGTGAGAACTGGACTTGTGGTTGACATAAAATTTTTCATTGAGTTTTCAAGTCCACGAGTCAAGGTTTCAAGCGAAATGAATCGGGTTTCCATATTGTTAGAATTTGGGAAACCCGATTGATTGCTGATTTGAGCTTGGGTGGCTGATATGATTGTGCATGCATAGGGGTGATTGGTGTGGTTGGTTAGGTGGTCGAGAGGAGTTTGAAGGACCACTCGGGGAATTTTTTTGGTTCCATGAAAAATTAGGGTGGTTCCTCCATCCGGGATTATAAGATGACGAGTATGGGTCATTCCTAGCCCTATCATAGATGGCGTTGACACGTTCCATCTCAGGAGTAATACACGCGCACTCTATTTCTACATGACCCATCCTACCACATGAATGACATGGAACTGAACCAGATGCAGACACATGAGAGACATCATGCTGGTTTTGGAGCTCAATCGAATCCATACGGTGCATTAAGGCCATCATGCGTGCCACGGTGGCCGTAGTGGTATCGACGGCAAATGCAACACCCAATCTAATCGAGTTTGCATTTGCGATCCTCGCTCCTATGCTAGATGATGCAGGTGGTTCCCTTACACTCTCCCATTGCATGGTTTTCTCAGCAAGGTCTTCTAGGAAAGCCCATGCCTCCCTCATCCTTTCCTAAGAACTCTCCTTGACACATGGACTCAAGGAGCGTTCGGGACGGGATGTGAAGACCCTCGTAGACAAACTGACAAAGGTGCCACAACTCGATGCCATGGTGAGAGCATCAGGATAGTATCTCCTTGAATCTCTCTAAATATGCATGAAATGTTTCGGTCTCAAGTTGATAGAAAGAATTGATTTCGTTCCTCAATTTTTGAGTCTGATGATTTGGAAAGTACTTTTTGAGAAATGCAGATTGAAATTCATCCCAAGTCCTAAAGGCATTCGCCTGGTTGCTGTACAACAACTTCTTGGCATCATCCTTTAGTGCAAAAGGGACTATCCTAAGATGGATGGAGTATGTGCTAAGTTGTTGCAGCTTGAACATAGCACAGACCTCCTCAAATTCCCTGAGAAAGATATAGGGGTCACCCTTCCCAGTGAATTAAGGGAGCATGGAAATGAATTGAGGCTTAACCTCAAATTGGTTCCCATTCACCTATGGTAATACGTTGCATGAGGGTAGAGCGGTACGGCTCGGGTAGCATCGAGTACGTAGAGGTATGGGAGCCACAACAGGACGAACAGGTGGAACAGGTGGGTCCAGCAACTGCTCCTCCTCGCGGAAATGAGAAGCCATTGAACCCAGACTATGTGAGACACGAGAGGAAGGAGGCATCGAGAAATCAACTACCGAAGCAGGGTTGACGACACGCCTCGTCAAACGGTCGCTCTCGTTTCGTGCCCACACAAGTATGCACAAATTAAGGTGCACACACACAAACCAAAACTTTTTTTTAAACAAAAAATGTGCGTAGTGGAGAGGATGGAGGGACATAGAAGAGAGAGAATGACTTAGGAGAGAAGGGAAGACGTTCTTATGCTATGGTGGGTGGGTACAGGTAGAAGCACACAAGCAAACAAGGCTCAAACAATCCTAAGGTCGCTATGAGTCCTTACAGCTAGACGACGCCTAACTGCGAGGTCACACGGCCTCAACACGTCTCACCTCCCTACGACGAAGACCACAAAGCCCATCAAGTGAGTCAAGATCCGAAGATCTCGTCTCTCCTACTATCGACAGAGTGGGCGACGCCGATCAGGCCATGACGGTCGAGACCGGATCACTCTCCTAATGCGCCCGAAATCCTTAGGGCCAATGTCTACTTGATTTTAAAATTAGGCTCTTGATTAGTGTGGTTTTTGGGGTGAAGGAAAGGGTGATGAAATCTCCCACCTTATCTTATATAGGACAGCCCCTCCTTAGTAGCGTTTTGGAGTCCTAAATCTAGCAATCAACTCTCTAATCAAACGCTCAACTCACACTTGTTGCAATGCACTTCCTACTAACTAATGCATGTTCATACGAAATGCATGAATGAGAGAAACGAATGCGTACCTCACGCAAGCACTCAGCAACTGAAAGGAAAGCTAAAAGAAAAGACAATCTACGTGCCTAAGTCGAGCACATGCTGCATGACATAAACAAGAAATAATGCCTAATCTTTTGCTTTGGGTTTTAAGGTCCAAGTTGCTTAAAGGGAGATTGATTATTGATCTGGGAACAAACTATAAGTCAAAACATACCAAATCGAGACCCAGATCACTCTATCAAATAATACAACAAGCCAAAGAAAAAACGAAGAAAACAAAGCTCACCAGACCACCAGTTGGCGGTCTCAGACCGCTGATTGGCGGCCCAAGATGTTCTGTTCCGCTCCAAATTTCTCCTGGTGATTTCCCTTTAGCCTCAGAGTCTCCTGAAACAAAGAAAACTACAAAACACAAATTAAATCCACTCGAATCGTCCAAACCAGAGTCTGGACTGACACCTCCTCGGCAACGGCACCAAAAACTTGTTTAATCATTTTAAATACCGCAAGTGTACGGCCGCGTTGAAGTGGTGGCAAGTACAGGTTGATCCTCAGGAAGGTGAGTAGCCTTTGGTTTTCATAAATCAAGTGGCAACAAAAAGGGAGAAGAGTTTGTCTATGCTAATCTACACTACACTAAACTACTAAGAAGAAAAATGCAAAGTAAAGCAACTAACAACTACTTCGAATCAAAACTAAAAGCATGTAAAACTAAGCTAGAGTCAAGAAGAGAAAGACCCCTAGGGGTGGAGAATGCATTCTATATGACATCGTCATATAGAATGCATTCTATAGGCACAAATGTAGGTAGTGTTTTCATGCATAGGAAGTGTCTAAAGGTTATGTCAAAACCTATCAATCCATTCACTAACCTAGTTGATTAACATTCATATACACAAGCTAGTTATTTCATAACCTAAACAAGTATATGAGGTGTCTAAGATGTGTGCAAAACCCATCAAGTGTAGTATTCTACTCTAACAAGCAAGCATACATTCACATTTATCAACACAATCAAAATATAAAGCAGTCATATCCATTCTTTAATGCATGTATGAACATCATCTCCACCCCTAAAGGGGGATGGATCTACTCACTACACATTATTCTAACAATTAAACTAAAGAACAAAGGAAACATTCTAACTACTTTAGCCTACAATCAAAGAAATAAAACTAAGCTAAGTATGCATAAAGAAACAACATAAGAACAAAACAATGGAGAAATTTTTTTATTAAATGACTCACATCACTAGCAACATTCTTCTCCACCTTGAGATTTTGCTCCAAGGCTTACTCCAAGTAGAGAGAATGCCACCAAGCAATGAGTGAATACAAAAGGAGGAGGAGTTCTATTTATAACCACAGAAAAAGTTAATCGGGGACAATCCCCCGATGTGGGACTAATAAAACCTTCCTACAATACACATAACCCATGTTCTGGAGAAACCGGGTCGGATTCGGACACAAATAGACCGCTAATTGGCGGTAACTTTTACTCAGATCCGACCCATTTTCAGATATGTTCTTTATTTCTTCAATTGTTGACATGGGGTGCACTCGGATAGGTTATAGGAGTGTCGGACCGAATCTAATTGCCAAAATACTCCTCATGATGGTGTGGAGTTTATTCATTTTCTCATTGGTCCTTTGGGGTTACATTCAGGTCCTTCTCCCTTGCATCCTAGTCCCCAAGTCTCACAACTCAGTCCTTTTAGGTCCTTTTATGCTTCTTCTCCTCAATCTTGTTTATTCCCGAAACTCAAACATAAAACTCGTTACGTAGCATTGTTTAGGTTCAAGATAATGGATATAAGACACACATGAATGCATGAAATGATGTCAATCAGCATTGCAGGTATATAATGTATATATTATTCACGTTTATTAAATTTCAACTTTATTATTATTAACGTATAAATGTTTAGGTGGAGTAGTTGCTGTATGGTCCTGATTGCATGTTGTTATAGGTATCACAAAGCCTTATTTACCTGATTGCGTGTTGCGTAAGTTAGGTTACATTTAGGTGATCCCGGTTGACATCCCGACGCCAGAGCATGCAGTACGGTCTGCGATTGCGACGATGTACGATGTCAGGCACAACGTTTTGTTCGCGGAATCGGTTTGGAGGACATTTCCGAGAGTAGGACGATTTCACCTGGATGATCTGAGTCGTAGTCGTGACCCCTCCACTTGTGATGCAGATTATTTGCAGTGGTTTGGTAGGTGCTCACATCTAGTTATCGTGTGCGGTACCATTCCGAGACCGGAGAGACCACTGGATAAGACATGTGGCGTGCGGTAAGTTTATCTAATTTAATTTTTAATTGTAATGTATATTTTGTTTTTATTGTTAATGTACGCTAATTTTTATGTTTCATACAGTGGATGAGTAGGGCTATACGGTATACGCAGCCGTTCGTGTGACATAGGGACCAGATGCGGAACGAGGAGACGAGAGCTGCATGTACAGATTGGGATCGCCTCATTGATGAGTGCAACAGTCAGTTGGGCATTTCGGACCATGATTCGGATGATGAGTTTTAGTTGGCTTGCACATTATTTATTTTATTATATGTTGAACTTTTACCACATTTTTTGGTATTTGCTTATCTGTGTACTCTTATTTCTGACGAACATATCTTCTACCTATTTCTTTAGCTATCATATTTTTAATACTTATTTCTCACGAGCGTATCATAGTAACTTAAATTAAATTTAAAATCTGGTAAAAGAACAACACGATATAAGTACAAATACACATTATATTATACATTACAAATGCATTACAAATTACAATCAAAATGTACTACGTAACCGGTTCAAATACGCTATCCTACCTTCGTACTCATCCTCCCATCCAACAACACTCTCATCTCGCATTTGTTACCACAGGGTCGTTATGGGAGGTATTGGGAATCCCTCAGCTAATTCCAAACGAATAAAATGTTTGTAACTCCCTAAATGAGTAATGACCAACTCTCTAACTGGCCTCGTCATGGCAGACGGACTCTCCCAAGGTAGCACAGTAATTCACGGGAACAACGAACCATCCATTCCCACTGAGAAATACATGACCGCATACTTGTAAAAATTAGCAATCGGGAACAAGTCGGCACAAACCTCCATATAATGATCCTCGTCACAACGTCCCCCGCCCCAATCAATTCGTTGACGAGCCTGTACCACATTGCCGTAATAGACGTTCTCATAAATAGGATGCGCAACTATCTCATTAGAAATCGCACGACGGGCGTACAACCAGTTGTCTTGACCACCATGGAAGACATCAGCAACACATCGAAATCCACAGTTACCATCAACACGTATGTCATTCCACTTCTCCAGAAATGGTAAAATGATTCCTGACAGTCTATCAACATATGAGAAGTTATCCACGTCAGTCCGTCCGGACACTGTAAGATAGAGGAATAGCAATTCATTAAAACAACAAAACTATGAGATAATCTATTCACCCCTCTCTAGATTAGTGATATATATTAAATAACAACAAACATATCGTCATACCAGATCCTGTGCCCGTGTTCCCGGATATATTCCCCACTACTGGAAGACCGACCACGACCTCGCTCAACATACTCGAAGGCACTCGGGTGCCGACGTGTCGACTTTATCAACTATTATAAATGTGCCTCTGATTGGGATTATCCTCCGGAAATTTTTCCTTTACTGCCAACAAAATGTTAAGTGGTCTTGCTTGTGCCTCAGTCATATCACGAACAATTTGCTTAGCCCCAGAACTAAGACCGCTGATCTGTCTGTGATCCTCTACATAAACTGTAAGTGTGTGGTTGTGCTGCCCATGGGTGCTATTAGAAACAACGACTCATCCATCACGATCCCGTCGCTCGACTAATTTTACCAAAAAACGACAACCGCAACCTTTTCTTTTTGTGTTCTTCCGTAGTGCAATACTCGTATTACGAGAACCCATTTCATGTCTGCGGTCACATCTCAGGTAACAATCCGTCCGGTTATCTGCTTTTGATTTGTATGATGATATAACCAAAAAAAGCTGGCACTTATGGCAACTTGTTTCGCCCATTTACAATTTTCATCGATTGTTGTAAATATTTGTTTACTATCAAAAAGCTCACTATAATCTACTCCATTACCACCGAAATCTTGCAACGGAACATGAAAAAAATTAATTTAACATAAAATAAACAAAAAATAAAAAAGGGCGTCTAGCTAAGCGGCCTCACCCATGGTGGGGGCGTGTGGCTAAGATGCCTCAGCCATGGGCGAGGCGTCTTAGCCAGACGCCTCCACCATTGGTGAGGTGGCTTAGCCAGACGCCCGAGACGAAAAAAAATTCCGACTCCCATACCTCACTAGATCCAGGAGCTTCGCCAGACATTTTCGTGGTGTTGGTACTGGGAATGTGAGTAAAACTGAGCCAAAAACCTTGTTTTAAGACACGGGTCGAATTGAGTATTAAATGAATTGTGAAGGGCAAAAAGGTAATTGTTAAGGCGATTTAAGTTGTTTTCCGACGACGAATAGTAGTTCCCAATTTTTATAACTCAAAAGTAAACTTTCTTAAAATAATTGTAGACTTGGTGGACAGGAAATATTTGGAAAATAGGATCAAGAACATCCAACCACCAAAGCAAAACATAGCTAAAAGACTTAAACATAAATCACCTTGTATGATGTCTATTAATCTATACATTCGAGGAACAGAAGTTGAAATAAATCAAACATCATAAGCACTGCTGTATTAGTAAGGAGTAAGAACTTAATTTCCATACTATAATAAGGAGATTAATAAAATAGCAATGGTTTTGATTCTAGAAAGCTAGATATTTTAACGTACATAACATTTTGAAGAAACAGATTACATGGTTCAAATTCTTGGGAATGCTACAGTGAGAAATCTCCACATAATGGAGTACAATATGGATACTTAGTTGCCCAATCCAGCTAAATCTTCCTAGCCTAACCAAAGAATTGAAGTTTTAATATCGCCTTTAAGCATTGTGATTTTCTGCTTCAAAATGGCAATTGAACTTTTGACGTCAACTCATTAGTCAATTTAATAACAGCCAAAGTTTAACTCAAGCCATAATAAAGGTAATAAAGATGCAAAATCCTGCGGAACCATTACAATTCAGATAAAGGCATCAAAATTGGAGATAAGTAATATTTATTCAGCTTTATATTAACTTGTAAAGAGCAGAATAGTTTCATAATTAGATTATAAGTTGTTATGTGTTGTTATCTGAAACAATTATATTTTAAGGTTGTAACAAAATTCAAATATGCACTTCATTATACTTATAAGTGAATGTCACCCGATTTATGAAATCAGGTGTGCACTCCTTGAAGTGTGTCCACTTCAGCATGCACGTTCAGTTTCATGGATAGGCACGCATAGACCTGACAATTTGAGACAATTTGACATGAAATACGACAACATGATACAAAAAATCCATGTCCGAATTTACTAATTTCGTATCATGTTCGTGTTGTGGGTACACGAAAAAAATTCCTTGTCTTTTTCGTGTCTCACCTGTCAGGTACCCGCAAGTACACGAAATTTAATTCCATAAAAAAGACACAGCGAAGAGATTCGAACTCACATCTAGAACAGACTTAAAATCAGAAAATTGTAAGGATAATATCGCACGTGAGATTGAGCGTATTGAGCAGGAATACGCAACCCACACTTAGGTTATGAAGGCCTGGACAAAACTGGTGTTTGCTGCAACGATACATGAAATATGGGAAGAGAGGAATTACAGAACTTTTCGAGGCGAACGAAGAACCTACAAGGATGTTTGTATGGCTGTCTCACATGTTATGAGGGTGCGAGGACCTCGCGTGAAGAAGGCTACTGAAGCTCCAAAATTCTCTTCCTTTGAAAGTATATGGACTAAGCAAAATTCACACTTGACACTCTGGAGTCTTCTCCTTGGATTGATGTACTAGTGGATCAAGCGCTCGGTAAATGCTTTGTATAGGGCTGTAGTGCAGTAACCGGACGAGGATCTAGGGGATATTACCTATAGCCGGCACTGCTTGCACTAGCTTAGCGATCTATCACTTGTACTTTAGTATTTCTTTGCTTTGTTTGGCTCTATAGTTAGCTTGTTTCTTTATTCTTATTGCTGTATGTATATGATTCAAAAGTTGTAGTACTTTACTATATTTTAATAAATTCTTGGAGGGCAACCTCCCTTTTTTGTGCAACAAATAAAATAAAATCAACACTAACCACTAAGCCAAATTCAATTGCTTGCATATCTCGTCCAGAACATACTTAAAATCAGCACTAATTAACCACTAAGACAAATTCAATTGCTTGCATATCTTGGATTTTGAATGCTATTTATAGATCATTTTCTAGTGTTTAGTGATCTGAAATTTTAGTCCCACGTTGCCTGATTTTGATTCTTACCCTCTAAAAATACCATTCACCTCTCAACCCATCTAGTTGGGAGCTTTGTTTCACAATGTTAGTATGCTCTAAAGAAATATTTTTAGAGTAAATAATGAAATTAAAAAAAACATTCTTGGTTGGTTTTCGTGTTGGTTCGGGTCGTGTTGATTTGATTGGACATGATTTTTTTTTGGGACCGTGTTCGTGTCTACTGAAATTGCCTAGTACACGAAAAAAAACAGGACACGATTGCTCGGTCTAGGCAGGCAACATGTCCTTAATAGAAGCTCTGTTTTCAAAGTACACACAAAAATATATTATAACTTAAAGAACTTCTTGTAGGCATTTTACCGAGACATGTTATAAGCTTGAGAATAGGTGGGCATTTACTCAACCATTAGGGTTTATGTGTAGGATTGATCTTTTAACAATCGTAACAACATATGTAGCAACAAAAAATGATGCTTTGAAATTCATTCAATTAGGACAATACTCAAACTTAATGTAAGTCAAAGGTATTTAAATCTTGTTCTTAGACAACCACGATCGAATTGAAGGACCAAAGAAATTATTTAATGAACGGTCAAGATCAATTTGAAGGACAAAAAAATTAGTAGGAATCACATAGATATTGTAGATAGGGTCTAAACGGTGTGGGTATGGTCGACATACCCGTATTCATACCCACCTAACTAAACGGGTACGAGTATATACCCGTTTAAATATTGTTATACTTGTACCCATCCCATACCCGTTTAATAAACGAGTACGATGCGGGTATAACGGGTATTGCATGTATTATTACACCAACCTCTAAATTTTCTAAAAAATGTGCCACAATTTATCATTTCAAACATGCAAAAGTAACACAAATAAAATATATAACTGTGATCATAAATCACATGGAGTTGCAACATACAAAAAGGTAGTTAAAAGTCTACTACTAAACACATTGTCAACTAAAATTTTGAGGGGGAATTGTTAATTATATTTTATACTTATGTAAGTCATAAGTCTGTTAATTTTTTTTTATTTTAACTATATATTTTATATTGATTTATATACTAATTAATAATTAAATGGGTAAACGGGTATGGATAGAGGTATACTCGTACTCGCCCGATTTCTTATAACGGTAAAACAGGTATGGGTAAACGGGTATAATTTTTTAAATGAGTACAAAAATCGTACCCGTACCCACTTATTAAATGGGGCGAGTAAACTGATAATACCCGTCCCAGTTACACCCCTAATTATAGATATTGTATATGTATATTGTACTCCTCCAAAGTGAACCACAAACTGTAGTTTTGAAAAAGCAAAAGTATTTCTTATTGCTTCTGAAAGCCTCAAAATATAGCAATTGTTGTCTTCTTAAATGAGTTACAAACATACAATCAGGTAGATTAGCCTAGACAACATATATTATAGTCTATCTTCGATTTTTTCATTTCATTTTGTAATTAATAATCACTTGAAGTATGTTTTGTTATTAAATATTTCGAGTGAACCCTTGTCATTTTGTTATTATTAGCAGAGAATCTAATGAGGTCTTGACTAAAAGAATCAAGCATGCATCTCCAGACAAATAAAACCTCGTGGAAGGCATCAGCACTAAGCCCACAAAGTAGTGTAGGAACCACCCAAAAAATCTGCATAGATAATTGATTCTACGTGTAATCATTATTTCTCATTAGTTTCGAAACTTCATGATTGGGCGCTCCTATTTAACAATTTTTCAGTATAACATATGGCATATGTATGTTGAATATAACATGTAGTGGTAAATTATGATTTCTTTCATGTAAATTTGTAATTCCACAGTCGCGTTTTTCTTTACTCCTATCACATTTTCAGAAAGAATTTTAACTTTCTTTAATCAATGAAGTTTAGAATTTTCAAAGGCTAAGTACACCTTAAATAATGTCTTGTATGTAAGCAAATAACGATTCTAAAGGTTCAGGAGTACCTTTCTTGGAGAGAACATGTGGCAGCGGAAGGAAGATCGGAGGTCACCTGACGGAATCCTTCTCACCGGTCGGTCTCCTACTCTCTTGGAGAAGAAGCACGTGTCCACAACCCAAGAGTCTACGGATTAGCTTGGTGGATGTGGAGGGACGAATGGGAGAGAGAGGGAGAGGTGGCGGCTAGGGTTTGGTGGGGCTAGGTTTTGCACACAAGAATTAGTCCATCCAATGGGAGGCTCCCCTCCTTATATAGATGACCCCACCCAAAACCCTAATGCGAGAGTGCGTCACGTGTCAGTGCTTTGGGCAAACATCATCTTAATCCTTCGATTAATCCAATATCTCCCACTTGCACAATAGCACGTCAACAACACGTCATCTTCTTTTGTGTCCCTGACACATACGTATATATCCCCGATACATACAATCATAAGATGGCAATGTGTCACCTCTTCATGTGTCCCTGACACATATGTATACATCCCTGATATATAGAACTATTTCTCTCTTCCAAGAATGCATCCACAATACGCAAGTCTCTGATCATGTATCCCTGATACAAGACCATATGTGTCCCCGACACATGTACTCTTCCGATCATACGGACAAATGGGTCGTGCGACCGGTGATGCACCTACAATTTAGGAGTCTCAAACTAGAAACCTTACTAGAAGGCCAGAATGACAACATCCTCACAAAAATAACAATTAAGCAGTCAAATGCACATTACTGTTCCCCAGGTTTACTCAGAAACTCACTTGACATGAACGGTATCTCGATCCCTCGGAGAGAATACCTTCTTGTCCTCAAGGTACTTGCTACTGTAACCAATACAGTTGGGCCTAGCAAATACTTTTAGTGCAGTCGAGTCAAACCTTTCCCTTCGCCCCAGACCACCATTACACTCAGAGTTGACTCCTTTCCCGAAGATGCCTCTTTAGACCGAATCTCTCATGGTCATAGATAACATCCCAAAGTAGCCACATCAACTCTTTGCTTCATGGTGTCGTCGAAGGTCACTGATGGCAACTAAATGACAATCAAGTCTTGGACTCACACAGTGAAGGAGCAGGGATCCATCCTTTCACTTCCAAATGGTCGCTCAGCACATGTATGAAAAACATTCTATGGTGGATCATACTGCACCCAACAGTATATCTGTCTCTCAACACCATACAAGTCTTAGTCCAATCGCACCCCCTCTGCGCCTGACCCGAGCTTCATCATTATCGCCTTAACACCATACATGTGTTACCTGGCGCCACATGTGATGCTCGCACTTGGCTTCTATAGGTCACATGAATCGTGGGAACATTCATGTCAATCCTCACCAACATAGAGGATCTCATCTTGATTCCTAATCAAGGCGACTGTCCTATCATAAACTACTCTGGATCTATCATACAAGATCTCTTCATGATCAGTCTCATCTCTGCTCGCTATCAAAAGCGCCAGAGGCGAATGCTCGTGTGAGTAAGCATTCTTCAGCCTATTGACAGAATAATATTTTATGCTAGAACGACTATATCAAGCAAACAGATACAGTCGAAAGGAAAACACAATCACTCATAAAAGGAAGTTAGACATGCCAATACATCAAAGTCTGCGTAAGCCTAAGGACTTCACATGACACACAAACGAGTCCTCAGCTATAGCCTTGGTTAGAGGGTCAGCTACCATAAGACTAGTAGACACATGTCTCAACTCAACTTCCTTTCTCTCTATAATGTCCTTCACAAAGTGGAACCTTGTCCATTTTGGCCTTCTCTTCAGGAGTCTCAGGATGCTTATCAAAGCTTAAGTGCAAACCCTTCTCAACAGGAGTGTCGATTGGTTTGTATTTGTCCATATGGTATTTCTTCAAGATGTTGTTAATGTAAGTCTCTTGAGACAATCCCAGAAGTCTCTTGGACCTATTTCTAACTATCTTGACACCAAGGACGTAGCTAGCTTCACCCATGTCCTTCATATCAAACGTGGAGGACAACCACTCCTTAGTGGATTTCAGCAGCTCTTTGCTATTGCCAGCCATGAGTATGTCATCAACATACAAGGTCAGAATGACAAATTTACCATTGGATCTCTTAACGTACACACAGTGATCTTCCTCAAGCATAGAGAATGCATTCTCTGTTATAGCTTGATGGAAGCGAATGTTCCACTGTCTAGATGCTTGTTTTAAGCCATACAAGGACCTCTTGAGCTTGCACACTTTGCGCTCTTGTCCTTTGACTTCAAAACCTTGAGGTTGATCCATCTAGATCTCTCCCTCAAGTTCTCCATTGAGAAGAGCAGTCTTTACATCCATTTGGTAAAGCTCTAAGTCCATCTGAGCTACAATAGCTAGTAGAAGGCGGATGGAGGCAAACCTAACCATGGGTGAAAAGGTTTCCTCAAAATCCACGCCTTCTCTTTGGGTGTAGCCTTTAGCTACCAGTCTAGCCTTGAATCTATCAATAGATCCATCCGCCTTCCTCTTTATCTTGAGGATCCACTTGGCTCCAATGACCTTTCGGTTCGGCGGTAAGTCAACCAAGTCCCAGACTCGATTAACTCTCATTGACTCCAACTCTTCCCTTATTGCTTCTAACCACTCTTTCGCATTTGGACCCTCCAAAGCCTCTTTCCAGGTCTCTGGTTCTTGCTTATCGATTACTGTCATCCCGGATGATTCATAATCAATTTATTCTTGAGCTATCATAAGAGCCTCTTCCTCTAAGCGAAACCGCCTACGAGGAATGAGCCCGTATTTACTTCGACGCAGATGGGTATCTGACGGCTCATCCTCTGTGAGAGCTATCGGATCATCAACATTGCTGCTCCCACTAGGATTGACTGGTGGAACCTCATGTTCAACTTCCATATCCTGATCCTGTGGAGTGGCAATGTCCTCATCTTGTCGTTCAAAGAAGTCCACTGACTCTTTGATAGCTCCAGCAAGGGTTGGAAAATCATTTTCCAAGAATGTGGCATCCCTAGACTCCAGTTCCGTCCTTCTTTCATTCTCGTCTACCCCGATAAAAACATAACCTCTGGAGAGATCACAGTATTTCACAAAGATACACTTTCTCCCTCTGGGTCCTAGTTTTCCATATCGGTGACTAGTAGAATGAATGTAAACCGCGCATCCCCAAGGACGCAGCAGACTAAAATCAGGCTTCCGTCCTGTCCATAACTCATATGGAGTTGAGGGAACCGATTTTGTTGGAACTCTATTGAGGATATAGGCAGCAGTCATTAGAGCATCTCCCCAAAACGAAATTGGTAAGCTCGCATGCGCCATCATGGATCTAACCATGTCTAACAACGTTCTATTCCTTCTCTCGGCAACACCATTTTGCTGAGGAGTATAGGGCATAGTGAGTTGTCTAGATATCCCCTTTTCATCACATAACTCCTTGAACATTATGGAGAGATTGTTGAACGTTTTATTTAAACCGCAAGTGCACGGCCGCGATGAAGCGGTGGCAAGTACGGGTCATCCTCAGGGAGGTGAGTACTCTCTTGCTTGTACGAAATCAAATGGCAAAAATAGGGGGAAGAAAGTTGTTTATGCTAATCTAGACTACGCTACACTAAAAAGTATGAAATGCAAACGAAACAAACAAACGATGGAATAACAACTAAACTAAGAACAAAGGAAGAATGCTGGAATACAGAAATGGGAAAGACCCCTAAGGGGTGGAGTGAGTGCACACATGCAAAGAGGTGGGTGTAGAATACATTCTTTAAGCACATGAAGGTGGTGTTTATCAAGCATAGGAAGTGTCTAAATGTTATGGCAAAACCTATCAATCTATTCACCAACTTAGTTGATTAACATTTACATATGCAAGTTGTTTATTTCAGAACCTAAACAAGCATGAGAGGTGTCTAATCATTTTGGCAAAACTCATCAAGTTATAAATTCTATCCTAAACAAGCAAGCATACATTCATGTTTTATCAACACATCAAAAATAAAGCATTCATCCCATTCTCTAATGCATGTATGTACATCTACTCCACCCCCCAAAGGGGATGGAACTACTCACTAAACATTACACTAATTATTAAACTAAGCAAAGAAAGCATATTAAAACTAAGCTAGAAATAAAAGACGATTAAACTAAAACATGCACAAACAATAAAAGAAGCATAAACAAACAATGAAAGAAACACAAAACTTTATTGATAAAATGACTCACATTAAAAGTAGCATCCTCCTACTTTAGTGTGTGCTTCAAGGCCTCACTTCTAGTAGGAAGAATAGTCACTTAAAATATGGAGTGATTACAATAGGAGGTGAAGAGTTCTATTTATAGCCATGGAAATAGCTAATCCGGGACAATCCGCCGATGTGGGACTAAACGGATACCACAAATAGCCTAAACGAACATTAATACAAGTCCAGGAGAAATCTTGGCGGATCTGGACTAATCCAGACCGCCAATTGGCGGTCCAAAATGTCCGGATCCAGTTGAGTTTTATTCTGGGCTTTTCTGTGTGCTTTTGGTGGTCTTCGATGCATCTACTTCGTTTGTTGGAGCTCCGACCCGAATAGAATTGCCAAAATACTCCCCATGATGGTGAGGAGTATTATGTTTTGCTCTTAGGTCCTTCTGTCTTGCAATCAAGGCCTTCTTCCTTGCATCTTGGTCCCCAGATCTCACAATTCAGTCCTTTTTCCCAGCTTTTGGGTCCTTTTATCCTTCATCTCTTCAAACCTATTTATTCCTGAAAACTAAACATAAAACTCGTAACATAGCATTATTTAGGTGAAAGATAATGGATATAAGATACAAATATGAGCATGAAATGATGTCAATCAAATACCCCTACACCTAACTTTTGCTAGTCTCGAGCAAAACAAAGAAAGAGAAAAGCATGCGAAAAAAACAAGAAATCCTAACTCACTTTCGTAGGAATCACGGTTGCACTTAGCACGTGCAACAAGCCGTTAAACCTCCTTGTCGCCAAGGAGGAGGAGTGTTGTCTCCTGAGGGTTTTCAGCGGATATACCCACAAAATCCGAACAAGATGCATTAATCAATCTAGCTACACGACTCGTTGGACTTATATTGTCGATCATGGGACGCGGTAATACTACGGGTCGACTCTATAAATGTAATCGGTCCACACACCTAGCCTAATGAGTTATTCGTGAGAGTTAACTAAGGAATTAAGTGAAAGACATGGGCAACCTTAATTTCTGAATGTGATACAACGTGTAAAGTCCATTTTGGTTCTTATTTGACTCTTTTTTTCTTTTTCTTTTTTTCTTTTTCTTTTTTTCTTTGGAGCATTTATTGGTTGGTGTTTGATTCTCCCAGGGTCAGGTTTCGTGCATCATTGCCTATGAGGACTTACACTATCACGTACACCTTCCCCCGAATCTCCACATAGGGCGATCCCTACCACCCGTGTAACGGGAGTTCGGTCGGTGCATCCCAAGTCAGATGACTCGAAAGTACCAGGCACAAAGTCCCCTCAGACCTACTTTCCCGAGTGATAGGAGTCGTGCGAGAAGAGAGAACACCACTTATTTATCTACATGGGAACCAAAACCCCTACACTTAAGTTTCACAAAAAGAGATTAAGGGCCTTTGCCTACGACAAACTTCCTTATACTAACAGACACAAATTATTTGACTCACTAGGTTCAGGGTGGACTTATTTAAATGTTTGAGTACTGAAACCCTATGATTACACGCCCCCTGAGGGAAAACCAGGGTGCATCCTAACGACTCGACAAGACCTAAAGCCAATAAACTAGAAATCCTAATGCATCAAGTTCAAGACAATTTTGGGAGCTTTCTTTTTACTTTGCCTCTCAACGGTTTTGCACATGCTAAACACACGCAAAACCTACAAAAACATTTTCTTTCGCAAACACATGAAGATTTTGAAAGAAATGTGAAAATTTTAAAGCACTAGGCAAGCAAAAGAAGACAAGTCACCCAAGGATCATGGCAAGCAGATATATCAATGTTAAATGCGGCACACTAACATGACCCTAACAATGCACACAAAAGAAAAAAAAATCAAAAGAAAAGACTCGACTATGTACACACGTAAAACACCCCCCACACCTACTTCATGCATTGTCCTCAATGAATGTGAACAAGATACTACATGGATACATGCATGAAAAAGGAAAGATCTCACCAACATGAAGTACAAAGGGACGTTCAGGGTCATGTTGATGGACACAAACCCAAATTCCCTCAAAACCTGTGAGAAGTTGAAGAAGGGAGATAAATACGTGAAGAGATTGGGCCCAAGTACACAAGGGTTGGGGCCTACAACAATCGATGCTCACTGCAAGAGTCTTTTATTACACTCTTTTTTGTTTTTTGAATATAACTATGTACAATCATAAGTTCCCATCTTCATTTGTCAAAAGACATCAAATAGGAATCTCAAAAGTGGGTCAATGTACTTGGAAATGGAACATGACACCACGTGGGGCCAGAATACTCATGCGTGGGCCCCCTTCACAAAGAGCATAAGATGAAATGAGAGGTTCATGAATTGGACGCAAAGGCGTCTCAATCAAAGGATCAAACTGAAAGAGCTTGAACCTCTCGAGAGTTTGGGAAATAAGGGGCAACGGAAGAAGAAAATTTTCTGTTGCGCTGCTGAAGTTATGATCGTCAATCCAAACTCTCCAACCAACTGGCTGGTGAGCCGGAACGAGGTCAAGAACCTCGTTAGGCATGTCCGACTCACCAGGCAAACAAAAAGTGGGTCTCATACCCAAGGTATCCTCTAAGGAACTCCTAATACCCTCATTAGCAATGTAGTTGTTTGATGTTCCATCATTTCCAAGATGATCAGGAACAATAGTGAGAGGCAAACTCTCATCAGGTGGTTTGAAATTGAGGGTACTAGGGAGCTCTTGCTCCACCAGAGGTGAGTCCTTAACGGGCACAACATGAAGATCATGTGGCTCAAGGGCCATGGGACAAAAAGATAGGGCACAATCCTGTGCCGACTCATAATGAAATTGGTCCATGTTATTCTCAATTCGGATCGAATCCCCCACAATGTGATCGTGAATTGAAACCCCAAGTCCCTCAGACTGACTAGGAGTTTGACTCTGAAAGATTGTGCTTCGAATTTGTGAATGTGGTGGTGGTTCGATATCAAACGATGAATCCACATGTTGACAAGAAATGTCACCCTCCTCACGTTTACTTAATTGTTGTGTAATTTGACCCACATACATTTCCATAGTTTGCAGGGAATCGTGATTGGACTTCAACACATTTTGAGTGGTTTCCATGAACGTTTGGAGGGCTTGTTCCAAAGAATCAAGTTTGGGGTCAACTGTGAGGTTCATGTCAGAATTTAGGAAATGGATGGGTTGGGTGGTGATGGGCTGAGAATGAGTCCAATGATTGGTCGTGGGGTGTTGGTAGAATTCAGGATATTCAGAAGGAGGGTACTGGGGTGGGAGTGATGTATAAGAATTTGAATAAGAATTGTCTCCCCATGAATCCATCCTTCTCGGGTTGTACGCGGATGCGTAATGGTCATACTGAGCATTTTGGGAAAAGGTATGCTCATACTCAGGCTCTGAGGGAACATAAGGACATTCCCCGCAAACATGACCACTCAACCCACAACAGCGACACGGTACGGCTACTAGAGCCACCGGTGCACTCATGTCTTCTACCACATGCATGAAAGAGGCCAAAGGTTCTTGCAATGTCTCAGTTTGATGACCAACATATGATCCGACGTAACTAGATGGAGATCTAGCAGTCGGTGCCTCTCTCATATCACCTGATGAGAATTAAATTTATACCGCAAGTGCACGGTGTCAATGAAGACGTGGCAAATACGGGTCGAACACAAGGAGGGAGAGATTTGTTATTTTCGTGATTTTCGATTAAGGAGAAAGAAGGAGAGAAGAAATAAATGGGTTTTGAGATTTTTGGGTTTTAGTTATTTAAAGCAAGAAACAAAAACAATTAAAACTAAAGCAAGAACAAAGAAGTGAATTCCGTTGGGTGGAGGATTAGATTTAAGGTTTAGATTAGAGAATTCTGAAACTTATAATAAATCATATTAGTTATAAAGCATTACATGATAAATGATTTAACATAAACTCAAGTAATTAAAACATACTAATACAAAATTAAAATAATAACATCTTCTCTTCTCATCACCCTAAATCCGTCACCCCCACCCTTTGGAAAGAGTTAGAAACTCATAGATGGAGGGAGGGAGAAGGGGTCCTAGAGAAACTAAGAAAAGAAAATTAAAAACATAAAATAAAAGAAACAGAATTTTATTGCTAAATTATGGAACAAAAGGAAGAACTCCTCACAACATCGTTCTCGGGGCTATTTATAGCCGATACAAGGGACCTAAGCATGAAATAAGAAAGTACACGCGTCAACACGCAACCGGTAAAATTTTTAGAGCATTGATCTAATTTGGTGCGGCGGAGTCGCCGCAATTTGCTCTTGAGGTGCGGCGGAATCGCCACCTTTTTGCCTCCGAATCGACCCGGATTTTTCCTGTGTGTTTATGGTATGATTTCAATGTCATTTGCGCGTCTGGATTGATTCTTGCATATCTTTGGAGATCCGAATTAATTTCTTCATATATTTGGAGATCCACATTGATTTTTCTTTATATTTTCTCCATAATAATAAAAGCTACTCGTGATTTGCAATTAGGCCCTTGACTTTTTGCAATTAAGTCCCCGGCTACTTTTGTGCTTAAGTCCTTGTTCTTTTCGTAATTAGGTCTTGAATGCTTTTATGCTTGGATACATTTCCATTTGAAACCCGATAAACTTGAACTTGGTCTTTATGATAGAAACGAGTCTTTTGTACACGTTTATGCTCGGGATGTGGGTAATTTGCATTCAGGTCCCTGTATTCTGTAAATAAGACTAAACACATACCTTAGTAGCATTTATTGATATAAAAGTAATCTAAATGAAAGACATATGATGCAATGTATGCAATGCATCAAATACCCCCACACCTAGATTTTGCTAGTCCCTAGCAAAACAGAACATAAGAAAAATAAAACAGGGAAATCCTAACTCACTTTCGTAGGAATCACGGTTGCACTTAGCATGTGCAACAAGCCTTTAAACCTCCTTGTTGCGAAGGGGGAGGAGTGATGTCTCCTGAGGGTTTTCAGCGGATATACCCACAAAATCCTGAATCAACATTTCATTAATAGCTCTCAATATCCCTACCTCAACTTTATACATCTTACTGAGAATTCTTGCATGCTCATTATACAATTCTAACTCATTAAAAATATGACTTGGTCTTTGTTCCTCCAACATTCACACCACTAACCCTTCTAAACATGTTATTACTTAAATTATTTTGCACGCCTCCTCTGGTGGTGAAGTATCATTTGGATCAACCATGGCATGGATCATTCTTTTAGCTTTGGGCCTTGAGTATCTTAAAGTATTTTTTTTTTCCGTGATTCAACACATTTGCTTTTCCTTTTTGACACTTATACCCTTTTTGCATTCGTGTAGCGAGTTTGGTCGATAATCCCGAGCTGGAAGACTCAAGTTACCGGGTTTCAAGATACCCCTACGGACCAGTGACTCGAAGGCTTGGGCTTTTGTAATCATTTTGCAAAATGTGTTTTCCTCACTTTATTTTTATTTTATTTTACTTTTATTTTCCTCAAGGCTTAATTGCTATTAGAAGTCCACACTTCCCGGTATATTTTCCTCAACCTCTGCTTTTTATCAACCACTTCAAAGATTTGATTCATCCAATTTAAGTGCATACATGTCTTACAAGGGTCATGGGTTATTTCTTTGGAACCTAGATTTATGTCATAATTTCTACAAGCAGAACTATATAATAAGAAACAAAAACTTAATGCAATTTGTACACGGGTTTTGACAGTTCAATCTTAAGCTATGTCATAGAATATTGAATTTTTTTTTTAATTTTTTTTTAATTTTTTTTTTATTTAAGAAATAAAGCAGAACAGAAAATCAAATAGATAGATATGTACATATATAAACACCCCCCCACACCTAAATCATGCATTGTCCTCAATGTATGCATAGATAAAATAAATGCACTTATTACCTGAGTCGGCTTGCGGTAGAGGGGTTGAGTTTGCTCAAAGTCAACCATAATCAGAACTGGATTGAATGACACCATGTTGGTGCATGTATCCAGTTGAATTCTTCCCCATGTTGACTTGAGGAAAAGACTCCACTCTTCTCACTTGAATTGGTTCGCTTATTTGCTCGAGTGATGGTGGTTGAGTAAATGGATCACTCCCTTTTTTCTTACTTCCTTTTTGCTTATGTGATGATTTATTTGATTCAGAATTCTGATAAATACGTGCTCTCATCACAACATCACTTGGGTTGCATATTATTTCTGGCTCATTATCAATATGGAAGATATTAAATTCTGCTTTTAAGTTCCCGAAAGATAATTGCATGAGCCCATTTCGACAGTTTATTAATGCTTCCGAAGTGGCTAAAAAGGGTCTACCTAGAATTACAGGGATTTGTCGATTAGGATTTACAACAGGTTCAGTATCAAGTACGACAAAATCCACTGGATAAATGAAGTCACCAACCTTAATCAAAACGTCCTCTACTATACCTCTCGGTTTCTTAACAGAACAATCAGCGAATTGGAGGGTTGTCCTAGAGGGTTTCAGTGGACCAAGGTTGAGTTGCTCGTAGACAGAAAATGGGAGCAAGTTAACGCTTGCACCAAGGTCTAGAAGGGCTTTATTGATAAACGTATCTCCTATTGAACATGAAATTGTGGGACACCCCGGGTCCTTATATTTTATAGGAGATGTGTTGGAAAGAATTGAGCATATGTTTGCAGTTAAGAATGCCTTCTTTGGTACATTCATTTTTCTCTTCTTAGTGCACAAATCTTTTAAGAATTTAGCATAAGCAGGTATTTGTTGAATCATGTCTAAGAGTGGAATGTTTACCTTAACTTGCTTAAATACTTCCAAGATTTTCTCTATTTGTGCACTAGAGTTCTTTTTGAGTCTATTGGGAAATGGGGCTTTAGGCACATAGACTCGCTCAGGTTCAGGTTGAGCTACAGGTTCAGGTTGGGTGGGTGGATTGGGCTTTTCAATTTGGACGTCGGGTTCAATGGTCAAGTCATATGTGGGTGCTTGATGGCTAGATTGATTAGTCATTCTAGGGTTTACCACATTATTGTCAATTTGTCTTCCGGACCGTAATGATACTACAGCATTGATTTGTTGGAACGGTCCTTCCTCATTAACCATTTGAACCGGTCTAGGGTTGTTATTTCCTGAAGGTGGTTGATAAGATTGATATTGATTATTAGTTCTGGGGTTTACCTCAGGTTGACTTGGAAATTGGCCCTTTTCTCTTTCACCTATTATCTGTGCTAATTGGCTGACCTGTGTCTCTAGCCTTTGGAATGATTGGTTGGTTGTTTGTATAAAAGTTGTCATTAAATTTTCTAATTTTGTCAACCTAACCTCATGATTTCCATTATTACCCCCAGATGATGTATTATTTTGGTTATATGGGGTTGGTTGTTGTCTAGGAGGTTGTCCTTGTTGGGTCCACGAAAAATTGGGATGATTACGCCAACCTGGGTTATAGGTTGATGCGTAAGGATCATTTCTAGAATTGTTAAATGTGGCATTAACATGTTCCAGGTTCACACAATCCTCCATTAAATGACCAGTCTGACCACATCTAGAGCAAGGGGTAGGGGATGCTTGTCGGGTTTGGTTTTGCAGCTCTAAACTTTCCATTCTACGCATAAGGGTGGCTAGTTTTGCCTCAGCCGCTATGTTGGAGTCTGTAGCTAAGACACCTGGTCGGGGTTGACTCGCTATTCTAGATCCAATACTCGGGTTGATGGGTGTTCTAGCATTGTCCCATTGCATACTATTTTCAGCTAAATCCTCAAGAAAAGTCCAAGCATCATTTTCATTTTTGGACATGAAGTTCCCTTGGCTCACAGATTCTAGCATAACCCTAGATGTGGGTGTCAATCCCTCATAGATAATTTGGCACAATTGCCATCTTGGGATTCCATGATGAGGGCATTGGGTCAGAATGTGCTTAAATCTTTCTAAATAGGAATAGAATGGCTCGCTCTCAGATTGAACGAATGCACAAATTTCATTCCTAATCCTAATAGTCTTATGGTTGGGGAAATATTTCTTTAAAAACAATTGAACAAACTCAGCCCAACTCCTAATGGATCTTTCGGCTAGACTATATAGCCATTTTTTAGCGTCGTCCTTCAGTGCTAGAGGCACGAATTTAAGACGCACTGCCTCCTCAGGGATATGCTGGTAATGCATAAGGGAGCAGATTTCCTCAAATTCTCTAAGGAAGAGATATGGATCTTCCTTAGAGGTGAACTTGGGCAACATACTCAGGTATTGTGCTTTGAGTTCGAAGTCGCGACCCGGTATGGTGGGCATAACGATGCACGATGGCTGAGCAGCCATCGTTGGGTAGCACCGATCCCTCAGAGTCATAGGTGGTGCAACAGGTGGGTCCACTACATTCTCACCCATTGGATCCGGGTGAGGTGGTGCAACAGGTGGATTGGGGCTAAGCTCTAGACTGGAATCTAGATGAACTCGTGAGAGTCGATTGCTCAAGTCCCGAACCCAAATCTGAGTGCACCGGTTTGAATTAATTTTTGAATTCAAATTCCAAATTTAAATTCCAAATTTAATTTCAAAAATTAATTACAAATTTTTTTTTTTTTTTTGAACTTTTGATTTTTTTTTTAATTTTTTTTATTTTAAAGGAAACAAACAATAGAAAGGTAAGGATGAGAAGGGAAAGAAGACTCAGACGAGAAGGGAAACTTAACTCTAAAGGGGTAAAAATTAGGATTGGTCAGAAATTTCCTGGACAAGCACGGTCAAAACAATCCTAGACCTAGTGTCACTTAGATCTAGACGACTCCTAACTGGTTGAGTCGAATTGATTTGCTTGATTCACCTCCCTCACCAATCAAACCAAGTTGGCCAGTTAGTGTATAGCTAGTGGGGGCGCTTCCGACAGAGTCGGTGCCAATTAGACAACCACGTCGCTTGGAAGACTTTCGTCGACACAAAAACACTTTCTAGACACCAAATTGAATTCAATTAGCTTCAGGTCATAGCAAGTCAAACCAATCTCCTCCTTAATTGAGTCCGAGTCCTTAGGGGCCAATGTCTAATTAATTTTAAATTTTAGGCTTAGGCGACACTTCAGGATTGTGGTTTGTGGGCTACGGGAGGGTGATGAAATCCCCACCGTATCTTTTCCTACGGAGTTGCCCTTAAGATAGTTTAACTTAAATCTAGCAAAGATAGTCAAACAATGGTCCTTTTAATGGGGGCAATTGCAAGGTTGTATGCAGCTAAATTATATGCTCTAATGCACTCGATAAAAACCTCGATACGTACCTTGCCTCCAGCAATCTTCAACAAGTATTAATTTGCAAGAATTTAGCAAGAATAATGCAAGCAAAACATTATATGATGCATGCACTAAGGTCTTTCTAATTTTGCCAATTTTAGGTCAGAGTTGAATTATTGCCAATTATGGAATTGTAACCCTAACACGTGCAATTCTACGAAAGGAAACTTTTCAACTATTCAGATTTTACGAGAAAGGCAAGAAAAGTTACCTCCGCAATGCTCAGTCGGGTTCGCCGCCCGCTCTCGGAGATTCCAGTAGCTCAATGAGACCACCCAGAGATGTCGACGATGCCCCAGAAAATTGAAGACCAGATTCCAACCCTGTGCGGCGTTTCCGCCGCACTTTACCTTGTTGGTGCGGCGATTCCGCCTCCCACTTGGTTCAGAATGCGGTGAGATTTCACCGCGAGCTCTGTCGTCTCCTGAAATGCAAATCTAAATAGTTAGATTGCGCACTCGATAAACAGAAAAAAATCGAAAATACAAAAACAAACGAAATCTTCGTCGCCTCCCCGGCAACGGCGCCAAAAACTTGATGAGAATTAAATTTATACCGCAAGTGCACGGTGTCAATGAAGACGTGGCAAATACGGGTCGAACACAAGGAGGGAGAGATTTGTTATTTTCGTGATTTTCGATTAAGGAGAAAGAAGGAGAGAAGAAATAAATGGGTTTTGAGATTTTTGGGTTTTAGTTATTTAAAGCAAGAAACAAAAACAATTAAAACTAAAGCAAGAACAAAGAAGTGAATTCCGTTGGGTGGAGGATTAGATTTAAGGTTTAGATTAGAGAATTCTGAAACTTATAATAAATCATATTAGTTATAAAGCATTACATGATAAATGATTTAACATAAACTCAAGTAATCAAAACATACTAATACAAAATTAAAATAATAACATCTTCTCTTCTCATCACCCTAAATCCGTCACCCCCACCCTTTGGAAAGAGTTAGAAACTCATAGATGGAGGGAGGGAGAAGGGGTCCTAGAGAAACTAAGAAAAGAAAATTAAAAACATAAAATAAAAGAAACAGAATTTTATTGCTAAATTATGGAACAAAAGGAAGAACTCCTCACAACATCGTTCTCGGGGCTATTTATAGCCGATACAAGGGACCTAAGCATGAAATAAGAAAGTACACGCGTCAACACGCAACCGGTAAAATTTTTAGAGCATTGATCTAATTTGGTGCGGCGGATTCGCCGCAATTTGCTCTTGAGGTGCGGCGGAATCGCCACCTTTTTGCCTCCGAATCGACCCGGATTTTTCCTGTGTGTTTATGGTATGATTTCAATGTCATTTGCGCGTCTGGATTGATTCTTGCATATCTTTGGAGATCCGAATTAATTTCTTCATATATTTGGAGATCCACATTGATTTTTCTTTATATTTTCTCCATAATAATAAAAGCTACTCGTGATTTGCAATTAGGTCCTTGACTTTTTGCAATTAAGTCCCCGGCTACTTTTGTGCTTAAGTCCTTGTTCTTTTCGTAATTAGGTCTTGAATGCTTTTATGCTTGGATACATTTCCATTTGAAACCCGATAAACTTGAACTTGGTCTTTATGATAGAAACGAGTCTTTTGTACGCGTTTATGCTCGGGATGTGGGTAATTTGCATTCAGGTCCCTGTATTCTGTAAATAAGACTAAACACATACCTTAGTAGCATTTATTGATATAAAAGTAATCTAAATGAAAGACATATGATGCAATGTATGCAATGCATCATCACCCCTATATGAAGATTGCTCAGTCACACAATGAAGATTATCCCAACCATACGGGGTGTTTGTCTGAGCCACCCCAGGTTGCATGGGTCTGGAGTACCAGGGAGAATTGTCCTGGTCCCAACAATGATATGGATGGTCGCCCATGTAACCATCCATCTCGACAAAGAACTCTCGAGTCGATCACTCTCACCACCACGAGGCCAACCTCACAAAAAGTGCTCGACTCGACCCTAAAACGCTAACAGAGAGTGTAAAGGGGAGGAGACTAAAACGTAGAAGTAGGTGAGAAGAAGATGACTCAGAGGAGAAGGGACGAATCCCTAAAAACTAGCGTGGGTAAAGGGTGAGGTTAGAAGCCTAGTCTAGCAAACACGGCTCAAACAAGCTTAGGCTAGCTATGGGTCCTTACAGCTAGACGACGCCTAACTGCGAGGTCACACGACCTCAACACGCCTCACCTCCCTACGACGAAGACCACAATGCCCAGCAAGTGAGCCTTGATCCGGAGATCTCGTCTCTCCTACTATCGACAAAGTGGGCGACGCCGATCAGGCTATGACGGTCGTGACCGGTTCACTCTCCTAATGCGCCCAAGTCCTAATGGCCAATGTCTATGATGCATTGCATACATTGCATCATATGTCTTTCATTTAGATTGCTTTTAATTCAATAAATGCTACTAAGGTTTGTGTTTAGCCTTGTTTACAGAATACAGGGATCTGAATGCAAATTACCCACATCCCGAGTATAAACGCGTGCAAAAGATGCATTTCTATCATAAAGACAAGTTCAAGTTTATCAAGTTTCAAATGGAAATGCATCCAAGCACAAAAGCATTCAAGGAGCTAATCACAAAAAGGTCAGGGGCTTAAATGCAAAATGTCAAGGACCTGACTACAAAATAAAAGGACCAAGTTATTGTGTGGAGAAAGTCAAAAGAAAAAAATCAATTATAAATCTCCAACTATGGAAGGAATTAATCCGGAGCTCAAGAGATTGGAAAGAAATCATCCAGACGCGCAAAGGAGGATCAAATCATACCATAAACGCACAGCCAAAACCCGGACCGAATCAGACTCACATGGGCGGCGAATTCGCCGCACCACACATGTATTGAGCGGCGGATTCGCCGCCCCCTTGCTCTGTATTTGTCCCAATTCTGGCCACTCCTGTATTGATGCGTGTACTCTCCTTTTATGCATTGGTATCCTTTGTATAGGCTATAAATAGCCTCGTAGCACGAATGTAAGACATCTTTGAACCTTTGGTCTTGGATCATTAGTAATAAATTTCTGTTTTATTTTGTTTTGTTTCTCTTTTCTTTTAATGTCTCTAGGATCCCTTCTTCTTCCTCCCTCCATGAGTTTATAACTCCTTCCAAAGGGTGGAGGTGATGGAATTAGGGTTAGAGAAGATGAATTGCATGTTACTATTTTAAGTTCATGATTAGTATATTTTGATTACTTGAGTTTATGTTAAGTCATTTATCTTGTAATGCTTCATAACTAACATGATTTACAATAAGTTTCAATAATTCTCTGATCTAAACCTAAATCTAAACCTCCATCCAACGGATTTCTCTCTTTGTTCTTGTTTTAGTTTATTTGTTCTTGTTCTTGCTTTAGATAATTATAATCCAAAAAAACCTAAAAACCCAATTGATTCTTCTCTCCTTCTTCCTCTTAATCGAAAATAACATCAACTACGAAATCTCTCCCTCCTTGTGTTCGACCCGTACTTGCCACGTCTTCATAGACGTCGTGCACTTGCGGTATAAATTTAAATCTTCATCAATCTACTTGCTTTTAGATTAAGGCTTTACTTGAGTGTGCTTTTTGGGGCTAAGGAAGGGGTGATGAAATCCCCCACCTTATCTTTGAAGACTATAGGTGGTGCCCCTTAAGATGTTTTGATCCTTAAGCTAGCAAGCAACTCACCAAGCAAACACTCACCTCACTCTTGTTTCGATGCGAACCTTACTCACTAATGAATGTCCTAATGCGTGAATGAGTGTTAAGGAATGCGTACCTCGCTCCAGCAATCAACGACAAAGATTAAAACTAAGAGAAGACAATTAACATGCTCAAGTCATTACTAGATGATGCATGACCTAAACATAGCAAATGCCTAATCTTTTGCTTTGGGTTTTAGTGTCCAAGTTGATTAAAGGAGGGTTGATTGGTTATTTATTGATCTGGGAGCAAACTATAGGTTCACACATGCCAAATTGGGCTCCCAGATAACTAAACTGTAAATAGAAACAAACAGAAGAAAACTGGGGGTGAAAATGTCTCACCAGGCCGCCAAACAGCGGTCCCAGACCGCTATTTGGCGGTCTTGAGGGCTTGAAGTGTTCCCAAATTTTTCCTGCGGCTTTATCCTTGAATCCCAAATGTCCTGAGACAACACAAAACTAAAAAAAAAAGATCAAATCCACTCGAATCGTCTAAACAAGAGTCTGGACTAGCACCTCCCCGGCAACGGCGCCAAAAACTTGTTGAACGTTTTATATTTCTACCGCAAGTGCACGGCCGCGATGAAGCGGTGGCAAGTACGGGTCGTCCTCAGGGAGGTGAGTAGCCTCTTGTTTATCAGAAATCAAGTGGCAAAAAGAGGGGGAAGAAAGTTGGTTACGCTACTCTACCCTAAACTACTCTAAGAAGTATGAAATGTGAAAGAAGCAAACAAACGATGAAATAAGAACTAAGCTAAGAACAAAACAAGAATGCTGGAATTTCAGGAATGGAAAACCCCTAAGGGGTGGAGTGAGTGCACACATGCAAAGAGGTGGGTGTAGAATACATTCTTTAAGCACATGAAGGTGGTGTTTATCAAGCATAGGAAGTGTCTAAATGTTATGGCAAAACCTATCAATCTACTCACCAACTTAGTTGATTAACATTTACATATGCAAGGTGTTTATTTTAGAACCTAAACAAGCATGAGAGGTGTCTAATCATTTTGGCAAAACTCATCAAGTTGTAAATTCTATCCTAAACAAGCAAGCATACATTCATGTTTAATCAACACATTGAAATTAAAGCATTCATTCCATTCTCTAATGCATGTATGTACATCTACTCCACCCCCCAAAGGGGATGGAACTACTCACTAAACATTACACTAATTATTAAACTAAGCAAAGAAAGCATATTAAAACTAAGCTAGAAATAAAAGACGATTAAACTAAAACATGCACAAACAATAAAAGAAGCATAAACAAACAATGAAAGAAACACAAAACTTTATTGATAAAATGACTCACATTAAAAGTAGCATCCTCCTACTTTAGTGTGTGCTTCAAGGCCTCACTTCTAGTAGGAAGAATAGTCACTTAAAATATGGAGTGATTACAATAGGAGGTGAAGAGTTCTATTTATAGCCATGGAAAAAGCTAATCCGGGACAATCCGCCGATGTGGGACTAAACAGATACCACAAATAGCCTAAACGAACATTAATACAAGTCTAGGAGAAATCTTGGCGGATCTGGACTAATCCAGACCGCCAATTGGCGGTTCCAGACCGCCAATTGGCGGTCCAAAATGTCTGGATCCAGTTAGTTTTATTCTGGGCTTTTCTGTGTGCTTTTGGTGGTCTTCGATGCATCTACTTCGTTTGTTGGAGCTCCGGCCCGAATAGAATTGCCAAAATACTCCCCATGATGGTGAGGAGTATTCTGTTTTGCTCTTAGGTCCTTCTGTCTTGCAATCAGGTCCTTCTTCCTTGCATCTTGGTCCCCAGATCTCACAATTCAGTCCTTTTTCCCAGCTTTTGGGTCCTTTTATCCTTCATCTCTTCAAACCTATTTATTCCTGAAAACTAAACATAAAACTCGTAACATAGCATTATTTAGGTGAAAGATAATGGATATAAGATACAAATATGAGCATGAAATGATGTCAATCAGAGATACTCACCACCTCTATCCGTTTTAAGAGTTTTTATCTTATTATCCAACTGATTCTCAACTAAGCTCATGAATTTCTTAAAACATTCTAGAGCTTCTGACTTGTGAGAAATAAGGTAAATATGACCATATCTAGTGAAGTCATCAATGAATGTGATGAAGTAACTTTCTCCATGTCTAGTACGCACATTCAAAGGTCCACAAATATCTGAGTGAATTAGTTCTAAAGGAGAAGTGGCCCTAATGGCTTTTCCGAACGGTTTTCTAGTTGATTTTCCAGCAAGACAAGATTCACAGGTCGGCAATTCAAATTTGGAGCATTCTCCTAATACCCCCTCCTTTGCCAACCTGTTCATCCGGTCAAATCGTCATGCAATAGTTAATAAAGCCATTTTACTAATCTAGATATTGAGCTTCATCATGATTTAATGACCCAAAAAAACGTTTTAAATCAAGGTAAATCAGCAAATAATAAAAAATTTGTCGCCGGTTGCAAGGTGGTTTACACAAAACACTTCAACCTTGCAACTCCCACTAGGCATGCGAGTTCCAAAAACGGTTTTCAAAAAACAATCAACATCACACAGATATGATTACTACATTACTTCCATATCGAGCTAATGATCCCCATTAGGGATTTATCCTCGTCGACGGGAACCTGCATGAGTCTTATAGCAATAGTATCGCAATAATAAAAGTAAAGGAGCCCCTCGTCTCCTCAGGGCAATAAACAGTCCACAGTCCATAATTATTACAGTCCATAAATATTACTGTCCATTGTGATAACTATTGCAAATGGAAATAAATGAATGATATTACGCTCATCTCTCAATAAGGCGGTAAATAAAATCAGGAATCATTCATTCCACATAGCAACAATCTTTCCATACGTTAGCACAATCCGACGTATGAAAAAAATACCATAAAGTGTGCACCTCATTCAAACAATAAGGAAGTAATGCATAAGGAAACAATGCATGAATGGGGCACGAAAATAGGCAAAAAAAACGTGTTAGGTAATGACAACCAATCTCCACAATAATCATTCTCAAAACATAATTTTTTTTTCTTTCCATAATCAATATAATCATGCAATCAATAAGAATTATGCTACTTCTAATGGAAAGAAAAAAATTCGAAATTATATGGTGGAGAATGATTGGCATCATTTCATGTTTATATTTGTATCTTATATCCATTATCTTTCACCTAAACAATGCTATGTTACGTGTTTTATGTTTAGTTTTCAGGAATAAATAGGTTTGAAGAGAAGAGCCATGAAAGGACCCAAAAACAGGAAAAAAAACTTAATTGTGAGACCTAGGGACTGAGATGCAATGGAGAAGGACCTGATCGTAAGACCAAAGGACCTAAGAGCAAAACAGAATACTCCACACCATCATGGGGAGTATTTTACCAATTCCATTCGGGTAGGAGCTCCAACAAGTCAAGTAACCGCATCAAAGACCAACAATACCAGAAAGAAATGACCACAACAAATTCCAACGCGATCCGAAGAGTTTGGACCGCTAATTGGCGGTCCATATTACTCTGGATCCGCCCAAATTTCTCCTGGACTTGTATTAATGTTCGTTTAGGCTATTTTTGGTATTGGTTTAGTCCCAAATCGGGGGACTGTCCCCGATTAGCTTTTTCCATGCTTATAAATAGAACTCTTCACCTTCCATTGTAATTACCCATTGCTTGGTGGCATTCTCTCTACTCTTATCTTTGATATGCTAATGCTCTTGAATGAGGCTTAGCTTATGCTTTGATTAGTGGACCTATTTTATGGGGAATGATAAGGTTAGGATATGGATGAAGTTAATATTGGAAACACAATTTGTAGTGTATGTGCTCTTGTTGCCTTTACCTTAGCTAATGTCTTGTATGTTTTAATGATGTAGTGAAATCTTAATTCATGTGGAGGCATAGTAGGGTATAGTCTTTATACTTGAGTTCATGTAGCTTCATTCCAATTATTGTCTTGTATGTTTTAAGGATGTAGTCTTATCTTAATTCATGTGGAGGCAAAGTTGGATGTAGTTTTATGATTTCATCCACTACATTTTGTGAGGAGCTTAATGAACACACACACACACATTTCTTTATGTTCACATTATTTCTCTACTCCCTTTGGGGGTTTAGTTTTTCTTGCTTCTTTTCCGATTTCATTTGCATCTTAGTGTAGTTTAGTGTAATCAAACCAACCTTTCTTCCCTTTCTTTACCTCTCGCCTTCGCACAAACCAAGTGTCGACACACCTCCCAGTGGACGACCCGTATTTGCCACCGCTTCAACGCGTCCGTGCACTTGTAGTTAAATATAAAACGATCAATCAAGTTTTTGGCGCCGTTGCCAGGGAGGTGCTCTGTCCAGACGTTGGTTTGGACGATTCGAGGCTGGAGGAATGGGAGAGCAAAAGACCGCAAAGTGACCGCCAATCAGCGGTCTGGGACCGCCAATTGGCGCCCTGGTGAGCCTCAATCCCTCTTAAATTTGTTCCAGTTGTTATGTTGTTCATTTTAGTTATCTGGGAGCACAATTTTGCATGCTGGAACTTCTAGTTTGCTCCCAGATTTAATTTCAATCTCCTTTAATCAACTTGGACCATAAAACTCGAAGCAAAAGATTAGACTCCTTGCCATGTAGGTCATGCATCATGTGTAGACCTTGCATGCATTTGTGTTTTCTTTTCTTTACATTTTGTTGTTGATTGCTGGCGTGAGGTACGTGCACCCAAATCTCTCATTCATGCATGTTTCGATCATGCATTAGTTAGTAAGGTGCATCGGGACAAGAGTGAGAGAGCGTTTGATTGGAGCGATTGATTGCTAGATCTAGGATTAAATCACTACTAAGGAGGGGTTGTCCCATAAAAGATAAGGTGGGGGATTTCATCACCCTTCCCTTGGCCCCAAAAACCACTCTTAATAAATCCTTAACTAAAAGCAAGTAGACATTGGCCCTAGGATCGCGGGCGCACTAGGAGAGTAATCTAGTTGAGACCGTCATGACCTGATCGGCGTCGCCTACCTTGTCGATAGTAGGAGGTACTGGATCTCCGGATCTGGTATCACTTGCTGGGCATTGTGGTCCTCGTTGTAGGAAGGTGAGACGTGTCGAGGCTAGTGACCTCGAAGTTAGGCGTCGTCTAGCCTAAGGACCCATTGCCTTACATTGTTTGAGCCATGCTTGCTAGTTAGGCTTCTTCCTGATCCCGTTACCCATGCTAGCTTTAGGGATTCTTCCCTTCTCCTCTGAGTCATCTTCTTCTCACCTTCTTCTACGTTATAGTCTCCTCCCCTTTACACTCTCTGGTAGCGTTTTAGGGTCGAGTCGAGCACTTTTTTTTGCGAGTTTAACCTCGTGGTGGTGAGAGTGGTCGACTCTAGAGTTCTCTGTTGTGATGGATGGTTACATGGGCGACCATCAATATCATTGTTGGGACCAGGACGATTCTCCGTTGTACTCCCGACCCATGCATCCTGGGGTGGCTCAGACTAACACCCTGTATGGTTGGGACAATCTTCATTGTGTGACTGAGCAATCTTCATATTGGGGTAGTATGAGAGAGGCACCGACTGCTAGACCACCATCTAGTTACGTCGGATCATATGTTGGTCATCAATCTGAGACATTACAAGAACCTTTGGCCTCTTTCATGCATGTGGTAGATGACATGGGTGCACCGGTGGCTCCAGTAGCCGTACCATGTGACTGTTGTGGGTTGAGTGGTCATGTTATAAGGGAATGTCCTTATATTGCCCCTGAGCCTGAGTATGAGCACACTTTTTCCCAAAATGCTCATTATGACCATTACGCATCCGCGTACAACCTGAGAGGGATGGATTCGTGGGGAGACAATTCGTATTCAAATTCTTATACATCATTTCCACCCCTGTATCCTCCTCCCGAATACCCAGAATTCTACCAACACCCCACTTCAAATCATTGGACTCATTCTCAGCCCATCAACACCCAACCCCAAAATTTCCCAAGCTCTGACTTGGACCTCATAGTTGACCGCATACCTGATTCCTTGAAACAAACTTTCCATACGTTCATGGAAACCACTTAACAGTCCATACAAAATATGGCACTCCAAGTGAGTCAAATGTCGTAGCAATTACGTGAACGTGAGGAGAGTGACATTTCGTGTCAACATGAGGATTCTTCTTTTGATATCGAACCACCACCACATCAACAAATTCAAAACACAACCTTTCAAAGTCAAACTCCTAGTCAGTCTGAGGGACTTGGGGTTTCAATTCACAATCACTTAGTGGAGGATTCGATTCAAATTGAGAATAACTTGGACCAGCTTCTTTATGAGTCGGCACAGGATTGTGCCTTATCTTCTTGTCCCGTTGCCCTTGAGCCATATGATCTTATTGTTGTACCTCCTAAGGACTCACCTCTGGTGGAGCAAGAGCTCCCTAGTCCCCTCAATTTCAAACAACCTGGTGAGAGTTTGCCTCTCACAATTGTTCCTGATCATCTTGGAAATGATGGAACATCAAACAACTACATTGCTCATGAGGGTATTAGGAGTTCCTTGAAGGATACCTTGGGTATGAGACCCACTGTTTGTTCGCCTGGTGTGTCGGACATGCCTAACGAGGTTCTTGACCTCGTTCCGATGCACCAGCCTGTTGGTTGGAGAGTTTGGATTGACGATCATAACTTCAGCAGCGCAATGGGAGAAACTCTTCTTCCGTTGCCCCTCATTTCTCAAACTCTTGAGAGGTTCAAGCTCTTTCAGTTTGATCCTTTGAATGAGATGCCTTTGCGTCCAATTCACGAACCTCTCATTTCATCTGGTGCTCTTTGTGAAGGGGGCCCACACATGAGTATTTTGGCCCCGCGTGGTGTCATGTTCCCTTTCCAAGTGCATTGACCCACTCTTGAGGTTCCCATTTGATGTCTTTTGACAAATGAAGATGGGAACTTATGTTCGTACATAGTTATATAAAAAAAAGAGAAAAAAAGTACAATAAAAAACTCCTTCAGTGAGCATCGATTGTTGTGAGCCCCAACCCTTGTGTATTTGGGCTCCATTTCTTTCACGTATTTGCATCCTTTATTTAGCATCTCACAGGTTTTGAGGGAATTCGGGTTTGTGTCCATCAACATGACCTTGAACTTCCCTTTGTACTTCATGTTGGTGAGATCTCTCCTTTTTCAAGCATAAATCCATGTAGTATCTTGCTCACATTCATTGAGGACAATGCATGAAGTAGGTGTGTGGGGGGGGGGTGTTTTACATGTGTACATAGTCAAGTCGTTTCTTTTGATTTTGTTTTCTTTTGTTTGCATTTTTAGGGTCATGTTAGTGTGCTGCATTTAATATCGATATATCTGCTTGCTATGATCCTTAGGTGACTTGTCTTCTTTTGCTTGCCTAGTGCTTTAAAATTTCCATATTTCTTTCAAAATCTTCATGTGTTTGCGAAAGAAAATGTTTTGTGGGTTTTGCGTGTGTTTAGCATGTGCAAAACTGTTGAGAGACAAAGTAAAAAGAAAGCCCCCAAAATTGTCTTGAACTTGATGCATTAGGATATCTAGTACAGTGACTTTAGGATTTATCGAGTCGTTAGGATGCACCCCAGTTTTCCCTTGGGGGTGAGTAATCATAGGGTTTCAGTGCTCAAACATTTAATGAAGTCCACCCTGAACCTAGTGAGTCAATAATTCGTGTCTGTTAACTTAAGGAAGTTTGTTGTAGTCAAGGACCCTCTAAATCCTGTTGTGAGACATTAGTGTAGGGGTTTTGGTTCATGTGTAGATAAGAAATAAGTGAGTAGGTGTTCTCTCTTCTCGCACGGCTCCTATCACTCGGGAAAGTAGGTCTGAAGGGACTTTGTGCCTGGTGCTTTCGAGTCATCTGACTTGGGATGCGCCGACCGAACTCCCGTTACACGGGTGGTAGGGATTGCTCTATGTGGAGATTTGGGGAAAGGTATACGTGATAGTGTATGTCCTCATGGGCAATGATGCACAAAACCTGACCCTGGGAGAATGAAGCTCCAACTAATAAAAAGAAAAAAGAAAAAAAATGTGAAAAGAAACAAAAAGAAAAAAAATATGATAATGCAAATAAGAACCTTAATGGACTTTACACTTTGTAGCAGTTGAGGATGTTGAGGTTGTCCATGTCTTTCACTTAATTCCTTATTTAGCTTGCACGAATGGTTCATTAGGGTAGAGGTGTGGACTGATCACCTATATAGAGTCGGCGCGTAGCATTACCACGTCCATTGATCGACAAAATATTTCCAACGAGTCGAGTGTCTAGATTGAATAATGCATCTTGTTCGGATTTTGTGGGTATATCCGCTGAAAACCCGCTGGAGACAACACTCCTCCTCCTTGGCAACAAGGAGGTTTAATGGCTTGTTGCACGTGCTAAGTGCAACCGTGATTCCTACGAAAGTGAGTTAGGATTTCTTGTTTTTCGTATGCTTTTCCTTTCTTTGTTTTGCTCGAGACTAGCAAAAACTTAGGTGTGGGGGTATTTGATTGGCATCATTTCATGTTTATATTTGTATCTTATATCCATTATCTTTCACCTAAACAATGCTATGTTACGAGTTTTATGTTTAGTTTTCAGGAATAAATAGGTTTGAAGAGAAGATCCATGAAAGGACCCAAAAGCAGGAAAAAAGGACTTAATTGTGAGACCTAGGGATTGAGATGCAATGGAGAAGGACCTGATCGTAAGACCAAAGGACCTAAGAGCAAAACAGAATACTCCACACCATCATGGGGAGTATTTTACCAATTCCATTCGGGTCGGAGCTCCAACAAGTCAAGTAACCGCATCAAAGACCAACAATACCAGAAAGAAAAGACCACAACAAATTCCAACGCGATCCGAAGAGTTTGGACCGCCAATGGGCGGTCTTGGACCGTTAATTGGCGGTCCATATTACTCAGGATCCGCCCAAATTTCTCCTGGACTTGTATTAATGTTCGTTTAGGCTATTTTTGGTATTGGTTTAGTCCCAAATCGGGAGATTGTCCCCGATTAGCTTTTTCCATGCTTATAAATAGAACTCTTCACCTTCCATTGTAATTACCCATTGCTTGGTGGCATTCTCTCTACTAAGGAATGAGCCTTGAAGCAAAAACTCAAGGTGGAGAAGAATGCTACCTTCAATGTGAGTCATTTGTTAATAAAATAATTCTTCCAGTTTCTTTTAATCTTGTCTTGTAATTTGTGCATGTTTGTTTAGTCTTTCCTTTCCTTTTATGTTTCTTTAATGCTTCTTGCCTTCTTAGTTAACTTTCATTTCAGTATTATGCTTTCTTTTGCTAATATAGTTAGTGTAATGAGTAGTGAGTAGTTCCATCCCCATTTGGGGGGTGGAGAAATATGTGATATAATCATGTAGTGTATTAAGTGTGTGTTATCTTTATCCCTTGCGCTTTATATGATTTCCATAACCATCTAATGGGTTTTCACTCTTATCTTTGATATGCTAATGCTCTTGAATGAAGCTTAGCTTATGCTTTGATTAGTGGACCTATTTTATGGGGAATGATAAGGTTAGGATATTGATGAAGTTAGTATTGGAAACACAATTTGTAGTGTATGTGCTCTTGTTGCCTTTACCTTAGCTAATGTCTTGTATGTTTTAATGATGTAGTGAATCTTAATTCATGTGGAGGCATAGTAGGGTATAGTCTTTATACTTGAGTTCATGTAGCTTCATTCCAATTATTGTCTTGTATGTTTTAATGATGTAGTCTTATCTTAATTCATGTGGAGGCAAAGTTGGATGTAGTTTTATGATTTCATGCACTACATGATGTGAGGAGCTTAATGAACACACACACACTTCTTTATGTTCACATTATTTCTCTACCCCCTTTGGGGGTTTAGTTTTTCTTGCTTCTTTTCCGATTCCATTTGCATCTTAGTGTAGTTTAGTGTAATCAAACCAACCTTTCTTCCCTTTCTTTACCTCTCGCCTTCGCACAAACCAAGTGTCGACACACCTCCCAGTGGACGACCCGTATTTGCCACCGCTTCAACGCCGCCGTGCACTTGCGGTTAAATATAAAACGATTAATCAGAGAACAACACATATTTTATGCATCAAAGGAAAGCATCCAAACATATTTTTAAGGCAATAAAGTTCCAGCCCATAATATCTTTCCAAAAATTTCAGAATTAGCCAATCTTTCCATAATCAATATAAGCATGCAATCAACAATAATTATGCTACTTCTAATGGAAAGAAAAATTCTAAATTCTTTGGTAGATGGCATCACATATATGCACATTTGATGAAAAGGAAATATTTCAAATGAAATGCATGCAATCATCCCAAAAGAAATCCGAAATATCCTTAATGAGATTAACATATATGTGCATTCAATCATAAAGGAAATATTTCAAATGAAATGCATGCAATTATTCCAAAAAAAACCTGGATCCTCGAGGTCACTGATCACAGGAGAATGATCAGTGAGCATCACAGAACTAGTCACGTTACAATTCGAGGGATTACACACAGTAATTACCTTTTGCTCAGTGCACTCACGAGCAAAATGTCCAGTCTTTCGGCAGTTAAAACAAGTCACATTAGACTTATCTTTCCCACCCCTGGATCCTCGAGGTCGTTTCTTTCCAGCTTTGTTTTCTGTTTTGTTTGCATTTGCACCCTTCTTGCCTTTAAAACCCTGAGCTCTATCTCTTTTGCGCTTAAAACCTGCACTCCTCCGAGGAGCGCCAGCTTCAGCAGCAAACACTTCAGTTAGAGGGGCTTCCGCAAGCATGCGGTCATCCTCCAGCTCTAGGTATTTTGTGGCCTGGTCAAATGTCCTGATGTCATCAGCATGGGTCAGATAGACCTTCATATGCTCCCAACTCTTCGAAGGCAATGATATGATGAGAGCAGACACTTGCTCCTCATCGGTCTTAGCACGACCAGCAACGCTCAGCTCGCTAATCATGTTTGACATTGCGGTAATATGCTGCCTCATTGTGTGACCTTGGTGCATTTTATACCCATCAAACATAAGCCCAAACTGACGGGCCCTTGTGACGGAGGTCACTCCGTACTGAAACTTCACAGCTTCCCACAAGGCCTTTGCAGTTCGAAACTTTTCGAACCGCAGTAACAGATCGTCCCTCATTGAACTTAGAATTGTGATTCGAGCAATTCGGTCTTTCTTTTTCCATGCATTATAAACATCCAAGTTTCTGCGATGTTGCGCAGTATTCCCCTCCTCGGGGGGAGACATAGATTGGTTTATGTTTTCTAACATGTCCTGATCCTCTAAGAGATACTCAATTTTACGATGCCACAGATCGTAATTTCTTTCATTGAGTTTATCTCCTCGAGTCAGATCAGCGACAATGCTTTTGGAAGCAGCCATAAAGAATCTAGGACAATCAAAAATACATAGCGATACATTAGTTCTAGCATAAAATATAACGAGCTACAATAATCATAAAGAATAAACTGACTTAATAGCTATAGCATTCAGACCAAAAGAAAACATAAAGCATTCGATCAAATCCTCATGCAATAGTTAATAAAGCCATTTTACTAATCTAGATATTGAGCTTCATCATGATTTAATGACCCAAAAAAAAACGTTTTAAATCATGGTAAATCAGCAAATAAAAAAAATTGCCGCCGGTTGCAAGGTGGTTTACACGAAACACTTCAACCTTGGAACTCCCACTAGGCATGCGAGTTCCCAAAAATGGTTTTCAAAAAACAATCAACATCACACAGATATGATTACTACATTACTTCCATATCGAGCTAATGATCCCTATTAGGGATTTAGCCTCGTCGACGGGAACCTGCATGAGTCTTATAGCAGTAATATCGCAATAATAAAAATAAAGGAGCCCCTCGTCTCCTCAGGGCAATAAACAGTCCACAGTCCATAATTATTACAGTCCATAAATATTACAGTCCATTGCGATAACTATTGCAAATGGAAATAAATGAATGATATTACGCTCATCTCTCAATAAGGCAGTAAATAAAATCAGGAAACATTCATTCCACATAGCCACAATCTTTCCATACGTTAGCACAATCCGACGTATGAAAAAAATATCATAAAGTGTGCACCTCCTTCAAACAATAAGGAAGTAATGCATAAGGAAACAATGCATGAATGGGGCACGAAAATAGGCAAAAAAACGTGTTAGGTAATGACAACCAATCTCCACAATAATCATTCTCAAAACAGAATTTTTTTTCTTATTTCCATAATCAATATAATCATGCAATCAATAATAATTATTCTACTTCTAATGGAAAGAAAAAATTCGAAATTATATGGTGGAGAACAACACATATTTTTTGCATCAAAGGAAAGCATCCAAACATATTTTTAAGGCAATAAAATTCCAGCCCATAATATCTTTCCAAAAATTTCAGAATTAGTCAATCTTTCCATAATCAATATAAGCATGCAATCAACAATAATTATGCTACTTGTAATGGAAAGAAAAATTCGAAATTCTTTGGTGGATGACAACACATATATGCACATTTGATGAAAAAGAAATATTTCAAATGAAATTCATGCAATCATCCCAAAAGAAATCTGAATTATCCTTAATGAGATTAACATATATGTGCATTCAATCATAAAGGAAATATTTCAAATGAAATGCATGCAATTATTCCAAAAGAAATCCGAAATATCCTTAATGAGATTAACATATATGTGCATTCAATCATAAAGGAAATATTTCAAATGAAATGAATGCTCTCATTTCAAAAAAAAAAACGAAATATACAATATGGTAACTCAATATTCATGTATACATGCTCAAATATTAGAATAAATAATATCTAACCCTAATTCGTAAAAATCAGGAAAAATAGACATCTTATTTCATGTATACATGTGCATGATTTAGTAGAATCAACAGGGAAAATAACTTCTGATTTTATCTAATACATGCACAAAGAATATAGGTAACAGCACAGAAAAAACAGAATTCTGGTCACATCTATGTATGTGCAATGATAGGAGAGCAAGATATCATATTGACTCGAAATAAAATCAGGAAAAATCCATATTAAACCATGCACATATGCGCAAGAATGGAGGAGCAAAATCTAACCCTAGATGCATGCTCTAATGAACCATAACATGCGCAACATGTAGAAACTAGTCTAAACCCTAATTGCATGTTAGAAAGAAATCAGCAAACATGCACCACTTATATCTCTAAATGAATGATCATATTATTTCATTTAAAGATCAAAAACCTCTGAGTTTTCATTTCCAGAATATGAGAACGAATTTGAAAGAAAAAAAATCATGAACAATCAACATATATAACATGCGCATCATGTAAATAAGCAATGCTGATTTTCTGTTTTCTTTCTTTCTCCAAAAACATAACCACCGAATATTTTGTTTTTATCTCAAATCAGATTATCATGAAACAAAAAATCGTCAAGCATGGTGAGGATTCGAAGGTAACCGAGATGGCTCTGGTACCAATGTAAGCAAATAACGATTCTACAGGTTCAGGAGTACCTTTCTTGGAGAGAACCTGTGGCAGCGGAAGGAAGATCGGAGGTCACCTTACGGAATCCTTCTCACCGGTCGGTCTCCTACTCTCTTGGAGAAGAAGCACGTGTCCACAACCCAAGAGTCTACGGATTAGCTTGGTGGATGTGGAGGGACGAATGGGAGAGAGAGGGAGAGGTGGCGGCTAGGGTTTGGTGGGGCTAGGTTTTGCACACAAGAATTAGTCCATCCAATTGGAGACTCCCCTCCTTATATAGATGGCCCCCCCACCCAAAACCCTAATGCGCAACCAATGAGAGTGCGCCACGTGTCAGTGATTTGGGAAAACATCATCTTAATCCTTAGATTAATCCAATATTGTAAAGTATTCAAAGTTGAAAAATTAGGATTCACTTGATCAAATGTCAGAGGTTGATGATTGAGCAACCTGGCATTAAAAAGTCATAACTATTGTGGTGTGCTTGAATAACAACTTAAGAAGAAAAAAAAGATAAAGTTGAGTTTCTCTCGTTTGAATAACAACTTCATAGGAGATAAATGAAGATAAAAAAAGAGAAATATGTATATATATACAACATTCTCTTTAATTTTAAGAAAAATTGGGAAAATGTGGTTGTTGTAGTTTATTATGAAAGTTTCACTATTGTTTTGGAAAAGAAACAATAACCTGGTGATACAAAAATGTTAATTCAATCAATTAAAATGATTCTTTTAGTTTCTTTCATTTATATTCAAAAAGAAAATGAGAGAAAAAAAAATTGTCATAATTTCATCATTCTCCCGCATCACCTCATGTTTAACCTGTAGTGTCTTTCATATCAACACATGATATACAATATGTCATGATGCACAATATAAACAAAATTCGACCTTTATGAGTCGACAAATTATGCTTTGGTAACATGTACAATTCGATTTGATATACCACCTTTTTGAAACGACACCATTAACAAATAGGTGGCATTTTCATTTTATATATATCGTTTTACAATTTTATACATCTGTCTCCTCTTAACTTTTCCTTTTGTCTTTTCCTTTACAATTTTGTCATTTATCAAACCATCAATCTACAAAATGATCCTCCCTACACTCGTTCATTATCAGATTCATCAACACAGCACAAACACATCATCAGCTGCATCATGATCCTCTCCAACTCAAACCTCAGGGTGGCCTAGTCCAATTCCTACTAAACAATGTCAAGACAAGGCAGCAGACACGTAACCTTCAGCCCAGACATCAACGAGAAGCTCATGGCTTCCTTCTACTCCAACCCCCACACTGCGCCGCCCCACCACAGAACTTCTTCATCAAACCACAACAGTGGTCGGTTGTGGAGGTGCTTCAGTTGCATGAGAGGTGGTGTGGTTTCGGTGCTACGCTTGTTCTCCATCAGAAGAGGGAGAAGTACTTCCTCAGCTAGAGTTTCTAATGTGCCGCATGCCCGGTTCGTGTCGCCCTACGACTCCCATTACTACTCGGAAGCCATTGAGGATTGCATTGAGTTCATCAACACTTCTTACAGGACGAATGCTTACTAGTTTTGCTGTGGCTTTGTTTTGTATATGCTTCTCTTCCTTTGAGCTATGTTGATGCTTTTAACCTGCTTGTATCTGAAAAATTAACACTTCAGCATTGATGAGGTGGATTCTAACGGCTTGGTTATGATTACATGTTGATGCTATGTTTCATTAGGTTTGCCGTGAAAATTTCGATATCTCTAAAAAAGGAAGAGCAATTAATTAATACATGCCGCAAACGAAGTCTGTGTCGAAGCCTAGAAGGTTTATTTCACCTCTTTGGTTAATTATATTTATTATGAAAATTGTAAAGGTTATGCATAATAGCTATGTTATTGAAGTACATGCGAGTGGCTGTGTAATAACCCTAAACCCATTTAGGGTGCTAATGGGTGGTTAAGGAAGTGATTGGCATGGGGAAGTGGAGAGGCACAGTTGTGTGCATGGGAATGGAAGAGTTTAGGGTGTGCAGGGTGATGGTGTGGGGGCTGGTTACTGTTGACGCGGGTTTTGTTGGGTTAAGAAGGAAATCTCTCTCTCTCTCTCTCACTTGCTCTCCCTCATTCCCTTTCCTTTCCTTTTCCGGCGACAGAGGAGGCGGAAGCTGGTCCAGCGTCAGGCGTGCGGAGGTCGTTGCGAGGAGGCGATTGTGCGAGGAGGAGCACCGGAGGCGACATTGCGCGAGCGAGGCTCCGACGGTTTCGTCGTGTTCGAAAGGTATGCCGGCTTCTTAGTGTGATATTGTTGCTCACTCACGTGTGGGTGAAGTGTTGGTCTGTCGGGGGAGGTTAGAGACCTTTCCGGCGACGAGAACGACGTAAATCCTTGGCTGGTGCAAGGTTGCAGACGACCAACGGTCGACCGGGTCCCTTCGGGCGGTCAACCGATGTAGTGTATTTTGCCCGACTTTAACCATCACCGGTCGAACGATGCCTTGTGGCGGTCGACTGGTAGTGCATTGTGCTGGTGGGTCAGGATTACCTGTTGTGTTTCGGTTGACCGGTTCCTTGTGTTTGTTTGACCGGAACTTAAGTGTACTCGTTTTTTATGCATGCTTGTTCAACGGTTTCTTTATATGTGTTCGACCGTTTATGACTTAGAACTGCTAGGATGCCCTGGTAGTTTTCGGTCGACCGAGACCCCTGAGTCGGTCGACCGGTAGTATGGAATTGATTTTGACCAGACTCCGGATTTTGACTTCGTATCGGTCGACCGGTTTTAGACTCTTGTTCGACCGTTGGGACTTAGGTTTTGTGCAGACTTTCGGTCGACCGAATCTTTTTGGGAACGGTCGTCCGGATCACCTCTTTCGGTCGACCGTTTGTGCACAAAACTAAATTCCCGGTCCTTTTTAGGATGCCAACTTTGTCCACGGAAACCCGTGTCCTCACCTTGTGCGTGAGCCGGGAGGTGACGGTGGGCGCGTACGCGCGCCTACCCAGGGACCGCCGTGTGGAAGAGTGTGGGTGTTCGGGACGTGTCACCTCTGTGTATGGATTGTGACTTGATGTGATGGATTGATGGACTCATTGTAGAGTAGAAGGCCTGAGGGATCGTTGATCCCAATGTATGATGTTGTGCGGACACGCAACTGTCGTTGGGTTAGGTGATTACCTGCCTATATGGCTACGGAGGTCGATGCCCTGCTTTTATAGTGGCGGAGTTGGTCTTTGCGGCTCGTGCAGCCTGATGACCTGATAGACTTCGGTCTGGACCCGTCCGATGTTGTGCCGGACGTATTGTTGGACCACCGACGTTGTGCCGGTGATGCCGCCGATGTTGTTCCGGCGATGATGATTGATTGGCCGATGCTGTTCCGACTATGTTTTCCTCAACTGGGCACCTACTGAGATGATGATTGATGGACCGACCGAGCGACGACTCTGTTGGTGTGGTTTCGACCACGAAGTTAGAGATCTGTTTCTTATGGCGCGGACTTGGTGGATGCTCATTGCCGAACCCCATGTTTACTGTAGCCGCGTGTGGGGAGCGTCACGTCTTGTTCCGCTAGACCCTATGTGCCTACGGTAGGTCTCCTTGGGAGACCCGATGATGATTGTCGGACTGATGTCCTGTGTTACCTTTCGGGGGAACTGTTTTCCTTACTGGTGATAACATGACATGCTACTAGTATGATAGGTCTATTTATACTACTGCATGCATATAGGTAAGCTTGGCATACGGGGTTTCCTTATGGAAACTCAGGCATTGTTGTTGCATGTTTTATTTCAGGACCGCAGTAGGTCCAGTTGGGTGGTAATCAGCGGGCACGCGCATCTTGGGATCGGATCCTCTCATTCGGACCACTCAGGTCGACATGATTACTTGTATCTTCCTTTGTTGTTTCTAATATAATCATGTAGCTTTTTGACAAGACTCTGATATAATATGGTGTACCGCTTGAATGTTTTATGAGAAGTAACAGTCTCGTCTTTTGATTATTGGTCTCTATTGTCTTCATGATAAATTTTAAATTTCTGCTGTTTCAGGATGTTACAAGCTGTATCTTTTTTTTTAATTTGCATATAGCAAGAAGAAAGTTAATAAGCTATCTCTCCTATCTATTTTTACACGTATCTGATATTATGTATTTTTAATTTCTTTTTTTGCCTTAACATTTTTTATTTTTGTTATTGATCTGCTCGAATTGCTAGTAGTCACGTAAGGGAACAATTAATTTTTTTTGGCCAATGGCAATCCAGCAAATTTGCTACCCATGTTTAATTTCTTATGAGAAGTGATCATCATATTCTAAGAATGGACTCCCTATTGGATCCTGGTCCTGATGGAAATCAAACTCTCCTAAACTAAAGAAAAACAAAGGAGCTTCTACAAGTAATTAGAAGTGTGTGGTGTTCTATAAGTTAAAAAACTAGTTGAGGAGTCTCTTCCATGTGAAGAAAACTTAAAAGATTTCTGGAATGTGTGAGAACAAAGGGCGAGTCGGTAAATTGACCTCCATTCTTCACAAAGTGGTTTCGCACTATAGATAAGTTAGCGAAGGTGGTGGTTTTGCACTATATACTCATGTATGATCATTTGTGGTTATGTGATGATAGTTGTGGTATTAGTGTTGCAACTCCAAAGTTGGGAGTATTTAGCAGTGAGGTGTTGTTTTCGTTGAATGTTGTATTGTGGTACCAGATTCTTTCGGTTTATAACTCAACATATTACCTTGTACCTATACTTTCCCCGATTTGAATTCGATTGGGTAATTTGTATTTCCACCTCAATTAATAGTATTTTACTTTCACCCAAATTATTCCCATAGATTCACTATTTTCTATTGTGACCCTAACAAAATGGTATCAGAGTCATATTCGAATCCTATCAGAGCCATGTTCGAGATCCTAAAAGCCTTGTTTCATATTTCATAAGTCCATATTTCAGAAGATCTTAAGACACTACAAGAATTTAGCATTTTAGCCATGGTAATTATCCTCTCATCCATTGCAAGCCAACTTTAGCAACGGATAATAATCGTCGCCGTTACTGCAGTCACTAAAGACAATTAGCGATAGATGTTGAGGTAAGCAACCAACACAAATTAGGTTTGGAGGGAAGAAATGACGGGAGGTAATAGCATTAGCAATTAATGTTATCCGCCACAGAAAACCTTCAGCTACAAATATCACTGGGTTTAGTGAAGAATTTGTATTTGCAAAAAAAATATAAATTGCATTCACCATAGTTCTTTGTTCCTATTTATCGATAACAAAAAAATGCAACTAGCATTCACTATCTAGCAGCGAAAGCATAACTCATATTCACGTACTCATCCAAAACACCATTGCAAAGACAAGCACATAATCATCCAAAGTACCACCACAAAGACACAACCCATGATAAGGCAATAACCATTACTTTATCAAAATCATCACAATAACCATCACACATAATAATCAACGATAATAAGTTCACGTAGGATATAAATTTTAAATGCAATGAAGTGTAGATGTAATAAATTATTAAACTAAATAATCACGAAGAATAACTACAAGAAGAAAATGTCACTAAGTTTCTTGAATCCATGTTTAAGAAACCAACCAATTTTCAAATCCTACCAAGGTAAAACTCAAACTCATGCAAAAGATTTGCAACAAGAAATAATCAAATTAAACATTGGAAATGATGCAAATGAATAGACATCTTAGTTAAAAAATTAAAATATGATTTTAAATGATTGATCAGAATGGCCCATTAAATCGGATTCAGTTTAATGAGGCAGGGTATGTTAAATGTAAGAAAATCATCAAGATGTCACAATAACGTGACAGCTTAAAATAAGTAAAATGTAAGAAATATTTACAAAATGTTTTAAAAAAGTCAATGAAACATGGGAATCGGATAAAAAAATATATAAATAAGCTAAATGGGACTCGAAAATCTGCATGGGAATTGATTCAAGTAAAATTTAACATTAATCTAAAATCTCTATATATGAACCATTGAAAGAATGACCGTTCATATATTGACTGAAATACAAAGTGTATGGAATACATATCTACATTAATGATCAATGCATTTGAAAACAATCTACATGAAGGAGCTATATATGCCATCCCTAACTGACTAACATGCTCATTTAACCCCAACCATGCACAATTGCTAGATCAGATTATATGCTTTTATCTTAACTGTTCAGTTTCAGATTGTGAAGCCAAAAAGTGCAACCATAGTAGTATGATGCTTGTTTAATATTTCCTATACAGAGTAAAACTTGTCACATAAATTTATTACTTAAATGAATCACCATAATAATAAAGAACAGAAGCACAATGGAAAACATACACGCCAGTAGGATTATAGTTTCAGTTCTACTCAACTTTAATATCCTCCGTGTTCAAATCACAACCATCAAGGCGGCAATTCTTCCAGTTCCAGTCAGCTTTCCACATACAGGAGATAAATGTGAACAAAAATTGCAAAAAAAATAAAAATTGCCATGATACACATTAAGTCCCCGTTTGCCTATTCTAAACCATGATTTTAAGATAAAACAACGTTTTTGAAAACATTAGTTTAGCTTTTGCATTGGAAAAGAAAACAAGGTTTTCAAAATGAAGTTTTAGTCTAAAATAAGATTTTGAAAATTTTAATCTGATTTCTTTTTTTGGGTCAATTATAGTTTGACCGTCTGAACTATGCATTGATATCACTTTACATCCTTGAACTTTCAAAGTTGACAATTACCCTCCTTGAACTTTCGTTTTGTAACACTTTGTCCCCTGAAATTTAAAAATCCATTATTTAAACTCACATTCGTCTTTTTTTGTAATTTTTTTGTTGTATCCCTAATATAGTCCTAAACCTATATTTAATCGAAACGGTGGTCGGATTTGGTTGGAATTTGGATCGGATTGGTATTGAATCCGACCCAAATGTCAACCAAATCCGAGCTCCATTTCGATCAAAATTTTTACGTAAATATAGGTTTACGAGTGTATTAGGGAAACAAAAAATTACAAACAAAAAACGACGAATGTGGATGTAAATAATGAATTTTTGAAGCTCAGGGAGGTAAAGTGTTATAAAACGAAAGTTTGGGGGGGGGGTAACTATCAACTTCAAAAATTCAGGGGTGCAAAGTGATATCAAGACATAGTTCAGGGGCAAACTGAAATTAACCCTTTTTTTCTTCCAAAAAAAGTGTATAGAATGCGAATTGTGCGGCCCATATTCGCACTATACGGCCCAAAGGTATTGTGCGGCGCACAGTGTGGACTGTACGCCGCATAACTCACCTATGCGGCTGCACAATCCATTGTGTGGCCATACAGTCACCAATAGTTATATAGAGCTTTGTCTGTGTGTGGGTGTGTTTGGGGGGGGGGGGGGAGGATTGCGTTTCCCCGTCCCCACACTGCTGGAAAATTAGGTTACCACGTCGGTCGTAATAAGTTTGATGTGCATCAACGCTGTTTTAAGCTTATCATGTCGGATAATTTACGACCGACGTGAATGTTCGCGTTACCCCACGTCGACTGTAATATGTTCACCGGAAACCGACGTGGTGTATATTGACCATCATAGCATAATATATCCCAAGCATTTATCTTATATTGATCGAATGCCTTTTGGTTGTCCGAACTGGTGATTCTAGTTAGTAGTTTTGGTGGGTGAATTGTGTTTGGTCGTCTGGTTAGCATGTTATGTCGTTTCTTAGGTCGTTGTCATATTTAATATTCAACCCATATCAAACACACAAACTAACAAACCTAATTACGAGCTAGACAAACCCCACTTTTTCTTTCGCCATTCCCATCCCCGTCAGCTCCACCAAACCGAGAGGCCGGTTCAGACCGATTAGCCCCGACCGATCAACCCTGCCCGACCAAGCCCGCTCGACCAGCCCTGACCATCTTTTAAATCCAGCACTTGCTCCTGAAGATGTGATCAATGCTTCCATTTGCAACAAAATTTAATTACTCTAAGTAAGATGACTCATTTTAATTAGTTCCCAGAGAGCATATATCAAAGGTTGTTTGTTTGAAATTTATAATGAAATGGTATTTTAGGGACTCGAATGTGTTGTTCTGTTGATGTTGGAATTTTTATTTCTAGTTTAACTTTTAGAGGACTAAGAATCGAATTATATATATATCTTTATAGTGAGATTGTTTCTTTTGATGTGTAAAAAATTATGGATCGAAAATGGATTTTCGCTAGTAGATTGAGTGATGAGTACGAGGCTGGGGTTGATGAATTTCTACAATTTGCCCTGAAGAATGCACATGCTAGAAATGAGAGAATGTTCTTCTGTCCATGTAGGAGTTGTTTTAACATATTCCTACGAGACGTAAAAGAGATAAAAATTCATTTGTTCGAGAAAAGGTATTGACTAAGGATATACTTGTTCGATATGGCCCGGTGAAAATGAAATAAGCACCAAAGAAGAAGGTGATCATGATGACTAGTTAGAGGATATTATCTTATATGTTGCGGACAATTATTGTCATAAACCCGATGTACTTGGTAGTCTACTGTCTGACAATGAATGTCCTTTGTATCTGGGTTGTATCGAGTTCAATAGGTTGTCCGCAGTTTTAAGGTTGTATACCTTGAAAGCAGCAAACAGTTAAAGTGGAGTCAGTTTCATTGCCCTGTTGAAGTTGCTAAAAGAGATTATTCCAGATAGCAACGAACTTCCGAATCGTACCTATGAGGCTAAAAAAAATATTGTCCCATAGGGATGCAGTATAGGAAAAAATACGCATGTCCTAATGATTGTATACTCTATATCAGTCATTTTCTCTCTTTCTCTTATTTATTAAATAAAACCTGAAACACATCAAACAAACACTCAAGTAGCACAAAATTTTGGGGGTAAAATAAAGGCTATATAGCATGAATACAAGGCCTAACCGACTATTGTCACCTCCATCGTTGCCAAGAGAATGCCCCTTGTGAGGAAGAACCCCTTGGCTCCAGTTTCTTAAGCATCTTGTAGATTTTGTGATTTTGCTTTGAACGCACTGCATTTTGCTCGGACAGTGACAATGTGTCGAAGTCATAGCTAAAAAGTGTCTCCGAGTCCACATAACCAAAAGAAGAATTGCCATATACGTCCTAGTCGTTGTCTTCGTCTCGCTAGGAGTCGGGAAATGCTAGATATATGCGAGCATGATCTTCTAAATACCAATTACGACCCCCTCTATGTTGATGAGTTCTTGAGTGTAGCAGGGGTTGAAACGACTGCCAATTCTTGGGATGAGTAGGGGTAAGGGCTGCCTCCCCTGTTGTACACCTTTTTGCAGTGTGCAGAAGAGTTCATTGTAGATGTAGTGTTGGGTTCTGGTCAATAAGACCTAAACCAAGTTTAGGTAGGCTACGAAAAAGGTAGAGTGGTACCGCAAACCCAAGATGTTCTTGCTTACCCAGCGAGCGGCAACATGCATATTTTTGTACAGATGAACATTACTTAAACTCCCATGAGGCTTTACCAGGTTTCCTCTATCTATCACTGATTGCTAGAAATTCAGTGTTCGGCATTGGTGGACCCTACAATCCAAAAAACGTAACCTGGTAACATCTGCAACAATAGTGAGAGTGGGTGGACAAGTATTGTTGTTATTGGTGAACATCATACATTCACCCTCGTTGGTCAGGGAACGATAAAATGAATTTTCTGGATGTGGCAGTATGTCGACTCCCATCTCCATAAACAAGAGGGGTCCACCTAAGTTTGATAATGCAAACATCAAAAGGCACCCCTAAACGAGTAATTATAAAGGCATAGTCAGATTCCATTATACATGTAGCCTACCTGAGGTGAGCGCTTCTCGGCATCCCCAAGTACATAACTGTGGCAGGTAGAGAATCAGATGCAAGGGCAGACTAGACGGCCCCAGTAAGCAATGCGTGGCATGGGAAAGCAGCAGGACAAAACCCAACGGAATACAACTTAAATCATTCACTAATAGCGAGTATTTATCAATTATTTGTAGATCGAGTAGGTCTACTTTCTGAGGAACTTAAACACAACATTCCTGTTGAAAATAAATTCAATGAGGAGTTTTGTGATTTCTTGTCATATTTTTACTAACCACAAAAACAAGATCCAAGGTATGGAGGAAAAAAAAGATATGAGCAAATGGAACCGGACCATCACCAAGCTTACCACACCACCAAGAGAACGCACGATCTGGTAACACACGGGTAAATGTAGAAAATGTGAGATCAATACCGATGTGACGATCATGACGAGCTAGCACTTAAGTGGAGCTGACCAACCCACCTACGATGGATTTTGATACGCTATTACCAGATGGTTTGGAGCGGTTGGTGATCGGGTTTGGGGGGGGGGGGGAAAGGATCAAGTTGGGTTGTGGTGGATGGACGTGTTTTCGTTGGGTGGGGTGAAATAAAACATAAGGAATAAGGTCTTTAAATAGCTAGGGTTGTGTGTGGAAATTTTTTGGTCAAACCCCTAGACTCTTTGATATTGGAGAATAGGTGCAGAAGTTCCTTAATTTTCATGCAGGTCCTGACGTTGACAAAGTCAAATGTGCTCTTTACTCAGTATTACAACCATGAAGTGTCTGGTCTCTTGTGGTTCTCGTGCATTTATGCTCGACAGCTGCAACAGTAGAGAGTGCTTTTTAACAATCATGTACATATATGAAATTTCAACCATTCGAATGGTTGAGTGCGAGGGAGGTTGATAAAGGATCGTAACCTCCTTGACTTTAGTTGGTGCCCCCTCCGAGTAAGGTTTGGGGCATTGTCCATTAACTTTGAACACATCCTCATTCCTTGGGTTCAGAATTTCAACCTCTGTATGAGGGAATACAATTTTCACAATAAATGGGCAAGATCAGTGACTATGGAGCTTAACTGCAAACAGATGAAGGCGGGAGTTGTAGACCAGTACCTTCTACTTGGCCAATAACACTTTTCTCCTAATCATGTAATCATGAAATTTTTTGGCTCAAAATTTATGAATTTTGTCATTTTCATACGTATCATTGTGTAGCTCTTCCAACTCCACCATGTTGAGCTTACGTTGTGGCCCTGTTTGAAAAAGATCCATATTCAGGCTCTTGATCATCTAGAAAGCACGATGCTCAAGCTTGACAGGTAGGTGACAAGTCTTGCCATACAATACCCTCTGTGGGGGGGGGGGGACATATCCAGATTGGTTTTATACACAGTGTGGACAACCCACAATGCGTCATTCAGTTTAATAGACCAATCCTTTTGTGAGGAATTAACTGTTTTTTCAAGGATTTGCTTTAATTGACGGTTAGAAAATTTGACTTTCCCACTAGTTTGCGGATGATATGGGGTTGCAAGCTTGTGGGTGATCGAATACTTCCTCATAAGAGCCTCAAATGAACGATTACAAAAGTGGGTCTCCTGGTGGCTAATTATGGTACGAGATCAACCAAATCGTGCGAAAATATCACTTAAAAATTTGGTGACCACTTTGTTGTCATTGGTCTTAGTTGGGGTAACCTCAACCCACTTAGACACAATAGAACACCGCAAAATATAGACATTGCCAAAAGAGTTTGGGAAGGAACCCATGAAATCGATGCCGCATACATTGAAGATATCGATGATTGACATCATTTCATGCTTATATTTGTATCTTATATCCATTATCTTACACCTAAGCAATGCTACGTGACGAGTTTTACGTTTGAATTTCAGAAATAAATAGGTTTGAAGAGATGAAGCATAAAAGGACCCAAGAGCAGGGAAAAAGGACTAAGTTGTGAGACCTGGGGACTAAGATGCAAGGGAGAAGGACCTGAACGTAAGACCGAAGGACCAAAGAGCAAAACAGAAAACTCCACACCATCATGGGGAGTATTTTGGCAATTCAATTCGGGTCGGAGCTCCAATAAACGAAGTATATGCATCAAAGACCGACAAAGACATCCAGAAAAGCCCACAACAAATCCAGACGGAGCCAGACCCGATAGACTGGCAATTGGTGGTCTGTTTGGCTCCAAATCCGCTCAGCTTTGGTGGGCATGTGTATTAGAGTGTGTTTATTCTATTTCTGGTATTTGTTTAGTCCCATACCGGGGGATTGTCCCAGATTACCTTTTTCTATGGCTATAAATAGGACTCTTCACCTGCTATTGTAAACTACCCCATTGCTTGGTGACATTCTCTCTACTTGGAGTAAGCCTTGAAGCAAAACTCAAGGTGGAGAAGAATGCTACCTTCAATGTGAGTCATTTTAATAAAATAATTGTTCTAGTTTCTTTTAATCTTGTCTTTTAATTTTTGCATGCTTGCTTAGTTTTACTTTCCTTTCCTTTTAAGCTTCTTTAATATTTCTTGATTTCTTAGGTTAATTTCATTTCAGTATAATGTTCATTTTGTTAATGTAGTTAGTGTAATGAGTAGTGAGTAGTTCCATCCCCATTTAGGGGGTGGAGAAATATGTGATATGATTATGTGATGTAGTAGTGTGTGTTATCTTAATCCTTTGAGCCTTATATGATTTCCATAACCATCTAATGAGATTTCACTCTTGTCTTTGATATGCTAATGCTCTTGAATGAAGCTTAGCACATGCTTAGACTAGTGGACCTATTTTATGGGGAATGATGAGGTGAGGATAAAGATGGAATTAATATTGGAAACATGACTTGTAGTTGCATGTAATCTTGTTGCCTTTACCTTGGTTAATGCCTTGTATGTTTTAATGATAATGTAGTATCTTATTTCATGTGGAGGCATAGTAGGGTTTAGTCTTTATACATGAGTTCATTTCGCTTCTTTCCAATTATTTTCTTGTATGTTTTAATGATATTGTGTTATCTTATTTCATGTGGAGGCAAAGTTGGATTTAGTTTTATGATTTCATGCACTACATATTTTGAGGAGCATAATTGAACACACACACACACATACACACACACATCTTTATACTCACATTATTTCTCTACCCCTTATGGGGTTTAGTTTTATTGTTTCTCTTTTTCCTTTTTGCATTTTAGTGTAGTTTAGTGTAACCAACCTTTCTCTCTTTTCTTTCCCACTCGCCTTCGCACAAACCAAAAGTCGACACACCTCCCTGTGGATCGACCCGTATTTGCCACTGCTTCAACGCGGCCGTGCACTTGCGGTTAATATAAAACGAATCAATCAATCGACGACGAGGATTATTTTGCAAAGGCATCATATCTCGTCATCTTATTTTGCCAAGGTGCTAACACCTACCAAACTACTTACAAAATTCATAAACATCTTTGAATAGTGATAGCTAGTCAAATCCATATTGGAACACCTTCGCCTATTTTTCTTTGCCCCAAAGTGTCCTCCGCATGTCTCAGAATGACACAATTGGAGCACACTTTGGAACTCATTATCTGGGACACACCACCTTAAAATTTGGTCAGGGCGTTGTTTGAACAGATAAGGGTCATCCCAGTAGAAAAATCAGATTGAAGATCGAAATTTTGATTGCTCAGACTTTGTCCACCCCACGGGAAGTTGCTCAGTGAGAAGGTAGTTTGTGATATCGATGGAGCAAGGGTTGTCCTTAGTCATGAACAACTGCTCATCAAGAAAACTATCATTGATCATGGTTTCCTGTAGGTTGGGTGTCTCAAGATGAGACAGGTGCTCCACCACAACATTTTCACACCCCTTTTTATCCTGGATTTCTAAAGAAAATTCCTATAGCAATAGGATCCATCTTAATAACCGATATTTAGCATCCTTCTTTGCCATGAGGTGCCTGATAGTCGTGTCATCAAAATAATTTATCAAACAAGAGCCTATCAAGTATTACTAGAATTTCTCCTAAGGGAATACAATCACCAAGAATTCCTTCTCAGTCACGGTATAGTTTACTTGGGCATCATTCAATGTTCTACTAGCATAGTAGATCACATGAGGCAGGTTGTTTATTCTCTACCCAAGTACCGTGTGCACAGCAAAGTCTCATGCATCACACATTAGCTCAAAGGGGACGATCCACACCAGTGCTTTAATTATGGGAGCTGAAGTTAGCTTTTGCTTTGAGGTCAAGAAGGCATGAAAACACTTAGTGAGAGGTCAAGTTATCTTATGGAAATCCTTAGTGAACATCCTATAAAATGTTGCATGCCCTAGAATGGCACAAATATCCTTAACATTGCGTTGCAAGGGAAGATTTTCAAAAAGCCCTACTTTTGTAGGATCGACCTTTATACCCTTATTTGAGAAGACATGCCTAAGTACAATCCCTCGCTTAACCATAAAATGACATTTTTTCCAATTCAGAGAGAGGTTCATCTCTCTACAATGCTTGGTGACAAGGCTCATGTGATGGAGGCATTCCTTCAAGGAGGAGCCAAATATACAGAAATTGTCCATGAAGATTTCAAGAAAACACTCTACCATATTAGAGAAATGCTAATCATACACATTTGAAACGTTGCTGGAGAGTTACATAACCGAAAAGGCATGCGACCATAGGCGAACGTTCCAAATAGACAAGTAAAAGTGGTCTTCTCTTGATCTTCTGGGCAATGGGGAATTGGTTGTAGTCGGAGTATCCATCAAGAAAACAATAATACTTGTATCCAGCCAGCCTGTTTAACATTTGGTCGTGGAATGATAGAGGAAAATAAGCTTGCGATAGTCAACAAAAACTTGCCAACTTGTTTCCAGACGAGTTGGTATAAGCTCATAATGCTCATTTTTCATGACAGTCATGCCAAACTTGTTCGGAACCACATGCACTGGACTTACCCACAAACTATAAAAAATGGGGTAAATTACACCATTATCCAAGCATTTGAGCACTTTCTTTCGGGCAAACTCTTTAAGCACCAGATTTAGTCTTCATTGTGGGTCCCGGCAAGGTCAAGAATCCTCTTCCGTGTGGATCCTTGATTTATCATTTTATTTAAACCGCAAGTGCACGGCCGCGTTGAAGCGGTGGCAAATACGGGTCGTCCACTGGGAGGTGTGTCGACGTTTGGTTTGTGCGAAGGCGAGTGGTAAAAAGAGAGAGAGAGAGTGATTAAACTAACTACACTAGAATGCAAAAGGAAATGAAAGATAAGCAATAAAACTAAACCCCATAGGGGGTAGAGAAATAATGTGAATATAAAAATATGTGTGTGTGTGTGTTCAATTATGCTCCTCACAACATGTAGTGCATGAAATCATAAAACTAAATCCAACTTTGTCTCCACATGAATTAAGATAAGACTACATCATTAAAACATACAAGACAATAATTGGAATGAAGCTAAATAAACTCATGTATAAAGACTAGACCCTACTGTGCCTCCACATGAACTAAGATAAGACTACATCATTAAAACATACAAGACATTAGCTAAGGTAAAGGCAACAAGAGTACATACACTACAACTTGTGTTTCCAATATTAATTCCATCCATATCCCAACCTTATCATTCCCCACAAAATAGGTCCACTAATCAAAGCATAAGCTAAGCTTCATTCAAGAGCATTAGCATATCAAAGATAAGAGTGAAAACCTATTCGATGGTTATGGAAATCATATAAATCTCAAGGGATTAAGATAACACACTTAATACACTACATGATTATATCACATATTTCTCCACCCCCCAAATGGGGATGAAACTACTCACTACTCATTACACTAACTATCTTAACAAAATGAAGCATAATAGTGAAATGAAATTACCCTACGAAAGCAAGAAATATTAAAGAAGCTTAAAAGGAAAGGAAAGACTAAACAAGCATGCACAAATTAAAAGACAAGATAAAAAGAAACTAGAAGAATTATTTTATTAACAAATGACTCACATTGAAGGTAGCATTCTTCTCCACCTTGAGTTTTTGCTTCAAGGCTCACTCCTTAGTAGAGAGAATGCCACCAAGCAATGGGTAATTACAATGGAAGGTGAAGAGTTCTATTTATAGGCATGGAAAAAGCTAATCCGGGACAATCCCCTGATGTGGGACTAAACCAATACCAAAAATATCCTAAAAAACATTAATACAAGTCCAGGAGAAATCTTAGCGGATCTGGGATGATCCAGACCGCCAATTGGCGGTCTATAAGATCCAGATCCGTCTGCATTTTTTGTTGGGCTTTGCTTGAAGAATTTCTTGGTCTTGGATGCATCTACTTTGTTTATTGGAGCTCCGACCCGAATCGAATTGCCAAAATACTCCCCATGATGGTGTGGAGTTTCCTGTTTTGCTCTTAGGTCCTTCGATCTTACGATCAGGTCCTTCTCCCTTGCATCTCAGTCCCTAGGTCTCACAATTAAGTCCTTTTTCCTGCTTTTGGGTCCTTTCATGACTCTTCTCTTCAAACCTCTTTATTCCTGAAAACTAAACAGAAAACTCGTTACGTAGCATTGCTTAGGTGTAAGATAATGGATATAAGATACAAATATGAGCATAAAATGATGTCAATCAAATACCCCCACACCTAAGTTTTTGTTAGTCCCGAGCAAAACAAAGAAAGAGAAAAGCAAACGAGAAACAAGAAATCCTAACTCACTTTCGTAGGAATCACGGTTGCACTTAGCACGTGCAACAAGCCGTTAAACCTCCTTGTTGCCAAGGAGGAGGAGTGTTGTCTCCTGAGGGTTTTCAGCGGATATACCCACAAAATCCGAACAAGATGCATTATTCAATCTAGACACTTGACTCGTTGGACAAATTGTATCGATCATTGGAGGCGGTAATCCTACGGGCCGCCTCTATATAGGTAATCAGTCCACATACCTAATCTAATGAACCATTCGTGCAAGTTAAATAAGGAATTAAGTGAAAGACATGGACAACCTCAACATCCTCAAGTGATACAAAGTGTAGAGTCCATTAGGGTTCTTATTTGCATTTTTTTATTTTCACATCAATTTTTTTCTTTTCTTTTTATTACTTTGAGCTTCATTCTCCCAGTGTTAGGTTTCGTGCATCATTGCCCATGAGGACTTACACTATCATGTACACCTTTCCCCAAATCTCCACATAGGGCAATCCCTACCACCTGTGTAACGAGAGTTCGGTCGGCGCATCCCAAGTCAGATGACTCAAAAGCACCAGGCAAAAAGTCCCCTCAGACCTACTTTCCCGAGTGATAGGAGCCGTGCAAGAAGAGAGAACACCTACTCACTTATTTCTTATCTACACATGAACCAAAACCCCTACACTTAATGTCTCACAACAAGATTTAAAGGGTCATTGACAACAACAAACTTCCTTAAATTAACAGACACGAATTATTGACTCATTAGGTTCAGGGTGGACTTCTTTGAATGTTTGAGCACTGAAACCCTATGATTACTCACCCCCAAGGGAAAACTGGGGTGCATCCTAACGACTCGATAAATCCTAAAGCCACAGTACTAGATATCCTAATGCATCAAGTTCAAGACAATTTTGGAAGCTTTCTTTTTACTTTGCCTCTCAACGGTTTTGCACATGCTAAACACATGCAAAACCCACAAAACATTTTCTTTTGCAAACACATGAAGATTTGGAAAGTAATGTGAAAATTTTGAAGCACTAGGCAAGCAAAAGAAGACAAGTCACCCAAGGATCATGGCAAGCAGATATATCGACATTAAATGCAGCACACTAACATGACCCTAACAATGCAAACAAAAGAAAGCAAAATCAAAAGGAAAGACTCGACTATGTGCACACGTAAAACACCCCCCCCACACCTACTTCATGCATTGTCCTCAATGAATGCAAGCAAGATACTACATAGATTTATGCATGAAAAAGGAGAGATCTCACCAACATGAAGTACAAAGGGAAGTTCAAGGTCATGTTGATGGACACAAACCCGAATTCCCTCAAAACTTGTGAGATGTAAAGAAAGGATACAAATACGTGAAAGAAATGGACCCCAAATACACAAGGGTTGGAGCCCACAACAATTGATGCTCAATGAAGGAGTCTTTTGTTGTACTTTTTTTTTCTTCTTCTTCTTTTATTTTTTTCGAATATAACTACGTACAAACATAAGTTCCCATCTTCATTTGTCAAAAGACATCAAGTGGGAACCTCAAGAGTGCGTCAATGCACTTGGAAAGGGAACATGACACCACGCGGGGCCAGAATACTCATACGTGGGCCCCCTTCAGAAAGAGCACCAGATAAAATGAGAGGTTCATGAATTGGACGCAACGACGTCTCATTCGAAGGATCAAACTGAAAGAGCTTGAACCTCTCGAGAGTTTGGGAAATAAGGGGCAACGGAAGAAGAGTTTCTCCCGTTGCGGTGCTGAAGTTATGATCGTCAATCCAAACTCTCCAATCAACAGGTTGGTGGGTCGGAACGAGGTCAAGAACCTCGTTAGGCATGTCCGACACACCAGGCGAACAAAAAGTGGGTGTCATACCCAAGGTATCCTCCAAGGAACTCCTAATACCCTCATGAGCAATGTAGTTGTTTGATGTTCCATCATTTTCAAGATGCTCAGGAACAATAGTGAGAGACAAACTCTCATCAGGTTGTTTGAAATTGAGGGGACTAGGGAGCTCTTGCTCCACCAGAGGTGAGTCCTTAGGAGGTACAACAATAAGGTCATGTGGCTCAAGGACCACGGGACAAGAAGATAAGACACAATCCTGTGCCGACTCATAAAGAAGCTGGTCCATAGTATTCTTAATTGGAATCGAATCCTCCACCAAGTGATCGTGAATTGAAACCCCAAGTCCCTCAGACTGACTAGGAGTTTGACTTTGAAAGATTGTGCTTTGAATTTGTGGATGTGGTGGTGGTTCGATTTCAGAAGATAAACCCTCACGTTGACAAGAAACATTACCCTCCTCATGTAATCGCTGCGTCATTTGACTCACTTGCATTTCCAAAGCCTTGACTGTACTTTGCAATGCTTGAAGGGTCAAATCACGAGAAGGGTCCTTGGGGTCAACCCGCTGGGGTGGTGGAGTCTGGTTGGAATAACCTGACGATGAGGCATGAGCAGGTTGGTAATTTTGGTGCTGAGACCTTTGATGTGGGGGTTGGTAGGTCGCCGATGGGCGTGGAGGTTGATAAGGTGGAGGTTGAGGTTGAGCGTGCGAGCTCTGACCGTGACCCCCACTAGGCCCCCAAGTGAAGTTAGGATGGTTACGCCATCCCGGGTTGTAGGAGTGACTGTAAAGTTTTTACGGGGCCTCTGTTGATACATCGCATTTGCATGCTCAGTATCCCTTGGAGCGTAAGCGCATTCCAAGCCATCATGGCCCGTAAGTCCACACCTACTACACCCAGGAGTAGCGACTGAGCTACAGGAGCTCGGTCCAACTCTAACCTCTCAATCCTACGCATGAGAGCAGCCAATTTTGCCTCAGACGAGATAGTTCACTCGACATGATATGATCCTGCCCGACAAGAAGACCTGGAGGGCAGGTGGCTCTCTCATGGTGTCCCACTCGAAGGTACGTTCAGCCGTGGACTCAAAAGTGTCCCATGCCTCCTCGATGGGTTTCATTTGGAAGTCACCCTGACACATCGACTCCGACAATGTGCGGGTGTTGTAGTTGATGGGCTGAGAATGAGTCCAATGATTTTAAGTGGGGTGTTGGTAGACTTCTGGGTTATCTGGAGGAGGATACTGGGGTGAAAATGAAGTATTAGAATTTGGATATGAATTGTCTCCCCACGAATCCATCACTCTCGGGTTGTACGCGGATGCATATTGGTCGTATTGAGCATTTTGGGAAAATGTATGCTCATACTCAGGCTCAGGGGCAACATAAGGACATTCCCCGATAACATGACCGCTCAACCTTCAACAGTCACACGATACGGCTACTGGAGCCACCGGTGCACTCATGTCATCTACCACATGCATGAAAGAGGCCAAAGGTTCTTGTAATGTCTCAGTATGATGACCAACATATGATCCGACGTAACTAGATGGTGGTCTAGCAGTCGGTGCCTCTCTCATATTACCCCAATATGAAGACTGCTCAGTCACGCAATTAAGATTATCCCAACCATACGGGGTGTTTGTCTGAGGCACCCCAGGTTGCATGGGTCCAGAATACTAGGAAGAATTTTCCTGGTCCCAACAATGATATGGATGGTCTCCCATGTAACCATCCATCTCAACAAAGAACTCTCGAGTCGATCACTCTCACCACCACGAGGCCAAGATCGCAAAAAGTGATCGACTCGACCCAAAAACACTACCAGAGAGTGTAAAGGGGAGGATACTAGAACGTAGAAGTAGGTGAGAAGAAGATGACTCAGAGGAGAAGGGAAGAATCCCTAAAGCTAGCGTGGGTAAAGGGTGAGGATAGAAGCCTAGTCTAGAGAACACGGCTCAAACAAGCTTATGCTGGCTATGGGTCCTTACAGCTAGACGACGCCTAACTGCGAGGTCACACAGCCTCAACACGCCTCACCTCCCTACGATGAAGACCACAATGCCCATCAAGTGAGCCAAGATCCGGAGATCTCATCTCTCCTACTATCGACAAAGTGGGTGACGCCGATCAGGCTATGACGGTCGTGACCGGATCCCTCTCCTAATGCGCCCAAGTCCTAATGGCCAATGTCTATTTGCTTTTAGATTAAGACTTTACTTGAGTGTGCTTTTTGGGGCTAAGGGAGGGGTGATGAAATCCCCCACCTTATCTTTGAAGACTATAGGTGATGCCCCTTAAAGATGTTTTGAAATCTTAAGCTAGCAAGCAACTCACCAAACAAGCACTTACCTCACTCTTGTGTCGATGCAAACCTTACTCACTAATGAATGTCCTAATGCGTGAATGAGTGTTAAGGAATGCGTACCTCGCTCCAGCAATCAACGACAAAAATTAAAACTAAGAGAAGAGAATTAACATGCTCAAGTCATTATTAGATGATGCATGACCTAAACATAGCAAATGCCTAATCTTTTGCTTTGGATTTTAAGGCCAAGTTGATTAAAGGGGATTGAAATTAAATATGGGAGAAACTAGAAGTCACAACATGCAAAATAGTGCTCCCAGATAACTACAATGAACCAGACAACTACCAGAACAAAATAGAGAACAAGAAACACTCACCCGGCCGCCAATTGGTGGTCCCAGACCGCTGATTGGCGGTCTGTTTGGTGCTTCTGTGCCTCCAATTTCTCTAGTGGCCTCCCCTTGAGCTTTAGGATCCCTGAAACCAAGCAAGACTACAAACAAAAAATTAAAACCACTCGAATCGTCAAAACCAAGGTCTGGACAGAGCACCTCCCCGGCAACGGTGCCAAAAACTTGATTGATCGTTTTATTTAAACTGCAAGTGCACGACCGTGTTGAAGCGGTGGCAAATACGGGTCGTCCACTGGGAGGTGTGTCGACGTTTCGTTTGTGCGAAGGCGAGTGGTAAACAAAATGGAGAGAGAGTGATTACACCAACTACACTAGAATGCAAAAGGAAATGAAAGGTAAGCAATAAAACTAAACCCTATAGGGGTAGAGAAATAATGTGAATATAAAAATGTGTGTGTGTGTTCAATTATGCTCCTCACAACATGTATTGCATGAAAACATAAATCTAAATCCAACTTTGCCTCCACATGAATTAAGATAAGACTACATCATTAAAACATACAAGACAATAATTGGAATGAAGCTAAATGAACTCACGTATAAAGACTAGACCCTACTATGCCTCCACATGAATTAAGATAAGACTACATCATTAAAACATACAAGACATTAGCTGAGGTAAAGGCAACAAGAGTACATACACTACAACTTGTGTTTCCAATATTAATTCCATCCATATCCTAACGTTATCATTCCCCATAAAATAGGTCCACTAATCAAAGCATAAGCTAAGCTTCATTCAAGTGCATTAGCATATCAAAGATAAGAGTGAAAACCTATTAGATGGTTATGGAAATCATATAAAGCTCAAGGGATTAAGATAACACACACTTAATACATTACATGATTATATCACATATTTCTCCACCCCCCAAAAGGGGGATGGAACTACTCACTACTCATTACACTAACTATCTTAACAAAATGAAGCATAATAGTGAAATGAAATTACCCTAAGAAAGGAAGAAATATTAAAGAAGCTTAAAAGTAAAGGAAAGACTAAACAAGCATGCACAAATTAAAAGACAAGATAAAAAGAAACTAGAAGAATTATTTTATTAACAAATGACTCACAATGAAGGTAGCATTCTTCTCCACCTTGAGTTTTTGCTTCAAGGCTCACTCCTTAGTAGAGAGAATGCCACCAAGCAATGGGTAATTACAATGGAAGGTGAAGAGTTCTATTTATAGGCATGGAAAAAGCTAATCCGGGACAACCCCCGATGTGGGACTAAACAAATACCACAAATAGCCTAAACAAACATTGATACAAGTCCAGGAGAAATCTTAGCGGATCTGGGATGATCCAGACCACCAATTGGCGTTTCCAGACAGCCAATTGGCGGTCTATAAGATCCAGATCCGTCTGCATTTTGTGTTGGGCTTTTCTTGACGTATTTCTTGGTCTTGGATGCATCTACTTTGTTTATTGGAGCTCCGACCCGAATGGAATTGGTAAAATACTCCCCATGATGGTGTGGAGTTTCCTGTTTTGCTCTTAGGTCCTTCGGTCTTACGATCAGGTCATTCTCCCTTGCATCTCAGTCCGTAGGTCTCACAATTAAGTTCTTTTTCCTGCTTTTGGGTGCTTTCATGGCTCTTCTCTTCAAACCTCTTTATTTCTGAAAACTAAACATAAAACTCATTACGTAGCATTGCTTAGGTGTAAGATAATGGATATAAGATACAAATATGAGCATGAAATGATATCAATTAATCTTGTGTTGCACAATACTAGGGCTTAATATCCTTCAATGACCACACAATAGCCTATTTATTCTTCAGAAGATCTGACTTAAGGGTAGCTTCCTGGTCTTTGTGAAGATCGAAAGTAATAATGACTGGTAAGTTCTCATTGTCCCTCAAGAATATGTACTTCAGGTTATCGGGAGCACTTAAGCTCAACCGAAGGTGAGTCCTTGAAGTGGCTCAAGGGCCACATATTAACAAGAGAAAGCACCCAGGTGTGCCTTCTCATCAAGGAATTTAGAAACGGATTCGTCAATATCATCTTCTCTCACAACCTGGTCATTGGGACACTCAATGAAGTTTCAATGAGACTCGAAGGCAGCCATTAATTCAATCTCATCGGTGTCTGGAATGAAGATGTTAAAATCCGCAATTAGATTGCCAAAAGACAACCACATCAAGCCATTGCGACAATTAATCAAAGCGTTAGACGTCGCCCAGAATGGCCGCCCAAGGATCACTGGGATTTGTCCTTGTGGGTTAGACACTAGTTCTGTAAATCAAAGTGGTTTCAACGAAGATTGTAAGTGGTTACATTTAATTCTTGCATTTTGTATACTATCTAATTAATTAATAAAATTATGTTTAACGTTAGGCAATGATATAATTGTAGGATCCATTATAGCCTAATTAATCTTATCACCAATTGCTTTGAACAAGAATGAATATGTAATGGAAATAAAATAGAGCAAGCAGAGAAAATGCAAACCACAAAAGAGACGAATTTTTTTATAGAGGTTCGACACCCACTGTAGGATTTCTAGTTTAATTGCACATATATATTTTCGAAATTTTTATGCACAATAAGGATCAATTACAATTTTCTATGATTTGTTTCATGCATGCATCAATTTGTTTCAATAACTAGTTTCAAAACTTTATTAAAACAAACATGGGCTCTGAATTTTATACCTAGAAGTTCTCTAAAACTTCTTGATGATCCGGAGACGTTGAGGATGCTTGTCGCTGCGCCGGATGCCTCCGAGTATTCACCAAACTCTAAACAAGACCGGAGGGAGAAGAGCTAGCCTCTCAATCTCCAATAGGGTTTAGAATCTAACTACTAACCCCTCTTTAGTTCCCTTGAGAAGAAGATCTCTGAAAACTAAAACTAAACTCAAGAATTAAGGAAAATTCGTGGAGAATTATGGAGAGAGATGTTTGCACAAGAATATAATGAATTAAATTAATAAGGTAATGAGATAAACTTGTATTTATAAGTTCTCTCCAAATTACCTATTCATGTACGACCTCTTGCCCATGATTTCATGCAAACTTCCATCTAACCATCCATTCTTTACTAACAAATAATCTAACCACGAATTAAATCAGTTATGGACCAATTCCATGCATGATCTAATTAATTCTAAAATTAATTCTGCAGAAAACCGTCTGGATGGGTCGATCATTTAGACAAAGTTTCAGTCGTTCGTTCGTAACAAAAAAATATTTCATCACAATGTTCGGTCGACCGACCGATATACTTCGGTCGACCGAAAACGAACAGACGAAATTCCCTATTACGATCGATACACATCTGGTCGACCATGCAACATTCGGTCGACCGTTTACCGTTTAGCGGTCGACCGTTTTTGCACAGTGTTGCAGACTGGTCCAATTTCGGTTTAACCCCTACAAAATTTGACATTTCAGGATTAGTAGTAAGTTCACAACTTATGTAACATATTATCCTATGTAATGATAAATCATTACACCCCATAATATTTACATCACATATGAATTTAATTTAGATTCTAATTATGTTATTAATCACAACATAATTTTGATTTTGCTTGTTCACCCCATGTGTCATATTTTCTACATGAAACCCGACACACCTTATGAACTCAAAATTCCCATTTCTTGTTTCCCAGTTTTGTGGTGTGACCTATGGGAGGATTTAAACTAAGTTGGCAGTGATATTAAGAGCTTAATATCACAAGCTATAAGCGGTATCTAGCTACACATTATAGCTCCCAATTAGTTAGATGTCTTAATTCCACTCGAACCAAAACCCGATCCATTTAGTGATGGAGTGCACCACTTGTGTCCGTCCATTGCCTCATGATATTAATAATACACACAAAGTAGTATTGTGTCATCTTTGTATTAGTATTCATTTCTTGATCTCTTTAAGCTAGTTATAAATATGTGACTTAACTCAAATCACATGTGCCCATTATAACTTTGCTTTATCAAGGGGCCCACTAATATCATTACTCAATTAAGATGGGCAATGATAATCTTTTGACTAACTATCTTCTCCAACAGAAGTCATACTTAACCAACCAATGCCTTTACACTACACTTATCGATAGCTCAAGACACTAGTCTAATCAAGCATTTCTTAAGTGATCGGACATAAGTCTCATATCAAAGGACCAATTCTTAAGTGATCAGACATAAGTCTCATATCAAAGGACCAAGGACACAGTAATACATTAATGACACAGAAAACACAATTCTATAATGTTTTACTTATTAGGTCTATTCAGTATACAAAAGTAGTATTTTCCTCTTTCGTGTACTCGTGTTGTCACTCACTTGTAGAGCTACAATGATCTATGACCAACACGACAATCTTAACTCGGTAATTAATGTCCCATGTTAATTACCATGATTGCGAATATCTTTTGTTTTATGTAAACCATTATCTTTTAGAGCTCTACGGTTAAGGACCAAGAGCCTCTTCCTTAACACTTCTAAAAGACGAATAACATAAACAAGGAACAAAATGATTTCTCATTCAATTCATAATAATTGACATTTAAAAGTAAAACTTTTAGAACACATTCCCTTCACCCACATCCAGGGTCCTAGTCCTCTCCTGCAAGCCCTGCTCGAGCACCACGAGCCCCGCTTATGTCTTCACTAATCGTCTCCCCATTCCAGGCTGGAAGATAACAAATTTATAAAGCAAGCTCGCAAACACCCTCACTGAGCTTGGTTTCTTCCCTTCACAACCCGAGAGGGGTGATCACCGTTACAGGTCAACATCTTCGACAGCAAAGGAAACGTGAATAACAACACTAACTTTGAGCACACTTGAGTGTATAGGATGGGAATCTAGGAGTGGGAGAGTTTCTCTCTAATGTGTTGAGCAATTTGAGAGTTGTGTAAATAAGGTATCAGAACCTCAATTTATAAGCTCATAGAGAGATATAGCCATTGGGATTGGTTTGGTAAAGATTGGTGTAAGATACACAAAATAGAAAACTAAAGTTCAGCAAATAACGACACCAATGGTCGACCGGTACGGGCAAGTTTGTCTACAATTTCCTTATAAATAAGAAAATATTCAAATTGAAGTATAAATCGGTCCAACACTAATGTTACAACTTAAGTGAATGGTCAAGCTAAAGCTAGGGGTGGTCGACCGTTATGAGAGTTTTGGCTAGGGTAAAATGTTAACGATCGAACGCAAAAATAAGTTCATCCCACCGAAAATAGCAGGGACTTTGGGCGCACAAGTGTCTACATCCGGTCGACCGTTGTCTTGGCAACGTTCGACTGGTGGCCAGAAAAAAGGGGTTAGGTGAATATATACTTATACGAGCGTTGAAGAATACGACAAGTATAACTGTCATGCTGAAAATCTAGGTAACACGGTCGACCAGTGGAATGGGGTAAAATAATTTGGTGTACCACTTGTGGTGTATGCCTGTTTCAATTGCAGCAAATTTTTTGTGGTGCATTTTTGGTTTAATTGCAGGGATTTTATGTGAAATTAAAAATAAAATAAAAATAAAACAATAAAATTAATTTAAGGACATAACACGACGGTTATGTCATAGAAACAAATGTGGAATATCTTTTCATGAAAGGGCATACCAGTGGGCGTTGTTTGCCAACTAACCGATGTGGTACATTCTATTATTTGCTTTTTTCAGAAATTCTTTTTTTAATAAAAGGACAGACCACGTCCATCACTTGCCAACAAATTGATGTGGTATGTCGTATTATTGGATTTTTTTCCAAATTTCCTGTTTTAATAATAGGACGTCTGCGTCGGTCGTCAAGGTGCGACCGACGTGGTATGTTGTAAATACCACATTCGTGTTGTTGGTAAATATCAAAGTGGTTGACCTATATACTACGTCGGTTTATTGGCTGACGTTATATCCTCCTCCCTTAACACGTCCCCCGGACACACGTTGGTCATCTAGGGTCGGTCAGCATGACTTGATATGCCAAGAAACCCAACATAATAACCCCATTCTGTAGTAGTGAATGCACTCTATGATATTCTACTAATCAATACCCCCACACTTATCTTTTGCTGGTCCTGAACAAAACAAAGAAAGAGAAAATATGAAAAAGGAAATCCTAGCTCACTTTTGTAGGAATCATGACTTCACTTAGCACATGCAACAAACAGTTAAACCCTCTGGTCGCCAAGGAGGAGGAGTGGTGTCTCATGAGGGATTTCAGTGGATAGACCCACAAAATCCGAACATAGATGCATTATTCAACCTAGCAACATGACTCAGTGGACCTACTTTTGTTGATTATTCGACACGGTAATCCTATGGGCCAACCCTATATATGTATCATGTCCACACACCTAGACTAAGGAACCATTCATGCAAGTTAATTAAGGACATAAGTGAAAGACTTGTGTAACCTTAACATCGTCACGTGATACATCATGTAAAGTCCATTACGGTTCTTATTTTATATATTTTTCTTTCTTTTCTTTTCTTTTCTTTTTCTTTTCGGTGTACAAGGAATGAAAGTTGTTGGTGTTTAATTCTCACAGGGTCCGATTCCATGCATCATTGTTTGTGAGGACTTACACTATTATGTACACCTTTACCCAAATGTCCACCTAGGGCTATCTCTACCATCCGTGTAATGAGAGTTCTGTCAGTGCATCCCAAGTCAGATGACTCCAAAACATTAGGTATTAAGTCCCGTTGGACCAAATTTCCTGAGCGATAGGAGCCTTGCGAGAAGAGAGAACACCATACTAAATTATTTCTTATCTACATATGAACCAAAACCCCTACACTTAATGTTTCACAACAAGAGTTTAACGGTCCCTAACTTCAACACACTTCCTTATACTAACAACCATGAATTCTTTACTCTTTCGGTTCATGGTGGACTTTTTTATTTGTATGAGTGTTGAAACCCTATGATAACTCTCCCCCTAGGGGGCGGGGAGGGGGTGCATTATTATGACTAGATAAGACCAAAAGCCAGTGTACTAGATATCCTATTGCATCATGTTCAAGTCGATTTTGGGACCTACTATTTTACTTTGCCCCTCAACGGTTTGCAAATGCTAAACAGACACAAAACCCCCAAAACATTTTCTTTCGCAAACACTTGAAGATTTTTAAAGAAATAGAAAAGTTAAAGCACTTGGCAAGCTAAAGAAGTCAAGTCACCCAAGGATCATGGTATAACAATATATATCAATTTAAATTGTAGCACATTATCATGGCCCTAACAATACAAACCAAATATAGCAAAAGAAAAGAAAAGGACTCGACTATATACATACGTAAAGCACCCCCACATTTGCTTCATGCATTGTCCTCAATGAATGTGAGTATGATACTACATGATTTATGCATGAACAAGAAAAGATCTCACCAACGTGAAACACAAAATGAAGTTGATGGTTATGTTGATGGACATAACCCCGAATTCCCCAAAACCAGTGAGATACTTAAGAAGAGAACACACGTACGCTAACAAATGGAGCCTACATTCTCATGGTGTGGGACCCACGTCAACCTTTTTTCTTTCTTTTTTTAATATAACTATATACAAAAAGAAGCTCTCATTGTCCTTTGTCAAAGGAAAATGAAAGGAAACCTCCTAGTGGATCAATGTACCTGGAATGGGAACATGATACCACGTGGGGCCAAAAAACTCATGTGTGCCCCCCACAAAGTGTACCAGATATTAGGAGTGGTTCACGAATTTGACGCAAAGGCGTCAGATTCAAATGATCAAACTAAAAGGGCTCGAAACTCTCAAGAGTTTGGCAACAATTGCTCAACGGAAGAAGAGTTTCCCCCGTTGTAGTATTAAAATAATGATCATGAATCCAAACTCTCAAACCAATAAGCTGGTGCAATTGAACGTGGTCAAGAATCCTGTTCTGCTTACCCAAGACACCAGGTGAAGAAAAAGTGAGTCTTTCACCGAAGATATCATGTAAGGACCTCTCAATACCCTCATCTGGTCTTATGAAAATAAGAGTATTAGGGAGATGCTGCCCCACCAAAGATTGGTCCTTGAGGGGCACAACATTAAGATAATGTGGCTAAAGGGCCACGGGACAAAAAGATAAGCCACAGTCCTGTGCCAACACAAAATCAAGCAGGTCCATGTATTCTCAATTTGGATCGAATCCTCCACCAAGTGATCGTGAATTAAAACCCCATGTCCCTCAGACTGACTAGAGTTTGACTTTGAAAGATTGTGCTTTGAATATGTGGATGTGGTGGTGGTTCGATATCAAAAGATGAATCCTCGTGTTGACAAGAAAAGGCCATGCTCCTCATGTTAACATAATTGTCGTGTCATTTGACCTACTTTCATTTTCATAGTTTGCAAGAAATTAAAGTTGTACTTCATCAAATTTTGACTGGTTTGTATGAACGTTTGGAGGGCTTGTTCTAAGAAATCAAGTCTCGGATCAACTATGAGGTTGAAATCCGAATTTTGGAAATTTTCAAGTTGGGTGTTGAAGGGCTGAGCATGAGTCCAATGATTGGTAGTTGGGTGTTGGTAGAATTATGGCTATTTAGGAGGAGGATACTAGGGCAGGTATGATGTATGATACTGAGTATTTCTATGGTTTTCCTATGAGTACGTCCTCCTTGGGTTATACGCGAATGCATATGGGTCATAATGAGTACTTGGGCAAAAACTATCATCATAGTCGGGTTCAGGAAGAACATACAAACACTATTCGAACACCTGACCACTTAAACCACTCTGGTCATCTTACGTGGCTTCTAGAACCACCGATCAAGTCATACCCTCTACCGCACGCACGAAAGAGGCCAAAATTTATTGTAATGACTTAGTTTGTTCACCAACGTATAATCAAACATAACTAAATGATAGTCTAGCAGTTGGGGCCTCTCTCATGTCACCCCAATCTAAAGACTGCTCAGCTACATAATTAAATTTTCCCCAACCTTGTTGGGTGTTTGTTTGAGGCACCCCAGGATGCATGGATTTGGTATACCAGGGAGACGAGTCGTGGTCCCAACAATGAAATGATTGATCGCCCATGTAACTATCCATCTCGACAATAACACTCTCAAATCGACTACACTCACCACCATGAGATCAAGCTCACAAAAAAGTGCTCGACTCAACCCTAAAACACTAAGATAAGGTGTAAAGGGGAGGAGATTAAATGATAGAAGTAGATGAGAAGGTGACTCAGGTAAGAGGAGAAGAAGCTTAAAAATCTAGCGTGGGTAGTGGGGTCGGGTAGAAGCCTAAATTAGCAAACACAACTCAAGCAAACCTAAGGCTGACTATAGGTCCTTAGGTTAGACGACGCCTTACCACAACTCTCCACACACCCGAATGCCTCACCTACCATGGCTGAAGGTCACAAAGCCAAATGAGAAAGTCAAGACCCGTAGGTCCCAAATGTCTCAATGCAACTAAGCAAACACCGATGTTTAGGCCATGACGTCGATGATGGGATTGTCTCTGAAGTGCACCCAAAGTCCTTAAGGTCGATGCCTACTTGTATTTAATTAGGACTTTAGATTAGTGTGAAGGAAGGGGTGATGAAATCCCCCACCTTATCTTGTATGGGACATCCCCTCTTCAGTAGCATTTTGAGTCTTAAATCTAGTCATGAACTCTCCAAACAAATGCTTACCTCACACTTATCCTGATGCACCTTACTAATGCATGCTTTAACAATGCATGTTGAAGAGAAGAATGCATGTACCTCACGCTAGCGATCGACAACAAAAATGTAAAGAAAAGAAAAGACGAATGTGTGCAAGCTCTACAAATGATGCAGGACCTAGATGACAATAAATTTCTTTGAGTTTTGGACGGTAAGTTGTCTTAAAGGGGACTCATGCATATTTAATGGGTTCAGACATTAGCATGAAGCATGTATTGAGTCCATAGGAAGCAAAATAGTTGAGAGGCATAGAAGAAAACTACCACTGAAAAATATAAGATATATCACACACCTGGTCTGCCACTGGCGGACTAAAATCTGCTACTGGCGGATGAAATGGCTCCTCTGTTGTTGTGGTCCTGAGCACTTCCAGGGTCATTTGTGTCCACTGTGCACCCTAATTCCCAGCAGCCACTTCCAAACAGAAAACAGAAAGAAACGAAAACAAAACAAAACCCCACCAAAATGGTAAATGTGACTACAAAACTCACTCGTCGGCAATGGTGCCAAAAACCTGATTGGAAATTATAGTTCAAAACCGCAAGTGCACGACCATGTTGGAGCGATGGTATATACGGGTCGTGTCCTTGAGGAGTGAGTGCGGGTCGACGATGACCATACTCGAGTGGGTGATGAGAAAGGGAAATTGAGAGTATCTAAATAAAAAACAACTAATAAAAATGAGTACCATAAGAGATGGAGAATGAATGCAAAAGTGTAAATGTGTAGGTTGTGTGTGTATACAATTTAGTTCTCCACCTGAACTAAGATTTAACATTATCATAAGAAAATATAAGACATTAATTAAGATGAGGCCAATCAGAGCACATGCTCCCACATGCCGTCCTTATATCTTTACCCACTCCAACTTATCCTCACCTCATCATTTCCCATAAAGTGGGCCCACTAGCCAAAGCATGTGCTAAGCATCAAAACAATTAACACATCAAACACATGAGTGAGGAACCCAACAAAATGGTTATGGAAATAATGTGAAGCTCCAAGATTAAGATTAAAACACACACCACTAACGACATACACACTTCACATCATTCTCCACCCCCAATGGTGATGGATTACTCACTAATCAACATATTAACGAAAGAAACAACAACATAAAAACAACACATAACAATTTAAGAAAACTAGATTAATTAAAAAGTAAACAACAACTTTGATTAATGAAGAAAAAGATTACAAGGATGCTTACCTCTTCTCCTCCACTACACTAATAAGCAAGAAATAAAACCTAACCCATTGAGGATAAAAAGGAAGGAGAAGAGAGAAAGAGGCATTACAAGTGTATATATAGAAGATCACATGGTTTGGATTTATCTGGGCATAATTGGATGGTTGTAAATCATATCTGGATATTCCGGAATGCTCTGACCCGACAAACCGACCCACTACAAGAATATTAGGTCAAATGGAATAGAACCAACAGGTTAAGTTTGTATTGTTACACGTGTGGTTGAACCCTGGTCCATTGTCTCAAGCCAATTTGATCTTAATTGCTGAATTACTCCTCACGTTCATGACATTATGACCTTTTGTGACACAATAACTTTTTTTACACTTGGTCCCTCCCGGTTATCACTTGGATCCCTCTTGACTTACAATCCACTCCTTGGGCATTACAAATAGTTCTAGAAACCTTCTAAATTAGTCTATTTTTCTTGCATTTAGATCATTTTCTATTCCTTTCCCTTCTTTCTTGCCTAAACCCTCAAACACATCAAACAAACACTTGAGTATCATAAATATGGGGTAGCATGAATGCACTCTATGATATGCCACTAATCAGGGTGTTCATATGCATTTAATAGGTTCTGATAACAGTCTCAAGCATGTACTGAGTGTAGACGAACCCTAAAACATAATGAAGAATAGAAGGAAGCGTATACTGAAAAATGAGAGTCAGAGAGCAAACTTGATCCGTCAATGGCAGATGAAAATCCACTAGTGGTTGATTAATCTAGTATTTTGGTTGTGCAGTTTCGCCTTAATGTTGTCTGGGTCCTGTATATTCTCCTGCCACCGTGCGACCCCATATAGTGATCAAACAGAAGAAAAAAACAACAAAAAATGAATGAAAATCCCCCTAAAGTGGTTGACATGACAACTGAAACTGACTCCCAGGCAACGATGCCAAAAACTTGTTGGAAATTTAAGTTCAAAACCAGAAATGCACAACCACATTGAAGCAGTGGTAAGTACTGGTTGTGTCCAAGAGGAGCGAGTGTGGGTCATCATCAACCATACTTGAGTGGGGGAAGAAAATGAAAGTTTAGTGTATTGGAATTAAGTAACTAATGCGATGCGAGGTACTGAAATAAACCTAATATGAGTAGTCCTGTATGAAATGGGGAATGAATGCAAAAGTGTAGATGTGTGATATGTGTGTGTATAATTATGCCCTAATGACATGCATACGATAGAAATCTATAAAAGGCCAAACCACAAGTTTGTTTCTAAATGGATTAAGATTTATCCTCATCATTAAAACATACAAAATAGTACTTAAGATAAGGCTAGAGATAACTACCAGATTACATGTCAATCTTATATCTTTATCGAGTCCAATCTAGTGCTGAACTCATCATTCCCCATAAAGTGGGCCAACTAACCAAAGCATGTGCTAAACATCCATTAGGACAATTAACACATCAAAGGAAAGAGTGAGAAGCCCATCAAATTGGATATGAAAAATATTTGACACTCCAAGATTAAGATAAAAACACACACAAATCTAACAACATTCACGCTTCACATCATCCTCCACCCCGAATAGGGATGGATTACTCACTAATCAACATGTTAAAAAAGGAAACAACACCATAAAAATAACACATCCACATGTAAAGAAATCAGATCTGGATGTCTCAGAGTACTCTGGCTCGACTACACGACCCACTGGAGAAATTAGGGGTCAAACAGACTAGTTGGATCCACCAATAATGGATATAAATTTTGTCAATGGTGGATCTGGTTGCCCTGATCCATCTAGAATATCTCTAGCAGGTTAAGTTTTATTAGTCCACATGAGGTTGAGGCCTGGTCCAATTTCTCGAGCCGATTTGGTCTTAATTGTAGAATTACTCCTCAGGTTCAAAAGATCTTGGACCAACATATTTCCTTTGTGATCAGGTCCTTCCGGGTTTTCACCTAGGTCCTTCCTGACTTGCAATCCGGTCCTTCAGGCAGAAACCTTCCAAATCTGTCCATTCTTCATGCATTTGGGTAATTTTTGCTTCCTTTCTCTTCTTTATTACCTAAACCCTAAAATTAAAGAAATAAATATCTGAGTATCACAAATATGGGGTAAAATAAAGGATATATAGCATGAATGCAATATATGATATGTTATTAATCAGGAAGAGCAGAAGGAGAAAGGAAGAACAAGAGGAGAGGAGGAGAATGGAAGAAGAGGATGACAAGAAGGAAAAAGACGAGGAGAAGAGAGGAAGAAGAAGGGAGAAGAGGAAAACATCTATAAATGGTTGAAGAAGAAGAAGGAAGAATAAAAAAGAGAGGAGGAGAACAAGAAAAACGAAAAAAGGGAAGAGATGAGACGACAGAGGAGTCTCAAGAAGTCTGAGTTGAACTTGAAGAAGAGAGATAAGAAAAGAAAGACATCAAAGATTCTTGAAGAGTCAATCGTGGAGAAGAGGCACAAATTCGAAGGAAATCAAATTGCACCCAAACCAGACAAATTTTCTCCTATGAAGAGCTAGTTAAACAGCCACGTGCCCTTAGTAAAATTACACGAAAATATCGTCATGGATCATGGATGGGCT